>OV121076.1:43713643-46229369 GCA_921293005.1 Nemoura dubitans
CGGGGGTGATTCCGGACATCGAGGGACCTGACCCGCCGGT
Organism: Nemoura dubitans; assembly: GCA_921293005.1. Taxonomy (NCBI): domain Eukaryota; kingdom Metazoa; phylum Arthropoda; class Insecta; order Plecoptera; family Nemouridae; genus Nemoura; species Nemoura dubitans. Next base: position 43,713,684 of record OV121076.1, read on the forward strand.
GAGTTAAAATATGGAAGGGTAGCAAAGCTACAGAAATGCACAAACGAACCGGGATAGGAACCCGGGACCACCTGATTTCCAGTCAGGTATTCTACCATCTGAGCTATTCCGGCACGCTTTCTCCTGCTTAGCTAGGTGGGTTAAGTAAAGGGTATCTTTGAGGGAGACAAGAGACCTTGAAATAGAAGTTGCTTTCACAAAGAGAGGCAGCAATTATGCGTGACTTTAAAGTGTACGTATACAATAGAGCAGCAGTTTGGCTCTCCACCTATAGTAGATCCAAGTTGAGTAAGTTGACAGATTTATAATAAAATAGTAGTTACAACTAGTTTCAAATCACCTCAATTGAGAGTGTCGCCGTGGAAGATCCTAGTGCAGTACACCAGTGTTCCCCGCCGACGCCGGCAGGTCCCCGGACGCCCCAGCACGAGCGTGAAGCGGGCCAAGGTGCGGCGACAGAGCCGACTGGGCAACATGGAGCTGGCGATCTGCTGGGACCTCCGCCCCGCCGACAGGGACGACGAGCCCAAGCTGGCCGCCCACATCGACGGCACCGACGAGAGCGCCGGGCCCGCAGTCTTCACCGTCGTGCACCAGGTACCGAGGCTTCGAGAGCAAACGGGGGTGTCGTGGGTTTTCACTTTTCACTGATACCAAACACTTTCACTCCAGTGAAATGGGATTATTTCCCTCTATACATTATGGCTCGAATAATGGTATGCAGACTGAATATTAGGGTCAGTTTGACAACATTACTTCATCTCCCAGGTCTTCTTCGTCTATTCACACTTAGAAAATCGTTTTTTAAGCCATTTAGGAAAGCCGTCGATGGATGCCATAGCTCTCCATTTTCCCCTGACAGTCGGTGGAACGACTATCAGGCATTGGAAATCGGAATGTTCGCCTATATATCGAGCCAGGATCATGGAAATCGCAACCCCCCCCCCCCTCTTCCTCTTCAAGGTCATCTGAATTCAGGTAGTGTTAGCCTAAGATTACCACAGCCTGGTGGACTTCGAAGTAAAGTATCATTTGACTCTTTTACTATTTGTAAAGAGTAAAATGGTAAATAATTGTAACACCATTATTAACGGTAATGACAAAAACTTACCATTTGATTCTATTGTATGGTATACTATGATAACAGATCCCCAAAAAGTGGCAAACTCTAATTATTAACTCTAGTGTAATGTGTGTCGTCGCCTTCACCTTGAATTCGTTGCCTCACAACGCGCCACCCACCCCGTCCGAAGGTGGAGCAGCCGGACTGCCTGAAGGACGACGGCGGGGCTTCGCGCGCTGTGCCCGCACGCCCGCACTCGCATCGGCCCGCAGCGGCGTCCGTCGACAGCTTCACCTCGCTCACGCCAGACACGGCGGCCAAACTGCGTGCGCGGCCCCGCACGGCCTGGTCCAAGGAGCCGCACGTGCTGCAGGAACATCTCGACAAGATGTCCGTCAAGCGCCACGACCAGGTAAACGCATGGGCTCGGGAAGGACCTCTAGCGTTCAGCGCTTCACGTGATACGGGATGCCATATTCAATTGCTTTTGCTTCCCGTTGCTTTAGCGAATTACCCAACCCTTTAACAGACGTGGTTTCACAGTGCATTTACGGCGTGCACAGTGCAACGCCGGGCAGGATAGCTTGTCCGAAGCTGTACAAGTTCGGACGGCTCAGGCGAATAAGTGTCGGATGCTGCCGGATGCTGCCCGAACTCAACCGAATAAGTCCGGGACTGTCCGCAACAGTCCGGGACTGTCCGCAACAGTCCGGGACTGGTTCGGGCAACTCAAGCGAAAACACTTATGGGCTCGGGAGGGACCTCTAGTGTTCAGCGCTTCACGTGATACGGGATGCCATATTCAATTGCTTTTGCATCCCATTGCTTTAGCGAATTACCCACCCCTTTAACAGACGTGGTTCCACAGTGCATTTACGTGGCAAGCGCTGCCTTCTAAGGAGCCCATGCTTTGTAAATAACATCGTGTTGAACAACCCTTCCATCTGTGGTTGAACAATTTTGCCGAGTTACAATCCCTGTGAGAAAGGCTGCATACCACATTGCAGAGCACCAAATACCGACACAGATTGACATTTCATAGGCAATTATTGACACCATCGCCTCAGATATGCCAGTAAATTTGTCAAGTTGGTTAAAACTACAGTTTTAAGTTTTCCTTCAAGTTGAACCCCAAAACACAGCGATTGTGCAACGTCTGCTACCTCGTTCGCCCACCAAATTCTCTGCCCCGTCCAGGAGAACGCCAGCCCCAACGTGCGCCATCCGTCGGCTTCCCACCGCAGCGGCAGCGTCGACCGCTCCATCGACAAGATCAGCAGCATCCAATCGTCGCCCAACGCGGCCCTCTCCCGGCACCAGCACACGCACCACCGCAGCTCGCCGAACCTCCTGGCCGACCTCGAGGTCAACAACAACAAGCACCACGACCACCGCAGCCCAAACTCGCCGCTCGTCAAGAGCAAGCTGCTCAACACGCGGCCTTGCGTGGCGTGCGAGCTCAAGACGCCGCCCGATCCGATGAAGCTGCTTCGGCGCCCGAAGTCCGAGTACAAGATGGCGTTCAAGGCCGGAAAGCCGAGCAACAGCTTCGACAGCGGGTCCGGTCCGAGCACGCGGCCGACGACCGGAAAGCCGGTCAAGATGCCGAAGCCGCGGCAGTTTACGAAGCGGAGTTATTCGATAGACACGTTGGCGCCGCCGTTTTCGCTCTGGCCGGGGAATAACGCGAGCAACCGCGATTATCCGGAGCATTGGAGGCTTGCGTCCGTTTACCAGCACGCGTATAAGCCGGTGGAAGCGCGGAAGAAACCGCTGCTGGCGTCTGTCTACCAGTGAAGCGAACAAATCAGGTGAAAGGCCGGAAGAAGCTGCTACTTTATAGCTGATTGAAGAAGAAACGAATACCAAGAAATTTGTTGAAATATGAAACGGAACCCCCAAACGAACATCATTCTGAACTTCAGTTCTGGCCAAATGAATTCAAATTAGGTGCATACAATCGTATCTGATAGGTACTAGATTAGAACCTCCAAGTTTTCCATGTATTGTATCGATGAAATATTTTGTAATAATGGAACATTAGAACTTCACTTTTCAATCACAGCAATAACCTGTAAGAAAAAAATGTAGATCAAATGTAAATGTAAATTTTCAATAAGAAAAGTAGATTACGAGTAGCAAAATATGTACGTTTAATTACACTAGAGCACAGAGGAAATGTTCAGATTCTGCTAGCTAGGGCAGCAGCCTGCTATATTCCATGAAGAAAGAGCTCTTCTTGGTGATGGCCTCCCAGACTTTGGCAGCGTAGTGCAGCCAGTTCTTCTCGGTGAGCACGGAATGGGTCAGCGGGTACCGAGGCACGCCCAAAAGCTGCTCCTGTAACAAGGAACGGCGACTGGTGAATGCGAAAATCCTGCAGTACCATATTAGCGTGAGTCGCTTCTTGGAGTTGGTTGATGCCAAACCTATCACGTTCTTCCTAATAAACATTTCTTTAGGGGCTTATCCCCTAGGCTTTCTTGTTATAATTTATTGGTTTGTTTCAACTTCTCTTTCTACAGCCCCTAAATATATTTATGTTAACCCAGTGGTCCTCAAACTGTACGTCGTGACTGCCAGGGGCGTCGCGGAATTTTCACTAGATTTCATGCATTGAAATTTTCCAGTACAGAAATAATATTTATTCTCATTATATGCATACAATTGACATGATTACGATTGAAAAAATCCTTGTCCTGTCAAATGACATGCATTTTCTTATGAGTTGACCACTTGAGATATTTACCTACGCTGCACAGGCATCTTGCAAAACGTGAAGGTAAGCAATAGGTTGCATTGTAAATCTTGTGATAGTATAAGGGAGCTGCAAAAATTCATTCCCTTGTGCAAGGAGGTGTGGATTTAAAAAGTTTGAGAACCACTGTGTTAACCTGTTCTATCCCGTTCAAAATAACTATAGCCATCCACCAAAGAACAAAGCCAAAGTCTACTCCAGCCAAAAGCTCCAAGTGGACTTACATACAAGTTGCTAAATCACACCGCAAAACCACGATTACCAATTTTAAGTGAAACCAGTTAAAATCTCACACATCTCTCCAAAATACTATAGCTGCATGAGCCCGTTTATTTTATTCGATTACAGACATTTGATCTCTCATTAATCTTGAAATATTCATCACCATCTCAGCTCGATCCCATGCCTCGAAAGTGCAAAATCAAGTTGAAGACAACGCAAGTCCCACCTGCAGACTCTGCACGAGGTCGCGCAAGCCCGGATGCCCCCTGTAGTGGCCCTTGTCGATGGCTTCCTCGATGTCCGACAGCAGGAACAGGTTGACGGGATCGCCACACGTCTCCGGAGACAGCGTGCTGACCACGCCGCCCGCGGCCAGACCCAGTCCACTCTGCACCTTCAGCTTGGACTGCGCAAACGACTTGCGATACACGTCCTGCAAGCGGTGGGTAATAAGATGCCAATGCCAACGCGAGAAATACCGTTCCCAACGGGGTATCGAATGCCGAGTGAAGTTTATTTTGTTGACTGTTAACTGTTGTTTGTTTACTGTGTTTTGAACCTGTAAGTCGTTTACATTATTTTCTTATACCTCGACTGTTTCGACATAATTCTGGAAGTCTTTAATGGGAACGAGTGCTAACGCTAAGAAAATAGTTTTAAAATTACAATAAGTGGTGCTAATTCTCTAGTGATTCCAAATATTCTGAATTGATAAGTTGAGGGTTACCTTTCAGCTTGTCAGCTCGGCTCACTTTCTTTAATGGCGTTTTCGGTTGGTATGCTCTGAGAGCACTAGGTTATCTGCTCCCTGTGACATCATGCCGATCAGAACCGATCTGTCAGAGCGATCTGAACCGAATGCTCACGGGTCGCTCTGCTCAGATTTGCCAGATTTGGGTGCTGATTTGACAAAATTCTCAGAGCAAGAAAAAGCAACTCTGAGAGCAAGCAGCCGTACTACCAACCAAACATTCAAAATCCACTCTGGTTTGACCAACTGAATAATGCGTCTTGCTCTCGGGATACTCTCCAAGCACTATAGAGCAACCAACCAAAAATGCCATGAGCTTTCAATTTTGTTATGAAATTAAAAATCGATCGCTTAAAAGGCGAATGTTCTCGGAGCGCTCGTTTCTTAAAAGTTTCGCAACAAATATTACGCAAGTCTTGTATACTTTTATCAGATTAAGATTTAATTGTTTCTTGTAGGCAGGCGTAACAGTTTAAGAAACTTTCCTTGATTATAATGACACCGTTGGAAAACAATTAGGTAGTAGGTAGGTTGGTATGTAGGTATGTATTATGTCTGTCGCATTTATTAAAGGGAAAAGAAGCTGATTGACATGCGGCCAGCAAGCGCATTTTTTAAAACTAAATTGAGAATTTAATCACCTGCATGAGTTTCACTTGGCTCTGACTGAAGTCTGAAGTCGGAGCTTTATTCTGTACGAACATGATGTGTGGAGAGTATTCGATGATCTCCTCGTCTTGCGTGGTTGTAGGCGTGGACGGCTTGAGCATTTCCGCAGACTGGAGAAACCGGATAAGGTTCGGGTCGAAAAACCAGTCTTGAACTACCAAAACCACGTGGCATACGGAGAGCATGAATGCTGCTATCTGAAGCGACTGGATCTCCATCGCGTTCTCTATTGAACTGAATTCTGGTGTGAGAAACTTCTTCGCTTCCAGGTTAATGAGACAATCCATTACCGATGCTGATAATACTGGTCGGGTGTCCAGGAAGATTACTCTGTTCGATGTAACATAGAGGTCAATGCCACTTGTACAGTGAGCTGCAGCTTCTTGATGATCACTCGACGCCGGACTAAAGATTAATGGAGTCCTGAAGTGGAAATATTGACCTTTTTAAGTACCAACACTTTTTAAAGCATTTGTAAATATTCACATAAAATTAGGTTGGTGCTGGGAACGTGCATACTTGTTGATATCCCCCAAATCATTGCCAGCCAGGAGTGACATGATAGTTGACTTTCCAACCCCTTGCAACCCCACGCATCCAATGACCAAAAATTCACTCTGATCCAATAAATATTCTAGCGAGACCTCCGAGAATTGGAGCAAATCATCCAGAAGCTTTACACTGCTTTTCATTTCAAGTGGAGGAGCTAATGGGTTGGTATCTGCAAGGAGACAGTTAGCAAATGAATGAGAAAAGATTGCTTTTTAAAAAAGCTATTGAAAAAGAGAAGATCTCAGAGAATGGAAGGTAGGTAACTTACTGTCACTTCCAGCATGCTTAGCCACCAGCTGGTAAACTGGTGGTTGCCCATCTGCGTCTTTTTTTGTGGAAGAAGGAAATCTGTTGCTTGGTGAAACTGCTCGATTTTCATTGTCTCTTGTACGTAAGATGCTGATAGCAGGTGTTCGTTCTGAGCTAGAAGCAGGGTTTATGGACTGACTCCGTACTTCTCCGGTCTTGTCTTTATCTCGCTCAGAATCCCGTTCACGGTCTGGTTTTGCTAGAATGATTGGTGTTCGAACACTGCCAGCAAGTGGAACATCGTTTTTTTCTTGTACCTGTAAAATGAGTTGATTATTTATAACAGTTCCAAAGAAATCTGTACATTTTTACAAAAATATACAGGTTATGTGATGTCATACTTTGTTGTTACTGATTCCTGTACCAAAATACTTCTTGTTCGATGGATATCTTGAATCTCGATCGGACATGGTTAAATTGGTAAAGCAATGTAAATGTTCTACGTGTTTTAATATATTTATTTTCAATTGCTTATTGCAACGAATAACGACGAATACAACAATAGTTGACAGACGTGTTGTCAGTTGTCACTTCGCCCGCCATGTGCTTTCCCAATTCCCATTCCCGTCAAGGCTTGCTATTGGCTGGCTCCAGTCCTCTATTAATTTGGTTGGCATGACTATTGACCCGGTAAGTGTTCAAAATTATTTCTGTCCGCATTTCAGTGTTTTGACTTTCAGTGCATTCCGAAACCTGCTGGCAGAACTGTAATCTTACTGGGATCGTTCCTAAACCCACAGCACTAATATGCAATACGTGCATTATAGCCAGTACAAAGTTCAAGTTAACTTTATCCCCGCTTTCGAGCCCTTGTCCCTCTGAGCCCGACGGGGCTCAAAACGAGACTAGCAATACACGCTCCACTTTAGAATCCGAGGGGCTCAAAAGGCTAGCTGTGTATTGGCTATTACGCTTAGGTAGTGATACCAAAAGTATTTTGGCAAACCATGGGCCGAATTATCTGGCCGCTGTACCTGGCATCAGCTGATGCCCAACGACTTGAGAACCGAACCGACCCATTGTCATTTGTCTGGATCCCAGGATCCCAACCCAGATGGCCTAGCCAGCACATGTGAGTTCCATGGACAAGTCTGTATGCTTTTCCACCGTTTGGTCTTTTCCTACGCTTTGATCTGAGCAACAGGCTGAGAAGTGCATAATTAAACTTGAACACTCAAAATAGACAATGAAGGGCATGTAAATTGTAAAATATACTATGGCAATTGCACGTCTGATTTTTGCTCTCTTCATTCTCTTTGGTATTTCAAGATTTATTATACCTAACATGTGTATTTTAATTGCAGGCAGGTACTGTGCCATGTGTTGCTCTTATAATTTCTGACATAGGTACCTACTCAAATAACAGTAGGTATCTTTTTTAAATAAAATTTGTGTTTTATATAGAGAAGAATCCCAGAAGGGAAGAAACTGCTTGGTCGTTGACTTCTTCAATATTGGTAGGGATTAAGCTTTCGAGAGAAATGTATGAGAGATGTATGAGAATAAAATATGTTTATGCTATGTGCCAGCTTCTGTTCCTGTTCCATAAATATGATAAAGTATTTTGTCAAATTAGTGGACATACAGTATGGTATGTATCAATGTGTATTGATTTCAAACTCGGCTAGGGGCAAAAAGCATTCCAGGACGACAAATTCCCTGACGGCAATAGGTACCTACCATGAAATGTTTTTTTGCAGGGCAGGTGTCGTTACTGAATGCACATTAGGCTATAGACTTAATTAAAGCTGTACCTATCTGCCAATTATATCTTTACTAACAGCTACGTCAATAATAATATATGGTCTGTGCAACCAATTCAATGTCCCGTCAACAATGCATAAAAATATTCGACGGATTGAATGGGATAAAATAAACTTGTAAAACAAGGCAGTCCTTCATTGTACAGCAATTTTTTTTTTTAAATCCAGATTTTGGTACCTAAATAATAAATTTACAGTTAAGCTATACAAGGTGCCAACTGGCTGTAGACAATAAATTACTGACACCAACATTTGTTGCTGCATTGGCGCAATAGTGTTAAGCGCATGATTTCCATCTTCCATATGCTCGTTGCTTTGCAATGGACTATCTTGGCATGCTTTGAAGTCGCCGAGAGAATTGTCAACAGCGATATCCGGTAAACAAGTAGCAAACGCCTCTTTCCCAGTGGCAAATTTTGTCATTTGGTTCAACTCGAGCCTGCTGCATTTGGTCTGCAATTGAAAACATGGAAATTAGCTGTGTATAGCAACAGAGAGTAGTACACAGATAGAAATGAACTCAGAGTACTGAAAACTATCGACATAATGTGAAAATAGACTCAGAGCAGATGGAATGGAATATTTATTTATTGGTAATATAAAATGGTAACCTAGTAGTACAATACAGTCGTGAAGCCATAGGCGTGCGCAGGGTAAATGGTTAGATACGGCCAAAGATTCTCTAAATGGATACAGCCCTGAACGGTGGGGGGGGGGGGGGGGGGACCAAAACGATGGTCACAAAATGCAAATCGTTTTCGATGCCCATGACCGCGAAAGCAAGTGTTGTGACAAGGCATAGCAGCAATCGACAGCACATTGAATTTCATCCGAGCACACAACCAGGGCCTTCTTCATGAAAATGTTTCCCATTGCTTTTATGGCGCAAATGTTGCAGAAGGCTGTGGAAAATGGCAGTCAAAAAATACTAGGGACCTAGAGACATTTTTTCCAGACGAGCCAATCCAAATCAAATCCATTCAGAGGGCGCTGGCAAGAGGCAAGGTTCCTTCATTTGAATTCTTGTCTAAATGGCAAATTAATACAAAACAATCAGTTCTCGAAATCACACAATCCGTACAAAGTACATAGATTTTCAATTAGCTTGCAATTTGGATAGGTACTAATTTATATTTCCACTTTCCAGGGCAATAACATATTGAACAACGAAACTTGCTGTCAAGATTTTAGATACGGCCTGTGCCGCGTCTGCCGCACCGCTGCGCACGCCTATGCGTGTAGCTTAACTTAACCACAGCCTGGTGGGCTTCGAAGTAAAGTATCATTTGACTCTACACCATTTGTAAAGAGTAAAATGGTAAATAATTGTAATAATAAATAGCTACCACTTTTAATGGTAGGTAACAATACAAACTTTACCATTCTACTCTATGGTATGGTACCATAGAGTACCTAATAAAATGATGCTACTCTTATGATATGAGATCCCCAGAAAGTGGCAAACTCAAATTAATTCTAGTTTAACGGTACAATGCTTGAACCATAGATTCATTAATCAGATGCTAATAAGCTTGAATCATTGAATTTTTTTCAACGCTGTCTGCAAGCAGAAGACGAAATGTGATGTGACTGAGGTATTTTTTGAGGTACTATGAACACTTCTTACACTTTGACATGGAGTGACACGACATCCTGTGTCCGCAGTAACGCTTTAGGAATGACACCGAGCTTTGTGGCCAAGTTTCGGACGGCCAAGTTTTCAAAGGAGACATCGCAGGCAACGAACTCCGCTCGGACTTCAGTCTTGCCGAACATATTGACGACGCATTCTTTGTTTCGCAGTACGGGACTTGTGAGAACTCTTAAGAACCTCTCTCTGAGAAATGCTCTTATTTCTTGCCTTTCTTCTAAAGACGTTTCTTTGACTTCAATGCTCCCCAATTCCTGCATCTTGAGCGGATAACCTCACTTTCATGTCAAAACTTGCTCTTGCTGTTTGCTTGCTGGATTTGAAACATGGCGGCAATTGAAAAAGACCAACGAAAAGCTGTGTACATTTCGGAAGTAGCTGCACCCTTTGCCACTGAACATTGCTAAAGGCAGTTTGGAAAACCAAAATGTGTTCCCTGGCCACAGCTGCCAGACTGGAAACGGTGGCTTTCCCTATGGTAAATGGCTCTCGTCAGAAATCCCTATTCTCACAAGAAAATCTCTACGTGAGTTAAAATCGCCTTGAAACTCAATGGAAATGCGAAAAAATCAAGCGCGCATTGTTTTTTATAGGCCTCACACAATTTCGGGCTATAAACTGTTTCTTTTTTAAGTACCGCGTTTCTTTGAAATGGCACGAACATGGGTTTAAACCATGGTTTAAGGATAACTATACTACCATATGGGTTTACACTAAACTAGGGCAAACGCAATTTGTGTTGCGTTGAAGATGAGCGTAGCGATTTGTATTTAGCGCATAAAAAGATTGAGGCAAGAAGCCTAAATCATAGAGTAGCAATCCGGATCATTGCTTTTTCAAAAATTCTGATCACTTAAAATTGTAAACGATTCTGGCCTTTCTTTGCTTCTGTCCGAGCTGTAGGGTAGCGGAAATATGATCATTTTGAGATCATAAAGCAATGTGCATGTTAATACATAGATGTAACTCATGCCCAAGGGTTTTTATTGGGTTTTATTGGGTTGGTTTTTATTGGAAAAAATCTGGTGTGATGTTTCGATTTGGTTTCGATGGTTTCTAAAGGCAAATCGAAATTGGGAACATTTGAAAAAAACACGCACTTTTAAATAAATTTCCGTACTTTTCCAAACATGCCCAATTGTCGAATTTTGCCCTTTTTTCTGCTTTGAAAGTGAAGGGTGTGGAGGATTTTCTTGAAAAACGCAGGGGGTCTAAGTTGAGAACAAAAGTAGACACCCTGAAAATTTCATCCCACTCGAAGCAGGCGTTTGGCCTGTAAAGCGCACGCAAACACACATATAAACAAACAAACACACACCAAGTGTTTTTTTTAGCAGTAGTGAAATTGATGATTTCGCTTCGCTCGCTACGCTCATCAATAATCATAACAAACCGTGCAATATTTCTGAGAGTTTGGAAAATCTCTGAAAACCCCTACAAATAGGCTGAAAAGCCCTATTTCCCTACAATTTGCTGGATACCTTCCAGTGGGTTGCAAGGGACAACTTGGCCTGGGTTGACAAAATGTCATCCCTCACGAATAAATTCTGATCGGCCATTTAACTAGACATACTCTTATTGTAGTGTTGGATGCTAATAAGAGTTCACCAACTCCAATAAAAAATGCTTGTTGAAAAAAACAGACCTGGGTGGCGATCATGTAACTTTTTTTATTCGATTTGGCTCGAAATCATTCGATTTCAAATCACTGCCCCCATGTTAAACCATAGGCAGTGATATTGAAAACGAATCGTTTTGAAATCACAAAGTTACATTATCGCTACCCTGATGACTCTAAATGTCCACTGTTATAAAACTAGGGCTTCGTGAACGCAATTTGTGTTGCGTTGAAGATGAGCGTAGCGGTTTGTATATAGCGCATGAAAAGATTGAGGCAAAAAGCCTATGAAAATCATGGAGCAGCAAGCTGGACCATTGCTTTCTCAAAAATTCTGATCAATTGGAAATGTAAACGATTCTGACCTTTCTTTGTTTCGTCATCGGGTAGCGGAAATATGCTCATTTTGAGGTCATTGAGCAATGTGCATGTAAATACATAGATGTAACTCATGCCCAAGGGTTTTTGTTAGACTGGATATATATTTCTGCCGCGGACTTTCTTTCAAAAACTTGCATGCACGAAATTGACAACATTTCTAATATCTGTCAAATCTTGCAAGTCAACTTCAAGTCAAAAAATCTGATGTGATATTTCGATTTGATTTCGATGGTTTCTAAAGACAACTATCGAAATTGGGAAAATTTTAAAACAATACGCACTTTAATTAAATTTCCGTACTTTTCCAACCTCTCTCAATTGCCGAATATTACTATTTTTCCTGCTTTGAAGGGAAGAGGTATGGAGGATTTTCTTGAAAAACACAGGGGGTCTAAGTTGAGAACAAAAGTAGACACCCTGAAAATTTCATCCCACTCGAAGCTGCCGTGTGGTCTGTAGAGCGCGCACAAACACACATACAAAAAAACAAAAAAACACACACAAGTGCTTTTTTTTAGCGGTAGTGAAATTGATGATTTCGCTTTGCTCGCTACGCTCATCAATAAAATCAGCATAATGTTGCATTATATGGTATTCCACAATGCCAATGATTTTTTTCATGTCATCTCCAAGAACTGAACTAGCTTTGCCCAATCCCGTGGCAGATCCTTCTCTGTCCCCTACAGGCTGCCTACAAACATGCGGTTTTGCATTCAGGGATAGGGAAAAGGAGCTGGCATCAAATATAAACATACTTTATTACTCGTCCCAAAACCTCAGGTCATGAACATGTTGTACACCGGTGTAACGGCCCACGGTATTACCTACTCTTCTGGCATTCTGTTTTCTTAAAATATAATTCCTCATTCTATTTGTAGACGTGTGTTTGGTTACAACTTACATCACTAGGTATCTACATTAATATGAAGTTATAATAATATATTATAGGTAGGTACATCATGGGGCAAAACAGCACAGATAGGCAACAAAAGAGAATAGGTAAATTACAATATAACTTGTTTGATAAGTCCTTGACAATTGAGAATAATTGCTTAATAATATTTTTGAAATAGTTTTTTCAAAACTAGTTCTAAAGATAGGACAAGTAGACATGAGCTTAAGAAATTCAATTATTAAATATCATTTTTAGCAAGCAAATACAACTAATCAAGTGCAGGTAAAACCGATAACCTTACGGGATGATATCGTTACTTTGTAACATATGTTTCGTGAGGGAGATTGGTCACGGCCATTTTTAAATCTAGCCGTGAAAAACTCCCCGTTGGGCTTGCCTCACCGTTCCCCACGAGTTGTATTTCAACATTGCATACCAATTAGCACTAGTGTCTAGGCATCTGAGGGAAATCTCCATACATTGACTCTGTCGTTGAATTGCAATGAGAATTGAAGTATGCTTCTAGAAGTGTCAAAATTTAAATAAAGTGTGCTGAATGATAGAGATGGGAAATTATTTAGAGACACTCTGGTGAGATTGGTCCTTTTTAGGACCTCCTAAAAAAGAACTTTTTGGTCAAAATTAATTATACTATGCTTGTGTCTCCTGCTCAATTGTTTTCTGTTTGAATTCAGGAGGGATACATCGTGGTTCAAACGAGAAGTTGATTGGGAATTTGTACAACAGAACTAGGATGCGTACCCTACGTACCCTGATGCCAGCCAATTGTACTGCAGGCATCAAAGCTGGTGCTGAAATAAGAATGATTTGATAAATAAATACTTACATCAATTTCATAATAGGCTTTGTAATATTCCTCATTATATCCCTACACCATATTCACTGGTTTTCTATGAAATGTGATCATGTTAACAAACATTTACCGATTTTCTCTAAATAATGTTGTTTTCCTAGAAAAGAACCTGGGTTTACAACAGACAAGAATCATGCAGATATTGGAATATCTCTGAAAATCCCTACAAATGGACCGACAATCCCTGTTTCCCTTCATACCGTTTTTCAGGCCTAATTTTCCCTACAATATGAAATTTTCCCTACGTCTGGCAACACTGCCCCTGGCTGGCCTATATTGTGGTGCAAGATTTCCATCCACAGTCTAACCTGTTTAGATAAAACAAAATATGGATAGAATTGTGAAGAATTGTGAATTGTGAAGAATATTTCAGTAATCTTTCAACATTTTTGAATAATCTTACAGAATCATAAGATCCAAAATAATATTCCCCATGAACAAAAACACCAAAGTAAATAGGTACATAAAGCATTTTATTGGTTGTAACAAGGTAGGAACACGAGGTGTGTGTGTGTGTTGGGCAGGGCTACTGCGGTCGGTCCAGACTGAGGCTAGCTGCGTTGAGGTCGAATATCTCTATGAGCAGGGGCTCGACGTCGCGAGGGTTCACGTCCAGGTACACTTTGACATGCTCGTCGTTGAGACGGTGGAGCTCCGCGATCTTCTGGATCATCTTCAAGAACGTGGACCGCGCCTCGCAGCCCTGGGGACAGAGTTTTGCAACGGTTACACAAAAGTCCTTGTGAGTCTTTTGCCTATAGGCTATAACTACTGTGCTAGAGTGGTTTAAGGGGACGCACCTATCCAGGTTCCTATAGTGGCATTTTTATTTAGGGCAGAGGTAATTCCAGACTGAAATATGTCAAAGTACCTAGGTAGTAGGTACTGAAAATAGGTTGAAGCCAAAACAAATGGAGCACAAAAGCTGGAGCACAATATAACAATATGATGGATGACAATATGTGGGGGAATAAATCTCTTTCTTGACATCCCATTTACAATAATAATCATATTAGACAGAAAAGGGTCTTTCCTATTCTCTTGTGGTAGAATACACAATCCCCCCGGCTCCAGTACTACCTGGTAAATGCTCTCGAGGTACCGCCTGAGCAGGTAGTAGTACGCGTTCTGTTCCAGGCGTATGACGTCGTGGTGCACCACGCGCGGCCTGTCGGGCGTGAACAGCGTGATGGCGCCGAGAATGAGCATGATGTTCTCATCGGTGCGCCAGCGCAGTTCGAACGTGCGCAGGAATCGCTGGTGCTCCTCGTAGATGTTGCCGCGCGCCTCTTTGAGCACGTCCACCTTGACGTTCAGGCGCTCTTGCGTGTGCGGGATCTGCCGCACGGAGAGAGCCGGTTAGCACTTGGCATAGGCGGGGAATCGAAGGACCTTAAAATGGGTATTCTTTGCCAACAGAGAGTAACTTATCCGGCTGTTGAAACAGCGTTTAAAATGCCCTCCTATTTTTCCCAACTGAAGGTAACAAGCCTGCACTACTCACGTTCCACGAGTTCTTGTCCGGGTCGTACGTCATGGCGCTGCGGAGGATCAGCATCTCGGTGCAGCCGCCCTTGAGCAGAGCGACCTGGTCCTCCTGACACATGTTCTTGAACGCGTTGATCTTCTTGGACGTCTTGATCAGTCGGCGGATCGCGATCGCCGTCAGGTTGATCACGTCGAGCAGGTCGGGGTTTTGCTCCACGTTGGTCTGCGGTAACCAGGGGATGACCCGATTAAAGGAGGGCCACATGAGTGTGGGTTATCCGAACGTTGAACGCAAATTTTCCCCCGTTAGCTTTTCGACGTTCACCAAACGTTTGTGATATCGGTTTTGGCGCTACTTGGGCTCTATAATGCTGATCTCACCAAAATGTATATATTGTGACTTCCCTTTGTTTATCCCTCGAGCTGTCAGATGGAAAAAATATAGGTACTTATTTTGAACTCATGCAGTAATAAGAACGTAAATACATAAATGCTCCGATCATTATGTTATAAAGCGATGCCGACAGGTTACAGGCCAACATTGAGACCTTATGGACGCCAAACGTGTTTAGTTTATCAGGTCAGGATTTGTTTACAAGCAATCATGATGAATCATAGCGAGCTAGTATGATGAAACTTTACTGGTTTTGCAGAGCTTTATACGTAAAACTTGAATTTAAATTTGAGCACTAGACACTGCGGCTGCTTCATGCACCATTTCAGTTTTTTTCAGTTCATATTAGCACTCGAAAATGTTCAAGGATTTTCAACATGGCAGTCAAATCCCGAGATTGTGAGTATTTACAGCGTGCATAACGACCTTTTGCTAATCACAATGGTGGCCCAACCACACACCCTAGGGAACAGCTGAGTTGCCTATCCCCTCAGGCGAGCATTGATCGAAGATAACTGTAACGTATGCCAGAGGGCTTTTAATACACCACTCCTGATGGTCCTCCCCTCTGACGTCACGGCGCTTCGGTCTGACTTGCTCGACTGGCAGACTGTGGGAAACGAACACGAATAGCACAGGAGTGAGGCGGGTTTTAGCCGAGTTTGGAGGCCTGTCAACAAGCCCCTATTGATTTTATAATGTTGAAATTTAAAGTACATAAGAATCAATATTATTTCGATTACATTTTAAAATTTCATAAAGTTTTGACGGATATCTTCGTTGATGCAAAGGTTTGAAATGAGGGCGATTTTAATGCAAAGTCCATAAGACCTCGCAATCTTTCCCACACCCTGGCATCGGCCTTCAAGCGCAATCACACGGCTCTAAGGGTCGCTTCTCCTGCCTGCACTTGTCTATTAACCCGCTTCTCTTTAATTAAAGACGCTTCTCTTTTGATTAAAGGCGAATATTATTCCAGTAAAGAATTTTTAGCAACTAAGATATAAATTTATCTTATGCACAGTCATGACTATGTTCACATAGTTGTTAAATTGTTTAATGAACTGCCATTAATTAAATAAATAAAAATAATACATTGATAAGATAAAAAGACGACCACGAATTATTGCTCTTTTCATAATTTTCAATATTGATCTTGAAAAGACCAATTTTTCAAGGTCGTTTTTTCTTTGGGTATTTGGTTGGTTTTTAAAATGTAGGTGGGTAAAAATCTTGTCAGGATCCAAAAATAATTATTCAAAACTTTTTTGAAACATTATTTTTGGATTTTGACAAGAGCATTAAAATTTTGGAAGCTTAGTTTAAAAACAATAATTGTTGGTTCTTTTGTTCATGTTTTAACGTCAGTCGAGCTATCACCCTTGATAAAGTAACTAGTATATGAGAGGAAATTGTTACTGGTTTAAGCAGATACCAGTATGCAATTGATGGAAGGGAGGCGAAGCTGGAAAAATGTGCACCCGAACCGGGATACGAACCCGGGACCTCCTGCTTGCCGGGAAGGTGCTCTACCAACTAGGTAGAGCACCTGCCCGGCAAGCAGGAGGTCCCGGGTTCGTATCCCGGTTCGGGTGCACATTTTTCCAGCTTCGCCTCCCTTCTAACTAGTATATGTTAAGAAACGTCGGGAAACCAGTGAGACTTTTGATTTAGCATTCAAATCCCAGTTTGAAATGGTTATTTTCAAAACTAGTGCTAAAGATAAGATATAGTAGACATGAGTCTAAGGAAATAAATAAAAGTGAACCCGGCCGTTGCACCTTGAACAGATTGCAGTCGTCGCCGACGAGCGTGGACAGATCGTGGTCCAGCGGATCATGCAGCGCCTTGTTGGCGACGATCAGCTCGTTGAGCTTGGCGCGCTCGGCGTCGTTGAGCTCGCGCGAGTTGTGCGGCGTCTTGGCCAGCGAGCTGTACGCCTCGAACTCGAGCTTGATGGCCTCGCTGAGGATCGACTCGATCGAGTTGGCCGCCGCCGATGATGACGACGACGACGACGGGCTTCTGCCACATACATTTCGGCCATGGTAATGGAGGACTGCAGGTCCACAGTCAATCACTTATGCGGGCAAATAAATGCAATGCTATTCTCATGGCAACTATTTGCCCACATAAGCAATTGACCCTGGAACTGTAATCATCTATTGCTTTAATATTATCCCTTTAAGGCCATTCATTGAATTGAACTTTTTTGTGGATTTCCAAGAGATATTTTGAGGTTCTGAAATATTCAATTGGTTGTCAAAAGTGTGAGGATTCCGTAGATATTTGCGATCGGATAACGGGTGTGGCCTGGAAAGTGTATACGGTAAGAGGTTAATTCTTAGCTGGAATTTATCCTTAAGTACATCTTTCAATGTACCGGCTAAACATGGTTATTTTAAAACTCTTGGAAGTAATTGACGAGTTAATCTTGCGAAATGAAAATGGTTCAGTTGGTTGTCCAAAGTGTGAAGATTCCGAAAATATAGGTTTCGTCGCGATCCGACGAAAGGTGTGGCCTGTAAAGTGTATACCTTACGAGGTGAAGGAAACGGCTCGACTTCGGAGCTCATCGAACAGGCTTAACTGCTACTCATGGCTACAGGCGTTTTACAGGGCATTGGACGATATGCTATTTCTGAATATTTAAAATAACTACAGAGAAAAAATAACTGACCACTGATAATTGACTAGCTGATAGAGGTAAACTCAGCTTTTTAACATGAATGGGCTCTTGTCCATGAATTTGTGAATAAGGAAGGTGTTCCAAAACACCTTGAGTCGAAGAAAGAGCACTGGTCCGGGACCAGGACTACTGGAAATGTTTCTTTTTTTATCTGGAAACTAGGTCAAATGGACATGCCCTACGCAATTCGCGATTCAAACCGTCCATTCCCTCGTGTTCCCCCCTGTGTGCGCATTAAAGAAGAAAAAGATGTTGTTAAATTTAGTAATAAATGAGAAAACTAAGTTAAAATTTAAAAAATAAAAATCTCTGTTAAAAATGAAAACTGATATAAAATGTAATTACATTAGCATTGCTAAATACATACACTCAAACCAACAAACAAACAAACCTCTGCGTGGTAGCCTGCACGTCCATGAGCGTTTCGTGGGCGGCCTCCTTGGTGCTGCGGTAGTAAACGGGCGGCTCCGCGGGCTCCTCGTCTTCCGCCACCGTCGCGGTCGGTGCCCGCGGCGGGGACGGCCGACTCGGGGACGACGGCACGAACTGGGCCGTGCGCGGGCCGCCGCCTGGCGGACGGAAACCACTTGCTCACGAGCGGCGCTCTTGCACACGTGCGGTTAGGGCGGCAAACGTACGTGGCATTCGAATAGCTTTTTACCAATGGCTCTCACTAGAGACATTGCTCCATTATGATGAATCTTGAATCATGAATGATTATGATTGATTATGATTGATGAACGATTTTGAGAGTCCTGAAGATGTCGGCGCCAACGCCGTTGAAACGTCGACCTAGGTTCTTTTAAGGACCGCAAGTCAGTCTCATCAGAGCATTACCGAACACTTAACCACCAGAGAAATAACTGTTTTACAATGGGCACAGTGAGTGAAACAAATATAATACCTACTAGGGCTTCGCGAACGCAATTTGTGTTGCGTTGAAGATGAGCGTAGGTAGCGGTTTGTGTATAGCGGATTAAAAGGTGCAGGCAGCAGTCACAAGAAAACCATGGAGCACCAAACCTGACCATTGCCTTCACGAAAATTCTAATCACTTGAAAATGTATGCGGATTCTGACGTTCCTTTGTTTCTCTTCGAGGTCAACAAAGCTGGTAACCAAGGAAACGAAGGAAACCGGACTCGTATTGAATCAGCCGTCAAATCACGAAAAAAACACCACAAAAATGCTAAGAAAAACCAATTGGAAAAACCTACCGAAATAAGATTTGCAGGCATGATAAATATGTATAAGGTCAACATGTTTAGAAGTTTTGGTGAAGTTATGTTCAGAACTTTGAAATTTACAGGGGTTCGAAATTCGGAAAAAATCGAAAAATTTCGTAAAAATTGATTTATAAAAAATTTACTGAACCGATCTTTTTCAAAAACGCAGGGGGTCTAAGTTGAGAACAGAGGTAGATACTCAGAAATTTTCATCCGTGTCGGTTCAGGCGTTTGGTCTGTAGAGCGCGCACAAACACACAAAAAAGAAAAAAAAAAAAAAAAAAAAAAAAAACATACACAAGTGACTTTTTTTTGGGGTAAGTGAAATTGAAGATTTCGCTCCGCTCGCTTCGCTCGCTACGCTCATCAATAACAGTAGTGATGGCATCCCGAGTGATCATGTGTTCTCATCTAATTAGCTTGTAATTGAGGAGAATGCAACTACTGTGGCGCTCAGTTCTTTCATGATTTTGTGTATCCACTTTCCAAACTTTCCACTCACCCATGGATAGGCTCAGCATTAAAACTCAGATAAACTAACATGTTGGGTGAAACACGACAAGAATGCGTTGCGACGTACCGTTCGGCAAGCCTGTGATGAGCGACGCCAGCAGCGGCGTGTCGCTCTTGGCGCCCTGTTTGGCGGACGTGGCGAGGGGCATGGCGGGCGTGATGACCGAGACGGGCGTAGAGCCGCGGGACGTCCGCCTCGTCACCATCTCAGCGGTGCGGCACGCGGCCGTCGCCGAGTCGGGCGGCGACGACGGGCTCGGCACGCTGGCCGCGCCCGCCGGGGACGGGAATCCTTCCGCCGTCTGCGGCAAACACGACACAACCAGTGGTTCAATCAAATCCACTGGATCTACAATATCAAATCACTGTATCCCGGTGCGATGAGAGCGTGGGTACCTCGTGTGAATGTGATGTATTGGAACTGGGAGGGGGCGTGGCGTTGGCCGTCGTGTCTTCCGCTTCGTCGTAGCTCTCGTCGAAGGCGGCGCTGCCGACCCAGACCTTGTGGCTCGGCTCGAGCAGGCCGCGTAACGTGCCGCCATCGTACATCTCGTGACTGCACTCGTCCTCCTCTTTGTATCTGCAGGCGGTGCGGACGAAACATCACGCGTTGCAATAAGAGCCCATGATTTTAGCACAATTGACAAGCACTTCAACCCAGATTTCAAGAGGGGATTAGGGTATTTTGATACGGCAGCAACCACTAGGGTGCTGTATCTGCTTTTGAAGATTAGATGTTTAACCCAACTTAGCAATAAATTCTAGTTAATTACCATTTGGAGCAAAGGATATCTACTCAAGAAAGATTTTGCATTGACAATAATTTTAACATAGGCATGAACCAGCTATGTAGGTTATCATTTTAGCTGTTAGAGAATCGGCAGCGTTGCCTTTGTCACTTGACAATGGAGTTTTCTCTAGCGAGATCATTACGATTGATCATAATGATCAAGATCATCAACAATCTTTCAGAGGGAGTTGAGCGTTACCTCATGTCCCCGGATGGTCTTTTTTTGGCTCGGTTCTGCTCAATCTTCTGCTTCTTGATCACTTTGTCCTCTTCGGTCATGATGTAGTCCTTCCTCATACCGATATCGAGGCACTTGACCAAGCGACATCGCTGGCAGAACCGGCGAGTGACCAGCGTTATCTCGCATTTCTCGCCGAAGGGACAACGGAATTCCTGTCACATTGAATTGGGCTTAGTGCTATTTATGTAGATAGGTAGGTACCTAACCTAGGTACCTAGTCATCTTTTGCAACTCCCAAGAAAATATTGCTTGTTTCCTGCAATTTTTCACAAGGTAGCAGTTTCTAGAACTTTGCCACTACTTCTAAATACCCAGTACTAATGAAGTTACGGACTTGACTTTGAACTTCGGTTGCTGATCTAAGCGGTTTTTTAAGGATAATGCTACGTTTCTGTTAAGCTAGCTATTACATTTTATGTTGTGAATTGACTGATGACCCAATATCCTAAGTACCTTGTTCTTGAGCGCATTCCTGCGAAAGAAGGCTTTGCAAGACTCGCAAGTGACCGCATTGAAGTTGTACCCCAACGCCTTGTCACCACACACACCGCAAACTTTCAGGTCGACTTTTGCCTGTGGTGAATTGTCGACAGCTGATTCTTTTTGTTCACAATCCATGTAGATTCGAGGCTTGCAGTCCCAGGACCTTTGATATAAGGGACTGGGGGTTAATCGAGCCACCGCAAAATGCGGAATAGAGCAACCAGGCCAACTTACATGTTGCCTTTGAGTTTCAGTTGTGGTTAAAACCATAAACTGTGATAAAGCAAATCTGTCTTTTTGTTTTAGCTACTGCTATCATTACATGAGTCATAGGTTAATCAGGGATCAATTAAAATGTGCTGAGATTATCAAAATTAGCACTTGAAAATTTTTATGGGCTGGGCCTGTCTGTCAACTTTTTAATGATATCCTATGATATCGAGAGAACCAGAGAGAGAGAGAGAACGTACATACTGCCTGGAAGAGTGGCATTTACCTGAATTTTAAACCTTAGAACCATTACGTCAATAGTCTAATCACTGTCACAACCCTTCTCGCGATGATCGCAGCAGCCTAATATTATTCTCATAACAAGTTAATCGATATTACGTCACGAGTGGGACGGCTGTCAAGATGTTGGCGGGAGTTTCCAGCCATTTCGAACGGTCAAGTTGCATGGGACCCGTTCAAGCGAAATTTTATGCGCCACACAGAGCCAGCTTAAGAACTTCACCGTACATTTTCTTGGCCTACATTCGCAAGAAAAAAGGCCAAATGTTTTTTAAATTGCCTCACAAGGTCTTTGGCCTTGCAATAAAAAGCTTTTATTTAAACCAGCAAGTTTTAAAAATGATAGATTGCATAAACCGCGTTTTGAATCTCATGCATAGTTGCCTCTAGTAACAAAAAACACAAATACCTATGAATTGGCATTCCACAATATTCTTTGCATGATTTCTTATGAATAATGCGCACCAAATATTTAATCATAAACACGCTGTTGCGTAACAGACCATGTTTATAAGGCGAGTCAGCAAATTATTCAAGTACATCAGTCAAACATAACAGAGAATTCGTATTGTTATTTTGATGTTCAATTCGTCAAATTTTAAAATAACAGTCTATAAGTACTGTAGAAATTAGGACTGGTCGAACAGTTCAGAAAGAGGAACTACTAAACTACAGACAAACACTGAAGAAAGAACAATCAAACTTATCAGCAGTATTACACTAAGGTAAGATCGCTTCTATCCATCAACTGACCTCTACTTATTGCCTCGCTGGCATTGTCAAAACATTTTTTTAAGAAAATGCCGAAGGTACCTTTTCGTTGCTGTAAATACGACATGGAAAGACCAAGAGAATGAAGTGTGTTTCTATTCTGCTCTAGGCCCGCATGATGAAAATGCACGGCTTGGTCAGGCTCTGCCTATTGACCGCGACGCTCGGCGTCGGTTTGGGCCAGGAGGAGACCTCGATGACGATCAGCACAAGCACTCCGAGCCACACTGTCAGCGAGCGATTCATCAGCCTGTCCGTGGACCCAACCGTTTTACTCCAGAACGATCTGAGGTAGCGCAACACAACACAATTTCCCCACTCATGTAACCTTCGATCAAAGCTTTGATCGAAGATGTAACAATGAAAATTCAATCTGACTTGAAGGCTTTAAGACCGCGAAGGACTCACATATTATGGCTTCTCGTTGTTTCAGTCCTTCACTCGCAAAGATCATGAGCTTCCTGCGAGGACTGAATCCCGCCTACATCCGAATTGGAGGTCCAGGCACCAACAACTACCATTACTTGAGGGGCAAAGGCGACGGCAAGAACGAAACCACCATCACTGGTAGGTGGCCATCGAGCTCCATATCACAAGACAGCCTTCGGATGGGCCACATTGCAGGTTGCATTAACTTGACACCGTGCTTCGTATTAAATAAAGGGGTTAAAATAAAGGGTTACTTTTTGGAATGCGGCCCAAGGTAGCACCGAAATTGTTAACTTTCGGGACGATATACTTTTCGAATGCAGATAAACTGCATTGCGGTTACTCGGGGATGTTAACTACAAATCTACAATTCGAGACTAGTTATCCATAAAATAGGGCCATCCAAATCCTTTCACCGTCCCCGAGAATACGTGGTGATTACCAAAAAAAATGTCCAAACGCCGTCAGCCGTTTATGACTGTCCATCTTTTAACCCCGTGGGAAACGTGTAAATTGGATGTCAAAGAGCTGACCCGACCACGTCTGTGTTTGTTGCTGCAGAGGCTCAGTGGGTGATCTTCAACGAGTTCGCGCAGAACAACGGTCTGATGCCGATCGTGTGTCTGAACGCCCTCGCTCGTCTCGACGGCCACTGGGACCCGACCAACGCGGTCGAGCTCATCTCGTACTCGGCTCGCATGAAGTACAAGCTCGGATGGCAGCTGGGATACGGTGAGCACTTGACTATTGCCAGCCAAAGCCGGGCAATCGGTGGAAGTTGATGGCATCGAGTTAGGGTGGCAGCATGCTGAGTACTTATATTTGAACTGTCGACGTAGCTTCTTCTCCTTGTGGGAGGCAGAGTCGGTCTAGAGCCCCGGCGGCGAGGGGGTTCTAAGGGCCCCCATACTAGAATCATCGCCTATTTTTTGGGGGAGCCCCGCCCCGGCGGCAATCACCGCCTAGCCGCCTGGCCAGTCCGACACTGATGGGAAGGACAGTTCCAATGAGACACTTTTGCAGTTACCTTGTTTCAATAGATACAGGGTAGGATTGGAAATGTCTTCAGACTCGATGAAATGGCCACGAGCATATGTATATCTATAGACATATGAATTCGAAGCAGCGCCAATATAATCTTTCGTGCGGCGGTCCAAGCGGTTGGCTGTGGTTTTCCGCAAGCTGACATTCCAGCTTTCTCCGACTAAGTATTGAATGTTACTAGGAGACATGACTGTGTTCTCACGTTGTGTAACCTGTACGTATTATACTTTGTCAATGTTTCAATTTCGACTTCCTTTGTTTACGGGTGCGCAGCAGAGGTAGTGGTAAGATGTGCCCCAGTCAGAAATGAAACCATTGGATGAAAACATGATGATGGTCACAAAAATGTCATCGTTATCTGTCCGAACTCCATGCAGGAAAACACACTGCCGATCCTAGGTTATTATAAAAGTATCTCTGGTCCCGGTCTTCAGTGAAGTCGTCCTGATATTGGTCTCACTCCCGTACAGAGCTCCAGTCCGCCGAGAGCGCGATCACCGGCGACCAGTTCGGCAAGGACTACGCCAGCTTCCGCAGCATCCTGCGCGCGTTCCCGAGCTACGCTAACGCCTCCATCGTGGGCCCCGACGTCACGCGCTACGCCGACGCCGACGACGTCGACTTCCTGGCGTCGCTCGTGCGCTCGGCTGGCGACGCCGTCGACGCCGTCGTCTGGCACCCGTGAGTCGATGTTTTGTTGTTGTTGCAGCGTGTGGCTTGGTTGGAATCGGCGCGTTGGCTTGATTGATGACCCACAATCCGAATGCACCTAGCTTTGAACCCAACTTTGATCCTAGCTTTGAACCAAGCTTTGAACCTAGCGTTGAAGTTCTTTTTAACGTTTAGATAAACACGGGGTTCCTTCTGTTCGATCATTGCTTTTCTGAAAGAGCAAACAGCAGGCATATTCTATGCCTCAATAGGAGGATTTCTTATATAATAATTTCGTTTGGATTTGAACATTGTTAGGCTATGCACCATAAAAATATGGGTAGCCGTAAATAATATGATACAAATCAAACACTTCACTTCAAAACCTTCAAATCACCCACTCAACACTTCCAGAATTCAATCACTTCCAAGGAATGGATTTGAATCCATGCCCATGCTATTACGTAATTAGCCCTTATGGACCTAGCTGCACCCTGGACATGGAGAGAATGCCAGCATATTGATAAAGTCGGCGTCGCCTCCATGTTCCAGGAACACCCCAGCCGACTCAGGAGCCAACCTCGAGAGTCTGGTGTCCGACATCTACAAGGAGAAGGAGTTGGTTTCGCGCCAACTGGGGGACGTCCTGGCCAGCAAGGACGTCTGGATGGGTGAGCATACAATTGTCTCTCAACGCGTCGCCCATGTCAAGCGGCATGGCCCGTGGCGTGGCCGAGGGACCGCATCGTTATCATTCTCTAAATATATTCGGAGACTGCCGCAAATGCAGTGTCGAGTTAGTTCAAAAGAGAATTGCTAAAAACTCTATAGTTTTTTTGTGTAGGGTCGAAATCAAAAATCCTTTACTGACCCATAGCACATTTTCGAAGCCACTTCCAAGTTCTAAGCCCCGACGACCCAAACCATAAACCACAACCCGATGACGGTCACTGGAAAAGATGACAGCGCGAACAGCGCTGACACCGACCCACTGAGCCGTATTTCACAGACAACCCCCTTGAACCCAGTGCCCCAAAATCATCCTCTCTCTCGGACGGCGGTTCCCGATATGACAGGCCTGACCCGTTCCCTGACCGTTGCAGCGGAGAGCGAAGCCGAACGGGACACGGCGAGGGGCGACTTCGCCGACGCGCTATCGTGGGCGACAAAGCTGGGGACGGCAGCCAGTCTGGGCGTACAGGTGGTGCTCAAACACCCCGGCATGGTGCACTTCCAGCACCCCACGCCGGTACGTACCTAGCACCCCGCCAGCAGGCCATTATACGTACAGGGCTCACGGGGCTCCTTTTGTATGATAGCCGAACATCAAAATAATTAAGTGAAGTCTCGCAAATGAATTCATGGTTTTCTCCTCACGTATATGCAAGCTTACTAGATGAGAATATACAGTCAAGGAATGTCGGCACTAAACAGAAACTGTTATTGTTTCGGATATCCCCCCCAACTAAAAACGAATCAGTTCGATTTAAAAAAGCTTCACGTTCATCCCAAACGCACTGACAAACCCTCAACCCACCCAAAATATTCAGCTTTAAAATTATTAGAAATAAAAAAATACGTCTCCCCAATCCCCCTTTCCGCCATTTGCTATACAAATCTATATTTATGTGCAGTAAAGTTGTCAACATCTACAGTAATACCACGTAAAACGCCGTATGCCGAAAAACACCAACCGTTCCTCTTTCTGGCAGTAGACGTTGGCAGTAGATCGTTGCAGTAGACATTGCCATGAAGGAAAAGCAAGACAGGTGCATCGCCCTTTCGATAGCCACGTTGTTCCCCTTATTCCAGGACTACTGGGTGTCGTTCCTGCACAAGTCCCTGGTGGGGCGAGTGGTGCTCGCCAACCGTCTGAACAGTGCCGACAGCCAGGTGCAAGTGTACTCGCACTGCACACGTACGGGAGGCGTTTGGTCGCCTTCGTACGAGACGGGCGCCGTGACTCTGTTCGGCGTGAACCCCATGGCGCATCGCGTCAGCTTGGTGCTGCGGACCGCCGCCTGGCACGGGACACAGCGTGCCGGCGAGGTGCACCAGTACGCCCTCACCTCGACCGACCTGCAAGAACCGCTCAAGGCCAAGTACGTGGGGCTGGGGGCGATCGCCCGAAGGGACAGCGAGGTGTTGACTGGGTGTCCGTTGGCATAAAGCACATCCGTTGTGTTATACCATGTAAACCTTTGGAAGGAAGACGAAATGGAAATAATTGCTACCGATTGCAAAGCGGGTGCTCCACCGCTGAGCTTTTCGGGCACGCATTCTCCCCAGCATTAATGTAAGGTGGGGACCGAACGGTCTATTGTGTTGGAAACACCGCTACTTTGAGATCACCGAAGTTAAGCAACACTGCGCTGAATCAGGTTTCAGTTGGGTGACTATCACACTCATGGCCATCTCTGTTCGGGAGAGAGGTTGTAGGGATTGAAGTTAGTACAATGTCTTCACTTTCCATGCCTATCAACCTCTCGACAGCATAGATTGGTGTGGGAATCCTGCTGCTCGAGTTGTACCGTTCTTCGGAAGGGACGGTAGCCAGTTGTCCCCTTGGTGCTTTTCACCAGGAGTGAACTATCTATAGCATAGGTAGCTAAGGAAATCGCGAAGGAAATCTCAGGAAAACTCAAAAGATGCAAACCCTCTTCAACTCGCTCTTGATGTTCCAGGAACGTCGTCCTGAACGGCCACCTCCTCGCTATGGACAAACTCGGCGACCTTCCGCCACTGACCCCCGAAGTGATCCCCTACGAAGGTGACCTCATCCTCAACCTGCCCGGCCAATCCGTCGTCTTCTGGGTCTTCCCCGACGTCCACGTCGCCGCCTGTCTCGCCGACGACATCGACGCCATCGGCACAACGCCAATCGACCTGCAATCGCGCGCCCTCGTCGACGACGTCGTCGAGCACGTGGACGCCGTCGAAGACACCGACGCCGAGCTGAGCCAGGTGCAAGTCGACACGGCCGACGAGACGCCGACCGACGACCAAGTGACGAACAGATTCCAGGGCGTCGGCCGCCTGGATCGCAACAGCACCGTGAACGGCATGCTGCACGACATGATGCAGTCGGCCAACCCGTTCCCGTTGACCTCGGCGACAGACGCGGCCAACGCCAGCCACACGGCGGCCAAGGTCATCACCGACAAGGACTGGGACGAGATCAAGGACAAGTACCTCATCTCCAAGTTCATGTTCGTGCTGAAACGCGACCCGAAGGCGCTGCACGAGAAGGCGACGCAGTTGGCAGATCAGGAGATCATCACCGTGTCCAACGACGAGACGTTCGGCCAGCGCTTCTCGCGCGCCCTCGAGGACGGCCTCTACACCATCCCCGGGCTCGACCTCAAGCTCTACCAGCCGGCGAGCTTCAAGAGTCCGCTGCAGGCGATGAAGGAGCCGATCGTCGAGTCGCTCAAGAAGCCGCTCGAGTCGCTCAAGCGGCTGCGCGAGGAGCGCTGGGAGAAGCTGCAGATGAAGAAGCTGGAGGACGGCGTCGACGACGGGGAGGCGGCGAAGGCGTCGCTCGCGGTGCCCGGCGCGCTGTTCGGCGGCGAGGCGCGCAACGAGCAGTACGTGTACGTCGACGAGGGCGCCGAGCCCGAGCGGGACTACGACGTGGACGACGGCAAGGTGGCGCACAGGTTCCCGGCGGACGGCCCGTGGGAGATCTACGAGGGGCTCGGCGTCAAGACGAGGAAGATGAGGAACAAGGACCGCGACTACGGGGAGCTGTGGGCGGCAGAGGGCGCTGCGAGACACGAAGCGGAGGACGGCCACAGGGGGCTCGAGAAGGAGGTGATCGAGAAGCAGGAGATGACGCCAATGGAAATCAAGACGCTCAAGAAGAAGGAAGCCAAGAAGAAAGAGGAGGAAAATTACAGTCAAGAACAGGAGCAACGTATAGAAAAGAAGGGAAAGAAAGCTACAGTGGCGACCGTGAAGGAAGAGGACGTGGAAGAAAGCCAAGAGACGACGACGAGGTCGACGACCGAGCGTCAGGAGGAGCTCGAGATCACGCTGATCGAGGAGCCCGAAGAGGCGGAGCACACGCCACACGACGTCCAGCGATCGACTCGACGTCGACGACAAGACAACGCTGTGACGGAGGACGACGACGAACAGGAAGAGTCCGAGCAGCTGATCGAGGACCTCTCTGTGCACGAGGACGAGGAGGCGGCGACGGAGGTGGCGACGGAGGCGGCAACGGAGACGGCAACGGAGGCGATGGAGGAAAATGAGGAACAGAAGACCCCCCACCACGACCACATCTCGGTGATCAAGAGTCTGATCAGCATCCGCAAGGGCCCCGCCAAGAAGGAGTGGCTCGACAGCACGATGAAGGTCAACGCGGACGTGCCCGACTCGCACGTCATGAACATCAACGCGTACAACGACGCCCTACGCAAGACGGACGAGGCGCAGCGGCTGATGGCGCAGATCACGGGCAACATGGCCAACACCAACGCCGACGCCGACGCCAACGCCAACGCCGAAGCAGACGCCGAAGTCGACACTGAAGCCGACGCTGACGCCGACGCAGAAGTCGACGCCGACGCCGACGCCGACGCCGACGCCAACACCAACGCCGACGCCGACGCCAACGCCGAAGCAGACGCCGACGCCGACGCCGACGCCGACGCCGACGCCGAAGCAGACGCGGAGGAATCGCAGGCGGTTCACATCACGCACGAGGGCGAAGGTCACGACGGGCAAGTCGGAGGCGATGAACCCGCCTCAGCGGCGACGACGGCGAGCCCAAACGACACCAAGCTGTTCGCCGAAGACATCGGTAAGGAGATCAGCAATAAACTGAAGCACGACGCCTTCATTCGGCGGCTGAAAGCGGACAAGTCGTCGACGTCGGCGTCGCACGAGGAGAGCGAGACTCACCGGACATACGTCAGCGTGGAGGCGACGACGGAGGACGGCGAAGGGACGACGCCGACCGCGACGACGCGAAAGAGTCTGCTGAGCGCGCTGAGCGCCGCCAAATCTGCCGACAAGAAGCGGAAAATGGACGAGACGGCTTTGGACCAGCAGCTGGAGGAGGAGACGGCCGACCAGTCGACGGCGAACGAGCGCAAGGCGCGCGCCAGCAAGGGGGGCGTCGAGGAGACCGAGGACATCGACGCGCGCATCGTCGCGGAGGCCGACGCCGACGCCAACGACAGGAGCGCAAGGCAGAGCCACGTCCTCACGGCCAAGATCTCGCCCGACAAGACGCCCAACGTCGAGGTCAAGGCCATCAGCATCCCGCGTCGGGCCAACGACCTCGACTTGGCGCCGCTCAAGCTGCCCAGCTTCGCCATGTTCGCCGACTTGCCGAAATTTGCCGAAGTCCCGAAGTTTGCCGAAGTCCCGAAGTTGGCCGCGGGTTCGGCGGACGCCCCGGAAAGGGTGAGCATCGACCATTTGGGGGAGAAGTTCGGTGCGCAGGCGCGCAAGGCGAAGGAGACCGTCGAGGACGCGGCGAAGAAGGCGTGGGAGAGGACGGAAGAGAAGCTGAAGAGTGGGCGAGGAATGTTTCAGACGCGAAGCGACGAGAAGATTCCCGTTGTTAGAGAGAGGAAGGGGAAGACTAACGCCTCTGTGAAGGAGCTAAGGAAATTGGAGCGAACTGTTCCCGAGTTCGCCAAGTACAGCAAGAAAGCTCCAGACTCGCCACGGGCAGTCGAACCTTTCAAGAAAGATCATGTTTCGCCAGCAATCTCCGAAGAAATCAAACGTTTGAGGGAGAAAATATTCAACATGTTCGACAGAAGCAATCCGAAAGAGAGGGAAATGTTGCCGAAGGTAGCACAGGAGCTGGCCAGCGTCGAGCAAAGCCTGAAGAGCAAGCTCGCGTCGCCCGTCAAATTAGAGCCGGTGTTCCCGAAACTGCGCGAGATGATGCCGCCGGCCAAATTCCCTCTGGCCGGACTGCGCAGGACCGCAGCGTTGCCGGCCGTTGCGCCCCTGACCGAACCCTTCAAGAATAAGTACTCGCTGAAGACGCTCGAGCCGCCGACAATGCCACATCCACACCCAAACGAGGTCGTCCAACAACAGGCGCGCTCTTTCGTATCCGACATCGAGGACTTTGCCGGCAAGGTCTCAAAGCAGCTCCACGAGATACCGCAGATTGACAGCGTGGTGACGAAGACCAAAGATTATCTCGGCGACATGAACCAAGAGCTGAAGAAAGACGTCAAGCTCGCCACAAACAAGCTCAAAGAAATCCCCGAATCGGTGGGCGAAAAGATCGCAGACTACACCCAGGTCAACGCGGCGGTCTCGAAGACCAAAGAGTTGATTTCTAGGATCGACGAGGATCTCAAGAAGTTCCGCGCGGCGCCGGCGCCTCCGAGTGGTCCTGGCCGCGCCAAGGAGGTCGTGCAGAGCCAATTGGAGGCGACCAACTTCGCGGTCAAGGACAAGCTGGACGGCGTCGTCCGTCGCATGGAGGAGATAAACACGGACCTGCGCGACGCCATCGTGCGTCGGTCCAAGCGGTCCGTCGGTCGACATCCGTCCAAGGCCAACCTGCTCGCCAGCAAATTGCTCGACGAGGAAATCTACAAAGTCAACTCGCACAACTTGAAGAGGAACTTCCGCAAGAGTCTGCGGTACAATTCGCGCGACGCCAGCAGCGAGAAACACGTGATCACTAGACGCGATGTCTTGGACGACGACGCCAAACTCGTCAGCTATCTTATCTTTCGTCAGCCGGTGCCGGTGGATAAGGTGAAGAAGCCTATCGTTTACCGGTACGAGTCAGAAAGTGACGATAGCGAGGCGGAAAGCCTACGCAATCAGCTAAAGACGATGAAGGAAAACAGAAAGAATGCCATCGACGAATTGCTAAACGAAAGTCAGACGCCCGACGACTTTTCTTCGTGGGTCTCGATTGACCAATCAGAGTACACGAAAGCCAAGGACGCGTTCGCATCAAACTTCGCCGACAGCTTCGGCGGAGCGGTGTTTGACCACGCGCTTTACGACATTGGCAACTTTGATCTGGAAAGAATGAAGCGACACATCCGTCACCCGGGCGCCTACCGCACCCCGGACGATTATGACGACCACTTGCCGCTGAATGGCGACGGCGAGCAAAGGTTTGTGGTGAAACGAGGGATTTACGACAACCGAGTAGACGATGAGACCGTTGAGCGGATTCCCGTGCCGATCAGGCCGAGCTTGGACCGTGAAAGCGGCCCCGACGGCATGAACTACTTGAGGAAGATGACCATTCTGGCGCAGGCGCAGTCGAAACATGGTAACGAGCGGCCGGTCACATCCTTACCAAGCGAAGTGATAGCGAACCCTTTTCTGGGCAGGAACACGGATTTCCTTCCTCGCGAGAATGTCCATGACGTGATGCAGAGAAAGGGAGACACCGGGTTGCTGAAAGAGAGCCAGATTGTGCATAGCCTGGACGTGCACCGGAGGCAGACTTCAGAGTCGCCGTCGACGTTGAAGTTGAAGGAGAATCAAGTGCAAAGCGTGGTTGAGATCATCCCTGTCGTGGACGAGGCTAGCGAACAGAAGAAGAAGGATGTGGCTGGGATAGTCCGGCGGCTTTTCAACAGACTGAAGACTCTGTTTGGGGAGCCTTTGACTTAATGACAGAAGTACGTTTGTTTGTTTATTTATTTATTTGTTTGTTTGGTGAATAGAGTTAGTAATTTATTTGTGCTGATTTAAGCTAAATGTAAGTTATTTGCAATTATTGCAGTGTACCTATATTTATTATATTATGTATAGGTAATGTTTTGAATTCTCAAGAAAATGTTGATATCGATATTTTTTGTTTTGTTGCGTGCAGAAAATATAAAATATGACTGACTTTACTGAACGACTTTTACTGTTTTTAGCGTAGCTCCGCATGCAAAAAACGTCGAGACGTGTTTTAACATAGCAGGATATACGCTAATGCGATGGCTCCGCATTTTTATAAAAGGGTTTTACATAGCTGGAATTTAGGAAATTCGTGGAATTTTCCCGGAATTTTCCCGACAGCTGATTTCAAAAACGTTTCTCTGCAGTGAGACACAGGCAACGCATGGTATCTGCTTTCTTGCACTTTCTGCAGCTCCTAAACAACCCGCACCAAGACCGCCGACGCCAGAGATTATTTACATACTTTCAACTGCCATTTAAGCATGTTGCACACCGTGCAACAATCCCTTAATAATCGATTAATAGATTTCTCAACCAATGTTATAAAACAACAAGAACGGTGACGATCGACGATTGCAGACGCTAAATTAAGCCATGCTGCAAGCTTGCAGGAAGCAGAGACGTTTATGGCAACACCACCGGGTTGACAACCACGCGAAATCGCGTCGAATTCGCACATTTCACACACGATTGCGTGGCGTAAGCGTTGTGCAAAGCATCCGTGTCCGAATTGGATCGCGAGCCGGGCAAGTTGACAGGTAACAGCTGGGACAATTGACTGAACGGGACTGGAGAGTGTGGAGTTTTTTTTAGATCGTTTGGACAACACCGGTTTGCCAAATCCAGAAAGGTAGGTACTTTCAAATTTTTATTTTGGAACATTTTAAGAGTGGAAATTTGTTAAAATTTGTCAACTTTTATTGTCGACACTTTCTGATCGACGGTTCAATAAACTACAATGATTTTTTAGCAATGGCAATTATAATTTCATGCAATTATAGGATCAGCAACATCAAAAGGAGGGTTTGTGAAATAACGACACGGGGAAACAACTGAAATATGTAAGGTCTAATTGCAACGTGGGTTTTTCTTAAACAATTACCAGCGTGCTGAAGATAGTTTTAACTACTTACATTTCAATCGATCGTAGAGTACAGATATTTTGATAGTTTGAAACGTAACATCTTCGCCGCAGAAATGTTGTATATACCCGATGAGAAAATGCACATTGGCGTTCTTGCGACACAAACAACAGTCGCCAATTCAGGCGCGAAACGAGATTGTCGATGTTTTCCGGAGATTTGGCAAATCAAGCGGCAGACCGACCGATATCACATATTGCCTGCGATTGACGTAGGTAATCAGTTCGTTATCAGATACGCGGGTGCAATTTTAGGACACTAGCACTGATAGTTTTAGTTATGTAACAAACATTTGGTTGCAATAGGCATGATGTGATTTTTTCTTTGATCATTTGTTAGGTAGTAATCTATGCCAATACCTTAAAAAAAAACACGTTTATGAAAACAAGATACATTTTATCACACGAACTCATGAAAGATCTCATTTTGATGTTCGAGTTTGCATGTGCATTGCATTTTTCGTTGCGAAATTCGAATTTTATTTCGAACTATGACAAACTATGACTATAAGAATACATAGTTTATTCCGATTCTCCATCTCTAATGTCGTGGTGCAATGGTTTTTAACTAATCATTAACGCTCGAACGTTCATTTAGGCCAGTTTAATAACAAAACTATATTATATTCATTGATTCAAGCGGCCTAATCCCAAGGTTCAATCAGTAGCCTAAGCGAAGCAGCGTTTCGCGCCAACAATTGATTTCCAATAACAATAGACAGAACACAAAAGCGATTGCATGAGGCAATTTGGTCCGTTGCAACTGATTCACTTTCTTCCAATCTACCGCCGAGTGGGCCACAACAATAACGTCGCGTTTAATAAAACACACCGAATTCATTACGGAGCGAAATTTCAGATGGTCGGATCATGCAAAGATTTTCCAGTCGCTTCAGAAAGCGAATGCATATCTTAGCGTGCTGACGCTGGCACTGCAGTCTCTGGCAACTGTCTGACTGCTCGCGTGTTTTGCAGACAGAGCAGACGTCCTGAGTGCTTACGATGGCGTCGAAGGCGAGGACTGGTGTCCTTTTCTTGGTGATGGTCGCGCAAATTTCGGGACCAGCGGCTTTCCTTGTTCAGCGAGATGCGAGGAACAAGTGAGTGGATTACGTTCAATGGTAAACTCGTGTAAATTGTACCAGAGCGGTGGTTTTTTCAGTTTTCGCGTGCCCCCCCCCCCCCCCTCTACAAAATCTAAACTTTGAATGCTTATAAGGCACAATTTGGCGTCTTTCTAATGATTTTTTAAGTGTTTTTAATTAGGTATGTAGGTATACATTATACCTATGCGGAGTAAACTAAAGAAAGTTTCTGGAAAAAAGAGCAAATAAATACGCCAGGATGTAGAAATTACCATTTAGGTGTTGTTTTTTCAGCGTATTCTTCAAACGAGAGATGTTTAAGTTAAGTCCATAAATCTAATAAAAATGAATCTAAAATTTCATTTACACCCCCCCCCCCCCCCTTTACTGGAAAATGTTAGTGTACCCACATTCTTTGCCAGCTGTACAAGAGGTTTACCTAAGGATACCTAGGCTAGGTGCAATTGTAATAAATCATAGGTGTGCGAAAATTAACATTGGCCGGTGTTCTTAAACATGTTCTAGTGACCTGCTGCCGCGCATTCACAGCCGTGATGTCACGGGGAACGGCGGACTCACAACGGAAATCAGAGACTTTGTCTATCACGGAAGCCACGATCATTCGCGCGTCAGAAACAGAGACAGAAAGTTTTACGAGGACGAAATCAACTACTTCCAATCCTTGCTGGGCTCCCACGCTTCCGATACCGAACAGAAAGCAGGGAGAGGAAAACACAGCGGCGCAAACAAAAAGCAGTTCCCGAAAACTTATAACAAGGAAGTGAGCGCTAAAACCTTGGCACGAATCAAGAGACAAACGGGAGTGCCAAATTTCCCGCACTTCGTGATGCCGAGAAGTGCCTCTTATTCGACAGGCTACGTAAATCTGCAGCCCAAAGGACCCTTAATACACCACGTAGCCGTCAATGTGCCTCATTTTTCCCACCAGCCTCCACATGCGCAGCCCTTTCTTGCCCCAAATCCGGTGGCCTCTTATCCCCAGCCGCTTCCCTATCAGGGTTCGAATATCAACAATAATCCCGGCCAGGCATCCCATGCCACATATCAGAGGTCCGTACTACCCAATTCTCGGGAGATCAACCTTCAGTTATTGAAATCCGAGAACGGAGGAGGAGACGTCGAACGGCCTCCTCGAATGTTTGTCTCGGGACGAAATACTCCCGCCACGTTCGGAAGAGCCGACTTGGCATCGAACCTTCTCGGCGAGCGGTTTCAAACCATAGACAGCGGCTCTCCGTTTGTGGGCGGCTTCAGACAGAACAGTCCGATTTTAGACAGCATCGGCCAGAATCTTGACCGCGGCCGCATCCAAATGCTGGAGCAGCAAGTTCGCATGCGCGACGAGCGGTTGAGAAGTCTCGAGCAGGAGCTCATGAGGAACTGCAATCGTCGGCCCGAAATTTTCAGCGGCGTTCGACAGAATCTCGCCAACAACTTCGACGGCTTTCCACAAAGGCCGGACTTTGGCTTACTGGGAGGTCGTCAGAACATTCTAGAGCCAATGCGTGATCCGCAGGATTTTTCGCAGTCGCTGTCTAGTCTAACAAGACCGATGTTTCAAGGTCGTTCGAAGACGGAGGACCACGAGAACGAGTTCGCTAGGCCTCAATCGGCTCATATTGACGAGGGGACAGAACAGGATCAGATACAGAGAGCGGAAGAGTTTGACTTTAATAAAGAGCCCATCAGCTACACGCAAGATGAGGAATATGATGGCCAAATTCAGAAGTCGAGACCACCAAGCTCCAATCCTGCACATTCAAAGAAAACTAGCACATCTCAAAAATCTGATGTGTTGCCGACAAAGCAAAAAAACTTGAACGGTGACACTGAAAATGTCTTTCAGCCAAAAGCGGCAAGCGAAAGTGCCGAGGCGCCAGATTTGAATGAGTATGTAGACGAGACCGGGCAGTTCGTCGATGGCCAGTGGCTTCCTCCCGCCAGCCGGAAAGCGCAAAACCGAAACAACGAAGGAATCCCATTCTGCGTTCCAGCACCGGCACCGGGCTCGGCTCCGGCCACTGCTCCGGCCACTGCTCCGGCAACTGCTCCAAGCCAACGGAACAACGAAGAACAAGAGATTCCCGCCAATGCGCAAGACTTGAATAAAGACCAACAAAAGCTAGTGCTCGATACATTGGAGCAGGCCGTAAAACCATTGATGCAATCGATTGACGCCATCAAGGAAAACGGTATAGACTTGGAAGAGCCGGTCAAGACGAGACCAATCCCAAAGCTGAAAGACATTCTGGAGTCGAGGGCTCCGCTGCCTCTGCCTCGCATGCCTGCGTTCCGATCAAGCGAACCCAGCGAAGAGATCTTTGAAGACAAACCTGTCATTGCCCAGGGCATGGCTCCCCCTCCCGTTTTGTTCGAGAAAGAAAACCCCAGCATTTTATCGAACCTGAAAGGTTTGGGGGACGACCAGGCTCGGCCACTGAAGGACGCTCTCGAGAAGATGAGGACCAATCGCAAGGAGATCCTGCAAGATTTGGCCGAAAACCTCAAGCCTCTCGAGAGGCCAGGATTGCTGCAGGGTTTGAAACGGCCTCCGATTCTAGACGAACTTTTGAGTCCAGCTGCGGTTGCGCCATCAGCTGTACAGGCGGAAGACAAGGGCTCGGAGTTGCCCCTTCAGAAGGAAGTTGCCCCCGGTACAGCAACGAGAAGGAAAATCGTTGCACAGCAGCCACATCCTGCAGAAATGAGCGAAGAAAAGGTTGGCAAAGCGATCGAATCGATCAAACCTTTACTCACGAAATCAACGTTAGACGAACCTCTTGCTGAAGACAATTCCGAAGCTATTGCTTCTCCAAAAAAAGCAAACGAAGATTTGCTAGGTGAAGATGAAGAGCCTGAAACGCCAGCCATTGAAGTTCAAGATAAAGGACTTTCGAACAGTTCACCACGAATGAAAGCAAGTGAATCTGACGCTACGGACAATGCACCTTCGGAAACAATGCCCCGATCCAAAACCCATTCAAAATCAGGCAAAGAATCAGGCATCATGGGGCTGGAATCTTTGCGAGAAAGCGTGCCGGTCAGTAAAAAGGATAAATCGCTTCACAAAAGCCAAACAATGTCGCCTAGAGAAAATGAAAGCGACTCGGACGAAAACTTGGTTGACATAGAAATGGAAGAAGCTGTGTCAAAGGCCCGAAACAATGAAGTGACGGCCTCAAAAGAACCAACCGAACCCTCCGTCTGCCAGAAGATCATCAAAGAGATTGTCGCTGACGAAATGGGAAAACACGCCAAGGAGGACACCAACCCAGCAATGTTTATTAACAAGAACTTCACAAGCGAACTGATGAAACGAGTCAACATTGAAATAGCTAGCTATCGGCAGGATCATGCTACCGACGGCCTGGACTACACGGGAACATGCGACGACGCAGATATGAAGCTGGAAATTGTCAGTCAAGTCCTTCTCATGCTCAACCAGTGGATACAGGAAGTGCCGGCAGCAGAAGCAGGGACAAACTCGTTGACTGCAGGACAAATCAGTGAACTAAAACAACTTTTCGACAGTCAGATATAGCCAAAGCCATTATATTTGAAGATATGTAGTACCTACCTACATATTATATTTATTTCATAACATAAAAAACATTTTTCAGTAGGATAAGTGCCTAGAACCAATTATTCATGTGCATAGACTTTTAATAATTTAACAAAATAAAACCCTTTTATAAGAAGCGTACTTGCAATTACCTTGTCAGAACCAAGCTGCACAACCCCCAACCATCATAACATGTCAAATGGACTTATACCTCATGGAAATGCTACCAGTAAAATTAAAATAACAACCCGCAACAAACATCCAAATCATTTTTTCAGACCTTTATTACTTAAACAAAATTTACAGCAAGAATATCTCAAGGTGTTCATCCGAGTTACTTCTTGGCTGCGGCAGCTTCATCCTCGCGTTGGTAGGTGGCCTGGAGTTCCTGCTTTTTGATGGAAATCCTCTCTTCACGTCGCTTCTTGGCTTCCTTAACCTTAGCCCTGCGAGCATCTGCCTGGTCGTTCAGCATCTTGGACCTCGCCTTCTCGGCCTTCTTCTTGTGGATGAATTCCATCAGGACACGCTTGTTCTTGAACACGTTTCCCTTTACCTTCATGTACAGCTGGTGGTAGAGGTGTCGGTCGATCTTCTTTGCCTCCCTATACTTCTTTAGCAAGCGCCTGAGAACCCTCATGCGGTTGACCCAGAGAGTTTTTTGCGGCATTCGAGCATTTGCCGTACCTTTCCTCTTACCGAAGCCCGAGTGACGACCCTTACGTCTCGCTTCGGTGTTCTTGCGGGTTCGGGCACGGGAGTGGACTGCTACGGGCTTCTTGATGATCAGACCATCCTTGATCAGTTTGCGGATATTCTGGCGAGAGTTGGTGTTTGAGATCTCGTTGATTTCGTTAGGATCCAACCAGACCTTCTTCTTGCCACATCGCATCACCGAGGCTGCCAACCTCTTCTGTAGTTTCAGTGAACTCATTGTGAATTCACTTCAATTGCCTGTAAATAACAAAGAAATTCATCAATGCTTGTGCCATTTTGTTGCACACCATCATGAAATAGGCTGACGTGAAACGCCACGATGCCCCAGCTTAACGTTCAGCTATCTGTTCAAGGGATGTTAAATGAGCCTATCGATCAATCTAATACATAAATCTGTAATTACCTAATAAGAATTGACGAAATAAGTCCCAAAAATTGGTATTTATGTTATCTTCAAGCCCAATAACATGTGGCTCCGGCCATACACTAATTTCCTAAAGGCGGATGTACTACTTGAACCGACTAAAACTTCCGGCGACCGACGAATTCTCGTTCCACCACTAAAGTCAAAATAGCACTTGGCGACATCGTGGGCATTAGGTGCATGTGATAAATAATGCGAGGTTTCGTGATTTGTTAACTAATTAATTGAACAATAGTTATAAAGTCGCAAAGTAAAGGCCAGCACACAGTTTCAAAATGCAACAAGATGATGTACGGTTTGTTTTACGCATTTTTTAATGAAAAATACCCTTTTTGGCATTAATCCTAACCTCACATTTCTTTTGAAGGTGGTGTGGAGTATCATAAATAACTCGTTCTGCTCATTTAAAGTGAGGTATGTGTACTCTATATCGACTTCTTAATATTTGTTGTTGTCTTCTTGTTGTTTGATATTTATGATTCATTGTCATTTTGCAGCACTCAGAAGCAAAAGTTCTGCCGGCACGAGTACAACTTGACAGGTTTGTGCGGTCGAAACACATGCCCACTAGCCAACAGTCGATATGCAACCATACGAGAAGAGAAGGGAATCATATACTTGTACATGAAGACAACGGAAAGATCCGCATTTCCGAAAAAAACATGGGAGCGATTAAAGCTTTCAAGAAATTTCGAGAAAGCAATCCAACAAATAAACGAAAATTTAGTTTTCTGGCCTGGTCACTTAAAAAGTAAATGTAAACAAAGGTTTCTGAGAATCACTCAGTACCTAATCAAAATGAGAAAGATAGTGCTGCGACGAAACAAGAAGATTGTTCCACTGCAGCGAAAGATTGAGCGAAGGTTGAAACGGCGTGAAGAAAAGGCTTTGGTTGCTGCTCGACTTGACAACGCTATAGAGAAGCAACTGATTGAACGGCTCCGGATGGGAGTTTATGGCGACATCTATAACTTCCCGGAAACTGCTTTCAACAAGGCTTTGGAGAAAGAGGAGATTGAGGGTGAAGATGAAAGCAACGAGGAGGATTTGGAAGATGAAGAGGTAGGATACAGTTGTAAACCTGGTGCATATCCATGTTGTGTTGACAGAAATGTAGTTTTAGTCTCTTATTTGTGTATATATTTTTTTTTAGGAGGAGCAGGAGATTGAAAAAGAGATGGAGCATGAGCTGGAACTTGACGACGATGTTGAATTTGTTGAAGCAGACAGTGATGAGGATGATGATTATGTAAGTACCAGTCTACAGCTAGTTACCACATGAATTTCTAATGTTTATTTTTTTGAATGGTATTTTCTGTTTTATTATTAAATTTAAAAGTTGTTTGATTATACCTAGAAAGTGGTACACTGCTTTGCTGCTGCATATCATTAGGCAATGTATACAGGCAATGTGTATTCACTATCAAACGACACATAGGTATAGATTATTTAATATACCATTCTTGTGCTAGTAGCAGCTTGCAAGAAACACAATTCTTGAAGAATAATGATGCATTTGTTTCCCTAAACTGTTAACGACTAGAAGTTTGGTAGGTATGTAACAAAAATGATCTGTTTGGTTACAATTTGGAAACCGGTATTCGCTCTTTGTCCACCGTCGAATTTGACCCAGTTTTGTTGGATTACGCCTAGGTATTCATCCCCATGTCCCAATAACCTGATTCGTTACGCCACCGTTCATTTGCAGGGAGACTCTGATGCCGAGCGAACGATGGGCGACAGCGACGAGTTCGATATCTCCGAGTCGGACATCGAGGATGCTGGGCCGGCGGCCAAGAAAGCCAAGCGCGGCGCGGGCGCGGCGTCCACTTCGAAACGTCCGACCGCGGCTTCGAAACGTCCGGCGCAGGCCAAGCGACGGCCGAGGGTCGAGGTGGAATACGAACACGAGGGGAATCAGCGACAACGGCACTGAAGCGGTTGCTTGGCGCAACGCAGCACTCACTTTGAGCGATCGAGAGGGTTGTTCTCTAACTTTAGGACGAGGAGGCGTGGAACGCTTCATCACATTGAAACACAAACGTTGTTTGCATCGGTATCTTTTGCGATATTGATAGTGGAGGCGTTCTGGTCTCTTTTTGTCGGGAGGAGAGTTATTCACAGTGAAATGAAGCCATTTCAAGAAATAAAAAACTTATATTGTATCGACTTGAGATGCTTACACCCTTCTGACTATTTCCCTAAATTGTTATCTGACAGAAGTGCATGTGAGAATCATTTTATGCAACTTTGGTGGCATAGCAATTTTTAAATAAAAGAGTAAGAAAAGAAGAGTGAGATCGCTCACCACATCCATTGGTGCTGTCGGAGGAATGTGAATCTCTTCTTATCTCATCGAGAAACATTGCAAAATATCTCTATCCTGGACATTTTTGTGGAAGAGACTAGAGTATTAATCTTGCTTCATCTTTGCAAGCTAGCTGACGCATCCACAGTGCACAGGTGGGGCTAGTCAGGTGTCTTAGAAGTAAGTAAATGAGTTGGTGTTGTAGACGTAAACATGAGTATCTCATTTACGATTATGGTAATAATGTTAACCTGGAACATTTGGGCTCTGCATTGTACCCCAAGTATTTTTATGTGTGTTTAATTTTTGCAAATTGTCAATGATTATGATGGGTAGGAGAGCAAGAGCTGCATTCAATGGAAAAAGCATGGTGATCACAAAATTGGTACCTAGTCGTTACTAAATGAACAGCTGTTCCCTTGCTATGTTGGGTAAGTTTTGGGGTAGAATCTCAAGAAAACCTTTAGGGATGATGGCCACAGGGCCAAAGTAAATAACCCTGATACCCAACTTTGTTAACAAAAGAGTGAAAATAATAATTGGGTTTAAATTTACGATTTATTTTAGGAAAAGTTATGGGGTAGTATCTTGATGGAACTTTCAGGGATGATGACCACAGGTTAGAACTAAATTACACTGAAAGCCCCAACTTTTAGCCCAACCCCTAATGTAAAAGTTACAAAATTGCTAAAGGCTGGAAGTATTTTCCTTAGATGCAGTGACATTTATCGATAAAATTCACAAGCGTTCTAAGAAGCTGGAAAAATGTTTTCATTGTTATGATTTTCAAATGATCATATTATATCCAATGTATATATGAAATTAATTAATTTGCTAGCAATTTCCAAGATGCCTTACTTGTCCCCACCCTTTTCCGGGCGCCCCTGTACAAAACCCTTCGCACAGTTATAAATAACTATACTTTCACTAACA
This sequence comes from Nemoura dubitans, assembly GCA_921293005.1. Taxonomy (NCBI): domain Eukaryota; kingdom Metazoa; phylum Arthropoda; class Insecta; order Plecoptera; family Nemouridae; genus Nemoura; species Nemoura dubitans. The sequence continues at coordinate 43,756,286 of OV121076.1, forward strand.
TAGACGACAAACATACCAATCAGGACACACGTAAACATGCAGACAGAACGTTACAGAGTGTAGAATTGTGACCAGTTATTATATTGACGACCTCCACTGCTAGAAGCACATACGTGCTTTCCAAGGTCACTCGTGCACAGGACGCGTGAGGTTGAAGATGCCGGCAGCGGCGTCATGGCCGTGGTAAACCTGCAACAATGGTGTCATCCCGTCACCTTCAACAATGGTGTCATCCCGTCACCGTCAACAATGGTGTTGTCCGTCACCTTCAACCCCGTTTGGCCGCAGGTCGTGGGCAGGGTCGGATTGCTGGGTTAAATCTTAGGGTAACGGACTAATGTTGAGCCACCAGTTCATGGGTTACATTATTTTTTCTGCATACACTCTCAAAACAAAACAACACGTTCCAACAATACAGTCAACTCTTACTGTTAATTCTGGTATATTTCTACCAGTTCAAATGGGAGTTTCTGTAATAGACCTCTAATTCTTTAGCATCTTTAAAATATCAAACCAATATTTCCTACCGTCTAAAACGGGGCTTTGCGCATGGCAACGCTATTTGAAAACCGCTATAGGCATGTAGGTAGAAAACTTCACTTACAGTGAAAATAGCTTAGTAAGTGAACCTATTTACGAAATGTTGAAGTAAGACTTCACGTAGCATTCAATGCCCCAGTTAAAATTTTTTTTTAACTAACAATAATTATTGTAGGTAGGTAGGTAGGTAGGTATATAGTTCCAAATGTCAGGACTTCTAGCTGTGGACGAGGATACGTGTATACGATTTGTCCCTGAAGTTAAATTTTCCCATTCCTTGTCTCAACGCCCCATTCCCAGTCTCCCACGATCAAAACTGACCAAGATGTGTTCTTATTTTAAATATAATTTTGGCTTTGATCATCTCAACGCCCAATCCCAGTCTCCCACATTCAAAACTGACCAAGATGTGTTCTTGTTTTAAATATAATTTTGGCTTTGATCATCTTTTTGACCATTACTTCCAAAAAGTACCTAAGATAGCAATCATTTTTGGTTCTCCATGTCAGGTGTTCTGAACACATCATGCAAGTTGTAGCGTGTCCAATACCAGAGTCACAAATCTCCATCCAACGATAGAACGGATTTCTTTTCGGTACACTTATACTGAGAGTGCGATGCAGTATGAGTGTACGGCGACTCACGCGCAGGCCGTAGATGAAGTTCTGCAGCCGCGGCACGTTGGTCGAGTTGTCGCGCATGGTCTGCGACGCCTTGCTCTTGTCGGGCTCGGCCTGCACCGAGACGCCGCCGCGGAAGTTGGACAGGAGCGTCTGCGTGCTCACCGTCGTGCATCGACGCATGTTGGCCTGCGAACGCAACGCACTCGGATCAAGCACTCAGCCAATTGGGGAATTGCACTTCTTAAGCTGTGTTTACACGGTTCAATGTTTCGTTCAATGCATTGAATTCAAAGTTGAATTCAATGCATTGAACCGTGTAAACAACAATTGAATTCAATGAATCATTGAACAAAAGCTTGAATTTAAGGTTTCATTCAATGTTTTCTCATTTGACGTGTTCTAAATATCGCTCAATTTTCCTTTCAATAGAAAGAAGGGTATGTTACTGCCTACTAGAAACAAAGATTTTGGAAGGCTGTGCCACCATTTTCAATGAATTTAAAACATTGAGCCGTGTAAACGGCTCTCCAAGAGCATTCAATGTTTTGTTCAATGAATTGAGTTCAATGCATTGAATTCAACGCATTGAACGAAGCATTCAACCGTGTAAACACAGCTTTACAATGCCGAGTGCTATAAGGGAATTAAGTTGAAGCCTAAATTTTTAAGTCCCGTACACATTACGCTTTTTGCACGCTTTCGCAACTGCGGGATTGGCCGGTCCAACCCTTTCGGAGTCCGCAACTCTCCGAGAGGCTGAGAACGAGACTGCGCTTTAGAATCCAACGGGCTCGGAAGCGTGATGTGCATTGGCTATTATACTGGGTCTCCACTCATGCCCAAGTAGCACAAAAACGTTCAGCTAACGTTATTTCGAACGTTAGGTGGACATCGAAAAGCAAACGGAAAATAACTTGCATTCAACGCAGGGGCGTAACTACCACCCGGCTGGACCAGGCAAAGCCCGGGGGCCCCCGGCTCAGGGGGGCCTCGCAGAGGCCCCCCTGAGTTTCGGAGAATTTTCCGAGTTACTACCGATCTCATGATTTGGTATTTTCAAATTTCGTAAAAATTGAAATGGTACATTTTTTAGATGGATTTTTTTAGTGGATTTGCCGTGATTTGCCTATGCGCTGATTGATTTGCCGATTAGTAACTTAGTAATTGATATGCCGAGTGCGCTTGTGCGATGAGCTCCAACAAACGTGTATTCTTAAGCGGGTCCCAGAAGAGGAAGAAAATGTCGTAAGGAGCTCCAGACACTAGTAAACTAGTAAAAATTTGTTGGTGTAGTTGGTTTGGGTGGGTGGAGCGGGGGGGGGGGGGGCTCACATTTTATTTTGCCCGGAGGCCTCCGATTTGAAGTTACGCCACTGATTCAACGTTCACATTCGCCAAATTTTCGATTTGGTTCTATCCGAACGTTGAACGCAAGTTATCCCCCGTTAGCTTTATGACGTCCACCGAACGTTTGTGATAAGTGATAACAGTTTTTGTGCTACTTGGGTGGTTCCCAAGGAAACCAGCTGTGTAGGTATTGCCGTCCAATACTCAGGTTCTGGGGCTGCCTATGGGCTACATTCATTCAGAGACTACTGAAAATTTTGCATAGCCAATTTTTAGTAACACTGGCATGGACCATCTGGTTGGCTCATGTCTGTGAATCGACTCAACGCCCTAACGGCCTGACCACTTCCTCGTGTGCGTTCCCGTGCCACTGACCAGAGCGAGCGCCCGCCGCTTCAGGTCCCACTCGTTCCACGAGTAGTCGGGATCGATGTAGGTGTCGATGGGGTGCAGCTCCGTCTGCACGCCCACCTCCATTCGCGTCACCCGCACAACGGTGCTCTCCGCAGACCTGGGGACAAGTCACTCACGTAGACAACGTGCTACAGGGGGAGGGGTCCGTGTCTACTGGCATGGTGCCAAGGACGTGGGGGCAAGTCACTCACGTAGACAACGTGCTTCAGGGGGAGGGGTCCGTGTCTACTGGCATGGTGCCAAGGACGTGGGGGCAACATTACTTGTCGTACAATTGGTGCCCGGGAGTGGGATCTTACCAGTTTCCTATTATCTTTGGCTATAGTATAGTTACAATCGGTGGGTGACCATGGATCAAGGGTCTTAAATACTAATTGCTAGCTTCGTACTTCAATATTATGCAGTAAGTGGCGTTCTTTAAAAATATTGAAAGTCGGAAGAGGTTGAAAGATTGAAAAGCTTTGAAAGTCGCCGGTTATTTTGTCGCTCTATGCGCCGAGAGCAGCCGTTGTGCGTTGCTGTTGCCCAAGGAGCGATTGCCGGCAGGCCTTCGACCGCCAGTAGGGGCGTCGAAGGCGTGTCGTCCCCCGGTGTCATGGTTTGGTACTCACTGATCGCGACTCGTCTTGGCCAACTCCTCGATCTGTCCTTGGAGATGCAACAGCCCGATCAGCTCGGGCTTCCTGAGCGCGATCAGCAACGCTTGCCGCACGAACCTGCCCCCGCGAAACGGAACCACCGGCACAGTCAGCAAACGGAACCACTGGCACAGTCAGCAAACGGAACCACCGGCACAGTCAGCAAACGGAACCACCGGCACAATCAGCAAACGGAACCACCGGCACAGTCAGCAAACGGAACCACCGGCACAATCAGCAAACGGAACCACCGGCACAATCAGCTCTATACCTTCATACTGACTTCTGTCGACTTCAGCACGGTTTGTCAAAGAAATGCATCCAGGCTTTTCAGCAAGTTCAAGTTACAAATTTCAAACAGCAGTTTTAGAGATGGAGCTTGGCGCTTTGCTATACGCGTTGGGAGCTGAACGAAATATAGCTACATTTGTGGTGAACTCCCTCCAGCAGAATTCCATGTTTCATTGTGATTTGACTCTCAAGTTCCCGAAACCATCCCACTGCCAATATCATGGGACGCCTCCAAACGACAGTCGGGTCCAACCATGAGAAGAACAGTGATAATTTTTCGCTGAGAGACCGGTTCTATTCGCATCAGTCCTAGAATCAGCACCGAAGCCTGTTGGCAGCGCGGTGGGAGCGGGAGAATATAGCCAGGATACAATTGTTCTTCTATGGTTGGACTCCGCTATAGGTACCAAACCTCGTCCAGACTCGCATTCGGCCCTTCGCCCGGTGATCATGTCGGGGCACTGCCTCCCCCGCCCCCCCTCCCCCCACCCTAAAAGACAGAGAGGTACTGACTTGTCGGGCTCGCCGCCCCACGCGACACCGGCGGCCTGCGTGGCGAACGCGTAGTAGAGCCCCTTGTGCTCGCACACGCCCATGTTGGGGTTGCCGGGCACCAGAGCTCCACCCTTGGCCACGAACGTCCACGCGCAGAAGCCCAGGTACTGCAACCGACGGGGCAATTACTAATGACACCAGCCCGTGTTGGGGTTGCCGGGCACCAGAGCTCCACCCTTGGCCACGAACGTCCACGCGCAGAAACCCAGGTACTGCAACCGACAGGGTCATGCGACAGGGCAATTACTAATGACACCAGCCCGTGTTGGGGTTGCCGGGCACCAGAGCTCCGCCCTTGGCCACGAACGTCCACGCGCAGAAACCCAGGCACTGCAACCGACAGGGCAATTACTAATGACACCAGCCCATGTTGGGGTTGCCGGGCACCAGAGCGCCACCCTTGGCCACGAACGTCCCCGCGCAGAAGCCCAGGTACTGCAACCGACGGGGCAATTACTAATGACACCAGCCCGTGTTGGGGCTGCCGGGCACCAGAGCTCCACCCTTGGCCACGAACGTCCACGCGCAGAAGCCCAGGTACTGCAACCGACGGGGCAATTACTAATGACACCAGCCCGTGTTGGGGTTGCCGGGCACCAGAGCGCCACCCTTGGCCACGAACGTCCCCGCGCAGAAGCCCAGGTACTGCAACCGACGGGGCAATTACTAATGACACCAGCCCGTGTTGGGGTTGCCGGGCACCAGAGCTCCACCCTTGGCCACGAACGTCCACGCGCAGAAGCCCAGGTACTGCAACCGTCGGGGCAATCACTAATGACACCAGCCCGTGTTGGGGCTGCCGGGCACCAGAGCTCCGCCCTTGGCCACGAACGTCCACGCGCAGAAGCCCAGGTACTGCAACCGACGGGGCAATTACTAATGACACCAGCCCGTGTTGGGGTTGCCGGGCACCAGAGCTCCACCCTTGGCCACGAACGTCCACGCGCAGAAACCCAGGTACTGCAACCGACGGGGCAATTACTAATGACACCAGCCCGTGTTGGGGTTGCCGGGCACCAGAGCTCCACCCTTGGCCACGAACGTCCACGCGCAGAAGCCCAGGTACTGCAACCGTCGGGGCAATCACTAATGACACCAGCCCGTGTTGGGGCTGCCGGGCACCAGAGCTCCGCCCTTGGCCACGAACGTCCACGCGCAGAAGCCCAGGTACTGCAACCGACGGGGCAATTACTAATGACACCAGCCCGTGTTGGGGTTGCCGGGCACCAGAGCTCCACCCTTGGCCACGAACGTCCACGCGCAGAAACCCAGGTACTGCAACCGACGGGGCAATTACTAATGACACCAGCCCGTGTTGGGGTTGCCGGGCACCAGAGCTCCACCCTTGGCCACGAACGTCCACGCGCAGAAACCCAGGTACTGCAACCGACGGGGCAATTACTAATGACACCAGCCCGTGTTGGGGTTGCCGGGCACCAGAGCTCCACCCTTGGCCACGAACGTCCACGCGCAGAAACCCAGGTACTGCAACCGACGGGGCAATTACTAATGACACCAGCCCGTGTTGGGGTTGCCGGGCACCAGAGCTCCACCCTTGGCCACGAACGTCCACGCGCAGAAACCCAGGTACTGCAACCGACGGGGCAATTACTAATGACACCAGCCCGTGTTGGGGTTGCCGGGCACCAGAGCGCCACCCTTGGCCACGAACGTCCACGCGCAGAAACCCAGGTACTGCAACCGACGGGGCAATTACTAATGACACCAGCCCGTGTTGGGGTTGCCGGGGCAGGCCAGGAGGCCATGGGCAAGGGACAGGCGTTACGGTCGGAACACATTGCGCTTGCGTTCCCGTGGACTGGAGTCCTTTGGGATCTCAACCAATCGTGTACCAGCCTTTGAGCATTCCGCTACGTTGCTAGGAATCAACGGGGGAATGCCGGACATCGTGATCGTGCAATAAATTAGGCATATACCTAGAGGCTAGGTCCATGACCTTACTCATAATATGGCCGACAATATGGCGCTTAGACGTTGTGAGAGGTTTGACTGGACAGTATGTATATGTAGTATGGAAAATGTGTGAGGTGAGGTACTTGGTATGGGCATGTGCATAGCTACAGTGTTGTTGACCATATTGAAGATTGTAGGCCATCCGTGTTGTAGGACTATATCGGCGAGTGTGTGTTCTCTGGTCCTGAAGGCTCCAGGTCGCATGTCGATGCCGTTCACCCCACCTCCAGCGTGAGCTCGTCGAAGTCGCGCTTCTTGGCGGGGAAGACGACCTCGCACTTGAGTCCGAAGAACGGCAACTGATCGTCCGACGTCGCCTCGAGACGCTCGGCGTCGGTCGGCGCCGGTAGGTCGGCCGCCATCTTGTTCAGCATCGGTGATACCGAGTCCAGTGTCTGTGTAATAGGGGCGCGACTGTTAGAATGGCCAGCACAACGAAAAATGATACAGTGACGCACGTCCTTCTGGGGTGTCTTTGGTCTGCGGCTCGAAAAGCAAGGGTCCTCGATGGTCACGCTTTTGAAATATGTGTCTCCCTCCCCCCCCCCCCCCACGCATTTGACTTCTTCGGAAATTTAATCGAGTTTTCATGGTTCAAGCATCAAAGTTACGTTCAGTTTTTAACCCTTAAATCTGCGCCTCCGCTTTCCCGTCCCCAGCCCTGCACTCTCTTATCGTGCACATGAAACGGCAGCTTGAATGTCGATTAAAATTACAAAAGCATGTATTTATATTACGTGAATTTCATGACACGAACGAATAATGAAATACGGAATTCATCTGAATTACGTCAACAGCAAACAGCTGGATTAGTTACCGTCGCAAACTGCCCTTTGAGAATCTTCACATTGTTTACTGGTTTTGCGCCCGAAAAGAGCATGGACTGGATTCACGAAACGGGAGTAAGCACTTATTTTGCTTTTGGGGGGAAAATCGGAATGAAAGATATTGTAAGCCAAACAAAGTTTTCTGACACTACACATTTCTCTGCAATGTTGAAACATATCAGTTAGTTAGTAGAAATTTATTGTATAAGCAGGAAATAGCAATGCCTTATCACTTTCATTTCAGTGTTCGCGTTCGCTGGGTAGGTGGTTCCTTGATTTGTGAGAAATGCCCTCCTTCCAGAGACGAAATGGTCCTTGCCTCCTCCCAACACATTCACTCTCTGACGCCGCTCTGAAAGCCCGCAACCCGCATCGATACACTCCTTACTGGAAGTTAGTGAGGAAACCGACCACCGGAAAATAGCAGCCACGGGCGGACGTCCGAAAGATCGCCATTGAAGCTGGACCCTTGATTCGAGAGAAGGTAATTGCATCCCTTCCCTTTACAGGCCACAGTGCCCTCGTCACTTGTCAGGCTTGGATGGGTGTCCGCCCTACTCAAAGCCAGTTCAGTTCGAGTGAGAGGCCGGAGGGATTGAAGTTGAGCAACACTACGCCGAGTCAGGTATTGGATAGGTGACCACTATTCTCAAGAACAGCTACGTTCGAGAAAGAGAGGTTATTATAATAGTATCTTTGGGTTTGAGCACACTGGATGAAGTGAAGGTTAAAGCACGCTGGAGGGATTGAAGTTGAGCAACACTACGCCGAGTCAGGTATTGGATAGGTGACCACTTTTCTCAAGAACAGCTACGTTCGAGAAAGAGAGGTTATTATAATAGTATCTTTGGGTTTGAGCATACTGGATGAAGTGAAGGTTAAAGCACGCTGGAGGGATTGAAGTTGAGCAACACTACGCCGAGTCAGGTATTGGATAGGTGACCACTTTTCTCAAGAACAGCTATGTTCGAGAAAGAGAGGTTATTATAATAGTATCTTTGGGTTTGAGCACACTGGATGAAGTGAAGGTTAAAGCACGCTGGAGGGATTGAAGTTGAGCAACACTACGCCGAGTCAGGTATTGGATAGGTGACCACTTTTCTCAATAACAGCTATGTTCGAGAAAGAGAGGTTATTATCAGAGTATCTTTGGGTTTGAGCACACTGGATGAAGTGAAGGTTAAAGCACGCTGGAGGGATTGAAGCCTCGAGGTAAGCTCAAGACGCGGGTCTCGTACCGCGCTGAAGACTTGCAGGTTGCAGGCGATGCTGTTGATGACGCTGAGCACGACCATCACGTTCTGCAGACCGGTCCACACCTCGGCCAGCTCGATGAACAGCGGCTGCAACCACGGGACAGCAAACCATCAAACGCAGCGCGACCACAGCTAAAACTGGGCGCACACCACTTGAGTTATGGGTGTCCCCACAAAGCAACACAACCACACACTAAAGCCACGCTAAAAGGCTTTTTCCACATTCAAATAGCGGAGCAACACATTTATATGCTACGTACGGTACCGAATTTTGCAGCACTGTTAGACCCATAATCGAAATGTAATACTTTTGGCTCTACAGCGAAGTCAAATTTTCGATAAATATGACAAATTCCTCGTATTTTTATTGGTTGCAGATTTTGCTGCAAAATACACGGGGGTCTAGGTTAAGAACAAATCTAGGTCCTCTGAAAATTTCATCACATCAGAGCGAGCGTTTGGTATGTATAGAGCACGCACAAACACACAAAAAACACATGTTATGTTACAATTTTAGGGGAAAGCGTTTACAAGATTGAATGGTGAGGGTTCAGAGCCCCGATAAGATAGTAGTGCGATGTACTTGTAAGGACCTTGGTCGGCGTTTCGACTCCTTTGGCTCAAACATCTAGACTGACCTGAAGTCCTGAATATGTCGGTGTGTCGCCGACGAAACGTCGACCAAGGTCCTTTATACAGGACCACAATGCATCACAACAGAGTACAACCGTCCACGCAATTCGTCCAAAGCACACAGATCAAAAGCATCGCCACTGGCGCGCCGCAGACTCACGTAGACTTGCTCGGTGGGAATGGCGGTGCGAAAGCGCACAGTGGCGTGCAGCTCCTGCAGTCGATCGCGCAGGCGCTCGATGAGCACCGTCAGCTCCTCGGAGGCGAGCTGCACCTCCTTCAGCAGGCGTCGCACGTAGACCTCCATGAGGCGAGCCGCCGCCAGCGAGTCCACCACCAGCGTCGTCTCGAGCGGTCCCTGCAAACACGGTGGTGAGGGGAGGTGAGGTCCCTGCAAACACGGTGGTGAGGGGAGATGAGGTCCCTGCCAACACGGTGGTGAGGGGAGGTGAGGTCCCTGCCAACACGGGGGTGAGGGGAGGTGCGGTCCCTGCAAACACGGGGGTGAGGGGAGGTGCGGTCCCTGCAAACACGGGGGTGAGGGGAGGTGAGGTCCCTGCCAACACGGTGGTGAGGGGAGGTGCGGTCCCTGCCAACACGGTGGTGAGGGGAGGTGCGGTCCCTGCAAACACGGTGGTGAGGGGAGGTGAGGTCCCTGCAAACACGGGGGTGAGGGGAGGTGAGGTCCCTGCAAACACGGGGGTGAGGGGAGGTGAGGTCCCTGCAAACACGGGGGTGAGGGGAGGTGAGGTCCCTGCAAACACGGGGGTGAGGGGAGGTGCGGTCCCTGCAAACACGGTGGTGAGGGGAGGTGAGGTCCCTGCAAACACGGGGGTGAGGGGAGGTGAGGTCCCTGCAAACACGGTGGTGAGGGGAGGTGCGGTCCCTGCAAACACGGTGGTGAGGGGAGGTGAGGTCCCTGCAAACACGGGGGTGAGGGGAGGTGCGGTCCCTGCAAACACGGTGGTGAGGGGAGGTGCGGTCCCTGCAAACACGGTGGTGAGGGGAGGTGAGGTCCCTGCAAACACGGTGGTGAGGGGAGGTGAGGTCCCTGCAAACACGGTGGTGAGGGGAGGTGAGGTCCCTGCAAACACGGGGGTGAGGGGAGGTGCGGTCCCTGCAAACACGGGGGTGAGGGGAGGTGCGGTCCCTGCCAACACGGGGGTGAGGGGAGGTGCGGTCCCTGCAAACACGGGGGTGAGGGGAGGTGCGGTCCCTGCAAACACGGGGGTGAGGGGAGGTGTGGTCCCTGCAAACACGGTGGTGAGGGGAGGTGCGGTCCCTGCAAACACGGTGGTGAGGGGAGGTGCGGTCCCTGCAAACACGGGGGTGAGGGGAGGTGCGGTCCCTGCAAACACAGGGGGTGGGGGGCAAAAACAAACATGCAATAACTTTAGAATAGGAATTGCGACTCTGGCTTGCATTTGTGGGCGAATCTGGCCGAAACATTGCCAGCATTCAGCATACAATGTTGGGCATGGGGTCGGCAGAATCGGAACAAGATCACCGAAATAAAACTGCCTTCGTGCGCTTCATGCCCAAGTCCGGCCTCGTCTATATGCACGTTTAGAAGGCTCCCCCTCGGGCTCACTCCTCGCATTCACAGGCGTGGACGCTCACCTCCGCGGCGAGCTCTTCGTCGTCGTCGTCGTCCTGTCCGACGTCGTCCAGTCCGTCGCCGCGACCCTTCTCGAGGTCGCTGGGGAAGGTGTCCACGATGGCGGTCCACTTGTTGATGCGACGCATCAGCTTCTCCAGCGTCGACTTGAGCGTGTCTTCGCTTTTGATGATCACTCGCGGCAACAGGTCGGGCACTGCGGGCACGCAAAGTGGAGCCGTTCTACGAGCGTCAATCTTGGAACCCTTCAATGCTTCAACTCTGCAACCCTTACAACCACGAACCTTTCGAACCCATCAACGATTTAACCCAGCAGTGCCAATCCGTAACTCTGACTTTGCCGTTCTCGGTTGCAAAGTTAAAAAATTAGCATGGACAACAATAGGGATTTTATCCATCAGAACCGATAACGGCATGACGTTAAAGTTACGTAATCGCTAGACTGGAACCCTTTAATGCCACAAATCCTTCAACGCTGGAAACCTTTAACGTTTCAACCCTGGTACCTTTTATCACACGAACCCTCGAACCATTCAATCACCGTTTGCTATAGGTACCCTAGTGTTTGTGGCTCGGTACACGCGAATAAATCGGCCTTTACTCAAATACAATACAACCCCCCACGTTTTAGCGTGTACCACTAAAATATGTGTTCACGTTTAGAATGAGAGTGCTTCACTATTAGAGAGGCTCCTCTGCTGAAACAATAGAAGAGCCATTGACGATTGTACCGCTGAATGCTAAAGATTCGGTGTGAATCTGAAATAGAGCCTCACGGTCGTCGATGCCCTCGCCGCCCTTGTGGCAGTCGCGGTTGAAGAGTCGGATGCCCATCAGGATCTGCGTCAGCTCGGTGATCTGCTCCTCCTTCTCTTGGCGTGCGCACGTCACGAACTCGGCCAGATCGCCCACGCGGTACACGCTGCCGAACGCGACTGCCGGCACACGGGATGTAGGTTTTATACTAGGACTTCGCGAACGCAATTTGTGTTGCGTTGAAGATGAGCGTAGGTAGCGGTTTGTGTATAGCGGATTAAAAGGTGCAGGCAGCAGTCACAAGAAAACCATGGAGCACCAAACCTGACCATTGCCTTCTCGAAAATTCTAATCACTTGGAAATGTATGCGGATTCTGACGTTCCTTTGTTTCTCTTCGAGGTCAACAAAGCTGGTAACCAAGGAAACGAAGGAAACCGGACTCGTATTGAATCAGCCGTCAAATCACGAAAAAAACACCACAAAAATGCTAATAAAAACTAATTGGAAAAACCTACCGAACTAAGATTTGCAGGCATGATAACTATGTATAGGGTCAACATGTTTAGAAGTTTTGGTGAAGTTATGTTCAGAACTTTGAAATTTACAGGGGTTCAAAATTCTGAAAAAATCGAAAAATTTCGTAAAAATTGATTTATAAAACATTTACTGAACCGATCTTTTTCAAAAACGCAGGGGGTCTAAGTTGAGAACAGAGGTAGATACTCAGAAATTTTCATCCATATCGGTTCAGGCGTTTGGTCTGTAGAGCGCGCACAAACACACAAAAAAAAAAAAAAAAACATACACAAGTGACTTTTTTTTGGGGTAAGTGAAATTGAAGATTTCGCTCCGCTCGCTTCACTCGCTACGCTCATCAACCTAGCGATGTCGCCTTACAGCACTGATTCACTACACGTGCGTAGCACGGGCGTAGTGCGTGCCGGCACACGAGACGACGACTCATTGTCAATTGCTTCGGACACGTGTACACAATGAGACCCGGTTTTTCAGATAACTTGATATTTGCTTAGCTTAGGGCCGGTATTACAAAATTTTTAACTCTGGAACCTCATAAACAGATGAATTCCAGGACATTCTATTGGCGGTTGCCATGCCTTTAACTCTGGGTTGAGGAACTTGTAAAACCGCCCCTTATATAAGCTGGGGTTACGGCTAGCAATGTTAGTGTCACGATGTCATAAACATTGGCTCTGTATACCAATCAGAGACTCCATGGCAGAGTCGCGAACATGAAGTCATGCATAACTAGAGTCTCTGATTGGTGCAGAGCCACTGTTCATGACATCGTGCCACTAACATAGCTAGCTGTAAGACCAGCACAAGGGGACAGATCAGTTCGCCAGAAAGTGGCTTTTCAGACCAAAAGTTGCCGAGTTCTCAAGGCCACATCGTTAAAGTAATCATTTCAATATTTCAGTATGTTGTAGACAAAAGACGTAAATAAGGGCAAACATGGCCCTTTTTTCGAAAATTTGCCCCTGGAATGCTGGAACATTCCCCAAAACTCTTCATTTTTTACCCTTTTTAAAGCCATTTTATGCGAAAGTGCAAAGAAAAATTGGGGAAAAGGGCCATGCTCGCCCTTATTTACGTCTACTGGTGCACTTACTGGTGCTACTGTAAACCTACTGGGGCTACTGGGGCCTACCTACTGAGGCTACTGTACACCTTGTACTGGAGCTATTGATCACCTACTGGGGCCTACTGTACACCTATATACTGGAGCTACTGAGCACCTACTGGGGCCTACTGTACACCTAGTACTGAAGCTATTGAGCACCTACTGGAGGCCTCTCGCATCACGCCAGGGTTGGTCGGGTTGCCGAGGCCGGACAACAGGATGACGGCCACGGTCAGCTTCCGGTAGAGCTTGTCGAGGTCCTCGTTGGTGTAGGCCAGCGCCGTCGTGTCGACGATCTCGCGCATCAGCGACGCCGTCTTAAACTTGACGTTCTCGCGGTGCTCGTCGATCAGTGTCTGCTTGGAGGCGAAGTGGCCCTCGAAGTACACCTGCAGACGCCGACAGCGAAAGGGACGACGTTAAGGCTATTGGAGTGGTTGTTGGTGATTATTTCACGAAGCTTTGTTTGAACTTTCAATTGGTATTTCGTGGTTATAAATCACACAATTTGTTGCTAAAAGTGTGAGGATTCGTTGCAATCGGACGAACGATGTGACCACACGTTAGTATCCAGTAGGAGGTAAATTCTGCGCGGGAAGCGGCCCGATGTTACGCTCAATATTTCGACGTAACAGGGTTGTTATACAATGCTTGAAAATACTAGCAAGTGAATATTTTCGAGATTTGCAATCACACAATTTGTTGCCAAACGTGTGAGGATTCCGTAGATATGGGCTTCGTTACGTTCGGACAAAAGGTATGGCCACAAGTTAGTATCCAGAAGGAGGTAAAATTTGAGCGGTAAGTGGCCCTAGTATATGCGCTCACTCCAATAGTCTTTAGATTGGACTTACAGCGCAGTTCTAGACGAACGAACCCCCACAATCACCTTGAACTCGTAGTGTAAAAATAATTTTGGTGAATTTTAACGCTTGGAAATGGGAGGAATTTGGGTGAAGTGTTCTGATTAAACGGTTTAAAAAAAAGCAGTTCCACAATCTTTCCAAGCGTAAGAATGGGGTGTGGCTATTTGCGACGCGATTTGGTCGCGGACATTAGGGGGTCTGAGTCTGTAACTGAAACTTGGGGACTGGTATTAAGGCGCCTCTAAGTTCTACTTGCTCGCGGATATTAAGGAACCTGTAACTGCAGCTTGATCGCGGCCATTAGGAAGCCTGTAAGTGCTACTAGATCGTGGATACTAAGGTGCCTCTGAATGCGATTTGATCGCGGGCGTTAAGGTGCCTGCACCTGCATCTTGATGGAGGCGAGCGACGGCGAGTGCGTCTCCGCCAGCCGCGAGACGCAGAGCGCCACAAGACGCTCGACGTCATCGCGCAGAAGCGGTCGGTTCTGGTCGGACGCGAACCCGTTCTTCGGGTTGATCACGGTCAATTTGATCTGCAACACGACCACGACCAATCCAATCAAACCGTTCGAGAACCTTGCAGACGCCAGACTGAAGTATTTTTCACGTTAGAAAGGAAAGTATTGTTCTGTAGACTCAAGACATTCAAAAGGTTACCATTTGGAACAAAGACGTCCTGCGAAGGTTGTCACCTTTGGCTCTTCTAACAGCAGGGGAGCCTCTTTGAGAGTGAAACAACGCTTTCCTTCTAAACGTGGAAAATACTATAATAATATCACTCTAGTATCAGGGCCTCGAAGTGGGAAAGTCACAAAATAGATTCCTCCGAGGGATCTGAATCTATAAAAAGGGCTCCAAGAGCTCTCAAAGGGTCAGCTCAATAGCTGTCGTAGGTAAAGCAAGGCATCCGAAAACGAGGTTTACACATCACATTGCCTTTTTGGTAGTCCAACCGGACCGGCTAATGATTTTCAACACGAGGAAGACGAAACCATCGTTGACAGTGATAGCTTGCTCTCCATTTACAATCAACGTAAACATGTTAACATTGTTATCGATTCGGGTGAATGGATTTTTAGCGTATATGAGGATTATGTGACAACAAAGTGACCTTACAATGAGAGAATTGAGAGCTTTCGGTGTTTTTGCCAGAAACAAAAATCATCCCAAAGTTCACAGTATAAAATACAATTTCTTACGATGGAAGCAGCCAAAGATTCATTCGTTTTTATCCCTTTCAGAGCGCATTCTCTGATTATTTCCTTTACAATGTTCTTGATAACATTGTCAGTCTCCGTTCCTTTCAACATTTTCAGTCAAAAATTAAAAAAAAACTATCAAAGAGTCGTTCCGAAAGCAAACCAAACGAACTTGTCCAAACAGTTGCAGTCTTGCCACTGCTTGTGACTGCTTGCATCTGTGAGGCGTGATAGGCCTTGTCGATCAAACAACCCAGCTCCGAAACCACCCACGTAACCATGACAAAATCAACACAATGGCGGGTAATGCAGCTTCGGAAAGGCGCCGATAGGTTGCACCACGGCAAGCATGAAAAGCTCCTAAGAAAATCAAATACATGACATAAACCTTGTAAGCTTGAAGCGTTACTGGCGTCGGTGCTGCCACCATTGGCATTGGGTATCCGAGCGCAAATAATGTTTCACACCATTTACGCTGCTAAAATAACTGACTGCAGCACTCTAACTGAAGTGTGCCATGGATTTGCTCGCAGCTAATAGCTTATTACCACCACCACCGCACAGCTTGATTAGTCAGCCGGCTTTCAAGCTGTAAAAACGTAGTTTCATTATGATTTCGGCGCGGGCGGCGACCCACCCTTTCGCCCCCCACCCCCCTGAGCGCGACGTGTGCCCGAGCTACGGACAATGTATCGTATGTCTGTCAGCCAATGGGGTTGGTAATGTGAGCTCGTGGCACGAGGCATTGGTCGATGCTAGCGCGAGATCTCCAGCCGAGATACAAACAAAAATATCGAAGGAAATTGAAAATGTGACGTTGAGCAGATGTACTCATGTCTGTGTCTATGATGTTTTGGCGGACGAATGTGTAATGCGAGACTAGATAAATGTTTGTTTGCTGTATTCGTGAGAGTGTGGGCATCTTCGAAGCGAATTTGCGAAAACATAATTGCCAAATGCAAATATCGGGCTGTTTGCAAATAAGAAGCATTCAAAACGTTCAACAGCATTCAATGGCGAAAACGAGCTAAAACTTATATACTGGAAAACCAATACATTTCAAAAAGTAGCCATACTGGCCCACGAACACACATACACAAAATCAACCAAAGATACTAAATCAACTATGTAGTTTTCTCTATACCTACCTATAAACTCTAGTTGACTCGATTGCAATTTTGATTAGCTTGAAGAATGATTACCGGCTTTAATGTTCACAATTTTTTGGAAATATCAAACGGTTTACATAGTTGAATAAGACTGAATTTTCCAACGACATTTAAATTAATATTTCATATTATTATTACCTGTTTGCTAAAATGACAATTCCAAGCTCTTTGAGTATGGATTAATCCATTTCCCTTGAATGCATATTATACAAATTGGGAATATAAGTTTTTCCTGCCAGGACGTTTGTCTATGTAGCCACGCGGACCGTTGGCCTAATCTCCGGACATGATCCTCGAGCAAGGATACGAAACTAATTGCTGCGGCATTAAGGATATCAATTACCCGACGGTTACATGTCGAGTGATCCTGGCCGAGGATTACGGCGATAAGTTGGTAATAATGGACGGACGCGTGGCGACAAGATATGATTTCACTGCTGACCATTTCATGTCAACGTCGACAACGACAGGAGAGTGAAGGTCGTGACTCGTTGCGTTGCAGGGGATGCACGGCACGCCAGAAACAAAACGTACTCGTAGTATAATAGTAAATAGTAAATAGTTGTAACATAATGGACGTCAAAACATATAGTAGACAAGAGTCTATGAAATTTAACAATCTGCTGTCTCTTTAGAAGCAAGACAAAACAATATGAGTTTGCGTTCTTGGCCGTGGCTGGCTGCCATCATGGCTGCATCTCGAAAGAATTATGGAACTGATTAAATAGCGAAGGTTCATGTCTGGTTGTCCTACAAAGAACTGAATATCTTGGATATAGGTTATTGAACGGACAAAAAAACTTATAAGTATAGCAATATTATATCCGCCTATAGTTTATTTCGACTTGCTCATGCATCGCTGTATACGAGCTGGGATACTTTTCCTAAATTAAAATCATCCCACCCAGAGCGTCTCGAACATTGGAATGCCAAAAATTCACCAAATACGGGAACCCCATGCGCTAAGAGTTCCGAATCAGCCCCATGCCATAAATATAGTTAGCTGTGGTACGACCTTCGATTAAATAATGGGTTGTACGACCTTCAACTTTATCATCGTCGAGAGCCTTCAAATCTGAATCTGACTCAGGCTCCTTGATCGCTGCCGGTACCACCATCATTCGCTCAGCAAGCAGGAATGAGTTGATGAACCAAGAACCAAAGTTTAATTAAGTTTATCCTTTTTCTTCAGCAGCAAATCACAGCTCTTTCTGCTGCTAAATTATCAACTTGTCCGAACCCGACTTGTGCTTGTACAACCGCATCTTCATTTACTTTTTGTGTATTTTACGCTGTAAAATCAATTAATCCCACACCACGTTTGAAGCGAGCTGATCAAAATACTGGGATACCCATGAGCAAGTTAAGTTAGCACACGTCACACACACACTGTTTGCAGTTGCACACAAATTAAAAATACGTATTACCTTCTCGGGTTGTGATCGTCAACTGCAGACATGAGACAAGGGCCAGGGTACTGCGGAATGCGGATTAATTGCAGAATAATGACCTGAGCCACAACAAAGCATTGTAAATTCATCGAAACCCATATTCAACAAGCGGTGGCATCGGCGGAGGCAGTAGCATAATAATCAGTAACTCGTCATCGCAAGGATACTAACAAAACAGATATGTATATTATTATTTGAGGCCCGGAATGTGAACAGCCCCGCACCCCCGCCTGTCCGCCCCTTCACAGAATTGTGTATCTCCATAATTCACCTTATGTAATGGCAGTAAAATTTTATAACTATCATTGATTGCACATGAATCAATATCGGTTTAGTCAAAGATTTCACTGTAGGTATACACAATCGTTAATTTTGGCCAGAGCATTTTTTATTTAGCAAATCGATGCGGGGTCAACAAAAGACTCCCGAATTAGCAAGATCTCACCGTGTGCCTACGGACATATTAATTGGTATGGAATGAAATGAAATCACCTGAAAGTGGAGCATGGAGTTTGTGCAGGCCTCTGTAATAGTTCACCACAAATGCAACGGCGCTAATGAATTTGAATCGAAAAGCGCAAAACAAAGCTCACGGCCACTACAGACCCAGTAAACAAACGCGCAATTCAATCCCCCCCCCCCCCCTCCGCACAACCACCGGAGTACGAGGTAACGTCCCTCACAGAGACGACGGGGGTGCTGGAACGACGGCGACGTCGACGACGCCAGGGGTTGAAGATGCCGTACAACTTCTGATGAGTTCCCCGAGCCACCCCCGAGGAAGCCGCACAACGCACGTTATTTCTGATATGCACAGCGCGCCACCGCCGAGCGGACCGACGCCGTCCCGCGCCGCGACGCCGAACGGACGTGCGGCGTCGATAACTTGGGCGTCGGGACGCCCAGGCAGGACGTCGGTAAGGAGAGGAGGATAGTTGGGTGCCGAAAGACCCGGGTGATGCGAGAGAAATGTGGCGGACTTTGGGGGGTGGTGGGGAACTCATGTTCAAATAGCTATTAGCTGAAGATTTGATATGCACTATATAGTTTTAAAAAAATCTTGTGGTTATATAAATACCTGATGATGCCTATACATATTATGTAAATCTTTACAAGTTGTATCGGTTATGAATTATAATCGATGTTTCCGTCTACAAATTGAAGTTCGAAAAAACTTTTTTTTAATGCGCTTGTTGACCTGTTAAGAATTAAAATTAAAATGTTTCAAGTGAGTCACAAAAGTCTCGCTTCGTCAGTATCTAAAAGACCGTAAGAATATCTATATCTATTAAAATTTTTAACAATTAATCAATTTGCTTGGGATCATCACCAAGGATTTTGGAAATATTAGTCTCAAGAGAGTGTCGCTTTCTCGAAGTTCAACTTTCTAGTTTCTAACTTTTAAAGTTAAAACTTAAAACTTAACAGAGAGTGCTACGATGCATCTTTCTGGTATTGGTGTAACTGTATATGCACACGACGAAGTCGGGAGATCGTGGAAATGTCGAGCCGAGCGCTTGAGATCTTGGCAGTGGATTCTTCCTGCAGCAACTGCAATACCAACCGAGATAGCGGAGGAAAAGAGCGGAAAACGGATGCATGTGAGGTCCTCATTTTCCATTCGAATAGACAAAGTAATATAATATAATAGACAATATAATGTCAATATCAGTGTATAGACAGCGAGGACGGATTGCCATTTGCCAGTCTATGAATATAGGAGTCCTCTCCATCAACTGCTGAGTATTGTAACCTAATATTGTCAATTCACACATCGACACTGCAATTGTGCGGAAATCAAATGAATTTGCACAGCAACGAATGCAAATCGCGACTTGCAATCATCTGACAAAGCGCGCTATTGCAGATGTCCACGGAAGAACAGATTCTGTACCAGATGCTTAAAATATATTAAAAAATTAAATCTAAAGTTCAAATCGATAATTTTCCAATGTCTTTGTCGACTATATAATTCAATCAGGGCAGTATCTTTGAAGTATCTTGAGTATTTTGAGTTTTTGAGTATCTTAGCTATATATATAACTGCCCTTTTTAATGAGATTCCGATAGCAAGTTCCCTGATGTATTTCGTCCATATAGGTCCACAATCTGTCGAGATTCCTGCGATGCCTCTGCGTCTACCGGTGCCGGTGCCGGCTCGCCAGACCCAGCCAAAGACCCAGCCAAAGACCCAGCCAAAGACCCAGCCGTGCATATGTCCGCCAGCCGTCCGCACGGGGTATCCGATCTCGCACGCCAGCTCCGGTGTCCGATGTCCGATGTCCTGGCTGACAGCGAGTCCCGGCCGGCCGAGGGTGTCCACCTGACTCGAGACGACGACGGCGTCCTCTGCAACCTGGCCGCGGCCGACGCGCCGGAAGTGAGCGGATCGAACCCGGCGGAAGGCGAGCCACGCGAAGATTGAATGTCGATCGGACGTTACTCCTTTTTGGATCGTTTTGTTTTATCGTGGAATAATATCATGTGCGTTATGTGTGTTCGTGTGATCTGTTTGCTTTGTTTTGAGGGGAAATGGGCTTGGTGGATTTCAGTTTAGAGTTGTAACTTTAGGAAATTGCCGACACAGGTGCGTTTATCCCATTCAATATCGATGCGGTTTGATTGTGTTTTGATGCTTAACTTCTCACTTTTCGTAGCAACGCGCCGGGCTTTTAACCACATACTGTTGCCAAATCTTTTAAATACAACCTAAGCAATGGGTTCATCTCTGCATATTTTTTCAATCGTTAGGACTATATTTTAAAAACAAAGTGTTTCAGACTGGGTAAATATTGAATGCATTCAGCGAAGTCCAATTGATTTTCCAAAGTTTCATATTAATGCTTTCTTATAAAGTTAATCAAAAGGGCTAAACTAAAACTCATCTCCTTATCGGCTTACAATGCGTATGCATGAAACAAGATTCATACCAAGCTTGCTTATGTTTCATCAAATGTTTAACCCGATAGTTCTCCCTGTCCATACTGCATTATTCTTGCATGTGCAGTCAAAAATTCAATGTTGTCTATCTTCAAACTGAAACTTTTCAAACTCTTTTGGTGCAAATTGTGTCCATCAAGCCCCCAATCCCGATCTCCGGCTACCCATCCCCACAACACATTCTCTCCCACGGTTCTAATAAACCACACACCCGCCCACCAGCACAGACGCCAATGAAAACTCCAAAAGACAACCGCTCGTCCGTCGCATAAACACTCAACAGATTGATACAATCTCTCAGCGACAAAGATCTCCGACCGATTACCGCACGATCGGCACACTTTGACAATGTACCACACCATTACCCCGCACCCGCACCCCCAACCCCAACCCACCCCTCGCCGCAATGTGGGTAATAGTTCACTGGTAGCTAATCCGTCGGCCGCACGTGCGATAGAGGGGTGCAAAAAACCCAACCCCCAAACGGGAACGGCAGCCACAATGGGCCGCGTGCGCACCTGTGTTTGCTCCGAGATGCAATCGGGGACCGCGGCTTGAGGTGCATGTTGACACATAGTCTTACAGGTAGAGATTAGTGGAGCGTGCGTTTCGATTGGGATGATTGGTTCGATTGCGCCACTGATCTTTGGCTGGATGGATGGACCTCTTGTGTAAACGCAGTGCGACATAGTGTATCGTGTTCCCGTGGTGGTGGGGTGGACTGGCACGATTGGATCTGTGGACGTTGTGAAAAGGATCGGGGATATGAATCGGTCATCTTGGTAGGTGGGTCAGATTGCAAACAGGAATAATAACATTATATTTTAAAAATCATAACTATGTGAAGATAAAGTGGATGTAGAAACAATATAAATAATGGATTCAATAAAAAAACTGATGTAATTGATGAGCGTAGCGAGCGAAGCGAGCGAAGCGAAATCATCAATTTCACTACTGCAAAAAAAAACACTTGGTGTGTGTTTGTTTGTTTTTTTGTATGTGTGTTTGCGCGCGCTCTACAGGCCAAACGCCTGCTTCGAGTGGGATGAAATTTTCAGGGTGTCTACTTTTGTTATCAACTTAGACCCCCTGCGTTTTTCAAGAAAATCCTCCACACCCTTCACTTTCAAAGCAGATAAAAGAGCAAAATTCGACAATTGGGCATGTTTGGAAAAGTACGGAAATTTATTTAAAAGTGCGTATTTTTTTCAAATGTTCCCAATTCGATTTGCCTTTAGAAACCATCGATACCAAATCGAAACATCACACCAGATTTTTTCCAATAAAAACCAAACCAATAAAAACCCTTAGGCATGAGTTACATCTATATATTAACATGCACATTGCTTTATGACCTCAAAATGAGCATATTTCCGCTACCCTACAGCTCGGACAGAAACAAAGAAAGGCCAGAATCGTTTACAATTTCAAGTGATCAGAATTTTCGAAAAAGCAATGGTCCGGCTTGCTGCTCCATGATTTAGGCTTTTTGCCTCAATCTTTTTATGCGCGAAACATCACACCAGATTTTTCCCAATAAAAACCAACCCAATAAAAACCCTTGGGCATGAGTTACATCTATGTATTAACATGCACAATGCTCAATGATCTCAAAATGAGCATATTTCCGCCACCCGACAGCTCGGACAGAAACAAAGAAAGGTTAGAATCGTTTACATTTTCAAGTGATCAGAATTTTTGAGAAAGCATTGGTCCGGCTTGATGCTCCATGATTTGCATAGGCTTCTCGCCTTCATCTTTTTTTGCGCTATATACAAACCGCTACGCTCATCTTCAACGCAACACAAATTGCGTTCGCCCTAGTGTATATGTTAATCTATAATAAATTATGTGTATAGCTGACCCATTAGATGTCTGGTTTTGTTCATTGTTGCAACGTCATCTCCAAATTAATTCATTGATATCATGCAAATATTGTCACTTTTGTCACTCATGTCAAATAGGTAGCGTATACAGATTTGAAATCATGTGTTTTGGATTACTTTCAACAATTCAGAGTTTTATATACGACTGACGCCATCAGCCATGATATACAAATTATGACTAAACTCAAGCTCACAGCCAAAAAGAGTGTGAGAACCAGAAGCTCTGAAATGCCAAACCTGCATGAATAAAACAACAATCTCAATCTCAAAAACCCAATCCACCCAAAACCTCCCCAACTCTTCTCGCCGCCGCCGACCTAGCCGGCCGATCCGCTATATCCGGCGCGCCGAGGACACGTTTCGAGTTGATTAAACGCGGGGTGTCGGGTTGCCCGCGCCAAGACGGTCGTTGGGGGGGCAGGGGGGCCTTTGCGCCCCGCGACCGACGGACGTGACGTGTGTGTGCGTGAACGAGTGAGCCTCGTACACATGAACGACCCGCCGGGATGCTAACAGGATCACCCGTCGATGACCAACCATCGTCCTGCCTCGGAACCAGTCACGGGGGCCGGGGTTGTGGGCGGGGGGGGGCGGGGGGCGGGGGGGTTATTTGTAACAACAGATAGATCGACGGTACCAGACACTTTGCTGGCGAGCGGCCGTCATGTGACGACGACGACGTTCGGAGAGTACGTGTGTGTGTGTTTTTTGCGGTCATTACGCGAGGGCTGGCGTCGATGTAGTGCTTCGACATGTGGCTGAGCAGGCATGGATGGAATACACGGTGGAAAACTGCAGTGAGTTTGCAACTGGGTTTTGGTTTGTGAGGGTTGTTTGGTTTTCTGTTTGGTGTCGATTGAAGTGTGTGCGGTGCCGTTTGGTTTTTGGGAACGTCCCTTGGAAGTTTTGATTCACCGGAATGTGGAATAGCGATTACAGCCATGTCACCTTATTTCTTGTGCGCTCTCCGTTCTACTGGCGCCGCTAGTGATATAGAAGTGGTGCAAGAAATAGTTCGTCGAACACTAAGTCACGGAATTCCGTGGTTTCGTACGAATATTGTTATGAAAGAAGTCCGTTGCGTAATTTTATCAGATTTTTCTCTATGCTGAAACTGATCGGGAATGTATACATGTATAATTATTTATTGTCTTGCTCAAAGATGTGGTGGCTTTTCATTCAATCTCGGAAAATATTTGCAGAACCCATGTGCCAGATACTGTTTTGTTTAATCTTGCCATTTTGAAATAAAAACTTAAAAATCGCATTTAGCGATTCACAATTTTGATACTGCGAATTGATTGCTGCAGGTAGCGAGTCACTGCCGAAAGTTTGGAGTGAATCGCTGCTATGGAAAGGTGATTACGGCCGGAAAATGAATCCCAATGCCAGATGACACTATGGCTATTTTGCGGATTCAATTAATTTTCAAATTTCGTTTGCTTTTGTTATGGGTGATTAAAAAAACTCAAAATCTTCAATATGCCAAGGCGAGAGGAGTCTTTAAAATGTCGCTTCTCCGTTGGCCTATAAAACATTTCGGCAATCCACATTTCCAGCAAGCTCAAAAGTCACACCACAGTGAAAACAGGAAAACGAATTCCCAACAACACAAACTTCGCATAGGTATAGATTTTCCCGAAGGCCGCAGAGGTAAAACCGACGTCTAGAACCACATCGAAAAACAAGACTTTCTCTTTCAATGGCTCGCCGGTAGAATCGTGCAAACATGAAAAGGAAGCCATGCCCGGGAAAACCGAGCATTTCGCGAGCTCCCGGAAAAACCGGGTCGACATATTTTCGGAATTCGTGACGCAATTTCCACCCGGGATCTCGCAATCGGGGGCAAAGCTGACGCGAGTTTTCCTGGGTCGACTTTCCCAGGCCAATGGGGTGCGATGTGGCGCCGTTGCTAGGGGAACGGGGTTCGGGGGCGTCGCCGGCGAACCAATGGCGTCGGGGCAAGTGGGGGGGGGGGGGGGGCGAGGCGTCCCTTACCTTGTGCGGAGCGTCGCGGGGTGATCGATTAGGCGGCCAATGGGTTAGGGAAAGTAATTATAGGACTGGCATTCAATTTTTCGGCTGAAAGTTGATTATGGACGGCGATGGACGGCGATATTTGTATGGGAGATTTCTATGTATTTTTGTACATTTTCACAGATGAGTATAATAAAGAAAAACCGTGGTTAAAATTCTAGAATAATTTAGAAAAAACATATTTTTTTAATGCAAAATACAAATTCAATGCATAATAGTATCCAGCAACCCAACCAGCAATTTCAAAATTTCAAAACGGCTGTGCAATTTCACATTCAGCAAAATGATTCCCCGACTGCATCAGAGTTAAGTGTCGTCCGTGTAATACTGGCTATAACGAGCCAGGCGACTTTGACCCCAAAATAAAAGGCTTCGAAAACAACATGAAAGGCGCAAAAACGGGAGCAAAACAACACTCCCAGGCCGAGAAAAATCCACCTCCACCAACTTCCTGTTCCGCGCCCTCGAATTGGCCAGCATCCCGCGCCAGCATCCCCTAATTAATATCGCGAAGCCCCTGCAACGCCTCTCCGTTGTACCTCGTGCTCCTTTGATACACCCCGAGCCCGCGCTGTGCCCTCAACGGCTTCCCACAACGTACCACAACAAAACGCGCCTAATTACATCTACACCAGCACACATTTCTATATTTCCCCGACCAATATTTCCCCGAATATTTTCCAGACGATATCATAGAGTCGGGTGCGCTGCGCACCTCGACGACGCCTCCCTCGACGCCGACGCCGACGCCGACGTCGATCTGGTCGAGATGGACGGCTGCTACATCCCCAACAACCCCGCTCAGTACGGGTTGGTCGAGTTGTCGCCCGGGCATCTGCAGAGCTATCCGGGCACTTCGCGGTACCTGCACCCTCAGCCTCTGGGCAGCGCCGGACAGCCGACGGGCGGCGGCAAAGGGTACTCGGGATACGGCCTCGGCTGCAACGGCTTGTCGGGAAGTGGGAACAACTTGAGCGCGGCCACTTCGGGCGGAGGCAACAGCGGCAATGGAGGCGTCTACTGGTCGACGGACGACATGGGGTCGTTCTCGCTGCCCGGGCTAGATTTGGACCCGTTGCCGAGTTTGTTCCCGTTCAGTCCGTGCTCGTCGAACAACTACAAGTGAGTACTACGTGGGGTTGCAGCGAGGATGCTGAAGTCTCTGTTGTGTGCAGATTTCATTAGCGAGATACTCTAGGAATAATAGGTACGGTATAAGTGCGGGGAAATTCATTTTCGGTGAAATTGAGATAAAAGTGTAGAACAGTCGCGTTCTTTTACCAAAGGATGGAGGTCCATCTTCTGTAGCTCACCAAAACGTGTGTGTTGTACAAACGACAGAAGTCGCCCTGATATAATAAACTGCATTTCACGTCAAGAAAGAGAGTGGATTTGCATTCTCCTCGAGGACCCACTGCTGCTATAGACAAGAGCGTATAGAGTTTCAAAACTACAAGCCACGCCTTGAGATGGACAAAATGCTCTGTGTGGAGTTTTCTAACCCTTCGCTCGTGTCTAGCAGCAGTGGGTCCTCGAGGAAGATGTCAATCCACTCTCCTTCTTAACGTGAAATGGAGGTTAAATCGTGCAAAGCTCAAATCCATAGTATATCCCATGGCGTGATCATCGAAATCGAGGATAATAAATACGTCGAAACGAATCCATCGGTTTACCGAATGGTGTTATAAACCTGTGATGATTTGAAGATGTTGTGCAATGGCATGTGGTACTGGATTCGAAAATTATACCCATATCAGAACTGAAACTGAATACGCATAGGTACCTATAGCAAACATAATATATAACTTTGTAAATCTTACTCATAAATAATTTTACAAAGCAGCACACGAAAATATTATTCTCCCCTAATGGTTTTGTACATTATGGCTTCCGTTGGTGTCTCCGATCAAGTTTAGATGCATAAGTACGAAGCGTGCCCCCCCCCCCTGGAAAAAATTAAGCTCGATAAGAAAATAGGTGGTGCCTTAACTTTCTGGAGACAAAGTCTGGTCCGTGGAAGTTTGAACTATGACGCATTTTCATTAGATCTTGCTAGCCACTGTACTCACATTTTGTGTTATTATCAACTTTGACGAAATAGGCTTAAAATATAAGTTCAGTTGTGCATCGAAAATTTCCAATACTCTGCGCCCGGCGAGCCGAATTGCTGAAGGTTACCGTAATCCCAGGACTAATTGTAGCAACGAGCTCGAACGTGCTGAACTCGCAGCTCATACTGAATCTGATTCTGAGAGTTGTCATCTTGGGTAGATAAACTAAAAAACACGGACCAATGATTTGAACTTTTAACACCATTCCCATTCTTTGATTGCCCGGAATGTCGAAAGCCCGGAGAGCGATAACACCCCCGCACCCATGCCAATCCGCCTCTGCACTGCGATTTCGTTACTCTGATTTCGCCGTTCTCGGTTACAAAGTTATAAAATTAACATGTACAACAATCGGGATTTTATCCATCAGAACCGAAAACGGCTAAACGTATAAAAGTTACAAAATCGCTACCCGGGCATAGGTATACGCATGGTTTCCTAAATATTGTAGAGCCACGGGTATATGAGCTGGTGACTGGTTCATCGTGCAATTCCATGTGACAGATGCAACCACGGTGCACCCAAGCAGGCGATTGACATTTGTGAAGAGATCATCGACCTTCACTCAGCTCTATATCACTGTCTACGCTTTAATATGAGCATTGAGCAGTGACATGGAAGCCGGGTGATTTCCCACACCCTTCTAGCAATAAAGAGCAATGGGAAACTGGCACCTTGAAGGCCTGAAACTGAAGTCCCTAAATTAAAATTGGCTTTATAAACTTGCGAAAAATTTTCAAAAACCTATTGAAAACTCGGTATTGAATGCTATACTTGACGTCTGACAGTTTTCACTGTTCCCAACCATTCTTTTAGTTTCTTTGAGTTTATTGCAAAGAGGTAACTATTCGCACGGGCAAACCCACTGCTGCTAGACACGAGCTAAGAGTTTCAAAACTTACAAGCCATGCCTTGAGATATAGACACAAAAGGCTATAAGCAGTTTTGAAACTCTTAGCTAATGTCTAGAGCATGTGGGTCCTCGAGGAAGATGCTAATTCAATCTCCTTCTTAACGTGAATTGGAGTTTAGTGATATTCATGTACCTATCATAATTGTTTAGTATAAGCGGTATATATTAATAACCATTGAGAATTGAGAAAGTAACAAGTACGAGGTATACGAACGTAAGGCAAATCATTTAATGTCCATGTGTGAAATAGACTTTTTCAAATCTTATATCACTTTTTTGAAAAATTTGAAATGCATCCCAAAACTCAGAATGCTCAGAATGTGTTTGATTGAACCCGACTTGCTTGTCGGCCTCCCTCAGCCCTCCTCGCGAGTTCGTGCAGTCCTCCTCGTGCAAAGAGAAGCAGCCGCACGACATGGCCGACGTGCTGCTCTCGTTGAAGCACGCCATCGTGCACCCCGGCCAGACGGGGCCCATGTCGCCCGTATTCCCCTGCGCCTACGGCTCGGCGTCGGCGTCGGCGTCGGCGTCGGGCGGACAGCCCGCCTATCAGGTGCCGTCAGCGTCGCTCTCCTACACTGTGCATCCGCATCAGGTGAGTCGAAATTGGGTCAACTCGAATGATTCTTCTCATTAGATTATATTCCAGGGGCCTTACCTAGCACGGCCACTCGTAGTCCCGGGATTACTAGCAATCCATCCTGGCTAATTAACACCACCGTAGCACCAAGCAGTAACCCCGACCTAGAGTGGCAGTATTACGGCCGGGTTATATAGCCGGGGCACATCGACTCTGACTTTAGTAACGAGCCATGAGATTGGTTGATTTGACTTCACCCCACAATGATGATCGTTTAAAAAGCAGTAGGCCTTCTAGATAATGCTATCATCGTAGCACCACCGTAATACTGGTTGCTAGTGGTGCTACGAAATCAACAAACTGCCCATTGTTGAAATGGCCGCTCTAGGTCCGGGTTATATAACACCGCCAGCCCGGCTAATTAGCCGCTTGGTAGCCGCTCCAAATGGCCGCGCTAGGTAAAGGCCCAGGGCTTCGAGTTTGCTTTTTGTGTTGCGTTGAAGATGAGCGTATAGCCTTCGTTGTTGAACAACCAAGGTTCCTATAGAGATTGAATGCATTGAGCTTGTACTAGGATATTTGAATTTACATTTTCAGGCGAGGACCTCTTAAATATATGCTTATTGCAAGATAAAATTCGCAATACGGCTCACAGAACAAACATTGCTTTTTTTCGAAATCGGTCGGTTTGAACCCCCGTCGTCCGAGGAGGGGGGCGTCATTTAGGCCAAATCTGTTGGCGGTCCAATGAATCGAATGGTTCCGCCTCTGCCCAGAGAGCCAGCGCTTCAGCTGCTGTAGATACATCCTGCAGACATAGCCAGGCTTTTCCAGGAATGTGAGGTGACTTCAGAGCGCATGCAATTTATTTTCAGAGATTGGCAACTACGATAATAACACCAGAAGTCGTATCATTGCTTTCATAATAATATGATATCACATTTATTGTATTTTAACATTCTATATAGGGTCGCAAACTAAACCAATATCAAAGGTGCAGTCCGCAGCGGAGCGGCCGGCACAGCACAGGTCACATGTACGATTCAGCCAGAACGGCAGTTTCTTATGGAGGTTCCACTACGATTTCCACCCCTGGCAGAGCTTGAACGAGCTGGTCAACGTACCGGGTAGGAATCGGAAAGGCCAAGTCCCCAGCAGCTAAGAGGCCTCGCCACGGCCACTTCAACGTTATTTTCTTCAGGCCAACGTGGCCTCGGAGTCGGCTGCAACGCACAGACGAAACACATGGAGGTTCTAGTTGTGAATGCGAAGAGATTCAGCATACCTTTCATGTTTGGTATTCAAAGCTTGCTGCTTAGGCATGAAATAACCAAAATCACCGATGAAAACCGTGGTGGTCATCTTCATTTTACGTATTGGATGGAGCAACGCCCAACAGCATGCATCCCTTCTAGCCGGAACCATCATTATAGTATATGTATAGGTGTATATGTATAGGTATTATGTATAGGTGCTGGGGGGAGGGGGGGGGGGTATGCTATCGCCAAGCTTTGCAAGCTTTCGCTTGCCACGCTAACAATATATGTGTATGGACAATATGGGTACCTATACCTAGCGTAACTGTGTAACATCTAACAAACAATTATAATTGGAATGTGCTGAAAACCATATTCGTCTGTTGATAGGGCCAGTACCCCACACTGTACTACAAAAGTAATTCATTGCATATGGATTCGATAGCCTTATGTTACTGTTATCGATAGCACTTATGTTATCGGAAATCGGCCGATAACACAGATATAATGATAGAGAGACCACACTGCTGATCGTTCCTTGCAGGACGTGGACTCACGTGGATGTCAACTTAGGAGTTGGTACAACAGCTGGCATAATTGACGAACATACCTGAGGACTGCGACTGACCCTTGATCGCAGCCAAGCGACAGGCGGGATAGCTTCTTCATACGTAGAAAGTGCGCAAAATACCCCTCGTTCGTGGAGAGCAAACTTCTGACTTGAAGATCAGAAATGTTTGGACATCTG
Source organism: Nemoura dubitans (assembly GCA_921293005.1). Lineage (NCBI taxonomy): Eukaryota > Metazoa > Arthropoda > Insecta > Plecoptera > Nemouridae > Nemoura > Nemoura dubitans. The sequence goes on from OV121076.1 coordinate 43,786,560, forward strand.
GCCGTCAATGTGCCAAGATCTGTAAACGATGAAAATACTAGGGCTTCGCGAACGCATTTTGTGTTGCGTTGAAGATGAGCGTAGCGGTTTGTATATAGCGTACAAAAAAATGGAGGCAGAAGGCCGATGAAAACCATGGAGCCATTACTATATTACCATAGTTATTAGCAATTACCATTGTTACTTGCAGGCACGAAATTGATAAAATTTCTGATATCTGTCAAACTTTTGCCTTGAACAAACTTGAAATCAACAAAGCTGGTGTGATGTTTCGATGTGGTTTCGATGGTTTCGTAGAGCAATATTCGAAATTGGGAAAATTTGAAGAAATGTGCATTTTTAAATAACTTTCCGTACTTTTCCAAACTTTCCCAATTTTCGCATATTGCTCTTTTTTATGCTTGAAGGGGAGAGGTATGGAGGGTTTTCTTGAAAAACGCATGTGGACTAAGTTGAGAACAAAAGTAGACACCCTGAAAATTTCATCGCAATCGAGGCAGTCGTAATTGGTCTTTAGAACGCTCACAAACACACACAAGGTTTTTTTTAGAGTAGTGAAATTGAAGATTTCGCTTCGCTCGCTACGCTCATCAACAATCATAGGTAGTGACTTTTCAAGAGGAACTTAGCAAGCCTGGGTTTGGTAAAAAATTTCATGCACATTCGAACTGAATTGCTTAAGGGCAACTTTCATGGACGCATCCTACACGTATATACCTATAGAGATTTCTATACAAAAACAAAAACTTACCTTCATAACTTAGTTCTGTACTTAAGTAAAGTTGTTCGAGAGTTGGCGCCACGTTGTCCACTAAAATGGTCTTGGTCATATTTTCCTTTTGTAGCCAACATTCCAGGACCAACCTTTTCAGTCTGCAACAATGGACAGCTTTCATTTCATGGGCAGCACAAATCAGTGCAATCGAAAGCTTGAATGTTGTGTTGGAGTTGAAGTTCGAATTTTAGACGTACTCTAACGTGCATAATATTCGAACGTCAACATTATTATATTATTAATAATAATATAAAATATATGGTGTTATTACGTTTATATTTGCTCACAAAACCTTCAAGCATAGTCCCAACTCCCAAGAATAATCACGACAAATCAGGAAGACCGTTATAATTATAATAATTATAATTATAATTATAATTATTACCATTTTCACCAATATTCTATTTATGTAATAGGTATGATAGAATAATGAGAATGGAAGAGGCAAGATTTCCAAAGAAAGCAATGGAAATTAATTATCTGAAAAGGGGAGCTGGAAGACCAAAAGGGAGATGGATTGAACAAGTGAGAAGAGACGTCGAGGTAAGAGGGAAAACTTGGGAAGCAGTAAACAAGACATGGAAGATGGTGGAATATTAAGGAGAATGGATGGAGTTGAGAAATAGAGAAGAAATATATGAAGAAATAAGTTTAAAAAAATATTATTTAAAAATGTAAAAATTTGTGTGAATTATTTAAAACTAAAAACGTTTGTGAAATAGCTCTATTGCTCTCTGTGACGAGGAGAGCGTTTATATAATTGTTTTTCGCACCTTCTTACCCGTTATATTGGTAATGGAAAAGGAATAAAGATGTTTAAAAAGATTTTTTAAAATCACTAAATCTCTATGCCTCATGTCTGCTTGTCCTATGAGCATAAGACCAATAAGCAATCAAAATCAACTTTGAAATAGTTTTTTTAATGATTGGACCATTCTTCAAACGTTATTTTATCCATCGCATGCGCTGAATGAGGTGCAGTAATCTCACCTCTGACAACCTCGAAACATGGCAAGAATACCACCTTGAGTGGAGCCGGAGTGATGGCCAAATGTGTAGAATTCGGCTCTGCTTCTGATCTCGAGCTCCTCGAGGTGTTCCATCTCACCGATGTAGGAACACATCTTGTCATGCACCGTCACGCCCTCGAGAACAAGCCTCTTCAAGGCCGGGCAGCACCGTGCCAGGTGCCGGAAACCTGTGGGGATCACAATTTCATCCGTTATCACATGACCTTCGCCAGGTGCATTGGAAATCAGCTGTGGTGAACGTCAGTGGCGTCAGCTGCGTGTGGGCAAGGAGGGCGCCTGCCCACCCAGAAATAGTCTAAGGGTCGCCAAAAGGGGCCGAGGGCGCCGGGTCACCGAGGGTGCCAGTTCTTTTTTATTGTTTGCGTTAGAAATAACATAAAATATGAAGACGAAAATGTGAATGAATTGCGTTTGGTTTGGGTAATATCTATGCGGATTGGGATTGGGATTGGGATACCTGGGACTATGCCTGGGAGATTTCAGCAAATACATTTGTATTACCGTTGCGTCGCCAACAACTAATAACTACTGGTGCATGCCAGAATTACTAAAACTGGGAGCTAATATGGGCCGGGTCAGGGTTGGATTCTTACGCGATTTAACTGAAATGCTATGGGTAATTGATTTTGTATCACTTCTAGGACCTAAAGTTGTCAGTTCAATGTCGTCTAAGCCACAGTCAGGACCCAATCCCACTCCACTTAGGCACCACTTGCTTTTCATTTTTTCGCTCTTTTTCGTATGGGGGAGGGGGGCGCCAGATGCCTCTTTTTGGTTTCGCCCACCCAGAAAATTGGCTTGCGTGACGCCTCTGGTGAACGTCCAATCGCAACAGAGGGAAACGATGCGCTTTGCAGGGATCTAAAACGCTGACGGTGAGAGCGGGGGTGCTCACACTTTTTGTGCACATGTCGAATTTCCGTGGCTCCCCTGTATGGTAACCAAAGCAGCCCAGTTTTCACGTTTGCCCAAGATGCCTGTTTAATCTCTACGTTTTAAGTGGTCGACCACAAATGAGAGAAAATGCATGTCAAAATATTTATTAGTTTCACACTGACGAGGATTTTGTTAGTCGAAGTCATGTTCATTGTTTCTACCTGGAGTAAATGTTATTTCTACAGAAACATTAAGATTTAAGCCATGGCTTTCCAAGTTCGGCGACGCCCCCAGGGAGCCGCCTCGCACAGTTTGAGAACCACTTGGTCAGAGTTTTGGTTCATTCAGAACATTTTGAAATTTTACGGTTTTGGTTAAGGTTCTAGAAATTTGAAATAGCTACAGATTCCTGATCAGACTTCGATTTTTATTGATGAGCGTAGCTAGCGGAGCGAAATCTTAATTTCCCTACTCCCAAAAAAGTCACTTGATGTAGGTATAATATATGTACCTGTTTTTGAGAGTGTGTGTGTTGTATGTTTGTGCGCGCCCACAGACCAAACGCCGATTGACTTACCGTTTGTGGAGAAAGTGCAACGTTGTATTGTTAGAGATTGCAACCGGCTGTGTCTTACGGATGGCATTGAATCCGATATCTGAAATGCACAAGGTATTAAACACTCAATCAACTACTGGCTATTATGCATATAACATGGTGACAGTTGGAAATTGTCGAAGGCCTTTGGATAGCAAGAAAAGTTAAGAAAAACCAGTGGACGAACAGCAGCCCAAATTAAGCGTGGTGTGAAGTTTTCAACAAGACCTAGCAATGTAGCAAGATAAATCATTCTTTACTTCTGTCATGATTTTACAGTAAGTACTTAAGGGTCTTGGCCGTGACCTTGACGGCGAGAGGCCTTGAGTCCTGATTTACCTCACAATCAGAGATATCCAATACTTTTGTCCACGCAAGTATGCTATCGAGGTCACCCCAAGACAGTTTTTCATTCTTCAAGCACAAGTCCTTCCACCAGAAACGTTCGACGACGAGAGCATTCCATCTTTTGCACACTCGTAAAATGGCTAGAATTGAGGATTTTGGCACCATTTCGCAAATGTGCAAGATTACTTCGTCGGGCAGCTGAGCGAAATGATCCACAGGTGGACCTTGCGTAGCCTCTGGCTGCGTGCATTTGCGTTTTTTTCCACCTGTTCCAGGCATCCCTGAAAGTTCAAAATGACCTTGAAAATGGACTTGTTTCGTCTCTTGCTTCCAAGAGCATTTGCTTTCAAGATATTCCCTCTCACGGTCACACCAGATGGAATCGAAATGAAGAATATTTTCTTAATTTATTTGCCTGTACAGAAAGTTTCGAGGCACCTGTGCGTTTGAGACGTTTGACTTTGATATACCTACAAGAGACAATAGAGCGAACCATTAAACTAACTTCCTTATGAAAATTATTTGTATCGCTTGCAATGTGAAAACGTTTAGATTTTGGTACTTACCTAACAAAAAGCTCAAAGAAGAAAGCCGAAATCAGCCGAAAGGTCAGTCGGTGGAATCCAAAATTATCAAATGCTGCAGCAAATGCTGAAATGACCATGGGTATGATATTACCATAGATAGATATTACTATATCAAAATTGGTAAGTCTAGAAGGCCAGCTCCCAATAGGCAACTGTTTGATAATTTGACATTAGCAGAGTCAATGATGGAATGCCACCTGTCGGGAAGGCTCCATTTCAGAACATGGCGTCACAAGTTCGCGCGAAATGTGCCGAAGTTTAAAAATCGGAATCGAAGTGCAGTCTTGTACCTATTTAAAAGTATCAATTTCATAATAAGCATAAAGCAATGTAACATTTAATAAATAACTTCTTTCAATTGGCTAAACTCTCACTGTGCAAGGGGCGAAATCATAATTTTGAGATGTAAGGAGGATAATGGCAGAAATTGAGACTTGAAACACAACATTATTTCCTACCATACCTACCTATTACTTTTTCAGATTTTACTTCTTTCTTGGCTAAACTCTCATTGTGCAAGGGGTGAAATGAATTCTTTGGGATGTAAGGAATATAATGGCAGGAAAAAACAAAACATATTACTTTTCAGATAATCTCTTAATAATTCAACGATGATTTACATGAAATCCCTCAACCAATTAAGCATTATAGTTATGTCACATTTCTAGTTCAATAGGTTCCTACCTAGGTACCCACAGGACAAAATAATATCAATGCCAATCACCAAATCACCCCAGGAAACACACAATGCAAGGCAATATAGCACAGATATTGTAGGTGATCTTCAATTTCTGCTCATTTGAAATTATAATCATGCTAGGCTCCACACAATCACCAAGAAAATGTTAATAAAGAGCACCTTTAACACACGAAGCTGGAATAGAACACATACCTACTGAAGGTAATCACCGAAATATTAAATATATATTATACCAACACTCACAAATAAACACACAAAAATAAACCAGAGGGTGACATCGTGAATTCTATCGTAACACGAGGGAATGCACGATCTCTGCTCACAGCAGCTGACTTGGGAATTTCTTCGGGACAATTTCCGTTCGTATTCGGTACTTGGCGACGCCATGTTGTGAATTGGAGCTGTGAACATTAGGCTTCCCCCACCTGTCACGATAGATTTTTAAAATGTTTGTATAGTCTATATTATTGTCTTCAGATCAGACCTGGATTGCAACTGGAACTATGCAACTCCAGTCAGAACCTGTCTGAAACAGTCAGAACCTGTCAGAAGCATATGGAGTTGCCAAATCCCTAACTGCTTTCAATAGTCGATCTCTCGTCTTTGTTTTCGTACGTGCACACATGGCAAATCGTTCGATCCCAATTGCAGATGATGTCCCCCGGGGGCGGCTACTCGAGCTCGCAGTACTGCGGGGGCGGTCAAGACCAGTACGGAGGCGGCGGAGGCGGCGGGGGCGGCCAGCCCATGCACCACAACATGTTCCCTAGTATGAGCGTCAACGTGTCCATGAACATGACTATGCACGGATATCCCACCAATGTGGCGGACAACATTCAGCACCAGATGACCTGTCCACAGGTAACGAGGACGAACACACCTACAGCTGCAAATTGCCGCATTTATCAAATACCATTTCCAATCGCATTACCGTTGGTACACTAAATAACTACTGCCAAAAACATGCAGAACAAACGCTAGGTCTAGATTTTGAATATTGGTAAAAAAAAAATGTTATTTGCATCAAAGTGAGATATAATAAGTAATAACTGTTCGTCCCCCCCCCCCCCCCCCCCCCCCAAGCGTGATGTAATTTAAGTATGGGTTAAGTTACACAAAGCGTATATTTGCCAAAAAACGTTATACCCATAACAGATAAATTTGCAATTGAACTGTGCTCCCCCCCCCTCACACTCCCCTCTTAATGTTGATTGATATTTTTTTGAAAAAGAGACAGACTCTGGTCCGAATGCAGAAACGGCACTGAGTGCGCACTCACACTGAGTCCGCACTCTGTGCACAAGTATAGTTGACATTTGCAATGATATATTTCCCCCAAAGTGCGCAGTGATTGCGGACTCAGTGCGAGTGTGCACTCGGTGTCGACTCTGCATTCGGGTCTCATTCTCGTCACCGTGTTCCAGATGCAGTGGGCCGCGGCCCCCCCGAACCTCTCGCCCGTCTACCCCCCGCCGCAGGGCATGATGTCGCCCTCCGCGTACCCCAACGGCGCCACCTACTCGTTCACCGCCGACTTCCGACCGCCGCCGCCGCCGCCGCTGACCGAGCTGCCCATGTCGCCGCCGCTGGTCAGCTACAAGCCGAAGATGTCGCCGCTGTACCAGGCGTCGGTGGCGTCGGCGTCGCCACTGCGCCCGGCGAAGCGGACGCCGAAGCCGACGCCGGCGGCCGTCGCGGACGAGTCGTCAAGGCCGAATCTGTGTAGGATCTGCGGGAAGACGTACGCACGGCCCAGCACGCTCAAGACACACTTGCGCACGCACTCGGGCGAGAAGCCGTACCGGTACGCCTGCGCATTGAGCTTATACCCTGGGCCTGCGCATTGAGCTTATACCCTGGGCCTGCGCATTGAGCTTATACCCTGGGCCTGCGCATTGAGCTTATACCCTGGGCCTGCGCATTGAGCTTACACCCTGGGCCTGCGCATTGAGCTTATACCCTGGGGGACAATTGTCCATGCCTGCGTTAATATTGGCTACGTGAAATCTCGAGAGAACGAAGGCCCGTCATATGCATTCCGGATTTCCCTTCACCGATATTATATACTAATTTAAGGTATTTAACGAGAATGGAAATCAAATTCATGGGATGTGAGCGTTTCACTGGCTCTGCCTTCGAGCCCTTGCGCTGGGCCCTTCCAAGCCCGTCGGAGCAGGGGCTTAGCACCACCGCCCAAGAGATGTTTTCAGTCACTTAGTGAAAGGGTAGATCGGTGAGTGAATCTCCAATACCCATGGCTCCCTGCCACGCCAGTCCTCCTTAGTTCCGGTACCGAGTCCAGTCTTGGCTCCCTTCCAGGCCAGGCTTTAGCTTGGTCAACAATTCGTCGCCCCAGTACTTATTTGGTCCATCTCCTCTTTGACAAAGTGAAGTTACAGCCATTTGAAGTTTCAAAGTTGTATAAAAATTAACCTATTTCAATTCTTCTTTTAAAGTTGTGATTTTCAGAAAGCTAATTTTTTTCTGCTAATTTTTAATACCCTTTAAATCCCTAATTTTATTTACTTGTGTACTTAATCTGTAAGTTCCGGTTGGAGATAGTGATACAAAAAGTAGACACCCTGAAAATTTCATCGCAATCGAAGCATAGAAATATATATGGTCTATGATCGAAGCAGGCGCTTGGTCTGTAGAGCGCGCACAAACACACATACAAAAACACAAAAACACACACACACACACACACACACACACAAGTGCTTTTTTTACCACTAGTGAAATTGAAGATTTCGCTTCGCTCGCTACGCTCATCAACAAAACCAAAATTCGAAATATACTTACCTTCCCCGTGCTTTTCTGCTCGTGAACCCCTGGCCAGGCAGGCAACCCGAGCTACACGCGAGCACGCAAGGCCAGCCTAGACCGAAGGCTGAGGACACAGTCGCAGTTTCAGCGTCAAATCTGCCAAAACTTCGACGTGAAATTCACTGTTGGTACCAGGCGCCCAGGAGAGCGAGTGGTCTCGAGCTCGCGCCGCTCGTCGCTGCAGATGTGCAGTGGGCGGACTGGGGAAATTTTGATTTTTGACCACCGCCGGGGAGATTAGGGAGCGGGGAGATCGGAGATCGGCTGTCCCGATGACGTAATTTTAGTTTTTGCAATTAGCAATAAGAACTGCAATTAGACTTGGATAATATAATATAGTCCACCTTCCTCAGATGCTGCGACTGCAACAAGACTTTCAGCCAGGCGGCCAACCTAACGGCGCACGTTCGCACGCATTCCGGTGAGAAGCCGTTCCGGTGTCCGATCTGCGACCGCCGGTTCTCGCAGTCCAGTTCCGTCACGACTCACATGCGCACGCACTCGGGAGAGCGGCCGTACCGCTGCCGCATGTGCAAGAAAGCGTTCTCCGACTCGTCCACCCTAACCAAACACCTGCGGATACACAGCGGCGAAAAGCCGTACCAGTGCAAGCTGTGCCTGCTCCGGTTCTCGCAGTCGGGGAACCTGAACCGGCACATGAGGGTGCACGGCGGTTCGGGCAACGGGACGCCCTGACAGCAGCAGGAGGACGCCAAGTGGCACCAGATCTACGGGCGGCATCACGGCACTGCTTTCTGGTGAATCACCTCCAAAAGTGTTAGGACACGATTCGACGGATGTAGCGGAATCCGGATGGTGAATGGACTTTACGAGGGGACTGTGTGTTAAATAGTGGCAACACTATGATCTTAATCAACTGTGCAAGACTTATCAACCTAGTTGCATCAAATCGTATATTTAGGCTTACAGCCTTTGCCAAAACGTTGAGACGAACTTTTTGCACCTGAAAAGAGAGTGGTTTGAAGCTGCAACAATCAATGGAGCAAAAGCCAATGTAACATACCAGCATAGAGTAATGAAACCTACAAGAGGTGTGTGGGTTAGATTTGGCAAATATTGTCATGATTATACTTTTCATTTCGATTAGTCTTTCTCTTTCACAATTCGTTGTTTAAAAGTATAACTACCAAAGATCTAGTCGTTATTTATTTCAATGCCTGTCTCTAGTCATTTTAAATGTGTTTTATAATATAAAGCTACAAAAATTAAGGGACAACAAAAATTAATTTTCCTTCTGAGGAACCTGGCCAGTGATTACCTGGTCAGGTAATCCTGACCAATTCCGACAAGATCCCATGTCGGAAGAATATCCATTCGATCCCAGACAATTCCCTGTGTAGAACATAGGACCTGCCAGCTCTGCAAGTCGGTTGGGAAAGATCAAGCCAGAGAAAAAATGGTGCTTCTAGTTTAAAACTGGCTGTCGTCAATGATAAAAATATTTAGCTCCCGTATGAAAATCACAAGCAAGCGCACTTTTGAATACGCACCACTTCTAATCTTGGATCCTTGGATGCATCGGTCTGATGTCAATTCAATTACAATTACTTGTACTGCATCCTTATGTTAAACACTAGAAAAAAACCAAAAAAGTTACGAAGCCATGTTTCGTCTCCAGTAAATTAAATTAATCTATAGTACGTCTCAGGTTCTTTTGGCAGCGACCCAGGACATAGGTAAAGTACTGCAACTTTGCACAGCCCTTGCTACAGGTAGCAGTGGTTCGCTGCCAGCTCCATAAAAAGGGTTCGGAAAAAAGGGGCTGTTACCTGTTTCGCAATCAATTTGAGCGTTTTTGCTCAAGATAATTTGCACTGATTATGTGACGTTAAATGCCAAGAATTACTAATCCAGCCAAATAAATAATCTGTTCATGACTTTGAGATTTAAAGATTTTGTATATCACTAGGAATATTATTTTGATGACCGATCACTCAGCTTATTGATTGTTCATTAGAATTGTATAGGTATGCCATAATATTATGTTTAATGACAAGGCAGCAATGACTGCACCGAACCAATTACTGATTAGAAAAGAAGTTATCCAGATTCCAGACCGACATCGGCTAACTCTACACAATGGGAGAGTAAGGGGTATGCAAAACGAGGGTTCTCGTGGAAATATAAATAACGCTCTGTGGACCTCTGAGCCCGAGACATAATTTAGGTTTTAATTCCTACACTATCGGCTCCTTTAGGTAATCCTAAAGAAAAGCAATTACCATTTCACCTCGTTACTCGTACTGCAAACGTAGTTTGTTGAGAGCGTTTGGCACAAATCTTACGAGTCGCAACCCCTGTCCCCACCAAAATTACAAGATGAAACCGGAAAACACAGGCTCGGTAGCAGCCCTGAAATGTTTTCGCAATTACTGCATGCTGTATGAATCAGACGATGGATGGACATAAAGGAATTAAAAACAATAAATTCATTACAAGATTTTATTTCAAAGATTTTTTTCTCTGGAAGATCCAATAGCCCTACATAATTTTTTCATTTTTATATTTTTAAAACTGCAACTAATGTTGATTTGTGTTTTTGTTGTAACTAGCTACAATTTTATTTATACTGAATCTACATTAACTTCAACTGAATTATTCTTGTGGAACAATATCAGAGACATTAGCTGTTCAATCGTCGATAGGCTGACAGTTGGACACGAAACGTTCCTTGCAGCCAGCACTGGCCGCGATGTAAAAACAATATCAAATCATAATAGAACGCCTCTCGAAATGGAACCCAAATCATTTTTACGCAAATGACTAAGCAAATGTTATCCACTTTTTTCTTTTCTTTCATCTTGAATCGCGTCGAAAGAAAAAAATCCATTGCCAACTTTTTCCGTTCCTCTCGTTTTAGTCGTTCTCGTGACGCACAGAATTCAGCCGAGTCCCTTATTCTATTCACCGAGTAAACTTATCGAAAAGAACACGAAAAAAATACATTTAGAGCAGAAAACGAAACGTATTATATAAAATATAACTTTACAATATATGCAAAACAAGAGGTGATGTAAATAAAATTGTTGCAGATTTGTTTGTCTCAGACATGCCGACAGATTGGCTGGGCCGCGAGAGGCAATCCGTCGCTCGAATCCCGCTCGGTCCAAAGTCCACGCACTTCCGCACGCTCCGCCCACGTCTCGAGCCCCAGCCAATCGCACTCATCTCGTGCCCGACGGGACGAAAAAACGGAACTTAACATCTAAATATAATTATAATGAAAGCAGGTTGAAATTATCATGTTGTCGCCAAGTAAAACGAGCGACGCTTGCACTGGCCAAGGCAGGCACGCGGCTTCGTAACGCTACCAGATGCAAGGAAGAAATAAGATGCCTCGGGCCGCGTCCGCGAGCGGCGAGCGACTCGGCCGTCGGTCTCCTCGCGCGGACGCGGCCGTCCGCGTCGTCCGCGCTTCTCGCGAGTCGCGGACGGACGGCAAACAGGAGAGGGCAAAAAGTAGAGCTAGACATTATCAATAATTAGTTTCTAAGAACCCACTCGCCGCGGGCAAATCACACCCGCGGGAGAGTCGCGAAAAGTTACAGACGTTTTAAGATTGAAACTTAAAAATCCTTTTGTGATGCTTCGATCGCGCCGACTCTCGTACCACTCGTTCGCTGTCGCGACTCTCGACGTTTCACTTTGCTCTTTTTTTTTTTAATCAATAAAAAAATACACAATCTCCGAAGTCGGCCCGCGCAATTCAGTCCGCCTGCTCGTTTGAAATTTTGGCCGCCTCAATTCCATCTCAAACTAGAGTCGCCCGAAAATCTACTGGAATGATTCCTTCGCCGATATGTTAGATTAATCCACATTTTTCTTTTATACAAATTCAAAACATTGAACAATTAAATTATGCGATAGGTACAACATTTTTCTTGCCTTTCAAACGGGATCGGAACAGTTGCAAATAATGCCAACGACGACAACTACTTTAGCGTAGAAAACTTGTCTAGATCTTTCTCGTACCGACTGCGACGGTGTCCACTTGCTCGCAGTGCAAGTGCAAAGAAACGGGAGCTCGTGCCAGGTGGCTCCCTCGAGGGGGTGAATGCGTCTTGAAACCATCTCGAGGACACGTTACAAGAAGAAAAGATGACAGCCACTCCCGCCTCGGAAACTATTAACCAGGTGTCGTCTAAAAATCTTGTGGGGGGGGGGGGGTCAAATAATAAGAACCGAGTAGTAATTGCACGGCTTCGTCAAGACAAAACGGGGTGCCTCGCGATAGATCGCACACTCGAGTTTAAAAAGACTAATTAAAATACGTATGCCCAATTATGTTATCCATTCGCGCAGCCAATTTCGGACCTTGTCACGACGTAGGTCGAGCGCAAATGCCGTCGTCGTCTTCGGGAATCTGCTTCCGCTCGTCAAAAACAAACTGTTTGCGATTCAACCGCCACCGAAAGTCCAGAATCGATGCCCGACTTCTTCATCATCATTTTTTTTTTTTTAAATACACACACACTCACACACATTATCAAAAAGAGTTTATAATATAACAAGATATTATGATTTTCTGTTGCCTGCATGTGCCCGACGGTCGCAAAAAACTGGTGAAGCTAATCAAGGTTTAGGCAAACTCGACGAAGACAAAATCTGGAGCACGGTATCTAGGCTATCAACGCTCGGAGGTCGCGAGCGGGAGGCGACGACGACGACGACGACGACGACGAAGGGCGCGGCACGTCCCAACCGCCGAGATGTTTTGTACTTTTTCAATTAATATAGTCGCAGTAAAATAGTTCCGGCGGCGGCGGCCGTCACGTTCGCGTCGGTCGTCTCCTCCGCGGACGTCTGCGCGGCTGCGCGGAGTCCGTCGGCTGCCGCTGACGTCGGCTGGCGGTGGCTGGCGGTCCTCAGTTGGGTGTTAGTGGACTTCCGAAGACTCGGGCTTTTGAGAATGATGATTCGAGGGATCGGGGGTGCTGATCGGCTAGAAAAAAGCCATTTGTTTTATCAGCGGCGCTCGGGGAAGCTCGTCGCGCCCCGTACGCGGCCTCGCTCCGCGCAAAGGACACGGATCCACGCCGCTTTCGCGCCGATTGCCGGACTTTTTTGTGTAGCAACCAGCTAAAAGAATACTGCCAAAGAATTTTCTAAAACTATCCATTCCTTTGCACGGAGCGAAACAAGATCGAGGCAACGTTGTCACAAGGCACAGTGTCAAACTAGACAGTTGGAAGGCAAAAAAAGTCGTGCTGCTAGCCAAAGATAAGCACCGTTCAGTGCCGGTTTTTCAGTGGCCCGTTACGACACTAACGAGTCAATATAAAGGCTCTGATTGGACGTTGCTACGCAAATAACAAGTTGACAGACCATTAGATATTTAACGTGCCACTGAAAAACATGGTTTTATCATATCAAGTACAAACATACACCGAGCCTGATCCCTAAACGCAAACATAGACGGCATCAGCCACAGCGTGAAGCCGTTCCCATATCTCCAGTGAGCGGTGCCAAGCGATCCAAGAGTTGAGGTTATCGACAGTCTTGCACATTGGACACCCACCGCTCTCCGATTGCCTAGCCACATTCACGATCCACCCACGCCAATCATTGCTAATCGTGAGAATTAATTCCAACCCTGGTGCAGCCATCCACAGCTCACTGACTTGATAAATGCCTGACCAAACAGAAATTCTTACCTACTATTCTGTCCCCACTCTTATCCTAAACTCCTAGCCCCTTCCACTGACGGACGCAGCCGATTGGGTCTGGAAATCAAAAGTGTTCACTCGGCTGATGGAATTAAACAAAAGCCTCCGTAATTGATGATAGTACGTTAATTGACGAATGAAACAAACCACCAAATTAATTTTGTTTAGATACACCACGTCTTGAGTTCCCATGTAAAAGATTCTCCAGCTGCCAGATGGTGCCAACTGTTATTTAAACATTTTAAACTACCTTTGCTTGGGCTGGCTAAAAGCAAAGGCTGAATCCGTTCAGCTAATTTCTTGCAGCCAAGTGCAGCAGGCCTTCTTGAGCTGGCCAAGCAATAGTTGACTAAGTGATGCATGCCATTGATTTGGCCATTTTCAATCAGGGATTAAATTATTCTAACCAACTTTCTGCCTGTTTTTACCATCAGCCTTTTACATTGGGATCTCGATACTGTTCCTCAAATTTGTTGTCTTACTGGGGACGTAACTTGTTGCGATCCTGATTGCCAGCCAGTCTTCCCATACCTATGCAGTGTTAATATTGACTCACTAGTCACTACCACTACTTCTGGGAATTCAGGACTCAATATTACTAGTTACTACATTCAACTAGTAGTGGTTACAGTCCCGAAAGAATCAACACCGTACAAAATGTGGCAAGTGACATTTGTGTAAAGGCGAGATTTCAAAGTGGTGCCAGCAATTTGGTAGCCATGATTACTTATTATTACACGGTCTTTATTTACAAGTTCCTGTTTGGAACTTTTTAGAGTTTGCACATTTCACTCTGTACATAATAGTTCTTTAACAAATTGGTATCAATTCCCATTCCAAAAATGTCATTTGTTACGCATGGTATGTTGATACTTTGTTAAAGGAGTCGACACCAATTAATTGTTCAGTTCTTAATTTGTACGAAGTCCGCACAACGCTAACCACTTTAAACCGTCGCCTGCACACTGTTTTCCAACATAGCATAATCCTGGTAGTCCGTAGTACCACTTCCAAACAACAATTTGTTACCAGCCAAACTAATCAGTCAAATGACGTCCCCTAGAGTACAAACAAGTTTCGTCCTAGTTCTATCATCGGGTATTGGCCGGGCGCGAAATTTTCTCGGTCTCCGTCTAGGTTTTTGTCTCACTATCCATTGAATTTATCCAAGCACTTTTGTTGGCATCAGAATATAGACCAAATAGATCAAATAGAAATCACTTGGATCCAAAAAGTTGAGAGATGATCACTACATTAGGTTGCTAGACCTTGAAACCATTGAGATGCAACATTGCTGGTGATCTTTTTCCATAAAGTGCTGGATTTGCCTCCATAAAAAGAACTAAAATCAAGAAAAATACCAGGACTTGTCAAGCTGTGTTGGTTCTTTAACAGGTAGGTTTTAGAAAAAACCAAAAACTAGCAATGAAGTACTAGCAATGGCCCTGGCCCCTATAAGATGAGGGTAATATCGGGAAAAAGAGAAATAGACCAAGGACTTGTCATTATTTAGTTCGGGAAATGCTGCTATAAAAGAAGTTATCAGAGATTTCTGAGAAATAGTCCGAGACTAAATCAGGATCGAAACAAGAGATTCAGGCTACGACCATTCAGCCCGCGGTGCAGTCCCCAACGAGCCGCCACCCGTAGCCTCCGCCCCGAACTGGATACTCACTATACTGTGAGGCAGGCCGGGCAACGGGCCGGGCGCACCAGCCGCGCCCCCGCCGTCCCTGCCGCCACCGCCGCCTCCCGCAGAATGGGGCGCCTGGTCGTGCGGCGTCGTAGAGTGCGCCTGTTGCACGGGCAGGGCGCCCGCGTAGTAGCCGCCACCGCCGCCCCCACCGCCGCCGCCTCCGTTCAACCCCTCGGGGTAGCCGCCCCCGCCGCCGCCGCCCCCGCCTCCGCCGCCGCCCCCGGACATGAAGTACTCCTTGTTGACGCAGTTGCGCAAGCACTCGGGGATGCGGCCGACGATGGCGCGGCCGATCTCGCTCGCCGCCATCTCGCGCAGCTCGGTGCAGGAGGCGTCGGAGTAGAACGCCGCGTGGGGCGTGCACAGGAGGTTGGGCGCGTCTTTCAGCGGGCCTGAAGCGGGGGAATGCAACGATTAGCATATGGTGACGATGTCAATGCTATGCTATCTATTGGTCGTTTGCCCTTAAAGGAAAAGTCACTTCCTAGTTCCTTTCCTTTAAATTTTACCACTTTGACCAACCACAAAGCACAGGAGGTTGGGCGCGTCTTTCAGCGGGCCTGAAGCGGGGGAACGCAACGATTAGCATATGGTGACGAATGACGATGCTATGCTATCTACTGGTCGTTTGCCCTTAAAGGTAAAGTCACTTCCTAGTTCCTTTCCTTTAAATTTTACCACTTTGACCAACCACAAAGCACAGGAGGTTGGGCGCGTCTTTCAGCGGGCCTGAAGCGGGGGAACGCAACGATTAGCATATGGTGACGAATGACGATGCTATGCTATCTACTGGTCGTTTGCCCTTAAAGGTAAAGTCACTTCCTAGTGCCTATCCTTGTAATTTTTACCACTTTGACAAGTTTGTTTGTATGAATAAATCAGGCCCATTTTTTGATTAAGCGTCCATTGCATAATATAGCCAAGAATTTCCAAAGGCTCAGGCTGAAAAGGTCGACAATTTATCTGCAATCACACTTTGATACCCAATATCTACAAAAAGTGAAATGTGAATTGTGGAGAATCGTGGAAGACGTTTTCTTCAAATTTTACGATCCTGTTTGTTTTCCCGAAAATGCAAATACGAGGTTTTGCAATTAGAGTATCGAGTTTCTTTCCTCCATCTCTAAAATTGCCCCGGTGACCGATTCACGCCTATCTGACAAGTTCGAATGAAATTCGGTCCAAGCGTGGCTGATAAAACAGACCAGGAGAACACTGGAGTCGAACCAGGTCCGGTCGGTCTTGCAAAGGTACCGTCAAATGTTTCCGACGTTCACTCTGCGGCCGTTCACCAGGCCAGAGTCCCCAGCCAAGAGCAGAGGGGGCAGGATCCCGAGCCGGCCGCGGAAAGGAGTGGATCAACGGGCGCGGCCAGGAGTGGATCAGCGGGCGCGGCCAGGAGTGGATCAACGGGCGCGGCCAGGAGTGCGATGCTCACCGTTGCTCCCCGACGGGCCTTGGAACACGTTGTACGGCTCGTTCTCGTGCACGTCGAGCGCGGCGGCTCGGATGCGGCCCTGCTTGAGCGCGGCGGCCAGCGCATCGTCGTCCACCAGTCCGCCCCGCGCCGTGTTGACCAGGAAAGCGCCTGTGGACACACGACGAACGCACGCTCGTTACGCTCTCATCCCAGCCGAGGTACACGAAGACGACGGGCACAGTTCACGTTTACTCTCCTATGTTGGTTTAAGTCTTCGATCACTGCTCCGGTACGGGATAGGCAACTAGTATGCCGTGCCAGCTCTCACTGCTCCGGTACGGGATAGGCAACTAGTATGCCGTGCCAGCTCTCACTGCTCCGGTACGGGATAGGCAACTAGTATGCCGTGCCAGCTCTCACTGCTCCGGTACGTGATAGGCAACTAGTATGCCGTGCCAGCTCTCACTGCTCCGGTACGGGATGGGCAACTAGTATGCCGTGCCAGCTCTCACTGCTACGGTACGGGATAGGCAACTAGTGTGCCGTGCCAGCTCTCACTGCTCCGGTACGGGATAGGCAACTAGTATGCCGTGCCAGCTCTCACTGCTCCGGTACGGGATAGGCAACTAGTACGCCGTGCAGCTCTCACTGCTCCGGTACGGGATAGGCAACTAGTATGCCGTGCCAGCTCTCACTGCTCCGGTACGGGATAGGCAACTAGTATGTCGTGCAGCTCTCACTGCTCCGGTACGGGATAGGCAACTAGTACGCCGTGCAGCTCTCACTGCTCCGGTACGGGATACACAACTAGTGTGCGGTGCCAGCTCTCACTGAATTCACTATGTATGTTGCCGCTTTTACATTATCTTAAAACTGGATAAACATCAAAACATACACACAAGGGGATTATTTAGCTACTTCTAAAATTTAATTTACTTTTTTAGAATGGACTAGTATATAATTAATCTTTTCAATAGCAATTCATAACGACATAATCTTGGTTGTAGAGTTTATCTGACAGAAGAAGATAGCTGGTAATGCCTATACTTTGACGTTGCATGGGATACATTCAGCGCTGGGCTAGTTGCGTATCCCGGCTAGCAATGGTCGAAGCATAAATAACGTGTACAATAGACATGCTGGTGGATGTTTGGATAGGAACTGAAGTTACAAAATAAAGTTAACAACTAATGAAGGGTGTACATTGAAAGAATGCAGGTTTAAGAGGGAGGTAAGACAAATTCTTTGATTAGAAGAGGTAGAAGATGTAACAATTTTTAATATTTGATTTCAAGTGCAAGTTTTCATTTTGTTTATTCTCCAATAATCTCAAGTTTTAGCAGCTGATGCAAGTGTTTTAGGAAATTTATTACGTAGCAGAGAAAGATTACCCAGAGCAAATGTTGGAGGATTTCGTATGGAAAATTAAAACATTTAGAAATTAACATTGACAAGTTTTGAAAATTAAAAATGTTCTATTATATTTTTTTAAGTTTCATATTTTCTCTGATTCTATTCAACCTTTCCTTAAAAGCTCTTGAAGCTCATAACACTTTATGAAGAGGTGAATGATAAAGATCTAGCATCTTTCTTTCACAAGGAAACTGTCGAAAAAACGACGTAATGCCACCAACTACAACTTGCACAAGTCACAACCATGTTGTAATCTCAAGACACCAATGAATATTTAAAAGAAGTAAGTCGACCTAAAGAACAGTAAATTACAGGCACAAACTAAAGAACGGTAGGTGAAGAATGAAAAAATCTACATAACTTCAAACATCTCTTCTGTAATTTTGGGTATATGTGGTCAAAGTACAAACTAATGTTTCAAATCTAATTGCAAAATTATGCACACCGTGACAAAGCATTTCAATCACAAACGTGCAAACAGTTGAAAGCCAAAAGCAGTCTACACAGATCTTTACGCTTGCAAGACCGAAAACAACAAGGAGGGTGGAAGGGTCAGTTCTGTACACAAGCTCACAATTCGATCAACATGGGACAAGCAAAGTAATCAAATGACGATAAGCAACACTGAGTTTCGATTTGGAGTTGGCAAGAGCTTAGGAAATCAAACAATGGCAGTATAATTGTTTGGAATGCTTGAATTCCTAAGACTCGCAGCTTCTTTTCTCTAACCTGCCCACTGGTTTTCCACAAAGCCACTTCAAATTGGGCATTGAATGCAGAACTATGTCTCACGTGATCCAAGAAAGGATCAAGAATACCATACATCAGTTAGCATTCATTGCCCAACTGGAAACGGTTATTTAGGAAATGCAAAATGTCAGCAATAGAAACCATGTCGTCAGCAACAGCAAAAGCTTACTGCAATTGCATCGGTTGCCCGCAAACGACACGATCCCGACTGCGATTTGATTGCTCCCCGCGGTCCCGAATCAAACACGGGAGCCATGCGCCAGCGGGACAGGAGCGCCTTGCCAGCGGGACGGGAAAGACGTGGGCGTTGTGATAAAGTGCGAGTACCGGTACCTGGCCTCATTTGCTTGATGGTGAACTCGTTGATCAGGTGGTGGTTGTGCTCGTTGAGCGTGCAGTGCAGCGACACGCAGTCCGACTGGAATAGCAGATCCTGCGCGGACAGAGCAACGAGAAACGTCCATCACTTTGTTGAGACCGACGGATACTTTTTACCAGCTTGATAGCGGGTATATTGAATGCTTGTTGCGGTCGTGACAGTTTTCGTGGCTTTTTGTCGCTGCACTAGTTGCTTTCTCAAATGATAAAGCTAGACTGACACAACTACTTTACTACTTTTTTTACTACTTTACCCAGTTTGAAGGTTTTTTGTAAGCCACACTCAATATTTGCCCTTGCTAATGGCTCGATATAAATGCATGTATAGAATTTCACAAATTTCTGCATAGGTATTCCCATTCTTGTGACCCATTCAATTCAATCCACGACACAAGACAACCCATTGTGAACAGACAAGATGAAATAAGGACTCACAGTTCAAGAGGGAATAACATTTGTGGCACACTTTGGTCAAAAGGGCCGACTGTTGATATCTTATTGGCTATTGCAGGAAATAACCGATTGTCATCGTATTTGAGTGACAAACGCGTAACTGGCTTGGCCAAGTGGTACAGAGCCGCGGTCAGATGGTGGTATTAAGTTCGATTGTACTCTGTTCTGAACTTCAGTTCAATTTCAATTTCATTTTATTTGGACCACAAAAACACTCTGTGCTATAAGGAATTGTCATCTTTTTACATTTATTTTATTTTACCAGACTAGAACGACTTTTGGTCCAAAAAGGTGGTTCCTTGTCGATAGACCAAGGTGCTTTTCAGGACAAAAGTCAATCAGAACAGAGCACAACCGTACTTGACGCCACCAAACGTGGGCAACGGCGATCCCCCGGTGCCACCGCGATGGCAGTCGAGCACCGTACCTGTAATGTGTAGACTCTGGTCAGTCCCAGGGACTTCTCGATGCCGTCCGGGAGGTATGGGTCGTAGAAGATGACGTTGAAGCCGAAGGCCTTGGCTCGGAGGGCGACTGCCGACCCGATACGACCTGTCCGCAAACACGAGGCGTTACGGTTGACAAATCACACTCGAAACCAGGCGGGACACACAAGATGCCATCCGTTAACTTTTGCTCTTGCGGCAAGTGTAAGATTTGGTGGCAACTAGTAACTCCTTCTTGGTAACAAATCTTAACTTGCAAGAATTTGGACTTTTAACAACTTGATCACACATAGGTATTATTTGTTACTTTACTTATCATGTTTTATCGTTAAGACTAGTTATTATTTTTCAGTTCTTTTTCCGTCAGACAAATGCCTCGTTTGATTTCACGAAAGGACACTTATGAATGGATCGTGACCCCTTCAAGTACTATGATATAGTAGTCATCATGTCAGAAAAAGAACCATTCCGCAGTCCAGCAAACTAGGACGCCTTCATTGCATCACTTCAGCCATCATTTCTCGACCAGTTTTCAGTCACTCGACCATGCAGCGTAAAGTGTTCCCTCGTGGGACAGAGCACTCTATACGATGAGAGATCAGTACTGCCCTACTATGGCAGATCACGGTGTGTGCATAATATTGATCATGGGATATTGCAACAAATGTGTTTTGTAAAGATGTGGTTCAACAAAGCAAATGTACTTGCCTATTAATAGAAGCTACTTAGTTAAAGCACGGTATCGCACGCGGTGTGTTAACATAGGGATTCCTACGCAAGACCTCAGCGCACTGCATCGTTTTCAAACACAATACTTAGACAAAACGCGGTAGGCGTGTAGATGCCGTGATCTATTCAAGTACGCTTAGGGTATATGCCGTGTTCTATCTAAGTAGGCTTAGAATAAATACGTGAAGAAATGTAGATACGGTGTTCTGACTAAGTGCAACCGAAAGATGAGAAAAAATCTGTCAAGAAAAAAATCTAACTCAATAACCTCAAAAATGCACACATGGTGTTCCTTTTAAGCAGGGCAGAGTAAGGGCTGCCATGTTGAAGATATGAGGCAAAAGGCACGCAAAAGTGACTGCTAGAGCTGCAGTGGAAAGCATGTTCTCTATGGGACAGAGGGCACAGTGTAATGCCCACAGGAGTGAGTCCAGGGGGCGAATTACAGAGACTTTGCGTAACTTTAAGATAACATGAGCTGTTTGTCGTAACGTTACGCAAGCGCTAAGAATTAAGATTGACTTAGGTGGTGGTTAATTCGGTATTACAGAAACATCTTGTCACTTATCTAAAAGTTGCCGTAAGTCATCCGTTAATTCAGTCCGAAAGATGCGGTTAAGCCGTGGTTTTGGGAAGCGAATTACAGAGACTGCGTAACTTTAAGATAATTGAGCTGTTAACGCTAAGATTTCGTTCCGTAATTCGCCCCCTGCTCCGGGAAAGACCGGCGCAAATCCCAACGCAAAGCCCGGCGCAAAGCCCGGCGCAAAGCCCGGCGCAAGCGGGCGGCTCACCGAGTCCGACGATGCCGAGCGTGTCGCCGCGTATCCGCGCGCAGCCCTGCGCCGCCTCGCGCACCTGCTCGGGCCCCGTGAACTTCTTGCCCTCGCGCACCATGTTGGCCAGCCAGTACGTGCGCCGGTACAGGTTCAGGATGAGGCACAGCGTCGTGTCGGCGACCTCCTCGACGCCGTAGCCGGGCACGTTGCACACCGCGATTCCTGCGCGGACGGAGGCGCCAAGGGGACGGTCAGTTTGCGTCAACATGGTGTGCGGTACAGCATGTTGCAACACGGGCGAGCAGGGAGCGATCAAAAGGACAAACTGGGTTTCGAATGCTAAAGAAAGTATTAGCGCCAGTTTTACAATGTACAATTTCTCCTAATCTTCTTTAGTTAGTGCTGTCAGTTAGAATGAAAATAGCGGTCTCTGATTGGCTGTGACCTTGGAGATAACAAACTTAGATGGCAGTGAACACAAGACTGGAAACTGCAAAACTGGCCCTCACTGAATCATTGAACTTTGCATAGAATTCACTGTCAAAGATAGAGAAATGCCTCTAATCAATTTTCTGACCAAAAATAACGAGCGATTGAGTAGCATTAAACATGCTGTTTAATTATTATAATTAAAATAAGAAACCAGATTAAAAAATCTGTTATTGCCAACAGATTATGTGGTCAGTTATTATCAGATACTTTCAAGTCTGCTAGGTTCCATTCATATGTCGGTCTTCTTCGAATCACCATCGATCACTTTGCTTTTTGGCTTTGCTGCCAGGGAGGAAGTATTTGAGGGGCAAGTAGGATATAATGGACGTCCTATGTAACTATGCACACCAACATTGGATGTGTTCTGTGTCACAAGTTCGGAAATCCATGCCTCGAGGGTACTGTAAAGTCGCGGAATACCAGTTTGCTGTCGGAATCCACGTGTGAGACACAGTAGATCGTACTTGGCGAGCGTTACTCACCTAATTCTCCAGCTGCCTTGACGTCTATATTGTCGACGCCGCTGCCAATGCGAACGATGATTCGCAGCGTTTTGAACTTCTCCAAATCTTCTTTAGTTAGTATAATCGTGTGCCACATAAGGGCGCCGACGGCCTCGTTTAACACCTGCACAAAACAAGGGCGTGGAATCAGCGGCCGGGAATACGCATCCCGGCACGGTTATGAAGGCTGGACAAAAGTGCATCAATGTTCAAATGATCATGATACAACCAGAACTGGATCATCACAACGTTCATTGTTCACGTTCATTACAACGTTCATTTATGAGGAAGCTGGCTCTAAGAAAATGGGCATAAAATCTCCGCAACCGATATACAAGAATCTTTAGTCCTAAAGATTAACTCTTCCTGAAGAGTTTATGAACTTTAATAATGTCTTCCCACTCACACCTTAAATGCATAATAGGCAAAACATGGAGCTTTGATAATGTTAAGTTTTTGTCATGTAACTAATACCAGTGCGATGCAAATTTCACGCAACAGGATACAGGATCAGGGATTCGTGAAGCAAAAGAAATGATATCTATTTCTTAGTGCCGGTTTTTCAGTGTCCTGTTAAAATGCTAATGGTCCATTAGCAAGAAAATCAAATGCTCTGATTAGACTTTGCTAAGCAAATAACAAGTTAACAGACCGTTAGATAATTAACGTGACACTGAAAACCGGGTCTTACAGCTTTTTCACCACAGATATTCCAATATTTAAAACATATAACCCATTATGTTATAGACCGCAGTTAGTACCTACCTGAGAATCATTGACACACAACTGCAGTGATGGAGATCAGAGCAAATAAAATATAATAACAGTGGCACCAACATCCATTGGTCATGTCCTCATATATTCCTGGCACGCCACAGGGAATACCAGAATACAATCGAAGGGAATACAGGAAGAACAGTATTAGGTACCTAGTCTATTCATGGCAAAGTTGAAATAAACGTGGCATTTTGTGGTTATCATGACATTTCAGAACACCATGAAATAATGATGCACCGCATTTGAATAAAATGCTCAGCATGGAAATGCATTAGGTTTCAACCTTTTGAGCACATTTATCCCGATGTTGAGCAAATGTGACTGATGTCGTACTTCCTGTGTACTCTTCAATTGTGCGGCAAAGATTTCAAGCAACACAACATCCGCTTAAGGCCATTCATTGATGGTTGTTGAGGTCAATTGAATTCAACTTTTTATGGATTTCCAAGAGATATTTCGAGGTTCTGAAATATTCAATTGGTTGTCCAAAGTGTGAGGATTCCGTAGATATTTGTTTCGTTGCGATCGGAGATCGGGTGTGGCCTGGAAAGTTTATACAGTAAGAGGTAAATTCTTAGCTGGAATTTACCCTTAAGTACATCTTTCAATATACCGGCTAAACATGGTTATTTGAAAACTCTTGTAAGTAATTAACGAGTGAATCTTGCAAAATGAAAATGGTTCAATTGGTTGTCCGAAGTGTGAAGATTCCGAAAATATAGGTTTCGTCGCGATCCGACGAAAGGTGTGGCCAGGAAAGTGTATACCTTACGAGGTGAAGGAAACGGCTCGACTTCAAAGCTCATTGAACAGACTTAAAACATCCATCTGCGGCCACGGTTCGTTCACCCACCTTTTCGTGGATCTCCGTAGTCGACTGCGCGTCGCAGAACGCGACCGTGGCGACGTCCTTCAGTATCGGCATCTCGATCGAGCAGTCGCGTCCGTCCAACAGCGCGACCAGCGGCCGCGTCTGCATCGGGCCGTTGGCGATGGGGCCGCGCAGGTTGTCGAGCCGCGGCCGCTTGGGCATCATCTTCCGCTTGTCCATGGCGGTCGCGGGTGAGGGGGACGGGGGAAAGGCGGGCGGGGGGGGGACGGGGGAGAGGGGGCACGCAGGTTACGTGCGAGCGGTAATCTTCTGCGGGGCGCGCGATACCCTAGGGGCGTCGCATCGGGGTGCCACTCGCGGGCAGAGGGCGCGGTGGTGCGGAAAGCGCGGGGGGGGGGGGGGGGGGGGGGCGCGGACGCTTGCGGCGGGCGAAGGGCGGGCCGGGCTTAGTGGGTCGACGGCGGCGGTGACACTGTCTTCGACGGGAAGGATCTTGGCTTCATCACGAACGCCGGGGCATGCGTCTGTCACCTGCAACGAGCGGAAAGAGTGTTGTTAGAAACGATTACGATATTTTTGTGATAGAGGAGACATATATAGACATAGACGTAGATGACATTGTTTTCTGACAACCGACCTATGGTCTTATTTTGGGGCGCTATGCTGCGGCATCCGAGTCAAACAGCAGTAAATCTACCAAACGCCACTCGATCAAAATGTAAACTCTACTTTTTGTTTTCATTGCACAAACTAATGTTAGCAAAGTTTAGTTTAGGTACTTGGCATAAATTAAACTGTGGGTAAAACCATTCGTCATCCAAAAGGGTAAACCAGTGATCACAAAACCAGCCATAATGGATGAAAAAAATGAATTAATATCTCTACTTCCTGAATATATTACAATATTATTTGAGTTCCTGAGAATTTTTTAAGGGCACCGTTGTAATTTGATTAAAACGCTGCCACGAGAGAGAGATTGAATTTAGCACGAGCAGGCGAACTAATTTAATGACTAAAATAAAAGTTTTCCCGAGGAGATGTATAATGTTAATGGGCAAAGGGGGTGGGGTGGGGGGGCTCAACAAAATAACTTATCGGCTCCGGCGGCGACGGACGAAACCGTTCGAGGGATGGGGAGGGGATGGGGAGGGGTAGAATTTGAACGGGATGAGTGGGCAACAAACCGACGCGGCGGCGGCAAGCGCGCTAAGAGGGATGAGCAAGCAGATATAATTTATGACGCAATAACAACACACAGGGCGGTAGAGGCGCAAAACTTTTTGATCACAGCACCCCCACCCCAACCCCCCTCATAATATGTACACGCGAAATAAAAGTTTGTTTCCCAACTTTGGGCGCGCGGTCGGTCGGACCGACGGGGGGGCAAAGGGAGCTCGCATTATTAGTTTCCCAAAAATCCACCCGGCGGGGATTTGGCTGCGGCGCGGCTGACGCAGGCCGGCCCTGCGAAAGTCGAGGCAATAAACATCGTCCCCCGACCGTTGCCACGCCACGCCACCGGCAGCGCCCGATCAACAAGTTGTTTACCGGCAGCGGACGTCCGACGAACTAACGTGCACTCAACGCGCCCGCTAAACGAGTCGTTAACGGCGACACCGCATCGCCGAAGAGGTGTGAGAGACACCGCGACTTTGCGGGCCGCCGCGTTAAAAGTAATTCCACTCGGGGGCCGCTCGAACGCGAACGCGCAGCAGGGGGGCGATCTTTACGCGATTGTAAAATTCTAATCAAATTGCAAATCCCTGATGTCAAGTTTTATCCGAGCAGGGAAAGTCATCCGACTCCAAGAACGCTCAACTGCACTTTATACATGATGTACAGTACGCTCAAACTTGAGAAGGACTGCTCAACGGTCGTTTGGGCATCTTTTTATCAGATTCTGCCAGTTCTCGAATCGCCACCGAACCCTCTGTCTTTTGGCCGCGTGGTGAAAGGCGAATCGAGCGACAAGCCGATTAAAACCGTTGTTCTCTGGTCGGAAAGGACGCTAGTTCCAGCGACGCCGACCTCTCCTGCGGTCCCGCGACTCTGGGTACAATGTGTTTCGAACAGAATAGCAATCTCCGTCGTCGCCGCCGTCGTAACCATGGTGATCATCTAAAGTAAAGTTTTCTGGCCGCAGCGCGGACGCCGAACGAAGAGAGACCGATGAGAGAGAGAGCGCGCGCGAAAGAGAGGGAGGTGGAGTCGGGAGGGTCTCAACTTCGACCGGGAGTATCTGCTCGCCGGCGTCGTCGTCGCGCCGCCCCCACATGCCCCCCAGGGAGGCGACGCCGGCGACGGGGATGACAGCGTCCGCTGAACGCTAAACGTCAACCCGGTCGGCGCGGGGCGGGCTGGGGGCCGACGTTGGCCGCAGCAATCGCTCGGCATGTAGATCGAGCCGGCGAGGCGATTGAATTAATTATATTACTCGGCGGCGGCTCGCCAGTTCATTGTGCGGCGGCGAGCGTCGGCAGATTACACGGCGTCGCCGGCCGGCCAGGGGTGGGGTGGTTGGGGGTGCGCCTTCTGGCCACGCGCGGCGAAACGGGAGACTGCGATGACTCCGGAGAAGGGGCCAGCAGTCGATCGTTGGTTCGTTCGCCCGGTCGGTCGGTCGGTCGGTCGCTACACAAGCAATTATAAACTTGGCGTAGTGAGGAGGGTGGACGTGAGCAGCCGCCAAAAGTTGCCTGCCCCGGAAAACTTACGCAGAGAGGGGGGGGGGGGGGGGGGGTGCCGCCATTTGTTGGGAAAATGTTGGACCACTAAATACCGTTACCGAACACCACCTAGATAGGAGTTTCTCCGTGCGTCGAACGACATTTGATTTCAAGTCTTCAAATGAGAAATATCTCCCGCATCGCGACCCCCTTCACCGCGCGGAGTCGTCACACCGTGTTCACGACGAGCCAGTCGAATGTCTCAATCGCCTCGAGGCAAATCGATGCCTATCACACACCTCCACTTATGCGGACGCATTAAGTACATAATAGCCCCCCCCCCCCCCCCCACTCACCGTCCTCCGCGAGTAATGGGTGATAATACGAGCGATAACGAGCCAATAACGTGTATACGGGTCTGAGAGGGTGGCAAAACGAGGGCACGAGCGCCGCTCTGCGATGGGCCGCGTCGAGAAAAATAAGGGGCACATTCGCTTTATATGGCAGCACGGGATTGCGCTGAGCTGTGCGGAAATAAAACGCCTCTTGTTACGAGTTACGACGCACCACCGGATCGTATAAGGTCGGAAAAGTCGTTTCATACGATCAGAAGACGACAGGTTCTGTACTGATTTGATTCGCACAGCTGGTTTTTTAGGCTAAAATGTCGTTAGAAGCACGGCTTTAATCAATGATATGTGAAATAGCAACGAAGATTATTTAAGTTCAAGTAGTGCTAGCAGTTCCCGAGGCATTTTCCAGTTTCGCGAGCATCACGAATCATGAAACTGATGACGCTATAAGCGATGATGGATTTCAATCTTCTACAAGAGGGCGCACTGTTGCCGAAAATGTGCCCAAATATTCGAAATTAAAAACAGATCAGTCCTGGACCAAACCAATACATCAAGCTGCCGTGGGCAATGGACATTTATAAAACGCGGGTCGCTTGGACCCGGCACCTCCGCGCCGCTCAAGACGATACGGCTCTTGGCTCAGCACAACAACTTGTTGCAAGACGCCGCTCTGTGCACGCACGCAATGTTGATTCGATTAATGTAAATATCTCAAACAACCGCGCACTAATTGCTAATTAAGACATGTCGGCTGCCGTTGAAACAATACAGAGATGCCGCAGTCAACGATCGTAGAGTCGTGTCGCGAAGTACCTATAGTCTGGTCCAGCCTGAGAAAGTGAGTTTAGTTCGACTTGGCCATCAAATACTTCCTCCCAGCACGCAGCCAAAGGCCAGCTGCGGGTTCGGTGGAGATTCAAGGGGTGACATGCGAATGAAAACCCAGAAATGAATGGAAATGGACGCACGATGAATGAGGATCTGAATGGATCCTGGCTGAAGCACCGTAAAACCGATGCCCAAACGACCTGTGAGCAATAACCGATAACTCGTCTTCTCTGACTGGACCCTACTCTAGACGGCATCGGAGCGAAGAGCTGCTCGACGTGTACAGTACAGCGGTCGGTGTACGCACTAATAACAATAATTAGCGGTGTGGAGCGATGCAGAAGACGTCCAATTAGACAACTAACAAACGTGGCCCCCGGTCGACGCTGGCTAGACGTTTGTATCACAACTCTCCGCGAGTTCGCCGAAATCCACGGGCGCCTCGGCTTGTGGTACTCACAGCGTCTCCGTAGAGAGCCGCTGGGCAGGAGTGGCTGACTGGCCGCGCATCACCGCACAGTCACTTCCCCTGGCTAAAGCGCGCCTTGCTATTGCAAATTTCCTCGCTGTTTATCACGGATTCGTAAATACAGCATGTCATTTAAATCACAACTGGGCTCGCTCGATTATACGGTGGTAATAAACCGACACAGAAGGATATTTCTGCGTTCGCCAATTTTTAGCAGCTCTGGTTGTTCAATTGTCCACTCTCAACCGTGCCAATGGCATCCGAAGGCCGCTACACGCCGACAGCGGGAAGGCAACACACCTACACTCTATTTCACGGCAAGAAGGAGAGTGGATTGCATCTTTTTCAAATTGACCCACTGCTGCTAGACACGAGCTAAGCTGCTGCAAAACTGCCCATACAGCCTTTTGTCCGGCTCAAGACATGGCTTTTGAAACTCTTAGCTCGTGTCTAGCAGCAGTGGTTCCTCGAGGAAGATGCAAATCCACTCTCCTTCTCAACGTGAAATGGAGTCTCAATGCGCCAACACGAGTCCGCGAGCTCGCCGTTCCTTCGCCCGCGGTCCGTCGAGGATTCGCACGTCGCCACCGCGTGCATCGTCACTTCCGCTGCCGTGACGTAGTGCGAGTGGGAGCCGCGGCGTCGAATCCATCGCTTCCATCGCCCGCGGTCCGTCGAGGATTTCGACTGCACGGTGCACGGCGCCTCTCGTGGTGCACGTCGACACCGCGTGCACCGTAACTTCCGCTGCCGGGTCGTGCGAGTGCGAGCTGGACGCGGTTAGCGCGGCGAAGAGGTGCTTTGCTCGCGAATTGGCCGGCGAAAATGTGCCGAAAGAACGGTGCCTGTGTCGCATTTTACGACCTTTCGTTGAGTTTCGAACGGGCCAGTCAGTGCCGGCATAATCATTACAGAACGAGCAGATCTTATCGTAAAAACCCTTCTCGTCTTAAAATTACGCGAAGTTTATGCAATTCGGCCCGTTGTCCTGAAAGAATTGGAAAGCCAGCAAAATATTAAATGTCCAGCCGTTTGTGCTAGGCAAAAAAACCAGCAAATAGAATGTTCGGGGGATAATTTAAAGTCCCATATCATTTGGTGATCACACTAGTCCAAGTACGGCTATACGCTTCGAATCCAGGAGTAAACAAGTCATACAATGACGATAGCGACTAGCGAGGTGGAAGACAAAGGTACCGAGAGGTTCGTACACGGCGACGTTGTCACGCGAGACGATGCGCGCAGACATGCAGGTGTCTTCCGGTAATTGCGCGCAGTTCACGTTCCACAGCTCGCATCTCGGGGAGCGTCGCGCTCTATACCGTGGCGCCGATGAGAGAGGATGTCTGCGTGCAGAATCCCTAGCGCACGGGAAGTCCACAGCTCGCATCTCGGGGAGCGCGACGTCTCTATACCGTGGCGCCGATGAGAGAGGATGTCTGCGTGCAGAATCCCTAGCGCACGGGAAGTCCACAGCTCGCATCTCGGGGAGCGCGACGTCTCTATACCGTGGAGTGGCGGCGATGAGAGGATGTCGGCGTGCAGAATCCCTAGCGCACGCGAACATCCACCGCGCCGCGTTCGGCGATTGCAAAAAGTCGCACGTCCCGAGACGAAGCATGATGAATCGACGCTCACTGCTGTGTACGTATATATATAGAGGGTATCGAAAGTTTTAATCGAGAAATGTTTTAATGGTCATAGTAAACCCGTTAAAGTCTAAAACAGTAAAGTTAAGTCGAAGTAAAGTTAAGCAAAGTTTGCGAGCAGAAAAGTGCAGACTGAATTGAGCACGGTTGAGGTGGGGGTGAGGCAGGAGTTGGTAGGTTGGGGGGATGGGGTGAGACGACGGCAAAGTCGAAACTAAAAGTTTGTCTTGAGCTAAAGTTCCTCGCGAAGTGTGTGTCGGCGCGGGGCGGGGCGGGGGGCGAAGGGGCGAAGGGTGCGCGGGAGGTAGTGGCACAAAGTTTTCAGATGAGAGACTGCGAGATGGCTGCCGCTGCCTAGTTTCGGAAACATGGCGGTGTGCCGGCCGCACGGCAAAGGGACGGGACGGGCAGGGGCGAGAGAGAGAGAGAGCGCGCGCGCGGCAGCAAAACGGGAAAGTTTTCAGTTTGTTCAAAACTTTCCGAAAACTGTTTTAACTCTTTAGTTTCGCAACTAAAGTTTGCACGCGAAATGAAATGTCGGCCGACTGGCACTTCGACATCGTAACTTGTAATGCAGACACAAACCCCTGCACCCGCCCCCCGACCGCCACCCCCTCTCCACAGCCCTCAACGAGAGAGCGTACACACACACACACACACTACTGATAAACTGGGAGAGAAACTTTCGTGCCACCCCAAAAACCGCCCACAAAACACACACGTACACACACCGGCACACGTGACGAGGGAAACTCGCTCGCGAGTTGGGCAAATTATCATCAAACAAGAACATGTTAAAACTATTCGCGCGCGGCGAACAAAACAAAACAAAACAAACCGAAACACGGTAACACCAATTGCAATATGACGACAAACCGCACGCAAAACCGTTCGGCATACGTGTACAGGTGCACACAGAAAGCGAGCCAGCAAACTAATAATTCAAACTTCCGATAAATACTTCAGTCCGTTTTCAGGTGGCGCCCGTGTTCGGGGCTTGTCGCAAAGTTGGACAGTTAGGGGGGAGGGAGCTGCCCCCTTTCGCCGCGCAGGGGACAGCGTTCGAAGTTTGCGGGTTCGGTCTATGAATATTCGATGATCGGTGTGGCGATCGCGCTAGTGATTGTTGCCGCACAATTTTCCGCACAAGTTGCCGCACAAGTTGCCGCACAAGTTGCTGCACAAGTTGCCGCCCAAGTTGCCGCACACAGTATACAGATGGCCACGTACAGTTTCGTGTGCGGCAAGTTTTTGCCACAGCGACGACACGACGAAAACGGCGTCGTTGTAATTTGTTTGCCGATTTTTCCAAGATGGTTTGGCAGAGTCGAAACTTCAAAGTTGGAACAGATTGAAAACGTGTATCGGGAGAGGTAAAAACTCGAAAGTTTGCCCCTCTAAATCTATACGGTATAGGAGCGAAAGAAACGAACCGAAAAGTTTCGAAAGTTGTTCAACCCCGTAAATCATTAAAATGTCAATGAGCGTTATGCATGGAAACACAAAAATAGAATTTTCCAAACTTGTCAACTTGTCGAATACGGCAACAGTCGATAAATCACGTGGCCAGATGCACGGGGAGCGCAGCAGGAAACGAGCGAAACAACCAAACATTTCGCTCGAGTTCCGAGTTGCTCACAAACGACATTCGTACCGACTCCACCACAGAGCCCGTGCGCACTTACGACTGTACCTATCCCGAAATCTCGCTCCATGCACTCGGTTGAAGGAACTCTCGGCGCCGCGAAATCGATAATTCCTGTTACGTAACGCGACAGAATCGCAAGGTGCTTCCGAGCGTCGCACGTTTCAATTTGATCTCTACACAGCCGCGCTTAGCATTACGTGCAGCGTGTTATTGTCACAGCGGACACGTGTGCCACGTGCTATCTATAATGCAGAAGGGCGATTAGCATGACTATAGCGCGCAACGAGGGGGCACCTTGCGGTCGCAATGCACAGGCGAGTGCAATTGCACGTGGCACTGCAGCAGGCGGTATCTCTTCGATGCAGTGCATGTCTCGCATACGCCACACACACACACAAAAGACCGGCGCATTCAATGTATGCATCTATGTATATGGCTGCATGGTTGGATCGGATTATCAAATCACGGTCAAACAAATTGATAGCGAAAACCGTACACCACATTACAAACTCTTTAGCGATGTCGTTTGCGTGTTGATGTGTGAGCGCAATAAAACTAGTTAGACAGGACAGTTAAATAGATATAAATATAAATCGCGGTAATTACATTTTGATTGCACCGTCAAAAGCGACTTCTGTACAACGGCGATAGTGCAAGTGCAAGCGGGTGTGTGCAACACATGAGTTTGCTCGCGCGGCCGGAGAACTAATCCTCAAACGATCCAGAAAACTTGCCGAGATTCTCACACTCGGACAAAAAAAAACCGTCCCTGCGGGCATTTTTGGGACTCTTAATTTATTTCTAGCAACAGCGGGTCCTCGAGGAAGCTGCACATCCACTCCCCTTCTTAACGTGAAATGGAGTATAGCTTACCAGAGACGCGGCCATGCGTTTGCAAAACTTCGCCCACTTCACGACGCTTTCATCTTTAGGGAACAACCGAAACGCAAAAAAAAAAGTTTTGAGAAGAATATGTTTTCAAATTCCCAGTGAGTTTTACGACTTTTGGTGGTCTGGCAAGCTTTTCAAATTGTAAACAATCGTGTCACCTGAAACATTTTGACGCTGGTAACAAGATTTCAACGGTCCGAGGTAAGCAAGCGCCCAGACGACGCCGACGACGACGCCGCCGTGTCGAAATTGATCCCGCTCCCGTCGGAAGGACGGAAGGAAGGAAGCTGGAAATCCGACGACACGCGAGGAAGAGCCTCGGAGCTACGGCAAATCCGGATGCCGGCGCCGTCGCACAGGAAGAAACGCATCGAGAAGACGAAGAAGCGATCCGGCAGATGCACTGTTTACTGTTTACCGATCGAGCGGCGGAATTCCGCTCCCCGAGGTCGAAGAGGTCGATTTCAGCGAGCGTCAGGCCGTCGTTGTTGTCGTCGTCGTCGTCGTCACACCACATCGAAGCAACTTGCACGCATTAGTGTGAGCATTTGCGCGAGCATTTTTGGGTACCGCAGAGGTCCAAGTTAATCCGAAAACAAGGAGGCGACGTTTTTATTTACGGAAATGGATATTTTGAAAAGTTAAATCCGAAAACGAGGCGGCGACCTCTTTGTTGGGGAATGGCTTATTTGAAGAGCGAGACTTGTGACTGGTGATGATGGGAGGGGGGGGGGGGGGGGGGCACCAGATTTTGTTGTTGTTCTGAGCCCTCCGCGATTCGAAGTGACGCCACTGGCAACGGCATCGCGCAATTAGTCGCACATCGCCAGAGATCAAACGCGATGCAAGCGCTAATTCAGTGCGGCGGCGAATAGGAGCCCGATCACGGCTTTGCGTTGGGGTTCACACATGAAACGATCACAACTCAGAGACACGTGAGTGATCCGAGTATCGATCGATCGCTACACCCAGCACCGCCACGCGGGCAGCGAGAAACTAAACTGCAATAACTTTAGCAATAGCAACTACGACTCGGGTTTGCATTCTTGTCTGAAGTCGGCTGCAAAGATGACAGTACCATTTCTAAAATGATGGCCAAGGCACATCAGGATGCGAACAGGACCAACCACCAAGATGCTTTTGGCTGGAGGGGATGGAACCCTCCTATTCAATTTCCCAGTCCCGAGCTAAGAGCTCATTACTAGATATCTTACTGTCGAGTTTTCATTGCATAATTTATTCTTCAGCTTTGTTTAAGGTTAAAAACTAGAAAATTTAATTTCAAAGTATTTATAACATCCACATTGACCATTGTAGATGGCTAAAATGCAAGAAATAGTGTAACACCCAACCAGTCGCAATAGAGCACACAACACAAGAGATTCGGCCAATAGCAGCCGGCCTCGGCCAAGAATGCACACTCGTGTGCTAACGCGATCGCAGGTTTGTTTCTCGCACACGCGGCTCATAGCCAGAGACCGACTTGGCGATCTCTGGCATGCCACGACCGCGACGGGATGCGACCAGGAGCCGGGTCGGTCCTCCTCGCGCGAGCAACGCTATCGATTGCGCTGCCAGCCAGGCAATCGTCGTCCGACCGAGGGGCACAATATTCTCACACACTCCGCGGGGCCGCGTCGATCGGCGCACACCGACGCAAGCAGTCACACCCACCGGCCGGCCAGTGGCGTGCAGACCATGCGTCGATCGGCGCACACCGACGCAAGCAGTCACACCCACCGGCCGGCCAGTGGCGTGCAGACCATGCGTCGATCGGCGCACACCGACGCAAGCAGTCACACCCACCGGCCGGCCAGTGGCGTGCAGACCATGCGTCGATCGGCGCACACCGACGCAAGCAGTCACACCCACCGGCCGGCCAGTGGCGTGCAGACCATGCGTCGATCGGCGCACACCGACGCAAGCAGTCACACCCACCGGCCGGCCAGTGGCGTGCAGACCATGCGTCGATCGGCGCACACCCGATGGACAGATTGGTTTATTGTGATTGTGTTGCATTTGAAACCGTTCTGCGGGCGTGAAAGGTCAATTGGCGGTGTGCAGCGAAGGTACAACCATTGTTTATCTTCCACCCAGCCGCGATTACTTCAAACCGCCATACATAGGCCAACAATCAACAACCAACATATAGGCCATTCAACATACATAGGCCAACATACATAGGCCAACAATCAACAAACAACATATAGGCCATTCAACATTCATAGGCCATTCAAGTGGCTTTTCATTTTGCCAGTGGCGTGCAGACCGCGTCGACACACGGCCGAGGACGCGCGAGGTGGTCTTACGATTTAGTGCGTGGACAAGATGTTGGTAAGGTGTTTGGGCATGAGTTTTTGAGCGCGTGCCGAACAAGACGCGGCATCACAAGCCCGCTTTTCTCATTCGATTAACATCTTCCTCTTGCCGAGTCGGACTGAAGGGCCTGTCTGCCACGGTCTCTGAACACAATAACGGTTCAAAACTTTGAGTTTCTCGTTGCAATTCGGTATCGCTTCATTTGTCGGAACATTGAATTCTGTCGGAGCACTCTACATGGAATAAGTTTATCACCGTTCTTATATATCTTCTGCGTTACTTGCTAGAAGACTACGAACAATAGTAAACTCAAAACATATAAAATTAGGACAATTTATACTTGTGATGATGATGAAACAAACAAAACAAAAGAAGCTGGTGCTCTTTCGTACGTCATTCATAAAAACGAAAAGAGACAAACTAACGCACATGACGAAACCTCACTGGTTAGATTAAGCTGTTTATTATGTCGAGTACGTATGCGAACAAACTAATTTATGATAACCCGAAATCCATCACAGCGCCAATTAGCACAAACAGTGGCATGTTTAATTGATTGATTGGTGGTAGTTTAACGACGCCCATAAAAACGGATCACCCGAATCGGACCCCACGCGCCGCCACTGGCACTGCTGTCGCGGTGATGACATTTGTACACAAAACGTTGTCCGCAAGTGCCAGCGAGTGTGTGAGTGTGTGCGTGTGTGTGTGTGGCATTATCGATTCAAGTCGAATTAAAAGCACTTTGGAGCGACACCGGTGCGCCGCTCTATTCTAACCATCGCCGGCCAGCGAGCGGAATTGTGTGTCATGGGAAAAAGTTGCCGAGTGCATGCCCGGTACTCTCCAAAGCTGCACGGATGGATTTAAAGAGGATGGATTGATGCAACGTGGCCGTAGAAAAGTCGCGCTTTAAATCGCGAGAATGCGACGTGCGGTGGAGTGGGGAGGGGGGGTTTGAGGGGGAGGGGGGGCGTTGATATTATCGACTTGGCGAACGGCAATCGCACGGATTGGGAGAGTGTGAAGCCAGAGAAATTGGCTGCGGCGACTTTGGGCGCAAAGGAAAAAACCGCCGCGGGAAAACTACTTGGCCGTGCATCGGATCGTGGTGGCGTGTTTTTGTCGCAAGTTTTCGTGCGGCCAGCTCGCCTCGGGACCGTCAGCGTCGGGCACTCGGCGGCCGCGAGCGCCGCGATGCCCGCGCGAACTCGATGGGCACTCGACGTGCCCGATCGAGCGTGCCCGGTGACGATTCAAATTCCAGCCTCGAATCGAACCAACTCTCGTCGACTTTTTGCCGCCCATTAACGTCCACGCGCGCAAAAAACGGCCCGACCACAGTTTTGTTTAATTTCACCACATTGTCTACGGTGCAACGCGCTAGCGGTCACTGTTGCATGCCCACCGAGATCAGACTTCAGCCTGATTCAGCCGTGCACCTTCAAAATGGCGGTCCTTAATGTGGCAATTTCTCTCGCGGGGCAGACTGCTCTGTCCCGTAAGAGAACTCTTAGCATGCCTTTCAGCCGTGCACATCCAAGACGGCGGTGCTCACAGAGACAAGTGCCCTCCCCACACGAGCGTGTGATGACAGAGTACCGACGACGGGGGCCGGTCGGCGTGAGCCTCGCATTGCCCGCGCCTGCACCCATCGCCGCGCGCCCCGTGCGACGCAGATAGCGACGCCGAGACGCGGACGCGTCTTCGCCCGACCAATGCGACGTTCACGCGAGAAGCCCCCGCGCCGCGCCGCGTCCGGTCGCCGCCGATCGTCGGGCGACTTTCACCCGCAACGGGGGGGGGGGGGGGGGGGGGGGGGGGGCAAAACTTGGCGGCCAACGAACGCGAGCGCGACAGCTGGGGGCGCGCGCGCGCGAAAACTTTGTCGCCGCGTCGCGAGCGGGGGCGGCCGAGCGACGGCAACTTTCGCGGCGACAACGTTATATATATTATATATAGTGGATCGAGTTTCAGGGCCGCGCGGACAAACTTCGAACGCGCCAGTTTCGCGTTAATCAAAGCGATCGGGCAAAGTTTTAATCGAGTAACGTCGTTACGTCGGGATAATTAGCTAATTGTTTAATTAGGACAGGAAACTTGCGATTGCTCGAGCGACACCTGTGCATTAACGGTATATACACGGTATGCCAGACGCTGGTTGGAGGACTACGACGACGACGACGACGACGACGACGACGACGACGACGGCATTGCTCCAGCCGATAAATTATACGTCTCGAGACGCCGTCGAGGCGCCCGGGCCGCAATTTGCATGCGCGAAACGTGCCTCAAACGCGAGATGAGCGTTCAGGCGTCACCTTGCTACGCACACCCAGCAGGCACTGGGAAACGAGTCGTGGTCAACGACTGCGGGCACGCAGCGAGCCGCTCGGCGCCGCTCCCCCTGTCGACGGAGACGCCGCTCGTCTGGCCAGTCCGCGTCGGGACAACAGATATCAGATCTCCAGACGATCGCAGGGCGATTGTCCGTCGCGACTTGACCGCCGTTTCGGGCCGCCCGAGGTATTCAGAGCGGAATGCGCGACTCGGCGACCGACCGACCGGACCGGGGGAACCAAGACCAAGACGCCGACGACGAATTCGCGCTGCGCTGCGCAGCCTTGAAGATCATGTTTAATTGGGCCGACTGCAGCGGCGCGATCTCTTTCTCTCTACGGTCGCGATCAGCACAATTGCACCGTCGATCCCGTGACTACAACACGGCTCGCTCGTGCAATGCTCGAAGGTTGCAGCGCCCGCTCGCGGCGTCCTCCATCGGGCATCTCTGGGCGTTCGGATGCTGTGCGGCGTTGCCGCCGAGGGACTCGCCGCGCGTATTGATTGGGCGTGGGCACGGGCACGGCAATCCGATCGGACACCCGCATGTACACCTGGCTGGCAGAGGGATGTGAACGCGTTCGCCGACGACCGATCGAGTTCCGGCCGATGACGCGCGGCAAGGGTCGACGCGACGGCTTCGTGGCTCGCGTTGTGTTGTAGCTCGAGCTCGACATTCAAATCAGCTGCGATCGATTGCTGGCCCTGTTCGATTGCCGACATTCAATCGACGCGACACTTTGGAAACTCCCAGCGTTTCATGATACCCGTGACAACATTCCGATCAAATACCTAGTTTATTTCATCCCGGTTGCAAAAGAAAAACATTGCGCATTGAAAGCTTTTCACTTTCGCTCCGGGACGCGTCGAGTTTTCACTCTGCGTGCGTCCAACTCCGAAGTGTGTCAGCTCGGTGCAACGCGCGACCTTCCGCCGAGAGCACAGCCGTCGAGCGATTCATCCATGGGCAGGCACTCGTTTGAATACGCTGGTTATTAAACCATGGCAAGGCAGGCTGGCACCGGCCGCGCTATGCAGGCACGACTTGAATGGCCCATTCGGCAGCGCTCCAATAAATACCGCGATGCACACCACACCGCACTACAGTCGGACCCGGCCGGCGCAGACACTGGAATTCCACCGGCATGCATCGGCTTCGACCAGAGAAGAATCGTTTTCGGTCATCGCTAACATGTCGTCGAGGGATTGGTTACGAGATTCTTAAACCAAGTTTGCTCATTTCCATCCTGGAGACCGATCATGTAACTTTGTGATTTCAAAACGATTCGTTTTCAATATCACCGCCTATGGTTTAACATGGGCAGTGATTTGAAATCGAAGGATTTCGAGCCAAATCGTACGACAAAAAGTTACATGAACGCTACGCTCTGGAATCCTTACACATAATCATCGTCCTTTTGGCTACACGTGCTGGGAGGTTTTATTTGAGGGGCTAGGCGGGTAAAATACGCCTTCTATGGGTGGACCCGACTGTAGACTCGAGTCACTGCTCCGGTACAGGATATAGGTAGCTATAAGCCAAAACCAGCTCTCATTGCATTTGAAGTGCGTGCCGGTTTCCAATATCAAAAAAGTTAATAAAATCAAACTTAGGCATTGTGTAGCAACTTCTAAAATTAAACGGTCTTAGAGGCCACTAGTACGTATTTCCGCTTTCAAATAACAACGTATAGCGAAGTAATCTTCGTCACAGAGTTGATCTAGACAGCTGGCGACACCCCTTTGATTTCGAGCGTGCGAAGCAAC
The DNA here is from genome assembly GCA_921293005.1 of Nemoura dubitans. Classification (NCBI taxonomy): domain Eukaryota; kingdom Metazoa; phylum Arthropoda; class Insecta; order Plecoptera; family Nemouridae; genus Nemoura; species Nemoura dubitans. Next base: position 43,825,586 of record OV121076.1, read on the forward strand.
GATCTCTGTACACATGAGGTGTCGATGCTAAACAAAGCTAACAAAGTAACAACGGTCGTGGCGTTTCGTCGGTAGTGCCTCGTTGCATTCGACTTTTGATCTGTCACCAACTGAATGGCATTCGATTACGAAATTATGCCACGCGAAATTAATTCCAAGTTGGCGCACACTTTATACACGAGTTGGAAACTTTGCTCGTTCCCATAGTTGTGATTAGGAGTTGAATGTTGTTATTTGTAGTTTCGCGAAACTCCTGGTCGCAAGTTATTTAATATATGCGCGCAGAACGAAGTTGGACAACCGAGCGTCCCCCCCGCATCCCGTAAACCAGACCGAAAGTGGCGGCAAAACTTTGCAGCCGAGTAGCAACTCTTGTTGGAACGACACTATAAATATTTGAATATCACCAACTTTTACACTCCAACACAAACAGAGAGAAAAAACTTCTGGGACTTTTTTTTACGGCAGTTTCTATTTCGGAAAACTACTCGTCGCGCGACAAAAGAAGTATCAAGTTCTTGATCAAAGAAATGAATATACGACACGGCCCGTCGGAAATCTTTCCATGAAGTAGATATGGATCGTGAATCAACTTTAAAACTTTCATCCCCTGCCATATGCGAGTACACATGGCAACATGCAGCATGGGCTATAAATATATTCCAAAGGGTTGTTTACATTACGTTTAGGCAAGGCAAGACGCAACATGAATTTCAACCAACCAAATCTCGTGCAAACATCAAACTACGCAAGCCGAATCATCATATATATATATATATATATATATATATATATATATATATATATATATATATATATATATATATATATATATATATATATATATATATACAATCACAATAAAACCGATAGGAAAAGTGCAATGGACTGGCAAATTAAAGCGAAATCTCGAAGGCACACACGTACCACACATCTTTATCACATCGCGCACAGAACTTCCGCCGCACACATCCGTTATCAGCGAGCACCTCGAGCCCGCCGGCAACGAGCACGCGCGAACGTAAATACCAATATAACCCCATCGCCCCGCGCCCCCCCCCCCCCCCCGACCAATGCTGGAATTCACAGGACCGCGCAGCGTCAAAACTTATCCCGACCCCCGGCGCCCAAATGATCTCGATTTATCGCGCGTTACCAACGGTCGATCGCGCTCATTACGAGAGCACAGTGGCGCACCGTGCGGTCTGCGGGCGCCGCCAGTGGGCAACGGCGCACACCCGAACTGACATAGCAACTGCACCAGCTCCGAGACTGAAAACTTCCATCATTTTGTGTTGCATAAATGACATTTCGATGCAGAGTTGGTACCAATTGAGCAGTACCTATGCATTTTCGTTGGAGCGTAGGTCACAGACAACATGTTATACTGTTATGCAAAGACGTTGATTTTTCAAATAGCTGGAAAATGTATACCAGCATCGCCTGTTTGTCACACAAATCATTTCCGTCCATCAATGGCAGGTTACCCATTCATAACCCGACCAGATACCTTGTCGCTTAACTTAGTAGTCTGAACATTCACCACTAAAATGCATGCGCGTACAAACGACACAGCATCAAGCCGATGAAAAGCCGGAATGCTAACCGCGCCACGGGCCCGCACGCGGTCCGTCTCGCGTGAGCAGCACTCTCGATCTCAAGCGTCCGGCTAGTCGCAGCCACGCAGTCAGGGAGGGAACTTGTTCTGAACCCCATCCCATCCCACCGCCCGGTCCCCGCTCCCCCACCCCACATCCAAGCGCGGCAAGCGCCGGGCGCAACGCTGCCCCTCGCTCTATTGCAATTAAAAGTTTCTTCACGATACAAACACACTCTCACACACACACAATATTATTACATAAGCTAGACACAAAGTTCCGTTTTATGGACCGCCGCGGCGTCGGCGTCGCGTCATCATAATCCCCCCCGCTCTTCTTTGTCTCACCGACTATGCGAGTGCGTCGCGAACGGGGCGCAATAAAACCTCGCGCGCCGGTCGAAACGCAAACGCGACGCAAACGCGACGCGAGCGCGAGTCGTAAACCACTATCGCCGATTCATTCGCGCGGACAATAAAACACGCCAGAAACAAAACAGAGACGCGAGCAAGCGAGAGCCAAAAAAACCCACCACGCAATGCCGTTTCTCCGATGTGCAATTGACACTGGTTGTTCAATCGACGAGTACAACGACCGCGCTCGCTCGGTGGGCGCTTCTCGCGTGAACGCTTCATTGAATCGATGTCCACTGTAATATGGGACGGCCTGTGCGTCTGGTGATAGCCTTCTTCGGGTCCCCCCCCCCCCCCCTCCCTCCGTCCCTCCATCCAATCCCCACGCCCCGTCATCCGCTGGCAAACAGCTATTTTTCTCGCTCTTCCTTTCCCTCGTTCTCTCTCCTCGATGCTTTCTATCAATTTGCCATCACATTGCGCCGCGCCGAGCGTGTACGTTTCGGTCGCGGTCAACCTGACATCGCTCTATGGAGCGATCGAGCCGAATTGACTGAGCGCCGCGGTGTTGACCACTGGGCCACGTTGCCCCGTCCTCTCGGTGTCAAAACGATCGATCCGAGGGCACACTTTAATCGTGCACAGCCAAAGTCGGAGCGGTCACTGCGCAAAACACGTTATTTTTCCGTTCGAAAATTATCGGGAATTCCCTGAATAGTAATGTGGGCCAAAGACAAGAAAAACAGGTAGGCAATAACATGAAGCCAGTAAAGACCAGCACAACGAGTTTCTATTGCAGCGAAATAAACCGCGGCGACATCGAATTTTGAATTTTGAGCTCCATAAACACTTCATCTCTCTGCCGTAGGCGCCGGCGACCCATTCCGACACCCTCGCCGCGCATCTCTGCGTCGCCCCACCGCACACACGGCGGACAATGGGGCCGCACTCGCATCCCCGACGCACACTGCACGCATACGCCCGCACGCCGACGCCCGCGGGAAGACGTCGTCGCCGTCGCCCACTCTAATGGGGGACCGGCAATCCGAAAGACGCCGATCGACGCGCGACAAACTCGATACCCGACGTCGCCGTCGTAACGGCACGCTCGGCCGACGGAGCCGACGTCGCGTGTCTGAGGAAAGCGTCGCTTCTCCTAGGGAGGCCGAACCGACGGGCGATGTGTGAGCGATGAGCATGGACTGGGGCAATCCAATTATAATAGCATATAACGGCTGCCGATCAAGAGCACTGCATCACACGTCATTCGTTATCTGGTCGGCCGAAACGAATAGTCGCTTGCCATATAGTTGGCGAGCCGACCAGCTCATCGGTCACAAGTTTTAGGTGGTATTAGGGTTGGAAAGTTGCTGGATTCCGTGAACACATTTCAAAAAAATGCCGACAAGCTTGTCTGTTGCAGGTTCAACCAAGGTATCCAGACATGCGAAATTAGTTAGCAAGGTAACCAGCTGACGAGTGACAAGCCGAATGTGCCGACCGGACCGCTCCATCCCATTAGCGACGACGGCGTCGTCTCGCCGGAGCACCACACTAGCGCGGACGTGTCGGTCCGAGTCCGGTCCGCGTACAGTCCGACGTGTACGTATCCTTCGCCAGGTCCGGTCGGGTGCAGCGCCAAGCCAAGCCCCACACCCTGATTGTCTTCCCAGCCACCCCAACCCACCACCCCCATCCCTAGCTCCAGCCAGGCCAAGCAAGCAGCTCGCCTAGCCAAGCCACCCCCGCGCACACACACACACACACACACCCTCTTCCACCTCCTCGAAGCACCACACCACGTCGGGGGGTGGCGGACGGGCGGCCGGGGGCATGGGACACCTCTAAACAGTGCGCCGCGGTGATAGGGGCGGACGGCGGAGGAGGGTAGCAGCCAGCCAGCCAGCTAGAAGACGATCGATGCTAACTTGAGACTCTCAGCGCCCGCCGAAAAGCGACGCCCGCCGCCCGAGGCGTGCTCCCACCTAAATTCGGCGTCCCTCCCCCAACCCCCCCCCCCCAGCCCCTCGCGCTACGGCCATCGCCGCGCTCGAAACGCAAACTTAGCGACGTCGGCTGCCGCGGCGTCCCCGTGATGCGCGGCTCTCGACTTGCTTCCCAGTTTGACTGCTAACAACCACGCGGCCGTCGGAAAACTCGGCGAAAACTCTGGCACGGGGTGGACGGGGGGGGGGAGGGGGTTATGACGGGAGGACGTAGCTCGGACGGGTAATGCAGTGTCGGAAAGACACACACACACACACACACACACGAGCGCGCGTGCGAAACTTTCCCCCGGCCTGTCTGTCACTGCAAGGGCGGCAACGTCGGCGACGACGACGACGATGGGGGGGAAACTTTTGATACACAGCAATAAACTTTTGATCGCACGGCGGCACGGCGTTGTCGTGACGATATACGAAAGCGATTTGACGGCGAGCGGAAACACCGCGACTGACAATCGCTTCACGCCCAATTAGCGCCGACGACGACGACGACGAAACGCAAGAGACGAGATGCGTGAAAGTCGGACGCCATCTCACGCGACGGACGGCGGCCGTGATGCGTGCGTGCGTAATTGATCGAACCACGCGCGTTGTCACATCAATTGTGCGTGGCATCCCCCCCCTCCACCCCCCCCCCCCCCCCTACCAGCTCTTACCCGCATTCCAAACACCGTGACGATGGGAGGGGGGGTAACAGAACGAAGATGGAAGCCGTTCATGACGAGAGAGCAACGAGCCAGCCGGCCAGTCCGATAGCGTTTACTATGGCCGTAAACAACATCACGAACAAGATTAAATTAGGCTCGAAACGACCTTTAAATCTGTGCGCTGCTGCATCGCGCGCTCCGGCGGACGTTCGCTATACGGTCCGACGCACACTCGAGGAGGAGGAGGCGTTTCACTCAGACGAGATGGCCGGACCGCCGGCGACAAAAGACCGGCAATAACTTTCCCCAGCGACGACGCGCACGCAAGCCGACCAGCACTGATTAGGACAACAGTGATTCACGACCGAGTCTAATTGCACGACCGGCGGGCGTCGATTTGCGCGACACATGCCATTAGCTACCGTCGGCGTCGGTGGAGTGGCCCACTCGCGACGAGGCGGCGTCGCGGATCTCGAGTGCCGACAAGTCACGGCGATCTTATCGGATCGCGTTATCTGTCACTCTGAGAGTGTTGTCTTTCGTCGCAGATACCGGACACGAGCGGAAACGACGAACAGGAACATCACGGTTCTGGACAAAGCAGTTAATGACGATGCCGTGGATTCCATCGTTATCTTTATCAATTAATTAATCAATGCCCTGCGATCAAAAAAAGGCTTAGCGATCACGCACTGATCGCTGAAAACAAAGGCCTGCGTTGCGTTAGCTTTTGGCGGCAACGGCATTGGCTCGACCCGGCGACTGACTACACACATACTTGGCTCGCCCGAGGGCGTGTATAGGGACAGAACCAAATCGGAAGACGACCTTCACACAGCGTACTCAGACCACATTACGTTCGGGACAAACAAGAGGCCACAAGGATTATACCCAGAAACAAATGCTCCACATCGGTTTCCAGCTTTAATCACGCTCGCGGCGGCAAGGGAAAAAAGCTGGCCGAACGTTGCCACGATGTGCATGGCATTCGGCCCCTAGCTCCATTTCACGTTGAGAAGAAGAGTGGATTTGCATCTTCCTCGAGGACCCACTGAGTGCTGCTAGACACGAGCTAAGAGAAAAACCAAAGTTGTCCATACAGCATTTTGTGTGGCTCAAGACATGGCCTGTGAGTTTTGGAACTCTTATAGCTCATTTACAGCGTCCTCGAGCAAGATGCAAAGCTAAACTCCTTCCCAACGTGGAATGGTGTTTGGGTTCGCTTAGCGCGGCAATCGGGCGCGAGCGCGTGCGTGCCGTTCGGGCAGTCGAGGACGGGGTGGACAAAGGAGCGCGTGACCCGCAGTCGAGCGCAGCTGCTGCCGGCGACCCGGCTGCGCGGCGCAGCCAAGGTGCCGCTGGGCCAGCCGCCCGCCAGGCGAACACGTGCGTGCCACAGAACAGCCACGATTGGCGACCAATGTCACTGGCATTGCCATGGGCAGGCAATTGCGATGGCAGTGCGGAAACTCATCTCAGTATGCTTGCAAACTTGCAAACCAAAACACACACACACACATTCCGAAGCAAACATGTTGTTGCAAAGTTCGATGAGTGTGAATGTGCCTAACAGTAACCTTATGCACCGATCGCCGATTGATTAGGTGTGTCTTGCCACACGCAGAGTACACAAGGGAATGTCATATCGAGACAATGCCCAAACAATACCAACATAACGATAATGATTTAATTGAAATGAAATGACGGCATGGTTAAGAAAGCGAATTGACCGTCTAAAACGCAAGTCGAGGCATTCCTAATTGATCGCATTCTGACGGGCCGGTCTCACGTGGACGGGAGCTCGGCGTCGACCGTCTAACGTCGCCCCGTGCCACGTCGACGTCGACCGCCGAGGGAATCCCTCCGCCGGCCCGGCGCACTCGAGTCGCCGCGTCGGCATCGGAAATCGAAGGTGACGCACGAAGACACGAGCCCGCCGAGTGCACCGCTCTTCGCCCCGCAGAATCGGTCAACACCGACAGTGAGCTCGATCGCGCGGCTCTTATCCATTAGAAAGGCTCACGTGGTCGAAGGACATCAAAAAAACTGAGTAGCCGATGGATTATTCGAATGGCAACGATTCGGAATCGCCGTCGCCGCCGATTAGATAACGAACATTACATTTTGATTGTCCTCATTTGGGAATAATAGAAAGCGTTTTGCGAACGGGGGGACATAAGACGGGCGTGATAAAGGCACGGCCCGTCGATAAGACGGCACTGCAGATAGTGCGAGAGACCCGACACCCGAATCGCTTGCCAAACCCCGAGTCCGTCCGCTCGAAAGGTCAACAGCTCAGCTCAGCCGAGCACGTGCACGTACACACACTAGCAGCGAGCATGTGCTTAAGTGCACGCTGGCATCGCCGACGCAAAAGTATGCACACTCTGCAATCGGCGGGGCGTTTAGTTATGGTTCAATCGACACTCGACACAGATAGGTAATGGCCGGCCGTGCGACGGACGCAGCACTTTTTCCCCGTCGCGTCATCACTTTTTCTAAGGTATCTCACTCGGCAGTTTCGCCCGGCGAAGCCACCCTCTCGTCGTGGTGGGGGGGGGGGGGGGGGGGGGCAGAAACCCAGCCGACGACAACGACGACGTCCCCTAAAAAAACACACAGCGTCCCGTTCTGGCAAGCGCAGCGCGAGCTGTATAAAATTCTTCCGCCAGTCAGCTGCTTTTTCCCCCCCTATACCTTTTCGCCATATCATTCGCCGGCTCGGTTCACGACGGATATATTCTCCCGGGTTTTTTTACGCTGACAGATGCCGTTTCGCGCGGACCTAAATCGTTATTACTAATTTAGTCGCGCGAAAAGTGCTGACACGTTGCTTTCCCGTCGGCGCCACGCCGCACGGGCCCAACTAAAACGTACTGACCGAGCTTTCATCGCCGTGATAGACAAGAGGGAATCAGTGGCGTTACTTCAAATCTGAGACCCCAGAGCGAAAAAATATATATGTGGCCCTCCATCATCACCAGTCTCAGTCTCTTTTCAAATCAGTCAGTCCACGGTAAAATGGCTGGCAATCCGATAGTTACACGCGAGTGCACGTCATGATATCGTTCAGGAGCAAGCGGTCGACGATGCACCACGGGCAGTGCCGGTGCGCTGGCCGGAAGGGGGCATCATTACGGGCCCAACTGCCCCGGGGCATGTCTTAATCGTGGCCGCCAATTATAATCGACTTGCACGCCAAACTGACAACGCCAATCAAGATCGGAACACGACCGGCTAGCTTTCGTTTCGTGCCGCTAATAAAGTGTACGTACAGTACGTCGGAGGACCTTTTGTCAGCTCCTCGGGGCATGGGGCACTACAACATTGTAGACTGCCGATTTTCTGATGACACATCACCTGAGACATACCGTAGAAACACAACCACGCAATTTCCCGAAAAAAGCATCGATGGGATTACACATAAAGGCGTATTTGCTTTATAGTATCCGAGGTGATTCTTTGAAATACGACACAAGATAGCACCACAAACCCGCCTTCACTTTCGGTGAAGATTATATTGTATTGCCAATAAACAGTAACTGAACTCATTTCCGAAAAACGCATCGATTTAAACAGTTCGTACTGCATCCTGTAGGGAGCGAGCAGCGGCAGCTCATCGAATCTCTCAAGCTAATAAACTGCCGGCAACGCGTCTTTACAACGCCGCCATAAATCCGGTGGGCAGGCCGCGCCGTCCGCACGCCACTGGGGCAGGCAGGCAGTCAGGTACTGTAGGTGGGTACACGAGAGAGTGCAAATCGTGCGGTGTGCAACGACGATGTCAATGGCCTCGCCGTCTTCGCAGCCAGCGCGACGCAACCCGGCCCACGACGACGACGACGGCGACGACGACGGCGGAGCGGAGCGAGAACGCGTCATCATGGGCGCACAACATGTGTTGCGGGGCAGTTAGAGCTTGTATGGAAATAGTTCTTAGTAGGGACGCTCGATCCGTCATTATGGAATGGGGGTATCACTCTTGGGAAAGATAACTGAATCGGGATGATCGTCAGAGCGAGTGCACATGGTATACGTCTCAGGTTTGGATGTCAACAGAAAGCCGGTATTCTACGATGTCTCAGTGCCTGCCAAATGACTCCCAGGCGCTGAGAAAAGAACCTGCCACGTACTGTAGCATAGTACATAGCTAATGAACGTGTGCATCAACAATATAACAGCACAAGCAGTGCAGGCATGGCGTCCCAATATGCCGTGGTATGTCCGTGCTAGCCGACCGAGGCGGGCTGGGACGCGGTGAGGCCGAGTGCATCGGCGGACCACGCGAGATGCCGACGCGAGTGCACGGAGCGCGATGAGCGAAACGAGCCGCCGTGCGGCAAAGCGACGGAAAACACGCGGCGTTCACGACAGTGGCGAAAAGTGAGCGCGGGATCGGCGCTAAGATGCCGTCCGTGGTGGACAGGGGGGGGGGGGGGGCAGTGAGAACACGGGAGACTGGCAAGCGGGTACGAACCGACTGGGGGCAGAGAGGACAGAAAGGCGCGAGAGAGAAAATCTATTTATAAAGTTTTCAGTCGGTGTGCGCTGCGTTTGTGTGCGCGCACGATTTGAGAGAAGGAAAAAGGGCGCACCAGCTTAGACATCACAAAGTGGATTTCTGAGTAAAGTTTGGCGTGCGTCGCGGACCGCGAACAAGTTCGTAAGTGTGTCTCGGCGTGGCGAAGGGGGCGGGGGGCGGGGAGGGGCGGCTGCGGGGGAAGCAGGGGCGATATTAAGACGTCGTGGCGCTAGGAGATCGCCCTCCTCCCCCCGGGCCTCCCATAGCGCCAAGTTACGCGGGCAAACTTGCGAGACAATTAGCCGGCTCTGCGTTGCGGTGCGCGGAAAACTTCCAGGCCAAACTAGGCTACAACTCCGGCCGGAATCTGTCCGAGCGGTTTGCCAAACAAACGCCGCGCGTCGGGCGTGGGAGCGCGCGTCGCGGCAAGACGTCTTCGCGGGGAAAACCGACGCACACTCTTGCGCCAAGGTCAAAGGCACCGTGCGTTTTCATATAGGTACACCGACCGGTCGTTATAGGCGAATTAAAATATCGAGAAGGATTTTGTCGATAACGATTTCAACTCACCTAATTTCCGACCGAGATTGGTCGGTAAAACCCGAAAACTTTTGGCGCAACACGGCGCAAATAAACTGACCGGCGAGCAGCAGCTGATGATCTCATTCCACCGCTTAGGCACGATGCTCTTGACGAGTGAGAGAGACCGAGAGAGCGGCGGGAGGCAAAAAACGAGCACGCGATAGCAACAATCAGCAAAACTCGCAGTATAATATCGAAAACCATAAAAACAGCGGCGCCGTTTCGCGAACCTGTGCCTAAAAGATCGTCTAGTGTGGCATTGGAGGGGGGGGGGGGGGGGGCGGCATAAAAACCAACGGCCGAGTGAGTGAGAGAGAAGGTGGAATCGCGCGCGCGGATTCTTCCGTGCCGCCAAAAGCGCTTAGACTCGCGCAAACTCGTTAATGGGCGTTTAATAACAATTAGTGCCCCGTCAGCGCCCGGCCGAACAAGCTGGCTCAGCGTCTCCGACGAAACCGTTTCGACACTGCCCCCAACTGGGACGATCCGAGCGACCCCGCAAAGCCCAAGCGCACAGCCCGTGTCGATAAGCGCGAAATCGCCTCTCCGCTCTCGTCATTACTTAATCGTCGAACGGTCAAGATCCACCGAGTCGTCGTCGTCGTCGGCCTTCGGCGGCAATCGATAGCGCCGGCAAATTGGCTTCTCCGTCGTCGACCGACTCGCCGCCGCGCACCCACCGCACACATGCAAACGCGAACGCGAAACGGATAAGCAATTAGATTTCACTTCCGCCAGCGCGCGGCGACGTTTCGCAGCCGAGGTGCTCGAGTCGCCGGCCGGACAGCCGAAACGCACGGGGAAGCCAAACACAAACGACGGCATCGGTCGACACACGCGATGTCCGCGTATTTCTGGCGTTTTGTTTCGCATCGTCTTCGTCGATTCGCGCGAGCTCGACTTTGCCGGTCGCGAAATGCGCTCGCATGCCGCGCATATTTGGCTCGCCGCGCTACGTTTGCTGTTATGTTTATCTGTAGGTCGCGAACGCTATGCAAATAAACATTCGCGACGGACTCGCATATGAAATCGCGTGATTGCTCTATTTACGTGCATTGGCGTTGTGCAAAATCTGATCAATTATGTCCTCAATTGCGGCGCCTGACGCCTTTAGATTAGCGCACGTCGGCGACCAGATATCGGGTTCGCAGGCCCAACTTTCTCCGGCACACTCACTTAGCTACCTGCCTGCCTGACTTGAGCCAAATTGGAATTGTTGTTCGCTACAATAAATTCAGCCATTAGCATTTTCGCACTGCTGTTCTCACAGAGAGGTACACGTTTATAGATGTACCCTATCTATATATATGTATTCAATTTGCATATTATTCATGACGATAGATTTTCATTCGGACGAAAAACAGGTTCACCTTGATGACCTAACCGCTCGGAAACACGTTAATCCTCGCTCGGCCATCCGACCGTCGCTCGTTTCGTGTACGCGAGTAGCCAGAGGTAGGCCGGTGTCGGCGATCGAAATAGAGGTCGCCGCTTCTCGATCGCGGGCTCGCTCTCAGCGACCGCTGATTTATGCCCAAGGGAAGCGTGGAGGCTGATTGATCAACTGACAGGTCGCCATCGTAGAGCCGTTCCAGCGGCGGAGACGCGGAGCGCCGCCGACAAAATGATGGATCATTTGTTGAACGTTTCCACAGCAATTATCAGCTAATCCTAGCAATGTATCAAGTTAGCAGCAGCCTTTATAGACACAACATTAACATCGAATTGTGCATAAATCTTTCCGCGGCTCTGCGCGCATGCAAAGCAATGTTAATCCGTGTGAGACAATGCATTGACGCCGCGGCGATTAGTCTCGAAAGATGGCGTCTGTAGGCGGCATCACGATTCGGCTCCTCCGCCGTTCGGAGGTGGAGGCAATGCAATCCGCTCGCTGCGTAAACCGATTATAGCCAGTGATCGCCACACATTTGTATCCGCCAGAACAGCAGGGCATCTCTCTCGACGCGGTCGACGCGAGCGGTAAGGTCGATGGGCGGAGACGCTACGTCTGTCTCGCTCTCGCACCGTCTTCGCCGCAGTGGTCTCCGATGCGAACCTCTAGAGTCACTCGAAGTTGCGTACCCGCAGAGCCGCTCACAGTCACGGCTAGCCGTGTTTACACCGACCGCGTCCGGTACCTACTCGCGAGCACCGAGTCGCTCGCCGTCGCGGACTTACCGGCCATACTACCTGGAAAAAGTTGTTTACTTGCAGCTTTAAGACAGTGCTGCGCTCGAACGAGAAATGCATGTCTGCACCATTGTATGCCGGTCGTCTAGCGCGGTATTGTTGCCGGACAATGGCGTGGAATTAGGGACACCTCTGTTGAGCGCCGCGTTAGAGGTATTCCAAAGATAATATTCTCAAGGATTAAACGGATATAGGCTCGCCCGGCCAGCAGAGTGCCATGAAGCAACGGACATAAAAAATGTGTGTCACCATTATGCATTTCCTTATGTGTTTGTTAATCTGCTTTCTGTCGAGGTTTGATTAATTCGGTCAATCAGCGAATTTCTTTTGTTCGGCCAGGTTTTTATGCGGTGTTGGCAATGCGGGCAGGAATTCGGATGGCCCATTCATTAGTTTGGCGTGGCGGAAAGAGATGGGGTCGTGTCTCATAGCGCAAATTAAAATATTTGGCATCGGCATAGAGAGAGCTTAACTGAGTCGGGTTTTTTGTCGCTACTCGGACGAGGATTCGAGAATGCAGCACGCAGTTTCGTCGCATACACTTTGTTTGGCGTGTAGGAGGCCAAAGTCTAAAATTATCTACCATGCATGACTTCCAAATGATGAACATTGGGAAAGAAATAACAGACCATTGCACGCTTATCAAAGGACCCGAAAACAAACTTTCTACGAACACACAAGTTATCGCCGCAATCTTGGCCGTGTTTAATTTAGACAAGCGATTAAAATTGCATATAAAACACGTTGTTGATATATTTTCATATAAAGTTTGTCAATTTTACTAGTGAATAAAATGTATCTTCCGTACAAAAAAAAACAATGTTGCGAAACGAATGTAAACTAATCAGCGAAATAAAACGCCGACACCTACAACAGGGCAAATTTTCAAGACAGATGTCACACGCTGAGCGGCAGCGGAACGACCCGGCCTAACCCCACAAGTTGTTCACTTCTGCTAACATGCAGAAAATGCACCATACCCCGCGTATCGTCAAAGTCAACAAATTATTCATACCATATTTCCCTCCCTAGACTTTTTATTAATAGCGTATTGTCCGAATAGAAATGCGCTTTCAAAGACGACCAAGTGCAGAGGCCGCAGGGCAAAACATGGATCAAGTTGTCGAAACCAGTCGGCCTGTCGGAGCACTAACCACCATGGCTTGCCGAGATGCCGAATGCCTGCCGTCCGACCGCTGACCAACGCCGAATAGGAATCGGCGGCACGACAACGCCATTTCCCACATCACTTTCCTCCACTTTAGGATGCCAATCGCCAGATGCATTATCGCCAACACTCAATTTGGGTCAACCGGCAAGTTTTTCTTCTAGGTATTGATCCACAATGAATGTACTTACGTAGAAGTTGACAGAAACAAAGAGTGGCCACGCTGCTTTGTAGGTAGTTTGTAACGTCTACTGGAGCTTCACTTCCCAAACTTTATACACACGTTTACCAACTCACTTTAACATGAAGATAAGTTCGCAAACTCTCCTCGAGTTTTGTTAATATATATTTAACCACTTGTAACAAAGCTTTCGTCCGAAACACTCGTTATTTTAAAGAAAATACACTAATCGCGAGGGAAGAATTCACTCTCCCCACTTCACGAAAATGGAGTCCAATTCGCTAACCGTCTCGTGAATAGCGAGAAAATGAAACAACACGAGATTCTACGAGATCCCAGCCCACGTCATGAAGACGCTAGACTGCCGACGCGCTCTTGTATCTGTTTTAAGAACTTGCGAGTTTCGGGCAGGTAGTACCTCTGCGTACACCTTGAGACAAAATATTTTCTTTTGACCATCCAAAATGACTTTGCGACCACTGTCATTTTGGGCTTGACACAATATGGAATTTTGATCAGTTTATAACTTGATGAACACCAAAAAGGCAAAAGATAAAGTTATCTGAATTTTCATTTTAAATGTGAGCGCTACGACAGTGTTAACCTGATGTTGACACAAGTTTGTTGCTTATGTCAAGCTTAGGTGTCTCGGACTATAGATTAAGTGTGATTTAATTTTGACAGCTAGTCTATTTAAGCGCATTCTTTCCCGTCAAAATGGGATTGTTTGGTAAATCTAACGATAAAACACCAAAGGACATGGTAAGCCATCAGTTTAAGCTTCAGAGCTTACTAATTAGCGGCTTTTTTTCTATTGGAAGCAAAAGCAAATACTTGATAGTGGGTGTAACCTCTTTTGTTAACATTGACTTGACTTATTTGGTTAAAGATCCTGTTATATCGTTTTGCAGGTAAATGAATGGTGTCAGAAAATTAGGAGAGAAAGTAGTCAACTTGATCGGCAAATAAGAGGTAAACAATCCCTCAGAAACCCTGCGGGCTCGTTGCTAGTTGTATTCTACGCTGTCATGCACCGCTAAATTTTCCTGTTTACGTAGCTATCCAGCGAGAAGAAGAAAAGATCAAGAGATCGCTTAAAGAGGCCGCCAAAAAGGGTGACAAAGATGTTTGCAACATCCTTGCCAAAGAGATCATAAGAGCTAGGAAAGCCATCAACAAAATCCACACTTCCAAAGCTCATCTCAACTCGATTCAGCTGCAGATGAAGAATCAACAAGGTACCTACAAAATACCTCTCAAAACATACCAGATAATTAACTAGAAGCTTACCTAACTTGATATCCATGTAATGTGGAACAAAGTCATAAACTACTCCTGTGCCTTCGTAGTACCTCTCTACTGCCTCTCTACTAGGTACCTAGGTACCTGCTCAAGTTTGGCTTGCCTAGATCCATAAAGTGTAGTTTGGTTTAAACGAGGGAATCTCTTTGATAGCATTCTTTGCCAAGTTTTCCATGCTGATGTAAATTCTAGCCATGCCTCCCAATTTGTGTTTCAGCCACGCTACGAGTGGCAGGCTCCCTTCAAAAGTCCACCGAAGTGATGCAAGCGATGCAGCGACTGATCAGCGTTCCGGAAGTGGCAGCAACAATGCGAGAAATGTCCAAGGAGATGATGAGGGTAAAGATTATCATTCTTCAAATATCAATATAAAATAGTTCAATATTGGTAGGTACTTTAAACTGGTAGGTCCAAATTTTCATTAATTGATTAAATTGTTGATGAAATAAGTAGATAGGCAGGTAAGTAGGAAGTAGGTACACATCTGGACCCTGAAAGCAATCCCCTTGTAATTTGGCTACCTATGTCCTCAAAACGGCTTGTTTGAAACAGTATAGGTAGGCCAGTTACTAATCACATGGAGAAGAACTGGATGACATGCTAGGGGTTCCAAATCTCGTTTTGATAAACCAGTTTTCTCATCAGCAGCTGCCTTGCTCTGTGAAATGAGAATCGACCAAACTGAAAAATTGATAAACTGTTGAGTTTTGCATGCAATTGCACTCATGCCAAATAGCCTAATTTTTAAACATAGTTTTTGGAAAATTTTCTTTTATTTATTTAAGAAAATTTTAATTAATTAGTTTAAGAAAAATTAAAGCAGTACCTGGGTACCTGCATATTTTTGTACGCTAAACACATTTATTGAATCATTTATTGAATTAATTTTATCTGATATAATTAATTTGTGACATATGTATGTAGGCTGGCATCATCGAAGAAATGCTGGAGGAGACCATGGACTCCATGGAGGACCCGGACGAGCTTGAGGAAGAGGCACAGGAGCAAGTGGACCGCATCCTCTGGGAGGTCACTGCCGGAGAAATCGGCAAAGCTCCGGCCGCGGTCACCGATACCCTTGGTCCTTCCGCAGTTGCGTCCACTTCCGTCGAGGACCCCGAGGAAGATCTCGAGGAGATGCAGAGTCGGCTGCAAGCGTTGAGGAGTTGAGCGGCGGGATAACTGTCACGGAACTCACCGGATACTTTTCACATCCGTATACATACTTGTTTATAACTTAAATTATTGGTTGACTTTTGGATGCTAAATTTTATTTTATTGATTTAATGTTAATGTTATACACTTCAGGAGTTGTGCAGTAGAATTGTTACGGAACTCAGTGGCTACTTATCGCTATTCTTGTTTATACAACACAAATTATTGAATTTTGGAAGCTATCTAATTAAAATGTTATTGCAATAATTGTTGATACAGTTTACTAATAATATATAATATAAGGTTATTTTTGCCCATTTATGAGCCTTTTAGTATTATCATAGGCGTGCGCAGCGGTGCGGCAGACACGGCACGTGCCGTATCTAAGATTTCACTCGCCCTTATTTTTAATATTAATTTATTTTTTTTATTTATTACAAAGAAATGGAATATGGATGTTATTTTACTACCTAAGAAGCGAAATCATTTTACGCTAGAGATGTGATTACGGAGAGGCGGCCACCGGGTGCTGCCTGTGGTAGCAAGAATCGGGCGGCTTCCAGTCAAAGTCAAAGAAATGTCCCGAGACGCGGCGCCGCGGCAATGATACACAAAATATGTCAACGTTTCTGAGTACCTATGCAATTTTATTGTTTATGTTCGAAACACCACTAGAGATGCAGGAATATGCTTTATTATCCTGGTCAGTTCGCATACGCAAGTGGGAGCGACATGCCACCTAAAAAACGCTCTTCGGAGCCGGGAAAAGAATCGGGAAAGGGTGTAATAACCGCATTTTTTAGCAAGAGACCGACAAGCGACATTCAACCTGTAAACACCGATTCTCTCACCTATTCGCAAGCCTCGTGTTCGTCGTCCACTGACCAGGAACAATTTCCTGAAGCTTTGGGACCAGCGATCGATGGTGAGCCGGCCTTTTATATTTAAAAAAATATATAGGTATATATATAATATATTACGGCTAGCAATCCACTACAGGGTTATGTAATTAAATGCTGTTATATTTCCATATCGGTATACCTAATATTGGCAGACCACAATTTTCGGTTATTTTGGCAAAAGTATAGGGAAAATTAAGTGCCTTTTTTGGTTTGTTATTTGTGCTTATCGAACTCTATTTCCCTCCTTAAATTTAGGCGACATCGCATTTACGCAAATAGTTCCTGAGACTATGATGCAAAATGTAGGATCTCCTGACGACCCGTAAGTGGAAATTCCACTAGAACGGCTCGAGCAGCGAGCCAGACTCCTCAAAGGTCCGCACCAACCGAAACTGGAGAGTTATCCGAGGACGATAATAGGAGGGAATTGCAGAAGCTTCCAGTCTGCGTGGTTTCTTAAATACAATTGGATAGAATACAGTAGTTCTGAAGATACGGTATACTGTTTTCCTTGCCGGGCATTTGGTTCTACTGTGAGCAAGAAGGGGAATTTTGATTCCACATTCATTTCCAATTGATTCAAAGGCTGGAAATACGCTACTCGTAGTTTCAACGTGCACCAGTCGAGCAAATGCCACATAGGAAGTGTTGAAGCTTGGGAATGCTTTAAAAGGGAGACACCAGTGGACGGTTTACTGGATGTACACAATAAAACTACCTTAAAACGCCGAGAAGCGGAAAGGTTAAAAAACCGAGAGATAATCGCGAGACTTGTCCACCTTACTATGATATTGGCGAAAGGGGGGAGGCCCTTTCGAGGGCACGATGAATCGGCCGAGAGTCCTGAGAGGGGCCTATTCCTAGAAATGGTCGGGATTTTGGAGCGCTATGATCCCGTAATAAGCTCGCATCTCGCACATTCAGGCCGAAATGCACTTTATACAAGCAATCGATCTCAAAACGACTTTCTTCAAGCGTTGAATAACGTTGCTCTGGAAAAAATTCGCCGTAAGGTAAATGGTCAAGCCGTGGCCATCATGGCAGACGAGACCAGCGATTGCGGTCATCACGAGCAGATGTCTGTCGTCGTCCGCTTTTTTGACGAATTGAAAAATGAAACTGTGGAATACTATGTCGCGATGAAAAGAGTTACCATGGTGGACGCAAAAACCATTTTTGACACGCTAGATTCGGTACTAGTTAATCTGAGGATCGAATGGACTTCAGTGACATCCGTTTGCTTTGATGGTGCTGCTACCATGTCCGGACACGAGTCTGGGGTCCAACAGCGGTGCAAAGAAAAAAATCCACACATTTTGTACGTGCACTGCTATGCCCATTGCCTGAATCTTGTTCTGGTAGATGCATGCTCGTCACGATCAGAGAACCCACTAATTTTCGACTTTTTGGGAACCGTTCAGTTTGTTTACACCTTAATTGAGGGTAGTCCTGGTAGGCACGCGATTTTCGAGAAAATCTTGAAGGAAGTTGGTGTATTGCGGGCCCCCAGCCTCAAATCTCTCTCCACAACAAGATGGGCATGCAGAGCCGAAGCCGTTTCAAGTGTGAAACGAAGCTATTCGGAAATTGTACAAGCCGTAGAGGAGGTGGTGCACACGACTAAGCACACAGAAGTTCGGTCGAAAGGGAAGGGGCTTTTATACCAACTAAAAACATTTGACTTCATTTTCTCCCTTCATGTTATGCAGCCCATACTGGAAATGGTGCTAAAAGTAAGCAAATATTTACAACATGAGGACCTCAACCTACTTCTTGCCATGAAGCAGGTCCGGGAATTAAAAGTCGCGTTGGTGGATATGCGAACTTGCCCAGAACTTTTCACCGAAATTTTCGAAGAAGTGGAGGCCATGTGTGAACAATGCTCTATAGAGATACCAGCGGTGAAACGCAGAAAAGTACTGTCTAGATTGGACGAGAACCCGGACACACAGTTCACTCATCTGAACAAAACATCTGAGCTCAGAGTGAACTGCTTCTACCCTCTCATCGATACATTGGTGGCTGGCATAGATCGACGATTTCAGCAAGACACGGTGTTGCTGATTGATTCAATCGGAATGCTCTTATGCTTAGAGATCGACAATGAGCACCTTTCCTATTTGACGAGCCATTTTTCCATTTCCAAAGAAGAGCTACAAGCAGAGGTGCGTCTCTTGAGAGCTGTATCCTCCAATTCTGAGACAGATCCTATGCCTAAAGGGCACCAAAGCGTCATTGTTTGGATTAGATGGATGAAGAAAACGGGAAGAGGCCCTTCATTTCCACAATTTCTTAAAACACTGAAACTATTTGCGACTTTCCCAGTAACAAGCTGCTCCTGTGAGCGCGCGTTTTCCAAACTGACGATTGTTAAAAACAAGTTAAGAACAACAATGTCTCAAGAGCGTTTGGAATCAATAATGTTACTTTTCATCGAACAGGAATTGGCTAACTCCCTGGATTTAGATGAAGTCATTGATGAGTTCAAGCGATTGATCCCAACAGAACGAAGAATGGTATTGTGAGTTGTAATTGTGTCCAAGTGAGTGGCTGGAAGGCGTATATTTTTTGACACCTATTATATTACAGATTTTACGACGTTTATTCATAATATTGTTCAATTTTCGTTGCCGCTTTGATTTAAGTTACCTGCGCTATGCACCAAAACTTGTTGTTCTCAAGTTCCTATGTATTATTTTATAATCCTTATCTTTATCTTATCATTACTTTGATATTACTATTACTGTGCTGGATAATAATTTATAAAATATAATAAAACCAGCATATTATTATTTCGTGATTAGTATAATTGCGTAGGCATACGGTTTCAAATGTATAGGCATTTGAATGTATATGTGTACCATCAGAAGTTACTTTAAAAAGTTCATTGAGAAGAGGCTCCAGAATAGTAGTTATTAAAATGTGTATTTTTTCAATGTTCAAATTTTCTATCTCTACGCCCCCCCCCCCGCCCCCCCCCCCCCCCCCCCCCCCCCCCGATTCCCTGACGAATATATTTTTGCGGCTGTGCCGTACCTAACGATTTACCCTGCGCACGCCTATGAGTATTATCTGAAGTAGGATTTACCTAATAGTAATAGCCAATGCTAATAGTTTCTAACAAGGATTTCTTTCACACCTACACATAGATAAGTTTCAGCAGCATTATTTGCTCTATGGAAATTGAGGTGAAACCCCAATATGATTGTAGATAATCATTTTGAATAAACAAATAACACGAATGAAGTTTCTTTTGATCTGCATGCTTTACCTATGTCTGTCATTCTTCCTAAACATTTTGCGTTCAAGTCAACAAGTAGAATATAAATTTCAATTTGGAAGGATGTCCATAAGGGTGGGTACTTTGGTTCCACAGAATAATGCCTTTTACTTTTTCACATGCTTAGTAATGCCATAGATGAAGAGAACTCATTCACCTATGGTAACACCTTCAAATGGGGCTAGCTGGGATTATATCCAATTGCTTGGCTCCAGAGCAAGGAGCTGAATGTGGAAGGGATTGGGCAAACCCAGGGTTGCCCCGCCATCTTTCATCAAGCGTACAGATCAACTCCGTGACCAGAGGCATAACTTCAGAGTTCAGATATGACTCAATGAGGACCCCAGACCATATATCTAATGGGCATTCTTCCATCCAGATTTTGGCAAGGGTCAAAACTGGACAACAAACCTTGTTGTTCGATGCCCAACGGTTGGTGCGGGATATAAAATTTTGCGTTGCAGGAAAATGCACACCGGTCTTTTAATTTTGGAGCCCGTAGGAGGCCAAAGTTCTGAAAATGAGGCGCACATTTTGGCTATCAGCTTAGCGAGTAATTGTAACTTTTACGTTATGCCGTTATCGGTTCTGATGGATAAAATCCCTATTGTTTTCCATGTTAATTGTTTAGCTTTGAACCGAGAACGGCAAAATCAGAGTTATGAAATCGCACTGCAGAGTGCAGAGAGACTCTCCCCGGTCTTCCAGAACGGTACATACGTAGTTAAACATCACTGCATGTGACGAAGATTTAGTTGTGTGTAAATTGTTATGAATGCTCCGTTTCATACTTGTAGACATGACTCGTAAACTTGTTTTAACACTAGATTTTCATTAGAACAATAAATCATTCGAACTACAACGAATGCGAAAGTAAACTGTATACCTATACAGCTATAACGAAACATTGAGCGCTGTTCACTTCACTTAGAAGTTAGAATTCAAATAGGTTGAAATAGGTTTTGTTGGTTTTGAAATTTGTTTGAAATAGGTTTTTTCAGAAACTGGTGTTCAGGTTAGATGAAACTTATAAGTAGGTATACATTGCCCTAACTGTGTAACGGAAGCCGCAATTGTGATATCGGGGAGAGAAAGTATTCCGAAGATACATATACTTTGCAGAATTGTAAAAAAACATTTAAATAAAGCATATCTAGAATTTTTAGCTCTGCATGAGCTGTTTTCGATATTGTTCTCGAAATATTTGGATTCTTGCAAATTTTTTTTGTAAAAATTTTCCAATTTCTTTACAAAATGCAATAAAAAACATTCTGAATTAAAATTTGATTTACGAATCATGGAAGAACATGGCCAGTATTGTTATTCACATTAATGAATAACATTATATTCACACATGGCCTACTACTGGCGAATTACGATGTTCCACGTGTTTACCTACCGATATTCCTTCAAACAGCTTCGCTGAGGAACAATCACAATGGTATTTTCTGTTAAGCCTAGGGTGACCACATTTTCGAACTCAAAAACCGGGACATTTTCGTACGGTGGGAGGGGGGGGGGGGGGGGGGGGGGTCAAATGCCCATACACTCAGGGCCATAACGTGCCAAAACTGCACCTTGCTGAAAATAATGCAATGCCCCCCCCCCCCCCCCCCGCTCTCTAATTTATGATTTAAATTAGTCGAATTTACCGAGTTTACCGAATTTTGCAGCCCCCACTCCCGTTATCTGACCCCTACAATACACAATAATGGCAGATTAAGTTGTTCATTGAGCTGTGAAGTCGGGCCTCTTCCTTTAACTCGTACGGGATACACTTTCCAGGCCACACCTTCGGTCGGATCGCGGGGAAACCTATATTTTCGGAATCTTCACACTCCTGGCAACCAAATGAACCATTTTCATTTGAAAAAATTCACCCGTCAATTACTTAAAAGCGTTTTAGGTCAACCCTGTTTTGCCGGTATATTGAAATATGTCAGTTCCAGCTAAGAATTTTCCTGGCCACACGTGTGGCCATGTATACATGTGGCGTGTGGCCATAACATGTATACATGTTATTTGATCGAAAGATGTCAATTCCAGCTAAGAATTTACCTCTTACTGGGTACACTTTCCAGGCCACACCTGTTATTTGATCGCGACGAAACAAATATCAAAGGAATCCTCACACTTTTGACAACCAATTGAATACCTCAGAATCTCGAAATATCTCTTGGAAATCCAAAAAATTATACATTCAATTTACCTCAACAACCATAAAACAAATCAACACGTAAGGATTCAGACGGGATTTAATGAGGGTGTGGGCCGTTTATTGTGATTAACTACACTACATCCACAAACCAATCGCTTGGAAAAGTCACTACACAAAAATAACAAAGATCGTACGTAGATAAATTATTGATGAGCGTAGCGAGCGAAGCGAGCGGAGCGAAATCTTCAATTTCACTTACCCCAAAAAAAAGTCACTTGTGTATGTTTTTTTTTTTGTTTTTTTGTGTGTTTGTGCGCGCTCTACAGACCAAACGCCTGTACCGGCACGGATGAAAATTTCTGAGTATCTACCTCTGTTCTCAACTTAGACTCCCTACGTTTTTGAAAAAGATCGGTTCAGTAAATTTTTTATAAAACAATTTTTACGAAATTTTTCGATTTTTTCCGAATTTCGAACCCCTGTAAATTTCAAAGTTCTGAACATAACTTCACCAAAACTTCGAAACATGTTGACCTTATACATATTTATCATGCCTGCAAATCTTATTTCGGTAGGTTTTTCCAATTGGTTTTTATTAGCATTTTTGTGGTGTTTTTTTCGTGATTTGACGGCTGATTCAATACGAGTCCGGTTTCCTTCGTTTCTTTGGTTACCAGCTTTGTTGACCTCGAAGAGAAACAAAGGAACGTCAGAATCCGCATACATTTTCAAGTGATTAGAATTTTCGAGAAGGCAATGGTCAGGTTTGGTGCTCCATGGTTTTCTTGTGACTGCTGCAAGCACCTTTTAATCCGCTATACACAAACCGCTACATACGCTCATCTTCAACGCAACACAAATTTGCGTTCGCGAAGCCCTAGTTTGAAATAAAAGAGATAAAATTAATCAAGTGGAATAACTGGAAAACCAGGACATTTAGGCGTCCCAGGTGGTGTCTCTCGGGACGCCGGGATAGGGACCTGAAAACCAGGACTGTCCTGGGAAAACCGGGACGTCTGGTCACCCTAGTTAAGTCGCCAAAGTTTTCTGATGCCAATCGCAGCTCCAAAAAATGCCACATAACATGCCCAAGAAAGTGCTAGGTCAAGAGAATATTTTCAGTGAATATCTTTGTAGGTAAAATGATGCTCGAGCTTTTTAGCAACGGGTAGGTAGGTACGTTTTATCATACGTGTCAAATTTTATACCTAAAAGAATAATTGCTGTTTACAAATATTAATTATGTCTCTTTGAAGTACCTAGGTATGAATTGTTTAGGTATAAAAACAATGTTGAGTAGTTGAGAAGTAGGGAGTACTATGTGAGCCTCAAAATGAAAGCCTGAGTACCTAGGTATTCAGATATAAACCATTGTCACTGTTTCGTATCATATTCAAACCCGGCCACTTCTTGGTACCTCTGCTGATTGATTTGTGTTCAAATGCTGGGCCAATTATTCCAAAGCTGATTCATAATCTGTGAATTAATCTACAATTTCCCAAATAAAACAATCCATGCAGTTTGTTTTCTTTGGGAATTTTTTTTTGCATGTATGTAACTATATTACTATAACATTACTATAAGAAAATTCCAGTGGAAATGCTGCAGGGTAATTCAGTATAAACCAAATCTGGAAAACTACCACCAAATATATACCTATACCTACCTTACTATAAAGTATAAACCACCCATTAGTGTAATAATTAATAAAACACATCTAGACGTTTTTTACATGCAGAGCTACGCTTAAAAGGAGTGAATACAGTACTCGATCACCAACTTGGTACTCGGTACTCGAAAAATTACATGTTTTCCCGATCCCAGTATTACCCTTTCAACAAGTGTTATTATGTGGCAAAACCACGAATCCAGAGCCCTACATCAGTTCATAAGAAGTAAAGACCCAACAACTAGATGGATATAATGATTTATTTGTTGTTTATTATTATGCTTAAGTGGCATATCTATATGAATTCTTGGTCTATCTCAGTGTTCAACCAGTTGCATGTAATTGCATGAAGTGCTACCCTTACTAAAAATTTCTAGCAGGAAACTTATCGGTACATGAACGTATTTCATCAAAACGCAACGGATTTTTATTGTAACTGTTTGTAACTTGTTGTTTTTCATCGTAACTGATGGAAACTGCTCACATCTCAGCGGATTTGACCGTGGAGTCAGTGCCCGATTTACGCCTAGGCTGACGAGGCCTAGGGGCGCCGGGTCCGAGGGGGTCGCCAGAAAAGACGCCGCTTAGGTGTAGATAGATTAGACTCGAAGGGAAAAAAATAATATCTTTTTTAATGTTCTCTACAGTGCAGAGAAGCCAGGAAGTCAAGTTTTATTAAACTGCAATGTTTGAAAATAATAAAGGCTAAAGCACAATGTTAGCAATTTTAAGGAAAATACAACCGTCGATTCGGCAAATTTGAAAGATTCCGACAATAGTGCGGCTTTGCTGGCATGACAACAATGTTCTGCCCGGCTCCTCGGTTGCTATACTTTTGTTGAACATCAGTTTCCTTTTGGAAATTTTAGGAAATGATCATGAGATTTGAAGATACCAGCATTAAAACTTTGGTAACCTTGGCACCTACATGGTTAAACGTGGCATAAAAGATGACCAGTATAGCCGTGTTAGCTGTGATGGCGATGGATGTGTTTGTGTTCCTGATACTGGACATGGTCAGCAAAATTAGTTCAGTGGCCTCAGTGTAGCGATTTTGTAACTTATACGTTATGCCGTTATCGGTTCTGATGGATAAAATCCCTATTGTTGCCTATGTTAATTTTTTAACTTTGTAACCGAGAACGGCAAAGTCAGAGTTACGTAATCGCACTGCTGGTGCTTGTGTCGCATCTTGATCCATCGATCGAATGTATAATAATTGTGTGTGAACTGATTTCAAAAGTGCGATTAATTTTTCAACGCTGGCAGAATTTAAGAACCACCTCAGGTCAACAATGGCTGAGAAAAGACTCTCATCAATGTCCATAATGTAAATTGAGAGCGATTGTTGAATAAGTTAGAGACTATTGACATTATATAGAGTTTCGCGACAGTGAAATCACGGCGCAAAAACCTGTAGTGCGTTGTCAAGACAGCTCATCGGCATCGCATTTGTGGGTATAACATTTCTTCCAGTTCGTATTTCTTAAAACACTAATTATGCGCTACGTTTCATGGGATGGGGGGGGGAAGGCCCTTAATATATAAGCCTAGGGGCACCAATGGTGTAAATCGGGCACTGTGTGGAGTGCCGATCACTTGCGCGCAGTTGCAATGTGTTTCGCAAGGCAGAGGAAACTGAACGCATCTCATCACTTTAAAATGTATCTTATCGTCATTTGACCGTGGAGTGCCGACCAGTTGCGTGTAGTTGCAATGTGTTTTCACCAATGTTTTTTCCAATGACAGAAAGGCAGAAAAATTACAAGTCCACGGGCCAGTTTGTAATATCGCGTCTAGGTAGAGCTGATACCGAATTTGAATGATAATTTCAGTTTTTATCATATTAATTGGCTCAGGGTTGGAGTTGCAGTGAGTTTTTTCATAACGGCAACAATATAACAACATTAAATTTTGCACATACTTCATTTCTCAGAGTCAGATATCCAAACCCGAGTCAAAGAAAATTGTTAAACTGCCAAACCAGTTGTTAGGTAGCGTCCATTGCGTTAATTGGTCGAATTCCTTTTTGCACATGAACCTCACAGGTGTGGGTTCTGTCACTCATGCCACAACCTATGCCATCACGGCCAAGTATTATTATAAATACTCCTAACTATATTCATTTGCACTTCCTGATCAAGTGTTAAAATATTGATAATTTGATTCTAAACAGATACATTATACACACTTGTATTATGTAACAATTTAACACCATACACCCAGTGGTGCTGCTCCGCACAACCAAAAAATATGATTTCTCTGGTGCGCCTTGGTCTTGAGCAAAAGCCGGGCTAGAATCAGCCAATCTCAACCGGCCATAGCCGAAGACACGGGCTCAATCTCGATAAAATAATTATGTAATTTGTTTCAGTCTTGTCCTTCTCTGCGGGGCAGTGCGCCTCTTGCACTCGTATTTGCTTGTAGTATCAGTGTAAAAACCTGTCTTCAAGTTGAAAATAAAAACAATTTTACGTGACACTGTATAGATACTGATGATTTACAGTCTTTCTTGGGTGAGTTCAGAGCTGATTTCTGTTTGTGGAAGGTCATAATGTAGGTACTTTGGATTAGATCAAAATTTTGGTAATTCGTTTTCAAAGTGAAAGCAATTAAAAGATTTTATCATTTTAATTCCTAAATTTGTTCCAATTTTTAAGGATGATTTCAATTAGTAATGAAATTTCTATCTTATGAATTTTATTTAGATGGCATGCCAGCTAGTATATAGATGTTATGTTAATAAGTATGAATATAATTTGTTTACCTGCTAGGTAGGCTATTTAGGTTGAAGGTAGCAGGTAGGAAGCAATGGGTTATGATGACTTATGAGTAACAAATCCATGTCCACAATGAGATATGATGAGATGCGTTGAGATGCATTGAGTCTGGTGGAAAAGTGAATGCGTTTGATCGCATCTCATCGGTTGACTGTTTGAAAAAGTGAACGTATTTGATTGGATTTCATCGCCACTCTTCGAAAAAATCAGACTTCTGATGAGTTACGACAAGTTGAAACTCACCGCAACTGATCGGGTAACGCGATGAGTTTCGATGTGAAATTTTTAGTAAGGGATGTGGCTGGTTCTGATGTGTTATGTTGCGATTTTATATAATATGATATTCATAGGTATGAGTTAAGGACACTGTCCACAATGATGTTTCATCTGTATTGTCCATGCTCCTTTTGCATGGTCTGTGCAATGGAAATGATGTTCTTGCTGTGTAGTATAATATTAGTACCTACAAGAGAATATATAAATCTGTGTATAAACGATCAAATGTCCTTTCCCACACACAAGCTTTGCTTATGTGGGTACCTACCTATTTATTTGTTTATTTTATTTAGGTTATTTTCTACTTTGTTATGCTCATGTAGGTAGGTACCTATTAGTGAAAAAAATAATAACAAATAAATAACTTGAAAAAAAATCCGTTGTATAAAGCAAGTAGTACGATCTTAGATATAATAAAATTTTGATGAATTGTGATAGAAAAAAACTGTAATTCAACTTTAAGTACCGCCTGTTACCGGAAACACTGCCCTCGGATAAATTTTGTGATTGTAACTGAATGAAAGTTTACGGCAAAATCTGATTGGCAATCCATAATTTCTATAGCCATTCTAGATACATTTATACTCCGAGTGGAATTAATTGGACACAATTTCATTCAGGATGCTTCGACAGGGACCCTAGCTTTTTGAACGCAGCAGCGGTTCCTTACGATACCTAGGTATTCTATTCATAACTGAAACCACAGACAAAAGGTTACCCAAACATTTCCCTTGACTGCCGGCAAAAATTTTATTGCTGGCTTTCTGCGTAGCTGTTTTAGTATGGGAGTGGAATATCTGGGTAACCCTTCTACCTGTGCTGAAATAATTTAGAGTTCCGAGTAATCATAAAAAAATTTGACACATTTATTGGAATAAATGTGCCCAGGTATGAGGAAAGCAAGGGTTTAAAGTTTAGTTTAACTTGTTACCAGAGAGTGAAGTGCGTGTCGCTAGATTAATGCCACAATTGGCATTTAAACCCATTAGTCTGAACTGTAATTTCAGTAAAGCTGTCCTCCTGCCATCGAAACTCAATAGCAAGCCTGCCGGCTATCGCACAGCCAGTCATGGGTTCTCACCTCCTGGCACTTATGGTTCATAATCATAACTAATATTTTTTCAGTTCAGTGAATGTCAATATGGTTCATTACCTACGTACCTTGGTTGTCTGTGGAATGCAACCTGATGCAGTTATCCATAGCAGACCGTAGCAATGTTGAACTTCACTTCAAAGTACTTACAAGTTTGGGAGTGTTCTTGCTCAGATTCATTCCCATAAATACTGTGACCTAGTGTTATAGACTATAGTATAGGCTCAAGGGATTAGTACTAAGCAAAGATACTTGTACTAAGAATGGATCAGGAAAGAAGTAGGTTGAAAGGTCCGCTAAACACATGGCAATATTGAAGCAAGACATATAAAATGTAATCGATTTCAAACAAAAAAAAAACATTAAATTCACTGCAGGCCAGAAAAAACTCAGGCACGACAAAGGCAAAATACGCTTTTAGAAAACAATGCTTACTAGACATGGTTCATTGTTTATAAAACTAAGCAATCAGTGACAGTTCAAAAGCATATCAATTTCAAAACCCATAAACCTAGGACTCGATGAAGATTGGCAGTTGAAAAAGTCGCAGACATTATGCAAGTCGAGCTTGCCAAACGATATCAACCTAATAAACACCTAGTAGGACAATACAAAATAAGTGAATTACATATACTAACAACATAAGATAGGTATGTATACAGATAAATAGGTATTCAGGCACCTACTGACTATTACAACATATAATATGAGTACCTAGTTCGAATAACTACCTACCGGACCGGAACTTCCGGAAATATGAATGATCAGATTTGCCCTCTAGGTATTTTTTGTCGAAAAGTTAAAAACAAACAATAGGGTCAAATCATTTTAGTCTACTGGTACACACATTTGCACACTAGGTATTACAACATAAATTGGTATATATATACTATATATATACTTATGTTCTTGAAAATGACGTTAAAAACGAACGAATATTTTATTTGTTTCTCTTTTGAAAATGGTAGGGTGTGTGTATGTGTGTGTGTTCACGACGACGATTGTAACACGAGAAGAGATTACTGGATAGGGCTCGTGGTTTTGCGAGCCCCGCGAGCAGTCGGGGAGTGGCACGCGGAACGGGGACGCGGTTTATTCCGTGATGAAGTGCGTCTTCAGGTACTTCATCATGCCGAACGTGCGGAACCGCTTCACGCCTGGAACAAACGGTCGCGGAGGTTAGAGAGTCGCCTCGCACGCAAGATCGGGTTCTCGTCGCTAAACAAGGAATTAATATCAAGTTGGTAGGAAAGCAAAGCAGGAGAAAATGTGCAACCAGCCCGGGATACAAACCCGGGTACCTCCTGATTGCTGGTCAGGTGCTTTACCATCTGAGCTATTCAGGCAAGCATTCTCTCACTTCAAAGGAGACAAAATGTCCTTATATAATATAAAGTTGTACCAACAATGAAGGCATTCATGTCAGATATCAGTAGTCGTTGACAAATAAGGGAATTAGTAATTATGTTTGCTAGCTCTGTTGAGAAGACCCAAAATATGCATTTGGATACATATTATGCTTAGGCTTAGCCATGGATGGCAATGGCACCGTGAGCTTTGCCTCTTCTCTTAGTGATAGGACTTTCCCACTGCCCACTGGGACTGTCTACCGCAACAATATCCAAGAGAATGTCGTCCTAATAATCCACACCAATGTCAACGTGGCTACATGAAAGCTTGAAAAGATTTGCGCAAGTCTTCAACCTGCAAGATTCCCAGCATCCCCCTCACTTGCAACTGTACTGCAGAGAACTGCAGTTAAAATGATGGGACAAAAATAAAACTGACTCCATTATTTTGGTTCACATCTAGTTAACACATACCAAGACTGAGCACTACGAAATTGCATTTTTGATGAGCGTAGCGAGCGGAGCGAAATCTTCAATTTCACTTACCCCAAAAAAAAGTCACTTGTGTATGTTTTTTTTTTTTTTTTGTGTGTTTGTGCGCGCTCTACAGACCAGACGCCTGAACCGACATGGATGAAAATTTCTGAGTATCTACCTCTGTTCTCAACTTAGACCCCCTGCGTTTTTGAAAAAGATCGGTTCAGTTAATTTTTTATAAATCAATTTTTACGAAATTTTTCGATTTTTTCAGAATTTTGAACCCCTGTAAATTTCAAAGTTCTGAACATAACTTCACCAAAACTTCTAAACATGTTGACCTTATACATATTTATCATGCCTGCAAATCTTAGTTCGGTAGGTTTTTCCAATTGGTTTTTATAAGCATTTTTGTGGTGTTTTTTTCGTGATTTGACGGCTGATTCAATACGAGTCCGGTTTCCTTCGTTTCCTTGGTTACCAGCTTTGTTGACCTCGAAGAGAAACAAAGGAACGTCAGAATCCGTATACATTTTCAAGTGATCAGAATTTTCGAGAAGGCAATGGTCAGGCTTGGTGCTCCATGGTTTTCTTGTGACTGCTACCTGCACCTTTTAATCCGCTATACACAAACCGCTACCTACGCTCATCTTCAACGCAACACAAATTGCGTTCGCGAAGCCCTAGTATAAAGTAACTGCAGTATTGTTCCTTATGAAAACTTAGAAATTGTTGTGTGAAGCTATCTAGTATAAATAAAGAAAATTTTATCCTTCTAAATATTTAAAACAATAAAACAAGTGTCCAATGAAATTGACTGTAGTTTCTGAATACGTAAAGTTGCACGTATCTCGTGACACTCACTTAAAAACCCAATCGAAACGCTCTGGGACTCACCGAAGACTTTCAGCAGCTCGTCGTCGCAGATGGCAAACTGCTTGTTCTTGGGGTCGTAGAGGTTGCGCTCCTTGATGATGGCCCAGACCTTCTTGACGACCTCGTGCCGCGCCATGGCGTCCTGGCCGACCACGGCGGCCAGCTCGGGCGTCAGGGTGTACGCCTTGGTGTAGCCCGTGTTGGTGCCGCCCTTCTGCGTACGCCGCAACGGCCACAAGCGAGGTTAGAGGGTGGAACGGGCAGAATTTCATCGGTCGCGGGTGGAGATGGGTGAGGGCTCGGGCGGGGTTAGAGGGTGGAACGGGCAGAATTTCAACGGTCGCGGGTGGAGATGGGTGAGGGCTCGGGCGGGGTTTGTGGGCAAGGCTAGGACAGGTAAAATTTCATCTGTACTACAATTACAACTGATGGTAGATTATAACTTGGAATAAATGTGGCTAGGTATCCAAGTGGATAAATATGATAGGAGAATAACAATTAGCAAAACAACTACTGAACTGTGCACAGAGATACTTCAAGATATCATCTGCTGCGAATGATTTAATTGATAAGAAGTTCAATGTGAAGCATATTTTGATTTTTCAGAAAGTTACATTTAGCACAAAGACGTGAAGTTATACTGGAGGATAAATGCAAAGACACTGTGAAGTGAATTAAATGCAAGTGTGCCATAAAAGGAACCAAACATATTTTTTTATGTAAAAAACATATTTTGAGAGACTTCCACTATTGAATTCTGGGGACAATGCAATTTCTGCTACTTGGGATTAACGCATCAGTTAAATTTCCAATGCATCAAGGATTCTGTAACTGCAGTAGGTAGCACAAGAACAATGATTTACAATTAAAAAAAAAAAAAAAAACTTAATACAAAAGCCAAACTCATCTTAAAGTCAGAGCTTGCCAATTATTTTTCTCCAGCGACATTGAACCCCCTGCCAAGTCCCTAAAAGTCCCCGGATAGAAGACGCACCTTCTTTCCTCCCTTTCCTCCTTTGGCTCCCTTCTTCCGGGAGGCTTTCGACCATTCTTCATCGTCCCCCTCATCGTCGCTATCGTCCTTGCCCTTCTTCTTGCCGGCCTTCTTCTTTGGGGTCGCCTTGGCCTTCTTCGCCGGACTGTAGTCGTCATCGCTAGCCGCGTCCTGGAACGAAACAAACACCGATCGTCACGCCCCATCCCATTCACTATCGGTTCCAGGTGTTTAACGATGCACTTTTTCGACAACAAGCCTTGCAAGTACAGGATTAATGCATACATTGCCAGAGAGCACTTGGGTGCTTTTGCAACCTATTTTAAACCCGGGATCCGAAACCTGAACCAGAACCGCAACCCGAAAGAACCCCTATTTTCATGGAACCAGAACCAGAATCAGAATCGTTATTTAATTTTTTATGGTACAGGAATCGGAACCGCTATTGGGATCGAAAAAATATCGATTCCTCTCAAATTCACAAAGGTTCCACGAACTCAAAACATTGAAACAAAAATTCCAAGTTATTTCATTCAATGGGAAAAATTTAACATTTCAGTCGCCTGTGGCCCAGAGTGAATAACAGCTTCGTAGAGGGATGCACTGAGAGAATTCGGTGCAGGGATTGAGTGAGAGGAGGTAAACAATTTTGATAACATCACGCAACGTTTGCCACTTTGAAGAAGACCGCGTTCTGTAATGCGCCACCATTTGTGATTGTGGGTTGTCATGACGGACCTACAGTCTCAGTGTGACATTTTTTACAAAAAAAATGAACTAATTAAGCCCCAATCAATGTCGCTTAAGGCGTAGCAAGGCAGCGATAGAAATGATAATCTTTAGAGGTACAGTTATTGGGTACCTCTCAATTTAAAAATTAAAAGAAAAACTTCAAAACATACATTATTCATTGGAACCTTTATTAGAACTGTTATTTTTGTTGGAACCGATTTTGGAACCTAAATTTTGATCCAAGGAACCGGAACCGAAATCGGAACCTGAATTCATTGTTTTAAGAACCGGAACCGTAATTTGAAATAATTAAGAACCTGAGCCGGAACCAGAACCGATATTTAAAAATAATCAGAACCAGAACCGGAATCGGAATCGTTATTGATTTCGGTTCAGATCCCTGTTTTAAACATCATCCACTAGCAAATTTAATTATTTCTGGTCGTTGGGCCAAGTAGTCCTAGCCCATGGGGTAGCTCGGTTCAATCAATTATATTTTTTATTTGACAACCTATAGTTACAGCTAAGGCCCATTTTACAATTGCCTTCACCCAGAGTCAACGCAGTAGTTAAGTTATTTGTCATGGCAACCGCCAATAGGATGCCGTGGAATCAATCTGTTTCTGCTAGATTTAGATGCTTTTAAACTAGAGTTGAAAATATGGCAAAATAGGGGGTAAGAAAATAAAGTATGTCATGGCACCAACACAAGAAGCCCTGGCCAGTTTAAAATAGTTCTTCTCTCTTTCCAAGCCCACCGCGTTTCCGGTCACCTACCTCGTCAGCCGAGGCCTCGTCGCTGTCGCTGGCCGCCTTCTTGGGCCGTTTCGCCGCCGGCTTCTTGGCGGGCGTAGTCGGCAGTTTCTTGGCCTTGGGCTTCTTCTCCTCCTCTTCCTCTTCATCCTCGTCCTCATCTTCCTCTTCGTCGTCGTCGTCGTCCTTGTTGACGCCGTTGCCCGACTTGGGCGACTGGATCTCCTTGAGGCATTTCATGACGAGAGCGTCCACCTCCTTCTTGCGCTCGGTGAGGTCGATCTCGAGCTGCTCCTCCAGCAGCGTCCGCACGCGCTTGGTCGACATCGAGTTGAGGTCCGCATCTTGGAGGATGGCTGCGGCAGACCGGCACCAACGAGCGGGGGTTAGAACCAGAGCCGGGCATGTGCAGACGGTGCACGCCCGAGAATTCGGTTACGGGTTATATGGGTTTTACAGCGAAAATTACTAGAATCGCAAAAAACGCTGGGTCACCGAAACGAAATACGATATTTTATAAAAATCTTTTTCTTAATTGTAGTCTGCCGCTATTGCCCACCGTGATATGTTTGGGAAAAAGGGTTCAATTGCAATTGCATTCAGCAATTGATACATTGCTAAAGCAGAAGTGCACACATGCAAGCGTCCCCATAAAAATGAAACAAAGTTGCGCTTAGACTACTTGTAGAGTTTTCAGCAAAGACTTTCGGTCAAAATGTTTCAAACTCGTACAGCGTACTACAAACTTTCTACCGTCCTATCCTACACTTAAGTTTAGCTTACCTCTAGATATGATTAGTTCG
Source organism: Nemoura dubitans (assembly GCA_921293005.1). Lineage (NCBI taxonomy): Eukaryota > Metazoa > Arthropoda > Insecta > Plecoptera > Nemouridae > Nemoura > Nemoura dubitans. Next base: position 43,859,432 of record OV121076.1, read on the forward strand.
ATGGATGGTTCTAGAGCCGTTAGTGGATGTTAAGATGTTTTTCACAATTTTGGCCCTAAAGGGCCTACAAACTCCAGTTTCAAGGCACTTCAAGGAGAGACACTTTAAAGGTTACAACCCTTCTAGATGATTAATAACCTAGGTATGTAAATTCTAACTTCATGCATTGATCATGATTTGTTTGATGATGATGGGGGACAGAGAATTACCTTCCCTGGGATACTATGTACCCTATCTTATCTTTAGCACTAGTTTTGAAAAAATCTGACTGGGATTTGAAAATTTGAATGCTAAATCAAAAGTCTCAGTGGTTGCCCGACGTTTTGAAACTATGCTAGTTAGTACTTTATCGATAGCTCGACTGACGTTAAAAAAGTGAACACAACTTACTAAATACTTGATAAACTTGAATGAATTTACTTGATACAGTAACTAGCATATGTTACGAAACGTCGGGAAACCAGTGAAACTTTTGATTTGGCATTCAAATCCCAGTTTGAAATTGTCTTTTTCACTGACCTGGCCTGATAGCTGCCTTGTGCCTAATCCTGGATTTCAGGGGAGCAAGGCCAATGGATGAGCATTAGCATTAATTATCAGCAATGAGAAATAATATCAAATTTCATACAATTTAGAGAGGTATCTTGGGACTTCTGCTAGGTAGGTACCTACTAGGATAGTAATTCCTGGAGTCCCGCCACAAACCGTCTTTAATATAACACAAAATTCATCCAGATAATAAAAGTTCATCCAGAAAAATCTTCTGTAGCCGCCACTATAACATATCAGATCTAAAGAAGCTCTTTTGAGACATAAATAATACATATCTATATTCCTATGCTTGCAGGTCTTGTGGGCATGGGGGGGGGGGAGGGAGGAAGTCTTAATTAGGTAGCCGTAGGTAGTACCTACCTACCCTATAAATTTGATTAACTAAAGGCAAGAATCATAGAGGTGAGAAAATTTTTCTGTGAAAGAAATAAAAATAATATATGATTGCAGGTAGGTGGAAAAGTCCGGATTGTCAATGACACATTTCGCTCACAAAAACATTTGGGAAGTGATCTTAAGTGATTGAAATGTTTCATCATTACTGAAAGATAAAGGTAGGCTTGTGATTGCTTGCATAATTCGTACAACACCAAATATATTTAATAACAAAATCCAGTCCCTAGCCCAATGTATGATACCGTTTATTGGTGTCCCTCTTTCGAACCCCGAAATGACCCAAGGCCCAACCACTTGTAATAATCGAGTGAGCTTATTTCTGTAAGTCCTCATTAATACTTGAAGCGACAGTTTACAATAGATTCAGTATTTTTTTTCGCGTTTTTAGGTGCAATCGGAGTTCGTACACGACTTCTGTAAGTGGCACAAAATAATTTTTCAATATTTGTTATTGAATAAGCTGGGAAGCGAAGGCGTCAGGAAGCCCAATGCTAGGAGCCATTTACAAGCCTTTGTGTTCATAACACTGCAGTGCGAATCCATCTTCTACTAGAGTAAAATGACGGAAATCCTTTACACACCCATGCTATTTTATGCTACCAAAATTTCCGTGATTTAATTTTAAGCAACATTTCGATACTGGTTCATGCTGAAATGCAATCTGGAATAAGTAATTTCGATTTACCGGCAATTTCCTTTCGGAGGTCTTCTTTAGAGATGTCTGCCATTTTGAGCTATCTGTTGTTTATGAAAGTGCTGCACTCTGGGTGCCAGCTGCGACAACAGGTTGCCTTTAGTACCGATATTTGCTGCCAGGTCACTTCAAAAATCTTGCAGCGAATTTTCCATCACCAGTGCATGATAGAGGACCGTAACTTTTTTGCACATGCAATAAATAATTGGTGCTATATACCATGACCCGATTTTGGTCAAGTACGTTTGCAAGTACTAGCCAGTAGAAAACATCGTCGCACTATCAAATAGATTTGTGTCAATTTATTAACGAATGACTAACAACAAAGTAATAGTTATAATGGAACAATAACTACATTGATATCAAAATGTATCGCCAAATTATCTAGGGATTCGTTAGCCATGAAAAACTTTCACGATTTCACCTCAATTCTATGCGAAATGTTTTCGCAAATGCCTCTATTTCCCAACACACACACACACACACATACACACACCGCATGCATGAAAGTCATACTTATTAGCAGATTTTTACGCCTAGTTTCATATTTTATGGTTTTTAGATAATAAGACCAAAGTCACGAATGCATTTATTACTTTGTACCTCGACAACTACAATTTTTTTTTTCGGTATTCGCAAATATTAGCGAGCACGCGATTCTGAAAACGCTAAACACTGTACCGTGCGAAACAATGAGATTTCAACCTAAACAACGCCGGGAGAGCAGCATAGGCTAGACATACAGGTATACGAAAGCCAATATGTCAAGTGTGTATGGTATGTGATCAAATGAATGTCCTCTAATCAAACGAAATACTTCCAGACATCTTTTTTTGTCGTCCGCTCAGCATTCGGCCGCGATTTTGTCGTCGATTTCGCAGCCCGCGCCGCAAGTATTGTTTTTAATTAGTTACACACACCGCACATAGAATTTTAATTAATCGGTATCGTGAATCACTCCTTGGGTAGACGTAGAGTCGAAACCACGAGATTGAAAAAGGAGTTAAAATTTACACCACACACACACACACACACACACACACACACACACACACACACACACACACACACAGACAAACATATTTAATATGCATGTGCATTTGCGCACAATTGAATTCCAATTGAGCTGGTTATGGTACGTTGCTCCCAATAACTTGGTAGTAAAGCTAACAAAAAACAGACTTCAGCACACAAAAACTCTACGTGCTTCTACTGAAAAACATTTGAATATGATATGGCTGTATTATTTATATAATAATAATGTTATGCGCGCTGCAAGAAACGCATTCTGTATCGTTGTTAGTTCGAACGGGTCGTAAAAATATCTAGGAAATTATTTGAAATGTGCAAATTTCATTAGCCTGATAAGAACGGTAAAAAGATTCCATTGTAGTTTCGCGTTTGAAATCATATACCATCATGGCTATGTATCTGGTGTCGACGCATTGGTAGATATTCAAATGAATATCTTGTTGCTTTTGTATCCAGGTTACAATTCTTCGCGAATGTTAGAAGTTCGTGCTAAATTCCTCAAAACTGAGGCATGCAGTGTAGGTAAAGTTATTTCCAACATTTTGGCATGTTTTTAAAGTTTCTGGAACTCATTGCAATTTTTAATAGGTTCAATTCATTCTTTGAATGACTCTGAATGGCACGCATGACTTGGAACAAAAGAGTATAGAATGATTGCTAGAATGAGTATACTTCATCCCGAAATTTGCTCAATCAGTCCCCACCATTTTACGCTCACTGTTGCGACCCTTGGTATAATATGTTAGTTGGACTTGTACCATGGAACCAGATTGTCCAAAATACTGTTCTTTACGGAAATGTTATAGTCTTTTCATCGACCAATTCTTGACCATTTGCTCCTTATAGCAGAAACTGGCCCTGGATCACAAACCTAATTAAATATTTTCACACTTAAAAAATCTCATTCCATTATCAACCTAGTAAATTACGGAACAAAAACATGGCAAAACACACACAACATAACCTAGTTTAAACAACCGCAACAAACAGCACACACAATGCAGCACGACAACGCATGAATTGTCACCAAAGCGAGATAGATACGAGAAGCAGGCGGCATTATTGTCCTCCCCATCCGTCGTGACAACCACCAGGAGCTCTCATCCCATCAACACGTGGTCGCATTGCACTTGCATTCCCAACGGCTACGCTCCACTACTCACTCGCAAATCGAACACAATTTACCAATCAACCTAATGAACTGCACACCCAGAACCAACAGCAATCACTCATCTGGTTCAACCGAATTTTTCCAAACATCATTGCGAGTTTGATGTATGGTTATGTTTATACAGCCATGTCGGTTGACATACGTTTCTTCGAGCCATGCGACTCTAGGCCAGTGTCATTCACCCCGAGCGCGACACTCGACAGAATTCAACAAAACGACGCTCGCCATTGATTGGCGAAAAATGCCCGACGTTCGTGTATGACATGCGTTTATTCGGGCCCGGAGGAGGATGTTAGTGGTTTCGGTAGTAGTTCTCGCAGTCTGCCCTGCCATGGGGCCGGCTGGCGCAACGCGAGACGCAGAAAGAAAGGTCAGTAACCGAAAGTACAAAACGAAATAATAATAAAAATTGAGCGAGGGCAGGGATAAACGAAACGAGTACGGCGGTGGCGGTGGCAGCGGCGGCGGTGGGGGGGAAAAAGCTGTGCGACTGGCGGCGAAAAAATGACTCTGTACTTGGTGTAGGTTAGGTTTCCATGGCGTGTACCGTGTACGTACTAAACGCAATGGAAGTAGCCGGCATATAATATGGAAAGCAGGTGCGAGTTCGGCGGCGTTGAATTGTGTGTTCACTTACAAATAAGTGTAGATGTGTGCTGAGCCCTTGTAAAAAAAATAAAGAATTTCTTCCTTTTGACACATGTCCTTTTTTGTATCGGTACGATAACGTCCAGGAACGATAAAAAGTCTGGTATAGGAAAAATAAAAGGAATCTATTCAACCGTGAGCTCTGCATGCATTGTGACTTTGACTAGACGAATTTCCCATGCATGCACCACATATTCTTGGAGTCGCTGAAGACGTGAGACAGATATATCATGTTTTAAAAGATGTGTGCAATGTGTGTTTTGTATGGTGCATTTATTTTGTTCTGTTCCCGGTCGCCTCATTGTGAAATGTACGGAATCATTCACTTTGGCCATGCCAGTCATGATCATCGTACCGGCAATTTAGTTGTCAATGAGTCTAGAAGATGTATTCACGACGCTAGCGTTCGCTGGGCATGAGATGATGCCGACGAGGCCGTTGAGAATGGCATGCTCGATCATTTGTATATACACATCGAGGTATGGTGGTGTGGTAGAAGGGGGTGGTGGGAGCGGACATGAGGAAACAGAGATTGATTTCAATCAACCATCCAACCAAATCAATCGGCGCGAGAAAAACCGATATCGAAGAACGTCATTATCAACATCGATTCAAATTCCGAAGTGAAAAAATGAGCGTGATCAAGTTGATTTCAATTGCATTTACCATTTGCGCCGATGTTTGAAAACGTCCGTGATTGGAACATAAAAAGCAATGTTCAAGGGCAAATTTAAGGGTCAGACTCCGGCGTAGCAAAACGCCGATGATGCCCCAAAGAACAGGCTGACCTTAGTCAAGACATGCCAACAAAGCACCGAGTTGAATCTCGCGAAAACGTGCGCACTAGGCGGGGCTCTTTAATATTTTATAGTATGCAGTGCACCTTAATTGTAGCAGATTTGTCAACAGCGAGCCTCTCTTGAAAGTGACCACTTAGATTTAATTGGCTACGCGAGTGATTACACGCCGCTTTATTTTCAGTTACCATAAGCTCCAATGACTTGACAAAAGAAATGCTGATCACGAAATTTGCCACCCACCTGGTCATGGGCAGATCACCATACAACCAGTGGTGTAGTCCAGGGTATACGCAGGTATACGGCGTCCTATACTCACATTATATTTGCAAAATTAGCTTGAACCCACATTTATGGTACGCTAATTCCTAGCCTCTTTACGACCAACTTTTGCGAGTTTTCATATTCAAGGTTTCAGCACTAAACTAAATATCCAGCCAATATATGTGCCACCTTGAGGTAAAAAAGGATACATACAAAGCTATCAGTGCCTCTAAGGAATCCAGAGAGATGGGGAGATGTTCTAATGCTATACATACCTAAAATAAAATCGTCTTAAGCGCCAGTCAGCCATTTTTAAAAACGTTGAAATTTTAGCATAAGGATTCAAGTGTATATAGTGTCGATAAACGACCTCCTCCCCCCCCCCTCCCCCTAACGGTTGACGACCCACCGGTTGATACGGTTGATACCCACTTTTATTTCCAGCACTACACCACTGCAGATAACGACGGGCAAACGGGCGCTCATGTTCGTGATTTACCATAGCCTCATAGGTACCTTCCCATCGAATAAACAAGCCGCGATTTTAAGCGCATCCTCCGCCCTTCAACGGTTCGACCGTAGCGCAACACAGATCATTCGCTGGAGATACCGATCTAATAGCTATAACGTTTCAATGCTCCGGCATTCATCGACGAATAAATACTATCTGCTGGCATCATCGCTTCTTAGCTAATTACGTAAGTGTTTGAGCAGCGCTACTGGTGGCTGGCTGAGTTTCAATTACTGCACAATGGCCTGTCAAACTGGTCGACTAAATAATTGGTATCGCCATGCCGACCGGCGTGGTAATTTTTCTCCGCGAACGGACGTATGTGTTGTGCACGCTGCTGTGCGTTCACTTGTTGGCGAGTGCAGTTTGTAGATTGTAGTTTGTAGTTTGTTGTTTGTTGTGCTCAGGCACGTAAACGGAACGAAGTAAAAACCGTACCGTACCGACCGGGTTTGGACAACCGATGTCGCGAGACTAAACTAGAAGGCGGGCATGTCTCCAGGTGTTCTCAGATGTTTGGAGTGGTTTTGAGAAAATGTTTTTTTTTTAGGTATTTTGTTTTGATCAACGAGATGGTCAACTTTTGCCCTCATCAGTGTTGAACGATCAACAGTAGGTATATACTAGAAGGAATTATATCATGGTGTTGACGATATACCTATACATGTGCAAAGATCATGAAATATAAGACTTCTTTTAAGACACGGGTTTTCAGTGGCACGTTAAATATCTAACGGTCTGTTAACTTGTTATTTGCTTAGAAACGTCCAATCAGAGCCCTTAATTTTCTTGCTAATGGACCGTTAGTATCTTAACGGGCAACTGAAAAACCGGCACTTAAACTATATTGCAATTAAAGGAAAACTACTAAAACGAACGACTCGGGAAAAATGTTTGGCAATCCAGGGAATTCCCAACAATAGAGTTTAGTGGAAAAAAGTATTAGGAAATATATCCCCCCAAAAGTCTACTTCCATGCAATCATGGGGATAAATTACTCAAAAATAATTCCTAGCACAACACTCTTTGCACTTCGGGTGAGGTTTTACCTTATTTTTATTATATTTTATTTAACGGCTTTAAAAAAATGATCATACAATTAACCCGTTTAAGTGTCCGCACCATAAAATATACAAAATGTACAAAATATACCAAATGAACATTCGTGTGAGGGAAAAACCGCGGTCCAGCCAGCAAGTCCAGAACGCCCAAACGTCGCCCACGGTCCACGTCCAAGTTCAAGTTCCCTAACCTTCCACAACGTCGCGGCATTCGCAGACTCGACAAGTCTGGCCGACGGGCGGGCGACGAGGCAGACGAAACAATCTCTCTCTAATTTATTAAATTGGTGGCTCATTTCAAGGTGGCGCAGCCTAGGTGCCGCAGCCTAGGTGCCGCACTACCGAACCTCAAGGTCGCCTCGTCCGCCGAATTTCATCTGCGCCGTGGCGGCCGTCTCTCTTTGTGACGAGTGGGCGAGCCAATAGGCCACTGTTTTCGAATTGTCAGTGCCCCACCCGTGCGTCCCGTCCCAGCTGCGACACAGGCGGCAGTGGCGTACAGGCATCGGTCGGGTTTGGGGAGAATTTCGGGTACGGGTGATTCGATTATCGGTATTTTTTTATAAGTAGCATAATGGAGATGTAATTTCGTTGATGTATTGATGTTTTCTTGCATAAAAGGCAAGAATTTGTTAATAATTAGCACATTTTCCCTATCTCTTCTTCAGATCCCTAAACATCGAGATGCTCTTAACAAAACACAATCAAAACAGTCACAGAGAGGTGAGGGTTATTTTCCTCTACATACTTGGGACCTTAAAGAGTCTAAATAAATTGTCTTACAACAGTTCTGTGCAAAATTGCAGTTATTCTGATATGAATGGAAATATGAATTGACCTTATTTGCTTTCGTACATTGCAAACAATGTGCTTCTACCATGAAAAACCGTGCACATATTAATTTATCAGTACCTGCGTAATTTATCAAGTTGTCCTGTCAATTTTTGATAAACTTGTGACATATTCAACGTCAGGCACCTCGACAGCGCGCTGTTATTCATTCGAATACCACGCCTGCACAAGATTGTGCTGAAATGAGTGTCGACGTGGCGTCCAATGCCAACAGGGGGGGGGGGGGGGGGGCTCCATTAATTTTAACTTGGAAAGGGTGCGATAAGAACAATCGGGAAAATGTCTATTTAGATTTCTCAGTCTCAGCCTACTGAGCAATTCTATAAATTATTGTTGAAGTCACGTCAGCCCACGTACGTAGTTTTAACCTGATGTGGGTTTCTTGCCAAATGTTTTAATTCAAATTATTGTATTTTAAGAATTAAACGAGTTAAACATCGTATTGAATCTAAGTCTGGCAGAGTGCTCGTGCTTCAAAATGAACTGCAAATTGGAATCACACATGCAAATTCACTTGGCGCGTCGAAATATGGACCGCCACATGACGCCACCAGTCCATCGCCCCAGCTACAAAACAAGCCGAGGAATTTTCGTGGTCGCACGCCTCCCAATGCAGCGCGCACTGCGTCCATCACGCAAGCATCCCGCGGAGAGACGCAAGTCGCCGCAGCCTCGCCACGGACTATCGGTGCAGATTCGGCCTCGCCGCAAAAGTGCATCAAACTTTTTACACACATCTTTCCAAGTTGATGCCATGAGCTGTATCCCTAATGACCGGTCCCTCGCTGAAAAATACACGGCGCCCAGAAAACATCCACCTAATCCCTATCTAATGGTCGTGCATACCAGTTATATTGGACTTATAAAGCAATTAAATAGGTATTAGAGGTTCATCATCTTATGCATATAGTAATATATCTCCACCCGAGGGTGGGAAGTTATATACATTTTTGCATAGCCTATCAATTTACGACCAGGCGTTTAGACTTCTTTCTTTCTCAGACAATCACGCCCCATAGAAACAGAAAATAAAAACCACACTGCCCCATTCGTAGGTGAAGACAAGAACACATTGTGCATATCATTATAACACATGTTTGATGCATTCAGATATGCATTCAATCACAATCGCTACACACACCAGTGCAACAAAGCCCAACAGGAAGTGTCATATGCATTGTACCTATCACTGGCATATAGATTTCAAAGGAGTTTCTTATGCCTTTAGAGACAACACAACAAATTGTGTGTCTATAAGGTGTTGAAAACGCTGCGAGCACACCTTTCGATGATCAAGTATGTATTGAGGTGGTCCGGGTTCGACCCCCTCCACCTCCCCTCTCTGTCTCTCGCTCTCTCTCGCGGCCAGCGGTCACTGTGGTCAACAACGGCGTGACCCCAACGTGTCACCGTGTCTCGATTGACCCCAGAGTCCTGGTTTGTGGCCACATCGATACCGAAAGCGCGCCGCGTCGTCGAGCAAAGTCCCACAGAACTGTGCGGAAAATCAGGGGCGGCCGCCTCGGCATCAGGCCATAGGTATTGCGTTGCCATCCACGGTTATAATAACAGACAATCGAGATGAACACCGAGAGCGCCGCTGTGTAGAGCTGGCTGCAAGTGGCGTCTCTCATGCAGCATTATTAACCTGTTGATTTAGATAATATAATATAATTTCGCGCTGTGCCGTTTAACGATTGGGAGTCTGTCGGAGAGCGAGAGAGCGAGCGAATGCGGGGAGAGCGTGAGACAGGCCACGGGGGCGAGACGGGGTCGGGGGTGGGTTTCGGGAAACTAGGTCAGTTCCTTGTTTCCCCCGGCCGACTTGCATGTGCACCCCCGACCGCCCCCGCCCCCCCCCCCCCCGCCCCGCCCCCCGCCCGCGTTGCCTCGCGTAGACGACGCTGTCAATCAGGCCGTTTCCCCTCCACCGCCTCCCTGCCGCCCCCGAACCACCCCCCGGTAACGATGTCGCGGGAGCTGGTAGCGTGCTCTCGGTGCGCTGCGGGGAAAGGGTGAGGGTGCAGCCAACATGGGCGCCCCGGAAAAGCGAGCGAATTAGTGATTTTTCTTGAGACAAAGAAGTTGCTGAGCGAAAAGTGAAGAGTTTTTTTCTTGAAGGTTAATTTGATGGTTTTTGCTGTGTACGTAGTATATGTTTGTGAATAATTACTTCCTTTTCCAGCGACAGTGGTTGTTACTTCTTTGTGCACAGGGAAGGAGTACCTAATTTACACGACGCTGTAGCTATACTTTATCAAATTTCCGGTAAACTATATTTTTCTTCAAGACTCAGGCTGGGAAATTATGTGTTATTGAGGTTATGCTTGCTCTCTATAGGTACTAAGACACATCCAAATTCCCAGACATTCCGACGTATCCTAAGCGCTCCATGCACCAAGTCATCCCGCACCACGTGACCACACCCCAGCGCGATCCCAAAGCGTCCAGCATTGACCCAAACCCACCCAAACCCATCCAAACCCATCCAAACCCATCCAAACCCATCCAAACCCAACCAAACCCATGCATGGCTCGCTCGCTTGGCCGTGGCTCACGTTTTCCGAAACGCTAGTAGCGCCGCTTTGGCCATGGCTTTCCAGTTGGTGAGTGCCTGAACTGACCACGGGGCAACGTATCCTTCGTTGTCTTCGCCTCTATGCGACTTGCCGCGTCGTCGCCGCCGCCGCCGCCGCCGTCGTCGCCGCCGTCGCAGCATTTTAGAGTTTATGACCCCTTCGGTACCAGACGTGTCCCCCCGTCCTCTCGTCCCACCGTCGTCGTTGTCGTCGTCTACCCCCTCACGAGCCCCTTCGTGTGTGTGTGTGTGTGTGTGTGTGTGTGTGTGTGTGTGTGTGTGTGTGTGAGTGAGGGTTTGGGGCCCCCTGACCCCCCTGCTCTGCCCTGCCAAACATGCCACGCTCGTTTGGCGCAGTTGAGTTACTTAGCAACAATTTCACATCACCTGGCTTGCAATTGGAAGGCGCAGGCGAGCTAGCGCTGGGGAAAAAGTTAATAAAAATAGTAAAAAGTCGCATTTGCCAGTGCGAGCGATGGACGGCGGCAGCCGACTTTGTCTGAGCCATCTGTTTGATAAGGTATTTTTACAGTAACGTATGCGCAAAGGATCGCACAAAAGAATCAAGAAACTCTGCGAGCAATGACCCAAAAAAAGAAGAAAAAACGTTTCAGAATCCATCCACTGCGAATTGCATTCTTATAATATAATGCAGTATGTGAAGTCGGTTTTGACGTGGCTGTTTCTTGGACGCATACGGGGGGGGGGGGAGGGGGGTTGAAGGGGCACCTTGCCCCCTGAGATCCGGGGGCGCCCGGGCTTGTTGCGTTATGCGACCAAAGGGGGGGGGGGGGGGCCCGCCCCGCGAAAAGAAGGTGCATCTTTCCGTCTCGTCGAGTGGAGCTCTATTGATTAGCTGCACGTGGGCGTCGGGATTATTTCGCGAGGGCTGCAGCCGCCATTCTTGCACCGGCGTCGGCGTCGGCGTCGGCGTCGGCGTCGGTCTGTGTGAGGCGTCGTTTCAGTTGGGTGGAAACCACTAGGCGCCACATATTTTTTTATTTGCAACGAAAACGTTGTAAGAGAAATAAAAAGATGTGCTATATAAAGGTAGTATATATACTTATATATAGGTATAGTATAATTGAAATAAAGTTAATTAGATTTTTAATTGCTTCCACGTCGATAAGAAAATGTCCGATTGAAGCGCAATGATTTGAAAGCAGCTGTGGATTAGAGATTTTAATGGCAAACGCTAGAAATGATGCGCTAGATCGGTGCATCGGAATCTCAACAAACGAAACTAAATATTTAATCCGGGAGTGTTAAAATATAGCTATAATTGGAATACCTTTCGGTTATCTAGAAACTACTGAACATTTCCTAGAAACGATGCTCTGAGTCTTGGGACCACGAGGCAATCTCGATGATTGATAGCTAATCGAGTATTCATTCACATGAGCGATGAAAATGGAAAAGCCACCTGCATAAACCTATAGTTTACGAGATTTCCCATGGAAGAGTGCTATAGGTATATGCTGCCAAGCGACGCCGCATAAAGCATATTACATAAAACATTCAATAAACTAATGTAAAAGTCGCCACAACAACGCTATACGTTTATTTCATCTATAAATAAAACACAATACAGTAGCAGCCTCATTGGCACTCCATCAAAATCCAGCGACAACAATGGTCGACTGTCAGCTGATAGCGACGTCAAAGACGCATATCTATATGTAGTCAAGTGGTCCAGATAGGTCCATTGATGCTGGAAACACGTTAGCGGCGTCGTCGAGTCGAGCGTCGGGACGTCAGGCGTCGGTTGACCGCTCCCTCGCCCCACCTGCGTCTGGGATAAGGGCAAGGGTCGCCGATTAATCGAGTTTATCAAGGGTGCTGGGGGGGGGGGGGGTACCGTGGTATCGGCTTGACTGTAATGGGCCAAGTGTGCGGTTCACAGAGTTTCTTGTTAGGATCGCAATTACCTTCGCTGCCAGATAGTTATATGGTTTTAAGCGTGGGCGGGCGGCTCACCTTCGGTGAGATAGCGACGGGCATCTGATATAGGTTATTTTGACCTAGGGACGTTGGTTTATTTATGAATCTCATGGTAGGTACGTATTTTATTGAGCGCCAAAAAAATGTGTAGGTTATTGATGTTATCAAGTGCAGAACGTAGGTCGGGAATTCGATTTGGAGGTAAAATAAAATCTCACGGATTTGTGAACATCTTTATGACGGGAAATTCAGAAAACAGAAGCGTGGAAAATCTAAATTACATTTCTTTCCACAGAGACCATGCCAGTACCGTGACATGCCATGCCAGTCTGACAACGTTATGCAGATTTTCAGTACATTTTTCAATTGGAACTGAAGAACGCTACAGACAAGGCATTTTCTTGACTCGTTCGAAGTTGATTCACCCCGTTGTCCAATAACCAAGCACGATCCAGACACGATCCAGACATGATCCAGACAAGGTCCAGACACGATTGCACGCGTCCCTTTTGTAATGACGTTCCCTGTCCGACCTGGCATCTCCCATAATCGATTGGCCCACGCAATGGGCAGATAGAGACCATGTGCCCCTTTGGGGAGACACCGGCACCCTGCTAATGGAATATTAGCGTGAGCCCTTACGGCACACGCTATCGCTCCGAGCCATGAACCCAGGACCCACGTCCAGAAAACATGTACAGAAAACATGTCCAGAAAACATGTCCAGAAAACATGCCCAGAAATCACGTGGGTTATCAGACATGCAAATCACAACCGAATGTAGACGAGTGTGTCTGTGTTTTTTTGGCGACAATTTGTGCCATTGTTCGCCATATAGGTTTATTGACCGGTGAATGACAAAATTATGTAAGCTTAAAAGTTTTCGGAGTATTTTTAAATGATAGCTGCAACGCGGTGTTTCCTGTCACGCTGCCTTAAATACGGTGCGCCAAAACAAATAAAAAACGGTCCGCCACGACCATGACCATAACGAAACTATCAAGCATTTGCCGCCGAGTAGTTCACAGGAATTTAAAAACTAGTGGCTGAGAGAAGAAAAAAAACGGAATTTTGTGACTGAAAGTAAAGTATTTATAGGAACGCTGACGAGCTCATATCGTCGCTATAATCGATTTAAAATCAGCTCTATGCTTTACCTACACATCTGATAGCTCGTTTGTCTCATTCGATTGAACGCGAAACTGTTGAACGCTGCCCCGCTATTGTCTTTCCACCGAAGTCCCCGGCAAACTTTTCAGCATTCCTATCCACCAGCGGCGACCATTCCAGCTCCAGCCACAACAACCCCAACCCCTATGCCACGGTAGACGATCCCGAAAGCGAGTTCGCCATGACGGGGTCAGCTCTACAATACTCCCGCGCCGCCATTTCCGAGCCAATTCCGAGCCAAACTAACCAGTTAATCAATTCAAATACACGCTCGATTAAGTCATCAGTGTGAATTAGTCTCCCCACACCCAAACACACAGACATCACTCATAATGTGGCCATGTGCCGAGCAATCGCGTCGCATCGAAAGCAATGCTAACGTGGGACGGCAGATTCGCACGAGCGTCCACGCTGCGCCGCGAACGGTGGTGGGTGCCGAAACTAGAATACCATGGCCTACGTGCGGCGACGTTCGGGCGAGGCCGTGGGCGCGATGGCGGTGGACGCTATAGTACGTCTCAGGTTCGGAAGTCCACAGAGCGTTTGTTATATTTCCGCGAGAACCCTCGTTTTGCATACCCCTTACTCTCCCATTGTGTAGAGTTGGCCGATGTCGGTCTGGATAACTTGTTTTCTAATCAGTAATCGGTTCGGTGCGGTCTTTGCTGCCTGGTCATTAAACATAATATCATGGCATACCTATATATACAAATCAAATGAACGATCAATAAACTGAGTGATCAGTCGTCAAAATAATATTCCTAGTGATTTACGAAATCTTAATTCTGGTTCGATTTTTTAATTTCAAAGTCATGAACAGATTATTTTTTTGTCGCGATTAATAATTCTTTGCATCGGACGTCACATAATCAGTGTGAATTAACTTGAGTAAAAACGCTCAAATTGATTGCGAAACAGGTAGCAGCCCCTTTTTTCCGAACCTTTTTGATGGAGCTGGCAGCGAACCACTGCCACCTAAGGCTGTGCATGACCAATGGCCCGGGGCGCTGGCAAAAGAACCTGAGACGTACTATAGCGCTGGAGACGCCAGCGCTTTCGGCCTGCCCCAACGCAAGACAGCGTGCGACGTCTCGGACAGAGCCGTCGTACGCACACCGCGCTAACCAAACCGCGACCGCGACCAGTGCACGCCCGTAATCGCGCTGCCGAATCGATTTAATGCTAATCGTCTCGTGTTTTAAATAATTCACATCTAGTCTGGTTTACATTATCATATTTTATAAGTAGCTCAAACTAATTAACAACTTTTTTAAAAGGAGCTCGTCCCTTTTTTCATTTATTTTTCATCATTTAAGTTATATGATGGTTCTGTTTCACTCCTTTATTATATATTTCACTAGATGTCTATCAAAGTTGGTTAGTTTCTTTCTCCGTCTTGCCGCGTCGGTTGCTGTGCGCGAGCGAGAACGCCGATGTTGTGTGTGTGTGAGTGTGTGTGTGTGTGTGTGTGTGTGCAGGCGGCGTGGTTGGTTGGTTCGGCAGAGTGCGGAGCGCTTCGCCTTGACTAGGTTGTTCACCTTTCAAAATGGATGCGTGGCCATGGGAGAGGTTGAAAGACTCAACTTACCTGTTATTGGCTAGGTCCGGGCCTGAGCGGCGACCTTCGGCAAGTTCGTTCACACTGCCTCAGACGACGACGACGACGACGACGGCGGCGGCGGCGGGGACGACGGCGAAACCGGCAAGAGCGCGTCCTGTGCGCTGGCCGGCCTCCTGGTCCTACCGCCGTGTACTGCCAAATGCTGAGTGCAGTTACCGCGCGGCGTACTCGTCCCTAAGCTCACTGTAACTCGGGTTTACAAACAGAGACAACGAATTTTCAGTCATCGCTAAAAGGTCATTGTGGGCCTTTTTTGCAATCAAATATCTTCAATCCAGTTTGCTAATTTCTATTCGCATGTCAGTCCTTGAATCAGCACCGAAGCCTCGGTCCCTTGTCTCTTATATAGATGGGTGCTAGGACCGATAATTTGATTTCGGGGGTGCACAGTTATTGATTGGCAGGTGGTCTGACCTTCGTACGCCAGGGTGTATTAACCCTGGCATCGGCTGTAAATGGGAGCAAGTTACGTGCACACGCCGTCGGCTTTGGTTTATTCGGGGGGGTCGACGTTTTTCGGGGTGGCTTTCCCGCTATCGATTTCCCGCCTGTTTTGACTAGTCCGCCGAGTTCACTGACCACGGCCAATGTGGCGCGAGTTGAGGAGATTAGTTTTCGGGGCGCCGCCGATGATTAAGTGTGTGTATACTGTTGCGAATTCAGCAAATTGCGCGCTGTGTGTAGGTACGTGAGACCGCTGCCTGCGTCAAATCTGTCTCGTTAAATTCGACACAGCTTGGCATCTGATGCGCTGCTAACAAATTGACTTTTCATGACTCTGATGGGGCATTTTCTTTCGGAAAATTGCCTCGCATCTCGACGCCAATTTGTGTCTTTTGTGTCGGCTACAAAACAAAATTCAGAGAAAAACACTTTTATGTACTTATATATATAAAAAACTATACGTCTCGTCTAGACATTTTCTTCAATCCACACTTTTCATCGCGGAATTCGTCGATGTCAACGGTAAAACCTCGACCAGGATAAAAGAGCGGGTCATAGCCCCACTCACTCTGCTATCCCGTCAACAATGTCAACCCTTCAACGCACTCGTCCACCCTCATCGCAACTGCCACGTGGCCAGTCACGCTGACATTATCCGCCATTTCCCCACGTGTCCACGTGCATCGAGCATCCGTAGCCGACAAGCTGAATGTGCTAATAGCATTGTTACCGCGGTGAGTAGCTTCGCCACATGCAGCTAACGCCCGTCGTCGGTGATACACATTCACCGACAGACGACGCAATCCGTTGCGGGCATCCAGCGAGAGAGGGTTATAAAGAGCACCGTCTACCCGTAATTATACCTTCCCTTTTCACACTTGTCATTGTTTTGCTGCGGCCGGACGGTGTACACGGTAATTACGACGGGTCGGCGACGACGGCGACGACGGCGACCGACTACTCAGGTATACACGTAGTACATAGTGCACCTCCCTTCGGCGCCGTCATACCGGGAAAATTGCATCGACTTCTTCCTATTAAACTCACCTAACCTATTCCTGTATACACCTCCTCCTTTATAAAGCGACTTCCGTAACGGAAAATCTTCAACGTACGCTATTATGTTTAATGTTTATAAGTGCAGTACACTCATTATGGGCGACGGTTTATAAAAATAGTGAACGATCGACGTAGTATGTACCTACTGACTTGTCTATATACACGCCGCGAGTTCGGCTTTCCTCGAGGTATTTCGGCGCGTTGTGCCGTGCCGTGTTGTGCATGCCCTAGTTTCCGCGTTCTGATGGCTTATGAATAAATCAGGCGCCCGTCTCGACTTTGGCCACCCACCTGCCGATTGCGCGCCATCGATTTTCGAGACCCGCCGCCATCGGTGCAAATGCCGTGTTATTTTGTTTGCCCACCTTTGTCCGAGTTGTCGTTGTGCAATATTATAACGAGGACTTCGGGTAAAAAGTCGTCGACGGCCGGACATGGGCGTCGCATTCGGCGTCCTTTCTTGCGGCGCGTCCGCGAATGGGACGTTTACATATTATAAATATACAGTCAATTGCGGAAGTTGGAAGAGCGTCGGCGGCGGCGGCGGCGGCGTCGACGCCTTTCAAGCGGCAAATCGTGAATGAGTTGCAGCATGTGTTTGTCAGCATGACGTTTCAATCTGGTCGATTTACTATTAATAATCTATAGTGCTGTGGAATGCTGTGCTTGCGCGCGGCTGTCCGGACATGCGTTCACACTGGTGGAGGTGCCGTGTTTAGAGGCAAGGGACGATGACATCTCTACGAAACTAGTAGGACCAAAGGTTTGCAGTGGATTTCACAAAATCCTTTCTTCACTTTTCAGTGTTTAGATAAAACAATTTTCGGTTGAGTCTATTTTCAATGCAGAATATACACTGAAATCAAAAGCGGTGCGTTCGGTTATTTGTCAATTTCCTTGCCCCGCGTCAAAGATGCGCGTTGCTGCGCGAAGTGTCCGACAGTCGGCGACTTTCGGGTATTTCTTGGCAGTCCGGAGGTTCGTTAGTAGAGTTTCCAGCCGCGGAACAGGCAAGTTGAGGCAGCCAGCCCAAGCCAGCCCGAGCGGCCAGCCGAAAGCAGCTTTCTGGTTGGCTCGAGTCCCCTCCATTAACCTGACATGCCATTCGCCAGTCCGTTCGACTATGAAATGCTACTTTTTTCTAGACAAGGTTTTAATATATATTTTTTGTTTGGCTATTCACGAAATAAAAAATATACAATGTTTAGCCTTGAAATATTTTTGAGCCGCTAGATATTTTTGCTTATTTTTCTGGCGGCGCTGCGCGGGGGATTGGTCGACTCCGCGGCGCGGACGTGGCCCTTTGTTTCGCGTCCAGCGTCTGCACGCAGACCGCCAAGTCGACCGGTGGCTGCAGAAGTCATTGGCGTCGCAGTCGCACCATCTCCTGAGGTCGGGTCCAGCCGGACAAGACGCGTTTTCAGTCATCGCTAAAATGTCGTTTGGACATCGGTTATCAGATTCTTCAATCAAGTTTGCTCACTTCGTCGGTCGTATCATTGGTCTTCTCAGGCTGGGTTCCATTCGCATGTCAGTCCCGGTATCAGCACCGAACTCTCGGCCTTTTGGCTGCGTGCTGGGACCGAGATGTTTGAGCCGGGCACAAAGGGGGGACATTGGTCTTCTCAGGATGGGTTCCATTCGCATGTCAGTCCTGGAGTCAGCACCGAACTCTCGGCCTTTTGGCTGCGTGCTGGAGCCGGGCAAGCCTGGTGACACGTTCGTCTTTTCTGATTGGACCCTACTATAGGTGCGGTCGTTGACGATTACAACTCTGTGATTGCTGGCTCGATGATAGCTGACTCAATGATTGCTGACTCGATGGCCAGCCGATGCCACGAGGCACCCGGCTTCGGGCCATGCACTTCTCAAGGAGATGCACCGACCTCTGAGCGGGCGGGCGAAAATGCATGTCGCGATGCACTTTGGTGCAGTGCATTTCGCGATGCAGTTTTCGGTGCGTGTCACGGTCAACGCAGGCTGCAGCGACCGACTGGGGCATGCTCCAAAAAGCATCGTAATAACGTACGCGCGGAGCGGCGGCCGTAACTCAAATTAAAACATCGTGTTAGGAGTTTCTTTTAAATCAAACAACCAACATTCATGTAGAAAAAATAATTAAGTTGCAGCCTAGAGAAATGTAAAAAATCGTTATATCGCTAATATGAAAATCGTGTACTATATATAGTGAGCCACTGACACGGATTCTATACTTAATTTTAAAATGGCATTAATTGACTTTGGTCGGTATTAAACATTTCTTCCCATCATTGTAGTCAATTGCCAAAGGTCAATTGCCAAAGGCCCCAAAAACACAGTGCTGATGCAGAAATGCTTTTACAAAGCTCAAAAGCATTCTTCGTAGTACAAAATGCTTGCCCAAAGTTTAAAGAAAAGCTCCAAATTGTACGAATGCTTTCCCAAATCTCAAGAGCAAAGTAAAAATGCTTTCCCAAGACATAAAACACCAAAGACACTTCCTCAAATCTCAAAAGAAAACTGAAAACAACCAACAATCTTTCTCAAAGCTCAAAACAAGCTCCAAAGTTCCGAAGTGGGACGTTTTCCCGGCCTTTCACCCCTGAAAGGCCAAAGCACAGAACACGCTCAATAAAATCCCCATCAGCTCCTCACATTCGTCAGCTGTCACCGCTTCTGCGCGCAGTCAGCGTCTTGCTAACCAGTGGGCAATGCCATTGTCTCGCTTCTCGGCTCTCGATCAAATCGCCATCAATCGGACAAACGACTAGCGCAGCCAAACAAAGGAGTAGCGCTGCGCGGCGCAGCGGTGCGCAGCGTGCGTGTGTTTCCGTTCCTCGTCGAGCGTTCGCGCTCGTGAGAATTCGGGTCGCCGTCGAAGCCGTCGTCGTCGTCGTGGAGGCCTCAACCGGCCCCGCGTTGCGATAGGTCATAGCCGCCTGAAATCCATTCTCATCAAAGTCGTACACGCCGTCGACGGAGAGCGACGATGCCGTCGACGTATTGGTGCGAGAGGGAAGGCTGCACTGGTCTTGTCGTGGCAGTAATCGCGCTCCTGCATTGCCATTGCGGGACAGCTGCGAAAATAATTGGACCTGGCGATTGTAAACGAAAATGGTTTTCTGTTTACAAAAACAAAAAAACAATAAAAAATGATTTTAGATTGAATTTCAGATACATTTTGTAAAAGCTGATGGTTTTTTGCGAACGTATTGATAGAGAAGCGACTGGTGATATGACAATGCTGACCGATCGCTTTTCCTCCGTGCGAGATGCCTGTTCCATTATAAGAATTCTAATAATAAAACCAGAAGTAAAATTTGAACCAAATCGCAAAACGAGAACTAAATAAACGGGAAAAATCAATAGCACTTCCTCAATATACAACAATAAATCATGTATTGCAACCAATAAAACAACAAAAATCAAACGCAAGTGGAATTAAAGCAGCACAATTTTCATCCATATTAACCACCTTTCAAACATCTCAACTTAATCTCCTCATTACAATAATTATCGTTTCTAAACTCAATGAAACGAACCGAGCATCGTTCAGGTCAATTAGCCAATCAAATATCTGGTGAAATGCTAATGGAATCAACGCCGACCCACCGGGATGTGATGTGCTCTATCCTGGTCCGCATGCCGGCAACCTTCTCACACGGCACACAGGCAGACGAGGAGCCATTGTTATCGGTGGTATCAGTGTAATTGGCGTGGTGCTCAGCAGCGGGAGGGCATTAGCACAGAGTGCGATACGCTAGCTGCTAGTCGGGACTTCAGGAGTCGGCCACGGATATGGCTGCTAAGCGGGCCGATACGAGGTGCAGGTAGCATTAGGTAGCTGCCGCAACAGCTGTAGCGAGGCAATGACAGCGATGCACTATATGCACATTCACTGACATTGTTGTTACGCAGACGTTTTCTGGTGCTAGTTTGCCATTGGTTTGATAGTGTGTTAGGATCATATAGCAAGAATGGAATTTTTTTCGTTGTAGTTTTTTATGTTTGTGCAGTGGTGGTTTCAGTTTTTTATTTTTAAATTTGTCTGATCAATTAGACAAATGCACAATGGTAATTGTGAAAATTATACGTACTTAGTTTTGAGAGAAATAGAATGCAGTGGCTGATTTGAAAGGGATGGATGATTAAGGAAAAGGGGCTGGAAATTTCCACGAGCAAGATGCAGCGCAGCTCTCGGCGTAGCTTTTTTCGTCCCAGTGTTGGAGCTAGAAAAGAAATACAAAAATCACCCATCATCGTTTGCATATCTCTTTGAATGGAGCAACCAGTCAGAGTGCTCCGCTTCTGCCCGATAGACAATTGCTACATATTTTGTGCCTAAAGGCATTTGAAAAGTATTTTATATTACCTATTTTGTATTTTTTCCCCGATACATTTACATGCAGAATGCTTTGCTGCAGTTCGAATGAAATTTCATGTTACGATGAAATAGAAAAGCTATCTACCATCATTTTGCGTGATTGGTTGATCGATCGACGAAACCAATATCTGGAATAAAAGTTTGTCATTTCGCATGGAAGATACACGCCTGGAATCTCCAGACAATGCCCAGAATGCCAGATCGTTTTAGGAAGTTCGGCGTAAATATTTAGTTGCTTCAAGCTCTGTATAGTCCCACTCCCACGCGGCTGTTTTGAGCAAGAATTCTGGCACTAAACATTCCCTGCCCGAAATTCTCGCGGAGATTTGGACGCAATTGCGACTCCCGAAATTCGCCGAAGAAGAAAGCGTGTAGGGGGATTCCGTTGGCTGAGCCTGGCTGAGACCTAAATGTGCTTGGGGGTCGCACGCCGATTTTGGGAATTCGTTTTCTCTGGTTGTGAATAAAGAAGCAAACTTGCTTTATAGAATCGTCAGTCGATACCAAAACTAATGTCCTTTCCATGCAAATATCTTCACATTTTGTGCGAGTATACTCTCAAAATTGAGTGATTATCAATATTCAAATTCCAAAGAACAACGTCGTATAAATTTGGATAGAAGAGAGTCGACGAAAGATTGGCCTGTGGAACCAATAAAGACGATTTTGGGAGAGCACCTGTCTTCCTTTTGTTGATCTTTCCAAAACCCGAAGTCAATCACGCACATTCACATCTATAGTAGCACATCCCTTTAAAGATCCACTACATATCAGATCGCAACCGATTAAAACTGGCAATTATCCAGGTGCTAGCAGCCGCCAATCAAAGTCCGCGCTGCAGCAACAATAAACCAAGATAAGAATCTCCAATGCGGACGGCTTTCCCACCCACAGCATGCGTCTTCGGCCGGAGCACTTGCCCTCCCAGAAGTACAGACGCGCCGGCGCACAACAACCAGAGTGCTAGTCGCATTTCGCAATGACGCATTGGCTCACTGAAAGCACAGCGTCTTCGTCTGGATTGCGAATTGCGACGCATCTCCTTGTATAAACAGTCTGGATGCGATAGTACACAAATCTGCAGAGCGCAGTCCATTTCGGCAATTACCGGCTTGTCTGGCAGTTGGCACGGAAAGCGCCAAACCCCAGTCCATATCCGGTGTCCAGCCTACGCCGCCTCCAAGACGAAAAAAAAACAACGCACGAATTCATCCTTTTCACAACGCCGCCAAGGAAATATTTTCATTCATAAAATGGCTAAGGCAGACGAAGATGCACTGCACATCATTTCATTGATATTTTTTCTTCGTTTTTCTCTTCGTGTACTAATCTTTGTTTAGCCTACGCCAGCGCTGTGCATTTGCGTTCGACGGCATGAGCGTCTTGAGCGACATGTAGAGTCGATTATGGTAACGGGCGTCGTACAAAGGAGCATTTGTCTGGCGTTGCCCGCGCGACGGCGTCCGGGTGCGCGATTTGCGCGTTTGCTACACACACAGACCCGAGATGAGACACGAGGCATTGAGAGATTCGCATGCTCGTGTCTAGGCGGGACTGGAGCTGGTGGCTGGAGTCTGCGAGTGCGAATCTGAAGACGACGACGTCTGGCAGGACGCGCGGAGGTCGCCTCGCCTCGTCACGTCACGTGGGTCGTGCGAACTGTTGGGGCAGACCGTGACCGCGTGCGCCAGCGAGCGGGTGCATCTTGGTGATCTTGGTCACCCGCCGGGAGAATCTGTGTCAAGCTGTGTTTTTATCGAGTTTTTGTTTTGTCCGGTGGTTCGTTGAATTTCGGACCGACGCAGCGAAGCCAACTGGCGAGGTGCGATTCTAACAGTGAGTACTAAAAAAAAAACACATAATTTGTAGTTTATTTATTATTGGTTTATCAATGTGCAGGCGCCATACGCCTTGTCACGAAATTCAAGGTGATACGGGGTGAAAATAAAACGCTTTCGTGTGCGGCGTTTCGCGAGCAGATGCCACGGTTTTGCGAATGGTATATTATATACAAATTCACAAAACTGCATGCAAAATGCATCCGGTACCCCTATGCAACATATACGTGCAACTGAATTATTTTACGATTACAAGTTTTCATCGATAAAAAAACTAGACGCCAATATCGGTAAATAATATACGAAACTGATGGGTGAATATACGGGGCAGCACGTAATTTGCGTGATTTCTGCTAAGCCTTTTATAGGCCTTATCACTCACACACACATACGTACACACACACATAGATTATAGTTTATTTGCATTTAGACATCACACACACACTCACACACCGATACGGCAGCGTCACGTGAGCACCAGTGCAACAACGTGCGGTGCAGTTGCACTTGGCCGGAAGAAGGAAATGCAGGAGGCCAAAGTTGGGCAAGCGAGAGCGACAAAGCGAACCGCCGTGGCACCGAGTGAGAGATCGAGAGTACTCGGTGATATTTTGTCAGAGTCGAACTGGATTCAGGATATTAGTTAATGCACATGCGCTCTAGTGAGTGTGTGAGTGTGTGTGTGTGTTTGTGCAGCAGAAAAACAAATTGATAAGAGCCAGGATGTGCCATAGTGTGGAATAATAATGTTCATTCTGTGGCTTCATGCAGCGCTATATGTGCAGCGATAAGGGATTGCACATGCATTGAGGTTGTTTGGTGGTCGAATTATTTACTAGGCCATGCTTGAAAAAAAGAAATCCTTTTGATAACAACGCTTGTTGTGTTATTTACGGATATGGAAATGCAGTTTCCATTGGCATTGTATGTCAGGTGACAATCGCTAGGGAATTGATACTTGACAGATATATGCCTCATCTATGGCACACATCGATATAGTAGGCATACGTTTTCTACATCACAAGGCAATGCCAGAAATGCCAATTAGCAATGCCAATTGATTTATTTTTTCTCTATTAGAATTTCAGTGGCCCCCCCATTTGAGCTGGATCGTAATTACGTTTAAATCCAACGGCAAAATGATCACATTGGTACTGTAGTGCAGAGCAAACAAACCAAACTTTATTCACTTTAGTTCGGTTTGACCTGTGGGTTCGACCTATAGTCGGGTTCAACTAGGGAATACGAGCTAATTACCTGGCTTGCCCATTACATATCTCGTCCCAGCACGCAGCCAAAAGGCCGAGGGTTCGGTGGCGAATGGAATTAAGCAAACTTTATTGAAGAGTCTGATAACCGATGCCCAAATGTCCTGATAGCGTTTATTACTGCGTATAAATGTCTCAAAAATACTATTCAATCTGGATTTTGAATCCATTGATTTCTCGACGTTTCGTAACATAAATTAGTAACTTCCTCTAAGGTGATTGTCGAGTGCTGGCATTCAAAATTATTAATATAAAATAGGTTTTTGTTGATTGATTGATTGATTGATTTCTTTATTTTGTTCACTTATTTCAGTATACATATTACAATTAAGAATTGGCATTCAATATAAAACTATAAGTGCTTATCAGTAATGAGAGACATTCATATACAAGTCAGAGCGTAGAGGTTCTCCCTCGAGATGATGTGGGAAGAGGGCTCTCATCCCCCCCACAACTTTCCCGTGAGAAAGCGTCCCTCCCGCACATTTTGGCCGACTCTAAGTTGGGCGCGAAGCGACTCCTTCCGCCGTGCACTGGTTCAGTCCCGCGCGTCGCAGGCCCGAAAGCGCACACGTGGAACACAAAGTTTTAATTCTGTTTTCCAAGAACGGCCATTAACCGGTCGACTTACAAAATTAGAATTAGCTCAAAATACGCAGCCAAAATACAGAGCGGCCTATAGACATAATGCACGTGTACTCATATGCACTAGAATATTTGACTACGCAGTAAGCAGCACTGCATATTTGGTCGATGCACACACAATTCTGTGTCGTCTACGTACACATTTTTTCTGTTTTTTTTATTTTTTGTCAGTAGCAAGATTTCGTCGTGAAATCTGTCTGGGTCGGCACTTTGCCCCGGCTCCGCCTCTGCCAGCTCGTTGAGACGACGACGCCGAGCGCGGAGGACGAGGGGGCAATTGACCCGGGCGCGGGGGCTTGCCACGTTTTGGTCGCCAGATAGCTTGACCCACATCTCAAGGGGCCACGCTCCCCGTTGCTCTGAAGGGTGCACCTATGTCGCAAGACAATTTTCATTTTTCTACGAGAGCGCACGGAAACGAGAATCAATATTGTTTTTGTATTTCTTGGTGTCTGGCTCGTATATTATATCTATACGTAGGGCATTGCTAGACTAGAAGGTAAATATTGATAACTCAGTGCAATTCTTTTTGTCACAAAAATTTGATATTATAGCAAACAGGATTTTTATTAAAACCTTTATTGTATCTCAGTTTGTTGTCTAGATGTCACTCTTCTTCTGTTTGCTTGGGGAAATTTCACCCCATGAAAACTTCCGCTTTTGAGATAAATGTTCGCGGATATTGCTGTTTTCAGTTGCGTTCATATTAAAATCAAAATCTCTTAGAAATGATGAACTCAACAAGCAAATGCCTAACAAAACATACCACGAGATCTTGGTCAAAATCTTTAGTTAGTATCAATTCGTTGTCATGCCACTATAAATGCCGTTTGCTTGGAGAAAATTCCTACTGTATATAAACTTCCTGTCCATAGACTAAACATAATACTCGAAGACGTTGTTATTTCAATTGCAAATTTCTTAGGGTGCAGAACTCAACGATCAGAATTACATCCGACGAAACCACCGAGATCTCGGATACAAATATTACCGAGTAGTTCCTGAATCAGAATCAACAGTCGATAGCAAAAATAGCAGTATTTTTCTGGACACTTGGTCGAATGTCACATGGTGCCGGTTCGGTCGCATTTCCTTCCTGGTTAATCGCTAACCCGATTGCAAGTCAATTAGCCGCGATGCACAGAAGTGCAAGTGCATGTTAGACGCTGCACCGAACCAGGATTCCAATTCTGTTCATTAGCTGCATAATGATTGACGCATTTACATGAAAGAGGAAAATGCAAATACTTTAGCGACAAGGAAGTGCGATGTTTTTGAGAATCTCGTTCCGATTACAAATCGTTTAATCATGTGCTTCTATAATTGGTTTCTTCTGGAGATGCACGGTCACAAGTGCATATTAAATTACCGCATAATCATCAATATAAATATAAATTGCCATGTTGTAAAAACAAAAATTTGTTGATATAATTCCATTCCTGTACTTTTTGTTTAACTCGTGACCTACATTATTGGCACAAATTCCGAAATACAAAATGTTTGTACAGTTTCATGTATTTTATCTTCGTTGATATTTTGTTTTAGAAGTTGGTACCAATCGTGAGATTTCTTTGCTAGATAAGAGATGTACTCGGTGTACTGTACACTCAGAATCTGGCAAGCCAATTATTATTAATCCATTCACAGTCAAACAGCAAAGCGTCAACAAAATATTGCAGCAAAAATCCAGCGCTTTTTTTCAGAAGAGCACTTTTATGGTTAGAACATTCCAGCCACCATGTTCACTCCCATCTAACAAGACGTGTGCCCCATAGACGAAAAGTTTGGGAAAATTTCGACTGGGGAGGGGGAGGGGGGGGGGGGGGGGAATTAAAGTTATCCAAAAATTCCTTAGGAGTCTAACAATTTCTGTGCGAGATTTCTCCGAAGTCGTGTTGTTCCTGGAAACGTCGATTCCAGCGCCAAATGTGCATAAAAGGAAGAAAATCACAAGAAAAGCTCGTTTTCCCTTTTGGAAAGAACCACGCTTTTCGGGCGTTTTTCCAACCGACATATTTTAAGAAAATGTTGAAAAAAACTTTCAATCTTTCTTATCTCTAAGCTTCTCTAAATCACAAAACGTATACAATGAGCAGAAATGTACAATTTCGACTCTTTTGGCTCGATGCAAATATCAATGGTAGAGAGAGAGAAAGTTTTTCCACGCGTATCACCGTACACCTCAAGGTCCATCCAAGCGTAGGCGGTATTCTGTGCGCGAATTGCCAGTTATTGTTTGCAATCTTCGAGTAATTAGCTGCATCGGATGCACAAGAACATCGTGCATTGTCGACGACTTGTCCGACATGAAGATGCACTTCGGCGCTGCACTTTGCTGCACTTTGCTGCACTTTGCTGCACTTTGCTGCATTCGATCGACAAGAGCCTAGCGAGCGGCGATACGCATTATCGCAGTACGCTAACCAATCGGGTGTGAACTGTGTAACTTTTCCGATAGAGGTTTGGAATCTCTCATAAGAAAGCGAGGTGTTTCACGTCTGGTTGACGGCAGAGCACTGAGACGGCGACAGTCCTCGGGTTTGGTACCATCACTCTCCCAATTGTGATGCATAGGAGACATGTCACTTTTTCATTCGATTTGGCTCAAAATCACTCGATAAAAAAAAAAATATATATAGTGTTTTGAAAATGCGTTGACATTTGACACAACGGGATAAAGCTGCAAGATCTATTATAGACAAAACGGCTGTCAATTACAATGGCTGCTTTCGCAGTCACGAAAATAGAAAACGGTGTATAAAATGAACTTACATCTATATCTTAGTCTTTGTGACCCATGCATTGTGGTTCTCCCCGTCTGCTATTTAGTTTGTGGCTGGGCGGTATTTAAGTGAATATCTTCTTTTGTTAGGTCAATGTTGCTAATAAATACTTAATGACAACAATGGAAGTGCTTGGCAAAATGCATTACAGCAACATTAATTACATGAAGAGATCAAGACAGATATCAATCAGTGCCTCCCTCTCACCCTGATCACTGATCCAGTATAGAACACTCTATGCCAAATTAGCTAGCGGAAAACGTTCATGCTAATTGTGCAAAATGCGCGAATTTTATCCTGGAAAATTGTATATTTGTCCAAGATACTTCATTACAGCTAACGCCATGAGAGCAGTGTCGATAAAAGAGTGCGTTACGCTTCGGCTGATAAGCGAAAACGCTATTAAATCGCAAAGCAGAACATCGCTCTATATTATAGTTCATGTACTCTGTGTACACAATTTGCGTTCCGGATAGCAGTGAATTGACCACAAAGGTCACAGAACCGAATATCACTACCAGATTTTTCATAATTTTTCCGTTCCTCGTGCATACATATTCAGCTTCCCATATCAATAACCTTGAATTGCTGAAAAATCACCATCGCATTTCGATCAAGCATTGAAATTACAACTCGTAATAAGCACTGGCGGGGTCATAAGGTTGCCGTTTTGCCATTTTTGACTGTTCGATTCGTAAAAATCGGACGACCAAAAGTCCAAAATTGTTGAAAAACACTTTTCAAGCGACTGACATCGATATAAATCAAATCAAAGATCATGGCTTTTCGTTCGCGATTATAAATTGCCAGTCTATAACCAAAAGATGATATTCATTTCCGATCACTAGTTTACAATAATTATGTAATGCGATTTTAAACAACGCATAATTATGCAAATACGGGGTTCGCTCGCTCGATGTTGAGCCGAGTACATACATCCATGGTACAGCATCCGCCCATTCGGCAACGATCTATCGCACACACAGCCTCCGGGTCCAAAACCACTGTTCAAACACGCGACAACAATTGACCAGACTTCAGAGACAAAGCCATCGATTGCGCATCAACAAAAATCAATGCATCACAGTTTTTCCTTGCGTAAATCAAACAAACCAACATCATCACAAAGCTTTCAAAATGATAACGAATTTTAAATATCGTGATGCGACCTGTCGGCAGTTGCATTGTCCTCAATATAACATTCGCATGGAGATGCTTCTCTTATAGTAAACCACGATAACATGCCAGTGGCAACAATTATGTTCTTTCTTAAAATTCCACGTGCACCTTGTGTACGATAACAGAATTGTAATATGTTTTAAATTTAAAAACGCGCGCATATTATTTGCTGATGTGCAAGTACATGTACTGAGTTCGGGCGGACTGCAGTATGATGCACATGTCATGCTCTTGCCAACAAGTCATGCCTTAGAAGATTCTAGCATCTCAATTCGCTATATTTATTTTTTTACTGAGTGCAATTTTGCTCACGGAATTTTCTCTAGACAAGACATCAGCAGGGGTGACCTGATTTCGTGTAACATAACGACATCGGCGTAACTACGCGCGAAACTGTGTTTACCGGATCGTTGTGAATTTATGTAACTTGATAATTAATTGTCATTTTTGTCGTTGTACTATAGGTATACCTTGTAATCATCTGTTCTCCGTATAGAAAAATAACAAGTGCAAGCTTCAAATCACATGCCGTCAATTTCATTTCGATACGGTGACGGTAAGAAGAGCTTGCTGTTTATTTTTTATTCAGCGATATTAGATTTCCACTTTGCCGTAAAAGTACTCCACAAGAGTTTTCCAATAGCGGGCAACAGCAGAATTGGCGCAAAACATTACATGCCAAGACATCAACTTCATAATTTCAGAGCAAAATTTTTGGTGTGCATGCATCCGCTATTAACATTGTGCCCTAAAAACTCGCCTACTTCCTTTATATAAGACATGAAAAACACAATTAAAAATGTATTCTAAATTTTAAATTCAAAATTCCAGGCATGACGAATCTAATATTACTCCGACAAGAACATATTATAGTAATGGCGCAGTCTTGATACCAAAAATATACGTGCTCAAAATGTGATTACAATATTAATCGCTGGTAGCCACGCGGAGCCGGGATGTGTTGCTGCATTATGCATCCACTTTTTATAACCACGACCACGAGATTTGAGAATGCGTCCCGGCCAAACATCTGCTGCACTTTTTCGCTGCTCCTGCATGCATTTTCACCCGCCTCTCACCAGCAATGCAATGCAATGCAGTGCAGTTCACGCAGAGACAGCTGGTTTATATGCCACCCGCCAAAGACTGCAGCAGCAGCAGCAGCCAGTGAGAGAATTGTTGCACCTATGCAATTATGATTATGTTATACACAATTTAATACACATCTCTTCAAGGTATATGTATAAGAAAGATGCTCATTAAAAAAAGATCCTCAACATTTTTACAAATGAAAATTTGAATTTTAAATAGAGTCTATCTTAATTATCCTTTGTTTCGCTAAAAACCTTATACGAACCTGCCAGCATTTCCTTAGATAATGAGCCTGAACTTTGAATTTCACATGCATTTTCTGCATCGCCACGTTATTAATGCTGCATATATATATTTAGGTGCAGCGCGGCCCAATCTATTTTCGTAATTAATTCATAATAATTGAGCGGCGATTACCGCGTGTGCAAAGCAACATTGGCGCGCTGCAACGGCAAGAAAGGAGCTTGCAATCTGCAATCGCAATCAGCCAATGCTTCCTCTCCGCTTCCTCTTTGAAATTCTGTGCCATCTGAAATCTCGCCACAAGGCCATTCTCGACGATGCACTTATCTGCATTCGACGCTCGTGCAAGCGATTATGAGTCACATAATGCATTCTACTAATTGGCCGTAATATGCAGTTTTGTTGCAATTCGATGCAGGCGAGTGCAGGCGCGATAGATGATTGGATAAGAAGAGGCACTAATTTTAGGTTGAGGAAGCTATAGGAACACTAAATGGGTCACTGCATTTTTCGGAAGATGGTCTTAATTATACTAATATACAAGAGACACGATCTGAAGAAGTTGTGTTCGAAGTTGGCAGGCATTTTCGCTAATTTTCCAGCGTGCTCACTAACGACGCCCCACGCGCAGGTGAAATTTTTGCAGACGGCCATAAAAGGTACGGCGAAACTTTCAAATGTGCATGCCCACACATACCTCTGAATTGTGTGCACGCAAATAGCAAAGATGTCAAAGTTTGTTACCAAAAACAAGGACGAATTTAATATCCGATACACGTTACGCTATGTACAGTACTGGTGTTATATAAGTATCATTTCGAAATGCTACTCGTCGAAAAGAAAAACCACTCGAGGGTCGTTAGCGAGGCGCCTTGGCCGTTGCATTCGGCTGCTTCTAAAAGTGCATCCGAAGGCCTTGGTTCGGATCCCGGTGTGCCGCACAAATTGCACAGTGCACTTTATACCGTAGATGCATTTTGCATCGACGACGACGACGACGACTTCAACGAGGCCAGGGCCGCTTATCAGCTTGTTTGAATATCGAGAAATTAACAAGTTTTCAAGAAAAATGGCAAAATTCGCTTGTATGTTTCGTGCCATTTTGTCTTGGTTAGCATTGAGCAGGGACAGACTGGCCGTGCTCGTGTCGACATGTTCAGTCTTGTTACGTGGGATACACTATAGACAAGGATCCGAGGGAAATGTGAATCGATTTTCATGAAATTTCAACACTCAATCCGAACTGGTTTTAACCTAGATATCTATGATTTTGTACAACTCAGGTGTAAAGGTTAATTTATGCGATAGAACATACGAGATTTGTGTAGAAAGAATCGATATTGTATCGATGTCATCGTAGAATATACATTTTTAAGCAATCGAAGTAATATCAACGGAATTAAAAGTTTGTTGTTGAAACAACCCTAATTCAAATTAGATGAGAACATAAGGATATTCTGAATATTTTCCATTGAATTTTCCTATTAATCGATGGTTTTTTCACAGGGTGCATCTTGTCCAAAAAGGCAAGCGATACTGTATCAAGTAACTTCAAAATTCGTTCCTAAAAGAGTAAAACTCTAGTTGCAAGGTTGGAAAGAACTCTTATAAGAATATTCTGATAAACAAAATGTTGCAGTGATTTTCCACAGAATTCGTCATGTTGTGTCACAATAACGTGACATTCCACCTTCACCTTTACCTTAATCGATTGTCCAATCTGAACGGAAATAAGACCAAAGATTCATTGCCGCGTACCTGGATAAAATTAGCGGCTATTTGCAGACTTTTTATTGTCGCTCCTTCCATTCTTCTCACTTTACCGGACAAGCGCCTTCGAATTGTCACGGTAAACAGCATGGGAAACACGACGGAGAAGAAGGGATACGAAGAGAAGGGAGGGGAGAAGAGGCGGCAAGAACGTCACAATGAACTGCATTAACTACATTCGTCACAACACTTTTGGCTGCAAAACAGCAAAAGGCAAAACAGGGAAAGTCTTCTTATTGGTACGGCGAGAGATGATTTTCAATTTGGGTTTTTGACTCGTTCTCTCTCTCTATAGCGACCTCTCTATCTTTCTCTCTATCTTTTCAACCATTTTGGAAAAGATTTTCAGGAAACCTTCGAAATCTCTCAACGTTATAGATCTGCTATGTGCTTAAATAATTTATTTTTTCTATATTTATTGAGGAAATTGAGATTTTTAACTATTTATATGCACATTGAACGTTTTTGGATATTATTTGCACGAAAATTCCACATCAAAACATTCGAAATTTCTGTTCATGTCTTTCTATGTACTTTCCGTGATTTGAGTAAGCAGTTTGAAGTTGTAATTAAAAAAGATCTGTCAAACTATGTCCGCTCATCCATCAACGAGACTCTGTCTGCACTGGGTCTTCCTAATCAAACAACATGACGATTGTGAAACATTTTCAGATGTTTCAGGGACAAATTAGTTATATAGAGCTGATTTTTATACTCATTTCAAACATTTGCAAAATGTGCTCATGGTGTATACCCTGTGCACAACAAGTTGCATTTTTGACGAACACGCGCGCACTTGCAGCTCATGCGTGTTCGAGTGTGTGTAATTGAGGCCGATTCTGCACTGATTACGCTAATCGATGATAATTATTTGTCAGCAATGCCACTGTGCTGTCCCGGCGCTATAGCAATTGATCGCCAGTTTTCTAATATTCTGTTATATACCCACCAATGAAATGGTGACCTGCACAATATGGTAATAGTTAGCATTCGCAAAAACATTTGCACAAAATTCTTTGACATTTTATGAGAGCACCGTGGTCATTTGGTAATTTGAAACTTGAAAAAATTTTCAAGCGACATAGATATGTTTCATTAGTTTGGGAGTATATTTGTGTAAACATGCTATTGCTATATTCTTAGACGTAGGTTAGGTTTAGAGTCTAACAATTTGGTAGGAATCTGCCCTCTGGTTCGTGATTAGAGTTGGATAATCTCGGTAGTACATATTCCAAGTATTCATGAGTCGTTTGGTGACCAAACACATCTGAAATATTTGCTAACACCATAATTTTTTATTAAAAAAAATTCGAAATTTAAATCTAAACGCTGCACCATTGTCATTTACACACAGATATTCCATGCATATGCTAAATTCGCCGTCTCAGATCGTGCTTGAATGAAGCCCCACAAGAATGCCCCT
Source organism: Nemoura dubitans (assembly GCA_921293005.1). Lineage (NCBI taxonomy): Eukaryota > Metazoa > Arthropoda > Insecta > Plecoptera > Nemouridae > Nemoura > Nemoura dubitans. The sequence goes on from OV121076.1 coordinate 43,892,827, forward strand.
CACCAATGTGCTCAACAAACCAAGAGATGGCGCTGTTATTGCTAATTCACTCGATCTGGAGTGCAGTCAATTCCCTTAGTCATATCGTCATATCATCACGGGAATGCGCTAAAATACCAGCACCAAGTTGACCCCACACACATAGTCTTTGCTTCTTCGACGGACTTTCTGTAAAAGCAAGTAAACGGTTGTCGTCTTGGTCAATTTTCGCATAAATTTCACATTCAAACGGAACGTCTCCTGGCTACAAATATTAACGAACATTTTTGGAAAAAATATACGTGTTACAAAAGAGTTGCTGAATGGGGGATGCTATATTTTTTGTTATATTTTGAAAACTGACAGCGGGGGGGATTTTCAAAAGTGCCATTTAATGAACTTTTAGGCACTTTTTGAAAATTCCCCCAGCTGTACGTTTTCAAAAAACGAAAAAAATAATAGCATCCCCCATTCAGCAATTTATTAACTACACATGTATTTAAAAAAAAATGTTCGTTAACATTTGTAGTGTTTGTGTGACGTGGGCTGTTTGATCGAAACTAGGGCGGTCGGGATTTGCGGAGACGTTTCCATTCCTGTTGCTAATTATCCGAGCTCGAGGTAAACGGATCACAATGCGCCGGCCGATTCACTAAGCCTCGCGTGCTTGGTGCAAGCCTGCAATTGCACTTCGGTTTGGTTCTTCTTCATCTTGGCCATAAGACGCCTGACTCGCGTTTATTACACTTTCAGACTAAGAAGCCTGACTCTATTATAACATTTTAAGAAGCTCCTAGATGTCCTAACGTATTTACGTGTGGCTAAAGCCTTATTCTATATCTGCGAATGTATTTTCAGCTCAACATTTTTTATTTTTCATTGCAAAAGTTGACAGATCAGATATAATATATGAAGGGAAGGGATCCATTTGTTTCAAAGCAAGCAAAAAAGTACAAACCTGATTATTGGCACTTAACGTTTAAAACTTATTAGCATGTCTATAATGGTCTTCTGAGGAAAAGCCGGGAAAACCAGCTTGAATTACTCGATGGAATTCGCTAACGTCAAATCCGGAATCTCCCTCGAGGCATGGGTCATGGTCCAGTGAAATATCTACAGCCGGTGAAAATGCAGCTCGTTTATATATAGATTAAATCGATTTACAATTTTATCATTTGTCCATGGCACACGATTTACGATTAACGATATATCATATTAATCTGTTTTGTAATTTAGTACAAGTTCCACTCACGTGTTTTTAATAAACCGATAGAGTGTGAATACCATAAACACATTCAAAAGCGAATATACAACGATTGCGAAAGGGAATTTTTTGAGTCAAAAAGGTCGGCCCCGGCGTCCTTGATGCGCTAGAATTGCACCAAGATTTCTGATCGAGGTGGCGGCGCCTGCAGGCACAGGACCTGTCATTCGTGCATCATGCACTCAGCCTCTCAGTGGCGTCATTCTTTCGTTCATTCTTTCGTTCATTCTTTAGTCTTTACTCCAAATTGACAAAAAAAATATGTTTTTGCCTGAACGAAACTACATTTCACGTTAAGATGGGGGCTGGATTTGCATCTTCCTCGAGGACCCACTGCTTCTACACACTATAGCGAAGGGTTATGTAACTATAAACTATACCCACAGAGCCTTTTGTCCGGCTCAATGCATGGCTTGTGAGGAATATGCAAATACACTCTCCTTCTAACGTACAGTGGAGATTACAAAGTGGATTTTCATCTTCTAAAGAGAACCCACTGCCAGAATGGTACCAAAATGGTGGTCCAAAATGGTCCAGTGTTGCCGTAAGTTGTTTTTGGCAATCTCAAGCCGTGAGACTATTTTTTTAAATTGACATCTTAGCTTATGTCTTACTCGTCACTACAAAAAATAAAATAATATATTTTTAAATTGTGGAATAGACACAACCTAACAAAACTTTGTCTGCCTTTATTGGGTTCCCCTATATCTTTAATTGTCTTTCATCGTAAACTAAATATGGAATTAATAGAATGATTGAAGTAGGATAAACTGAATTAATATAATTTGAAGTTAGACCTGACTTCATTTTTATTTTGCACGTAAAAACGGTAAAAACACAATCCTCGAAGTCATCAAATAACTGTGCCATTCGAGAAAGAGCAGCTGATTGCGCTGGGAATCGAAGGGACGCTGCTCGTGGCCTGATCAATCGCGTTTTGCCATGTGCAGCTGAACGCGAGTGTAATTCACTCGCTGACATGCCAGCCAGCAGCACACGAATATTGCTACAAGAAAATGCGAACTCGCATTTTTTCTAATTGAAATGCTACGTCAATTTTTTTGTTCCAAGTTCTGTTTTCGAACAATGCAAATTGAAATGCACTTCTTTTGTTTTAGAAATTAAATTTCTCGTCGATTTGATCTTTAAAATCATTTACTTCATCAGTTGGCTACGAAAAGAAAGCTGATGTTCTCTATATATAATAATATCGATTCACTCACAAACTCTCGTTATGTACTGTAACACGGAAACCTCTCCGTGAAATTAATATTCAAAATGACAACCAATTTAGTTGCACAAAACACGAAGGTTTGTTGGAGTATTTCCTGGCAAATGCTAATTGCCATTTTTAAGCCTACTTCACTTTTCCAGCCAAAGTAGTCAAGAGTACTGTTTAAATTGCTGCTTACTTAACTAAATAAAACTATCATTAGAACATGTTTAATGTACAGCGAACCATGGGGGGGGGGGGGGGGGAATAGCCGCTAGTCAATAGGAATTCCTACAAAATATTAATCTACCAAACGAGCAGCGGTTCTAAGTGAGTGGAACACGACTTGGCTGCGAAGAATACAAACGTGGAGGAATCGTGATCCAGGTTTTGCGAGTTGCAACAACAGTCGAGATATTTGACCCACACAATGTCCGACCTGTCAAATATGATGACACATTTGCTTTAATCATATTTCGTCTCATATTGCACCGATTATTTTCAGCCTGTTTAATGATGAAGGAAGTTGAGATAGTTATGTCATATATCATTCTTTTTAAATACCTTCATCGCGAGTAATTTGAAAAATCAAATTACAAAGGTAAGTATGATTCGTGAAAACTGTGACGAAATATGCACACGTATCATTTCATTCTATTGAACATGAATCTGACGTATCTAAACTTCATTTCACGTTGAGAAGGGGAGTTGATTTGCATCTTCAAAGAGGACCTACATGCTGCTAAACAAGAGCTAATATAGTTTCAAAACTTACAAGCCATGTCGTGAGCCAGACAAAAGGCTCTGGGGGAAGTTTTGAAACTCACAGCTTGAGTCTAGCAGCAGTTGATCTCTTGGTTGATGCAAATCCACTCGCCTTCTTAACGTGAAATGGACATAGGTACTCATTTTCACAGTTTAAATTAAACCCTATCGTTACTATTTATACGTGTTATGCCCGGTTTTTTCAAGTTTTTTAACTAACATTTGGGATCTTAAAAACAGTCGTGTTAGCCTAAGATTACCACAGCCTGGTGGACTTCGAAGTAACGTATCATTTGACTCTTTACGATTTATTAAGAGTATGATGGTAAATAATGGTAATGATAAATACCATTTTTAATGGCAATGATAAAAACTGAATCATATGACTATGGTATGGTACTCTATGATATGAAATCCCCAGAAAATGGCAAAGTCAAATTCATTCTAGTGTATGTGAGTTGACTTGGTAATAATCTGTTCTTGAGATGGCTCTCTGTTTAGAGCTTGCAATGTCATAAAACTTTGTTCCATCTAAAGAAGATATTTTGGAAATTGGGTAGGTATTCGAATGCGGATTTTTATGTGGTACACACTTTCTGTGATATACTGACGGAGTGAATAATCCGTTATAGCTAGCACGTTGATCGGCATTCGTGCAAGGGGTGGCAGGGTTGACAAATCCATTCCCGGCCATAGAAACTGCAGCTGCTATATTGCATTTTCGTGTCAGACGAGCAAGAGTGCAAAGAGGTGGAATTTGTCACATCGACAGATATTAATCGATAATGTCAGACCGCGTATCGATCTCGATTATTTATTTATTGGAGAAAATTGTGTGTTTTCAAAATTATCCTTCCTTGTTTTTCCCTTGAACTCAATTCTGTGGTGAATATTTATGTGTTTGGTAAGTCTTTGAGGAAACGCATAATATGTCTTTGCGACTATTTGAATGCTTGTGCTGAATACTAATCAATTGTTTCTAGTTTAATCTTAGTTTGAGGGTCGAAATACAGCATTAAAAGTAATTGTGACTTCCATGAAGTTACATTTTGTTTATAAGTAATATGTGACTAACTCAATTGCATTTGTATAAATACAATTAAAGTATGGATTAGGATTTTATGGTAAAGACGCAAAAGAATAATCAATTAATAAAGAATAAGTTCCAAGTTTCGCTACCTATCCCAGAGACTGCACAAATAAGTAGGTACATTTCAAATTTCAACTAAACTTCCGTACACACAGCCAAGAAACTTCATGTCCTAACAGCGTATGCTATTCATTTCCTAGTTCGTCAAAACCAAACGCACTGCAGAAAACCTATCAACCAAACAAACACCACGTGCTCTACTGCTGAAATATTCATCAACCGGCTGAGCCCATTTTTGCTCTACATGATGCGAACTTTCCAGAGGGGGAGGGGGGGAGGCTCGAGAATAGAAACGACGGTTGGTTTTTAAAAGGGAGTCAAAATGTCCTCTTCGTGATCAGTATAAAAGCGTATACACATTACCCAGTATTGTGACTATTGAAACAGCCACAAAAAAACAAGCGATGTGCCAGAAATGCCTCCCAAAGACTGTCGGAGCCGGACAACTTGAGCCATTCTTAAATTTCTTAGACCCGGTTTTTCAGTCGCACGTTAAGATACTAACGGTCCATTAGCAAGAAAATCAAAAGCTCTGATTGGACGTTGCTACGCAAATAACAAGCTAACAGGCCGTTAAATAATTAACGTGCCGCTGAAAAACCGAGTCTAAGACTCATTTCTTCTTGTCCTTTCTTTGGCACTGGTAAAAAAATACTATTTCAAACTGGGCTTGGCATGCTAAAAATCTAAATAACTGGTGTTCAAAAATTGTTTTCGGTGAACTATTTTGCACTGTAATTTTTTTCGAATTTCTTACCAGTTTACCGCAAATGCTTGACATTTCCGAACTCCAAACAGAACGTATTCGGTTTGCGTCCCCTCAGCCCATGGGTTTTCAATATTTCCATGCCAAATCCGGGTATACGTTTTACGTAGTTTAACTTCAATTAAAAAAACAGCCGTCATTTTCATTCCCGCTCCCGGGGATTTCGAGTACATCCAGCTAAAACACACATGTGCTCTCTGCGTGCCGACAGCTTCTCCCCGACCTGCGCTCTGTGCAGAGGGGGCTGAAAACCCACCCCCGCACTAGTTTGCCTTTCAGCCTATACGTATCCCCCATCTCTCCTGCTTTTTTTGTCTAGCTCATACACGAACATAGCAGGCCTGTACTTTATAAAACACAGCCTCGGCTCAAAGCCGGTGCATATATATGCATACATGGTATGTGTATGTGAGTGTGTGTGTGTTTGTGAGACGAAACTGCATGCATGCACTTACTGCATGTGCACCGAAACACTGGCTGCGTTCAACGAATGTAACCCCAACCGGCCGAGGGTTGCCCAAAGTTTTCAGTCACACCATTGGGACTTTATAATATACGAGTTTTTATATATGGTGTACGTGGATTTTTTTGAACTTTTTTTTTTTTTTTTTTGAATAAAAAGTAATCCTCTAGAGAAATCAAGTGACGAGAAGTAATTAGCTATATGGATTGCACCATACTTTTGTTTGCGTCTACCCGCGTACTACTGTTATCCTTAAAAAAGTCATGCGTAAATTTTGTGGTTTCTCCTTTGTGCCGAGTCGATATTATGCAAAAACTAGAGTTAACTTGACGTTTTTTTTTTTTGTATAAAATAGCGCGTTTGACGTTATACTTTTTTATTTTCATAGTTTGTTTTCAATCGGCATCACTTTTCCGCACTATAATTCATAATTATGTTTCCTCTCGCATATTTGCCTTGGGCGCATTATCGCATCATTATTCACGTCGCTGGACGGCACTGGTTATGGATTGGCGCTCGCAGGAGCAATTTATTATCGCTGAATTGAAACCGATAACCTATCGCACTTGTTTACTCTGGTTACAACCTATAGCAACTCTGACTGGTCATTCGTAAATATCCATTAGAGGTGGCTTTTGCTGGAACTGTTCTGAATTTGGCGAACTCAGCTTTAGCAGCTAGTGGTTACCAATGCTGGGACAGTTCTAACTGTATTTGGTGAACGCCTTAGCAGCCAGTGGTTACCATTGCTGGGACAGTTCTAACTGTATTTGGTGAACGCCTTAGCAGCTAGTGGTTACCATTGCTGGGATAGTTCTAACTGTATTTGGTGAACGCCTTAGCAGCTAGTAGTTACCATTGCTGGGACAGTTCTAACTGTATTTGGTGAACGCCTTAGCAGCTAGTGGTTACCATTGCTGGGACAGTTCTAACTGTCTTTGGTGAACGCCTTAGCAGCTAGTGGTTACCATTGCTGGGACAGTTCTAACTGTCTTTGGTGAACGCCTTAGCAGCTAGTGGTTACCAATGCTGGGACAGTTCTAACTGCCTTTGGTGAACGCCTTAGCAGCCAGTGGTTACCATTGTTGGGACAGTTCTAACTGTATTTGGTGAACGCCTTAGCAGCCAGTGGTTACCATTGCTGGGACAGTTCTAACTGTCTTTGGTGAACGCCTTAGCAGCTAGTGGTTACCATTGCTGGGACAGTTCTGTCTTTGGTGAATGCTTTAGCAGCTGGTGGTGACCATGAATGACCATTTGGCGCAGGAAATACTCGAGGGTTGCGTTCGCCAGTATTTTTGCACCGCTCTGGCCTGATAATAAATCAGGACATTCTTAGAATGTTTGCGCGTTTCGATCGAAGAGATCTGTCAGATCGATTTTGCTTTCATGATTTGCGCCTGTATGGTAGACACGATTGGCATGCTAGGTTAATAGGATTTTATGAAAGGTTATTAATTATTTAGAGCAGGGGTTTTGTCAACAGAAAAATCCATTTGAATGATTACCAATTCTCTTCAAACTAGGTTTACTATGGTTTTTTCTATGGTTCCACGAGGGTTTATGCGCGTGTTTAATAAAAACCCTCTAAAACTATAGAATTAATTCAATTATTTCTACTTCACTTCTATAAAATTTTTGATTTTCCCAATTGATAAGCAATTACTTTTTAGGAAACATAAGTAGGTGAAGCTTTAGAGAGCCCATCTTTTAGGGTGTAATGACCTCTGATGGATGTTATCTGTGGTGGTAAGTTTTGGTTTGATCGCACCGAGGTTACTTAAGCTGTGTTTACACGGTTCAATGTTTCGTTCAATGCATTGAACGAAACATTGAATGCTCTTGAAGAGCCGTTTACACGACTCAATGTTCTAAATTCATTGAAAATGGTGGCACAGCCTTCCAAAATCTTTGTTTCTAGATGGCAGTAAAATACCTTTCCTTCTATTGAAAGGAAAATTGAACGATACGTCCTAAAACATTTACTGAAACCTTGAATTCAAGCTTTCATTCAATGATTCAATGATTTCAATTGTTGTTTACACGGTTCAATGCATTGAATAGGTACACACTTGAATTCAATGCATTGGACGAAACATTGAATGCTCTTGAAGAGCCGTTTATACGACTCAATGTTCTAAATTCATTGAAAATGGTGGCACAGTCTTCCAAAATCTTTGTTTCTAGAAGGCAGTAAAATACCCTTCCTTGTATTGAAAGGAAAATTGAACGATATTTAGAACACGTCCTAAATGAGAAAACATTGAATTCAACCTTGAATTCAAGCTTTCATTCAATGATTCATTGAATTCAATTGTTGTTTACACGGTTCAATGCATTGAATACAACCTTGAATTCAATGCATTGAAAGAAACATTGAACCGTGTAAACACAGCTCTCGGCAATTTAGCTGCAAAATGTGGAGACAGTCGACATATAGATCGCGTACACAGGGGAACTCGGGTTTTGTTTCCCATCTTTGTATTCATAAGAATTGTGAGCGACCTTTAAAGGATTGTCCCGTTTGTCTCGTGACCTGCCCATCCTCTGCCGGGTCCGCACCAAAGTTTCCTTGCGTCACAAGTTTAAAACATATTCGAAAGAAACTTCTCTTTTTGATCGAACTCTCCAGCATGGTTTCGCTATGTTAAATTGCTAGCTCGCTACTGAACTCCCTGTTGAGTTTCAACCCGTTTTCAATTAGCTTAATACCGATATGATGGGTTTTCGTTTTAGTCTGGCTGAAAAATGATAATATATATAATAAAACCACGTCTAAAAAAAAATTCAACGCCGATCGTTCGCCGGCACCCCTTGCCCTGAGAGACCGACGCCTGCCAAATCCTGGAAAAACCGACGCCCGGTAAAACCGACGCCCGGTAAATCCGACGCCTGGTAAAACCGACGCCCGGTAAAACCGACGCCCGGTATAACCGACGCCTGGTAAAACATACGCCTGGTAAAACCGACGCCTGGTATAACCGACGCCTGGTATAACCGACGCCTGGTGAATCCCATGGTTATCACATTTTAGCAGTCGAACAGTTTTGGTTGTAATCGAACGTGCTCTAGAAATTGGTCCTCGTATCTGGCTCTACAGCTACTGATTCAAACGATTTTGTCTGCTTTTTGAAAAATCTTATGTCAATCCCCCAGTTTGATCTGACTGAATTGAGCTCCATTTCTAAAGCCGATCCTTTTATATTTGCCCATCGGTCCCATGTAGGCTCCTACAAAATTCCAGCTCCTATACATAATAATATGCACTTGTATTAGACTAAGCCACTAATTGGTTACAATTTAGCAGGAGACATACCCATTAGGAAAATAACCCAAGAAATAACCCGGCAATTTTATAGCAAATGCAACAACAACAGCATAAACAACACGGAATCTCTTTCCCTTTCGATCACACACAGCCGATCAAACTCCACATAAACAATAACTTTTTGCCGAGTCACCGAATAGCTACGGCACTACGGCACTACAACATTATGACACATCATAAAACTATCGCCTCCTCTGTATATGCAACTCCCAAACGCACAATGCACTTTTGTGCATCCCTGCAACGCGGAGATTAAGCCCAAAGAGTCGAGCTGCTGATGAATGCATCGCTAGACATGTGCATTGCACCTCACGAGGTGACGAAAGCTGAATGCACTGAAACTGCACTACTTCTCTCTCCCTCTAAACTGCAGTTGCGGCCTGCATATAGTGCATATATATAACATAATGATAACGAGTTGCCAGTCGGAGATAGGGCGCCGGCGACCAGGCCTACATGTTAGTGATTGTGTGTGTGTGTGTGTGTGTGTGAGTGTGTGAGTGTGTGTGGTGATTAAAAACTTGCACGCCGCTGCGAAAAGTGCAGCACACGAAAAGTGCAGTGTACATCGCGTATCGCGTGCACGCGTGCAGTTTTCAGATGCAGTTGGTCGTGTACACGAATTGCACTGTGCGCGTCTGATTACACATGCAGTCGGTCGCCATCGCGCTCGAACCGAACCGAACCGATGTATTAAATGCGTTTGACTTGACGGCTGTCAGAGCATCGGACTATCTCGCATTTCCAATCGGATATGCGATCCCTCACACAACGTTGGCGTGGAGAATAATGGTGCTAAATGACGCTGAAATATGACGCTCTGTGGAAAATTAAGGTGCCATATGCAATCTTATTCGCCTTCCGGATGCACTCTGTATCAAGGAAATGCCAATATGTGCATCAATGTGCATGGAATTTTCAGTAATGCAATTTATCATTGTATATAACAACCATAACTTATTATTATCTATCAACCAGTAAGAAAATTTCCTATGACATAGGTTCCTTGAATAAAACAAACCGTTCTATTGGATCTACCAGTTTGTATATATAAGGAGGCCGAGCGGGTATATCTAATTAACGAGAGAGAGAGAGAAGGGGTGAGAAGGAGAGAGGCGGAGGAAGAGGAGGAAAGAGATAGAGAGAGGACAATTGATTGACGATGGACAGCAAGTGCTCATGATCACTGCACAGTTGGGCAAGCGACTGCGATCTTGGAAAAGACTGTCGCCGGATCTCGACTGCACGGCGAATGATTCGTCGGTTCGCGGTTTTGCATGCGCTTGTCGACTGGCTGCTGGCATGGCGCAGAAATTCAATGCAGTTACCTAATTCGTTTGGTCGAAACTGCCATTGCACAACTGCATTCGCGACCTTGGCGTGGTCGCGTATATACGATTACAATTGTCAGCGAGCCACATAGCTATATAGCAAGTCGGAATAATTTTCAGCGTACGCCTATTTATTATGCTGTATACACATATACTATAGATCCAATATCACGTTGATAAACAGTCCCAGCGGTTATTAGCTATAGAATTAGTGATTTTTTCAAAAATTGTCGCGTGTTTCATGTTTTCATCGACGCGTTTTGTAGAAAGTCGCGTGCGGTGGTTTTTTTCGCTGCGCGTTTTGCGCGAATCGGTCGAACTGTATAATGTATAGGAAAATAAAAACGTGACTAACCTAATTTTGATTGGACAAAGTTGGCAATTGATGTTATTATAAAAGCTAGCCTCGCTCGGCGCTCGGCGATGCGAAATGCACTTGTGAGAAGTGCAGCAGCCGAATGCAAGTGTGCAGTGTGTAGGTATAGGTGCACGCTGTATGCACTCGCTGGCTGCTGCACAAACTGGCCGGCCTACATTCTTTCCGCTTTTGCTAATTGGTCGACCATTGCTAAATCGGAGAACATACTTACGCATATCATGCATAAGTGTGTGTGTATTCACTATAACTATATAACTATTGCCTATGCACTAAAATACAAATGCTTATATAACGTCATATATAAAATGCATCAGCAAAATTATATATTTTTTCATTTTCCATTCACTAATTACATGAATTTTGTTTGCATCTACTTAATTTAACTTGCATATAGTGATAGTTAAAACTCAACTATAGACCTCGAAATTGGGGTCACAACATCATAATGTGCATCTGGAAAATAATTCCGCATGAAGAAAAAAATCACTATTATGCATTTAAATTGTTCCGGAAATGCATTTGAAATGTGCATGTGAGATGGCTGCATTTATGGCCACACGAGGATGAATGCAGCATGTGTTTAAGAAGAGTCGCCGTCACATCGGCGCTGTATGCAGTTGCAGTTTTAAGTGCAGCAGTGTATAGAAATTAGTATTGCAGCGACGGCCAAGGTCCTTTGCACAGATACCAACCGAGCTACCACTTGCATTTGGAACCAGGAAATGCATTTCGTCCGCCTGCATTTCATAACCTTGGCGCGGCACTGTAACTAGTAACTACTAGCTAGATAGTTTGCCATCATCGGGCGGCCTATAGCGTTCGCGCAATCTACTATGCAAACTTGCTTAAAAACTTCTTTATAACTATAGTCGTAACTTAGGCCGCACTTCAAGGTTCTTTAATATACATTCAGTTTGGCTTGAGTGTGTGTGTGGGATGTTTGGTTGCGTCATAATGCATGAATTGCCCCGTGCGCCAGGGAAAACAAAACGAACAAAAAAGTGCATCCATGATAGGTAGTTATAGATCTATGAGCACATGCATCGACGGCACCTTGCGCAAGCTATTCGCCCGACAATTTGCCAGGCACGTGGCCGCCGTTCTTTTGGCTGGCACGGCTCGGACGTGGCGCAGACGCTGAGCCCATGTGCCGGTGGTCGCCATAGGGCTTCTGCCGTGCTTTTTGGGTCAAATGCAGTTGCAGTCGGTAATCCGGTGACGACAGCGACGGCGACGGCCTGCTGCAGGCCAGGGAGTGATTTCAAGGCAAGCCGATTAGCTGGGGTTGGGTGCTCGCTCGAAGGAGATCGAGGTGTTCACGGGGAGAGTCGTTTGATGGGAGAATGTACTCCGAAAGACTGTCATCTAGGTAAAACAATAGTAGGTGTCTAAAACTATCTCGCCATCACTGTTGTTACACCAGGAAAATGTGTCCCGATGTCTTTGTGCTTGCGTCTCGGTGCAAGAAATCTTTTATTTCGTTTGACGCATCGACACATCATCTTATTCTACCTTCTGAAGGGAAAAGGTCCAATCGCGCATTCAGTGCCCTACTTGGGTCGAATAGTGTCAGCAAATCTGTGCTGCAGAGTGCAGAGAGTTTATTAGTACTAATATAAGATGACAATTTAAAACAACAAAGTGTGTATAAGCTGACGATTCCGCACCTGGGTATCACTGAAGCAAACGAACTCCATTTCCAGCGTTGCTTTTCTTGCTCGCTCTCCCAGAGGAACATCCTATCACGCGCAGCATCATGTGTGTGTTTCCCCGTTACCCGTCTAACCTGAAAAGGAGTCGCTTCACCCCCTCCCCCCCTCATGCGTCTTCGACGGGACCGAGTGGACAGAGTGAACAGAGTGGAGGTGACAACGACGATGTACCAGGCACGCCGCCCGGCCAGACGGTCACCCGATACCGGCGATCGGGCACCCGATAGCCGGGCTTTTTTCACTGAGCCCGAGCCGACCATGCCTTCACTTGCACTGCCACTCGCTTGGACATGTCGTGCTATCACGTGCTATGGTCTTTGCTGTCGGGGATGTCGACAATACAAAGTTGCTGATTTTTGGATGTTGAAATCGTAGCATGTCGCTACGAAGATGATGGTTTTTGGATTTGTTGTCGTAGTCATCCCAATGTGATTGCTGTTCCTTGACAAGGCTGTGATCTATGTTTGTTTATATATGTACAGGTACTACCATCTGTCCTTCGGGCGTCTTCGTTTAGTGATTTGTATATTATGGCGCCGGCGTCTTGACTGTTTGAAGGTATAGGGTTTGATCTGGATTCACGAACCAAAGTTATCATAACCCTGGGGGGTGAATTTTTTATTATACCATGGTGATTACCACTAAAATGCCCGAAACATTGAATTTGATCGACTGAACAGATGTTGCACCCAGATTTTAGCCCCAAAATCTTTAAAACATAACCATAAATGGGCCTAGTCGAATTTCGGCTCTGTTCTCTGTAAGGTTTGCAGGAGAGAGCATTGGTGGACCAGGTCACGTGGACGATCATGCATGGAAGCTCATGGGGCGTCATGTTCATTGATCGGTCGAAATCTAGTTTTGACAACCAGTTTTATTTTCAGTAGGTATCTGCCTCACAAAACTCGCGAATTTGTTCTGACCCCCACTGGCATATAACATATATTTTTATAATTAAAATAACGAATTAAAAACGTCTCGAATCCTCTCTTTGATAGGAGCACTTCTATGTCACCAATTTTTAAAGAATGAAAACGTTTCCATACCTCGATTGAATTTTATTTCTATTAAAGGCTTCTGTTGTCTCTGTATCAAGTTTTTGGTTATTTCCGGTACCCGAGACCTTTCCGGTGACTTTCGTTTACTTCGTCCACGCGGGTCAGAGAAGATGCGATATAACAAAAGCAATTAAGCAAATTTAATTAATTTTCCAATACCAACTTTTTTGCAAGCAACGAAAAACTGCTGGCATCATGTGTTTTTAGTACAGAAAAGACACAGGACGCTGTTTGAATTTTCTTACCTAATTATGTCTTTTAGGCCATTGGACTCCAGTGAAATCTAATGCACAACTTCATAGTGTACCGATTTACCAGCTTGGTCGATCCTCATATCACGGAGCGAGGCAGTTGCTGATAGGAAAACAGGTTTTTCATAACGAGATTTGGATCCCCTAAGCTTGTTATCTAGTACTAGTTCATCCATGTGCTACTCCAAGTGGTCGGTACCTGGCGTACCTTTGTTGTTTTCAGACAAACCTTTCTGGGGACATAAACAAATTTAAACTTGGTCAACAACGTTCCTGATCAAAAAAATAAATCACATTGGATGTTAAGTTATCACTCATTTCGAAATTGGTTAAAAAAAAAATATATAGCAAGGACAAGGTATAGATATGAACCTAAAAATATAAAAAAACTTTCAGAGCCTTTGTTTTGCTTTAGTTTAAAACGAATGCAGACCACCATCCCAGCACACATGGCTGCCACTGGCGAGGGTATTTAGGCTGGCATCTCCCACGCTGAGGGCAAGGTGCTTTGCTCTTTGCGGCATTGTCTCTCATTTTCGTGTCCTCCATGTCGATGTTCATGTTCATGTCTTGCCATTGTAGTCATACACGTTGCCGTGTCTCGAGATAGGTAATTGTTTTCACAGCGACATTTAGCAGAGGCCTGCTCGACGCTATCAGCAGCGGCACATCAAATTGTGCCGCCAAGCGAACAGGCTTGTTTGCCAAACCTAAGAGGCCTCGACCTGATGCTTAGCTGCCCCCAAGGTGCACGCACTCTCGGAAAAAACCGCACACATTTTTACATATTAAAGCATGCATTTGAATCTGAAGGTCTTACATCAATTGATGATCTCTGGATATAATATATGAAATAAAATGAATTGGAAATAGCTTGTCACACTTGGAATGGCTGGCCACTCTGAAAGCCGAGCTTGGAACTAAACTTTGTGTTTCTAAGCTCTTTCAAATCCGCTGAAACTGTGTCCAATATATTTTGATTCACATATACCACGTGACTTTTTAACAAACTCTTAGTGAAATTCGAACAATAATTTTACTGGTACCTAGCCAGGCCACCAAGAAGGGTTCTAACTGTGACCAAAATAATTATTGAGTTGTTTGCAAATTTTAGGGAAGATTTTTAATATCACCGCTTGGATATATATCAGACTTCTTCTTTACGGGCAGGCGAAATTTAAGAAAACCTAGCCTTATCTTAACCAAACGAGAGAGGACACAAGGGAAGCTTGGTAGGAAATGCAGTCTTATTTAACGGAGGGAAAAGAGGAGAATCTGAAACAATCAAAACGCATAACGTTTGTTGACCGCTGAAGTCCTCCACATTTCGTTCAGTTGAAATCGCGGCATCAAGCGCCATGCTGCAATTCCTAGCGGTCAGAAACTGCTCTGAAACTTGCCAAAGCATCTGAAAAATCCAGAAACATTCATTTTATCTGAAACCTCAAAATTAACCAAGATTATGTGGCTGGAGCCATGGTGGCAGGATTCTTTATTTGTGAAGTGTGGCAGCCAACAAATTTGGTAAAGAAGGTTGAAATAAAACATTGCAGTTAACATTTTGCATACAAGACGGATGATTACTAGGCATCTTAACATGTGTTTATTATTATGCATAGAACTAAGGACATGAGGTCAATGCTAGAAATAAAGAATCACCAGGAATTCGTGCGAAATATCGACAAATCGACTTTCATTCGGAATTTTCATGAACGGCGTTTACGCAATTGTTCCCGCGACAAAGCGTACCGAGCGCACAATCACATGCGTTGTGCCAATTTTCCCCCGGATGCCATTTTCTCGGAAAAGCTCCGTGCATTTCCACGTCCTCTCCAGCGGCGGCCGACGGCCAAATGCAACAAAAACACGCGTCGATGAAAGGATCAACGGTATTGACACCAAATGCCCGGTCGGGTTTTCCATGTTCAGCGCACTAAATGCGCTCAACAGTCAACACGAAACCCCGGCTCATTCACGCGTATAACTCAGCCTCGGTGAGAGATGAGCGTCTCGTTTTTGTCAAGTGACGGAAATATAAGTTTGGAATGTCCAATGACAACAGAACTGACAGCTGCAATGCAACATTGTTTTGAAAATTTAGACGTTTGAGGGTTTGAACTTTGCATCCATGAAAACGTCAATTCCTGGGTCAAAAAGGCGGGAATTGCTAGAAAAACTCAGCACACTTTTTGTGAAAATATCCGTTAAAAGCACAATTAACGTTGCTTTACTTTCTTTTCATCATACCTAATACAAATTTACTTAAATGAGAAATTACAGAAATTATGGCAGAAATTATTTGGAATAATGCTGAAATTTGAGTTTTTAAGCCCTGGAGTGCTGTAATTAGGTCCATGACCCCCATTATTAAACACGACCATTGGATGCGGCGTAATTAGTATTTTGCTTTCAAGTTCTAACAAGGTTTTGTGAAATTCTCTATTTCTTTGTGTTTCGCTCGAACTACTTTAAAAACTTGTAAACCTTTTTTGCTGTACCTACAGCTTGAGAAAAAAATCTGAAAAATCTGGAAAATTTCTGCTACGAAACTATTTGACCGATGTCGATGAAAAATCCAGACGGTCTTCGTTGAGCACGAACTTAGTGCAAATTGAAACACACTCAAAACGGGCGTTTTGAGCGCAAACATACACACAACACACATCAAGCGACGTTTTGGGTGGTAGTTTGGAGGGGAAAATTCTACTCGTCACACTCAAAAACTATTTGCAACGCAAAACATCATAATGACGACGTCGATTTGCTCCATAGCGATTCCGCTCATCAAAGCTAGTTCGTACTTGGCCGTGCCACCCGACTAAACATCGAAACTCATCGCAACGAAACATCCCCGCTGCCACAACTTCTCACGGACAACTGCACCGCCAAAGTTTCCACAACTTCCAGTCCACCGCACGCCCACACACCCACCCACCGCCGCGCAAACTTTCAGTCGTCTCTATCTCAACCAGACGTCGAACGATGAGCGTAGATTAAATCTCGTATCAGACAAAAAAGTGAATGCAGAACGGCGTAAACAGTCGATGTTCAGAATTTCAGCTCGATTGCAAGACAGAAAGTGGGTTAATTAGCAGTTTCAAGTTTGTACACACAAACATTTTCCAAATTTGAGAAAAAAATCAAATCTTTTTGCTTAGTTTCCAAATTTTTTAAATAATATTTCCAATTTCTGAAGGTGCTCTTATGAGTGATTTGAAAGGGACGGTAAAGAGGTCTCAGTAGTGAACAAATTCCGATGAAATTTTCGATGAAAATTTCATCAAAATCGGAGCAGGCGTTTGGTCTGCACAGCGAGCAAACAAAGAAACGACAGGAAAATTGCGGGTAGTGAAAATGAAGATTTCTCTGCGCTCGCAACGCCACATAAATTTGTGATACCTTCACCGTCGTCTTCAAAACTTCGACCTGTCAACTGGCTGGCGTGGGGACTTGCCGTCAATTAGGACAGAAAGCCAGAATCACTCTAAATGCATCGAAGCTCGCCAACGTGCAATTGCATAATGAATGCACCCTCAATTATAGAAGTTGGCTTAAAGAGCATCATCGAATTGCATTCGAGTATCGATTGCGCTGTCGAGTGGCCTAAACTCATGCGGGCTGGGATCACCAGTGGCGGGCTGGGATCACCAGTGGTGGATGATAATAACAGCAATAATTCTGTATTTGTTCTCTATAACCTATTGCAATGTGTCTGGTATACGTCCATTTAAAACAAAGTCTGTAAAATGAATACATAAGTAACAATAAAAATAGGGGAGGAAGCTCAGTTCCTATATCTTTGTTTTTAATCAAGGTCATTATTACAAGAAAATCCTTGGGTTTTACATAATGTATATGTGGGCTAGAAAGTTAGGACACACTATTTGTATTTTTGAGACGGTTGTGTTAATGATTGTTAGGAACGTTTCACTACCATTTTTGTGGTAGCACTCATTTTGGTGGTGGCTGACTCACGGGGGGGGGGGGGGGGGGGGAATGGCATTGGTCTCGACTCCAATTTAGCACGAAACCTGGACAGGAATTCTGCCCAGGAATACTGCCCAGGAATTCTGCCCAGGAATTCTGCCCAGGAACTCTGCCCAGGAATTCTGCCCAGGAATTCTGCCCAGGAACTCTGCCCAGGAACTCTGGAAGTAAATCAACGAGTTTGATGATGATGGCATAGGAACATCGATATCAACCTCCTGAAATATAATTTTCCGGGTTTGAGTATTACGGAAATCAGCACTCTGTAGATCCTGTTTAATAATGGAATTGGCCAGGAATGAAAACATTATTCACACAGGTTTCCTTCCTGGCAGTTTTCCAGGAATCCAACTTCATGGGAAACGATATCGTAATCTCTCTGATCGGTCATACGATGACTGGAACTGTTCAAGGAGACTGGCACCTCTGTTATTACCGACTGTAAAGATGGCATTTGGCTGCAAAACTTTGGGAGGACTGCGTGAATGGGCAGTTTTTTTATATTAATTTATTTAATCTGTTATTTCAATAAATCAGGTAGAAATTAAAATTTCAGGCAGTTCCCACAAACAAGGGCTGCCGCAGCCACTCGTTGTAAAGTCATGTAGTTTTACATGTTTCTAATTTTTTATACTATCATCTCGTCATCAACCGTACCATATAAATTTCCTCTTTTAATATTAACGCTCTCCATTTTCCTGTTTTTTACAGGGTTCTTTTTTCTTTTCTATACCTCTTCCCACTTTCTCCTCTTTCTTCTATGTCATATTTAACTTTTTCAACCCATCATAATCTATCCATATTACCAATAATGGGCAGAGATTAATTTAAAAACCTCCATCTTCTTCCAGAGTTCCACAATTTTCGACATATCAATCGAGAAAGCCGAACCCTCTCATGCCCAGTTGAAATTGTCAAATTGAATCAAATCAAACCAAATCAAATCAAATCAAACGTCAAACCATTGAAATCGTCAAATTAAATTAATCGAATAACGCATTATTATGTTAGTAAAAATAATCATAAATTAAATAGAAATTTAATTTGAGATTAATACCAATTGAATTTGAAAATTTCAATGGTAAAACACCGTACCAAATTACAATTAATGATTAAGGAGGTAATCTCTGATTAGGAAGTTGGCATGCAACTGGCCATCAGACTCCCAAAAACCATGTCTGTAGCTGCAGCTATCGCCAAACTAGACTCCAGCGCAGCTGATTTGTAACCGCCCGCGCTATCACGACAAAACGGGCTCACATCTCCAACTGCAACTAACGCAGAGCTCGCGTCATGTGTCCGACGCTCTGTCGTTGCACCGAAGTGCATTTGCACAAGTGCATCGCATTGCAGTCGTCGTCGTCGCCGTCGCCGCTGAGAACCGCGACTCGTTTCGAGGAACCGGTTATGTCACTCAAACCATCAGCTTTTACCCGCTCGGCCAGAAACTGTAGTTTTTCAACGAACCTAAACTCCATCGACCTTTTTCGAAAAGTGAAGTACCTAGCGAGCAGCAAAATGTGTGTGCGTTTTCACGTATACTAGCGAAACAGAGAGAGACACACACTTCAATGCACATGCACGGTGCAGTGTGCACACCGTACGAACTGCAATCTTTCCCA
This sequence comes from Nemoura dubitans, assembly GCA_921293005.1. Taxonomy (NCBI): domain Eukaryota; kingdom Metazoa; phylum Arthropoda; class Insecta; order Plecoptera; family Nemouridae; genus Nemoura; species Nemoura dubitans. The sequence goes on from OV121076.1 coordinate 43,912,095, forward strand.
CGCATGTGCTCCACTAGCGGCACCAGCGAATGCACTTAGGACTTGCATTGGACTTGCATTAGGAGAATGTTAATTACTGAAAAACAAGATTAAAGTAATCAAGAGGTGGAATTGAATAAAGCTAACGGATTAATGGTTTCCACGTTGAGGCAGGTCCTGCCCGGTTTGAGCTACCTGCATTGACGGCTGCTACCGGAAGAAACGAGCGTGTGCCTTTTTTGTAGCGATTCCAAAGAATGGGAAGCCAGCAGCATTCGTATGACAGCATAAACCTGATATACCTTTCGGAAATATCACTTTTTTATGTCGGTACAAATACATTATTAGATATAATGTGCGAAATTTAAAATTAAACTTTGTACGAGCTTCTTAAAAAATGAGCCAATCTCTTTGCCTGGAATTTTTTTATCAATAAACCACGTCTTCGGCTTCTTGCACGTGTACACCAGTGATGTTGATACGTTGATACGTTCCTCGTAACAATTTAGTCCATGTGCACTAATTTGCATGCTGCAGTTTAGTGGAATGACATCATCGGCTCTGGCCAATGGACGCGAACGAAACAAAACAGCTTCGCCCGACGAAATCTCACATCGCGAATAACATATTCGCCACACTCTCTATGCCAATGCAGCAAGCACAGCCACACCATAACACAAACCGTGTCTGGCTCGTTTTTTCCAAAATGGAACTGTTATGGGAATGGCTTTTGCTGCAGGCTAATTTCTAATGTAAACCAATGTGCCTTGTCTATAGAAGGTCGTATGACATATTACAGTACCTTGTAGTTAGTAGTAGGTATACTAGGCTGCATATGCACCGACAGAATGCATGTGTCGTATTCGCCTCCATGCACCAGTGCAATGGTGTATATAGGACCTCAAAGCCGTTGCATTATGCTTATGCACCGGACTCTAATTACAAATGCAATCAGCATATTGCAATGGTCATGTGTTTGTCAAAGCTATTTTATGAATTTGCGTTCGGAAGTTTTAGTGTAAACGTTTTACGACTGTTGCTCGCCTTCGCAAATTACCTGCCGCATGATTTTTACCCATTATTACAACTTTTTAATCGGAATGCATATAATATATATGTCTACGTACTATGCCGTTTGTATGTCACAAATTGTTTCGTGTGTAGCACCTATTGTCTTTATCGCTTTGACGAATTGATTTCGTATGTTATTTATTGCCAATTACGTGCGACTTTGTTTAGCGATTTGCGGCGTTCGGGGGATGTTGAGTCGCCGTGCGCGTGATAGTGGCACGCTAATTCTGCCGCACACTACACGTTATGGACGGTATAATAATAGTGCGAAACCTTGCACTAAATTCCGCGTGTTAACGGCGGCCGACCTGACGACGACAATTGCACAATATGGCGTCGAAGGAGGGACTCTTTTCAGATTAGCGCGAACCATACGTTGATTTTTTGATTGACTTGGGTCTGAAGGCGTTTTGTATATAGCTAAGACCAAAGGAAGTCGCATGGTTTTACTCATGCGGCCTTAAATTGCCATTCATTGAAAAAATGCCAACTGCCAAATATTTACACGTAGAGACTGCCACGTCCATGTTTAATTAATTATTCCTGTTTATATAATATTCGATGAAAATGTTGTCGGTCGCCGCTATGGGATGCATTTGCTCGGCAGGAAGCATGCAATCGCCCGTGATAAACACGGCAGTCTAGACGTCTTGTCCGATGCGAAAGAAAGAAAATTCTCAAGTGCTCATCCCAGGAAAGTTCCAGCAAAATTGATATCTCGCGCTCGGCTTACATATTATATATTGTGGATCCGCGCTAGTGCAATTAGCAACAAATTAAAACTGATACTAATATGCCAGGCCAGCATGCATCGTTGATAGCGATATGTATATTAAAACCCATGTGGGTGAAACTACTAGCAAACTTAGAATAGGCAACCGAGGTATTTTTAAATAGTCTACCACCGAGAAAACAATTCAATTACCAAGCCACAACTTATTACCTTACTTGCGCCAAGCTTTTTTTCATTCCAGGAAATTAATTAATATAATTGGTTTGCTGTTATTCGTTGATTTTCGATGTGCTTTGTTGATAGCATCATGAGCATGTATGCACTTTTTATTATAATATGCATGAATAAAACACAAACAAAAACAAAGTATGCATGTGAGTGTGTACCTACGTCGCTAAGAAGTGGGGGTTTCGCAACGGTATATTAATACCTTATTAAGATTATAATGGGCTAGCACAATAGAGGAAGCAACAGGCGATTATTGTCAGTTCTTTGGACGCCAAAAAAAGCCCCGGCACTCGTATACCTACAGCTCGAGCAGAGTATAGAATCACTTGCTGCTAATAACGCGGTGACATTGACAGGTCAATCTTTTTGTGCAGCTCGATTGTGCAGCTCGAGGCAGAGGCACGGCGGCGACGCTTGCCCAATCGGAGCTCGTTTTAGATCTCATTTGAATTCGTGAAAAAATGGCGCGCATTTTTACAAATCGAAGAAAATTTCTTTACAGCTTTCTTGAGACACAAAAACCGTCACGGCTTTTACTGTCTTACAAACACCCTTTGTTATAATCAAATGCATTTAGGCGAGCATAACACATTGTTTTTAGTATCTCTCGATTAGCTTGTTTATATGAAAGAGACCTCACATTATTTATAATTGATACTTTTATATTATAACATTCAAGGTAAAGCCAAAGCGCGTTTTATCTAAGAATGCATTATAATATATTTGAGCATAAAAATGGCCGCGATCGAAGGCCGGCAGGTTGCAGTTGCAGATGCAGTTCCTTATGTCATCATCGTCTTCGTGTCCCATCAATACTGTTGGGAAATTGCCTCAGATTTTCACACAAACCTCGTACGTCATTCGCTAGGAAAAAAAACGAAATTGTGCACCATAACCTGAGCTTGCCCGGCCACAGCACGAGTGCATGCGCTGCAGTTGCATCCACATGGCTGCACTGCATTTAAGTGCATCGCTGCAGTTGGCGACTTGTCGAGGTGCAAAATGGATATGTTTTGCTGATTCGTCATCGCTTTCGGGAAAGATTGGAGGGCACGTATCTGACATTTTCTTAGGCTAGCACATTTATTTATGCGTTGTCCAAAATAGGACAGAAATATAAAATTTCATTGATATTTTAGCATTGCCATCTGTAAATCTGGTTTTGGTTTCGGTTTTCTATACATGATAGTTTCTATATGACCGTTGCCATAAAAACGCTGGGCTAGTTTCTCCATGCCAACGGCTACATCGCCCAACTAGCTCAACTTCGGAGTCTTTGGCACACATGTCCTATAATTGCCAATATCGCCGCTGGTTTCGTTTAGCAATCCACCTATAGTATACCTGTCATGCAAAGCCGGTAAATTTACCAAAATGCCCCATCATTAATTCCATCTTCTCTCTGCATTTTCACCGTCTATAATCATCGGGCAACAACGTATATAATAACAGAACAGAAACAATCACGAAACAATTTCAAAGTGCCATCCCTCTAAGCTCTAACCAAAAACAAGAACGAAACTACGAGACCATGAAATTTATTCCAACTTCCAACCTAACTGACCACGCCAAACAACCACGCTATAAATATACCGCACAAATTACCGGCGCACCAGCCAACCACTTATCAATTTTCAATATCTCCGTCGGCATGTAACTAAATAAAAAAAACGCACACATGCACAATTGATCCCTTCAGGAGCCACACAAAGGATCAATAAACCTGCAACAGGAACTGATGTCCATGTCCAAGAATAAGCCACGGCTCCTTCTCAACCCATCATTAATGCACGTCTATATCGGGTCAAAGATGTGCCAGTCCACTATACGTGGCACCACGACTGCTGATTGGACCCCAACTATTTATTGTAGTGGGCTAGGTCAGTCCGTAATCACGTTGCCCCTTTAAAGCCCAGCTCGTCGCCGCAGGGCTTCGACCGGCTTCGAAAGGAAGCTGCCGCCATGCCGGTCAGTTTTTTCCCCCGTCGTCTTCGTCGTCTTCCTTTGGTCGTTCGTTTGATGGAATCAGTTTGCGCGCAATGTCCAATCTAGTTTATGAGGATTTATCCAGCATTGCCTCTTGGCTATTTATGTTGTCTCGAATGTCAACTTGTGCGCTTCAATCTTCGTCGTGTGCGCTCTGCATCGCACCGCATTCGATTTGAGTCCCGCGCGAGGACAATGGACAGAGACAGAAGTTTGGTTGCGAAATCGCACCGCGCGATAGTTGTGTGCCGACTAGAAGTGCAACTAGTTTTGTAGCAAAACTAGGATTCCAGGAATGTGAACTGTGGTATTGAGAGAGCGAGCGAGATGGAGATAGAAAGAGACCGAGAGAGAGAGAGAGAGAGAGAGAGAGAGAGAGAGAGAGAGTTTCTGATCGCAGCGACTTGAAAACTGCTTTAGGAAACGAAATCTTGCCAGAAAGAAGAAGTCGAAGTAGCAAAGAAATCCATGCGCCGTCTTTGTATACCGTTACGATGACCGTTTCGAATAATCCATGAGTGTGTGTGTGTGTGTGTGTGTGTGTGCATGTGCATGTCTAGTTTTTTCCCCCAGCTTTCCTCTATTTCGACCATCTTTGTTGAACTTGCGAATTTCCACTAAAATGCTAATGTCTGATATTCGCGAATGAGGCTGAGGTATATAGGCAGTGGTGTAGTCCAGGATGTATGATGCGTATACTCACATATTACTTTCAAAATTAGCGTATACCCTGCACCTTTATTTTCAGCACTACACCACTGTATACAGATAGGTACGATTACGAATCGCGCAATGCTCGAATCACAACCATGCAGCGATGCGGTGTGTGGACGCGAATTCAGGTTCTGTTTCGCAACCGCACTCGGTGGCATTTTAACCGACGTGACTGGATCATTATGCATCGAATGTCATACGAATAGATCATAGATAGATCTGAGACTCAGGCAATATGTCGAATCGCAATGCAAGACGTGCCAGCTCGTTCGCCTGCACATATATACCTGCAATCACCAACGAATAGTTCCAAAAAACAGAGCGCGATTTGAATTTTCTTCCCGCCGCCACGTCCGACCTCACTGCCCTGAGGATCACCCGGATGCGCACACGACCTAGGTCGCCGTGCCGACGCTGAACAAAAAGACACCTGCCAATTATTTCCGAAACCCAGCGTAGCTGATTTTTCCGAGTTCCGAGTGCCAATTTCGCTGATGTGCAGTTCGCGCGCACGAATTCGTTCCCGTGCGATTATTCCAAATGAATTTGCATATTCTCTGGTCGTAGAAGTGCTGCTTGCCTAGCGCCCGGTCGTCCACACCAATCGGTTTTTATGCGTTGTTGTTCCAACTCGCCGCCGAGTGCTGCCCAATGAACGAGCAGCCGCTGCTCCGTGCGCAGCTGCATTCCTGGCAGTGCAGCGCCTCGGCTGCGTCCACTCCCAATTATTAATTGGCCGGAGACTATAAACACCTCTAGTGCCGTCAGGTCACGGTGTATACTAGTTATCACAAGAAATGGCTAATCATGGCAGGTAACTTAACGACTTCTGATCCAGATCGATGAATTTGAATCCATGTTTTGGAAGGTTTTGATAGGAAATTCATACTACCACTGTGCAATAAGAAATAAGTTAAAAAAGTATACCCTTTTACATTTTAAAGTCTGCAAGACGAATGATGTGCTGGACCTGGTATGTCCAGGCTTCAGCGCGGCGCTGAATTCGACGGGTTTCTTCAGAAACATTGGAGCTTTTTCTCCATGTAGCCATGGAGTTCAGAAGAACAGACAAATAAACAGAGAAATTGAGAAAAAGGCACATGCCGTTTAATGCAACGCCTATGACGCTTTAGAACAAAACTATGAAGCCGATTTTTTCGATTTTAACACGGTTTTAAATGAAATTAAAATTCGATATCATTAACCGCCTCGAAAACACAGATTCAAACAGCAGTTCTTGACAGTACGCAATAGTGGCTGGCAATTTGACGCCGATTTGACCTGAACGAAACATCTAAATGGCGAACTTGATCAGAATCCTATATTTAAACTAGGTCATTACTGCATTTGTTCTTGCCATCTACAATTAGGGTTTGATTCGGTTCTCAAGATGCAATCAAACAATGAAAGATTGTACCACGGAGGACTCCAGAATCGTCCTCGCCGGCGCCCAACGCGCAAAGCCCGCTGTTGACCCAGAGCGCCGCACAGTGCCGCGACCCTCCCTAACGTCCGCGTCGTTGCGTAGGCCCGCAGCGGTCGTTGCGTGCAGCGATGGCGTTCGGCCAGCACCCGAACATTGCCGAACGATTTCTAAACCTCGCCGGCGATCTTCGAGCACACTCGGCTGGATTTAGGACACTCTTTTCTAATCGACTACTTGTTGCGTGGCGGCGACCGAATTGCCAACAACTGGTTGTCTCTAATGTCGTGGTCGTCGAAGACGAGGACGAGGACGGGTTTTGTCAGAGTCGATCCAGACGATGCCATCCGAAATCTGTGCTCGATTCGCTCTGGCTTGCCGTGGCGATCGTCGTCTTGTTCGGGAGGCTCAACAGGTTACAGGGCAAAGTAGCTGTTATTTAGGTATATAGTGCTGTAACCTAAATTTTAAACAGCTCTACGATAATAGGGACCGTTTTAGAACAACAAATTGTAGGCTAATTTGTTGCAAAAGCACCCATTATAACGCATAATTAATGACAAGAGCATTTAGTGGAGCTGGCGAAGCAACAGATTTGTGTTACTTTATTGGTTACAGCACCATTTTTGTATTGGAAACCATGCTATTCTAAACTGTTTGCACCAATAGAAATGGAAAAAACTCTATAGTTGTATATATTTATCGTTTCGCAAGGGGTCAGAGTGAGAAAGTATAGTTACCTCACAAAAAAACCTTAAGATAACTTAAATCACTTGCCTGTTTTACGAACCAACGCAACACTTTTATTGCCCTCTCGGGGAAAAACAACAAGGGCATTTTTTTTGTGATCGACACTCGCAAGTAAATTTCCACAGCCACAAAGTGCAACCATCCCACGTATCACATGATGGCGCACCAGCCGCGGTCAACCGAGTGGTGGCCGAGTCCAGGGCTTCTGGGCTTCGAACCCAGAACCGAATTCAAAGTGGCATCCCTCGGGTATTTTCGTTCATAATTGGCACGTTTACTTATCAATCTCAGCACGACCTACGACCATATGCTAATACCATAGGCTGAGACCATATGCTAATACCATAGGCTGAGACCATATGCTAATACCATAGGCTGAGACTATATGCTAATACCATAGGCTGAGACTATATGCTAATACCATAGGCTGAGACCATATGCTAATACCATAGGCTGATACCATATGCTAATACCATAGGCTGAGACTATATGCTAATACCATAGGCTGAGACTATATGCTAATACCATAGGCTGAGACCATATGCTAATACCATAGGCTGAGACCATATGCTAATACCATAGGATGGGACTATATGCTAATACCATAGGCTGAGACCATAAGCTAATACCATAGGCTGAGACCATATGCTAATACCATAGGCTGAGACCATATGCTAATACCATACGCTGAGACCATATGCTAATACCATAGGCTGATACCATATGCTGAGACCATATGCTGAGACCATAGGCTGAGACCATATGCTAATACCATATTCTGAGACCATATGCTAATACCAAAGGCTAATACCATAGGCTGAGACCATATGTTAAGACCATATGCTAAGACCATATGTTAAGACCATAGGCATTAGGCTGAGACCATAGGCTGATACCATTTATATAGGCTAGCCAGTCCCACTAGAGCCCATGCCACGAGAGATCCAGCCAAAAGCAGCCAGTCCCAATAGAGCCCATGCCACGAGAGATCCAGCCAAAAGCAGCCAGCCTCAGCCAAGAATGCAAACTCCTGTCATTCTGTCTAAACCCGTAAGTGAGTGCAGATTTGTTTCCCGCGGCCCGGGCTTCGGCGAAAGCATCGCCTGACGCGCGGCATTCGCGAGCCTGTCGCAACAGCAACCGTGTTGCGCGCGTTGCGTCGCGAGAAACAGGTTTGTCCGGCGGCCGGGGGGGGGGGGGGGGGGGGGGGGTGGCAAGGGGAGGGGCAGCAGAGTGCACTTTTAGTGCAGTTGCACATGCAGCTCGAACAATGCCCGACTGGCTAATTCTCATTTCAAATGCGACGACTTTAGCCGGGGACAGGCGAAGAGCTGAGAGGCCGACACGGCCGCTTGGGTTCGCGGCGAGGCGGGAAGGCGAGAGTGTTTGGCAGCTGTTGGTTTTGGATTTATATGTGAAAATCTGGAGTGGCAATGGTACCCGAAGAATATATACAAACGAAGGAATTGCATTCTAAACTTCTTGATATTATGTGAAATTATTTAATGCATTGATTATAATAAATTGCAATGGTTGGCATGAGTTTTATTATTTAGGCACTTAATTAATTACATCAAATGAAAATGTCGAATATATCAGTGAAAATCTTGGGTGTAGATAGCGTTCCTAAAAAATAGGTAAACAAAGGAATTAATTTCTAAACTTATTAATATAATGTGATAATTTTTCACGCATAGAGATGTTAGTCAATAGTTTTAATGGGTGGAATGTTTTATTATAATTTAGTCACTTAATTAACTACATGACTCGAAAATGTTCGTGAAGTAATCATTGAAACGACTTACAGTTCTTCCGATCATATTGAGCTTGAGCAAGATTTAATTTTATATAAGGTAAGTCATTGAATAAACCGTTGAAATGCTCAGTTTATTGACTGATTGTACAATAGAATATAACTTACACTATTTATTGTCTAAAAGGACAATCCGTTTAATGCAGAGAAAGTAAAGCTATATTTTGGAGCAAATTGATCCCAATTTATGTCTGATTTTAATCAAAGGAAGCAGATAATTTCGTTTCAAAATTGATAAAAAAAACTCTAAAACATTACGGTATAAACACAGTGGCAGCAAAAGGCATAACGGAGGAGGTCGTGGACCGACTATCCCTGCCGGGAAAACACAAAATTCTACGAACGGCGTTCCTCCTCTAAGTCCGAGGACTTGAAATTGAACGTCCACTTAAGTGTGACTTGCCTTCGGGAGGTTCCAGGATCAATTCTTGCTGTCGGCAATGACTTTATGACAAAGTCTTATCTTCTGCGGAAGGTCACAAGTTCGATTCCAGTTGTATTTTTCTTTTACAATAATCACTTTTATTTACATTACAAGAGGTATATACAGGAATAACCCACAAAGCCCAAATTGGGCTCATCATGTGGAATAAGTAATTATACGCTAGTTGATGTACCGTAATATACTAAACAGAATAGTGAAAAATAGTCAAAATCTAAAAAGAAAAATTAAACTAAGTAGTATTTAAAGATAAGTAAAGACGCTAAATCTTATGCGAAGTCATCCCAATTGCTATTAAATCCTTAGGCTCATATTGTCTACTATGTTCTATCTTTAGCACTAGCTTTGAAAAAAAAGTAATTTTCGAAACGTCGGGAAACCATGGTGAAACTTTATACTAAAGCATTCAAATCCTAGTTTGAAATTGTTTTTTTTCATAACTTGCCAATTCGGAAGGTCCCAGGATTGATTCGTGTTGCAGACAATGACTTTATGATCAAGTCATTTCAATCACCTTCGGGAAATATTGTTATCGAGTATCCTTCTGACAAAAAGATTTCCCCCACTTCTACACAGACTACTACACTTCTAAGAACCACGAGCTTTTGACGTACTTCCGTCTGCATTTTCAAAACTTTGTGCACATTTACACGAAATTCCGAGCATGCAAAGAATGCTCAATCCACCAATCAAACTTTTCCCTCGACCAGACTAGCTCCCTTGGCCGCCAAGGTTTCTGGAATTTCCTTGAAAATGAGTGAAGATATACCAACAATGTATCAAGGAGTTGCTCAAAGTGCATCACTCCAGTCTTGTGCACTTAATTTTACTTCTCGCAAGAGCGAAGCTGACTGGTTTCGGGCGAACAATATTATATTATACGTGTGCGCCTGCCTTCATTTACTGCACAAAATAAAACAGCCATAAAATACTTCTTAGCTATAGACATTGCCTAAGAATGCGCACGGGTAGTGAAATAGTTCGGTCAATACCTCCGCAAGAACAATGTCATGGTGCACAAAGTCACAAGTTGCCGGCAAGATGGCTGGACTCTATACTTTGTTTCTCCTTCCCAGCAAAGGACTCGTTGCAAAGCGACTCTCGAATTATTTTGGTCAAATTCCGAAACCACCGTACAAAGCTAGGTTAGGGTAAAAACAGGGATAAGTTTGTTATCACCATGGTGATTATGCTCGAAATCTGCAAGCGCCGTCTGTATTGGCTGTTCATCATTTTACCCCGAGGAATAAGTGCCAACGCTACTGAGAGGATCTGTGCCCTGTGCCCTGTGCCCTGTGCCCTGTGCCCTGTGCCCTGTGCCATGTGCCCTGTGCCCTGTGCCCTGTGCCATGTGCCCTGTGCCCTGTGCCCTGTGCTAGGTGCCCTGTGCCCTGTGCCCTGTGCCCTGTGCCCTGTGCCCTGTGCCCTGTGCCATGTGCCCTGTGCCCTGTGCCCTGTGCCCTGTGCCCTGTGCCCTGTGCCCTGTGCCCTGTGCCATGTGCCCTGTGCCCTGTGCCATGTGCCCTGTGCCCTGTGCCATGTGCCCTGTGCTATGTGCCCTGTGCCCTGTGCCCTGTGCCCTGTGCCCTGTGCCATGTGCCCTGTGCCCTGTGCCCTGTGCCCTGTGCCATGTGCCCTGTGCCCTGTGCCCTGTGCCATGTGCCCTGTGCCCTGGACTTGGTACTTATCAAACTGTTACTTAATAGATAGGGCAGTGATTTGAACGCAGAGGGCAGTGGAACTAAAAGAATATTTGAATTCTTCAAAGAAAATGCCGTTTGCAGCCAGATCGTATATTTTCAAAAAGCTTATATAACCATTACACATTATTCTTTTTCCAAGCTTTCCAGTCCTCAGGGCTGGGCCCGTCGGAGCCCGAAACGCTCTGAGAGGCCGAGAACGAGACGGATTCGCAATACACACTGCGCTTTGGAGCCCTCAGGGCTGGGCCCGTCGGAGCCCGAAACGCTCTGAGAGGCCGAGAACGAGACGGATTCGCAATACACACTGCGCTTTGGAGCCCTCAGGGCTGGGCCCGTCGGAGCCCGAAACGCTCTGAGAGGCCGAGAACGAGACGGATTCGCAATACACACTGCGCTTTGGAGCCCTCAGGGCTGGGCCCGTCGGAGCCCGAAACACTCTGAGAGGCAGAAAACGAAACGGATTCGCAATACATACTTCCCTGGAGTATTGGCTATTGGAAGTTATAACCGCAAGTTTAGTTCATAGTTTGGCTACCTGCTACCAGAGTTATCGGCCTCTGTTCAGCGATTTCCTCTTCAACGAGGCAGGAAGCGTAAGATCAAGGCCTCTTAGTTGCCAGTAAAGTTTAGTGAACGCTGGTGTTCTTGCACTCTGCCATCGGCGTTGTTCGTTGAAATATCTGTGGAAGCGCGCACTGCACACATGATGATATTATGCGCGTTCGAAATTGCGCAGGGCAGTGATTCCCACACTCCAGCTATATCAGATTGTGAATCCTTAATGCACTGATTATATACCCTGCCAATTAACAATGCCGTACCGTGAATTCCTCAAATTTTTTCAAGTGCAGTACAATTTCATCCACATGAAGCAAGAAAGTAAAATATACATGGCATTACATGTTTCCCCGGAGTCATATCTTTTGCGAGTGCACGTCAATCTAATTCAATTGTATGTGGCGCACATCATGAAAATGAGGATGATGACAACAATTTGTAGTGACGTCGCGGCCACCGATTATTGTGATTACACTAAACTCCATTATTTGCACAGTGTCGGACTGGCTACCCAAGGGTCCCGGCGGCGCGGAGGTCGCAGAGGCCCCCTACACACCGGGCGCGGATTTGTAACTTTCCAAAAAAGCCATTCCCTTATTAAAAAACGTAATCGCCACGTTTTCGGATTAATATATAGGTAATCGCCTCGGGGGCTCCCCGCAGCCAGGTTTGCTCGCAATCGCCGCCTAGCCGCCCTGGCTTGTCCGACACTGGATTTGCATCTTCCTCGAGGACCCACTGCTGCTAGACACGCGCTAAGAGTTTCAAAACTGCCCAGAGAGCTTTGTGACCGGCTCAAGACTTGGTTTGTAAGTTTTGAAACTATTAGCGCTCGTGTCTAGCAGCAGGAGTCTTCGAGGAAGATGCAAATCCCCTCTCCTTCTTAACGTGAAATGGAGTTTAGCGTTCTTGTTCATCGCTCTGTCTGTAGTTAGCCGGGTGAGGTGCCATAGCTCCCGATCTCGCATTTCATTCAATTACCCGGCCTGGTATACGCGAACCAAGGCATACCTGCGTTCAACCATAGATGGGTTGCATGCTGTATTTTAATCTAGACCAGCTCAGCTCAGAACAGCTCATAAATCATTCAAAATGCAATAATATTTGTCTAAAAGTTATTAGATGTTTGAAGATTGAATTTTGGGTAAATAAATTTCATCCCAAAGGTCTTGGGAATGGGTATACAATTTGTCTACTTGGTGACTTACGGGCTGGTATTACAAGAAGCCTCTAATGCCAACCCAGAGTTAAAGTAGGAGTAAGTTATGCGTAATGGCAATCGCCAGTAGGATGCCGTGGAATTCTTCTGTTTCTGAGGGCTAGGGGCTAAATTCAGAGTTGAAAAATATTGTAAAAATGATCCTAAATTCCAGATAGCTGACTCTGACCTGGCTGGTAATAAAAGTCATCAAGCTTTTTGAAAATGGACGTGACTTTTAATACAACTCTACAAATCAATCTCAGCATTGAACGTATTGAAAGTATTCGAAGTTTTCGCAGTGAGCGGATTCATTTAGCTGCAAGTCGTTGGAACAGTTTAGTCTCGTGCTTCAAATTCGAAACTAGAAACTACCGTTTTCGTACGCAACTTATCCTAGAGCTAAATAAGTGACCTACCATATTGGGCTCAGACGGTCTAGAGCTTGGCCGGCTCGCTCGACCTCTGTGGTTCTACCATGCTGCAGCCAACAAGGGGCGGTGGAAATTGCAGCATCTCCTTAGTTACCAGTTCGTTACCTAGCAACTGGCAAGACGCCGCCACCGTCATTTGATTCGCGTGCTCTTTCCTACCGTTTACCTTCATAGAAGACGGTGGCTTGATGCTTCCACTTCAGGTACCTCAGAATCAATATAATACGCGGCACTATACGGGAAGAAAACTGTGGAAAATTTCTTATGAGTTTAATTGGCAAGACGTTAAAAAAACTTTTCAAATTAGATAGTTAATTAGGAGAAAAGGTGCATTCGTAGTATATTTATTGACTGGAAGTAATGTTATGACTTAAGATTGAGAATATTTTAAAAAGTAGCAGCTGAGATTTTATTTTGCAGTCGAGTCTCGTGTTTCAGAAGCTGCAGGCTGGCGATTAAATGCCTGGACGGTTCTAAGCTGTCTTCAAAGATCTGGCGTATATATGTGGGCTTTTGAGCGAAAATAATTTCAAATCCATTCCAGCTCGGCGAAAAAGAGAAGAGACAACAAAAAGCAATATTTTTTCTGCATCAAGACAGCCTTGGCTCGGGCACACCAGACTAGACGTCCGAAAACCAGGGCCCTCTGAAAATAAACCAATTCAACACAACGAAAACATGCGGAGAGCAAATAAAACAAAAGGCGGCCCCCGCCGCAAAGATTTGGCGAAACGGGATTACGCTGCTGGCTGAATACACAATAAGAGGCCTTGACCTGTCGCTTTCATGCTGCCTCGAAGAAGGACGCACTCTCCAAGAAAACCGGGTACCTTTCTTGGAAACTCTGCTAGCCCATCTTGGAACTAAACTTTGTGTTTCTAAGCGTCCTGAAAATGATTGGTTTTCCGGCTCCGATGTAATGTTCGCAGAGTGAACGCCAGAGGTCACGGTGGGGCTAATCCGACTTGTCCTGATTGCGCATGCGGGCGCCGAAGCAGTCTGTCTTACAGACTTGTCTTCGAATGTTCGAGCATACGGAAGACCTACAGTCGTGTCAGCCTAGCGGACTTACATGTACCACAGCCTAGTGGACTCTGACGTATGGCACTCTATGGCATGAGATCCCCAAAAAGTGGCAAATACCAATTAATTCTAGTGCATCGATGCGATGTGTGCATCTTCAATGCATGTCTAGCTTACTGACGTCACGCCAAATCTGTCGGCGAGGTTTCAAGATGGCGGTGATTGTCCGCAGGCCGCCCTGCATTTTTCTCAACAATCGCGTGCGTGTGCACTTGTTTTTCTCGTGTTCTCGTCTATAATCCGTTCCTCGCCGTTTCTTTTCGATTCTCAACTCGGCTTTACAATCCTGACCAACGGCATCGCTGAATCAGGCTGAACCATCGCTGCCTTTATACATTGCAATTTCAACATCTCAACCAAAATTTTCGGAAATATTGTGATATTCCTCGTCTCAAATCTTTGGACCCAACTGAACACAAAGAACTTAGGTGCAGTTTTACCAAAATGTTCTACTGCCAGTTGAGATCCCAACTAGGAGTTACTACTGAATTCGCTGCATGTGCTTGACTGAATTCAGTTGTAACTCTTAGTTAGGATCTCAACTTTTGGAGTTTTGAAACTTGGTAAAACCGGGCATAAGTATATGCGGTTTCGCGTTATCGCTTTGTTCTTGGTAACATTTTCCCAAAACATTCTACATAGCAAATTTTAAAAAACTCAACATTTTTTAAAAACTGGCAAAAAGTCAAAACAGTGACCACAGATAACTGTCAGTCCTAAACAAAATTGGCTACAGAATATTTAAACGGCTCGAATATTTACTTAGTGTGACATTTTACTCGCTTTATTTCTGATCAAACGCTCATCACCAACTCTAACAACGATCGGGCGAAAATGAAATGCAATGCCATTTGCAGCGGTTGATTGGACGCAGTATAGTTTCGTTCATCAAAAGCAAGAGTCCAATCTCACATTCGACCGTCCCCGCCCGAGGTCCGCTTCCAAGAGCGTCTCTCCGACAGCATGATGGTACGATGCATGATGGCCAGACTGCCGACCAAGCCGGCCGGCAGACAGACAGACAGCCAACCAACCAGTTCCAGCCCAAGTGTTTTTGACCTGCCTCACTGCAAGTCAACGTGATGCCACTCGGTTCGCCAGGGCCAGTCGTCTAGTAGCCGCGGCGACCGCCGCGCCGCGCTGCAGTCGCTGAAAACAAAAGCGAGACTAATTCCAAGCAGCAAAGAAGACATGACCAACAAAAAAACTACGAATTTAATCATTAGACACGAATAAAAAAAATGGATAGACTAAAATTCCGTCTCTGTCTTCTGCGTTCTTTCTGCTTTGTTTGTATCGCGGGAGCCACTGTGAATTGCATGGGAACATTTTCCACGAACCGCGCGTTTTTGCGCTCGGTGCTTCACGTCGCGTGGATATTAAATTGTGACGGTAGATTTTCGATCCGTCAAATCGGCTAAGCGAACGTCTACATTTCGCCTCGCCGCAACGCAAAACCATACATGGTTAGGTTATGCGTTGCACAATTTCCTCGCCAAGGAAAATTCCGTGTTTTCGCGCGCCGCAAAACGCTCGATTCTCTCGCCGTTTTTGCCCGCAACACCTCGGCTTTGTTGGCGCATGCAATCACTCATCTACAAGATCACTCCATCCCCGGCGTTTTTTTTTTGCGTTCTACAGAATCCACCATCTATCATCGGGCATGTGTTGCTTTGCAATGAACTTCACATATCATTATCTTTGCTCGAATCGAGCTATAGCGTTAATCAAGATATCAAACAATGTAATAAGCGCGTACAGTTGACTGCCATGGTAATTACCTGAGCTATCGTTTATTGCCAAGCACATAATATACATACACATACACACACTCACAACACACAACACACATAAGATTAACCAGCTCGCGATTGCCCAGCATGTGCCGGCGCAAATGAGCCCAGCCACGGACGGATCTTCCTCTTTTCCCCCCACATTTATCATCATCTTCGTCATGATCGCCGGCCATTCATTCTCATAATCGTGAAGCCGATAGAAAAGCAAATGCCTCCACTTTACGACTCTACCCAACACCTGAGCACGACCACCGCTACACATTTAACCTGACTCGGTGTAAATTCGCGCAACCACTCAATGACTCCGTTTGCTAGTTTTACCCGTCTTTTTCTCGATCGCTATCGCGTCGACGATGAAAACAATTACCGCATCGCAACAATAGCAATATGCGAATCTCCCGAAAGCCTTAACGAGCGAAGCCATTGTCGATAATGACGACTTCCATGGCCTCCATGGTCGTATTGAATCCTCTGCAGACAATCCATGCCGCGTCGCGAGTATAGCGGAATGCGGTGCGCTGCAGAGATGACGACGGCGATGCTGACGGTGAAATGTTGACCCCCGGCTGGACACGAGCGACGGCGCGCTAATGGCGGATGGCCGACGGGTCAAAGGACGCCGGTCAGAGCTAGTGCCCTCTTAACGGCAGTCGCGGTCGCGGCACTCGCGCCATTTGTTGGCGGTTTCATGCGAGTTGTTGGATAGTTCAGTGCGATTGTTGTAGGCACTCGTACTGGACGAGGATGAGGTGAAAAAGCGTGTGCTCGGTCTGCATTGTTTGCCGCGTCGGTGGTCTTGCCTTGTTTGGACGTTGGCGGCTTTCTGGTGGTATTCTGATGGTTTCTGGTGGTTTATAGGAGTTTATGCAGTGGCGTACCTTCAAATCGGAGTCCCCCTCCCAAAAAAAACGATCCCCCCCCCCACTAGTGTTGCCGTTTAGATTACCAAGTATAAAAAAATTCTACCAGATTTTTTGTCTCCTATGAGAATTCCCAGGTCATCGCCTTCTTTCCGGATTAGCTTAAACAAAATTGATTCACCACTCGCTTCAAATATCCATTCTCTAAAAAAAATCCTCGCCATTTTTTCGGATTAACTTATACAAAATCTTTGAACCGGGTGGGAGTAAAAGATTTCCCATCGCTTGCTCAAAGGGGCCTCGGACCTCGCAGAGGCCCCCCTGAGCCCGAGGCCCCCGAGCACTGGAATGCCTCCTCGCCTCTAGTTACGCCACTGGGGATATGGCTGTTCCTGGTGGTTGTCTGGTGATTGTTTTTGTAGTTGTGGTGGGTTTTCGGTGGGTTTTCGGTGCTTTCAGGTGGTTTCTGGTGGGGTTCAGGTGCTTTCAGTTGCTTTCAGGTGGGTTTCAGGTGCGCGGAACGAACTGAGAGAGTGGTTGACCGTATGGTCACTGCGGTGGGATGTTTGAGGATGGCATTGAGATTTATACGACTTGCGCACGACCTGCCTCAATTTCCGTGCGCCGAATAGAGACTTTAAAAAGTATCTTGCACCGCAAGGTGCATTGATATTCGTTTGGTTGGATCAGTTGTTGATAGAAGTAATTGGCATCAATATAAAAGCGAACAAGTTTCGTCTCCGGAATGAACATTTTAAAGAAACTTTCGTTCCCTCGGTGCTAATTTCTTGTTTTAATTGACAAAAACTATAGCAGCATCATTATCAAATCATGGACTGTTTACTCATAAAAACTATCTGAGCCTGAACCTGATCCTGAGACCGACTGTACCTAATGGTGCCTGAACGAGTACTGAACATTTACGCTCATGAATTTAATTATCAGCGCCGTCGTTTTCAATAAACGCTATGCATAGTTTCCGCAAATAGGCTTTCAGATAATATAGTTAGAAGAACAAAGGGTAACACTAACTAGTCGTTAATAATACAAATAATTAGAGGCGAGTGCTTTTGCATTAAATTTACTCTTATACATACACTTTGTGTTATGTTACGTCATATTATTAACACCGAGACTCCCAGGTATGATACTATAATGTGCAATGTTTTAAAAATTCCTGGGTATGTGCATGGAAGAATGAACGTGACCAGAGCCGCATCTGCCGAGGCAAACGCACAACAGCAATGGGCACTGCTGTCATCAAGCAAGTAGATGCACTAATAATAATCGATATGCATATGAAAATTACCTTATGTTATACACGAGCAAGTAAATTAGATATATAACCATCGCTTGAAAATTATGCACCTTTTCATTTCGGCTGTTCGATTTGACTGTTTAACTCGTTATTATCCAGCAAACTGGTTGCGCTGTTTTTATAATATGCAGGTCGAGTATGCAATATTTCTGCATATCTTTTGAAACGTGAAATATTAATTTGAATATTTAATTTTTAAATATATATATATAGGTATACGTTGCTCTACGTTCGTGCATCAAAAATTGCATCTAACGCTCTCTGTACGCGGATCGCGGCAACTTCCGAAGGTGGCCATGATTGAATTTCGGATGTTTCAAATCTGTATGCGTAAAAAACCAGTAATTTTGTGTTTATAACTAACATACACGCTCTGATTTTGACAAAGATGCTTTATGGAAACTCTGGCAAACTTTGGTATAAATTATTATGATTATAATGATGGCGAAAATACCCAAGTTTATAGGAGAGGGACAAGGGTGGACCCGGTGTCGGTACCACGAAGTTTATCCTTCCGAAGGACAGGAAAATTCGAACACTCCGAATTACTCCACTAGCCCACGCTGTCGCAAGGTTGATAAAGCCTGTGTGGCTGTTGATCTTATTTTAATACCAACAACAACACTTGTAACATTTTCTACCCTGTCTATTGGTTAGTTGCTTAACCCTCCACCTGGGCACTGGGCAGGTAGGTCGAGAGAGAGAGTCTCGAAGGACTGCGACCCTGGGGGACGACACCAGTCTTCGGACACCAGCGCTGATCGGGCCTTCGAGTCTGACGGTGGCACTTAATAAATCACACTAAACGAATCCCAGTTGTTTGTGTTTTATCGGAACACGTATCCCCTCTCACCTAAACAAGAACCTGACACACTTTCGAACATAACTATGTCATGGCGGTAGCCCATCCAACATCTTATTTGAAGCCGTGTTGCTTAACGTTTGTTGATCTAAGCAGAACCGGTTCCGCTCATGGAGTTCTTGGAATTGCTTTGATGGCACCGGCCAGATAAGAGCTCCCTGTATGACTTACCAGCAATTCGACCCACAAAATGTCGTCTATACCCAAATTAATTAATGCCTATTTTTGCACACAGCGCCTATCTTATCGTTATATCCTGGAACCTACATGTGCCTACGTTTTTATCGCCAATTTATCTCAATTTCCTTGCATCCGGGGCACCGACATTTTCTAGTACCTACATTGAGTGCACTCTGATGTTTTTGCTAAAATTAGCCATTACATCTAATCAATAATGAGTGTACCGTAGCAAAATATTTACTTATGCAAACCATGAAAAATAAAATCTCCGCACGCGAGCAATTCTATTAATTTTAATCTGCTGAGAACATAATAAAATTGTTTTTTCATACTTTGAAAACACGGTTTCGAAAAATCGCGCTCCCATTTCGGTGCATTATCACATTTTCAGCATGGGTTCTCTTTGGCTATGTTATGTACCTCCCGAGGAGGAATTTACGTATTTTATGAGAAAATAATAGCGTAGACCACAAAAAAGTATACTGTGCATTAAAAAAAATTATTTAAAACTGGGTTCTAACTGATCAGTAAAGTCTTACTGATATCCCGGCGTTGCGTAACATTATTTTATTGTGCTAAATATATATATTTAAAAGGTAGGACGGGCAGACGAGAGGCTTACAAAATTCATATGAGCGTATTTTACTGTTCGACTTTTGTTTTGTTTGTTTCTCTGTGTTTTTTTGCGCGAGCTCTGCTGGCCAAACGGCTGCCCCGATTTTGGTTAAATATGCAGATGGTCTTCACTCGTGCACAACCAAAACGCTCTGCGTTTTGCTGATAAAAATTTAAAATTTTTCATCAATTTTACTGCACTTAAAGTTCCCAATAGCCAAAGGTTCTAACTCTTTAGGGTAGGTAAGTTCAGGTGAGGATTCAAATGGCCAAAGGTTCTTACTCTTTAGGGTAAGTTAGTTCA
Organism: Nemoura dubitans; assembly: GCA_921293005.1. Classification (NCBI taxonomy): domain Eukaryota; kingdom Metazoa; phylum Arthropoda; class Insecta; order Plecoptera; family Nemouridae; genus Nemoura; species Nemoura dubitans. The sequence goes on from OV121076.1 coordinate 43,932,145, forward strand.
GGTGAGGATTCAAATGGCCAAAGGTTCTTACTCTTTAGGGTAGGTTAGTTCAGGTGAGGATTCAAATGGCCAAAGGTTCTTACTCTTTAGGGTAGGTTAGTTCAGGTGAGGATTCAAATGGCCAAAGGTTCTTACTCTTTAGAGTAGGTTAGTTCAGGTGAGGATTCAAATGGCCAAAGGTTCTTACTCTTTATGGTAGGTTAGTTCAGGTGAGGATTCAAATGGCCAAAGGTTCTTACTCTTTATGGTAGGTTAGTTCAGGTGAGGATTCAAATGGCCAAAGGTTCTTACTCTTTAGGGGAGGTTAGTTCAGGTGAGGATTCAAATGGCCAAAGGTTCTTACTCTTTAGGGTAGGTTAGTTCAGGTGAGGATTCAAATGGCCAAAGGTTCTTACTCTTTAGGGTAGGTTAGTTGAAGTTACCAAATTCGAATTCGAATCTCACCGAATAACCCCCCCCCCCTCCCCCCCTCCCCACCACACACAGATAACCCAGTAGTCGCACGACGCTCGAATTCACCAGATTTCATGAACTCGACGTCGCGACGCTTATCCGTCGGAAATTACAGTCGACGCCGATCAATAATTAACAAAGAAGACGCTTTAAGGACGTCGTCGGCGTCGGAGTGACGAGTGCAGCCGAGTCAGGAAGTAACACGTCGGGACCTCGAACCTAGGACTTTGCTTGTTAGGCACATCGCGTCCAATACGCGCGGGATTGCCGGTGAACTTGAATCAGCTGATTGATTATTAATGATGTTAAAACTTGAAAAACCTTTGAGCCAGCGGATCCTTTGGCATAATGATGAGTCTGACGTCGAAGCGATCTGCGGTCGAACCCGGTGCCGGCGCGTAGGCGGCTGTCGTCCAATAGCATCAAGGGCCGGGCAGAGAAAATAATTTGCTTGATGTTTCGATAAGAGAGTTGGTCAGTGAACGGGTGGGGAGGAGGGGGGGGGGGGGGGCTGATTTGTGAGTTGTGGTAATATGTTTAACGATCCCATCTCCAACACACTGTAGCCCCGTCTCCCTTAGAACCTGTGGTAATGTGATTTCAAACCACCTCTAGGCACCAATTGTATTGAAAATATTTTTAAATATCCCACCCCTGGGCACCAATTGTAATATGGATATTTTTCAAGATCCCACCCGTGGGCACCTATTGTAGTGCGAATATTTTTTTCAATGTCTCACCCGTGTGCATTAGTTGTAATGTAAACTAAATTTTTTAAAGATGTCTCTTCTTGCCACCAAATTTCAGTGCGAATATTGTTTAAGATCCCAACCCTGACCCCCAATAATGGAAGTGCGGATATTTGTCGATCAATTCAGAGATTACTGGAAACCAAACACATTTTAAATCTAGTTTCGAAACGGAAACTTTCCCTCAAATTTAAAGTACGCATTCCTGTCCCAACCTCTCAGTATTTAATAAAATGGATGCGAACATAAATGCAATAATCATGGACACACGTTCAGATCTTGACAACAAAACATGTCCACCTTCCCTCAGGACTCATATTGGGACTCCTCGGCCGTAGGTTTGCCATCGCTGATCTCAAAGTTGACAAGTAACGCATGGAGTTGTGTACCCCCCAGAACAGAGCAGGCCTTGAAATGTGGTAACCCATTCAGTACCTGGCCCAATGCAGTGTTGCTTAACTCGAATCGTGCTATGCTCGATTTAGTGCGAAGTGCGAATTGTTCTGGCCACAGCCGTTTGCTGTGACCGAGGCGAGATTCCTGCCCGGTTGTGACGTCAAACTTCACGCGATTTTTTGACCTCAATTCGCTGACGATCAACTTCTAGCTTTTTGGTTGTGAGCAGCGACAAGCTTCGACCAGAACTAGCAAACGTCTCGCCGATCTAGGCGGCAATGGAATTTGTGTAAAATGACTCAAAAATAAGTTGATAATTTAAAAATGTTTGATTATAATGTATAATATGTTCTTGGTGTATAGGTAAACATGCATAATCAAAGAATAATATTAACGCTTCAACCCTGGCACTTACATTGGATGCATTGAATAATCTAAACTGTGGATTTGCATCTTACTCACGGACCCACTGCTGCTAGACATGAGCAAAGAGTTTCAAAACTCCCAAGCAATGTCTTAAGCCAGAAAAAAAAGCTCCACGGGCAGTTTTGACACTCTTAGCTCATGTCTGGCAGCAGTGGGTCCCCGAGGAAGATGCAAATCCACTCTCCTTCTTAATGTGATTTGAAGCTTAGACACATTCCAAACAAAACCACCCAATATCTAGCACAGCTCTGTTTGGTGATCAATATTAGCGTTTTGAAATGGAAATACCCAAATGCCTATTTCAATGGCCATTTCAATGGCCTTCCAAATGCCTATTTAGATCTTTCAGCGCTTTTGACGACATATTCAAACAGCAGTTTTTGACCGTTGAAACGAGGCTGGCACTGGGCGGAACGAACTGCTATTCAATACTTCATTCAGCATTCAGTGCAATTTTTCATCGATTCTTCGATAGCGGTTTGTTTCGGCACTCTAGTTGCGGTTTCACATTATGGTTTGACAGAGTATGGTACTATTTTTGTCTGACCAACTGGTCGAAAAAAAAAAACAAGTTGACAACTTATATAATAACTGAATTGCTTACTCCAATATTCTCAATGTATACTTTTACAAACATCAAACAAAAAGATGCTGTAATGGGTATATAAACCAACACAAAACATTTAAACAGAGAGTGACACAACTGAAACGTATCCCACACAACGCCAATCGAATCAACACAGCGTCACCAATCCGTCACCAAACACGCCACCACCCCCCTTCCCACTCTCCGACCCCCACCCCCATGTCCCAAAAGCCGACAATCAATCGTTGACCGCGACGCATTCCAAATCGCCGTCCTCGCGGCACGAAATACCGGGCGCCCGACCTGCCTCAACGCGAGCGCCGTTGACCCCAGCCCGTCGAGTTCCCCGATTTGTCACCTACGTCGACGTCGACGACGACGACGACGACGACGATGACGACGACGACGACGACGACGACGACGGACAAATGGGATTACCGACGGATCTGGGTTAATGAGTGATGGATGTCGGCTTTAACCTAAATCGGTCTTGTGTGCAATATGTATAATATTGTGTTAGTATTAACGTGTTTGCTAGGCTGGCTCTGACTCTGTTTTAGTTGTTGTGGGTGTTTATGTTGTTTTAGGTTGGTTTGTCAGATTCGGTTCGACCATATACACAGGTTTTGGTGTTATATGAATCGATGGCGTTGATTACATTTAATCAAATCTGTCCCTGTTTTTTTTGGTATTTGTCATAGCTGCATTTAATCCTTGTATAATGGAATATAAATCCAACAGTACTATTTAATGATTGTTTGAGTACCTATACACGTAATTTTCAACTTAAACAATGCGGAAAACAGAACTTTGCAGTATGTGCACCATTATTATTCAAAGGTTCACGTGTCCCCCCCCCCCCCGAATTTTCCGCTTCGTTTCCCGTCCATCGGCACCCATGTCTGTGTGTGTATCTAATTCCTATCGTCGACGACTCGTGTGGCCTGGAAACCGACGTGGTTTTCCCGAATCGCTGCGGCGACGGCGGGAAACCGAGTTTTCCGCGTTTTCCGCGTTTTTCCTTGTCCGAGTCTGGGGCGGCACGGGGGCCTGCGCTCGGCGGTCGATACCGGACACCGGAACAACAACCCTGCCGTCGGGTTGCATGCTAGCGGGACTGGGGTTTAGTTCCTGGTCTATTAAATATAAATATAGCAACAAAACTTTGTCGCACTCTATATATAGGTATACTCGCAACGAGCATTGACGAGCTGGAATTAGCTTTGTGTGGAGGATGTCAAACGATCACACAATGTTGTTTCAACTTCTGAAATTGTAACACAGTATATAATTGGACATCAATGGACAATGCCAATTGCATGTGTCATGGCCCCTTGACATTTCGCCTTTGCTGAATGGGAAAAAAATCATCGTTGAAACTGCTGTCATTTTTATAAGAAGTTACCCATCAATGTCCGCTAATGGATTTATTTCCATCGGCACTCACAGGAAGTCACAATACAATAGTGTGTCACTTTTATAGCAGGAGATGGGTACGTTTGTTCATGTTATCAAAACGTTACATAACCCGAAATCGAACTTCCTTTTACATTTAGACAAAGCTAACAAAACGCTTGATAAGAAACAGTCAAATTTGGATCGGCCACATTCAAATGCCACAATCTTCACACAATCTTCACACAATCTTCACACAACCTTCACACAATCTTCACACAATCTTCACACAACCTTCACACAATCTACACACAATCTTCACACAATCGTCACACAATCGTCAGATCATCGTCTATCTGGTCAACCATTGCTGGTCGAAACAACCTCCATCCGCCCGGACAAGCTTTCGGACGGACCCAAGTCACACGATCCACTTTGAATTCATCACACATTCGGTCATTCTGGCCCATTGTTGGCCGAAAGCGTCGCCTCATCTCCCGCCAAACTTTTGGATCCATCGCGGTCAAAATGCCTTTTCCCCCTTCCCCCAGTCACACGAACTCACTCAATGGCACTAGCACACAATTGCACATTTAAAAGAAAAGAAACATGGGTGAAGACAACTTTTCCCCAAATTTTCGTATCATGTGCTCTTACTTTCTCGATGACTCTACCAATTCCTAAATATCTTAATTTTGAAAACTAGTGCTACGGTTATGAAAAGCAACAACAGGCCTAAAAAAAATCAACGCCAGCACGAAGCACGCGTCGTCAACGGACAACAGCGCGTGTTTGCGCGTGTGTTTACTCGTCGAGGCGGCGGGCCAAACTGAATTGGCAGCTCGCAGTCGGCTGGCTTTCTAGCGGGTCGAATTCAGAAGATTTGGCCCGCTTTTCGTGGGTCGGCCATTGGCCCCCACCACCGCGAGGCTGTCATCGCGCTGCTTGGTCGCACGGTGCTGGCGGGCGCGTTTCACTTCTTACAGTACACCGAACTCGACTCGACCCTAACCTAGCCCAACGTCCACTTACCTTGCATAACAGTATGCAGTCGACATGCCGAGCCGAAAGTCGAAACTGACCTAGCGCAACCTGAGACAGCCGTGAAATTCATTCACTTTTTTCACTCTAAGATTCTTTCAAAGTATAAACGTAGCCTAAACTAACCTAGCCTAACATAAAAAAGCTAATTTAATGTGATTACCTTTCTACATGTAAGAAAAAACTGGCGTACTACATACCTAACCTAGCCAAACCTAGCCTAATGCAATTGCATTTGTTTATACAATTTTTGCTGCAAAATGAAGTCATCTACTATAACATTTCAAGCTGTAATGCACTCTTGAGTGCTGAACGCCGTTTGTTTTGGCTACGACACTGACAAAGGTAAACGCACTCTGCACTCGGACAGCGAAATTTGAATGAAAGGATGTTTGAATTATAATTAAAAAGCAATTAAAATGCGACCGAATCGCCCAGTTTGTTGTGTCTACGCCCGTATCGTTTCGACCGCAAGCCAACATCAGACCTTATCTCTCTTATATGTCTGAGGCCGAAAATGCGGCTGCATTTTTCGGTAATGCATGAGCTGTCTCTCTCGCTCACGGGATTGCAGTTCATTTGATCACACTCAGTGCGCTCATATGCAGACGACATTGAGCGTAATGAATAATTAGATAAAATCGCAAATGACCCAGAACGATTCGAATTCGACCAATCGTCATTTTCGTTTGCACGATTATTGACTGCATTTGCTCGACGAGAAAAAATATCTCACTGTGCAGTTAATTTAGTTTCGCACGATGTTTTTCCATCGCAGAATGCACACAAAATGCACTCTTGAACGGCAAATGGCAATTGGAGAGTGAGAGAGATATTATCTGAAGTCATAAATATGCATCACATAATGACAATAATTCATCTGAATGCATAGCGGCGCTGTTAATAACGACGCCCGGTAACGAGGTATCATCGTTAAAATGACAACGAAAATCAACAGGGAGCCGCGCGCAAATATTAAAATATTTCCAGTGGCAGATTTTTGATTAACAAATAATAATAATAATAAGAAAACAAATCGCAAACAAGCACGTGAGCTCGCAAAGCTCTTTATGTCCACAACTTGAACAAAAGCACACCAGAGATCGCGAGAAAAAAATAGGTACTCTTGGCAAACACAATTGTAGTTTGAACAGAGATCACCTGCTTATAATTATTGTGATAAAATAACGCTGATTTTTCCAGCAATTTATGTGTGTCAATCAGAAAAAAGTGTGTATCAAACTAGACAATTGATCGAAAAAAGCTTAAAATCAATAATCATCGAACAAACTGCAATTGAGACCTTTGACCTAATTGCATTATTCAATCGGTTTGTTTGAGAGCGTATTGCGAGGACGCAAGTGCCGCTCGCTTTTAGAAAATGGCGAGTGGTGTGTGTGAGAGAGAGAGAGAGAGAGAGAGAGAGAGAGAGAGAGAGAACTCTGAGAATGCATCGCAGAGTTTATCGTTCGCCCGTTAAAATTATCGATTGCCTTGCGATGCAGTGCGAATCACGTGATCCACCAAAACCCGCCGCAACCTTCCAGCATTTTCGCCAGGCACGGCCACTGTAGCAAAACAATACACTTATTGACGAAAAGTGCGGCCTCCAATTGAAAAGATTGCCAAGTAATGAGACGACTTGAAACCAGAAATATGCTATAGTTTATCATCGTATATTTTATTTAGTTAAGTAAGGATCGAAATTACTATGTCTGGACAAGAAGTTATCTGCAGGATGAGATGAAAATTGAGGCATCTCATTGGCTGTTACTATGGTGATAACAAGTTATCAGGTGGACAACTTCATTGTAACTTCATTGTAATATTGTAATTTCGGTCCTAATGTACCTAAATATGCCCCAAATATAAATGATTATGAAATCAGAGCTCTGTTTATCATCGATAAACCCATTACAATTGCTGCCATGACGCTGAAACTGCAGTCGATTTGATATCGCCGCCGATGTCCGCCTGCATTCACACATCAACGCCGTCCAGAACGATCTTGGCCAAGATTCGTCAAGTCGTTCACATGATAGCATAACGCCGCCTGGCCGCGATGCAAGCACCACAGCAGTCATACGCCGCGAAGTCGCGTCATGACAAACTGTTTCAAACATCATTTCGTTATTAGGTCACCGATGCATTTTCGCCGCGTGCACTCTCGTCGCTGCAACTGCTGTCGAGCGCTGTGGCGGCGAACGGGTCTAGCTTTGGCCGAAACGCTAGTACATCCCCGCGATGCATTTTAATCTGCATTAGTGCAGCGCATAAGAATGGCAGGCAGAAGGTGATGTTGCGAAATTTTAGTTTCAGGCGCTTCGTGTGTACGCGCCGGTCTTTTTGCACCGCGACGCCGGCCATGTTTTGCGCTGCCGCGGCACTGCACGTTTTTGCCGCCAGTGCACGCTAAATGCATTGAATAACCACGCTTTGCTGCGGCTTATGACATCGTGGCGCGGTGCTGTGCGAGGAAAAAATCTCTGTAGAACAGGAATTGATATGTGTGAGTATGTGTGTATGCGTATATCGCTAAATACTCGTGTGATGTATATCATTTTAATTCAATCATTTTTAGTCTTTACGAGGTTGTTTTGCGAATTGACGATGCGAAAATATGTGTGTGTGTGTGTTTGTATATACGTGGTTTGTGAAACAGCGTTTCCTGAATACTAGACAAAGAGAATTGATAATTAAACACGGTTTAATTAATTAAGGGATATTTTTTTAATTAAGCATATAGGTGGACTAGTTTCGCTCGCGCGACAGCCGACGAAACGCCAATTGCACATCACAGGTTCTCTAATGCGGTTGCAGTTTGTGTCATTTTATGCCCCTGCACCCCCCCCACCCCGCTCCCCCTCCGCCCCACCCCATCGCTGCATGCGCCCCGTCTACAAATTCGGCACTGCACTATCGATTTTACATTTCCGTACTTTGTTTGCGCCGTAAAAAGAAGCAAGGAAAAAAAAGGCACGACCGCAAATCGATTATATATGGTAACGCAACAAAAATGCACATTAGCCAAACTGCAGTTTTCAAGAGCACCGCCTTCGCGGGCGCTGCGTCAATAGTTATATTTGTTTGTCCAGTTCATATCAAGATGCAATGTGGTCATTAACTAGATTTCGGTTTTCGCTCTGACGTTATAATAGGCAATCATGCAGTAAACGAAATCTAGCCTGGACAAACAAACGCAAGAAATCTAGTAATCATCTAGATTTCGTGGACAACCAGACAGAGCTAATGTCGGACCGGGGCACAAGGGCGCACGGGGTTCCCGCACCGCGTGAATGGAACAGATATGTATACGAACGGTGCGCGCGATTCATGCCGTAATCGGCCAGTCCATATCGCCACAAATCCCCATTAAGTTGGTGGCATCGATCGGTTATAGGCCGGTCATGCGGCCAGCTAAAATCCCCATGTGCAATCGCGCGACTTCAAACTGTCTAGTACATTTTTCCATGCACCAACTTGCCCTGCACCCCGAAACGCAATCACCGCCATCGACGAAATTGCATCGAAAAGTGCATCCACATAAAGCACACAGCAGCGAGCTGATTTGTGATCCACATTCGATTACCTCTATCGCACACATTTCAAGATTAAACAATGATAGCGTTGCTACCTAGATGCGTAATATAAGCTAATTAATGCGATAGCGAACACTGCACATCCATGGATGGGCGATAAGGTTAATATTCGGCAGGGCATGAGTCGCCGCCATGAGTAATTTTATACATTGCATCGTATATAGTCAGGACGGGGGGAAATGAAGGGGGTGTAATACTAGACGCCGCCGCCGCCGCCGCCGCCGTCGTCGTGAGTTTTTCGCCCAGACCAGATCGTTATTTTCATTAACCATCAAATTTATCGTCTGCACCCCGGCACGCCGCGTGTTTTTTAGGGTGCGCGTTTTCGCCCGAGGGCAAAACCGACGTCGTTCATACACCGAGGCGGAGTGGGGGGCCGGCGGGGGGGGGGGGGCGCGGATCTGACACACAGGGGCAAAGGGGGGACACCCCAAGAGTTTGCATTCCCTGTCGCCCTCTCTCTCTCTCGCGCCAACTCTCTGTACGCTCAATGGTGTTTTTATTATTTTTTCTTTATAATTCATGCAGCTCAGCATCGCGAACAATCTTCCCCGAAAAACGAGTAAGGGCGTGGCATATCGGGCACGTCGCTTGCGAAACGTCGAGCGAACTCTTGCGCGCGTGTGTGTGCGTGTGTGTGTGCGTGTGTGTGAGTGCGGCGATCGTGGATGCACGTCCGTCTCCGGCGCTCGCTCGTCGCAAGAGAGCGCGATGCACGCAGCTCGCTTATCACCCGCGCCGGCCGACAACTGATAACGAAGCGCGGCCAAACAGACGATCGCCGAAACGCGATGGAAACGTCAAAACACGTCTCGCCCGCTCGCTGATCCGCCACACACAGACACAGACACAGACAGAGACAGATCGCCTCGGCAGGGTCAGGACCGCGAGACACCCAACGCGTTTGACTCGTTCAGTGCGCGGCCGATATCGCTCTACGCAACATTCGCGTGGTCATACCGCGAAAAGACACACGCGTTTCTGCGCGTTTGTCCTTTCGCGCTGCCCTCGGTTCGCGCCCGAGAGACCGGTGCATATCCACGCTGTTCCGGTGCACGCGGGGAGGCCGTCTTGCCGGTGCCGAACGAGTGACTCGTCAACGACGACGACGACGACGGTGGCGGGGCGGGGACAGTCCGCTGTTCGCTGGCGTGTATAGACTGTTGCGCTGCATCGGTCGAGGCTGCTCCCACCGCCGTCGCCGCCGCGCTCGCTCGCTGCACTGCAAGTTTAGTGCATCGCCGGAACTCGTCGTGGAGTGTGCTGCTGCAGGTCGCGCGCGCGTGTGTGTGTGATTCGGCCCGAATGTGTGTGTGTGTTTTTGGAGCTCCGCGCGACCCCGCGGATGTCGACTGCTGCAACAGTGTGCAGCAGTAGTAGTCGTGCAGCGCTGCTTTTCGCCAACGCCGACGACGACGACGACGACGACGACCACGACGACCACGGTGCTCGACGTAGCGAGTGACCGGGACGCTAGCGACGAGTCGACAATTTTTTGTAATTTATATACATATTATAATAGTGCACCGTCCCGAAAAGTGCTTTTTTCGGCGGTCCAGTGTCGGCGCAGTGTGCGTGTTTGTGGTGTGCAAGTCGAGCGGGGCGGCGGTAAAGAAAAGTTCGCCCGTCGCGGCCTCTCGTTGAGCGGGCGGCCGAAGAACGGTCGCATCGACGACGGCGTTGTCGCCGAGCGACGACCGATTTCTGACAGTTACGCGGAAGCGAGCAGAGCGACGGGACGTACGCTCGCCGTAGCACACGCACGCTAGACGCCCAAAGGGTAGGGGAGCGCCGTCGTTTTTACTAGATATACGGAAATTATTATTTGGTGGGGGTTGGTGTTTTTTTTTTTTTTTTTTTTCTCTCTCTCTCTCCCTTTATATTTTGAATGCACTGAGAGCGGTCGGCGTCTGGCCATCTCTCTGTCTCTGTCGCTGTCGCCCCCCCCCCCCCTGCCCGCGCTCGCAGTGTTTTCGCGGGACGCTGCGTCGGTCGATCGCCGTGTACGCGACGACGTCAGCGCCGAAATAAAGCCAAACGCACACAAGCACGATTTTTTACACACATATACATAGAGGACGTGCGCGTGGAACGCCGACGACGCCGACGACGACGACGCTGAGAGGGAGGGGAAAAAATATGCGCTCTCCGCGGCGTGTCGGCTAGAAGGGTGGTGAACGGAGTGGCACCGCGTGCGAGGTATCGATCGAGTTCGGCCATCTCCCCGCTTTCGGCCGCCGAAAAAACACTTTTGCCACGCGGCCAGCGGTCGTCGTCCGCGCTGTTTTTTTTTCGGTCTCGTTCGCGCCGATTTCTTTCCGCACAAACACGCGTACAGCGAACGGGCGCGAGCAAGAATCACGCGTGTTTCGGGGCCGTGACCGCGGCGACGTGCAAGGGTGGCCGTCGACAACGAGAGGCGTTTGTCGCGACTAGCGAGACGTGTGCGACGGCGACACCAGCGACGGATGCAGCGGCGGCGACGGCAACGTGTTGCGCCCGCGATGAGGACGACGACGGCGACGACGGCGACGACGACGACGGCGTCACGTGCGACGTGAAGGGAAACATGGCGGAGTGCTCGTTTTCGCGGTGTGTGCAAGAGCGACGGGTTATCAAAAAAGAGCTGCAAAGATGGACGAAGAACATGGTGGTCGTAGTAGGTGAGTGACAAGGTGCTTATGCGACTTTTTTCCTAAAACAAAACGACGAAAAAAACTAAATTCTCACCAAGCACCTACTGCCATCTATATTCATCTCGCAACATCGATGGTCTTTGGTTTTTGTGTGCTTTGTGTGCGGAATAATTTTAATTTCGCCGAACAACCAAAATCTTCTATACGGACCTGTTGCGAACAGCCCGTTGGTTAGCACACTGTTCGCGGATAGAGGGGGCCGGGGGGGGGCGCGAGAGGGGCAGTGGGGCCGCGGAGGGGGGGGGGGGGCGCGGAGGAGGCGCCGCGAGAAGAAAGGGTGGGGGGTCAGTGTATATTTCGGCAAGGGGTGGTAGGGGCACGGGAGGGGGTGCAGCGGCGAGCGCCCGTCGCGTCGCGTCGCTCGATGCAACGCCACACTCCGACGTCCGCCGCTCTTGCACGTGCCGGCAAAATGTCCGGCGAACGTCCGCGTCACCGTCGTTCGCCGCATCGCCGTCGCGTCTAGCCGCCAAAAAACACCGCCGCCCCATTTTGTCCGGCTCGCGCGTACGCACCCCGAGCGCCGCGACGCCAGTCCGACGACGCCGAGGTAAATGCCAGCTGGTGGCCGCGGCACAGGGGGGGTGGCTGGGGGGCGAGGGATGGGGGGGGGGGGGAATACGCGACGCCGACGCCGCGACGCCGCGACCGAATGTGTATAGGCAACCTGCGTGAACGGCTCGGCACCGGCCGGCAGTCGCTCGGTGCCTGCTCTAGTCGCGCCCGCCATAACCTACCGCAACTTGCGGACGGGCTACGCGCGAGATTGCGCGTGTACGCAACGCCACGCACGCTTCGGCGTCGCCGCCGCCGGTGTGTAGCACCTATAGCACCTTAGTATAGAGTGTGCGTCGTGGTGGAACTCGGCGACTACAGACGGACTCGTCTGTTCGTGGACGGCGCGTTGCAGTTTTATCAAGGCGTTTAAAGCAATCCGGTCGGTCCTTTATATGTTTTACGCAAAGATATTTCGCAGACGGTTTTCATAAAGAAAGATATCCTGTGTGAAAGAGTGTGTGTGTGTGTGAGGTTTCGGGCAAGTTCTGTTTGTTATCATGCGGCGGGTTCGGGCTGAGGCTGAGTGACAGATTGGCCGCTGTGCGATGCAGTTCGTCGCTTGTTAGCGAGTTGGTGACGCGCTCCAGTGCGCCGTGCAGGCTTGCAAGGCTTCGATGTGCAGTGCAGCGGTCGAGGCGGCCGACAGAGCTGCTACTAGCGATATCTAACGTGCATTTTCAACAGTGCACCGGCGGCAGTGTGCATCTGTGCGTTCAGAGGCGAGCTCTCGTTGCAGTTTGAAACGCAACGCCAAACTGCCAGAGATGGAGACGTTTGCGCGAGATTAGGAATAATTTACGTCGTCTGCGTCAATATTGTGAAAGTCTTTTACTCAAATTTAATTAGTCTGTTGTCACGATTTAGTGATTTTAAATTAAGTGCGCCGTTTTCGTGTGCTGATATCTGTTTTTCTCTGTGTTCCTGTGCGATTTCGAAGTCGACAGTGCGTTTCTCTCGACGGTAATTTCTTTGTGAGGCGTCGCGTTTCCCCGCGATGCGTCTTCGCATCGGCGTCGCCGGCGTCGCCGACCAGGAAGTAGGTGCAGCGGCATCAGACGTCGCGATGCATTTCGCCGCGGCCGGGCGTCGCGGCGGCGTCGGCGTCGGCGATCGAAGTCTACGTCTGCACCTTGCTCGTTCGGCGTCGTGAAAAAATTCCGGGGGGGGAAGCGCGCCGCACACGGAGCTGAAAACGCGATCGCGAAGCGCACATATTTTTATCGCACTCGTTTTGTGAAAATCATGTTTGACGATATCAGAGTAACTTGCATAATCAACATTATCGGCATCATATCTGAGCGTAGGCCAATTTCGGGCACGTAGCAATAGACACTTGTTTATCAAGACGCCTAAATGACATTTTTCTGTACACACAAAATGCGAGAATTCGACCAGCTGACGACGAATTGACAGAAACTAGCGAGCAAGTTCCGTTCACATTTCTGTAACGGTGAGTGATACAGAATGCGTTTTCGACGGCGGCTGGCTAAAAACAAGTCGTTCGGCGTGATTGGGGGAAGGAACAGAGGGGAAAATGCATCTCAATTACACACTAAAAAAAGAAAGAGAACCATCCGAAATCGGTCGCTTACGTATACGCTGAAATGCATAATTAAACCCGCACGTCTTGCCGTAGCCGTCTGGTCTGGCTGGCGAATTTTTCGAAGCTAGACTCATAAATTCGGCCGGCCCATGTCAGTCTGGGCCGTTCGTCGAGTCCCATGAGCTGCTAGTATAGGAAGGACGTTGCAGTCACAAGCACGCCCCTCCGCCGCGCCGTCGCTATGCAGTGTGGGTCCGTCGGTCCCGGTGCATATTAGAATGATTTTAAGGTGGCCCACTGTATTTTTAATGGTGTGTTTGGTGTACGTCGGGCGGAGGTTAATTGCGTGGACCTTGACGCTTTTGCCGTGGTTAAGAGCTACTAGCTTGCTGCAGACGGTTTTACATGCAATTATGATGGCATTCAATTTTTCCGCGCGAAGAGATGCATATGTGTATGCGCATGTTTGTGTGTGTGTGTGTGTGTGTGTGTGTGTGTGTGTGTGTGCACTTAGTGATTTTTATATTATATAAACCAGACGAGTTTTTGGAGTCTTTTTTTATCAGTTGATTTACTCGTTTCTCTTGGCTGATGCATTGGTGCTTGCATTTTTGGGTATTTTCATGGTGGTTCCACGCGGTCTCCGGGTATACTTTCATACTACAAGTATACCTAGGCATATAGGAAGTTTACATTAATCCTGGCGCGATGCATTTTCTGTCAGACCTAATGGCACATTTTTGTCGTTGGCTTCCATAAATTTCAACTCACTTTGGTCTTTGGTAAATAATACAAGCTCTCTCTATATAGAAGAAGGATTCTAACCCGTTTTCATATAGTGATTAGTGATCATGTACCAAGTAACACATTTCCCCCAATCTAAGATGTAAAAAGGATCAAAGACCTTAAGGACCTTTAGGACCTTAGGACCTTTTAGGACCTTAAGTCATTCATGACAGACCATATCCGTACCTTACACTCCACCGGATATGAACCACTTCGCCGAACTGAGATTTCTGTTGTTAATTGCATTTTGTTTTATTTCGGATCACAATCCCCAATGAGCCGACAGCGAAATGATTTGCAACACTCATTCCCATTTAGTATCAACGCAACATGGAAGAGGACAATATCTTACAACATCTTACACCAAATTATGCATGACAAAGACCGAAACACCTCAAACACTTCACGAATTATTTCTCCAAAGCGCCATCTTTTTAAAGATTGCACTGGGCATCTGTCACGTTATGCCGCAACCTTAAATGTTTTCCATAACAACATGTCGACGATGGCTACCAATTTGACAAATCAAGCTGCATTTCTCTGTACTACATTCTTCTCTATAAATATTCTGCTCCAAAATTGCGAACATTTCTTTAGCAGATATTCCCTGTACCTATACCCCTGTATACCCATGTACCCATATGGTAATATCTCACTCTCGGCATACTTATATGCCTCCCTGTTTTAGTTTATCACTACCTTATTTAAGATAGAAATACCACAATGTGTCCTCATTTGGAATATTTTCAATTTTGGCAAAGAAGCGAAGCTAGCAAGACATTGTGGGAAGCTGCGCTTAAAAGTGTGCAACCGAACTTGAATTGCCATTCGGCTGCTCTCCGACCGGCAGCCGGGGTTCGCCAGTTCATATCCCGTATCTTGTTTACTTTCTTCAGCTTTGTCTCGTTTCCTTTCCATCCATCAATAGCTGATTTAAACTAATCCCTAAAGTTCCAAAAAAACAAAAAACTCGCACTTTAAATGTAAATTTCTGGGGGAACTAATGCCTTGCCTTACCAAGTTTTTGAACACCACAGTTAAGATCCCTAATGCAGGAGTTACAACTGAATTCGCTGCATATGATTGGCTGATTTCAGCAGTATAACTCCTATAAGTTGGGACCTGAACTAGGGGTTGAAAACTTGGTAAATACGGGCATAAGTAAACTAATTAACATTGAATTGGTAGCTAAATAAAAGAGTGACAAGTCTATTGTTAAGCCACTGATGTTCTAACGCTGTGAATCGCCCCTCTGGTGTGTGCAGGCCTGGAGCGAGTCGCCGAGGAGTTAATGGGCAGACGCAAGTGGAAGCAATGCCAGAATGCGCTCTCTGCCTGTGACGCCGCCGCCGCTGCCGCCTTCGCTTCCTCCGATCCGCTGCTTGAATCGCCAATCGCCGCAGCCTCCGAAGAGACCAAAGACTGGACGCCTCCCGAAACGTGTACCCTCTGCAATGAGAAGTCTCTCCTTATAGACAGAGCGCCGGTAAGGATACTCAGCTTTATTGTCAATTTAATACGTCCATCTATTTCATTTTCATCTATGGGTAATTTCATATGAAGTGCCCATTCTCAAAACCTTCAGTGTCCAAGAATTCGGCCCTCTGCAATGAGAAATCTCTCCGTATAGACAGAGCGCCGGTAAAGATGATGCTATGGAACGTGCCGACCTGAGAATTACAATTTTACGCGGCTTGCCCCTCGAATATCATATCGCAGCACGCAGCCAAAAGGCCGAGGGTTCGATGCTGATTCCAGGACTGACATGCGAATGGAACCCAGCCTGAGAAGACCAATGTCCCCCCTTTGTGCCCGGCTCAATCATCTCGGTCCTAGCACGCAGCCAAAAGGCCGAGGGTTCGGTGCTAATTCCAGGACCAACATGCGAATGGAACCCATCCTGAGAAGACCAATGTCCCCCCTTTGTGCCCGGCTCAAACATCTCGGTCCCAGCACGCAGCCAAAAGGCCAAGGGTTCGGTGCTGATTCCAGGACTGACATGCGAATGGAACACAGCCTGAGAAGACCAATGTCCCCCCTTTGTGCCCGGCAAAACATCTCGGTCCCAGCACGCAGCCAAAAGGCCGAGGGTTCGGTGCTGATTCCAGGACTGACATGCGAATGAAAATAAGGCGCAGAGAATAATAAAATCTGATAATCGATGCCCCATTAACCTGTTAGCAGGAACTGATAACGTTATTCTCCAATGATTGTGTCGTATACTGTAAGGTGTAGCTTCCTTATGGACAAGAAGTCAGATTCCAAATCCAACTTTCGATTCCCGAACTATAATACATGAAACTCATGCCTGTGACCTCGTCGTGCAGTTTCTTTTTCATTGACCTATTACCACTGTTTGTGGAGCGATTTTCTTATTCGGTGACCTTGAGGGTTGAAAATCGTGGATTACAGCCGCTAAGTTTTCGTGTTTCGTCTGCTCTGTAGCTGTACGCACCAAAAGTGCGACATTTCGAACCAATTTATGTACAAAACTTCAGAATGCCGAGTCAACTCTGTTTTAGGGAACTTGTTGTGCCGAAATGCAGTGAATTTGCATCTTCTGTTTTGATGCTATATAAGTCTTTCCTCGTTTAGTGCAGAGGTGCACTTTGTGCCAGCACCGTTCAGCTGCACCTTTGCGCCAATAGGTATAGAATCAAATGCTATCTCACTCACAACTCCTTAACGCCGAATCGAATTTAAGCGCATCAGTGTAGGCCGGAACCAACAGTGGATGGGTGACCGTTTTCAGATATATTAATCCATCAATCTGTGGTGAAGGTTATTATATTAATATATTGATTTAGAGTATATAGGTTAAATTGACTTAGTATAGAGACACATTTATTGTAATGCCAATGATATTTTCTGAAAATTATACTGGATACTTTGTCGACCCTTTGTTTGCAAGAAATGTATTAGGCATTTTTCTTCCATTCTTTGTAAATTTTCGTGCATGTTGCTGTTGAACCAATATTCACACGTGCATCCCACATAAGCAAACAGGTGTGTTGACGTCGAATATAATTCGCTTTTTTTGGAAGTAGGTCTATTGGTTTTGGCATTAGCAAAACTGAATTTGTAGTCTAGATAAGATAAGATTCGGCGTTTGATGAGTGCATTTTATCATCGACATGCATCACACATGCAAGGCTCAGAATCGGATGATGAAACGTCCAATTATTTCGCCAATGTACAGGTATGTGCTCTCGCAGCTTCAATTAATCCACTTGGGACCTATGATGCGAGGTGTTATTGTTCTCTGTGACACATTTGACACATTATCTGCGATTCAGATTTAGTTTAAAAACTTTTGATTGGCGATTCCAATTGATAAAACAACATTGTTGATGGAAAAATTCGTTTGGCATTTGAATTGAAATCATGAGTGGCGTTTATAATAATCTTTGGGAATTGGTCCTTGATAGAAAAGCGATACCGAAATAAAAATGCAAGTTTGAATTGCATAAGATTTGAGATGTTGATAAGGCCACTGCAATTTTGTTATCTTTCAATAAATTAATCGGTATTCGTAATTTTTAGCGACGAATAATTGAATGCTGTCAAGGCAATTCCATTCTTTCAGCGTTGCTTAGGGCAGAGTTATCAGGTATTTAACGATAAATTGCGCCGATTGGTAGCAATTTTTATTATAAATTTGATGGCACCATTAACGCTTCTCATTAATTACCTATATATCCCTCTCTCGAGTGACTTGACAATATCCCCGCGAATTATCGCTAAACCTGTTTAGCTGTGCTAGCTAGTTACCAGCTAGTTACTGGCAAGACCTATTTCTTCAATAAAATAAAAATCTACACAGATATGGTGGAGGCCATTAATATATTTAGCATTTAATTGAATGTTGAGCTATTGTCATTGAATCTAATTGTTTCTTTTTCTGCGCATAAATGAGGAAAGAGTCAAGGCTTCACATATGTTGTTATTGCAACATCACATATCATGTACACATTCATTTTTATTGCAACTTTCGACAACCGCATTTTCGAGCAATCGGGTAATTCCCGTATGCGCAAATTCTAAATCTATACATTCCAATTTTACCAGCCCTGGTTATCTCGCTTCCTGGATTTTAAAGGAACTGGGCCTCGCCGCAAGTTTTTGTATTACAGTCGTACGGTTGGCTTCATAATTTTTTGTGGTTGACAAGATGATAAGAGCGTCCAAATAACCCGATGGCGTGAAAAACGAAGCCTAGCAGCAAACGCAATCTGGGTCCGGTGACAACATTTCGCCGAATGATTCACTTTCGCGACTTGGAGCTCTGTTGGAGCGCGATTCAGTTCCTAGTGACTGCGCGCAGAGGCAATTGACTGTAGCTCCATGCGAGGGAACTTTGCATTTGGGCAGAAGGAGCACAAGACATGGATAGGGAACCGACCAGTTGGCATTTCCGTAAGTTATCAATTTTCCCTATCATATACAGACAAACATAATACGCATGTCTGGCTCTCGCAACCGCATTCGATAGAGAATTTTCTCAGCTATTCCTTCACTATTCTCTCTTGATATTTGCTTCCTATTCGCAGAAAATTAGTGCCAACATACACATTGACACTTTCCACTCGTAAAACTAAACATCTACCTCTGATGTCTGTGGGCGAGGACACAATCGACCTGAAACGTGTATAGTCTAGATGGAGGTGCTTATCATGTGGGTGGCCTGAAGAAGAATGGTGCCATCTGCTGCTTTATGATTGAACTTCAACTAATATACCTAAGTTTTTCTCTATCTTTTTCTGCATTTTAAAATCGGCATCTGTTTTCTGACTTTTGTGGTCCAAAGCCCAATATTCGTATACGCTCTGGCAGCAAACATACTCCTGTTTGCTATATAGTCATTGCGTAAGAAAGATCAAAGATACATGATTATTACAAACCGTCAGAAGCAATCTTGATTTATGATGACTGTGGCAAAGAGTTAAGGATTCCTATTTCCTAGGATCTGATAGAAAGGCAAGCACCTCCTGATTTCCAGTCCATGTGGTCCATGAGTCCAGGATTCTTACATTTGACCACCAAACATTCCCTTGTTTCTAGTTTTCTATGTATCTTGGTCAAAACTGAAGAGTATTCATGATTATTACGAGCCGGCGGCGGCAATCCCCTGATTTATGACCTCTGTGGTCCTGAGTTCAAGATTCTTACAAAATGGCTGCAAACATCCCCTTGTTTTTCAAATTCAAATTCATTTCTCATTTATCCACTCATTCATTTGTGTACAGGCAAAAGAACAAATAGAAGATATGACCGTGTTTGGTCAAAAGTCAAATATTTTTACCAACATCCCCTCTCGACTAACCCCAAAATCCGTCCCGTTCACAGAGTCCCGGGTCCGAGCTGGACAGCTCTAGCAACGACAGCGCGTACCGCGAGTCGCCCCCGCCGGCGTACCACCCTCGCACCCCGCCAGCGATGACCGCGTACGAGTCCGTCAAACTGGCCGCGATCGCCGCCCTGAGTCACTCGCCCGACGGCCCGGCGGTCATGTCGCCGAACATGTTCTACCCCCCCGGCCACCACGGCGGGCTCTTCACGCCGTGGTATCTGCCGCCGCACTTGTCGGCGCGAGCGAGCACGCCGCACGCGATGGAGGTGCCCGTCCAGCAGGCGATGCCCGTCAAAGAGGAGGTCGCCGTTGGCGGCGCCGAGATGCCGTTGGATTTGAGCGCAAAGGCGACGGACGCGCATACCATGGGGGTGCCGCAGTATCTCCGAGTGCCGTCTATGGACAGCAAACAGATTTACAAGTGAGTTGTTTTGTGAGTTTGGGGGAAGTTATACCTATGCTGAGATTATGGTTATGGGTTTTAGCAGGATGTACGTCATCGCTTGATGGATTTCCGCTTTGAGGTTTAGCACTTTCTGGAAAAAATAAATACCGGTTTTGTCTTTGGTGTGCACAGGGCTATACAGTGTGTCAAATGTCAATAGAAATGAACGATTTAGCCCAAAATCCGACAAATATGGCGACATTTCTGCACAAAGTTTGCCAGACAGATAATGGAGTAACAAAAAAAAATTCTTTCCGACGATTTCCCGGTTGCAATAAGCTTAAAATGTATACAGCTACACACGCTCGGCGATGTTTTCTTTGGCATTTAAAATGACATAGTGCACGTAAAACTTTATTTTGATTAGTTTTATAATTGAGTTTGCTCTCTCTGGACCCCTATATATATATATATATGACACACGATGCTATATTATCTGCTTTCATGTAATAGTGCATCTGGTTCAGACGCAATTTTTTAGTAGCTTAGCCACGTTCGTGCTCTCTGTATGTTATAACAAAATCTATTAAAAGTATCGATTTCGCAGCCAGGAACTTCCATGCAATGCGCGCGGCAACAATCTGTCAAAGCGAGTAAAATGTAGCTATCCCATTCCCATGTCTCTCTAAGAGCCGCACGCGACAGAATCAAGGATGTTTTGATCGGACCGTTTCGCGGCATCGATTTGTTTGGCGAATCAACAGGAAGTTCGCGAGTCTGAAATGCAGTTCGTGCGCGCTTTGCTCAAGGACTCCCGCTCTCCCCGCTGCACGTTGCAACACGCTCACTGCAGCGAGCGAGATGCCCACACCTCTTTACTATGCATTGTTCTTGGCACTGGGCATGACTGCATTGTTATTATTATCATCATCGACGCCAACGAATATTGTTAGTAATTCGTCGGCGATTTGTGAATGCCAGTGCTCTGACCAATTTGCCGGCGATTTGATAAACAAAATAAATGTGTGTTGTGTTTTGTGAGCAAAACGTTGTTGATAATTTTAACAATTTCAGACCTAATTGCGCTTGTCGACGAAAGTGCCCTGATCTCTGGCTCGTTTGAACCATTGTTATCAGCAAAATGCATACAGAATTTCTTATCGCGCTCGGGCATTTTTTGAGAAAGTATCGCCTATCTATCAATAAACTCTCTGAAATTATCTCGGGAATTATTTCGATAGTGTCACTGTGCCTTAAAATTGCACTAGATTACCGAATAAAAATTTGGGTATGAGATAAAAAAGCGAATAGACTTTAGAATTGAACAAACAAGACGATTTGCTATTTGAACAAAAAGAAGTAGAAGAGTGCGATTTTATCGAGAAATGCAATGGCCTTGTACGAGCTGGCAGATAAGTTCGCTAGGATGATGTATGCAGTGTGATTTAAGATCTGAATTTTTTGATTTCCTGAAGCAATATCGGCCGAATTGCCAAACACTTTTGTTTGATGACGATGACTGTGAATTTTCCTGACACGCCAAGCGTCAACCAATCGAAATACAGCAAAGTATTTTGTCACTTTTCGCCGATGACGCAACCACCTCTGTGCAGAGTATTTTTCCGAGAGTTTGTGCATGAATCACTGCCGGCTGCCGAGCTACTGCTTGCTCAGCGTGGTCCTTGCTTATCTCCAAAAGGTTATGCAACTCGCTTTGGTAACCATTACCGCCGGCAAGTTATGACGAAATCATCAATGCGACTAATTTGATAACTTTGTTCGGCTGTATATAGGAAGTGTAATTCAGACTGGGCCGATTATTGCAATCATTTAGCACTCGATTTTAGCAATCATTTGATTGCTTTCATGTTAGAACTCGGTCGACATATAGTCAACATTTATTTGTGAATTTAACGGATGAAACATTTCATGTCAATTTCGAGCACGAAAACTTATTACAATTACCGTTGTTCAAGCAGAGTGCAATTGAGATGTCAACTGTAAAATTCATTGTTGCGCAAGATGCTGTCGTGGGCAGCTGGCAGTGCATTTGGTGACGCAAAAGGAGTGCCCCATTAGAGCATAGAGTGAACCCCCAGATTTAGCCCCAAACTCACAGGGTTTACCCAATGTCATTTGCAATTGGGGTGCGATTCTTGCCTGTGTGTCGCACCAGCAGATACGAGCATGATTTCGTCGAATACCTTGCCCCATTCTATTTCTGAAATTCCTGCAGTGACAAGAATCAACAATGATTATTCTTTCATGCACCCAGGATGGCTCTTTGTACAGTCACACCTAAATATACCAACAGTGTACAGAAGAAATGTCTTCCTAGTTTTGAAATAAGCTTTGTCACAAAAAACGAAAAAAATGCGATGTGCATATGACCAATAAGTCATTACCCATTAAGTCAATCCAGTCATTACCCAAACTTACTAGCAGATTAGGTGGTAAACAAGAACACACCATGGACCATGCATAATTGCACCAATAATTTGCGCTGTACATATGGATGAATGTTATAGTTCTGAGGATGACGTTGGTGTGCTCGTTTACCTCCATACGGATGGCCAGTAAACCCGACACGTACA
Organism: Nemoura dubitans; assembly: GCA_921293005.1. Taxonomy (NCBI): domain Eukaryota; kingdom Metazoa; phylum Arthropoda; class Insecta; order Plecoptera; family Nemouridae; genus Nemoura; species Nemoura dubitans. The sequence continues at coordinate 43,954,702 of OV121076.1, forward strand.
GGAACTGTAATTGCTTAATTGGCATTTGACAGCCAGTATAGCACCAGCCAATTCCTAAAGCTTCTGCACGGGCACCATAAAGTCTAATTCGACCCGTGTCAATGGCCCGCCACTAACCGAACCTCTTCGTCCCTGCGCAGAGCGAAACCGCGCATGTCCGCGGTGGCCGGCCGACGCACGTACACGGAGGACGAGCTGCAGGCGGCGCTGCGTGACATCCAATCGGGCAAGCTGGGCACCCGCCGAGCGGCCGTCATCTACGGCATCCCCCGTTCGACGCTGCGCAACAAAGTCTACAAGCTCGCCATGGAGCGCGAACGAGACGCCCAGCTGCTGCTCTCGGCGCCGACGCCGCCGCCGGCGTCGCTGCTGCTGAAACGCGGCGGCGGCGACGACGACGACAAGGAGTTGTCGGGCGCCGAAGAGGAGCGCGAGGTGGAGAAGGCGCTGAGGAAGCCGCTGTTGTCGATGGAGGACTTGGTGCGCTTCTCGATGCTGGAGTCGAACGGCCTGGCGAACCCAGAGGCGATACGCAGTCTTTTGACGCAGAGCAAGATGGAGGGTCGATTTCCGTTTCCGCCCGGCGACGCGTGGGGCGGGCTGGAGCACAGCGCGCTCGGTCCGTACATCTCGCAGCTGCTTGCCGCGGGCAAGGCGCAAGAGGCGGAGGGCAGCGACTTCGTGCCCAAGTTCTCGCCACCGCTGCTGCCCGAACTGGTGCGGCGCATGATGGCCGAAGAGAAGATGCTGATGGAGAGTCACGCGAAACGCAACGGCAGCGTCGAGCGCGAGTCCCGCCCTTCGTCGTCCGCGAACCGCGCCGGCGCCGGCGGCGACGACGACAACTCCGACGCGGAGGCGACGCCGTCGAATGTGATACTGAAAATTCCGTCCTTCAAGCCGACGTCGTCGTCGTCGTCGTCGAAGAACGGCACCGCCGCGGGCGAGCCGTTCCCGAGCCCGTCGCAAGAGTCGTCTAGTCAGCCGGGCTACAACGGCGCCGAGTCGCGGTCGCCGCCGAGCATGATCGGCAAGGGGATCGGCGTCAGTCTGCGCGACGTGATCGCCAAGAGCATCAGCCAGAAGTTCCAGCAGGGCGGCGAGATGGCGCTGCCGATGCCGTTGTCGCAGAAGCTTCTGCTCTCGCCGGACGCCGAGTCGCCGTACAAGCGCGGCCGGTACAGTCCTCCGATGGGCCACATGCACCACCATGCGGCAGCCATCAAGCACAACAACAACAACCACCACATGGACGACCGCAACGCGCAGAAGATGTCGCCGACGGGCAAGTCATCGATGCTCAGTCAGTCGCACTCGGCGGGCGGCGGCGGCGGAGGCGGAGGCGGCGGCGGCAAGGGCACGCGGCCCAAGCGCGGCAAGTACCGGAACTACGACCGCGACAGTCTGGTGGAGGCCGTGCGCGCGGTGCAGCGCGGCGAGATGAGCGTGCACCGCGCGGGCTCGTACTACGGCGTGCCCCACTCGACGCTCGAGTACAAAGTCAAGGAGCGCCATCTGATGCGACCGCGGAAGCGCGACCCGAAGCCGCCGCTCGACGAGCAGCCGAAGCGCAAGGACGAGCACCGCGTCGGCGGGTCGCCGCAAGACAAGCCGGGCGCCGGCGGGCCCAAGCTGCAGCAGCTCGGCAAGCCGCCGTTCCCGACGTCGCCGCTGCAGAATCCTGCCAACGGACTCAAGATCCCGCCCATGTTCGACCCGGCCATGTCGCCGCTCGCCTACTCGACGCCGCCGCCGTTCCCGTTCTGGCCGCCGAACCCGTTCCACGGCCTGCCGATGCCCGACTTCCCGCGCGGGCCGCACGCGCACGAGCAGTTGATCGCGTCGCACATGATGCAGCGCCTGCAGGAGGGCTCGCGCCTTCCGCCCGGCCATCCCGGCCACGCTCTGCTTAACCCGCCGCCGCCGCCCGCCGAGCCGCAGCTCGGCACCAACGTGCGCAAGATCGCCGAGAGTCTCTACGACGGCACGGGCACCAACGGTAACTTCCTCGACGGCATCATCCGCTCGAGTCTCGAGATGGGCTTGCCGACGCCGGGCAAGGAGGGCGGCGTCAGCGAGCGCGAGCGCGCGCCCGAGAACCTCTCGAACAAGGCGCTGCTCGACCAGCTCTGCAGAAACAGTCGCATCACGCCGCTGCCGGTGCACGACGGGTCCACGTCGGAGGACGACTCCGGCAAGCGGTCGTCGGTCGACGGCAAAGACGACACCGACCGGAGGATGGACTTTTCGCCGTCGTCGGACGACTCGGGCAGGAAGGAGCGCGATCGACGTGACATGGACGACGACGACTTCGACACGAAATCGGCCAAGGACAGGTATTCCGAGCTAGGTTCGCCGGTGTCGAAAGACTCGCGTGACAACGACGACTCGGACAACGACGTGCGAATGGACGAGGGGGACAGTGCCTGTGATAGCAAAGACAATGTGCAGAGATCGGCGGGCGCCGCGACGCCGGCGAGAGAGGACGTCGCGACGGCCGCGAGCACTGTCGACGAGGACCACGGCGTCGACGGCGACGAAGCGTCGAGTCAATCGACGGAAACCAAAACAAATATTGACCTGAAATCAGACTGATCAACTAGCCACTATGAATTAGCTCGCGGAGGACCCACGGACAATTCCAAGCGAAGTCTGCACCGAAATGTGGGGCTATGACACGTGATTTAGCCGGCTCCGACGCCGAAACGTTACGGGGCTGACTGCGGCAGTCGAGCCTTTGTGGACAGATTTGTATCACTTGTCGTCGTGTATCATAATGTCTAGGTAGTGAGGGGCGTTTTGCAGCCACCTCGCCGCACTGATCTTTGGTGTTCTGTCGGCGCCGCGCGTCCGGGGCCCCGACGGTTGCATGGGGGTCTCGTGCGGTTGCCGACTCTTTCCGCGGGGAGCCACTTGACGACCATTCCTCAAAACGAGACTTTGTTTTATGCCGAACTGAGAGAACAGATTCGTTTAATTTTTATTATCATTATTATTGTCATCATTATTATTACTATTACTATTATTATTATGAATTTATTAATATCATTATTATGAATATTCGACGGAAACGTCAAACGATTCCGCTAGTTATAACAATCTTCTCATACATTAGATATTTTTACATCTTTCTCCTATCTCTCTAACTCTCTCTCTCTCTGTCTCTTTTTCTCACTCTTTTTGAGGTTGACAATCGACCTGTTGCCAAAGGTATTCGCGGAAACGGAGAAAGAAATTATACATAATATAATAATAGTATATTATACATTTATTATATAATATATCATAACGAAAATATTTATCAAATTTTGACCATTAAATCAATTAGGTATGTAATATTAACTAAGTGTTCACGTCAGCTGGGATGGTGCAATATAAAGGTCCGATGTGCACTAACTTGTACATCCAGCACTCTCTTAGCAAATCAAAGCCGAACGGTTGACAGATCAGGTGGCCAGTTATCGACCGCCTGATCCACCTCGGTCCAGTTCTGTTTATATCAGTCGTGAACCAGCGAGCTTACGAAAACATATAGCTTGTGTCTAAGTGTACTTTTCCAAATTTCGATGTTTCTATAATCCACGGTAAATGTCCTAATACTAAGTTGTTGTCATGGCTGAGTGAGGGTCGCCGTCGAATGTTGGGAACATGCAATCCATATCTTTGCTAGCTAGCTACTAGCACCACATTATTATTGTTCTGTCTAGAAGTCACCGTCGAAAATTTACGACTGGGGATTTTATATAAATTAATATCATCATATTATTAAACAAACTGAGGGAGTTCAACGCACTACACGAACCAAAGTTTCAACCCGACTATTTTTTAAAGAAACGACCGTTGTGATTTTCATTTTGTTACCTTTTAAAAAGGAGCGGCGTGGATTTGGTTGTGCCAGTGCCTGGTTTTTTGCCGTCAATATCAAACCACTTGCTACTTGTTTTTTGGCAGTTGAGCCTGTGTTAGTTGCTGTCAAAAACAGCTGGCAAATGGTTGTTTGGGCGAAGTGGAAGTCAGGCTGAGGTCTCGGGTTGATGCTTTGGTCCAGAGTGGTAACTAGCCCTCGATACGGTGTCTGACAATTGTGGAGCAGACGGCTTGGTGAAAACGGTATTGAAGAAAGAGATCAAGAATCTTAGGGTGAACTCGAAGCCCCTTGGAAGTTACTGTCTGTGATTTAGCCAAATTTCAATGTATATTTTCTCTATTGATATCTTATTAATATAATTAGATTAGTTTATATATCAATTGATGAAACAAATCAACAACTCTTTTATGTTTGACAAAGTGCAATTAGAAATGGTAAACGAACCTTTAAGCAAAAGAAAACAAAAAAACAAAATGGTATATTTACAATTATAATATTGTATATGAATTATTATATTTGTAAAGGGATATGATGACCGTGTTAGAGATTAGACTAAGAAGAGAATTTAAGAATGAAATCTTGGGGGTGTGCGAGCACTCAGAAGTAGCAATCCGACCAATACTATCGCAGCTAAGGCCCTTGCATGGGCTCAGTTACACTCGTCGTGGCAGCGAGCACATCTGAACCGGCCGTTCAAAACCAGCACCCGAAACAAACTCATTCGAATTCAATATCTCTCATCGGAGGGCCCGGTATTCTTTGATTCAGTGAAAGCCAGCGAAAATGTCTGATGCTAGACCGCCCTGATCACTTCAACGCTTTCGCAAAAAGCATAGGAAAAAATTCTTTAACCACATTTTCTAATCGCTGCATTTTTTTTCTCAGAAAAACTCAAGAAATCCAAAATTCGATTGGTCCGTTGATCAGATGTGACTCGCCCCACCGACGAAACCGGATTTAATTTTCTCTCACTCAAAAATAAAAACAAGGTCTTCACTTATCAAAAGACGAAACAAAAAAAAGTAATCCACACTAAAACAAACTTCAAAAGCTCCGTTTTCCAACAGATTTTAATTTGCCAAGTAAAAAAATTTTTCACACCACACAAACGACAGTAAAAGCACTCCCTGTGACACGACGGTGCCTTTAAAAAGGGTCGACTTTGTGCTAGAGAGGCGCTGAAGGCGCCCTTTTCAAGGCGCCTACAGAGACTTGAAACGACATTGAAGGCATCTTTCAAAGGTGCCTTTTTCGATACTTCGAAGGCGTCCTCTTTTGAGGCGGCAACGGCCTCTTTTAAAGGGGGTCGACGGCGTCTCTTGGAGGCGTCGTCGGCTTTTCAATGCGTCGTCGGCGCCGCAGGGGGCGCGACCATCCCTCAGAAACGATGCCACATTTCAACCACACCGACAGGCGCGATCTCGTGTAGCAAGGATTAGGTTAGGAGGAGACAGATCGAATCGAACACAAACACACTCACACACACACATACACACACACATACCATGCTCTAGTTTAATTAAGTATCGATTAATTACTAGATATCGTAAGGTTCTGGGAGCTGAGCTTCCATCTAGCTTTATTAACGTATTTACAAAAGTCGAGTTTTGGACATTTGCAAAGTGTTCACTAAGTCGAGTCGTTTTTAAATGTAAGCTTATATTAACGTAAAGGAAATGAAATTATCAATGTTTAAACGTATGGACTTGAAAATGTGCAATGCTTAACATTTAATTTTTGAGAGTGGTGGTGTTGACTTGGCTTTTCCTGCGAATAAGTGCTTCTCCTTAGTTTTTGTGATATTTTTCGCCATTTTTCGCGAGTAAAAATGGACGATTTTCTTAATTTAATCCTTTTCTAATTATAAGTTTAACAATCGACGGTGATATCTGAAAGAATGTCCCGTCATTTCCAAGATGACTAAGACTTGAGTATTTTTAAAAGACCAAATTCCTAACTTTAATAATTAATTTATTTGAAATGGAGGTTAACGATATAATAATGATTTAGTGACTAAAGGATTCAATCATCTGTCAGCAGCTAACTTCTCGTTAAAAAGTTTCAATCCAGAAAGCAAGACATTTTTCTACGAGATAACAGGATCCCCGACCGCATTTGTGCCCCTCCAATTACTTGATTGTCAACCCCAAAATGTCATATTATTTTTTCTCCTCTCAAGCTACACAAGCTTGTTTAGTTACGTAGGTAAATCACTTTCCATTGCCGCGATCTCTCGAGTTGAATTTCGGTACGTTCCATTACAATTATGTTTCCATTCAAGACACTTGATATTCCATTTTTTAATTAATATTACAACCCATTGGTTTATTTGTACAGATTACATGAATTATACTTATACCAATTATGTACACCACAGCGAACAGTTCAAATCACATGAATAATTAACGATGAAATGTCTGCTTTACGTTTAGATTCTCACCGCGGTTTGCGTTGTTTAATTGTTGTAATTAATACTTATTAGCCGCTGACATGTAGGACGGCTCAGGTTAGGTATTGGGGACGAGTTTTTAAAGACAAGTACAATCAAGAAAGGAATTATCCAGTTTCTTTCACATTTTGAAAACATATATTATGTTTGAATTGTTTTGTTGTAATGCTTCTAATAAGAATTCCATGTTTGGTTCTATTAGTTTTGGTTAATAGTTTATTTTTAGTTTTTAGATTATATTTTTAAGTTTTTAGAATTAATTCAATCAGCTGTTTGTTTTTTTAAAGTTGTGTTTTAATAATTTTTTTGGCTGCACTATACGCCATGTCCTGAACTTTCGGAGTGAAACATGCGAAGTTCTAAAATAACAGAAAATTGGTTTATAAAATATAACTTGAATTTTCTCCATATTATATTATCATTTTGACAAGAAAAATTGTGTTTTGGTTTATTTACTTGTTCACCCATTTATATACGTAAAAAATCTGACAGCTATAATTTTTCCCATCTGCAAAACGTTTACAATACTGCTTTCTGCAATTTTTTTGTATTTTCCAATTGAAGCGTTTCCTTGTTTTTCGTAAACCCCTTTGTTTTTTGTACATACTTACTGACTTTCGATTTGCGCTGTTTACCAACACATCTCCCTGATTGTTGAACAAGACTTTCATGTATCCGATATGACAAAACTAATTACATAGTACTACTAAAATGATTAGGGTCATTTGACCAAACGAGCATTTCCATAAGTTATTGTCATGTCGACTAATTGAGAGGAAATACAAACAAGATCAGCCCCACCCGGGCCCAAAAGCGCCCACTCTGGCATCTCGACAACGCCGCGACTAACGGAAATCTTTGGGTTTTGGGACCAATTTGCACCAAACGCTAAACTATAAACGACGACATTAGAGCAACTTCCTTATATTACATTCCGGGTTTCGTCTCTTAACTAAAGTACAACTTGACTATAGGTTTGAAATAATTTAGCAAAATACAAATTGTGTATACTTCAAATTTTTATATTGTTTAGCATACTTTTTTACAAAATTTCAGTTATGGCTAGGCAGTTTTGCCAATCGTCACAGCGATTGCAAGGATTCGATGATTCGGTGATTCGATTGGGCATTTTTCCTTCTAACTTAGTGACTTGTTGCGACCACCGACTTTGACCCCCCCCCCGTCATGGATGCCAGGGTGGGGCACTCTGCCCCCGACTCAACAGTTCGAGCCCCCCAAGCATTTTCGCAAGATGTATTCCAAAAATATAACGTCAAATTCGCTGACCATGATGATGTTTTCGACGAAATGACTGCGCTTTTTCAAATCGTTAACGGCTTTCGGTCAAAAACGTGCAAATATATGAACGATTTTTGATGATGATTGATTTTTGGGAGCACAAAAAGCCAGGACGTAGGCATATGAGATTGTCATGTGAATTCGTGATTTAGATGGTGCGTAAAATGTATTTTACTTTAAATCAATTATTCTCTGGTTACCAAAATCTAATGTCCAGCGAAGGGAAATATTTCTCTTCGGTTTCCGAAATTTCGCTAGTCGTAATTATTGTATCACGCCTTGAACACCAAACTGTGTCGTATTGTCTTAAAATACAAGTTTTAGCCATAATGTTTATGGATCTACAACTTTGTGTAGACTGACATTTGAGTTGTAATCGGACAATGAGACGCTTTTGGTGAGATTGGCGTTTTTTTTTGGTTTACGGTATTCTGTGACTTTGTTCGGTGAAACCAAAATTGTTCGATCAAGTTGAAAAGTAAACGTGTGCTGAAGCGAGAGCGGAAAGACCATATCAAAACAGGCACAGATTTGAAAGAAAATATCAATTGGGCAGCACAGTTTTTCTAGACTAGAAATCGTATAACTATCATGCAATGCAACGAAACCCAAGGATGTTTTGGTCCTTTCTAAACTGAAATGTGTACCCCACCACATTATAAGCCCAGTCGTTGAAATTCACCAATTGTTATTTAGCTGCAATTGTGACTAGCGGCTCACGGCACCAGCATCCATATCTTTGAAATCTGACTTAGAGGATTCCTTTCGAATGTGTGGGACCAAAATGCGTTTTCTTTTAGAAGAAACGCCACGAAAGAAAAACAGAGCCACCGGAAATCACTCTTGTTGTTGAATATTTAAACGTGGTGATCGCCACCGAAATTTTTTGAAGAAACAAAACCGCGTATCGCACTTTGTGTGTTTTTTTGTCGTTTTTTTTAGTAGAGATGTTGGGTACAACAATAATTTGTTATTGTGTTTGTTCTTGGCCACCTTTTGAAAATGCGGCGTCAGGCTTTAAAGTGAATATACTTCAAACTGTGTGTAGGTATACTTATTCCGATTTTTGACAATATGTAAGAATGAAAAATACGCATTTGCTAGATTGTTGTCCAACTCTGCCTTTTCGTCGATGTGTACGTTTTAATCTAAACTAACAAAAAAACCAAAAAAACATATATCAAATTTCTGGTTTAGATCAATTATGTATAAAACATAAATGTAAAGTGGATATTATCATTAATTATATACATAAAACTACGCTGAAATTGTCGTTGTTGTATAAGAAATTCACTTTTAGTGAAAACAAAAAACACATGTGTCATGAAAGGTATATTTTACAAAAATGATACTGATTTTAAAAAATGCAGGAAATTGGTCACGTGATATTTGAAATTGCCATGTGTATAAAAAAGAATCGCGGTTGAATTGCTCGAACTTGCCTTGTCTAATTTGTGATCTCGTGTACTCTAAAAATAGCTCATTGTACACAAAAGCAGCAAAAAAAGAAAACGCGAATTATTATCAACCGGACCTACTCGACATTATCGAACTTGCAAAGTTCGGTCGCAATCCGAAACAAAACGATTTATAGAAAATATCAAAACGCCATGTGTGCACTGTGAATGCTTGGAAGTTCGAAATGGAAGAGGCTGGATTGGACTTAAGAGCGACGTCGATGGGCTTCAAACGCTGATGGGACGGGAAGGTGTTATTTTCTGAAAATATTAATTAATGATACCTATAGTTACGGATGAAAAAAAAACATAAAACATATAATGATTATATTGTATATTTATATTGTGAATTTGGAGTAAATCAGTTCAGTATTTATTACTGTCAAAACAAAGATCATTTTGCTCTAATTGATTCCTTTACCAAACATCATCATAATAATATATCCAGTATGTTTCATCTTCCGAATCCCAAATGTCCCTGTCACGTTACATTTTATTTGATAACATAATTAGATTTAAATTATACACAACACAGATCAGTTTAAAGATTATATACTTGACGGTTCACATTACCGGGAGGCAGGTAGGTAAGTAGGTAGGTACTTAAACGTAACAAGCATGATTTAAGCATGACTCGATGCTACCATTAACAGCCAATTGATGAACAATTACCAACAACTTAGTGTTCGTAAACTTGTTCTTCACTTACAATTTACGCATGAAGCATCAGAAGCAAATAAGTTGGACAAATAGCTGAGTGCATTCCTTAAACAAAAAAATGGTATGCTTAAAGCTTGGCACGGCACCTCCACCGCCAAATCGAAATGTAAATAAACCGCACTTGCACTGGGCAAAGATGTTATCACGTTTGCTTGGGAGTGGTCGTCAAAGTCAAGACTTTTGTAGTATTTAATAGTAAAAGCGTATCCCACCTCCGTACAAATTACAAGTACTTTGCCAAAATATAATCGGCAGACTTTGAGATGACCTTGGACCGCACAAGTGTACCTGTACCAAAACAGCGTGCTGTACCTACCTACGTAGGAGCAACAATAATTCGTGCCCGTCTCTCTCTCCACCAAGATCATACCCGCGCTAACTCGTTTCGCAAAAATGCATTATCTATCAAATATATTCGCAACGTCCTAAGCTGGCCGAACCAGAACCCGGCCCAAAAAAAAAAAATTGTTGTGTACTTGCCAAAAATTGCACGACGACGAAGACGTCGGCGGCGAGGGCATGTGCAAATCATTTATGCACATCGACGGTATGAGTATAAAATATTAGGCCACCGAAAAAAGACAACTTGCATGCTCCCATCCGTCTCTCTGTCTATCATGTGTGCCTCCTCAGCTCGTTGTCTCCCTCACATCTGCATCGGCCTCTCCCCTGCCCCCTCGTATGACCACATTCCCCTCTCCACCAGCCTGCGATCGAAATGTTCGGACATAATTGAAGGTGTCTGGGAGCAGCCAACGAACCGGTGGGCCAGACATGTTGGCCCTCCCTAAACTCTAGACATTTGATGAAAATCGTTTGAAAATACGCCTCCAGATTCAGCCCATCGATCGGGCGCTGCATTTTAGAGTGGGTCGTATATTCGTCGACCGCGTCGTCTGCGGTTTCCCGCTTTGGGGCGATTCGGCGTGCGTTTTGGGGAAACACGAGGCACGCCATTCCTAATATCGTCTAGCCAGACCATGTGTTGGGTTTGCATAATGGAATGGAATCACTTCGATGATTTTACTCCCAAACTTATCAACGCCACTAAGGTATTCGTATTTGAATTTGTATTTGTTTATTTCCATTTTGACCCGTATACACAGATATTGGCATTGTCAAAGTACTAAAATCTAAGATAGTTACATGTAAGACCATTCTATTAAAACCAGGTAAAATTTATGTACTCATCTAATGTATAAAAACAATGTGATAATAGGAATTGTTTTAAAATGTCATCAAATTTCTTCTCAAACATACAATTGAATCGCAACTAGATCCGTGGTTAGATGCTTACATCTTTGATACATGATGATTAAGGAAAACACTTGTATAATCGAAACTAAATGTGATGAATTTCCTGTAGCATAAAACCTGTGTGTTAAACCTGGCTTTGAATCACAACTGCATAACGTCTTAATCTGTGTAGGCACATTTTGAATACAGCTTATTGAAGTGTGAATACTTAAAGTCATACACAGCTGATACCGACCACATTAGCACCCAGCATGCATAAAATACGTGTTAAGCGAGACAATGACATGGTTATGAGACGATCATATGATGATCGCTGTGTTTGCATATTGATATAATATCCGATTGGAATGGCAGCTATCGAAAACCTGCGCTGTCTGCATCGGCATCGGCGACGGTATAGGGCATGCTCTTGGGCTGCCAATTCGGGGCCCGCCACTGCCGAACAAATTCAAGTTCGTAAAAATGATGTGCTAGTACACATTATGTAAAGTGGTTAGCAACCTTGCATGTACGCAACGAGAGTGGCAAAAGTGTTATAGGACGGTCTTTGCCAGGCCAGAAACAGGATGGAAGAGTGTCGAAAAGAAGTGGCGGTGGTGTAAATTTGTCATCGCGATTATCATGTGCACTATTTTTAACTGCGAATTAACTGGAAATGAGCTAGGGTTTGTGACAGAGTAATGCGCATGATTGCTGATGCGTCTGTCAAGCACTGGTGTTGACAACTTTGTCTTGACCCCGTGTTAATGTCCACTTGAACAATGGTGAACTGTGCTTAAAATACATAGGCTACTGTTTGGTATAATTTGAAAATCGCACCTCTGCTTTAAAAAGCGTCTGTGCCAAAATTTAAAAGCGAATGAAAGAGAAATAACTGGCAGTAAAATCTCTTAACTGCACCTTTCTAGCAAAAAAATAAACAACGTAATCACCAAAAACTCTTTAAAATTATCCGGCATCTATACCCACCAAATACCCCAAAATCGTGATCTACAGTAAAAAAGTCACATCGTATCCCAAAAAACCGTGCATCCATAAAATTCTAATTGCTTGCAAAACGCAAGTCTCACACACACACACACACACACACTCACTCACTCACTCGCACATGCGCACGCGATCAGACGCATGCAATTTTGATGACGGATCCTAACCTTGGATTTTGGGCGCTATTAGGAGGACCGTCTAGACTCTAGACAGGCGCGAGTAGAACAAAATGCAGCGATGTACGTAGGCCCATGACCACCACGCGCGCAAAGATATGGATTACATCATCGTCGTCGTCGTCGTCGTTGTCGTCGTCGTCGTCGTCCGCGTCAATCATGGTCCGCGTCAATCGTGGTCTGTGTCGTAGGCGGCGACGGCGGACGTTTGTTCCTGTTTGCCTCTTGTCCTTCCCCCCTGTTCATTGACCATACCACGAACGGTGACACTGATCTCTTGGTTATGTGTCACAATACTGTATACTTTGGAGAGTATCGTCGTTACGAATCAATGAGCTGAGTCAGATAGTGGGTGGGCAACCGCCATTCACATTATTCACTAGTTTCTTGTTCAGTAAAATGATTTTGAATGTTAAGACACGATTGTACTACAGCTTCGCGGCCGTTCTTATCAAATTGATCTCGATAAAGGTTAGTTATTTATCACTTTGGTGCAGGCATTCTGTTATTCGAGCGGTACGTCCTTCACGCGGGGCGGCAGACATGGTGCCGGCACCATGGCTTCCGCTCATAGCACTAGTGGATCCTTCGTGAACCGCAGGAAAACCATGCCATTCACCGACGCAATTGTTTCGCTGCCGAAGGGCCAGTGTTCGAAACAATCCTAAATATATACACACGGACGTGTTACAATAAATTGCTATCAATAAGATCTCATAGTGCATGATCTTCCGTGGACCAGAAAGAAATTGCTGCAACCCAGAAGATAACCCATTCAAGTTATAGGATTCCTGCATGCATGACAAGTTTTTGGCATTTTTTTCGCGTTTGCGGAATAATTGCAACTCCTCATCGTTATAATATGTGTCATTTCCCGCTACGCTAAAAAAAACCTTGCCATTTCTTGGTATTTTCTTGCCATTTCTTGCCACTTTCTTTTCTTGTAATTTGTGCTTTTTGCATTTCGGGCTAGGAAAGTATGCTCAAGCTGGATGGAGAATCATCCCGTCAGTAGACTAATTGTTTTTGAATGCAGTATTTCATTTCGGAAATAAAATGTATCAATTATTTCCCAATCAATAACAGAAACTCGTACGAAATTTCGCAAAACTTCTGTTCTCAATCCGGAGGCGATTTTCAATCCGGACGCTACCGCCTAAAAGTGACCCTCCTATCGGCCCGGCCGTCTGCATTTCGTTTTCATGCGCCTCTCGTTTTGTTCCTCTTGTTTCGGCTGCAATATCTGAGATCGTAAACAAACCGGTGCATCATGCATCCATTTCTGATAGGTACTTATTAAATTTCGTCTGGCCCCATCACGCGGGGACCGCTCTGCGCTCTCTCTCTCTGCAGATCACCCTCGGTCTCGCTCGCTCCTAAGTGCTGCCCCTATGTCCAAGCCGCAGACGTGCGAGTTTTGGCCATCAGACATGCGTGCCCCAAGATGTCTACTGCACCAGAGCTGGGACTTGGAAAAAAGAAACTGTGCCACGAGGAAGAGAATTTAGTCTGGGTTTTTTTTATTCAAATAAAAGGTCGTGATTGGTTTTTCGATTCGACAAATATGACCATGATTGGGTTTTCAATAATGCACCGGAGATCAGTGGTGCGGTGTAGTGATGAAAACACAGAATGTTCCACAGAATGAATGTATGTATCCACAGAATGTTTTTTTCGCTAACAGGTTGGTGGTAAATGAGGCAGAGTTTGGAATCCTGTAACCCAACGATCTAGTATTTAAATCAAACTGTTGAAAAAGGGATTAAAAATAAAATGTCAATTAATTCATATATACTTCCGATGCATGTTACTATATTACTAGTATAGGAGATGTATTTGTGTTATCGCCAGAAATGAAATAGCCTGCTTTGTATCTCCATTATAGAACGCAGTGGAAAATGTAAATGAAGACCACGAGAAACCTGCACATGAAACCACATGAAATCACGACAGGAAAAGGCAGGGTATACGCTAAATTATACCTCGGAAGGAAGAGGTGAGTGTCCGGAACTATACCCCACTATCCGAGTTTTCATTGATTAATGACCAAAAGAATCAATTCAATCTCGAGAATTTATCGAATGATTCAAAATTTCTATACAAATTACAAACATACTTATAAATTATACCTATATCGAAGTAATTTTGGAATCTCTTATTTTTACGTTCAATCGCAATCGGAACAAATCCCCTCATGGCTCAAAGTATAAAACAATGCTTCGAGATTTTTACAGGGCTTTACAAGTCGACACTTGTGAAATTCTCGTCTGGGTTTGCCGAAATGATGCACCCAAAACTATGCGTACGCTTCGCCGAAGCGTCGGCCATGCGGTGGCGACGAGCCAGTAGACTCTGCCTAATTACTCGAGATGCACACACACACACACACACACACACACACACACACACACACACACACACACACACACACACACACACACACACACACACACACACACACACACACACACACACACACACACAGGATCAGGATCGGCATCCTGAACCTGAACCGGGCCAGACGCGAAATTCAGTCGCCGTCGCGACGTTACTCGGAACCGCACGCAATTTATAATTGCTCCGCGGAGTTTTGTCTCAGACGTCAGGGTTTGTGTGTATGCGATTTTATAAGTGCACTTCAAGCGCAAAAAATCAGACACAAAAAATAGTCACATTTCAAAATTGTGAAGAATACACACGTTAAAAACAGTGCGTACTTTCCACAAAATCCGGATTTTTTTCACGCAGTTCTGCTAAGTAATTATCAGAAACCAAAATTTAAACATGATTAAAGCCGAAAGTCATTTTCTTTTACTGCAAGAACCAGAAAGTTGTTACCCATGTGTGTTCAAACCTAACGGCCGAATAAATCGACAAAATATTTGTATCTTGCACATTTCTTTTTGTTGCTCGCCGCACGAAGCTATAGTCGCCTGCTGGGCAGACGCTAGATTGCAGTTTGCATTTTCGGCATTCGGCCCTGGGTTCCTGCGTCCGCGCCAGACAGGCCTATCCTGTACCAGATCTACCTCACCTTGTTGCCCGGCTACGCGAATGCAAGTTATTAGCATCAGACTGCATCGGACCATGGGCCGATGTGTACAAATATATCATGCACATGCATGCACATAACTTAGACTGCATGCTATCTGTCCCTTGCTGTATTTAAATTATTCATCGGACAAGGCATATAGGGATTCTAGAGGGGGGCTTCGTCTTATGGATAGTGATGCTGGGATATAGGTCGGATTTTTTGCTGCACACTTTTTATGCCGGCTATATGTATGAGTGTATAATAAAATAGGAACTGATTATTTGTTCTTGTCGAGATGTTAACAAGACGAATTGGTTTCTCACTTCAATCTTAACGAGGGAACAGAGGCGGTGCATGCCGCGTGTCATTTCACTTCCTTGTATACACGATTCCTTAAAGAAAGAGGAATGCGACTGCGAAGGTCAAATTGTCTTGACAAGTACGCAATTTATGGCACATTCTTTTGTTGCAATCAAATTTATAACAAATAAAATCCCGACACAACTTTCACATGGTTTTCTCTTTCGGAAAAGCAACGAAAATCTCCATCTGTTCTTGTCAATTTGTTTTCCGTTTCAATCCTACAAGGGATCACACCGCAGAAGAAAGTACTATACCAAGGTGTAATTTCAATTCCTTATGTACACGATCGTAGAAACAAAGATGCATATGATTGCGAAATACAAATTTTCTTGATCAGTATCCAATTTATTACATATTATTATTATTATTATTATTATTTTGTGTTAAGGAAAACATTGCAATGAAACTGCTGCCAAATCCTGATACAATATCCATATTGTGGTTAACTCTTTCGGAAAAGCAACGAAAATCTCTTGCTTTAGAATTTAGATACTTAGAGCCTAATATTATAATCCAATTGTGGCTGTATATGTGTTTCACTTTCAGACAAACGCTCCGCGGCAGCAACCGATCTTAAAATCAATGTCCTCCCCCCCTCCCCCCACACACCGAACTACCGCGGTTAAATCGCGCCGACGATAATCTTCCTCCTCGATGCAACTTCACCTACATAATAATAAATAATAAATTCATACCTACATCGTTTAAAACGAGAGGGCGCCCTCCCCAAAAATATCGCGCTCGCATTGCCAAACCGACCAACCAGTTCCTCGCAACCACGTCAGACTACATGCGGTACATCATATGATATGCACTCGCATTCCGTGCACCGACCAAAATAAAGGAGTATCACTTTTAAAAATTTCAAAAACATTAATTGTCTGTCGAGAAAGGACCTGTCAAGAAGCCGGTTTTCAATTGCAACAACTTTTTGGTAACTGGTACCGGAAAAGTGATTTTATTTTGTCTGGGCCATGGTGTTTCTTCAAGGGTACACTTCGTTGCGAGGATGCACCGGCGGCTGGGTATATTGGGCGCGGAGGCTGCAGGTAATTATGCAGCTGGACCGCGACGTGTCGGGATGGGAGGGGGACGGCGTCGGTCGCGAGACGGCGGAGGGTGACAGCTGATTGATGGCGGCGGACTAGCGGAGATGGAGTGCGAGTGGCACCCTTTTTGATATGAGGAGGGATTTCTTTTTGCGAAATTATGCTTGGCATTTCTCGTCGTGACCTTCCCCAAAAACTGCAAGCACAGAGACGGTAAAATTTCACATGCCCAAGCACTTTTTTTGTATTTTTTATGAAACATTCAGTAAGTATAGTCCACGGGAATCAAGTACCGGGCATTTGCTCCTAGCCTGTGAAGAACTTTTAATTTATATCTATTTGTGTTAATCCTTAACTTCAAATCAATCAACAAGTCACATAACACGGAGTTGGGTCGCAGCATGTAATTTATCAGAAACATTGTTTCACCATTAAATACTCAGTCTGATCAAAACGATCAAAATCCAACGATCAAACGATTCAAATAAATCTGATGATAGTTCAATAATACCCCATTACTTACTCGAGCTGGCTAAAAAGGGCTCCAGTTGTGATACCACTTTGGGTACCCCGAAAATCCCGGGGTGCCGTTCGCCAGGGTGGGTTGCACCATTGACGGGGTTTATAACAAATAGTTTGACACGTGATGCCATCAGCAATTCAACTTGCAGCAAGACTCGAGCTTCCAGTAGCTAACGGATTTACCATAGCCACAAAAAGCCCTGGTCAGCAGGTATAGAGGAAATTTGAAGTACCAGTATTTTATTTTCAGAGCAAAACTTTGTATGTAAGAGAACCCGTTTTTTAAGGGAAGGTGCTGGTGCTAGAGGGAGGGGGGAGAGGGAGGGATATCTTAACTGGGTTCAACACAAAAATATGCGACCCTCGACGTACCGTTTATGCGAATGTTGTATTTGTTTCAATGTAACAGAAAGAAGAAGTAAAATCCTTCGTTGCAAGAAGATGAGTCCAAATATGATTTTTCCTTTCTGGTGACAAGTGACAAAGCAAGCGTGCAGGTTCACGCTGGCTGCTCTGGCGACCAGGAGGGAGCCAGGAGGGAGCCAGGAGGGAAGCCAGGAGGGAAGCCAGGAGGGAGCCAGGAGGGAGCCAGGAGGGAGCCAGGAGGGAAGCCAGGAGGGAGCCAGGAGGGAAGCCAGGAGAGTAGCCAGGAGGGAAGCCAGGAGGGAGCCAGGAGGGAGCCAGGAGGGAAGCCAGGACTCCAGGAGGGAAGCCAGGACTTAAGGAGGGAAGCCAGGAGAGCTGCCTGGAGGGCAGTTAGGATCACAATTGGGGGTGGCCTTTGGCGGGAAAAACATAATTAAGGGATAGTTAAGGGATAATTAAGGGATCTCTTTGCGTTGCCTAAGAGATTTGAGGCAGTTACTGTATAAACAGCTGTTCATTTTATAGGCATACAATTATGGCCCAAGCTTTGCAGAGCTCTTGTAAGGTTAGACATAAAAATACATCAACACAAAAGTACAAAAAGTATCAATGAAATAGATTTACAATTATCAGTTTAATATAATAGATTAATAAAACAATTTGTTAACATCATAGAACGCGGAGAAATTTCAAATTGGGCTAATATGCTTTTCTTCAATTTGCTCTTCACCGGAAAGATTTGGATTCTATTTGCGTTCCATTTAAACAAAAAATTAATTAATTCAGCAAGAGGACCCCGCCGCCAGTCTAGCCTAGCTGTTGTGAACAAAGTGATCATGTTCGACGCAAACCGCAACCCAACCGCCACACGAGGCTTCCAGCCAACCAATAATAAATTACAACATCTCTCATATTCTTGATCACCATCTCGCTCTCAAAATCTCTTCCAATCCAATCACAGTTCTCCAGCCTCCCGTCCAGCGCCACCCAACACGCTCCACTCGCCGCCACCACTGCCATCTAGCAGTCAGCTGCCAAACCAACCGCGCCGCGATAGGAAATCCGATAAATTACAGACTGCAAAAAACATCGTCGGCAGCTGGCTTGCTCCAAGAGCCGAGAGCGAACCAACGGCACGTCGTCGTCGGCGACACGTCAAAAGTCAGCCGCAGACGGAAGCGCAATCTCGTCAAGAGGAAGCTAGCCGTGGATTTCGCGGCGACAATTCGATAAGGCGTTATGTTTAAGTACCTAGCGTTCACAAGGGCAGTGCTCTTCTAGACACACACGCGAAATGGGCTTGGTCGGTAAGATTCCAGCATAGTGTCAGTGGTCGTGCGTGTGTGTGTTTTTATTACTCTCAATTCCCACATCTGTGGCGTGTGCGTGTGTTTTTTTTGTCTGTCGCTGAACCCTTTTTTTAGACGTCTCGTCTGCTCGGTTCGTTGAACGTGATCTACCTGAGTTAACTTTCTCTTTATACTCTGGGCGCGATTTTGGGATGTGGATTTGGTCGTTTAGCGCGTGCGACGATGATCTATAGATCGTTTTCATCTGGAATTTGACTCGCGCGCGAAAATGGCGGGTAAAAACAAATTCACATCGCTGCAGACAATTCGAGCATGGACCTGCGAGGACGTCCAACGGGCGCTAACCAAGGTGATATTTTACCTTTGAATGTTAACAACATAAACCACATTTTCGTAGGTCCCCAATCCATATGCATCGCAATTATAAGACGCTTATAAATTTACTATTCATAATGTTTCGACCTGTTGCTTACACGTTAATAAATAATGTAAACGTATGACATATACGCTCTTCTCAATGAGGAAAACCATTTCATGTTGTGAACTTAGATATAATTGCTATCATTCAAGGTTAGCTGAAACTTGTTTTGCTACCTGTGCCGATAAGCGGATAAGTTCTATTAAATGCCATGCTAGAAAAGTGGCCGCACTTTTTAAAAATCGTATACAGTCGTGTTAGCCTAACATTACCACAGCCCATGGTGGACTTCGAAGTAAAGTATCATTTGACTCTTTAACGATTTATTAAAGAGTAAAATGGTTAATAATTGTAATGATAAATAAAGTTTGGTAATGACAAAAACTTATCATTTGATATTGACCCTATGGTATTGGTATGGTACTCTGTTATAGGAGATCCCCAAAAAGGGGCAAACTAAAATTAATTCTCGTGTACTTTCTTTTGTGTCTAGCACGACCTGAAAGAATGCTGTGCTGCCATTGCCAAACGAAGCATCGACGGCGAAGCCCTGCTGGTAATTATGACTCCACGCACTCATGCGTTCTCATTACAAACGAGTGCAATTGGTGCGTCACAGTGTTCAATGTTGATGAACATGACCTCATCGCGAATCTATTGTCTCGCCGGTGGCGGGTGCCAATCGATATCCTGCCCAGTGCGAATAGCGGCGTGGCAACATTGGGTGTCGGGCGCCGCCGAATTATGCGAGTGGGTCGGCGTGGTTGGGCAATCGAACCTCTGTCTGTGATCACCTTTCCGATCTGGCGCCGATTCGCACCTGTGCTTGGCGGGTTGCCTTGGGTGCGTGGGTGGGTGGGGACAGACTCGGGCTTGATCAAATTGATGGAGGCATTCGGGTCTATGGCACTAGTTTAAACATAGTTTCCAAACTGGGTATACCTATTGATTGTATAAGTGAATTCAAACTAGTTTCTTAACGTTTCTTTTGTCAAGGGTTATATTATTGTTCTATTGTTTTGTTGATTAATTAAAACAATGCGTTTGAGCTCAATCATCCGGCGCATGTTTTTGTATTTGATTGAACATTTTGCTTTGTCCACATATTGTTTCTTAATTCGATCCCCAAATCAAAGCACCCCTTGGTGCCAGTTCATGTTAAGTCTCGACCCCACCCTCCCTAAATGAAACACGTTCCTATATGCGCCTGCAAAATTGGTATCTTTTTTCTCTTCTTTACAATGGTAATAATTCTGCGACACCATTGTGGTAAAATGGAATGTGGAACGAAAAAGGAAGAGTTGCCCATTTTAGAAAGAATTATTGATGAGGAATTCAGTCACCTGCACCGACATTTTAAATGCACAATGAGTCAACACTAAACAAGATAAACTGACTTCATGCACAGAGCCTCGGCTGTTCAATTGCGGGTTAATGAGTTAACTGGCTGTTTACCAAGTCAAGAATCGTTTTTGTGCGATGACTATGGTAAGTACCGTCCGTATAACTAATAGGAAACTATGATTACTATGGAAACTAATGATTTCCATAGTTACGGACGGTATTTAGCAAATCTAATCACAGCACTAAAATAATCGGACTTTACTTGAAAGCATTTTTTCCTGGGTGATGAGCTATTTTGGTGGAGCTGTCACTAATAGTTCGCCTGTAAACAATTGTTTGGTAGAATTCGTAGACGAGGGCATCGAACAACCTGAGCGTATGGTGTGTATGCTGTGAGTGATGTGCATTATTTTATTTGTGGATTGGTGGTTACCTAAGTATATGTGATAATCATTTATTTCCTTAAAATTGTTTCAGAATTTGACTGAGGGGAAACTAGCGCTATGGAAGCAAGATCTAAAGAACGCCGAAATTCAGTAAGTTTTTCCTTCTTCGGCCCTAGAATAGTCGAATCGTTGTTGTGAAACCGACAAACAGCACAAATATCTTCGCAAGCTGTCTAGAAAGGAAAATGATTTCTAATCATTTTATATATTTCTGAAATTCACTTATAGGCCCTAGAATAGTTGAATAATTGTTTCGCTTTTATATATTCGTGTTATACAGATATACAGTCGGGTTAGCCTTACTTTACCACAGCCTGGTGGACTTCGAAGTAAAGTATCATTTAACTCTTTTACGATTTGTAAAGAGTAAAATGGTTAATTGTAATGATAAATACCATTTTTAATGGTAATGACAAAACTTAATCATTTGATTTTATGGTACGGTAGTACTCTATGAAATGAGATCCCCAAAAAGTGGCAAACTCAAATTAATTCGTATGTACTACAAACATATGTTCACTATACCATATAGAAAGGAAAACGAAATCTCATTAATTTCATATGCATTTAAGAAATACGGTAAGTTTTTCCATACATCGGCCCTAGAACAGTAGAACTAGAATCACTAGAATCATTGCTTTTCAACATTCGCAGTACAGTAATACTGCACGCACATATTCGCAAGCTATCTAGAAAGGAAAGCGAAATCGTTTGCGCTTCCTGCCGCAGCTCGTAGATGCCACCATTGTGTCATTCGCTCTGCTGATTGCTGATGTCGATGATTTTCCTCAATTGATCGCCGAGACAGCTTAGTTTTGTGCATGTTACTTATTCGGCTTATCACTTGTATTATGTACTTATGAGGGCTTCATGGGAGTTATACTGAGTTAAAAGAGTAGAGATAAGAGGACGGTATACACTACATTGATGCAAGATTTTAAATAAGAAATAGTTTGTATATATAAAATACAACTAATACATGAAGGTTCCTATCACGATAAGGTTAAGGCTATTGGTGCGGTTGTTGGTGATTATTTCATGAAGCTTTATTTTAACTTTCTATTAGTATTTCGTGGTTATAAATCACACAATATGTTGCTAAAAGTGTGAGGATTCCGTTGACCTGGTTTCGTTGCAATCGGACAAACGGCGTGGCCAGAAGTTAGTATCCATTAGGGGGTGAATTCAGCGCGGGAAGCGGCCCGAGTATACGCTCAATATTTCGACGAAGCAGGCTTGTTTTACGACGCTTGAAAATACTAGATGAGTGAATATGTTTTGAGATTGGCAAACACACAATTTGTTCCCAAACGTGTGAGGATTCCTTAGACATGGGTTTTCGTTACGATCGGACAAAAGGTGTGGCCACAAGTTGGTATCCAGTAGGAAGTAAAATTTGAGCGGGAAGTGGCCCGAGTAAGCACTCACTCCAATAGTCTTAAAAATGTAAACATACATCATTCGAAATCGTAAAACATTTTTCGTTGACGCACATTGTGAGGAATAGGGGGGAGAGGGGGGCGGAATCGGGCTGGTCCTCTTGGATAGTGCTGAAACATAAAATAAACCCTGGTGGGTGAACACGATACGAAAACCGCCGATCCTTAGGTGTTTTTTTCAAGAAAATCTTCGCGTTCCTGGGAAGTCGTCAGCCGATACGGCAAACTCGGCCTCCGTTCGTGACTATTTTGGACGTCATTTCTCGCAAATTTAACTGCGACTTTCTGACAGGAAATAGTTTCGCTTGCGGTTTTCCCTGCTCTATCTGGGGCCAGAGTCGTTCCAGGGTTTTGCTGGGATAGTTCCTCCATCAGAAAGTCACGTTTTCGCAAAAAATCTCTTTCAAGGTCACACAAGCTAAGCAACATTGTGCGTAGTCAGATATTGGATGGGTGACCACCACACACATTTACACTTTTGTTAGTATTAAGAAAGTAAGAGTGCAAAATGAAGTCAATTTAGCGTAGCTTCACATACCTTGTTTGTAAATCTCTCGCCAGCATGGACCACTAATAGTGGAGTAATGCTGATTCTCAAGTTTGACCGTCAAATGGAAGTACGGTAGTCCCATTGGTTCTGCACGGCAGGAGTTGGCCACGTGCCGGCATCGGGGTCCTCCTCTTCCCTTATAGGCCAGGCTGGGCTAATCATCATCGTCATCATCATCATTACCCTTTCATTCACCGTCGCCATCGGACAAGACTTGTCACAAATGAGTTCATTTCCAAACTGTGCTTCGATAAACACCACAGAACAATCATCCAGTCAGTCATATTACTTAAAGTCTCCCAAGGAATCTTGGAACCACGGTCGACAATAAATATGCAGATTATTTTTATTTTAAAAATAATTTCGCATCAATGGCTGTCTTATTACGGCAACTTCGCACAATTCCTTATCATCCATGATGCGACGCATCAGCATTTGAAGCGGCCGCTAACCCTTATCATCCATGATGCGATGCATCAGCATTTGAAGCGGCCGCTAACCCTTATCATCCATGATGCGACGCATCAGCATTTTAAGCTGCCGCTAACCCTTATCATCCATGATGCGACGCATCAGCATTTGAAGCGGCCGCTAACCCTTATCATCCATGATGCGATGCATCAGCATTTGAAGCGGCCGCTAACCCTTATCATCCATGATGCGACGTATCAGCATTTGAAGCGGCCGCTAACCCTTATCATCCATGATGCGACGCATCAGCATTTGAAGCTGCCGCTAACCCTTATCATCCATGATGCGACGCATCAGCATTTGAAGCTGCCGCTAACCCTTATCATCCATGATGCGACGCATCAGCATTTGAAGCTGCCGCTAACCCTTATCATCCATGATGCGACGCATCAGCATTTGAAGCTGCCGCTAACCCTTATCATCCATGATGCGACGCATCAGCATTTGAAGCGGCCGCTAACCCTTATCATCCATGATGCGACGCATCAGCATTTGAAGCTGCCGCTAACCCTCGCGCTTGCGCTGACCGTTGCAGGAAGCTGTCCACGTTCGTGGTCAACATCAACTTCTACCCCGAGAAGTATTCGAGCAGCGCCGAGGTCCGGGGACTCTCGGGCGGCAGCGCGCCCGCGAGGACATGGGGCCAACCGACGCCGACGCCGACGCCACCCTTAGGCAAACCGACGTCTGGTGTCAAGAGCTCGGGATCATCCAATGGCTTCAACGCGCCTGCCACGCCGCCGACACCCAACAAGTTCAACAAACCTAATGTCGCAAGCAATTTTAACAAACCTAATCTACCTAGTAATTTCAATAAACCTAATCCACCTATTACTTTCAATAAACCCAATCTACCTAGTAATTTCAATAAACCTAATCCACCTGGTACTTTCAATAAGCCATCTAGTGCCTTCAACAAATCGACTGTCCCTAACAATTTCATCAAGCCTAGTCCAGAGGGCAATGCCACCAGACCTGCCCCCAACGCTAGCCGACTCTACAGTCCCGGCGGCGGCGGCGGCGGCCGTCCAACGCCCCCTCAAAGTCTCCGAGTGAACCAGACGCCCCCCAACGAGTACCTGCCCATGGGCCGCAAGTCACCACTGCCCACAGCCACACCAGTCCTCGCCCCCACAAACCAATTCACCAAACCACCCCCTAACAAGAAGCCACTGCCCGCACCTCCACGCGACTCATTCTATCCGCCTCCAGAATCTCCGCCGAGCGAATACCCCGAAGACGACGACGACGACGACGACGATCAGCCAGAGTACTTGAACGTCGATTCGCCTGAAAGCCACCCCGCCGCCAATCCTCAAGTCGACGACGGCCACCATTCAGATGGGAGTTGGGGCACCGACTTCGACGACACCGAACAAGACGACTTCGACCTCCCGCCGCCTCCGGAGGTCCCCTCGGCGAACAAGTCGTCGCTTTTCAGCAGCGCCGGGACGCCGTCCCTGCCCCAACGACCTCCCAACAGGGAACCCGCGCTGCCGGCGAGGCCCACATTCCAACCGGTGTCGACGTTCGGCTATCCGCAGCCGCCCGCGGCGATCGACAACAACCTGCTGAACGGCCTCATCGGTGAAGACGTGGCCGAGTACGCCGACGACGAAGAGTACTCGCTGATCGACGAGTACTCGCACCAGCCGACGCCGCCGGCGCTGGCACCTAGGGAGTACTTGCAGAAGCCGACGCCGTTGGTGGTGCCGGAGGCGAGGGCGCCCGGCGTGCCGCACCGGGAGCCGGTCGTGATCTTGCCGAGGAACCCCGGCCAGTTCGGAGGGGGCAGGATGCCGGACGGACACGCGCAGACGCCCAAGTTGCCTCCGAGGGAACCGTATCTGAACCGGTTCCCGCGGTTCCCGACGCCTCAGGAGAGCTATCCGTCGCAGGAGGCGGAGGACGACAGCGAGTACGAGGTGATCGAGCACCGCGAAGGGGACGATGACTACTTGGCGCCGACCGGGATGAACCACGCGGTCTCGGTAAGGACAGCCACCCAGACTCAGATGCACAACGCAGAGTTAACACTTGACCCTCGGGGTAAAATGATGAACGGCCAATCACAGACGGCGTTTGCAGATTTCAGGGGTAGTAACCATGGTGATAACAAACGTATCACTGTTTTTGTCCTACTGCCTTGTGGATACAGGCGGTCCCTAACTCTGCTTTGTGGATACAGGCCTCAGGGATTACAGGTGGGGCGAAATGGAAACTGTGGTTATTTGGGTCGTTAAAGTAAACGCGATCCTCAAGGTTCCTGAGCAAATTGTAACCACCATTTACCATTAAACTAATAAACCAATCTGAGATGTACATACTCTTATCATAACACTTGGATTTATCATGATATTTGACGTGATTTTATTACAATTATATCTTTGGAGAAGTTACATCTTATAAATGCTCTTCGAGGTAGTATAGTTTACAATCTCTGCTCAAGTTTTTTTGTAATTTTGTTGATTACATTCAACTCAAGCATCCACGCGTAGATAAATAATATGGAATTGGACTGTTGAATAAAGTTGAATTGACAAAAGCCACGAGTTTGCATTCTTGGCTGAGGCTAGCTACTTTTGGCTGGATCTCTCGTGGCATGGGCTCTTTTGGAACTCCGGACTGGCTGCTATTGGCAGGATCTCTCGTGGCATGTGCTCTGATGGGACTGGTTGAGTCGCATGACTGCTTCTGGCTTATGGCCCTCTGCACATGCTTATGCAACTCGCCTTGTTAGCCATTTAAAATGGTAGATGTTATAAATTACCCTGGTGTTGCAATATTGCAAAATCCACAGTGCAAGATTTTATAAAGAGCAAGATTTCGCCCGCGACGTCAAAGTATTGGAAAACTGTGGTAAAATCAGAAAAATCTTTGCTTCTTTATGCAGATTGTTTTTTTTTCATATACCATAATATTTAATATATACCATATGCCATCGATTGAGACTCTATTATACCATATTTCATAAAATGGAAGGTTCATCGTGAATTTTTGTGGGTCGAATTCGGTTCGCAATCAAAAATCACTTGCCGTCTCCTAGCCATGGAAGAGCCTAAAGTGACAGCAGATGTGTTCTCGCTCCCCGCTCGAGCCCCCCCCCCCCCCGTGTCTCGCACTAATTCCCCCGGTCGCCACCAGGCCGAGTCCGTGGCGAGCAGCGCCAGCGGCGGGCTTGCCGAGAAGCTGCGCGAAACGCTCCACGCCCGCAAGATCTCGCTGACAATGCAGCGGCCTGAAACCCCGCCGCTACCGCTCGACTACCGAGGTGAGAGACTCGAAAACTAACATTGCGCGTACCCACCCGCAACGATATGAGGGGCTTTACTTTTGAACGCCGATTTGTGGCGATGTGTGGCGATTTTGACACTTTGACAAATGATTCTGTAGGAGCTGGTCTAGAAGCAGCTGACTTTGGGTGGAGTCGCTAGGTTTTCGGCACTTCCCCTAGATTGGCCGTGGGAAAATTTTACCGTACGGCTCACAAAACACCGGCTCTCTTGAGCGCTGTGAAAAAAAACTATTTCTAACTGGGGTTTGAATTCTGAAAAAAGCTGTGATAAAAGCATCCGTGTTTTCAAAGGGACAACAGCGAGACTTTTATTAAGCATTCAAAACCTAGTTTTGCAAAGTTTTTTTTCTAAACTAGTTTCAAAGATAGGACAAGGCATGAAGACATGATTCTAAGTGTTTGTGGAATGAAATTTGAACAACTTTGCATACCCCAAGCTTATAAACCTTTCGGCAGTAAATGGATTTGTATGATGAATCGTGCAGTTCAAGTTGTAAACGATCCTTCGGAAGGGAGGCATTTCGACAGGAGTAGCCTTCGTGCCGGCACCGGGCGTTCAACACTCCCTTCTAGGCTAGGTTAAGTTTACCATCATCTTAAGAATCACCCTAACGTAATCAATGCAGTTAGGCCAGTGCCACAGTGCCACAGTGCCACAGTGCCACAGTGCCACAGTGCCACAGTGCCCGTTGTCAAGATAGCTAGTCGGTAATCAACACAAATTAATCGATCAGAAGGAAACTAACACTCGCCCCCTCTTCCCCTTTTCATCGTGAAGAAGGTCGCTCTTCTTATACATTTTGCTTCTTCCCGCCGTGAAATCGACAACATAAGATATTTATAGGCGATGGGCAGGTCATCCCATTATTGTGTTACTGTGTCTGAAAGATTTAATTCTTTCTTTGTGGCAATAAAATGATAAGTATCTATTAACTCAAACGAATAA
This sequence comes from Nemoura dubitans, assembly GCA_921293005.1. Taxonomy (NCBI): domain Eukaryota; kingdom Metazoa; phylum Arthropoda; class Insecta; order Plecoptera; family Nemouridae; genus Nemoura; species Nemoura dubitans. The sequence goes on from OV121076.1 coordinate 43,982,468, forward strand.
CGACATTAAACCCTTGCAAGTTAGTCAACTAACTAACGTTACAACAGTGATTAAGCGTCTCTGCACCAGCCTGTCTGACTGAGACTACTATATAGCGGTGTAGCGCAGCTGTAGGCCACAAAAAACACACACAGATCGCACAACAGATGCTGGATACCCAATACTCGAGGCTTCCCTGATACCTCTCTTTGCCTCCTTCTGTTCCCGTCGTTGACGGAGTTTTGCTATGGGAGACCTAGTTACGTTTTTTTCCATCCATCCCCATATGACGTGACGGGCTCTCGAAGTGTTTTGCCGCCGACGCTCATTCAGTGCATTAGGTTGTTGACAAGGAAGCGAAACTGATTGTTGAATCTCTTCGCTCAAACAAGAGAGATCGTTACAGATTTTTAAAATCCTAGTCGTCGATTTTCGGCAATGAAAGTGTCATAGTTTAGACCCAGTTTTTCACATTTTAAACATAGCATCTAAACGGTCGTTTGTATTTCACAGTGAACCGGGGCCTCCCGTTTTAAATTTAAACATTTACGATGCCCAGTTACAAAAGCAGTGCACCTATTCGCCGAGCAAACACAAACAAACTTTAGTGGTCTCCATTACAATTCGCAAAATGGCGCGGCAGATGGACGCAGACCCCGACTGGTCGCCGACCGCGAAGGTGTCTTAGAGACAGCTCCTGATCGCGTGATGTCCGCGGCGGTCGAGTGCGTAGGTCAAGTGGTTCAATCAGTGGGTCAAGTGGCCGCGGCGGGGCACACCGGAGTCGACGGCGATGAGTGGCTGTTTCTACCTCCGAGTGACCGGGTCGCTGCTGAGCAATCTGGGTGCGCGACTCGGCTCGGAGATGGCCGACGTCGCCGTCGGTATCAGGAGGAAAGTGCTCTACGCGATCAGGAGAATGCTGAATCGGTACGACGACGTTGTGCCCGACGACGATGCGCTGCCGTGGGACGAGGAGACAGGTGAATGTGATGTGGAGGTGATTTTGGTTCGGTCGACTCGTTTTGTGGTGATTTGATGAAGATCTGCAGTTGTTCGCATATTATTCCATGCAGTGAGAAAGTATTGAGTAGTGCAATCATTTTAAATGGAATTGTTTCCCCTATGCTTGTCTAGCGTGATTGAATTGAGGGACTAACGTTAATGTTGGAAGTGGAAAATGCGATAAAATATGTTCTTAAGTATAGGAATATACGTTGTATAAGTGTCTTTTACTCTCTATTAACCTCCTAAAGCAACACTAGCCGTTTGAAGTCAATAACAGAGTGACGTAGACAGTTGGCATGTAGCATGTTTCCTCCATGCTGCTTGACAAAGTGACAGCCATGTTCGTGCCAGTTAACTGCGTGGAAGTTAACTTATTGGCAGTTAAAGTCGATGTATCTTCGATCCACTGTACGAAACGGTCTAAGTGCACTCTGTCTGATTACTCTCCAATCTCGAGACAAGCCACGGAAAGCATTTCCAATATAGACTTTCTTCATTCTTACAGGGACAATGAAAAACAATTAACACAATGAAATTTCAGTTTTTTAAAAGCAAAACCCACTTTATTGAAACGAATATACGCATGTCATAAAGATAAGAATCTGACTGCCACTAGCTCAGCTTTTTACTTCCCGCACATGAAAAAATAGTTGTATTTCGTCCGAGGGCTCAATTTCAGAGCCGGCAAGTCAGAGCTCAAACGCCGCAAACAGCTTCGGATATTTCCGAAACCGGCATGCATTCGGCTGCCAGTCTATTCGCACCACATTTTAATTTCATTATGAAGTGTAACGACATAGTAAACTCTCATTTCCTCGTATAACCTATTTCAAGACCGATATTTAAAGCGCCTCGTTCTTTTGTGTGGCCCGCTTCCCAACGCGCTCGCACCTCCCGGCCAGTCGCCTCCCAGCGCGTCTCGAACCCATCCCCGACGTCCCTGCATCCTCTGCTCTGCGCACCGAGCCGTCAGTGTACGCACGTCATGGACCGGCCCGAGGTCGTGCTCACCACGTTCCAGCAGACAGCCACCGTGAGACGAACCTGCAGCTCGGTCAACAACGCCGCGAGACGCACGCTTTTCAACAGCTTCCCGCCGGCGCCGAAGAAAATTTCTTTTCTCTTTTCCAGTAAGTCGTCGTCTCCGTTCGCGGACGTTTTCTTTCGAGAAAACCGAGTGGTTTTGTGCGCTACAATGCTCATTGTGACAAGTGAATTATTTGCTAGTTTTTTGTTGCTCTTAGTCTTACGTCAGAGTAATGTTCCAAGTGCGGCGAGTGCGCTTCTGTGTGCAATGTGGTTTAGTTCCGTGAGCGAGCGACGGATGTTTTTCCCACCACGACAAAAGGACCCCGAGCCATTGAAAAATGCCTCTGGCGGGTTTTTAGTCTGTCGCGTTGCCGCCAGTAGCCGTTGTGTGTTTGCTCGACGCAGTTTTGTGGTTGCCTGTCTTCGTTATATATATATACTTCGTCGAATCGATTGATTAGATTTCGGATCAAAAGGAATTTTGTTTCGACTGGTATCTGTGTGAAATGTTTTCGACTGTGGATTCGAGATTCGGGCGGTCCAAACCAAACATCCCGTGCTTTCGAATAAGTAATTACTTAATTAAAACTAACGATTTTCCATTTGGTTCAAAGGTTTTTCACGAATTGCTTTCCATCCGATATTCGTTGACATACTTCGTTTCGAAAATACTGCAGATGTTGACTTCGGAGGAATTCTAGAAAATAGCACAAAAAATCGAGTATCAAGTGGAATTTTCTCCGATCATTTAATGGCTAAAAAATCCGACATTTTCATTGCCGTGTGTGTTTGCACTTTTGAGAATGCCATGGTCACTTGAATAGTAAACAAACAAAAACCTGAACAAGTTGTCAGCACAGCGTGAATATGCTTTTTCGTTTTTTCTGCCTGAACGAAATCAACACGTCACCTTTCGTCTTCATTTGCCCCAACACATATGGAAAACCGAAGAAAACGGATTTGAGTGCTTACTGTTTTTCCATATGTTTTCAATTCCTGTGGATGTAACTTTATCAAGGGCTAATTCACGCTATTTACGTTCAAACTCGCGTAAAAAAACACTGCCTATATATAGGTTTCCTAAAAATCTGCTGTGAAGATAGCTAGACAAATAACTAAGCATCAATTCAAAACCCAGTTTAAATTCATTTTTATGAAAACCAGTGCAGGAAAAAAGTAAACACATGTCTCACGCGCCTTCCGCAATATCTCCTGAACATGTGCATCCTTCCACCCGCGATCTAACCCTCCACCCCCGCTGACTTGCAGACAAGACGCCCACCCTAGAGAGCAAGCCGCTGCCCAAAGCGCCCGCGTTCTAACCCTCCACCCCCGCTGACTTGCAGACAAGACGCCCTCCTTAGAGAGCAAGCCGCTGCCCAAAGCGCCCTCGTTCTAACCCTCCACCCCCGCTGACTTGCAGACAAGACGCCCACCCTAGAGAGCAAGCCGCTGCCCAAAGCGCCAGCGTTCGACCGGCAGTTCTCCACCAGCCAGCCGCAGCGTCCGTTGCCGCCGCCCCCGGAGCCCGTGCGACGCCCCTCGGGGGGCTCGGCTAGCGGGGGCGGCGCGACCAGTCTGAACGCGGCCAGTCTGAAGACCAAGCAGTGGTACCACGACGTGGACCGGCGCCGCGGCGAGGAGATGCTGAGGAACGGTGAGCCGCGCGGGTTGCATTCGCTGCCCCTCTTTATTCTCTTCATGATGTTGTCAACTGAAATCTCGCTGCCACTGAATGCAGATACCAACATTTTAACTCCCTTGCAGACATTTTTGGAATTATTTTTTATTAGTTCATTTCGTTTATCTAGGTATACCCAAAGTTGAATTATGCCAGGTTTTACCAAGTTTTTCAACTCCTATAGTTTAGATCCTATATTATAACGATAGAAGTTAAAACTGACTTTACTGCATGTGATTGACTGAATTCAATTGTTACTCAGTTGCAAACTTGGTAAAACCGGGCATTAATACAGTTGATGTTGGACTTACAGCCAATCGATTCCCTGTGGTATTCAGAAAGCGTTTGGTCTAGTACCGACAACTATGTCAGTTTGGTAAATTTGGAGCGAGAAGGTAATAAATATAATAATGCTTTCTGAGGCTTTCTGCGCCAGTTACACATCCTCTAACGGCCACCCTTGATCGTCTGTTACACGCCAGTTACACATCCTCTAACGGCCACCCTTGATCGTCTGTTACACGCCAGTTACACATCCTCTAGAAGGAGCCTTGATCGACGGTCCTACCCCTTGTCTTTCCAGGCGAGGATGGCTCGTTCCTGCTCCGTCCCTCGGCACGGACCGAGAACCCGTTGACGCTGACGCTGTGGCACGAGGGGCGCATCTACAACATCGGCGTGCGCCTGCGCAAGGACCAACGCTACGCGCTCGGCACGGAGAAGGCGATGGAGCGGGTAAGTCGGGGGCACTGGAAGACAGGGGCACAGGGGCATGGGGTAAGCCAGGGCTGGGCACGGGAAGACAGCTGGGCATGGAGTCCAGGGCTGGGGAAATACAGGGGCATGGGAAGACATGGGTATGGGGACAGGGCAGAAATGAGCAAGGTGTAATTGGTTGCTAGAGGCTGCAATCAGCAGCGTTTAGTAAACAACTGCGACCAAAATGAATGGTGAAATGATATTGTGCATCGGTTGATTGTGAATTATCCGCATTTTTGTTTAGTGATAAGTGTCATTCAACTATAGGACGCATGAACTTGAGAAAACAAACAGTTTGTGCCAATTGTTTGGGCATCGGTTACCAGATTCTTTAATCAAGCCTGTTTGTGTTTATTTCAATATGCATGCTAGTCTTCGTATAATCACTGAAACTTTGGCCCTTTGGCTGCGTGCTGGGAGGAGATATTTAAGAGATAATCGAGCTGAAAATATTTCCTCTCGGACTGGACATGGCTTAATTTATTGCAATTGAGAAAAAGCATGTTTTTAACGTTTGGCTCCGTAAAGATGAGTGCGAGGGGCAATTGAAAGGTGGCCGCAGTCGTACATAGAAAATGTTTGGGCTTGAGGCGAAGTTTTCCAAGAAAATTATGGCAGGGCAGTAAACTGAAAGCTCTGTCGTGGCCATTAGAGACATATCTTGACTGAAACTTTGGCCATGAAGCAACTAAGATTAATTTCTTATCTCAGTTTTAATGGTCTTGGGTAACTGCTATAAAAGCAGATACATCTCCAAACTAAACTATTGACGCACCGCCTGACAAAACCAAGCGGTCACCGGTAGGAAACAGAAGTCATCTCGAGGTGGCGTTTTGGTGTCTCATGGCCGACTGGTATGTGCGGTTTAACGACGCAAGGTCGTTGTAACAGGCTTCAGTATGCTGGACTAACTGGGCCTCCGCGCTTACCTATGTTGTTTTCAGACAAACTTTTGTGAGGAGATTGCTGAAATTCGACTGGCTCCATTGATGGCTTGGATTTTGCTGTATTATAGAGTTAACCAGGTTTAACTCCAGAATCTGGGGGCAAATTACAGAACGCAATCTTCGTGTACACTAGAATTAATTTGAGTTTGCCACTATTTGGGGGTCTCTTATCAAAGAGTACCATACCATAGTACCTAATGAAAAGTTTTTTTCATTACCATTAAAAAAGGTATTAATTATTACAATTATTTACCATTTTACTCTTTACAAATCGTAAAATAGTCAAATGATACATTACTTCAAAGTCCACTACGCTGTGGTAATCTTTGGCTAACTCGATTGTAAACAGCTCACTTATCTTAAAGTTACGCAAAGTTTCTAAAATTCGCCCCCCCCCCCCCCTACCTCCCCAGAACAACAGTGTAACGCAACTGTCAGACTGAATCAATGGATGACTTACGGCAACTTTAAGATAAGTGACAAAATATGTCTGTAATATCGAATTAACCACCACGTAAGTCCTTCTTAGCGCTTGCGTAAAGTTACGACGAACGGCTCTTCTTATCTTAAAGTTATGCAAAGCTTCTGTAATTCGCCCCCAGGTGTTTATAATATGGAATGTCAATTATTGTCAATGGTAATCTCGCATTACCTCTGACCCAACTGGACGAGGTAGCCGCCGTCAAACCTGGGTAGGGTATTGGTAATAACCATTAACTCGACGATTTTTGAAAGCCTCTGCCAAGTCATTGGCCCTTGACGGATACATAGGTACATTAGATGAACTAATGAGTAATGACCATTACTTACTTTAAACCAATATCCTACACAACTATACCCAACAGTACAAGAGCACAATACAAAACAAGAACTCAAACACAACAACAGTTCCAATAGAGCCCATGTCACGAGAGATCCAGCCAAAAGCAGCCAGTCCCAATAGAACCCATGCCATGAGAGATCCAGTCAATGGCAGCCATCCTCGACCAAGAATGCAAACTCGTGTCATGTTATCTATAAATTTATTATTGCAGATAGCTCGCCTCCCCCGCACAGAAGTGGTCATCACGTGGCGCCCACGTTGTCCACGTTGTCCACGTTGTCCACGTTGTCCATGCCATGATGTCCACGATGTCCACGTTGTCCACGTTGTCCACGTTGTCCATGCCATGATGTCCACGATGTCCCCGTTGTGTTCCAGAGTTTCGGCTCGGTCGACGAGCTAGTGGCGTTCTACCAGAGGGATCTGCTGATGCTCTACAGTGGCGGCGAGAAGACGGGCTCCACGTACCTCACGGAGACCCCAGGGCGACGCTACATGTCGCACTAGCGAAGGAATGGACACCCCTGAAAGGGCATCATGGGGCGAAGAGAACGAAGGGAACATAATTTTTGTACATCTTTAACACAACGTGTGTCAGTCTATTCTTAAGCTGCGTTTACAGCTAGCAATGTCACCAACAATAGACGTCAACATAATGTCATTGACATGATGTTGTCGACAGAAACCGTTTACTGCTCTTCTGTCAGTTGTTGGCGATATTTCCCGGAAGTCCCCGACGGGACCCGAAAGTTCACGAACTTACCAGTGCCGGTTCGAACCATTGCCGCAATTCGCTGCAAAGCTATTATTTTTTTATTAATTATTTTTTAAACTGGGTTCCCTGCATCCCATAAAACGGGGGATGTTTCTAGTAGCTCGACTATTAAAAGATCCTCCTCGCAATCCTGGTCGGCCATGTTTAAAAAAAAAAGTGACAACTTTATCAATTCCCACAGCCGGCACAGCCCCCTTCGTTCATTTCAAAGGCGGTGAAAAGTCGTGAACATGCCGCAAAAGTTCAACTTGGCTGAAGTCTAGAATGTCAGTGACAATAGTTGTGAACATGACGTCATGAATTTGGCCAGAGCCTCTGATTGGTCCAGGAAAAAAGTTGACAACACAATGTTGGTGACATTGCGAGCTGTAAACCCACCTTTATAGATACAATTATTATTACTAAGCGACTTATTTTCCTAGTCAAGCTATTGCCAGCGATGCCTTACAAACAATGCCTTTCTTATAACATTAGTTTTAGCAGTTGGGTTAAGTTTAGGTCGATCATGTGATACGATTTCTTTGTTACCCATGCCTCAGTTGAGTGCATTGCAAAATATTAGTTGCGTATAGAGATTTATCTTTCTAAATTTGCTACTAAATACAGCCATGGAACTGTGTGTGCTTTGAGTCTATTTTATACATTTTATTATACTAGCCGTACTATATTATGTGATAAGACTTTTTTGACATTTTGTGCTCATTATGAAGGTCACACTTTGACATAAAAGTGTTTACCGTATTGTTTTTAATGTTGAATTAAATCATATATTAATTTACAGCAGTTTGCATTTTGAATTAACTACTTCGTCGTGGTCCTTATTAATACCCAGTCACCGCCACTTTGTCTTCTCCAGAAGTTGATGTGTGACTTTGAATCTTGCCGGACGACTCTGCAATCGGGAGGCCGCCAAGTTTCTCGCCATGGCAGGTCCTAACATGGGCTATTCAAGGCCCTCGGGGACCTCCCGAAACTACTCATAAGCCTCCAAAGTCGACTTGGTTTCGTGTAGTAAGGAGTAAGGACCAACAATTTGCACAGATATTGTATGGGGTGATTATATTCAACAATCTATTATATCTTAATGTGACCAGAGTTGTGAGCAAAGGGCATTCGCAGAAGTTGTTTGTAAGTTTCTATAGGTACTTCAAAGATATGTACCATGCCGAAAGAAAAATAGACTAAGTGTTAAATACCTTAACGAACATAAATACTGGAAATATTGAAAAATTTTGGGCTCGTCCGGGATTTGAACCCGGGACCTCTCGCACCCTAAGCGAGAATCATACCCCTAGACCAACGAGCCAGTTGTTCGGTGAGTACAGTATATAAGCATCAGAACTAATTACGCAATTAAAATCAAACGCGATGCGTCAGCATGAAACGCAGTCACCCGACAAGCCAAGTAATGTATTTTGCGGTTATGCACAAACAAACGGTGCGTTCCGTGACCACATAATCGTAATTAGTTTTCTCATTGCGTGGTGCAGCGGAATGTTTGGTGATAATATAAGTTAACTGATCTTGCGTCTTTTTCTTAGCATCAACACTTATCAACATTGACTTTTTGCTACCTATTGAACAACATAAAAAAACCAAGTCAGGAATTTTGGCAATTATAACGTTTGCGAGTTCTGTAGGCGGCTGGCATCTGATCTAATAAAATAAGGGAAAATAAGGTATCCCTGAACTAAATCATATCAGCGTGCGTATCCCAGAGGACCACACCAAACGGAGGCTGGGTCACAGCACCATTGGAGTGGCCTCGGGCCGAATCCTGCGCCTGCAGAAGCGACCGCCTTCCACGGGTCCCTCCAAGGGCCCCCTACAAGAGCCTAGTGGGGTTGATAGTGAGTGACGAGGAATCGAATTGTCGCGGAATAGTAATCATTACAATCAATCTATACGGACTTCGTGGAACACCCAAGGAAGCTCACTGAATGCCTCTGGTTGGCTACGAACAGATGGTGTAAGACGCTCTTCCGTAGGACATCGCCTGGATGCTGTGAACCTCTTTTAGCTCCTTTTAGCTCCTTTTAGCTCCTTATAGCTCCTTTTTGCTCATTTAGCTAATTCGTGCGCAGAAATTTTACAGTTAATGTTAACTTGGTTAGTGAACATGTTTTGTAACTGGATTGGTATAACTTTTATAAGTAGATACAGCTTGAATGGGGAACTTTCATCCCACTTTTGATGGTGTAGGTAGATGCACTAACAATATTCCGAAAGTAACCATCAGGTGAAAGTGAAATCCTAAAACTAGTGAATTTAAAACATTATTGCAAACTGAAAACTAATATTGCGTTCAAAATAAGCAGGAATGGGATCGACTTAATGTTCCCAATAATATCCTCATATGAACAGCACCAAAGATAAAAAAAGACTACATAAAGCGTGGTTTATAACAACCTTGTTGATTTACGGAAATCAACGAAGTCGGTGGAAATTTTCCGTTCAGGTGTCCGCCTAGTTCGGCCAGCCCTTTATCTAATTTTTCACGTTAAGAAGGAGAGCGGTGTTTCACTCTCAAAGAGGCTGCTGCTAGAAGAGCCAAAGGTGTCAACATTCGCAGGCCGTCCCACTGTTCCGCTAAAGGGTTCAATGGTCTGAGCATCGAAAAATTGACAGCGCAATGCCTGGAGTCAACATAAAGATACTCCGTACGTGACGTGAAAAATTCTTTATTCCCAGTGGCGTTTGGCTCGCATGGGAAATTAGGTAGCCGTCGAAAAGGGTCACCATGCGAGTGAGACGCAACCTGCAGAGAGAGCGAGCGAACAAACCCTGCCCCGTTTTACCTGATAAAGCTGTAGCAGGTATAATTACCTCCTGCTAATCGACATTTCGATCCATTATTTTGATCTGTTTACGTTCGGGCAATCGGGCATATTGTGATCCTAGCCTGCATAATGACGGGTCGTGTACCGGTTTGATAAGGCTTGGTGACTGTGACTCGAATGTTAGGACAGGTCGGCAGTCGGGCTGTGACCGTGGCCGGGTGGGGAGAGCGAGTTGAGAGCAGTGAGGTTGACAAGAGTTCGTGCGACAATGCTCAACGCGCCGTGACGTTCGTTGTCGAGGTTGGTCGCCGAGTTGTTGTGATATGTGTCGCACGCCTGTACTCCAGCCAGCGACCTGACGACGTCTCTACGGCGGACAGATCTGCCAGCCTGCGCCCTGAAGACGTCTAGTGCGGACAGATCTGCTAGCCACTCACCGCGTGGTCGACGCAGTAGGCCCCGTCGCCACGACGTCCTGCTCTTGAGATGACATGCTCCATATTGCAGGTAAGAAACTCCGTCCTCTGTGACAAACGTTGCTTATCAAAGTTAAGCAGCACTGCGTCTGGCAAGATATTGGATGGACCACTCATGTTTACCTCAATGTTCTTTGCCACTGGAGAGGTAGCAAGGTTGCGAGACTCTTGTGAAAACGAATGAAATCTGGCTCGTTTTATACTGCCTATTTTCATACTGGCTAAGCTACCTGCTACATTAAATTTTCTTACAACGCCTACAGACCTTCTCCCGGTATTTCGCGGTCAAATTTGTTCTCATAACGCCTATTCTTACAATGCCTACGAAGGGACGTGGTCCCATGAAGCCACGTCGGGGTGCGCGGCCGACAGGGTCGTCAACGCCCCCACTATGATGCGTAAGCTTGAGTCGAGTCGGAGAGTGAGGGACGCCGGTGACAGAGACCAAACGCATGCACTTTTCTCATTACATTCAAATCCCTCAAGCTCTGGGTGCCCCGACATCGGGCACCGGCGAAAGACAACGGGCTCTTGGCGACCCCCAACGCCTCCCCGATCAATTGACACCGGCATGGCTCCTCCACCGACAGCCGCGGCTTCACGGGACAACGTCCCTTCGTAGGCGTTCTAAGAATAAGCGTTATGAGAAAACATTTGACCGCGAATGACCGGCAGAAGGCCTGTAGGCGTTGTGAGAAAAATAAGGGTAGCAGGTAGCGTAGCCAGTGTGAGATAAGGCAGTATAAGAACGAGCCATAAATCTTCCCGAGGGGTAGGTTTGCTCGACCGCGCTGGAAAATCTTCCACCCCCTCCGTATATTTCGACTGGCAAATGATCCACTGGCGAATTTTCCTTCTTAATTGGAGGAGTGCTTTAGCCAGGAGTGGATTGAATTAAGTGACTAAAAAGGTTATTTGAAGTATGCGAATGATAAACAGAGTATGGTAATTTGTATTTGTCGAGTGCAAGCGGTACAAGTGTAAGTCGAGGCTGCTGCGTGGAGGGGCGCTGCCATATGGAGCGTGCCGAGGAGGTGGTGTCCATTAGGTAGAGCCCTTGGTCGCGCCGAGAATTGGGGATTGTCTCCACGTCGGACCCAGGGGACGAGAACTCATTCCATCTCGTGGATCTTGTAGTGCTTATTTCTTGTGCATTCTTATTTCCACATTTTTGTCATTACCAACACACCCTTTTTTCTCATATTCATCAAACATTGTTGTTTGGCGCTTACGTCTATTTTCGCGTGGGTTTCACTAAACACGTCCACACATTTTGACTAGCGCCTCATAGGTAAATGGATAAATGGGTGTGCTATGGGTGGGTGGGAAATGGGTATGATAAGGTGAATGGGTATAAAGTGTGAAACATAGAACAAGTATGGAAAACTCGCAAAAGTTAGACATTTAAAAGCTAGAACTTCGCGTAGGTACCAGCGTATACCAGTGTATTTCTTTAAAAAGATTGTGAGTATACGCTGAGTTAGAATATAAAATGTGAGTATACACCGTATATCTGCGTATACCCTGGACAACACGACTGGATAGGATGGATCAACTTTGTCATAAGAATGAACCGAGAATGCAACACAGACAATTTGCACAAACATTGCGTGTATTTACAATCAGAAGTTGCACACAAAACGCACACACAAATGGGGAAAATTAGCATCGAATTCAGGAAGAATCTTCGCGCGAATCGTGCGCTGAAAGAAGCAAGAGTCACCAGTGTTACAAGTTTCTCAACCACCTTATTTGTCATTGCAACCGCCAATAGGATGCTGAGGAATTAATCTCTTCTGAGGGCTAGATATGAACACGTCAACTCACAATTCCGGTTCCTAGAGCCCTCAACTCTGAAGTGCAATTAGAGTGACTGAGGCCTGTGTCTGATCGTAAGTTTGTCTTTAGAGTGCCTTACACTGCGTTATGTCGGTTGTGCAGATAATTATCATTGGAAATTCGCTACTGGGCATTGCTTAATATTATGTGCTAGCCACATATTATGCAATAACACGTTTTTAAAACATTTAAAACTTATTGCAAAGATTTTCAATTAACAGTTATTGACGTAAAATTGTTAACTTTATTTGTTTTACCGTCGAAAAATTCACTTATATTTGTACCTTCTCTTGCCCTTCGGTCGGCTATAATTGGGGGGACGGTCCCCCCCCCCCCCTCCCCTCCCCCGATCTTATAAACCTCTAGGCCTGAGCCTGAGGCGCCTGTCACCACTCCGAAGGGAGCAGAAAGGGGGGCAAGACAGGATCGGGGCTTCAACGAGACATATCTCGGGATCGGTAACCGCCTTTCCGCTTCTTCGTTCCAGGCACACTCTCCCTTTTGTTGCATATTATGTCAGTTTTTTTTACCCTCATCGCTAGTTTTTTATGATACTAGTTGAAATTGGTTATTGAATTTAATTTGAATTGGCTCTAAAATTCAGTAGTATGATGCCACGAAACGTTAGGAAAACCTATAGAATGTGACTTGGTAATACACACCCAGTTTCAAATAATATATAGATAACTTTTATAATTATAGCCGTTTCCCCCAAGGGTTAACCTAACTCTGCTGTAGATAATCACAACATTATCAACGGTGTGGATCTGTCCACAAAAAAGCCCCCTAAAATATTTGACAATAATGCCAATTAAAATGTCCGAGCGCGCGCCTAAATCTTCTTGCTCTTCGGACTCGGCGTGTTGCTGTGCAGCTTGTTGATGCCCATCTGCCGCTTCTTGACCATGCGCACGTGCACCCGCTTCATCTCAAGGATCTCTTTCATCTCGTCCTTGTCCTCCTCGGTTTGGTTGAGTCTGAGCACCAGCGCGCGGCGGCCGTCGCTCATCGGCTGACTGTACCACATGAGCTTCTTGAGCCGCTCCTGAGGACTGACCCCCCGCTCCACGACCAGCACGATGCGGGCCCACTGCAAGCACGGCACATTCGCGTGTCACAACAACTTCGAAAGAAACTTATAAAGTACCTAGGCTAGATTTTTTATTGTAATTTGTTTGCCATAATTTTGACTTTGTTAGATCATCTTAACACACTTGGAGATTAAATGGTAGCACGTTACTCTAAGGTAGCACGTTACTCTAAGGTAGCACCTAACTCTAAGGTAGCACCATATACTCAAAGGTTATCTAAGGAAAGGCTCTCTTTTTTTAATCACTTCTGCCAGTGCGTCATTTTAGTATGAATGCACGGAAAGCATGGCGTATGTGAGTCCGGCTATACCTCGAAGAAAATGGGTTCCTACAACTAACGCATGTAAAATCTGTAATGAGTTCTCAGAAAACATGCAGTTAAGACGACGGGACGAAACGGGCTTAATTCTTTTGGTACAAAACTTGTTAACGCATGCCGTCTCGTGATTTCTGGGGTTAACTACCCCCCCCCCCCCCCCAATCATGAGGACCGACCAGGTACCGAAAAAAAAATCATATATGACTTCATGACGTCATGACGGTATGTCCTTTGTTTCCGGAATGACTCTGGCGATGTACTGGAGACATTTCATACACAATTGGGTTCTCGTGTTGTTCAGCGTATTTTACGAGTTTTTATTTTGGAGCCAACTACGACAGTCAGTGGCGAAACGCACAATCAACAATCGCTGCCCCCCCCCCCCCGCCCCGCCACCAAAAATTAGTGGACCCCCGAATCCCCCCTCCCCCCCAACCGAGTACAAATTGAATTAGGGTAATTGTTTTTAAAGCCCAAAATATGGCAATTTTTTTTTTAAATAACGGGTTTTTATTTCATTTGTAACGTGTCATCACAAGAAGCATCTTTCCGTCGACAAAGAACCACCCCCGAGGGGTAAGGAGATTTTGCATATTTCATCGAGCAGTGGTGTTTCACAAAAATGCACGTTTCCTTTTTTTTTAATATAGCAAAGAATGCAGCAATAAGCAAAGAACGCCACTTCTAGCATTAAACGTCTTCGAAACTGAAGGCCCGGACATTCTGCAAAGATGGTATCGAACAGTAAAACCACAAGAAAAACAGTAACTCATCTCAGCAAAATTTGATGTTTGCAGTACACAATCACATTTTGTTTTACTTTCAAGCAAGTCAAGAGAGGTTTGAAGTCATTCTTGAAATTGATTTGCATTTTAAAAATGAACACTCTGTTTGGTCTTGGCCCCCGCCCCCCTCTATGACGGGGGCCCCAAGCCTTGCGGGGGCGGCTTGGGCCTCCACTACGCCACTGACGACAGTAGCTAGGAGTATAAGTGAGAATAAACAGAAATTTAAAGCCACTTATAACTACGATAATACCCAATGGCTTATGTACTGAAAATGCACGTCTTCCTCGCATCAAAAATATTATTTTAACTTTACGAATATCATAGAAATAACAAGTCCTTGATACGGTTACGTATCAGCAAACAAACATCGCTTTCTCGTAAGGTGGGGGGGGGGGGGGGGGGGGAGCTGCGGCCCCAAAATTGAACGCGTTACCGATCTCTTAAATATTGTTTCAACTTTTACAAAATTGATAAAAAGCAACAAATCCGTGGAACGGTAAAATCTCAGCAAATCCACACCTCTTGCTCCGGGGGCCCCCCGCGAGGCCACCCTCCCCCCCCCCCCCCCTGAGCCCGAGGCTCCAAAGCACTGGTATTTCTGCACCCCTGTAGTTACGCCATTGCTACTGGTGTATTTCGAAATAGGATCAGAACGCACAGAACTCTGAGTAGTCGATTGTTTTGTCCAAACGCTCGGATAGTGACGGAACGGGAAGGACGTGCCTTCCGCAAGGCGCCATTACGGCAAGGATTATTAGTGCGTGAACAGGGGCGTTCTGAGCGATTGACGGAATGTACTCTCAGTGCCTGTTTTTCAGTGGCCCGTTCAGATTTAACGGTCCATTAGCAAGAAAATTAAGGTCCATGATTGGACGTTGCTACGCAAATAGCGAGTTAACAGAGCATTAGATTTATAACGTGCCTCTTAAGAACCGGGTCTTGGTGCTTCTGTCTCCCCTGCCGCTACGCCACTGTTACCTATAGGGTAATGAACGACCTTACCTGTCTCTGCCACTCGTTCCTGGTCTCAGCGATCTTCTGGTAGGTGTTGCCCATCATGGCGATCAGCATGTTCACCAGGAGGATGGCGACGATGCCCATGTAGATGACGAACAAGCACTGCAACATTCGCAACGTTACGCACCAAGTTAAGCAACAGTCCCCTGGAATACGCGGTGGCGGGGGACTTTCTGGCCAATCACGCGAAATCCACTTGGCAAATTTTGCTTGGAATTATTTGCGTTGTTCATTACTGGGAGACTAGCGGTCAGCTGAAAGAGTAAAATAGATTTATTAGTCGACATTTTCAGTACCAAGTGCACACTGGTCTCAAAAGTCCCCCCCCCCCCCCCCCCCAATGGACAGAACAATAACTACCGGAAATTACCAAAGCTGGGAAGAAGATACCCATGTCAGTGTGTACATTTCTAGTTTTCGAAAACTAAACATACACACATCCATCGATGCGTATACATCCATCCCGTGAATTGTCAACTAACAAACATTATGCAATGTTCTTGACTCTTGTTGCATTCTGCTGTTTTTGTTTCGCAAACAAGTAACTACGTTAACGCCAGCACTTAATTGTCACAGCGGCGCGTCGTTAAAACAATTCTCTCGTCTCAACACAAGTTGTAGTAAGATGAAAGATGTTTACTTTGTATTAACCATAAAGACAACATCAACAGCCGTTTTGTCTAATCTTTCCAATATAGAAAGAAAATTTATGATACTTTGAAGTGATCCCTGTTAAAAGTCACTACCGATAGATTGAAGCGAAACGCTTATAAGGGAAGGCGATTTCATACAAAAAAACTAATCCTATAGAGCCGTAGGGCTCCACAAAAGGCTGGTTGCGGCCTAAAGTAAACGTGTACATATTTTGAACATATTTTGAGCCCAACTTGAGCCCACCTTGAGTCAAGATGAGATATGGCTTGCCAACGCCGACCGTACCTTGGCCAGGATCTCGTGGTCGGTGCGCTCGAAGGCGCCGTAGTAGTCGCCGAAGTTGGTCATGGACATGAGGAACATGGCCATGATGGACTCCATCGGGCTGGACATGGGGTTGGCCGTCGAGTCGTCCACGCCCTCGGGCGTGTTGGGGTTGTCGAACGACAGGAAGATTATGTAGTACGCTACGAAACGGCAAAGAAAACGAGTGGTTAGTCTAGACCCGGATCTAGGCGCAAGTGTACGTTAACTAACGATCAATGAAACAGAAATACGTTTTAAAGCTCAAGCACAGTTCCGATTGTTAATTTTTTGAAGAGTTGAAAACTTTGAACACCCCTAAGAAGATGGAATCAGTGTAAAATTATCAAAGTCCTCGTGTCTTATTTCTTTCACATGGGGCGACCAAAGTCGAAAATTTATCAATAAAAATATAATATGAAACAGGCCAAAATTCTCAAGGCCACACCATTAAAGTTATCATCCCAATATTTCAGTATGTTGGAGACAAACGACGAAAATAACGACCTACATCGTATTTTTTTCCAATTTTTCTTTGCACTTTCGTAACAAACGGCTGAATGGCCCTAAAAGGGGTAAAAAATGAAGAGTTTCGGGGAATGTTCCAGCATTCCAGGGGAAAATTTTCGTTAAAAGGGCCATGTTCGCCCTTATTTACGTCTATGTTGACTACAAACATTGAAATTATAACTTAAACGACGTGGCCTTGAGATGTCGGCAACTTTTGGTCTGAAAAGCCACTTTCTGGCTAACTGATCTGTAGTTATTGTGTCATTGTTTGTGTCATTCCATCTTGTTTGCACTTTGGCGGACGACGACACTATTCCCGCGTACGTCTGAAAAATTTGTCGATCCCGCCCTGGGTCAGTTTATATTGACACCTTGCCAAATAAACAGAATGTGGTTTACTGTTCGACAAAGTTCTCTTGGAACGAAGTGCAGGTTTTTCGGTGTCCCGTTAAAATACTAACGGTCCATTAGCAAGAAAATGAAAGGCTCTGATTGGACGTTGCTAAACAAATAACAAGTTAACAGACCATTAGATATTTAACGAGCCACTGAAAAACCGGTATCAATAGTTATTTGGATTATTCGCGGAAATGGGTCTAGGACTGTGAAACCCATTGACAATATCCAGGAAAACAAGAGAGGGTAGGTGTTTTTCTCTGGGCACCGGTGAGCCAGTGCGCTGATGCAGAAACATTTTTATTTTCGTTATACATTCTTAGGAACATTAAAGTACGCGATGTCGGTATTTCCTTGTGCCTAAGTGCAGTCTAGGAAAATTCGCGAATTCCAAATTAAGCTCTCAAAATGCGCTGTGAAATATTCATTCGGAAGTTAAATAATGGCCCTAGGGGATGGGGGAGGGGGGATCGCCGGGACCTTTCAACGTGGACTCTAAAGTTACTCTTAAGGAGAGTATTTGCTGAAAGGGATCGCATTTGCTGAAGTGCTGAATGTTAAATCCCCCCTGGCTTCAGACTGCCATACTCCATTGGACGTGATTTCGGGTGGTCCTGGTATTGTTTCATCTACCGCTTCAACTCTTGAGGGGCGAAGAACACGGCAAAACAGGGGCCTAAGCAAGCCCGATCTCAGGTCCAATCTCAGGCCCGATCGAGGGGCCTAATATCCAATACACACAACTCTTTCTAGCCCGTGGGCTGAGCCCGTCGGATTCCAAAGCGCAGTGTGTATTGCGAATCCGTCTTGTTCTCGGCCTCTCAGAGCGTTTCGGGCTCCGACGGGCCCAGCCCTGAGGGCTCCAAAGCGCAGTGTGTATTGCGAATCCGTCTCGTTCTCGGCCTCGCAGAGCGTTTCGGGCGCCGACGGCCCCAGCCCTGAGGGCTCCAAAGCGCAGTGTGTATTGCGAATCCGTCTCGTTCTCGGCCTCGCAGAGCGTTTCGGGCGCCGACGGCCCCAGCCCTGAGGGCTCCAAAGCGCAGTGTGTATTGCGAATCCGTCTCGTTCTCGGCCTCTCAGAGCGTTTCGGGCTCCGACGGGCCCAGCCCTGAGGGCTCCAAAGCGCAGTGTGTGTTGCGAACCCGTCTCGTCCTCGGGCTTTCGGAGCGTTTCGGGCTGCGACGGGCCCAGCCCTGAGGGCTCCAAAGCGCAGTGTGTATTGCGAATCCGTCACGTTCTTGGCCTCTCAGAGCGTTTCGGGCTCCGACGGCCCCAGCCCTGAGGGCTCGAAAGCGCAGTGTGTATTGCGAATCCGTCTCGTCCTCGGCCTCTCAGAGCGTTTCGGGCCCCGACGGGCCCAGCTCTAAGGACTCGAAAGCGTGCAAAAAGCGTAATGTGTACTGGCTGTAAGCAGGTGTCGATCGGGCGTGGTTCTCGGTGAACGCCCCGCTTCGTTCGGAGCTAAGTGACACATCGCCTGTCTATTCGACGACGCGCGGCGAAAGTTTGACTTGACGGAGTGGTTCTGTCCTTCGCGAGGACGGCGAGTCGATGGTCCCGGCGGTGCTCTTCGTCACAACCAGACGACGCGTGAAACACTTCAGTCTACCTCGATTTCTTTTATGTCCACGATATAGTTGAGTTAAGATATGCTTTGACATGAAGTACTCAATACGTTTTCCTTAACAGCTCAAAAGTTTCAAATTTCAGGTTTGTGCCTGCAATTTAAAGTTGAGTTATATAAAAAGTTTACTTTACAATCTAAGTTAGTGCTAATTACTGTCATAATCATAGTTAGCATTAAATCAGTGTTTTGACTTGTGCGTACCAAAGCTTGATATCAAAATAACAATCAAGTTAATTAACACCTGACAAAGTTTTGTCTTCACGACTTACGACGCACATTGAGTGAATACAGGCAACACTTTCGGCGCATTTTATTCGAGAAACTCGCCAGCTGCCCGTCTAATTACTCAGCTGGGACAGAGTGTTGACTTCATTTCCCCTGATTACGCACGAGAAAAACGCGTCCCAGATTGCAACGCGTCGCCCGGTGAGTGATTGCGTCGATCCTCTCGCTGACTTGTCGCCACTGGAGGACAATCAATTCGAAATTTCAATTCTCTTCTCCGACAGCGCGGACCCGGTGATTCCGCATGACGCGGCTAAATAAATGGGCGGCGTAAACATCATGACTCGAAAGAAAAATATCATATTCTTCCTTCGTAGTTGTGTAGGTATCAATCTTAAGGAGTGGCATTTTAATCTTGTCGCTTGCCTCTTCCCATTTGCAGACTGCTATACGTCAATTTTTTGAAAGTCTTTCAAGAAGCTGCATTTTATTTTGTCACAGTCATTCGGTTTCCTTTTTTATGAGATGAAACGCTTTTGTCTAGCTTAAAAACGAATATTGGCCAAAAGACGTCTGGCTCTTTTCTTATTGGCGAACTCAAAGTCAAGACTTTATCAGCAGCAGACGTAAACCATGTTGAAGTGTTTTTAAAGACAACTGATCGTTGTTTTTTTCCGTCGCTGTCGAAGAACAATGTGATTTATGTCCAATTGTTATATACGAGACAAAAACGAGGAACACAGCGTCTTATTATTTGCACAAAATATAGTCTTTCGTGTTAGCCAATAAATACAAACAAATGTGCGACCTATTTATTTCCCATCTTCAGTAACCAATGCCTAGCGAGAGCTTATAGGTATAGATGCTTCACCGAAGGCGAAAGATCTCTTGGATGCACTCAAGTGCAATAGCAGAATATCGCCATGCGCGGGATTCGTTCATGATTCCAGATTTTGCACTGACGATGCACTCTGTTATTCATCTCAACGTAATAATAATATGCTTATTTAATTTACTAGGGCTTCGCGAACGCAATTTGGGTTGCTTTGGAGATGAGCGTAGCGGATTGTATAGCGAAAGGTGATGGCGCGCTCTACACACGCAAATGTCACACACAAAGTCACAAGAAAGTTTGGGGAAAAATTGGAAAAAAACGCACTTAAGGATACGTTTCCGTCTTTCTCCAAATCTTCCAAATTTCGAATATTGCTCTTTTTCTGATTTAAAGGGGAGGAATATGAAGGATTTTCTTGAAAAACGCAGGGGGTCTAGGTTGAGAACAAAAGTAGACACCATGAAAATTTCATCGCAATCGGAGAAGGCGTTTGGTATGTAGAACGCGCACAGTCATTCATACACACAAACATACAAACAAACAAGCAAACAAACAAAAAACACACGTTCAAGTGTCTTTTTTACCACTAAGGAAATAGCAGATTTCGCTTCGCTCGCTACGCTCATCAACTAAGTCAAATCTTCGCTCGATTTTAAAGATGCTTGGTGTACAATTGGTCAATTAATTATTATTATTATTATTTTATAAGAATGTAAATATTCATTTTTATTGTGTTTAGAATACTTAGTTTTTATGTTTCAAAGAGTCTGTACATTCTACTGTCCCCAAACAGTATAAGAATTTTTAGACTTAAATAATAAATAAATAACTAATTGTTCAGCTAAAATAGATAATATGGAGAAAAATCTATGCGAGAAAAATGTACGCCTTTTAGGTCATTTTACCCGGCTATATGAGAGAGGATTTTAAAAAGCAATGATCGGTGAAGCGGGTGCAACGGACATAAAAGTATTACGCCGATACCTAAAAATAAAATCGTGGCTACTTGCGTGTACGTGATTAGAAGGCCGTTGTTCGTTTGCAGGACTACGTGCTAATACTGGAATTGTAATGGACCATCTTAATAAGCTCTATCTGAGATATGAAATGTTGTTAACCAAAGTTGCCAATAGAATTAAGCAAACGCAAGCCCATTGTTCTCCTGGTTCTCTCATGCCTGGTTGCACTCTATGATTATAATGATGATTATAATTTGATTTGGTGTTTCACAAATGAAATCGTCAAATTACATTGGGCTCTCAAATTTAATTTCCATTTAATTTATGATTTAATTTATTATGTTATTATTAATTCATTTGATTAATTTAATTCGACGATATCATTGGCGAAACACCTCACAATAATATAATCAATGATCAAGGGGGTAATCGCTGATTAAGAGGATATTGGAACCGTCCATCCGTGATGTTTCAAACCTTGATATGAAAAAGAAAATTTAGGTATCTGACTATGGAGGGTAACATTTTATCAAAACATCCTATTTCCGGCACTACAAATATATAATAGTCTAATATCTATAGTCTATACCAAACAATTGTTTGGAGGCAAGCTATAAGTGACAGCCCCACCAAAATAGCTCACCTCCTAGCCTCTTATTAACAGATACGTATTGAAATTAAATAAGAATAATTTTTTTGATATGATTAGTTTTGCTAAATAACGTCCGTAACTTTGGAAAACTGTGGTAACTATGGAAACTAATGATTCATATTAGTCAGATGTCATCTAGCAAATATAACCATAGCCCTATAATTTGAAAGCCTTAACCTAGACACTAAGTTTTTTTACGAGGCTGTTACTAATAGTTTGCCTGTAAACAATTGTTTGGTGGATGTTCATTGGTCAAGGCGATCAATCCACCTTGAGTTACCTTGCGAGAAGCCCATGACGAAGACGAGGTAGATGGAGACGAAGCGCAGGAGGTCGCCCATGATCATGCGGTAGATCATCACCACAAACGGTCCCACAGTCTTGAAGCCTCTGTTCCGAGGGGCAAACATCACGCTCATCACGAAATCGCCGGCTCTAGGTACTTGGAAGCCTGACAGAATTTACATTTATAGTATGGCTGCAGAAATCCGTTGCTGACGGTGGGAAATAGCCTTGAGGGTGCCCATTAGGGGTGCTAACGGGATGCAGGCAGCAGCGACTTAATATAATGAAAATTTTGCGGTCAAACTGAAGATTCATATTTCGTGGGTGGATTAGCCACCCTTCATGGTGCTCTGCGGGCTGCTTTCAGGGGTAAAGTGGAGGAGCCGTATTTGCTCTGCGGGCTGCTTTCAGGGATAAGAAGTAAAGTAGCCATGTCTGCTCTGCGGGCTGCGTTCAAGGGTTCGAGGTGGAGGAGCCGTATTTGATCTGCGGGCTGCGTTCAGGGGCTAGAGTTGGAGGAGCCGTATTTTCTCTGCGGACAGGGGTACAGAAATGCGGCCAACATGCGCACAAAAAATTGCGGTGAAATGTCTGCTAGGGTGCAGTACATTCAGTTAAGCTACATGCTAGGAAGATTGATTAACGATTAACAGGTAATTAATTGAAACATTGACAATTATGCTTGGCAACGTTCGCGGAACACAGAGGATATTGCGATGTGCTTGTCGATTCAGTTGAAATTGCAAACTGTGGCTCCTACAATTTAAAAATTCTTCCTTTTATCGATTGGACAAAATAGATACAAATCGCTACATTTGCAAACTACAACTGATAATAATTTTTACAGTTGATTTTAAAGCCAGCTGGTTATCACACATTGACACAAAGTTTATTTATTATTAATGACTGGTTGAAATTAAAAACAGTTATAATAGCAACAGTTGTAAACTAGAGTTTCCTAATATCGATAATCGATATTAAATCAATTGCTATACGCAATACCAATTAACACTCCTGTCACGCGGTGAGCTGTACTTGGAAGCATTAGCTGGGATTAGCCGTTGTGTAATATCACTATTGGAAACCAACCCCCGACCAAAAATAATAATTACACAGATGGAGTTTACCCAGATTGTCCTTGCCTATGTTAAAACTGGTTTCACGAAGCTTTGCGAAAGACCCAAACACACAAGATTCATACAAAAGCCCAAACCAACAAGCTAGACCTCTTCTTAGACCTCATCTATGTCTGTTTTAATAGTTTTTGAACTCACATTCAGCTACGCTCATCTTACGCGGACAGACCAGTTTGCCAGAAAGTGGCTTTCAGACCAGAAGTTGGCGACATCTCAATGCCACATCGTTGAAGTAAAAATTTATATATTTCAGTAAGTTGTAGACAAAATACGTAAATAATACGAATATTACCCTTTTTTCGAAAATTTTCCCCTGGAATACCCCCAAAACTCTTCATTTTTACCCTTTTTTGCCATTGTATACGAAAGTGGAAAGAAAAATTGAGAAAAAGAGCCATCGTCGCCCTTATTTACGTATTTTGTCTACATCATACTGAAATTTTGGATTGATTAATTTAATAGTGTGGCCTTGAGATGTCGGCAGCTCTTGGAATGTTTCAAAAATTTTAATTGATCAATTATCAACTTTTGCAACTTTTGCGACATTTTCGACATTAATGTGAAAGAAATGAGACACGAGGACTGGGATAATTGTACACTGATTACATCTACTTAGGGGTGTACCAAATTTGTATCAACTCTTCAAAAAATGTACAATCGGTCCTGTGCTTGAGCCTTAAACGCATCACAGTTCGCGTCCCTGAAGCCCCAGTACGAAAGTAGATAGTGTAAACTTCATCAGTGCTAACAGACCTTTGTAGCTGGTCGTATCAGCGTTCAGCGGATGCACCCCAGGAAGTATGCGCACATAGATCATTAGCGGTATTGCTCATTACTAGTACGTCCAAAACAACCGAGTCCATCACGTAGCCGGATAAAGCCAGTAGCAGACGAATGCAAACCCTCGGGCGGCAGATCCAGCTGGCGGAGGTTGAAGCGGGTTAGTGGACCACATGCAAATGGCAGCGTCGCATTTTGCTGTTGTTTCTTTGTGTGGATGGTTTGTCTGTGGCCAATCACGAAGCGAGCGGTGGTTTGGCGACAGAGCTTTACCGGCCACGCAGGGGCACTTAATAATCATAGTTTGATTAAATTGGGGGGGCATTCATTGGTGGAAATATATTTTGTAGGTAACCTTTTGCTTTCTTGCATTCAGAGAGGTCCGATTGATAGTTTACTGAGTAGGCGTTGGGCTTTTATTTGAACAACAGTTTAACTGAATAGCATTTGCAAAAATGTTTTTTTTAAATTAACCTGAATGATTGTTGTTTTGACATTAAAAAGGCTCTCCAGTAAAAAACACAATAAAAAAATGATATCCTTTTGTGTTTGTGAAAATGCAACCTCTTTCCACCTTCTCTCAAGCCCCGAAGGCTAATTAAAAAAATTGTTTTCCTATGACCTCATTTACTCTTTTTCTCTGTTGACAAAAGTTCTGTCTTATTAAACAGAGAGATTATAATTTATAACTAACACAATAATATTCTATGAATAGAAATAATTAATTATTTACCATGCCCGTTTTTTTCAACGATAAATTTTTAAAGAAACTAGTAACAAACAGATACTGATGACTGAAATAAATACTTTATAATCAAATTGGAAAAAGGCGATGGTTCGGTGATCTAAAACTCAAATTCACTAAAAAAAAAAAACATCAGTAGTATTATCTATTCCGATTCGTATTTGTCCACCAACGCAAGCAAATAGTAAACGGAACACGCGGTGGGAAGTGACGAACTAGACCGGAGAATTCGTGGCGATCCTGAACGCAGCCCGCAGAGCAAGCCATGACTGCGCCCCTGAACGCAGCCCGCAGAGCAAGCCATGACTGCGCCCCTGAACGCAGCCCGCAGAGCAAGTCATGCCCGTGCCCCTGAACGCAGCCCGCAGAGCAAGTCATGCCCGTGCCCCTGAACGCAGCCCGCAGAGCAAGTCATGCACATGCCCCTGAACGCAGCCCGCAGAGCAAGCCATGCCCATTCCCTTGAACGCAGCCCACAGAGCAAGCCATGACTGCGCCCCTGAACGCAGCCCGCAGAGAAGCCATGACAGCGCCCCTGAACGCAGCCCGCAGAGCAAGCCATGCCCATTCCCTTGAACGCAGCCCGCAGAGCAAGCCATGACTGCGCCCCTGAACGCAGCCCGCAGAGCAAGCCATGCCCATTCCCTTGAACGCAGCCCGCAGAGGAAGCCATGACAGCGCCCCTGAACGCAGCCCGCAGAGCAAGCCATGCCCATTCCCTTGAACGCAGCCCGCAGAGCAAGCCATGACTGCGCCCCTGAACGCAGCCCGCAGAGCAAGCCATGACTGCGCCCCTGAACGCAGCCCGCAGAGCAAGCCTTGACAGCGCCCCTGAACGCAACCCGCAGAGCAAGCCAAGCCCGCCTCCGTGAAAGCAGCCCGACCAGATCTCGGACCTAGACTCTAGAGAGTGTGGTCTCACCGACAGAAGAAGAGGAAGTACGGCGCCGTGGTGAGCATAATGAAGACGGCGACCACGTCCTCCTCCTCGGTGCGGCACGACAGCCGCAGGAAGGGAACCACTTGCATGGAGACGCAGGACAACAGGAACATGACTCGACTCGGCGCCGTCATCTGGTCGGGACACGCGCAGCTATCAGCGTCGGGTTTCAAGTCTCTTGCAACTTGCAAGTGTCTTGAATGAAGCTCCGAATCTGTCGGTTACTTTTGGCAGTTACTACGCATCCAAAGGTTTCATCCTGATTACAGGATGTCAGGGGTTTAAATCACGAAATTTAAGATGTGCGGCATTGTAAGTCAGGTCAAAACCAGCAACTCACCGAGGAAAGCTCTAAAATGTTCACCTCTCATTTTGACATTTTCTATATATTTCTGTGAATCAACTCATGGGTTCGAAAGCAAATATTATGTACTGGCAATACGCAATTATGTTAGTTGTTTGAGACCCGTAGCGAAAAAGATAAAATTATAACGGCGCAATGGAATGTAATTTGGTTGATAACTAGTTTGCTTTCATTAAATACCTCAGTAAGAAATGGCTTGACCATTGGGCAAATGACTAGTTTCCCTTATGGACAAATTGAAAACTGGTAAAACTAAAGGTAGTAAAACTAAACTAAACTACTAAAGTTAGCAGTAACTAGTAGGTAAAACTTAAAGTTGTCTGATCATCTTACTGTAATACTGCATTCTGTAATACGTTTACAAATACTGGGTCTACTTTGACTAAATAACCTCTACCTTTCAAGTGAGCTTTCACCTAATGATGTTATTAATTGAACCAGAGTCCGGACAAAACGTTGATGAACTGAGGAACTTGAGAGGCAGTCAAGAGGTTTCAGTATTTGCAGGCCTGCGGCTTTGGAGCTTACGCTAGGTACCTATACTTATTGTGAGAACAAAACGCCGGTATGTATCTCTAACAGAATAATGCGTGTTATTCCCTAACATCACTGTCCAATTCTGAAGCATAAAATTTACTTTACAGAGTATTACTGGGAGCGTACTTGACATATTTAGTCTTGCAACTTTCAAAATTCGCTCAAGCTGCCACTCTTCAGTGCACCAACTTATCTCACGCTTTAAAACTCATAACATTTGACGGCT
Organism: Nemoura dubitans; assembly: GCA_921293005.1. NCBI lineage: Eukaryota > Metazoa > Arthropoda > Insecta > Plecoptera > Nemouridae > Nemoura > Nemoura dubitans. Next base: position 44,008,953 of record OV121076.1, read on the forward strand.
GATGTAATATTGAATACACAGCCTTATTCGTGTAGCTGACTGATGTTCGTTGGACTCGCTTGTCAGTGCATGTTCAACGTAATAGGAAGCAAAAACTCGAATTTATATCTGCGAACAACTTGGAATTCATTTTGAAGTCAGCACTGACCTGGTTCTTTCGCCACTATCTGGAAAGAACCACCGTAAAAATATCGCAATAAAATAGTGACTTGAAAGACAGTCGCGAATTTGATTTTCGTGCTAGTCGCTTTCAATGTCTGTTGGTTTTGCGCTATACGGCGAAAGAACGTTATGAAAAGTTTTGCGAGAACCGCTACGGACGGCGAAAGAGTATTTAGAACTTTGCTCGGCGGAGCTTTCATTCGTGAGTTTTAAAGTAGACGACGCTGCGTAGGTCGCCGAGATGTTTCAATGAGAAGACTCTGCCATGTTTTCATAACGAGCAGGCATCTGGTATAACATTCTATGTATATCAGCGTTAAAAGCGTGACCGTTTGTATGCTTTGACATTTAGGGACATCGAGCGCAAGCTTGACCGCCAGCGCTTGCCTGCCATTCTTGCCTGAATGGTTGTGATGGCGAATTCAAATTATGAATCAACTACGCCGAAAGTGTTTCTGATTTTTGAATAAAACGTTTTGACAGCACTGCGACCCCGGCTAATGGACTGGAAATAGGTTGAGCAAGAGGTAATAATTTGAAATCCCTCTCTCCCCCTCTCTCTCTCTCTCTCTCTCTCTCTCTCACTGCCCTCTCCCGCCCCCCTCCAAACCCCACCACTCACTGTACTCTATCACAAAGCAATACGCTTCTAACAATTAAACCAGACAATAGCTTTTATGATTTGCAATTCTTGCGACTGATTTCTGCATTCGCAGAACTTGAAAAGTTTCCACTCAACTCTATTTGCAAAATATCATCAACGAAACAAAGGATTGAACTAAATTCGTAATTTCGTCTTCGGTGAAATGAAATACGAGTCTGCAAAGTATAAGTTCGCAAGAGAGAAGTTTCTTCATTGTTGTTGAATAATTTAAAAAAACATCTTCTTTTAAACATTTATTTTCTGAGCGTTGCATTTCATTGTAGACACTATAGTGACATTCATCTCAAAGATGGTTGCGATAAATTCGTGAAAAGGTCGAAGAGTTGGCCGCTCCCTGAATCGCTCCGTTGCCAATTACGCTATGCAAATATTTACGACGAGGTTGTCACCATTTAAAATGGACAGAGATCGTTGGTTTTCCGCAGCTGATTATTTTCTCACGGGTGTGACGCAGGCCGCTGATTGCTTTTTACTTAAGTAACCGAGATTCGTTTGTGGGAAACTGCGTTGTGGAGTGGCGAAGTGGTTCAGAGTCCAGAGTTCAGAGTTCACAGTCCTGAAAACGCCGATGAATCATGGTCCTTTTTTTGGGCCACAAGTCACTGAAATCAGAGCACAACCGTACCCATGAATGATCCCCCTAACTTCACGAAATTGCTGAGAAGACGACAGGTTTGAACCACTTACACACTTAAAATAGGATGTGGGTAACGATTATAAAAACAGATCATAAATCAAACGTTCAAATAATAGTGTTTATTGCATTGGAAATTGATTGAAACAGTATGAAACTGAATCCTATGTTGCCATCTTATAACACTTTCTTGAACTAAAATAAAGGAAAACACACTGCCAGTCATATATTTTTGATGAGCGTAGCGAAAAAAAGCGATTGTGTATGTTTGTTTGTTGGTGTGTTTGTGCGTGCTCTACAGCCTAAACGCCTACTCCGACATTGATTTTATAAGCATTTTTGTAGTGTTTTTCGTGATATTTGGTACTTTTTGACACCAGGATTTTGACACCTTCGTTACCTTGGGGACCAAGCGTTGACTTCAAGTTTGACCAAGGCAAAGATTTTCCAGATATCAGAAATAAGTCATAAAAGGCTCCACATAAATGCTGTTAGCTGCCTCAAAAAATTTCGAAACTTTCTTTTGCCTCTGCCATGGGTTTTAAAAAGTAAATATCTTTAATCTAAGCACGCACAAATTCACAGAAAACAGAAGAGCAAACAAACATCAGCCCGAATTTTTTCTGAGACATGGCTCATTTCAAAGATGTTTGAAAATTGTCCATCGTTCGTTCATTCAAAACAATTAATAGTTTGATTTGAAGTTAAAATAATTATTTTTTACCGAATTCCATACTGTTCCTGATCGAAGTATCAGAGCTAGTTCAATCCACAAGTAAGTAATTTAATTTCAGCTTTAAATCGGGGCTACTCTAAAGCCTGTTGATTGAAACAACAAAACGAATAAGCTAGCCACAAAAATGTCCCCACAACAAACCCGAAAAACTTTGATGTAGCGTCATCCAGTTAGCCAATCGGATTCGATATTCAAAAGCAGTGTGGAAAGCGAAATAATCCCGCGAACGAAACCACGATTTTTGCCAGAAAGCTATTCATCAAACATTTAAGCCGTCCTGTATCGTACGAGATAAATCCTGCTCTCGCGGCGAGGGGAAAATGTGGGAGAACTCATCGGTGAAGTTTGTACAGGGTTCGTTCGGTATGATTTAGGGGCACACTTCTCCACCTCAGCGCTAGTGGTCAGAACCACACCAGGCGATTCCCACGAGCACCTACTTAAAATAAACCGGAAAACCGTTTTTTTCTTATTATACACATAATATCTCATTTTTCCCTGCCTAATCTAGCAAAAAAAAATCTTTTTCAAACTTTAAAGTTGAAGTTCGCCGAACCTGACAATTTAAATGTTACCCCTTGTAATTAGCAACTAGCACAGCTAACTCGGAAAATCGAAACAAATTATAAATGATATGTCTTGTTTCTTAGGAAAAATTAATAATCAAACCTTGAAAAGTAATTTGATTTGTAATCGTAACCTAGTGCTATTGATGAGTCGAGGAAATTTCTCTCGTCGAAGGTCGAAGACTGCATACTCCCATCAGAATGATTATGATATTTTCCCATCGGAGTAGCGTCTATTGTGGCTAATCCGTTAAAGACCCGACGGGCTAAACCAGTTCGTCGCGAACAGATTAACGGTGCGAATGATATGGGGAATTAGCGAGACTGATGGTCCAATTCGGCCCTAAGTTTCCCAATGGGGTAGCCGACTGACAAAAGCCATCAGTTCGAGGGGTATTTAGCGATATCCTGAGCAACTCCAGCGAACGCGTCTTGCCTCTGCGAATCACGACCATTTACAAACGCGAAATGGGGAGAAACTTTTTCTTCTCGGTTAACAAAAGAAAACCGAATCCATTCAAAAGGTATGACGGATTACGTATACGATGTTTTCGGTTCTCCAACTCTCTCTCCGTCGATGAAGGCAACGGAAACTCATTTTCTTGTTTCAATGGCAGCCGAAATCGAAATGTACATTTGGGCTTCAGTCATATGACCTGCCATTTTCCGCGGGGCTGATATTTATAGCGAAATAATGGACTGCGGCTTTGAGGCGACTCGGGGTTGCATTTTGATTTCAGCTCGAAAGGGAGGGAGGGTTCCTACTCTCCAAATGCGGGTGGTGGCTAATGGCACGAGCGTGGTTTTTCCTGCGTGTGTGCAAAGCCCTAGTTCGTTAGTGTGCGCAGTCGCAGAGGACAAGCCGTTGTTGTGATGGAAATTTCGCAAAATTTTGTGCTCTCCCCACTTTAAAGTAAAGCTGCGACTCATTTGGTTTTCTTTGTGCTCGACAGTAACCCTAAAAGATTAGCTTTGACCAAGTTACGTTTCAGACCATGAGCTCATCAGCAACAATAACATGAAGGCATGCAGTAGAAATGGTGCTTAACATACATTGAGAGCAGATATTATAGTACTGTATTTTAATTTATTAAAAATCGTGTTTACTTTTGCATTACTTACCTTAGCACCAGTTGAAATGATTAATCGTTGGTACTAAAAAAACTTTTTCTAATTGGGATTTGAATGCTAAATAAAAGTCTTGCTGATTTCCCGACGATTTGTAACATATACCAGTAAATTTTTCAAGGGTTACAGCTCGACTCATTAACGCATCATGGTCCTGTTAATCAATTTTGTAGCCTAGAGATTTAAAGGACCATTTACCTATTGAAATTAATTTTTATCATCGATTAGGATGATTTAATAAAGGCCTTTGGGCAGCAAAAAAAAACTTCTTGTGTCTACGGCCATCCGTGCAGAAGTTACCAAAGTCCGCGATTTTCGGCCTAGGTGCTTAGAAGAACAACTCCTATAAGGTTTATCCCGTATCGCTTTTTCGACCCCTAGCACCTAGACAAACCTCTGGTCCAATATCATTCAAATAATTTGAGCATAGTCCTCAATCCTTCCTCTGTGATTAAATAATTTGGCACTTTGATAGGACCAACCGTTTAGCCGCGGTAAGCGGATTACCTCAAGTATGTAATTAGCGTGCTGCATATTTCTCGTGCAGTGCCGCTCTGACCGAGCCGTAGCGGCAGCGACAGCGCTAGGAATGGTGGGAGGGAATAGTGAAACTGTACAAGAGAATCAAACTAGTCTCGCAGATCGCGCCGCGCGGAACGCCAGAAATCTTAGATAATTAATTAAAACTCCATCCTTTCAGAAAATTCTTAAAAACACGATGACTCCTATTCACATTATAGTTACGAATCTATGGTAAAAATTTATTTTAAGAGGTAAATGGTCCTTTAATTACGATGCGGTTTTTACATAGCTATCAGTGATATGACGTGTGATTGGCCAGCTAACACTTGCCATTTAAATGGCAATTGCATTGAATGGCAATGGGGGCTGGAAGGAGTTGAAGAAAAGGATTGAACCAGACAGGGAAAAAAGTTACAAGCTAAGACAGAAAAATTCAAGAAAAGTGCTAGTGAATACGTCAAGAAAGGATATCGGAAAATGGTCTTTTGTAAGAAGAACGGGAAGAGAGTGGAATGATTTAGAAGATAAAATAATCCAAGGCGACAGTTTTAACTTACGAAATTTTAGATTAAGATTAGATAGTTAGGTATTTAAAAAATAATATAAATTGATTGAATGTATTACCTATATGTATAACATGTTGTATTAGGAGAGGAAAAAAATCTGCCACCTGTACAAATGTACAATTTGCAGTTATAATAAAAAAAAAAAAAAAAAATAAAAATAAAAATCTCGACTGAGCCACAAGGCCCTCACCGCACGCCACGAGTCCTCACCAGGTTCTCGACGAACATGTGCAGTCCGAGGAAGCGCGCCTCTCTGAGCGCGGCCAGCAGGTAGAGCACCGAGCCGAGCTCCATGGTCATCTCTGCCCCCAGGCGTACTTGCGCCTTTAGCGTGCGGAACTTCATGAGTCGGCAGTCGGCCAGCTCCTCCCACCACGGCTCATCGTCGCGGTCCTGCAAGGGTCAAGGGGCATCCTGGACAGGGAGTCCTGCAAGGGACAAGGGGCATCCTTGACGGGGAGTCCTGCAAGGGACAAGGGGCATCCTTGACGGGGAGTCCTGAACGGGGCAAGGGGCATCCTTGACGGGGAGTCCTGCAAGGGACAAGGGGCATCCTTGACGAGGAGTCCTGCATGGGACAAGGAGCATCATGGATGAGGAGTCCTGCACGGGACAAGGGGCATCCTTGACGGGGAGTCCTGCACGGGACAAGGGGCATCCTTGACGGGGAGTCCTGCACGGGACAAGGGGCATCCTGGACAGGGAGTCCTGCAAGGGACAAGGGGCATCCTTGACGGGGAGTCCTGCACGGGACAAGGGGCATCCTTGACGGGGAGTCCTGCACGGGACAAGGGACATCCTTGACGGGGAGTCTTGCAAGGGACAAGGGGCATCCTTGACGGGGAGTCCTGCACGGGACAAGGGACATCCTTGACGGGGAGTCCTGCACGGGACAAGGGACATCCTTGACATGGAGTCCTGCACGGGACAAGGGGCATCCTTGACAGGGAGTCCTGCACGGGACAAGGGGCATCCTTGACAGGGAGTCCTGCACGGGGCAAGGGGCATCCTTGACGGGGAGTCCTGCACGGGACAAGGGGCATCCTTGACGGGGAGTCCTGCAAGGGACAAGGGGCATCCTTGACGGGGAGTCCTGCAAGGGACAAGGGGCATCCTTGACGGGGAGTCCTGCACGGGACAAGGGGCATCCTTGACGGGGAGTCCTGCACGGGACAAGGGGCATCCTTGACGGGGAGTCCTGCAAGGGACAAGGGGCATCCTTGACGGGGAGTCCTGCAAGGGACAAGGGGCATCCTTGACGGGGAGTCCTGCAAGGGACAAGGGGCATCCTTGACATGGAGTCCTGCACGGGGCAAGGGGCATCCTTGACGGGGAGTCCTGCACGGGGCAAAGTGCCCTGAGCGTCAGCAACTCTCAAGCTACTGCTATGGGTACAGATGCACAAAGCAGGGTTAGGGCAAAAACAGGAGTGCGATTTGTTATCACGACGCCAATTCTCTGTGATTCGCCGTCTGTGATTGGCTGTCCATCATGTTACCCCGTGGGATAAGTGTTATCTCTGCGTAGCGATCTGACCCCTGCCGTAATCATCCCTGGCACGTTGGGTCAAGGGTTCGAGACTAGGCCCTCGAATCCACGTGAGGTTAGTTTAAAGTGCCTAATTCTCGGAACACGTGCGATTAAGTTGGTGTCAATCAGTTGAAAAGACCTACGCGTAGCGCATGTGGGTCTAGCACTTATGACGGACTGGTATGTTGCATTGTCAATCCGCCTCTAAAACAGTCTCATTGTTGAAACTTTGTTGTTTGTGCGGAAACCGGCTGTGAATATATTTGACGGCTAACAATGCCGAGTTTGTGACAACACGTTTCAATGGAATCAGCTTCTCACCGTAGCGTTACCGCTGGTCCCATTCAGCGACAAGTTCTTAACCAAAGCGGCGTCCTCGGCCGCAGTTCCCACTGCGGCCGCTGCTCGCGCCACCCGCGCGCCACGCTTGGACAGACCTGGGTTCCCACCCTCGGCCGTCGCATTTCCGTCGGCGTCCCCCCCGGCCGCCAGCCCGTAGCGCACCCTCTCCGAGGCGCCGTCGACGAGCTCGCCCCGATACACTTGGTTCGCGTGTTTCGTCAGCGCATCTGGATCGGCGTCGTGTTCTGCTAAAAGGCTTATGCTAATCTTCACGGCACCCGCTACCTCAGAGCCTGCCGATCTTGACAAAGCAGCGCTAGCGTTCTGCTTCGTCGCATTTATAATCCCCGGCGCGACGCTTTCTGTGACAGTTTCGTTTACCGACGGCTTTTTTTTCTTAGATTTCCCACGTGCGCTCGGCAACGTCGCCAGTTTATCCGTCGTGTTTCCCGAACCGGCGCTGGTTTTCCCGGGATTTGCGGCAGGCTCGCCCAAGGTCGTCGATGTCGTCGTCGTGCGGAGAGGCGTCGTTTTGTGCGTGCTCGCCGGGGGTCGTTTCCGAGGGGCGTTGGCTGGCGCCGGGGTGGGCCACGAGGGCACTCGAATCGGTAGGCTCGAGTTGATTTCGGAGGCGTTCAGACCTGTCAGCGACGGCGGCGGGATACTGACGTTGTGTGTCGGCGGCAGCGTTGAGTTGACGGAGACGACGGCCTTCGTTGGCGGTCCTGGACGCAGCGTGAAGCAGAGCAGCGAGACGAGGAAGTAGAGGAAGAACAGGGTGAACTGGCGATAGAACCTGGCGGGGAAAGGGACGATTTGTTAGGTTGTGGCTGCTCTTGTGGTTGTGTGTGGATACCTGGAGCCAGCTTGCAGCTGAGACAGGGGGTTTGGCTGTGGTATAAGTATTTGAATTCATTTGCTGCGAAATGCCCAGTGTCGACGGCGACATCTGACGATTGGCATTTGAATTGCGCTTATAGCCAATACACATCTACGCTTTCGAGCCCTTAGGGCTGAGCCCGTCGGATTCCAAAGCGCAGTGTGCGTTGCGAATCCGTCTCGTTCTCGGCCTCTCGGAGCGTTTGGGGCTCCGACGGGCTCCGACGGGCTCGGGACTCGGACGTGGCCAACCCATGGGCTCAAAGGCGTAGCGAAAGCATGGTCCTGTCCTGGCTCTTGCCGTAATTGTACAAGTAGTACATTGCTTTTAAGCTTTGTATCTCGAGAGATGTTGCTAAATCTTTCGATGCAAAAACCTTTCGATGCGAAAACCTTTCGATGCTTGCCATAAAAAAAAACTCGCTACTGACCAATGGGGTTTGGGACAAAAACGGTTGAATGTTAGGATGGTTGATGATAAGCAGAGGAAGATAAACATATATTATAATAACAGAATGCCTGAATCCAAAAAAGACTTCTTATAGATTTCGAATGTTGCTAAGGGCATAGCCAGAATTCATTTCCGGAAATTCCTGCAAGATTTCGCGTGGCCAATAATCACGTATTCACGAACCATACGTTGTATCTTCCATCCGTGAAGAAAAATTGCTTCTGATGCCGCGAAACGGGACGAAGAAAAAGTCTTGTTAGAGTACGCGCAAGTTTTAAAAATATTTCTCCCTGGGTTCCTCGATGAAAAACGCGTGAAGTTTACGTCTAATTAGACGCAAAGCACCACGAGGTCGCACGCCATCGCAATACGTAATGATTAATTGAGTGCACCGATAATGGGCATGTTAGCACCCGTTCCGCGTTCACAGCTTCCTTGTTAATTATCGCCAGTGTCTATCCGCACAGTTTAATAACACTTTGAAAATCTTCTAGCAGCCATTAGACTATGATTGTATTAAATTTGTGTTAACTTGAGTGGAAACGCAAATTTCTTCCGATATTTTCCCTCCTTTTGCCCCACACTTCAGCAGATTCGATCAAAGTGGAAAGTTAAGAGCTTGATTTTCATTCGCTTTTTTACAAACGAAATTAGCAGACGATTTTCTTCTCGGCTCTGAGGAATAAACCAGCGTCTGCGAGCGTTAGACTGTAAAGATCTTTAGCCTGAGAGTCATTGATGCACGGGTTTTCTCTAATTATTTAAAGATGAAGCAGCGTTCACTCCTGCCTAACTAATATAAAATGTATTGAAATTGTGATGATGTAAATAGGTACACCGTTTGGAACAGTTTAATGGAAAAATAAAGAAACTATTTTTCGCGTCTTGCAGAATGAGAGCAAAGTTGCATTAATTCACATCGTTGGCCAACGTAAAATCAATATTTTCTATCTTTCGTAATTTCCCAACGCATCAAACATGGCGTTTAAATGTTCAAACGCCCTTACCACCAGTAGAGTAGTGCTGGAAATAAAGGTGGGTATACGCAAAACTTTCGTCTCCCCCGGGGGTGGGGGAGGGGGGGGGGGGGCATTAAAAATGAAACAGATTTCTTATTTTCACATTTTCGTCATTACCAACACATCATATCTTCACATATCAAACATTGTTGTTTGGCGCTTACGACTATTTTCGCTTGGGTTTCACTAAACACGCCCACATATCTCGATTTGCCCCTCAAAGGTATAAATGGATAAATGGGTAGTGGGTAAATGGGTGTGCTATGGGTGGGTGGGAAATGGGTAAGATAAGGTGACTGGGTATACAAAGTGTGAAATATAGAGCAAGTATGGAAAACTCGCAAAAATTAGACATTTAAAAGCTAGAACTTCGCGTAGGTATACCAGCGTATACCAGAGTATTTCTTTAAAATAAAGGTGAGTATTCGCTAGTTTCGTAAATAAAAGGTGAGTATACGCCATCTATATCTGCGTACACCCTGGACTATGCCACTGCTTACCCCCCCCCCCCCTTCGCCTCTACACCCCGCGGTGGTTTTTGAACCACGTTCCCCACAGACGCCCACTAAAGTCGAGTGTGTCCCGGACACCGAGTCAACAACGCCCCCTAATGGACGCGTCTGTCAACAACACAAGGACGTTAATTAGCCCGCGTCGCGTCGACACTTAATTACACCCTGATTCGCAGGGCGGCCGCATTGCGCAGCCAGCTAACAAGCTCTTTCAAATCCCAGGTGAATGAATTCAACCCCCGCCCCGCCCCCGCCCCCCACCGCCCCGATACACTGAGGACCGATTGAAATGAGGGCAAATCGCCGCCAACTCGTTTTCTGAACGACCCAATTAGGGGATGACGATTTGCAATCTATTTCCAGGGTGGATAATTGGTGTTTGATATGACATTAGTTAATGTGGCTCTTTTCTGTGCTGCTTTTACGTCGGAATTGACGGTTACTCTGTGAAAATGGTAAAGAGAGAGGATTTTCCTCACCGGAACGGTGTCGTTACTGGAATCTATAAAGACACACATGAGTATTGGACACGGTGGAAAGTTACATGATGTTTTTAAATAATAAGATGTCAGCTCTAAAGTTAAACTGGGAAACTTATTGGTGAGTGAACTGCTCGTAAGTAAAAATGGTTGAGAAAGTAGAAACATTTCCCTCGAAAAAAGAGTAAAGGTAAATTTTTAAAATATGAACAATCTATTTCAATTGTACAGTCTACTACTTCATCAGCAACGGTGAAAACATTTTGGTACACAACTTTGTCAACGCTTTCTATCTGTGCTATAGGCAGAGCTTCTTTTGTAAAAATAAAGGTGCCGGAACGCCAATTTTCATAATAGAACATGACCCTTTACCCCCCCCCCCTTCCTCTTATATAATAAATTATTGTAAATACAAAATAATTAAAAATTCTTCATAAAAAATTCTTCATTATGTCCACAAACTCGGTAAGCACGCGGGCACACGAAAACCAACACGGACGCACTAAACCTTATTTCACGGTGAGAAGGAGAGTGTCTTCGCATCTTCCTCGTACACTCTGCTGCTAGACACAAGCAAAGAGTTTCAAAACTGCCCATGGTCATAGAGCCTTTTGTCTGGCTCAAGACATGGCTTGTATGTTTTGAAACTAAGCTCATGTCTAGTAGCAGAGGGACATGAGGTAGGAGCAAATACACTCTTCTTCTTAACGTGAATTGGAGTATACATTTCTCCAGCGATTGGCGCGCGCAGATATTCCCACCGATATTTAATTTTTCTTTTAGAGTACCGAAAAGAGGTGCCGGAACGGCGTTCCGGTGCGTTCCGGCACAAAAAAAGCACTGGCTATAGGTATAAAGGTATTATCTCTGTGGTTCAGATCGGCACTTTGTACGCAAAGAGGCTCATCTCAGGGGCATAACTAGCCTAATGACGTAAACTGAGGACATGTCTAGCATCATGTTCATTGGCTGGACCTCATTACCTGAACTTGACATAGGCGTTCCACTTAGCGACCAGAAGGTCGACCAGTACCCCATCCATAAGCTCGAGATGCTCGTCCTTGTCCTGGAACAGTGAGGACGAAATCAGGACCTGGTCAGACTCGGCGTCCTTTCACAGCAAGCTACTGACTGGCGTCAGCTCGATTAGAGCACGGAATGCCTTTCTAGTTTCCAATCCGGGACCGAATGTTTAAACGGCTTAATTGGATTCCGATTTTTTGCTGTCTTCACTTTTTGAATGTTTTTGGTGCGCGTTTAGTTCGCAAAGGAAATTAGAATGCTCCGTTGGCTGCTACGGGGTTTGATTTTGCTGGGAGGGGGAGTTGGGGAGGATGTATTTGATTTAAGTTGTAAGGAAAGAATTTAATTTCATAGGCAATAGGAGGGAATGCATTTCGAATCTCTCATAAATAAAAATACATCAATAATAAATCGAAAAAAAGCTTGGCGTCGCATATTTACCAGCTTTCTAGTTCGAGGATGTTGCATTCAGAGCTACGCGAACTGATGTTTGAATAGTGAAAAAAATAAACAGTCTTACATTGCGAATCTAACCCCATTTAACTGAATACAACAATATATATTGGATTGAGCAATGCGAGTATTATAAAACAATATAATCTGGCAAGTTAATTTTCCATTGGTGTTTCTGTGTGTTATACGTTTAGATTTACTACAATAATGGAATATCGCACGGTGTTTTTTGTGCGAAAAGCCTGCGTTTGAAGTTTTCCGATACTCGTTTCACCATACCGCTGAGTAAGTCAATTTAAACGCCGATGGTTTTTCCAGCACTCGGAAAATGGCAGCACGGAAAAATATTACTTGCATTAAGCATTTTTCAATACCCATATTTATCAGCCGAATTCCAATATCGCTCCAACCGAATGTATTAAAAATACAAATACAAAATATTCTGCATAATAAATCATGCATTTTATATTGCAAAATTATTTTATATTCTGGTAGAAAAAACAATCTTGTAAACAGCCATCTACTGTTCAAAGTATATGTAATATTGCTATATATGTATTATTTTTATTACCATGCATATGTTATACCTGTTTTCGGGGGATATTTTTCGCGTACTTGCACAGAAAAACAACAAACCCCATGTTATCCAGTAGATTAGATTCAATGTTTGAGTTGGCGTGGGCAAAACGTGCTCGGTCTATTTGGTCGCGGTGCTGGGGGGGTCCTTCCCACCCCCAAAACAGCGCGCTCCAGTGGCGACGGACCAGTGTTCCGGTCGACCGATCTGCCGACTGAGTGTTGTCACTTTGTCGTCACCCTTGTCGCCGGCAATCGCCCCCACGGGGGTGGGGGTGCAGGGGTCTAATCATCACGCGTAAACAGCCGTGACAGAGAGTGCGCAACCTGGGGTCATGCTATCATTTAACCAACTCATGATTATCGAAAATAACTACATTTGCAAAGGATTGCGATAAGACTTGCTTAGGAAAATTTGCGGTTTTTTTAGAGCTCGAATTAACAATATTTGGTTTGTACGGTGGCAGTTTGGTTTTTCAGAGGCCCGTTAAGATACTAACGGTCCATTAGCAAGAAAGTAACAGGCTCTGATTGGACGTTTGTTAGCAAATAACAAGTTAACAGACCATTAGATATTTAACGTACCACTGAAAACTGGATCTTAGTAGTCATTACGGATGTCGTTCTTTACATACAAGTAGAGTCCTAAGCATTTGTACCTATGATTCCGAATTCAAACAATGTTCTTTGGTAAACTGTCTTCAAAGTACTTACATGAGTCCGATCATTTGGACAGGAAAATAGTTATACAAATTATAATACAAAATATACGTTAAGACAGGAACAATGCCAGTAGAATTATCTGCTGAAAATGAGGAATAATAATTCACAATGAGAAAAGCCTGGATTAAGTTAATAACTCCAAAAGTTTTGAAGCGATTTTTTGTACATACTTCATGCGATCCACTCCATGCACCCAACCAGAAGCATGCAATTTCCTAGCCATGACAACATTGTTCATTCAAAATTATCTTTTTATTGCCAGATGAAAAATTCTAGGAACTTGCTAATGAAGTTAAATGTATGCTCCACTAGAATGTTGTTTCCTATTTATTGTGCACTAGCTTCAAGTTAAACTAAACACTCAACAAATTGCTTGCATAAGCACATGTCCTGTCGTTTTGGTCGATTTTCATATAAATTTCACATAGCTACAAATATTAACGAACATTTTTGGAAAAGGAATACACGTGTTGTTAAAGAGTTGCTGACTGAGGGATGCAAATTTTTTTATATTTTTTTGAAAACTTACAGCTAGGGGAATTTAAAAAAAAATGCCTGAAAGTGCCTAAAAGTGTCAAAAGTGCCTAAAACGGCACTTTTCGAAAATTCCTCCAGCTGTAAGTTTTCAAAAAAATTTAAAAAAATTAGCATCCGCCATTTACCAACTCTTAAAGATACACGTGTATTTTCATTTCAAAAATATTCGTTAATATTTGTAGCCAGGAGACGTTCCGTTTGGATGTGAAATTTATGCGAAAATCGACCGAAACGACAACCGTTTACTTCTCTCTTAAATAATGCGTGCCAATTTGTAGCCCAACCAGAGCCACATCAATGAACTCACGCCGAAAACGACGAGATTGAGCGCCGAGTTCTTGCTGATGTTCCCCGTTTCGATGTCGATGGTGTCGATCTGCGACAAGGGGTAGGCGGCACAGGTGATGCTGCCTGCACACAAAACACAAAACACACACGACGATGCGTCGCTAAACATTCCAACATTACAGACCTGAGCCATGCCTGCTCAACGGACGATATCAACTGTTCGTTACATCGCTATTCAGCCAATCAGAGGCATGGGCGACAGGTAAACGGACCGTTAATTCATCATTGAGAAAGCAGGGCTTTAAAGAATAAGTATCAGTTATCGCTAACAGGTCGTTTGGGAATTGGACAGTAGATTCTAATAATCTCGCTTGCTGATTTCCAATTGGATACCCACTATATCAAAATAGCCATTCAAGTGAATGTTTAGGGGCTTGCCGGGTAAAGATGATCCCCTTTCGTTTTTCCCAGTGTTTCAGCCGCTAGGGGATTTGATACTATTCTAACAACAATGGTTTCTAATAACATGGTTTCTTTGGCTGAAGATACTATTACTGCAATATTACCTGCAATCATCAGAAAATAATTGCCGCATATTGATCATGCTGTCTGCAGCAGGTTACATGTTTGTAGGGTGGATAATATTACGTACCTGTCGACCCCTTCTTAATTACCTTGTGTAATTAGTGTGCTGTCACAGAATGTTCTATGCCCAGAGGATTATAGATAATTCTAGGAGCGGTTGATCGGGAGATAAAAAGGTACCCGGCCAGCAGATAGAGGCGGTCATAATTACACGAGTGTGAAGTACAGAGAGTTGTATAATGTGTTGGAATGTAGAAGTTTTGCATATTTTGAAAGAATTGTGATAGAGATTTCTGCGAGAATAATTTATATTAAAGAAGTGTGTTTGATAAGTGGATTATTTAGATACATATTTACATATACATATTTTAGATACATATTTTCCCCATAAAAATAACTTGGCACCATATCCCAACGTGACGTCATATATCTGTGATTCTAATCATACCAGTACCTACATCTTTATTGCTGATAGAAGCTCATTTATACGCTTTATTTTCGAAGGATCACACGATACATCATTATTAAACACATTTTTCAAATAAACAGACATTGGCATCGCATAGCCTATCCGAAGAATAGAGAGCTGCCAGTCCTCTAACGGCTATTAATGATCGATGTCTAAACCAATCTATACGCACACCGCAAGTGGATGGCCGTGAGGAAGGGGGGGGGGGGAAGGGGCACAAGCCCATTAATCTCAACGCCAAGAGCTAAGCCTGCTTTGCCACACTCGCCTTTACCTTGGGTCGTGATGTCGGCCCGCTCGGGTTTGTCGGATCTAACGTGTATTCAATTTGCAAACTAGGATTTATGATGCCGGTCGAAAGTTTCTGGTTCGATGTGGGTTTTGTGCTCCGTGTGGGTCTCGCTTGCTTCGTCCCTGCTTGAAACGGAGCCGGGAAATCCTTTTAACTTGCCAAGACTAAGGATTTCTTGACTGTCTTTTTATACGGTCGTGTACCTAGTTTTCTCCAGAGTTATTTTCCCAACTTGGCTTTGAATGCTATCACTCTGATTCTTTTCCCCGAGTTATTTTGCAAGTTTCTTTGTCACAAGTTTAAGCTCCGTTTACCAGCGAGACAAAAGAACCACACACAAACTCACTGTCACAAATTGTCTGAAGGTAAATCAGTATTTTGTGAGTGACGTCTAAAAATATGGACGAGGCATTCGTTCAGATATCTCAATCTCATCCTGTAGCAAAGAAATCTTGCCGCCTTAAAGTTTTTTTTAACGAAATCGTGCAAAAGCCATGATAATTCAAAATGTAAAATTATCCGGGAATCCAAAAATGTATAACCATCATACCTCACCCAATTTAACAGGTAATGCGACACTTATAAGTTGTAACAGAACAATGCCGGTGAAAGCAGTGCTACAACTTTGGCCGCAGGCGTAGGCGACCGCAGGGGGGGGGGTAGGCCTGGGCCCCACCTAATGAATTTCCTAAATTGCGTAGATTTGCTTGAAAATAACAATGATTGTTCAAAATTTTCCCGGGGGCTGCGTCTCTGCATACCCCCTCCTGTTGAGGCCTCTGTTTCCTCAGACCCACCCGCAGGTTCTGGTGCATGACAAGCCATGCACCTCAAGCCATGCACTTCCCCTAAATGAAAAACGTTCCTTCTTACCTTCTTATACGCTTGATAATGAAACCGCCATGTACCAAGTGTCGAATTTCAAGTTTTCCTGGCAAAATATACTTTACAGAACCCCTAATTTCTGTGAATTGAACATTATCGCCCCCCCCCCCCCCCCCCCCAACCGTTACTGTTTGGCCCCGCCTGATCTAGGACCCTACGCCCGCCGATGGGCGCAGGGCTCTTCTTTCATGTCTGTTGCACAGGTCGACAGGAACAAAGTTCTGGGGACGGACTTGTCCTAGCGGTTGCCGTTGGCGCTACAAGCGTGAAAGGGTGACACCCACAAGTTGTCAATTGAATTCGCAAAGTTCACTCTCGAAACCTGCCAAACTTTGGCTGCACGCGTGAACGATGTTTAACTGCAAACACGGCTCCTCCATCATCTGCGTGTGGACGCTGACTGCATGAGGATGGCTTCAAACAGGCCTGTGCGCGGAGAGTGGCCACTTGAATTAAGGTCGCGCCGTAATTAGGACGGAATAATTGGCGCTGAACACTTGCCAAAATTGATACCGGGATTTGTGAGATCTCGAGTTGTTATCTGAAGAACTCTAAATTTAATTGAAGTACCGTGCTTGGCGTGCGGGTTGCGTTCAGGGGCACGGGCGACGAAGCTTTTTAATTGTAAGCAATTTATGGTCTTTATTACTTTAACGCAGTGAAACTTGAGTTGACTACTTCAGACTCATTGCTACTACCTCAGTTGCTCAAATAACAAAACGTTTTCACGGGACTTGAATTTGCTCTGCGGGCTGCATCTATTAGAGAAGTCATTGAGCTATGTTCTCACAGCTAAAATAAACCGTTGTTAAATATTTCACTGTTTCGCATTGAATAGGCCCATAGCGCAAGTTATTTTTTGTAGCTAATCAGTGAGTTCAACGAGCTTTGTTAGTTTTAGTATGCATTTTAGTTCGGTGTGGTGGAGGAGCCGAGTTTGATCTGCGGGCTGCATTCAGGGGCAAAATGAATAAATAAATATCACGAAAGAAAGATTCTGATCAGCCAGAAGCCAGCTCAGCCTAGTTTTCTTTGAAACTGCAGGCATAATATTTTGTTATTATTAATTTCTCTCGTAACTCAGGATACAAGTTTTGTTGCTAATGGAGGTGCCAAGTTTGCTCTGCGGGATGCATTTAGGAGCAACACCAAACAATGCTTTATTACGAGATAGCAAAAGTTTTAGTATTTGCGCAGCGTTTCCAGTGCGCCGCAAACACATTTCAATTCAGTGCGCGTGGTTTCTAATTGAAATTAATGTGGACGGTAGATGTGCCTTGCTTGCTTTGCGGGCCGCATCTAGGAGCTCCATTCAGACACAGCTCGTTATAACATAACTTAAGCCATAGAATCTAAATTTGAAGTTCACTGTATTTACCGAATATCTATTACATTTGAAAAAAACAATTTCAAACTGGGATTTGAATGCCAAATCAAAAGTCTCACTGGTTTCCCTTCATAAATAATTGCACTTTAAACATTCCTCTATTAAATTAACAATAGTTCAATATTAAATTGAAATAGTTTTTTTCAAAACTTGTGCTACAGTTAGGATATAGCAGACATGAGTCTAAGAAAATTAATCTATTGCATTTATTTTCAACGGGCCATGACTCGTCGAAAAAGTGTAATTTTTACAATCGTGCTTATTAAATATCATGTTTAAATTAACTAGGAAACGCGTTGTTGGCGGCACAGGTGACGCTGACTGCACACAAAACACACACGACGATGCGTCGCTAAACATTCCGACATTATATACCTGAGCGACGCTTGCTCAACGGACGAAATTAACTTTTCGTTACATCGCTGTTCAGCCAAGATGAGCTTTGAAGATGAGCGTGCGTAGCTGTTTGTAGCAGATAAGTTGAATGCAGAACGTCGTAAATTCCCGATGTCATGTGTGCGGATGTCATGTGTGCCGATGTCATGTGTGCCGATGTCATGTGTGCGGATGTCATGTGTGCCGATGTCATGTGTGCGGATGTCATGTGTGCCGATGTCATGTGTGCGGATGTCATGTGTGCGGATGTCATGTGTGCGGATGTCATGTGTGCCGATGTCATGTGTGCGGATGTCATGTGTGCGGATGTCATGTGTGCGGATGTCATGTGTGCCGATGTCATGTGTGCCGATGTCATGTGTGCCGATGTCATGTGTGCGGATGTCATGTGTGCCGATGTCATGTGTGCGGATGTCATGTGTGCCGATGTCATGTGTGCGGATGTCATGTGTGCCGATGTCATGTGTGCGGATGTCATGTGTGCCGATGTCATGTGTGCCGATGTCATGTGTGCGGATGTCATGTGTGCCGATGTCATGTGTGCCGATGTCATGTGTGCCGATGTCATGTGTGCCGATGTCATGTGTGCGGATGTCATGTGTGCCGATGTCATGTGTGCGGATGTCATGTGTGCCGATGTCATGTGTGCGGATGTCATGTGTGCCGATGTCATGTGTGCGGATGTCATGTGTGCCGATGTCATGTGTGCGGATGTCATGTGTGCCGATGTCATGTGTGCCGATGTCATGTGTGCGGATGTCATGTGTGCCGATGTCATGTGTGCCGATGTCATGTGTGCCGATGTCATGTGTGCGGATGTCATGTGTGCCGATGTCATGTGTGCCGATGTCATGTGTGCCGATGTCATGTGTGCCGATGTCATGTGTGCCGATGTGTGAATGACGAATGACTGAATGACGAATGACGAATGACTGAATGACTGAATGACTGAATGACTGAATGACTGAATGACGGAATGACGAATGACGAATGACTGAATGACTGAATGACTGAATGACAGAATGACGGAGTGACGAATGACGAATGACTGAATGACGGAATGACTGAATGACTGAATGACGGAATGACGAATGACGAATGACTGAATGACTGAATGACTGAATGACAGAATGACGGAATGACGAATGACGAATGACTGAATGACTGAATGACTGAATGACAGAATGACGGAATGACTGAATGACTGAATGACGGAATGACGAATGACTGAATGACTGAATGACTGAATGACTGAATGACGAATGACGAATGACTGAATGACGAATGACGAATGACTGAATGACTGAATGACTGAATGACTGAATGACGGAATGACGAATGACGAATGACTGAATGACTGAATGACTGAATGACATAATGACGGAATGACGAATTACGAATGACTGAATGACTGAATGACTGAATGACAGAATGACGGAATGACTGAATGACTGAATGACGGAATGACGAATGACTGAATGACTGAATGACTGAATGACGAATGACGAATGACTGAATGACGAATGACGAATGACTGAATGACTGAATGACTGAATGACTGAATGACGGAATGACGAATGACGAATGACTGAATGACTGAATGACTGAATGACAGAATGACGGAATGACGAATGACGAATGACTGAATGACTGAATGACTGAAAGTCAGAATGACGGAATGACTGAATGACTGAATGACTGAATGACGGAATGACGAATGACGAATGACTGAATGACTGAATGACTGAATGACTGAATGACAGAATGACGGAATGACTGAATGACTGAATGACGGAATGACGGAATGACTGAATGACTGAATGACTGAATGACTAAATGACTGAATGACTGAATGACTAAAAAGTACACTCACCTATCTGCCAGTAAATCTCCCTCTCAATGTTCAGGATGTGAAAGAAGATGTCGATCCTGGCCAGCTTGGCGGCCAGCGTCAGTGGCGTCAGGCCCAGGTTGTTCCTGATCGCCAGCGACGCGCCCACCTCGTAGGCCATGTCGAACGTCGACATCTTCTCGTAGATGACGAGCAGGTGCAGCACAGTGTTGCCGTTCGTGTCCTGGTTGTCGGGGTTGGCGCCCCTGGCCAGCATCAGGCGGTAGCACTCCTCCTGGCCGAGGCATGCGGCGAAGGCGAGCGGGTATTCGCCCCAGTAGACGTAGCTGCAGCACAGGGTGGGCGTTTAGGAGGCTTGGGGCAGGGATGGCTGTCACACAGGGTGGGTGGGGGCGCTAGGAGGCTTGAGGCAGGGGTGGCTGTCACACAGGCCGTTCGGGGGCGTTTAGGAGGCTTGGAGCAGGGATGGCTTTCACACAGGCCTGGCGGGGGCGTTTAGGAGGATTGGGGCAGGGATGGCTGTCACACAGACCGGGTGGGGGGGGGGGGGGGGGCGTTTAGGAGGCTTGGGGCAGGGATGTCTGTCACACGTAGACCGGGTGAGGGCGTTTAGGAGGCTTGGGGCAGGGATGGCTGTCACAAAAGAAAAGGCGTTTAGGGACCCTGGGGCGTGGGTGGCACTTGGGATCGAAGCAGGCAGCGAGCGAGAAACAAATCTGCAATAACTTAAGTATGGAAAATACAACTCTTGTTTGCATTTTTAGGAAAAATTTGCTAAAACATTGCCAGTATCCAACTTAAAATGTTGGCAAGGATCGTCAGAATCATTACAGGACATAAGCTAGAAAATTTAGCCTTGTTGGAATGCTAGCATGTTTCATATCTTTTGGAATGGCCTTTGTAATTGGCTGAAAAGGTGCCACGAGTATCGAGACTATAAACATGTCAGGGGCCGAGAATCGACGCGCTCTGTCCTGTTCTTGCGGCCTAGCCAAATATAACAAAGCGTTAATGTATTTACAGCGCATTTGAGTTTAAGTTTTGTATTTGCCAATTACATTTTTTTATTAGTTGGGCGTAATCTGCTGGCATTTGTGGGCAGGAATTGATTTTTCAACTTCCTGGCCTATGTACATTTATGTACCATAATTTGAGAGACATTTTTTTCAGCATAATATATATGTCTGAAGATAGCAGGATCAATAAAATTTGCTCTACTTTGAAAAATGCATAATATAATGTTACTAAGCCCCAGAGGGTTGGTTGTTATTACGTTTATGTGAAATCTGAGCGTAAAAACTAAACAGCCCGATATCAAATTCTCTATGTAAATAGCTGTTTCCAGTCAAAAACATTATCTTGAGCAGCATGCTAGAAAAGAGTGGTACGGAGCAGACGCGTTTTCGCTCTTTTGCAACTTATTAAGTTTCTCCATCTCTTTTACGCTACCTACGAACCGGCCTGTATCTCTTGTGGAAAATGGGGAAATTGGCTCTCAGAGGCGAATCAAGCAAATGCACAGAGAAGTTTTTGCGTGCGCCAGTTTGAAATCTAGGTAGGCCACAAGTTCACTGGCAATGAGACTGAAAAGTGTTTCAAAGCTTGAGTAGAGGTAGCAACGTTAGATCTCGATACAAGCTGGCATTTTTACGAGATATTATTTTTATGTGATACAATTTTAGCCAATGGTTCGACGATATATTTTTTCATGTGCACGGAAGTTTCTTGTGAAATATTTTTAATTTCCATTCACCGCATAGTCATAGAACTTTGCTTTGGTACTTCAGTCTTCAGTCTTTGAATCAATCTCTGATGTTTTTACACTGCATACTTGTTGAAGACACTCCCAGAAACTTTTTGGATACACGCAAACAGAGCCAAGAGTCAGACATTACCATTGCTTGGCAAAGTCTGAACAGTAAACACGTATTACAGTAGACAATACAACGCCATGAACTCGACTAACCCAGTTTCGACACACAGATCACACAGCCACATTAGCATAATCCAGCTTTGTCTACGACCTGTCATGCAAATGTCACTGTAAGCTGTCACTGATCTCGTCAACTGCTGCATTACGAGATAAAATTGGACTTGCAGCTCACACTGAAACATATATGATGCACTTGCAAATACATTGTTTTGCACGTTTTATACTCACTCTCCAGTCACGACACTTAAACAAGAAAACAAAATTCAAACCAGGTACTGAACGATAAGAGAGTCTCACTACTTTCCTATTGAGGAAAAACAGAGATATTGATAAGTATAGAAGTAAACTCCCAGTTGGTTAAACTTTTTGAATTGTCCGTTGTTAAATAGTTGAGTAAAGTGTGTGACTAATCTAACGTCAACCCCATACCAGACCACGCGGTCTGGTACAGTTAGCCCCTAGGCTAGGGGTAGTGCCAGGTAGATCGGCAACCCCAGCTCAGAAGGGGGGCAGTGGTCCACGGAGGCTGGAGCGGATCTCGCTTCCATCTCTTTCTTTCAGTGTTCGCGTTTGCTTTCGCGCGTCCTTGTGTTTCGTGTTATCAAATCTCATATCTGTGCTTTGAACCGTTGTCCGTGTCTGTGCTTGGGTGCCCGTCTCCTTCCGATCTCCGCAAGTAGTTCCTTCTCCCCGAAAGGAATCTCACACGTGTACATGCTACTATTCTCAGATCCATGCTTTATTACAAAAATCTCTTGAATTCAGGCTGAACTCTCTTGCATTTCTGCAAAAAACCTCTTATACAGAGCGCTTTCCTACTCAATCTGCATATTTTAATTGCCTCGCTAGACTCGGGGGATGTAATATTCATTCAGGAATGGTTGAACGAGAACGTTTTTATCTTCGTGGCAATGAAAATTTCATATTAACGCTTTTAATCTTTTCTTTTTTAGCTAATATCGCTTTGGTAATACAAGTCGGAAAGTGCTTATTTAGTTGTGAGAGCTTCACTTCCCCTGCTAATGGCTCAGTAGCGCTTATTATCCGCAGTTCACTTTGCTTTTTATATGAGTCAAACTATTTACGAGTTTATTCATGGAGATGGATATTACATGTTTTATTAGTGAGAAGACATACCGTCGCTCCGGTAGGTAACACCATAAACCTTCTTCTATAATTGCTTCGGGTATAGAAACAATGGTTTATTTACTTTTGTTAAATAGAAGTATGCGTCGTTAGGTTATGTAAGTTGAGGTAATGGTAGGTTAGGTTACGTACGGTAATTAAATAATCCACGTCATACGAAGAATGATAACATCTTTGCCCATCATGTAAGGTAACCTCTTCTCCTTCCTGCGAATCCATAATACTAAAAACTGCCCGAATTGATTTTGTCTACCTCACGACAGCAGGCTACAAATGCTCGGTTTCATTATTTTATCTCAACAGCATGTGATGCGCAAACATCCAAAAGGAGTCAGACACGCTTGCTTTGCACAGTTATATTGGCATATATATATATTGGCCACGTTCCCGACCTGCCTTAACCAAAGGCAATCGCACCAGAGTCACCCCACTAGACCCATCCGCCCACCCGCTACTTGCAGTTAGCACGTCGCCATTAATTATCAAACGAGTCTCATTTTGCTTGCCGGAAACTCCACTTGTAGCGCACGCTAGCGGACACGGCTTTAATTGCTTCGGGGTTTTATTCCACGGTTCTTGTTTTAATGAAATTGTCGAGGCTAGTGTAGAGTGTTTTGCTGTTTTGTTAACGCAACCACGCAGCAATTACGAAGTGGGGCAACAAAAATAGCGCCCCTCCCCCGCCCCATTTTGGCGAAATTGACGGCATTTAAAACGAGAATATTAACTTTCATTATTCGATTAAATAGCGGTACAGACTGGGGCAAGCTTTTACGTCTGTTTCTAGTTATTCAACTGCTATAAGCGCAAACAAATAAGTATAGTTACAGTTGTGAGGTTACCCAACACAAACTATACAACGATAAATTATGACATTTAATTAGTAATCCCTTCAAGACAATGCACAAACTTGAGAAAAACGAGTGATGCATGTTTGTTAGTTAGTCCAAGAGTTCCTGATTATAGACACAAAACCAACGAGCATAATATGCTCTTGTTTGAATGTGTTTGTAATTCTTTGCATTCTTGTAATTCTTTTGGTATCGAGGTCCCAGTTAACGAGAGAAACTAGTCGTCATGAAACAAAATCCCAGACGGACTTTGTCCGTGCTATAAAAATTCAAATAAACACATATTGCTCCATTAAATGCGCCGACATCAACCATTTTGTGAAATCGGAAAGTATGTGTGGTAGGTATGATGGATATATTGTTGAATTATTCAGTGGTTATTTAAATTTAAATTCTGAAATTATTGTAAATCGAAGTTTATTTATGTTTCAGTCATCCCAATATGTCGTTTATGCTGATGTTATCGCAAATGCACACCTAAGCTGCGTAGTGTTGGCAATATTTCCATCGAAGTTGTCAGCTAGTGACTGAAAATCAACGAATAAACATCGCGTTCTCTCTCGACTAGTCGACCCATTGCTTTCTCTGTCGTCAGAGTCAATCTACACAGGCAAAAGGAAAGCCAAACATTCTACTTTGAGCGTGCAATGTGTTTTCATTGAGCGTAATGCCGACGCATTTCAAAACGGGATCCGTTTCGATTTCGCGTCGCATCCCTGAAATCACAATGGTCTGTTAACGGTCGCCGCCATTGGCGCGAAAACATCGTTTGTTATTTCACCAGAGTGGCTTATATGGTCAGAACTAAGAGGCCTTGACCTGTTGCTTCTCTGTCCTCAAGAAGCAGGATACACTCTCGAAAAAACCGTAACGTCCTTCCGTTAAATTATCGAAAAGCGCTGGTTTAGAGATGGGTAAAACCTTGTTTGAAATCAAAATACTTTGTTTCTCTTCCCTGTGCGTTGTAATCACTTTGGAATAATAGTTTGAACTCTAATTGGTCCAAAACTAGTTACCATGTCCCGGAACCACAAAGCTGGGTTAGTGCAAAAACAGGGGAAAGTTTGTTATCACCTTGGTGATTACGCCCGAAATCTGCAAACGCCGTCTGTGATTGGCTGTTCATCATTTCCCCCCGAGAGTTTAGTGTAAACTCTGCTTTGTAGATCTCGGCCCAGGCGGTGTCGACCTCTGACCAAAATAATTCCAGATGCGTAGACGCAAATTCAACACAGCGGGAAAAATAAGTGACTCCTCCATTACAAAAAGGGTATAGCCTTCTTATCCACGATCGACGATATCCTGAAAACCCAGGATGCAACGGGGGGGGGGGGGGGGGGGCATGTTCAAGCTTGTCGCCCCACAAGCTGCCCAAAAGGAACCGATTATACTGCGCTATTATCCGGGAATTGTCTGGCTCAGGACCCGGCGGCGTCGCGTCGCCCACGTTTTACGTCTCGCGTTTGGAAAACAGTTTTTCCGGCGCTGGGAGGTTTTCGTGTCGGTGCAAGAGAGGGTCGCTTCTCCTCGTAAGCCTCGGGACACGCACATCGTTTTCCTGCCGCCGCTAGCGGCTTATAGATAAATAGTTCCGTGCCTTTTATTAGGCGGGTTCACAGGAGAAGCGGACTATTTTTGCTGCGTGAAGTGTGTTCTGATTTGCATCGAAGGATAATGGTGAACTTGTCTCTCAACGAGAGGTTTAAATCCTTGAAAAATGGACAAATGTTGACCTGTGAAAAGGGCTTATTGAAATGGGTTCAACGAGAATGTGCTCCAGATTTTTATTGTTCACGTGACCATTAGTACCAGCTCTATTCGAGAGGGGCTGGATATTTAAAAAACCATATCAAACTGGGATTTGAATGCTAAATAAAAGTCTCGCTTTTTTCCGACGTTTCGTAACAGAAACTCGTTAATAGCTCAAGAATGATAGCCTCAAAAGCAGGTACCTACCTCACAACCAAGACCATGTGCTGGGAAGACTAGAACTGTGCCGGGAAAACCAGGGTTGTGCTGGGAAAACCAGGACTGTGCTGGGAAAACCAGGACTGTGCTGGGAAAACCAAGACTGTGCTGGGAAAACCAGAACTGTGCTGGGAAGACCAGTACTGTGCAGGGAAAACCAAGGCTGTGCTGGGATAACCAGGACTGTGCCAGTGCCGGGAAAACCAGAACGGTGCTGGGAAAACCAGGGCGGTGCTGGGAAAACCAAGGCTGAGCTGGGAAAACCACGGCTGTGCTGGGAAAACCAGGACTGTGCTGGGAAAACCAGGGCAGTGCCGGGAAAACCAGGGCAGTGCCGGGAAAACCAGGACTGAGCTGGGAAACCCGGTGCGTCTGGTCCCCCCACTCCGTGCGTACCCCTCGTAGTTGGTGAGCGGAGACACGTTTACCCACTCGTGGTCGAGCGAGTCGTAGCGCGACGCCTTCTGGTCCTCGGGGCACATGAACGTGCCGCAGCAGCGCTCGTGGTAGTTGACGCCGCTGTCCAGCAGGAACTTTACCATCGAGGGGTCCTCGTTGACGATGGCGATGTGCAGCACGTTCTCGCCTGCGACACCAGCACACGGTGGGTGAAGCTCGGTGTACAGCTGGCAATGTTAGTAACACGATGCCATCAACATTGGCTCTGCCACCAATCAGAGGCTCGCGAACATGACGTCACGCACATCCAGAGTCTCTGATTGGTGGCAGAGCCAATGTTGACGACATCGTATCAACAACATTGCTAGCTGTAAACCCAGCATCACGATGTGATCTGTGTTTGCTGCATTTGTTTTTGTGGCTCCATTGTCACCCGATCTTGCAAGTGCCTCAACCTAGGAGTTAAAGTGGGAGTTAGGTTATTTGTCACGGCAACCTCTAGTCGGATGCCAAGTGGAATTCGTCTGTTTCTGAGTGACGCCAGCCAGAGTTACATATGTATTGTAAAATCGGGGACAAGAAAATGGAATCGGATACCACAAAGATTTTGTGCTGTTAGATTTGATGAAGTTTTGTCTGGCTCTTTTGACCGCTTTTGAACGGAAACTTGAATCACATTATTCTGTGTTGCCTAGCGGGATTCGTAATTCAGTCAATTGGGGGGTATTAGCAAATCATTCCATACCAGCTCCCTCCAGTAGGTACTCATGTACGATATGAATGCATTGATAGAATGATTGCCATTTGAAAACGGGACAAACTTCTTGACAATGCGGCGCTTTCGCGAAGTTGCCTGACGTTGAATTTGTTTTTGGAAAATACAAATAGTGAAGGTACACTTTTAAATTACTTGCTATAGGCATATTTTTTAATTTCCTCGAAACATTTCCACCATCTACATGAGCTATTTTAGAATCCATAATTGTTTTTAGTACGACTGATACAAGGTTTCAGGTGGATGCTACTTTTAATGTATCTCGTAACTTAATTAAAGAAAAACGCCATTAGCTTTATGAAACCGTGGCCCTTAATTAAATATTATGTGTTACCGTGCGGTGTTTGGTCTGAGAACATTTATACATTTTCTATTTGTCTTACTGTCATAAGCCGCAGGCAATAAGTCTTAGACCAAATAAAGAGTAAACATGCTTGCTAGATGAAATGCCAGGTTGTCAAGCCTGCTTGCCTCCAATTGCAATGCAAACGGGTCATGTGATTGGCATTTGAAATTTGGTAATTCCGGTTCGAATTCGGGTTCGGGTTCGGGTTCGGGTTGAACCCAAAATTATGGGTTTTTCGGGTTACTGGTTCGGGTTCTTGTTCGATGGCCTCCTAACTTTCCAAAAAATCGATTCCCTAAAATAACGCCATCGCCTTCTTTTCGGATTAACTTTCAGAAAAACCCATTCCCAAAAAACAGGTAATCGCTCTCTTTTCTCATTATATTAAAAAAATCCATTCAACTCTCCTGAAAGGATACTGCACAATTTAATAAAACGCAGGGTGATGAAAAACCCGAAAAAACCCGAAAAATAATACCGGTTCGGATTCGCGTTCGGGTTTTTTCAAAACTAGAATACTGGTTCGGGTTCGGGTTCGGGTTTTTTCAAAACTAGAATACTTGTTCGGGTTCAGGAATTCAAATTTTCCGGAATCCGCTTCGGGTTCGGGTTCAACACAGAATTACGGTTTTTTCGGGTTACGGGTTCGGGTTTACCGAGCCCTCGCCGCATGCACACTCGTTTATTTAGAAGAAAACTTGGATCTCCATTCAGCCCAAGACATGCAATAGAATGTCGTAACTTGTAAGCAGCCAACGAAAGAGCTTGATCAGTTAGGCCCTCTGTTGGCAAGGCGCAGTCTCTTTGCCAGTGGATACTTCGTAATCTTCAAACGTCTTACTTCTCTTTCTAAACACGTAAATGGCAAAACTTTGTACTCTCAATGTGAGCTAAAGGTAAAGTTTGACATTTTCTTTTGCGCTTGAAGCTAATCCAGCTATAGGAATCAAGCTATCTCCAATCCGTTTGTAAAAAAAATCATTCCCTCTATGAAAAAGTACCACTTTATGACCTAATATTGTCAATGTAAATGCGTCGGTACGTTTTATCAGATGCTGAAATGCGGCGAGGCATCCAATATATAACGTCATCCGCCCGATGCAATTTACATCGACTCTGTAAATATCATCGAGTATTAATAAATTCGATGCGATGCGACATAAATCATTCCTGCTGGCTTGTGACTGCACAATACAGCGTTTGTTCACTCGTTTAGTTTTGTACGTTGAAATGGCAATCACACAGTCTTAATGATATCCCGTATTTAGCGCACCGATTTTGATTTATCCTTGACTGTTAAGCTCGGCGAAACAAGCTAGAGCGTCACGATTGCTATCACAACATTCTGACAACTTCGGAATGCCATTCATTATCCCTGCTCGAGTTCCCCGCTGATAGCTTAAACAATATTCTCGTGCGAATATCGTTTCGGGATTAGCGACAATGTAGGCATGACTGCTCATTACGAGATCTTGCCGCCTGAGAGAGGGAGAGGTACAAGGTATTTAAAATTTTAAGTAAATTTTCCGACTGCGCCGTGCGCCGCGAGAGAAATGAGAAAGTGGAAATTGCAAAAAGCAATTTCCCCCGCTTGACGTTACAATACAATCGTGCGAAATGAACGCGTTGCTTTTCTTTTGTCGTCGAACGCTCCATCTCTGTGAAATCTGTGTAGTGAAACTATTTAGAGTAAGACAGATATTAAGTAGCAGGAAATAACGAGCGGTTATCGGTCTTTAATGGCAACTCACGTATACTTAAAGGAATCGAATTGTAATTAGGAAAATGGGATGGAGGGAAGCGAGTTTCTTTTCGAAAGAAAAACATTTCGCATACCATTTTCTTAAGATTTTTTTTTTGAAATTCCCTTGAAGCCCTTGAAATTATTTTGAGACAAAGTATAACGCACAGTTTACATAATGCGAACAATAGCCGTTACAATCACGTGCATTTCCGGGGAATCAGTGTGGGGAAAACCGTGACCGAGGTGAATGGCATAACACGTGCATCGAGCCAATGGGATTTAATAACTAATGGTCATACCATGCGAACTGCTGAAATCAAGCCTTTTATTTCCAAGAAATTAACCAAAATTAATAAACCAAGCGTGAACGCTAACACAGTGCACATATGTATTCTTTTTGTTGGCTGAAAAACATCGCAGTTGATTGTTTTTAATTATTTATAGCAAAGTCAACTATCAAAGTTTCAGTGGGAGCATGCTGTATTTGAGGCTCTACACCATCAGAAATTCGTGCGTATCCGACATTGAATTGAAATTATAAACCTAAATATCAAATAATGGAATGGAATGTCTGCAATAGGTATAGTCACAGGTAACAAACAATAAATCGATGTAAAGGATAGTAACATATAAAGTGTTTATAGATGGCCTAATGGAGCTTAAAGGCACACGTGAGGAAAAAGTTGTAGAACAGTGGTTTCTGTGGTCGTTGATGCGTTGTTGGTGAACCTTCGACCATTGCTGGCCGGGATACGCAACTAGCTCAACTCTGTATGTTTCCCATGCAACGTTAAAGTATAGGCCTTACCAGCTGTGATGATCGGTCAGATCAACTCTATAACCATGATTACGTCGTTATGTATTGCTATTTTAAAGATTAAATATTTACTAGTCCATTCTAAATAAGTAAATTGAATTTTAGAAGTAGTAAAATAATCCCCTTGTTTGTTTGTTTTAATGTTTATTCAGTTTTAAGATAACGTAAAAACGGCCACATTACATGTTGAACGCGGTGAGAGCTGGCACGGCATACTAGTTGTCTATCCCGTACCGGAGCAGTGAGAGCTGGCACGGCATACTAGTTGCCTATCCCATACCGGAGCAGTGAGAGCTGGCACGGCATACTAGTTGCCTATCCCGTACCGGAGCAGTGAGAGCTGGCACGGGCATACTAGTTGCCTATCCCGTACCGGAGCAGTGAGAGCTGGCACGGCATGCTAGTTGCCTATCCCATACCGGAGCAGTGAGAGCTGGCACGGCATACTAGTTGCCTATCCCGTACCGGAGCAGTGAGAGCTGGCACGGCACACTAGTTGCCTATCCCGTACCGGAGCAGTGAGAGCTGGCACGGCATACTAGTTGCCTATCCCATACCGGAGCAGTGAGAGCTGGCACGGCATACTAGTTGCCTATCCCGTACCGTAGCAGTGAGAGCTGGCACGGCATGCTAGTTGCCTATCCCATACCGGAGCAGTGAGAGCTGGCACGGCATACTAGTTGCCTATCCCGTACCGGAGCAGTGTTCGAAGGGTGAACAGGGCATCGAGACACACTCACCGTAGTACTCGTCGGACATGTAGATGTCGTTGATGAGCTTCGGGTAGAACCTCAGCAGTCGCTTGGCGAGGTCGGCGTGGATGGAGGTGGCGTTGAGCAGACAGAGATGCAGGATCGTCTCGCCCACCGCGCCGCGCTCCTTCAGATCCCAGCACACATCCCGGTACTTGCTGGGGTCTGCAGACACACACACCAAAGTGCCGTCAGTCCCGGTACAGGGAAACGAGAATGAAATCTACAATCACGTTAAGATGCAATAAGACACAGATTTTCATTATTGGCCTACGAAGCTGGGTCTCTTTTTTGGCCCTGGTTCTATCGGGACTGGTTGGTTGTCGCTTCTTGTTAGGCTTTTGAGTTTTGACCAAATGCTCTCGAAAATCGTTTTTTTGTCATTAAAGATTTTAAAATTCTGATGGCCTACCCGTAGTTTTAGGTTGGACACTGACAATGTTCCAGCCAGTTTCAGCCTAAATTGCTAAAATTGGACATTGAACCACCATTTTGTATTCACTGACAAACTTATGATACCAGTTTTATGTCGTATTGGTTTGGGTTGTATACTTTGTCGTTGTTAGTTCGGTTTGTACGATTCGATAACCTGAACTCAATTTTCCAACCGGATTGGACTTTCTTTGAACATGGAAAAATGCTCCTCTCCGCAGGATGCAATAGAGAGTGGTGTGAGGTGAAAGAATTGGTCCGGTGGCATAAAATCTGTGTTAATAATAAATCGACCAAATTGATCACAGCTATAGTCGTATGACAGATTTCAGCTAATTCCTTCTTTATACAGAGAGATCCTCTTGTGACCAACTGGATTCGGCCCCACCTCAAAATCAACATGCCGAAAACCGGCCAAAAAGCTGCATTTCATCGAGCAGAATAAGTCGCGTTATAGACCTTTGACGAGACATGGTGACCAAGATGCCAGTCCGTCTCGGCACTCTGCTGGGATTGAATGATATCGACCCATGCAGTAGTGGCACGTGGGGAACTATCACCCTTTAGACACCACATCAAACGCCCGTTGGGGGGGGGGGGGGCAGCTTTCAAACGGGCTTTAGTCTTCGATCGTGATAGGGGATGGATACGCTTTCTGCAAATCACGTAAAATCCTTTGAGATAGATATCTTTCTGAAGTCAAACATGATAGTTGTGTTCAGTACATGTAAAACAGAAATCAAAATTTTCAGTCAGTTAAACGACTGATTGACCGATGCCTAAATTAAGCTACTGATCGAATAACTAATACACCTTGTCGACCGCATTTCAAAGTAGGTATATGAAAAGCACGCAACGTATCCGTGTATTTTCTTCGACCACCTATAGCTTTTGGTATCATAGGCTGGGGATGGCAAAACGATCTCAAGCTACGTTTTCCATCAAGCTGCGATATACCTCGTCAATGGTCAAAGATGCCTTCAACCTTCCTGCGCATATCACCAATTTGAATAGCAAAGTGATGTCACATTCATTTGGCAGGCGAATTCACGTTTAACGTTTTGCTCATTGACGTCTATCAGACGTCTATATTTATCTGATCGCTTTCAGGAAATCGGATGTGTCTGCCATACAAGTCCAGAACAGCGCGTAATGTCGTTTATTATACGGCGCGTTTTTAAACATATCGCTCTCTACTGATCGACAGTTGCGGGGTTTATTACTCGCGATCTCGAACGCAAAAACTGAACGCTGCTAATTTGACAGGCAACGAGATATTTTTTTGTGACGTGTGCGTTCAGCAAGTTAGTGCCATGTGTCGGGTAAAAAGTGCGGCAAGGCCACGCCAGTTTCCTGTCGTTTGCAATTAATTCTTTGGGCGCATGCTGAGGGGGGAAAAAGCAAATGCTGTTTTGCTGCAAAGCTGTGTTTTTTCAGCGAGCCATTGCCATAGGAGTTTGAACGTCCGTTTTTTTGAGTAAAATTCTCGTTTCAAGTCCAGTGTTGGTCTGTTGGAGATCGTCAAAGGGTGCGATGAAACAGCTGCCGGTACGAGTCTGCTTTAATCTTGTCCGGCGTGCCCGGCTATCCTAGAAAGATTTCAATCTCGATAGTCAACATATAGAATCGGACGTCATGCCTTCTATAAAAGAAAAGGCTTCCGGGCTTTACTTTTTGAGCGACTAAAGCGGCCCGGGAGTTGACTGTGCCCGTCATTTCGCGCCGAATTGGAGCCATGTTTCGCCCAGAACATGGCTGCCTTGCACGTGGACCGTATAACAGATTTACCTCGGCTGGAAATTAAATGAAGGGCTTTCTGTTTTCCGGGAATAAGATGTTCTAGACACGACTTGTGGTCTTCTGTCGGGAAGACTGGACCTGTGCTGACGGGGACTTAGCTAGTTATTTAAGTGTTTACTTCGGGTGGGGCTTACAACGATAATATTTGCTTTGGTGAGTCGAGATTCTCCGGGAAAGTGGTCGATTGCTAGTTGCTAAAAATCAAGTAACAAGGTGAAGCTGGTCATTCTATTACAGGGTGATGTTTGTAATGAAGACGTGTGCATCATTTGAATCATGACCCACTTATTTAAGAAGGTATCGTGACATTTTTAAGCACGTTAATATACCACGACTTAATCGGATCAAAAATATGACGAGAATAGTGGAAAAAGCATGGCTTGGAATCTATAAATCGATGCCACTGCTACATTATAGAGAATTCTAAAGAGGAAACCTGTCAAAAATATCTATAGATCCTCGATTGCAAATTTCCTCCGCAGCGATCTGACACAATAGAATGGAAGAAAACGTTCCCACGGGCGGTCACATTACCAGAAGCCGGCCAAATTTCCCACCGTGATCGAAGAGAAAATAATTCACTCCAATGTCAGAAAGCGATTTCTGTCCCATTTCATTTCCCCAATGTGTATTGCACAAATTGATTGAAGCCGGTCGTAGCTGATCGAAAGTTTCATGTCAGAGTAATGAATCTTTATATATCTTTTTGTCACGGTCATGTCTCTTATGCGCGGTTCAAGGAAGATGAACGTCGAATTTGTTTTTCATCGCCAGGACCCGAAGCAATTTGAAACGTTTTTTTCAATTTCGAACGCCGTTCAATCATTTCACAGATCTGTTCGCTGGAGCGCGGTCATCAAAACTCTCGCTTCTTGCACAAATTGTTGAACTGAGAATGAACCAACGTCGAAGGAAGATCGCTCCAGATCACGAGGCGGCTCCGCTCCCCCCGTTAGACACCTTTCAACGTTAGTAATATCCACATCAATTTGACGAGCATGTTCTCAACTTTCTTTCCGCACTTTAACCAAATCCCCACGAACCAAATCAAAGGTATTCAATTTACTCGTCGATCACAAAGGGTATATATATATATCTATGGATCACTGCTCCAGTATACGGGATAGGCAACTAGTATTCCGTGCCAGCTTTCACTGCTCCGGTACGGGATAGGCAACTAGTATGCCGTGCCAGCTCTCACTGCTCCGGTACGGGATGGGCAACTAGCATGCCGTGCCAGCTCTCACTGCTCCGGTACGGGATAGGCAACTAGTATGCCGTGCCAGCTCTCACTGCTCCGGTACGGGATAGGCAACTAGTATGCCGTGCCAGCTCTCACTGCTCCGGTACGGGATAGGCAACTAGTATGCCGTGCCAGCTCTCACTGCTCGGGTACGGGATAGGCAACTAGTATGCCGTGCCAGCTCTCACTGCTCCGGTACGGGATAGGCAACTAGTATGCCGTGCCAGCTCTCACTGCTCCGGTACGGGATAGGCAACTAGTATGCCGTGCCAGCTCTCACTGCTCGGGTACGGGATAGGCAACTATAGTGTGCCGTGTCAGCTCTCGCTGTATAAATTATGTGTGTATCGGTTTAAAATAGGGTAAACGTTAATATAAAAAAAAAATCGGGATTATTAAGCAACTTCTAAAATTCAATTTACTTATTTAGAATGAGCAAGTATAATAATTATTTTTTAACTGTCAAATAGCAATGCATTGCAACATAATCTTCGTTATTAGAGTTGCTCTGAGCGAAGGCATACAGAGGGCGCTGTGCTAGTCGTTAGTTTGATCGAAGCACATTACCCTATATCACCTCGACATGAATGGAAATATTCACACTTTCAATTCCTACGACCTGTCATGCATACACACATCACACACCTCTAACCTCACGTTTCCAATTCCGTGCGTATATCGAAGTGTTGCACCACCGAATAAAAAATTCATCGCCTTGTCAACAGACTCATACCAAACGTTGGCCGCATTCCGAATGTCGGATTCGGGTCTGCGATTGGACGCGGCGATCAACGCAGCATCCCCGGGCTCCAAGTGTTAGCCCCTCGGATTGAGTTACGGCCCTCGGCCCGTACGCACCTTCCAAAGCCCGTCGCACGCCCTCGCAATGCTGCCAGTGGCGTGCGAGACATGCCCCTTTTTAACGCATTAAGCTGGGTTTACAGCTGGCAATGACAGTGACACGATGTCATAAACATTGGCTCTGCCACCAATCAGAGAATCTGGATGTGCGTGACGTCATGTTCGCGACTCTGCCACGGAGTTTCTGATTGGTGCAGAGCCAATGTTCGTTACATCGTGTCACTGACATTGATAGCTGAAAACCCACGGTGGCGATTATGTAACTTTTTAGCGGTCGGTATCTAGGGATAACAATCGGTATCTAGGGGAATTTCTATGTTATTTGGTCGAGATAACGAACGTTATCTCTAAATAAATTTTAGATAATCGCCACCCAGCTTGAGGGTACCAGTGCATGTTGCTTTTATCATTCAGATGTGTTCTTTAATGAAGAAACGGCACACTTTTCAAAAGCGCTTTTCTTGTTTCCGTTTCGTTTCCGTTTTTTTCGTGTCACGCTGGAGCTTAGATTCCAGGAATTCACCGAATCGCCATCGTTTTTTAAGCACATCTTCGATTTCTCAGAGAATTACGTCAACAGTCCCCCACCCCTGTCTTGGCAGAACGAGTCTCACGAGTGCGTAGCCCCCCCCCCCCCCTCCCAAGCGTATAATCCCCGACGCATGAAAATAGCAGTCGTACGATTTCCACGGGCTTTCACGCGTCAACAGCCACTGCGTTCGCGACAGAGCCACTGCTTGCTTGCTGCACAAGTTTAACACTGGAAACACCTATCTGATGTTTGTCTCCACAGAGAGAAGTGACGAGTTTGAAAATGGTTTGAAAGACAGCGGAGTCATGTCGCTAGCAGCTGCCACACAGTTTCTTGTTACACATTCGGACAAATCTGTGCATTTATCACTCGGCCTTGACATAGGGAATTTCATGTGTGTCGCGTGAATTGTTCCCCGTGAAGCTCAACCCGTTAGGCTAGCATAGGCCTAAACATGCAGTCACTTCACTCTTTAATCATGACTGCTTGTCATAACCTGAACTTAGCATCTTTAAACTTGTAGCATCTTACAAAAAAGTTTTTAAATCTAGTCAGTCAATGCTAAGAGACGAC
The DNA here is from genome assembly GCA_921293005.1 of Nemoura dubitans. NCBI lineage: Eukaryota > Metazoa > Arthropoda > Insecta > Plecoptera > Nemouridae > Nemoura > Nemoura dubitans. The sequence goes on from OV121076.1 coordinate 44,044,781, forward strand.
TCTTACTGGTTTCCCAAAAAAGACACTCAACATACAATTTTCAGCTCGATTTTTCCGTTAATTTTTTTATTATTATTTTTATTGAGAACACATTGGAGATATTCGCTATGTTTTCATTGTTGCAGAAAGCACGTTAGTGGCTCGTCTTGTAAGTGGTTGCTGGCCAGCGAAAGACCGCTGTGGCGGTATAAGACCGATAATTCTCGCGTCATGAGTTGAGGTATCGGTAAATGTACCCGATGTGCCAGCTTTGATTGCCATCCCCTTGGCACGCCACTAGCAGCATCCCGTGCGGAGCGTGGCCATCCCCTTGGTACGCCACTGGCAGCATCCCGTGCGGAGCGTGGCCATCCCCTTGGCACGCCACTGGCAGCATCCCGTGCGGAGCGTGGCCATCCCCTTGGCACGCCACTAGCAGCATCCCGTGCGGAGCGTGGCCATCCCCTTGGTACGCCACTGGCAGCATCCCGTGCGGATCGTGGCCATCCCCTTGGTACGCCACTAGCAGCATCCCGTGCGGAGCGTGGCCATCCCCTTGGTACGCCACTAGCAGCATCCCGTGCGGAGCGTGGCCATCCCCTTGGCACGCCACTAGCAGCATCCCGTGCGGAGCGTGGCCATCCCCTTGGCACGCCACTAGCAGCATCCCGTGCGGAGCGTGGCCATCCCCTTGGCACGCCACTAGCAGCATCCCGTGCGGAGCGTGGCCATCCCCTTGGTACGCCACTGGCAGCATCCCGTGCGAAGATTGCCATCCCCTTGGTACGCCACTAGCAGCATCCCGTGCGGAGCGTGGCCATCCCCTTGGTACGCCACTGGCAGCATCCCGTGCGGAGCGTGGCCATCCCCTTGGCACGCCACTAGCAGCATCCCGTGCGGAGCGTGGCCATCCCCTTGGTACGCCACTGGCAGCATCCCGTGCGGAGCGTGGCCATCCCCTTGGTACGCCACTAGCAGCATCCCGTGCGGAGCGTGGCCATCCCCTTGGTACGCCACTGGCAGCATCCCGTGCGGAGCGTGGCCATCCCCTTGGTACGCCACTGGCAGCATCCCGTGCGAAGATTGCCATCCCCTTGGCACGCCACTAGCAGCATCCCGTGCGGAGCGTGGCCATCCCCTTGGTACGCCACTGGCAGCATCCCGTGCGAAGATTGCCATCCCCTTGGCACGCCACTAGCAGCATCCCGTGCGGAGCGTGGCCATCCCCTTGGCACGCCACTAGCAGCATCCCGTGCGGAGCGTGGCCATCCCCTTGGTACGCCACTGGCAGCATCCCGTGCGGAGCGTGGCCATCCCCTTGGTACGCCACTGGCAGCATCCCGTGCGAAGATTGCCATCCCCTTGGCACGCCACTAGCAGCATCCCGTGCGGAGCGTGGCCATCCCCTTGGTACGCCACTGGCAGCATCCCGTGCGGAGCGTGGCCATCCCCTTGGTACGCCACTGGCAGCATCCCGTGCGGAGCGTGGCCATCCCCTTGGTACGCCACTGGCAGCATCCCGTGCGGAGCGTGGCCATCCCCTTGGCACGCCACTAGCAGCATCCCGTGTGGAGCGTGGCCATCCCCTTGGTACGCCACTAGCAGCATCCCGTGCGGAGCGTGGCCATCCCCTTGGTACGCCACTAGCAGCATCCCGTGCGGAGCGTGGCCATCCCCTTGGTACGCCACTGGCAGCATCCCGTGCGAAGATTGCCATCCCCTTGGCACGCCACTAGCAGCATCCCGTGCGAAGATTGCCATCCCCTTGGTACGCCACTAGCAGCATCCCGTGCGAAGATTGCCATCCCCTTGGCACGCCACTAGCAGCATCCCGTGCGGATCGTGGCCATCCCCTTGGTACGCCACTGGCAGCATCCCGTGCGAAGATTGCCATCCCCTTGGCACGCCACTAGCAGCATCCCGTGCGGAGCGTGGCCATCCCCTTGGCACGCCACTAGCAGCATCCCGTGCGAAGATTGCCATCCCCTTGGCACGCCACTAGCAGCATCCCGTGCGGATCGTGGCCATCCCCTTGGTACGCCACTGGCAGCATCCCGTGCGAAGATTGCCATCCCCTTGGCACGCCACTAGCAGCATCCCGTGCGGAGCGTGGCCATCCCCTTGGTACGCCACTAGCAGCATCCCGTGCGAAGATTGCCATCCCCTTGGCACGCCACTAGCAGCATCCCGTGCGAAGATTGCCATCCCCTTGGTACGCCACTGGCAGCATCCCGTGCGAAGATTGCCATCCCCTTGGCACGCCACTAGCAGCATCCCGTGCGGAGCGTGGCCATCCCCTTGGTACGCCACTGGCAGCATCCCGTGCGGAGCGTGGCCATCCCCTTGGCACGCCATTAGCAGCATCCCGTGCGAAGATTGCCATCCCCTTGGCACGCCACTAGCAGCATCCCGTGCGATTCGTGGCCATCCATCGGTCTTGGCTGTCGATATCGTCGATACAGAGCTGTGTATCGACGATATCGACATACTACATAGCGACAGTGTGTAGTGCTAGCACAAGACGCTGAAGTCCGCGTGTAGGTGTGTGTGCTTCGGCATTCGGCGTATATACGTAGCACATGCCATGACGGGCACGTTTTCACGCGCGACAGGCGCGGGAAGGAAATCCGGTGGGAAAATCTCTTGTGTTTTGCTGTCGACGTTGGGCGATATCGATTTTATTTATATTGTGGGCTCTGTGAAATATGGTTTCGTGCTCTCTACATAGCTATTAATTATTTAAAGAGGTTCGAGTGCTTTAAAAACCGTCAAACGATTGAGGGCTTTGGAAGAAATTATAGAACCATTTTTATTACACCGTATTTAAGATAGCTTCATTTAATCCAAACGTATGATGCATTTTGTTCAGTTCAATCTTGTTAACTGCCTTCTGTAAACGGAGCATTTTCCATTATTTTTATGACTAATCTTCCTAATGTTTTAAAAATGTCTGTGTACTATCTAAAGAAAATTTTGCTTTACGTATACCTACTCTAAAGTAATCAGTTCTTCATGTAACCACAGATATGTAACTCAATTTCTATCTACCTGTTTGTTATTTCTCATATTTTTCGTAGTCATTTTCTTATTTATATTTTATACTTTAAAGTCATGCGCTCAAACAGAATACTAAATACTCGACGGTAGCAAAATAATTAATTTAATTTACATATAATACTCAACATGAAAAGCATTCCACGACGTTGGCATAAATACGTTTTATTGGCATGCATAAAACGCTCGTTCTGGGGCATCGATAAGTGGGTCCAATGAGCTCGTCCCATGAGGTAGGTCACGGCACACTTTTCTTTCAATTGCGCCGAGTGCTCGATCGCGCTTTATCCGAGAGGCACTATAAAGCCAGGCGGAAAACTATCACAAAAGCCACACAATCGCCGGCCGGTCGTTACGATTAGAAGCTATAGTCGCGTTCGTTTGCGATAAAACCGCATGCAAAGCAGCAGTAAACTATTTAATGCCAAGCGCGCTCATTTCAGAAGAGCTATGTTGCTCCTATTTGAAGTTTATGCGAAACATTCGATAAGTTTGTTCCCCTCTTGTTGTGCATTGAGCGCGGGGGATCCAATTGATCAAATGCTTCGCTATTGCGACGAGGAGCGACACTCAATGCCGTTTTTGTTGGAGGAGTGGGTAGGAGTAGGTAGGTTCTTTTTATAACAAAACTTTTCGATATTTTAAATCTCAGCCGAAAGCAAAGCATTGCCCGAACGCTGTATGCGCGCTGTCGCATTCCCTTTCACGCAGGTAGTAATTACACGAACAACTATACAAACTATTTTTATAATTTCCCATTCCCCCCCCCCCCCCCCCCCCAATGAACCCATGTCTGCTAATCATGTAAATTAATAATTGATGACAACAAATTGAATGGGATAGAATAGAATGATCATGGTGAGCTTAATTAATCAGTCAACTTGCTAATGTGAGGTAACGGAACATATGTATTGAATAATTTATCGCCGTGTCTATTTTCTACCAAAAAGAGTACTTTTATACTTAACTTTAGTCCCCCCTCCCCCTGAATGTATAACCATAGCTATCTGATCAACGACATTTTATATGCACAATCATTATATCTCATCACAAAGATGGAAATCATCATGGCGATCAATATATAGCGAAGCGTTTTCCGAAGAACGGAGACAGCCAACACACTTGGTATTCATCCATAGACTGCGAAACTCTTTTCAAGCACGTGCCCCGCTAGCGATTGAGTTTTAATGATGGAGTTAGATTGCGTTGGAGTTGGCGGCGACTTGGTCGCGTGCTTCGAGGCAGTGGATGCGCTCGGGAGCGCGTCTTCCCGCTCCGGGGAGTCCCGTGGGATGTATAGGGAGCGACCTCCATCACGCGGTCTGCGGAGGTCTGCTCGAGGGAGGGCTTTGGTTGGCCGAGCGTAGCGACGCCGGCGTCGGTAGCGTCGGTTACTAGCGGCGTCGGTGTCTATGGCCTAGAACTGCGGTGCGTTGGAACAAGAGGCGACAAGATTAGAAGAGTCGGCGACGCAAAGAGGGTTGCCTGTGTTATGTGATGTCGATTATGCGGGAAGCGTTTGTACCTGAGCTAAGTTCAAATGCATTTACAATAGAAATCTTCAATACGCAAATATTCATGCTGCCAAATCCCTACACGAAGAAATAATGTTATTTTATTTCTATGCACGGACTCTGAATGTGAAAGTACCTGGAGCTTTACGAATCTGTTTCAAAAACAGTTTGAAAAGCTCTGAAGCTGGCAGGCTCAAATTATTATTTTTATTATAATGGTGCTTTGCATTCTATTATTCTTCTAGGAGACATTTCTTTTGTCTTGCAAATATACTAAATAAAAAAATAAAAACTACTTATGAAAAGCACTAAAGTATGCTGTTTTTGTTTGTTTGTTTTCATGTATATGTTTGTTGGCGGTCTGCTGGCCGAACGGCTGATCCGATTTAGATACATTTTGCAGAGATTCTTCGCTAGGTTTCAACTTCGACTCTTTGCTTTGCAAAATCGAATGGAAACTTTTAAAGTATTCGCGAAATTCTAACAAATTTCCCGAAATATTTATTCCAGCCATGTACAGCCGAAAGTTTACGGTATTTTTTCACGACACTTTACAAAGTTATAACACGTGAAGAAACAAAGCATTTCTAAAGTTTCAAGGTTTTTAAGATTTTCTTTTCTCTTTTCATTAATTGATGAGCGTAGCGAGCGAAGCGAGCGAAGCGAAATCATCAATTTCACTACTGCTAAAAAAACACTTGGTGTGTTTGTTTGTTTGTTTGTTTGTTTGTTTGTTTGTTTGTTCGTTTGTTTGTTTGTTTGTTTGTTTGTTTGTTTGTTTGTTTGTTTGTTTGTTTGTTTGTTTGTTTGTTTGTTTGTTTGTTTGTTTGTTTGTTTGTTTGTTTGTTTGTTTTTGTATGTGTGTTTGCGCGCGCTCTACAGGCCAAACGCCTGCTTCGAGTGGGATGAAATTTTCAGGGTGTCTTCTTTTGTTCTCAACTTAGACCCCCTGCGTTTTTCAAGAAAATCCTCCACACCCTTCACTTTCAAAGCAGAAAAAAGAGCAAAATTCGACAATTGGGCATATTTGGAAAAGTACGGAAATTTATTTAAAAGTGCGTATTTTTTTCAAATGTTCCCAATTTCGATTTGCCTTTAGAAACCATCGAAACCATATCGAAACATCACACAAGATTTTTCCCAATAAAACCAACCCAATAAAACCCAATAAAAACCCTTGGGCATGAGTTACATCTATGTATTAACATGCACATTGCTCAATGATCTCAAAATGAGCATATTTCCGCTACCCGACAGCTCGGACAAAAACAAATAAAGGTCAGAATCGTTTACATTTTCAAGTGATCAGAATTTTTGAGAAAGCATTGGTCCGGCTTGCTGCTCCATAATTTGCAGAGGCTTCTTGCCTTAATTTTTTTGTGCGCTATATGCAAACCGCTACGCTCATCTTCAACGCAACACAAATTGCGTTCGCCCTAGTATATTATAAAAAGATTTTAGAGCATTTTAGCGATTTTTAAGCAAATTTTACTTAAAATCCTCTTGAAATAACATTTCCTTGACTCTTTAGTAACAAATAGTTATTTCGCATATTGTCCTTTTCATGTTTTGGACTTTCGGCCTCCACTGTTTCGTCCGCTATAAACTGCTACGCTCATCTTCAACGCAACACAAATTGCGTTCGCGAAGCCCCATAGTTTAACCACAGGCTGAACTTTATTATGTGCCGTTCACCGTCACGATTTTCCGTTGAGGTTTGAATTGTATAACGCCAGCAGGTGGATGGAAAACCTATCATTACTGTTTTTCTGTGTTTTGAGTGACTGTTGTGAAGTACTTTGCGAAGTCACTTTTTCATCCAATTATTCCAATTGACTACTGCAGATAGCAGATACTTGTTCCCAATCTTATCGAATGTATCATTCGCGAATCGGCACTATGTTATCATTATTCATTGGGGCAGTAATTTGTAATCACATTTTAATCAAATCCGATAATTATTAAGTCATCAATTTAATCACAAAAACGTATACACACCAGACTGATAACGATAACACACTGACAATAATTATTGATTAACACAAAAAATAAATAAAACATCTACACATGTGTGACATAAAAAAACAAAGTAAAAAAATCAACAGTTACGCCGTCAACGTATTAGTAGGCGTTTCATCAACTTTCTTCTTCCCATGTTTCAACTCTTCCTGAATCTCAACGAGAGTCTTGTTGTGGGTTTCCGGCTGGAACACGATCACGAACAGCGTGCCCAGCGTCGACGACACGCCGTAGAAGTAGAAGATCGCCTCGGTGCTGTTGAAAATGTGCACCAGCAGCGGGTACAGTTTCACGGTGATGAAGCTGAAGATGTAGATCGTGCACGTGGTCATCCCGACGGCGACGCCCTTGATGTCCAGGGGATAGATCTCGCCCAGGATGGTCCAGGGGATGGTGCGGAAGCCGACCATGCTGAACACCTGCGGCATTGGCACAAGCGGATCAAGATCACGAGCCGATCGATCATGTTGATTGAGTGGAGGCGATGAGAGCCGACGGCGCAGAGAGGCCTGTTGTGTGTGTTCGATTTTGACAATGACGGATCCGTTGCATAGATAAGCTGCGAACCAGTCTGAATTTGGCTTTACAAAATTGAACGCTTTTTTTGGCTATTGCCGTGTCATCATGCGTGCCAATAAACCTTGGTACACCCCTGAGGCGATTGCGGTTCTAAAATGATAGTTATAAAATCCCCAAATACCAGAGACGGAAGCTTGGAGCATAGTTTCTCCGCAAACATTAGACATAACATTTAGTTGAGGAACTACAAAATGTACTATTTTGATCTGAAAACAATGAGCCACTTATTCCATGCCAGGCATGTAAAAGTAAGTTCCGAAATTCACACCCACAATACCATTAATTGCTTTCGAAAACCAAATCAAGCTTTGTTATATAATAATTGTCTTTTGCGGGAAAGCAATTTAGCTAATTTGATAGAAAAGTTTCCGCTCTCACTAAAGTTGTAAATGGTTCAGAACCGCGCGCACTCATGGCCTCTCTCGACCAATCGCAGCTCTCCATACCCTCGATCAGCTGCATGCGATATGTCCGACGGCGGTGTGATTTGCACTTACCACTAGCGCAGTGAGCGCCAGCAGCGGGAACCAGCTGGAGAACCACTGGAACTGCATGTTCACGCCGAGTCCGAACATGCACAGCGCCAAGCCCGAGCCCCCGGCGATGTTCATCGGGCGTCGGCCGAATCTGCGGCAGAGCCCCCATGCCAATTAGCGCGACTTGCGGCCCATCGATGCACATGCAATTCCAGCGTTTCATTCTGTGCTATATATACGTTATTAATCAAATGCATTCATTATCATTTATAGTCAGTCGGTTTAGTAACTGTTTTGCCATTTGCCTGATTCATTATTGGCAAAGTGGTAATTAACAATTGATATGTTCCTTCCCATGGTTCAATTTTATGCTAATGAACTGAAATGGTAGTAGAAAATGCAAAATACAAATCAGAAGTTCAAAGTGGAGAAATAGATAAAATGTTGTGCCTTGTACAGTTCAAACTTGAAGTAGAACTTGAAGCTCTTGTATGTTGTATATAGGTCACTTTTAAGAAGAAACTTTTTGAACAAATTATCGAAAACGCGTTCATAATGTTTAAACGACATACAAACTTCAGACAAGAGTTTTTGCCACAAACTTTTCAGAACAATACGTGTGTGCGTTTTGAAATGCAAAACATATTTAAACTAAGACAAAGTTCAAATCAATTTGCCCTTTCAGCAAGTTTGAACAACGGCTATGCAAAACAAAACAAATCAATTAAACTTAGTCGTCCACTCGCCTGGTCAACACGAAGCTGACGGCGACCCCCGAGAGAAACTGGACGAGTCCCAACAGAATGGTCGCCAAAAACGGGTCCACCTCGACACCCGCCTTGAGCAGCAAGTCGACCGAGTAGTACGTGATGACAATGTAGCCGGACAGCTGCTGGAAGATGAAGAGTCCGTTCATGATGAACAGCGACTTGATCGACTCGGGGCGCCGGAAAGCGTCCAGCGTTTCGCGCCAACTGCGCGCGTTCGACGACGAAGTCGACGTCCCCCTCGGCGCCTCCTTCTCCTTGCACCCCAGCACCATCGCGTCAAACTCCGCACGCACATTCGACGGAGGCTCTTCGCCCTTCTTCGCACCGCGCAAGATCTTCAGCGACTTCAGCGCCTCGTCCTGCTTGTCCTTCGAGACCAGCCACAGCGGGCTTTCCGGCAGAAAAATGAGTATCATGATGACGGAGACCACGGGCAGCGTGCCACAACAAGCGGCGACCAGTCGCCAGTTGTTCCTGAACACCGCGCCGAGGATGTAGACGATGAGTATTCCCAGAGTGATGCTGATCGAGGTCCACGGCATCAACATGCTCCTCAGCTTCTTCGTGGAGGCGATCTCAGCCAGGTACACAGTGGCCGGCACGCTGGACATGCCGACAGTGAGCCCGAGGAGGATTCGGCCCGCGTACAGCTGGGCGATGACGTTGGCGCTCGCGGCGGTGGTCGAACAGATGAGGGTCCAGCCGACGATGCCGGGGAGGTTGATCAGGAGCAGGGCGATCTTGCGGCCGAGGCGATCGGAGAGCGGGCCGCACAGGAGACAGCCGATCGGCGACGCTATCGTCGTCAGGCTCGCTGGAACAGGAACAGGAATTGTGCTGACTGTGTATACTTCGCGTCGAGAGGTGCTCAAAGGGGATCGATATTGTTTAGAGATGCTGAGCGGCGATGAAAGGCGCCGGGGCGAACGGATGACCTTGGCATTGACCTGACAGGGGCTGTGCTGATTTGCCGGGATAATTACACAATTTTCCGAGTAGCGAGGGAAAATTTTTCACTCGCGCGATATTTAATATCGCGCAAATTAATGAGAAATTGACATTGTGACAGGTAAATAACAATATGTACGGTGACTATATTTGACTAAGCCATGAACTAAACACGAGTGAGTCCGCATAACATAATTTTATGAAAATACTGACTTATATAGGTATATTTGCCTGCCACCTTTCATGTCAAACAGAGTTTTTCCGAGCGTAATTGGCAATCCATTCTTGTTTTTTCATTGGCCAGTGCTGTTTGTTCAATGCGCCTGGCTGACCGCTGAAATTAATTCCGAGTGACTCCTTTCCGAGCCGGACAAACGTGCACCCCTTTTGGCAAGCGTCGCGCTCTCCCGCATTGGGCATTGGGCAAGGGTGAGGGGAATGAGATCGAGGGCGGTGGCTGAGCGTGGGGTTTGGGCAAATCACCGTGGGTTTGCTACGGGAACGAATGTTTTGCCGTTCCCGTTCCCAATGACCCAGACTGGACCCCAGACATACCTCACCTCAGACTGATTCCCAACCGACCATGCCACGACTCCCCTGGGACTTTGGCCGCCGTCTCCCCATTTCCTGTCAATCCGACGGCTACCTCAGCGTTGCAAGGATAGATTGCAGCAACCTAACCTGATAATGAATTCCAACTTCCAATGCTGTTGGCGGAAATCCAACACCAGAAGATTTTATTCTATATTTTTATGCAAAGATTTTTGATAGACAAGACAAATTATTACTGTGTTTCCAGCATTTCGTCAACATTATCACGATATTATTTTTCACATTTGGTTTGCTTTTATCAATTAACCTTTGTGATACTTATAACTGAATCTGGATGCATGCTTTATTCAAAATATGTAAAATGCAAAGTTAAATTCGAGATGATAGTGATACCCTTTCATCTGTGGTGCCTACACACATTTATTTTCATTTCAACGCATCTGCCTAAAATCTTAACTAACTTTGTTAACGCCCTCTCTCCTGACAGAATTATTAAACTGCAGCTTGGAAATTCAGTTGTATAAGGTCACATCCAGCCTTGGGACCAGGACTGGCAAACCCTGTTTTAACAGTTCAACGATATTCAAATTCCCATTACCAAATGGGCAATAAATTACTCTGAGCCTCAAGCATGTTAATTTGATGCTTTTGCATAGTAGGTACTCAAATGCCAGCCCGCTCCCGTGGGCAAGATAGTAGCTACTACATACCGAACCACGACGCCTGGTCGGGATTGAGGTAGACTTGGTCCTCGCCATTGGACTCGTCCGTCAACTGCGGCAAGGACACAGACGAGAAGCCCAGGATCAGACCTGCAGAGACGCCGCCGGCGATCGCGATCACGCTGATCAGGATCTACGCAAGGAGGCGGTCAAGAAAGGATTGAACATTTGGCCCTGGCATATGAGGTCCTGGCATATAAGGTCCTGGCATATGATGTCCTGGCATATAAGGCCCTGGCATATGATGTCCTGGCTTATTATGACGCCTCATATGAGGTCCTGACATATGAGGTCCTGGCATATTAAGACGCCTCATATGAGGTCCTGGCATGAGGTCCTGGCATATTTAGACGCCTCATATGAGGTCCTGGCATATTTAGACGCCTCATATGAGGTCCTGGCATATTTAGACGCCTCATATGAGGTCCTGGCATATTAAGACGCCTCATAGGAGGTCCTGGCATATGAGGTCCTGGAATTTGATGTCCTTGCATATTATGACGCCTCATATGAGGTCCTGGCATTTGATGTCCTGGCATATTATGACTCATATGAGGCATTGTTTTCTATTCTGAAGCTATTGCAATTTTGTTTCTCTCTCCCCGATCAGTGAATCCTTCACTCGCGATATCCCACGTTGAAAACCATTGAAGTTCACGATTTGAGCGAATTGATTGAGCGCCTCCACCCCGTCGTTTCTTGGCGGGTAACGAAACAAAGCATGCGGCGACATGAGTTCTCTCTGTGCACATGGCATGTCATTAAACTTTTCGGGACCTTTATTTAAGTTCATGTCAAAATTGAAACCTTGACGTAAAACTCGGAGGAATTTCATCTACTTGTTTATCATTTGCTTAGCAGATAGTTAGTTACCTGAGAAACGTATCCTTGCTTGAGTTTCGCTTTCGCTTTCGCTTTCGCTTGCGTCGGTAGTGGCGGAATGAAAGACACTCGCTCCTTCGTCTCCGTCGCCATGACGCGTCGGAAGTTTCTCTCACAAATCTACAGCCGGCACACGGAGGTTGTTCTTGGAGCTGCAGGAGTTTCAGCGTCTGTCAACTTCTCACCTGCAGCTCGCGCTCGCGATTTATCGCTAATCGTCGCGAATCGCGCGAATTTTCTCTATCGCCACAACGCGATCTTATCGTAGCGAAGGCTTGACTGGCAGACGAGGCCACTGGACCGTGTAACAAATGAAGTTCACGCTGTCCGTCTGGTGCAGCAATCAATTACCGATATCAGCGCGATTAGTGCAATTGCTCATTATCTCGAGTCACTCATTCATGGTTGTTCGCACGCGAAAGTGGATCAGGAAGCTGATAAGTTTTTGCCAATTTAATGAACCAGTTGTTGCTGCGTGTGCTTAGGACTGCGGTGGTGGCAAATGTCTGCCCACTCGTACACATGGGATTGAGTCATATGGATGATGCAAATTGCAAAGATTTTTAAAGTAAAGAAGATATTTGTTGGCCATGAGCAATATAATATGATGGCCAGTGTCTTAAGGCCATTCATTGCTGGTTGTTGAGGTTAATTGAATTCAACTTTATATGGATTTCCAAGAGATATTTCGAGGTTCTGAAATATTCAATTGGTTGTCAAAAGTGTGAGGATTCCGTAGATATTTGTTTCGTTGCGATAGGATAACGGGTGTGGCCTGGAAAGTGTTTCCAGTATGAGGTAAATTCTTAGCTGGAATTTACCCATCGGTACATCTTTCAAAATACCGGCTAAACATGGTTATTTTAAAACTCTTGTAAGTACTTGACGAGTGAATCTTGCGAAATGAAAATGGTTCAATTGGTTGTCCGAAGTGTGAAGATTCCGAAAATATAGGTTTCGTCGCGATCCGACGAAAGGTGTGGCCTGGAAAGTGTATACCATACGAGGTGAAGGAAACGGCTCGACTTCGGAGCTCATTGAACAGACTTAATAGGTACAAAAAGCTTTTAAAACCATCCCCCAAATAAACTGATTGGAAACCGGTCGTGTACTGAACTTCCCAACCTTGTCAACCTATTTTTGTACCTATTAAGACACTGACCATCATATTATAGTTATACTATTGCTCAAGCTTCCGTTTGAGTAAACTAGCTCGAGCTTTCTTCTCTATAAATATATACATATGAAATAATTATTTGAAATAAACTGTCAATATGTTTCAGGCATTTTCCCGAATATTTGGGAAGTTTGCCACTATTTCACAAGCGTTGCGATGTAGCTTGTATAGAAAAACCGATTCGTCAACCACATAAAGTTATCGACATTTACTACAACCGTCACAGCGTTCACCGACGGAAACCTCGCCAATACAAACATTACCAAACTGCTTTAAAAACTTATGAACTTCAAGAAACCGGCGGAAAGTGATTTAGAGTCTCCATTTTCCTACCCATCGTGACAGGGGTTTGGGGGGGGGGGGCTGCTTCTTTCAGCCGGCCACAGACTTAGCGTCCGCTGATCGACCTGAGAGCTCGGCACTACTCGGCACTACTCGGCTCTCGGCACTTACCGTGCTTCTCGTCTTCGTTGACGACGGTCGTGAAGTCGTTGTCGATGTCGTAGTCGTCCGGATTCTCCATCGCCTTTAACTGCGGCAGCTGAAAACACGGGCGCGGCGTTCTCACATCGATGTATTGAGCGTGCCAGCCTTCGACCAGGACCTAGCATTAGACCAAGGCCCAGCATTACACCAGGACCCAGCATTAGACCAGGACCCAGCATTAGACCAGGACCCAGCATTACACCAGGACCCAGCATTAGACCAGGACCCAGCATTAGACCAGGACCCAGCATTACACCAGGACCCAGCATTAGACCAGGACCCAGCATTAGACCAAGACCCAGCATTATACCAGGACCCAGCATTAGACCAGGACCCAGCATTAGACCAGGGCCCAGCATTAGACCAGGACCCAGCATTAGACCAGGACCCAGCATTAGACCAGGACCCAGCATTATACCAGGACCCAGCATTAGACCAGGACCCAGCATTAGACCAGGACCCAGCATTAGACCAAGACCCAGCATTAGACCAGGACCCAGCATTAGACCAGGACCCAGCATTAGACCAGGACCAAGCATTAGACCAGGATCCAGCATTAGACCAGGACCCAGCATTAGACCAGGACCCAGCATTAGACCAGGACCCAGCATTAGACCAGGGCCCAGCATTAGACCAAGACCCAGCATTAGACCAGGACCAAGCATTAGACCAGGACCCAGCATTAGACCAGGACCCAGCATTAGACCAGGACTCAGCATTCTACCAGGACCCACTATTAGACCAAGGCCCAGCATTAGACCAGGACCCAGCATTACACCAGGACCCAGCATTAGACCAGGACCCAGCATTAGACCAAGACCCAGCATTAGACCAGGACCCAGCATTAGACCATGACCCAGCATTAGACCAAGACCCAGCATTATACCAGGGCCCAGCATTAGACCAGGACCCAGCATTAGACCAGGACCCAGCATTAGACCAGGACCCAGCATTAGACCAGGATCCAGCATTAGACCAAGACCCAGCATTAGACCAGGATCCAGCATTAGACCAGGACCCAGCATTAGACCAGGACCCAGCATTAGACCAGGACCCAGCATTAGACCAGGGCCCAGCATTAGACCAGGACCCAGCATTAGACCAGGACCCAGCATTAGACCAGGACCCACTATTAGACCAAGGCCCAGCATTAGACCAGGACCCAGCATTACACCAGGACCCAGCATTAGACCAGGACCCAGCATTAGACCAAGACCCAGCATTAGACCAGGACCCAGCATTAGACCATGACCCAGCATTAGACCAAGACCCAGCATTAGACCAGGACCCAGCATTAGACCAAGACCCAGCATTATACCAAGACCCAGCATTAGACCAGGACCCAGCATTAGACCAAGACCCAGCATTAGACCAGGACCCAGCATTAGACCAGGACCCAGCATTAGACCAGGACCCAGCATTAGACCAGGACCCAGCATTAGACCAGGGTCCAGGGGGGTGGGGCGATTGTGTAACTTTGTGATTCAAAATAATTCGTTTTCAAATGCACCTCCCCGTGGTTAATCATGGGGGCAGTGATTTCAAATCGGGTGATTTCGTGCCGATTCGAACGAAACAAGTTGCACAATCGCTCCCCAGGATTTCCAGGAATTCCAGGTACCCAGGAATTCTTCGACCAGGGTCCATGACCCGCGCGCCACGGCGCCTTCCAGCCCGTCGTTTGGGAAGCTGCTCGGACAAACAGTTCTGTCTCCGTCCATCCGGCGACGGGGAAAAGCACTAATAATATTATCTATCATCAAGTGTAGGCAACTTGGGACGCTCGCTTTATGGACTTATTTACTGCCGAGACTCGCCGGATTTTGTGCGGCTGCGCGTTCAGCGGGAAAACAAGAAACTGTATGTTATGAAAAGAGTCGTGGGGTGGCAAAATGTTATGGGAAAAGTTGATTTTTGTCGAGTTTCTTCCGAGTCGGCAGCAGAAAACAGCGCTTTCGAGAAAACAAGCGCAACGCGTATACTTCATAAGGAAATCAGAGCAGATTTGCCGTACGGAGTTGTAGCTCTGCTTTTACACGAAACACAATATGCTTGAACTTGTGACAGCAATGAAATATGCAAAGTGGGTTTCAAACCCTTTGTTCAATTCAGCACTGTCGTCCCACACGCAATTGATATCTAATTCTAAGACATGCATTCAAACAATTTTCACAGCACACGAGCTAACTATGTCATGCTGCGCCATCGGCGGCATGTACGCGATCCAGACCAAGTGTGGGCCAAGTCATACACGAGTCCCATATCCTCCCGACGGCTCGGCTTCGTCGCGCTGCTCCATTTGCCCTCATCACTATACGACGCCAACAGCATTGACTCAGCCACCCAAGGCACGATGCCATCACATAATGCTAATGCCACGTGACACGGTTCCACAGCGCCACGTCAGGGCACTCGGAACACAGATTTAGAGCCAGAGAGATAGCCCATCGCGTGGAGATACGGCTACGAGTGAAACATTGATGCTATACAGTACGTTTTGAACCCGAAGAGAATCATTTACCCCAGTCTTTTCTTATAAACATCTCGGTCCCAGCACGCAGCCAAAAGGCCGAGGATTCAGTGCTGTTTCCAGGACTGAGATGTGAATGGATATTAACTGACGAGATTATAATATAATCTGCTAATCGATGCACAAACCAACTGTTGGTGGTTTTTGCTATTTTCGTTCTTTTCAGGTTCCGACGTTCTGTAGTTGGGTGTGTATAGGAGAGAACAGTGAAAGTGTTGGCCGGAAAAGCGAGTGGAACTGATAAAACGATAGTTGAGCCGGTATCCCAAAGTAACAATCCCATCTTTCCTGAGTTTGTAGGTGAGCGGAGCCGTAATTTAATTGCGAGCCCTTCAAGATGTCCAATTTAAGCACATTTTAAGCCGTTTTAAGTGCAGACATGGACCATCTGTCTGACCCTATCTGCGCTCGGCACAATATCTCGCGCCAATTGCACACCAAGCAACTCACCATCTTGTGTTTGGGCCGATCTTTGTTGCGCAGCAGCACAAGCTGCGCGACTGGTATCAGCCTGCCCTTGCCTTTGTTGTAGAGGAACGGCTCCACTTTGGTCTTGATTGCGTGGTCGAGCTCGGCGTATTGCTTGCTAGCGGCAGCCCTTTTCATCATGTCGACGAGCAAGCCGCCCCCTGGAAAGGAACAATTCAACCTTCGGTTCAACCGCCGTCGAATTCTAGGCAGACCCCTGAGTGGGAGGTCTTGTCATATATATGCCAGGTATAATTGAAAGGCATTGAGATGCTTCATCTTGTCGATATTCTATTTTAGGGTGAGCTATTTAGGTGGGTGGTTGTTTTGATGTGTCTATATCTGAATTTCAATTTCGTTATTTCGTAACGTATATTGCATCGTATTTGGAACTTTGTCAGCAAAACGCTGGCTGAATGATAATCGAATATTTTGGGAAAGGGTTCTTGCTAATAAAGAGTTTTCCGCGATAACGATCCTGCCGATCGAATCACGAAGCGAAGGCTCTTGCAATTAAAACTGTATTCGCAACGAAACAAAACAAAAAATAACACGAAATCAGCGACCTGTAATTAACAAAACACACGGCCATCCTTACTTTGGTGGCAATCAAGTTATGAATTGTCACAGAGGGGGACAAAAACACCGGCCTATCTCGCAACATGAAACACTTGAAAGGCCGAAGCTTTTCCCCCGTTTTCCCCCTCTCGTCGAGTCGCGCTATAACGACGCAGCAATTAACGCAGTGTGGCCAAAGTGTCCCCCCTATATGGAACAGGCGCGGACGTGTAATTGCAGATCGAGTGCAGCGAGTGCGACGGGGATGAAACATCGCCGGCCGGTGAGTGCGTAGACGACGAAAGTGCGCATGTCCCCGGCGACACATTGTTTCGCATCGGGGAGATAAACTCGTTAACCCGCGCGGTCCATGCGACTCGACTCATCTCCGCCGAGGGGGTGCCAGGGGGTCCAGACCAGAGACAATAAAACCCCGGGGGCAATCAATCGCAGGCGAACTGCCAGTCTGTCTCTCGATCGCGGCTCTAAACGACATGGGGAAAACATTCGGCATGAGTATGGGGAGTAAAAGAAAACTGCGATATTCAATCTTATCGAGTTGGGTTGTAAAATTTCTTAATCGCGTAAAAGAGAATCCATTCGAATAAAACGGTTAGTGTATTGTCTGAAAGTAGCTCCGTGCTGGTTTCACGTTCACTCCAGTATTCCCGGTCATGAGCAGTTATATGCCGCTTAGAAGATGAGACGGAACCATTAAGAGAGGAAAATAGATTGCTAATCAAAATGTCACAAAACAATCCGACGTGTGCAATTTGTGTGCTGAAAAGAAAAAGAGCTGTGTATGAACGCATGCGCGGGCAACAAGGCAGCGTTTGTATTTCTGTTTGTGACACTGACAACCATGGCCGTCCCACGATCATGTCCCACGATCTTGTCCCACGACCTCGTGGGATCGTGGGGCAACGGAACAAATACAACTCAGACATGAGTCCTCGACTTTAGAATATCAAATCATACATATTCCATTCGAAAGAGTTATAAAGTTGGGTGTACAGCTGGAAATGTCAGTAATTTGATGTCATCAACTTTGGCTCTGCCACCCATCAGAGACTCTGTATGTGCATGACGTCATGTTCGCGACTCTGCCATGGAGTCTCTGATTGGTCCAGAGCCAATGTTGATGACATCGTGTCTCTGACATTGCTAGCTGTAAACCTGCAGCTGAATGGGGATCAGACACACGTCAGCTTGCAAAAGTTGTTCAGTCGTTCTTCAGCTCTCAAGGCGGAAGGACGTGTTTTCTCACGCTCCTGGTCTTATGTCTCGCAAAACACTCCAGTCCAACTCGGCCAATTCCTGCACAATGCCCCCCACCCCCGTTCCCAATCGAGACTTCGAAACTATCAGTCGACTTTCGAGTGACTACTCAACTTTGTAAATACCTTACTTAAAACTTTAAAATACTTACTTACTTTAAATACTTTGTAAATTATCGTTTTATTTCAAAACATCTCACGTTTCTATTTAAAAAAAACCTACATAATCAGAAAATATTTTATTTTATTGACACGATTGGATTTGTGACGTCATTAAGAGCGTATATCCAATCTGAAAATCGATTGATTTCTATATTTCGATTATTTTGACAATTCCATTGTAAGGAAGTGCACGTGCGACTGTCAATTCCTTTTGAAACGAAGTTTTCACGTGAATTTTGAGAGAGAGGGGGAATTTTTTTAAATTTGATCGTTCATTGAAAAGACTGACATGACGAATATAGCTAAAAATACGTCCAGATCAAATATTTAAAAAAAAAACTAGATTATAAGCAGGTTTAATAGGTTATTACAATCTTGCGGTTCACGAAGCAATATCGGAGTCTCAACGCTCTCTACAAAACCTTGCCAATGATTAATTATTATAAACAGTGACCAGCTAGACCTTATACTAGTTCTCGAACTGTGTTATTTGACATTTTGGCAACACAAAGCATTTGATTAGGTGGATATCTTTGTGTTTGAGTGTGTGTTAATGGGTAAGGGCCGGGTTGGTGGGGAGGGGGGGGGGGAGCGGGGTTGACATTACACAGAAAGCAAAGTGAAAAATGAGTGCAGCCAGTCACATGGACGAAAGTGGGTTTCTCATGAAGAGTGTATTACCCGTGCCTTTTCTTTTGGCAAGAGAAAAGTTATTGGTATAAGTGTTGTGGGAAATTGATGTAAGTTTCTCTCTGTCTTCTGGACCGACCCTAAAAATCCACTATTTTTTTAGGGTTGCCCGGAAAATTTCCAACGGAAAATTACAAAGTATTTTTTCCTATTTTACTTACGACTTATTAGTCATGAAGTAACCAATTCCCTTAAATAATTGGTAAAAAAGATGTGAACTCCCTGTAAAACACGTGGTTTTGATACGCCTTAAGATGTGCCTAATAAACGTGCCTGAAGTGTGATTAAAATTGTGATTAGATAATTGTGGGCAAAATTTCGTTTTTCTAATGGTGCTCATGATAATATATTTAGAGCAACTCGTAACGAAATCCAAAATTTTTCTTCTTTTTTGGTAATAAATGTTATGGTAAATAAATGTTTGGTATTACAAGCCGATAGATTTAAAATTTCAGCAAGCTCTCAAAACTATTATGTTTCTTCTTCATTGACAATTATTATTGTGCAAGAAATAAAAGTGCAGTTATAAACTGAAATTTCGATGTGTTGCGAGTCCATCACTCTAGAATCAGTCCAGGTGCATGTGACAAACAAGATGTGAACCAAAATATAATGGAGTCAATCTCGTCCAATCGACGTAATTGCCGTTCTCAGGAAACGCTATAGGCATTATGTGCAGTGAAAGCTGTAGAAATCCATTGTCGTTGATTGCGCTCGGCTCACACACGCCTTAAACCCGTTCTGTTCGATCACTTAAATTACTCATTTGCAGACGTGACAGAAAATAGGGAAAGAGTTGAAAGTGCCACCATTCAGTCTCTGAGGGTATGTGTGATGCACATCCAATTCCAGCTTCAATGGGGTATTTGAGTGGGAACATTATTTTTAATACCCAGTTTTACCAAGTTTTTCAACTCTTATAGTTGAGATCCTAAGTGAAGGAGTTACAACAGAATTCAGCCAATCACATGCTGCAAAATCTGTTGTAACTCCAGTTGGGATCTCAACTAGGAACTGAAAACTTTGGTAAAATCAGACCTTAGGGGACCTGACTAAGGAAAGACTCCCAAACGAAACGAAATCTACTGATTTGTAACAAAATAGTTCAGATTTTAGCCTAAACTCTTGACGACTTTATCGACGCGAAAATAACGCATGGATATGGTGAAATAGGCATTCATTACTTCTGTTAGCATGCTGTTGTCACTGTAGTCGCATGTGTAGTCAATTTACACACATTTCATACGCTCATTCCACATCGCAACTAAAATTGAAATTGTGCGAATTCTACTTTTTAAATATCTATGAACGATGAACAAGCGATGAACAAGGCTCGGGAGGTGGGGGGGGGGGGGGGGGGCGGGATTTTGATAAGCTGGTACCATCCAGGAATTATGGACTCGAGAAACTTTGACGTTTCCGGGAAATTTAATTACGACGTGTCTTTTGCAGAGATAGTCCCACACACACACACACACACACCAGGGACGGGATCAGGATTTTAACGAGACTTTGTGTACAAATTTACAAAACTAATTACCAGCAATCATAATGGTGTGGTCGTGAAGAACTGCTAGCGTGAAATTGCCGCCGGTGATTAATATTGTGGGTGGAGGGCGGGTGCAGCCCAATTTTCCAATTATTGCCCAGGTACATTCCTGCGCGCACCGAGTCATTCTGTGTTGCAATTCCCGGTGAAGTACGGCTAGAAATAATCGAACCCCCGTTGATGCACACGGTAGAGCGAGCCGGGTCCGGTGCATCTTCGATCCTTGCTAGAGCCGGGATATGCAACCAGCTAAGCACCCAACGTGCAGCGTTCGAGTAGTACAAACCAAAACCTTGCCAGATGTCATCACGTTTTCAGATCACCTCTGTGTCCAAGATTGTGCCGTTTTAAAAGCTGAAACATATCCTAGTTCATTCTGGATAAGAAAGAATTTTATAAGTTGCCAAATAACTCCCTAGTAGGTTTGTAATAATTTTTTTTTCCTTTTTTAAGATAAAGTGTGCACCTCCATGCACATAATTTATTCAGTGAGAGCTGGCACGGGATACAAGTTGCCTATCCCGTACCGGAGCAGTGAGAGCTGCCACGGCATGCTAGTTGCCTATCCCGTACCGGAGCAGTGAGAGCTGGCACGGCACACTAGTTGCCTATCCCGTACCGGAGCAGTGAGAGCTGGCACAGCATACTAGTTGCCTATCTCGTACCGGAGCAGTGAGAGCTGGCACGACATACTAGTTGCCTATCCCGTACCGGAGCAGTGAGAGCTGGCACGGCATACTAGTTGCCTATCCCGTACCGGAGCAGTGAGAGCTGGCACGACATACTAGTTGCCTATCCCGTACCGGAGCAGTGAGAGCTGGCATGTCATACTAGTTGCCTATCCCGTACCGGAGCAATGAGAGCTGGCACGGCACACTAGTTGCCTATCCCGTACCGGAGCAGTGAGAGCTGGCACGACATACTAGTTGCCTATCCCGTACCGGAGCAGTGAGAGCTGGCATGTCATACTAGTTGCCTATCCCGTACCGGAGCAATGAGAGCTGGCACGGCACACTAGTTGCCTATCCCGTACCGGAGCAGTGAGAGCTGGCATGTCATACTAGTTGCCTATCCCGTACCGGAGCAGTGAGAGCTGGCACGGCATACTAGTTGCCTATCCGTACCGGAGCAGTGAGAGCTGGCACGGCACACTAGTTGTCTATCCAGTACCGGAGCAGTGAGCGCTGGCACGGCACACTAGTTGCCTATCCCGTACTGGAGCAGTGAGAGCTGGCACGGCATACTAGTTGCCTATCCCATACCGGAGCAGTGAAAGCTGGCACGGCATACTAGTTGCCTATCCCGTACCGGAGCAGGGATTAAAGCGTAATTTAAGTATACGTAAATTTACTGGACATATTGGTTGTGAATGTGAATTTTTTCCAAATTTGTTACTTGTTAGGTATCACTTTTGACATGACTTCCCGCTTAGGAACACGGGTTCATTATAATTAGTATAATTTCACCTCTGTTTTTAAGTCTCTAATTTTCATTGAATAATTATGTCTACAACGATTCGGGCTTTTTAACGACAATCGTATATTAACCAAGCATGCTGGATGCGGAATGTTTAGTGCTTGTGCTAATTATTTTTCGAGTTAATTACCACTAGAAAACAATTCTGACAAAGAAAATACGCGGCTTAGACCTTGGCACGTTTAAAGTTATGTGTTATGTTGTAAGAGAAGAGAAAACACTTTGCCTGGAAGCGTCTCTTCTAACAAATTCCTTCGAGTGCTCTCAATGAATTCATGCTTTGAACGCTCCTTGAGAAATGAATGAGGGGAAATTACAAGGAAATGTACTTCATTAAAATTCTTTTTGTTTTTTTCTTTATCGTACCTATGAACTATTTTCAGAGTTTTTAACGGTGTCCACTTTTTACACAACGGAAGCAAATTTATTTGTTTAAGAATAAGTTGAGCAGTTAGCCAAAGCAAATAAAATTTTCATTCAACAATCTAAAATTAGAAACTTTTCGAAGGCTTTACATCGTAAAAAAATACTTTTTTGCCAATTTTGTTCAAGCCTCTGGGTGAATAATATTGCTTAATCGAAAATGTTACAGCAAGGTATGCTGAGAAGAAAATAAACCATAACATGCGCAAAAGCGAAGTATAACTTTTTTGTGTTGTGAAAATGAAGATTTCGCTACGCTCGCCCCGGACTTATCAATAACGTGTTCCCAGTTTCACACCCCAAACGGCGCCAGTCTCACGCCCACATAAGTGTCACCGTTTCCCATTTTCCACGACAAGTTTTCCGCATTTTCCGCGGCGAAAATAGGTGACATCGTCACCCGGGCCCCGGTGCGTTTTTTCTTCCCTTACAAACGCGAAAATTACAATCACAAAGCCTTTCGCAATCCGAGCACGAGCGATGTACGTTAACATTTTTGCATAGAAACGTTCATGCTTAACCTGAAACACACTTATGCTAAATTTAGTGCCGCGCCGAGTAATTCGCAATATGCATATGCGAGGCCAAGACGATGGATAACGCGAGGCACGCGGCATGTTTTACATTTTCCGGTGGGGGGGGGGGGGGGGGGGGGGAGGCAACGACGGCATGCAGAGTGCCGGGGTCGGAGGGAGGTTTTCAACAGTGCCCGTGTTCTGTTTGGGACGTGGAAATTGTGTGGAAGCGTGCCCCGAAGTGCTGTTTTGTGACCATTTTTAGCGCAGCTTTAGAGCATCCTAAACTGCAGGGCACATGAAGTAATACTCGCCGTATTAATTTACTCTGAATTTTGTCGTATTTTTTTTTAGCAAACTGTCTTGAAGGTGAAATACAGTTCAAATTTACATATTGGGATTTCGTAAATGAACACAGGATTTTACTGCATATTACACCTTATATAGTACTTCCGAACATATTATCAGGTGCCAATTATTTTGTTTATGACACGCTAATAATATTTCCACTGCCATATTGTGTGGAACTCATCTCAAACTATAGTTACTTCGGATCGACCTAAGCAATCTATATAGGTAACTGTTAACAGCGCTGTAGTACTCGGGGGCAAAAGTTGTTGAGGAAAAACTGAAATTATGCCACTTAAATTTCTCGTAAGTAAAACATATATGCTTGTGAAAATTACCAGAACGACAAATCCAGAGTTCCGATGGAAGTTATTTAATATGTATATGTTTACGCACTTTTTCATGGAATTAAAAACAGTGTACTTGTTTTCCGAAGCGAAGCGGAAAATGTTGAAAAACGAAAAGGAGCCTTATGCACCGTACTTCTATAATAAAGTCCGTTGGGGGATATAGCATACCCGTGTATTCTCTACAGACAGGCATGATGGAGCACGTATGTGCAATGGTGGTTCGTGAAAAGCAGTACCAGATAGTTTTCCAACCAGTAATTATATTTCCATCAACATTTCGCTAAAGTTACCCTCGTGTGGCAGCCAATGGATATCTTTGCGGGCCAACTTTGATAAAAGAGATGTTTGCGATGTTTGCTATGTTTGCGATGTCGTAAGCGATGATAAGCTAGCTTTGTTTGGGTGCTCCCATTGAACTGCGGTTGCCAAACTCTCTTCTGTCATCGGCATATCAATATCGAAACTCCAAGCGCGATCTGCTAACTGCTAACTGCTAACTGCTAACTGCTAGCGACGTTAACAGTTTAGCTGCGGTAGTCTTTTCAAACTTACGCTAACTCGAAACAATGAAAGGAACGTGGCATTTCAACTTCACCGTTCTGTTAATACTATTTCAAAACTTGTTATTTTACCAGCTGAGATATAATATAATGAAATCTGCACCATACTGTTTCTCGATTCGTTATTATCATTGTTATTGTTGCGTTTTGTTTCCATCGAACTCATCGAAAGTTACCTATAGAGATTCGAGGGCGAGTGATGAACTGTTGTTGTTGGATTGGAATGGAATGATATCAAACTCAATTGGAAACTAAAGACAATATGCTCGTGTCTACGTCATGTTGTCGACGTCGATGCTGTCGCCGTGTAACTAAACGCCTGAAATCAACCTCGCCGTGTACATGTTGCCTTCTGATTGATTTTCTCAGACCTCCTTTTACAAGTTACAGGGCACGCTTCACTTTTTTGCCTAAAGGCAGAAGATTTCCGAAGACGGCAAAGTTCCATGAAATTAAGCACTTTTATTGATTATTCATAATACGGAATCAACGTTGTACAAAGCACGAAAATTTACGTATGTATTGTATAGAAGATTTCCCATGGGTAAGAAAGTTTTAGGACACTATATTATTATGCCAGATTTTACTCTCAGTAGAAAGGGGTATAAAAATGCGTGTCAACCTACAAAAAATATGCTATACGATGTGTATCTAAGAGCACGGAAGAGATGAACCATTTATTTCCTTCCACATATAACTTCATACATTCTTTATGTAAGTATTTTTCCCTTCCCTCACAGCTTCCTGCTTACATCTACAAGATCAAAAACCCCATAGCACAAAACTGCACAAAGCCTTACCTTTTAGATCCACAAACTTGTAGATCTGGATCGAAGAAGTGTCAGCTTGTTTCTTGACTCCGCTAGTGACGTTGCTCTCCGTATTTCCCATGTCGTCTCAACTCGTCGCATTCGCAGCCTCTGTCTGAATAAAACACTCTCCCCTGGTATAGGTATACGTGAGACTCGCCCGCTTCCTGCTCACCTATTCACGCAGTCATTCAACAACGCATATCACACCAGAACAAACAAACAAACAAACAAACAAACAGCGCCAAAACATTCACCGAGAACACACAAAACTGAGCGGCACTTCCATTTACATAAGCAACGCGCGGAAAGTGAAATATATATATTTAAAAAAATACGTTACTTCACGATAATTGAAAAGCACTGTGCGCTGTTGTAGCGATAGCACATCGCTATCAAATGTTTGATCGGCTGTCACAGTACGACAGTGTTTGTTCAGAGACCCGTCAAAACCGTAAGACTGCACATGGACAGAATGGCGATCCACCCTTAGTGCTGCTGTCAAAAAGTGAGCAGCGACCCGAATGTCAGCTGAGTCGGCCAATACTTGCTTGTGCTCGGCAACGTACAAGGTTTTGGCGTGGTCGACTTGATGGACTTCTGGCTGGCCGGGTCGGTGCTTTCAGGGTGAGTTGTGTGGGGGGGGGGGGGGAGGGGGTGCTTGGCACGGGCTGGCACGGGTCGAAATGTGCCAGCGGTGGCGACTAGGGTAGTGGGGTGGAAGGCTTTTTACATGCGTTATTGGAGTTTCATGTCTGTGACAGTTTCAAAAATTGAAGCTCGCGTTTTTTAGGTCGTGAAAACGGTTAATTGAACGTAGGAAAAAGAAATTAAAACGCAAAGAGTTGCGAATTGTGTGACCTGCATTTGGCATCGGTGTAGAATTATTGCCGATTTAAAGAATTGTCTACGTGCAATCGAGTTTGTTTCTACTGAGAAATAATAATAATAAAGCTAAAGATATATCATGTATCTAGGTAATACCCACCCATTCCCGTGGCTGCCAATAAAATCATTTGGGTTAAGGGCCAATTTAAAAAGATTTATAGCGATGCCAGCGAATTTCCTTGGCAGTTTTCCGAACGACACGCTCTCCAAGGCGGTTGTTATCAGAGTCGTCACAATTCACGTCGCTAGCCGCTAAATTTCCCCGCACGCCTCATCCAAAAAACAAATACACGTATAAACACATAAAACAAATCGGTGTCGCGCCGGGGCCGTGAAATGAAAATGCACCGCGATTTCCAATCTGTCAGGATAAACCGGGACGGGCGTGAATTCATGCAGCCATGGCGGACGATGTTTAACGATTCCGACAAGCTTTTAGCTCCGCGCGAACGCCGCGAGCGCCAGTGGCGTAGCCCGGTGTTGCAGGACCCTGGTGCAGGATTTTAAAACAGTGGCGTGGCTAGGTTTTGCAGGGCCCTGGTGCAGGATTTTAAATCAGTGGCGTGGCTAGGTTTTGCAGGACCCTGGTGCGGGATTTTAAATCAGTGGCGTGGCTAGGTTTTGCAGGATCCTGGTGCAGCATTTTAAATCAGTGGCGTAGCCCGGTGTTACAGGGTCCTGGTGCAGGATTTTATATCAGTGGCGTAGCCCGGTGTTGCAGGACCCTGGTGCAGGATTTTAAATCAGTGGCGTAGCCCGGTGTTTCAGGGCCCTGGTGCAGGATTTTAAATCAGTGGCGTAGCCCGGTGTTTCAGGACCCTGGTGCAGGATTTTATATCAGTGGCGTAGCCCGGTGTTTCAGGACCCTGGTGCAGGATTTTATATCAGTGGCGTAGCCCGGTGTTGCAGGGCCGTGGCGCAGGATTTTAAATCAGTGGCGTAGCCAGGTGTTTCAGGGTCCTGGTGCAGGATTTTATATCAGTGGCGTAGCTAGGTGTTGCAGGGCCCT
The DNA here is from genome assembly GCA_921293005.1 of Nemoura dubitans. Lineage (NCBI taxonomy): Eukaryota > Metazoa > Arthropoda > Insecta > Plecoptera > Nemouridae > Nemoura > Nemoura dubitans. The sequence goes on from OV121076.1 coordinate 44,071,551, forward strand.
GGTGCAAGATCTTAAATCAGTGGCGTGACCAGGGGCGGGGGGGGGGGGACGCCAGCCTTTTTTTTTTCGTCCCTGCTTCGCACAAAACAGATTTCTTTTTAGTCCCTTGCCAAACACTATGACTAACTTATGGTCATGGACACAGCACTAGATACACGGGAACAAAGAAGCGATGAAATGAGCCAGGAGCGGCCGGCAAAGGGCATTCATTTCACCAGAAACGTGTATTTTTATGCCACAATGACTTTTCAATTTAATACTTTCGGGGGCTGTGCCCCCAGTCCCATTGTGCTTTCTTATTTTAACAATCAGTGCCTTTTTACTTGGAGTACCATCATCTGCCCAAAATGTGACCACATCTTTGGGTACCTAGGTATGTAAATCGGACAATCAATTTTGGCTATTTTGCACATAACGCCCCTGGTTTATATATTTCGCCCCCCCCCCCCCCCCCAGCCACCAAATCTGGCAATGCCACTGTTTTAAATTCGACCCTCCCCCCCCCCCCCCCCTTTGGGCAATTGAGTTTAAGAAATGGAACCCAAAAAGGCAGGGTTCAAAATAAAACCATGCATATTAGCAAAGCAGTTGAGGGGTGGGGGGGGAATTCTGCAAAACATCTTCAAGGAGCATTACAATTTACAGATTTTACCATGTTTTTGAGTTTTTGTCACTAATTTGGTGTCGCAGGCGATAATTTTGCCGTTTCTAAGGCCTCTGTAGCAAAACATTTTGTGGAACGTCGGTGAGCGAAATGCACCTTATTTCCGGAGATGGACTCTCCGATTTACCCATTCAAGGTCGTCGAGCCAATAATCGTGCCACCCTTCACCCCCCCCCCCCCCCCCCCCCCCCCCCCCCCCACCATGAATGGATAAGCCCCTGAGGTGCGATTTTATAACTTATTTTTGTTGGATTTGGCTCGAAATCCCTCAATTTCAAATCACTGCCCGTGTTAAACCATTGGCAATGAAATTGAAAACGAATGTGTTTGAAATCACAAAGTTGCACAATCGCCCCCTCCCCCTGGGCCCTGGTGCGGTCGCTCCAACTGCACCAAGCTGCTCAAGCAATAGCTATAGTACGCCACTGCAGAGCGCTTGAATCACAGCGCCTACTTCAACAACCAGCCAACGCTGTTCATAATTAACAAAGGTACTCGTTCATACACACACACACACACACACACACACACACACACACACACACACACACACACACACACACACACACACACACACACACACACACACACACACACACACATACACACACATACACACACATACACACACATACACACACACACACACACACACACACACACACACACACACACATACACATGAAACAGTGGCCTGTTTTATGTCAATTTGTGTTCCGTAGCGCGGCGTGAAATTGCATTTTGCGCCTGCCTAGAGCCGGTGAAAATCAGTTTACATCTCGCTTGGCCAGAGTCGGCATTGTTCTGCTCCATAGCACGAGATCACGCCGTCGGCGGATGCAACTCGTACTGTTTCTTCGCTTGGAGCAATCTGTCCAGTAATGTGGAGTCTGGTCAGGTCGGCAATGCCTCACCTTCGGTCATTGCTATAGTACGTCTCAGGTTCGGAAGTCCACAGAGCGTTTTTTATATTTCCGCGAGAGCCCTCGTTTTGCACACCCCTTACTCTCCCATTGTGTAGAGTTGGCCGATGTCGGTCTGGAAAACTTGTTTTATAATCAGTAATCTGTTCGGTGCGGTCTTTGCTGCCTGGTCATTATTAAACAAAATATTAAGGCATGCCTATACGAATCTAATGAACGATCAATAATCTGAGTGATCAGTCGTCAAAATAATATGCCATAGTGATTAACTAAATCTTAATTCTGCTTCAATTTTTGAATTTCAAAGTCATGTACAGAATATTTTTTGCCGGGATTAATAATTCTTCGCATTGAACGTCACATAATCAGTGAAAATTATCTTTAAACGCTAAAATTGATTGCGAAACAGGTAGCAGCCCCTTTTTTCCGAATCTTTTTTTATTGAGCTGGCAGCGAACCACTGCCACCTTCAGCAAAGGCTGTGCAAAGTTGAAGTACCTTACCTATCTGCCGGGGCGCTGCCAAAAGAACCTGAGACGTACTATAGCCAGGATGTGTATGCAACTAGCTCAGCGCTAAGATTATATAGTTATGTATTGCTATTTAAAAGATTAAATATATATTAGTCGTTAAATTTCTTAGACTCATGTCTACTATATCCTAACTTTAGCACTAGTTTCCCATATATGAGTCGATTCTAAATAATTAAATTTAAAGTTAAAAGTAGCTTTTCCACTTTAAAGATATATGAAACATGCATCGGGAATGCAGTAAGATCTGGCACGGCCTACTAGTTGCCTATCCCGTACTGGCGCAGTTCATATATACCCAATCGTATATACTGATTTTCCTGGTCCTTGGTCGGAAAAACCAGCGGAAGTTGTATTAAGTTCAAGTGTGGAACCGAAGAACAGAACTAAGCGATTGTTATTTTGTTACGTTATAGTACCTACTAATGCGATTGCTGCGCCTGTTTGCTGCTTGAACAATAAGTTAGTAAACTTCCTCTCGCTGAACGTTTCGCGTATCCTGACTTCCAAATCACGGATGCTGCAGAAATGAGTTTGGGATGAGAATTTGATCATTACACTGCTATATGAGAATCCTGTTTCCACTTTCCGATGTGAAATTAATTATAAAAATGGAGGAAAAGATTTATGCAGTCAGTTCTTAATGGCATAAATTTACATATTGCGATGAAAAAAATATTTTTGCTAACATTTATACCCATCCTTTCCTATTCATATGTTTGGAAGTTCACTCCCCGAGTAAAACAATTAAATTTTCAACCATTCGAATTTCAAAATGTATCAGAGAAATCACTGCCAGGTTAATTGAATCATCCATTAAAATTATTTTTATATTAATTTTATACACAAAAAAGAGCACAAAATTGGTCTGTAAAAATGTTATAAAATACGACACAAATGGCAACTCGCTATATAAACATACAATTACTAATGCATAATTAAATACATTCCGGTGCTTACGTAGATTGGTATGCATACCTATTATGCACAGTAAGTTAAAAAGTATTTATAAACAGTTTCAACTAATCATTCGATTTCAATTTAAAATGCAGATGGGCTAAAAAATGACGGTAGATCTCACACAATCAGAGAAACCAATGTTATATTTTCGCCTTGACAATTCTGACATTCTCGACGGCAGACGTTGAGAATATTTCCGCCCAACAATCTGAGAAAAGTCTCAGAAACTCAGCCCTCATTTCGAGCCGTAATACACCCAGCCCCGGGCACAATGCGAGCACAGAAAATTACGTCCGTGCCAAACTTTATAATTAGTGCGTGCAAATTGTGCGTTCGAATCGTGGGTGTGCGTAGCTCACAGCCGCGGCACGTAGCCGAACGCAGGATCATCGACGCACTCTGCGATCTCAGCACGCACTCAAAACTATTTACCCCCTGAGGACGCCGCAGCTACAGCATCGAGCGGGAAGTGCTTGGAATACTTAACAAGTCGCGTTCATCTGTACGCTTCCAATTTTCCATGCAGCTTGCAAATTGATTTCCAAATCCAATAACGCACTCCAAAGGTCAACGTTAAGGTAATATTAATGTGCAATAGAATCACTTATTGTGTTAAAGCTCAGCCGCATTATAATACCTTTATACCTAAAGATAGCACGAAACAAGAGGAATTGTAAAGGCCTCTAATGCTATTATCTATTTCACATCCTTCCACACATCCTCACTTTCGGTACAAGCTTTCACACGAACGCGATATATGTACCTCCCAAATGCGACCAAATGGCGGACGCTTGTATTCAAATTAGAAAGTCAAATTAGCATCAGGACGTAAATCTACGTGGTTCCACCGTTGCAAGGATGGGGGGGGGGGGGGGGGTCGGGCAACATGAAAGCTCGCCCTAATGGCTCATTTATCTGAAAGCACGCTTGATCTGGCTTCCTAGTGGCCGCCAGAGGGGACCATGCATCTTTGCCGTGCAACTTTTGTCGATTGGATCATCCCGTGGTTTTATCCTCGAGAAGAGAGCCTTCAGGGAGTGAGCGTCATGCAGTTTTGATGTTCAGACACGGCGCCAGTGTTGAGGCTACAGCGTCTTGCATGTTTTTTTTTGGGGCTGATGATTTCACCATTTCGCTAACCTGCAATTCGTTGGTGTGGAGTTCCCGACCCTTTCCAAAAACACTAATGATTCTGGATATTAATGTAGCCCCGGTTGGTTTGGTATATTAAAGTTTGCCCATCTTTTCTGAACCATTTATAGTTAATGTCACTCTTTTAATGCCATCTTGTGATCAAATATTCTCAAACATTGATAACATCCACGGAGCTGTTCCCATTTGTAACATCCCCTCTATAATTGGGTACGACACAATCTATGACCTCCACCCTTCCAGAATGGAGTGAAATTATGACATTTGGAAATGCATATAAAATCTACGAAAAATCACCACCGTAACAAAATGTGACCACGATTACTACCACAGCGCGGCGTATCGCCGTAATAAACAGTGAACTGTGAAGATAATTCAGTGAGTTTCCCAGACGGAGCAAAGTATTGAGTTACAGTGTAACATTTAAAAAAAATGCTGTGACTTTAGAGTTTGGATTTGAATTTACAAAATTACGCTTTAATAACCCACCCTCTCCTCGCAAGCCTGACGTACTTTAAGTACGTTCCCTTACTGAATTTATCAAATGGTTTAACGCAATTCAAGCTTCAAGTTTGAGTAGAGCTTTGGCTCTTGTTAATTGAAACAATGATAGACAAGTTTCTAAACGTCAAGGGGAAAAAACGTTAGGTAAAGCACTGAATCTTCACTTGTGCCAAGTTATTGCGAGTTTTTTTTAACTCCTTACAACAGAATTTGCTGCATGTATCTAAACAAAATTTTCACTGCAATGTCACTGTATTGGCTGAATTCAATTCAACACCTAATTGAGACCCAAACTTACAGTCCTATAAAAGTAAAAGTAAAATATCATAAAAGTAAAGTTTATTAATTTTGAATTCAATAAACCGCATGAAATGTATTTTTTAGAAAACACTTTTCAAAAAAGTACACACTTAATAGAATATTACTCTCAAGAATATTGTGACCGCGCTCATTCTTTCCAATCTACGACAGAAAGAGTTTCATTATAAGTCACTCAAATTATTCATGGAATATCAAAGAGCCTCAGGGTTCTGTATGAGAGTGATGTTTGTCAGAGTCTAACATGTCGTGCACGTACAACGAGACGAAGATAAGAAGATTACATTTTATACTTTGAGCTGCAAGTGAAATGTATTGGATAAAGCAACATCGCAAATCTGTTTTCGTATACGCGAATTGTTTTTTTCGCAGGACGAATACATTAAATTGGTAACGGCGGCCGTCACCAGACACAGCTCAAGTCTGTTAACAGAAACATCAGCGCCGTCATCTTCGCTGTTTTGGTTCTGACGCAACCTGACTTGTGTATAAAATGCCAACATGGGATGGGGTATCTATAGTTTCGCTCTGTGGCTTTCGTTTGGGCCCGAATGCAGAGTCGACACTGAGTGCGCACTCAGAGCTCACTTAGTTGGCATTTGTAATGATAAATTGTCCCCTAAGTGCGCACTGAGTGCGGACTCAGTGTGAGTGCGCACTCAGTGTCGACTCTGCCTTCGGGTCTTAGACTTGCCAAGAAAATAAGCTCATGACGAGTATAATGTCCCTGCTGAAAAATCTTATCTAAGATCTTGCAAGATCTTGCAAGATCTTCTCAAGATCTTGCAAGATCGTGACACAAGATATTGTGTCAAGATCATACAAGATCTTATAAGATCTGGCAAAATCTTGTCAAGATTTGTCACAATATTGAGACAAGATCTTGCAAGTTCTTGTCTCAAGATCTTGTCTCAAGATCTTGTGGGAAATCTTGTAATATTTTCCAAAATCGTGGCAAGATCTTTGATGAGCGTAGCGAGCGAAGCGAGCGAAGCGAAATCATCAATTTCTCTACTGCTAAAAAAAACACTTGGTGTGTGTTTGTTTGTATGTGTGTTTGCGCGCGCTCTACAGGCCAAACGCCTGCTTCGAGTGGGATGCAATTTTCAGGGTGTCTACTTTTGTTCTCAACTTAGACCCCCTGCGTTTTTCAAGAAAATCCTCCACACCCTTCACTTTCAAAGCAGAAAAAAGAGCAAAATTCGACAATTGGGCATGTTTGGAAAAGTACGGAAATTTATTTAAAAGTGCGTATTTTTTTCAAATGTTCTCAATTTCGATTTGCCTTTGGAAACCATCGAAACCAAATCGAAACATCACACCAGATTTTTCCCAATAAAAACCAACCCAAGAAAACCCAATAAAAACCCTTGGGCATGAGTTACATCTATGTATTAACATGCACAATGCTCAATGATCTCAAAATGAGCATACTCCGCTACCCTACAGCTCGGACAGAAACAAAGAAAAGTCAGAATCGTTTACATTTTCATGTGATCAGAATTTTTGAGAAAGCATTGGTCCGGCTTGCTGCTCCATGATTTGCATAGGCTTCTTGCCTTAATCTTTTTTTGCGCTATATACAAACCGCTACGCTCATCTTCAACGCAACACAAATTGCGTTCGCCCTAGTATAAGATCTTGAGACAAGATCTTGCAAGGTATTGGCAAGATCTTATAAGATCTTGCAAGATCTTGCAAGATCTTGGTAAGAATTTTCAGCAGGGGTATTCGGTATTGCGAGCATAATGCCTAGTTTAGTGCTACCTTCTGCCAGCGAGCGTACGCAACGCGTCGTAAAACTATCAACCAATCAGCGTGTCCGATTTGGGCGCGTCACAACACTGCAACTCAAGTTGCGAAGGCTCCGCGACACGCGGGCAAAATATTGAACCTGTCCAATATCTTGACGCGACGCAACCATTTTGCAGCAGCGGCGTTTTCGTAACGCCTTTTCGGAGTTAAAGAGAAGGCACGAGAACACGGTGTGGCGTCCATCTCATGAGGAATTTCTGCATTACAATTGCTTCAATGCGAAAACACACCTGAAAAACTCATTTTGAGGTTAGTCGGCCATTTTGCGCGGTTTTGCAGCGCCACTGTCGCTGCCCGTTTGAGTTGTGGAGGATTTTTGATAGCACTAAACAAGGCATAAGGTTCGCGTATATAGTATCCCAACATCTCAGATTATTTTGTCAGCAGCGAACCGCTCTTCTACAGTGTTATAAAATAGGCCCAATGCCCCGAGGCGCTGATAAAAGAACCTGAGACGTACTTTAGTCAGCCTGTGAACTAGCGATTGCCGGCGGCCGCAGCGAGATGTATGGCAAATCAAAAGAAAATCGAGAAGAGTTTTTCCGCTACTGCACTCTTTTAATGCCGTGGTTAAAGTGCTACCTGTGCTTTGTCTGATATAAAAGACTTGCACGTGCGCTCATCATTATCGTGCTTCGTTTTAGACACACACGAACGCACACGAAAGCACACGAGCACACACGAGCAGTTGGATATTTTGTGCCCGAAGCCGTTCGGGAAAGCGCCGGCGGCGCCATCTGCATTTCCCTGGCGCGCGGCAGTGGCTCTTTAACCTTCGATCACTGCTCCGGTACGGGATATGCAACTAGTGTGCCGTGCCAGCTCTCACTGCTCCGGTACGGGATAGGCAACTAGCATGCCGTGCCAGCTCTCACTGCTCCGGTACAGGATAGGCAACTAGTATGCCGTGCCAGCTCTCACTGCTCCGGTACGGGATAGGCAACTAGTATGCCGTGCCAGCTCTCACTGCTCCAGTACGGGATAGGCAACTAGCATGCCGTGCCAGCTCTCACTGCGCTCAACATGGATGTTGCCGTTTTTACTTTTTCTTAAAATTGAATAAACATAAAAAAAAAAAAACAAGGGGATTATTTAGCTACTTCTAAAATTCAATTTAATTATTTAGATTGGACTAGTAAATATTTAATCTTTTAAATAGCAAAACATAACGACATAATGATGGTTATAGAGTTGATCTGACCGATGAACTCAGCTGGTAAGGCCTATACTTTAACGTTGCATGGGAAACATACAGCGCTGAGCTTGTTGCGTATCCCGGCTAGCAGTGGTCGCAGCTGTAACAGTGTTCAACTGCGAGCTAATTAGGTGCTTTTCACTGCGAAAGAGTTTTGCCATGCGACGGGATTCCTCCAGCGCTACAATGGCGCATCATTACGCTTTTATTTGCGAAACTCGGCTTCGAAGTTTTCTTATACACACCTATACATGCATTTTCATATATTTTTATTTCTAATAAATGTGATCTGTAAGATTGTTTCCTAGAACTCATTTCAATTTTATTTTCGACGCTTCGAGGCACGTGGGGCTTGGGTATTCAAAAATAAATATTAATATCGGTGAGCTATATAGGTATAATACGCTTTTCCTATCTAGGTATAATGTATAATGAATATTGCATACCTATATATTTGGCATCAAAGCTCTTCGCCACATTGTAACACAATATAATCATATGTATTTTTTTTATTTGAAACCCATTTCGGAAATTTAATAAGTATGGTCTGTAACTTTATTTTTCAACAACTGTCAAATGTACCAATTTATATTTTGTGTCAGCCATAATCTATGGTTTTTGCTTTGTTTTGTACCATAGGGCGTTGCGAACGCAATTTGTGATGAGTTGAAGATGAGCGTAGCTGTTTGTATGTGGACATCGGTGAACGTCTTCAGCATTAAAATTACTTTAATTATTCAATAATGGGATAGGAAAATTATGATTCAAAGGGATTTTGATGAAATTTCGTTTGACAGAGGAAAAATATTGCAAAAATACGATTAAAAAGATAACTATAAAAGTCATGCACACCTAAAACTTGCACGAATGCTTAACATTTTAGAACGATTCACATCTTTGCAAAGTTTCGTAAAAAAATATTCAGAACTTTTTGCTCTACGACGTCAGTCAATTGCCGGTAGTTTCAAAAAATTCGTAAAAATTTCGTTTGCTTCAAAATTGCAGGGGGTCCAATTTAAAAACAATGGGAGGTACCCTGAAAATGTATCATTTTCGGAGCAGACGTAATGTCGAGTCGCAAAAACATTGTACTCGTGGTTAAAGTTAAAGCTTGCCTAGACTTGAAGGCAGCCGAGGGTGAACCCGGTGCCTCGTGACCTTGACTGACGTAGGCTGCTAATTTTAAGACGAAGCTTGCCTAGCTTGGAGGGCAGACATAGGTTTACCCGGTGCCGCATGAAGTTTACCATCATTGTATGACAGGCTGATGACGAAGCTCAGCCTTTCTGGAAGGGTGGATGACGAAGGATTCGTATCCCGGTTTTGTAGCATATTTTCCAGCTTCGTCTTCCTTCCATACATAAGTGACATTTTTAGGGCAGTGAAATTAAAGGGCTCATCGGAAAAAGTAATACATTATTTGTATTTTGTCGGTCTGACGACAAACCTATGCGAAATTTTACCTGTTATCAAATATCTACTTTAAAGTGTTTCCAGCAAGCCGGTTCAATGAGCTGTGAACTCGGGCCGCTTCCTTCACCGCATACTGGATTCACTTTCCAGGCAACACCTTTGGTCGGATCGCTTACTTCACCGCGTACTGGATTCACTTTCCAGGCCACACCGTTGGTCGGATCTCGACGAAACCTTCACCTGTGGAATCCTCACACTTCTGGCAACAAATTGACACCCTTGGCATTCCGGAAAATTTCACTCGGCAATTACTAACAAGAGTTTTAAAATAACCCTGTTAAGCCGTCCATTGAAGGATTTACTTATATGGTAGCTGTAAGCTAAGAATTTACCTCTTACTGGATTCTCTTTCAGGCCACACCCGTTATCAGATCGCGACGAAACAAATATCTACGGAATCCTCACACTTTTGACAACCAATTGAATATTTCAGAACCTCGAATTATCTAATGCAAATTCAAAAAAAGTTTAATTCAATTTACCTCAACAACCATCAACGTCTCTACAGTTAACACGCATTCCAACATTGACGGTAGGAGGAAACTTTTTTTTGCCGAAACAGATTGCAGCGATCGAGACTCGACGATGCGAGCGAGAGGTGGTATTTCCTCCCAGAGGAAACGCCCTGCCTCCAATCGACGAGATCAAAGAGTTGATGGTAGATTATTCGACTATGAAGTCGCGGTCTCTTAGCATCAAGGCAGTCTGTCTTTGACTTGTTACTGCGCGACGTGTTTCATAAAATACATTATATAGTTCTGAATTTCAAACGCTCGTAGTCTCAAAAATTTATGTTTAGCCAAGCAAGATTGTGCTCTTTCATATAAAAGTATGAAAGTCACCCTTTGCCTGTTTACTTTGTCTCTAGATTGAAAAATTTTCCTTTTATATACACTAATTTGGGAAATCTTTCGAATAGATGCGAATATTAGTACACCACTAAAGTTTTAATAAGTATGTTTCATGTAAAATCTTATGATAAATTTTAACTTTATAGACAACCTTGCATAAGTTGGTGTATGTTATTATTTATAATCCTACTTCAAAGGCAATGCCTTAAATAATCCGAAATTTCATTTAAAGTTTCCCGACTGCCGTGCCCTTATGTAGATGATAGCATCGAAATTTATAAAACCTGTCTACAGTATATACATATACCTAAACCTTCCGGAATCGCACTACTAAGAGATTTCACAGCGCCCTGCACGAGAAGATCCGGCGAACTAGTAACGCCAAAAACTAATCCAGCGAACTATATAACGCCAAACACTATTCCGGCAAACTATATTATAACGCAGAAAACTAATTCGGTGGATTATAATATAACGCCAAAAACTAACCCGGCGAAATATATAACGCCAAAAACTAGCCCGGGGAAATATATAACGACAAAAACTTATCCGGCGAACTAAATAACGCCAAAAACTAAACTGTCTTCCGCGGAAGAGATTCATTCGCCGCGGAGAATCCCTTTTCGAAACTTGCATTGAACAGTTTGTTCCATTAGCCGCATCTTTCTCTCCTCAGCCACAGGATCCCTGTGCCTGCGACAGTGTCCTTAATTCCACAACCTGGCGCCGTAAGGTCCTTGAAACGGACATACCGCAGTAAACCATTCCCAACCGGACAATATTTAGATGCTGCTCAAAACATGAACATAGCAGGTAAATTGTTGCTATCCAGAGGTTGTTGATAATGAGTACATAATCTGTACTTTTGCTTGCTCCTCATTAAAATACATTACGAGCGCCAGAAATAATTTTTCGAATATTTTCCACGCGACGCGGGTTTGTTTTCCAGTCCCGTGACTCTTTGCTAGCTTGCACTGCTGGGCATGCACTGCTGGGCTTGCACTGCTGGGCTTGCACTGCTGGGCTTGCTATGCTGGGCTTGCTATGCTGGGCTTGCTATGCTGGGCTTGCTATGCTGGGCTTGCACTGCTGGGCTTGCTATGCTGGGCTTGCTATGCTGGGCTTGCTATGCTGGGCTTGCACTGCTGGGCTTGCTATGCTGGGCTTGCAATGCTGGGCTTGCTATGCTGGGCTTGCTATGCTGGGCTTGCTATGCTGGGCTTGCTATGCTGGGCTTGCTATGCTGGGCTTGCTATGCTGGGCTTGCACTGCTGGGCTTGCAATGCTGGGCTTGCTATGCTGGGCTTGCTATGCTGGGCTTGCTATGCTGGGCTTGCTATGCTGGGCTTGCTATGCTGGGCTTGCTATGCTGGGCTTGCTATGCTGGGCTATGCTGGGCTTGCTATGCTGGGCTTGCTATACTGGGCTATGCTGGGCTTGCACTGCTGGGCTTGCTATGCTGGGCTTGCTATGCTGGGCTATGCTGGGCTTGCTATGCTGGGCTTGCTATGCTGGGCTATGCTGGGCTTGCACTGCTGGGCTTGCTATGCTGGGCTTGCTATGCTGGGCTTGCTATGCTGGGCTTGCTATGCTGGACTTGCTATGCTGGGCTTGCTATGCTGGGCTTGCACTGCTGGGCTAGCTATGCTGGGCTTGCTATGCTGGGCTTGCAATGCTGGGCTTGCTATGCTGGGCTTGCTATGCTGGGCTTGCTATGCTGGGCTTGCACTGCTGGGCTTGCTATGCTGGGCTTGCACTGCTGGGCTTGTTATGCTGGGCTTGCTATGCTGGGCTTGCTATGCTGGGCTTGCTATGTTGGGCTTGCTATGCTGGGCTTGCTATGCTGGGCTTGCTATGCTGGGCTTGCAATGCTGGGCTTGCTATGCTGGGCTTGCTCTGCTGGGCTTGCTATGCTGGGCTTGCACTGCTGGGCTTGCAATACTGGGCTTGCTATGCGGGGCTTGCTATGCTGGGCTTGCTATGCTGGGCTTGCTATGCTGGGCTTGCTATTCTGGGCTTGCTATGCTGGGCTTGCTATGCTGGGCTTGCTATGCTGGGCTTGCTATGCTGGGCTTGCTATGCTGGGCTTGCTATGCTGGGCTTGCTATGCTGGGCTTGCTATGCTGGGCTTGCTATGCTGGGCTTGCTATGCTGGGCTTGCTATCCTGGGCTTGCTATGCTGGGCTATGCTGGGCTTGCACTGCTGGGCTTGCTATGCTGGGCTTGCTATGCTGGGCTTGCTATGCTGGGCTTGCACTGCTGGGCTTGCTATGCTGGGCTTGCTATGCTGGGCTTGCACTGCTGGGCTTGCTATGCTGGGCTTGCTATACTGGGCTTGCACTGCTGGGCTTGCTATGCTGGGCTTGCTATGCTGGGCTTGCTATGCTGGGCTATGCTGGGCTTGCACTGCTGGGCTTGCAATGCTGGGCTTGCTATGCTGGGCTTGCTATGCTGGGCTTGCTATGCTGGGCTTGCTTTGCTGGGCTTGCTATGCTGGGCTTGCTATGCTGGGCTTGCACTGCTGGGCTTGCTATTCTGGGCTTGCTATGCTGGGCTTGCTTTGCTGGGCTTGCACTGCTGGGCTTGCTATGCTGGGCTTGCAATGCTGGGCTTGCTATGCTGGGCTTGCTATGCTGGGCTTGCTATGCTGGGCTTGCTATGCTGGGCTTGAACTGCTGGGCTTGCTATGCTGGGCTTGCTATGCTGGGTTTGCTATGCTGGGCTTGCACTGCTGGGCTTGCTATGCTGGGCTTGCTATGCTGGGCTTGCTATGCTGGGCTTGCTATGCTGGGCTTGCTATGCTGGGCTTGCACTGCTGGGCCGCAAAAACCTGAACTTCAGCAGACTTTGGCCCAAATGCTCGCTGCTGGGGGGTACCCAGAAAGCCCAAATCAAATCTACAATAACTTGATAGTAGGCCAAATGACACTTGGTTAACATTCTCGACTGAGCCTGGTTGCTCCTGGATCTCCCGTGGTTTCGGCTCCATTTGGATTGCATGGCTTTTGCGTATAAATCTGTAAGTCTTTTAAATGCTTTCACGGATCGTTTTTTGAGCCATATGCAAGGATATACGTTTGTATTAAGTCTAATCCCATTGGTAATAAGTCATAACGTTGCCAAGATGCCGGTGTCACTGCCGGTGTCGGTGTAGGTTCCAATATGCTCAAATGCACTCAGCCAAATCACTTCAGATTCTGACGTCCCTAAAGTCAATCATTTCAGTTTGAGTATCGGCAATTTTGCTGCCAAACCTCAGCCAAAACTGTGAACGCGAGTCGGTTTCCAGAACCCCTTGGCACTCTGCGAGGACCTCGAATGCACGTTGCATATACGGAAAGCTATAGCGACGGGAAAACGTAATCCCGGCAATGGCAAGAGAGTGCGCCTCCTGTAAGGGCGATCGATAGCCTCCTTCAAGCCCGTGTCACCTGGCCACTGCCGACAGAGTCATTAGTGACACTTGCCTTCACCCTGTAATTAAAAGTCTCTCTCGCCCCAGTTATGCACTCTTCTTTGGCTGCAAATTGAAACAACGCCACCGCGCCATCCGTGGGATTGAGTGTCAGCGAGGTGTAATCCAATTTGAATATTTTAGAAAAAGAGCGCGGCGTGCGCGCAGTTGAAAATACAATTAAACGAAACACGAAGAAATTCTTTGTAATCATTTCACGCTTCACGCGTGAAACAAAATAAAAGTCAGCTGCAGTTTGCCACGTCACTATATTATTTCCCGGTGAAAAAGTCTACTAAAAATATGAACGAATGCGAGAAAACTGCATTATAAACATGCATATATTTTCACACGAATTCGTTTTGCATAATGTATGGATGGCGTTGCATAATCATGCGCTCGCCTCTGGGTTATTGTTAAACAGCATCGCCGGTACGGTACGGTGCGCAAAATCGCGTCTGTGCATGTGTGCAGTTTAAACAGTGCAAATCGGGGCGGTGTGCAAGTGTGCGCATCGAGATTCGAGAAGAAGCATTGTTCACGGTTTGTGTTCATGCTTGCGACTTGCGTCCCTGTGCGGCGCAGTTTAAAGTTTAGTCGATTATTTCCGCTCCAATGAACATACACGATTTGACGAGCATGTAGGCAAACATAATATATATACGATTACCCTGATTTTCCACTCCCATACTAAAGCAGCTACGCGAAAGACCGCCCGAAATAATAGTTTCGCCGGCAGTCAAGGGATGGAACCACTGTTTGTTGTTATACCACCTGTTACCAAGGTAACTGTAACCACCTGAGGAGCATTGGGTCCCTTGATTATAATTGACCTTGTGCCATGGCCTGGTAGATGATGTTAAAACAGGTTGCCAACGCACCCCAGCGATTGCGGGCGAAATAACTAGCACCAAATTTTTGCCGTAGCCATACCTAGGTAAAGGTGGAAATCTGGATAACCTTATGTCTGTAGTCGAGGTTATGATTGTTTGGCGGTCGTTCGGTTCTTGAAACAACGAAAGCAAAGGGGTTGGTTTTCTGACGAATTGCATTTTCAGTAACGTTTGCCAGGTAAAAATTATATCCACAAGACTGTGCATTCCATCTATTTACGCTACGGGCAAGACTGAAAATCCCGATTAGTATACATAACTTCGTAACGTTTCATTATCTAATCTCATTACAACAAGATTTCGAAGAACTTGTTAGTTCACACTACAGCATCACCGTCGCTCACTAATAATTTGCAGTCTTATAACGAAACTACACATACAAGACTGCTTTAATTGGTAAATAATGGTCCCGGGCTAATTATTTTATCACATCCTTGTAGAGATTTCAGTCGGAACATACATGAACATGAAGTAGGTAGGTAATTGTTTAGTTGGTGTGGCAGAGGTACGGTTTATTTGCAAGGAAATGGTTTCTACGTCCCGAGCCGGAACAAAATAAAATAAAACGCAACAAAAACAAGAAAAGATAAACAAAACTGTGTCCTCTACATGTGTGGGGTTAATCTAGTGAATAAATGTATTTTTTTTCTATCATTTAGCAGTGTGTATATATACAGCTGGGCCAGTTCCCACAATGTTGTGATCGCTTAAAAATTGCCACGAATTGATATTTCATACGTAGCAAGTACCATTTTCTTTGCAGTTCATCGCTAAAAAAAATATATATTTATATATTGCAAAATAACAGCAACAAACAATAAAGCTCCATTTAAGTTTTCATGGAAAACGCCTTAACAGCGACCATTTCAAGCTATTCCAGGACCCTAAACGAAAACAAATGACCCCATCCCGTATGTTTATATAAGTATATATATAAAAAAAACACATCAGGCATCTCGATATCTCAACAGCCCATTCTATCCCACGCTCAACTCAACAGCACACCGCAATTTTACTGCAAATTGTCTCATAGCCTCCCCCACCCCCCTCCAATCCACCCACCGTGCCCACAATGGCCGATATTTCCCATCTGGAGACGTCGTCGTACCCCATCTTAGTGAACCACCCAGACAACAAAGAGCTGACATCAACCGACGACAATGGACGCCTGTCGCTTCGCGTTATATATGTGTGTGTGTGTGTGTGTGTGTGTGTGTGTGTGTGTGTGTGTGTGTGTGTGTGTGTGTGTGTGTGTGTGTGTGTGTGTGTGTGTGTGTGTGTGTGTGTGTGTGTGTGTGGAACACTACGTCGCAGTTAGCAGTATGCAGCGTCACAGGCAGTAGGGAAGTTCCGGGTGTACAGGGATACACAAGGGTAAACATGGGTATACAAGGGTATACAAGGATACATGCGGCATATACGCATCTTTCCCTCTCCCCTACCAACCCCACAAGTTTAAGCATATTCTCATATTTATTTACTGAAAATTCTCAGTATAGGGCAAACCTTTGCGTCTTCTTTGATCGTTTTGCCTAAATTTACTTTTAAATACGCACTTCTTAAATTTAAAATGAGCACGTTTAAATGAGTACACAATGGTAAACAAGGGTAAACAAGGATACATGCGGCATATACGCATCTTTCCCTCTCCCCTACCAACCCCACAAGTTTAAGCATATTCTCATATTTATTTACTGAAAATTCTCAGTAAAGGGCAAACCCTTGCGTCTTCCTTGATCGTTTTTCAAAATTTACTTTTAAATACGCACTTCTTAAATTTAAAATAAGCACGTTTTAACAAAAGTATGCTTCAAATTTGAGATGTTGAGTCTTAGAATTTCAAAAGATTTCTCCCACAAACTAAACCCTTCCGCGAAAAAACCGCGAATATCCGCCTTTATTTCCAACACTCTACCCTTTGGTTGCGACGCCGACGCCGACGCCGACGCCGACGCCGACGTCTCCGATGTGACCCACATGGCAACCGAACGGCGAGGACCGGGTCCTTACATGGCGTCTGGCTGTAAGGATCAACGAGTCACGTGACTTCCGAGGAAATCCTGGCATTCTTTTCATGGTGACTTCATTTTACACTCGGATGGCGGGAAATCGGATGGTGCCTGCAAATCCATGGGTTTATCGGATATCTGTATAGTTTTTCCCCGTCTTTTCGAGCTGTGAGACGGATGTTCGTCTTTGAAACGTGTTCACTGCAGCATTTCAGCGTAGCCGTATGGTTCGATATAATGGTCAATCAAACGAGGGCGCCACCGTCACTCGTATAATATGTTTGAGTGCGTTTACTCTCGGTTCGGTAGATTAAAAGGGAAACAAATACAATGATCTCGTGTATATAATAGCTGCCAAAAGTAGTCATAAAAAGTGCGAACAAAATTGCCGTAACTACTTTCGAACAAAAGTCTAAATTTTCCCGTATTCTGGTCAAATTTAATATCCTGGGCAAATGAAAACGGTATTTTGATAGCAACTCTAGGCATCAAATTCAGTGCGAATATTTGTACAGATCCCACCCCTGGGCACCAATTGTAGTGCGAATGTTTTTAAGATCCCACCCCTGGGAACCAATTGTAGTGCGAATATTTTTAAAGATCCCATCCCTGGGCACCAATTGTAGTGCGAATATTTTTAAAGATCTCACCTATATTGAGTACCTCTTGTCATGACATCCCTCAAACACTTACTGCCAAGGCTTAAAAAAAGGCACAGCGAACGTTTAGCACGTTAAAACGTGAGCAACGGCCGTTCTCCTGTTGACTACAACAAAGGAAAGGAGCTGTTAACGTAAACAGTTCGTTATCCTGACAAGCGCTCTCTTCAAAAATGGCGTCTTCAAATTCACGACTCAAATCCCATCGCAATGCTTCTGGTCGGCAAAGGCACATTATTTACACACTGTGTGTGTGCAGTGTGCACAATGCTCGAAACAGAAATTAGAATTCTCTGCGCTCACGCTTATCTCGGAAACGTGCTCAATTATTAAACGGAAGGATTATTCCCTTTGCCGCTATGTATACTTGCAACCCAATTACCTTTCCAGTGCCAGGACGAAAAACAAAACAGGTCAAGCTTTACGCGCTGCAGCCAGTGGTGTAGTGCTGGAAATAAAGGTGGGTGAACGCTACTTTTTCGTCAATCGGGGGATGGGGCGATGAGGGGCATTAAAAATGAATCTGAATTCTTATTTCCACATTTTCGTCATTATCAACATGCCCTATTTTCACACATCAAGCATTGATGTTTGGCGCTTACGACTATTTTCGCTTGGGTTTCACAAAAACACGTCCACATATATCTCGATTTGCGCCTCAAATCAGAATGGATAAACGGGTAGCGGGCTAATGGGTGTGCTATGGGTGGGTGGGAAATGGGATAGATATTGTGAATGGGTACCTATAGGGTACCTTTTGCGAGTTTTCCATACTTGTTCTATGTTCAACACTTTTTATAGATGTAAAGAGCTAAACATAGAACAAGTATGGAAAACTCGCAAAAGCTAGACAATTAAAAACTAGAACTTCACGTAGGTACCAGCGTATACCAGCGTATTTCTTTAAAATAAAGGTGAGTATACACGCTAATTTCGAAAATAAAATGTGAGTATACGCCGCATTCCTGCGTACACCCTGGACTACGCCACTGGCTGCATCCCAGCTCACAAAGCACCGCCTTCCAATTCTCCGAAGCCATCGCTTTCGCTCAAATATGCACCGCCTTTGTGTCCGCTGCAGACGCTGTCGACCTAAGACCTTGTAAGACACGGCCGCTAGAATGCACTAGACACTATGTTAGTTATTCATAATAGACATTACTTCGTGTTCGAGCGCTCTCTGAACACGATGTAGACGGCACAAAGGACGTGACGACGCCGACGCCGGCGCCGATGCCGACGCATAGGTGAACAAACAGCGATGAGGTCCCTTTCATCCTGTAGGGAAGAGCGCGGGAGAAACCCACTGGACTGTGACACTGTTGTGTGATTCGAAATGGAAGGGAAAGAGGGATTGTCTTGAAAAACGCATGGGTTTCACGTTTGTAACAAATGAAAATACGCCCAAAAATTCGGAGAAGGCATTCGCTCTTAAGAGCTCACAAAAAAACACACACTCGCACACAAATGACTCTTTTGCGGGTCGTGAAATTAATTAACTGCGATGAGTGTTCAGTCCACTCATTTTCACTTGTCCTCCTTCCACGCCTGTGTTAATATTGGTGTCACGAAATTTTACGGTGTATCGGGACTACGGAATTCCGACATCCAGGAAATGAGAAAAGTGCACTAGATTTTATTGCTAGGTCATGAAACGAATGAGACTTTTAGAACTATCCAGTGATTTTTGTCGTTGGGAAAGCTTCTATATACCTACCTAAAACGTAGGTATGCATACTGAAATGAATACCAAGAACTTTTTGATGAGCGAAGCGAAATAATCAATTTCACTACAGCTAAAATAAACACTTGTTTGTGTTAGTTTTTTTGTTTCTTTGTTTGTTTGTATGTTTGTTTGCGTGCGTGCGCTCTACAGACCAAACGCCTGCCTCGATTGCGATGAAAATTGTAAGGTGTCTACTTTTGTTCTCAACTTAGACCACATGCGTTTTCAAGAAAATCTTCAGTTTGTCAGAAATTTTGTCAATTTCGTGCATGCAAGTTTTTGAAAGTAAATCCGCGACAGAAATTAATCTCCAATGGCTTTTGATGAGCGTAGCGAGCGTAGCGAGCGAAGCGAAATCTTCAATTTTACTACTGGCAAAAAAAAGCACTTGTGTGTGTTTGTTTGTTTGTATGTGTGTTTGCACGCGCTCTACAGGCCAAACGCCGGTGCTT
This sequence comes from Nemoura dubitans, assembly GCA_921293005.1. Lineage (NCBI taxonomy): Eukaryota > Metazoa > Arthropoda > Insecta > Plecoptera > Nemouridae > Nemoura > Nemoura dubitans. The sequence goes on from OV121076.1 coordinate 44,091,129, forward strand.
CGATTGCGATGAAATTTTCAGGGTGTCTACTTTTGCTCCTCTGCCGCTGCGCCCATACGCTCATTTTCAACGCGAACACTTTGGCAGCGTTTCCTCGTTAAATGGAAGAGGCAAGATTACCAAAGATGGCAATGGAAATTAAGTACGAAAAACGGGGAGTTGGGAGACCAAGAGAGAGATGGATCGACCAAGTGAGAAGACGTCGAAGTACGATGAGAAAACTGGGAAGAAGTAAATAATACAGCAAAATGGTGGGATAATAAGGAAAGGTGGATGGAGCTGGTCAATAGGGAAGAAATTGATGAAGAAATCAGTAGAGAAAAGATTAGTTAAAATGTAAAAATTTGTGTATGGTAGCTCGAGTACACATTGCAGGAAAGAGAGCTTTTATTTTGGTGTTTTTACATTTCTCTACCTGTTAAAGTTAATGGAATAGAGGAATAAAGATGTAAAAAAAAAAAAAAAAAAAAATCCAGTTAAGGAATTATTTTTTTTTGTGCTCACAATAATTCGAAGACCAAGAGCAAGTCCAAAACCAATTGACTGGCTAAGAGAATACGATACGGCATCAGTGTGATGCATTTTCTAGTAATTTGTCTTGCCTCCGTGGCTCTGGCTAGATGTGCGGTATTTCTCTGTGGGTACAAAGGGCTAGGTGGGCCAGGCTACCTCGGGCTACTGCTGAGCCCGCATCCTACACCTGTATATATTATAATGTGCTCATCCAAATGCCGGCATTAATCCTAGCGTGAAGGACTTCCGTGCTAATTAATTAGTCTCTGATCGCGACGCGGTGGCTGCAAGTTGTTCAGCGAGTCGGAGCGGCTAAGCTGCGATTCGAAATCCGAGAGCCGGGGGTGAAAAATTGTGCAACCAACTTTGTCTGCTGGTGGTCTGACGGTAATTTTTAATTGGACAGTATAGGGTTGGTTTTTCGAGAGATTTTCTGAATTTATACGGCCTCGATTCGCTGGCAATTAAAAAAAAAAAAGCTATGATGGTTAATTAGTGTTTAATTAATTTTCTTGGATTAATTTTCTTTTGTTTGTTCGTTGGGTCATTTATATATTTCAGAATTCTTAGTGACAGTTTTATGCTTTTCAGTTTGAACGTTAAACTTTGTACACGAATTAATTTCGAATAGGAACTGCGAATGATGTATATTTGAAATATCCATTGTACTGCACTGCGAACAATGACAACAATGAACACCTAAGCCATCTGGAGCTCCATTTCGGGATCGCTCTAGCTGCGCCTTTCCCGGCCGACTTGATCATATTATGGGATCCCGCCAAGTTTGCAAACTCAGATGCTTGGGAAATTGAATAATAGTTTTACCGAGCTTCTGAAAACTCCCGGCGAAAGTTGAAACGAGAGCGCAGCAATCGCGTTAGCTCTCACCTGATTACTTTTGTGTGTACACATTTTAAATTACTAAAGACGCCCCACTAAACTCTATCCATGCCGCAAGAAAATACAACACTGGAAACTTTCTTGGCGATGAAATTATACGATAACTTGCTTAGTATGAAAAAGTCGTGTTTTTTTGCATGGGTTTTTTAATTTGCTGTGTGCGTAATTGTAAAATTAAAAAGTAAATTCTGTATCTTTTCTTTTCCTGGGAAATGCCGAGGACTTCACGTAATGCTCATTCTGTTTCGAAGCCATCAGACTTGGCAAAAGCGTGCCTCTTTGGTGGTCAGTTTGCGAACCAATCAAAAGTATGTACAGGTACACACAATCAATCACCTGGACCGATTGCATAAATACAACATGCCGATGGTGAGTGCATTTGATTAAACAATCGTTCGTCGATTGGAATGGAGAATAAAACATAAATAACTCGCGGTGCTTGCATTGTGCTCTATCCATTTGGTAAGTATTTTATTTTCTGTGCACCCAGATTCGCAATTGCAACTAACAAACAACAATAGTATAGCAAACGCGACCGCCGGCAAAATACTGGATGTCCTCGTAGCGCAAAGTTGGTCTTTCGTAGAGTCACATTTAATTATACACACCGCTAATTCCAATTTAAATTCATCAACAAGTTTTTTGTTTCTATATTCATTGGGTGTTCGATGCTAAATCGTAATGATGCACACATTGCAAACAGCCAAAGACTCAAACATATGCATACTTTTAACAATTTTTAACGAGATAATTATGAACTCCCGCGTATGTTCAGCCTAGAAACGGAAAAACTGCACTCACGAACGCGGTTTCGAGGCCCAGTCCAGAATGGCAACCCGCTATACATTATTTTCCTAAGTATCTACTTTGTCCCCGGACTTTCAGGGGAACCGGAAACCCGCTCTTCCGCTTTCTGAGACATTTATTACAGGGAGTGTGGTGCCCATCTCTTATATAAATACACCCAACGCCATATATACAAACATAACTACCAAGTACTACAGAATTTACTTCGCTGTTCTCATAAGCTGAGAAAATTAATAAGCTAATTGAGATACCCGTATAGAGCTGTACAGCTGAATGTTTACTAGGAGTGTATAATGTATTTAAGCCCAATTAAATTTGTAGAGAGCTTTGAGAAGATTTATATTGAAGTAGTTATACGCCGATTTAGTTAATATTGAGCATAATCACATCGAAGTTCCATCGCTGCAATGATTTGTAGTTTCCTCGATGCCAATTGTGTAACAATAACATAGTTATCCATTAAAGCTGAGTATATACAGCTGGCAATGTCAGTGACACTATGTCATCTACATTGGCTCTGTACCAATCATAGACTCCATGTCAGAGTCGCGAACACGACGTCATGCACATCCAGAGTCTCTGGTTGGTGCCAGAGCCAATGTTCATGACATCGTGTCACTGCTGTATATACTCAGCTATGCATGTCACTGAACACCTGAAACCCAGTTTATTTTGTAATGTTTTTCCGAGTCTCGATAAGTCGACTATGACGACTGCAACAAAATCACCAGGTACGTCGCAATGGCACCAGACATCGCGCAAATCAATCCAAAGTCCAAATCAAAACAACCAAACGCCGAAAACGTCATCTTCACGCTGTCAATCTGTCGCTGAAAAAGCGTTAGCTCGTCGTACACGTCTCTCTCGACGGCGTCCCGATCCATAATCATCTCCTGGATCACAACCGTCGTGTTCTTGTACTCGTTGCACGTGACCGCCGCGACGGCAGCCAGCGTCAACGCCAACGCTAAGTAGCCGAGCGCCCAGATCAGTTTAATGACCAGCAGCGAATAAAGGAACGTCTCGCTGAAGCGCGCTTCTTCTCGCAAGGCGGGCCGCAGAACGAAGTACAACGGCACGAACATGCCGTGGACGACGCTGAAGAACGCCGCCACGAAGCTGAGTAGCAGCGGCAAGCCGTTGATGTCGTTCAGTGTGACAGAGAGCTGGAACAGCTGGAAGTGCGCCTCTTTCAGCGTCTTGATCCTTGTGGCGTCGCCGCGGTCCCGATCGGATACGGACCACGAGATCAGCTGATTCGACTTGACGCCGCCGCCAGCGCGATGAGTTCGCAACGACGTTCGCGGCGGTCGCGCGTGACGACGCAGCAGTTCGCCGTTGAGCAGCGTCAGTCGCTGTCGCAGCAAAATAACGGAATTGATGAATTGCATGTTGGCGAGAAACAGAAATGCGTAGATGAGATTCGCCACCGTCCGAGCGGTCGCGTATTGTACGCTGACGAACACGACGCGCACAATGAAGTCTGCCAAGCAAGTGGCCGTGAACGGGACCACAAAACCGAGCAGGATCAAGTATGTCGTGTGTCTCCCGTTTGTGTAAAACGTTTGCCGGTTCCGAACTAGCCTTGTGTCTATCTGCTCGAGTTTGCGCAGGAAGTTTCGGGAATGGCGGCGCTTGCCGAGCTGGACGGCGACGCAGGCGATGCACGTGGTGTGCAGGAGGATCATGTTGACTTCTTCGAGCAGATTGAGACTGCGATTCGTCGCCGCGACGACGAACGCGGTGATTTTGACCACGACGTTGGCGAGGAACAGTGCGGATATCAGGAGGCAGATGAGCAGCGAGTAGAGGGCGAGGCTGACGGGGAACGCGCTTTTCCGGGTGGCTTTTCCGCGCGCGGTCGACGTGTACGTGAACGGCGCCAGCCCCAAGCCGCGCAGGATCACAAATAGCGGCCGGATCGACGAATACAGACTCTCGATTTCTGTGAACGGCTTCATTGTGGAAAAAATATTTTTGACACGCTTGAATATTTAGATTAAATTTCTCGGAAATTTTTCGCGTTTAGCGTCGGTTCTCGTGAAATAATTGTTTAGAGTGAAATTTTAATAAGTAGCCGGGAGAACCTGTACTGTAAGGTTGTAAAATGTAAATTCACTTTATTTGTTTGCTTTTTTCGTCATTATAAACATGTGTATCTGGCGTGAAACAGTTTCGAGTATATACATTGCTGTTGGTTCCAATTCACTTGCCTAGTTTAGTGGTATTTTCATTGTGGCTGAGGGCATTTCGCAATTATGTGGTAAACAGGATATAGGCATCCTACGTAATTTTATTTCGGGGGGTATTTTTTGCCTTGGCATGTCATTTGAGTGATTGATTTTAGAAATAATAAATTAAATTTTCTCTTTTCTTCTATGGGTGAGTTATGGCACTAATGTAATGGCAGTGTTTAATCTGATATTAATATTACATTATCTTTTGCTGATTGCTTGAATTGCTCGAGAAAAAAACGACAATCGATTTGGTAATGTGTTTAAATCAATATATGGACGATAATAGTCATCAAAACCAATCAAATCAATATTCGGTTGATTTCTACCATTTCTCATAGTGAAGACAAATGTTTGAGATTCAGTTAACAAGTTGACATGTGTCACCCAAAGCAAGCTAATGTTTTAAAGCTAATTTCCATCAATTTTCCTGGTGATTAGTGTAGCAGGGAAGGCCCCCAAGTCCCCGGGCTGCAGTATACCGTTGTTGGGTGATTGCGGGGGGAGGGGGTGTTGAAATTCGCTGCTTTCTTCACAAGGAAGTAATTTCCGCCCGCGCTTTTGGCGAAATGGGGACAAGGGGGTGCCCTTGTGGGCGAAAATCTCGAGAAATATTTAATTTAGATTTATAGGCGAATTTTCCATCGCATTCAGAAATAAATTTCCATCTCCTGTCCATCGATGTGGCAAAGGCGTTTCTTTCTGCAGAGATTGCGAAAAGTAAAAAATAACAAAAATATGATGCATACTATATTCAAAAATGAAATACGAAATATCCTGATAACCTGACTTCGGGTGGTCACCGGCAACAGTCTATAACTCTGGAAACACATTCGAAAATGTTCTTCCAATATCAGACCAATTTTCAAAGTAACTTTTTGGGAAAATTAAGTGGCAAAGTTCGAAGATTGCTTACAGCGAGGCACTATACGTGCACATCTTTAGGTATTCGCCTCCCAAGTGTATCCTTTTCGAACTTCCCTCGCGCCTCTAAGTCAGAGTACAAGAACAATTTTCCTACGCTCGAGCTTCGGGATCCGACAGTTCCCCTACAAACTCCAGAATCCAGCAATGAACCGCTCAGCGCCCTCATTCCCTCACTCCTGAAGCTTGCCAGGAATTCAGGAAGGAATTCGTGGCAAACGCTATGCACCGGGCTTCCAGGCTTGCGTTTGAAATGCCGCTCGCCGATTCACTTCTTTGGATATGATTGGGCCTGCTGGCATTCGCTTGTGAGCGCTCCCCGTGTACAACTTTGAACCTCGGTATGTCCGTGTGTTTGTTGATCGATTAGTTTATATATATTGCCGATGGAAAGAAAACAAGCGGATGCTTTTGTGATCGTTTCGCACGGGGTTAATTGATATTTGCATACTAAAATGGGAAAAGAAAATAACAAAAATTTGGGCATGAAATAACATATAATGTACCTATGTTATTACAAAACCAAACCATATGCTGCTTAATAAACTGGCAAAACGCTATTGGTATAAACAATGGAGTGGCAATTTTGTTGTCGGGAAAAACAAATGCCCTTTTTCCCAACCTTTTTTTTCCAATTATGCTTGTAAATCATTTTTGTTCATTGCCAATCGTAAGTTTGTTATGATTACAAAAGTACAGCGATATTCTGATTTTGGCATTTTGATTTACATTTTCAAATGCAGTTAGCTTTTGCTGGCGAAGCATACATCGTTTGTGACCTGATTCATATATAAATGGGAAACAATTGTTAGTTTATGTTGAGGCATATATTTGTACTTTACGTATACACTCTACGTAGACCGTAGTGATGCATATATGTATACGAAGTAACGTATTGAATATGAACGTATTTTTATCTATGCTGCTGCAAGATCATACCTTATAAAAAAACTTGACCTTTGCGCGTAAGTTTTTACCTTTTTATTATTTATGCTTCAAGAGCACTCGCTGAGGCGATGTTCACTTTGGTTTTCAATGTGCAAAAACTTCTACGCTAACTTTCTGCGATCGTCATAAATATTTCACTGTCAGTTTAAAGAGAGCAATTTTTTTCTCAAGAGACATTCATCTTGACTCAGATATAAAAATACACCGGCCATCATAGACAAAAGCACGCGTAGTCTTGAGAGTATTCAGCATATTTTATGTCAGCGGCATGCGAAATAAAGATTTGATATGTTCTTCCATCGCGTCTTCGTCGCGCTTGCATTGCCATTTCAGCGGAGAAAAGCGTTTTCGAGATGTTTTGAATTTCCTCCTGAACGTTCGCAATTTGCATCGTTCGCTTTGAAAAACACCGCGATTCAATGTACCGAAGTGTCCAGTCCAATGGTCAAATGATATGACGAGTGGCGCTCACAGAGCACAGAAATCGACTCTGTTCCACATTTGATCGTTGCTATAGCCGGGATGTGCAACTAGCCACGCGCTCTCGGTATGCCGTGCAACGTTCAAGTATATATACTCTAACCTTCCAGCAGTCATCTTCTGTCAGATCAACTCTCTAACGAAGGTTATGTCGTTAGATGTTAATATTTGAAAACTGAAGTATCAACTAGCTCATTCAAAACAAGTAAATTGAATTTTAGAGTTTCTGTATAATTTCAATTCCCTAGTTCCGCTTCTAAGATAACGTGGAAACCGAAATGAACGTCATTTATGCAGTGAGAGCTGGCACGGCATACTATTTGCAGAGTAGTGAGAGCTGGCACGGCATACTATTTGCAGAGTAGTGAGAGCTGGCACGGCATACTATTTGCAGAGAAGTGAGAGCTGGCACGGCATCCTAGATGCAGAGCAGCGAGAGCTGGCACGGCATACTAGTTGCATATCCCGTACCGGAGCAGTGAGAGCTGGCACGGCATACTAGTTGCCTATCCCGTACCGGAGCAGTGAAAGCTGGCACGGCATACTAGTTGCCTATCTCGTACCAGAGCAGTGAGAGCTGGCACGGCGTACTAGTGGCCTATCCCGTACCGGAGCAGTAAGAGCTGGCACGGCATACTAGTTGCCTATCCCGTACCGGAGCAATGAGAGCTGGCTCGGCATACTAGTTGCCTATCCCGTACCGTAGCAGTGAGAGCTGGCACGGCATACTAGTGGCCTATCCCGTACCGGAGCAGTAAGAGCTGGCACGGCATACTAGTTGCCTATCCCGTACCGGAGCAATGGGAGCTGGTACGGCACACTAGTTGCCTATCCCGTACCTGAGCAGTGAGAGCTGGCACGGCATACTAGTTGCCTATCCCGTACCGGAGCAGTGAGAGCTGGCACGGCATACTAGTTGCCTATCCCGTACCTGAGCAGTGAGAGCTGGCACGGCATACTAGTTGCCTATCCCGTACCGGAGCAATGAGAGCTGGCACGGCACACTAGTTGCCTATCCCGTACCGGAGCAGTGAGAGCTGGCACGGCACACTAGTTGCCTATCCCGTACCGTAGCAGTGAGAGCTGGCACGGCATACTAGTTGCCTATCCCGTACGGAAGCAGTGAGAGCTGGCACGGCATACTAGTTGCCTATCCCGTACCGGAGCAGTGAGAGCTGGCACGGCATACTAGTTGCCTATCCCGTACCTGAGCAGTGAGAGCTGGCACGGCATACTAGTTGCCTATCCCGTACCGGAGCAATGAGAGCTGGCACGGCACACTAGTTGCCTATCCCGTACCGGAGCAGTGAGAGCTGGCACGGCACACTAGTTGCCTATCCCGTACCGTAGCAGTGAGAGCTGGCACGGCATACTAGTTGCCTATCCCGTACCGGAGCAGTGAGAGCCACATTGTTCCGAGCAAGGTTTTGGGTAGGTGACCATCACATTCTTTGCTATAGTTCTGTTTGAAAGCAATGTTTGGGGTATTGATGCTAGAGTACACCTAAAATAGTTACACTCACCTTGCTTATTATTTTGTGGATGCGTGAATTAGTGGTGGAATCCTATATTTGATTTGTGTTCGGGTTCGCTTTGCGGCAACAGGTTTCCCTTCCTCATTAAAAGCTTACAATAACGGGGCTCATTGTCTGCGCTAACCATCGTTTTTCCGATCATCGAAGCCGTTATGTGAGTTACACTGGGCCCGTTGACAAAATCAGTGAGTGGGTTCTACAAATCAATTTTGTTGTCTGGAGCACTCGGGTTTTGCAGATTAGTCAAACAGTGAATGGTGCTAATATTTCATTTTAAACCTTCATGTTTACCCGAATCTATACATCCAAACGGTAAATCGTGATTAAGACAAGGATTTCTGTACCATTTATGATACCTTACTCATCACACTGACACATTACCAAATTGACTCTTTGCAAGCTGCTCGCGAATTACAGTGGAAATGAAGTTCAATCTTCGTTTAAAATTCAATAACTAAACACCCAAAGTGCATCAGTGTAACCATGAGCAGCTCCAGGAGTGTGCATTTAAGTGAACGAGGCTTTCCTAGCTCCTAAGAGCCAGTGACATATAAGTCCGCCAAATTCTTATCCTTCCAACCTCTTATACAAAACTGCAGGTGTGCTCACCATTAAAGAAATATTTTATAGAACAGTGTTAATATACTATCATAGTCATAATCTTGAATTTAAAAATACTATTGTCAGCAGATCCTTGAGATGTAACAAAACCAACAGACTTGTAATACCCATGAAACTTAAAACAAAATATCAAAATCTGTTTGTCTAGGTCCCAAACTGTACAATTTATTGCCTGATTACTTCAAAACAGATTTAAATTTACCTAAATTCAAAACCCTCATCACTAAGTGGCTACTGGAGAAAGATGGCACCGAAAACTTAATTGAATCTCAAATCTAACAAAACATAAAATGAATTCCAGACCTTTTTCTCTTCTTTTTTTTCCTTTCTTCATCTAACTGTTATTATTTACTTGTAAAACGCCATGATGAATTATGTTGAGTGATATTTTGAAAAAATCTAAATTAGTCGCCCACACACGCGTGAAAACTCACGTGGGATTTTTCTTGTTTTTGTTACCTATATTTTATAACCACGGAATTGTGTTTGTGTTTGCCAAGAAAGAAACGAAAATAAAATAAATGAAATGAAAAATGAAAACGCAAGGTAAAACTAGTCGTCTAATACACCATTTGGCATGACTCTATACGTATATTATATTCATCGTAGAGAAAATTTACGAAAAGCGTATATAAACATGAAAATATCGCGTAACAAATTAGAAAATCTCCTGCTCTTTTTTTTTAAGGGGGTCGGGTGAAGATCATGTTACCCAAGAGAAACAGCATTTCTGCCAACACAATGAACATCGCTCTGCACAAAGAAAGTGTCAAAATATGCATTGATATATATATATTTATAGATTTGTTGAATATCTTTACGTAACACGAGCCATTTCTTGCCAGAGGATACTTAGATTTATTAAAACACATTTTTAACAGAGAGAAAGGGTGAAAAAACATGAAATGACTAGATGTGCAAAGGCAATGTTTGTCTTGTTGAAGATATAACGCGTCTCCCTGTCATAACAGTGGCCAGTATCTGCGATCGCGCATGCGTTTATTATTCCATGGTTTGACGGCGTTTGACAGAATGTGGGTACAGCGCTGGATCAGGTGCAGTCCAGATGAAATAAGCTAACATCGGTTGAAGCGGGAATGTGACAGAGGCGTTTCGATTGCAGGAAAATCTCTCCCTAACCCCGACACAGCGATTTCAAACGTTCATGCCGGCGTGATTTGAACGTGATTTCCAATCGCAGCTAGTAATGGATTTGGATTTACATAAAAAATACGCTTTTACTGAAATTATCTATAATTCCACGCGCTGTCGACGGCAAAAATTCTAAATTGGCCACGCTGAAAGTTTCATTACATTTAGCTAGGATTATCAGAAGTTGATTGGTTTCTGTGATTGGGGAATTGGGAGCGAACGTTTAGGTATGGAATATAAAATAAGGTTAATGAAAACGTGAAAATGATTTTTAATTTATTTACTAACACCTTTAATTTAAACTTTTGGTCACAGTCCCAAGTTAAAACACCCAACAAATCAGAATACATTTTATATTTATAAGAGAGAGAGAGAAAGAGAAAGAGACGATTGACAGCAAATGTTGCTGCTGTAATTTGTTTCAACGTTGAGTTTCCAGCTAACCAAAAGAAAGTTGCTCGAGCTTGACAGATCGTAGGGGCTCACACTACGACCTCCAGAGCGGCAACTTGGCTAAGAGCACAGAAATTATACGCACAGGCATTTCTGCGATACATGTTAGCGTCATTAGTAGCTGCGACGAGTTTAATGAACACGGCAAACAATTACAAAAGACTTAGTCACATCAAAGGGAACTCGATGAAAATCCTAGCTCTTGGATGCCCCTCTAATTTATGGCCATCCAGAGTGTCATATAAGAACACAGCTCAGAAATGTACAGTGTAATTAATATGAATTTTGCAATAGGTTAATATAATACAGTGAGCGGACGCTCCCTGCACCTTCATTTTTCAAACACGTTCTCTGTCATTGGTCCTCAAAATCCGGGTAAAATCTTATTAAATATCTCAACAAATATAAACACAGCCACCACGTTAAACCACCAAATCCATAAACTTTCTCAAACAAACAATTTGCTGCCTTCGTGTAACGACGCACGCTTTTCAAATTCAAAACGGTGTTGTTATATTACTAGCAGTTGACGAGCTGGAAAATACCCTCACCACGTCGTCACACCACTCGCGCACACGACCGCGATCATTTATTTGCACAAAACGTGGCAGTAAACGACGTCCGCGACGCCAACGTAACACCACCGACGCCGACGCCGACGCCGACGCCGTACTCTAACGCCGTACTTTGGCAAGATCGGGCCGCATAAGCGGGTTAACTGTGTTGTAGATATACACCCCTAGCTTAAACCTGGCGTCGGCGTCTCATTAAAAAACCCACACCTGCACAACGACGCCTACACACACCGACGCCCCCGGGACGACGCTGAAGTCAGAAAATTTGACGCCCGTCTCAATAAGACCGAGGTTATGACGCCAAGCTTCGTACGGTTGGGACGTGTATACCGCTATTTTGTCAATGCCTTCTACGGCGTCGCGACGCCAACATACCGACGCCATGAGAACGACGCTCGTGTCGTAAAGCGTCGCGCTCTGAACGGCGACTGGCTTCTTGCATTCATGGGACGTCGGTTCGTGTTCGATGCTTCGACGGCGTCGCGACGTGGCCAAACCGACGCCACAATACCGACGCCACGAGATGGACGCCATGAGACCGACGCCCGCGTCTAGAGCACCGAGCTCTCGACGGCGCTCCGCTCTTTGCAGTTGGGCGTGACCTTGTTGCCGGTGGGCACGAGCAGCAACGTGACTGAGCCGCGGTGTTTCTGCGGCGTGCCGACGCCGCTCGTGTGGTTGTTGACGTGGGTGCGCGTCGTAGCGTCCTCGACGCCGGTAGTCGCGCCGCCGCCTGCAACAGCCGTGGCCGCACGCCACTGGTGAGACAATTGGCGAGAGACTGGACGCTCTTTGGCGATGTTTGCGCCTGGGGGCGGTTGCCTAAAGGCCATATTCCACTAGGGTTCCGACCTGCCGATCCATGACCCTCTAAATGGTTTTGTTCCATTGGTGGTGATAGTAAATTTGCGGTAAGAAGGCCTAGGATCAGCAGGTTGCAACCCTAGTGGAATATGGCCTTTACGGAACTCAGTTTACGTAAATTGCTTCCTATATCAGCAAGAGACACACATGACGAGAAAGATAAACATGAAAACCTACACGCGATATACACAATCTTACAAGTTTGCAAAAAGTTGCAAAAGTTACACAGATTATTTTCAGAGTGGCCAAAATTGCACATTTTGCAATCTTTTCGATAGGCCAAGTTTATTACACGGTTCACGGCCAGTTTGTTGAAGTGAGCATTGCTAACTCCGAGTGCATTGAAGAGATAAGCGACGTACTTTTTAGTTTTGGGTGCCAATGGCCATTTTTTGATTTTTTTTTAGCATTACCTGTGGCTCTACATTGCTCTAAAGATGGTAAAAATTGAATCGTTTCGGAGCGGTTCTAGCTTTCCGGGGGCAAATTTTCTAAAGAAAACCATGGGCACCCAAGTTTAGCTAGTGAAGTGATATATACTTTAGTGGACTGATCTTATGGTTTTATCCTACATAAAACAACTATGTTTGGTTCTCAAACAAAAAATTTTTATCAAGAGCACTTGCTATCAAGGGGATTTTTGTCACGGGAAAAAAATAATATGTTTGTTTTTGTTTAGTAGGTAATATCATTCCGTCCTTGTTACGCTACATCCTTGAACATCGATGGCACTTATGAATTTAACGCATTTTTAAACCTTGTTACTTTGGTGCCAGCGGTACGGGCAATCAATCAAACCTAACAAGATAAAATCTCTATGGAAAACCAGCCTCTCATTTTAGTCTGAATCGCAGAATCATTGAAATTATTAACGGTATTATTACAGTTTTAGACATATTTCCAATTCACTTTGTTTGCTTTTCAAAACAGAGCTTCATCTTATGAAGTCGTAACCACTACTTTGGTGGCAGCGCGGTGGGATAATTATGCTTCATAGTTTCAAATTGCCAAATCCTTGGCCGGAAGTCTCTTGATTTAAAAAAAGAATACCCATGATGTGAAGTATAGTGAGATTCGTCACATTTGTACATTTCACTCATAAAAAGAGATAGATGTATATTATGATGTGGTCCTTTAATGATATACTCTTGATAGATATTTTATGACACATGTTCGAGAACATAACATTCATTCTCACTGTTGACATTAATTGCCCATTGCGTTCTATGTACAAATTTTACAGTACACTCAAATTCGCACAGTCATTTTACGATCTCTCTGCAGCAGTCGACATAAAAGTTTCCATTACACCGTGCCTAAAAGTTTCCATTACACCGTGCCTTACTGGATGTGTTCGTATCCTAAATTACAAATTCCCCGTGATCCCATGCTGGTTTGGTTTGGATGTATAACTGCGAATTTCCCATCTTTATTTTAACTAAGTACGCGAGTTCATTACTCGAGTATACCTACCGCAAAGGAGATGTGACGAATTATTCATTAAAACAACCCGTGCCGTGAGCAACACGTTGTTATACATGATATACGCGAGTTCCTGAGCTAGCTCAATTTCCTGTCAAAGACGACGCGAAATTTGTTCTCCCCGCCACATGATAAAATAATATTTTGGGCGCGGGAACCGACGACAACATGTGCGTGTGTAGTGCGTGTGTGTGTTTGTGTTTGTGTTTTCCTTCGAACGTTTCCCAGTGGCTCGTGTCGAACCGCATCGCGTGGTCTCTTTGATCTCGGTGCGTACATTACGTGTAGATAGCTGTTGTGTTGCGTGACGTGCACGCAACACACACAGTGCGTGGAGGTGAATTGCAACTGAGGCGTGCAAATGATTCCCGATGAACGCGACACAATGTCTCGTGTAATTTCCCATCCCCCGAAACGCCGGAAACGCCATAGGATATTGCCAACCGTTCGCTACTCTCTCCCTCGCTCTAAACATGAGAGAAATGAACCCTCAGCACTGACTCTATGTGTAAACAAGCGATAAACAAGCCGCCCTGTCGTAGAGAGGCTTTATTTGGCAGAGAGCGGCCAATGAATCGCAGGGTCACCATTTTTCGTCCAAACTCTTAGCTATCACCGGGAAGCTATATGCGGAATTGGGCTTAATAAAGGCTTAGAAGGCAAAATTAAAGTTATTTCAAAGATTTTCTCGTAGCACCATTGTTTAATCGCCATTAAATATGAATACATTTCATTTGGACGATTAATGGCGTCTAAAACGGTTTCAAGCATGGCCACTCTCTGCCGATTCTAGCCTCTCTATGCCCTGTCGCGAAGTAATGGAGACAAACTGGCAGTGTCGTGCTATTGAATATTGGATACTTGGTCTTGTCAGAGGCAAGGAAATTCCGAGAAGCTGTGACCGAGAGTCAGTGGCTTGCAAGATTCATACATACTGTCACATTACTATACAACTGTATTAACCAATTAGTGCCCAACGTTTGGTTTATCATACGCAAAGTTGTGTCTAGTAAAAGTTGTTATTTCTTCCATGGAGTTTTTTAAAACTATTAGGAAGTTGGGAAACTGTTCAATATTGTTACCAAAGGTTTAAACTCAACGTGTGTGAACACGTATTATTTATGCCACCTATACTCAGAGATTATAGTTAAAATATTTATTTGGAATTCAAAAAAATCTTTTGGCATTATCGTGTTAACCTTGGATGGCTTGTATATTTTCTCGGACAACTCTGATGTATAATAATTCTTCTGTATACCAAGGAAAATTTATGCTAATAATAACGGTGTGCTGCTATTATGTTAATCGGCAATAATTGGCGATACCCACTTCTGTTCTACGCTACCGCATTTGCAGAGGAATTTTGAAAAGTTGCCGTTATCCGTGTTTGAAACGAGACTAACGATAGAATTGATTCTTGATGGCATGCATCAAGATATTATACGTTTTTATAGCTTTCATTGCATAATTGCTTCTTATACCAAGTTTCCAATGGATCTTGAACCATGGAGTCCTGACTGACAGAGGAACAAAACAAGGACTATAAACGGGAACTGAGCACGAGTTCTTGGAATCTTGAGCGTTCCATAGGCTATTTGTAGTAAATGAGTAGACGCTCGGAAAAAAGCCGATAGACCTAATGCTCAGCATCCCTTGCCATTGCTTAGCACAGATTCCTTGCATTATAACTTAGAGTGTACACGTACTTAACAAATATTTACCGCATTCCATCTTCAAAAAGGGTAGGGCTTTGGACGCACATTGGCTACGCTATCTAACAGTACACAAGGGTCAGCAGCAGGGTTGGATAGGCCCATTAGGCGACCGGGCAAACGCCCGAAGGGCCGTTAGTTTCTGGGCGGGTAGACCGGCCGGGGGCAGCCCTCGTGGCCGGAGACTCAAGAAACAAACCATGGATGGATTTTAGGGATTGCCCTCGGAAAAAATTCGGGATACGTTTTTTTAGGGGACGTATTTTCTCGTGAGCCGGTATTTTTTAATGCCCGGGCCGGTATTTTCCCCTATCCAACCCTGGTCAGCAGCCCCTTTCAATATGTAATTCCGTGCATCGTTCCGTGGACTTTGGGAGTTTGTATGTGCGTTGTTCCTTCCATTTTCCGCTTATATCATCCGCTTACGACTTAATGTGCGTAGGCCCTTCGGACTCCGCTTCAGTGTCGAGGATAACATCAATTACGTACCTACATGAAACCTGCATTCGAAGGCCTTCAAAAACATCTCATCACGTAGAGTGCCACACTTCTTCTGCAAAAGACATGCCTGCGAGCTATTTAAGAAACAGCGGACATTTATTTTTAAACCCACCTCCCGACGGTATTTTTACCCTCGCAACTAAAGAAAAGCTTGCGGTTGCTTATTAACTTTGCAAGCTTACGTGAAATCCACCCCCGTAACACAACATGACTGATACTAAGTTTGCAGGACGTTTTCAGTGTGAGATCAAAGCTAAGCTACAGAAACAATTAGTCAGCTACATAATAAAGTAGCTGGCAGGCATGTCGGATCCATTTTTAATTGCTCGAAAAGCTGTGACCGTGGGGCCCATGGTTTGGTTATAAATCCACAGAAATCTTATGCAATTTTCCGCCTCCCATACAAAAACCATGATCCTTGTTCCATAGAATTAAAAATGCTCGCAGGCCGTATTTTTTGTTTGTTTCTTAGGTTTTTCTAAAAAAAACTGTGTAGGTGTACTTGCAACAAGATTGGAATGGCGGAGTGGTTCAGTGTCCAGGCGCGGATTTAAGGGTCAAACAGTGGTCGGCTCACACCGTCGCAGGGGCCTCGACTTATGTTGTTCCCGTGGATGGGGGGGGGGGGCGGCGGCGGCGGCAAAGCAATTTTATAATACATCTTGCAAAACTCATCGACGTAATGCGCCCCAATCTGCCATTCTTTTAATAAACTGACGTAAACAAACACAATCAATAACAGTGCGAGTTCACCATCGTCAGCAATCGAGTGGATAGAGGTGAGATAGGTAAAGACGTTGATAAAACTACAAGCAAAGAGAGCATGCCAGAAAAGGGCCCGCATCTGTTACAACATTAAACCAGTCAATTCAAAATATGCGAGGTCCCATGGACACAAGTCGCCAAACAGACTTCAGACTCCAAGGCCCCAGACGCAAGCGCAGAGACCTCGCAAGCGAGGTCCATGGGCCTCCGAGATACCCTTGAAAGGGATGCCTCGTCCGCATTTGCGAAAATGCTGACCGTTAAATCCGTTCCTGTCTGTGCCGCGATCAAATGGCGGTGTAGTGGACGGTTGTGCTCAGTTCTGATTGACTTTTGATCCTTATTAAGGACCATGGTCGACGTTTTGTCGGCGCCGACGCCGACATCTTCAGGACTCTGGTGAACAGCAGATTGTCGCTGTTCGACAAAGACCGGACAGTCCTGAAGAAGTTGGCGCCAACGCCGACGACTACCTCAGCTGGAACCTTCTTAATGTCACATGGCAGCGACCCCACTCAGCGTCAACTCATCGAGGTTAGCATTCAACGACAGCAACCTAGCATGAATTTATCGCGGCTAGAATTCAACGACAGCAACCTAGCGTGAATTTATCGAGGCTAGCATTCAACGACAGCAACCTAGCGTGAATTTATCGAGGTTAGCATTCAACGACAGCAACCTAGCGTGAATTTATCGCGGAAAGCATTCAACGATAGCAACCTAGCGTGAATGTATCGAGGTTAGCATTCAACGACAGCAACCTAGCGTGAATTTATCGAGGCTAGCATTCAACGACAGCAACCTAGCGTGAATTTATCGAGGTTGGCATTCAACGACAGCAACCCCACCTAGCGTCAACTCACCGAGGCTAGCATTCAACGACAGCAACCCCACCTAGCGTCAACTCACCGAGGTTGGCGTCCAGCGGCGGCGTGGCGCGTTGCATCATCACCGTGCACCGATTGGGCAGCAACTGCAGGAACTCGTGCCGGATGTTCGAGTTGAGCCATCCGTAGACGATCGGATTGGAGACGGCCGAAGTCATCGCGATCACGTGACACGTGGCCAGCCAGATGTAGAGGTTATGCGGCGACTCGGAGGTCGACACGGACATGTGGTCGGCGAGCACCGAGAAGATGCCTGCCGGAAACACACGAACGACACGGCGCGGGATGAGGTTCGGCACGGTTCGGGATCGACGCGTTGCACGGTCAAAGTGGGGATGGGGAACGGATTTGATCACTGGCGGCCTTGACGCGGTCGTCTCCTGGAACGTCTGCAAGTAAACGGGGAACACCAGGTTTGGTAACCGCATGGGGCAACCGTTGCCATCCGCACAGGGTCTACACAAAGTTACTCATATACTGAAGCACATATATAGAATGGCTACCCAGATCATCCACTCCGAGTCCAAGGCGAGTAAGCAAGACCACATGGCATATGGTCTTGCATACTTGAAGTCCGTAACCAAGCTACAAGGGCGCTGTGTCAGTATCCAAGACCATATGCCATAATATGGTCTTGCATACTCGACTTGCATACTGGAAGTCCGTGTGTCAGTACGCAAGTCCACATGAAACCTCCTATCGAGACACGTCCTTAGACAATACCTGACCAAAGCCCAGATTTGCAGACATGCGAACCTGAGACACAGCACATGGAGGACGGGCAACTCTCTATCTCCCTGAGACTCAGCACACGGGGGACGGGCAACTCTCTATCTCCCTGAGACTCAGCACACGGGGGACGGGCAACTCTCTATCTCTCTGAGACACAGCACACGGAGGACGGGCAACTCTCTATCTCCCTGAGACACAGCACACGGAGGACGGGCAACTCTCTATCCCTGAGACACAGCACACGGAGGACGGGCAACTCTCTATCCCTGAGACACAGCACACGGAGGACGGGCAACTCTCTATCCCTGAGACAAAGCACACGGGGGACGGGCAACTCTGTATCTCCCTGAGACACAGCACACGGGGGACGGGCAACTCTGTATCTCCCTGAGACTCAGCACACGGAGGACGGGCAACTCTGTATCTCCCTGAGACACAGCACACGGAGGACGGGCAACTCTCTATCCCTGAGACACAGCACACGGAGGACGGGCAACTCTGTATCTCCCTGAGACACAGCACACGGGGGACGGGCAACTCTCTATCCCTGAGACAAAGCACATGGAGGACGGGCAACTCTCTATCCCTGAGACACAGCACATGGATGACGGGCAACTCTCTATCCCTGAGACACAGCACACTGAGGACGGGCAACTCTCTATCCCTGAGACACAGCACATGGAGGACGGGCAACTCTCTATCCCTGAGACACAGCACACTGAGGACGGGCAACTCTCTATCCCTGAGACACAGCACATGGAGGACGGGCAACTCTCTATCCCTGAGACACAGCACACGGAGAACGGGCAACTCTCTATCCCTGATACACAGCACACGGAGAACGGGCAACTCTCTATCCCTGAGACACAGCACACGGAGAACGGGCAACTCTCTATCCCTGATACACAGCACACGGGGGACGGGCAACTCTCTATCTCTCTGAGACAAAGCACACGGAGAACGGGCAACTCTCTATCCCTGAGACACAGCACACGGAGGACGGGCAACTCTCTATCTCCCTGAGACAAAGCACACGGAGGACGGGCAACTCTCTATCTCCCTGAGACAAAGCACACGGAGGACGGGCAACTCTCTATCTCCCTGAGACACAGCACACGGAGGACGGGCAACTCTCTATCTCCCTGAGACACAGCACACGGAGGACGGGCAACTCTCTATCTCCCTGAGACACAGCACATGGAGGACGGGCAACTCTCTATCTCCCTGAGACAAAGCACACGGAGGACGGGCAACTCTCTATCTCCCTGAGACACAGCACACGGAGGACGGGCAACTCTCTATCTCTCTGAGACACAGCACACGGTGGACGGGCAACTCTCTATCCCTGAGACTCAGCACACGGAGGACGGGCAACTCTCTATCCCTGAGACACAGCACACGGAGGACGGGAAACTCTCTATCCCTGAGACAAAGCACATTGAGGACGGGCAACTCTCTATCTCCCTGAGACACAGCACATGGAGGACGGGCAACTCTCTATCCCTGAGACACAGCACACGGAGGACGGGCAACTCTCTATCCCTGAGACAAAGCACATGGAGGACGGGCAACTCTCTATCCCTGAGACACAGCACATGGAGGACGGGCAACTCTCTATCCCTGAGACAAAGCACACGGAGGACGGGCAACTCTCTATCCCTGAGACTCAGCACACTGAGGACCGGCAACTCTCTATCTCCCTGAGACACAGCACACGGAGGACGGGCAACTCTCTATCCCTGAGACAAAGCACACGGAGGACGGGCAACTCTCTATCCCTGAGACACAGCACACGGAGGACGGGCAACTCTCTATCCCTGAGACACAGCACACGGGGGACGGGAAACTCTCTATCCCTGAGACACAGCACATGGAGGACGGGCAACTCTCTATCCATGAGACAAAGCACATTGAGGACGGGCAACTCTCTATCCCTGAGACACAGCACATGGAGGACGGGCAACTTTCTATCTCTGAGACACAGCACACTGAGGACGGGCAACTCTCTATCTCCCTGAGACAAAGCACATGGAGGACGGGCAACTCTCTATCCCTGAGACACAGCACACGGAGGACGGGCAACTCTCTATCCCTGAGACACAGCACATGGAGGACGGGAAACTCTCTATCCCTGAGACAAAGCACACGGAGGACGGGCAACTCTCTATCCCTGAGACACAGCACACGGAGGACGGGCAACTCTCTATCCCTGAGACACAGCACACGGAGGACGGGCAACTCTCTATCCCTGAGACACAGCACATGGAGGACGGGCAACTCTCTATCCCTGAGACAAAGCACATGGAGGACGAGCAACTTTCTATCTCTGAGACACAGCACACTGAGGACGGGCAACTCTCTATCTCCCTGAGACAAAGCACATGGAGGACGGGAAACTCTCTATCCCTGAGACAAAGCACACGGAGGACGGGCTACTCTCTATCCCTGAGACACAGCACATGGAGGACGGGAAACTCTCTATCCCTGAGACAAAGCACACGGAGGACGGGCAACTCTCTATCCCTGAGACACAGCACATGGAGGACGGGAAACTCTCTATCCCTGAGACTCAGCACACGGGGGACGGGCAACTCTCTATCCCTGAGACACAGCACACGGAGGACGGGCAACTCTCTATCCCTGAGACACAGCACACGGAGGACGGGCAACTCTCTATCCCTGAGACACAGCACACGGGGGACGGGCAACTCTCTATCCCTGAGACACAGCACACGGAGGACGGGCAAATCTCTATCCCTGAGACACAGCACACGGGGGACGGGCAACTCTCTATCCCTGAGACAAAGCACACGGAGGACGGGCAACTCTCTATCCCTGAGACACAGCACACGGAGGACGGGCAACTCTCTACCTCCCTGAGACAAAGCACACGGAGGACAGGCAACTCTCTATCTCTGAGACACAGCACATGGAGGGCGGGCAACTCTCTATCTCTCTGAGACACAGCACACGGAGGACGGGCAACTCTCTATCCCTGAGACACAGCACATGGAGGACGGGCAACTCTCTATCCCTGAGACAAAGTACACGGAGGACGGGCAACTCTCTTTCTCCCTGAGACACAGCACACGGAGGACGGGCAACTCTCTATCCCTGAGACACAGCACATGGAGGACAGGCAACTCTCTATCCCTGAGACAAAGTACACGGAGGACGGGCAACTCTCTATCCCTGAGACAAAGCACACGGGGGACGGGCAACTCTCTATCTCCCTGAGACACATCACATGGAGGACGGGCAACTCTCTATCTCCCTGAGACACAGCACACGGAGGACGGGCAACTCTCTATCCCTGAGACACAGCACATGGAGGACAGGCAACTCTCTATCCCTGAGACAAAGTACACGGAGGACGGGCAACTCTCTATCCCTGAGACAAAGCACACGGGGGACGGGCAACTCTCTATCTCCCTGAGAAACAGCACATGGAGGACGGGCAACTCTCTATCTCTCTGAGACACAGCACACGGAGGAGGGGCAACTCTCTATCCCTGAGACACAGCACATGGAGGACAGGCAACTCTCTATCCCTGAGACAAAGTACACGGAGGACGGGCAACTCTCTTTCTCCCTGAGACACAGCACACGGGGGACGGGCAACTCTCTATCTCTCTGAGACACAGCACATGGAGGACGGGCAACTCTCTATCCCTGAGACAAAGCACACGGAGGACGGGCAACTCTCTATCCCTGAGACACAGCACACGGAGGACGGGCAACTCTCTATCCCTGAGACACAGCACATGGAGGACGGGCAACTCTCTATCCCTGAGACAAAGCACATGGAGGACGGGCAACTTTCTATCCCTGAGACTCAGCACACGGGGGACGGGCAACTCTCTATCCCTGAGACACAGCACACGGAGGACGGGCAACTCTCTATCCCTGAGACACAGCACACGGAGGACGGGCAACTCTCTATCCCTGAGACACAGCACACGGGGGACGGGCAACTCTCTATCCCTGAGACACAGCACACGGAGGACGGGCAAATCTCTATCCCTGAGACACAGCACACGGGGGACGGGCAACTCTCTATCCCTGAGACAAAGCACACGGAGGACGGGCAACTCTCTATCCCTGAGACACAGCACACGGAGGACGGGAAACTCTCTATCTCCCTGAGACAAAGCACACGGAGGACGGGCAACTCTCTATCTCTGAGACACAGCACATGGAGGGCGGGCAACTCTCTATCTCTCTGAGACACAGCACACGGAGGACGGCCAACTCTCTATCCCTGAGACACAGCACATGGAGGACGGGCAACACTCTATCCCTGAGACAAAGTACACGGAGGACGGGCAACTCTCTTTCTCCCTGAGACACAGCACACGGAGGACGGGCAACTCTCTATCCCTGAGACACAGCACATGGAGGACAGGCAACTCTCTATCCCTGAGACAAAGTACACGGAGGACGGGCAACTCTCTATCCCTGAGACAAAGCACACGGGGGACGGGCAACTCTCTATCTCCCTGAGACACAGCACATGGAGGACGGGCAACTCTCTATCTCCCTGAGACACAGCACACGGAGGACGGGCAACTCTCTATCCCTGAGACACAGCACATGGAGGACAGGCAACTCTCTATCCCTGAGACAAAGTACACGGAGGACGGGCAACTCTCTATCCCTGAGACAAAGCACACGGGGGACGGGCAACTCTCTATCTCCCTGAGAAACAGCACATGGAGGACGGGCAACTCTCTATCTCTCTGAGACACAGCACACGGAGGACGGGCAACTCTCTATCCCTGAGACACAGCACATGGAGGACAGGCAACTCTCTATCCCTGAGACAAAGTACACGGAGGACGGGCAACTCTCTTTCTCCCTGAGACACAGCACACGGGGGACGGGCAACTCTCTATCTCTCTGAGACACAGCACATGGAGGACGGGCAACTCTCTATCCCTGAGACAAAGCACACGGAGGACGGGCAACTCTCTATCCCTGAGAAAATGCACACGGAGGACGGGCAACTCTCTATCCCTGAGACAAAGCACATGGAGGACGGGCAACTCTCTATCTCCCTGAGACACAGCACACGGAGGACGGGCAACTCTCTATCCCTGAGAAAAAGCACACGGAGGACGGGCAACTCTCTATCCCTGAGACAAAGCACATGGAGGACGGGCAACTCTCTATCTCCCTGAGACACAGCACACGGAGGACGGGCAACTCTCTATCTCCCTGAGACAAAGCACACGGAGGACGGGCAACTCTCTATCTCTGAGACACAGCACATGGAGGGCGGGCAACTCTCTATCTCTCTGAGACACAGCACACGGAGGACGGGCAACTCTCTATCCCTGAGAAAATGCACACGGAGGACGGGCAACTCTCTATCCCTGAGACACAGCACACGGAGGACGGGCAACTCTCTATCCCTGAGACAAAGCACACGGGGGACGGGCAACTCTCTATCTCCCTGAGACACAGCACACGGAGGACGGGCAACTCTCTATCCCTGAGACAAAGCACATGGAGGACGGGCAACTCTCTATCTCCCTGAGACACAGCACACGGAGGACGGGCAACTCTCTATCCCTGAGAAAAAGCACACGGAGGACGGGCAACTCTCTATCCCTGAGACAAAGCACATGGAGGACGGGCAACTCTCTATCTCCCTGAGACACAGCACACGGAGGACGGGCAACTCTCTATCTCCCTGAGACAAAGCACACGGAGGACGGGCAACTCTCTTTCTCTGAGACACAGCACATGGAGGGCGGGCAACTCTCTATCTCTCTGAGACACAGCACACGGAGGACGGGCAACTCTCTATCCCTGAGAAAATGCACACGGAGGACGGGCAACTCTCTATCCCTGAGACACAGCACACGGAGGACGGGCAACTCTCTATCCCTGAGACAAAGCACATGGAGGACGGGCAACTCTCTATCTCCCTGAGACACAGCACACGGAGGACGGGCAACTCTCTATCCCTGAGAAAAAGCACACGGAGGACGGGCAACTCTCTATCCCTGAGAAAATGCACACGGAGGACGGGCAACTCTTTATCCCTGAGACACAGCACACGGAAGACGGGCAACTCTCTATCCCTGAGACACAGCACACGGAGGACGGGCAACTCTCTATCCCTGAGAAAATGCACACGGAGGACGGGCAACTCTCTATCCCTGAGACACAGCACATGGAGGACAGGCAACTCTCTATCCCTGAGACAAAGTACACGGAGGACGGGCAACTCTCTATCCCTGAGACAAAGCACACGGGGGACGGGCAACTCTCTATCTCCCTGAGAAACAGCACACGGGGGACGGGCAACTCTCTATCTCTCTGAGACACAGCACATGGAGGACGGGCAACTCTCTATCCCTGAGACAAAGCACACGGAGGACGGGCAACTCTCTATCCCTGAGAAAATGCACACGGAGGACGGGCAACTCTCTATCCCTGAGACAAAGCACATGGAGGACGGGCAACTCTCTATCTCCCTGAGACACAGCACACGGAGGACGGGCAACTCTCTATCCCTGAGAAAAAGCACACGGAGGACGGGCAACTCTCTATCCCTGAGACAAAGCACATGGAGGACGGGCAACTCTCTATCTCTCTGAGACACAGCACACGGTGGACGGGCAACTCTCTATCTTTCTGAGACACAGCACATGGAGGACGGGCAACTCTCTATCCCTGAGACACAGCACACGGAGGACGGGAAACTCTCTATCTCTCTGAGACAAAGCACACGGAGGACGGGCAACTCTCTATCTCTCTGAGACACAGCACATGGAGGACGGGCAACTCTCTATCCCTGAGACACAGCACACGGAGGACGGGCAACTCTCTATCCCTGAGACAAAGCACACGGGGGACGGGCAACTCACCCAACGGCAGCCAACTGACGGCAAACAGCACCGCGATGCCCGACAACAGCATGGTCGTCCTGCGATTCCTCTCGATCTCCCTGCGCGCACGACGTGAGTCCTGCGCGTCGTGCCGCGACTGCGCGTGCGCGTGCAGATAGGCGGCGATGCGTGCGTGCACGACGACCACCACGGTGGCCGGGATCACGGCCTGGATGAGCAGCACGCAGATGCCGTAGTAGAGTTTGGACTCGCGCGACGGCCAGCGTTCGATGCAGATGTCGTAGAGAACGACGCGGTGGAACGAGAACGACTCGAGGTTCTGGGAACAGGCGAACGGGGAGAGGGGGGTGGGCGTTAGATGGTTACTAAGGCCGTGATTGAAGTCTATTTTATAGTCTTGGTTTAGGTTTACGTCTAGGTCTTTGTCTACGACAAGGTCTAGGTCTTGGTGTAGGTCTTGGTCTAGGTCTAGCTCTTAAGCTGTGTTTACACGGTCTAAACAACAATTGAATTCAATTGATCATTGAATGAAAGCTTGAATCCAAATTGAATTCAATGTTTTCTAATTTAGGACGTGTTCTAAATATCGTTTAATTTTCCTTTCAATGGAAGTAAAGGTATGTTACTGCCTTCTAGAAACAACGATTTTTAATGAATCTAGGACTCTTTCAACGACTCTTCAAGAGCATTCAATGTTTCGTTCAATGCATTGTGTTCAATGCATTGAATTCAATGCATTGAACGAAACATTGAACCGTGTAAACACAGCTTATGTCTTTGTCTAGATCCTTGTCCAGGTCTCCTAACAGACTTTTAAGCAAGCAAAAATGCATGAATACAATATGTATAAAACATTGTCATATCAGACCAGTTCCCTGTTATTTAGGATTCAATTAGCCCTAAACATTGCACTCAATTATTAGCAATCATTTTCCAAAATGAACCGCGATCCAGCCAATGTAACACTCGCGTGTCATTTTGAGACTCACGCGAACGCTGGCCCTGAACGATGATAACATGATTGGATTTTCAGCCATGTTCAAACCAACTTTAAAAGTATTATACGCCTTGGGCATATTCTTCTACTTTGTAAAAGAAGCCATGAAATCGCAATGCTTCTTTTCAGTTGCGCTCTCAATCTGATATTCAAATCCCCATTGTCGTCATAATATTCGACCGTGCCTGAGAGGCACCAGAAGAAACTCTGCGATTCGCCGAAAACGGTGCTCAATTACATCACCACGGTCTAAGAGCAGGGCAAAAGTGTATCCAGACGCGCAGGAAACTCGAAGAAAACCGCCTGCCGGTCGGACACGGACAGCAGAAACACATCCCAGGGGCATTTCAAATAAAGGACATACGCACAATAGCCGCGAATTTCCTGGGGAAAAAATTGCCGAGAAAATACTTTCACTCTGAAATGCCCACAGGGATGTCGCCTTGTATTTACCCTTTTTGTATCTAATTCGTTTGCCCATTGTCCCCGAAGACAGGATGTCAATATTCGGCGGCGGCGGTGCGTGGTTCCGATCGGACAAACGCCTCTGCGCGGTTCGGGAGGCGTTGGCGTTGATTGGATTTGTCAGGGAGGCTGGAGTGGTGCGGAGATCCCGAGGGCGAGTCGGGAGATTCTTCGCCCCTTGTGCGGCCGGGACAGCGCCTGACATGGTGGGTGGATGCTGGGCCGGTTTAAAGTGGATCTTATGTTACATTTTAGTCTTGGCAGATGGAAGAAATTTTCGCTAATGTCAACTAGGAGATGCTCATGGTCTTTATGGTAATCAAGTCAAATTGATTGAAACCAGGGATTGAAACCGAACCCGAAACCGAAACCCGCTAAAAAGTAAAAACTGACATTTTCCGAAACCAACCCCCGAAAAGACCTATAGTAGAGTATCTTTCAGAAATTAAGTAAAAAAGATTATCAATTTCACCATGGATAACACGAGATTTATTAACTTAAACAAAAAATTCCAAAACCTTCATGGAAACATTTGAGAATCATGACCAGTGCAAACAAAAGTGGTAGAATGATTAATTGGTGATTTTCTTGGACGTCACAAGGACATTTAGGGAAACCTCAGCGATATTTCGAGAAGCACTGCACATCCAAATTTGCCCTTATATCTAGAACACACACACACATGCGAGCTGACAAATGGTGATTCGCTCGGGTTTTTGCCCAAAACCATATGACACCTAGTAATGGCTGTACTATAACTGTGTGCTGGTTTTTGCTGCTCCATTCACGCACCATGCGTGCTTTGGCACGCACAGGCAATGTGATGTCAAGCGCATCACGCTAAGCACTCTATGCTAAACTAACCCATCAGAAATTCACGTCCGCACACAGAAGGGGTGTAACGACCTGCCCCCGGGCACGGCCGACTTGTTTGCTAATTAACCCCGGATGGTTCAAAATGCAATCAATCTGAGTTGATAACGGACCCGTTTTTCTATTTTTTTGATCTAAAAGGGCCGAAACCGCTTATAAAAAAGTTGTATTTTGCTATTTTTTTGCGCTTTTTCGTGAATCGATAAAGAGATGAAGGAGATAAAAATTTAGAAAAAGACTTTGTTTCCGACACAGATTGATTCTTTATCTACAACTTCCTCGCTTACTTCAATAGTTTATCTCTTACGGTTTAGTAAAAAAGCGCATACTCGTGAGACTCTACATTCGCGCTTTTTCGCAGCATGCGAGCGAGGTAGTCTGGCGCCTTAAACTTCTGAATACATCTATCCCACGTACTAAGTTCCGAGTTACTATATGTTCAATTCGCGCACGAAGATAGTGAGCACACAATTTACGCAATCTACCACTTATGTACTACTTGCGCAGTATAAGCACTCTACCGTATTTTCGTAATACCAGAGGCCGCATCCGCGTATACACAATTTACTATTAGGTACACTCAGGAAGTCGAGCACTCAGCTTTACAGCTAAGAAGATACACCCACCGAAACATATCCAACATTTGCACCGACAAATCTGCCAACAACTACGCAGTTTACAGTCGCACGTCTACCGTATTTCAGCAATGCATTTCCTTTGTACAAACACACACAGCGACAAATCGCGATAAGTCACTCCACGTGGCAGAAATGCGCGATATCTTTAGAAAACATTACTCTTAAAGAATTCTCTCACCTTCACACAAGTCGTGTTCAGATTAAAGATTTTGCCTTTTTATAAAAAAAAAATACTGAATTTAAGTTTTAAAAATGTTTAGTCCATCAATACACAACTCCTGATGGTCCGCCCCTCTGACGTCACGGCGCTTCGGTTTGACTTGCTGGACGGGTAGACTGTGGGAAACGAACACGAATAGCACAGGAGTAAGGCAGGTTTTAGCCGAGTTTGGAGGCCTGTCAACAATCTCCTGTTGGTCTCATGATATTGAAATTTAAACTACTACATAAGAATCATAATTATTTCTATTACGTTTAAAAATTTAATAAAGTTTTGATGGATATCTTCGTTGATACCGAGGTTTGAAATGAGGGTGATTTCAATGTAAAGTCCATAAGACCTCACAATCTTTCCCACACCCTGGCATAGGCCTTCAAGCGCAAACACGCGAATCTAAGGGTCGCTCCTCCTACCTGGACTTGTCTATTGCCGAATCTTTCCAATTTCAAAATATAATTTCAAAATTGTAATATAGGTTCCAAACTTTAATATTGCGAAATAATCACTGTCAAAAGTCAATACCGAAAGTTTGAAGCGAATCGGTGCTTGGGGAAGGTAATTACGGCCAAAAAACTATTCCCAGAGCCCACGATGACGTCATAGAGGGATCCACACAAATGCTGTTTGCGGCCTCAAAATTTGTTTCAAATTTTTTCGCCTCTGCCATGGGTTGTCAAAAATAAAAATCTGTAATCCGAGTAGAGCTTGTCATGAGATGAGATATGGCCTGTCATTACCCATCACTCATAATTGTT
The DNA here is from genome assembly GCA_921293005.1 of Nemoura dubitans. NCBI lineage: Eukaryota > Metazoa > Arthropoda > Insecta > Plecoptera > Nemouridae > Nemoura > Nemoura dubitans. Next base: position 44,120,022 of record OV121076.1, read on the forward strand.
CATCTGCATCGACGCAATGACGCAAAAACTAGCAACTATCCCGTTTTACACGGTCATCGGTTTTCATAACATCTATCACGATATCGTTGATATCATCTATCAGGATATCTTTGATAACATCTACCACGAAAATGTATGGTGGTATTTACATGGCTCTAGAAAAATGTCATGAAAAACACGAGGTTGTGACAGAAGCACTGCCATATCTGTATGTCATTCTGTAACATTCAAAAGGCAGTGGAGAGAAAAAATTTTAAATGTCAACAGACTTTTTGAGAGGCGCCATCTTGAGAATTGAGATATTTGTAAAGCTGAAAGCTGATTTATTAACTTTCATCACATCTATCATGATAGACCGTGATAGGTTCTTTTAATCAAATTTTTGCATTTAAATACATGATGCTATTGGAGTACATAAAAGATATTATGATAGATATTACGAAAATCGATCACCATGTAAAACAGACTTATGAATCTGTGTTTACAGTTAGTGTCGCACGAAGACGCTAGACGTCGCCACTTGTCCTTTCTCTTTGCCTCCCCCCCCCCCCCCCCCCCTCCACACAAGTGCCGACACTTGTGGTTCATTGGCGGCGACGAAACACCGTCGCGGTACAGACACTGTGCAATCTCGCGCATAGCGTTTTGGGCCGTGGTCTCGTCACTTGCGTGGCAAAGTTTCGAGTCGTGCAGGCTGGGTGATTGCATTCTCTCCGATAGCGAGTCTGGCATCCGATTGATAGATGCGGATTGTTAATGGAACCAGCTATCGAGAATTGCGACTATAGGAAACACTGTAACTTAAATGAGGTGTGCGAAGAGATAAGATATTGCTACCGTGTTCAAACAAACGGATCTGTATTTACCGACTTTGCGCTAGCTTTAACAAAGATGTGAATATAAATCCATTCGAGAAAAGCTCTCAACGCACGTTCCCAATTGACCGGAACAGAGTAATCAACCAATTGGGTCCAAAAATAATTATTCAAAACTTTTTTGAAACATTATTTTTGGATTTTGACAAGATGATTAAAATTTAGGAAGCTTAGTTTAAAAACAATAATTGTTGGTTCTTTTTCATGTTTTAACGTCAGTCAAGCTTTCACCCTTGATAAAGTAACTAGTATATGTTACGAAACGTCGGGAAACCAGTGAGACTTTTGATTTAGCATTCAAATCCCAGCTTGAAATAGTTTTTTTCAAAACTAGTGCTAAAGTTAGGATATAGTAGACATGAGTCTAAGAAAATTAAGAACCAATATGTTTTCAAGAGCTCGGATTTCTGATAGCCGATGGGGCAGCACTTAACATAATATGGTAGTTGCTTTTGCTATCGGTATCTTTCGAGCTCCACCCGTAACTCTCGGTAATAACCGTGCGATATTAACCAATCATCGTTTCTGTATGTCCAGACATAACCTCCATCGATCTGCCAGGATCTACGTAGTACGTAAACATTAGATCGCCAATCGCAATGTCATTCATTGATGCAAACCATTTTTCATTCCGCAAATTATTTTTCAATGTGAACAAAACAATGGGTCTATTGTCATACTGCCGACATACGTTCTGTTTAACTTCACCAACAAACGATTTTTGTACGAAGTTATCTTTTCGGCGAACAGATCCATTCACTTTCATCGACCAATTGTTGTCAAGGTTACAACTTCCTCTATATATACGCTGCAGAGACTTGAGAGAATTATTTTCTTTTGTAAGTCTCCAGTGACCTTCAAATGACGATAGTTATATAAATCGCCGCGCTCGCTCTGTTCGATGACCTTGGTGCTAGGCCTCTCATTGGTCCGCCAAACGACCTCGACTTCTGCGCCTGACCATTCAAATATATCTCTATTTCCACGCGCGGGAGAGAAGAAACCTATCGAGAATACGCTTTCCCATTCAATGTATATAACTCAATATGTGGTCTCATATATAAACACACGTGGTGAGCGTCAATTAGGTTCGTGAAAATAATAGAACGGTCTGCAGATGCTACATTGAAAGGTTAAACATCGAACGAATCAAAACAAATGGAAACACACCGTCGCACGCGCAAGGAAGAGAGAGAAAGAGGGGGGAGGGGGCGGCTGCAAGCTCTTGATGAAATCACAGATTGCGTCGACGGCGAGATTGGCAACAGATTTCCTAAAACACAGCCTCCACGTTGAGAGTCAGAGGGCGCGTTTGAGTTGCCAAGAGTCACAGCGCACACTGTTTGGCTAAGCACTCTGTGTTCGCTAGCGAAACCCACTTCCCTTTCAACTTATCGCGTTAAGAAAACAACGGACTCTATGTTGCATCTGAGTCTATGTGTGTGTGCCAGTGTGTGTGTTAGGGAGCGAAATGTGCGATTGATATATGCATGTATCTGGCCAAGCGATATGCCATGGCTTCTATATATACATATACCGTTTATACATGTGAAGGAAACTAATATTGCCTGAGAGTGTGGTGTCTTTGACATGCACCAATTTATACAGCGTTTTAGGCGAAGGTATACGAGTACGCTTTATGTACATCTGCATAATTTTCCGGCAAGCTGCACAAATATTTACTTTGAATTAACCTCCGCGTGTGTGTATATGAATGAATTGGTATATCATTGAGTTAACAATAATATGCGAGTTGATATTTGGAGATTCGTCTATAGTTCGTCTCATGTTCTGATGCAGCAACAAACCGGTTTTCTACAATGTTATAGTAGGTATAGGCCCAATGCCCCGAGGCGCTGACAAAAGAACATGAGACGTACTATAGGGCTATTTTCATTCATTTCTGATTCGTACATCATTATGTATCACCTAGTATGCTATGGCCGACGGCTGGACGGAATTGTTAATGGCGGCTGGTGCGTTTGAAATTTCCCAGTGAAAATCTAGACGACACAGAATATAGACCATAAAACTTGCGCTTTTACCACCGACCAAAACACTGTTATCCGTGCAGGGAGGCTTTTTTCCCACTTATGCTTTCGTGCAAAGCTTTCTGTTTTTTTAGAGGACCTCTGAGACGAGAAATTCTCGTGAGATTTTCAAATACGCCAGAAAAACAGGAAATTGTTTCTCCTACTGCAACCTCGCCGCTCTAGACGACAGGAGATGCCTGGCATTTCAAACTGCAGGCAATACAGCTCAGGATTGAAAGTATATAGTACTTACAATGTAATGTGAACGTTCTTTGCTATTAACGCTTTCCGATATATAAAAAAGAGACGCATGCGCACTCGTAAAACGGATGGCCGTAGTTGCTCGTGCTGAAAATATATCCTCTTTTTTGCACAACTTCCGCGCTGCGAACATTTCCTCTTTTTTGTTGTTGTTTCGAAATGAATTTAAAAAAAAAACTCTATAAAGCTATTGCATAGCAGCACATAGCAGTGTACCTACATTACTTACAGTTCGAAATTCTACCGAGATATACATTAAAATGTTTTAAACTACTTGCAAAACCCGTGTCAGCAAAACGATAAAGTAATTAATGAATTTAAAGCTTACGAAGCTGTAAGAAAATTAAATTTACGACCGATGCAACAGCAAGGGAATAATATGTCGATTCGGGTTCAATTTAAAACAAACCAACTCTCAGTCATCCCGATTTCCACCTTGCCTCTAATTTCTCTGCACCATTTCCCGTCCGGATCCCGTACAGCTCCCCCCCCCCCCCCCCCGTAACCATACTGTTCATGGAAAAGCGATCCTTTCCAAGTAATTAGCATCCCCTGCAATCCCGCTAAAAGCTGCAACCCCAATCGCTAGCAATCATCGTCCTGCACTCGCTAAATTGCAGTCCCAGACCGCGAATTCCGCCCGTGGCGAGCGTCAAACTCGCGTCCCTTTCAATCCCAGAGCTGCACTCAGTATGTCAGTGTGCCACGACTACCTTCCACGCGAGTGCAGGACTCGAAAGTCTGTACACGACTCGCTCCGCGTCGGTCGGGCTTTTAAACCGAAAATCGAAGCGTCGGTTTATTATTTTCAGTTTCCTCTCGTTGCTGTTTTTTTTTTGCCCCCGCGTTTGTAATAAACAAGCCGTGCTTTTGGTAGGTACTGTACATTTTGTTTCATTTAAAGCCGACGCAAGCTAATGAAGCAGATATAGATTACCGAGTTTCAGGATAAGCGTGCAGCAAAAAAGTGTCCTTGAGTACGAAAAATGACGGAAAGCTTTCAAATAAACTCGTGTTTCCCCACTGGAACGGTGGTATGAACAGAGCTCGAGAACATTCGCGAATCGCGTTGCCTAGAGCAAGTTTATGCTTTGGACTTGGAGCATCAATTTCGTGAGCTTAATCTCCGTTTTGCGTGGAGATAACCCGCTTATGAGGAAAGGGGTATGTGTACATAGCGTTCTCTATATACATTCTGCACAAAAGAAAATGCATTCCGCAGGCTTGGCCGGAAGTAGGATCAGTATTAAATGAAGAGCTAACCGTCTGATGCAAATCGCCTATATTACTAACAAAGAGACGCCCTGGCCTCCAGCAAATAGAATCATCCTTTAACTTTGAACAAACATCTTATAACTTTTATGCTTTGTTTAAAGTTCAGATCTTCCATGGATTTTGTTTTAATAAACGGATATAAAAGATCGTGAATCGAAAAGTAAACATGTACTTTTATGTTCTAAGCTTTCTCTTCCCAACGTGAAGTATTATACGCTCTTGCGGTACGAACGCCTACTGTTTTCGAACAGTGGCATCTTGGGTTATGAATCAGTTCGGTATGCTTTTATACCGTAAACTGTATACGACTTCCACGTTGTAGTTAATTTGACAAAACTCAACCAGGGTAAATCAAAAAGTACACATCAGTGCCGATGCCGCCAATACTGCCCTAATGTCGACAAAATGTAGTTCCAGATTGACCGCATGTGTCAGAATAGCGCCATAAGTCACGTATAATGCCGGGTTTCCAGCTGGCAATGTCAGTGACACGATGTCATCAACAGTGGATCTGCCACCATTCAAAGACTCCATGGCAGAGTCGCGAACATGACGTCATGCACTTCCAGAGTCTCTGATTGGCGATTACATCGTGCAGCTGTAAACCCAGCTTGACTGGTGGTTGCTTTAAAATTCCAAGGCCAAACCAAACACATTTGCTGACACAGATCGGGCGATCGCAATTCGATGTAGAGTAGGCGGTGGGTGGCACAATTCCAGTGCCTTCTTCTTGGCGGGAAGCATCTAATAATTAAGCAATTCGAGGCACGCGCTCCATTGTTCCTTCGTCGCTAGCCGCACACGCAAGATCCTAATAGCAGTGTCATTCCATTCCCCAACACATAGTGCTGCTATAGATTATAACTTAAGCAAGGTATGCGACTCCGTGCCCGCATTCTGTGCAGCGCACCATCTGGTGACCGAGGAGGAGATTAGGAGGTGGAAAATAAGGAGGCGCTCGAAGGAGGTGAGAATGGGCCGCGCGTATAGGTCTTGGGAAAACTCGTTGAGAATGGCCGAGGGAAATTCGCGGGAAACCCTCAACTTTGAGGTTTATAGCTCGTCCCTGAGGATTTCCTATATATCATGGTATATATACCTATAACGCGTCGAATTCGTAATGGAAAATACATTTTCGATGTCGGAAATCCGTTCATAATAGATGGTTATTGGCTGCGGAAATTCGTTGGCCAGAGTTGGACCTGGTTTTATTATCAAGTGAGGTGACCGCTGGTGTCGTGTAGGTTTGCGAGAGCGGACACGCTCGCTTCGCGCGTGAATCTCTTCGCGGAGCGACTTGCCATGAAAAACATTCATAAAACCGAATTGCTTTATAGTGTTTTCGGAGTTTAACCGTGTTTAACGAGGCACCATCTGGCGCTCTGCAACGCCTGTCATTCGACGTCGCGACGGCTGCAGAAGGTGAATATAACCGCAATAGAAAAATACGGAAATCTAAAGCGGGATCGTAAAGGAATATTTCGAATAGCATAAAACCAGAGCGCAATGAAGTTGCATCGTTTGACTAGAAGATTGCCAGTTGCATACGATTTTATAGTCCTGTGACATTCGCTATAATATATATATATATATATATATATATATATATATATATATATATATATATATATATATATATATATATATATATATATATATATATATATATATATATATATAGGATGTTTATCTTGTTTTAAATTTAAATCAATGCACCGCGAATTGGCTCCTTTAAGCCTGACTTTTTCAAAGCTTACTGTGTGGGTGCACTCAAAGTAATGGACAAATACAGTTCCTGAGTCAATAATTAAGTGGGCAAATCAGTGATTGACTCTGGAACTGTAGTTGTGCGGGGGAGTTGAATAACACCATCTGGAATAATAAGACCATATCGGCCATTTTCTGTCCCACCGGAAGAAGGCCATCTGACTGGATGGCCTTGTTCCAGTGGAACAATACCATAAAAAATATGGTCTTGTTCCAATTTTGACTCACTGTTCCAACAACATATGTCTGATGGCCTTGTTCCAGTCTATAGATTGACTGTCATATCACCATTCTACTGATGGCTTTAATCCAGTGGAACAATCCCATTAAAAATATGGGTTTGGTCTTGTTTAGATTCACTGCCCCAACACCATCTAGCTGATGGCTTGTTCTGGACCAAACTGGACCAAACCCACATAATTTATTGATGGTATTTATGGATTTATCCCGATGGTGCTATCCGGGCGTCTCACACAGTCGCCCACGTCCATGAAAGTCAAGGTGGCATTCTGAGCGGTGTAAAGAGAATGCAAGATTGCGCTTTACTCTTAAAATGATCATCTTATTAATTGTTGCGTTCAACAACCTAAAACCAGATTTACCGTTACTGTAATTAAACTGTAACTGTAGCAACTCTTTAACTACCGGAAAGCTTTAGTTCGTATTTGTAATGCTTATTTTAGTAACTGGAGAGTATACTGGAGAGCTAATAATGAGTAGCATGGGGAGCATAACCTGTACTACTGGAGAGCTAATAATGAGTAGCATGGAGAGTGTTTGCCGGTCACCTGATAGAAGCAGACGGGCGCGGTGACGACGAACGACAGGACCCAGATGAGTCCGATGGAGAGCACCACTCTCCTGCGCGTGCTGGCCGCGTCCTGACTGCAGCGGCGCACTATCGTGAAGTAGCGGTCCAACGCGATCACCGTGATGGTGCCGATGCTGACCATGATGTTGGTGCCTTGCACCAGTGGCACCAGTTTGCAGAGGGGTCCGCCCAGGGTCCAGTGGCGTCTGCGCAGACGGGCACAGAGAGAGTCGGGTGTTAGAGTTTGGTTTCATCGCATTGCAAGGCCTAGGGCGAACCGACATTAGTATTGGTTCTCGGGTTCAGGTTCAGGTTCGGTATAATGTAAAATTTCTGTTCGGGTTTTTTTATTTTGTTCATTCCGGTACGGGCTCGGGTTTTTTCAATTTTGTAATTCCGGTTCGGGTCTGCGCAGACGGGCACAGAGAGAGTCGCGTGTTAGAGTTTGGTTTCATCGCATTGCTAGACCTAGGGCATCGAATCGACCTTAGTATTGGTTTGAGTTCAGGTTCAGGTTCGGTAAATGTAAAATTTATGTTCGTGTTTTTTTATTTTGCTCATTCCGGTTCGGGTCCAGGTTTTTTCAATTTGGTTATTCCGGTTCGGGTCTGCGCAGAAGGCACAGAGAGAGAAGGGTGTTAGAGTTTGGTTTTATCGCATTGCAAGGGCAGGGCATCGAACCGACATTAGTATTGGTTGTCGGGTTCAGGTTCAGGTTCGGTAAATGTAAAATTTCTGTTCGGGTACGGGTTTTTTCTATTTGGTTATTCCGGTTCGGGTTCGGGTTCGGGTTCGATGCCATGCTCCTGATTAAATTTGCGAATTAACCTTCAAAATAATCGCGTTACAGCTGTCTAGTCTGCAACTCGAATCCTTTTTGACGTGGCAATAACTAAAATATTACATTTTGGTAAAGTTCCGCAAAAATACATTGCCTTACTCCTGAAAGGATACTGCACAATCCTAGAATAAAACGCAGGGTGTTGAAACTCCGAAAAAACCCGGAAAATAATACCGGTTCGGATTTAGGTTCGCGTTCGGGTTCAAAACAGAATTACGAGTTTTTCGGGTTACGGGTTCGGGTTCGCGGTGCCCCTGTTGCAAGGAGAGAGGGAAATACATTCGGAGGATCTCAAAAAATTGTTTCTATTAGAGTTTGAATGCTAAATTTAAGTATCGCTGATTTCCCTGATTTTATATTTCATTTGGAAATCTGTGAGAAAATTCAGTGGAAATCATGCCCATTTTGAAAGAGTTTCTTTTTAAATTTGGGCTCAAGAAAGGAACAGTAGACACGAGTCTAAAAAATTTAACGGTGTTCAGAGAATGTTGTAGTTCGAAAAGCACGGTAATTTCGCTAGGCGCTTCTCCCCACATATACACCATGGTCCATGGATGACATGATGAAACTGAAAGAAGCTCGAAACAAGACAGAGGTCATTTTGACCGTTGTAAGTTTTAAACCAAACTTCGAACCTATTTAAAATCAATTCCATGGGATTTGAAGTGTGTTCGGATTCGAAAGTTCCAAGAACTTGTCCGTTTAAAAACAGGGCTCTATCATGGGAATAAGTCACAGCTTTGTGTTATCAAGATATTATAGTAGGTACGAACAAATCATTTTTGCTATTCTGGTTTCATATCCCTGATTTTCAGGTGAACTTTCCAAGAACTTGTCCGTTTAAAAACAGGGCCCTATCATGGGAATAAGTCACAGCGTTGTGTTGTCAAGATATTATAGGAGATACAAACAAATCTTTTTTTCTATTCTGCTTTTTCAGAAGGTTCCTGAAAGGCTTGATGCAGGAAGGCGTTGGTTTGAAAAATCGAACTTCAACAACAAATCTGTGTGAAATCTGCTTTTGCAGCACAAACATCTGGCATACTAGAGGCAAACCAGTTGCGTTGCCGAGACGAAATAAAAATGTATGTCAATTTCCGGATTCTGCGATACCACAACTGAACGTTGTTTTCATTGAGTATAAAACTTTAAAGCAGATTGAAAATTTTCCAGCAATAATGTTTACACATATAATATAATATACTACAAGCGCGCGTGCCAGTTATTTGATCGAGCAATGAAATAATCTGGGGAAATAACACGGATGTTAAAGTACTGCTTTAAAGTATACTGCTTTTTATGTTTAAACGCGTATTTTATAGTGTGTATTTGGATGTAAATTAGTATTAATTTAATTACGTCTCATCAAAGGCATTTCCGTCAGAACAAACTTGGGAGTGTATAAACGAAGGCCACATTGATGCCCGGAAAATTTCCCCCCAGTGGGTTGTAGAGATTGTTTAGCCTAGTGTAACCTTGCTCCTCTAAAGCCGATATCCAGAATCCTGATTCATGAACCCCGAGAGGCCGGCGCAGTGACTGGGTTCTTTTGTGAACGGATGTTCTGCTGTCCGAATGGAAGACATCAATTGGGCAGAGACGTTTTGATTGAAATCGAAATAAAATAGGTATCTCTCTTAGCTTTGAGGTACTTATCAACTTCCTTAGACTTTGCAATGTCATCACTTTCAACAGATTCAAAGATAACCGACTGACTTTCTTTCGGTAGAAAGAAGTTGAATCTGTTAATAGAAAGGTAATTAATTTAGCTCCTCCTTGTTTGAATTCAGGAGCTTTGACATGAAAGATATTATCCGGTAAAATCACATTAGCGATCCAGCATCTTCTGCCACCTCTCGGTGCTAAATAGTTTTCCAAGTTTCCACCTAAGGACATCTCGCATACCCTTGTCCTCGATTACATCTGCATTCTCATTTTATTCTCGTTGAATTAATTTTAATTTAAATATGAAATGCACAGGTCGATTTCAGAATCCTCTTGGGAAATTCTCACCGTCGCAGGTTGCCTGACATGCAAAGGATCCATCTCGCTATAATTGAACCTTTGGGCGCATATCAGATTCTCAGTGCAGAAATGCATAAATACGCGTACAATACACGTACCTGTGCGTGTCGTGTTTTACTTGGTGTTTATCGGATTGGTTCAGACCCAGACAGGAATACTAATGAATATGATGATGATGATGATGTTTGTAACATAATTATGTAAAATATTTGTTCAGTAAATAGTATTGTAACATAAAATATAATAACGAAAATCGCGATACTTGATACTGTTCCCTTTATATACATAAGTTGAGCAACATGAAACCATTTTATAATATATACATTAATTTTCTTTCCCTCTATTGATTATGAAACAAAACAGAATTGAACAAAATGTGAAATATAAAATGTTATCTGAAGCCTGTTTACGTGGAAAGGAAATTATTTTGCTAAATTATTTTTTATCTCAAGCAGGATCTAGAGAGGAGAGAAGAGGAGAGAAGTATCGATTAGAAGGAAGTGGAAAAACAGGAATTGTGGAACGAGAAGACGTTGTGGGGGATGACCGTTGAAAAAATGTGAGGAAGAAGAGGAAGAAGGACGTGAAAATAGGGAATGAAGGAGGAGACAAGAAGCGTCAGACGTGATAGGGCCTAGATTAAAATGTCTGTACCTACCAATGTAGTTAATTAAGACAATAAAACGATAATAATTATTATTATCATTATTATTATTATTATTATTATTATTATTGGTGGTAAGGTGTTCGGTAATGCTCTGTTGAGACTGACTTGCGGTCCTAAAAAGAACCTAGGTCGATGTTTCGTCGGCGTTGGCACCGAAGTCCTGAAGATGTCGGTCCTGAAGATGTCGGTCCTGAAGATGTCGGTCCTGAAGATGTCGGTGCCAACGCCGACGAAACGTCGACCTAGGTTCTTTTTAGGACCGCAAGCTAGTCTCATCAGAGCATTACCGAACACGTTACCACCATCTTACCATGGCTCTGAATCACTCCGTCATTCCATTATTATTATTATCATCTCAAGAAGGGAATTAGATTAGAAAGCAAACAAGATAACTGCAGTATAACCTTTCGAAAAATGACCTCTTGTTTAGAGAATCTATGTCAGAATCCATGTGAATCATTTTCAAAAAATAACAAATCCCAAGCCAGAGCTCGGACACAGTCTGGAAAATACTATGTTAATATTGAGACCTTTCTTGGTAAATACCACATATGAAACTTTCTCAGAAATCTTTCACCAGAAGTTTCGAGTATCACTTTCATGCTTGCACGCTCGTTTTGGTATGCATCTAAGGGCCGGTATTACGATATTTTTCAACTCTGGGTTAAGCGTCTAGCCCTCAGAAACAGATGAATACCACGGCATCCTATTGGCGGTTGCCATGACAAATATCTTAACTCCTACTTTAGCTCTGGGTTGAGGCGCTTGTAAAACCGGGCCTAAGTAATAGAAATCTACAGCGAGCCATCCACCCAACATGCAGCCTACCCAAAAACATATTCTCATCTGCAACAAATTGTCCGCCCACTGAACTGTGAATTCGATACAACAAAAAAACCAATTCGCCAGCGATCTCACCTAGGGTTTTAAAAGATACAAAATTTTCCGGAAAAATTGGAAAAAAGACGTCCGTTTTTTCCCAGAGGGTCGGAAAAATTGGAAAAATTGGAGAAATTGAAGAAAAAACTGAATAGGAATTTTATCATGCTGTATGCAACAATTCGAGAAACAAGACTGGAATTTAGTACATTTATCAAGTAGCATAATTCTTTATTCAAATACACCCTGCAAATTGCATCTCAATCTGAGCAGGCCCAAAAAAAAACACGAGAAAACACAAAAAACACAAGCCTCTCACACACGGACACACCACACTGTTAGCAACAAAATATCTCCCCACCCCATACAGTACTGCAAAGACATGATGTCACAATGTGTGTGAAAGACATTGTGCGTAAATGGCTCGACCGATAATAAATGATAAAGTCTTTCAAAATCTCATATTTTTCAATTTTTCCAATTTTTCCGGGAAAAAAAAACGGGAAAATATCCGTTTTTTCCGCGACTTCAAATTTTCTGAATAATTTAGAACACTAATCTCACCTGAGCAGCGCGACCAGCGTGAACGGCATACAGACGACGCACAAGGTAATGTCCGAAATCGTGAGGTTCACGATATACAAGTTCCGCGCCGTGTGCATCTGCGTTCGTCGCGCCACCACGAAGCTGACGATGCAGTTCGCCGCCAAGCCGGCCACGATCAGCACGGTGTAGATCGCGATCAACGCCACCTCCACGCCGGCACTGACGTTCGTGTTGTTGTCCCGTCGCTCGCGCAGGATGTCGAGCGCCTCCTGGATCGTAAAGTTGAACGGGGTCGACGTCGATGAGTTGTGCTGGTCCATTTGGAAGAGACGCTGGAACTGTTTGAGAGTGAACACTTGATTGATGTGCACGTGCGTGCGGTTGCCGGGGTCGTCGTGGAGGCGGTATTCATCTGCCCGGGGCATCGCGTCTAGAGGACGCCGTTGGAGACGAACGGGACTGCAGACTCATGTCCCTGGCGGTGGTAACGGGCATGTTTCGGACGCGACAGGTGGAGGTTCCGTTGCGGCCGTGCGTTTCGGCGCGGGCGCTCAGCTTTCGCGAACACTGCGTGACTATTTGATATTTTTGGTAGTTGAGCTAAGGCATGATTCCGGTATCAGCTAGATTTTTAACTCGCAATATCATTGTTTTCTTTTCTTGTGCAGCTACGCGCGAAAGAACGGTGATCTTAAATCACTCAAAATAAGTCGTTTTTGGACCTTTGTTTGCGACAAAAAAAGTATACCTTTTATACAACCGACCGCTGACCAAATATGTTCTTGATTACCCGAAGGAATCGCAGAATGCGGTCACTGCCTTTTGAGGTGGTCGACCAACTTCGCGACTCTGTTTGGTCGTCGATCGCGTCGCCCGCTCGCCTGTCGGTGCAGCGCGTCCGTCGGCGTCGGTCGCTGCCAGGCGTCTGTCGGCGTCGCGACGCCGTCGAGTCGTACCTGTTGCTTGCGCGACGCCCACGCAGCGGCGTCTAGTTCGTCGGCGCCAGGCGGCGACGCCGTCGGGGCTTGTTAAGAGACGGTGTCGGTGGGACGAGGGATAAATCAAGTGAAAATGATAATTTTACCTTGATTACACTATATAAGTAGCTACTTTTACGGTTTTACCTATACCTGCATTTCGCAAAATATATTAACATGGCCTCAGTAAAAAGTATACAGTAAGAACATAGATAATTTTCGATCTATTTCAAGGGCTACTATAGGTACTAAATTTTACGTTAAGAAGAGGAGTGGATTTGCATCTTCCTCGAGGACCAATGCTGCTGCTAAAATAGTTTCAAAACTGCCCACAGTGCCTGTTGACTGGCTCAAGACATGGGTTGGAAATTTTGTATCTTAGCCCGTGTCTAGCAGCAGGAGTGGGTCCTTGGGGAATATTTATGATGATGTTTTCATTCCTTTCTCTTTTTTGCGAAGTTGGGTTTATAGCTAAGCAAATAAACTAAGTGTATGAATGAAAGCGAAAATTCCCGCTGCACTTTTCAGAGCGATACTCCTGCCTCTAGTAGCAAAGTGTGTAACTTTAAGGCAGCACCGCGCCGTGAATGCCACCTGTCTGCGAAATTGGAACTTGTGTGTATCTGGTGGTTGCTGTCAAAACTTCGTGTTTATTATTTGTAAAGGAGTTTTTTGAATAATAATATCAAAAAAGCCTTTTTACATAGTTCATTCATGGAGACTTATTATTTCTGGTGAGCTGCTCAAAATTTTCTGGCATTATGCGAAAGTACAGTGTGTAAAGGCTAGTTAGCTGTACATGCACATTTAGAATAACATAACCTCTTGACTGTCAAGGGCTTTTTTAAAGGCCAACTTGCTACACATTTCCTTGTTCGCAAATATGCCGAAGGCTACTTATGCAGCTAATAACACTTCTACATGGTTAAGACAAAGAGAAATAGGAACTAAACCTCAACTAGGGTCAAGCGATGCGTTCCATGCTAGAGTGTACTCGTCATTGCATAATGTCGCTTCGTTCAGCGAAAGAACCAGAGTATCGCCGATTGCTCCACATGGAGGCATCTTTAATATGGACTTTTCACCGGATGGGTAAGCTAAGTGTATAGAAACTGCATTTTATTAAAAATATAATATGTTCGATCAAGGTCATGTAATGGCACAATCCTTACAGCAACCTGTTTGCTTTTCAGATCAATTATGGTCGCGGCTTGTGAGCGAAAATGTTTTGTTATGCTCGACCCATATTCGCACAAAATATTCAACGGTAACTATAGGGCCCATGGGGAATGCGTCAATTGTGTTAGGTAAGTATCTAAAAATTAAATTAAATAAAAAATTGAACATGTTTCCTTGTGCTCAAAACCTATTACTTAATTTAACTCAATTTGGTACAGGACCATTGAAAATGGAGTTCCTTTGTGGATGGTGTTACCTACTTGAATCCCAGATTAGTGGTTAGATTAAAGACATTCATAACATCGAGGTACGACTCTACTGAACCTGCCTTTCAGATTTATCGACTCAAGACTTTTTGTCACCTGCAGTGACGATACTAAAATCAAAATCTGGGACACCAGAAACATTAAAAGCGAAATCATTCTGCTAGAAGGCCACATGAACTGGGTTAAGAACATAGAGTACTCTGCCAAAGACAAGATGATAGTCACGTCAGCCTTTGACGGAAACATTTACGCTTGGGATTTAAACTGGTGAGTATATTATGTGTTAGCCAAAATAATTAATGCCTTGAATCCATAACGGGTGATCAGCAGTGCTCCAGAGTCATCCAGATTTTTTTACCTGTTAACTTTGGCATTTTATTGCAATGGATATGGAAATAAGTACCTAGGTACCAACCCAGCTTAGACGCTAAATCTTATAGGTTGTGAACTTATGATAGTGTTCCTTATCAGACATTAATTAATTTTACCTTGCCCCTAGATCTGTGCTTCCGTTAATCATCCGATTAACCTCGGTTGCAGCTCCAGTGGCAATAGTCGCTAGTTCAGCCCTTCTATCTGTGCTTCCGTCAGTCGCCCGATTAATCTCGATTGCACCTCTAGTGAGGATAGCTGCTAGTCCAGCACTATCTGTGCTTACGTTAATTGCCTGATTAACTTCGGTTGCAGCTCGAGTGGCATTAGCTGCTAGACCAGCACTGTCTGTGCTTCCCTTAATCGCCCGATTAACTTCGGTTGCAGCTCGAGTGGCAACAGCGGCTACTCGGCAGAGCGCGTATTCCAAACGTCAGGGTTGATGCGGATGCGGCTCAATCCGGACGCATCCAAAATGGTCATCTCCACGACGACGGGCTACATGATGGTGCGTATTGGCTTCGATCACTGCTCCGGTATGGGATAGGCAACTAGTATGCCGTGCCAGCTCTCACTGCTCCGGTATGGGATAGGCAACTAGTATGCCGTGCCAGCTCTCTGCTCCGGTACGGGATAGGCAACTAGTATGCCGTGCCAACTCTCCCTACTCCGGTACGGGATAGGCAACTAGTATGCCGTGCCAGCTCTCACTGCTCTGGTACGGGATAGGCAACTGGTATGCCGTGCCAGCTCTCACTGCTCTGGTACGGGATAGGCAACTGGTATGCCGTGCCAGCTCTCACTTTATATTTCATAGTTTAAATTGCAATAGACAATGACATACTAATCTTCATTTTAGAGTTAATCTGACCGAAGATGACAGCTGGCAAGGTCTATACTTTAACGTTGCACGGCATACAGAGAGCGCTGAGCTAGTTGCATATCGAAGCTAGCAATGACCGAAGGAACTAAGTACGCCCTTGACACAAATACCATCTACATTGAACTTGCACTTGTTATTGAACCCAACTTTTATGAATTACAGTTCCAGTTCTAATTCATGAAATATTCATATTACGGTTCTGGTTACGGCTTTGGTTCTTTAAAATACTAAATACCGATTCTGGTTCTTAAAAAATAATTAGCTTATTATATTTTGAAAAAAACTATTTCAAACTGGGATTTGAATGCTAAATCAAAAGTCTCACTGGTTTCCTGACGTTTCGTAACATATGCTAGCTACTTTATCAAGGGTGATAGCTTGGATGAACAAAAGAACCAATAGTTGTTTTTAAATCTAAGCTTCCTAAATTCTATTGATCCTGTCAAAGTCCAATAATAAATTGAAAATTGAAAATTTACCCACACACATTTTAAAAACCATCAAAAATCCCAATGAATGCTAAATGATGCCAATGAATGAGTGCTAAAGATAGGATAGTAGACATGAGTCTAAAGGCCCGAAGAATATAAGAATAGTGAAATTACAATAAGAGTAAGCACAGGTACAAGCTGCTAAAAAACGTGGAAAATGTTCACTGACAGCTGTCAGTGACAGGAAACTTCAAACCGTTGTCGTGACAACAACAGTTTGATTGTTGCACCGTGTTTTTTTCAAAAAATACTTATCTCTGATTGGTTGAAGTAAGAATAGCAATAAGAAAGTTGGAATATTCCATCTCCTTATTCACTATTCTTATCGTTACTCCCAACACTTTACGGCTTGCGCCAATTGTATGCAATTGCATACGTTCCCCTATGTTTTAACTTTTTTGTTCGTTATTCTTATTGCTACTCTTATTCTTACCCCAATTGTGCGCGGGCCTTTAGAAGTTTAATAGCTTATTATGTTACCTAGAACAATATTATTACCAAGACGACTTGATCTCCAGGTGGTCCACGACCTGAACCTGGCCACGATGGCCGACGACCTCGAGGGCTTCCAGCCGAACATCTACCGCCTGTCGCAGATGAGCTCGTGGAACGCGCGCGCCATCATGAACTACAACCACCTGTTCTCGAGCGCGCGCAAGCGCAACCGCATCGAGTTCATATCGGACTTTCCGAAGGAGTCCGACGCCGAGATGATCTCCTCGCTGCAGATCCATCCGCAGGGGTGGTGCGCTCTCAGCAGGAACGTCAACCACAAGGAGAGGGCGGAGGTGACTGCCAAGCTCGTTTTCTTCTTAAAGGAGCCCTCTGAATTGCTTTTAAAAGTACATATAGTGTACAGAATAACAATTAATTAAAGATCTCGTTTGAATTTTTTGAAAAAAATATTTTGTGTCGGAATAATCGCACATTTTCGTTTTGGCCCGGCACCACCTCGTGACGTATCCTTGGGGCTAGCGTCAGCAGCATGCGCTACGCAGTGTCTAGTATTTGGCCGATAGCTTTCGCGGTCGGGTCGCTTGTCGATTTGGAGTGAATATGGCAGGACCTCCATGTAGTATATGGATCCGAAGTTCTCTCAAACAGAAATCGAGGAAAATTATGTTAAACTAGCCGAAGAAAGGAGACGAAGGAGAGTTATTTGACAGAAAACACCTTGTGGTGTCTGTTTTGTTTTGCACATCAATGTTTTTTGTAATTACATCGATAAGGCCGTGCTCAGTAATGCACTCGCCTTCCTGACACAACTCTCGTATTTGAAATGGCTCTTCACAACAATTCAATGTAATGTTCGCTGTCCATTGGGATGCGATTGCCACTGCGTAGCGCGGCCAAGCGCATGCTGCTGGCGCTAGCCGTTCCCCAAGGATACGTCACGAGGAGGTGCCGCGCCAAAACGAATATGTGCGATTATTCCTACGCAAATGTTTTTTCAAAAAATTCAAACGGGATGTTCAATTAATTGGTATTCTGTACACTATATATGTTTTTTTTAAAGCAATTCGGAGGGCTCCTTTAAGTGGGGTGAAGCGAAGCTGGGAAAATGTGCGCCGGATTGCGATACAAATCCAGAACCTCCTTATCAGAATCAAAAGAATCAAACCTTGAATTACAAGTATTTGTGGCTCTGACCTGTGAGAGTAAATGCAAATGATTTTTTAGTTCCATTTAAGGCTGTTGGTGCTGTTGTTGGTGATTATTGCATGAAGGTTTATTTGAACTTTCAACTGGTATTTCTTGATTTTAAATCACACAGTTTTTTGCCAAAAGTGTGAGGATTCCGTAGACATGGGTTTCGTTACGATCGGACAAAAGGTGGGGCCACAAGTTGGTATCCAGTAGCAGGTGAAATTTGAGCGGGAAGCTGCCCGAGTATACGCTCACACCAATAGTCTTAAATTATTACGGTTGCATCAAAGTAAGTATTATGGGTAGTACCATGTAGCCAGCTTTACAATTGGGGCAATCAGAGAAATAATCAATAAGATCTCGATAGATCCAGGTACTTTCTTCAATTCAATAAAAATCAAGACTGCTTGGAATTATCTATTCAAACCTCAGAGCCATTCAACTTTACTAAGTCGTTTCATATCAGCAATTTTACATCCATTTGGTTCGAGGTCGAGAGCATTTGCAATAACGAGGTTTGGTTCCCGCTTTCAAGAGGTCCCAAGTGGGGCGAATGGATCAGTTTGAACAGAATTACTTGCTAAAACAGAAACAGATTGACTTCAGACCGACAATGCAGCCCCTAACTGCAGCTAGTAAGAGAAACATTGGCTGGCTTGCGGTGGTTGTCAATTGCCGTTGAGTAACTTCAACGAGGTACAAGACTAAAGCTGTGTTTACACGGTTCAATGCTCTTGAAGAGCGGCTCAATGTTCTAAGTTCATTGAAAATGGTGGCACAGCCTACCAAAATCTTTGTTTCAAGAAGGCAGTAACAAACCCTTCCTTCTATTGAAAGGAAAATTGAACGATATTTAGAACACGTCCTAAATGAGAAAACATTGAATGAAACCTTGAATTCAAGCATTCATTCAATGATTCATTGAATACAATTGTTGTTTACACGGTTAAACGCATTGAATTCAACCTTGAATTCAATGCTTTGAACGAAACATTGAACCGTGTAAACACGTAGCTTAACGACGAACCGCGCTCCGTCTCCGTTGCGGTGTTTGTCAATCGCCGTTGAGAACTTCAACGAGGTGCGAGGCCAACGACGAAACGCGGCTCCGTTTCCGTTGCAGTGGACGTGCGTGCACGACATCCACGGCGACGCCGAGATGGACGAGCTGCACCAGGCCGAGTTCCCGATCGTGCTGCACTCTGACGAGGACGTCCAGGACTATCGGTGAGTCGGGGGACTTGGCACAGTCCCAAGGGACTTGGCGCAGTCCCAAGGGACTTGACGCAGTCCCAAGGGACTTGGCGCAGTCCCAAGGGAATCGGCACAGTCCTGGTGGACTTGGCGCTGGCCTGGGGGACTTGGCGCAGTCCCAAGGGAATTGGCACAGTCCTGGTGGACTTGGCGCTGGCCTGGGAGACTTGGCGCTGGCCTGGAGGACTTGGCGCTGGCCTGGGGGACTTGGCACAGGACTGGGGGACTTGGCACAGGACTGGGGAACTTGGCACAGGCCTGGGGGACTTGGCACAGGCCTGGGGGACTTGGCACAGTCCTGGGAGACTTGGCACAGTTCTGGGGGACTTGGCACAGGCCTGGGGGACTTGGCACAGGACTGGGGAACTTGGCACAGGCCTGGGGGACTTGGCACAGTCCTGGGAGACTTGGCGCTGGCCTGGGAGACTTTGCACAGGACTGGGAGACTTGGCACAGGCCTTGGGGACTTGGCACAGGCCTGGGGGACTTGGCACAGGACTGGGAGACTTGGCACAGACCGCGGGGTGAAACCCTTGTGACTGTGATTTTGTAGATTCAAGTTAATTCAGGTAAAAGTTTGAAATAACAGTTTGGACTTGCCAGGGTAATACTTATTTCTATCTAAAGCCTGCTGGACAACTTTCATGGTATCTATCTATTTTCTTGGTGTATTTTTAGAGACTCTTTTTGTGTAAGCACCATTTCCACATATAAGTCCCCCTTGAAAAGAACCTTTAGACACCCATTGATTCTGGAAAAAAAACGTAACAAAATTACTCTACTCATCCCGTAGAGAAACCCATATGAGGTGAAATAATAAAGAGAATGATAAAATTGTGCAGCATTGTTCAATCTTGATTATATTATGCCTAAGATATTTATATATTTTATAAAATCATCAGCCTGACCAGCCGGATTAGAATGATTTTATAGGTTGAAAGTGGACAAGATATTCTTAGGTGTGATTTAATGTCAACAAATTTGGAGGTAAAAGTGAAAGGAAGCTAATCATAACCAGAGCCTGAGGGGTTGCAGGATTTTGACTCAAAGTATGATGCATTGGCTTTATAGTTGAGGAAGGATCTTTTAAAAAGATCGAGATCGTGCGATAGAGATCCTTTTTCGTGATCTTAGAACTGATCGCAATCGTTTTTTATAAAATGATCTTTTGATTTGATCGAGATCTCTTTCCACAATCTTTTTAAAAAGATTGTTTCCCAATGCCTATACCGATGTGTTTCAGAAGCATGTGGATTAAATTCTGTGTGTTTTTGATATGGGATTTCAGCTAACAACATTACCTACTTCCAAATTTTACCGTTTATTCCGGGACAAGCCAAAACAGAGGCAATTTATCTTCCATTAGTGGTCCATTGAGTGACAAAAATGGACCATTTTCCCCTTTTTTAAATTCTGAAAACGATATACCTATTCAACTTGATCATGTTATAAAACAATCTTGTATTCGAATTTATAAAATAAAGGATTGCAAACTTCAATCTATTTAAAAGATCTTTTTTTGATGGCAATCTTCATCTTTTAAAAGATCGATTTTAAAACAATCTCCCCCAACTGTGGTTGGCTTAGATCCGCTAGCGTGCTGACTCTAAATCTCCGCTTTCAGTCGCGAGACGGTGCTAACGCACATGCAAGAACTACTTAAAGGCGGCCTCTTTCCGATCACGATCATCGACAAGGAGGACCCGCTGTCCACCGAAGAAGACGTCGACGAGAACGCCACCATGCTCAAAGTCGGCACGATAATCCCCGAGCTCAAGTCGTTCTGCGCCGTCATCGAGCTGCACGTCTCGCGCGCCAACTACCTCGCCGCCCTGCGCCAAGTCCGCGCCACCCGCGTCGTGCATCCGAACTACGGCGCGGAAACCTCGTCGGCGGCGACCTCCGTCGAGGCGGAGTCCGCCTTCGAAGGCTCGCACCGAATCCTCGCGCCGGGACTCGGATCGACGGACGACCAATCCGTACTCGACCTGATAGTGAAGTCGTACGACCCGGCCAAGCGCTTCTTCCCGCGGCAGTCGCTGTCCAAGTCGCAAGACGTGGTCGTCTCGGTGCTGGTCTATCCGCCGTCGCTGCTGTACAACACCGGGCTGGAGCCGGTCGCCAACCGGCCGCGGCTCTTGAGCTACATCGAGGAGCCGAACGTGGTCAAGGGTTTCATCAAGGAGCCGTGTTTCTCCAACGACGGCCGACTCGTCTGCTCGCCGTTCAGCTACGGCGTCCGGCTGCTGACCTTCTCGCCCGGGTTCCAGGAGCTGTCGACGTGCGCGCCCAAGCCCAACGAGCCGGTCAAGCTGCACGAGGTGACGACGCTCATCAGCCACCAGAACTGCGTGCTCAGCACCAAGTTCTCGCCGAAGCAGTACCAGCTCGTTTCCGGGTGTCTCAACGGACAGATTAATTGGTACCAGCCGATTTTGTAGCGGAATTTCGGTGACCCGAGGTTTTTTTTTACGGTTTTGATAATGATATTTTCGTTTGTTTTGATGGAAGTTTTCAGATCTGTTAGAGGATGTGGAGATGTTTTTCATGGTTGTGCTCTGACGTGAGGAGGTTTGTGGCCCTAGAAAGTGCCTTGAAATGTCCCTTCAAGGCCTTTTTTAGGGCTGCAAGTGCAAACCTCCTCATTGCAGACCTCAACAGTGAAAAGCATCTCAAAATATTTTTGTTTGTTTTGGAAGCTGAGTAAGCCATCGTACTTAAGCGCAAATTTTAAGATTTTGCTTTAACTCTTTGGATTTGTTATACCAAATATGAAATACCTACTACATAAACAGACAATGAACGTGATCACAGACCAGAACTAGATTTGGTACATGTCTATGCTGGAATTGGCTTTGCGTAAAATCTTGCATCTGGCATATATATACGTTGCCTACAAGCTGAATAATACAACCAAGAGCTGATGCTGTTATTTCCCTCTGATATTAAGTCTCTCTTGCAAGACATGCCCATCGACATACTGATCTTTCTCTCTCATTACTTAATATGAGTTATTGTAACTACCGCATTGTTTCACGTGCACTCCTTGCTTCAAATTACATATATCATTTTACAAAAAATTTAATTCTGTGACAAACATCATGTTGGTTCTGTTGGTTTTTAGGCTTGATTCCCGGTGTGATAATGGAACTGCGATTTTGCTCATAAGTTTAAAATGAAACTACCTAGATAATCCTGGAATCGGGAATTGGAAGAGCAGGATGTCACTATAACGCTATGATTTTCAATCAACATGTTGTATTATTTTCTTGCCGATGGCGCAACTATGTACATTAATGATGTAAAAATAGTATGATCGAACGAATGAACCTCCAGCATATAGGCACCTCCAATTATTTGTACATGAATCCTAGTATCAAAATAAAAAAATATATATTAGTGAAATACATAAACATATACAGTGAACTTAATAATAAACATAGACCCAGACTTATAGTTACACATCGTTTTTGTATAGCGTAACTCGATAGTCGTGATCGATATCCGGTCGACGACAGAGCTAACCAGCAATCAAAATGGCAACACCTCTACAATGCATTTCAGATCGAAACGACCAAATCTGTTCGACAAACAAGCCGAAACAATACCTAACGATTACAGGAACATCACCACTGCCAGATTGAGTACCGCTGCGATCACCGAGAAAGCCGCAACTTTGCCGCCCGAGCTCTTCATGTCATGGTGGTCATGGTGGTCATGGTGATCGTGATGGGAGTGATCATGAGGACCCACGTGGCCAGGCTCGTGGTCCGCAGCTCGCTTGTTCCTAACCTTCTCTTCATTATCTTCTTTCGCGTTCGCTTTGTCTGTCACTGGAATCGGATCAGTGACCTCTTCTCCAAGAGAAGTCGTCTCGTTTTCGGACGGCTGTTCTGTGAGCTCCGTCAGCTCCGAAGCCTCCGGAAGTAACTCGGCGTTATCGACTCCCTCCAGCTGACTCACTAAAGTGAGATGCGTAGACCGAATGGGAGGCGGATCCGGGAAGCTCTGGCCAAACTGCGCCGGCAATTCGGGCGTCCTCTGCCGGTTGTCGTGGCTCACCTGCGGGATGTCTTCCGGCCGGACCGCGGACGGAATCGGCGGCGGGCCTTCGCCGCGGAACGGCCCGAACTGCGGCGTCCCCCTCACGAGCTCCTCCGAGTTCTGCGCCGGCCGGCGGGCGGCCGCGATCGCGGGCAGCGCCAGATCCGACACGGCCTTGCCGTCGTACGAGACGACGCCGTCGGCTTCGGGCGGCAGGTAGAAGGTCTCGCGACGTTCGGCGGCCATCGCCTGCTCGTCGTCGTCGTCGTCGGACGCCTGGCGGAACGAGGCGGAACCGCCGCGGGTCGGGATGCGGAACGGCGGCACGATGTTGTCCGGGTAGAACGGGCGACGCACCAGGCCGGGGC
Organism: Nemoura dubitans; assembly: GCA_921293005.1. Taxonomy (NCBI): domain Eukaryota; kingdom Metazoa; phylum Arthropoda; class Insecta; order Plecoptera; family Nemouridae; genus Nemoura; species Nemoura dubitans. The sequence goes on from OV121076.1 coordinate 44,143,483, forward strand.
GCACGCGGGACATGTGCGACGACTTGCGGTTGTGCGACGGCTTGGCGCGGTCGCCGGGCGGCGTGAGGTCGTCGGAGATGGACGGTTTGGCCTTGTGCTTGGCGCTCATGCGGTCGGGCGGCGACGGGATGAACATCGGCTCGAACATCTCGTGCTGGAGGTGGTCGAACGGGCTCGAGTCGTGCGCGGAGTCGGCGGCCAGGTCTTCGTTGTAACTCGTCTGCGGGGGAAACGTGTACGTGTTACGTTACGGAGTTCATCATGCACATGAGGTGATTTGACTGTGCTTTGTACGTTCTGAATCATGCAGTTCGATCGGTGACTTTCTAGGCACCACTTTAGAGAGAATTCGGTTCTACTCAATGTTGGTAACTTCTTCTGTATTGGCTATCGATTGTCATAGGGCATAGATGAATGATGCTGGCGAGCCAACTAACGATGCCAACTACTAATTCTAGACATTAGATGTCCGATAAAGGTTCGGTGAATTGCTGTGGGGCCCTTCGACCACCGCGGGGCCCCTAAGTGCGCGCAGTGCCTATATAGGCCTGACGCGACACTGAGTTTGCTTGCCTCTGATATCAAAGTGCATTTTGAAAAGTGAGCTGGAGGATTTTAAATCGACTTATTTTCCGTGGTTCAGTTCATGAACCTCACTTTAGGTACAGACAAAGCCGACAGAAAGAAAAAAATAAAAACAAACGGTTTTAAAGTCGCAAGATAATTTGTCATACAGAGCTCGGTAAAGAGCATTTCACCAGAAAATCGACAGATTTACAAGGCAGTTTTGAGCAGCACCGTGTGCAGACACTAACCTTGGCCAGCTGGCGTTCGGGCTCGTCGACTTTCACCTCCTGCTCCCCGTACTCCATCTCGACGTCGACCTGCGACGAGCGATCCTGCGCCACGTCCTTGCTGACGCTGACGATCGGCTTGAACCCGCCCTCGACGATCACCGTCTCGGGTTTGAACCCCGTGTTGACGGCCGCCTCGTACGCGCTGTGCTTCTTCACCGCCGGCCGATTGGTGCTGATCAACGTCGACGGCTGCATCACCGACGACTCTTTCTTCTCGACCTTCGCGACAATCGCCAACACCGGCTTCTCCAGCTTCGGCAGCTGCACCACCTTGTTGTAGACCTTCGACGGCGCCGCGTGCTGCAACGGAATGATCCTCTGCGGCACGCGCGTGCTAAAGTGCGGGCTCTGTTGGTAGACCATCGGCCGGTGGAACGGGATGATCATCGGCCGATGCTGCGACATCTGCGGCACTTGCGCCGGCATGCGGTAGATCGGCTTCTTGGTCGACATCATCGCGTGCTTCTGCGACGAGTAGCTCGGCCGGTACATCGGCGGTCGCGGCGGGTAGCTGTGCATCGGGATCGGCCGGCGGTAGGACGTGAACTGCGGGCCGCGCGTGAACGCCATCGGGTGCGCGCCCATCGGCAGGCGGCCGTGGTTGAGCACGCTCATCGGGTAGTGCGTGCGCAGCGGCAGCACGTGGTACGGCGACGTCTTGCCGGGATACGACGGCTTGTGCTCGGGCTTCGTCTCCACTACCTCTTGAGTCACTTCGTACGTCTGCGCCTTGGTCTCTTGCGCCTCCTGCTGCTGTTTGATCTCTTCGGACTTGGTTTCGTTGACGTACTCTTGGTGCTGGAGCGAGTACTGAGGGATGTATGTATCTTTCTGCAACGCCGGCGGCGGCACGAATGCGTCCTCGTGCGTCTCCTCGTGGTGGTAGTTGTACTGCTGAGCGTTGACTACTTTCTCCTTGTGGTACGTGTCCTCGCCGCTCGGCTCGCTGGGATGGCTGAACACGTAGGTGCTGTACTCGGGCTGATGGTTCTCGGGGTGCCGCTGGCTGGGCTTCTCGGCGTACTCTTTCTCGCCCTTGGACTCGTCGACGCCCTTGTTGAAGACGTCGTTCGGCTTGACGCGGTAGTTGACTTGGATGCTGGGTCGGCTTTGCAGCTCGTCGTCGGCGTCGTCGTCGGCGGCGGCGGCGTCCTGGTCTTCGTCGGGCGTCGCGACTCTGAGGACTTGCTCGCTGGCGGCGGCATCGGTCACGTCGCAGCTGTCGAGGACGTTGATCTTCCAGCCGAGGTAGCGATGGGTGTAGCACTGCGAAGGAGACCAGACAGAGCAATGTCATGCGTGATTCAGACGTTACTAGTTTGAGTTGTCTGAAACGCCTGGGCATGGATCCTCAAAGAAGAGTTATTGCTAAACCAGGCGTAAGTTTAAGTTTGTTATCACCATGGTGATTACCCCTGAAAATCTGCAAATGCCGCCTGTGATTGGCTGTTTATCGTTTCACCCCGAGGATTACGTGTTAACTTTGCTTGTGGAACTTGGCTCTAATCTGAAGTGCTTTTTACATTTGAAGGACACATGATGACATATTTTAATGAAATTTACAATGCTGTTGGAAAATATAGATTCTTCAAGTTCATATTGAATGCAAAGTCCGACCCAAGGAGAATTTGAATTGGTCTTCTGACTTCGCACGCAGATTTCAGATTATTCTGTGTATATTAATTGGACAGTTGTAAATGATTGCTTAATTTAGCCAACGTTTCGTGGATTGGCAACCATCGTGAGGACTGGGTATGAACGAATCTGCTACGGCGAACATAGCTCGATGTTATTTTATTTAGGTTGACATGACTAATAAAAGGTAGGTAGGTATAGACACCTACCTAAATATAATATCAGTTGACTATTGCATGCACCAGTGACGATATACCTTCACGCAATGATACCCTTTAGCTCAGTCCAGTTAGCAAGACTATATTTACGTCGGCATACGCAGAAAGGAAATTTCTCCAGGTATTTGTATCGTGCGTAACTGTGGCGCAGATTTCAGACGAATCAATTATTATTGTCTCCGCCCAAAGTGTTCCAGATCAAGTGTCGTTCCAGATGCAGGGATCACCGGCTCTGCGTGGACTTCACACTTCACTGGGACCGGACTTTCGCGTTTGGGGGACGCCGAAGTACAGGTACACGAGAACACGGCCCGAAAAGTCTTATACGAAATGCAACTTTAAAAAAATTATACAATATTGTGTTGAAATTACACAATATATACTACAGTCGATTAAGTATAGGCACATATATAAGGTTACCTAGATTTTCTATACTATATCTATAGCTACGGCTATGCATGTGGTATAGGCTTAGAGGAAGTAATGGGTTATTACTTCCTCTAAGGCATAGGTAAAGGAACCCATCAAAGATAGCTTTGTCAAGCATCATGAATTATTTCTATGGTAACTTCTTCGGTAGGTATATATTGTATCGTGGAACTGCCTTGCCCACCCATCACTGCCTCAGAAAAAGCGGGACTTGGAACGAGCATTTCCCAGCTCGTGTCCAACCAGACGCTGATCTCTGATTGGCATTCATTGACAGAAATCTTCGATCTGATTTACCAGTCTATTGCCAGCACCATTTTAAGTACATGTATATTTAAAAATCAAACCAAAATTTCACTCCCAAAGAAACATAACAACACTGCCACTGTCTCATTCTGGCCATCGATCTGATATGTCAATCTTCTGGTCAGTACAAAACTATATAATTTGATCCAAACTGGCTATCCATCTTAAAAATTGACTTCACCCCCATATGGTTATTTTACCTATATATGAAACCAAAATGAAAGTGAAAAACCAAACATATCGCCCCTCCTCCCTCCAGATCCTCGAGTGATGCTGTCGTCACCTGGTAGTAGACGGTGTCGGGCGTGTTGTCATCGGGCGTCCACTGCACCACCCCCGGCTCGCCCTCGTCGCATTCGAGGGTAAGGGTGCGCTGGTAGGCGCCGAACGAGGCGAACTCGTCGGCGAGTGGCTGGTTCTGATCGGGCGTCCAATTGCACAGACGGCCGGTGCCGCTCGGGTAGATGTCGCCGCGACGGTTCTGCTTGACCCCGGCGAACACGCGCACCTCCTGGACGGGGGGACGAAGGGGTGAGCGGGGGCCGGTGACGAGCGGGACACTAGTGGCGAACGATTTGCCTCTTTTTTCTACTCCATTAGACATTAGAGATGACACTTTGAGATATTGACATAGACATTTGAGATGACACTAGCTTTCTGATAGCGTAACTTTTACGTTTTAGCTAAAACCCCTTTTACTAAACCCCGGTTTTGTTGTCAATGTTATTTACCCCCGGTTGTTCAATAGCTGGTAAAAACGAGAAAAAACGGGTCGTAATATCGTTCTGAAGCGAATCAGATGCCTTAACTATAGTATACTTTAAAGTTTAAACTGAGAAAAACAAAATCAGAGTGATGCGCAGTGCAGATGATCTTCTGCTCGAACATAATATGAGTATTAATATATTGGCGATGTATCGATATTGGTAGATATTGGCGGTAGGATGCGATCAATGATCGACGGTATAAACGATATCTTACGGCTCTCTCCTCCGGTGTCTTGTGCTCGTATCCCCCCACGGGGTCGTCGGTGATGTAGAAGGGATGGTAGCGCGCCGGGGTTTCGGCGTCGAGTCCGCCCTCGACGACGAACGTGTACGTCTTGCCGCGGACCACGTTGATCTCGGGGATCAGTAGGCCGTTGATGTACCACGAGATGCCCCAGCCGACGTGGCCTGCAATGTCGATGAACGAAGGACAGGGGGTCAGAAACGGGGCGAAGGGGGAAGGATGGGGTGCCAGAATCAAGGCATGAAGTCAGTAATGGAATCACGACAAAGAAATTAAATGACAAAGATGACTGCAAAATACAATGAAAATGCAGGACTGCAATGGGCCTATTAAATACGCCCTCCTTACCGATAATTTGCCATACAAGCAAGCAAGGGATGGTTGAAAGTGAAACCCATTTATACACGGTGGAATACGGGCTTTACCAACGGCATTTCCGTTGGTTAACTTATTTCGGCAAGACTGGCAATATAGAGAGGAAAATTCCATGATTTGAAAATGAGAACCATGCATTATGTACCAGGCAAGTAAATTAGTTTGAGGTGTTCATCCCACATTGATCAGAAGTCCTTTCTATCCCCGAGTATCGCCCACCCCATCACTGTCACCTGTGATCGCCGGGTAGCCGCGTTTTCCGCCGGTCGGGCCCATCTGCGCGTAGAAGACGCCGTCCTCTGGTTCGTTGCACTGGATGGGCGGGATCTCCCACGCGTTCCTCTTAGACACGGGCGCCGGCGTCGCCGGGGGTCGACGCTGGACGCTCGCCGCCGTCGAGGGTCTCGGCTCCTGAGGGCAACAGGAGGCGTCGGTGTCATGCGTCCCGGGGTTAAGCAACACGGCGCGGAGTCAAGTGATGAGTGGGTGACCGCCATAAGCAAACTACAATTTTTGCAGATAGCGAGCTAGACGACTCTGGAAAGAGATTGTGCTGATTGGTCCACTTTGACAAGGCCAGAAAAATACCGGTGATACTGATTTAACTTCAACTATTGTCGGGTCCAGCCATAGAAGACAAATTTTCCCCGTTTAGCCCGATTCCAGGACTCACATGCGAATGGAACCCAGCCTGAGAAGACCAATGTCCCCCCTTTGTGCCCAGCTAAAATATCTCGGTCCCAGCACGCAGCCAGAAGGCCGAGGGTTCGGTGCTGATTCCAGGACTGACATTCGAATGGAACCCAGCCTGAGAAGACCAATGTCCCCCCTTTGTGCCCAGCTAAAATATCTCGGTCCCAGCACGCAGCCAGAAGGCCGAGGGTTCGGTGCTGATTCCAGGACTGACATTCGAATGGAACCCAGCCTGAGAAGACCAATGTCCCCCCTTTGTGCCCGGCTCAAACATCTCGGTCCCAGCACGCAGCCAAAAGGCCGAGGGTTCTGTCCTGATTGCAGGACTGACATGCGAATATAAATCAGCAGATTTGTCTAAAGAATCTGATAGCCGATGCCCAAGCAACCTGTAAACGAAAACTGAAACTTGTCTACTCTGGTTAGACCCGTCTATAGGGGTTGGAAAAGCATTCCATTAACGTGATTGTCGTGTCAGTGGGTTACCTGGTTCGCGCTCAAGATGGTCGTCTTCTTGTTGTTGGTGTCCAGCTTCTCCACCTTGGCCTTGGAGGGCAGCGAGCTGGTCGTCGACGTGGCCGTGTCCTCGACGTCTTCGGGCTTGGTGGTCTCGGGCAGCGGGCAGTTCCACTTGGGCGAACGGCCGAAGTCGAGCATCACGTTGTCTGCAAACGATTGGCAATGCGCTGCTCAGATCGCGTTGCACCTACTCATGACTAAGATTTAACTGTTAGCTTAATATAACTATGTGAAACGCTGCCAAAGTGTTCGCGTTAAAGAAGAGCGTAGCTGTTTGTGTTTGTAGTTTGTGTTTGAGAAATTTTGGAAAAAATACATGTTTTTAGATAAATTTCCGTATTTTTCCTAACTTTCCAAATTTTCGAATATGGATATTTTTCCTGATTTGAAGGGGAGTGGTATGGAGGATTTTAATCGCAGGGGGTCTAAGTTGAGAACAAAAGTAGACGCTCTGAAAATTTCATCGCAATCGTCGCAGGCGTTTGGTCTGTGCAGCGCGCGCAAACACACATACAAACAAGAAAAAACAAAGAAAAACACACACAAGTATACTTTTTTTACCAGTAGTGAAACTGAAGATTTCGCTTCGCTCGCTATACGCTCATCAATTATAATTTAGCTGTAGATAGCTTTGCAATATGTTGAGAACTGATACTTAGAGCTTAATTAATAGTTAAGCCACAAGGTTAAGCCAATCTTTTTCATGAATCACGATTGGCTACATCGTTTAGCAATTTGGACATCGGTGCTAAGAGATTTCAGATGAAGCGTTCAGGCCTTTCCTGCTTTCCGTTCTCTTTTTATTATAACACGGCTCAATTTAAAAGATAACTAATTGATAGTGTACTACATGGTTGTGGTTGTGGTTGTGGTTGTGGTTGTGGATTGGCCGATTTTTGCCTTACCTACATTTTGAAGCATTTAAACCGATTTGACGCTATAGTCAAGTCCTCTCTTAAGTAAATAGTTTTTTCACACGTTAGCCTTCTGTTTTCTACGTTCTGCCTTCGCCTTTTTAACCGCTACACACTGCTACGCTCATCTTCAACGCACCACAAATTGCGTTCGCGAAGCTCTAGTTTTAGCATGAACATCGACGCCATGTTTTGCTGATGGCCAACGATGACTCAAGGAAGATCCACTCCAGCCACTTATAAACTTACTGTCACCAAGATACATTTTCATTTGTCTACTTATTCTTTATTTTTTCGTACTCTAAAACGTGCATTACATATTGACTTGGTTTCATTGATTAAATAAATTGAAATTGAATTGAAAAACGAATTGTTATGTTATATATGCCACCACGCAATTAGATAAAATGAAGTTGAGAGTGTTGGGTTGCATATACTATTTAGATTATTGATTTATTTATGTCATATAGCAGGTTCACTAAAGGCTACCTTATTTTTATTAGACTTTAGGTAATGCAAGGCATTCGAGTAAAGTTGAAGAGTCCGTGAAATGAACAAAGCATCCGAAAATGTATTAACCAATAATTAATTACCACATTTGGCTTATTAATCCTTTTTTTATGGCACATATTTAGCTGAATTCGTCGATTATATATCTGCAGCATGTTTTATAGCGATATTCTTCAACCTATTCTGTATCACAATGTAAATTCATCGCAATATTTAAAGCGAGGCTGCCACGGAAAACCCAACGTGATATAATAGTACAAAAATACCGGGTCGTTAGCTGGGTACATTCCTTGTCAAAGCCAATGTTTTGATTCCCAGGGTCACCCTGAGAGCTAGTCGACATTAATTACGGGAGGCCGAGACGCGAGTCAGTATCCGACCAACCTCGGCCAGGTATACCTGTCGGTCCACGCTTTGGGACTCATGGCATTGTCACAGAATTGAATCGCTTTTGCAAAAGCTTGCGAGTGCGATAGTTATATTAAATTACTTAACACTCATGGCTACTTGTCCTATATTATATTTAGCACTAGTTTTGTCAAAAACTATTTCAAGCTTGGTTTTGAATGCTATTAAAATAGTTACGAAACGTCTGGAAAACAGTGATGCTTTTATTTAGCATTCAAAACCCAGTTTGAAACAGTTTTTTTCTCAATTGCGATAGTTCGTAGCATACGTCCGCGAGTGTCAAAAGTGAACAGTGAAACAGTGATTCAATGAAACAGTGATACAGTGATACAGTGATACAGTGATACAGTGATACAGTGATACAGTGATCGACATAGCGAAACTTTGGGGTTATGTGCAGTGGGCGTCGTTCTGCACGTTCACCAGTCGGGAGTTATGGCTGGAATTTAATCAACAGCGCAATTGAATTGTAAGTACATTCACCGAGCAATATGCAGGCAGATTATTGCAATGCATGTCATACAGCGATGCAATGCAGTGTGTGAAGAGTTGCATTGTGAAATATTTGCTGAAAATGATTTAGTAATTTGGGTCAGACGAGTGATGAATGTCGGTCCAGGCAACCACGCGGTTATTGTGTGTTTGGTATTTGAACGCGCGGGAGACAGGAATTCGACCATGGCACCTTCCACGCTGTGTTTCTGTATCATCCGTTTGGCTGGCAGCCTACTGCTGTGTATCAAGAGGACTTATTTAGCGAGTATCAAAAAAGCAGTGGTCGATTGTGAGTTTGTTAGATTGTTTTCTAGACTTATTAATTGTTGTACAATATGTTGATAGGGTCGCCCGTAGGCCTAACAGATCGGGCATGCTTGCACGCGCGTGAAGCTCTGTATGCCGGCGCGAAAAGCGATTGAGCTGAGAACATATTGCGAACATGTTTCCATTAGCTATCAAGTTGCATTTCTCGCCTAATGTAGAGGGGGTCCAATAAAGTAATAATGGAGTGCAAAATGAGGCAACACATGTGCATTTAAAATGGTGTAGCTTTTCAGAATCGTGTGTCTATTCAATGGCTTCGAATGATAAAGACGGTGGTTATTCCGAATGCACCGAGTCGGCAAGGCTGTGCTCCCTGGTTGCTAATGCACGTTACGCTTTTTCTACGCTTTGGAGCCCTCAGGGCTGGGCCCGTCGGGGCCCGAAACGCTCTGAGAGGCCGAGAACGAGACGGATTCGCAATATACACACTGCGTTTTGGAGCCCTTGGGGCTGGGCCCGTCGGAGCACGAAACGCTTTGAGAGGCCGTGAACGAGACGGATTCGCAATACACACTGCGCTTTGGAGCCCTCAGGGCTGGGCCCGTCGGAGCCCGAAACGCTCTGGGAGGCCGAGAACGTGACGGATTTGCAATACACACTGCGCTTTGGAGCCCTCGGGGCTGGGCCCGTCGGAGCTCGAAACGCTCTGAGAGGCCGAGAACGTGACGGATTCGCAATACACACTGCGCTTTGGAGCCCTCAGGACTGGGCCCGTCGGAGCCCGAAACGCTCTGAGAGGCCGAGAACGAGACGGATTCGCAATACACACTGCGCTTTGGAGCCCTAAGGGCTGGGCCCGTCGGAGCCCGAAACGATCTGAGAGGCCGAGAACGAGACGGATTCGCAATACACACAGCGCTTTTGAACCCGAAGGGCCCAGCCCACGGGCTTGAATGCGTGGGTGTGAATTGGCAATTGGCAATGACAACTTACTCCTGTTCGCAAGGCTGTGGTAGGAGACCTCGTTCTTGGAGTTGAGAGGTCCGATGGCCCAGATGACGGCCTGACTTCCGTTGGTCAGCACCGTCTTGTCCAGTTCGTCCTGCGCGCGCAGCGGCCGCTGGTAGGTGACAATCGAGTAGCCGTTCACCATGGCAGCGTTCAGCAGGCGCACGCTGCCGGTGCCCTCCTGTGGAACACGGGGACAGAGGGGGTCAGCAATGGTCAGCAATGGACCACGGGGACAGAGGGGTCAGCAATGGTCAGCAATGGACCACGGGGCCGAGGGGTCAGCAATGGTCAGCAATGGACAGCAATGGTCGGCAATGGACCACGGGGGCAGAGGGGTCAGCAATGGACAGCAATGGTCAGCAATGGACCACGGGGGCAGAGGGGTCAGCAATGGACAGCAATGGTCAGCAATGGACCACGGGGGCAGAGGGGTCAGCAATGGACAGTAATGGACAGCTATGGTCAGCAATGGACCACATGGACAGAGGGTGGTGGAGAAACAAACCAGCGGTCACTTTATGGTAGAAACTAATGCGACTCGGGTTTCAATTCTTGGCAGTGGCTGGCAGGAAAACTGCCAATGTAGCCGACCGAAACTTACGGGCAAGGCCACTCAAATCGGAAGGGCACCTGCAGCAGCAGCCTTCTTTAAGCTCACTGGTGGACAACCTCAATGTTGATTCCCATTTAAAAACAACTGCAAGTATGCTGTCCACCAGTGAGATGACATGTATTGCAGGAGCTATGTAGATAGATTGATTGATTGATTGAAGCTGTTGATAGATAGATTGACTTTAGTTGAAGATGATTTAGCGTCTCCGTCTAGACTCAAAAACAGTGGTACCAACCTGCGGCCCAGCGGTCATATTTTTGCGGCCCGCCTCAAAATTTTTATTGAATACGAAATACCGACTTAGCATGCGATTCTCCGTGGATAACCTATTTATTCGAAATTTCCACAACCTTCTATTAACAAGTGCGTTAGTTCAAGTTATTTTTAAGGTTGAAACTTTCCTGAAACGAATAGATTTACACCATACGAGTGCTGTTTTTGGGGGAGACTTTTAAGTTGCACATTGTGTCCTACCTCTTCTAAAATTTGTTTACAATTTTTATTAAAAACTTTTCCTTTAACTGTTAGAATTTTAGGGGGTTGGCTAGGATGTTAGTTAGCAAAGTTTGCATTGAGAATTGTGACTTGCAGACTTTACGTTTACATTATTTTGTCAAACTCTATAGGTTCTATATGATTTTTGGCATTTATTAGAACATAATATGGTGTTGTAAGCAATTCCAATTTTCAATTATCAAGTACAAGCAAGTGCAAGTTACGTGATTGCGTTCAATCAATACCCACAACGTTACACAACTCTATATCTGGCAATTTGCTAGTTTTGTGTCAAATTACTCTTTGCGGCCAGCAGAGGTCACGCATTTGTTTTGATTTGGCCCTGTGCAAAACAAAGGTTAAGTAGCACTGCTCTAAAGAGTGAGCCCCCTGGTTCGTTGCGCCCCCTGGTGCAATGCGCCCCCTGGTTCGTTGCGCCCCCTGGTGCAATGCGACCCCTGGTTCGTTGCGCCCCCTGGTGCAATGCGCCCCCATGCCATTTAAAGCAAGTACAAGTTACGAGAATGCGTTCAATCAATTCCCACAATGTTACACAACTCTATATCTGGCAATTTGCTAGTTTTGTGTCAAATTACTCTTTGCGGCCAGCAGAGGTCACGCATTTGTTTTATTTTGGCACTGCTCTAAAGAGTGCGCCCCCCGGGTCAATGCGCCCCCTGGTGCAATGCGCCCCCTGGTGCAATGCGCCCCCATGCCCCCCTCCCCCGCGCCGAGGTGAGGTCGTACCCTGAGATTCCTGTCGGGGCAGCTGCCGCGGTTGCCGGCGCACTGCGACTTGGCGTCGAGGAAGTAGTCGTCGGTGTAGCCCTTGAGAGTCTCCTTGTCGACCCAGGCCACGACCACGTCGCCGCCGATCATTCGGCTCTTCTCCTCCGCGCCCGACAGACCGAAAGCCATGTACTCGCCGTCCTCTGGAACAAGACCGCGTGGTTAAGGCAACAGGAGATTGCGTCTTGATTGTAAAGCCTGGTATACAAGGAAATTGACTGGAGCGTATTATCTTCAGTTAATTGTTACGTTAAGTTTTTTGTTTCCTTACGGCAAGCCAATCAAATCGTGGCTTACACTTCTATGCTTAACCTTACTTTTTCTTGAACATGGGGGGGACACCAACAGGGCAACCATAGGGTTTCTGATGACATACATTATCTGAAATAATGTTTCGATGCTAAAAACAAAACACGTGTACAACGTGTATGTTTAACGTGATCAGATCGAATTTTGATCAACACTTTTTCCTGCCAATCGTGTGAATTGGTATAGAGATATTAGCTGATATTTTCCTATTTTGACAATTCATTTTGTGTCTTCACCAAAAAATCAGAAACGGGTAGGAATGATAAGAGATTTTACCTATATACAAGAAGCAGTTTTAGCATTTAATACCTAGAAAAATTAATATATAAAAAACTATTTCAAACAGGGAAGTATATATACTTTATTTAATGGTTGAAATTGTAAGTGAACCATATTTTATTAATAGCAAGTTTGCTACCGCCAATACCCAATATTAAACTAATAGCTTTTACCACGAATTCCGTGCAAACTAATAACATGACTACCGGAACCACGCGACCAGAAAAAGTAAAAACTAACACACCGCCGCCACCGCGACACGGGCGGCAATCCTGGAAGCGCAAACGCGGCGAAAATAGAAACAAAAGGCCCGCGACGAAAACGGTATAAATAATTACACTTTCGAGATGTTCAATTTTGACTTTCACCTCGGCCCGCCGATGGCTCGCCGATCACTCTCTTGGCATCTGCGCGGGCCGCGCGAGTCCACCTTTCTAATCTCCAGGCTAAACCGAGTCGCCACACCGCCTCCAAGCTACAGTCGGGCCCACGAACGGAACTATAGCGCCGACAGGTCGTTTGGACATCGGCTATCAAATTCTAATCAAAGTCTGCTAATTTCCGTTTGCATGTCAGTCTTGGAATCGCCACCGAACCACTGGCCTTCTGGCAGTGTGTTTAGATAATGTGAGGGTCAATCCGGGGGTTATTGTTCTTCTTTGGCTGGGCCCGACTAACCTCCATTTCACGTCATGAATGAGAGTGGACTTGCATCTTCCTCGAGGAGCTGCTAGACCCGAGCTAAGAGTTTCAAAGCTCACAAGCCATGTCCTGAGCAAAAGGCTATGTGGGCAGTTTTGAAACACTTAGCTCGTGTCTAGCAGCAGTGGGTCCTCGAGGAATATGCAAATTCACTCACCTTCTTAACGTGAAATGGAGTTTATATCTGGCCAAAGCGCATGAATCCTCAATGAGCTGATTATCTGTCAAATTGCAAACGTTGGTTTCGTGCGTCGTCGATTACAGATCTGGCATTCTGCGCACGTTCGTGCGCATGCTTCGTTGACAGATGTCGTTGTGGTATAAAAGTCCGCGCGTGGGTTTTTGTGTCGTTTCGAGCCCGGTAACTGGTTCGCACACAACTCGGCTACACGTGCATCGGAAATGACTGCGACAAAAATGCATCCAGCAAAAAAATGCACGGACCTTTGATGGCCGAGTGTCGGTGTTAAATAATATATTTATATAGTCGAGTAATAATTCACAATTGCAGTTTAGAAAGTAATTTTTTTAATGAGCATACTATCTGTATGTATAATATGCTGTACTTTCTTCGGCTAAAAGAGAGAGAGAGAGAGAGATGAGTAGACAGACTCGATAGTGCATTTGCACACGCTGCCGAGTGTTTTGTGTGTGCATTGAAATAAACCGACAGGTAGTAAACGATCTGCAAATGAAATGCGAATTATTTCGCGCGTGGTTTATGTAACGCTCGCTAACGTTCGCGCTATATAGTGATTTCCTGACTCGGTTGCTACGGGCGGTGACGGGCTGCTATCTAGGGTAAACACGCTCGCTTCCCGTGTGCTGTGAATGCTTGCCTAAATCCAAACGCCGCGTCTACTGACTAACCACGGGTTAGCTGCTGCTAATGACAGCTTCATTTCCTGTCAGAAGCTGCGAGCATGTATGTACCTAAGCGCCTCTCGCAGTGGAATTACGACACATGTTTATGGCATGACTGTTTTATGCTCACTTTGAGGTGACTTTTTTCAATCCTTAAAAGGGGTAAAACCGTAAAGGTCCATAATCGGAAAATGTAATGCATTGGGTTGTGATCTGTACTGAAATTAAAGCTCTGTAGGTAACATCTCAAATTTCCGGTTTACAGGCTACCGAAGTCAAAATCAAAATTAGGATTGATACGTGTTGAGTAGGGATAAAAGTACGGCCGAACCTGTGTTGTGCTGAACTTGGAAAGTATCGTTTTCGACAAGAGTAAGCTGATTTCTTGTGCTGGCAACGGATACCAGTTTCTTCTCCGTGTTCTATAGTACGTGGTATAGAGTGTTGTATTCGTCATTATACTAGGGCGAACGCAATTTGTGTAGCGTTGAAGATGAGCGTAGCGGTTTGTATTTTGCGCATTAAAAGATTGAGGCAAAAAGCCTATATCATGGAGCAGCAAGCCGGACGATTGCTTTCTCAAAGATTCTGATCACTTGGAAGTGTAAACGATTCTGACCTTTCTTTGTTTCTGTCCGAGCTGTCGGGTAGCGGAAATATGATCATTTTGAGATCAATGAGCAATGTGCATGTAAATACGTAGATGTAACTCATGCCCAAGGGTTTTTATAGGGTATTATTGGGTTGGTTTTTATTGGAAAAAATCTGGTGTGATGTTTCGATTTGGTATCGATGGTTTCTAAAGGCAAATCGAAATTGGGAACATTTGAAAAAAATACGCACTTTTAAATAAATTTCCGTACTTTTCCAAACATGCCCAATTGTCGAATTTTGCTCTTTTTTCTGCTTTGAAAGTGAAGGGTGTGGAGGATTTTCTTGAACAACGCAGGGGGTCTAAGTTGAGAACAAAAGTAGACACCCTGAAAATTTCATCCCACTCGAAGCAGGCGTTTGGCCTGTAGAGCGCGCGCAAACACACATACAAAAAAAAACAAACAAACACACACCAAGTGTTTTTTTTAGCAGTAGTGAAATTGATGATTTCGCTTCGCTCGCTTCGCTCGCTACGCTCATCAACCAGTGCCAGATGATTCTCTCAAAGTGAAATCGCGAAATAAAATCACAAAAGCAGATTTGAAAGCAGATTTTCCTCGCGAATTTGATTGAAACGCCTCATGAAATGCTGGAATTTTGCTGAATTTCCCCGGATCTGAGGCCATTTTCTAGCGGTCGAAAAACTACTGTTCTTTGAAACTGGACAAAGTGCAGAAGGGACAGATCCTTCCCATTTCACACCTCTAGAATTCACCGACATTAACAGTACATAGCTCGTGTAAGTGCATGACACTTTATCGCGATCGTGCGCCGTTAAACACTTGCCATGACTCACAGAGTTTGCTGACTTATTGAGTTTGCTCAATCATTGAGTTTTCTGACTGAATGGGTTTGCAGACTTATTGGGTTTGCTCACTCATTGAGTTTGCTGACTCATTGAGTTTTCTGACTTATTGAGTTTGCTGACGTAGAGTTTGCAGACATGTTGGGTTTGCTGGCTCATTGAGTTTGCCGACTCATTGAGTTTGCTCACTTATTGAGTTTGCTCACTCATTGAGTTTGCTGACTCATTGAGTTTGCTCACTTATCGAGTTTGCTGCCTCACCGAGTTTGCTGACGCACTGAGTTTGCTGACTCACCGAGTTTGCTGACGAGCTGCAGGACGATGCTGTCACCGGCCACGGCCCAGCGCACCTCGAAGGCCAGGTCGTCCCAGAGAACCTCGCAGTTGAGTTTCGACTGTAGTCGGGGCAGAGAAACAGGGCTGATCACACGAGGGCCATGCGCGGGGCTCGAAGACCGCGAAGGGCGTCAAAGATATGAAAAACACAGGGGCTGCAAGGGCACAAGACAGGGGGGCATCACCCCAGGGGATTTCTCGGGAGTTTACACCGAAAGTGTAAATTTAGAAAAGTATAATCGGTTTCCAGAGTTTTTTTGGTGCATTTTTATGCTTATATTTTCAATCTTTAGTATAAAAGAAAGCTGGCTGAAAAAAGGTCCACATCTGCACCAAGAAAGGTTAAGACGGCTGGCTACTCGCACTGGGAAGGCCGACTTCCAGTTGGCTCGAAAGTCAGCGCTTTGCCGCTCAGTACGAGGAACGAAACGCCGCGCGTTGAACTCTCCATCGCGCAGTTCGTAGTGTGAACATGCCGCCAGGGCAGAAGCGCGTTAGGGGACGCTTGGACTTGGGCTATAGCCCAACAACCTAGCTATAGCTACAACCTGTAGCAGGTGCTACAACCTAACCTACCCTAAAGGGTAGTTTAGGTTAGGTAGAGTAGGTTACGTTACGTATAGTAAGATTTGGTTAGGTTATATAAGGTCTAGTTAGTTTTGGTTAGCTAAGCTGAGGGTACGTTTGGAAACTGCCAAGAGGCAAAAGTTTGGAGGGTGACTTCATGCCTCCAACTTTTAATTTGATGAGACTCAAGACGCCATTTTCTTACCGACCTTCGCAGTAACTGTATTTCCAACGATTCGTCCCTATCCCGGCTACTTTCGCAAGGCTTATCCCCGCTGGCACAATAGCTGGTTAAAGAGTTAACGATTCGTCAAGTCGTTCTACAGCACGGCAAGTTAGCGGACTGTTTATTCCTTAACCAAGCATTGAGCAAGCGCGGGACTAAAAGCATGACTGTTTAGTTCATATGCTGGGGAAATCGTAAGATGGTCAGCATTTTTGTTGTAACAAATGAGAAGAGAAAATGCTAGTCCCGCAATTTCGTTTTGAGTTATCGGAAACTTCCCGGAGTCCCGATAAATACTCTAGAATTAATTTGAGGTTGCCACTTTTTGGGGATCTCATATCATAGAGTACCATATGAAAGAATCAAATGACAAAGTTTTTATCATTACCCTTAAAAATGCTATTTATCATTACCGTTATTCACCATTTTACTCTTTAATAATGGTAATGAGTCAAAATTATATTTTACTTCGAAGTCCACCAGGCTGTGGTAAAGTAAGGCTAACGCGACAGTAGTTCTTTTTCCAGATAAAAATAGTAAGAGACTTGCTAATTTGTATCGTTTTAGGTCTGAGGTTTTAGTCAATATAGCGTGCCTGGAAATGGAAATGTTTCGTTAGCAGCATATGTCGCGATATGGCTTGAAAAATTACAAAGGACCAATCAGTGTCGTTCAAAAGTATTACCAAACGGCTTATTGTGTTGGAAACACCGGTTCCTTGAGATCACCAAAGTTGAGCAACACTTCACTGGGTTAGGTACTGGATGGGTGACCATCATACTCGTTGCCAGATCTGTTCGAGGGAGGTCGAAGGGATTGAATTTGGTTCAAATTTTTGTAAAGTTAGTAAAAGTTTAGTAAAGCTTAGTAAAACAGCTGCACTCTCCTTGCTTATCAACCTCAATACAGCACGGATTAGTGGAGGAAGCATGTTGTTCGAGATGTACCGTCCTTTGGATTGATGTACGCCTTGGTGCTTTTGGACAGAAGTAGGCTACGTGCCGGCGCCGGGTTTCCCCTCCTCCCTTCTAGGCTAGACTAGACTCATAATCATCCTCATCATCGCCCTATAATTAACGAACGCCATTTAGACCAGTGCCACAGAGCCAGTTGTCAAAACAGTGCGTCGTTAAACACCCAGACACCGATCAATCATTCAAAAGCTTTACAGCGGTCGGGATATACCTACATATTATACTAAGCTAATCTAGTCCCGAAATAGCCTTGATCAGGACTGGCCCCATACCTCGTTATGCGGCGAATTACTAAATTAGCGCCAGATAATCATACTAATTGAAATCACCGGTCACCGCGGCAACCTGAATCGGGCCAATCAACGCAGCAGCCGACGCCATCACACTCTGGCGACTCCTTTCGGCGACTGCTGCTGCAGATGACACGTTCTATAACGCGGTTCACCGGAGGGACCAGCGGCCAGCGGAGCCGAAGGGTCGACGCTATTCAAAGGACCGACGCCATTCAAAGGGTATCTGATTGACATTGCATTGACGAGGTGATATTATCAAGCTGGCTGGTTGTTGTCTATGGGAATCATACATTTCATTTTCAATTCATTTCTATCATTTCAATTTAAATATACCATTTCACCTGCATAGACAAAGCAAACACAGATTTTCCATGCCTATGGTCATAGCTAAGCAAAATCTATACATATTTTCCCCGCAATGTGTTGCGGGATTGCCCTCAACTAAAAGCCGAGTATAGATAAAATACGATAAAATGATACCGATTGCCTGCAATAAACTGTTAAAACATCTGTTTCCCTCGTTCTGGCCATCATCGCTATATGCCAGTTCTACAGACTGCACTACACACATACGCTTTCGAGCCCATGGGCTGAGCCAGTCGGATTCCAAAGCGCAGTGTGTATTGCGAGTCCGTCTCGGCCTCTCAGGGCCCAGATCCACCCTATCCAATCACAGCCCAATCACGAACAGCCAATCACAGACGGCGTTCGTAGATTTCAGGGGTAATCACCATGGTGATAACAAACATACCCCTGTTTTTGCCCGGACTCTGCGTTGTGAATCCGGGCCCTGGGGCCTTACCTAGCTCGGCCACTTGTAGTCAGTCCCAGGATTACTAGCAATCTACCAGGGTACCTATTCTCGAAATTTTATCACCGTGATAAGCTATGATTCTGGTCACGTGATGTCTCAATAACAAATCGAATCACTGGATTGTCCGTCACGTGACCCTGAATGATAACTTATCACGTGGTAACTTTTCGAGAATAGGTACCATTAACACCACCGTAGCACCAAGCAGTAACCCCGACCTAGAACGGCTGTATTACGGCCGGGTTATATAGCCGGGGCACATCGACTCTGACTTTAGTACAAGCCATGAGATTGGTTGATTTGACCTCACTGCACAATGATGATCGTTTAAAAAGCAGTAGGCCTTCTAGATAATGCTATCATCGTAGCACCACCGTAATACTGGTTGCTAGCGGTGCTATGAAATCAACAAACTGCCCATTGTTGAAATGGCCGCTCTAGGTCCGGGTTATATAACACCGCCAGCCCGGCTAATTAGCCGCTTCGTAGCCGCTCCAAATGGCCGCGCTGCGCTAGGTAAGGCCCCTGAGCGTTTCGGGCTCCGGCTTCTATATTGGCTAGGACTTTGGCATCAATGTACCTCGCGTCAGCAGTCCTTGCTCCGTATGATGGTATTTCTGTGTAAATTAATCTGTGGTTTCACCAACGGTGTCGCGAAATTTGCTATAGTATGTTTTCTTAGAGTTGCCACCAAGCGATGAGTATCATGACAACCCAATTAAGTTACCGTTCACTTTTCAGTTTCTGCTATAGAGTGTGTAGGTGCAGTGCTGTTGCCGTTTATCATTGCCGTTGGCATTTAGACAGCTAAGTGCACGTGATGGAGTAGCAACCTCCGAAATGTCACTGGCTCAGATGAAGTAGAAAGTACAAGTATGACTCCGTGTGAAAAAGTTGTATAAAAGGCATAGGAAGTGTCGGGTCACCAACCTTAGCTCGCAGAAGTCCATTACCAAAGAATACGAATACCAGTCCATACCGAAGTTATATCGAAGCTACGCGAAGATAATCTTGCGCGAATGGAGCCCAGAGATGGTTAACACTTGTCGGCCTCGCAAACAATCTCGATAATTGAGAAAATGAAAGGAAATACAATGGAATATAATATGGAATGGAATATAATATGGAATAGGTTATCTGTGCACAGTATACTTCTGTGTCTGTTCTCTTGGCACACTGGGTAGGAGAATGGATTCTGCATCTACATATACAAGAGGATACGCTGACCACCATGGCACTGACCGCCATCAGCACAGCGTTTCAAACCCTTACAGCCATGGGCTTAAGTAATAGGACATACAAATTGCAAATACACCCTCCATCTACGGATGAAACAAATTGGAGCTGGCGAAATTTGTAGGTTATTGATTCAACGGAAAGTATAGCTGGGTTTACAGCTGGCAATGTCAGTGACACGATGTCATCAACATTGGCTCTGAACCAATCAGAGACTCCGTGGCAGAGTCGCGAACATAACGTCAGGCTCTGATAGGTCCAGAGCAAATGTTAATGAATGCATCGTGTCACTGACATTGCTAGCTGTAAACCCAGCTTTAGTGAAAGAGTATTTTTTCGACGTTTGCAAGTTGTGATGGAGGTGAGCTGCGCTGGGACCACTCATTCGTTATCGAAAAGAGCAGTCATCTCTCGGAAATGTAGGAAATATTTGTCCAAATTTGTCTATAAAAGTCAAAAAGTTCCTAACGAGCATAAGCATACATTACACTTTCTATCTGTGATTACACGTATTTGAAGCCACAAGGTCAATGCCAAGGAAAAACGGTGCCTGTTTGGAGCAACAGTAAATAAGCAGTGGCGTAGCTAGATGTTAAAGGGCCCATGGGTGCAAGATTTGACGTTGGATTCCCCCCCCCCCCCTCCCCGTCATTCATTCGGGAAATTGGCTTCAAGAAAGGGGGCCAAATTTTGTTCATTTTTGCCACCACACAATATGATGGACTTATTTCATGAGTTATGCAATTTGTATCCTCTATAAATGTGGTATTCGCCTTCCAAACAAGCACATCAGTAAATCTACCCCTAATTTTGGAAATGGTAAAAACTTGGTCTTTGGTAAATATAAACGGCGGGCGGTATATTTCTCTAATGAAAAGTTGGCTGTACGAAAGAAGAGGGGTTGGGGGGGGGGAAGTAATGCTGAAAAGTCGTCCAAAAAGTGCTGAAATCCAATCCACCTATATCACCATGAATTGATGCCATTACTTTGGCGCTGCAGGCGAAACAATTTCGGTTTCCAGAGCCTCTGTAGCCAAATATTGTTTCCAAATTCGGTGATTGGTATATGTACCTATATTATGTTATGTCATGTGATCGCGGACCGGCAATTCACTATCCGTTTCACCCTTTCACGGCCCTCTGGCTAAATGCTCGTTGGCCCCCATGACTGGAAAAAGCCCAAGTAGCACAAAACCCGTTATCACGAACGTTCGGTGGACGTCGAAAAGCCAACGGGGGATAACTTGCGTTCAACGTTCGGGTAGAACCTAATCGAATTTTTAGCAAATGTGAACGTTGAACTCAAGTTATTCCCCGTTAGCTTATGGACGTCTACCGAACGTTTGAAATAACGTTCGCTGAACGTTTTTGTGCTACTTGGGAGCTCCTGGGACCTGGTGCGCTACGCCACTGTAAATAAGGCACCCGCGAGTGACGCGGCAGAGGCTCACAGGTGTGTTCGTTTGGAAGCGTGGCGATCGCGTATCGGACCGGAGCCCGCGGCTGTAGTCGGTCGCGGGGATGGCGCTAGGCCGGCGCCGGTGTCGGGCCGCGCATTTACAAACGCCATGTTGGGAACGAGCACTAGGGGAACAGGGTTCACGGGTTGGCAAGATTCAAAAGCAAAGCCAGTCGGACTTTAGATGTGAGATTGCCTTTTAACAAAAACCTTGTGATAATTCTGAAACCCCAATTCACGTTAAGATGGAGAGTGGATTTGCATCTTCCTCGAGGACCCACTGCTATACTAGACACGAGTTAAGAGTTCCAAAACTGCTCATAGAGCCTGTTGTCCGGCTCAAGACATGACTTGTGAGTTTTGAAACTCTTAGCTCGTGTTGTAACGAGCAGCAGTGGCTCCTCAATGGGGAGACCCAAAACCACTCTCATTCTTAACGTGAAATGGAGTATAGGTATACGAACTAATATGTGTTTGTTCGTGTTATACACTGGTGCACTTTACTTGTTATTGCTTTTACATATGAAAAGAAGCAATATCCCCAAAGAAAATATCGCTCATCAGAAAGTCAGAAGCATATTTTTATCTCTGAAATTTCAGCAAAGATAACGACACCGGAAATTTGCTGGCAGCTTTCAAAGTGTCGTAAAAGTGCAACACGCAAGAAGTAAATAATAGGTTTTAGATATGAGAACCTCTCTAGCAACACAGCAAAAGTGGCGAATGTAAATCCGATCGTGTCGTTATCGCGAGCTACCTTTAGCAACCGCGCAGCCGGGGCCGAAGGGACACAGCTGGCCCGCGGAATGCGAGCACCTGGGTGCCCCCCCCCCTGCCCCCCCCCTGGATGCCCGCCTGGCGCCTGGCACATCACCGGGTCGAGTGCGCCGATCAAGGTCGCGTGTTTAACTGGGGCAAACCTGGCTGCTGTGCGCGGTGTGCGTGCCTATAACGCGAGCGCGTGGAACACGTTTTGGCGTGTTTTGACTCGTTTCGTTCTATCTTCGCGCCGCGAGTATGTGTGGAATGCGAGCTGCGCGTAACGGTCGGCGATGTGTCGGAGCTCAGTGTCGGACTGGCTACCCAAGGGCCCCGGCGGCGAGGAGGTCCTAAGGGCCCCCATCATAAAATCCATTCATTCTCTAAACGAATGTCATCGCTATATTTTTCAGTTCAACATAACTAAAAAAGTCAATTTCCTGAAAACAAAGGTCATCGCCTATTTTGGGGGCCCCCGCGGTCGGTAAACTGGGGGCCCCCGCAGTCAAATAGCTCGGGGCCCCGGCGGCAATCGCCGCCTAGCCGCCCTGGCCAGTCCGACACTGCCGGCGCTAGTGGATCGCTCTGTTGTCACCTCGGGGATGCTGTCTTTGTTTGGGTTTTGTTATGTAGTGCAGTATGGTGCTTGTTCAGTTTGCTGGGATTTCAGTGGTCGATGACAAAAGTATTTGGTTTTCATTGTAGGATAAGTTTATTGATGTGATGTCTACAAAAAAAATGTTTTATATGTTTGTTATATAAAAGAGTTTAATAATCAAAATAAATTATTAATTTACTTAAATTCTAATGGTAACTTTGTGATATAGTGCACGCCATGATTACATTTACAAGAAAAGCAAAGTCATGTGCAGCGAGATTGGTAACTTATCGCGCCCGTTTCCTGTTCGAGCTCCTTGGATATTCACAATAAAAATGCTGTACATTTGCCATTATTTATAGAGACGGCAATTAAAGTAAACTGGTTTAATTTCGTCCAATTTAGCTGAGCTCTCGAGGGGAAACGAAATTCTCCTTTGTTGCACAATTTAAACGGTGGCTTAAATATATACACACGATTTAAATAAAGAAGCAATATAATATTATGGTTTTCTATAAATTAAAATTCACTCGGGCACTACTATTAAATATTTATAAATATATACACGTTTTAATATTCAAGACTCTCGTGGCTATTTTTCATAATCTACACTTAACATTACATTGCATAACGTTTCTTTACATGCGTTCTAATCATTGAAGTAGATATATAAAAAGGTATTGGTACAAAAATAGATTTCACAAATGATCATTACCGACCGGAGCATTTCCTTCAATACTGAATAAAAGTATTCGACTGACCACCGGCGCCATTGATGCTGACTCTACTGAACGACCTCCGCTGCTGATTCTCCGACGCCGCCCCGTCCAAAGCATACTGCTGCTGATAAACCGGCTGCTGCTGATAAACCTGCTGCTGCTGCTGCTGATACTGCCGATTAACGAGCACCCCTTGCGGCCGATACGGCTGAATAACCTCGTACGCGTCGTTCCTGTCGTGACCCTCATAATACGGCTGCTGCAACGCGATCGACGGCACGATCTGGAACGACTCCGACTGCACGGGTCTCAGCTGATAGCTCGGTCTGTACGTGGTCACTTGGTAGAACGACTGAGGGCTCGCCACTGCCGCATACTGATTCTGATCGATCCGGGCCTCCTCGCCTTGCTGCGCGTGGTAGAATTGCTGCTGTTGCCGCTGCTGCTCCTGTTGCAGTTGCGCTTGGTACGGGTCTAGTTCTTGTCGGAAGCGAGATTGTTGCAGAGATCGAGCCTTTTTCTGCAACATCCAAAACAGGACACAGACTATGTACACGAGTGTGTGCAGGAAAGTAGAGTGCATGCAAGCAGCGAGTGACTTTGTGACAATAGACGCGTACAGTTGTGCAATGAAGACGTCTCGAGTTTGATGACTGCTTTACGAAGGCGTGGTCTTGATTGAAATGGAAAGTGAAGTATAAAGAGACTCCGAAGAAGAGATTTTCACGCGTGTGGAACACCAAAAGGTAGAAGCCGTAAAGATAAGAGGAAGATTTACATAAATGTCGTAATATCCTTGACGTGCATTATTCACATTTTATAAATGCACATACACTTATAACATATCGATGATATCGCGCTTTTGCGAGAGGGTCAACCGAAAATTCGCGCTCGCGCACGCATAAATTTCACCGTCGCGTTCGAGCTGGCGGCGCGAGAAAGCGATTCGCAGCTCACTCTCTGATTAGACGATATTTCACGGAAAAATGTTTTCCCTACGACCACAAATCACTCCGCCCAATATTCGGCAGAGGGGCGGCGGGGGACGCCGTTGTGGCAGCAGGGGGTCACCGGGGCGTTGGTGAGGGGGGGGGGTAGGGGGCAGAGGCCAGAATCGAAGTTTCATTCCGACGAAATTGACGTTTTCAATAACGCGTGACGTGTGTGATTTATGTATCCTCCGCGGACGACCGACCGACGCTCTCGCGCGCGCGATGGATTGATCGGGGCCATCAGGGCGTCGCGACGCCGACGAAAGCGACGCCCGTACGTCATCGAGCGTCGGCGTCGGCGTCTGGCCGCCGCCCGAAATGCGCGCGGCTGATTGAAGCGCATTGTAAAAGGGAGCACGACGATCTTGGACAACGGGTGCAATATTGATGTGTGCACGTCGAAGAAGAGGCTATCAGTGTTTTCAATTATAGCGGTGATAAAATGTAGAGGTGCATGCCGAGCTGGTGGGTTGTCGGGTGCGATCGTTGAATGTGGTTATTATCGACTTTCTGATCGATGCAAATGTGTTCACCCTGGCGGTCGAGTATGGAGGTTCGCCCGAAGGAGGTTTCGAGTACCTAGCTCTGTATATGCTGCAGCGAGGTTGCGCAAGGTGCTGGCTAAGTGACTCTCAATTATAAGAATTCGTATCGTATCATTGTGCAATGTAGTAGAAGCAGAAGTATTAAATTTAATTGTCACACCGCCGAAGGCAGTGTTATATTTCTGTTGAAAATGCCAAGCACGAGAAATGTGAGACGTAATTTGTTAGGTTATAGGTGTATTAAATAACACGATGATGATGATGATGATGATGTAGGTTGGGTAAGCCGATTCGTATGATGGTTGCCAATTCTTATTCATGTCCGGTACTTACCTAAGTCAGAGTCACGTGTTCAGTCGAGTCTTGGTTTTTTGTCGCAAATGTCGAGCATCACTTTTTTCAAGCACTTTGACAACAACAACCAAATTCCGTGCCGCAAATTGCAACGATTTTTTTCTTTGAGACGCTCGCAAATAATATGCCTCGTTTAGTGCTAGGACACATTGTGTTCGCGTTTAGTTCCAGGAAACATTGAGTTCGCTCACTCTTTTGGCTCGGAATGTTGAGCGCAAAGGAGAGCAAATAAAAATGGCCGACCAACAACAGCTGATTTTCTGTAACATTTAGTACATGATTTCCAAGCTACAAATTGTTTTACGATCAGAAAATAGTATTGCTTTGTGTTTAAACGTTAAACAATTTACTTCCTGTCTATACAACAGTCAAACAAAACTGAAAATACGAAATCACGACGTCGAATATAACCCCACTTTTCAATTATGAGCGCCAAACTTTGCGCGCCTCAGCAAAAAGTTTTACATGGTTCAAGTCTCAAACATGTTCGCTCACAAGTTGAGCCTCAGTCTGACACGTGACTAAATCGCGGGCTGTGATTGGCTGATCGCAAGCTAGAATTGTAAGCGAACACAATGTTTCTTGGCACTAACCGAAGAGTCGTCAGTCGTCAGTCCATGTGTACAGTCCGTGTTCAGAGAGGGCAACACAAAAACACTCGCAATAGTCATTTTTTCACTCGTCCACGAACACTTGACCGCATCTATAGCGCACATTTTCTAGGGAAAACTCGATCCCCAGGATTCGACGCGGAGGAAGAACATTGGAGGATATCGGCCAGCTCCATTCTAATTCCCCAACGTCTGAACTTGTGCTCTCGCCTGGAAGCAAACGAGGCTCCAAAGGGAATGGCTATGGTCAGACAGGGAGAGCGAAGACTCTAGCCTTCGTAGTGAACGGTACAATGTGATAAACAATTTGTGACAGCGGTTACTAAAGGCAGACCAACCAATCGCTAAGAAAAGCGTATGCATACAAACGATAAATTTCAGCTTCCTAATAAATTACATTTTCAGTCAAAATCATAATAACGACAAACATTTTTTTAAGGTTTCCAAATTTCACAACCTTCTACTTCTAGATGTCGCCATCTCGAGCCATAATGGAAATTGTGAAAAGTTCCATCGAGGAGGCTCTGGCTCATTTAAAAATACCACTGCACTGCATTTTTAGGGAACATAAGGTTTTTGACTTTTTATAATATTATGTTTCCATTTGGAACTTTGTGAGCCCCACATTATCCACGGGGAAGGGCTGGTGTGAGACGGGGGGGGGGAGGTTATTGCGCCCTTAACGCCACTGGTCGAGGTCTTACCTGCGGCGACACGCCGAGCATCTTGAGCGAGGGCGGCACGTTGATCGTCTTGGGGATCGCGATGTGCGCAAAGTCGACTGCGAACGCCTCGCACCAGACGCCGAAGTGGCCGATGTCGAACACGGTCATGTCGCCGGGCAGCGTCAGCACGATCGTCTTCTGGTCGTACCGACGCAGTGGGTGCTCCTTCTTGCCGTTCTCGTCGGGGATGCGGATGCCTTGCGGGTTGGGCTTCGGCCCGGGTCCCACCCAGAACTTCGCGTCTGTCGGGAACAGGCACGAACGTTTAGCTGGGTTTGGCAGCTAGCAATATCGGGGACACGATGTCATGAACATGGGCTCTGGACCAATCAGAGACTCTGGATGTGCATGACGTCGTGTTCGCGACTCTGCCATGGAATCTCTGATTGGTCCAGAGCCAATGTTGATGACATCGTGTCACTGACATTGCTATAGTTGTAAACCCAGCGTTAGGCGATGGTTTCAATTTTCAATCGGCTATAACGGTTTTCTACAGACATACGGTCCAAGTTGTACACCTTACATGAAGTAATAGATCATAGGTAGATGCTTTTTAGGTTCAATGGCCTACTGGTTTTGCTAATACAAAAAAGTACCGAATACGGCTCAAGGTACCTACAGCAAATATATACCATGTTTTAGAAGAAACCACTTGCATATTATTGTGGATAAAACCAAGGTAACTAAAAATTAGTTTGCCCATTTCGCCTTAAGCCCAGTGGGGAATTGCTGTCACTTTATTCGATTTGCAAAGTGTTTTATCGCGATATCGACAACAAGTGCCATTTTGAGTGAATCGCATTTCACTGTCAGCTGCCTGCCGCGATGTCACGTATTTGGGAATCAAATTTGTGATGTGCGGCGCACGGCGATTACCAATCTGCAGTTAATCATTACTGGGATCGCTTCAGGATATGGTTTCAACCGGGATTTAAAGTTAAATTTTGCTAACGGCTGGATGCTTTTCGAGAAACCATCAATTTGATATCGAATGTGGTGCCTATGATTTTACAATGAGTCACAATGATTTTATTATCTGACTGAGTTATCATGACATCTATGACTGGGTTATTTAAAGCGGTGTCTATGAGTTCACAAAGAGTTACAATGAGTTTACAGTGAGCGCTGAGTTATCCCAAGCGGTGTCTATGAGTTTACAAAGAGATCCAACAACGGCGATACCCGTATATCCCATCCGGTGAAACGGGAGAATGTGTGCCCGGATTGCTCAGTTGGTAGAGCACCTGTCCGGAAAGCAGTAGGTACCGGATTTGTGTCCCGGTTCGGTTGCACATTTTACCAGCTTTGCTTCCCATCCTTTCAATGAGTACTGGGTTATCCAATGCGGTGCCAATGGGTTTGCAATGAGTTACAATGAATCACAGTGGGTAGAGTTTACAATGTACGCTGAGTTTTCTTAGATTTACAATGAGTTTACAATAAGCGCTGCTTATAAGTACACCCAATGCAGTGCCACGTTTTAGAGTAGGTATTTGGAGGCGGTCACGAACCTGGCGCTTCGCCGTCATACGAGAAGCTGGGCACCAACAGCGTCTGCGCGTCAACGATGACCACGTTCTCCGAAGACACCCCGTGGATGCCCTTGAGCGCGTCCAGCTTCTGCGGCTTGGGGAAGGCGAAGCCCTTCGGGATCCGGACGTCCCCGAAGTTGACGGAGAACTCGTCGCACCACACCGCGAACCACTTGATGTTGGTCAACGTCTTGCCCTCGGGCAACGTCAACGTGATGTGCTTCTTGCGGTAGCGAGGGAGCACGTTGGGCCTAAGGGTCAGAGGACATTGTCAACGTGATGTGCGAGGGAGCACGTTGGGCCTAAGGGTCAGAGGACATTGTCAACGTGATGTGCGAGGGAGCACGTTGGGCCTA
The DNA here is from genome assembly GCA_921293005.1 of Nemoura dubitans. Taxonomy (NCBI): domain Eukaryota; kingdom Metazoa; phylum Arthropoda; class Insecta; order Plecoptera; family Nemouridae; genus Nemoura; species Nemoura dubitans. Next base: position 44,171,737 of record OV121076.1, read on the forward strand.
AGGGTCAGAGGACATTGTCAACGTGATGTGCTTCTTGCGGTAGCGAGGGAGCACGTTGGGCCTAAGGGTCAGAGGACATTGTCAACGTGATGTGCGAGGGAGCACGTTGGGCCTAAGGGTCAGAGGACATTGTCAACGTGATGTGCGAGGGAGCACGTTGGGCCTAAGGGTCAGAGGACATTGTCAACGTGATGTGCGAGGGAGCACGTTGGGCCTACGGGTCAGAGGTTAACGAGAGGATCAGTCGTGATCGGACGCCGGAAATTGATTTCTTTTCGTTGATGGCGCGTCCTGTTTTTATTCGTGCAGCTGCACTTTCGGTGCGGTTCCGCTCCGTGGTCGCCTTTTCTCGACGTTTGTTTGTGGCCCAGCCCAAGTCGTGACCCAGTTCTGGGCGCGCAAAGTGCGTGTTGTGAACACGAAGACGCTGATCCGGAGGAAGTCGACGCTGGTGTGTGTTTCGCGCTTCCGAGCGCTTCGGAAGCCCGCGGGGTCGCGTCGGCATGTCGGACGTGGTATACGCTGTCCGATAATTGGTTCTCTGACTGCGTCCGAAATCTCTCAAGTTTAGATCTTGGTCTGGTTCCTATGTGATGGCAGCCTGCATCTGTGCTAGCAATGCATTTCCCAAGCATTTCCATTGTCGGCTTCTAGTACCTAACTAGCAACCAGTATTTACATTTCACTGCTTCTCACAGTATAGGAATTGTTATGGTTAAATAATAAATGAAATGAAAATAAAATTTGGCAATCGGTAGATCAGCACCTATAGATTTGGTTTCTATATATAAGACTTGAAAAGATGAGGTTCCTATAATTTAATTATTGATTTTATAAGTATTCAGTTAACTTAGTAATAAAGAACTGGAAAATGTTTTTTCTAGGTTCAGGGGTTTGGAAATGTTTTTCTGGACTAAAACCCAGAAACAAGACTAGAACCGTGAGACTAAACAAAGTATGTGGTGTGAGGATCTAGTTGAAAGTGCCTCGGAGTCGACGAACTTGTTTATCGGACTACGTCATTCACCCTGTCATTGAGACGGATATGATCAGATGGATTTCTTGGGAACATGTGTTTGAGTTGGAGAGTATATAATGAACTACCGGTTACGTACGATCCCTTCTCGTCGTTGATTCTTGTTCCGGCGCCGCTGGGCGTCTTAGAGCTGCCTACATAGAAGTACGCCGCTGGAAAAAAGCAAAGAAAACTATGCAAATCCTATAAAATTTCGCTCTCGATTTGTATCGGACTGGCTACCCAAGGGCCCCCATCATAGAATCCATTCATTTTCTAAAAAAAAATGCTGTCGCTACATTTTTGAAAACTTGGGGCCCCTGCGGTCAAATAGCTCGGGGCCCCGAGAGCAATCGCCGCCTAGCCATAACTCGCGTGTCAAGCTGTCGAATTTGACGAATTTATTGACGAATACCTTGCACAAAAAATATGTAATTAGTTAGTATATTATTATTAAGTGTATGTATGCATTTTATATTATTTTTGCAATTTAATCCAGATCTGACTTTCCTGTAAGACACAGTGTGTTATTTTATGGAATAAAAACCTATTCTAATTCTAATTCTATAGACTATACTAGTTGTTGCTGAACATTTCAAAACACGGTAGCGATACACACGATGCAAATAGCTGGAATTGAAAATATATTTTTCATCGCTCCGTTACGAAAAATCTAATTTTAGCCCTGAGTGTACTTGGGTGCAGGCAAAAATACGCGGTGCTCAGAGCGAATTTGTTGTTTGCGCGAAGCGTGTGCAAAACAGCGAGCATTCTTTTCCATGTGCGTCGTCGACTCTCTCTGGGCGCCTAGAAATCCAAACTGGTTTGTCATTCGTTGGATATCAATCGATTATTAGAAGATCTTCAGAGAAACTTGAAGCGATACGATCTATCAGTTCTAATTTATATTTTCGGCTCACCGGCTCAAAACCGAGGCGTCATTCCATCTTTCTCTCTCCTCTCCCATTTTCTCTGTTTAACAGTGGGATCCACTTTACGTCGACATGACAAATAAAGGAAATAAAAAACTCGTCTCACGTCGCCCGTTTAATGATGATTTATATTCCGCTTGCGTGACACGCCTTCAGCTCAAGGCGTCGCGGCGCCTAATTTATTCGTGCGACGCCCGGGCGTCGGCGTCGACGGGATCACAATCGCGAAGACGTTCGCTGATTTGTTTTTGACAGAACGAGAAGAACAATTGAATGAAATGAAACCTCGGTGAGATTGCCGACGTGAATCTCAAGTAGCCCGTGCGCGTTCGCGTTGATTGGCTCTTTTTGTGACGTGTGTGAATCAGACGTCTTGTTCTCGGTTGGGGGACAGATCGTTGCGTGTCACACTGGAGGCTGGGTGCGAACAACGCTCTGGCAACGTCAACACAATGAGATGAACTGGAGGACGAGCAGATGATTTTTTCCAAGCCCATGCATTTTATGAAGTTATGGCCAGTACACATGACGCTTTCTACTCTTTGGAGCCCTCAGGGCTGTGCCCGTCGGAGCCCGAAACGCTCTGAGAGGCCGAGAACGAGACGGATTCGCAATACACACTGCGCTTTGGAGCCCTCAGGGCTAGGCCCGTCGGAGCCCGAAACGCTCTGAGAGGCCGAGAACGAGACGGATTCGCAATACACACTGCGCTTTGGAGCCCTCAGGGCTGGGTCCGTCGGAGCCCGAAACGCTCTGAGAGGCCGAGACCGAGACGGATTCGCAATACACACTGCGCTTTGGAGCCCTCAGGGCTCAGCCCTAGCGACTCGAAATCGTTGATGTAAATTGACTATTGGTGAATGTACTGTTTTCCTTGTATGCAGGTAAGCAGATCTATAAGTTTTAGGACCATTTTAGAATATCCATAAAAAGAGTTCAACATCTTACAATTTTGAAATTCAAAATTGAAATTCAAAGTTTAAAATTCAAGACCAGGAGTTTGAAAAGTGTTTTTTACCCGAAAATGCACCCACAAATAGTAGTGCAAATTTTTAACCACTCGATGCTTCAATTAGCCCGCTGCATTGTGCCTGGGCGTCCACCGATACCGATCGGCTTTGGTGGAAAGTGTCCTGGTCGGTACGGGAAATCACGAAATGGCAAGAACACTCTTTGGCACACAGCGACTTTATTGGACGGCAGCAAACTTGTCGGTGCTTTCCGTAAACCCTGCCTGCCTTTTCGCGGCGGCGGCGTCCGCACAGAATTGCTTTTATCCTATGAGCAAGCACGACAAGAAAGTTTAGAGGGACTTTCGGGAAAAGTTTATGCTTGGCATATAAAACAGAGTTTGAAAAATAGTTTGTTTTTGTTCTAAATTGGCACAAAGTTACATAAGACACTGCAGCGTCTTGGGAAACGTTAAAGATGTCGCTTTCGAACCTTCCCCCCGGGGGGGGGGGGGGGGGGGGGCAAATCCAGGCATGTCCTCTGGTCCATTTTGACTCAGTATCATACGTAGCAACATTCGCGTCTTGAGATCTGGGGTATCCTTTCTGACATAGAGGCTTTGCAGACGAAGCAATGCAAGCAACATACTGTTTACTGAATGATAACAACGATTTCACGAGCTGGCATCACTTTTGTTCCCGAGAGAACGCCGAAGTTAAGCGACATTGCGCCGTGTCTGGTGTTGGGTGGGTGACCATCGTACACTTTACCAAATTTGTTCGGGAGATGGCTGGTCGAGGGACAGAAGTTAAGCAACACTGCGCCGTGTTGAGTATTGGGTGGGTGTCCATCGTAAACTTGACCAAATTAAATTTGTTCAGAAGATAGCTAGAGGGACCGAAGTTAAGCAACACTGCACCCTGTCGGGTATTGGGTGGGTGACCATCGTAGATATTGGCAGGTTTCTATCGGCAGAGAGGCTAGTGGGATCGAAGTTAAGCCAGTCACACATCCCCTAACGGCCAGCCTTGATCGAAGCTTGAGCGCCGCATCGCTTTGACTTGATTCCAACCCAGTTCCCCATTTTGGCCAAGAAATCGCCCAACGGCCAAACAATACCGCGCACGCCCGTCGAAGTCGCTCGTCCCGCGGCTCTCCCCAGTGCGCGACTCACCTGGACCCTCGCCGTCGTACGTGAAGTCCCGGATGTGCAGCGTGCGCGCGTCCACCGCGTACACGTCACCCGAGACGCCGTGGTGCAGCTCCTTCAGTTTGCCCAGATGCTGTCCGAAGTACGCGTCCTCGCCGAGAGAGCGCGCGCTGCCTGCGAGGACACAAAGAAAGGCCATTGTCAGGTCATTGTCAGGACACTGTCAGGACACTGTCAGGACACTGTCAGGACACTGTCAGGACACTGTCAGGACACTGTCAGGACACTGTCAGGACACTGTCAGGACACTTACGGGACACGAGGCAACACTGCCTCGAGTTTTGACCTATATTTGACCTTGAAATATGACCTTGAAAAGAAAAGCTCATTGGATACACCCCAAAAGCACAAATGTTCTCTCGGTTTGTTCATCCTTGATGTTATACCTCGCTCTCTTTAAAATTTAAAATTTTTCCCCCACCCCCATCCACCTCCATCCCCTTGCAATACAAAATTATCCCGCGTGAACAAATGTGACCTTCGAAAAATACGCTATATATCATGTTTCCGTAGAGTGGATTTCACTCAAGACGAGTTGAAATTGACCTCAAATATCCTAGAATTGCGAGGGCCGGTGGGTAGGTCGTTTAAATGATTGAGGGCCCGGCTCGCTCGTACAAGACTCGCAGGTGTGAAAACTCCCCGACACCCAACGAAAACAAGTCAAAAGTAAGAGCCAGCCTCGTCGAACCTTCCCACAAGTCTGACGGCGACATCGCGGCAAACCAACGTGCACCGTTGCGCGCTCTCGCATCTCCAATGCACCGGCATGGTACCGCAACGGAGGCGTTTCACCTCTCTGCTCGCAGGTTTGGCCGCGTGCCCAAACGGAGCTAACTGTTCGACGGATTTAGGTAGCACAGTTGTTGCTCACAGCATCCTACGACATCGCCAATCGCGAGTCATCCTGTGGCCAAGATGCGACCACTTCTTCGCTAACCTTGTGACCATGACCCACCTGCGTCCGCAAGGTCGTTACACTTCCTCTCATTACGCGGACCTAATTACACATGCAGCCCCGCGTATGAACCAACTAATTAAACATGCAATTACGCTCTTTTCTTTTTAGGCATAATAAAACCACGGATATATTAAACTGGTAATGACTCTTCGCAAAGGTACAACACACGATATGTACAATTCTATCGTGCACAACATCCGATTTTCAGAAATTTGAATTAATTAAGCCGCGTCTTATTTACATAATTGCGCCACAGTCTCTATTATTATAGATTCAACGCAATGCTATAACCATTTGCAAGCCTCGATGTAATCCATACTAAAACGCTTCGAAATGGTCTAACTATACAGCAGATGCATGTCAGTGTAATGCGTCATGCTCGACTTGGATGTATGTAGCGTTCACGTTTTGCATATGGTCGACAACCTGAGCCCGCGGTCAGTCGTCGCGTTGGTTATTATGGTGTGTTCAGGCTGTTATGTCCAACATCGTAACAGTAATCGCCAGTCCAAGACGACATGGCCAGATATCGAACGTGTGCATGTCGCCCTGCCTGCAAGGTGCACATCTTGTTGGAGAGCAAGAGCATAATTCTTCTTAGAGTTTAGCGCTAACCGGATACACGCAGATTTGCGCGTCCATGTGAATATAATAACGAGAGCGCCAACGCACAATGTTGCAATGTGCGTCAATGTGCAGTGGCGATGCACCGAGCTGCAGACGTGCATCTGTTCTGGCATCTGACGGAATTCGCGTTTAGTGAATCGCTTTGTGGAATGGCACCACGCGACCTCAATCTATTCGACATTGATTGGTTATAGTTTCACAGTAAATGCCATTGGCGTTAATTTTATTTTGGCCACCATTCGAATTTATATTGTTATCAAAATTGCAAAAGGCGTCAAATGTCAATAAATGTTTTATCATAATGAACACGGTATATTTCAGTCGTGCACGATGTATATTACACAATATTAGCCGTTGTAAAATCAACAACGGCTACCGGCTATATGCAAATAACAATATTGCAAATATCTGCAATGTTAATACCATCATGTTCAGATCGCATATACATAACAGCCGTAATAAACCCGAATATAGCAATGCACAATGGCTGGTGGAGGTATAATCGGAGCGACAAGTGCAATTCGACAATGCATCGGATTAATTGAAGGATTGCAAGTCATCTGTGCAGCCGTGGCCGGCTCGGCTCGACTCGGCTAAGCTTAACCTAATCCACTTTAGCCATTTGCATGAGTGCGTTTCCTCGGGCCCGGGGCGTTCGGAGGGCACCGCGACGGTCCAAACACGGTCGACGCATCGAGATGTACGGGCTAACCAGTTGTCAGAGACGTGATGCCTATACGACATGCACACTGCTTTGGGTGCTGCGGCTGTGATGGAGGGTGTATGGCTTTTGGGGAGGTTCAGGTGGTTTTGGTTGGATTCGGGCTTGCTAGAGATATGTTAGGGTGCCTAGAATGTTATGTATACATAACATTCATATATGACTAAACATTATAGTTTAGTCATAGTCATATATGTTAGTCATAGCAGTCATAGTAGTCATAGTTAGTCATAGTCATATATGTTAGTCATAGTAGTCATAGTCATAGTCAAGTTTAGTCATATATGACTAAACATTATTTCACGTTAAGAAGGAGAGGGTCTTCGTATCTTCCTCGAGGACCCATTGCTGCTGGACTCGAGTAAGAAATTCATAACTGCCCATAGAGCCTTTTGTCCGGATCAAGACATGGATTGTAAGTGTTGAAGCTCTTAGCTCATGTATAGTAGCAAAGAACCCTTGAGTAAGGTGAAAATGCACTTTCCTTCTCAACGTGAAATGGAGTATAGCTGGCAACGCAGCCGAAACCGTTTCAGCATGGATTATCATCTCATTTTCATTTTCATCAATCATCTATCATCACAATCATAGAGTGTATAACGGTGTTGAGAGCAGGACAAAATCCAAATCCTCACAAATGTTATATACATTTTTGTCAAGTATAAGTTTAGGAATTGATACTTTTTAGCAATACTATCAGAGGTAAAGGTATAATTTATAGTTCCAGACAGAAAAGAAGACAATTTAGATTTTAGTAACTCAGCAGTAGATTTCTTTTTACTGTTTAACAAACTGATTTAGACATCGGCACGCCAAAGAGATGAATCAAAACCCACCCAAACACCGTGTGAAAAAATTGCGACATTATTTCAGTCGTGCTCTTCAACATTTTAATAGTAAAGAATCGAAGTTGCGCAGGAGTGTCATATCGTCACCCAGCCCTGTATACACTCAGTGGCGTAACTTCAAATCATCGCAGGCCTCAGAGCAACAACAAAATTTGAGGCCCCCGTTCACCAGTCTCCAGTCTCGCTTCAACAAATAATTGCCATTCCAAATAAAAGTCGCCGCCTTCTTTTCGGATTAACTTTTCAAAATAAAGAACCCCGCCACCTAGTTTTCGGATTAAAGGCCTCTCCGAAGTAAAATGTCTTAGAGGGCCCGCCTGGGCCCGAGGCCCCCGAGCACTGGTATGTGCCTGATCCTTTCTAGTAACTCTCCCCTACCTGTGTACCGCCTGACATCCCAATTAATACGAATGCATCAATCGACCGGCTCGCCTCGTGTCAAGCGCCTTTCTTTTCTGCTCGACGACGCGAGCGAGCGCCCAAATAGTCGGGCGATTAATTGCAATGTGTCGTTACACAATGCTCGGTGCTCGTTACGACGCCGCACTCGGTTTTGTTCCTCGCGAGATGTCGTAACAGCGCGGCGACAGCCAGAGGACGGCGTGTGTTTAAGAGCGTTCAATGAGCTCCGAAGTCGAGCCGTTTCCAGTTTCCTTCACCTCGTAAGGTATACACTTTCCAGGCCACACCTTTCGTCGGATCGCGACGAAACCTATATTTTCGGAATCTTCACACTTCGGAAAACCAATTGAACCATTTTCATTTCGCAAGATTCACTCGTCAATTACTTCAAAGAGTTTTTAAATAACCATGTTTATCCGGTATATTGAAAGATGTACTCAAGGGTGAATTCCAGCTAAGAATTTACCTCTTACCGTATACACTTTCCAGGCCACACCTTTCGTCGGATCGCGACGAAACCTATATTTTCGGAATCTTCACACTTCGGAAAACCAATTGAACCATTTTCATTTCGCAAGATTCACTCGTCAATTACTTCAAAGAGTTTTTAAATAACCATGTTTATCCGGTATATTGAAAGATGTACTCAAGGGTGAATTCCAGCTAAGAATTTACCTCTTACCGTATACACTTTCCAGGCCAAACCCGTTATCTGATCGCAACGAAACAAATATCTACGGAATCCTCACACTTTGGACAACCAATTGAATATTTCAGAACCTCGAAATATATCTTGGAAATCCATAAAAAGTTGAATTCAATTAACCTCAACAACCATCAATGAATGGCCTTAATTGCACGCTAGCTCGTCGCGGATTGGGCAACGCGTGGGGCGGTGTTGGCTCTGTGGTGAGGGCACATGGGTGTGCTTAGCGGTGATGGCGACGGATTCGGATCGCTCTTCGTCGAATCTTGAATGATTGCTCTCATGGCACGGCGTTATGTGACGATGGTGTCTGTGTCTTTTGACGAGATGTCTGCAGTGGCGCGAGAGCACTTTGCGATCTGATTGTTTTCGTTCGGAACAATAGCTTGTCACGCCTTGTTTGTATATTACTGAAAAGTGCTAAATATCATAAGTTATGACATGCAGTTTTGTTGTGTTTGTCTATGTACACAGAGAAATCACGTAGAAATTTGTACTTCCTATTTGTTACAATGAAATATTTTCATTTTTATTCAAATACGCGAAATGACATAGCAATATAAAATCTGGTTTCACTTCCTCACAAACATTTTGTGATTTTCAATGTAATTCCAGGCGATTTCTACAGCTGGGCTAGAACGAATAACCTGTGAATCGTTACACATATTATGTATGTATATAGAACTGAAACAAACCCAAAACTAGCTGTAATCACATTACAGTCAATTTCACTCCTATAGGTGTGTAATAATATCTACACTTATTATATGGAAACGTTCGAAAACAGTTCGAAAACAGTTCGAAAACAGTACGAAATCAAATTCAACGTCAACCTCCCATAGAACGAAGTGCCGCAGGTGCGAAAGACTGAACTATAAGTGTGCACTTGTATGCAGTGTTTTTGATTCCCGCTATTCAAAGACGTAACATTTTTTTGGAATTAACATGAAAGATTTGAAATATACGTAGTCACTTGTAAACTCTTCCGAAATGGTTGAACTCCGTCAACGCGTCGAGGACGCCGATGCTGCGAATCCAGCGACGTCTCAGTGTTACGACGCAACGCGCTCCATCAGCCATCAGGTCAGCGCCGTTCCAGCGAAGACATCGATCAATATTTGGCTATCGCTGCCGACGATCGGATACGACATATGTAGATTCGCGCTTGAACTTTGAGTTCCGAGAAAGTTAGCTCTCTGAGAGATCCGTTGGCCACGGTATGCGGCCGGCATTCAAGTAGCAAGTCGACGCCTGATCAGCGATGATAGGAGACGAGATCGAGCTGTATGCTCCTGAACGCGATGCTGCGTCGGAGGCGACCAAACTACGGCTGTTTGCGAGTTGTCGATACTCTCTCATATTACGTACCTATATTATGCGAGATGTCGGTGTGACACAGAAAACAAGTTGAGCATTTTTGAGTCATACAAGCTGCCATATTTTTGCAGATCGCAAGAACATTGGAAATATTTTAAAACTCATTTCGATATAGTTATTTTTGTGTACAGTTTCCCACTAAATATAACCTTTATATCAGTAGGGGCCATCAAAACATTTGAAGCCACCACAAAGTTTAAGAAAGAGGGTCGAATGCCCTTTCGTTTTTTCGAGTGCAAAAAGCACAGAGAGAGCTAATTTTGCATTGCTTGAGGACCTCCATTGCGGATATGGCTGTACAGCGAAGTTACTTATAGGAAGAACTCCAGATAATTAGTGGACATACGCATTCGACCCCAACATATTACCTGCAAGAATACCAAATGTGATTTATACTGATATTTTTTCCGTAAAAAAGTTAAGAGCATAAAGTGAGACAATGTTTTTTGAAAATCCTTGCCCCACGCACGCCTCTTCCTGTATTGTACGAAGTCACTTGGTATATTCATCCATCCCGAGCGACCGCTCCATTCATTGCAGTCGTGTTTTACTTTACCACAGCCTGATGGACTTCGAAGTAAAGTATCATTTGGCTCTACCATTTGTTAAGAGTAAAATTGTAAATAATGGTGATGATAAATACCATTTGCAATGGTAACGACAAAAACTTAATCATCTGATTCTACGGTACGGTACTATATAATATGAGATCCCCAGAAAGTGGCTAACTCAAATTAGTCATATTACTCATAGTGTGGTGCGAACTGCGACTGCGCGGCCGTGCGCAGCGTTGCGCAACCCACGGCCTGCGCAACGTGCGCCCACACTGCCCTCTGTGCGGCCACCGATAAGGTCACCGTCGAGTGCATCCGGGGCGGGGGGGGGGGGGGGGGGGGGGTCAGCTGGGGGTCGACGCAGGGAAAGTGTCGGCCAGTGGTCACCGCCATACTGGGGGAAGGATCTTCAAGATCGAGATCGTGCGATCGAAATCTATTTTTAGGGATCTTAGAACTGATCGAGATCGTTTTTTATGCAACGATCTTTAAGTTTGGTCGAGATCCTCTTTGCGCGATCTTTTTAAAAATATCGTTTTAAAAGATCAAGATCGTTTTACATTCTTTTTTAGGTGTTTTTGTCTTTAAAGATGGCAGTGTCAATTCTTTTTAGATTTTCCGGTCATGTAAACTTCCTATTTAGCCTTCTCCATCTTTATCCTTCTGTCTTGGCTGGAGAAAAAGTACGTAGACATTGTCCATGCAAATAGTGAGACATCTTGACCACAGCTTGGGTCGATTTCCTCAACTTACAATGTCTGAATAAGAAGATATCTATGTAGGATAAGACGAATCTTTAGGTATCTGATTGGTAACGAGTAATCTGCTAGATAAATATTTATCTAGGCATTGCATAATTCGGCAGTAAGAGTGTTGACCCAAAGAGCTCGGGCGGTTCCCTTCTGCCCTCCGTGACCCTCTTTGTCTCAATCGCCCACCTCTATTTGTCTTGCGCCTGACCGATCCACAACGGAGTGACCTCTCGGCAACCCCGCGTCCCCTCGCAAATGTCAGCAGACGACCTGGTTTGCAAAACACACACTCACCCACACTCACACACTAAACACCCGAAAGACGTTGGCCGGCGAAACCGAACTTTCAAGCGGCGGGTCAAAATGGCACCTCCAGTCGTCGACAACGACGTCGGATTATGTCATGCTTTCGGGCTGGCGCCAGTGGCGTAACTTCAAATCGGCGGCCCCAAAGCAACAACAACAAAAAGCGAAGCCCCCTCCATTGTTGCCGATGACGGTTTTTTGGGAAATACATTTTTTGGAAGCTTCTGGGAAAACGTACTTGATTTCAAAAAGTTCATTCCCTAAAAAAGGTCATTGCCTCTTTTTTCGGCTCAACTTCGGCTTCCGCGAGGCCCCCCTGAGCCCGAGACCCCCGAGCACTGGCCTGCTCCCCTCTAGTTACGCACTGAGCCCGAGGCCCCCGAGCACTGGTATGCCTGCTCCCCTCTAGATACGCCCTGAGCCCGAGGCCCTCGAGCACTGGTATGTCTGCTCCCCTCTAGTTACGCACTGAGCCCGAGGCCCCCGAGCACTGGTATGCCTGCTCCCCTCTAGTTACGCACCGACCCCGAGGCACCCGAGCACTGGCATGCCTGCTCCCCTCTAGTTAAGCACTGAGCCCGAGGCCCCCGAGCACTGGTATGCCTGCTCCCCTCTAGTTAAGCACTGACCCGAGGCCCCAGAGCAATGGTATGCCTGCTCCCTTCTAGTTACGCACTGACCCGAAGCCCCAGAGAACTGGTATGCCTGCTCCCCTCTAGTAACGCACTGAGCCCGAGGCCCCCGAGCACTGGTATGCCTGCTCCCCTCTAGTTACGCCCTGAGCCCGAGGCCCCCGAGCACTGGTATGCCTGCTCCCCTCTAGTTAAGCACTGAGCCCGAGGCCCCCGAGCACTGGTATGCCTGCTCCCCTCTAGTTAAGCACTGAGCCCGAGGCCCCCGAGCACTGGTATGCCTGCTCCCCTCTAGTTAAGCACTGAGCCCGAGGCCCCGGAGCACTGGTATGCCTGCTCCCCTCTAGTTACGCACTGAGCCCGAGGCCCCCGAGCAATGGTATGCCTGCTCCCCTCTAGTTAAGCACTGAGCCCGAGGCCCCGGAGCACTGGTATGCCTGCTCCCCTCTAGTTACGCCCCTGGCTGGCGTGCCAACAGGGCGAGTCTGTAGCTGTACCTCGCCGCCGCTAATGCACGCAATTGGTTTTAGCGCTAATCTGATCGACTGCCGGCGAGTTAGCGCTGCATTAAATGCTGAGGACCGGTCGACATGGGTTCATGTGTGTGTGTGTGTGTGTGTGTGTGTGTGTGTGTGTGTGTGTGTGTGTGTGCAGCCGCCAGCTTTCACTTTGAGCCTCTGGTTCGGTGGCTTCGCTTGTCACTAAAGTCGTGGACCAACAGCAGCTTCCTGATTGAAGTCCATGCGGTTTCTCGTCTCTGTTGATCTCGCGTTGCATTGGGGAGCCTGAGCACCTTCTTGCTTCGTGCCATGATAAATTAGCCAGTATCCGTGGCAAAGAGCGAAACCTGACCTACTCTAAAAAAACGGAAAATTTAGTCTCACTAATTCATTTTTCGTCAGTTTAGGCCGAAATATTTCCATTGATTGAGAGTGGGTTAGTTTCGCGTCTTTTTTAGGGTAAATGTAGTCATCACGACAGGGTATTCGTTTTTTTTTTTTTTTTAGCAAGCATAGTTCTTTTGTCGTCAGGTACCTACACAAAAATAACCGAATTTATATGTTTATCAATCAAAATCACAGTGATTTTAGCGTTTCTCTTCCTCAATAGAAACTGGGCTATCCAGACTCAGGGGAAACGGTCCTCTTCTTCATGAAAAACGAAGTTAACTGTAATGTAGGCACCTTAGTCCTGGTCTAACGATATGATCGCCTGCGATGCGAATGACCGCAACGCAATGCAATAATTTAACTCTCGGCTCGATGCGAACTAACGACGATATTTAATTGCTCGGCTGCGAAAAGTTCGCGAGGCATTTGGCGGCAAATTTGGCGAATCCACTTTTTGTGTCGTACGTTAATGTCGTGATGGCTTCCTGTCAATCGGTCTCGAGCAATCGAGTTTTGTGCGCGTAGTCGAGCTGACCAAAAGTGCATTCGTCATTTCATGTGTTCACATGGAAGCCAGGAAAGTACTGCTTATTGGCAATAAGTTTGAGAATTGTTTCTGTTTTCTTTCGACAGATAGATATAGGCAATGTGCAAACACGTAAAATATGTAGATCACTTATGATATTGTTGCAATTTTTCTCGATGAACAAATTTTTCATGCTTCGTTCTCATCATTCGGGAGTAGGTAGGTACTGTAAACTGCTTGCGTGAATTTTACAGCTGTGAACTGGAGTCACTCACTCTAAGAAATATATTTGCTCTCTTTAACGACCCTATAGTCGAACGACTGCTCAAGTTGGTCGAAAAGTCACTCCTGATAGCTGATTTCTTTTTGCCTTGGTGTGAATCTAGTCTCAAAGAAATTCTTAAAACTTCTAATCAGAAAATCGGAAAATCGCGTGCTTTACGGCGACAGCTTGTATTTTCGTCCGTACCTATGTGTATTTACGCTAGTATACACCTACCCCGGCACTTGGGGATCTGACGCACCAACCATCGTTACTCGATGCAAAGTAGCTCGGAATGTCAATTTAGACTCTCTAACCGCATAGCACAGTTTGACCGTACACCTTTTTTCGATTTGTCTTTCAACAATTTGTTTAAGTGCTAATTGATCAAGCTATGTCCAAAAACACCATGGTCTAGTGCTCAATAGTACCGAATGGTCTTAACTGGGACAATCTGTTTAAAAAACAGTTAGCCACCGCGACTATGCCGAATCACAGCCCGGCGATGACCATTAACGTAATTATTGTGGCAGCGAAAATCGTAGATACACATTTTTTTTCGCTCGCGTCGACATTACACACAGAGCGTTTTTCACGCGGCGATTTGAACGCGGGACTAAGCGAGAAGATTGAAACCGAAGAGAAACTCGACTCATCCGGCGACGGGATAATTGGCTTCGTGGTACGGCAGGAGGCCCGGCAAGCGGCGCGATCGACGTACGCTTGGTGCACGCACCTCGCGGGACAGGGGTACGCGTCGAGACAATCCCGTGATGATTGCTATACGCACGTAAGCCACCGCGCTGACGCTAACAAGTGTTCGTCCATCGGTTCGTTTTCGGACTCATTTGCGCATGCTCTGAATGCCGTATCCCGGCGAGGCGCCCGTTTTGCCCCTCCGTCAGGTGCGTTTTTCCCTCCGTCAGGTGCATTTTTCCCTCCTATCGGGTGCGTTTTCCCCTCCGTCAGGTGCGTTTCCCCCTCCGTCAGGTGCGTTTTTCCCTCCGTCAGGTGCGTTTTCCCTCCTATCAGATGCGTTTTCCCCTCCGTCAGGTGCGTTTTTCCCTCCGTCAGGTGCGTTTTCCCTCCGTCATGTGCGTTTTTCCCTCCGTCAGGTGCATTTTCCCTCCGTCAGGTGAATTTTCCCCTCCTAACAGGTGCATTTCCCCTCCTATCGGGTGCGTTTTCCCCTCCTATCAGGTGCGTTTTTCCCTCCGTCAGGTGCGTTTTTCCCACCGTCAGGTGCGTTTAGCCCGATGGACGTCGCCTTTTTCGTGCCATTTTACGTGCGGCGTCGTCTGGCGATTCTTCGCTTTCTGTTCGTTTCGATTGCCTTCTTGCAAATCGCAACGGTCAATATACTCGATTCAGTTACAGTGCATGCAATATTGCAGTGTATAATGAAATTTTATGATGCATTTCGTTGCATGCATACTTACGAGATGCATCTTTTAATTCGTCTCGGTCAATTAAGTCATCTAAATGGCACTCCACTTCATGGGGCTAGTAAATATACACACTATATACCCTTTTAAGTAACACAGGATTGGGTAATATTTGAAATGTCAGTTTTGTTCCATTTTGCTCGAGCGTTTGTATAATGAAAATTCATTATGAATGAGTACACTTTCAAAGCATCGCGCGCGAGGATGGCTTCTAAAAACAACAGTCTGCCATTTTTCAGACGCACGATTTTCAGTGACTCGCGAAACCCAGTCGCTAATGATCGAAAAGACCGATCAATTTTGTTGCACAACCCGACGCTTCAACCGACTATATAGCTAGCACTGCAATCTAGACTAATAACTTAATAATAGTCTTTCATAATGAGCCCCTTGTAGCTGGCCGATGTTAGATAATGCATTTTCGAGCAGAGAGAAAATAATTTGTATTGGCCTACGTGTGTGTGTGTGTGTGTGTGTGTGTGTGTGTGTGTGTGTGTGTGTGTGTGTGTGTTCTTTCCGTTTGGCATACGCTCATGCTCTCCCGTATATGTGTTTGCCGTGTGAACGCATCTGTACTGGAGCTGTCAATGACAACTGGTTGCCTATTTTTGAATCTCGCATGCATGTGTGCACGAGTAAAAGTCTTGCTGCTCGCCGCCACTGTAGCAAAAATAATAATTTGATTGCCCTCGTCCGGGATTATAACTTGGATTATTAACGTGTATATATAATTTAATCGAGTTAATTTTAGTCCATTTGCGGCGCTGTATGCAGATTATATTTATATGTGAAGCGAGTGCTGCTAATAAATTAAATCCTGCGACAGCGTTTCATCTCTAATAGATTCATTGATGTATTTAATTGGCTCGATTACGCTGCGTGGGCATCTAGGTAAAGCCTTTTTCCGATTTTTCTTAAACGTTTACTGAAACTTTCTTATTATCAAGGTGCTGTTTTACTTTTAAATAAAATACAATGATTATAGAGTTGGTAAGTGTTTTTCTGCTTCTTTTATTTTGGCCTTAAAATAACTCCGGCAAAACAGATCTTTTTTGGTGATAAAAATCCTTTTAAAAAAGAGCTTTTAAACCGAAAAAAAAACCAATCATTTAAAAAAACGATCTTTATTGACGGTTCAATATACCTAGCCTGGATCAGTTTTCTGAGCAATTATTTCTGTTAAATCCGCGGTCAGCAAAAGTGTCTGAAAATTGGTCTCAACACTGCTTTCCATCATAAAGACTAATATTAGTTGCCGATAACAGATCGTATGGGCATTGGTTATCAGTTTCTCTGAATCATTCCTACTCATTTCCACTCTCATGTCAGCCCTGGAATCAGCACCGAACCCTCGGCCTTTTGGCTGCGTGCTGGGACCGAGATGTTTGAGCCGGGCACAAAGGGGGGACATTAGTATTCTCAGGTTGGGTTCCATTCGCATGTCAGTCCTGGAATCAGCACCGAACCCTCGGCCTTTTGGCTGCGTGCTGGGACCGAGATGTTCGAGCCGGGCACAAAGGGGGGGACATTGGTCTTCTCAGGCTGGGTTCCATTCGCATGTCAGTCCTGGAATCAGCACAGAACCCTCGGCCTTTTGGCTGCGTGCTGGCACCACGATATTCGAGAGACAAACCGCGGGTAAAATGGTTCTTCTCAGACTGGCGAGTACTATAGGCAGCCGGCGCTTGCGCACCTCTCTTCTGGCGGTTTGAGGTTATCAGCTGACTCCGTTTCGCGCTCGACGCTCGGTGGTTATCGGCCTCGGAATGCGCCCCGCGGCGCTAGCTAACTGTTTCAAAATGCATCTCGCGCTAGAACCGAGTCACTGTAATGTACGATAGCGTGGTACACAAAACAGCTGATGCCGGCACTCGGAGCGTCAGATCGCCGAGATCGAACGGAGAGCGTTTCGATATGGAGCGTCACACGCCGAATCATCGCATTCCTCACATATCTCACATTGCTCCATCACAGATATATCGTGCACATATAGTCTGTATACCTTATTGCATATAAAAATTGGCTATACGCAAAATTTTGAGGGAAATTTATTTCCGAATTTTCCCCATACAAGCTAAAAGTATACTACAGATGAGTATACAATTTACTGTTATTGCAATTCTGTTTCCCTCTCTCTGCTGTTAAACATGAGATCTATCTCTTTCCCAACTTTGGCTTGCAAGTCATACCAATCTTAACTTAGCCTCAGTGTGTCTAGTGTATGCATTGCCCCATGTGATGGACTACCACATTTAACAAATTTCTATGTCTTTACTTCTGTTCAACCTAAGAACCCGCGATTTCCGCTAAACTCGGGCTGATAGTTTCAAAACTCGAACGACTTAAACTTTCTCATTCAAATCCATATGCCATAGGTAGAACAATATAGCCCAAGCGCAGTTTGGGCACATTATTTTAAAAATCTCCAACACGTTGCAATTGCCGCTCTGAAATGACATGCCGATGGACGAGCCATCAAGTTCTTGTACATCTTGTGCAAGTGATCCTTTTCTTCCCTCTTCAGTTTCTCTTCAGTGACCGACATCTTTGATTTCTTGTACTACGGTTGAACACCACAACACATTTTCCAATGTGCACCAATAAGTAAACATCCACAGCCAACTATATTCCCTCTCTAAAATCTTGCCAATTTCCTCTGTCTAGTTCAACTGAATTTTCCACCTACTTTGCCACTACTGCACCTAATTCGTAGATCGCTCTCCGACGAATCGTTGCTTGATATATGCCACTCTATGCTCACACAATGTGTAAACCACACCGGAGTGCTCGCTACAACTAGCACAGCGCCGAGGTGTTCCCCATTGAACAAACGTCCACGACGACCACGGTGATGATGGTGATGATGACGATGATGGAGGAGCGTGCGCCGTTTAGGTATCGCGAGATTGCGCAACGTTTGTTTTGGGCCCGCCGCGCTCGGGCGTGCGCAGTTCGAATGTAGACCGCAAAGCGACGGGCGGGGCGTGGTCGCGTCCGCGTGGATTGCGGTCTCCGCGCGAGAGCTGGACGCTTTGCGGTCGCCGCATTTCCACGGGCCGTCGGGGCGATCTCGAGACTCGAGATGCGGCTGGACTGTGTCCACGAAGCACGCTCAAAGCAGTGAAAATAATCCTTTTCTGATTTTGATAATTGTGTGTTTTTAGAAATCATTGAGATGTTCGTGTAGAAGAAACGTGAAAAGAAACTTCGGATGTTCAACATCGGATAATATCAAGGATGTGTATAATGCATACGATATGACATCGATATCATATCCATGGGCTTATATTTGTATAATGATATTACCTATGGTGTTATCGAATGTGGCTCTCTCGCGACTAAAAAATTATTGGACTATATTATTCACAAATCGAGCACAAAACAGAGAAAAGAATCCTTGTCAGATTTTGATAATTGAGTACCCCCCCCCCCCCCCCCCCACTGGAAGAAATGCATATATGAAACACTCTTTGACAAAGTCGTTTTATTTTCGATTCGGGGGCATATGAACCCATATTTTATGTTCGTGTAAAAGAAACGGAAAAAGAACCGCCAAATGTAAATACGAATGGCTGGACTAGAATATTTACAAAGTAGGTAAATTCAAGCAGACAGGAATTATAATATCCAGATTTTTATAATTGTATTTTAACTTTTTAGAAATTGTGGAAATTCGTGTGTTAAAGAGACATCGAGTCAAGAATATCGAATACTATGAACGATTTATCTATAAATAATAAATATGCACCTTTCAGTGATAACGATGTATTTCTAATAAACTCGATGTAATACTCTAGCGTCTCTTAGGAATGTCTGGACTATATTCACGAATTGAATTCGAGACCAGAGAAAAGAATCCTATTCAGATTTTAATAATTATAGTTTTAGAAATCATAGCGACGTTCGTGGACAAGAAACAAGAATAAATACCCGTCTAATGTAAGTGCATTTTTTTTAAATAAAGCTTCAACCATCGTCGACATGGAAAAAATGTCTAATCAAAAGTTGCAGTTTCTCTTGTGATATTAGCGTTGACATAGAGCCGAGTCGTGACAGGCGACATTAATTTCATCGGGCATCGCCGTCGCCGAGTCTAGCGTGCCGGATGACACCGACTTTAGCCGACAAGACATCGACTTTTGCCGGATGACACCGACTTTAGCCGACAAGACATCGACTTTTGCCGGATGACATCGACTTTTGCCGGCGAGACATCGACTTTTGCCCGCGAGACATCGACTTTTGCCGGATGACATCGACTTTTGCCGGCGAGACATCGACTTTTGCCCGCGAGACATCGACTTTTGCCGGTAAGACATCGACTTTTGCCGGCGACAGACGCGCGTTTGGTCGGCGTAGGTTTTCTTTGTCGGACATTCAACAGATCGCTCGGTCGTGCGTTCAGCTCTCCGAGAAATTCGAGCGCATTTCTTGGAAATTAGTGTGCGCGCGCATCTTTCTCTGTCCGCCGACTGTATAGTGGCAGTGTGTCGCGCACGGGACTCCGCAGGTACTTGGTCGGTACTTGCTCGGTACTTGGTCGGTACTTGGTCGGTACTTGGTCGGTACTTGGTCGGTACTTGGTCGGTACTTGGTCGGTACTTGCTCGGTACTTGCTCGGTGCTTGCTCGGTACTTGCTCGGTACTTGCTCGGTACTTGCTCGGTACTTGCTCGGTACTTGCTCGGTACTTGCTCGGTACTTGCTCGGTGCTTGCTCGGTACTTGCTCGGTGCTTGCTCGGTACTTGCTCGGTACTTGCTCGGTACTTGCTCGGTACTTGCTCGGTACTTGCTCGGTACTTGCTCGGTTCTTGCTCGGTACTTACATGGACGAATTTTGAAGCCACAATAATCAATCCGGCGAGGTAATTCTTTAAATATCTCTAAATGGAGCCCGCAAAATGTACGCAAAACTGGAAATTGCCTATGTGTATAAAAATATGAAGGACCAATGGCACTTTTAAAATGTAGATTTTGGAAACAAAATCTTCTCAGTAAAAATAATGTCACAATTTATGTTATTGTTTTGCAAAACGGTGCAATAATGCTGGACATGTATAGTGATCGCGAATAACTGCACATTTTCGGCTAAATTTAACACACTTTCGGTTCAAGACGCGAGCAAAACATTGATTCGCTCCGATTTCCGGCGATGTATGTTGTCAATACTCTTGTTGACATTTGCACCCTGGAGTAACCAAGGTGACCAGCGTCCCATGGATCCGCGTCACGGACGCGCACTCAAAGGCGACGTGGACGCACAAAGTTCCCAGCGCGTATGCGATCGACTCTGGACACCGGCGCGTTCAGAGTCGATGGAAATATGAAGCGAAAGATCGGAAGTGCAAAAAATAATAAGTATTTGATAATAATAATGAAAAAGAAACGCAAAACGATAAAAAACTCGATGGTTTCCGAAAAAAAACTAAGAACACTATCCACGGGACGTCCTATTAAAGCGTAATAGTCACACACTGTTGAATTTTACGAAATTTTCGAAAAAAAAACACCTATTAAAAACCAAAATTCTAAAAATCGATAAAAATATATCCACGGTTCAGTCACAAAACCATGGCACAAACAAAGTGTCGTACAATATGTAAGACAATGAGGTAGGTGTGTGTAGGTATACTCACTGGCAAGACACGCAAGCACGAAGCACACGCAGTGCAGACGCCACGACGGCGTCCTCCTCGACGGCGGCACACTGCTGCGAACGTCCGTCATAGTCGACGTCGATGAGCCAACTGAGCGAGCGGTCGCCGGTCCTCCGACTCTTGTAGCGCACCGCGAGAGCCAATCAACGCGCGCGGCGACCGCGGCTGTCTTTCACCGGGCGGCGACGCCTCGTGGCGGCAGCGTCGACGGCGTCCCTTCCAAAGACGGCGTCCCTCCGTTCAACGCGTCGACTTCGTGGCTCCGTCGACGGCGTCCTCCAGTCGACGGCCTCCCTTCGACGGCGTCGTCTATTCGGCGTCCCGATGACGTCGGCGTCTCACCGTCGACGGCGTCCTATCGTTGACGGCGTCCTATAATTGATGGCGTCCCTCCGTCCAAGGCGTCCCACCGTCGGCGTCGTATATTCGGCGTCCCCATGACGTCGGCGTCTCACCGTCGACGGCGTCCTATCATTGACGGCGTCCTATCATTGATGGCGTCCCACCGTCGGCAGGCGACCTTTCATAAACGGCGTCCTTTCATAATTGGCGTCCCTACACAGAAACGGCGTCCTTTCAGAAACGGCGTCTCTTCAAAGAAAGCGTATATATACTTTCATAAATGGCGTCCCTACATAAACGGCGTCCCTTTATTAACTATGTCCGATATCGACGTCCTGACATCCCTAAACTGTTCTTGCGTGTCCGAGCACCGAAGTTAAGCAACACTATGCGGAGTCCGATATTGGATGGATGACCAACCCCAAATACTCAAGCCAGTTCTGCTTGGAAGAGAGTTTGCAGGGATTGCAGCAATAACAGTTCACTCATCTTATTTATGAACCTGTCGACAGCATGGCTTACTTGGTTAATCCCGAAGTTTTCGGTTGTTTCAAGTCCCTCGGTGTTTGTATAGCTTTTTAACAGAAGTTGGCTATATGCAAGCGTCTGGTTTCCCCTCCTCCCTTCTAGGCTAGGTTTGGTTCATCATTTGTCTCATCAGAATCACCTCAACATTTATCGACGCCTTATTTCAGTGTCGCAGGGTCCGTTTTCAAAACAGTGCGTCGTCAAACACCACAAATCAATAAATGAATCATCTTGGATGAAAGCGGAATCAAACCACAAAATTAGATTTCGTAAACAACTTCTCTCTTAGCTCATAATGAATTATGGAATGCTGCTGATGGATCCCTATTAACAAAAAAATAATTTTGACATGCACAAAGAAGTAGACAATATTGATAAATTTTCCGCGACTTTTGAACAGCGTGGTAAACGCCCATCATTTTCCAAAATCAGCTTCGGTTCGGGTCGATTGTGCGGTTACGTATTGAGATCTAGAGAGAAGCGAAAGCGTCGCAGCGACTCACCCTAAAACGGACTAATTACATCTCGGTACATCGAATAGTAACGACTAGTAATCGAGTTTGGAACAATTCGTTTGACCTCATTTGCATAACGGCGTGGCTGCTATTGGTGTTATGTAAAAGTGCATCGTTAATTCGACAATGTAAAACGGTGAATCGGTGATGTAAGAGTCGGCAGAAGTTATGGTTTTTATGGACGAGAGGATATTTATATCGCTATGGCTGAAAATGTTAGGAAGAAAGGAATTACGTGTGTAGGTACATAAATAATTTAGCTCTATGTTTAAAATTCTCTGATATTTTATTCATTGTTTGTTTTCTAAATGTCTCTTTAGAGAACAGTAATTGCAGAGGTTATTAAAATTGTGATATGTAGGTAATACATGCAAATTATTTTCGAATATTTTCTAAAACCGCACTCCTTTGCCTAGCTTTTATTGACACTAAACCCACAGATAAAAGGTTACCCAGATGTTCCACTGCCGTACTAAAGCAGCTACGCGAAAGCCCAACGCCCGCAATTATAGTTTCGCCGGCAGTCAAGGGATGGTGCCACTGTTTGTTGCTATATCACCTGTAACCAAGGTGACTGTAACCACCTGCGGAACATTGGGCCCCTTGATTAAATTGACCTTGTGCCATGGCCTGGTAGATGAACATATTACTTTAACCGCCAGAGGAACATTGGCTCCCTTGATTCATGCCCGATGTTCCATGGCCTGGTAGATGATGTTCAAACAGGCTGCTAACGCACCCCAGCGTTTGCCGGTGAAACTACTAGCATAATAGTTTTGCCGTAGCCGTAGCTTAATGGCAGAATATCTGAGAAGCCTTATATCTGTGTTAAAACTGTCTTATTCGGTGTATGGTTTGTTTTGTCTTCTCTCGGACATGCCGTGCAATCAGTCAAGCAAACGATCCACTCTGTTTTTTTCCACGCCGTCCGCAAAACAATGAGACCGTGGTAACGATTCGGCGGGTGATCGCGCAACAGTCAAGGCTGCGGTGAAAAAAAGGGAAAATATCTTCTCCTCGATGTACACGACGACCTACGTCCGATTGTTTTCTAATTAATTAAACGACCAGCTCAAGTGTGCAGCGAATGCGAATACAAATGTCGTCTGCGTTGAATGAATTCTAAACGTTACTCCTCCACACTGTTATTATCTGCTGGCAATAGAATGCAGAATATAATATAGATCTAATATGCTTATATTGAAAACTGCTAGACTTCATTTTCAGAGTCTATCACTTATGAGGTCAAATAAACGACAGGCTTTTCTATAATGACAATTTTCCCACACAAATTATTGACTCTGGAACTGTAGTAGTCCTTTGAGTCAATTGGGTGAAAAAATATATATTATGAGTTTCTAACATGGAATGCATTGAGCAGGGATAATAATTTATTCTTGACGTAAAATTTTCTTACAAACTGACAGGTGTCTTATAAAAATATGTTTATCAATATGCATGTCTTTTCTTTCTTGACTTATTGATCTATTTCTTTATTTGTTTATAGTTTCTCTTGACAAATGGATTATGCTCTCAATCTTGGCAACATTTCTATTGCAGGCCAGTTCGAAGAGAAACGCAGATACGGGATGGTTATTACAGCTGATGATCACTAAAGGGCTGTTTGCGACCTTGATTATAGATATAAAGATATTTTTTCTTCCATTTGTTGCTTCTGCTATGGGTTACAAAAAGTACCGGAATATATTTTTGTATCTGAGAACGACTTGTGCGAAGGAAAGATATGCATTTAAATCTCATCTGTATGTAGTTGATGGAGTGACAGCATTCAAACAGCACAAATACCAGCACTGTGACATTCTAGACACATCCAGTATCACATCGGATCTCTATGCCGGCGGCTCGTCATAAAGATCTTGAAACACAGAATCGCAACACGTTGCGTGCTTCGTCCCCCGCGATCGCCATGTTACGCGAACCGTCGCCGAGACGTGATCTCGCGCGCGACGCGAAGGAGCGGACACTAGCCGACGGCCGGCAGTCCGATAGACATTCCTGGCGTCCCCCCGCCGTGCAAAATGCATTCGTTATCCCGCTAAATGCGACCCCGTTCTCAGACGCGCGTGCGCGATCGCTTGATTGGCGCGGCGTCGTCTTCCTTTGCCCAGCGTCGTCTTCCTTTGCCCAGCGTCGGCGTCGGCGTCGGCGTCGGCGTCGCGTTGACAATGTCGTGGCGTCGAGCAGTGGCGCCCAGATTATTTGTAGATGTTATTTACTGTATTTATTTGTTTGTTGTTTACAGCACCCGGGCTTGGTGACAATATATAAGCACAGAGGGAAGGTTAACCAGATATTCCACTCCCATACTAAAACAGCTACGCGGAAAGCCCTCAATAATAGTTTCGCCGGCAGTCAAGGGATGGAGCCACTGTTTGTTAATTCACCTGTAATTCACCTGTAACCAGGTAACCTGTAACCACCTGTGGACCATTGGGTCCCGTGATTAAATTGACCTTGTGCCATGGTCTGGTGGAACAGTTAAAACTCTAACCACCTGAGGAACATTGGGTATGTTGATTATAATAATTGACTTTGTGTCATGGCCTGGTATATGATGGTAAAACAGGTTGCCAATGCACCCCAGCGATTGTCGGCCAAACTACAAGCACCAAATTTTTGCCGTAGCCTTAGCTGGCTAGGGTAGAATGTCTGGCTAACCTTATCTCTGTGATATAAGTATGCCCATTTCACGATAAGAAGAAGAGTGTATTTGCATCTTCCTCGAGGACGCATTGTTGCCTTTTGTCCTGCTCATAGACATAGCTTGAAAGTTTTTGCTGAGATGTAGTTAAGATCCAAACTATGGAGTTACAACTTAATTCAGACAATCACATGCATTGTACTACTATAGTTGGGATCTCAAATAGGAGTTGAAAAACTTGGTAAAACCGGGAATAAATGCATCTATACGTTGTGCATCAACGAACATTCAAAAACCGAATTTCCACATTACTACACTTTCAATCAAATAAATGGATTATGCAAGAAACTAAGTCTCGCTCCCAGAGGTCCCTCTTCACGAAACGCATCACAGTTCTTATTAAAAACATTTCCAACAGTGACCCGTGGCTAGAGCTGCCAGTTTCGCTCCTTCGGCTGTCTTTCGGGGGGCGTCGTTCTGCCCACTAGCCGACCGCGATGCACGGACGACGGCGTCCTCCACTCGTCGACGTCTCCGGGTTCGACACCCTTCGATCGCAAAACGCGGAGGCAAAAACCTTTCGGCGCTTCGCACCGACATTGCCGAATCCGTCGCGGGTCAATAGACGGTAGTCTATAGAAGAGTAGCCGCGACGCGAGAAACAAGCCTGCAATCTCTTTAGCTTATAGGCAAAACGACACTAGTGTCGAGGATGGCTGCTATTGGCTGCATCTCTCGTGGCATGGGCTCTATTGGGACTGGCTGCTATTGGTTGGGTCTCCCGTGGTATGTGATCTATTGGGACTGGCTGCTTTTGTCTGGATCCCTCGTGGCATGGGCTCTATTGGGACTGGCTGCTATTGGTTGGGTCTCCCGTGGTATGTGATCTATTGGGACTGGCTGCTTTTGGCTGGATCTCTCGTGGCATGGGCTCTATTGGGACTGGCTGCTATTGGTTGGATCTCTCGTGGTATGTGATCTATTGGGACTGGCTGCTATTGGTTGGATCTCTCGTGGTATGTGATCTATTGGGACTGGCTGCTTTTGTCTGGATCCTTCGTGGCATGGGCTCTATTGGAACTGATTGGGTGTATCATTATTGCCTCTGGCCAATGGCCGCCATCACTGCTTCAAGACCTCGCCATTTTCGCTTTTTACAGTGGTCATTCGAGAAGATACAAAAATCGCGTCCCATTTCTTCCTCAGCCAATTTCCATGTTCTACTTTCGGCGATCCTTGTAGCATCATTTTAGTTTGGGCACTCACAAGGTTTCAGCTGGTTTCGTCCAGTTGCGTGTGCTTCGTGCGTCGTTGCGTATGGTACGTCTCAGGTTCTGATGACAGCAGCGAACCGACACAGCACTTGCCCAAATCCCCGAGGCGCTGACATCAGTACCTGAGACATACTGTAGTTTGTAGTGGGCGAGGCGAGGACTTTCGCCCAAACGGGCACACGTCGGTCTGTGCGGCGGGGCGGCCGTCGATCGTCTGGCTCGCGTGGACGAAGACGACATCGCATAGAAAGAGGATCGCTGGTCTGGATCGACCATGGGATCGCCGCTGCTGTGATGTGGGATAAGTGGAAGTGTCTAATGATGCTCTATACTATATATATATATATATATATATATATATATATACTATATAGATGATACTATAGAGCTTCGCGAACGAAATTTGTGTTGCTTTGAAGATGAGCGTAGCGGTTTGTATTGCGAAAGATGATGGCGCGCTCTACACACACAAATGTCGCACACAAAATCTCTTAAAAAATGTAGGGAAAATTTAGAAAAAATACGCACTTTTGAATACATTTCCGTATTGTCGAAAATTGCAAATTTTTTCTGATTTGTAGGCGAGGGGTATGGAAGATTTTCTTGAAAAACGCATGGGTCTAAGTTTGAACAAAATAAGACGCTCTAAACATGTCATCGCAATCGACGCAGGCGTTTGGTCATGTAGAGCGCGCGCAAACACACATACAAACAAACAAACAAAAAACACACACAAGTGTTTTTCTTACCAGTAGGGAAATTGAACATTTCGATCGCTCGCCACGCTTATCAAGGATCATTGACGGCTTGAGGAGATACGCAAATGCTCGGGGGCCCGACCTGATGTCGCCATGCGGCCGTGATACGGTGGGGCTACCGTGGTGTTACTGATTTCCGTATGTTTTTCACGTAGCAGTAGCACCGGGGCATGTTTAACACCACCGTAGTCTTACCGATTGTTGGTATTAGGTCAGGCCCCGGAATACGTCAGACGAGATTGTAAAGTAAAAAGAGGTGTATGCTTTGAGTAATGTTGCCATTCAGAAGGACATTGTTACTGGTAAGCAGATATACCAGCATGACATGAAGGTCCCGGGTTCGAATCCCGGTTCGGTTGCACATTTTTCAGCTTTGCTGCCCTGCCAACCATTCCGTACTGTAATCTGCTAAGCATGCATAACAAAGTCCTTCTCTATGGCAACTTTATCCAAAGACTTTTACCATGCTTACTTTGATACATGCATAATTACTACATGAATTGCTTTCTGTATATGCACCCGCTGCCAATGTAATAATATGCCGAGAGGGAAGATCACTTTCAAACCAAGATAATCACATTTTTACAAGTTTGGTCGAAAAATTATTCTCGGGGTACTGAAATTGCCGAGAGTTATCGGGAAAAAATTGCAAATGGTTCAAAGCAATACTCCGTTAAAGTAAGCACCCCCATATATTTTAGAATATTATAGACAAACGACTTACTTTTGGGGGATTACATGGCTCTTTTTTCCACTTTTTATATGCACTTTCGTGCACTTCATCTAAGGGTATAGTTGCTACCAAAATTGACTGACACTTGACTCAGATCTTTCATCTAAAGATCACCGATCATTAAATTTCTTAGACTCATGTCTACTGTAACCTATCTTTAGCACTAGTTTTGAAAATAACTATTTTATACTGGGATTTGAATGCTAAATCAAAAGTCTCAGTGACCGTCATCATCAAAAACCAGTGAGACTTTTGATTGAGCATTCAATTCCCAGTTTGAAATGGTTTTTTTCATTACTGATCATGTTTTTGTGCTGAACTAACACACCAAATTTTGTTCATCCACATTTAACCATTATCCCCACTTCGCAAACAGTTTCCAGAAAACCCCAACACCGCATGTAATTCAGCATCACCATAGCAACAGCACAGCTGACTCGAGTCACGTGCTCGAGCCGCAGTCACGTGGACACGCATCAACATGCGTGTCGCGCGCTCCGTGTACGCACACATGTAATAGTGAACGCGACATTTCACTAATGGGCGCGTGTTCGGTTCTGTTGGAACCGAATCGGTGACCCGTATTACCAGCCAAACATTGTATATACACCCAACATCTTGTACCTATAGAGTGTATGGTTCGAGTGCAGTTTGATCATCGCCGAGATCCTCCAGATCTTTTAAAAACACTTTCACTAGTTCCCTTGACACGGCTCTAGGTGGCTGCTGTCGAGAGTGTCAGGTCGAGTGATGGTCTCATGTCTGCACTGCAGGAGCCGCGAGTGCGCCGGCGCAGACCGGGGAAACGAATATCATTTGTGGTACCTACCTACCTAACTACCTACTACTGTGTGCCAGATTTGCGATGTGCAAAAGCAAATATTTAATGCTGTAAAAAAGCGGTGACTCTAAAGAGAGACTTTAGGCAGAGAGTGGCCATGCTTGAAACCGTTTTGGACGCCATTAATCGTCCAAATGAAATGTATTCACATTTCATGGCGTTTAAACAATGTGACACAAAAAATCATTATCATTTCTTCAATTTTACCTTTTTAGCCTTCACTTATAGCCTATGTAGCCCAATTTAACATATAGTTGCCCGGTTACAGGCAGGAGTTTGGACAAAAAATGGCGTCCATGCGATTCATGGGCCGCTCTCTGCCACATGAAGCCTCTCTCTAGTTGTGAATTGCTGCTGGGTGTTTAGTTCGCCCACCGCTGGCCGTTTCAATTGTTGCGCAACGAGATTGTGTACATGAGAATAATTACTTTCGTGTCAATTACTTCTTGCCGTGAACATTGAATGTGCCATCTTCAGATCTGATGCGATGGTATACGAGGTATTAAAAGATGTCATTGGTCACTGGCATATCAATTTGGTGGTATTTTTTAGAACTATATAATATTATATACTAGCAAAAGTTTTTTCTTTATTCTTTGGTTTTTATTATTAGGAGTCCACTGACAGTTTTAAAAGCTTTGAAACCTCGTTGCTTTTCTGGAGAATCATACTTTATTTGCAGTTATATTGGCTGATTGCAGATTTTCCCGTCTTCGACCAAATTTTTCCCTTTGAAAATTATCAGGCATTTATATCCTGTTTATATATATATATATATATATATGATAGTAGTTACATCAAATTCACGATATTTTAGGTGCATGCAAATTAATAATTATAATTATATTATTTCTCCCTTTCCCTTTCCTTCCTTGAGATTCTATATTTTCGCGCGTTGAAATCACTTCCTACATCACGACAAAAATATCACCCACTTTTATATCGTGTTGATACGCCATCTCCATCACGACCCACGTAGCATTAAGACATGATTGCCGTTAATTGTTTCACAATTCTCATTGTTTAGGCGACCGGCAAAGGTTAGCACCTTGACTGCGCCGAAAGCATTCACCCAAAGTGCCGAGTCCAGCATCAGGCAGTCTGTCGCTTGGTCTCGGGTTCGATTCCGGGTTGACAATTCATTGACCAGCCCTTCGATCCCCGCCGATAATCCCTCAAGCGTCGCCGCCAACTATGAATGGACGCCATGATACGACGGACTCGGGTGCAGACGCCGCCTGCTCTTTGCCTGGCTGCCTCATGCACGCATTATGCACGGGTCACGCCTAGGCCATTATTATTGCATTTGCCAAGTCGGTTGACAGCGTCGGTCGACGGGTTGCGTTGACAGATGCTCACCGGATGCGGTCACGTTACGATCGCCGTCCACGATGGCCATCTACACTCCGTTTCACGTCAAGAAGGGGAGTGGATTTGCATCGTCCTCGAGGACCCACTGCTGCTAGACACGAGATAAGAGTTTCAAAACTGCACACGGAACCTGTTTCCCGTCTCAAGACATGGCTTCAAAGTTTTGGGACTCTTAGCACTGGGCATAACATGCGAATTATTGGTCCTCGAGGAGGATGCAAATCCACTCTCTTTAACGTGAAATGGAGTTTAGGCCCAGAACTACAAATCACCATCATCTTCATCAACACTTAACCCTCGGGGTATAATGAAGAACAGCCATGCACAGTTTGCATTTGCAGATTCCAGGGGTGGTAACTGTGGTGATAACGAACTTAACCCTGTTTTTGCACTAACCCAGCTTTGTTGATCCGCGGGCCCAGAGAAGAAATAAATTATGGGACTCTGGATCTCTGTGTCCTCGACTTGGTCGTCACCTTGGGCGAAGATGCGTTATCGCAGAGTCCAGTTGCAGTCAATCAAATTATAGGTTAATGAAAATACGACTGTATACACAAGAACGCCTTGAAATTATTACAGTGTAGAAATGATTAAAAGTTAAAACTATCCAATTTTTGAATTGAGGAAATAGTCGCTGCAAAATTGACATTAAGATTATCTGCTGAATGCTTCGTCCATACGTGCAAGGTCTCTCCACCCATGTTCATTGCTGCACCATCGCAACCGCATGTTGGTGATTTCTGGGGAAGCGGCGTCGCCTCAGAGCGTCGGTCTGCACTCTAGCTGACGTCGGCGTCGGCGTCGGCGTCGGCGTCGGCTCTGGCCGCTTGCCTCAGTGAGACAGCGATAGCCTCATCTTCTGGTGGTCCGGGACTAAAGAGACAGGGACAGATCACCGAGAAGTTTCTAAAGTTTGCTTGGAATTCATGTCCAAGACAATTGGTTGATTTAGATTTAAGGCGATTAGTGCTATCGCACTGCCACTGCCCGAGTATGTGTTAGTAAAGTTCCGTTAGCCTATTGTTAGAAAGGAGGAGGAGGAGGAGAGAGGCCGACGAGTAAGGGAACGTCCTGGTAAACGTCATTTACAAATACCGATTTGTCCTGAATGGGGAAAGAGATAGCGTGCCTCCTGCACTGCACGTAAACGGGATAACGTAGCTCAGCCTTTATTCTGGATTCGGGATGTTCTCTATTTTCTCCGCCACAGCAAATACGCACAATTCTTTTAATTTGTCTCTTGTTTTATAGATAATTTGAAGGCTGCCATGAACACTTCATTTGAGCCGCCTCGCTTTCAGACAACCACGGTCTTACTCAAGCAGGAAGTGAGCTGCATGCATCGCTGTAATCGTGCATTATTTCGATCTCTTTTTTTCTCGACTAATTCGACAACTCATTTTATTCCAATCTATGCATGTTTCACACGCGCTTAGTGAACATATTCACAACAACACGGCGAGATAGTGCGTGGTGTGGTGCGTCCAATAATCTCTGTTTTCACAGCTGAAAGCGTATGTGGAGGATAACAAGCTGATTATTGTTCTAATTGTTCAATCAAACAGGCGATAATTAGGTTCGCGCACACAGTAAGTGCATCCATGTTGTGACTGAGTTGGACGACTGTCAGTTTTTGTACTCTCTCGCCAAAGGAAAGGTGAAAGCTGATCCTAACGCAGATTATTAGCAAGTGACGGAAAATAATAATAAAGATATGCTGAAATTATCATGCGATAGCAGACAGAGGTGGTGTGTTTATAACGTACTGTGATGCCGATATTTATTGAGAGATTATGAATGTATTTTTACATTTCGACTGCAAAGAAGCCAACTGGGGCTGCAGGGTAAACCTTGACTTGTCTTCGCATCTTAGTTTTATATTTCTCCGTGTGTGGAGGTACACCGTTCACTGATCACGTGTTAAATACTCGTTCTTGTAAAGTTATTGTATTGTGCTTTGATATCTGACATGGCATTCAATACACCATAATATACAATCTCATTGTGCACCTATAAAGTATATAACAACTCGGACGCTCAATTCAAACTCGTATATTACCGAATAGGTTCAAGAGCGAAATTATTACAATTTTTCGTCCTATTTATTCGGGCAACTCATTCGCCGATCTTGTTATCACAATCTTTCCAACGAACGACCACGTACCGCTGAACGAGTAAAAGTAGACTCGGATATTTTGTGTGCCAAGGTTCGCTCCAATGCAGAATACGAATTTTGCTCTGCCACACACACCACAGCAATATCACGCGTCTGCCCCTGCTTGTTATTATTTCATTACGATTGTGAGAAGATCATCGAAATAATGAGCTGCGTATACCTGCGAGCATGAGTTTTACGGCTCGCTGATTTTTGAATGAATTCGAGATCGAGACCGACTCGTTTGGCATTGACAAGAGAACGGACGACCGAATCAGAAAGGAGCAATTTTTTTCCAACTCTGTTCTCAATGAGCTTCGTTGCAGAGTTTTTATTTCAACTTTGAGCACATACAAAGACGACGTCAAGATACAGAATGATTTAATTTAACTTCAACGTATATATGCATATTGTATATTACGAAAAGACGAAACATTCCCAAGATGTATTCATATTTCTCAAGGGATATTATTATATTTTGTAGCCATACGCTCTTCGACATTTTACCTTGTTTCATGAAAACAACAAAGAAACACGGAAGGAATTCAAGTGTATATGCATCGCATTGTTTTCCATTGATATTGAAGCACGCCACATACCGATCGCTGCAGATCAGAAAGTCTCGGTGCTTGGGAAAGGTTATTAGTTATTACACTTTGCATCACCCACCGAAACAGGTGAAGAGCAGTGTAATCACACTGTTTAATTAATGACCACACCATGATGAACCATCGAAATCGAGAGAGACAAAAAGTTCGCGGAGGAAGTTTAGCCTGTAGATCGCTACATCGTCTATGACAAAACCACAGATGAAGTATACCCAGATCGTCCATTCCAATGTTCAAAGTGGCTCAATTGCGAAGTGCAAATCGAAGGAAGACGAAGCTGGAAAATTTTCCCAGCTTTGTCTGCCTTCCTTCCATCGCTTTCTGGCTTAAGCATATATCCTGGTCGTTCCAGGAAAACCTAATCTTTGCTATAGTGTATGTCTGTTTTACTCGCTGTCTGTCATCTATCGCCATACATTTTTCACGTCTGACGCCGGTAATTATTAATCTCGATGTCAACGCACCCTAGCGACAGCCGACGCTCCCCTAGCCGTTCCTCAGTGTGCGCTTAATAAGATGGTAGGGAAGCAACGCTGGAAGAATTCGCCTCCCTTCCCCCCTTCCCCCCATTGCATATTACAGTATTGTTCTGTAGGCTCCAATACATTTCGCTGTCAATCATTCGATGCTCAGACCATTCAAACCTTTAGCGGAACAATGGGACGGCCTGCGAATGTTGACACCTTTGGCTCTTCTAGCAGCAGGGGAGCCTCTTTGAGAGTGAAACAACGCTCTCCTTTTAAACGCAATAGCAGAGGAGCCTCTTTGAGAGTAAAACACCGCTCTATACTTCTAAACGTAACAGAAGGGGAGCCTCTTTGAGAGTGAGACACCGCTCTCCTTTTAAACGTAATAGCATGGGAGCTTCTTTGAGAGTGAAACACCGCTCTCCTACTAAACGTAACAGCAGGGGAGCCACTTTGAGAGTGAAACACCGCTCTCCTTCTAAACGTGACAGCAGGGGAGCCTATTTGAGAGTGAAACACCGCTCTCCTTCTAAACGTAACTGCAGGTTGAACCTCTTTGAGAGTGAAACACCGCTCTCCTTCCAAACGTAACAACAGGGGAGCATTTGAGAGTGAAACACCGCTCTCCTACTAAACGTTACAGCAGAGGAGCCTCTTTGCGAGTGAAACACTACTCTCCTTCTAAACGTAACAGCAGGTTGAGCCTCTTTGAGAGTGCAACTTCGAAACGTGGACAAATACAATGGGCATCTCGGTGATCTTGTTCGCTGGTGTTGTAGAGTGACATTGCAAGGGGCTCGGGCTTCGATGTGAAAGTTCACGCGGCAGAACGAGACTGTCGCGCCGGCATTGCGATCGGGTGACGAAGCGCGGATACGATTTTTCCCCTCGCTGCTTCGTCAATCATCGTACTCAGTACTTACTCTCATTTGCAGACGCGATTTCGTCAACGTGGTGCCAAGACTCGCGGGGATATTGCGTCTTCGGATCGACGTTCCCTTTTCGATTTTAATTTAATGTTTTGGTTTTTCTTACGCCTGGTTTAGATCTATACATCCACATGCCTCGGTGAAATATAAATCAATACACGTGAAATAATTTATCAGACAAAGCTTAAACCCAGCGTTTGCACTCTAGTTTAACATTAACCACGGGGTTATAATTATATTTGCTTTATAAAAAAGATTAAGTACAATTGCTCATGTTAAAATTAAACGTAATCCATTTTTGGTATTTCTAATCGTCACACTAGTTTTCGAAAAACTTTCCCATGCGAGGTTTTGTATGCTCTTGTGGAAAATTTTCAGTTGGATTTTTTCCAGCTTTTCTAAACGCACGTGTACTCGCTTACTAAACGTTGAGGTTTCATGGAACTGGAATTAAGACCCAAGTGTCAGCCCAGGTACGAAGCTATCTAACAAGCCGGGAAACACTGAACACAGTGACTTTTCAATCTTGACTTTTCAATTAACATTCAATAGCTTTGCTAGCAAGATAGTTTTTGATAATAATTAAAAGTTGCCCGCGAGTTGATGTTTTTGCTCCGAACTGAATTGTTATTCTTCGCCGTTTTATTTAGACAAGAAAGAACCCGAAACTTTTAATTCACTTGCAAATAATTTCAGCTTAAAAGGAGACACGACAGAAAAATGTTTGCGAGATGTTAACATTGGTAGGAAGCATAAGAGTTACTCATATTTAATCAAAAACTCTTCTGTTTCAGTTTTGAAGAGATGGCAATTTAGATGCCAGGCTACGACATGCAGCGAAGAAGCGAGATATCGGATTCTACCGAGTGACACAGGCTGCATCGTGAGTTTCACTGCAAAATATCATTTATCATTGTTTAATGTGATCAGTAATATTGTTTGTGATGAGTAGTAATAATATGCCATTTTGAACTGAGAAAATCCTTATTATGTTTTATTTCTGGAATAAATATGAGCTGAAAATCATTTGCAACCACAGATGCAACCTTTAAAATATAATAACTATTTTGTGATTTTATTCTCACTTAGGTGTAGTTAATTCAACTTAGAAACTAATAATCTCTCCTTGAATCGATTAAAATATAGAGAAATAGATATCACTACAGCTATTTCACCAATATACCATATGATTTAGCTTCACCCGGCTAGGTGCCCTGCCAAATGGCTATATCAGTTTCACATCGGAAATCCTCTAGAACAAAAGTAAAATCTGCTCTCTGCCCAAACCCAATCGGAGTAGTCGAAAAGACGCTTTTCTTTCCTCTGACAATCGCCCATCTGCAGCGATAGCGTAGTTCGTGCCAAGCGTGGTGCCTACCTGCCAGGCCACCACACTGCTAGAGCCAGCTGGCAGAGCGGAAGCAGTCACGCCATCTATTGGCAGAGTGCAGATGCACAAGTAACACACCGCATCGGCAGAAGACTGAGCGTTTGCAGGCCACGGCTCTCGAGGGATCAACAGACTGTGGTCAGCTTGGCCGGTTTTGAAACGACATGCACAAGGCACAAATCAGACAAATTAAAAGAGGGAAATAGCAATGACACATTGGGCTTGGCAATGTCCGTGTCACAACATGGGGACACATATGAAACATATATATAAATATCGGGATATCCTATAAGATATACGGAGACCAAACTATTTATTAGTTTGCTTTAAATTTTAGAGATAGAACTGAAATATAGGTTATAATATCGAAAGGCTGATGCCACATATATAGTAGTCTTCAATTTCAATTTTCAACATAAAATCCACAATGCAATTCAAACATAACACAATATTGCCGTTTATATTGTGATTTCAAGCGTATACAGACAGGTATTGAGTCCCACAACATTGCATTTGCCCAACCACCAACAAAATGCTATAACCTAAATAATATTATAACCTATATAACATTATAACCGATGGCTTCTCAGTGCAAAGCTTCCAATCGGAAAGCCACAGACGGCAGCGCATTTCGCATTGTATGCACTTCGTTAAATTCACCCATGGTGTTCCGCGGCCCCCCCCCCCCCCCCCCCCCGTCTCTCTCGCGGTGTGCATGCTTCAGAACACCGCAACATTCGCTTTAACTTCTCGATTATTTCCATTCCACAGCTTGACCCAGTTTCTGCCGCCAACCCCGAAACCCCAGCCCCCCCCCCCCCCCCGCAGCCCCAAGCCCACCACCACACCCCAATGTTCCGACTCCGGCAATGTCGTATGTCACCCAGCAGCGCGGGCCGCCCTGGCTCGATGCCAGGCGAGAACCCTCATGTCAGTGCCCTGCATTTCGGGATCCGTTCGATCTCCGAAGGGCTTGCGAGCGGCTAGTGGAAATGTACCCATTTCATGCCACGTTTCGACCCATAGGCTTTCTTGCTGGCTGGTGAAAACTGCACTTTTTTCATGATTTCACTTCCTATGCACCCTACCACTTTTTACACTTCCAAGGAATGCTACGCTGTACGTTTAGGCGTGTTGGAAATACCATGTCTCTGAGATCACCGAAGTTAAGCAACACTGCCCTGGGTCAGATATTAGATGGGTGACCATCACACACTCTTAGCCAGCTCTGTTCGGGAGGGGCTGGAAGGATTGGAGCTTCACTCTCCTTGCTTATCAACCTCTCGACAGCACGGATTGGTGGAGGAAGCCTGTTCTTTGAGTTGTACCGCCCTAGGAAGGTTGGGGTTCCTTGGTGATCTTCACCAGGAGTATAGCCAAAAAAGTATAGGAAAAAACCGGCCCGGGCATTTCAGAAAAACAGTCTGGCCACAAGAAAATCCATTACCTAAAGTAACGTCACCCGCAGATTTTCCGAAAGTCATTTCCTAAAAAAAAGGAGTCGTTGCTCCTGAGGCCTTCCGTCCGTTGTTTGTTGCTTGTGTCTCGGACCACGAGGGCGGCCCCCAGCCAACCTAACCGCGGCCCAGAACCTACCGGCCTTTCGGGCATTTGCCCGGTCACCTAGTGGGCCTATCCAACCCTGAGCATAGCTATGTGCCGGCGCCGTCTTTCGTCTCCTCCCTTTGAGGCTAGGCTAGGTTCATCATCATCCTCATCATCACCCTATCATAAACATACGCCGTTAGACCAATGCCACAGGGTCAGTTGTGAAAACTCAATCAATTGCGGGTAATATTCTCCGTTCGTATGACTGTACCTTCTTTGCCCACCACGTTCGTACTCTGCCCGTACCTCGACCCCCTCCCCCTGCAATCGTTTTAAACGCATACACATATTCTAACGCACTCAAACTCTATCTCATGTCTTATAACTGCTCGGGATCTTACTGCTCGGGATCTGACTGCTCGGGATCTGACCGGCGCGGGTATTTTTGGGGATCAATGGCAGTGTGCGCGTGTAGATCTCGCAGCTCTGTGTGGTCCGGGGGGCTTCTGGATTATCGTTCTTTATCGCTCTCCAGTCTCCAGCCAAGCCCGGCTCGCCCACACCTGCCTTGGAAGCGGCTGGACCCAGGGCAGGAACAACGCCGGGGGTGACTCGCTAGTTGCACCCTCGATTTCGCTACCAAGTTTTGTGAAATAATCACATACTGGGGCTGGATGAACGAATCGGAGACAAAAAAGAACGGGATTGACATTTGGGGTTAATATTTTTACACCAATCAGATATATCTGATTGGTGGAAAAATATTAACCCAAAAAGCCAGAAAGTCCAGGAATAAATTGTATATAAACAATTTATTCCTGGACTTTTTGGCTTTCCTGGATCAGTCGAATTTCGGCTATTTCCTCGGAAAGATTTGACTGAAAAGAGTATGGGTAGACAGGTACAAACTGCACAAGTGAGGCAGGGGATGCCGTGTTCTTTGATCGCTCGTAATTTAGTTGTGCGTTTGTTCTCTGGCAAGTTTTGTACGTAATCCCGCCTAAGCACTAAGCACTGGTCTAAAACACATAATTTTATAGTTAGCAAAGAAAATACAAAACTTTTTGCTACTTTTCTTTGCTATTAACACTTTTTTTTGGTAACAGCGTTTTTAATATGAAAGAAAACATTTATGTTACCATGTCTGGATTGAGGTTTATTTATATTCATTGCTTCCATTATCTCAGAATCAAGTTAATGGTTATTACCGATACCCACACCTTTCCGGTGGCTTTATCTCATCCAGTCGGGTCGGAGATGATGCGAGATAACAAAAGCATTTATGAAAAATAAGTTAATTCACATTGCGAATACCAACTTTTTTGCAAGTACCGAAAAAGTGATGGCATACACGAGTTTTTCGTACAGAGAAGACGCAGGATGCTTTTGAATTTTCTTCTAGCTAAAAAATTAAGTATTTTAGGCCATTGGCTTTACTTGAAATCTATTGCAAAACTACACAGGTACAGATTTATCCGCTTGATCGATTCTCAATTCACGGAGCGAGACAGTTGCTGATAAGAAAACCGGTTTGTCGTAACGAGATTTGGATCCCCTATAATATGCTCATAAAGGTTTGTTTAAAACAGCATGGTTAAGCCAGGAACCGACCACGTGGGTGAGCACAAGGAGGAACTGGATGACATGCTTATCGCAATTCGACTGGTTTACCTACAAATTCGAGTGTACAGAGCACTCAGATCGTTATCACAATGGCATAATAACACAGCTACTCCCGGCGTTAGGCCAACCCCGTACTTGAATCCAGACCTTATCGAGACGCGTTATGGACACAATTTCTAAGTACGTTTTTAAATAATCGGATTGAAAGTGATTGCGGAAGCTGTAAAGGCCAAGAGAGAAATAACTGTAATATCTTTGGTTAAGATGAAGGGTATCTTAGTTCAAAACGATTTTGATCAAATCAAGTTACTAAGGAGAAATTTTATACTGAAAGGTGGCAAATGCGATTTAAAAAAAAACGAAAAGTCCTGCAGGCCCACTTTAAAAAAATAGTGCGATGTAGGCAACCTGTCTCTCATAGCAAGATCTGGTTGCCTCACTGATAGTTATGATTTACTATTAGTTAAAACTTAATTATTAGTTAGCAGCTTATGCAAAGCCATTAAACTTAACTTATAGTAAAAATTAACTATATACCATTTGGTGGAACCCAATCAAATTTTGGCAGGTATTCCAAATTTTTCAACTCTGGGCCCGAATTCACAAAGTATTTTATCTCCTAATACGGTATTTAAGTTAAGATTCTTTGTGAATTTTGGGGGGGAATCATATATAACTAAACGGATTAGTTCCACGACATCCTATTGGCGGTTGCCACGACAAATAACTTAAATCATAATTCAACTCTAGATTGAGTCACTCGTAACACCAGACCTATATAAGTTCTAGAACTCAAGCACGTTTAGATCTCTATTGATATTCGGTCGTCCTAGATGCCGGTACAGTTCGGGACAGGCCGCGATTCAAAAACACGGGGTTGAAATACCAGACGAACGGAGGGCTGGCTCCATCCACCCTGCCTACCCTTGGCAGTGAGCAACTTTGTGAACAATATCGCATTACAGCATCAACTCTAGTCGCGTGCTAGTCGTGCCAATTGTCCTCCGACGTCGGTATGCCACGCGCTGGCTGCGACCTCGGCGTCGGCGTCGACGGCGTCTTTGCCCTGCTGCGGTCCCGTGGAAAGGCGCGGAGACTTTCGACGCTGTCTGCTCCTCTGCTCTGGTTGCAAGCAAGCGCCAATCGTCGGGGACATGGAAATTCGATATCTCGCTCGACGATTGCTGTCATTAGCGGTCGCGCGAAATTCGATATCAGCTCGGGAGTTTTTTTTTGTGGTTGTCAGTTTACTGGAAAAATATGTAGGAGAATGGCGTGTGTAGATACGTCATGCTGGAGAAGTATTGGGATTTCGCGAAAAGTAGGGCGTAAAATACGTGAAAATATTCGTTCTAAAGTGCGGAGCATTGAAAGCCTGCACGCTTATCCCTTAGGTGATGCTTTTTTGATTGACGCGAAAGCAATTTAAAATAAAAACGTGACGGCACTTTTCAGGCGGATGAAAATTAATTTTATCTCCAAAAAAACTTGACTTCGTTCAAAGTTTATCAATATCTAAGATGTCCCCAAACTTTTGCGACCAAATTTTGCCGAATTTATAATACCCCCCCTCCCTCAACCCCCCTTAGCGACCAAACTAGCAATCCAGAATCCAAACAACCAACTCCTTACCGTCCCAATCGCCAAAATCGTCCCCCCCCCCACCACCCACCAAAGTGCGTACACGCACAGCAAGGCCACCCTCCCCTCACCCCCCCCCCCCCACCGCCAAAAAAACACCCGCCCCGCCGACTCAATCGATACCCCCTCCCGCGCGTCGGCGTCGGCGACGGCGCACAGCTTCGGGAAACTCTAGCCAGAGCGCAGCACAAGCGCAATGGCAGCCAGCGAGTGACGGGAAAGCCTGTGCCGCCGCTCGCGATTCTCCTGTTCGCCGAGACGATTTAGCGAAGCTAGTTGACACAAGTCGTTTCTCCGTCGCAGCGAAACGCAACCCACTCGCCGACCAGAACGCCTCGACCGATCAAGGTAAGGTTATCTATTCGAGGTTAGTTTTGTGCGTGGACGGTTCGTGGATGCGAAGAGAGCCGTGTTTATCGCGGTGCTAGGGCCACGGCCGTGTAGGTTATTGACGTTTCACGGTGGGCCGCGCTCGGTGGGCTGGCGGGCCGCACAGAAGGCTAGATGCATGTGCACTACAGTGAGAACGGCGTTCTCGCTCGGCCGTTATTGGGCGAATGCGCGGGGCAAAGGAATGCGCCAAAAAGCGGGCTGATCGTTACCGCGGGTACGGACTGCGTGGACACGATTTCGCGCTTTAAAGAGGATGGCCGTCAGGCGAATGGCATGGCCAAGAATGGGGAGGTGAAAAAATGCAGTGAACGTAGCATGTAGAATGTTGTGTTCGGAGCGAAGAAAAATGAAAAAATACCTTTCGTGTATAGAAATTCAATTATCGTTTGAATATGAATAGACGGGGGAAAAGCGTCGCGTTTTTCTCTCTCCGAGAAGGATATTTTTCTATAAAAGGGAAGCCCCGTCATGTCAAACTTCTGAGCTCAATGACGTGGAAGTAATAATTTCCCCTGAATCGTATGATATCGTTGGGTTGTATATATACATATATCTATACATATAAGTTGACCTATAATTCGCAAAGTATCGTACACCGTCCCGCGTCCGCCTTTGATCTTTGAGAAAATCGCGTATATACATTTGAATAATCCTCCTATATACGCTATCAAAAGTCCGCGAAGCGAGCTGGCAGAAGCAAGCGCAATGCGTTACATCGTTTTATTAATCTGCTCGGCGAAATGAATGAGCTAATTGCAATGCGTTTTTTACTCCGACGTCATAATAACGCAATGAGAATCTCTCACAGATGAGAACTTCGCGTAGAAGGTCAGCGCGGTCGTCACGCTAGCGATATTTTCGAGTCGAGAGAAGGTGAAACGATTCGTTGCTCTAGGGCAATAAAACATTATGTACTCTGTACATGGAGCATGGGCTGTACGTGAAGCGACAAAGTTGTCTGCTATTATACGCCCTAGCCCATGGTGATACTAACTTCGTCTGAATTGGCAAAAGTTATGTCCGTATAGCAACGGCAAGTACATATATATACTATAGCGGCTGTGTGTGAAGGCGTGCTGGTTTAAATTTGTAATGGAGTAATTGAAGTAGTGCGTTCAATGGCAACAGTCAGTCACAACTGCGTGTAATTTCCGCGTTTAATTTGTTTTGGGGAATGGAATTATGTATGTGCACGTCGGCGACAGAGTGCTCCGCGAGTTCTTTGGCCCAAAAGTCGAGTGTGTCATTGTGCGTGCGATTTTCAGTCTCGGCGATGCGGCGCGGAGTTACGGAAAGCGCATAGAGCACCATGGATCTGTAGATTTTCGCGCTCGCTAGATGAGGTTAGGTATATGTCGGCTCTGTGATAAGATAATAACTGATGGAAATATATAATCAATATTTCTATATATGTGCTTTTTCAGACTATCGTTCACCATCCGAGTTGATATGTTTATATTTGCCGCGCATGCGCACAAGAAACTGCACTGTTCGTGCACCTCGCATTGAGAAAATGAAGTAATGATATTTCTTGTGGCACTTACCTCAATTCAGATGACGACATTCTAGAGATACGATTTATCTATTACGTTGTGTTTTTTTGTGTGGCTTGTTGTCAATGTTGCTTCGAAAACGTTAACTCAAGTTCGCCAGAGACCGGTCAAAGCCGTGCGGTGAATAAAACACGCCGGCGATAAGTGTAACTAAAACTATCTTCCCCAATCAAAACGTCCGTTACGTGACCAAACCACGCCGGGAAAAAGACAATGGCCGCTCGCGATTTCGTAACGACGCGAAATTTTGGCGCACACGCCGACGACCGATTGCGAAATTGCCCCGTCGTTTGGCGCGCGCTCCCGATTGGACGACGTCGCCAACTCTTGGCGTCGCGACGCTTCTGCGAGCCGGCGCCCGCCAATCGGCGTCGGCGTCGGCGTCGGCGTCGGCGTCGCTGGTTTGGTAACCCACTGCGGCTGGCCGCTGTACAACTGGTGGCAGACTGGTGTGGGATCTCTGATCGACTTGATGGTACACACACGGCTGTCAAAAAGGCCGTTTTTAAATTGGGGTTTCTGAATTCGCCAGACTTCGAAGCGAAACTGCACAATCAGCTCGAACTACAGTGCTAATTTTTGTCAGATTTAATGATTTGAATTGGGGATAAACGTGGCCCGTTAAGCCTACTAACGGTCCATTA
Organism: Nemoura dubitans; assembly: GCA_921293005.1. NCBI lineage: Eukaryota > Metazoa > Arthropoda > Insecta > Plecoptera > Nemouridae > Nemoura > Nemoura dubitans. The sequence goes on from OV121076.1 coordinate 44,214,486, forward strand.
GCAAGAAAATTCAAGTCTCTGATTGGAAATTGCTAAGCAAATAACAAGTTAACAGGCCGTTAGACATTCAACGTGCTACTGAAAAACCTGGTCCTATTTTCAGCTCTTTCTTCAGTTCTTCAGTTTCCGACTGTTAGTAATGGGCTTGGAGTTTGAACAAAACTAACCAGGGTACCTATTCTCGAAATGTTATCATCGTGATAAGCTATGATTCTGGTCACGTGATGTCTCAATAAGAAATCGAATCACTTGATTGTCCGCCACGTGACCCTGAATGATAGCTTATCACGTGGTAACTTTTCGAGAATAGGTAGAATAGGTATACATTCATACAACATATTAATAATACTTCATTTAATTACACGTATCTATATTTGCGGCTTGAACCGGCTCTTGCTCTATAGAGTGATTTCTGTTGAGAGTGTATAATATGATAGTCTTACCTAAATAATTTCACAAAGTTTCTTTATTTAGCCACTTATATTTTATCAAGAATCCAATAGGTCAATAACCATTTCTGAAAAATGCTTCGTTTCTAAAAACATATGACAAAAAATGAAATCCATATGCATCTATATAAAATGTAGGTGGATATTTAATTTTCTCTTAAACTGATGTCAACATTTTTAACAATTGTCAGGTACTATCACTTCGACTTTCGACAAAATCTCACAGACATTCACAAAATGAAGGTGTCTTATCAAAACGGATCGCCACGATCGAACATCCCACCCACAGCGGCCGACATGAAACACCCCGAACGAAATATCACGCCGTCAATTTCCGCCATATGGAAGCGGTCGAAAAAAGACCGTTGCACCGCGAATCAAAAGCGCGGCGGTCGCGGCGGCGGCCGGGGAACCGCGAGCGTGTCAAACCCCCCCCCCCCCTCGAACTCGGCGTCTGTCCACCCTTAATTGGTTTAATTATTCGATCAAACGGGGCTGGATTCGCACCGCCAGCACGTGCGACCCTGGCGGCCGGCGGGGTAACTTGCAATCGAATAACACGCATGTGCGTTTAAAAAATTAAAAAAACCAAAATTTAACGAAACGTTATCTTTTCTGGTAATTTGACAATTATCGATATTCACTCACAAGTTGAGAGGGTCACAGAACAATCATATTTAGATTACCCTCTGAGGGGTTGCTTGTTATATACCCTGCATATACTTACCATATAAGATTTTAGGCTTGACGCTTTAGAATTGGCTAACTGTTTTCTATTAGTGTTGAAATCTGGAATTACAAGGAAAAAGAGATTTAGGGACCATTATGAAAGATGATACCCACAAAATCGTCTCACTGCATTGATAGAATTTCAACAAAGTTTCACTCTAGTTGCGCATATTTTCCCAAACGAAACGCCTTCGATGTGATACAGTCACATTTGCTCGCTGGTCGCGTATTTCCAAACGCTACGTCGTGAAGGCGCTCGGTTTTCCAGCCATTCCATTTGCCAAGCCACTCGATGTCCTCCTGCTTATATCACTCCCAGTGGCGTGTATGCATTGTTAACCAGCGGCGTACGACCAGAGCTCGGTTTACAGCTGGCAATGTCAGTGACACGATGTCATCAACATTGGCTCTGCACCAATCAGAGACTCCGTGGCAGAGTCGCGAACATGACGTCATGCACTTACTGAGTCTCTGATTGGTGGTGGAGCCAATGTTGATGACATCGTGTCACTGACTTTGCCAGATGTAAACCCAGCTGTTAGGCGGTCGCTATAAAAGTGTTTCGCCTTCCCCCTCAAGTCGAGTGTATACGATTCGTCCCAGATACACGCGGTTCGATTCCCGTCTTGGGCGCGAACCGTATCAAGATCACGAAGTGCCTCGAGTCGCCAACATCGATTCCTAGCAGCACCAAGAGGCAGTCGGCCTACACAGGAGACTTCACGGTGGCGTGCCAATAATCTTCTGGCCGGCTGAGCCCCAATTAAAATCGCCGAACGAAAGCTCGCCGAAATCCTGCGGCCCAAAACGTTATCCCTTTTTGCAGCTCTACTGTTCGAAAAACTCCACAACGCATCGTTATATTTATTTAAAAAATATTTAACTACATTTGTGTAATACATTTGCAAGTGTGTACGTGTTTACTTAAAATTCGACGCATGCGTACGCTGCGAAACTCATTACGCTGCCAATTAATTAGCGTCACAGAGCCGCCATTGTTCATCAGCAATGTCAACAAGGCTTATAGCTACCCCCTCCCCCCCAATTAACGAGTGCGGTAATGAGGCCTTTTCGGTGGTCGGGATCACTGCTCATTACTACACGGCGTCGGCGTCCGCGTCGGCTTCGGCGTCGGCGTCGGCGTCGATGTGCTATTCGGGCCCGAAGCCTTTGGACGCCGGAAGACGTGAGGCTGGGGACGATGGGCCTTTTCGACGCTCGCTGAGATTCACTGCTGAACGGGCGGTAGGGGAAAGTATGATTTGGCTAATGATTTGCGATTTTTCGACTTGGATGGGGCTAGGGGTGGGATGGGGTAGCTAAGAAAAGAGGTCTAGCAACCCCCAATTTGTGGGCATTGTAATTGGTATGCGTCGAAAATGGCTTCCAAGAAGAAATCCTCTGCATAACTTTGTTCGTAACGAATTCCAAAAACGTTTTCTAGATATATTGCATAATATCGGACCTTTGAAATATTCATTTAATTTTTAATCCTGCGGACGCTACACTTATACTCCATTTCACGTCAAGAAGGAGAGTGGATTTGCATCTTCTTTGAAGACCCACTGCAGCTAGACTTGAGTTTATAGTTTTAACACTGTTCATGCCTCTTATCCGGTTCAAATAATGGCTTGTAGGTTTTGAAACTCGTGTCTAGCACGAGGAAGATGCAAATCGACTCACCTCCTTTACGTGGAATGGAGTTCAGACAGAAAATTATTGAACTAGTGTTTTTTTGTGATAAAAAACAAAACGGAAAAAATTTAAATAGGTGTAACTATTTAAAAAAATAACTCTACAAAATCGACAGCTCAAAACTCGTACTCTGTTATCCAGTTACCTTTATATCCATTCCAATGAATATTATTGACTTCCGCAAACAAGGACGTCCCCCACGACCCGTACCCCCCCCCCCCCCTCCACACACACATACACACGTCGCCACAACGAGACCTTGTCCGTCGCTGGGGGGGGGGGGGGGGGGGGGGGGGGGCGAGGACAACCCTTAAGGTTGCGCGTGTATTGATTGCGGCGCTCGGCCGAACTACACAACGACGCGCTTCCACGCGCGAGATTCGCTCGCTTGCGTTGGGCGTCGCGAATTAGGCGTGACGGCATTAACGGCGACGGCCCGGTGACGTCGCACTGGCCGACATCGACGCCGCGGCGCTCGCCTTTTTCGTCTGGCCACTTAGAGAACACATTGTTGGTAGGGTGGGTGGGGGGGGGGTAGTGCGTCACGGGGTACGCGGGTTCGAACCCTGTGTCGGTCGCGGGTTTTGGGCCGTGTTGTGATGCACTTTGGCACGAGCTTTTTATTATTTATGGGGGTGGGAGGACAGGACGAAGTTGTAGTTGGTAATAAGATAATCGGAAAAATGAAAAGACAAAGTATTCCTTGCAGATTTTTTGAGTTACTTAATTTTTTTTAAGCTAGTGCGTTTTAGTCATCATGTTAGGATCGTTGATTTCGTAGATAATTTAGGTCACGTTATCGATCGAAGCTACTGATTCGTGATTTCACTTTAAATTATGTATGACATATATGGCACGCTATCTTTATTCCCAAAACGATCACTACAGCAGAAAATTATGAAGAAACTTAATAAGAAGTAGAATTGTGAGTTCTCTTCATCAGGGTTGGATTGGGGGAAAAATCAGGCCCGGGAATTTCAAATAAAGTCGGCCAAAAATTCCCTCTCTCTCTCCCTCGCGCCCTCCCCCCAGAGAGGGACGGGAGACAAAAATTTGCGCAAAAAATGCAGGAAATGCATGGGCATGGGACAATGTTTTCTGTTCTTTAGGAAAAACCCACCGCTTGGCACCATAGTAATAGTGTAATCATTACCGGTAATCAGCGCTAGGATGCAATATCTATTGGCAAGGACAATAAAATAACATACTATTAGCGAGAACCAATGTTTTATTTTTCAAGGTCAGTGAATCCCACACGCTGACACCATTGTAGCGAATAACATATTTTCTTAGTGTTGCTCTCTAAAATCGTTTTAAAGACTGCGACCAAAGTTCATGAGATCATATAGTGACAATTAGTCGCTTGAGCCTGTATTGTAGCCATTAATGATCAGATAGCTTTGAATCAGATAGCTTTGTTTCCACTGAACAACAATTCCAATAATTCACCAAAATATTAGTCAAATAGAAGAAAATTTTCTGTTAAGGTCTACCCACAATTGAACACAAACACAAACCCAAACACATGCACAGCGTATAAGGAAGTTAAAACATAGGGAAACACATGTAACTGCACACAACACGACACAAGCCGTACACAGTCACATCATGGTCACATATCGTCGAAACACAGTACACAAGGAAGTTCGAATATTCCATCTCCTTGAGTACGGGCTTGTGTCGGACCAATCACAGAACAGTATTGAAAACATGGCGGACACGGAGCAGCTGATCTGATCGGAGCGGGATGTCAGTGCGAGGAAACTTGGGAGTTTTGAGGTTGTGTTTGTTGTTGATATTTTTTATTAATAATAAATTTTTTTGTACTTCGTCTATAAGGATGATTTAACTTAAAAATTGTCACAAAGAGACTGAAAAAATATATATATCAACACAACCTGAAAAGCTCGAGGAGGCCTATGTGAAGTGACCTTCAAGCTTTGTGTGCACTGTGTACTGCGCATGTGTTTGTGTTAGTGTTTGTGTTTGTGTTCAATTGTGGGTAGACCTTTAATAACACGCACCTTTGCGGGGAAAAATATATTCATTTAATCACACTTGCTCGTTGTTTCAATACAAGATAGTGAATGAATATAGTTATAATATAATAAAGTTAAATATCGTCGCGATGGGCTGGTCACAAATTTTAATGCACAAATGCGGGCGGCCGACAATATCAAGGGGCATGAATTTCCATCACAAACCCCAATTTCGTCAACGAACAGTTCATAATATTTATATCAACCCTCCCGTCGCCCCCCACACTTCTTGCTCCACCACCGCGTATATATAGGCACGGCACAATATCACTGTGCACACCATTCTTATTATATATACCTACGGTTAGGTACACAAAACTCATCTCTTATATATACACGAACATTTCTATAATTCACTTTTGAGGCTTCGCATTTACATTTTAATGGTCCATAAAATTAGCATTAAGACCGTATTGTGTGCCATCTTATTTCGCCGCTTTCGGGCCCGAGAACCGCCGAGGTACATATTTTGTTGGTCTCGTTAACTGGAGTGCGTCTAGATAATATACAACTCCGCCCACACAACATATTATTATCAAGTTTGTTACCGTAGGGGGTGTGTGCACAAAGCCGTGGGTGCAGGCTGGAAGACGGTGAAGAGGCTCGACGCGTTATCAACTGGAAATGAGATTTTGTCCACTGAGTGTGCCGCGCCCCAACAGCGATTCGACGACGGAATGGTGCACAAACCCTTAGCGGAAGCTTGAACGATATTCGCTGGGCACAGTTTTCACGGCGCGCCGCAATCTTCTCTGCGCTAATTCAGAGAAAATGAACAAGACATTTAATCTGTTATAAACTTGTATTTCCAGAGCCGTTATACGCTGTTATTACGTTTTGAATAGAGTTCCAGTTCTTATGCCTTACGGCGGGCGTTTCATTTTGATTTCGCCAACGTAAAACGAGTGTTGAAATAATCTGATCGCCGCTTAATTTCATCCAATTCTCTTTTTCAATTTGCTTGTTTTCGACGGCTTCCGAGGGCTGGCGACGGAACGAGAGAAAGAGTGTCAATTGTCGAGTGGGTTAATGCCGCTCGTTCATTCGACCTGGCTCTTCTGCCTCTCGGCAACGCGGACAGATCTCGCGAAATCTTTTCATCCCTATATTGTTCGCACGCCGCAAAGAAAAGTCCCCTAAAAGAAAGGCATTTCATTTCCTCGCCCGCCCGCTCGTCCGACGCGCAAAAAGCTTTCCCTCTCTCTCTCACACACACACACACACGCACACACACACGTGGCAAGAGAAAATAGAAACGAGGCGACCACCCCACGAGATCCCATATTCTTTCACACAGCCACCACACAAAAGAAAGGGGGAAAAAAGAGCGAAAACAAAACACATAATACACTCCCAATATTTTTTTTGTCAATTTTCACTCGACCAAAAACTCAATTTCTTCCTTGTCTCCCAACCACCCTCCCTTAAGGCGAGTAATCTCCCCCCCCCCCCCCACCCGCCACTATCACACAGCATTATATATCTTGCCAGCCGCCTCAATACCCCTCTATGGTCATATTTCGAAATTTACTGGGCTTACTTCGGTATTTTGTAGGCTCCCAGTACCACGTCCACTATACCTACTGTTTTTCTCGTTTAGAAAGCGAGCGGTGTTTCATTTTCAAAGAGACTCCCCTGATGTTAGAAGAGCCAAAGGTGACAACATTCGCAGGCCGTCCCATAGTTCCGCTAAAGAGTAGAAAGGTTTGAGCATCGAATGAGTCTTCAGAACAGTATTTTCCAGCTTAACGCGAAAAACACTATAGGTCAGCTGGCTTCGCAGTAACGGAATTTAGTCCAGCCTCTTTGGATTTGTTGGCGCCGATGTACAAAGTTCTCGGCTTTCTAGTAGACACGAGTTTTTATACTTCAATTAATCAAGCAATATGCATAAAATATGAAATAATCATTTGCCTAGTTGTAATAAGACGTAATTTTTATCTCTACTTTATCTAACAAGTGAAAATTAACCCCGAAAACACTACACGTCCGATCTTATTCGTAGCCCGCCATATTGAAACTGAATTAACTGGATCCGGTAGGATTTACCGAAACCCAAACCTCCAGTGTATCCAATACTGGGTCAGCAGCGCCGAACAGGGTCCCGACCAGTAAACTGTCGTAGGTTTCGGAATGACTCCAGTTACAATCCAGTAAGATTCCTTACTGGGCCAGCCCTAGCAGGTTTTGGAACCGATCCAGCATGATTTCCTACTGGCCCGGTAGCCCCAGCAGGTTATGGAACTGATCCAGCAAGATTTCCTACTGGTACGATAGCTCCAGCAGGTTTTGGAACGGATCCAGCATGATTTCCTACTGGCCCGGTAGCCCCAGCAGGTTATGGAACGGATCCAGCATGATTTCTTATGGCCCGGTAGCCCCAGCAGGTTATGGAACGGACCCAGCATGATTTCCTACTGGCCCGGTAGCCCCAGCAGGTTATGGAATGGATCCAGCATGATTTCCTACTGGCCCGGTAGCCCCAGCAGGTTATGGAACGGATCCAGCATGATTTCTTATGGCCCGGTAGCCCCAGCAGGTTATGGAACGGATCCAGCATGATTTCTTATGGCCCGGTAGCCCCAGCAGGTTATGGAACGGACCCAGCATGATTTCCTACTGGCCCGGTAGCCCCAGCAGGTTATGGAATGGATCCAGCATGATTTCCTAATGGCCCGGTAGCCTAAGTATATTTCGTGAAACGACCAGCGTCCATGTGTGTTGATGTGGTTTTAAAACCCCGCGAAGGTCAAAGGTCGGGCGGGATCCGGCGGCGTCGCGTCGTCGAGAGAGACGCCGCCAGCGGGCCAGTCTGCAGCGCGAGAGAGAGGACTGGCCGTGCGCGGCAAGCGGCCGAAAGCGCGGCCGCTTTTTGGGGGCCGACACGAATAATCAATAACCGAGGGGCTCCCTGTCTTTGGTTCGTACCTCGGGCTCATTGACTCGAGACACATCCGTGACCGTCGGCGTCGGGCGAAACAGAGTGGCCACTCGCTCGTTGGGGGGGGGGGGGGGCAGACGTTGCAAGTCTGACCCAGATCTGGGGGCACCCCCTTGGGGTGGGTGGGAGTTCGTGGGGGTGGGCCACGTCTTGGCAAGACTGCGAATTAGCCTGGGGCGCTGTGCCAGGTGTGGCGTCAGGGGGTGGGGGTGGGTGGTGGGGATGGCACGTATGGATTGCTTGCGGCGTAGACGAAAGCAGCGGCTGATGTGCAACGTTAATAAGCGAACTTTTTAGTGTGTCACTTCGGATTGGCTTCGAATTGACTGTTGATTGATTGAAGTTCACTAGAAATTAGTTCATTGTGTTACTGGAACAAGATATTGGGCAATATTTGGCAATATTTTTAGAAAGGGTAAGTAAAAGTGCGATTAAAACTTTGAATCAAACTAAAAGTGTATTGATGTTCATCCAAACGAACATTGTTTTTATCGACTCTGGCGTTGGCGGTTAAGTTTCGATCCAAGGTCCCTTGGTGATTCCACGGCCTTCCACTTCCACTCAGCTTACTTTCTACTTTCTCTCCGCTTTCTGCTTTTATAACTGCTTTTCTCGAGACGAGACAGGAAAGGGTTGACTTTACGAAGCCGAAACGAAATCAACATAAATTCTAGAAACCATCGTCGTGTTCTCATGTTATGAAAATCACACTCTTTTGAACGAACTGCATGCTCGTGTCAAGGTAATTGAGAGACCCAAATTTGGCGTCAGAATTCAAATCAAACTCCCGCCACCACCGCCTGGACGAGGGCGCCAAAAACAAGCGACCCGCCGGCCGAGAGAGAGAGATAGGGAGAGATCTAGTCAGCATAAATTTCCATGTAATCCTGGGAGTTGGCACCAGAGGTCAATTAGTTCCCATCGTGCGGCTTAGCAGCGGCTCTCGACGGATTCCGTGTTGTTACGTCTTACTTCGTTGCCCGGCGCCCGTTTTACCCCCCCCCCCCCTCCCCCTCCTCTCAAACCAAGACACTCCAGCCTCTCTGCGCGTGCGTCCATGAACGTTTAAGCGCAGATAGAGCTAGCGCTGGATAGTCCATGGCTGCGTTACTGTTGGCCACCCGAAATCTTGAAGGAAAGTTGCGAGCATTGTATTCTTGCATTTCCCTCATCTTCAAGCTATGTCGGTATATAGATGAAAATACAACCAAGAGATATGGTATTCCTTCTACTCGTGCTGGTGTTAACATCTGTCCTAAAAGTTCCAGAAAAGCCAATTCTTGCAATCAAGGGATGCCGTATATATTGACCACTCGCTCTGCCCATCATCGCTATACGTTGTTCCTTCTCTCTCTCTCTCTCTCTCTTATGACTTTGGAGAGCGTCATACACGCATTATCACCAACATTCACTTAACAAAAAATGCCAAATTCAAATGTTAGATAACGCATAGAAACATGAGCATTATCAAAGGTGTAATAATCTTATCAGTAGATGGGCATCGAATCAGGAGGCAAACCCGGGACCCCGGTGCGGTTGCACTTTTTCCAGCTACGCTTTCCTTGTTACAATATCCTTATCTATCTTATTAATGTTACACCAACGTATCTCACGCTGCAGCCATTGCTTCATATGGTCTGCGTTGCTTGCGTCAGAGGAAACCTCGTTTCCATCGTTGGCTCGTTTCCATCGTTTGCTCGTTTCCATCGTTGGCTCGTTTCCATCGTTTGCTCGTTTTCATCGTTGGCTCGTTTTACGCTGAACGCACGCGGCGCTACCGAACTTCGAAGAGAGAACTAAACGGTCGTGGATTTGGCCGATTTTCGCATAGATTTAACACAAAAAAAGGACGCTTTCTGAAGAGAAAATGACACGTGATTTTAAAGAGATGCTTTGTGGCGAATACTATTTTTATTTTTAAAACACAACAAAGAAAAATAGTTAATAGTAAGATTGGGTTGTACCAACTGATAGTTAAGCTTAACTTTAGTTAATATTTAACTATAAGTTAACAACTCATGCAAAGCAATCAGCTAACTAATAATTAAATTTAACTAATAGTTAAACTTTAACTGTCAGTTGGACCAGCCCAATCTTAGTGTACATATTTTTTAAATTTATATTCTTAGCCAGAAAGAGATCCGTTTTAATGTTAAATCTACGAGAAAATCGGGTATAAATCGACAACCACTTAGTTCTCTTAAAGTCTGTTTGACCATAATGGCCCCAGTGGTTTTCGACCACCCGGCTCACTGCGGGACTAAGCCGACCCTGCCCGGGAAACGGAAGACTTAAGCTGTCTCTTTAAACTATCGAATACCCGACGCACTTCACCTCTATCTGCGGATGAAGCTGGATACAGGACGAAGGCAAGTTACGCACCTTAAGACGTAAGACTTAATCGTCGATGACGGTTAAGAGAGGGCGATTCCTTCAGTCCCTATGCATTAGTTAAACGTATTTAATCTCTTTTCTGGTTAATCGATCAATATGATCCTGAATCCCTCTGGAATGAATCCTCTCCGAACGACTCCGCTCATCCGCATCTATCAGAAGCCATCCCCTAATGTCACAGCGATACTATAACGCGTAAGGACGTATAAGTTCACCGTGGCATCTCTAAGTAGGGCATTGGTTTCTGGCCAATATTAACACTCGAACACAAGATCGAAAAACTAGACATAAAGTTGCTCATCCTGCTCTTTGTTTTTGTCCGAGTTTCTGTGGGGAGATCTGGAACCAGTTTTACCGATTTCTTAAACTCTGTCCAAAGTTAAGTTCCTAACTTAGCGAAACAACTACGCTTCAAGTTCAATTTAAGTATACAGAGGAGTTACGCGAAAGTGCGGAAACCGTGTCTAACTATAGAGTTTGCGAGGCGAAATTCCACCAATTTTCTATTAATTATGCGCGAATTTTTCTCTTTGTTTGCGGTTTTTGGACTGTGGGCAATTTAACAAGGAGCAAATTGCGACAAGTTTACAAACTCAGCGTCCTCGATCTCACTGAAAGTTGGCCACTTGAGCGCGCGGGTTCGCGTCCAGGACTTAGCGACGCGACTCCGAGTGGATCGGCAAACGGGATTCGCCCCGGCAGAAAATGAATTACCCGTGGCTCGGTCCGTAATTGGCCGAATTGAAGTTGCCTCTCGCGAGCTGACGGCATCGGACTCGTGGCAATCACAAACCTTGCAGGAAGCGAGTCTAATTTTAAAGGATCCAACTTTTAAAAATGAAATCCTCGTCGACGAAAGACTAAGTGCCCTTTCCGTGCCTCTCATCTAAGGTCCTTCAACTAAATCACTTGATTACCCCAATTTTTCATAAATTAACTTTTTTTTTCTTGAAGAAAATGAAAAGATGCCGGCTTATATTTGATAATATGAATGAACCCAATTGCAGAGGTTCCTGTTTTGACGAACAGTTGCTTTTGCTCCCTCAATATCGGGGATTGTTTTGTTTGTCTCACTGCCAGTTGAGATGATGTGCCGGTGGCAGACAAAAGCACGCGCGGTTATGAAGCATCTTCCACGGCGCCACAATACGCAGTTACATCGCTCCTTTCTCGAGCATTCGTTGTTCAAATTCGGCGCCCTCCCCTCTCGAATTGTTCCCCCCCCTATTGTTGAACGACAATGATTCCTCTGTGTTGCCATGACTAGTCGACTTCTGATGCAATCCCTCTCCCTAACCCCTGCCCCCCCCCCCCCCCCCCCACCAAACGTCAACACCGAAGCTAGAAATCAACGAAGGCGCGGATTTACACACACAAAGACATGTCGATAATTTTCCGTCGCTTTTCCGTCGCTTTTCCGTCGCTTTTCCGCGCGCCGATGCTATTTTAAGACGCCCAGGTCGCCCCCATTCCGCTTCGGAGTTCTTTAGCAATTAACCGGAGCAAAAAATCCCTTCTATAATAACAATTTCTCTTCTTTAATTACTGACAATCTTGTAGAAATTATAAGTGTGCTCCACCGTCCTTTCATCTTTGCATTTAATCTATTTTACTAATTAGACGCTTTGAAAAATTTAATTAAACTTATAAAATATAAGTGAATCACAACAAAACAAGCATGCAGTAGCTTTAACTAAATAAATAGGTATAAATCGAGCAGAGCTGAGATTATATCTGACCCGTAAATGTCAGACTATATTTCGTATCCGCGTCAAAACGACATTACATTTTCTGAATGTCACTGCGTCCACGTGTGAATAATACCTCTGCGCTTAAGCAGCCATGCAATATCCTGAACGCGACGACGACGACGACGACACCCCTTCGTCCCCTTTTTGCCATCACGCCGTGTGAATAATGCGCGCCAATGACTCGGCGGCGCCCGTCTCTTAGGGCGGCACTCGACGGGGCACACCTCGAAGGCAGCATCACTTTGTCAGTAGGGACCAAAAGGCGGAGAGCATGAAGTGGGTCATTGTTGTCCGAACGCTTCGTGCCTTGGGCTTCCTGCTTTCTGGACGGTGTTCGGCGCAAATTGGATCGCGCAAAGAAGCGGCATTAGTCCACGTTCTGGATTCGCTGTCTGTAGGGAGTTTGTTGCGTTGCGTGTGGTGGGGCGGGCTAGGGAGATGTCTTCTATGCCGGATGTCTGGTTTTGGTTGAGCTGGCCGTAGAGAAGAGGGCTTGTCTTATATAGTCGAAAATTCGTCAGGTTTAATAAACGGCTAGAAATTTCGTACAATGTTTGATAAGGTTCTGAAGTGCATTTCAATTCGAAATTACCACCCATGGGCACCAATAATAATTGTAGTGAAACAAATTTAGAAAATCCCACTCCTTAACAACAATAATTGTAGTGGGAATAGTTTATAAGACTTCGCCCCTGAGCAATAATTGCCAGAGCGAGCATTTTGAAATCCCACCCCTGGGCGCCAATTGAAGTGGTTTTTGTGTTAAAGATCCCATCCCTGGCACAAATTGTAGTGGTTTTAGTGTTAAAGATCCCATCCCTGGCACCAATTGTAGTGGTTTTAGTGTTAAAGATCCTATCCCTGGGCGCCAATTGTTGTAGTTATAGTATTAATAATCGCACCCCTGGGCTCCAACTGTGGCTTTAAAATATCCCACCCCTGGGCACCAAATGTATTGCGAGTACTAGAGGGTAAATAGTAACAAAACAATGTCTTGGAAAAATCAATATCGGCCTCTTGGTTTCCGTGCTCTTCGACAGTTGGTTTCCAGTCGGCCAGAGTGCGCGTTTGCCAAGTCGAGTCTTGTGTGGTTGCAATTTCACCAGCCCGAATACGAGCCCACTTTCACATCTCTGTGCACATTGCAACATGTCTGCCTTGCCGCGGTATGAAATCCACGTTTGAAAGCGAACCTTTTTTGTCCAGCAATTACGGGCGGGGGGGGGGGGGGATTTGGCGAATTTTTGTAAATTTATTCCGCCCGACGTAATTTCCGCCGAATTGCTGACGGTGGTCACGGCGAATTACCGTTCGGTGCTGTAGGGAGGGTAGTTCGTACTACTCAAGCTTTTGAGGAGTGATTATCTTAATTTCGGTCGTCGAATTGAATTTTTCTCCCCCCCCCCCCCCCCCCCCCCCTGTCCAGCGGTCGAAAAGGGAGCGAAATTAAAGTAACACTTACTCTGTACCTACACAAATTTTTTTTCATGGGTCTCGGAGGAATTTTCATTTTCAACGCCACAAAAAATTCGCGGCACACATAAATTATTGCCGCAAAACGCAAACAAATTTGCATTTTCAACTCGCGTGCTGAATTATCGTACTCTCTTGAGCGCATCAATTTTTCGTTGGGCGAACTCGACACGTTGTTCCTCCCGTTTCCCGTATTTCCCTTAGTCCTGATTCGACTCCAACGCTGAGAAGTTCGCGTGTCAATCCTCAGGACGAATTTAGTTACACAAGACCTCCGACTCAGGATCTACAGCCCTTAACGTTCTTAATTACACTCCTTGCAGGACGTTCGTAGCGTGTCATGGACTCATGCCAGGCAGCTCTACCAAAACGTCGAGTCCGTGGGCGATTTACACGCCTGCATCAACCTATACTCCATTTCACGTTAAGAAGGAGAGTGGATTTGCATCGTCCTCGAGCACCCACTGCTGCTAGACACGAGCTAAGAGTTTCAAAACTTCTCGTAGAGCCTTTTGTCCGGCTCACGACATGGATTGTGCGTTTTGAAACTCTTAGCTTGTGTCTATAGCAGCTGTGGGTGCTCGACGTAGATGCAAATCCACTCTCCTTCTTAACGTGAAATGGAGCATAGGAAATATAAATTACGAATCGGGTTTGCATTTTTGACTGAAACTGGCGGAAAAATGCATGTTTACGTCCTGAAACAATAGACAAGCAACAGTCCTGAAACAATGGACATCAGAATCAGACGACTTTGGCTGTAAACTTTTGAATGTTATTGAAACGCTGACGCGCTTTATATCACCTGGAATGGCCATTGTAAATGGATCAATATTAAAGTTTAACCCACGGGCGTAAATTGACTAGAATAAAGTACGCAACATACAAAAAGTCCAATTAAAGCAAATACCATGTGCGAGAAATCCAGCCAATATAGCAGCTAAAGGAGACAATTTTAAACCGTGACGTTTCTGTGAAGGAAAATCGAAACAAAACCCCCGGGACACAACGGCCGGCTGCGCATAATACCTGGTCCACGAAAACATCCCCGATATATCTGGAAAAGTTACACATCGATGACCCCCCCCCCCCCGTTCCCCCCCTATACACATTGCAACAAAGCGAAAGCTCGGCCTGCAGGCAAATTAAATCCAGTTACATGCAAACTAATTCGCGGCCCGGTCGCGGGCAGCAAAACAGCATCGAAATGAAGCAATAACCGATAGTCGATTGGCTGCACAAAGGCGGCCGACCCGCGCGATACCTGCCGGCGCCGCCGAGTAATTTTTTTTATTTTAAATAATAGCAATCGTTTATTCCAGGAAATAATCTTTACAGAAATTAGCCTCCCAAAATTGTTACCCAATCCGGGATTTGAACCCGGGTCTCCAACTTTCGCGGCTGACGTGCCCTAACCAGCTGAGCTAAATGGACACGAAATTTGAAAGAAGTTATTTGCATACAGGGTGAGTATTGAATGTCCCCATGGTCAGAGCACCAGCCGCGAAAGTTGGGGATCCGGGTTCAAATCCCGGAATGGGCGACATTTTTGGGAGGCTAATTTGTGTACATAAAAATAAAATGACTAGCCAATTACGAGCTTTCGTAATTTAAATAAGATTATAAAGAGAATCTTTACAGATATTGGAAATGTCACAAGTCAAATCATAATCATCATCATACCTATAGTCATAATGTTTACATAAAAATTCTTTTGTGCCGTAAAAGCATTCTGTTACAAGAAATTCTTTTAGTTCTAATTTAAATGTGCTTTGATTGCGGTTTTTTTTAACTTCGAGGGTATAGTGTATTGTACAATTCATCATTCTTCATTAAATACACATTCAAATCCCAATTTGAAACAGGTGTTTGCACAACGAGTGCTGAAGATATTGGAAAATAGACAAGAGTCTTGGAAATTTTAAGCTGTTGCTTTTCTTGCGAGAAACGAAATATGGGGGAAAGTGACTTTGGTATTTACAATGCAACGACTATAGTTACAGAGCCGATCACTCTGGGCTGTCATTGGGCTATCAATTCGCATGTGATTAGGGGGGGGGGGGGTAAAGGCAAACGCAGAGTTATGGCAAATCAGAGTGTAAAACAGTGGTAATGTTATCACCATGGTGATAACCCCATTCGTGGCTGGACCGAACGCCGCTGTGGACCCACTCTTACCCAGTGGCGTAATGACAGCGCTGTCATTACGCCACTGGGCGACAGAACGACTTCCCATGCAGCGGGACGCTCTCAACGATTCCCGACGCACAATCAATAAGACAATCGCCGTCTTGCTTGAGTGTGGTTTTGCCGCGGGGGGTGGTGGGTGGGGGGTGGGGGGGGGGGGGCTTGGGGTGAAAGTAAACATCTTTAATCTGTGCACCGCTAGTCACGAGATTAGAAATGGCCTTTAACTAATAATTAAAATTCATTCCAAATATCAGAATGTAAACTTCCCTTCCATCCCCTTTCCGCCAACAGCAAACGCTGGGTTTAAAACTAAATGTTATATTATAGTCCGCTCATCATCCCAGATAAATAATTGTGCTTCACCCAACCATTCATTATTTTAATCATCTTCAGATTTCCCAGGAAAAAAGGTGCTTTTTTCTGTCTGGCTTAGTAAATTTCGATGGAAACTCCGCCGAGGGGTTAATAACCATGGGGATTCTTTTGTACTAATTAACGAAAGCTGTAGGAGGCGAATATTCATTTTTTTGCGTTTTTTTTCAAGAACCAGATGCTTGTATGGAAAAAATATTTACAAAGAAGCCATTAAATAGGACGAAGCTGCGACCCCTTTTTTTTGCCATCGCATTCCACCAGAGTTTTAATTGCGGCTTAATTAGCTTGATGAGGATTAATTGCGATGCCTAATTGGGGAAATATTTTTAATTAACAGCCATGATTAGGATGAAAACAGCCAGCGGCGACAAATTTTGTGAGAAGACAGTTTCCTTTCGCCTCCCGGCTGTAATATGCAATATGAAGGGTTGGTTTTCAGTTATGCGTTTGCCCGGTGTGCGGTCAATGATAATGTGTGCCAAACGGAACCATATGTATTGTGCCAACATGCATAAGTTGGATTAAAACAGAGTCTAATAGAATTATTGCGTGTGGTTGTAAATACTAAATACCACATTACATGCGTTACTTGTTATAGATGATTTAATACCGCTAGGTAATCACTTTACTTATCGAATGATATGCAATTCAAAATGCATCCACCTACACTACAATAATTTTCTGAGGATCTCGTATCATGTATAGTACCATACCAAAGAAACAAATGGTTGAGTTTTTATCATTACCATTATTTACCATTTTACTATTTACAAAATAATGAAGAGTCAAATGATACTTGACCTCGAAGTCCACCAGGCTGTGGTAAAGTAAGGCTAACACGACTGTATATGTATCTCCTTTATGTTTTACTTTTTGTTGTTGTGATTAACCGAAGGATTTTTTTTGCTACAAGATACATTTTTTTTAAATATAAACATAGATATTGAATTATTTGCTTTCAGAGTATAAAAAGAGCTTTGGGGCTTGAATTTAAACCAATATCGCTTTGAATAGACATGTTGTGTTTCATCGCAAGGACGGTTCGTGATGCAGCTTTTTTCCCTGATTGCTTTACGAACAAAAGAACCTTTGTGCAGCTCGGTGGTTTCGTCGATCGCAACAGTATTGCAATACAAGCATTGGCTCCGAATATTTGTCGATACGCGCCAATAAACTTCTTATCACACGCACCGCACCGTCGTAGTGCGTAGTACGCTGACAATACACCCACGTCCCACAGATGGAATGATGTCCGCTTTACCTTTCGTGAATGGCAAAAACAAACGTCAATAACCTTCTTATTCTAAGTATAAAATCAAGCTATTAATTTAAAATAGTCATATGATCTTATAAACATAGTTAAAATTGTAGTCACAATCATAAATAATATTATATCAAATCGTCTAGCTGCTTGAAATATACACCGTGGTTTCACCGCGAATTAAAAATAGCTCCGTCCGGATAAACAGAATTCTAGAGAAAAGTGAATATCCACAGCCAAGTGTCTATTTACCTCTGGTACATTTAAAAGTTCCGTCTTTATATATATAACGAAATATCGCGTACATATAGAAGTAGGAAATTTAACTTACTGTGTGGAAAATTCCCCAGATATGAAAGTGAGTTTGTTATAGAGAAAGCTGAAATAGCATGTCCTTTTTCAGCAATTATAAAAATACTTTCTCGCATTGAGGTCACATAGAGGGCAAAGTATGAACGTGGTGGGCTGCTACACCAATGTATTTATTTTTAATATAAAAGGGCACAAAAATGCGGCTTGCCACCGTGAACATAAAAGAAGCTTGTTTATGGCCTGAAGAGGGTTTCCAAGTCTTTTAAATTCCTCTACATAACCTACGCATTTTAAACCACATATTCTTTGTACCATAATATGTCAAAATATTCCATGTATGCAGGATCAAAAGGACATCAACTTTTAATGCAACCCTTTTCGGCTCTGTCTGTCTAGTTTTTACCTAATTACAAATAATACCTCATTATCAATAAAGCTTTTCAAGTTTTAACCCATTTACGATCTAAAACGAGTTTTCTGTGGCAGGTTTTCCGGCAACCTTTGACCAAACTCTTGCAAAAACATTTCGCATTTTCCTTCGACCATTTTCCGCTTTTCCGTGCTTTTACAGAGAGCACGAAATGAATTCCATCTCTTGCCGGTCTAAAGTCTGTATATCGGGATTTCTATTCGCAATAATCTAACCCATTAAAACAAAATCACATTTCCGATCCGCAAATGGATTGGATGTCACGGAAAGCCTGGAATAATTTCGCGTTGAAACCGCGAGTGGAAATAAAAATACTGAAAGTCTCCAGAGTTTTTTTTTGTCGTCATAAAATTGCATTTAAACTTTCCTGCGCATATCACACACTGGCACTCGCCATCGACGTACACTCTAAAAGAAAACCAATGCTAGGAATTCGTTGGACATGACAAATTTGCCAAAACCTACCAATGCTAGGAATACGTTGGAAATTACAAATTTGCCAAAACCTACCAATGCTAGGAATACGTTGGAAATTACAAATTTGCAAAAACTTACCAATGCTAGGAATACGTTGGAAATTACAAATTTGACAAAACCTACCAATGCTAGGAATACGTTGGACATTAACAATTTGCTGAAACTTTCAAACTGGTTGTGCTAAACGGTAGACTTTCTTCATTTTACCGATGAAACCATAGTTGGTGAAGAACAGGCTGATGATATTCAATTAGCAAAATGTTGCCCCCCCCTGCCCCTCCTCACCAAAAACAAGGGGTGTAAGGAAGGTCGCATGGAATCGAGGCCAGCCTTTTCCCTAACAACTCCACCGTCCATTCCCACTCATCCAGATCTAAGCTGGAAATCCGTAATCAGGCCCACAACATCCTGTTTTTTCTAAACTGCCCTCAATACCTTTGGTCTTCAATTTTCAACCATCGTCCGTCTCACATGAAACCAGTCTCCTCTTACTCAGAATTCGCCACTCACCTGGAATCTTATTTCCTCAACACTCCCTTCCACACATTGAATGAGTTTATAAAGCCAGCCTAGGATGTTTGTATATATAGAGTTTATATTTTGTATTTATATAATAATCTTTAGTGTAACATTATTGTGCATATAGTTTTGATTTTATTCTATCAATTTGACAATGGCCATATTATATAAAATAATCTGCTGACAATAAACTAAACTAAACTAAACTAAGATTGTTTAGCGTCGGAGAATGGGGAGGAGGGTATTTTGGGGCCTAGAAATATATTTATACGAATATAAGCATACGTTTCATAGTAACATACAGACATCAAATACAAAAAACATACACCAACACACAACTTTTTAAATATATTTTGAAAATGTTGTAGTACAACAACGAAAATTGCTGCTGGCTTTCTGCCTTGAAATTCACTAAACTCTGAAATTCTCATTCCGTTAATGACGTTTCATGAACACAAAAAATATAATGCGAAAACCAATAGAATTACGTTTTAATTTCCACTTTGGAAGATGTCCGCGGTACAAAAAAAGAGAAAGCGATCGGAGAACGAGACAAGAACATAACTAATTAAGACCAAGTGTGTAAGAAAAGACTCACAATAAAAACCCTAAAACAACGGCACACACAGACACACCCCACCTAGCCATCTCAATTTGATCCAATCCACTGATTAAGTCCTTTCTCTGCAACAACCGTCGCACTTCTTGTTTGACTATCTTTCTTTCTTGTCCGCGACATGTTTGCATAAGCGTCCCAATCTCTCTCTCACTCTCCACCCTTCGTCTGTGTGTTTTGTGCGATCAGCCGCCTATGGACTTTCTTATACGGCCAGAAGATGAGACCCCCCCCCCCCCCAACCCCACCACTCCCCAACCCAGTCCATGTCGTATAGTGTAACATAAGCTGCTTACGTCTTATACCGTGCCTACCTGCGTTATAACTTCGGCGAGGCTCCACGAAGACTTACCCCTTTTTTCTCACAGTGGCGCGGCTCGACGAAGACTTACCTCTTTTTTTCTCACAGTGGCGCTGCCAACTTTGCGTTTGGCGTCACTGCGACGACACTTTTTTTTTTTTTTTAATAGACTGATTTTAATAGATGGAGAAATTCGTTTATCGAACACCAGTCAGTTCTTCCGTACCTCCTGGTAGTGTGGGGCTCATCAAGGTCGATTACCGAGGTACTACCCACTAAAACTCCATCTCTTCTCCCCCGCCTTCGGAACCGCTGGCGCCAGCTCTTCGTAGTGGGGAAAATAAATACAGCGTTTCTAATTGTTTTAGCTGTTAACGAACCAATATCACGCCATTATTTTGTAAATATAACCAATCCGATGAGATATCATGAGTTATTATTATTCTTACTATCCAGAGCCAACGTTCATGACACCGTGTCACTGACATTGCAGGAATCTTGATTGGTGCAGAGCTCATGTCCATGACATCGTGTCACTGACATTGCTATATCTAAACCAAGCTTGATCGCTCGAGGGCCCATGTATGTCCATGAAGTTGTGTCATTGACATTGCAGGAATCTTGATTGGTGCAGAGCTCATGTCCATGACATCGTGTCACAGACATTGCCAGCTCTAAACCCGACCTGATTGGTGCAGAACTCATGTGTATGACATCGAACCACTGCCATTTCTAGCTGTGAACCTAGATTTATCTGAAACCAACCGTGGGTGCTCATTGGCTAATAGAAACCTGACCGGCCGACAGCGGCGCCACTGGGAAGTGGGCCGGCAGAGCGCATGGGTTCTGGTTGTGCGGGCATGCCCAGGATCGATTTCGTGGTCCGGCGCCTGTTTCTTATCGGATCCTGATTATCGCTAAATAGAATAGAATTCGTCCTAGTCGTCCTGGCGTGGGCGACCCCATGACTCTGCCATGGTGTCTCTGATTGGTCCAGAGCCAATGTTCATGACATCATGTCACTGACATTGCCAGCTTCAAACCCATGGCGTTATGTGTTCGTGATTGCAGTCGGAGTGTTTTTAACGGTAAATTTAGATGAAATGTTGTCAGCGGTATTTATAGGATTTTTAAAAATGATTTTGTGTAAATTGTATCGATTTGTGGTAGGAGACAAGTCTTGGTACCTGCTACTTACTATAAACCTTTGCTTATTATGTCTACTTTATCACTAGTCTTCAGAAACTTATTTCAGACTCGGCTAACTCTTCTGCGTTTCCCAGCATTTCGTGCAACTAGTGCCGATTGTACGAAACGTTGGGCAGTCAGTTATGCCGTTGCTAAGAATTTAATTAAAATGCCCAGCTAAATAAATGCCAGTTTATAAGCCCAGTAATAAACAACTACATTTGCAAACATTGGGCACCTGCCAGTGGCGAACTAGACGCCCAAGCCACCCCCGAAACCCCCCCCCCCCCCCTCACCCCCCGGAAGAGGGGCCACCAAGCCCAAACAGAGTGTTTGCTTTTAAAATGCAAAGTAATTTCAAGAATGACTTCAAGCCTTTCCTTGACTTGCTTAAAAGATAATGTTATTGTGAACTCGACATGAAATTTTGCTGAAATGAGTAGCACTGTTTTACTGTTCGACCGCCACCTTTGCAGAATGCGGGCCTGCAGTTTCGAAGACTGTAGAGAGTACAAGAATAGGTGCACCGTACAAGACTAGAGGAGGCGAACTTGGCTTCGAAAGATACATTATTTTTTGTAAAATATCACTGCTCGATGCAATAGGAAAATCGCCACAACTCAAACAATTCATAAGATGCAACCCTCGATTCCAGCTTCGATGACGAAGAAAATATGCTTCTTGTGATGACACGTGACAAATGCAATAAAAGTTATGACGTTTTAGAAAAAAGATGCCATATTTTGGAATAAAAAAAAAAACAGTAATTTAATTTTTACTTGCGTGCGGGGTAGGGAGGCCCACAAATATTTTTGGCAGGGGGAGGGGGCCGCGATTTTGCGCTACGCCAATAGTACCTGCTTTGAGTTACTGGATATGTGAGTGTCCTCTAAATGAACAATCGAATTAGTATAAAGTCAATTCAAATAAAAACTGCACCGAGCGAGACGGCATCGGTCCACCACAAGTTCTAATGCAATGCAATTTTGATGAAGCACGTTCTTTTTATGCTAATGCAAAATAAACTTTCACGAGTAACGGAAAACAAATAATGTAACATTGTTTAAACTTTAAACCCGCCAGATTGGTGCTTTTATGAGACCCTTATTTCAAACTTAATTCGTTTGTTCTTTACAAGGCGAAAATGAAAATGGGCCGCATATGACGCAGGAACATTATTTTCCTTATGTGCATAGGACGCTTTCACTCCACGAACGGTGAACTGAAATCCTCGTCGGCCACAACCTTTATGCACAATACGTCGTGTTTAGAAAATCATAAAAACGCGGTGCATAAAAATTCGCGTAACTCAGCCAGACATACAGCCATCTAGATGCACATATTCCTAAAATGTACAATATTGTAGGTATAAATAATGTGAGTCTGAAATCCAATGCAGATACTGAGAAAGAGAGAGAGAGAGAGAGAGAGCGAGAGAAAGAGATAGTTATGCACATATTGTGCACACTGTATACATCACCAGGAAACTAGTGTATGCACACGCACATCCACGTAGAATTGTGAACTACGTATCCATTTTGCAATATTTATTCACTTTTCAAACTTATGGCGGACGCAACACTGAAATGATGCGTCATTGTGAAGCGGCTTTAGGAAATTGAGTGATGGGGTATTATTGCAGAAAATCAACATCGAACAACCAGTACTCTTTGGCACAAAAGTATCGGCATGGTCACAGGATAAAATGCAATTTTGAATGTTTATTTCGGTTAAGTTAACAAATGTGTGACTATTCAAATTTAATTTCCCTACGAAAACGTTAACCATAATCTTAGAAATACAGTTCTATGATATCCTGCACTAAGATAGAGCTGTAATTACATAATCTTTGGGCAATTCTATGAGCATTCATCCATCTTATCCTGAATATCCACTTATGGCCACTGCTAAAAGCACATCAGCGTCTCGTTTGAGGATGAGCGAATCGTGATGCTATACAAACAGCCGAAATGCGGAACGCCTTCGACCCTTTAGTTCCTCGCCCCAACGAAACCCACTCTGAGAGTAAAATCACACAAACACACGCCCGACATTTTTGACGGTGTCTTTAATCTAGAAAAAGAAAAACCACATAATATTATATTTCTGAAACCCATGGCTGCCTGTCCTTTATCTTTAGCACAAGTTTTCAACAACAAAAATCAAACAGGGGTTTGAATGCTAAATAAAAGTCTCAATAATTTTCCGACGTTTTGTAAAATATTAACTATATAGTTACTTCCTCAAGGACGACATCTTGACTGTCTACCAAGACCACAAGACCACAGGCCACCACAATTCCAGTTAACAAAACAAGCTGGGAATAGTTGTATGAAAAGCATATATATATGTTAATCTTCACATCTATAGGGAGCACATTACATCAGAAACCACTAAAACTACATCATAAACGCACGCACTCACGCACGCCCAGAGTAGCACCAACTCATTTGCAAGACCGAACTGAGTCTGTTCGCGGTAACACCGTCGCGGTGCGGGGTTGATTAGTCGCCGGGGCAGCAGCCCCGCCCCGGGGGACTAATTGCGAATTAGTATCGTCTCTACTAGACCGATGCCAATGCAGCGTCGCTGGCGACACGAGCTGACGGCAATGATGCTGCTGCTGTTGATGATGATGATAGCAACGACCTAATCGAAAACTTGGCCAATCACCGAGCTGCCTAATCTCCCCACGGGAGAGTGGTTTTGATTAGTCCATGGCTACCGGCTTATTGGAATGATAAGCGCGCGCTCGGCGCCGATTTTAATGAGGTGCCCGACACAAAGTGACTTTCGACGCCAACTTTAGAGTTGGGGGGGGGGGGGGGGCAGTAAAGTGACGCTGCTTATTGCTGTGGTCAAATTATGGAGGCTTTGACGCCATGCCAGTACCGCATGTATTGCACGTTGTCAGTATACTGGGCGCCTCAATGAGAAATACAAAGCAAACAGTTTACATGTGTGGCTTTACCTTTCATGTATGTATTGCGTGTTTTTACGGGGGAAATACAGAAGAAATAGAATTCCACACAACCTTACAGAAAAACAATGAAAACACTAGAAAAAAAGTCTGCTTTCCTTCAAACATCGACCGTAATATTATTATTCACACGAACAAAAACAGCCCACGTACTCATATTTTGCTCATGCTGGAGAATAAGCGGGCAATTTATTTGCAATTAAAGCCAAAAACCATCAACAACTGAAATTTGGCAACGAACCCGTTTATATACAACGGGCGCAAATAAAAAACCACTGCATGAAAAGTCGAAACCTTAGCAACGAAGCTCCAAATTATTAGGAATAGGAAAAAGCTTGACCGAATCCAGTGCCACGAACGAGTTTGTGCAACGACTATAGCACGTCTCAAACAAGAAAGTCCTAGGAAACTGGTAGTATACAATGTTACAGTACCTGCCCAGTGCACCAAAGCGATGACTCACGAACCTGAGCCGAACTATAGCGAGCATTTTCCAGCGCTGCCCGCGGTTCGGCGGCTGTTTCTGTAACACGGGTGTAATTTCACCGCGCTATTGTCTCTCTTCTGGCGAATGGAGACTTGATTCGAAAAGGAAAAAGTTATCTCGAATTCTGTAAAACATAAAATGGCCTGCGGACATTTAATTTTCATCAGCATGTTTCTCTCGCAGGTAAACAGTTCGTCATCGCTGGCATTTTAGAGACCTACTTTTTCTGATAATTAGAACTTTGTGCCCAAGAGAGAGATGGCTGAAATATATGCTATATCTTCTTACAATCACAAAAAGGTGGTGTGCCTACACTTGCACGGCGTTAATCTTATTAATTTCGTTGGCATGGTGTCAATATTGTAAACACTTTTAGGATCTTCGAAACACTGAATTTACCTAATAAAATGTAACACCAGCATGAGGAAATATTAAATAGGTTTGTGCATAATATACTGTACCACCAGTGCGGTAAACTCGATGTACCGAGATAATGCAAGAGAATGTTACTGTAACATTGTTCGCTGCTCTCTACAAATGCCCAACTGATGGTTTCAATATTGGACGGCATGATGGTGGAGGTGCCGAGTTCAGCTTCATTTAGAAAGCGATTCCAAAAACTGAAGGCCACCAGATACTTCTACATCCCCATCGCAATTCGGCAATATTTGAAAGAAGTGCCAGAAAACTAAAAAGAATCAAGAAATGCATATCTTCTGTCATCAAAATACAGTAATTGCACGTTAAAGTAGTTCGAACGAAACTCTCAATATATGTCATCTGTACCAAATTTTTATGACACATAAAAAAAGTTACGCCGCATCCAGCAGTGTAACAAATATTGGGGGGGTCACTGGACTGATAACGTAGATACAAAGGTTTGCAAACTCGATATTTGGCATGGGCAGTATAGGAAATCAGGTCAAAAACAGCACATAACCCAGGAAAAATAAAAATAAAGCAATTACAGTTAATACTTGAATACACCCTCATAGCTTACAGACAGACCTCGCCTGTCACAAGCGTGAACAGTTGAACAGAGCGCTACTATTGACGATCCACAAGGCACGCGCCTTGTCACAAATCTCCCCCTCCCCCCCGGGGGTAATTGAAGCCGACTGTACGTGCAAACCGCGTACGGGCAATGCAGGCCAATTTCCGGTACGCCCCGCAACGGGCCACTAATTGCTGGCTACTTATGCTAATGGGATCAGCACACTCGTGTGTGTGTGTGTGTGGGGGGGGGGGGGGGGGTTATGATAGTGTGTGGTTATAGTGTTTGGTTAGACTGCGGATGGCCAACTGGCTTGCTGGCTTCGTAATGTTACGGTTAACGCAGCGGGACATTTATATGTTAGTAATTTGGCAAATTATCGAGAAGTACAACTACGGATGTTTGTGACGGGAATGAATAGTTTGAACTTGTTTTGGGTGTTGGATAGTGGAATTTGTAATGGGTGGTGGTTTTTTTGCGAGCTGGATATAGAAACTATAAAAGGTTCGGACTGGGAATGGAATGTAGCCAGTGTGATTAATTTCAATTGGTTTATATAAGGGTTGAATTTTTGCTGTGTTTATTTATGGGATTTGAACTCATCTCAAAAGTTTGCTGCTGGTTATATCAACGTCGGCATCAGCGCTAATGCGAAATCATTCTCCCAAGATAATTGGTTAAAACAAGTTTTTCTTCGTCGTATTAGCTGTGCCCGGGGAAAATATTGCTACTCGGCCGTTATTTTTCGGCGAGTGCTTTTCAAGCCGAAGACGGCGGGAAGGAAATTCATTTCTTTCGCCCGCTCGGAGGCGATCCGCTAAGAGAAAAATCGGCGGCAAATAAATAACGCTTATCAAAGTGTGACAAACGCGCGCTTCGGGGAGGGGGGGGGGGGGCTGAAAGAGTGCGCGCGCGCGCAGAGAGGAAAAAACGTCTTGCATTTTTAAATTAACAAATCGTCGGGGCGCAAAGAAAGTTTGTTTTTAATTTTGAAATATCGGTTTAGTTTGGCGATTCACAAGGCGTGGGTTTGCGCGCGGCACGAGGCGCTCTCCGCGACAAAAACCGAGTCTTGGCTTCCTGAGCGCAACAAAAAAAAACTCAACAAGATTCGCTGTATTACAAGAGTACTGTAGGTATACAAGATTCAAAAGGAAATTGTCAAAATTGATAAAAAGTCATATTGCATTCCAATTCCATCCTAATATAGTTCAAGAAATGATCACATTTTTTAAATAACCCCAATTGCGGCAAAGCTACCAAAGAATATCAAAATGCCCTTTTCCCGAAAAACATTTAAGATTGGAACAATTTACCACTTGCTGAAGAAATTATGAGCAGCTTGGAATATTTCGACCGTTTCCTTGATCTGTTTTATAAATAGATTTTGTAACATATTATTATAAGACTTCTGTCCTGTAATACCCTGCAAAGGATCCAAGAAAAATATGTCTTGTTGCTCGAATTTTCCGCACATTTCCGCGGCATTTCCCAAGTAGCGCGACTGGCCGGCACACACCAAAGTGTGTTACGTCTCGAGAGACCCCAGAGTTGACACTCGCCCTGGACAACAGAGGTCGATTGCTTTTCACTTTCCTTTCTGCCACGTCGATACGCCCCCCCCCCCCCCCCCCCACCCACCCCCTAGTCCCGTGTTACCATTTCGACCATTCCCTTTCATTTTCCAGCTGCGTTCTTATCCATCAAACAACCCGTGTCCACCCTTTCATGCCGTTCATTCCAGCCACGACGACTATCTAATCCGTGACTTAGTCGGAAAAGCGTCCTCTACCACTCGTATACCTATACCTCTACACGCTAAGTCCGACTCAACCCCATCATCCCGGCAGAGCGATACCATCTAAAGAGTTCGTTGAGTTCCAATTATTTAAAATAGACCATCCGAGGCCAAATTCTCGACTACGACACTCGCCATCGACTTTTATCACGTGCTTCAAGACTCCAGCACAGATTTGTATCTAGAGGGTCACTCGATCGCGTAGATGAAAGGTAGATTTTTATCCTACCCCATAAAGGGTTAAATTTAGAATAATGCGTTTCTAGCGTTCTGTGCGCTGCACACTGAGAGAGAGAAAGAGAACAGAGAGAGAGAGAGAGAAATAGAGAGGGAGGGAGAGAGAGAGAGATAGAGAGAGAGGGAGAGAGAGGAGAGAGAGAGAGAGAGATAGAGAGAGAGAGAGAGGTCGTGGTCGTAAAGCACGGTCTTAGCTTTCGATCCGGCAGGCGGTGCTGATATATTTTTCTCGTGATTGCCGGCATGCGGGACCCAGTTTTTATCGATCTCTCTCACTCTCTCGCACCCGCGCTAGTGGTCGTGCGGAAAGTCTAGCCCCTCTCGCTCGCTCGCTCTCTGTCTTTCGCGAAGTGTCCTCCCTGTTTTGAGACGAGTGTTGGGAAAGAGTCGACAAAGTTTTAATCGATCAGCGTTAGGGGTTGGGGTGCTGGGGGGGGGGGGGGGGGGACGCGTGTTTTTCGCCGGCTCGCGATATTTTCATTCTGCCAGCGTCCGCGCCCGCGACAAACTTTCCTCGTGCTTCTGCGTTCGACGGTCGCGACGGGAACCCGAGAGCATCGACGCGTCGAGCGCCTGTTTTGTCATCGACTCGCCGAAATGGCGTTTCGATTATGTGAGCTTGAAATTTCATTGCGATATTTAATTTTGTTTAAGACGCCAAAGCCTTATTTAATTTTTGACCCGTGCGTATTGGTTTTTCTTATATTATCTAAAGTAATTCATTCGTTGCGTTGAAGCCTAGAGCGGGACTCACGAGATGTCGTTGACTGTATGGGTCGGTCCTACCCATTGAGAAGATGAAGTTTTTGCCCTCTCAAACATCTCGGTCTCAGCACGCAGCCAAAAGGCCGAGGGTTCGGTGCTGATTCCATGGAAATTAGCTAACTTGGTCGAAGAATATGATAACCGATGCAGACTGGCGAAACGGAAAACTTGTCTTCTCAGGTCACGGCCGACTTTAGTAGTCTAA
Organism: Nemoura dubitans; assembly: GCA_921293005.1. NCBI lineage: Eukaryota > Metazoa > Arthropoda > Insecta > Plecoptera > Nemouridae > Nemoura > Nemoura dubitans. Next base: position 44,243,092 of record OV121076.1, read on the forward strand.
GTCAGTGTCTAAGAAACTAGTCGAAAGTTGTGACATCCTTTAGCATTCAAGATATCCAGTTTGAAACATTGTCAAAGTTTTCGCCAACATATCGAAACATGAGATATAAATCAAAATTAAGAACCGTGAGTCACGTGATACAGTGACCAAAGGGCAAAAAACCGATAATCCAACCACCTCAACGAGAGACCTTCCGCTAACCTCACAAAGATCACAACAGAGATAAGCCGATTTCGTCCGAAACTAATCCCAACCGAGCATTCAACCGCGGCCAAATCCGCAGAAGGAAACACTGCATCCTTTCGAGCCGTCGGTCAAAGGCCGTACTTGCCTCTGCACCCCGACCAGCACCGGGTTCAGCCGATCGGCCTCCGATCGAGTGCATCGAGCAAACACGGCCAATCATGTCGACGTCGACGTCGACGCCGACGTCGACGCCGACGTCGCACGGTTCGTCGAGTGCGCGTCAAAGCGTCGTGCTCGAACGACGTCGCGACGTCGAGTGACGTCATTGCGGGTGTCGCATCGCGGTCCAGTGAGCGTCGCGAGGCGTCGCGCCTCTTAGGGGGGGGGGGGGGGGAGTGCGGTCGTTGGGGAAGTGGTCAAACTTACTAAATATTGAAAGAAAACTATATTTTAAATTGGGATTTCAATGCAAAAAGAAAAATTAACCCCGTTAACACTGTGTTTTTCGTATCAATCCTCTGTATGCTGCTTTATATGAGCATTTTTGTGTGCATCAACGTTCAATCTAACTGAAAAGTCCAGAGTTCCTTGCCCTCCTTTCCCTATACCACTTCCAATCCCACCCACGAACCGGCCAGACCCCCGCCCCGTACTGCGAAATACAGGAGGAATTTGCACGTCTTTTTCGATGTGGGGGATGCGCCCCCCAAACCCCCGCATTATTTCTCCGATCGAACTAACTCACGCATACACAGTAGCTGCACGTTTCCCCAAATTGAACCCCTGCTCCACGGAACCAGTATCATAAAACGGGACCCAATTACAAGTTACAATTACAACATTAAACCTATCTGAGAAGCCCAGAGTTCCTTGTCCTTTTTTCCCTTCATACTTCCCATAAAAAATGCGGTTTCGAGTGAAGGGTTCCAGTTAAAGGGCAGACTGTCTTTTTTAAAGCCAGCCGCTGGTGTAAAAGATAGATTTAAAGTTAATCACATCACATGCTGGAGTAAGACTGTAGAATATATATAAATATATATATTTGGGCAATCTTATTTTGCTTTCTCTCGTACAATACTAAAAGCAGCACAAACTGTGACTCTTAACTGTTGTCTAAAATAAGCAATATAGTTCTAAGTTTAGTTTAAAGATTTGGATGTAATTTTTAAAACCATGTACCAATTCACGATACACATAGTTTGTGTTAAGATTAACACCAGCTTTAGTCTAGCTAGCTGCTGTAGTCTGCCCTTGCTAGTTTTGCATGCACCTAAAATTCCCTAGGGATAAAGATATACGCATTCATCTCACTTGTAATTTTTCAGCTTTTACTTTAATTCCATTTGAAGGTCAACATGGTACATGGTACATGGTCCAACAGTGTGTATCTATGAGTTATTTGAGAGTAAAGTTGTATAAATCCAAATTCTGTTCTATACGTTTAGTTCGACTACTGAATTGCACACGTGCAATTGTTTTTTTATGAAAGAAAAAAGCTGCAAGATGAGATAACAAGACCAGCAGTATATCAACTATTTTTGGCAATTTAAAAAATTAATGCGTTTATTTTATTGTCATTTATTAACTAATTTATCACTTTATTTTATTTTTGCAGCTTTTATTGCAACTTTGCAGAGTGCACTTGAATCATTTTGAAAGGTCCTCTATTAGAGTCAGAGCCCTCTTCGGGAATTAGTTTCAGCTATTTCTCATGGCCAAAGTGTATCTGGGAGGCGCTGGGGGCCAGCGCACGCTGTCAACCGACGAAAGGCAGTGTCAATTAATCAACCCTGGCCAACAATCCAGCGAGTTTGAAAATTGCGAGTGCTTTTACTTGTCAAAATATCGACGGGCGCAGGTCGGCGATATTTCACCGCACAGATCGTCCCTCCCCACAAAGTTTTGACTTGGTCGTCGAGCGCATAGAAAAACTGCCAACTTTTAAACAACACCATTGATTAATCTGACAGTAGGTCAGCTATATAGACGTTGACGTAATCGCATTATACGAAAATAATAAAATTAACCACACTCTGGCTTTGATGTTACGCTTTTCATTTACAGTTAATTGCAAATTTCAAAGTAGACGAATAAAAATAAATGCATAGCACGCTTTATTTTTAACTAATTTTCCACGCAACAAAGCAATGGCAGCCATTTCCATTCCGCAGCTACTGCCATCCGATGGCCACTTCAAAGCTTAAATTAAAACCACAAAACATCGGCCAGTCCACCTTTTTGAACTGAAAAAATTCACACACAAACTACAAACAACTACAAACATATTAATATTAATCAGCATTCCCTCAGTCAATTCCGTAAACAAACAAACAGAAAAAAAACACAGAAGAACCCCCGGACTGGCGACATATGCACGTATTCGTATATAAAACCTTGTCGCAAAGGAGTGTGTAAATATGACGGGGTCGACAGGAGTCCGACATTAATTAGGTCTCTACGCTGACATGTGACCGATCACTTGACGTGCTTCCCCCCCCCCCCCCCCCCCCCCCCCCCCCCCCCACCCCCCCGCTACCGGCCCCGGGGGCTCGAACCCTTACGAACCACGGACACCAGCGCTGACTTCATTAAACATACACGTGGAGGGCTAGAGAGAGAAAAAAAACTTTTTTTCTCTGCAGTCTGCACACATATTAATGTACATACATACCAATTTGGTATATGTTTTCTTTTATTTCTGTAATTTTATAACCCCTGAAGCGTTCGTGGCGCGAGACTGGTGAACAAATTGTATACCAAAATCGGTTGACTGCCGTATTCGTTTTGATCAATGTTTTTTCTCTTTTAAATACATCGCTCGTATACAAAGGAAAAATCTGTGAGCCTCCCTACAGCTTCGTAGTCGCGTATGCTGTGTACTCTTTGTGTCATAAACCCGGACACACGGCCGTACACGTTTAGCTCGATGGTTTCAATTATTTCACTAGAGTGCGTTTCGATTTCGCTTTTTTTTAATCACATAAACACGCCTGATGTTTTGTAATAACTTTTTGAGCATACACACAGTACACAATATGTTCACATATATATAATACGTATAAATAAACATTCGCGTTTTTGGCTCTATTGATTTTTCTGTCCCAGTGATCCTTTATCTAAATCAAAGGAAATAACTTTGCCGCCGTGTCACACATGGAACATGTTCGTTTGATGTAATTATTTCTGCGTCATATTTATTCACCTGACGAGAGATAAAAGTTAGCGGTCTCCTATTACGACTAGCCGTACACGCGTGTTTTTGTAAGAGGTATTTCGGCGGGGGGGGGGGGGGGGAAATATCGCTAGCAGTGTTATCAACAGTTCGGTGGGTGCGTTTTCAGAATTTTAACGATCGTCCGGATAGCGGGTCATCCATTATGTTGCGCTGCCTCGCACTCGCGCGCTCTCTCTCTCTCTCTCTCTCTCTTTTTCTCTCTCTCATTCCGGGCTTTTTTTCTAAAGAGGAAAAGCCAAGTCTAGCATTTTCCAGTTGTGCGCGATAGATGGCGGAAACGGTGCGAATGCATGTTCATTGCCAAGTGAAAAGACGATGTACACACACTCTGCCCAACGTCTCTGGTTTCACTGCGTTTAGTTGACGGGGTTTCTCGCTAGGAGCTCTTTGGCTCTGTCGCACTCTGTAAAATTTATTTAAAAATGTTTTAAATTGTCTACGCAATCGCGAGAATTGCTTCATTTCATGTATTAAAAATATGAGTTATGAGAATGAAGATTAAAACTATAAGTTGAATTAATGATGTTTTAACTCGCGAGTTAATGGTTTGTGATCTTGAGAAGATAATGATCTATCTCAACTTTGAAGAGGCGAACTTCAAATTTTACTGGTTAAAATAACGCTAAAGTTTTATGAGAAAATGAATTTAGTTACATGCTGTATATTTAAGAAATTTTATGTAAGGTTAAAAGTCTTTTTTCGCTGGATACATTGTGCTGGAATGATTTCATATAAAAAAGCAATCTCGTTTACAATATTTGTAAACTTGAAAAATCCACGGAACATATTAATATAACAAAAGAAAAGGCCCGGACAGAGTATCGCAATGTTACTGGAGTCAATATTATCCCGCGCGCATTCTATTAAGGAAGCTCGCATGTTGAAAAGGGCGGACGAAGAGAAAAGAATGGCTCGTTGGGCCTAGAATTATCCATCCGTGGATGCAAGCCCGTAATCTCCAACCGATGCATGAAAATTATCGGCGTCGGATTGGCGTATTTTCTCTGCGGAAATTTCCCGGGATTTCCCGGGATTTTCCTGGGATTTTCCCTGCGATAGTATCGGCCCGTCTTAAAGCGGTCGGTAATGGTCACTAAAACACGGAGCTTTCCGCCTGATAAGCAAAGATTGGTCGTCTTCTAGACGTAACTAAAGTTGTTCGGCAAATAACTTCCGCAATTATTGTGTTTGCTCAGTTCGCCTCGCACAAGAAGTAAATTCTCTGCAACCAAAAACAAGTTATTCGTTCACAACTCGACGGGAAAACTTTATTATAATTTTCCAGGAATATTTTCATCAAAACTTGTACGTATAGGTCAAGAAACAAAATATGAACTTTCTGGAATGTTTTCCCATTTGAATTTCGCTGGCAAATGCTTGAAAAGGCAAACACAATATTATCCCATTTAGTTTTTCAATTACGGAGTTTCGTTTGTGCTTCATATTTCCCAATATTTTCCAGAGTCTCCCGTCATTTCGCCGAATGTTCCCTATGAGCAAGACCCGAAAGCAACACATTGCGCTAAGTATATTGGCTGATTTTTACACGAGGCTGCTTTTTGTCAGGGGTTCCACAATAAACAGCCCCAGCGGCGTCATAAGACTACCATCATAACGGGCACATTATTCTGGACCAGCATTCACAAAGCTGGGTCTAAAACGTTCTAGGCTAAAATCAGGGTCAAACATTGCTCTCGCCAGTAAGATTCCTTCGGCAATTTTAACAAAATTAACCTCCGGGTTTTGACAACTCCATTTCGTGAAGACAGGCCTTGTAGTGAAAGGCTATGCATTAATTTTCAACTAGCGTTGCTATAATTCAACACATACTTCGTTTGGAATGTTTGAAAATCAAATTCAATAATCTAATGTAAAATAATCTAGTTCTAGGTGCTTAAACACGGCTCATCCACATACAATTTAATGAAAAGAGTTAACCAGTTATTTAACCGTCAATCACTAAAAATTTTGCCGCACAAATAATATGCATTCAATTCAAGCCACAGTATCGAAACATTTTTTTAAAATTAAACTATGCACTTCGTGGTGAGAAAAATTTAAAATTAACACTGTCATTGTCTTGTAAATTCTTGATCAATTACACATTTGCATGGATTCACAACCATTCGCTTTCTCATTTAAATCGTTCGCATTCTCATTTGATTCTCATTTAACATTTCGTTTTTCATTTAAACATTTCGTTTTCTCATTTAAACCCTTTGCTTTATCATTTAAACCTTTCGGTTTCTCATTTAAACAGTTCGTTTTCTAATTTTAACCTTTCGTTTTCTCATTAAAACCTTTCGCTTTCACATTAAAACCACTTGCTTTCTCCTTTAAACATCATTCGCACAAACGTGCCAATGATGTGCCACCAAAACCAGGCACCTCCACCGCCAAAGTCCACACCAGTGCGAAGGCCGTCGCTGATTGGTCGCTTGACGATACCCCCCCCCCTCCCCCCTCTCCCACGATCGTGCAATTGGCATTAATGATTAGTGATCTATCACCACCACCGTGATGCTGAGTGGGGGGGGGGGGGGAGAGTAATAAAAACGCAACGCATTGCACGACCCTACGCACTGCCCATTGTTCGCACCTCGTCGACGCCTGACAGCTAAAAGTGCGTATACGAGTGTTTTGCTCTACGTTTTTCTATACGCACCTGTATTGATTTCCGCCTTCCAAATGAAATATTATTATCCCTTTTTTATTTATATATATATATTTTTTTTTTTGGTCCGATATGTTCGTATATATATATATACATTTTTATATTTGCAAGTTTGTCTCCACACGTCAAAAACAGACGCATTTTGCAACCCCCTCCCCCCCCCCCACCCCCCACACACAATGCATGGCTATGCTGTATGGGAATTCAATAGATTCTTCATACACAAAAGATATATGTGTGTACACGTCATAAACCTTCGCTGCGAGCTGGAGCTCGCACTCTCACGAATCTATAATTTTTCGATACTTTTGTCGGCGTTTTTTCAGCCGAGAATTCCGCAACATCATTTTCGCTCGTCTCCCCTCGCTTGTGCAAATTTGCCCGCCCCGAGTGTTTATTTATATATTTTTTATATTGAATCGGAATTGTGCATAAGTGGCGTGCGACCACAGACAGTGGTTAGATGCCTATCACGCATAGTAGGTATGTTCTTGTTGGCTGCGTGAAATCTTTAAGACACACGAGATGAGAATGCCATCAATGGATGGAATGATGTGTTATTATATCTCATTAAGAACCGAGTTTTCAGTGGCACATTAGTTAATATCAAACAGTCTGTTAACTTGTTATTTTCTTAGCATCTTCCAATAAGAGCCTATTACTTTCTTGCTAATGGGTAAAAATGGAAAGAGGTCACTTTCTTAACAGATCACTGAAAAACCAGCTCTAACTGTTTTTTTTATTTCGTTTCTTTTTTTCTTTTCAAATGAACGTCATGAATTGTTATGTTATTTTCATGAATAGTTGTTATTTTGCAACTTCCAATCAAATCCTGTTGCTTTATTGCTAATGGGTCGTTAGTATCTTTCCAGGCCACTGAAAATCCAGCTCTAGTTTTTTTTTCTTTCGTTTCTTTTTTTCTTTTCAAATGAATACATGAAGATGTGAATAGATTTCGTAACAAACGCAGTAGAGATGAAGAAAATATCTCACTTGAGTTTTATAGTTTGAGTTACAAATATATGTAGGTGATTTGGAAGACTTAGGATATAAGTACATACTATTTGTAGTCCAACGTGCCCTCCGTGATTTACGATGTTACAATACGATCTCCATTTGGTTGTGATTATGACAAGACTGGAACTGTCTCCAGAGGTAATATTAACATTTCTCGCTTAACAGATCAACCATGTGTGTAATTTACCTGTGATATCACCGATCTTTGCAAGCCGTGATCAAATCCAATCGAGCATTGCCGTTCCACCACCGACGCCGACGCCGACGCCGACGCCGACGCCGACAGCGTCGTCCTCCCACGTAATGCGCTGCGTAAATCTGCGTGAGCATCAAAGGGTAGCGCCGTCTGCCCGTTGCGATGCGCTCTTTACGCACAAACACACGCACACGCACACACACACGCACAGGGATGTGGAGCCAGGCAAAGCGCCCAAGGGGAAATTTGTCCGCAATTCGCAAGCGACTGGTTTTGTTTGCACCGGGCGCGGTTCAGGGTTCACGTGAAACCGGGTCGGTCGCTGCCAGAGAAATGATTACTTTTGTTCTAGTAAAGATGCACAGAATAAACAATGCTATATGTTATAGAGACAGATGTATGAGATAGGTTCTACACTCTTGGTGCAATCGAAGTCCGGCTAGGTTAGGTAATACTTTGGGTAAAACTATGGGTAAAATTAGTTTATTTTTTACGTTTAGAAGGAGAGAGGTGTTTCACTCTCAAATAGGCCTCTGCTGTTAGAAGGTCCGATGATGTCGACATGAAACTGTGGTTGAATGGTCTGAGCATCGAATGATTGATAGCATGATGTCTGAAGTCTAAAGAATTACAATACTTTCCATCCTACCGTGAAAATTATTTTAGGTACAGGTAAGAATTTCAATTTTAAATGCATGCACACTTTTTTTTTTTACGTCTGTTCCATTTGCTCCGACGAACATCGAACACTGTTTAAATACAAGTGTACGTCAAATACCAAATAACTAGCAACCAAATCGCCTTTTGGCCGTTGCTCAATTCGATGAACCATCTGGATATAGGAAATCTGTGCCTCTTCATTTACTGTGCTTGTGCCACATACTGGTTTTCGTTTCGTTTAGGTCTTTAAGGTCTTTAATTTTTTGCCGCTCTGTGAAAATTAAGAGAGATTTCATTAGATAAAATCCACCGTAAAAAATTCGAGCTCTTCTTCGTTGAAAATTGAAGGACGTGCTTTTAATAACTATCTAGTTTTCATCAAGTTCTCTGGTTTTTGGTCAGTGTTTATGTGTCATTCCAGAAATTTTATGTATTGCTCTCGCGAGTTTCATAATGATAATAAAAATAATTCTAATTATAATGATTCACGCATAGAAAAATCGTGGAGTAGCTTTCACACAAATTGTCTGAGAGCGCAAGCGCTCGCACGGTGAATATCTGAACGAAGTGCTCTTATTAGATTCGTCGTTGTTATAGCCCGCTCTTGAACTTTATTAAATTTTCCTGAAAACTCAAGCCCCCCCCCCCCCCCCCCCCCACCCCTATCCACAGTCCAACAGTAGTTCAAGCATCCCCATTTCTCCAGTCTACTTGACTCTGGCGCAAGGTTTGCAGTACATTTGATACACTCCTGGACATGTATATTTATAGTAACGACACGATCACGCAAATCTTGATCGAAAAAATTCTTCGATAACTTCGGGCTAACTTAAGCCGACGCTGACGCCATCGCTTTCATGGAAACAGCGAATTCTTTTCTGATTTTCTCATCCCACCGAGCGCAGCTGCCACAAAGAGAGTATTTCACAGATAAAGATGCTCCAAGTCTGTGAAAAAAAAAACCGGCTACTGGAGATCTTGTTTTCCCGCCTTTCTTGGTACAGCCTAAGTACAAAGATAAGAATTCAATTTAAGGAATGCTGGCACTATACTCTTATTACTTTTGTTTCACTCGCTGTGCTCGCTAATCCCCTCTCCCATAACTTGATATGAGACACTCCCTCTTTATAGTACCATGTTATTAATGTGCATAAAATGATGTCTACTTTTCACTGACGTCAGTTCCAGTCCCCCCCCCCCCCCCCCCCCCCACCACATAACTATTGCACATTGGGTATCAAATGCTAAATGAAGATCTAACTGTTTTTCATCAATTTTTCTCGCGTAGCCGTTACCCCATATGATAAACCGTCTTCATGAAGCCATATCTTCGGTGCCGCGCTGAAGCCCTCGAGTCAGCGCCAAGACCCCCCCCCCCCCCCCACCCCCCAACCATTCTGCGTCCGTGCAAACAACGCGTCCCCACGCCGCCCAGCGCCCTCTGTGAGCCGCGCGCGGGTCGATAGCCGATACTTGATTACACTGGCGGCGGGCGGCGGTGGTAGCTACTCGAGTCGATAAGCTGGAACGCGATCGGGTCGGCGGCGCCGGTCGACAAAGTCCCGTCCCCGTCGCCCCCCGGGGACGGCTGGCTTTGTGGACGGTGCCAAATTAACATTGTCTCCCGCGGGACGACGGTGTCCCGTTCGGCGGGGCCGTGCTGCCGGCTGGACCGCGCCGGGACGCGTCCGGGGACGCCGGGATCGCCGAGACGACGGTGCAGGTTGAAAGGGTCACGCTTGGGGATAAGGGTGAGATAGTATTTATGTTTCAATTAGTGGTTGGGATACGTGTATCAGAGGAGGAGATAAGTGATTGGGTTGGAAAGAATGTGTGGAGATTTAGCGGTGGAATTGTGGCGAAGGAGTTTTGTTGGCAGTGACAGACGCATATACGAAATGTGGACAAGAAATCACGAAATACGCTTAGTGAAATAACGAGAATAGAATAAACACAAAATACAAAGCTTAAATGTCATTAAAATAGGTATCGGATATCACAGAATCAAACAAGAGCAGTACTTTTCATAAGCAAATTCCAATGCATCCTATCGGTGGTTGCCATGGCAAATAACTTATCTCTACTACTCTAGGTTGTGGCACTAATCCGGCTCTAAACAAATGACCAACCTACGACATAATATCTTGATTCTATGAACGATATCGAGACAACCTGAAACCAGGCATTTCTTTTAGCCATCTGCACGAACCACAACTAACACCACGGCACCAATGAAGACTCGTGAAAACTCCATGCTCGCGAAAATCCGCGACCGACTTTTCCTCCGCGTTCCGTCCATTTTCCACGGAAATGCCACGCGCGCGTCCGCGTCTGATTCGGAGAACTTTTCACGCCGTTAACTTTTAGCTTTCCCGGTCCATGATTTTGATAAGAGATGGGGTGAGTTTCCATTATAACATCTAGCGTGCCACGATACTTCCAGCTAGTCAAGACCTGACGTTTCTATGATATAATATCCTTTTATCAGACATATCTCTTTGGGGGTTGTAACGTTCGCTTTATATACAGAGTAATATGCTATACGAAAGCATTTGCATAATCATCCCTCTGAAACATAGCTCGTTATATTAATATCTCCGTGCACGGTGCGCAGTGCACCTATAGCTAGAGCGATGACGAGTACGCGGCCGAACCGAATAAACTGTTTCATCCTCGAGCTGGCCAACGCTGGCATGGACACTGGCGTGATGTTTCTGTCTGCGTGAAAGGCAGAATCACTTCGGGGCCGACGCAGCGTTATCACAGTCACTTGTCAGAACCCCGTCGACGACTAGTAATACATTTGCGGCGGGCAATTGTAGGGAATTGTAGACACGGATTAGCATTGTAGTCTAGTCGGCTGTGGTGACGGCCGCACAAAAGGATATGTCAAAGTAATTGTGCAGCGACGTAGAAACACGAAATTTTGAGATTTTCCCTATTCAGAATCTAGAAGATGAAGTCTGTTATCCGTTTCGAGTGTGTTTTCCAGGTTTTCCTTTGACCTTGATACTTTTAAAACGTGCTGTAACCCGCATATAGCTGTTTTCTCATTGTTCATTGCATTACTGTACCACACTGTCTGTTTAATAGTCATGCAGAACAGATTTCAATGTCGCCACACTGCAATTAAACGTGAAACAGAGTGCCGCGCACAGATGAAGCAGGAAATTAGCACCGTTCGCGACGTGAACGTCGCCACCCGTCGACGCCGCACAGTTGAAACGGTCAAAACCCATCATCTCCAGTCGCGGCGTTGTCGGCGGAGGTCGCGTCCGTGACGTCCACCGGCTGGCGGTGACAGCGTCGACGCGCGTCCCGATAGCCTCGAGAGTCGGGTGCCGTCGTCTGGGCGTCCCCGTTTTGCACCTGTCAGCCGCGCGTTACGTTAAGTGACGGCACGGGCGGGGGCGGGCCGTGGGCAGCGATCGAGGCATTGTCGGTGATAGCTGAACGGCAGTGTGCGCGGACGACATTTCACATGCAGAAAAGACATCCATGTCGTAATGTTTTCGGCGGCTCGTCGTTGTTGAAAATGATATCTTGACTTTTCAACCGAGCTGGCGTTGGGCCGTGCGTTCGGGGACGGCGTTCGCTTTTGTCTGGCAAGTTGGTTGAGGTATTGTTGGCGTGCAAATGTGGAACTGAAGGGAAATTAACTGATGTAATCAGTTCAATTGAATTTTCAGTTCGTTTAGTGGAGAATAAGAAGAAGAAGCGTCCAATTTAAATGTCTGTAAAGTAAAAATGATGTTTTCTTAGAAATTATTGTTCTAAAACTGCGATTGAAACTTTCTTGAATGGATATTTTGAATCACATTTGGGATATTTTGAAATTGAAATTATCCTTGAAATTAGTTTTCTAAGTACGTGTTCATTTCATCATAGAATTTGGTACCCCACCTTTGGTATCCAGCCAATGTAGTCAGCCACACCTGGGCTATAGGTATACCTAAAGACGGTGATAATCAAATTGTGATGAAGCCACAAAGACGTGACGCTAACTATCAAGAAGTAAAAGCAACTATACTAATTTTGCTCGTTAATACCAAATTATAGTTCACCCAACTTAAGTTTATATCCGATATTTACTGCAACTACGAACAAGGTATACGCCCTAGTTTCTAAATTCTGATGCAATGTCAGTCTATTGCAGTTTAAGCATGCACTAAGTGCATCTTATAAGGTAATCAGCCAACCTTGATCCCAGGATTATTGCATTTATACCAAACTGCAAGCTTTAGGGCATGTAAATTACACATTATATAACTGGGACACATGATTGGGCAACATGAGCTGGGGTTACAACAGAATTATGTTCAAGAAAAACAAGACAGAAATGCGTTTGTGTTTATTTCCGTTGTTGTTGAGTTTGTTAATGGTAAACATTGTTATCATTGCAGCAAATTTGTTTTGTTGCTGATGCGACGCTAGGCACATAATCAAAGAGCGCATGTTTAACAAGGCGTGCTATTTAATTTATAATAACATGCCTGCCCAAAGCGACACAGTAACATAATACATGGATGGGGCAAATTATCGTGATAACTATACGTTACTACGACACTAAAGCATTGGGTTGCAAATTGATACAATATAATACAAGATCATACTGCGATGTGCCTTGAGTTGAATCTTCACCAATCTTATAAGATAGGTAGATATAATGTATTTTTGATTGAAGTCAGGCAAGGTAACCTATCTCCGTCCAATTAGCCAAAGATGGGTCAACGTTAACGATGTCACATCCCTTTTCAAAACTGTGTGTGCATGGATTAAAATGCATCCGCCAAAAACAGACAACACTCTGACGTCCGAGAGACGTAGAGGACGATGACAGTCGCAAACAACGCGCTCGGTGTAATTGTTTGGAACCTCGAGGGAAATCTCGAAGACCACAACCCGAGGGTGTGTGCTAGGAAAAGACGTCGACTTCCAGGCCTCACGTCTACATTGTCAGATGGCGCTTAATCTATAATGCATGCGCCAGACGGGAACAGTTTCCATAAAATATTGCCAGACACACACACACACACACACACATAAGTCTCAATTATAGAAATGAAACATTTCATATTTACATTGTAAATTCCACGCAAGAAAACTAGATTTACTTGACGATATAAATCGATATTAATCATTTTAATTATTACACACACAAGTTAAGCACACACCATTAAGCATATGAGACGGCATGAACCGAGTCGCGCCACCGGCACAGTTAGGCAGCATGATTTAGACCTGCCGCGGGCGTAAATAATAAATGCGACACGTCATAATTCGCCGGGTCTAGGCCCGGATGATGTACGATCTTGGTCGGCGGAGACGTGCCCGACCCTGGCGCGCTCTGGCGGACGTGTCGCCAAGCTAACCGACTCGCCGGGCGGGGCTGTGAGCCACGGTTAATTAGACGAAACCTGCGTTGAGGCGGCGGCGAGGCGGCATGCTTGTCGGGATATGCTGTTGGCGACCGGGGAGGCATATGCGAGTGTATCTGCGTGGAAATTAATTTTCCAGATGTAGATCGTAAGAACGCCTTCATGGTTGTGTATGTTCTCGTGACTAACTCGTTTCGTTTGAGATATTTTGTAGGTGTGCCTTTCGGTTGCCTCGTTTAGTGCTAGGATACATTGTGTTCGCTCACTCTTTTGGCTCGGAATGTTGGACGCACAGCAGAGTAAATAAAAATGGCCGACCAACAACAGCTGATTTGCTATAACATTTAATGAATAATTTCCAAGCTACAAGTTGTTTTTCGATCAGAAAACAGTATTGCCTTGTGTTTATTCTTTAAACTCGTTACTTCCTGTCTAAACACCAGTCAAACAAAACTAAAAATACGAAATCATGACGTTCAACATAACCCCACTTTTCAATTGTGAGCGCCGAACTTTGCGCGCCGCAGCAAAAAGTTTAACATGGTTCAAGTCTGAAACGTTTTCTCACAAGTTGACTAAATCGCGGGCTGTGATTGGCTGATCGCAAGCTAGACTTGTGAGCGAACACAATGTTTCCTAGCACTAAGCGAGGCTAGTCTAAGATGTCGTGTCTGTTACCTATACTGTGTTTGAGAGGTTCTCAGCGTCGACGCTTGCCGCGCTTGCCCCGATTAGTTCGTTTAGCGGGCGCCAGAGTGTGTTTGGCCTTTCGGGCGCTCTTTAGAACGAACTCTAAAGACGCAAACTATTTGGTTCTCGAGAAAATTAAAGGCACGAAAGTCAATATCACGTTTTAGAATAGAACAGAACTGGATGTTATAAAATAGTTCACAGTTGACCTACTTCATTTGATGAGGAAAGTTCTTTTTAAACGACGACTCTCGCACTGTTAATTTTGTAATTTTGTAATGCTTAGTCGAAAATGCCAGTCACTCATCGTTTGGTTAACTATAACTTGCCTAAATTCGTTACATTTGCTTCTGTATCCCGTTAATACGTTCTAATCATATTAACTCATTAATCATTATTAATCATATGCACATGAGCAGGAAATTCTACAATACGCTCGATTCAAAAACTCGATATCAAACGACTCGCTTTAAGAAAATTCGCCTGGAAAACTCTGCATTTCCCTCACGCACCCAAACGTGTACGCACAGCCACACACGCCGCGTTGCCAAATCGTCCTCCGGCCGCCAGATGCACAAATGCCACAAAGCCTCGGGGCGTCATACAAGACATATTCCGTCGGCGTCCCGGCGAGTCGGCGTAGCGCGTCGCGTACCAAACCCGGTTATCCCTCGCACGAGCGCCCGACAGAAATTCATCTCCCAATATTTGCAGCTGCCACGACGACGGCATCATCCCCCCGGCTTAAGTTCCTTGTAATAATTGCGTTAGATGCAAATTTCAGCCGTTGCCTCGCGTATCTATATGTTATGCGTGAGGAGGCCCCTGCGACCTTTATGTGTACGCACTCCGGGGCGGTATAACGCAGATACGCACGTCTCAGTTGGTTGACGAATTATTTGGGACCGTGAAGGCGTCGTTAAATATTTATACCAACTGGAGCTCATTTGGGTATTCTTGGCTTCAAATGTCACAAGGATCTGGATGTGGCTTTGATAGAACTGTTAAAATTGTGTTTTGATACTAGTTTTTTTTTTGTAAGGTGGAGTGGTTCATATCAAATGTGCTGTTTATTAATGGTTCTGCTTCCATATGGCTGGTCTTTTGTCTTGAAAACGACCTTGTGGTCTGTTGAAGTTTAGACCACCTTTGGTGTTGCCATCTGGCGATTCCAATGTAAACTATAACGTTTGATTGTAAAAGCAATTGCCCCCCCTATTTCATCAATAGCCAGTTTATTGACGTAAACTCACTCGGAAAGCCGTGCGCCACATCTTGAACTGTGGACCACATCATCAGATCACCGCACGGCTTTAGTTCGTGCCGCCGCCACCAGCCTCGTCGGGGCGCCAGGCCGCACTCGCAGCAACACCTAATATTAACCATAATCATATCACACTCCCAAGTTTCCCATTCTCGTCCTCTCTACTCTCCGGCCAATTACAAGATCCTTCAGCAGGCAGTATAAATTAGTATGTGCTTCAAAGAACACGCAGCATGCACAATGGAATAATCCACCTCCACCTTCTCGCCCAATCCTCGACGATGTACGAACGAAGCGCCTCCAACCCTGAGACAACACTGGCGTTCGCAACTTTCGCCAACTTCTCGGCGCCCGAACTCCGAGCGAGTATATGCCAAGTGCGAGTCCCTGGGTTTCGCCGACTTGCGAATCAGGGCTTCCGTCGCGACGACTAGCTTCGCGAAGCAGCGCGCCCGGGTTCGGCCGTTGACTTGGCGAAGTTGAAGATCTTGCTTTGTACTTCAATTTTGTCGACGCGATACGGACATTTTTCCTGGTTTGAGCAGTTACAAGAATGCAATCGATGGACGGGAAGCAGAGCTGGAAAAATGTGCAACCGCACCGGGTTACGAAACCGGTTCAGTGGCACATTTTCCAGCTTTTCTTCCTACCCATTTGTCGTTTTGTTTTGCGAGGTTTTCATCGCCAAGTCTTCGTATACCTGTTGGAAAAGCCAGTGTGCCAATTGAGTGAATTTAGTGTTTTTCCATTGCTTTGTAGCCATGTGTGACCATACGTGATGCTTTTCAGTAGAGGGAGATACCAACATTGTTTGATATGAGGGCTATAACGTTGATCCAGAAAATCAACACGACTGCGTATATATTTCGAGGTGTATAAAAGCCTTACTTTGTTCTCTGCTTCAGACTACTTTTTTCGTATCAAACCTTTATTTTCATTTGTGTTCTTCACATGTGTCTTTTTAACACTTTTGATTTCCTATTGGGGTGGATGACCCCCCCGTTCCCTTCCCAAACAATTATGAGAAGACCCATGTTTGTAGGCTATAGTGAAATCCTATTCTATATTGGTTCGCTCCTGACATGCATGATAACGTTATACTAGGAAACGCTGCCAAAGCGTTCGCGTTGAAGATGAGCTTAGCTGTTTGTAGCAGATAAGTTGAATTCAGAAGGTCGTAAACAGCCGGTCGTGATGTTTCGATGTGGATTTGATGGTTTCGAAGAGCAATATTCGCAATTGGAAAAAATTGGAACAAATACACACACTTAGATAAATATCCGTATTTTTTCAGATTTTCCCCGTTTCGAATATTGCTCTTGTTTCTGATACTATCTTATAACTTATATAACTGCACGCAGTTGTGTCTTTTAGAGCACAAAGGGCTGAACCGTGAAACGAGCCATAAATGCATGGTTCGTGTCGGGCAGAAAATGAAACAGACTCGGTTTTGTGACGACGTCCAAGTCGGCGCTGCAGTCGCCCGACGTTTCGACTTGTCCTTCCACGTCGTTTCGCCTCTCGCCGCGGCGCGCGCTCGATCGCTCAGCTCGCGAACGAACAAAGAATAATTATCCGACGAACGCAGTTCCGATGGCAGAATGTCTACAACTCGCGAGCTCTTCAATAAGTCGACGTCTCCTGCGTCGCGAACAATTTCCTTGAAAAGAGAACGTCGGGAGCGTTTCGGTGGGTGGGTGGGCGGACGGGGGGGGGGGGGGGGAGGCGTTGGGGGCGCAGTACCTCCCCATCGACCTCTTTCCGTCGCTTTTTACAGTTCGACATGGATCACACAGAGACGGGAATATTGAATAGAGCTCTGTCCCGCTGCAATCTACGTCCGCCTCTACGTTTTCTGTATATCTTCAGGCGAACGAAATAAAACAGGCCAGGCTGTTAGCGAATCACGTGAAAAGCTATCGGTCGTACAAGCACACGCTTGTCTAATACCAGTCCATTGATTTTAAAGAAAGTTTCTACATCAAATTCCCGTAGAGTTTCCAAAGCTGAATGTCGACACAAAATAAAAGCGATGCTGGCCGGAGGTTTTATTGCAAAACACACACACACACACGACACGAAAGTTGTCCGCTGAATTTTCAGCACGAAAAAGTGTCGTCGTCGGCGGCGGAAAAGCTGTTAAGATAACGCGTCGCGCGCGCACGGGCGACCATCGTTTGGGCGAGATAATTCCCGCCCGGCATCGAGGTTTTCACGCGTAATCTCACCCCCCCCCCCCCCCACCCCCCCACCCCCCGACGACGACGACGACGAAGCCGTGCAATCGGATTATACTTAAATTAATTGCTAAGCTGGGTTGAAATTTTTAATCCACAATTTTCGGTCGGCAAAGGTAAAACGGGGTTCTTCGCTGGCGGATTGGGCAAGCGCCGCTAGGGGGGGGGGGGGCAGGGGTTCAATTTGCAGACGTCATGCGGAATTTTCTCTTGTCTTGCAGCGATGCGCTGGAAGTCGTTCGCGGAGTGGCCCCGTTATAATGATGTTTGACTTGCCCGTCGCTCGCCCGGTCGACTCGGCTGCTAGATTACACGACGACTATGCCCTGCCGACTAAGCTCTCTCGACTATTGAACTGTTTCCATGCTTCGTATTGACTTGCTGATCAATTATTTCGGTCGCTCTTTGTGACTGGTGAATGGATGGTGGGGGGGGGGGGGGGAGCGGGGGGCGGGGAGGGAATCAACGGATGAAAGGCGAATAGTTCAACCGAAGAAAGCGATTGCGTACCGGAGATTACACGTTTAAATAATTTAGTTTTGAAGTGTTTTTCTGAACAGCTGTATTTATACATATACGAGTTCGTTGCCATAAGGTGTCAGTTCTCTTCTAGTTTGACTTGTCAAAAATTGGAACCACTCTCGGGGCATAATTTCACGTTGATCGTTTTCATAAGTTGCCGGTTCGATGACTCGAAAGTCCAAACGTGGTGCTCCAAGTTTCAAAGTTTTATCGTCCTTTTATGAGAGCGCGTCAGGACGAAAGGGTTATTTGTTTCCAGAGTTCCATGCGATATATACTTACTGGTTGCCTGAACCTCGATCGCTCGCTCGAAAAGCGCGATCGTAATTGAGCTTAATTGTACTGAAATTAGTAGCACGAAAGTTTTCCACGGGAAAACGCATGGAGCCTTGACGCTCGAGCATCGAGAAAATTTCCTCCTAAACATCTTAAAAAGCTGCACGCGCTACGGTGAAAATCTTTCCCCGGCAACATCGACTCGGATAATTACTTTCCCTATTCACTTCATTAACAAAAGAGCGATTTTTAATGTAATTAGTTTATTAATTTATCGCTCGCGTCTTTATTGTCAAAACACGCGCCTCGCTTGTAGCCTATAGCGTCTCGCGTTCGAATCTGAGCGCGCAGTTCGCGTCTCTTCTCAAAGGCCCGGGCGGCGTCGTCATCTTCGCAAATTGATTCGACGCATTTTACGCAACGCGAGATGTCAATTTGCGAAAGTTCGTTCACTTTCGCTGCTCACTTTCTCGCCAGCCAGCTTCCACTGCCTACCGGGTGATCACCAATGCGATGTCACAGCTGACTGGAGTCGCATTTTGTTTTTGATTTCATGCCTCTCATTTCGAAAACATTTATGGATTGGCGGGAATCAAAATCTGGAATATGGTCTCAAAATTGTCAACTGCGGCTCTTATACGGGAGTTTATTAACATGTTGGTACATTTTAGACATTTTGGACCACATTTTACATTTTCCTTAATCATCTGAAAGTGTCTATAGCTATTGGCGAACAATAAATCAACTAACGATTTCTTAAAATCCTTCCATTCATATATCGCCGAGCATTTGTTCGAAACTTTGCGTCCAGTTTTCAAAAATTTGAAGCCACGGCACACATATTGTTTCGACCGCTAAATTTGAATTTATTTTACCACAGCACACAATAATGAAAAGTCTTGGCACATTTTAAAATGTCTCCCATCTAATGAAATGGGAATGTTAATGCAGAACTGCTTCGTCAAATCCTCTCCCAATATGGCGCATTAAATAAAATTACAGTGTAAATTGTCGTAAACAACGGCGCCCCCTCGTGTTTTACCTGTAAGAACCGCCACGAATCAGAGCAGGATTACTAATTGTTTCATTAGATTTGGCTCGAAATCACAAAGATACATGACAGCCCCCTGGACCTGGATTCACAATGCAAGGTTTCATAACCCTGGGGATAAAGTTGTTATCTTCATGGTGATAACCCCAAAAATCCACTGCATATTGAAACTGATTGGCTGAGAGAAAAATAACGTCGGTTTTAACCACCGTTTTTATTTAACCCTGCTTCGTGAGCGACGACGATGCTAACCAACTTTGAATCCTGTGGATATCCCACACGAGATCCCATTCCAGTACCCCCCCCCCCCCCTCCTCATGCTGCTCGGCGCCTTAAATTGGCGCGGCGTCGGCGTCCGTTGACCGTCGGCGGCGGCGTCCTAATTCCGACGCCTAATAACGCTAAGACGCCGGGCGTCGCGCGTGCCGCGGGACCGCCGACGCCCGCACACCCGGATCAATTATTGCAGCTTAAGACGCATCTGCGCCCCCTGGATTCCTGCGGTCGCCGCGAATTTAATCAAATTGTGCTCTTCAATTAGGCGTAGAAACGTAGAGTGCCGTCGCGTAATTGTCATGGAATGAGAGGAGAAACGCCGCGTTTGGACCTAGATGCTGTCGAGATAATTGTCATCTTCCGTTCACAGGCAACGATAATAATTTTCAATCTGCTTAATTGATATTTTCGCTAACTTTATTTTGATTAGAGTAATCATACCATCCATTTCTGACAGTTTTCTTTGTCTTTTGAACGTTTCATGCGGCCAGAGTTTTCCAAATGGGAGTTCGCTTCTTTATTTCAATGCCAATCATCATCATCAGTCAGAGAAAAGTTAGCGATCGCTGCTGCCTTCGGTGTGTGGCGCGCACAAAAGCTACAGAATGTTCGACCGGCGGCTGCTTGGCGAATTTAAAATCGAAAGACACTTTGGGGAATTTCGCTCTCCGCGGGTATAGGTATATAACTAATTTGGCAAGAGGCGCATGATATCTCCCTCTTAGCTGCGTGAGCTGCACTTTGCGAAATGAATCGCCTCTTTCGGATAAACATTTCCCGATGCAAACCCGATGTAATAATATATTACACCTTGCCTGGCACCGAGCTATCATGGCCGCAGATAAATTCGGTGCTGTATTCGAATTTAATCCGCACAGAGATATATATATATATATACCTAGTAATGTGTCATTTAAATTCTCGGTGGAAACGCCTTTTTAATCTAGCCAATGGGCGAGCGTGGGCTGACATTACCCGATGCATAATTGCGCGCACTTTCAGCTCGTGTATGGAGGCAGGTTGAAATTGTATGTGACAAAAACAGTGCATAACAGAATATGACAATTGACAAGTAACATGTTCAATGTCGAGTTTGACCTCATTGCCATGTCCATCAGCATTGCCATTGGACCAAAACGAGACGAGACATGTGAGATTCAACTTCATCCAATTGTCAATTAAGACATGGATCAACAAAGTCCACATTCAAACTGTTGGACCAGGGCCGAAATCCGCGAAAGAATTATAAATCTCAACTTCTATCGCAATTGCGACAACTTGTAAATAAAATCACACTAAAGTTAAGAACGCTAGTATTGTTCTGCAGACTCCCGACAGTGCGCTGTCAATCATTGGACGCTGAGATCATCTTTCCCGGGTCGTGTGGATTTTTTACAAGGGTTTCGCGTGCTAAAAAGTGAGGAAGAGGTTGTCGCTATCTGATATGTCGATTTTATACAAGGAATGAATGGTTAAGGATCAATACTTTTAATAATTTTGAATATTCAATCCAGTTATAATATATGATTTAATGTATTATGCTGCAAATGCTGGCCATGAATCAGTTTGATTCGTCATTTTAGGACTACATTTGCTGCTGGTAGATGCGCAAGTATCTTGCTTTGTGAACGTTGGTAAAAATGTAAAACGCCTATTTTTTGTCCAAAAAACTCGATTAAAAGAGTTAAGTGATCACCCAAATAAAATGCAGACATTTGTTTTGTATAAAACATAATATTCAATTAATTACTAATCGATTCAATAATCAGGCGCATTTGAGATTTTAACAACTGTACCAACAAAAGCTTTTACGGTTCAGGACCGGAGACCCTTGCTTGCGAACCCTTTAGCGGAACAATGGGACGGCCTGCGAATGTTGAAAACTCTGGCTTCTGTCTACCAGCAGGAGAGTCTCTTTGACAATAAAACACCGCTAGCGTTCTCAACGTGAAAAGCAGTGTAGAACCAGTTGAAATTTACTTATAGCTTATATTCATATACGCTTTGCTGCCAATTTCCGCGCGCAGAAATCAGAAATGCGTTATTGGACGAGATCGATTACGCAATTAAACCTCAAGTCATCGTCAGCTACGTAAACAACCCCACCCCAAAGAACCCGCCTCACCGAAAAACGATCAGACGAACCCTTTAAACCCCCCCAAGGAATCGCACACACACACACACACACCACAAGCACATATTTCCCAAAACCACCAACGCTTGAAATTAAACCTCGCGCGGACGCCGCACTCTGCCGCTAAAAGGCATCCATCCCTAACCAAACCCAGTCTATTTGCACGACAAACAAACACCGTCGCCAGCACACACAAAAAAGCACCCAACGCGGCACGCACACGGCCCCCCAGGCGAGGCCGTGCCGTCAACGCCAGCGTCACTAGCGCGCTTGTTTTCCCTCGCTAACGACATCTTTGTCGTGTGCAAGCCGCCCGGCTACGAACCGAGGACTCTAATAACATATCGTTAGGCGGCCAGGACGAACGCACACGCTGCACAGACAGCTCCGGAAAAGCGAGCGCTAGAAAAAGCGCCCCCTGGATCTAGTTTGCCGCGTGCGTGCGCGCGCCGGGACGGTACAATGAACTGTTGACGGGGACTTGGAGGAGCAGGGGGGTACGTCGTCGTCGTCGTCGTCGTCCTCGTCGTCGTCGTCGTCGTCGTGCGTTTGATGTCGCGTACGCGGAGGGAGGTAACGCGACGCTTTAGGGACCATGCATGCATGTGTGTGTGTGTGTGTGTGTGTTTGTGCGTCTAAAGCATGTTACGCCGGGCGCCATTTCCCTTTTGTTGACGGCGTCTGTGCTAGAAAACGGACGCTTCGTGTGCGTCTGTCGACGACGGCGTCGGCGTCGGCTCTTGAGCGACGTTCAGAACTTGGACGACGTCGACGTCGACGTGCGCGTCGGAGTAATTCCGCCTTTGACGACATGCGAGCGGAATAATGGACAAAGAATATATATATATATATATATATATGGGCGAGCTCGCGTTTTGCAGGCTTCGCTTGCGACGGTGTGTAGATGCATTGGACCGCCTTTTCTGAGTGACTTTCTTGACGGGGGGCTAGGTTTTGATGGACTTTGTGCGAGCTCACGTGCACACCTGTACTCTGAACGTCTGAGGAAGGATAAATTGCACTTTTTTTCACTCTCCGAAAAAGTTGAAACCATATGGCAAGCATCTCTGTTATATATGTAGATTTTCTACATTAAGTTGGTGCTACTTAGAGTTTAAGTGCCGGTTTCTCAGTGGCCCGTTAAGACACTATCGGTCGATTAGCAAGAAAATTAAAGGCTTTGATTGGACGTTGCTAAGCTAATAACAAGTTAACAGACCGTTAGATATTTAACGTGTCACTGAAAAACCGGGACTAAAACGGTATCGTTGAAGTTGTTGCATTAAAAGTAGCAGTATTGTCTGAAAATCACATACAGGAAAATCGAATTGTTTCTGTTTGTTAGAAAGCAACGTTTTGATCTCGACGAGAATTCGGCAAATTTGAATATAATATCCTTGTTTGCCTTGTCAGAACCACGAATTTCGTTTTGCTCCGTGACTTTTTGCGGGCAACGAGAACAGAGAACCAAATCCCTCGCACCGAGCGAAAGTCACGAGTTCGTCAATTTCATACAGACTTGAAGTCTTTCTGAAACGCGTTTCGAGCGAAGTCTATTCCACGCGGACTGCCGCGGTCACGGTTCGGGCGCCGCGCTGTGAAGTGTTCCCCGCTAACGACCCGGCTCGATTACCGGGCAGATTTGCTCACGCCGCTAGCCCGACTCCTTTGCGCGGAGGAATACGTCGGGACGGGGTCTGAAGGTAACGCACCGACCTGCACCGACTGACAGGAACAATGATGAATTACATCTGCAGCCGTTTGCTGCCGGGAAGCGAGGGAAGCGGGCACTGTTTTCATATCGTCGATAAATGAAAGCAATTTATTTATAAGATTTCGGTGGGCTGGAGAGGGGGGGGGGGCGGGGCGAACGTAATCCATTACGATTGCTGATCTGAAGCACTCGTCAAGTGCTGGAGGGCTGCGAACGTTTAAACGTTTCGAGTAAACGGGGAAGAGTGGTTGGGAATTAGCATCGATTTATTGATGACGTGTCGTTTTGTTGCATTTTTAATGGACATCAATAAATCGAATCGGAAAACTCTTGTACGGTTTGGCATGTATTTTGTTATAACTCAATAGAACTATCTGAACAAAAAAAGCCTTGCTGGCACTTTATTTATGTCTTATACATACAAATCGTCTCTTTGCTTTGTGTCGGTTCTAACTTCCTTATGACAAAAGATATAACAGTTTTTTTCTTTAAAATTATAACGATTTTCGGTTACAAAATGCCTCTATTTTGGTAAAATTATGACACTATTTTGCATAAAAAATTGAAGACCACACTTCAACTGAAAATGCAAAACAATATTCAACAAGAACTAACCGTCTAAAACTCAAGATTCCGTCCACCGTGATCCTACTTTTAGTTGCATAGAAACCGTTGGTTAAAAAATAACATAACCCGACATATCCCATTGGCACATTTTGATAGATTGCTTCCTGTTTCACATCCCGCCAATGGCTGTCCCTCTGAAAGCACCGTGAGATCACCGTGTCGGCGTTGATGACCTCCTCGTCCCAATCGCCTCCAGTCGCCGCACCCCAGTGAGGCACCACTCAACCACGACGGGTGCCGCGTCGACGGTTTAGTCCGTTCGGTCGCCGCGAGGAGTTGATGCGTGTTTGTGCGCGTCCGACGCTCCTAAAACATTAGCTCGTAAAAAGAAAGTACAACACGGTGTTGTCTTTACGACGCCGCCCGGCGACTACCCCGAGGAGGTTTACTGCGCGCGGCGTCGTTCCCCTTTCGACCCTTCGGCGGTGAGGAGGGACGACACTCATCTTCTTTACTGTGTCTGGTGACGCCCACTAAAAGTCGGCTAGTGTAATCACATTTTAACATGTCTCCCGCACACTGCGTTGCTATGCGTTCAATTTGCTGTTTAGGGCAATTAGTGTTTGTTGTTTTATGTGCGGACTTTAAATGCTAAGCTTTCGGGCTGTCGTTTTGAGAAATTAACTTGTGTCGTTTTGATGCCAAAGAAATTTGCATTGTCTGAAGTAGCACTTCGGTGGTGTTGGTTTGTCTGAGAGCTGAAATTAATGGATTGTGTTTTTGTTCGGCAACGTCTAGACTTGTTTTGAAAGGCTTTGGTGGTGGAAGTGCCATGTTTTGTGTTGCGGGTTGCATTCAGGGGTTCATGCAGAGTACGAATGTGTGAGAAACCAACAAAGAAATGCTCAGAATGTTCGCCAAATTTCTCCCTTAATTTATATCAAACATCTCAAATTCCTTCGAATAATCTGACCTGGTTTGAAATATTTGTAAGTGGAGGAGCCATGTTTTGTGTTGCGGGCTGCATTCAGGAGTTCGTTCAATGTTTGATGATCTAACTTAATAAACAACCATGAAATATAAGAATATTCGCGAAATAGCTTCCTCAATCGCTATGAAAGAAACTAAAATTATTACGAAATATCAAGACTTGTTTCAAATGTTGGGGTTGAGGGACCATGTTTTGTGTTGCGGGCTGCATGCAGGAGTTCATGCCACAGATTAAAATTAAAATTATGATAAGTTAGCTTAAGATTAAGATTAAAATTATATTAGTTAAAGGTCATAAATATGAAGGAAAGAAATAATTTTCAGCACACTTTTCATACAGAACCTCATAAAATTAATTCAAACGTCTGACAAAAAATGGCTCACAATCGCACTGTAATAAAATATGAAATTTTAAAAAAAACTTTTCTTGTTTCAGGACGCGCAGTCTATGAGAGACCTGTGAACCTCCTGGAATAAAACCCCGATGGTGAGTAGATACCTTTCAAACGCCTCCAAAGACTAGAAACGCACTTGCGTTCCTTTCGACACGGCCGAAAAAAGGGGCTCATCCATAATTCGCAAGCGGCCGTGAAGCTCTCCGGCGAGCGGCCGTTGTTCTCGTCCGCGCGTCGTGCGCTGCGTCTCGCGAGAATTCGCCAAGAAAAACAAAAACAATTCACCGTGGCTGAATAAATTATCAGATTATTTGTGGGGGGTGCAGAAAAAAAAACCGAGTTAGCCACCCATTTCCAAAGCGCTCGGCCGAGAGATTTGATTAAAAGATCAAAGGATTTAGCGCGGTGTTTTTCCTTTTGGTGAATGCCCCAGTGAAGCGGCGACTGCTCTGCAAAAGGATTCTTGAATACCTTGAACCAATTCTGTTATCTCTTTCTTGGGAACGTATTGTTATGTGTTTGCGGCTAACCAAATAGATATAAAAGTGAAATTCCCAATTTACTTTCTGTATACCATTTCGTATATCAATAACTTCAACACGCCCTTAAACCAGAGTCCATTATTATGTAAACTTATAAAATATTCTTTAAAAAATGCTTGCTCCTTTCAGAAAAAGCACACGCTTTTCTTTTTTTATATACCTACGCACTTTTATTCGACACATAATCATGTACAACCGTAAACCCTCGATCTAAATTGGCAACCCCCGTTTTTCACCCAGTTTACAACGCGACGTTTTGCGCGCGGCGAAATCGCACCACTCAACGGGTACCTTTTACGATTTCCCCCGCACAAATGCGCACTTTCAGCACATGCGTTTACCATTTTATTATTTCATATAAAATTGCGATCCAATTTGTAAAAAGGCGCCGGAAGAGACGGGGGCAAAATGACGCCAAAGCGCGTATTGTGCGACCGCTTGAGTGCGCGTCCAAGACCTCCGCCCCATCGTCACGAGAAAACTTTTCTCAAAGTGATAATGTGTCAAATAGATACGAACTCGTGACCCCAAACCACCGTCACGGTCTCTGCGCTCGCCGCCGCTCATCAGATCTTCGTTTTTGTTATTATCTACGAAATTGAATATTATTCTTCGTAACTTTCCTACCGGCGCCAAACTTTTCACTTAGCGCCGCGCCTCGCAAGCGGCGCGATTGCGGAGAAAAACTTTCGCCCCCCCCCCCCCCCCCCCGCCCCTAACGAATGTGCAAATAATAATGTGAAATAAAGTTCTCGCGCGCTCGGAACTCACAGACTGGCGATCTAGAAATGGCTCACGGTGCCCCCCCCCCCCCCTTAAATGGTCTTTCATCGCGGCGAGGACTGGTATTTGATTGAAGCATCATTCCGATAGCTTGCACTCCTTCCCTCGGCCGTCGGCTAATCGAATACACAGACTTCCAATCAAGTTACGCGCGCCGTGTTCGTCTTCTGTCGACGTTTTGATTGAATTCCGTGCCGCTCGTTTTCTAGTTTTGGCAATAAATCAGTTGTGATATTTCAGTTTTTTTTTACCGTCGCGTCGATTTCAGTGCTGAGAAACGCTTCAATTTGCAGGCAGACATTATACTAGAAGTAAAGGAAATTTATTTATCATTGCTTCTATAACAACATTTTCAACTCCAGTTTATACTCTATAAAAGTTTTTCTATGGGTCAAACGATTGATACAGGAAATTGAGACTGGATGGTCCCAAATATGTAATTTTTTTACTCTGGGTTAAAATAGTCGTAAGATCCTTGCGTAACATAACCGATCAAATGCAGTCCCTATCATTGTGACTCTGAGGGACAGGCTATGCGGTCAGTCCAAAGTTGATGACGTTTTTTTAGTCGAAAATGTGTTATTTTCACAAGAAAGCATGTGCTACCGGGAATTACTGTCATTTCACATTTGCAAGCCCGTTTATTTTGTCGTTCATGTGCCAATTAGTAAAATCTACAAAAGATTTCAGGCCAAACGCGTCCAATTATTTCCCAAAGATAACATCACGGTGGATGCTCTCAGCTCAGCTGGCTGTCGATGCACCGGACAATCAAATTGAAACATGTTATTGCTCGACACAAAGTCCACGACAACGTGAGATAAAACGTGTGCCACTCGAACTCCATCCCGACGTTATTCCTCCAAAGTGCACCGCCACTCGCCCTCGTGTTGTCGCGGGTTGCGACATGTCCTGATCGCGCTCCAGGATGTTTTGGTACATCCTGGAGCAACATCTCGACGCCCGTGTTTGCCGACGTCGCGAGTGTTTGCCCGTTGGAGGCAGAAAGCGCGTTTTCTTCGCGTCGTCGAGTGTTGCTCGCCTGCAAATCCTACACGTTTGTCGACTGCACTCTTTAGCCGCGGGCTTTGCGAGTCCTGCGAGTCCTTACAATGTTGCTCCGAGGATTCACACGCGAGGTGCTTTCAATCGCGCACTCGGCTAATGCTTGTCAAACACCTTTGGGTGGTCACTGGAATTACTTGAAAATTCATTACAGTTGTCATCGGGTTTTTCACTAGGAGGTCACATGTTGTTCGCTTTACACAGTAACTAGAACGTTTTTGCTTCGGCTTTTGAGGTACACACAACTTCCGAGGTATAATGTGTGTCTTTACACATCTCACTTTGTCTACATTCTCAATTCAGGTCCATTACATTTTATTTCCTGTAGATAGAATGACGGAGTGGTTCAGAGCCAAGGTAAGATGGTGGTAAGTTGTTCGGTAATGCTCTGGTTTGACTGACTTGGTCGTAAAAAGAACCTGGGTCGACGTTTCGTCCCAAGTCAGTCAAACCAGAGCATTACCAAACGACTTACCATGTCCCTGTAGATAATTTTACGTTTAATTAGGAACATTAGTTCTAAAAATTACAAAATTTTATACAATCTAAAAACATTAAACAAAGCGTATCTTTAAAGCTATCAACGTCGTTTGTTCTATATTGATATATGATTCAAAAAACGATGTGAAAATTTGTCTTTATAATTTAATAAAAACAGCCGGAAGTGTTTTTCTTTCATGATGTTATTTGGTAAAAATTTAGTCTAGATCCCATCGAGAGGGCATCTTTTCCAATAAAATTTGTTTTACATAATTTATGTTTCAAATTATGCCTTGTTTCCCTAACCTAGCCCAAAAGGTACACTCGCAGAGCGTACGCGGGTTTAAAGTAAACATGTTTACTCAATTTAAGACGTTTTAGAAGAGAGTTTTCTCATATATGAATCTATATACAAAAATTAAACCATATACATTTCACTGAGCGATGTGTACCGTTTCGTTATGCCTAAAAGCGTAAGTCTTCCATAGATTGTTATCTCACAAGGACACGCATGAGCTCGAGGCTCGACGACTCCCATCAATTTCGCTCATGACTTGTCAAACCAATTTTTCAGAGCAAAATATCCACGACAAAAACGTTAATTTATTAGAAAATTGTCAAAGCCAGGCGACCTCCTCCCACCACCCAAATATATCATCGGATCATGACAGAATATCACGTTAGAAGCAAGCAGCGCTGTCCTATGTCGAGCACTCTTTGAAGGAATCGGACTCGAACCTCGAGGTCATCAAAGGAAGACATTACCCGTCACATCCGAATAGATGCCTCATCACAGAAAAACTCAACTCATACAACATCTCATTCAAGGTCCAGCCAAAGAAATCCACGTGCTTTTCACAGCATCGCTCCATCATTTATACTTTGTTGCAGTCACCATAACTGCACATTGGACACCATGGAGAAAGCCTCGTCTGACCATAACAACCACGTCACGATAGAAAAACCAGCCGTCCCTAAAGATTAATGAACCTTTCATCGTTTTTCTCACCCTTCATCTCACCGCAAGAAAACGACGTTAATCTAAGACTATATACGTGCACGGTCATAGCTCACTCCATTCTCTCAAAGTCTCACACGCAGTTTCGCGACCATATTATTAACAGATTCAACCCCTTCGGAGGAAAATCTCACCCGCTATACATCACCCAGTTAGTTTTCCGGTCGCCGCCGTGTGGCGTATACACATGACAGTTTCCATTCTGTCAAGGTGTAATATACAATGTCGACACCGGCTCAGAGAGCGAGAGGTTTCGAGTCCACACGTTGTGTTTGCTTCGGGGGAGGGGGGGGGGGGGGCCTGCCTTGTTTGATGCCCTTGGGACGCGATGGGCGGGTGGGTGGGTCCCTTCTGGGATTACATGACGGTGTTGGAATCAATCAGAGGCAGCGGCCCCGAGTTTGTGAACCTGGCAATACACACGACGAGGCGAGGTGATTGCTGGCTAGGTCCATAGCGGTCCATAGTCTGTCGCGGCTTGTTGACGATTGGGTGTTGAGAGGAGGCGGCTTTGTATACAAGGCAGAGATCCGAAAGCGAGAGTGTGGACATTTCGAGTCGGTTAAAACGCTATTGGTTTGTCGTGTGTGATGAATTCATTTTCGAAACTTTGTCTATGTATATGGTGGATCTTTTAGGGCATCCATCTTCGTTATAATCATATTTATTTATTACTTGTAAGCAGTTTTCAAAACTTACGTATTGCAACATTTATCTTTAATCAAAACACTTTGCAAATCACTGGAAATTAACTCCTCTATGAGTAAAATAATGCGATATTGGAAACGCTTGAAAATGAATTGAAACATTTCCATTGAAATTCACGCAAGATTTTCTTTGTGTGAATATGATCCATATCTGCTTCAACATTTTAATAAGTCCAAAGTGAAATAAAAACTTTCTTGAACATTTTTTCCCCGCAGCTCAAATGGCACCGACATCAAGATAAAATATTAAACACTAACCTTTCTTGAAACCAATGGCGATTAGATACAATGCATTGCAAGAAGGCTCTGACAGGCCGAATTTCAAAAAAATCTTGCGAAATCGCACAACTTTTAGACCCTCGCCTTTGTTCCGAATGTGCTAACTTCACTCGCAGAGTCGCACATTACCATTTTGCATATTCATCACCAGCGTCCTCGCCGAAAACGCATTCCGTCGATCATTTACATATGTAAACCATTTACGTACATATAGGTATAATGGAACGCACCTTGGAGGTATATGAAGTGGTAATCTCGACGTATATCTACAGAAGAAACGGATCCTAGCGAGCGATCCGAAAACTCCGGCACAAGCTGAGCTAATTTGTCGTCGGTATGGAGTTTTGCATTTTGATGAGTGTGTAAATGTTCAATTTTGGTGGATGTTATCACGGCTCTTTGAAAATAAGCTTGCGGCCCAGACCGCGGTGTAACGGTCGGTCTAGATTTTCTACGGTGTAATCGGATGGATGGAGATGATATTAGTATTCAACGGTCGACCATATTGAAGGATAATTCCGAATATTCAAATGTAAGTTAACGAAAACTTACTCAAACTGCTTTCTAAAGCGTTATTATTTCTCTGCCAGCCAGGGGTTTGTGTTCTAAGCGCTACCAAAATATACCGAAAGCGTTTAGCATCAATAAACAATTAAATTAAACATCGATTTCCACACAAAAATAAACACTTACCTAATCAAACACCTAATCAATGAATTAAACGAGTGTTTTAATTAATGGTTTAGTGTTGGTTTACTGTTTCAGTTGGTGATTAACTATTTTTTGTGTTAATTGATTGCTTGATTCTTAACGTCAACAATCAAATACTGTTCACACACATATTGAAACATTGCATCATTGAACACTGCCATTGAACATTCCCATTGAACATTGCCATTACACCGTAGAATTGAACCATCTTATAAAATGCTGTATAATAAATCCAAATCCCATTGAAAGCGCTGGCGTCCTTTTCTTGCCGGATCTTGCGTATTGACGAACACACACTCATACCTACTTTATATAGCAGCTACCATATTTCCTTGTGAGCCTCGAGTCCTTTGGGAACTGCCATGGACCCATTCTAGTCCACACAAAAACGCCTCAAACGCTCAAAAATGCTCAAAAATGCCAAAAAAAAACGCCGTGTCTGTATATAACCCTCATACCGCCCAGCACATGCGTATTGTTGTCTAGTCGAGCACGATGTTTACCCTAGCAGAGCGTCCCTGCGAAATTCGGGCGTGTGTATACCGTGCGTTTGCTACCGTGCCAGGAATGTTCTCTGCCCTGTCTGCTTGGTCGTATTCCCACAGGATTGCCGAGCGTTTCTCTTGGGAGTGTACCCGAACTGGGAAACCTAACCTATATATCCAGTTCTCCTTGTGTTTACATTCTGTGCATGTCATACATTCAGTTGGAAATTCTGTGTTTCTTTTTTAATATTGTTGATTATAGATTAGTTGATGAGTATACGTATGTGGCTAGAGAATGTTATGGTAAAAATCGCACGACTGTTTCACATATTACTACTGAGTGATTAAAACTGCAACACACTC
The DNA here is from genome assembly GCA_921293005.1 of Nemoura dubitans. NCBI lineage: Eukaryota > Metazoa > Arthropoda > Insecta > Plecoptera > Nemouridae > Nemoura > Nemoura dubitans. The sequence goes on from OV121076.1 coordinate 44,274,987, forward strand.
ATATTTTCCTTGAAATAAACATGTGTCGTGTTCGCTGCAATACCGTGAGCCGTCAAGCCCTGAGATGGAAAAGTCGTTACTAAAGAAAATTACGGTTCTGTGCGTTATAGCGCGAACTCAGAAATTGTTAATACCTTCTCGAAAGTTTAATAACATAAATGCAAGTCGAGAATAATCAATGTGACGTGTTTTAGAGCTGCGAGAGTTTGTGTGAAGAGAGTGGGGGGGGGGGGGGGGTCGCAAAGTAGATCAAAGGGTTGCGATTCTTCTTTGAAAGAATGTTCGTAATGAACAAACGCACAGAGGTATGTGATTCGTCGCGACGCGCAAGATTGTGGAATATTGAAGAAGTAGCAATATAGAGGTGCGCCGATTCACGGGAAGGGCAAAGTGTCTTCTGACCCGCTTGATGAATTTCATTAGCCAACCTTTAGAGCTGCGGACGCTTTTGGCAGAAGAAGAGTTTCATTTAGCACCTACTCTAATACAAATGCAATTAAAACTGGAAGATGAAAGGAATTGATTAAAATGTGTCAACTTACGCGAAAGGATGCCGCTTTATTGAATCCAGTTGGGTCGTGATTCGGAACTGTGAGCATTTTTAAAACTCGTTACTCGATGACACCGTTGTTTATTTATTTAGAATTTTTTAAATACTGAATGCAAGTGAATGGCTCCCCACTTTGAGAGAACATTTTACACTTTTTTTGTATGTGATTTTTGTGCCCTTGTTTACAGAAGAAAATTGTGTCTATTATAATGTTTATAATCGTGAAGCTTCTTGACAAGAACTACATGCATGCATGCTTATAGCAGATCTTGCAAACTGGCATCTCTCATCCGCCGGAAATTGCTAATTTCCCGATACACATACAACCACTTTCTCGGAGGGGTGACGCGATATTTAAACAATGTAATATTACACAGAAAGATCAACAAATTTGCTTCCGTGAAGCAAGAAACGCGTTCCTGCACACACCAACCTCCACACACAATAGGTGTGATCGTCAAAACGTAATAAACATCTCAAAAGCGGTAAACATTCACCGCCTCTGGGAAATTCGTCAGGGAATTTATCACAATTGTCTTTTATAGTGTTACCTGTCTACCAATATGATTTGCAAAACGGAATATTTGCCCAGACGTCGCAACACACAACTGCCTCCGTCTTTTTTCATTCGGTGAAAATGCAATTTCCCAGCGATTTGGCGCGTCGCTTTTCTTCGGGGCAATATCTCGCCGCCCCCCCCCCCCCCCCCCCCGCGTCGTCGAGGGAGGCGTCGCAAGGTGGCGCCGTCGCCTCCATGCCAGATGCAGGCCGCCCGATGCATTATTAAGTTATGCACTCGAAATCCCGACTCTGGGCAATCGCCCACGTGCCCACGAGCAGACTTCGACTCAGAACTGGGACGCGAATTCGGGAAATGAGTTTGGATGAAAACATAGAGATTTTTGGAATGGCATTCCACGAGATTACTATATGTTTATTTATACAATTTTCGCTTTAAAATGTTCCAGTTTTAACCAACATTTTCTTGGGTTCGTGAGCTGGATATAACATCTTCGTTTTGTTGTTAGCAGTATTATATAGCGCAATTCGTATGGAATATCTTAGCCGGGAAGATCTAATAGAATGAACACCGTGGAAATCTGCCTAGCGGAGATATGAGCGAGCGGAAAAGAAGCCGTCTTCGAATCGTTGAAAATAGCTACGTACCTACGTACCATCTTCGTTTCGAGCTACGGTGAAATACACACAGCCTTCGAAGCTATCACAAACATCTTTACGTGGAATAAATATTTGAACAAGCCACTGCGAAGCTGCCGAGAAAAAAGGCTGGAACTTTCCGCGCTCAACATTTCCCTTCTCGCGTGTGTACATGCAGGTAGAAGTAGAAGTGTGCGAGTGGGCCCTTTTTTCCTTGGCTTGCCCCTTGCAGTTGAGCGAAAAAGAGACGAATCCTGCTCGAGAAAAAAAGGATAGAGCTCTTAAAAAAAAATAATGTGCCCGTTTTCGGCGTATATAATGCAGAGACGGGTGGTTTTCGACTTGAGAATGTGGGTAACGTTTTGGTACTTTAATTATGTAGCTTTAATGTAGCCTCCGTTTTTAATATATTGTAAGCCGAAGAGTATCTATTTCGTTTGATTATCCCTCTCAGCTATAAAGACTCATGCAGAGTAGCATATAATTTTATTGCTTTTCCGGTTGCCATTAAACGCTCGAAATGAGTTCACATACAATTATCCGCTGTTAATGGGCTTCATTTCATCGTCTACGAAATCTAGCTCAAGCTTGCGAACACAAAGTACAAAAACTACTTATGCCATTTATTTTAAAGACATTACAACTACTGCTGGGTGTACCCTTACGTCATCCACTGGAATCCACTTTAATATAATATCACATTCTCTTTGCAAGGAAGAAACTTTCATTGCACTCAATTTTCATAAAAACAATAACAATCTCAGATAAAATTACAAATTTTCTAACAACATTTCCGCACAAGAAATCGGATCAAAACTTGATTATATCGCTTCAAGACTTCACAAGGATTGTACTTATTTCATTAGGTTCGTGCACAGAACTTTAAGCACTGCCAGACCTTAAAATGGGTTAAAGACTATTGGTGTGAGCAAAGTACTCGGGAAGAATTTACCTCCTACCGGATGCAACCCTGTTGCCACACCTTTTGTCCGATCGCGACTAAACCCGCGTCTACGGAATCCTCATAGTTTCAGCAACAACTTCTTCGTCTTCAAATTACAAAATACCAGTAGAAAGTTTAAAAAAAGCTTAATGCGATCATCACCAACAACCGCACCAGAATCCAAAAACTCAATAAACTCGGAAACAACTAGCCTTTCGCATTATTTCCCACCACCTCAACAAGCAAATTATACTCAGCCGAACCAAGATCTTACACCTACACGAACAGATACTTGACACATATCGGATTACTTCTCAACCGCCCGAAACGTTCACACTTCACAGTCAGGAAAGATGTTGATTCCATCGCCGCCATGCGGTTCTCCGATATGCTGTCTCGCAAACGCCCTATCCCCCTCCCACCCACCCACACTGTCGCAGGATTGGGAGGTAGCCACATTATTTTCACCTACACACTTAAGAGAGAGCGAGAGAGGCTAGAGAGGCGATAGAGAGAGAGTGTGTGTGTGTTTCACGTGAGCGAGACAAAGAGATAAGGCATCAGCTGTGCATGACAAGACGCGATTTCGCATTCACGCATTATGCGTAGATTAGAAGGATGGGGTTGCGTATCGCTGAGCCGGCCTGTTATGCGTTCAGCGAGCGCGATGCTTCTTGCTAATCGGGCAAGCGGTGGGGCGGGGGGGGGGGGGTTGAGATGTTCTGTAGGGGGGTGGGATGGGGGGGGGGGGGTGCGGTATGATTAATGAACGGTGTTATGCGCTCGGTGCATTAGCGTGACGAGAAGTTAAGACGCGCCGCGCGCTGACTTGCGCGTGCGTGCCACACTTTCTTGCGCGCATCACGCGAGCTGATTTTGCGCGTGTCATTGTCGCCCGCGCCCCGAAATGCGTGCATTGAAGGTGCCGCGTAATTGAATGTCGCTCGCTTTAATAACGCCGAGTGGATTGTTTATAAACAATTATTGATCACCGCGTGCATGGCATGGCGTGTGTATGGTATACACAAGGCGCGTATGTACGGAGCGAGAGAAAGGTTGTGTAGTTTGCTAACTGACATTTCAGTGACACCCTGGTTGTCTAACTTGGGCTGTTAGTTTGACATTTCGAATTGGGTTGTAGCGAGCCCGGAGAGAAACTCTTGCGCTTGCGATGTTTGGGAAGTGGACGGCGAAACTCGGGTGTAACGCCAACTCGCTGATGTCGAGCCATGACGATGGGACGGCACAGTTTTCGGCGAGAAACTGTTGGACTAGATATTGTGTCCGTGGACTAAGGAAAGTAATGGCCAAAGCCCTTAAGGCTGATGAAACTGAAACAAACTGATTTATTTGCGAGACTGTCGACTGAATAATGAGCCACTCCATGAAATGGTGAAGTGATTCACCGTGGCATTTGCGATGCTGCGCATGTTGTGATAGTTTGCGATGCAGTTCGATGATTTTGTTTGCATTTACGAGTGATTTTTGTCGGTGTAAATAATTATCACGTTGGTTGGTTCGTTTGCGAATTGGATCGCTTTTTGTGATGAGGTTGATTTGATCGCCTCACGCACACACGAAACGCATACTCATACGCATCGAACGCATCTTGCCCACGCATTTGTCGCTGGATGGCGAAATTCAATCAACACTAATTGCTAATTTCGCAGTAAATACAAGTGACTCTACACACTAGAGGGTGTATACCTTTAATGGAAATGGAAAATTGATTAACAGAACGGACAAAGGGCCGGCATTTGCGCACTGATGTTTTGCACCTGGCCGTGAGCTGCCGCCGGCACGGGAGAGCGCTGCAAAAAGGACCATGTTTTGCTATCGCCGTACTTTTTTGCGGACGTAGCGCAACTGAAATAATTGGGTCAGACATCTAAATGGATAATGATAAAATCAATATTCGTTGCAAATTGATAATCAATTTACATATATATGTAGATAATATTAATAATTAAAGCGGGTTTGCGTTACATGTATGCATGGGCAATCCAATAAAACCTAATAATAATATATATATATATATATATATATAAGCGGATAAAGAGCTGATTTAGAGTTACGGTCTTTAATTCAATACTCATTGTTTTGTAGTGAATTAATTATTACTTGCACTAGCAGAATGATATTTTAAAATACATAATAAATAGCTATAAATTTCATTTATTCAATTTAATAATGATTCACTTAATAAAATGAATCTAATCTGACTATAGTGCTTCTCAGGCTGGGAAGTCAGCGTCTCAGGGCATTGGCCATTATACTTAAACATTGTAAAATACCGGTTTGCTTGAACTTCCCAGTTTGAGACGCACTAGAGGACACAGGAAATCGTTCTAATAACTAAAGGTGGCAAGCATAATCAGAGATCCCGTGACATTTTAAACGGGCATATTTTTCACTGCTTGAAACAATTAGTCGGAGTCATCTCAGCGATTGTCGCAGCCCAGTCTCTAATTAAAAACAGTGTCCCGCCACTGGGGCGATAGCCTATGTATACGTGTGATAGTAGGAAGCGAAGAGAATCTTATAGCGCCATCGCAGTGACCCAATTTTTCACGTTTCCTCCACAGCGCTGAGATTCAACGTGCCGTGTGCCAACTCTGTCCCGAGTACACAGAGTGCAGCACATTCGTTAATCTCGGGAGTGAGGGCCCGACTCGCTGACCTGACACCAGCTCTGAGGGTAGCTCTTCAAGCTTTAGAGTTTAGATAAAAGACGTCAAGACTAAGGAATATCTGCGACGTGAAATATTGGCCAGTTAGAACTCTACGGGAAATAAAGGGGTGTCATCTCACGAAGAGCAATTCATTATTAAGATTAGGTGTACTAATGTTGTCGTGGTGATTAAAATAAAACATCCCGGCTGAAAATTCGTAGCGTGATTATATGTAAGATCTTGAAAGATCCTGTCTTGTTCGTGTTTGTATAATCATCAAAAGTCTTGATTCGTTATTTTAACACTCTGCATGATTTTTCCAGAGTCTTGTTGGATTCTCATCTTAAATCTGGAATCAATGGGCATAATACCAGGGAAATAAAATGATCATACCTGGCTCATTACATGTTTATTTGAAAAAAGAAGCACTATTTCATACTGGGTATCGGATGTCAAGGGAAGACTTAATTGTTTTCCCAAAGCTTCGTAACGTAAACGACTTCCATGGGCTACTCAAAGCAACTGTCCTACTCCTACTCACTGTCCATAGCCCGCGGGCATCATCTCCATTTTTCCATCTCTGTCCATGATAAAGCACAGGCAGCGATATATACACAGTTCATAAAATCGCCCCCTGAGACCAGAACCCACTATGTACTTTCTAGTAAGCACCTGTATTTGTTCCATAAAATAACATTGGAGACCAACTTTTGAGCTCAGCGCATACATGAAAAAATTAACAAAATACCAGTAAACATATAGCACCAATAGCTGCATCTCTCATCGCAATGATGTAATTACAACGCCTCCACGCGTCCAATAAGTTGGTTTGCCGCGTGGTCAGTCACCCCCCCCCCCCCCCCCCCCCCCCCCCACACCGCCCATGCAGCACAAATCCAACGTTATCGCAGGACTGAGCAGCCAAACATTTGCACAGTCCTCGCACAAGCCAAACACCGTTCGCCGATATGCCCGTCGGCTGCCCGGGGTCGGCCTGCCCCTAATGCCCCTAATTCTATCAATACTCTGCGGCCCCGCGACCGGTGTGGCGCCGAATTTGCATCGCCCCCCCCCCCCCCCCCCCCCCCCCCGCCCAGCTCATCATCGCCGTCATCATAAGCGTGACTGTGAAGGGGAGGGGTGGGGGGGGGGGGGGGTAATCGAGCGTGGCGATGACTGACACTCGGGGCAGCCCACTGAAATGTTTCACCAGCCCCTCTAAGCCATCTTCTGTATAAAATCACCCATGGGTTACAGTTGACAAAAACGCAATTAGTTTGCAAAGCTAATTAAAAATCGTGGCAAATAATTTGTTAGGTATATATGGTTATTTTATATATTTTAAAGCATTTTTATCTTAAGCCAACTTCGTATGACGTGCCACATTGGCTAAGGGCCAGTTTTTCAAAGTTTAGTTAAGTGATAACTGCCAGCTAAGTTTCACAGCTAATCTGATAACAATTTTTTAATTTTTTCTCACAGTTAACATTTTAATTGGAAATTGTAAAACTGGCTGTAAGTAATCCAACTAAGTTTTCAATGTTTTGTTAGTTACCATTATCTGTGGAAAATGTAAGAAAAACAATACCATACAAGTTTGATAATGTAACTACAGGCCATTTTATTCCGCAGGTCGAAACATGTACGCAATTTGTGTTATTTGGTATACGCAGTGAATTGAAAATCAATTTGATTTGAATTTGCATTCAGTGATATCGTTGTGAATCGGAGAGGGCTGATCGAACAAAGTTGATCATGTGCGTCGAGTTTTCCCGGTCCGTTGTCCTGGTCCGTTTTCCGGCCCACTTTCCCGCGCCGCTATGCGGGACGCGTCCACGCGTGGCGCACACCGATTCCTATGTGCCCGTCGATCTAGCCCTCCGCCCCCGCATGGACCATCGGGGCCGCAGAACGCCGCGTCCCCATGCCGAAGGCTATAGCGATGCGGCGGCGGTCGATTAGGGGGAAGGGGGCATGTGTCGAAGGGAACTTGATGTCTTTCGGATATCTGCCCGAGACTGATGGGAATCCGATGAAATGACGCGCGCATCCAGGAGAGATTGCAAATGGTAATTTTTGCAAAGATGCGTATAGACGTTTCAGTGATCATCTTCGATGCGTTCACTCTGGTGATTGGTTGAGGGCTGTTAGTATTAGGCGAGGGGTCGATCGCTGTTGGCCAAAGTGTTTAGCCTTCGTTCGCCAGTGCATGCTAATTATTTGGTAGTTAAGGCTTTTCATGATCCCTTTTCGACCCGGGCTCCACTTCGCCGAGTTTAAACTTAGGAAAACTTTCAGCCTTTTTTTTCTGGGGCGAAATTTTTGGGCCGATGTTTTCACGCAGCCAAGAGTCCGGAGGAGGGGGGGGGGGGGTAGGTCCTTGGGAGGAAGGGGGGAGGGGTGAAATTAAAAGAGATTTGTTGGAGCACGAAGTAGTACGCGAGTTTAAAAGTTCATTAGAAGTTGATAAAAAGCTTTGCCCCTGCACCGAATTTACATTTAGCTTGGAAAACATTCGAGAGAATGGACAGTATCCATCGCTGGAAAGCGGGTAAATTTCCGAAACTCACTAGTTTTTTTTTTGCGTCGCCGGCGGAGCGTTGTGTGACAGACACGGAATGCGCTGTGAATTTGTCTCTCGGCAGGCGAGCCAGAGAAAAGGGACGAAAAAACTTTGGTTAAAGTGCAAATGGCAAACGGATTTGCCGCGCCATTTTCATTTGATAGTGGTCCACACGCAATCTAAGACGACAGTTTAATCCTAGTTTTCATCTCGCAGCGCTGGCGCTTGGTGTATATAGGGAGGGCGCGAGAGAGCCGAACATGACGGCCGCGCGGGCGAAATCCGAAAACTTTGCTCTCTCTTTAGGCGTCCTAGGGCACGGCAAGTTTTTTCAACCACCTCGCTCTTCTCCCAAGCGCCCCCCCCCCCCCAAAAAAAATGTGTGCGCACGAATAAAGTTTCTGCTCGCGCTAACTCGGAATCTCTTCAAAAATACATCAACGCCGACTCGACGACTGACGCGCTCCTATCTCTTCTCCAGCTTCCCGTGTTCATCAAGATGCGAGCTCATTTCGACCCCCTCAAGTACCAGTGGTGCACTGGCACACTGACAGACGTCGACAACGAAAGTTGGTACAAAACTCTAAGTAGGCGTCTCTTTCGTCGATTCTGTCGAACAGGCCTGGCGAACCTATTTGAGTAATATTACATTATTCTAAAATATATGTTCTGTTTTGAAAAATCTAGTTACTTCTTCGCGGATGATAGTTGAGCTAACACCTGTGCTATCACCCTTGAAGAAGTTACAAGTAAAATAATATTTTATGAAACGCCGCGAAACAGCAAGACTTTTATTAGGCTAAGTAATAATGTGAATGCAACAGAACCTCATAAAATCAAGGTATAAATAACAACACTTTAAATAATATTATTATTTGGGTACTTCAGATTAATTACTTTGATAACTACCCTAGGGTAAATGTTAGTTTTGTCCCAAGGTGCCGACCGATACTTTTTCCACCCACCACCAACTTAACTTCACTCTACGAAGGCCAATCCACCACCAACTTAACTTCACTCTACGAAGGCCAATCCTACACCAACTTAACTTCACTCTAAGTTCCAGATGGGTACTATAAACGAAAGCCAATCAACAGAAAAACACATGTCGGCACAGCAGAAAATATCCTGGTCGCAATCGCACCAAGTTTACTCGAACTCAGAGAAGTTGCTGATAATAATAAAATACGAAAATACAACGCCATGGACTTGATAACTGTGCACTTTGCAGTTGCAACAACTTATTTACATTTCCTGATCACGTGACCCAACAGAGAGACTTCTACCCCAAACAGTTGACTGTCATCTCACTTGGCAGCTGCCTCCTTGCAACAACCCTCCTTCAATGTTTTCCGCCTCGCCAAGAGGGTGGGGGCCATGAATCCATCAACCTAGCGCTCTAGTTCCACGTTTTCACGCTGGTTTTCACCATCCCATTGCCGCGCATTCTAATCCATAATTCAATTACCAGTTTTCCTCATCGCGCGTTTAATTAATGGCACCGAATTACAACGCATGTTGTTAACTTTTCGCGCACGCACTCGCACAGTCTTCTCAGAGTGTGCGTTCATCAACTTCATCAACGGCAAACTCGTTTCCCTGCCGGCTAAAGGGCTGATTGAATCGCGAGCAGCTCATTTGTTAAGCCTTCAGTCTAAACTCTAAACATTCAAACATAGGCATTCAGCTCAAACTTATACACATTCAGCTCAAGCATGGCATTAAGCTGGGTTTACAGCTAGCAATGACAGTGACAAGATAGTGACAGTGACATTGGCTCTGGATCAATCAGAGACTTTTGATTTGCAAGAAGTCATGTTCGCGACTCTGCCGCGGAAGCTCTGATTGGTCCAGAGCCAATGTTGATGGCATCGTGTCACGAACATTGATAGATGTAAACCCAGCAACCAGCTCAAGCATGGGCATTCAGCTCAATCATGGGCATTCAGCTCAATCATAGACAGTGAGCTGAAATTTCTAGGCGGAATTCGGTCTCTGACGCGAGCCATCCGTCGCCGAGGTTCGCTCTCGACGCCGCCGTGTTCGAAGGGGGGGTGCGTCGAGCGCGGAAACATCGAATAGCACTCTCGGCTTGGCTGTCCGCTCCGAGCGGCCTCCGACAGCGCTCCACCTGCTTGTCCACGGAGCGGTCTCGCCGGAGGAACGTGTGATTTGCGGTGTGATACGTGACTATTTTTTATGAATTACAGTTTTGAATACGACTCTTAGAAGTTCGGTCAAAGTGTCGAGTATTGTTCACTTTCTGTGAATCCCCAGAGGATTTTAACCGAAAGATGCTAAAACACAATTTCGATATAACCATATGAATAGAGATGCTATTGAATCGAGGAAAATTTACTAAAATGACGCCCTGCTGAGGTTTGATCCACAAAGTAGAGGTACCGCTTATCTTTCGGGTAAAATGATGAACATCCAATCACAGAAGGCGTTGGCAGAATTTCAGGTGTAATCATCACCATGGTAATAACACAAATTACCCCCGGCGCGAGGAAAACAGTGCTTTGTGGATTTCGGCCCAGTACGTAGGTACAGATCCTTCCTGGCGGTTGCCCCGCATTGAAAATCATATTTAGCCCCCACCCTCCGTATATAAGCCATCACGACGAAGCGTAAAGACACACGCTAGGCTGTCTCCGTTTCGGTGCAGTTTATATCCGGCCGCGTCGACTCCTAATAAAGACACGCAGCTAGTTTTCCGACCAGAGTTTTCCGACCAGCTTTTCCGGACAGCGCAGGCATATAGCGTGTGCGGAAAATACAATATCGCGACGGGTAAAACAGCGTGATATACGCGTCGCCCCCAGCCTTCCCACGAGCCTCGGCCGAGGGAAAAGAGCCAAGTTTTCTTTGTTCTACTTTGTGGGTATAGAAGTAAAACTATCTTGGTATTCTCAGCTCGTTTCATCGGGGAGAGGTTTCCCTTGTAATACCTTCTTATATATAGTGCCTGCGTGTGTTTGTGCGTCGGCGTCGGCGTCGGCGTCGCTTGAAATTGGACGCTCGAGGAGCGTCGTTTGGCGGGCGGCCGAGGCGAGTTATTGCGTCGGCGCGCCTTGCGAAAGTCGGCGTCCTCTTCGGGGTTTATCGTCGCTAATAAATGGGCGTCGAGGTGTTCTGCCCGAACGCCCGGAAATGGAGTTTCGAGATCTCAGATTTGGATGTATAGGTACACACAGTTTTCTTCTTTTCGATGAAAAATCGTATTATATTTTCACGAATCTTGATAAAGCTTGAATCATTTTTCTTTGCAACATGTGCCTCTGGCTGCAACACAATCTTTGCACGAAAAAAAATAGCAAAAAGTATACACGATTCTCCTTTTCTGCTTCCGAAGCTGAAAACCATCATTGTACCCACGTCGATTTAAAGTAAAACAGACGCCGATACATCTATTTCCGGGCTCCCTTTTTTGCCAACCCTGCAAATTCATCTTCAGTTACCTCTCCGCGGCAACCTTACTTGCGGCAACCTGACTTGCGGCAAGTATCATCGACAACAACGTCTGATTCGCAGGCGCACCGCATCGATATTTCACCGACGAGGCCGTGAAGAGGCCGTGACCCCGTGAAGAATGAAGACCCCGTGAAGAGCGAGGACCCCGTGAAGAGTGAAGACCCCGTGAAGAGCGAGGACCCCGTGAAGAATGAAGACCCCGTGAAGAGCGAGGACCCCGTGAAGAGTGATGACCCCGTGAAGAGTGAAAACCCCGTGAAGAGTGAAAACCCCGTGAAGAGTGAAGACCCCGTGAAGAGTGAAGACCCCGTGAAGAGTGAAGACCCCGCGCGAGGGTTCGCTTCTTTGCCGCGCCATCCGGCACATTCGGCGCCGGCTGCTGATCGCGTATAGCTGGCGTCCCCGTAAGTGCCGCCTCGTTGAGGCGCATGCCCCGAACGAGATCCCCGCGATTTCCACACGATTCTCCCGCGCCGAAGAACGATCGCGAAATAAAGCAGGAGCATTAGTTTCCCTACACACACCGCAATGGCTATGCCAGCGTAGACGACATGACCAAGAGAAATCGTACTTTACTTTGTTTGGGTTTGTTTTCATGGTGCAGCCATGAAAAAGTTTCATTTTATGCAGCAGTGTCTAATGAAAAACCAGAAACTTTCCGCAGACAAATAGGTAAATAGGATTGACAAATAATTGATCGTTTAAATACATTTGCAGTGGCTAATATGACCTTTGGCGACCTTTGAAGACAAGCTTCAACTGACGCAGGTATGACTATAAGCGAACCATTAGTCTACTGCATTACTGACATGACCACCCGTGTCCAGGCAACTAATTATCATCTATGCTTAAACCCTGGTCCTGACCAGATCAGTGGACCCAGCTTCCTATATAATAATATGCAGATACCTTGCCATAAATTTACCTCTCGGTCAAATGCATGCAAAGTTTACCCTCATTTCGACAAACAATAACTCATTGCGATATTCTGTGCCAAACCATATACGCCGGGCGCGGCCCGCGCGCTCAGCGATAAACATTTATGAGTGATTCAGACAATTTATCGGGAAGGTGCACGTGGTGTGGGTGGCGGCGAAACGGCCGAACGCTGACCGGCGGATGACCGTTTCGGATGGGTATTTACAACGCGTTTAGCACATGTAATTAATTGCCAGATATCGACGAGTAATTCGCCGGTAGATTAGGTGCACTTTGTCGGACGCACGTGCACACTCGTTATTGCAGTTGGCAAGTAATTGGCTTATTTTCAGAAAGTGATTAGTCGGTTTTGATCACGCTTTCGACTCTTTGTTGTGGTTTTTTTATGCCGCAAATTAATTAGCAGCTGCAATTGTACACGACAAAGGTAGACGATGTGGAAGAAGGGGTGTAATATATTTGCACTGCTATAGACGCATCACTTTGATAAGGCCAATCCAGGTATTTTTGTGATACCAAACCAATAAGAATATAATGTCACTGCCATATTATTTGCAATGGACAATGTAAAGTAAGGTTTACAGCTACCAATGTAAGTGACACGACGTCATCAACATTGGCTCTGCCACCAATCAGCGACTCCGTGGCAGAGTCGCGAACATGACGTCATGCACATCCAGAGTCTCTGATTGGTGGCAGAGCCAATGTTGATGACATCGTGTCACTGACATTGCCAGCTATAAGCCTAGCTGTTTGAAAACTAGAGACGAAGCATCAACAAAAGCTTAATTTTAACGCATAGTCATATTTTCGAGAAATACTCTGCAATATAAGCCTTTGGCTGCATGTAGTTAAGACAAGACACGAGGCAAGCAAACTGATTTTATTTGAAACTCTGCGCGAACCTCTTCGTAAAGCGCGACCGCTTCGTTTCATGCATAACTTTACCGCCAAGAAACTCGCTAATATAATGTAAACATAAAATCTAACATCCATGTTGAACAACACCCAGCCATTTCAAAAGAGAGTCAACAACTATCGCGCTCTGTAATCCACTCGACGAACCCTCAATACCGCACATGACATTTAGTTCCGTGCTGTTCGTCACCGCGCAACGCAACGCAACGAAACGGGAACCGTACACATTACCACCGCGCACTGCAATTTGCAATTACACACGAATGTACCGAGTGACGTCACACATGCACCACTTAGTGCGATGAGTTTTCACCGAGATGCGAAACCACTCGACTGGAAGCGACGCGCGCTGCGTCGTTCAAATGCCTGCCACCGCAAGCGCTGCACCGGGCACGCTGTGCTTTGCGACCCTCGTAATGGTGCTATTCGTGCGTACTTGCGGGCGCGAATTGCACCCACGCACGAATGCGGGTCTTTGGCGACCAATTAATTAGAGCATGCACTGACCTGGCATGCATCCTGGTGGCAAGAATTAAAACGCCAGGGAGTTTTTATATAGGAGTAAATTATGAGCCAAAATAACGGCGTATAGGAATTTCAATCTTCCGTAACACACGAACCGAGTACGCAGTGTTTCAGAGTCTCGAGATGTCCTTGAATAAATTACCCGGGGTACACGATCCGACTACGTACGGCAAAAGTCCGAAGTAATCTTTTACAAAATTACCGTTCAAATCAAACTATCAGAAAACTGTGGTAGAAACGAGACAACTAACTCTGTCCAACAGTTGTTGGTCGCCACACTGCTTGTCTTTGAGGAGATTTTGCGAGTCTGTATGAGCTTACCATGCGATCTGTGAGGAACACATTTTTACCCCCAATCAAAAACCCGTGTCGTTTTAAATCTCGCGTCCTATGTCCCAAGAACTGAATACAATTCTCCAAGCATAGGCAGGTGAAATTGTGACACCACCTCCATTTCCATCCTATTTTAAAGAACCACAAATTTTATTTACTAAACGGTTAATAAGTTTTAGGTCTTCAAGGTGCAACACGTCAATATAATTGAAAAAGCCCACATTGCATCGATTTCAACCTATCAAACCTATCATCCTCACAGAACTGGTCATGTGAATGATGTTTACAGATTCAATATAGGACTAACTCACAGCGTTGCTTAACTTTGGTGTTTCCACCACCCCAAACCGTACGTAACACCCCATACCGTACCCCTTTGCAAACCCCTTTGCACCCTTTGTAAACTGTAGCCACCAGTCGTGTTCTCGGTAGCAAAACACAATATGCGTAAGGTGGCCACCCAACCAATTCCGGGCCTAGGGCCAATGATGCTTAACTTCGGTGTTTCCACCACTCCAAACCGAACGGACCACCGCATGTCGCACCCCTTTGCAAAGTGTGGCCACCTGTCATGCTCTCGGTAGTGACAATGTGGTCGCCCATCCGATACCGGACCAAGGGCCAATGATGCTTAACTTCGGTGTTTCCACCACCCCAAACCGTTCGGACCACACTGACCCACCCCTTTGCAAAATGTGGCCACCAGTCTTGCTCTCGGTAGCGACAACACATGGTCGCCATCCGATACCGGACCAAGGGCCAATGATGCTTAACTTCGGTGTTTCCACCACCGCAAACCTTACGGACCACACTGACACACCCCTTTGCAAACTGTAGCCACCAGTCATGTTCTCGATAGCGACTACACATGCGTAATGTGGTCGCCCATCCGATACCGGACCAAGGGCCAATGTTGCTTAACTCCAGTGTTTCCACCACCGCAAACCTTACGGACCACACTGACACACCCCTTTGCAAACTGTAGCCACCAGTCATGTTCTCGATAGCGACTACACATGCGTAATGTGGTCGCCCATCCGATACCGGACCTAGGGCCAATGATGCTTAACTCCAGTGTTTCCACCACCGCAAACCTTACGGACTACACTGTCCCACCCCTTTGCAAAGTGTGGCCACCAGTCTTGCTGTCGGTCGCTACAGCGCCGGGCTAATCGAGTGCCGACCGCCCGAACTTTATCGCCAACACTAACGACTCTCGGTTTGTGTGCCGAAGACTTTTTGCCCGACGACACGCCAAGAGCACACACCCCACCACTAACTCCCCGCGTCACATTTGCTCGGATGGCAAACAATTTTCAGTCACCCTCGCTTGTGTGTATGTGTGCGTACTGCATACATATTGTCCAACAAAATTGTGTACAAAGAAGATTTATAAACGCTGCACTTGCAGATTTTAGATTGGAAATTGCCCGCGCGAATTTCGCTGGCGTCGTGAAATCCGCAAAAAACAGTTTGCCAACTAAATCGCTAAACGCCCTTCAGGGCCTGGATTCACGACGCAGAGTCGCTTAAAAATTGGGGTTAAAACTGTGGTTATTTTGCCTTCAGCCAGTCAGATTCAATATGCAGTGGATTTTTGGGGTTATCACCATGGAGATAACAACTTTACCCCCAGGTTTATGACAACCCGTTTTGTGAATCCAGGCCCAGCACTGCGATTTCGTAACTCTGACTTTGCCGTTCTCGGTTACAAAGTTAAAAAAGTAACATGGGCAACGATAGGGATTTTATTCATTGGAACCGATAACGGCATAACGTAAAAGTTACAAAATCGCTAGGCTGATAGTCACGTTTAACACTTTTATAGTGACGTCATTGACGTGCCGTGTTTCACTGCACACCGCGTCATTCTGCGTCATTAGACTTGATTGGATCCCGCAGAA
The DNA here is from genome assembly GCA_921293005.1 of Nemoura dubitans. Taxonomy (NCBI): domain Eukaryota; kingdom Metazoa; phylum Arthropoda; class Insecta; order Plecoptera; family Nemouridae; genus Nemoura; species Nemoura dubitans. Next base: position 44,290,966 of record OV121076.1, read on the forward strand.
AACTTGCGTGTTTCTAGCGATCCAGCAAGCGCACGCTGCTTAAGGATGCCTAGGTCGACGCTTGTTTCCCACTCCGCTGTGGAAGAGGCACTTTTGGTACAGAAAGACTGCACTTCAACATTCTATTGGTTTGCGTTATTATAAAGGGCTTCGCCCCTGAACGCAGCCCGCAGAGCAAGTACAAACTTAGCACCTCCACCACACGCATTTGATTTACAAAGGGGCCATTTATTTTTCCCATTCATCATTTCCCATTTATTCCTTGGATGCACATACTAAAGCTCCTATTACTTGCAAATGCGGCCATATAATGTGCCCCTGAACGCAGCCCGCAGTACATGGGCAAACTTGGCACCACCACCACAAAGTTTGCATTGGATTGATTCAATTAAATTATTATTGAATAAGTTAATTATTTATTAATTATTAATTCCATGAAAAGGTTCGTTACAGCGGTTAACCGAGCCTCTCTATTTAATAATAGGGACTTGATCCACGCTTTTCTAGCCCCCCTTCCCCCCACCCCCGCACGAAAATATGGGATACCTTTATCCCTTGATCCAAAGTTCCAAATGACCATTTTCACTGCATTGATATTGATAATTAACCACATATAAGCGTTTGAAGGGTGTTTTTTGAAAACTTTTAGACTTCCCAGAGAGCAAAAAAACCACAAAAAGGCGCGGGGCATTTTAACGAGGCTAATCTGGATTTCGGACGAGACTTTGGCAGACAGGAGCCAGACGGGCTAATTTCAGGGGCAATAATGTCCGCCTCCATCGCTTGGGACGCTCTTCACCACCGCTGGGGTGAGTGTGGCGGGGGGGGGGGGGGCACGATACAGAAAGTGTTGGGTCCTATTAGATCCGAGCGTGGGGGTTGGGGTGCCAGTCTGCCCAAGCGTTGCTAATAACACGAAAAGTATTGGACAGTTCGCGGGAGATGTCGGGTTGGTTGAGTGACTGGCAGAAAAATTAAATCAGGCTGTTATACATGTTTTTAGGTGTCATTTTATTTTTAGACATGATTGTGTTATTTACGGTATTAAAATTTTAGTTTTATGAGAAACGTCATTCCCTTTTTTGTCTGTCGGGATTATTTTGTGTATAAAATAATCATTAACATTCCCGTTTTTATGGTAACAAAAATGAAACAATGGCGGACGTGGGGATTGAGAGCGTTTCTTGCGCGGTGCAGTTCAGAGCCTTTCAACGTTCGCCGGGGTTTTATTTTCGCGAGCCATTAAGCCGCAAGACGAGCTGCAGCATCGAGATTGTTCATCCTGAGTGACGTTGAGTCGCATGAAAATGCCACGCGAGTGCAACGAGATCTTGCACTCGGAACTAAAATGCAGCGGAGCACTCAGACTTTCGGTATGTACGGTGATACGTAAATGCAGATCGCTTCGTTTTATGCAGCTCGAAGAGTCGTTTTTCCAACGTCAATTAGTCTGCTACATGACAGCTGGTGTTCATGTATATTTGCGAAAATCAACGAGCTGAAAGACTATAGGAAAGTTTAGTGAATCCAGCACGACGTTCCCTTTTCGATGTCTCGTCAGCAAATTATTTGCATTGTGGTTAACTATATCTGAGAGACGGCAATTTCATCAAAGACAATACAAATTGTTCTCGATTCACTCTGAACTTCTTGTATGAGTTTGCACTAAGACTCCGTATTGTTTTGAAACTCGTAAGTTTAAAGTCTAGTTCGATCATTCGCTTGGATAGCTTCGATTTCGACTATTGGGTCTGTACGTTGCTGCCCAAACTGCTGCGCGTCTCCGGCATGTTGAATCTGGCAACGCTGGCGTTCGGGAAAATATCGACACAACGTGACAGTGCCGAACTCGACAGAAACGAGCGAGCTTTTCCTGATATCAATCTAATTCACGTGTTGTGATAAAAGGCGAGATCTATATGCGTGACATTTTTCCAATTTGCCAGATGCCAAGCACATTAATAATGCACATTCCATTTAAATGTAACAATTCCATCATTTGGTTTGTTAAAAAAGGAATAGAAGATCCAACTTTTATGAAGGCAAAACGGGATGTTTTTTGTTAAAAATAATAATAAAAGTATGTCATCCATACACATTTTTTTCCAGACAAATGAAACGTGATGGCATTTTCCTGATTGCAAGCTATCGCTGTACAAACAATGCGAGTATTCAAATGCAAACAAATAGCGATGAGAGCAGAGTGAACTATGTTTCTAATTATTCATCAAGTTCGTTTGCAAATTCAGTCCTTTATCGGCGGGAAAACGGTGAAAATATGGAGTCCACTTTTTCTCACTCTCCTCTCTCTCCCTCTCTCTTGCCCTCACTGAATGTATGTTTTTATGGTCTTCAGTTGTCAGTGGAACTTTGTGAGATTAAAGCTACAGTTTGATTATAGTTACAGTTAATCAAACACAAAGTTAGCACACCATTATTTTGTAAGCTTATCTACAGAAAATCTGATGCGATGAAGTTAGTACTTCAGGGGTGGGATCTACAACATGGGGCTGTTTGTTACCCGAGGTAACTTCAACACATCACTTCAACCAATGAGTAGGCAGGCAGTGTAGTTATGGAGTTGTGTATTACACAACTTCTGATGGTCCGCCCCTCTGACGTCACGGTGCTTCGGTCAGACTTTCTCGACGGGTAAATCGTGGGAAACGGAACACGAATAGCACAGGAGTGGGGCGGGATTTAGCCGAGTTTGGAGGCCTGTCAACAAGCTCCTGTTGGTCTCATGATGTTGAAATTTATACTCCATATGAATCAATTTTATTAATATTACGTGTACAAATTTCATTACGATTTGTTGGATATCTCCGTTGATGAAAAGGTTTGAAATGAGGGCGATTTTAATGCAAAGCACATAAGACCCCGCAATCTTTCCCACACCCTGGCATCGGCCTTGAAGCGAAAACACACTGCTCTATGGGTCGCTCCTCCTGCCCGGACTTGCTATTCCTGTATCTATAGCCAATGCAGCTTAGTTTAAATAACCGTGCTTTTCACCTGGCTATGAGATTGATGCTAAAACTGTCCGTCGAGCACTAACCACACTACTCTTTCAAAAACATCAAGCCATTGACAAAATGAAAACCCAGAGAAAAAGGTAACTTATCCTTGAAAGTGTTGTCACATCAAACAAGGGGGCACGTTTATGCCGCTAGAAAAGTTTGCCAATGCTCTTTGTGTCAAAGCGCTGACCGGTCTGATCTGAACACCGAGCGTTTGGTTAGTGTCAGTCTTTGTACACAAGGGGCCGAGCTCGACCCGCGAATGCCCGTGTCGAACGCTCGGCTGCACTGAGTACAGGTGTAGCACTCGATCGCGTTTGGTAGCCAGTCCGTTGTTGCCCATGTTGTCAACGGCGGGTTTGCCGTGTCAGTGCGTTTTCAATGCGTCTGTGTTCACAGGGAAAGGGGACAGGAAAATTGGACAAAGTTGTTGGCGGTCAGAGAAACTCTTCTCGCCGATCCGTGTTTCGCAATAGGTTTGTTAAGATCCTTAGCGAGTCGTTCGATTAAAACTTAATGCTTGTGTATTTCGTGTTGGTACTCCTTGAAAAATGCAATATGGAATAAAAGTATGTTGTCATATTTTCAATATCAATTCGAGGCTCCTGTTAACGTACACGCATATATATTCAAATTTGTATGTAGGACATTTTGATCGAAATTTATTTACCTGTTTTTTTTTAGGAGATCTAAGACAAGAAAAGTGATATTTTGTTGAGAAAATTTAGGACATGGAAAGAAAGTCCTATGTGTAATATTTTACAATTAAATATCACAATGGTTCTTATGAATAAGCGTTTGTCAAATCCTAGACGCTCCGGTAATGCTCCTCATCGAGTATGACGGCCTCCCAAAGCTTCATAATGAAAGTGTGTCTATTATCATTTCATGAATCACCATTTCCTTTCTGCCTCTACACTTTTTTTCTCCTTTACAGATTACACCTGAGAAATCCAGCTAATTCGCTACTTTATTTCTCTCTTGAGCCTCTTCTATTCTCTCATCAAATTTTGTCCACCGCGCCGGCAATTCCCCGTACACCGAACTTCTTATAAATTCATTAAACCGTCATATTTTTTGTGCCTCCTCTGTTATTTACGAACCTCCCAAACCAGATTGGATGCCTCTGTTCCCTCAAAACTCCTGCTTAACCAAAATTATTCAAACATTCCGTGAGCAAGTGAGTGTGTACCCATGAAAATTAAATTTAAACGTACCTTTTTCAGCTTTTTGCAACAAAAGTGTCCATAACTTGCATTTCGGCTGCTTGAAATATCATAATATCCCACGCAACTGACACATAAAGAAGAATATTCGGCCTGGTAAACTCTGACACAATAAAAATAACCATTCCCGACGTAGAATCCATCGATAACTGCTGCACTGACAGAATTAGCATTTCGATCATAACATTAGTTTAACATTAACAGCAAGTCAACAAATGCATTGTCGCGTCTTATTCAAGCAATATTCGCATTTTCTTTTCATACCATTAAAACTGCGTTTTAGTAAATATTTATGTAATTCCTTACTTGTGGCATCCAATTACTTTCCCAATCGAATTTCAAGACCTAAATACCACTCCCCCACATATGTGGCATCCCTTACACAAAACGCGCTTGACACAGCGGAAGACTTCCCCTCCCACCGCTTGGGTGACTGCCACCAGCCCTGCGTGCCCCCACCAACTGATTAGCCAAAGTAGGCCTGTGTGTCAGCATTACAGTCAGCTTTGTGTCAGCTACTCGCAGTGCCCATTGTCTAGGATGTATACGTCTTCATTAAAAACATGCTTTGTCCTATAAAGCCCAGCTCAGTATAGCCCTCTGGAGACCAGACATAGAACACACCCGCGCGCAGCCTCACTTGAAGCCTCTCTTTCTCCCTTCTATATGACTGACATTATTCCTCTGCACTTTTCTTTTGAAAATTTTCTTGCTTCTATATACTCATCATGTAGCCGTAGTCCGCAATGGAGCATGTAGTGTGCGCTGTGTCTCTGTACCGTTGTACAGAGATGTGCATTATGCAAGTGAGCTGCCGGCTATAAGGATCTTTCTGTATCTTGTATAGGTGTAGCACCTTGCGCGTTGAAAAATGTATGCATGACGATGATACAACATTGTAATTAGAACAACTTAACAATAGTGCTGTATTTAGATGTGCGAAAGAGGGTTTTTCTCTCTTATTATAAACCCTGCTGTTTTTAAATAAGTACATAAAGATATATTGTTCTGAACATTGAAGTTGCACTTTTTAAAATGTATAGTTCATATTTTTAAGCCATTTTTCTTCAACCATTTCCAGCAGTAATCGAAGAAATGTGTTAAATGTTGTTACCAATTTGCCGCCAATTTTTTATGAATCCCACAGAGTTGAACCATTGTAGTTTCGATCATATCGGGTGTTGTATAAATGTACAGCCGCGAGAGCGATCTCAAGACGAAAACCGGCTGACTTTGATCGATATTTTCGCTAGTTTGGCCAAGTTTGGCCGCTCACAGCCTTCTGCCCTCTGTCGCCCAAAGAAGCGCGTCGCAAACTTCGCCAATCAATATAAAGTGGTAAAACTTGTCCGCTTCTCTCCGGTGAAACTTGTTCACTCCTTCGGTTAGCCTTCGGTTGGCTCTTCTTTCCAAGTTTGTCCGCACGCCCGTCGAAAACGGCGGCGGCGGTCGCCACTAATTTATCGCTTAATTATTATTTGTCGAAAAACAGTCTCGCCGCTGCAGAAGTCGCGTAATTATCCGCAATTTAATCTTAATTTTATTTCAACTTGGTCGTAAGTGGAATTAAATTACAGGACTTGTATATACATCCAGTCTAGAATCCGATGCTGCGTGCGCCAATGGGAAGAAGCAGGTTTGTTCCAGTGCTCCTATGCCGCATATAGAATGCTCATACAAAGTAATGACAGCTATTTTACACTCGGAAGCGTCGCTTGGTAAATGAAATTCAAGTATAAAAGGCTGCAGTGCAGTAGGTGTAGTTATTTTCATTTGGTCATTTTCTCTGAAAGTCTCGAACTCTTTCATAAGTTTTTCTTTATGGTGTAGTACGCTAGCTCGATGGTCGTATTAAACCCTCCTAAAATGTGAATATACACCGCCAGTCGCGACCTAGCAGCCAGCAAACCCACATTATGTTATTTTGTTGTTGTTTTTCCTCGGGCGTCTAACATAAAATGTGCATTACTTTCTCTCAGGCTCGGTCACAGATTTTGACTTTGTCTTCTTGGCATCGTCTTAGTGGAAGTGGAGAGGGCACAGTCTTCTTAATTAAAACGTGTATTTTGATTTCGTGGAACCCCTGGGACCCCCCCCCCCACTCTCTCTCTCTCTCTCTCTCTCTCTCTCTCTCTCTCTCTCTCTCTCTCTCTCTCTCTCTCTCTCTCTCTCTCTCTCTCTCTCTCTCTCTCTCTCTCTCTCTCTCTCTCTCTCTCTCTCTCTCTCTCTCTCTCTCTCTCTCTCTCTCTCATTCACTCTCTCTCTCTCTCTACCCCCAATTCTCTCTCGGATTAAGTCGGTCTAGGGCCATTCGAGTCTTAATTGGACGACTTGCTATTTTCTAAATTTAATCCACCGAATTTTCTAAGTAACGGTATACCTATACGTCATTATCGTTGCTTGGGAAATGACCTAAAGTCTGACTAGTCGACATGACCAGAATTAACACAAATGTATACTTGATTCCGTGCTAGGAATTTAATTTCATACTTTGCGTCTAATTTTCGGTATGATGGCTGTACATATTTGCGCCGACCTGAAGTGCGATTACTATGGCGCTGTTGCATTACTGTCACATTGACACTCTCAATTTGCATGCATCCAAGAATAATCCGTTAACCGTTGTGTTTTATAATGGCAATTTAATCAGCTTGTCACGGGCATTTGTAAAGCTATACACACATCCAAGTATAGAGTCAGTTTTAACTGGCTTGTCCAAGTACGAAGGGCGCGAAGCATTGCATAAATATCCATTACCTACCATTTCGTACAGCCCTGGCCGTTTGAACTAAATGGCATGATAAGGCCGCAACGTTATTACAGCCCTAGGTACCCCACCTACCGTATAAACATTACCCATACTAAGCCAGATCTTTTTTACCTTTTAAGTGTCGAAGAGCGATACGATTTTCATACACCTTTAACTCTAACGGCTCTAGTTCTTGCTATATAGTTTCATTGCATAATCAAATCGGCGTGATTAACGACCAAGCCATAACGAACGGTCGTAACTTGGTCAGCCATTTTGTGCACTACGCCATTTGCTTTCGGTCGTACCACCTCTATATATGTATATAATTTATAAAACGGAAAGCTACGACACTTTTGCTTGGAAATTACGAGCGCGCACATTAACGAAATATCAACAGAACTTGCGCGCGATAAATATTTTATAATAACCTGTCAGAGTTTATGTCAATGCAGCTCGGGAGAGATCGGTCTGTCAGTGGCATTCACTGTCAAGCAGCGGCATGTCATTGTTGTGCAGTGTGCTCTAGTGTTGTTAGCCGGCAATGTTGTTATAACCCCCCCCCCCTAGCCCCCGCCCCCTCTCAAACCGACACCGTCGTGTTATTGTGTGCTTTTGTGACCGCTAAATACGTGGAGTGTAATTTGTTCGAAGCCTCGACGGGATCGGATTCGCGTGGAACCTAAAGTGACGAGATCTCGATCGGGAATGTCGATGGTTGGCGTTTCGAATTTTTAGGTAGATTGACTTGACGTATAGGTGCTCTGTTTTTCGGTTATTTTTCTCGTATATTACCGGTTCACGTTTGTTCTCGAAATTTTCATCGAAATTCTTGTACCGAGTTTCATCACCATCCAATTTCAAACAAGTTCAGCAGTAATACACTCAGCTACCCCCTTTTTTAATCACTAAAGCTTTTTAGGATATAGAAAAGAGACAAAATCAGGGTTACCATTGACGCAGGAAATTAAAGTAAGTAGGTAAATATAGATCTTCTTATATTGAAATCAAGTTTTGGGTCTGATGGATTCTGGGAAGGTAATATGATTTCCTCAATAACATGATTTTTAAGATTTTTGCTTTCCAAGAAAATTAATTTTTTATTTTCCTTCGCTACGATTGGGGATCAATTTTAAAAAACACATATTTCCCCCAAATTCAGATGTGTATTAGTCATATTTCCAACACATTTTCAAATCTAGACTGCCTGAAACAATCAGCGTCTTCACATTTTTAAGGCGAATGCCGGTTCAAACTTTAAACCCAGACGCAATGCACCAAACCCCGCCCGCACCTCGTCCAACACACCACTAGTTTTCCCGCGACGAGAGGCACCCTCATTTCCCGCCTACGCCACAGCCGCTAAACGCCGTCCCTTGGCCGCGCCACGTCGTACGCTCTCCATCAATGGCTCTCCCATCGACGTCTCCACCCCGGCGTAACGACGTCGTCCGACAAAGTTTCCTATTTACACAAGACGCCCGTTGCCGGCGTCGGCGTCGGCGTCGGCGTCGCTAAGTTCAGCTCTCGTGCGACGCCCGAGTGTGTATTCTTTAGTGGAAGTCGCCGTGCTGAAAGTTCCTCGGTCAAGTTCGCGACAATGCTAGCTTTAACGGTCAAGTGCTCTAGGTGGCTTGCTCAGACCCGCGCCCCCCCCCCTCCCCCGCCCCGTGCAAAACCCACAGCTATACGGGCTTTGGCATTATTTTTATTGTTAGAGTTAACCCCGGGGCGGTCGTTCGACTCCGAAGTGTTACATTAGATGATAATAAACTGTGACAGTCTTGGCCGTCTTCTCTATGGCTTTTCGGATACGTACGTGGGACATTGCAGTATTTTTACTTTTATCTCGCTTTTTACTATTTTATATGTTTCGCGAGAGGGTGTGTACGAATGTGTATACACAATTTTTGTGACTATAGTCTTTGGAAGTGTGCCTTGGCCTACGAATATCTAACACACACGTGTCCGTGACTATGGAAAACTATGGTAACTAATTAACTATGGAAACGAATGATTCCCACAGTTACGGAAGTGATTTAGCCAATATTTTCAGTACCCTATTTAAAAGCCCTTCACATTATCCAGGTGCTAAGCTCTTTTGGTGCGGCTGTCACTAAGATTTTGTATGTAAACAATTGTTTAATTTAGATATTCGTTGGCGAATGGGAAAATTCGACCTTAACGTCTTCGCAAACACGTTCGGCATATTTGTGTATATGTTGCATCATTCAAATGTACATGCGAACACTTTTATTCAGTGAAATAATGGTTGCAGGATTTGTCGGTCTTTTAAACGTCTGCTAGGCGTGCTTGCTTTTATCAATACTTTCGGCTGGTGGTGGTGGGGGAGGGGGAGGGGGTTACCGCTGCACGCCATGTTAGGAAATGAAATTCCATCACAACAAATTTCGAAAGTATCTAAATAAATAAACATGTTTTTGTAACGAATTCATGAGAAACAAAAAATCGCGTTGTTAACACACAGGTCGCGTATGGCTTAATTTAAACATTGGAACTTTTTACCCAGAAATTCCTACCGACTGGAAAGCGCGCCCCGAGTTATGCAGATGAATTAACTCGCGGGGGGATGAATAAAATATCAGCCATCGCGTTTCGCGTGCATCAGAAATACTTTGCATTTTGGCATCCGAAATCGAAGAATTGTGACAAGGATCGATCGATACCTAGCCTTCATTTCACGTTAAGAAAGGTTATAGTGGATTTGCATCTTCCTCGAGGACCCTCTGTTGCTAGAAATGATTTCCGGCTCAAGACCGGCTTGAAAGTTTTGGAACTCGTCGCTCATGTCTAGCAGCAGTGGGTCTTCGAGGAAGATGCAAATCCACTCTCCTTCTTAACGTGAAATTGAGTTTAGTCCTTTTGAACACGAGTTGGTTTGGGGAGCGCCGCCCTTAGGGGACAGCGACATTAAAAACAAGCATCTGTGGTCTGTACACACAGTATTGACATAAAAACAAGCCGAAAAGTTCTAGGCCAACGCCAATACATATGGTGCATGTACAACAGTTCAAATTGCTGTTTATTAAATCAACATGTCCTCGTTCCGTCATTTGACTTTCTTCTGGGATTTATTTACTTTGAATCTGAAATAAAAAACCGGCCAGATAAATTGCATTATTTTGATACGCTATGATACACTAACACGTACAACGACATTCGCTTTCAATTCAGCATTTGTTTCAATCAATACATTACGACCATTACCGGGTAATATCAGAAGGTAAGATCTGACAGGGAAATGCTTGGACTAATGCACTTATAAACATGGCGTCAAAAACGTAAACCTCGATGCTAGTTAATGTGTATTCTCTTTTAAACATCCCTTGCGTTCAAAATAAACATAAAAAGAAGCACCAACATTATCAAGCGCAAGCAGCAACAATTACAAGTACACGAACAACACGTATTTATTCGACGGTTATCACAAACTAAACTTCCCAAACGACTTCGTTCATTAATTTGCTCTCAACTGTACGCGAGCACAATCACGATAGGCAATCGTCGTGTAATTAATTCCCTCATCTGCACTCGCATTTCCGAAACGGGAGTCGCCGAGCGTCGCGACGCGCGAGCTGCATCGGCAATTACACCGGTCTCGATCGCTTCGCACAAACATGCACAGAGACGCCAAGTACAAACATGTAATTGCTGGGTAACCCAGCGCTGGCAGCGTCCCCAGCGCGGGCAGCGTCCCCAGCGCGGGCAGCGTCCCCAGCGCTGGCAGCGTCCCCAGCGCGGCCCAAAGCGGCGATGGGTAGTCGCCGAAAGGCAGTTTCTTGGCACCGAACGTTGCAGCTCTCATGAAATTCAAACCGTGCTGTAAACTTGGACGCGACGGAGTCGAGCGTCTGAAATAAAGTGCATGGGCAGTGTGCTGGATGTGGGCTAACTGTTAACTAGGTGGGAGTAACGGGAGAGTATACACTTGCTTGCCAAGTGGGACCGATGCAGACGGTGTGAACTGGGACAGCTGACAAGATTAGGGAACTGTCCGGTTTCGTTGCCGAGTAAAACAATGTGGAGCATTCAGTTTGTGGTTTAGTTGAGATTTGCATATTATGCTAAGTAATGTCACGTTTTTTTGTGATGCACATTTTACAAGGTGCATTTTTAACGAGATTCCCTTGCTTTTATTCACACGTTTCGAAATTATAATAACTTTGCATAGCGAAAAAACGCATCAACCCCATTTTATGTATATCTTCACAACCATTTCACAGAAATGGCCGCATGAAGATTAGAAGAAACCCCGTAATTAAGATCTCGCCCACGCGCTTCTGCCCATGCGCGTTCGGCTTGCCAATTTATATAAAAGCAGACGCAAGTGATTTTTCCGAGAAATTCGACTTCGATTTAGAGATTTCGACAGGCTCGCGAAACTGTTTTAAGACGCCTGAAGACCGGCATGGAAATTTCCTTGTGGACAAATCGCGTCGAATTTCCACCAAATGTTGTTTTCCACCCTCGGCCCAAACACGCGGCTGGAAAAACGCAGGGAACTCTGGACAGAGACGACGCGCCATATTTCGTGCCCCCCCCCTCATACTCTCCCCCCCCCCCTCCACACACATACCAACAAAGCGCATGGTTGTGATTTGACTCCCAAATGATGGGAACGCCGACAGATGTTCAGCCGTTATTGTTTTTATTCCGACTGATGCCTTCGAATATCTGATACACATCGGAGCTAGCTTTCTCATTGATTTATCAGTGCCGATTTCGTGTGTATTTTTGTGTATACCTTTAGAAAATATGGAAAAAATATCAGGAACATCTGGCCTACTTTTCACACAAAAAATTAGATCTCTTGAAAGTTGAAACAATTAGACTGCTGCATTAAAATCCGATAGTTTTTTGTTTTATGATAACTTGGGCTAGGTTAGGTTATAGGTTCCAAACTAACATTTAGAAGGTTATGTATGGAAAAGTGCATGGTGTATGTTAAAGGAGAAAGAGATGTATAGAGAGAGCACAAATAACTCATCCCAAAATTATCAAGGATTATAGGTATAGATATCCATATCCAATAGTTCGCCATATACTTTATAAATCAGCAAAACTACTAGATCTAAATCATAGAAAATCCAAATTGGTCAATCGCACCCCAACGGCTTCGCAGAGCGAATGGAACACCACAGTAGGTACACCAGCAGTATCACAGCGAGCCGATGCCATAAATTTCCCGACTAGTTTTTCCGATATACAGTGCACGGCGGCGGTGTTATTGTTTTTCCTCTGCAGCCATTGCACATTCGATAGTTGGGCCCGCGCCGAGAAGTTCCCATCGACCACCCCCAGGGGGGGGCACGTGGTCCGGGGGAGGGGGGATAGTTGGTGCTGCATTGGGCCGCGATCGATGCGATTGCCGTTGTGTGCTCGCCCTGGCGCGGATCCAAACTTCCTGAAAATCCTGCAGGACGATCCAGCCGAGACCGGGGTGGCCCGGTTCTCGGTGGGCGGGCCTCGCCCCCCCCCCCCTTAAAACGCATCGGTCCCGTTGCGTGGCGCTGTTTCGAGCGTTTCGCCGTCTGAACTGAAACGCAGATCGTTTCAAGACTGGTTTACAGCGAACTAAGCAGCTAACTTTATTTCTTACGTTAATTATTACGTTAGGTTATCTGTTTATGACAACTTTAATTCGTTACGGCACGCCAATTAGATCTCGGTGTACATTACCCAACATATTTTCAATAAATGGGAGAATCTGTTTCAATATGGCAGCGACGGAATCTGAATGGTTCTCCACTAAGTTCTCCACTAAATAAAAGCTTGGCATGGTCGAACATTTTGCTTGCGGTAAGTTAAAGTCTTGGTGCTAGTGCAAGTTCAGTCTCTTCGAGAGGCTGCAACGTTGTGCAGAACAGAGCACTCCGCGCAGTCGCCGGCCTTCCGCAATTCGCTCGCACAGCAGACATGCACCGAGAGCTCGGAATCGAAACCCTGGAGGACTTCCTGAACCGGCTAAACGTGGACTCCTTTGACGGAATCGCTTCCTACAAGAACCCACTGTTATCCGGCCAGTCGACCAACCCCACACGAAAAAGCAAATACGAACATGTATGATACATAATATAGGGAAAATATACGAAAGTGCAATATCTTACAAGAAACTTATGTTTCTTATAGAAATTTGAACTTTCCATATATGTTTCACATGTTTTCTGTATTTACTTCCGTGTGGGACGTCACCATTCCTTACGACAAGTTCCCGAGGCCCCACGCTGCCCTGCCCCTCTAACGGCGCCTGCTTGCTGGCTACAAGAAAACCCAACCCCCACATGAACATTCCACCCCGCCAAGCTTAGAACAGCGCTTAACGCTGAAAATCTGTCAACACCATCGGCTAGGTGCCCGAGATTTCGTCTCGGTCACCAACACCGACATTAGGACGAGACCGAATTGGTAAGTTAAAGTCATATTATTGTAGACAAGCTTAAATATCTGCATATATCTACCAAACATTATTGCTACTGCTAATTCACACGGCTAAGGGCCGAAATTACAATGTCTGGACAAGAAGTTATCTACAGGATAACTTGAAATTTGAGGCATCTGATTGGCTGTGACCATAGAGATAACAAGTTATCTGGTAGATAACAAGTTATCATGTAGGAAACAAGTTATCATGTAGAAAACAAGTTATCTGGTAGATAACTATTTGTCTAGACATTGTAATTTCAGATCTAAGTTGACTGTAAACCAGACTTTACTGTTGATGTTGATATTGTAACGGCGTTCTTTATCTAGCCTCTGATTTGACCCTACCGAGACTACCTGCCTAATTACCCTGTCCTGTTTCGCCGGTGTACATCGAGCTAGCTCCGGAAAAACCGCTCCATCGCTAATGACGTAGTGAAGTCGAATAAAAAACATTTGTCCAACGATTACCCGAAGCTGTGTCCGTTCGTTGGAATTCGCTACAATTTACAGATGATGAAACATGGTCGTGCGTTTGAGAACGATGTCTATTACTATAACGTATTATTATTAGTATTAGTATTATTATTATTATTATACTTGTGATTTACTTTAACAGTATGTATATAGGTAGGAAAAGGTAGGCTTTGTGTCACACGATATCAATTAACACGATATCTTATATTGCCATCCGATATCTGTAAATATACATTTCACGTACAAATAACACACACAAACACACACACAAACACAACCCGTTTTTCCTTCGACGTTTCCGGTTTCCGATATCCAAGCACAAAAAGGCATTTTCTCCTCCATTGTTTGAACGTCCATTTCCCTAAGCCGTCTCGAGCAGCCAGCGATCCTGTGTTTACCCGTGGATAGAACTAATACACCGCCATCTGCACGGCGTTCGGCAGAACTGCCAGTCCGCTATATATATATATATATATATATCGCTTGTTATTTGTCTTTAATCTCGAACCCCTGGCACCAGCCACTCCAAGTGGTCCAGCCTTCGACTCGCGGCGTCGCTGCCTCGTCTCGATTGATTGCTTCTGCAAAGTGACGACAACAAGCTTTTCTGTATCACGCACGTCACGTGAAAAGACGAGCGCGTGGGTTTTAAGGTGGAATGATCCTCTCGGCCTGTGGATGTCTACAAACTATTTTTTACATGGCAAACTATTAGTGACAGCCCCACAAAAATAGCTCGCCTCTTCGGTTAATATATAAGGCTTTCAAATGAAGAAATAATCATTTTTGTGCTATGATTAGTTTTGCAAAATAACGCGACCGTAACTATGGAAAATCTGGTAAATCTGGTAACTTATGATTACCATTACGGACGTTATTTAACAAATCTTATAATAGCACAAAAATGATTCGTACTTTTATTGGAAGTCTTCAGTTACCAAGGTGTCAAGCTTTTTGGTGGGACTATCTCGGAAAGTTTGCCTGTAAACAATTGTTTGGTAGATATTCGTTAGCCAAGGGGATAATTCCACATTAAAATGTTTTTTTTAAGCGTATTACATACATAATAACCTTCTTGTATTTGTATTTCTTCTTGTATTTTGCAACCTCATACCAACCTTCTTGTATTTTGCACGCACATTTGAGTTTGTGTTTTAGAGAATGGCAACGTTTTTGATTGGTTAGACAAGTGCCACACAAGTTTCGGATGTTTCCAGCGTCATTTTGATTGCTTGGTATGAGGTTGGAATTGTAAACGTGGCAGTTTCTCTACATGCCGGGCGTTGAAAAGTTTGTCGGAAGATGTCTCATTAAAAATGTACGAGCATTTTACATTGAATCGCATTCTCGAGTTTGTGAACAACACCATAACGCCACGAGCGAAGATGCCGTGGCGAAGTTAGATATTCATTTACGCTCGGCGCTTCTTGTTTTTGCCCTCAAAATGGCCAGCGTACCGTGATGAACCCGTCCTGAGAGTCACTTCATTTCGTTGCCAGCGACAACTTATCGTTCCTAACCTCAAAGTTTCCACCGCCAGCGCCGCCATCGTCGAGCCGACCAACCACCACATTCTCCCCCCCCCCCCCCATCACGAAAACACCAAGCGTCCAAATGTAACTACATTTTGATCTAATTGCACGACATCTTCCTCGAAACTTTCCGACCACGCGCGCTACTCGATTGTGAATTATTCAAATTTATTGTTATACCACTTGAGAGTGAGGTAATCTAACTCAGGAGAACGCCCGACGCGAAACGCCAACGAGCGAAACTCTGCGCACACGAGTTACGAAGACGCGTTTCGGTGTCGTCGCTATATCCTGTTTGCCTCGGCGAAACTCTTGTTTCATGTTCGCTGCATAGAAATGTTATTTACCATCGTCTGTGGCTTCGGTTACACGTTTCCGTGTCACTATTCACTTCTTGGGAAAAGTTTCTTGCCCGTCGACGCCGACGACAAAGAGTGGTGTAAAGTTATAAGTACTCTCTGTGTATAGATGGCGTCGGTGGGAGGATTACTCGTATAATCCGGATGTACGACATCGGGTTTAAACTCAGAGCCGCTGGTGGCAAGAGAAAGTTGACGAATTTGTTTGTGGGCCGATTGGACGCCGTGTCCATGTGGCCGTGCGGTGAAAGTTGTAATGGCCGCGCTGTTTTGTCGACGCTGAAAAGGCGCGCGCGAAATAGCAGCCAGATTTGTATTTCTTGTTGAATTTATGTAGTTTTTTGAGTAGGTTTTTTGCCCAAAATTTGAGAGGAAAATAAGCTGACTGATCCCTAATGTTAATATTTGTTTTATATACTTGCAGCTTGCAAGACATCAAATACAACATTCTACCAAAATATGAAATTAAAACTTGTCACTTTTTAATACCCGTACCTCACATAATCCTTTCAAACGATTTGTTAACTTTATTCGCATAATTTTCTTTGGCATCTCTACCGTCCTAATCGTAGAGAACGGGCCGCTTTTCCACCTATTTCCAGACTCTATATATTATAAACACACATACACACACACACACACACACTCGCTGCTCTCAGCTCCAGTGGTTTTGTTCTAAGATAAATGGTTTCTGCAAAGCAAGTAAATAGCGGCGTTTGTCAGAAGCAGGCCCTCACCGTTTTCGCCCCGATCCCCTAGGACCCCGAACCACCCACCCCCGAGAGTAGATGCAGCACCGTCTATAGGCCAACCACCCGCCCACCCACCGGCTCGCATTTCATACACTCCCTCACTGCGCAACCGACCCCTAAAAACAGTGCCAAATCGTTATCAACTCCAGACCGACTAACTCTAATGTCTGTTTTTCTTCTGGAATTTTATCGATGAACATAGAAATTTAATCTGACCTCTATTTATAAAATAAAGCAGCTAGCCAGTGCACAACTCACGGAGATATGCATAAGATGAGAGCAGCGTTGATGATACTTTAGGTTCTAACCGTACGGTCTCTAATTACATGAATATTGATTATTGAGGATATTGGAATGCGTTTGGAATCTCGTCAAATCACAAAGCACTGGTGTGTGCATGAAATTCAATAGATGTTTCAAAATGTATGGCTTGTCATTTTCATTCCATCATAACGTGCATTAAGTTCGGGAAAAACGGAGTCATGTGTGAATAATGTAATTTAACCAAGGAGGTTTCTCAAATAATTAAGTAATTACAAATAAACGAAGAAAATTATTGTTAGTCCCTATGCCTGCAATGCATTTTTCACTGTCCCAAGATGGCGGCCGCTTTGGTTGCCATGGTACTGACTTGTAAAAAATTGCTTCAATCTCGTGCATTGTAGGAATAGGCCACGGCCTTTTCTGAGTCTTTTCACCACCTCCTTGAATTTAACGCTCTGTAGATGGAAAATGAAATTCAAGTAAAGGATGGAAGCGCTGATATCAACAGCTTTTGTTCGAATCGAACAGGAGCAGTCGTTGAAATGAACCAATTAATGACTCCGCGATTCTGTTCGTCATTAGTCACTTAACTGCAACTTATTTACGCGCAGCAAACTTTTGTGAAAACAACGGAATTGTATACCTTTTTTAATGCTGTAGTAAAATACTGACAGCTCAATTTACTCTCTGTTGTTTCACATAATTACTCTTGCTATTTGCGTTTATTTGCCAAGCATAAACATTAGCGTAACAATGTATAACAGAGAGAAAAAAATATACAACTGCGCAAGAACTGAGAAACAAAGTAGATTTTCTTAACTAGATCTTTGCTTCTTTACATTGTGCCCCATTGTATCACAATATCCTTACAAATCCTGAATTCCGCTATGCATTTCAACACTGTAAATTCCAAATACACCAACAATAATTTAGAACTTTTCTTGTGAAAAATAGCGTTATCTTTAAATCTGGGTTTACAGCTGGCAATGCCATTGAAACAATGTCACGAACATTGCCTATGGACCAATCAGAGACTCCATGGCAGAGTCGCGAACATGACGTCATGCACATCCAGAGTCTCTGATTGGTGGCAGAGCCAATGTTGATGAAATCGTGTCACTGACATTGCTAGCTGTAAACCCAACGTGTCCAAGCTTTGTTACATACAACTTCCCATGTAGCAAAACTTTGCCTGTCAAACGTGACTTTCTTCCAGTGGCATATATCCATCATACGCCATTCGATCGACCCCACCAAATCAATCAAACCGTGTGAAATGTCAACCCCGTCGATGAATCATGCAACATTGCGGACCAGCTGTCACCTGACAAGGTCTGCAATGCGCCGGCGCGCGCTGACCACTAGGGACAAGATGTTGGACGTGACATGTGTGGCATGACCTAGGGAAATCAGCTGGAAGCGCACCAAAGACGGGTGCCGCCGACGAGCAAGTTTATTGATGTGGAGGTAGCTACTTTTTCTCGAGCATTTCGATGTGTAGAGAAGCAGTGGCGAACAGCTTCACATTTTTGCAAACGGTTAACTGCAATCGAAAAGACTTCAGTTCAGTTTTCTGCGAGACAGAAAATTACAGTGATTCCAGAAACAATTGTTTTCAGAAGCTATTTATTGATATTTTTCATTTATGATACGTCTGATCTGAGTACGAGGCATGGTATTGCATTCTTTTAATGCATTCGAATTCAAATGTTTAACTGTAACTATATTTAAACGCATCTGGAGGTACCTGGAGCCTGGAGGAACTTTCCGTTCGCAAACGAGTTCTCGTTACCAAAACTATATAGTTGACAGTGCAACGGTGCAGATTTTTGAACCTACATAATTGAAGTGGAATCCTGTGAAATCTTGAACATTTTGCCGGTAATCTCCAGGCTTTTCAAAATCGTATGTCTGCACGCCACCGATTCGCATGGTATAAAAACACCCGAGCGATGAAAAGGTGTGTCCGTCCCGTCAAAACTTGGAAACAAATCTGGATGTATTTTCCATTTCCCTAAAAGTTTTTCCATCCCAATTCCGCTAACCAGACAGCCAAGTTGTTTAAACGTCCACTCCAGAGATTAGGGTAGACACTCGCCGTCGCAGGATTTACAACGTCCTATATATAGGACGTTGTTATCTGACCAGGAAACTCTGTTTTGATCTTACACCGACGGCGGCATTGCAGTAGTACCGCTCACACATTTTACACACATATATACAGAAGAAGCTTGCACTTTTTATTACCTTCTCTGATTGAAGTTCTTGTTTTTATTCGCGCCCATAAAGTTGCTTTTCTCACTGTTGTCCGGCGCGGCAGGAACAGGAAGTCTTACTACCCGGACGGGATCCGGTTTAAGGAGGCAATAAAATACATTTCGACCTCGCCACGTCCATAAACTGGATATGCTCGGCGAATCTCCTAGCGTGCACCGAGTACACCGTCGTATGCCGTTAGGATTTGCCCCCATATGGGGGGGGGGGGGGGGGGGGTAACACGCGGTGGCTTCTCATCCATAAGTCAAACTCTGTGTAGTATAGCGAAATCAAAGGAGAGCTCGCGCGCTTTTTCCAGATATTTTATTTACTTTGTAAATACTTGGACGAGCTCGCATTTTCCAATCTCCCTTTTCGCAAAGCTGCATGTAGGTATATCTTTAGAATCTTAGACCAGACATGTAGTCTGCGCTTTTCTACTTGAAACGTGGAATCGTGGTATACCTAAAGCAAATTGCAAACCTTTCCTTTCACGCTCACGAAGCCACTAAGAATGCAGCCTCGGAACTGCACCGCGCTCCACTTCCAATCGAGCTGCCAAGGAATGCCGCAAACTGCTGCTAAAATGAAAAGTTTCTCCCTTTTGCTATCCACCCATGTAAAACTTGTTCTAAAACATATATTACCAAAGCTGCTTCAGTAGTCTGTACGCAAAAATTACATCATGTTGTTATAGTGTGTATTAGTTTTCTTTCTATATAAAATAGCAAATAAGACGAAAAACACATTAAAAACTATGTATACCTACTTAGTACAGAGAATTCTCTGAGGCAACAATGTATAAATGCATGCTACTCCTTGTACCAACGTTGTTGATCCAGTTTGGCCCAGTTATTTTTCCATCCACTCGTGATCGTTGCCCTCGAAGGGATAACGTATATCTCATATCACCCTTTTGGCGCCGTCCTCCCACCCCCAACCCCCACCCCCCAACCGACGGCGGTTTGGCGTCGCGGCTCGACGGCGCCCATAGCGTCGCGACGTCGTTCACGATCGGGCGCCGCTCCCAAACCGACGCCGACGCCGACGCCGAAGCCAACGTCGTAATACCTCTATACAACTGTGTGTATGGGCTGTATATTATATGTGTGTGTGTGTGTGTGTGTGTGTGTATGTTGCATTGTTGACTTTATCATAGAGTTTTTCAAATGGAGAAGAGTTGGTATATGAATAATATAGTGTGTGCACGTACGTCTTAGTATGTCTTTGTGATAAAAACGGGAGCGATATTTGAAAAAGTAGTCTGCGTTTTTTTGTTGGTGTAGAAAACAACTCGTGGATATATTATCGAGGCAACGTGGCGTGTTTTCGCGCGAATCTTTTCCGTTTTCGGGAAACTATAATCGTTTTCTGTGTAAAAAGAAGAACAGCCACGGTATGGCAGGCACAATGGGGAATGTGCTATATATATATATATATATATATATATATATATATATATATTCCAAATTTGCTATGACCGATTCTTAGCACAGAAATAGAATAATACATTTGCAGCGCCGCACGGGAGCTGAAGTTATGACATAATAAAACGAATGAATTTTACTCAAGACACTCGTAACGCGCCGTATATTCAAAGACGCGCTGCGTCTCGAAAAAAGGCGCGCTTCTCTGTTCCCGCCGGGCGCCATCACCGTATCACTTCTAATTTCGGCTAACCACTCGCGATGATTAGAATTGGGCGCGACGCCTCCACGAGCGAGCTCGCGTCTCGGCAGAAGCCACGTTACGGGCGCTGACGATAAGTGGCGCCCCTTTTTGCCGCGGTGCCGACGTCTCCCAAAGGTCCCATCGCCCCTTTCTTTCATATACGCCGCGCCGACGCCCCGACGCCGATATCATGCCGACGCCGGCGTCGGTGTGCGAAACCACTTAGCGCAAGTCGCGTGCAGGAATGTTGTACGGAATATGCCGATGTGCCTAAAGTGTGTTCACCGTTGAGGGGGTCGATATGCCGTGAGGCATTCGCTTCCTGACAATACTTAGGCTATGCGAGTGTGAGAGGCTGCTTTATAACCTGTATAGGTGAGGTTAAAGTCGTTCACTTCATTCTCCTGACCCGCAAGAGCGCTATTTGTTCAATGGACTAAGATTGAACCCGTGCTGTTCCGACTATGCCTAAACGAAGTCGCCTAATGGCGGTCCTGGAATTTAGGGTATTCGCATCCCACGGAATTGCAAGAAGCCAATTTTCGTTGGCGCTTGGCCAGCCATCTTTTGGTCGTTATGTGAACGACATCAATCCACCAGAATATTCGATAATTTTCTAGCATCCATAATATTCTATGGTGAAATAAGTTTGTTTTGACATTTGGTGGATTTTAGTTTGTTTTGACGTTGGTTCTGTTATCTTCAGTTTTGCTTTTCCATGGACCCATTCGAATGGAGGATTCTAAATATCTTCATTGTCAACTGTAGAATTGAACTCCAGCAAAATAGAAGAGTAAATCCATTGGAAATTGAATTGGCTCCATGTATTTGCATAGGGAAATTGAAAAACGTATCAATTGTTAATTCATTTCAATAGATCACAGAGGTGACCTGCATAAAATAATGAACGGGATTCGAACGGTATAGGCTCGAGGCACACAAATCGTTACTGTGCAGTGACATCGCAGTCACGATTCAAGTCCCGGCTGCAAGAGTTCAATTAAAATTGTACGAAGCATCCCGAAAAGTGTCGGCGAATAAATTCCCGGTTCTCAATAAGCGAAGAATTGTGACGGGCAACACCAATGCAGTTTCGTAGGAATACGCCTGCATTATTGAGACCTCGCTTTAATATGCTTTTCAGCTAAATATTAGACGGGTTTGTATAATCGCATTTGATTCAAAAAATGAAAACGCCGACTAGAACTAATAAAAGTATCTCTGTCAAAATGGTTTCCAGCAGACAATGAAACGGGCGACAATAATATTGATGCTGTCGTTGAATTTCGGCAAACAGAATCATGTCATTCTGAGCCACGTCAGCGAGGAAAACTGGCTTCTGAACAAACAAACAAACAAAACGTCCCACGTTTCTATTTTTCCATGCAATTTCCGAACATGATCCTATTTTCCCATAGAAACCCTCTCCTTGGATCAATGCAGTTCAAAGTTTCATCGTCAGGAGCGCTGTATTTGCCGGTAGTTGGCTGTCCTGCTGAAATTTCTTACCAAGATCTTGCCACAATCTTGCAAAATATTACAAGATTTTCCACAAGCTTGTAAGATCTTGAAAGATCCTGCCTCAAGAACTGGTCCCAAGATTGTGACAAATCTTGTAATACATTGCAAGAGCTTGTTCAGATGTTACAAGACCTTGCAATAACTTGCAATGTCTTGCAAGAGTATGTGCAAATATCGTGCAAGATTTTGATTATATCTTGCAAGAGTATGTGCAAATACCGTGCAAGATTTGATAATATCTTATAATACCTTGCAAGATCTTGATAATATATTATAATGCCTTGCAAGAACTTGCAAGATCTTGACACAAATTGTCAGCAGGGTGCACGTTGCGCTCGGCCAGCGCAGATACCACCAAACGAGACACGAGTTTGCATTCTTGCTATGGCTGGCTGCGTTAGATCTCTATAGTGCCATGTGTGCTCCAATGGCTTGCTCTCCCATATTTATGCTTTTAGCCAACTCTTTTTTTTATATGCTCTCACAACACGCCTTTTAAGTCATACTATGGCCATTGAAAATGGTATGCATCACACGTTGGTGTAACAATGAGGCAAAATACACACTAATAATAACAACTTCTAATTTTTACGACACTTCTTTCCACGCAATAACAGCCAAGAATGCAACACCAAGTCGTAATTTATATTCTAAAGTGATTTCAGATTTGTTTCTCGCGGTCCGGTAACGAACATGTTTCTGTGTCTTTCAAAAGTCTTAAGTAATCTTAAGATCTAAATATCTAGGTATTAACTAATTGTAGCATCAGTCAGTGTCCGAAGGGAAATTAAAATCATCCTGAGAATGGGCATTTCCACTATATTTTGACACCTGATAAAACAGACCCTGAAGATGTTTAGCCCTCTCTGCCGAAACGTGGGATTAACAGGTCCTTTTCAGGACCGCAATCCTTTTAAAAAAGAGCACAAACCGAAGAACCACAACTACCAGACCATAAAATAGTTTTTATTGCTTACGAATCCTTACAGATAACAACAATCCCATCAAAAATATATTTTTCCTCATTGATGAAACATTTACTGCAAAATAAAACCAAGAATTTATTACTTTTGTGATTGCTGTTCGCTTTCGACCGTTTTCAAAATGTCTTTGCAGCGGATTTAATTTACTGTCAACAATTGCAAGTAATTCAATTGGAAAGACGGCGGCGCCTGTTTTCTCAGCTAATTCGCTGCCTGCTTGCCGGCGTAGCTTGTGTTTTCCACGCTGTTTTTCAGTGTGTAACGAGTTGTGATATTTTTTGTGTGTGTGTAAGCATCTCGAGAGTTTGCACAGATTTCAGATTTTTACAGGCCGATGGTTTTTCCCCGATGTCTTTTCGCGCAAGACACACAATAAAAACACTTTTACACTATAACATAACATCATCCAATTTGCCTCCTCCCCGCACCGACAAAGTTGTACCGTTTTAAACAACTTTACTTATTAAACATCACTCCCTAATTAACTTCCCCGCTCTGCGAGCCGAGCCGAGCCGAGCCTAGCCGAGCCGAGCCGAGAGAGATGGAGAGATAATATATTTACACAAACAGTTTGGGCGAATTTTTTTTTCCTACAATGAGCATCGCTCTTCCGAGAATGCGAACACAACTGGAATTAATCACATCCAACCAGAACCGTGGTTCCCCCCCCCCCCTCTCTCTCTCTCGGGCCCCGGGGCCCTTTCGCAGATATCTTCCAAAATGGCGGCTCGACGTACGTTCGCCTTTGACGGCAAATTATTAAAAACATTAGATTCGAACGCATGAACATTGAGTAATGGAAACATAGATCAGCGTCCACGTGAAAACGTACATCACATTAATAACATGAAATCATGTCTCTCAGAGGCAGTCTTCCATCTCTCTTTGCGAAATGCTTTGCAACCAGTCCCACTTATCTTGGTGCTGTTATTTTTCTCCTCGGTTTATTTATGAGGTATTTGCAGTAAAAATGATTGATGTGTAATAAATGTTACCCGTGGGGTATTCTAGAAATCTCAAACTATACATCAAGCACACTATTATTTCCTATACGTTCGTTTTATGAACCTAGTTTAATATACGTTTTTATGTTTTTTTTCCATCAATCCACTGAATCAACTATTTAAATCGGCAATCAGCCAAATCGCGTCCCACGACCAGTGTTTTATATGTATATAGAAGATTTCGATTAGCTATTTCAATAAATCTACATAAAAGTATTATTGTTTAACCTGAATTACGTTTACCGAGCGCGGTCGAAGTTAGCTCTATACCCGAGTGGATTCCACCTCGGCGAAGCCAGTCATTGATAAGAAAGCAACGCTCAAGCGGCATCGGGCAGACCAACCCCAACATTCTCGTGTTTACCATAAAATAATATTGCCTTTATTATCGACTGCGACTTTCGGCTGCTGTATGCTGTGCGTAATTTCGCTTCCAATTCAATTAAACGCGAATGTTTATGCCGACATGATCAATTCTCCTACTAGTACCAGCCGTGTGTGTGAGTATGTTTCATCACGAATTTATTTCTTCATGCGTTGGTACATTTTTTGAGAATTTTTCTTCAAATTTTGGAAACTTGCTATTTGTGACATTCTGTGGTCCTTGGAGGGGTTTTCGGGCCAGCCTGCCCAAAAATGGGCCCGTTTTTTGAACACATTTAATCGAAATTTTAAATTTTTTCCCCTACTCGAGTTTTCCACCTTGCAGAACTTTTCTTCCGATCTAGAATCCCAACAACCGTGTGTCGATTTGACCCTCGTTCACAGTATGTGCCTGGCATAGAAAAACATTGTCCCTCCAAAAAGCCAAAATGGACGCGTGAAAAGCCACGAGGAGTCGTAATTCGTCCACACTTTCCGTTACTACTCATAATTACAACGGAAACTTGACGAGACCGCGTTCTTAAATTTCTTAGACTCATCTCTACTATATCCCATCTTTAGCACTAGTTTTGAAACAATTTGAAGCATATGAAACGTCGGAAATTTATCATTCAAATACCAGTGTGAAATAGTTTTTTTCAAGACCGCATTCTCTTTGTCTGCTTCTAGGTGGTCTCGTTTCTGTGACTCCATTCACCTCCGACGACTAGGAAGACTTGAGAAGCACAGGACACCGGAAGAAGACCTACAACCGGATCAAAGATGGCGGCCTTTGTCGCCAAGCAGATGGTTGGCAACAAGCTGAGCGCCGTCAAAGGTAGGAACACTTCCTGATCCGTTCAAGTCCACGACTGTCTTAGCCACCAACCTAGCAAAAAACGGTGGTACCAAGACTCTTCGTAGAACTGACTTTGCAAGCAATTTTTTTTCATTTTCTTTTCATTGTGCGATACAAACTTAGAGCAAGTTACTGAATGCGAACGGTCGTGACGGAAGCCTCTTAGTACCAAAGTGAAAAGCTTCATTACCGCAGACGTGAAACAAGATTTCGTCCTCCGTTATATTAGCAGCTTCCCTCTCTTGCGCGAACGGCTGCGGCAATTCCATTAATCATTCTTTCACAAAGATGGCATAAGCCGGGCTTATCTGGCTCGAGACATTGATGGCACGGCACTGCGACAATCTTGAGTTAAACAGATCCATTTCTATGATAATGTCGCATTGAGGCTGCAGGATAATTACCTCAGACCCGGGGACGACGACGACGACGACGACGCTGACGATGAAGCGGAAGCGGAAGCTCTCTCACGGCCTGAGCTATAAGAAGCACCGGAAATATGTTCATATCGCTCGGCGACTTCAAATGGAAGCGCTGTTGAATTTCATGTGTTTGGGACGGTATGTTTTTTCTTCTGCACTCCTTTGTGCATGAGTTTTGGAGTTGATAAACTGAATCGTATGGATACACTTCAATTAGCCTAGGGGAGTATGTCCATAATTTAATAAGATAATACACTTTTCAGAACACATCTTTATGTGAAATCTTCATCTTTATTGAACGATATGTTTTTTCTTAAGCACTTCTTTGTGCATGAGTTTTGGAGTTGATAAACTGAATCATTCGGATACACTTAGATAAGCCTAGGGGAGTATGTCAATAATTGATGAGCGTAGCGAGCGAAGCGAAGTCATCAATTTCACTACTGCTAAAAAAAAGCACTTGTGTGTATTTTTATATTATTATATTATTCAAATAATTTATGAATATAATTGAACAAATCACTTAAATACGCAACGTGTTTACGTCTCGAAAAAGATATTTAAACTGTTCTTCGTGTAACACAGCACCTGGATTTACTAACAAGATTTATATCCGTCGTTTACATCTATCATCGTAGAGTTTCAAATGAAAACAGCAGCTCTAAATAAAAGTAGCAGTCGGTATACATTCATTCACAACATGCAGATCCAACAAATCTTTCCCATCCCACGCAATAGAAAATATACTTGCAGCGCGTTATGTACCACTCGTAGCAAATCTAGCTACACCACATCTCAGACATTTTTGCGGAGATTTCACTTTTATGACAGTCAACCATCTAGAATACAACTTGCGAGTGTGCGTGTGAGTGCGTGTATGTGTGTGTGTGAGTGCCAGAGTCTAGAAGCACGGCTCATGTCAACTGATTGAACAACAGAGCACAGTGGCGAACAGAGTATAGCTACGGATGTTCTGAAATTAAGGTCGAACGATCCATTTGCCCTACGAATATCTACCAAATAATTGTTTTCAGGCAAACAATAAGCGATATCCCCACCAAAATAGCTCACCTCCTAGGTAATATATCAGGCTTTCAAATTAAGCAAAGATAATTTTCGTGCTATGATTGGTTTGGCTTAATAACGCCCGTAACTATGGAAAGTATTAGTTTCCAAAGCAACCATAATTTTCCATAGTTACGGACATTAATAAGCTATACTTAACATAGCACAAAAATTATTCAAACGTTATTTGAATGTCTTATATAATACGTACGAGGTGAGCTATTTTGGTGGGGCTGTCACTAATAGTTTGCCTGAAAACAATTGCTATATAGATATTCGTTGGCCAAAGTGATCATTCCACCTTTAACTACGATGGTATTTTTAGAGTGGGATTTGTCGCGTCTAAAGCTGGGTTTAAATCGAGCAAAGTCAGTGACACGATGTCATCAACATTGGCTCTGCCACCAATTGGAGACTGAATTTGCATGACGTCATGTTCGCGACTCTGCAGTGAAGTCTCTGGTTGGTGGCAGAGCCAATGTTGATAACATCGTGTCGCTGACATTGCTAGATTTAAACCCAGCTTTACGATTTAGTTTGTGTTCTGGTTCGTGAAATCGAGCCTTATGTCGGGGAAATTCATTGCATGTGGAGGAGCCGGACACTGCTCTGCGGGCTGCGTCTAGGAGTTGAATGTGGAGGGGCCGGGCTCTGCTCTGTGGGCTGCGTCTAGGAGTTGTGTTTGGATGATCAATGTTCTGCTCTGCGGGCTGCGTCTAGGAGTTGTGTGTGGAAGAGCAGTGTTCTGCTCTGCGGGCTGCGTCTAGGAGTTGAATGTGGAGGAGCCGGGCTCTGCTCTGTGGGCTGCGTCTAGGAGTTGTGTTTGGATGAGCAATGTTCTGCTCTGCGGGCTGCGTCTAGGAGTTGAATGTGGAGGAGCCGGGCTCTGCTCTGTGGGCTGCGTCTAGGAGTTGTGTTTGGATGAGCAATGTTCTGCTCTGCGGGCTGCGTCTAGGAGTTGAGTGTGGAGGAGCCAGGCACTACCCTGTGGGCTGCGTCTAGGAGTTGAATGTGGAGGAGCCGGGCACTGCTCTGCGGGCTGCGTCTAGGAGTTGAGTGTGGGGGAGCAGTGTTCTGCTCTGCGGGCTGCGTCTAGGAGTTGAATGTGGAGGAGCCGGGCACTGCTCTGCGGGCTGCATCTAGGAGTTATTCCAAAGCAATTTATTTAGATATGGTTTCATTTTAGTTTATAACATACATACCAACTCTCTTAACACTTTGAGAGTGGAAATGGGTTTCCATTTTCTTACCTTGGACAATGTTAACCGTCACTTATCAACAGCAAAAAAAGTGTTTCATTGCAATGGGTTTTCTTCGAACCTCGAGCCATTATCTTTAACCTACATTCACTTACTTTTTTTTAAACCACTGTGCCAAGATATAAATTTGCGATCTATCGAAACTTGTTTTATCCACTGCGATAACAAAAAACAAACTGCTATCTTTATCTACAAGATATATAAGACTCGCGTAAACCAAATTAATTACGAGTCTCTTTCAAAATAAAACTAGTTCGTTTTAAGTTCAGTTCTCTTGCGCGTATATAAGAACGATACATACTCTTTTTAATTATAATCGGCAACGTTTGAAAATAGAGCGCTGCAAGGGAACCCGTTAACAATGGTACGGGGGCCCTCGCGAGCGATGCAGACACCGTCGAAAGGTAGCACGAAAAGAGACGAGTGGAAACCGCATTGCGCGGCAAAGACACTGAAGGAGACACAATATGAAATGATGTCGGCTACACGAAACCTGCATTACCGGATACTTGAAAGCCGACACGGCACACTGTTTGAAAATTATACCTCTGTGAGTGGGGGGGGGGGGACAAGAAGTGGAAACAAAATGGAAGGCCGTAATTTGCGCGCTGCGGTTGAAATGAAATATATTTTAGTTTACGCTCTTTTCAAAAGAGAATGAATCTACTTCAACATCAATGATGTTTGGCTTTATTTTTAAGGGCTGAAAATAAAAACGTGCCGTGTTGTTTCAAAATCTTATAATATGTAATGTTAGGTGGGTTACAAAATACTCACATGGTTATTTAAAAAAAGGTCACTATGTTTATTGCTGTCAACGTCATCAGGCTAATAAAAAAACCGGCGTTCCGTTAAAACAGTTACCGAGTGTAGATACATATTATGCATAAACGTATTCGTAAATAAAGCAGAGTTTTAAACGAGTCGTAGGTTAGGTACACATTCTAGCTGTGACCGTTGTCGCCCTGCCAAACAGAAATAATGAAATCAGTCTGGCGAACTGTGCCATGTCCTGCTGGCTACGAACATGCCGTGTCTAGTGCCACTGGAAAACCTTAATTTGATGAAGCGGTTTGCATTAGCCCAGACAGCGCTATATCATACGACGTTTCACGGGAAATTGGTGCACTGAACATTACATTTTACATTCGACTTTCACTCTGTACCCCCTGAATGCTTATTTGAATATTTGGACGCTTTGTTGTATTTGGCTGCTTGTGTGTAGAGGTACAAAAAGTAATTAACCATGTACAGAATAGTAATTTATTTCCTTCGTACTGTAGCAATAAATAACAGCTAATTTGGTTCACGTTGGAGATAACAGTTCAAAGGTAAAATTGTAAGCTACGATACCTAGTTGAGAATGTGCAGATAAATATGGACCGATCTTGTTTGCAAGAATAAGCTCTAGAGCTTACACATGTGTTGTGATACGACAATAATGAAGTGAGTAATATTTTGAAATCACAACATACAAGTTTTAATTTAAAATGATTACAAAAAGCATCAAAAAGATACGAATGCTTTTTCAGTTCACGAACTTCTTGCTCTGTGTTTTTCTTAAGAACACTCTTGGAATTGAGCAATGCTAGCGAATTGAATCTCTTGTTTTAATAAACTTGTTTGAGAGGACTTTAAGAACATTATTTCTCCGAAGTTTTCACGTGAATTTTTTGCCCATATATGATAATCTTTTTATTGCAATGAAGTCATCCAAGAAATGCACAGTTAAAACTTAAGAAGTAAGAGACTCAATTAACGGATATCAAATATTGACAGAAGACTTGAAAGATGAATTTTATCTCTAAAAAGGTGTATCTTAAGGATAAAACCAAGAGTCGGGCACAAACTAAGGATTCGATGAGCATGGCGAACCGATTTTCTTTAGAGCGATCATCGATGAACGGAAATATTTGCAGCAAACGTGAAAGTTTGAGAAAGTCTTTGGCAGAATGTGGGTTGTTTTGAAACTATATATATTTAATAGAATTACATGATTTCCTTGTTTATTTCCCTGATAGTAAATAAACAGCGTTTGGACAGATGTGGCAACAGTAGTTTTATAGAAGATGTTGAGTTTTAACAGATTCGATTGCGAATATTTTTTTAAATTAAATTTATCTATGTCATTGTACATCGTCTTTGACCACCATGTTATGAAATCAAGCCATAAACCCATTGCAGTGCCTATACTACTAACAACTAGCCTCAAAATTGCAATCAAAGGAGACTCAATGTTCTTAAATTTCTTAGATTCATGACTACATTCCAGTTCAAATCCCAGTTTGAAATAGTTTTTTTCATAGGCTCGATGTGATTTGACATAGAAATGCCTGCTACAACTCCATTTTGCTCGCAAAACTCAATTCGACTCGTACCGCCATTTTCATCGGGCAAAATATGCTAAATTACCCCCAAAGGTGCTTTTAATTTCAGCACAAAACACACAGTATATATAACCATAAAGAATATATCTCAGAAGAAAACAAACGGCAAGCAGCAAAAAAGTGGCAGCTTTTCATTTTCTGCGGCAGTTCATCTTTCTTGTGCAGGCGAGACACAATGAGCGCCGCCGAGCGAGTGGTATTCGGGTAATGAAGGAACCCGCCAACCCTTTCGGAGGCTATTATTACGTGCCAAAGTTGTTGGCAAACGGTACACACAGAGTCGGAGGAGGCTTCTAATGACAGTCACTTTGGGTCATAAGGTCATCTGGCCCTCGGCCCGGAATTAGAGTTCTTAATGATGGAGGGCGGGGGGTATGAGCTCGGTCAAAGCAACTCTCTGTTAATGATATAGAGCCTGGCCGGCGTGCTACTAGCATTACTCCTCTTAATGAGGTGCCTTCCCTCGCACTCGGCGTGGAGGGTGTGGCGGGGGGAGGGGGGGGGGGATTTGCATATCCTAGGAACGACCGGGCTTCTTAATTATTTCACACTATTTCCCCTGCATACATCTTTTCATTTTCAAACTGTCTGACAAAGTTCTACTACTGAGGCACGAGCTTTTGGGAGTGAAAACATATCTGGGCCTTGGCGTTTTCTGGTAGAGTTCATTTTCCTTGAACTGTGAATTCGATGGAGAACTAACCGGTTGGATTCTAAAAACTCTTGCATACATTGAGAATGGCATTAAAACGTGTATTTCCCAGGAATTCAAAACATTGAAAGCTATGTAGGCAAAAGACGGTATCTTTGATGAATATATAGATTTTTACTTTAAATAGTACTTCAGATAACCAATTTTAAAAATGGTTTATTTTTCAGCAAGGGCAAAAGTAAAGAAGAAAAAGTTGACTCATCTTTTAATTTAAACAATTAGTAAATTAATTAGTTTTGAAATGTGCACGTGTATAACTTTGAAATATTAGTTAGAGTTAGAATGTTAGAAGATCCATAAAGTTTACACAAAAAGAAAAATATCCTGAAGTGTTACATTTACGATCATACAATTAATATGCTTGGTCTTATTCTACTTTAAAGTTGTGCAAATTCTATACTATTTATCGTCATAAAGGGAAGATGTATGTAAAGTTTCACGCAATATAATTCCAAATACAAAGTAGGTACACGTATTGTGAACTTGCTGGGCGTACAACCGGCAAGCGGGTGAGCCAACTTTATTCCCAGTTCGTTGGCGGTACAAACGCAAGATAAATCGCTCGAAATGTGTTCGGGCCCGCCGGGGCAAACTCGTAAAAACTTTAAATAATGACCATAAAGTTGCACATTTTATTACAATAACGGATCTTGGCTTGTGCGGTGCGCAGCTAAGCGGCGCAGCCGAGGCACTTTAAACGTCCGGAGCTGTCGCTGAATTCTGCAAGACTTTTCATTTTCCTTTGCGCAATGCGAACAAAACCGGAGCAAGACTAAATACCCAACGAGTTTGATTTTTCCAGATCCGGATGCCATTTGAGTTGTTATCGTAATTTGGCTTATTTCGTAAGAAGTTCGCAAATTGATGTAATTCCTAATTGCTTGTACAAACGCGAGTGCAGATGCAGTTGACATGGAATTCAAACAGCGGAGAATGCACATAAAATCGAATATTTTTCGAATTAGTCGCGATTGAAGCAAGTTTGCTCAAGTGAGCTGCTGCAAAACACTCGGCGGAGGAGCCAGATCTGCTCTGCGGGATGCATCTAGGCGTAAATTAATTGGCAACGTTGTGGAACAGATATAAACAATTTGTTTTCATGAAAAACCTACCATACACAAGACATCTTGATTTGTTCTATACTTTTTTTAGTACTCGATTAATAATCCGGACGAGAAGCAATAATCACCACGCTTTAAGGGCTGCATTGAGAGGACCAAACTTTACTTTATTTCAATATTATTTAAATTGATCATCATCAATTTCGTACTAATTCTCTCATTATTCGAAAACTAATAACCATAATCGTGGATGAGCCAAGTTTGCTCTGTGGGCTGCATTCAGGGGCAAACGTTGACAATCCCTTTTGCGACTTTTGTTTACTAAAACATCCAAACCATTTCATAATTTGAAGGCCATCATGTAATTTTTGCCGTATTCTTCTAGCTTAGAAAATATATTACCTTCAGTGGATGAGCCAAGTTTCTAGAGTCACGTTGGTAATATAGTGTTTCACACATTTGAAATAAAATCTCGCTCGACCCCAAACCACCATCTCATTAACAGTAACAAGCACCAGCGAAAACCCCCGGCGCCCGCCAATGAAAAGGAGCCTCCATCGCCGCGTAAGCCGTTTCGCTCTCAGCACGCGCTGGCCTCGATCGCGAGTCACCGGACACCCGGGCCGAAGCCGAGTCTCGAACGCAGGACTTTCAGACCCCTCGACGACGCGCTCGCGTTTCACCCCCCCCCCCCTCCCCCCCAACTTCACGTCGTCGACTTCGTGCTCATTGCCGAATCGCTCTGCGTGGAATTGCAGCAACGAGCACTTCGAATTTTTGGTGGTGTAGCCAAAGATCCATGCGGAGACGTATTTTCTAAGGACTCTTGCAAAACATTGTTGAAGATGGCCTGAAGATGGCAGAGCGACCTCTGCTGTAACGTCGGATTAACAGGACCTTTTCAGGATCACAATCCTGTCAAAAAAGAGCAAAACCGAAAAACCACAACTTCTATCATACCATGGCGCTGAAAACCTGTTCAGAAATTGTTACATTTTGACGTTTCTTTGTGTATACATTTTTACAATCATAATGTTTGTAATGGAAAATAGTCACTTGGTCATAGATAACAACAAGGTCCATGGCCACAATACCAGAATTTTGAACAATATGCATGTAGAAATACGAAAATAATGGCTTGTTGACAAATACCCCATAAGAGCAGGCTCTCTTTTAGATAACAAACTGCCAGCTACGATAAAAAGCCAAAGACATGTCAATGTTAAGAGTGCTTCTCACAGTTAATCCTTTAACCCACAACTCCCATTTAAGCGTTAATGCAGAGGTCCAAGCGAACAGAAAAATGAACCCCTAAATATGTTCCAATCTTTAATTTTAAGATACCAGTAGATGAAGGAAGAGTATATCTAGTCAAGGATAACCACAAAATTTTGATATTTTCAAAAATGTGTATGGTGCAAACTTTCAAAAGTCGTATAAATGAGCTCATTTGTGCGATTTTTGAAAGTTTGCACCATACACATATTTTAAAATATCAAATTTTGGTGGTTATCCATGACTAGATATACTCTTCCTTCATCTACTGGCATCTTAAAATTAAAGATTGGAACATATTTAGGGGTTCATTTTTCTGTTCGCTTGGACCTCTGCATCAAACGTTTTGGAGGGGGTGTGGAGGACCCTTAAGTATATCTTAAAAGAATATTCACTTGGCAAGTGTTTTTAACATGTGACGGAATATTTTAATGACAAAGACTCTATATCCAATATCCTGTAAAATGATCAATTATGTGAAACAAAGATGCTATTATTGTTGTTATTATCAGACGACTGGCCATCGGCGCCCTGAGCGGGCTCGTACACGTGGAGAGGCGTTTCACACGCAAGATGCCGCACCATTTGTACGCCAGCGTTTGCCCTTCGCTTCACACGACAATGCCGGACGCGAGAAACAAATCTGCGACTACTTTAGCATAGACATAATGACACGAGTTGACATTCTTGACCGATGCTGGCTGCTATTGGCTGGATCTCTCGTGGCATAGGCTCTTTTGGGACTGGTTGCTATTGGCTGGATCTCTCTTGGCATGGGCTCTACTGGGACTGACTGGGTGTCGCACAATTGCTTCTGGTCAGTGGCCGAATATATATGCTTGCACAACTCGCCGTTTCAGACGTTTAAAATGGCCACTTGAGATGATATAAAACATTAATTCTCGGTTTACCAAGTTTTTAAGTTGAGATCCCAGCTATTAGTAACGAAAGAAATCAGCCAACCACATGCAGCAAATTACGTTTGTAACTTCTATTGTTGAGATCTCAAATAGAATGTGAAAAACTTGGTTACATTGAGCATTAGGTCTCCTTTTATAATTTAAAAATTCCCTTAGCTAATATATCTTCTCTTTTGATTGCGACGACCCTTGCCCATCATTTGAGGCTGGTCACGTTCATTGTTTCCAACAGTGTCGCCCCAAAATGCAAACCCGATTCGTATTTGCTATTCTAAAGCGACTGCAGATTTGTTCCTTCCGTCCCGGACAATCGCCTTAATGTTCAACAAGACGAGACCGGCCCGAAAGTTTCGCGCCCGAGGACGGCGCCCAACATTGCAACACTGCCGGCAATGTCGCAACTTTCGCGCGGCCCCCGAGAGTTTCCCGTGTCCAAGTTGTACCGCGCAATGTCTCGCCAATTCACAGTCGCTGTCGCCGGCAATAATATTCATTTCGCTACCCAACTAATTGGTATAATTAACAATTTAGCTACGGCGGGGGGGGGGGGGGGGCGGGGGCGAGGTCGCGAATTCGGACGTGTGCTAACGGACCCCCGTTAAGAAGGGCGGCGGGTTGTAAACGCAGTCCTAATGGCGCACCGGTGCCGGGGGCAGCGTGCGCATTGGTTTCATGTGGTAATGCTCAGAGTGCTGCAAAAGCGCCTCCATATGGAAATGAGATCCCCTGCCGGCGCTTCCGGCAGAGCAATTTCCGTCTGAGCTCCAGCTAATTATTACAATCAACTCAATTTAAGAAATTGTCGACAAGTGAACCCCATTTTAGTCGAGCAGTGTGAAATGCTTTCCAGGCTTTTTTCTTGTTTAATTCTCTTATTTTTTAGCTCTCTACCAGAGAATAATATGTGTGAATCAAAATGACGCCTTTGTGCTCGTCTATATATACGGCAGATTTCACGGGCGAGCGTGTACAGAGTTTTTCAACCATTGTTCTTTGCACTCCGTCACTTTTAAAACCCAGTTCTCGGGCGTCTTTCAGCCCCGACGCAGCGCCATTGTTTCTGGAAAGCCGGTGGTGGGAGGGTTGCTAGGACTACGTGTCTTTTGTGCATTTCTAAAAACTTTTTGATTTTATTATGCACCGTCAACTGCACACGGCGTTCACTGAAAGCGAGTATGGTGCATACTGTAATTGCACTCTCTTTCCCATTGTGTCTGACTATTCAAACCGTCGCAGCCTTCACAAGGGCACATTTCGTTGGCAGAAAGAAACTTCGTTTTCTGCCATTCGCATTTGAAGCTCACAAAATCAGCATCTCAAAATTACCAATCCGACCTCGTGAATAATGTTGGTTACGTCATGCTAATCAACGTACCTTTATAGTTGTTTGATCTACCAAAACATGTTCAAAAACATATTTAAATTGTGAAATATTCGGATCTCTAGGACTGACTTGATCACTGCAAACGACGGAATAAACAAAACTATGATTGTTTCGGTAGCGAGTCAAATATTTATCAGGACGCGCAGTTTCTAAAGACACATTAAACAAGATGTCCCCAAAAGCTGCCCAGTTTTCACCACACCTTTCGACGACAACGCTGATCCCTTGCCAAGTAACAAAGTTAGTTTTAATAACTCGCGTGGAGCGGCAGAGCAAAGGCAGCCGCCGCACTCTAATCTGTGTTTATCTGAGCATGGTTTCTACGAGAGATGCTCAAATTTCACTCGCACAATGTCTAACAGTGTCGCTTTCTCGCGGCCCTATGCATGAAGCCAACATTAAACAGACAGTGTATACCTATATATACACATAAACATACACAGTATATCCTTGACGCAAATTCGTTCACCATTATGCTAATTGCGTTATATGTACAAGACATGGGACAGAGATTTGACTTGTTTGTTGCCATAGTGACGGTTTTATACATTTCTGAACGAGCTCGCGCACGCTGCGAGCGGAAATTACATTTTTGGAACGGGGCATATATGTAGGGCGTAATACAAGATCAAATTTTAACAATTTCCAACGTCGCAGTACCTATATTAACGTGTTTTAAACTTTAAACAGTTGTGCGTATCTCTATGCTCGACGTAATTGAATGCTGTTGTTTCAGTCTCATTTATAATTGAATAATATCAGCGATATTTTGGTATTTTGGTAACTAGTATACCTATTCTATTACAAAATAAACGCTTTGCCGAAACCTGTTGGAAATTCTATTCGAGGCAAGCGAGTGTGCACGTGACTCATTGCCGCACAGCAACAAAAAACACACGCGCACGCACTCTAGTCTGAACGCCATCAACTATGAACGCTCTCCGCGGCACGCAGGTCACAGTGCGAAACAACACTGGCCTAATGTAATTGTATTTGGTTTGCAATTTCTCTGTATAAACCCCGTTTATAGTGTCAATCCCCGCTCGGCTCTCTGCGAGCCGGTGCACATAAACGTGTTTGCACCCTGCGCGTAATGTGACATCTCGTCGAGAGCTGCCTAAGAAAACATTACGTTGGCCACAAGGAGTTTATGTAGCGTGCGGCTGGCTCTTAAGTCATGTGTGTGTGTGTGTGTGTGTGTGTGTGTGTGTGTGTGTGTGTGAGTGTATAAAATAGTAAAGGTGCAATCATCCATTGTGCTCGCGTTTTGCAGTTTGCGGTCGGCGAAGGCGTGTGAATTTATTGGTCAGACCCAATGAGTAAAGCAAATACAATTTCCTGGAGTGCCTTGGCTCATTCTTTCGAGCCGGGTGGCTCGAGAGAAATGGCCAGGTCTTTCTAGAATAAATAGTGGTCGAGCGTTCGCGCTAAAACTCGATGCTAAATATATTTATAGATTGCGAATGTTGCCAGTGAAGAGTAGCGATTGGGGCGGGGGTCGGGGTGTTAAAGCTGGAATAAAACTAACATAAGGTGGTGACGAATGAACATCCAATAATGTAGGTGTGTAGATTCGGCAGCGTTCGAGAGCAAATGGCTTGGGGGGGTGTTGAGGGGATGCGGAAGGGGGGTTAGGGGATGGATTCAGGAAAAGCGGAATAGGTGAGTTCGTTTATCTGAAAATGTTTTCTATTGACTTAATCCGAGTGGCGCGAGTGTTTGCGAGGGGAAAACGCTTTCGAGAGGGCTCTCTTTTTAGCGAGTCGGGTACCTATCAAATATCCGGCGAGCGACGACTAACTCGGATATGCGAATAATGCTTTGTCGATTTCATTATAAAATGTAAAAGTAGCAAGTAGCGGGGGTGCTCTGTTGGCTACCGGGGATGTTGAAATGTTTTCTTAGTGTGTTCATTAGCATCCGATCGAGAGCTGGGTAAAAAAATTCGAAGTTTGAATATTATTTTAAACCTTTGCTCGGCGCTTCTCAAGAGGAAACTAAACGCTAGTGTTTTCGTCGTATACGCGGAGGTTCACGCGGGATCTTTCCCAGGCCAAAAATACCAACACAGAGATTTGAACAAGATAAATACACATGAAGTTGAAGGGTTGTTTGATGTCGGATGGTGTATTAGGTTATGTTACTTTAAAAAATTGCAGATGCGTGGATTATAAAAAGTGCCTAAATGGCTCTTGTACGGCATTTTTACGCAGTTGGTATGAAAAACGTATGCTGTACTTTTTATTAAAACCTACCATCCGACATCAATTGGTTCTTTCTCGGCGTTAGGGGTTTTTATCTAAATTTTTTCATTGATAATTGTTGCGTGAACCACGTGAGGTTTGAAAAGGGTATTTCATTATTTCTCTAATTTTTTATTTATTTCAATTATTGTGTGTTAAAACAGGAGAAAAAGGAAGATAACTTTTCCAGCTTAGTTTCTAGGCTTGCTTTCTAGATTGAAACTCAAACAAGGAAAACAAGTGGCACAAAATAACTCTGGATAAACTCGCCCGTCCAAGCTATAGGACTGCTGAAATAGAAGCCCACCGAGGAATTATATTGGAGGTTAAAATCGAGTTTCGATAAATCCATTAGAGAAGTGGAAAGTGGAATCGAACGATTTTCAAGTACGCATTTCGTAACAATATTTCCCCTAGAATTTTCCTTGGTGAAACATTTTGATGTAATCGGCATTTTTTCATAAATACCATGAAGTGGTTCAAAAGTCAGACTAGTCCTTCGATGGTACTCAAAAAATTTGTTCTTGCAATTTAGGTTCTTGCATACAAGGAACCTTGAATAATTTCTTCTACATCTATAAATTGTTCTGGCATCAGACTTTTAGTGGAATTCTCAATTGCATTTCTCCAAAAGAAGAATAAACTTCTAATGAAGTCGAGGTTTGATTCACTTTTTGAAGTATACTTACGACTTTAATTATCACTAACCAAAAGCGAAAAGCCAACAAAACAATCCCCCACATACCGATCACGAAATCCATCGCATCCCATTTCATTAGATTTTGACATCACCATACCAGCAACACAGCTCGTGAGCGCGCCAGTATAACCCACTGGGTCAAACAGCCGAGGGGGCACGGATTTAATGAGCATCCCGACCAGAGTGGCATTGCCCGAAAAAGGCCGCAACATCCCCCGCACATCTGCCGCATCCACTTCCACCCCTGCGACCCCTGCACGCGTCCCTTTCGAAGCAACCCGTGGGGCGCGCGTTTTGATTTGATAATGGCCTCACACCGCCCCGCGAATCTTGGCGCACCGCGTTCGGACCTCGGCCAAACCCCTGGACGGTTTTGGAGCTGCGTCTGATTTCGGTCCCGCAAAGATAGCCATGTGTGGTGCGGGCACGAAATACAAGTCGCGTTCGGTGCTGGGCCGTGCTCTCCGGTCACGAGGGATGTGTATTGTGCGCAACGTACAAGCGGCGACCAAATGTACTGAACCTGCGGTGACAAGGCAAACACAAATTTAATATGCTCTTTCATGGAAAACATGCTTTCGAAACTATAGTTTTTGAGTTCTCAAGAAACTTCTTACTTTTGTTCAGAAAGTTCTGCATCTAGTTGAAAGTAAGTTCATTGCTGGTTGATGTAATTTATGCGATCAACTTTCTCATTCTGTTAATTCGATTATTCAAATGAAGATGCATTAATCTAAAAAAATGTATATAGCATAATTGTTTGAGAAATACTTTCGTCTAAAAAACTTTAAAAGTTTGGTGAAGTAGTTCGCAAATATCCAAACTTATGTGTAGGTACCCAAATTTACATTGATCTCTTACGAGTCTAACATTACACTTTTATTTAATAAGAGAGAAAGTGCCTAACTTTCCACGCCCTACAGTTATATACGAATTGCGTGCCGATACAGCGAAACATTCTCTGCAAATTGTCGCAGCCAGACGAAACAAAGCGCTTTGCCTCCCCGCTCACTTGACAGCAGAAACTCTTCTTGCACAACTTTCCAACCCCGTCACAGACAATGCCTTCTCGCGAGCGAGGACCCAGCAGTTCCCAAAGTGAGCATCCGCGTGCAGTGCAGCTGTCTTTGGACATTGCC
Organism: Nemoura dubitans; assembly: GCA_921293005.1. Classification (NCBI taxonomy): domain Eukaryota; kingdom Metazoa; phylum Arthropoda; class Insecta; order Plecoptera; family Nemouridae; genus Nemoura; species Nemoura dubitans. The sequence continues at coordinate 44,331,010 of OV121076.1, forward strand.
CCAAAGCACAGACATGACTTTGCCAGAGTCTGCCTTTGTCTCTCTCAGCGGGACCCCACCTTAACGGCCAAACGCACACAAGATGCGTCCCTTTGTCGATCTGATAAGCAATGTTATAATAGTCTTCTCGAGCCTTCACTGCCACAACACATTGCCATCAAGCGAAACTTGCCACACAGAAACTATCCCCCTCCGCAAGCTTCCATTTCCCAAATTTATATCCTTTTTTCCTGTTTGTTGATAAGGATATTTCCTCGAGGCCTAGTCGTGGTACCGCCCGTCGCGAACTATTTATTTCACCATTTCCTGGCTTGTTACACGCGTGCGGAGGACGGCGCCCCACGTCGCAGCTCACCGTTTGTCGCCGGGCAGATGTTCGCGACGTCATTGCGCGCGACGCCGACGCCGGTGCCGAGTATTTGAAATTGCCTCCTGCGAGTTTTCGGATTTCGGACCGCAATGGGTCGCAAATTCACACCGCCAGTGGTCGTCACGTCCGTTTCGCGGCCCTCACGAAAAGCCTCCGAAGGCTTACCGAGCAGTCGACATACGAAAAGGGCATCGTATAACGTTAGCAGAGAACCTTATATATATATATATATATATATATATATATATATATATATATATATATATATATATATATATATATATATATATATATATATATATATATATATATATATATATATATATATATATATATATTGAAAGCGTTAGTTCGTACAGTCGTTCTTCATAATCTTTCTCGTATCTGCACATGAAGAGATTCCTTGATTTTTTCCCCTCTTTTTCTTTCCTGTTACTATAAGCCATCGCTCGTGAGTTTTGTCACGTATTGCAGTTCGTTTTTTCTCGATATTTCCATTGGAAATGTGGAAAAGAGTAACGGTTTGTCGAGCGCGCTCGCTGGAAACGAACCCGCGACCGAAGGCAAGGCTCCGACTGCCGACGCTGATAGTTAGCGTTTGCGAATGCTGCTCGTTCCTCCTGCTGTCTTTCCGCGCCTATAATTTATTGAAATAATCCGTTTAGCAAATACAGACGTGCGCTGCTCGCTGGCAGACGCTTCGAAGTATCGCCGAAGTGGCCCCGATCGCGGTGTAATTGAATTCTAGTTTGCGTGGCGAGAGCACAACGTATGGTTCCGGGGTTTCACGCCACTAGTGTAGCGCTCATTACCAACCGAAGCAGGATCATTATGTTATATCGCCGCTCAGAAAATGTCCAATCATAAAATCGTATTTTGCTATTCAGCTGCGTGTCTTTTGCCTATTAACGATGGTACTACGTCTGGGTCCTACCAATATCCTCTTGCCGAAATGAGAAAATTTGTTTAATTACATCATAGGACGTCGAAAATGTAGATATATATCAAATGTCTTAAATTTGATATCTATAACATTTTTAAATTTTAGAAAAACATATATTTACGAGAAATTTATATACATTTTATGCTACTTTTCCCATAATCGGCTCAAATTCCCTCTCTCTATCTCCCATTATCTACTTATATTTTTCTGATCTGGCAACATTTTGGTCACTTTGGGTTATTTTGGATCATTGCATTAGAACATGCTTGAATATGTTTCGCATACTGCTATCCCCTCAACGCCTTCAAAACAGGCTGCATATGTATGTTCAGCTGGCGTTACAACTAGCAATGTCAACGACACGATGTCATCAACATAGGCTCTGCCACCAATCAGAGACTCCATGGCAGAGTTGCGAACATGACGTCATGCACATCCAGAGTCTCTGATTGGTGGCAGAGCCGATATTGATGACATCGTGTCACGGACATTGCTTGCTGTAAACCCAGTCTTATTCCCAAGCACTGACGTCGCCCAACACATTCACCTCGCTGCCCCGTTTCTCTTTACTCCATTCAAAGTAAACGCGCCGCGGAGCCCTAGAGAAAATTACGCGTCTCTGCAGAGCCCGTCCCAAATCCCGCGTCGAAGCAGCTACTGTAGCGCTAGCGCTGCGTATTTTATCGCGTTAATTTAAGCACCGTAGCTCCAGCTATTCTAGGCTCAGTTAAGCGAAGCAAGCCATGGGCTTAACTGATTTACTCTACTCGTATGCAGTAAAGCGGCATAACGTATTTAGATGATGATATGCCTTGTGAGAAAGACCGAAGTCAATATTCTTTATGGGAAACCAGTCTTGTGCTACATGGAAGAAAGGTGGGTTTTATCATGCATATATGGAGTGAGAAGCAATAAGTTACCGTCCCGATCGGAGACATGCATTATTTCGTGCTCCATGCATATTGTGCTTCGGCGTGTGTAGTAAATTACTCGAAAATCGCTTTTCTGCATCATTGATTAAGTTTTAGAAAAGCAAACTGCGAACTATGTGCAAAGTTTTCTGCTTGTTCTTCCATATTGGCGCGCTATGCTGACGCTGAAGAAGAATTATCTATGATCTGAGCATATTATTAATGCGTTTACATTATACAATGTGGCTGTGATGCTAAAGGCAACATGTTATATGAGGGCTATTAAATCATGTAATGGGCAAATAAACCGTGATGATGATCAATAAATGACTCATCGTATAATATGATGATCACGCACGTGTACCCATTTTCCAGTGTATAGCCATGCGGTAGGTATATATTAGTCGGTTTTATGCTCGTTGACTTCAATATTCATAGCCCCTGTTCTCTTGACATAACACTGTGAAAACGAGTCCGTATTATCCTTTGTCTCTGAAAATAAACCGGCTTTTTTGCTTTTCATATATCCAATCTGCATTCCAATGTTTTTTCCCCCAGCGATTCTACCTGCGTAGTGAATGAAGAGCACTTAAATGTACCACGCAAAAGTATATTGACTCTAAACTTTGACGATAATACATACTTTTAATCGAAAAATATACAATTTTTAAAGACAAAAATGTACAAACCATTTTATCGCTCGGACTTTAGCGTATAGCGAAAATAATATAAGCCAACATGTAAATTCAAAATTTTAAACGCCGCGTTCACATCCACAAGAGTAATCCACGGTGCACAGTCATTCTCGGCAGTTTGCCGGCGCTGTGGACCAAATCCTTTTGTCTCCTAATACCTTATAATCTCTTCCAAGTGAATACGGGGCGCCGGGAGTGTTTTTGTGGGGAGGGGGGGGGTGGGGAGGGGGTGGAAATTTGTGCATTATTTTGCAGGCCCGCGCGGCTGCCGCTTTGCCAACGTTAGTGTTGTAACAAGTTCGAAGAGTTAGTGCCGAGTTTGCCCGCACTGCCTGGCGCTGCTCGCTGCTGCGAGGATTACCAAGTTGAAGAACAACAATAACATTGCCAACACTATAAACATCGAGGTGCCGGCAGAATTTGCCGATCTCAAATCCACCGACCTCTGGATAGAGAGGCTTTACTTGGCGGAGAGTGGCCATGCTTGAAACCGTTTTTGGACGCCATTAATCGTCCAAATGAAATGAATGCCTACATTATGGCGATTGCAAAATGTGACACTAGAAAATCATTATCATAACTTCAATTTTGCCTGCAGTTAAGCTTATATTTAGCCCAAATCAGTGTATAGTTTCCAGGTGGCAGCCAGGAGTTTGGACAAAAAATGGCGTCCATGCGATTCATTGGCCGCTCTCTGCCAACTAAAGCCTCTCTACCTCTAGATATTCGGAGCTACCAACCTCGAAACCTCTTGCGCGCTCATCAAACTGAAACCCACGCAGTGTTACCAATCAACGAATGTAAATTATTGAAATTAGCTGAGCTGAATTTAAAAGCGCAGCAAAAACAGTTCAAAGTTAAGTAGCGAATTCTGTGGCTGTTTTTTGCCGGAGATATTCACCGTGTGTACATTGTTTGTTTCACGGGGATAGAGTTTAGAAAGTTGCGTCGTAAAAACCGCAAACGTGATTCGATTCGGTAAATGGTATACGCAATTTTTTTTTCGCTACGCCAACTTGTAGTTTTATTTTCCATCTCCCTTCCCCCATCATTTTGTTGTTGTTGTAATAGGCCCGTTTCCAAAAGTGAAACTCTCGTCCTTATTGATGTGCTGTGCTCGGCAAAACATATTCGTGTTTGGCATCAATTTTGCCGTCCGCCGAGCTGTAGCTGTAATCGAAAAGGGTGATGAGGAAATGATTACCTACCTCAATGCCGGGCCGTCGCGTGCTACAGAATTGATGCGGGCACGAGCACAAACGTGATTGAACGGTTCGTGCGCGGCAAATCACGGCGCCTCCACTTTGGCGGGCCCTCGTAATGCTTCATAACAAAGAGCAGCGCTTGGAAGATCCAGAAACATATTCGAGATCATGTAAATTGCAAACATAGTCCAATGATAGCCTAATTGCTTGTAAAACGCTTTTCCAACGCTGTGGCCTCCTCAGGGCTGGGCCCGTCGGAGCCCGAAACGCTCTGAGAGGCCGAGAACGAGACGGATTCGCAATACACACTGCGCTTTGGAGCCCTCAGGGCTGGGCCCGTCGGAGCCCGAAACGCTCTGAGAGGCCGAGAACGAGACGAATTCGCATTACACACTGCGCTTTGGAGCCCTCAGGGCTGGGCCCGTCGGAGCCCGAAACGCTCTGAGAGGCCGAGAACGAGACGGATTCGCAATACACACTGCGCTTTGGAGCCCTCAGGGCTGGGCCCGTCGGAGCCCGAAACGCTCTGAGAGGCCGAGAACGAGACGAATTCGCATTACACACTGCGGTTTGGAGCCCTCAGGGCTGGGCCCATCCGCTCTGAGAGGCCGAGAACGAGACGAATCTGACGGGCTCAGCCCAAGGGGTCGAAAGCGTAGGTGCATGTATTGGTTATAATGGCAGATTCAATCACTTTTTATAACTCTTGGCCTAGACACGTTGGTTCTCTGGAGCGAATGGGTTTCATTGCATACTAGTTGCTGTTGCCACAACAAAATTAACTCTACTCCGATCATCTATCATCCATCATCTATCATCTATCATCGACTCGATCATCTATCACAGAAATGATAAAATGAAGAACCCTTACCTGCAGGCAACTGTTTTGTGGCTAGCAAAATATGGCATTGTTGCCATATTGGCTGGGTTATGCCATAACACCAAAATGGTGTTAAAGTCAAATACGAAAGTCGGCATAACCCAGCAGTAGAATGGACTACCCCATAAGACTAATTTGCATAATCTCAAGGTCATCCCGGATAGGACAGCTACCCCCACTCAAGGTCGTTTTGTAAGTGGTTTTTCATGTAAGCTGTCAATCATAGTTTGCATAGTAATTAGTATATAAATTACCCAAGTGGATAATGATAATTGAATAATGTATGATAGAAATGTAAAAAAATTAGCATATATAAATTCATCCCAAGAAGCCTTTTGATTAATAAAATGAGATAATTTCGTCCTGAAGCCCCCCCGGCGGCGGCGGCGTGGTGTCGGCGGCGTCGGCCCGGGGGTGCCCCCCGGGCGGCGGCGTCACGGGGGGGGGGAGGGGGGCGGCGTCGGCCCGGGGGTGCCCCCCGGGCGGCGGCGTCACGGGGGGGAGGGGGGCGGCGTCGGCCCGGGGGTGCCCCCCGGGCGGCGGCGTCACGGGGGGGAGGGGGGCGGCGGCGTCACGAGGGGAGGGGGGGGGGGGGGGGGGGGGGGGGGGGGGGGGGGGGGCGGCGGCGTCACGAGGGATGGAGGCGGCGGCGAAGGACTCATCGAAAACATGTCTGTACATGCCTATAATGCGAGTCCCTTTGTCTGAAATAGGGCAAATATAGTCCCCTGTTTGTTTATCTGGGAGGAATATTCTATTAATTGGGGAGAGGTATTGCGACGGGCTGGGGATAGGGAGTTGTGTTTTTTGATTTTGCATACAATAAAAAAACGTATTTTCATGGTGAAAAATAATAAGATATTATGTTTATTATTCAGAACTTATATACTAATACATGTTTGAGTGCTAAATAAAAAGTGAATAAAAAGAAACATCGACAACATGTCTGTACTTGATTTTTGGCCTATGAGGCCACACATTTTTTTCTCAAACAAGACTGGGTTTGTATGTCTTGTAGCAGCCCATATTATGTGTATAGTCAACGAATTTAACAAAGTCTCTGTATATCTTGTCAAAGCCAATTTCCTGCAGAATAACTTCAGAACCAAAACTAGGCATATTGAACTCGATGTCGCCACTGAAAATATGCCCCACGGTGTTTCTATAATAGTCTCTAATGCTATCTTGAGGTATTTGTCCTGGAGCATGGAATGGATGCTGTTTATCCATAAGTGTATACAATAACACGGTGTATCGCTCGACGATTTTAGGTTGATAATTTTCAGTGTACTGCGACCACAGGTTAGCGATTCCCGCTTCCATTTCAAAAATGCGCGAAATCGTAGATTCACCTAGATACGCAACTTGAAAGTCGTCGTGACAGTTCAGAACTTTAATCAGCTTGACTGACGCACACGGTGTAAACGTCACAGCCTGGAGACTATGAGTCCCTTTGCTGACTATTTTATGAGAGAAGCCAGTTTTTTTCGAATCGTAAAGTTCTTTCGCCATCTTTTTCAACTCACTGTAAAACGCGTACCATTCTTCCACTTCGAAATGAATACATTGTCCCTTTGCAGACCGGATAGTCAGCGTCGGCACAAACGCAAAGTCCGAAAAGTTCAATGCAAACACCAGGCGCTTCGATTGAGAGTTGTTAAGGTTTATCGAGCGTTGAAGCAGACCGTAGTATGCTTCAGATTTGTAGCCACACGATTTAGCACCACGTAGATTTGATAAAAGTGATGTGCACTCGTTGTCCAAGACGGGTAGTTTCACGCGTTGAGACTCCATAGTTCACGAAAGCTGGGTGCTGACTGAGGGTTGATTCACGGGTCAACCTTTTATATCTTCAGCTTCCCCCACTACTACTCTTGAGAGGTGCACCCCACTACAACACCTGAGAGGTGCACACCCGTCGTCAACACGTCGAAGCCTGTTTTATGTATCGAAGTCGTACATTCTACTTATACATAGCACAACAACACTGGTTTACAATTCTTGAATTAAATCTAGATTTAGTACATTTACCAAAATGATTCAAATACATTTGTTTAACCAACTTATCATTAAAACTAGGTTGATTACGTTCAAAAAGTGATAGAAAATAGTCCATACTAAAACCACGGGCTTTATAGGCTAGAAACATGACACAGTAGTGACCACAGACTGTGGACGTAAAACCCTGAAGAGACATGTTATTGTTAGACCATGATTTACAAGCACGAGTAAGAAAACACCTATGTTCTGGAATTATAGGTTGACTACCAAACGAGTCAAAGAACTCACAATGACCGTCGGAATCTATATGAAATGCAACCCAATGAGATCCAGGCAAAGACTGTACATCGGTGTTAGCTATGAACGAGGCAGGCCAATTTAAAACAGAGGGTATTGTATCAGCAGCGTAAACACCAATGTGCCCCGTTTTACAAAAGTTATCACTAGCAAGTGAATTAAGTATTTCTAAACTGTTCATCTTCTCAACAACAACGGGTTCGTTCAGAACTAGCAGTACTGTCTGTTTTATTTCCTATAAAAGGACACCTATTATTCCAACGTTTATGCTGTTCGTAAGGGTCATCACCTCTGACCCACTCTTCCAACACAAGATTACAATACACGCAAACAGTGCGATCCAATTCAAACATAAAATAAAACCCTGTTTTGGCCAGTTCATCAAAACTAACGTTTACATGAGGGAACGATTTAAAGGTTTCGAGTCTCACTTCAAATTTCGACAAGTTTGTTTTTGATCCATTAGCACGACACCATGCTGCCAAGAGGTTGGCCACTGTATGAGTGTTTAAATCCTCTTCGTCGATCTTTAATGCATTGATCCGAGGACATTTGAGATCTTGCAGATCAATGACGTGGCGATTTATGATTCGACTTAAAATTTTAGAGTTGTCTTTACCGTAAGTGTAGATAATCTGATGATTACCAACATCTCGCTTCACATTAGTTGCAACGTCTTCACGAAAAATCTTCATTTTGTGAACAATTGTAGTGCCTTCTTGATGTAAGTTACTATGTTTAAAATAGAAATTATTCGTGGCGTCTTGATAATTCATGTAATCAACCACTGTATAATGATTACACTTTGCATGATCAAGTCCTACATACGAAAACTCTGTACACTGACTCACATTAACAGAGTCAAAGTAAATAACACAACACGACATGATGCTGATGAAAAGCAAAGTTTAGTAAGCGAAACACCTAGCGACGATTAAAGCGAGACAACCAAAGACGATGCGAAGCGAACACAGACTGCAGAGGACGAGCAGCCTAGCACCCTCCTGAGCTAGAGTTGTAAAGGTGCCCTGCACGGCCATCAGCAAGGTGCATGTTCAAACAGGTCTGAACCGATCAGTTGGTATAATCCAGGATAACATTGCGATCACGCGTTACCTCGACGAGATTGTCAAATTCGGCGTACACGATAATGTCAACTGCTGCAGTTAGAGCTGCTGCGAAACGAACTTCAAGACGAACCGTACTGCTGCGTTGCAGAGTCCAATGATCTTCATTAGCACTGAGATCAGGTGTTGTATCAAATGCTGTCAGACAGTAACCGTTCGGATATTCCTCACGGCTGATGCAAAGTCCCCTATTACCATAGTGAATACCTGTGCCCGTGAAGAGCGTAGAGTACGAATCAATATAACTATTGTTGGCGAAATCAGGTTGTAGAGGCTTACAGGGTTTCGGTTGACCATCAATGAATAAAGCCATATAATTGTGCCCAAAGTTTTGGAAATTAAAGGGATTCGTCGCCAAGCTCCCGTTCGACGCTGCGTTCGACACGAATCCTATGATAACACGCTTAGGTGTCTGACCCATATACAGATTATCGACAGTTTTGCTCTGAAGACCTGTAGGTATGGTTACAATCTTGATATCATTGCGTGTGATAGGGTATTTTGCCGTTGTTTTCTCCAGAATGCGATTGTGAGCCATAAGAATAGACGGGTTGACTTGCACTTTGCGAACAGATAACGATGCTTCGATTATGGTGGACTTTACGTCAGGCACAGCGCTCATGAGATTAAACAGATCCTTGGAACGGACCAACTTAACTTTCAAGTCAACGCCATTGAGCATAAGTCTGTCCTGATTGAACAGGTCCGAGTGAATATTACCTACAAGATCAACCGTGCGGCTTTTGTCAGTAAAACTTTTCCTCTTTGATAAACCCGAGACGTTGCCTTCGAGGTCATCCATAAAACCTGCCTTGTCTTTATAAAACAAACGTGTTGTCTGATGCGAAAACATAGCATCCTTTCCATAATTAAGAATACCTTCTATATAGGCTCTATAAGGGTACGTGTGTGAGGGTGAAGATACAGGTTTATCGCTTAGAGAAACGCCAACATGATCGAAAAGACTGTGCAGATAGTTATTGATAGGACCAACATTTACCCCGGCTTCTAGATCTGCGCCGTTTCGAGCAGTGATTTTAACTTTTATACTGAGCAGAGTTTGAGCCAGGTCAAGATATTCAGCACCACGACTTGGAATAAAAAACTCAATGGGTACAGCATCACTGAGAGATGCAATTGGTTGATATGTTACCCAATCACCTCGTTCGTAATTAGTTTCAGTAGGAGGTAAACTGAATAGATCCAGTTCGGATTTCATAGACTCACAAGAATGCGCATGTAGAAACGACATGATTTTTACGAAAAAATATCCCTGAGAGTTCGAACAATCTTCTTTTTCTTCCTTTTCGTGTTTTTTGTAACAGTTTTTTTCTTGATATTCTTCTTCTTCTTCTTCGTATTCTTCTTCCGCTTCTTCGTATTTTTCTTGCGCTCAAATTTTCGCTTGATGTACGTCCGAATCCTCTTAGCTTTACCTCCAGACTGATCATCGCAGCGTCGTTTGATTCCTTTTAACCTGCCGTTCCCTGACATTCGAGAAACACCCGCCGCCGCTCTGGTGTGAAGGGCATGACCTGCCTCTTTGAGACGTTCTTTAAAAACCTGCCTAGCAGGTTTATCGGCCGATAAGTCACCAAGAATATTAACTCCGGCCCTAAGAGCCTCCTGACCAACAGCCCTAGCGCCAGATTTGAATAGGGGCATTGCCATCCTAAGAAGGCCCTTTAGAAAACTACCTATACCACCGTGACCTCTCTGATATCTAGAACCACGAAAGACGTTCACACCATTACCCGACTGAGCGAGGTAATACCTTGTATACTTTTCCAAATCAGCCATTACTGATAGTCGAAACGTCCTCTAGCACGACGACGAAAGTGTAGTGTAACGGCCGAGTGTCCGCCGAGAAATGGGATCAGAGTCCCAGTGTTATCTCTTAAATCTATTTCCACCGTCGAAAAACTCTGCTTCATTAAAGGAACGTATTGTAAAGAGACAAAACTCTTTGAAACATTTTCACCAAACGTGTATTTGTTGAAATCTGTGTTTACCATACGTATTATGGGTGCAAGTGTATCACCAATAATTTGTGGTTCAACCAGATCGCAATACACGTAAATATGGGTTATTTGGGACGATGATTTTAATGATTGTTCGTATATCAAAGATCCACTTACAACAACGGTTGTTTTCTCAGCTGTATGCTCATTGTCTGTGTCATACTTGTTGTAACACGAATATGGAAAGTGAATTTCCGTTAGAGCCATCTCCCAGAAACCATCCAGGGTTATAGTATTTTGAAGTTGAGTTGTATAATGGGAAACAGTGTTATTTTTAAATCTATCCATAGAACTGTTACTAGGTAACAAAATGTGAAACGAATCAGACATTTTTGCTGACCTCAGATTCAAGAATCCAACTGTTAAACTTTGCAGGGTAACCTACCCACTTGACCAACACTTCACGTCTAACACCTCGACCTCTTGTGTCAACGATTTTATCTATTTTAAAACTATCTTTAGGATTGTAACCAACTTTTTGTACCTCTTTGTCATAAAATGTACCTTCGATATCTTCACCCAGTAAATCCCTAATTCTATACACACGAGGTATCCTCTTTAAAACGGTGGTTACTAAAAATACCTCATCAGACCAATTTTGTTCATAGCCTTTTTCAAAATTAAGTTTTTCGTTGCTTATCCGTACATGATCGCCCACCAGCAATGGCTTTTTCTGTGAAGAAAAAGTTTTAAACTTATCGTTGGTGTTATGCCATACTAAACGTATATTGCTTTCGTTTACTGCAGACGGTGACATACGTATAGTTGCATGTTTAGTGTTATTATAAGCCTTAACAAGTTTAGGTAAGATTCCCACATATCGATGGGTATTCCGTTGTGTAAAATATTTCCACATTCTAGTTTTTAATGTACGATTAAGTCTTTCAACAATACACGCCTTAATGTCAGGATTGTTAGTGTAATAGTAGCCAACATCATTGTTTTTAAGGAAAGATTGAAATGTTGAATTGATAAACTCTTTCCCTTTATCAGTTTGTATATGTAAAGGTTTACGACCACTAGATTCAAATATGTTCTTAAAAGCATTCGATATTTCAACACCTGTTTTACGATATAGGGGTACAGCCCAGGCAAATTTACTAAATACGTCAATTATTGTAAGAATGTATATGTATCCATCGTTATCTTTGCTCAAGCTCTTCAAGTCATTTAAATCAGCCTGCCAAAGATCATCAATGTTTGTGACTGTAAAGTGATTTCGCTTAAAACGTTTACGAAGAGGCCTATGCAGAGTGTATGCGTTTTGCGATTCTAGCCACTTCTTTATGTTTATTTTAGGTATACTTTTGTTTAAGGCTTTCCATAATTTGTCGAGGGTAGAAAAACCAGCCGGATGGGCTGGATCATTGAATATTTTTGCTAAACGTTTAGAATCTTTCGATTTCATTATTTAAAATTTAAAAGAATCCCAACTTATGGTATTAGAGTTAGAGCCCGAAGGAGAAAATTTTTCACTTGCACTAGCGTTAAACGATGTGTTGCGACTCATGTGCCTATCACGAATGAAGTCTTTACGTCTGATGTTGGATATAAGTTCGGTAGGCATATTGATATCACCTAGAGCTGTTGTAAAATCACGCCAACCAATAGGACTTCCTAGCCTACGATTACGAACACTGTCAGAAATCAAATCAGTTATCGATGAACCATCAATTTTTCTACCTCTAATACTAACGACGCCCATGTTGTCCCACGTTATAATGCCCGAGGTAATTAAACGGTCAAACATTAGCGAGCCCTTTTCTTTTGACATTTTAGGCAGAGCTGCAATCGTAAGGGCTTTTATATTTTGATTATCGTTGTCTGAAACATCTCTATCAGAGTGTTCTGCAGTATTGTGAAACTCAACAGACAAGGGTTTGCGTGCCTCCGAAGCAAAGTGAAAGAATCTTTGCATGACCTTATATAATTTATGTAATTTATCTCGATCACCCATGTCTGTTGAGTTTAAAATTCGAGACATTTCATCTCCAGTGTCGGACTTGGCGTCGGTAAGAGGTGTTGTTGACTGTTTAAAACGTTCGACCGTTTCAGGATCGACAAGAAGCATTTTCTTTGTCCTTTCCATAATATCTAACTTAGTATATTACCAAGAAGAGCACTCAGCAAAGGACCGAGAACGAGCGGCAAAAAAGCACCACCACGCTGGACGAATATTTTTTTCTTCTTCTGCCAAGTGCTACCTTTACGAGCAATATTTCGGAGGGTCTTCCTATATCGACTCAATTTTGTCTTCTGACTCCTTTTCAAAGGAACAGCTCCTCTTAAAGTATTATGAACGACTTCACAAAGACACTTAATGAGACCGCAATCAGCTGCTTTCAAAATAGATTTACGTTTACTAGGAGAAGCTTTATTTAATTCTTTCAGGACACTATGATGCTCCTTGATAGCTCGAGGCATCGTGAACAAATGATTACAAATTTAAAAGAAACTCTGTTTTTATAACAATTTTCTTGGGAATGTAGACAATAGTACAACCGTCTGAAGGAAATATTTTCGTTCGTAGCCTGTGTGTGTCAGGCGTGCACTGTTTGAAATCAAATAAGAGATACCCATGAGGTTCGTGAGTAGCATCTGCAAATGCTTCCTCCACATGCTTGGGGTCTTGTGGATAGACCTGTCTAGACAAGTGGGATATTTGAGCTCTGTCTCGAGGATTTTTGAACATAACAACGTAGTGTGAATTTAAAGACATGTCCCTGCTACCTTTACCCTGATGGAACAGGTTCTGCGTTATAAACATCACACTGAGTGATCTATGGTGGGATCCTTTTGAGAATAAGTCTACGATTCTACCGTCAGCTTCGCGCATCATATCGTCAATGATAACAACTCTTGCGCCTGTGTTTGGCCTGATAGTCGTAGCATCAATTAAGCCTTCATGAAATCTTACTCTCTTGTCTCTGATGTTTGTGTATAAATTCTGCCACTCTGTATAACACCATATAACCTCCACTACACTGACGTCGATCATAGAGTTAAGATTTTCTATAAAACATTTCACGAAATGAGACTTGCCACAAGAAGTAGGCCCTGCAATCAGAGCCGTGAACGGGTGTTTCCATCGTGGATCCATTACAACGAGTGAGACGAAAGATTAATATACAACAAATTAAATACTCAATAAAAGATGCGCCGGTACGGAAAAAATATATATACATATATCAACAAGGAAAATATGACTAATAAGAAATAAAAAATAATTGAGACCTATAAAATATCAATTTACACAAGACGTTGCCTCTTATAACCATAGGGTAATGTGTCGTTGTCTTCTACCAGACGTCTCTTAGTAACAACTACTCTGTACATTTTTGATTCAGGTCTTGAAGCTACAACAAAGCGTTTCACTCGTACTATTTTAGAGGGATTGTAAACTAATACTGGTTTCATGTTATTTAAGGTCATATCTTTCATCACATCAAAATTAACAATTTTGGATGTACGGTAATTCAAAGATATCCCTCTAACCTTGCACACAGTTTTTAGTTTTGCACGATCACCACCGACAGACACCACGTAAGCGTAGTTTTTAGGACCACCAGATACGAACTCTGTTATATATGACCCTTGACCATACTCTGCAAGTTCGTCCGTCATGTCGCCAAGATAGTCGCCTGATGGAATGTCAAAGTCACCTGGTCTTGTGACGTATATAACAGAGTCTGTGTCGAAGTACAGAACACGTGTTTCTAACTGGTCCAAGTATGAATACAACTTAACACGAGCCTGTGCGGTCGTGTAGGCTGCTATTACTACATTTGACTTGTTTGAACAGGCGATAGCTTCGTCATGAGACTTCCACGCAATAAGCATTTTCTCTTCTGACAATTGCTCCGTCGACAATATCTCGTTCGTCGGATCCATGAGAATGTCAAGAAGCTGTTTGCGGGAGTCTACGATAACGTGTTTAGTTAGGTTATCACGCATCCCAAATCTACCCCAAAATGAGTTTAGCATTAGCTTTGCCAGGCTCCGTAGACCGGGGTTATAGCTAATCTTACTAGGGTCGAGACTTACCCCTTCTTTCAGTTTAAAATCTTCCACATACTTTTTTTGTAAATCATTATTAGTGCACCATGAAGGCCAGCCACTAGCTTCCACCTTCATTTTTAAAAAGTTGTTAATGTACGCTGTAAATAATCCACCGGTCTGTTTAATAGTGTTATACTTGGAAGTAGAATATTGCCATATTTCATAGATTTTCTTTATTTTGTACCCTTTCGAGACAGCTAGTTTAAGTTCGCATGCCACCCATGTGCCCGTGAACTCACGATCGTCATCGGCTGTGTGTAAACAATCTGTTTGACACTCTTCTTCAGCGCATGAGCGGCACAAAGAGAAAAATAGTTTACCATTAACTCTTTGCGGTAAAACAGGGTGGTACAAGTTTGTTGGAGCTAAAACTGTGCACTTAACTAAACCCTCTACACTATCTAAACTGTTCTGTGGCCCTACAAGTTTCAGACAAGAGTCACCGACCAAAACTTCTGGTACGCCTACGGGGTACTCGCCATATTTATTAACATAGGGATAAAGACTACATACGTCCATGTATTGTATCTTTTCCCTCGGAGATGCAACGTAGTGAGTTTTCACGCAGTTCGTACGGCCCCCAAAGAAACTATCACGTGGCTTCAAAGCCTCTGTATGTCTGTCTTTATGTTTATTAATGAAAATATTAATAGCCGGGTTGTCTTTGCGCATTTGTTCAAATTGACACTCCCACATGATAGTTAATTTAGCGCCTGTTGAGCGCAGCATATTATCCTTGTGTAGAGTGTTCTCGTAACGTTCTCTCATCGTTTGTTGCGATTCACCTATAGTTGCATCTCTGTCGGGAAAACACCTTGGGCACCCATGCCATATGCATCCGGCCATTTCATACAGGTCTTCTGAACCGTCTTCGTTTTTATAATAACCGTCCACTTTCATGTTTCGAATTTTATGTTCGCGGTTGTTGTGCGCGCTTTGAATTGTTATATTTTTTTCTTTAGCTACCCACTCAATCCACATACGACCCACAAACGATGCATTCTCAGCTAATCTGTAACCACCCCTTGGTATGATAGCAATAGTATCTTTCTGTAGAAAATTTTGCTGAAAAACAGCCATGCACGCTCCAGCTATGGTAGTAGCCTCCCACAGGGGATCAACATTATTTTCAGCTATGAAATTGGCTTGAAATTTGAGACATGCCTCGCGGAGTATATCGACATCGCTGATGCAATACTCTCTCAACTCTTTTTTGAAATTAAACACGTAATTGCTGGCTTTTTGTTCTGTATGCCATTCTAAAAATGCATCTCTATCTTTTTCCGACATCGAGTCACAGCCGTAGAATGGACTACCCCATAAGACTAATTTGCATAATCTCAAGGTCATCCCGGATAGGACAGCTACCCCCACTCAAGGTCGTTTTGTAAGTGGTTTTTCATGTAAGCTGTCAATCATAGTTTGCATAGTAATTAGTATATAAATTACCCAAGTGGATAATGATAATTGAATAATGTATGATAGAAATGTAAAAAAATTAGCATATATAAATTCATCCCAAGAAGCCTTTTGATTAATAAAATGAGATAATTTCGTCCTGAAGCCCCCCCGGCGGCGGCGGCGTGGTGTCGGCGGCGTCGGCCCGGGGGTGCCCCCCGGGCGGCGGCGTCACGGGGGGGGGGAGGGGGGCGGCGTCGGCCCGGGGGTGCCCCCCGGGCGGCGGCGTCACGGGGGGGAGGGGGGCGGCGTCGGCCCGGGGGTGCCCCCCGGGCGGCGGCGTCACGGGGGGGAGGGGGGCGGCGGCGTCACGAGGGGAGGGGGGAGGGGGGCGGCGGCGTCACGAGGGATGGAGGCGGCGGCGAAGGACTCATCGAAAACATGTCTGTACATGCCTATAATGCGAGTCCCTTTGTCTGAAATAGGGCAAACAGAGTCCCTTTTGTCTGCCTCCGTGTTTGTTTACCTCACTCATCCTGAGGGGGGTGGGTGATTGAAAAATCATGTACTCGTTTTTGCCTATGAGATGTTTTCTCAAACAAGACAGTTTGTTTATCTGGGAGGTAAACATGTCTGTACATGCCTATAATGCGATCATGTACTCGTTTTTGCCTATGAGATGTTTTCTCATATAATATATTCAAAGAGTAATAATATATTAAAGTAATATACTTGATAGTGAAATATATCAAATATTAATAAAAGAGCTTTTGCACGAGAGGTTGATATCGTTTCTCAACCAAGTCGGCACACTTTTGTCAGATACTATTATATTCCCTGTTATGGGATGGATGATCGAAAAATCATGTCTGTACTTGTTGTTTCCAAACAAGAGTATTGAATGGGTGATCTTTTCTTCTTTTTTTCATATGAAAGACACATTTTAAAATGCACCTACACGCTAGGCTCTTAGAGCTTAAAATTGTTTTCGCCACAGGTTGTTTATCTGATAGGAATTTTATATTGATTGAGTGATAGGCACTTTAGCTCTAGTTAAGGTAATTGGTCAAGATTGAATAAGAGAGTATTTCTTTTCAAATGTTAGGTAAAAGCAAGTTTTTTGTGAGATGTAGGCCCTGTAATAGGGGATGAGTGATCGAGAAATCATGTTGTATTTGTTGTTTTTCAAACAATACTATTGAATGGGAGATATTTTCTTTTTAAATAAAAGACGCAGCGTTAGGGTTCTTGTTTTGCTTACTTTTGTCAGATAATATTATATTCCCTATTATAAGGGGTCGATGATCGAAAAATCATGTCTGTAATTGTTGTTTTTCAAACAAGAGTGTTGAATGGGAGATATTTTTTTCTTTTTTCATATGAAAGACACATTTTAAAATGTACACGCTAGGCTCTTAGAGATTAAAATTGTTTTTGCCACAGGTTGTTTATCTGATAGGAATTTCCTATTGATTGAGTGAGACACTTAAGCTTAAGTTAAGGTAATTTGGCAAGATTGAATGTGTGAGCATTTCTTTTCAACTGTAATGTTAAGGTAAAAGCTCACTTTTTTGAGATATAGGCCCTATTATAGGGGGTGAGTGATCGAAAAATCATGTCTGTGCTTGATGTTGTTTTCAATCAACACTGTTGAATGGGAGATAATCTCTTTTCAAATGAAATGTTCTTGTTATGCTCTTAGTCAGCGCTATGACTCTGTTGTTCCTCGTTAACGGCCGTTTGAAAAAAATTAATAGAGGCTCTACATACTGTCAACCCCAATGCCCGTTTCGCGCTAGAATTCTCAAAAATATCACCAAAAAGGTCATCTAGTAGTCAACTCATGAACTGAACTGTCTTCATTTCAGACAAGAAAAAAATCTTACCCTGATATGTTTTAATTATTTAATAACAAATACATCATAAACAAATCGAGCTTAATAACAGACTAACTTGTAAAAAAAGATATAGGTACTTTTTTATTGTTGTTAAAAACACCTTCTATTCTAAGTACGTTACGAAAAAGATGTACAGCAATAGCTGGATAAACTGAACGTGAAAAAAAATATTGCCAGTTTTGATCATGTTTTTTAAATACATCATTATAATTTTAAAGAACGTCTCAAAGAGGCAGGTCATGCCCTTCACACCAGAGCGGCGGCGGGTGTTTCTCGAATGTCAGGGAACGGCAGGTTAAAAGGAATCAAACGACGCTGCGATGATCAGTCTGGAGGTAAAGCTAAGAGGATTCGGACGTACATCAAGCGAAAATTTGAGCGCAAGAAAAATACGAAGAAGCGGAAGAAGAATACGAAGAAGAAGAAGAAGAATATCAAGAAAAAAACTGTTACAAAAAACACGAAAAGGAAGAAAAAGAAGATTGTTCGAACTCTCAGGGATATTTTTTCGTAAAAATCATGTCGTTTCTACATGCGCATTCTTGTGAGTCTATGAAATCCGAACTGGATCTATTCAGTTTACCTCCTACTGAAACTAATTACGAACGAGGTGATTGGGTAACATATCAACCAATTGCATCTCTCAGTGATGCTGTACCCATTGAGTTTTTTATTCCAAGTCGTGGTGCTGAATATCTTGACCTGGCTCAAACTCTGCTCAGTATAAAAGTTAAAATCACTGCTCGAAACGGCGCAGATCTAGAAGCCGGGGTAAATGTTGGTCCTATCAATAACTATCTGCACAGTCTTTTCGATCATGTTGGCGTTTCTCTAAGCGATAAACCTGTATCTTCACCCTCACACACGTACCCTTATAGAGCCTATATAGAAGGTATTCTTAATTATGGAAAGGATGCTATGTTTTCGCATCAGACAACACGTTTGTTTTATAAAGACAAGGCAGGTTTTATGGATGACCTCGAAGGCAACGTCTCGGGTTTATCAAAGAGGAAAAGTTTTACTGACAAAAGCCGCACGGTTGATCTTGTAGGTAATATTCACTCGGACCTGTTCAATCAGGACAGACTTATGCTCAATGGCGTTGACTTGAAAGTTAAGTTGGTCCGTTCCAAGGATCTGTTTAATCTCATGAGCGCTGTGCCTGACGTAAAGTCCACCATAATCGAAGCATCGTTATCTGTTCGCAAAGTGCAAGTCAACCCGTCTATTCTTATGGCTCACAATCGCATTCTGGAGAAAACAACGGCAAAATACCCTATCACACGCAATGATATCAAGATTGTAACCATACCTACAGGTCTTCAGAGCAAAACTGTCGATAATCTGTATATGGGTCAGACACCTAAGCGTGTTATCATAGGATTCGTGTCGAACGCAGCGTCGAACGGGAGCTTGGCGACGAATCCCTTTAATTTCCAAAACTTTGGGCACAATTATATGGCTTTATTCATTGATGGTCAACCGAAACCCTGTAAGCCTCTACAACCTGATTTCGCCAACAATAGTTATATTGATTCGTACTCTACGCTCTTCACGGGCACAGGTATTCACTATGGTAATAGGGGACTTTGCATCAGCCGTGAGGAATATCCGAACGGTTACTGTCTGACAGCATTTGATACAACACCTGATCTCAGTGCTAATGAAGATCATTGGACTCTGCAACGCAGCAGTACGGTTCGTCTTGAAGTTCGTTTCGCAGCAGCTCTAACTGCAGCAGTTGACATTATCGTGTACGCCGAATTTGACAATCTCGTCGAGGTAACGCGTGATCGCAATGTTATCCTGGATTATACCAACTGATCGGTTCAGACCTGTTTGAACATGCACCTTGCTGATGGCCGTGCAGGGCACCTTTACAACTCTAGCTCAGGAGGGTGCTAGGCTGCTCGTCCTCTGCAGTCTGTGTTCGCTTCGCATCGTCTTTGGTTGTCTCGCTTTAATCGTCGCTAGGTGTTTCGCTTACTAAACTTTGCTTTTCATCAGCATCATGTCGTGTTGTGTTATTTACTTTGACTCTGTTAATGTGAGTCAGTGTACAGAGTTTTCGTATGTAGGACTTGATCATGCAAAGTGTAATCATTATACAGTGGTTGATTACATGAATTATCAAGACGCCACGAATAATTTCTATTTTAAACATAGTAACTTACATCAAGAAGGCACTACAATTGTTCACAAAATGAAGATTTTTCGTGAAGACGTTGCAACTAATGTGAAGCGAGATGTTGGTAATCATCAGATTATCTACACTTACGGTAAAGACAACTCTAAAATTTTAAGTCGAATCATAAATCGCCACGTCATTGATCTGCAAGATCTCAAATGTCCTCGGATCAATGCATTAAAGATCGACGAAGAGGATTTAAACACTCATACAGTGGCCAACCTCTTGGCAGCATGGTGTCGTGCTAATGGATCAAAAACAAACTTGTCGAAATTTGAAGTGAGACTCGAAACCTTTAAATCGTTCCCTCATGTAAACGTTAGTTTTGATGAACTGGCCAAAACAGGGTTTTATTTTATGTTTGAATTGGATCGCACTGTTTGCGTGTATTGTAATCTTGTGTTGGAAGAGTGGGTCAGAGGTGATGACCCTTACGAACAGCATAAACGTTGGAATAATAGGTGTCCTTTTATAGGAAATAAAACAGACAGTACTGCTAGTTCTGAACGAACCCGTTGTTGTTGAGAAGATGAACAGTTTAGAAATACTTAATTCACTTGCTAGTGATAACTTTTGTAAAACGGGGCACATTGGTGTTTACGCTGCTGATACAATACCCTCTGTTTTAAATTGGCCTGCCTCGTTCATAGCTAACACCGATGTACAGTCTTTGCCTGGATCTCATTGGGTTGCATTTCATATAGATTCCGACGGTCATTGTGAGTTCTTTGACTCGTTTGGTAGTCAACCTATAATTCCAGAACATAGGTGTTTTCTTACTCGTGCTTGTAAATCATGGTCTAACAATAACATGTCTCTTCAGGGTTTTACGTCCACAGTCTGTGGTCACTACTGTGTCATGTTTCTAGCCTATAAAGCCCGTGGTTTTAGTATGGACTATTTTCTATCACTTTTTGAACGTAATCAACCTAGTTTTAATGATAAGTTGGTTAAACAAATGTATTTGAATCATTTTGGTAAATGTACTAAATCTAGATTTAATTCAAGAATTGTAAACCAGTGTTGTTGTGCTATGTATAAGTAGAATGTACGACTTCGATACATAAAACAGGCTTCGACGTGTTGACGACGGGTGTGCACCTCTCAGGTGTTGTAGTGGGGTGCACCTCTCAAGAGTAGTAGTGGGGGAAGCTGAAGATATAAAAGGTTGACCCGTGAATCAACCCTCAGTCAGCACCCAGCTTTCGTGAACTATGGAGTCTCAACGCGTGAAACTACCCGTCTTGGACAACGAGTGCACATCACTTTTATCAAATCTACGTGGTGCTAAATCGTGTGGCTACAAATCTGAAGCATACTACGGTCTGCTTCAACGCTCGATAAACCTTAACAACTCTCAATCGAAGCGCCTGGTGTTTGCATTGAACTTTTCGGACTTTGCGTTTGTGCCGACGCTGACTATCCGGTCTGCAAAGGGACAATGTATTCATTTCGAAGTGGAAGAATGGTACGCGTTTTACAGTGAGTTGAAAAAGATGGCGAAAGAACTTTACGATTCGAAAAAAACTGGCTTCTCTCATAAAATAGTCAGCAAAGGGACTCATAGTCTCCAGGCTGTGACGTTTACACCGTGTGCGTCAGTCAAGCTGATTAAAGTTCTGAACTGTCACGACGACTTTCAAGTTGCGTATCTAGGTGAATCTACGATTTCGCGCATTTTTGAAATGGAAGCGGGAATCGCTAACCTGTGGTCGCAGTACACTGAAAATTATCAACCTAAAATCGTCGAGCGATACACCGTGTTATTGTATACACTTATGGATAAACAGCATCCATTCCATGCTCCAGGACAAATACCTCAAGATAGCATTAGAGACTATTATAGAAACACCGTGGGGCATATTTTCAGTGGCGACATCGAGTTCAATATGCCTAGTTTTGGTTCTGAAGTTATTCTGCAGGAGATTGGCTTTGACAAGATATACAGAGACTTTGTTAAATTCGTTGACTATACACATAATATGGGCTGCTACAAGACATACAAACCCAGTCTTGTTTGAGAAAAAAATGTGTGGCCTCATAGGCCAAAAATCAAGTACAGACATGTTGTCGATGTTTCTTTTTATTCACTTTTTATTTAGCACTCAAACATGTATTAGTATATAAGTTCTGAATAATAAACATAATATCTTATTATTTTTCACCATGAAAATACGATTTTTTATTGTATGCAAAATCAAAAAACACAACTCCCTATCCCCAGCCCGTCGCAATACCTCTCCCCAATTAATAGAATATTCCTCCCAGATAAACAAACAGGGGACTATATTTGCCCTATTTCAGACAAAAGGGACTCGCATTATAGGCATGTACAGACTTGTTTACCTCCCAGATAAACAAACTGTTTGAGAAAACATCTCATAGGCAAAAACGAGTACATGATCGCATTATAGGCATGTACAGACATGTTTACCTCCCAGATAAACAAACTGTCTTGTTTGAGAAAACATCTCATAGGCAAAAACGAGTACATGATTTTTCAATCACCCACCCCCCTCAGGATGAGTGAGGTAAACAAACACGGAGGCAGACAAAAGGGACTCTGTTTGCCCTATTTCAGACAAAGGGACTCGCATTATAGGCATGTACAGACATGTTTTCGATGAGTCCTTCGCCGCCGCCTCCATCCCTCGTGACGCCGCCGCCCCCCCCCCCTCCCCTCGTGACGCCGCCGCCCCCCTCCCCCCCGTGACGCCGCCGCCCGGGGGGCACCCCCGGGCCGACGCCGCCGACACCACGCCGCCGCCGCCGGGGGGGCTTCAGGACGAAATTATCTCATTTTATTAATCAAAAGGCTTCTTGGGATGAATTTATATATGCTAATTTTTTTACATTTCTATCATACATTATTCAATTATCATTATCCACTTGGGTAATTTATATACTAATTACTATGCAAACTATGATTGACAGCTTACATGAAAAACCACTTACAAAACGACCTTGAGTGGGGGTAGCTGTCCTATCCGGGATGACCTTGAGATTATGCAAATTAGTCTTATGGGGTAGTCCATTCTACTCCCAGCCAATCGCAACACACATATCACAAGGTTTTATAGAGGTTGTGCACGAATCCCGTGTTACTTCCCTCATTGCAATCCAGGACTCCCAGCCAGCCCTGCTTCTTTGATATGCTACGCACAGCAGACGACTCTCAAACATTTATTGGAGTCATCTTTCGGATGAGCAGACAATAGAAGTCTCCCAAAGTTTCCTCTTAGAAATTTCGGGATTTCTTTGTCTTTCGCCCGGCGTTTCGCAACCCGACCCGGATTGACCTTTCCGCGGAATTGTTCGCCAAAGTGCCGTACGTTCTTTGCCGAGCTAAATATAAACTTTCGTATTGTGATAGTTTCGCTCGAACGGATCGCGGCTCCGAGACCAGGCAATCGGTCAGTATCGCTCGCAGCCTCTCCAGAAGCAAAAGCCATCGAATCAGCGAGCTCACAACAACACCGGCCGCTGGCTGGCGCGACGTGCCTGAAAGTCATTTCATAATAGACAATTAGTCACGTCACGCTCAGAAACAATTAAACTGTCATTGAATTGCACACCACGTGAGATCATTTCTCTGCGATCGACCGGGCCCAATAATTGGTATCCTCTAGTGGAAAACAGAAGCCTCTTCTTGTTGGTTTCTTGGAGAAGCGGATGCGGACAGCCGTTGGCGTTATAGACAGCCCGTATAATAAAGAAGGACGCATTGCGACGCCGACGCCGACGCCTACGCGCGGTTATGAGGAGGTCCGAGCACGTACGCAGGGACGGGCGTGAAATCCCGCAATTGACATGGTAGCTAATGGCACGAGGTTTTTGTGTTGGCAACTTAAGACTGCTGTGCCAGATGCCTCAAGCTTCCTACTCAGCGATGCAATGCGAAGGCGTCGCCGACCGTGTCGCGTTGCAAGCATAACGCAGTCTAAACACATTCCAAGTGTCTTTGCGACGCGACACCGCTATCGGCCTTCTGATTGGCTGTAGCATGAAAACTTGTCTGCGACGCCGTCGCATTGGATCGCATGTGAACGCGGCTTTAGCAGTAGCCAGCAATGGTGACTTTTCAAGCTATTGGCTGATGTGGAAATGTATCACCTTCCAGAAATATAAGATGCATGTTTAACGATAGAAAGGAAAATGTGTAAAAATCCAATAACATAAATGATTAAAACACGCACAGAAACGCGAATATGAGATTTAATAATGACAAATTTCACGTCTTTTCAGATTGTTTCTATTCAACAAGAAACTTAGAGATTGTGAAATGGTTCCTTGTCACGAGTATTGTTATAAACTGTATTAGCATAGCTTTCGGCCTGGGGCGGTGGCATTGCCAGCTGGATCGACCACAGTACAGGTCAAAGGCTAACTCACGCATGCATGTTTTCATCTTCTCGTAACACCAAATCGATATTTAGAATTCACCGTACGATATCTTTGGCCCAGATCAGCTCCGTGCAGTGCAGGAGTTCCCCTTCGCTATCTAATCTCGTTGCCTTCTCGCTGCTGATATCAAGTTGGTCGGCGCTCGCGTGGAATATCAAAAAGGTAGCGTGTTAAGCCTTCGAAAACAGGTGCAGCGCCCTCGGAGTCGACCGCGCCAAACGCGACGTCGTCGTCATCGCCGGCGCCGCGACGGCGTCGACGTCGTGCTCGAAACGGCGTCTGGACGACGCTGCCGACGGCGGTCTGCGGAGACGCCGGGGCGTCGGTTTCGGTTGGCGCGGGACCGGGACGGCGAGTTGGCTATGCACGGCGCGGGTCGATTTAGATTGATGCGGGCTTTGCGGGGAGATTTCCTGGATGAGCTGCGTAATCAATGAAGAAATTTCTGGATTATCGGGATGATTGAAACTTAAGTGGTTGAGATGATCGTGGTTATACTTCGGCGTGGATAAAGTTTGCGGGTGCGAGATTTGTGCGCTTTTCTTTCGATGCTGTACAACTTTCAGGAGCCGCAAAGTTTGCGAGATATTTCTTAGTGCCAGAGTAAATCGTAAAGATGGTTTTGCGGGAACCATGCAAAAAAAGTTAATTAAGTTTTCTAGTGAGCCTGGTAATTTAAACTGTTCAAGAGCGGAAGAAATCGTGGTGATGCTCGGTACAAAGCCGTTTAGCATAAACGAGACGGGATCTTTTTATTCTTTATTTTTTGACCTGAAACAATTTAATATTCGGTTATATTACTTAGAAAAGATTCTATAACAAAAAGGACATCATGAAACATAATTCTTTTCTTATTTAAATGATTATGCATTTATATGTGCCATTCATTTCACCTGGAAATAAAATTGTTGTAGATCATTTGTCGATGGTCAAAATATGTGCAATGTATGTTTATTTTGAGTTGACCGTCACTTAGGTACGTTAGCAAAAAGGTAACCGGATTTCTAGAAGGAACAAAAGGCTTCATAATAATACAATATTAATGTACATTTAAGCCTTTTTGCACACCAATATCAATGTTTGAACACAATTTCTTAATATCTTTCCGAACATGGGATGGTTTTCCGTCATAAGATCGTCCACACGCACAAAAAAGCACACGCCTAAAATTAGATCCATCCTTGTGCATCGTCGAAGAAACGCCAAGAACCATCCCTCACTCGTTCTTCTATTAGCAGCGCCATGCCTCTTCGCCGCCCCCATCCGACTCGTTCTTCTATTAGCAGCGCCATGCCTCTTCGCCGCCCCTCACCCAGCACCACGCTAAACGCCTGTCAGAGTCATACACTCGTCGCTCCCCGCAGCTCAGCGCGATCGGCGTCGAGGTTCCGAATCCCGACTCGCATCCACGCCATCGCCGACGCTAGCCAATCATCTTTAACTTCTCGCTCGAGCCGTTTCGCCGGTGAAGGGGGCGCGTCTCAAGTCACTGTCACTGTCTCAATTTGTACTCCATCTCGGTACGCGCCGGTAGAAGACGCTCGTGATCGGAGGAACAAGGAGTCGAGACCTGGAGCGCCAAGAGCGTCTATAGACCAGCACTGAAATTGACACGTATACCGAATATCCCGATATATAATATCATACGTCCATAGAAATCGGGTTTAGCTCTAGAGGGCAATGACTGTCAGGGTTTCTAAAGAGATGTTATATATGTATTACAACCACAGATGATTTTACGCTGAAGGTTCATGCTGATGTTGATTTTGGCTGCGCGAAGTTGTCAGAGACATGGCACTTAAAGCAGGAGGAGATTTCTCATATAACTTATATGTTATATAACTTATAATTTCTTATATAACATGTTCAGATAAGCTTTTAGGAATTTTGTCCGGAGTTGGAGCCTTAAAAAAAAATTCCCGTTGGGTTAAAATATTACACAAATCGTGAACTTTTATGACAAAGTCTGTAGAAACACAAAGAAATGTCAAAGAATTTTAGTAAAGAAAGTGATTTTTTTAAACCGTCCGTTGAAATTTTTCAACGCCATATCTAATGAGAAGAGAGCGTATTTACATACCCTATATAATATATTTTTATTACTCGGTACTCAGTTCTATATCAAAATGAATTTTTCAAAACAAATGCTGGTACTTGCTCATTTTTAGTAAGAACCAAATATTCGCAGTAAACACTTTGAAGGTACGGTTCTATTTCCTTGTTAATGAGTCTGTTCCACACAACGCTCAATCCTCACTCGCCAGTGGAAACTGGAAATAGATGATAAAATATTCTTCAGGACTCGGCTAGATCAAAGCGCGCGGCGTCGTCGTTCCATTTTGTTTCCAAAGTTCTGTCCACAGTCGGGTGGCTCGTAATTTCCAAGAATTGAAACTTGTTCAAATATTATATTTCCATAAATTCGCTCGCTCATCGCCCCGACGCATAATATCTGTGTCGGACGGCGGGCGTCTGTGCCGGCCGTGGGACCGCCGCCAACTGCGCTCTCAATTCGCCGCCATCTTGCGCCGGCCGCTGTTGACTGAACGCCCCGCGAGACCGCGTCCGCGGCGCCCGGTGTAGCAACAAATATGGACGACGACAAATCTGGCTGTCTATGACGTAGTGGCATGGTATTAGGAGCGTTGAAAACGATTGGATTCACAAGCCACGCTGCGTGGCCAGGGGTCGGTGCAGAGGTTCACGCGGGAACTTCCTATACACCAACAATTATTAATGTACAAATCTGGAAAAAAAACCATAGACCGAGAAAGAATCAATTGATGTCGGATGGTAGTTTTTAATACAAGTTATGGTAAACTTTTTCCATACGAGCCACGTAAAAAAAAGTAAAAATGGTATTTTAGGCACTTTTTGAAAATGCACACCTCTGTCATTTTTGAGAGTATTATAACCTAACACACCATCCGACATCCAACAACCCTTCAACTACACGTGTATTTTTTTCCAAAACTCTGTGTTAGTATTTGTGGCCAGGAGAATTTCCCGCATGAACCTCCGCGTACGACGAAAACACTAGCGTTTCGTTTCCTCTTAGGCTGTATGAATATGAAGTACAGTGTCTCAGTCATCATTTTCATCTTGGTTTAAACTCTTGGTTCTCTAACCTATTTTATACGCTTATTATAATCCACTGCTATTCCTTTATGAATACCCGTAGATGACGTCATGGCCTTATACCTCGTTCACACTACAGACTTGATCAAGATCAACTCTCTACGCCATCAAAGATGGCGTTGATTGTGTTTCCACAACTCAGTTATCTATTTAATCGTGATGAAATCATTCGGGAATCGTCGTGAACGCTCGGAAGAGTTCGTGATTATTTCAAAATCCGCCACCGGAAACGTTGCAACATTAGCCTGGGAGCGTGTTCCGTGTGCTATGAGCTCGGTGATAAAGTGAGGTTAGATTCGTCGCGATTTCCGGTTGTGTTCGTATCCCGAGCATATTCCGAACTTGTCCGATTGACTAGATCATGATCAAGTAAGGAAACAAGTGTGAACACCAACTGATTTTTGAAACCCAATCAACGCCATATTTGATCGAGTTGAGGACTTGATCATGATCAACTCGTGTAGTGTGAACGAGGTATTAGTTGACTGTCTGGGATCCATATTTGTTGAAATCCAAATTTGTCGTTACACCGGCAAAAGAAAGACCATCGCACTCTCTGCATCGTCGTGGACGCGGCAGATTCGTTTCACACACCATCGGTACAGCCGTGTTAGCCAAAGATTACCACAGCCTGGTGGACTTTGAAGTAAAGTATCATGACTCTTTTACGATTTGTAAAGAGCAAAATGGTTAATAATTGTAATGATAAATACCGTTTTTAATGGTAATGACAAAAAATTAACCTTTTGATTCTATGGTATGGTACTCTATGATATGAGATCCCCAAAAAGTGGCAAACTCAAATTAATTCTAGTGTATAACATGTTCGGCGACACTCTTTTATGAGCTCGAATCTACATTTATTTGGTTCGTCCATCTGTGGTTCGTCGGAAGACTTATTGTCGGACATATCGAATTGGACATCTGTCTTCGGCTGTGGAAGTGGGGCACTTATATATTAGTAGCAATTTGCCGGCAGTTACATTTAAAACTGGTTGATGGAGTAACATAAATGGAACGATCCCCTGTTCGGCTGTACATCCGGCTTCGTCTTCCTTCCTTAGTCCTTTACTTTACCACGGTATCAAATATCAGGAGTGAAGCAGGAAGTTAAGTAGGTATTAGAAGAAGAAGTAGAAGAAGAAGTAGTATTAGTAGTAGCAGCAGTAGTAGTAGTAGTAGTAGTAGAAGTAACACGAAACATCAGTAACACCAGTAATAAGTTACATGAAACAGCAGAAACATCAGGAATGAGTTACATGAAACAGTAGAAACATCATGAATAAGTTTCATGAAACAGCAGTAACATCAGGAATGAGTTTCATGAAACAGCAGTAACATCAGGAATAAGTTTCATGAAACAGCAGTAACATCAGGAATAAGTTTCATGAAACAGCAGTAACATCAGGAATAAGTTTCATGAAACAGCAGTAACATCAGAAATAAGTTAAAGAAACAGCAGTAACATCAGGAACAGCAGTAACATCAGGAACAGCAGTAACATCAGGAACAGCAGTCACATCAGGAATAGCAGTAACATCAGGAATAGCAGTTACATCAGTATTGAACCACCTTGAAATAGCTGCATCAGATGTATACTTTGACAGTTATTTCATTCCTATGTATAGGAAATGTATATACTTGATGAAATGCATTCACCATGTTGTATGCGTATTCACTTCAAATGCTTTCACAAGATACGACTTGACATAGATATGACAGTAACGACAGCAACACGAACAAATTAAATAAAAACAGTGTTTCAAAACGACACCACCTCGATCCATCAACCAACTGTCCGCGCAGATCAAAAGAGGTCGCGACGCCCAGCGCCTAATTAAGCGGCGTCGCGTAGTTTACAGCGTCGTCACATCCACTCAGGCGAACACAAGAGCGCCACCGTCGATGCACTTCTTCTGCTACATGGCCAATCCATGGCCCGGACGTCGTCGAAAGCTTCGTCACTCCATGCCACCGCAAAACCGTTGTGTACCGCTCGGAAATCACCGCCGACGATCAATTACCCACCGAAAAGGAGGCCGTCGTTGCGGATATGTCTCCATTAGTCGCAGTGCTCGTCGTGATATTGTATACCGACGATGAATGCCGACTCGCACTGAAACGTCGTTCCCGCTTCGAGCGTTCAAAGACTTAAATAAGTGATAATTGAAAAGTATGTTCTTCGTTGCGTACTACACGGCAAAGCAATTTCTTGTCTGTCGAGGAGGAAGAGAGCATGGCGGCCGACAGCTTAGCTCTTCGGAATTGCGCGTCGCTCGCCTGGCGCGTGTAATTGATGGGAGCAATTAATATCTTGGTGACGCGACGCTTCGGTGGTGGTGGGGGGGGGGGGGTGCAAATCGACTGTCAGCCGCCGCCCTCGCCTGCGAGGAGGAAACCCACAGCGTCGCGGCGAGGTTTGTTCCTCTTGAGAGCCCATCCAATTTCCTTGCCCCGAGGACCATTGAGTATTCTTTCTTTGCCCCCTCCCCGCCACCCCACCCACGCCAAGACATTGCCAGACGCGCACTTTGAGGGCATTGTCGGCCGCTGACGCCCGTCTTATATCTATATAGCTATATATATATATATATATATATATATATATATATATATATATATATATATCGAGAGTACGCATGGTTTATTCATCTCGCGGATGTGCGGCGGCGTCGACTGCGTCTGAGTAGGAGTCCAAATTATCTTCGGCGCCATCCGGGTGAAGTGGAGCCGAGAGCCGCCGCGCGCGAGTAGGAAATTGTCGAGTACCCCTTTCATCGCGCGCAGCTCTGTGCCGTCCCACTGCGGCTAGGAGTTCGTGGCTTTCTGATGAGAAAGAATCTGGAAATCGTTTTCCCCCGTCCCATCGCAGCCACGCGTGCACACGCTCTCGCCGGGCGCCGTCGTGCACTCTGCGCCGCGTTGCCCGAAGAACAATCAAACGCCCCCCCCCCCGCCCCCCCCCCCCCCGAACCACCAAAGACCTGGCGAAACGATGTCTCGATGAGTTATGGAAATTTTATCCGCGCGCCTGGTCTTGAATGCATCGTGGAGGCAAATTTTCACGCAACTCCAATTTTCTCTGTCGACGCTAAACGCTTCCTTTGATGCATGAGTCGAGAGAGACCGCTGTTCTTCGACGGCGAATCGATGCTAATTGACGGCGAAATTAAGAGATGTGACGTGGCGTTCCGCCGGCGCAGGGCAAGGCACTTGACGCCGCGGTCCGCGTGCATTATCTTCGAAGACGACGACGACGACGACGACGACGACTGGGAGGATGGAAAACCACTTTGATCAGTCCGCACGCGGAGACCAGATAATTGTGATACGGCGTTTTCCTGACGCTTTTCCGCGCCGCATTCGCTTCTTAGAAAACGGCTCCCCAATAGCAAGTTATTCACTGCGGGGCACAATTAAATTCGAATATGCCATTGACGTCGACTTTTATTTCAACCATCACAAGCACTAAAAACAGCGTGCCGAGTTCGGGCTTCTTTTCTTTCTATTTCAAAATCCCAAGCTTTTGAAATGCATTTAGAACCAAAGTTTTTCTACCACTTATTGGGAAATCAACGTGTATACAAAGTTTTATAAAACTTTTCTTCGTCATTGGACGCCTTTAAGCTGGGTAAAGATGCAAACGCGACCCCTTTACGACGCCAAAGCGTGCGACGAGCCTAGTTTCACTGCAGGTCGTGGCACATCATGTAATGTTTTATTAATCGTGCATCGTGCGAGACTACGGCCGACGACGAAGCTCCGTTCCTCGGCCGGTCGAGGGACGTGCTCGATCCGCGCCTCACAATTCTAATGAGACACTTGACCTCGAGCTTTTTTTAACAAGTGTCTTAGTTAAACTTTTTTAACGAGCAAAGGAACACTGCATTATGAATTCAGTTCGGTCTTACGGACGCTCGAACCGACGCGCGAGCCCCGCCCGAGCCGACTTCATCAGCCCAGGGAATTCTTTGTTGCCTCGACCGAGGTGTGTAATCGGATGCCTCGGCGGTGTGAAACCCCTTCGGACGCTCAATTATTCAGCCGTGGCACAATTTTTAATTTAAATGAATAACTAACTTGTTGGGGTGAATAAATATAAAGGAAGTCATCATGTGCGCTGCTTTGCACTAGAAATAAGATGCAAAACATTGCCGATGAATGGCTTTGACGTTTGTATACGGAAATAAAATATCATTTTGTAAATGCATAACATGGTGAAACCAGTGAAAGAGTTAACCGTTCTTCTGGTTATAGTAAATCATAGTTTCTTATTTGCCTTAAGCCATATCTCAGCAAGGAATCCTATAAAGGTGGACGTATTTCATCACAACTATAAATTAAACTTATCAAGTACTTAAGTAATAAAAGCAAAAGAAGTTGTCTCGCGCTTACATGTTCTTCCCTTCGTAAACAAAGCGTCTGGAGTAAATTTTCTGTTCGACATTGATTCAAATCAAATTCCCCCTCCTATATACAAAGCAGCAAATGCATTCGTACTCCATCCCAAACATCCGCACGAAGCCATCTCATTTCAAGACAACCTACCTAACCGCCAGCCACCTAATCTCCAGTTGCCTCACTCCTTTCCCGAGCCTCAGCACTCATCACTCAAGACTGCCTCATGTCAAAGCCTCGTGACATTTCGACCGGCTGAAAGCCCGTGCCAGTCGAGACTAGCTCCACTTTGAACAGCGCGCCTTTGACGCAGCCGAGGGTGGCCGTCGTGGGAGGGTGGCCGTCGTGGGAGGGTGGCCGTCGTTGGAGAGGGTGGCCTTCGTGGGAGAGAGCGCGGTACCTCGGCGCGGTAATCACGTCGCTGGAATTATCGTGCCTCGTCGAGTGTGACACTTTGCGTCAAACTCTGCCCGTGTCGGGTTTCGAACCGGCGTCGACTGGGTTAAGACCGTCGAGGCTCGATGATCAAATATTAACAATCGCATGAATGTTTCAAAACGAGCGCGGGTGGAAATGGCCTTCTGGATGGGCGGACGGGGGGTGGGGAGGGAGGCAAGTGGTTTGAATTTTGTAATTTTGTCTGTTGGCGCTCTGGGCCGCAAGAGAGATTTGCGAAACGTAGCAGCCTTGGCTATATTGGACTAGTCTTGTTAATTGAGACTAGATGAATTCGTCACAATATCAAATAATATGATACCGTTGTTATCAATATAAATCAATATATAATTAAAACAACTTGGATACGTTAGTGCATAAAATTCCTCTCTTTGTTATGACGGGATCAAATAAATATTGTTAGATTCATTTTTTGTTTCATTTCTTAAAACTTTGCATCTAAAGCCAATTTCATTTTAATTAAAACTACTTGCGAAAATTAAAAAGTCTTTTTTGTTGGCGTT
Source organism: Nemoura dubitans (assembly GCA_921293005.1). Classification (NCBI taxonomy): domain Eukaryota; kingdom Metazoa; phylum Arthropoda; class Insecta; order Plecoptera; family Nemouridae; genus Nemoura; species Nemoura dubitans. Next base: position 44,363,902 of record OV121076.1, read on the forward strand.
TTCATTCCCACTCGCAAATTAGTTTGCTTCGAAATGGTGCACCAAAATTAAAATTCATCCGACTCCCTTCCGGAGCTGGCCCCTGAACGCAGCCCGCAGAGCACGAGCAGACTCGGCACCTCCACCGATGAAATGAGATATTCGCACACTCACCATGTCGAAACAGATCGCAATTCGAAACACATGAAACCACGGAGTTAAAATGTTTTAACTAAGCAGACCATCAGCTTGCCCCTAGACGCAACCAGCAGAGCAGCCTCGTTTATGGCACCTCCACCACCCCATTTTTTCATAGTTTTTAAACCTAATTGCATTTTCGAGACTCCTATCTACTTTTGTTTAATAGACTGAGCAAATTTTTGCAAAAGAAGTGCTCCGAAATGGCTAATACTCAACGATTTAGGCACAGTATAAATATTTTCGTTGACATTAAATATCCAGTTTGAAAGGAATGTCTCGAATTTTAATCCATGTTGCAACGGAAGCTGGAGTGAATGTTCATTTTTCGGTAACTTATTTGACAATTTTGTGTTCCCTTATTTACTGTTTACGTCCTACCACATTTACATTAGCATCTAATCTAGCCCCGTAGCCTCCAATTCGTGCATTAGTCCTCCAAGCAAACTAAACAGCCAGCCAGCGACAGCAGAAAGAAAAGACACAACACTCCACACTCCCGCGCGTCATTTGCGAAAATCGTGCGTTTCAAGCGCAAAGGAAAATTCACTCCTCGAATTTTCCCCTTGGCGCGTTACGCGCCAACATATAGATATGAGGATAGCGAAAAATTTCTCAGATGTAAAGTCTCTGGGACCGGCATACCACATCCTTCCGCGGCACCAGATCTTATTGGATTTAGTGCTGGGGAAAAGGACGCCGACGCCGACGCCGATGCCGAAGCGGTATTTTCCAAGTGGTCTACGGTTGGTTGGAAGGGGGGGGGGGGGTGGTGGGGGCTGGGTAGGGAAGTGATAAACCCGTTCGGCATGCAAAAGAGCGACGATGTGTAAATGGTTCATATTAAAGAAAAACTCGTCCGTATAGCTTTGGCGTCGGCGTCGGCGTCGGCGTCGGCGTCGCGACGTGAATAAGACCCGGTCGGGCGTCGGAACGGGATTGGCGGTTTTATTTTCTGAGTCTCTGTGAAACTCGATGCCGAAATGAAGAATGTGCGCAATTCATAGGGACGCTTTGCATGGAGTTTTACTCAACTTATTTCAGATGCTGGCGCGTCGTAATGACCTGTTCTGTCAACAACTGGTCCATTAACCTGCTTTTAAAAGACTCGATATCTAGGGGTTCCTCAGATTCATGGTAAAACGCGATTTACTTTACGAGTTATTGCTAAAAACAAGCCTCCGTATGGCATTTACATCCAACAAGGAAAAGACGAACGAAGTAAAATATCAGATTTAATATATTTTCTTTATTAACAACAGCGTCTTGTGAAAATTCTTCTCGAACATTGACTATATGCGTAATGCGCATAAACATTTAAAAAAAACAGATTGAAAAAGTGGCCTAATATTGCCACTGGCGCAGATGTATTTTTAGAGGCGTCGTAGTGAGCGGAATAGACCGAGCCACTTTCCACTTACCGCCCGGCGCAGACCAATATGCTGTCGCCAAACCCTGGGACCACGCCGACCCTGCGAAACGCCCGACGAGACGCCGTACGTGCGTGCGTTCGGGCCCCTTTGAGAGGGGGTTGGCTGATGGAGATTTGCCATCAGCGGGACACGTTGCCGTCGAGAGGCCGCGTGTAATCTACATGGGCAGTCAGCGGCGTCGGAAGCGTTTGGCACGCTGTGTCTGACAAGGTGGTAGAGTGTAGTGGTCCTGGTGGCGGTGTAATGCTCGTGCCAGCCTGCTAATGGAGAAGCTATTAGCTTGTGAAACATCTGAGGAAATGGTCTAGTGCTAGGCCCCGGGCAAAATGTGTGAACCTGGGTTATGGAAAATTTCCATCACAATTCAAAACGTTTTAGTGAAATATTTCGGAAGAAAAGAGTGTAAAGTAGTTTTCTGCAAAGTTTTTTTTAATCTGAAGTTTTTTTTTGCAAGACATTGTCCCTTTTAGATATTTCAGGGAAAATTCATCGAATTTTTCGTAATATCTGGTCACGTTCTTAGCTTTTATAGCACATTGGCACTCAAATCTTCGCTTTACCAAAGATTTCTAGAGATTTCAAAAAGAAATTTTCTCAAATTGGTACCTTCCCCAAATAATAACAGGGCAGCGTCAAAAGACAGCCCGAAAAGCGTACGCTTTTTTTCCTTTGTATCGGAATAATTTCCGTTCACGATTTTCGCTCGACTGAATTCGCCAGCAATTCACATCCTTCCTCTAGAGCTGTCGCGATCTTAATTTCGCAACACAATGTCACAGAATTTTAATACGTCTCTCGCCCGCGGGCTCGGCGCCTTTACGACCAGGGAGCGCCCTTTTCGACGCCACCAAATCCCGCGAGGGAACGCGCGAAACCAACGGCATTAGTTCGAATTTCTCACTGCTGCTGCTGCTTCGCGATGGAAATTACTCGCAAAAATATGTCCTATTTAATCATGTGGAAGTAATATTCAGGAATTCTCAATCTACATAATTTAGTGCTCCGAGTTCCGCATATGTGCAAGGCACAAAGTCATGTCTCTGGGGCGAAGTTAGGGCTTCTCCTTTGACGACACTGGCATATCTTTGCGTATTCCGCTCCGCCAATATCATAAGCATGTCAGTACATTGAGCCGAACATGTGCATATCAGTTGCAATCCAGATAGGAGTAGTTAGACTCTTGACTTCGATATTCGCAATTAACAAGCGATTATCTGACGGGAATGTCACGTGTTTGTCAAGATATGAGAATCAGTGAGCACGTCCTTAAGGATAACAACGAGTCAGGATAACGAGATTGACGAGGTGGTTCACTGAGTATGTTTGGGAATTCGTAGGCGGATCCAGTTTTAATTTTTGGACGACGGTTGCGGTGAAAATAATTATACTAGGTATATGTCCACGTGCCCAATTTGCACACGGCAAGTTGCTATCGAATGCCCTACTTTTCTAGAACAGAATGCGATGAGGTAAATGAGATTTTACCAACGTTCCAATGGTGATACGTCCGATTGTATACAGTGTACTACAACTTTCATGCCCGAAGCCTGAGATCTAAAAACGGGATTTGAAATTAAATATGCGACAGTTGTCACAATATATAGGTATACTCTGTAACGTATCTAGCGTCACCACCAGGCCGGACCACGCTGTCTGGTATACAGTCAGCCCCTGGGCTAGGGGTAGTGCCAGGTAGCTCGGCTACCCCAGCCCCGGCGGCAGGGAATCTTCCCCGGGATCTTGGGTGAGGAGACTCCGCTCACCATCTTGCAGTCACAGACTTACAATAAACAATGTGCCTTGTGCTACATAACTGTGCTTATCACCTATGACCCGTTATCCTCTTCTTCCGACAGTCGTAGTCCTTCCCACAGGGTAGGGTAATCGCAACTCTCGGTTTACCATCTTCCGTTAAAACTTTCTCTCCTCTCATTTGAGTAAAACCAAACAGAAAGCTATTCACAATCAAAGAAAACTGGTATTCTAGACGTGTTTTCGTCGAAGTCAAAAATCCATCACATACAAAAACACATTTCGTTCCCCGAATCTCACAGCAAAAACGCAAAAAAAGCCCTCCACCGAAACTATTTGTCTCCGCGTCGAGCAAAGAGAGTCGGGGTCGTCCCGAGCGGCAGCCCCGATCTCGGGCAAGCCACGGCGCGTGTCTTTTGTCCGTCGTCCGGAATGCCGCGCGTCGCCGCCGACCCGTGCGGACGCCGTCGTCGACCTCGGCGTCGCGACGCCAGCAATTAGTGGCGTCGCCGTGTATACCAGGACGCGCGACGCCCATTGTCGACGTCGATCGCGACGAGCACGTGGAAGTATTTGTCATTAAGATGGGCGCCGTGAGACGGGGCGACGGTGGCGGGGGGGGGGGGGGGGGGGGGTTGGGACGCCGTCGGCCGAACGAGGCGTTAGATTCCGCGCTCTACGCCTTAATTTTTTCCTCCCCCCGAGCACGTCTTATCTTGTCACGGCGACGGGGATAAATCAAGGATTGAATTAATTCTCTGTGTTTTAAATTACGCCCGCGACGCCGCGTCTTTTTTTAACGACTCTGCTTTTATTCTCAGCGACGTGCGTGCTGCAGCTACCGGGTTTTAAGTTTATCAAAACATCCCTGAATTATAAAAAGGGTTCGCGCGTGTTTAATTTCGGGCGCTTTTTTTTTTGCATGCCATCGTCAAATTCGGGACACCGAGGGGGTGAAAAAAAGTTTCTAGTGATTTAATGGTTTGCTAAAGCCTTCAGGCGAATAGACGTTTTAGTCACTAAATCTAGCCGTAAAATAAGCCACAAACACGAATTTTCCACCAAAAAGCATAACGCCATTACGCTATAACGTGAAAAAATCGTAAAGCTTCGTTCTATACGAAACTGGTAACATGACCCACTGTTTCCATTAGCTGATTCACAGCTGGCAATGTCAGTGACACGATGTCACAAACATTTGCTCTGGACCAATCAGAGACTCTGGATGTGCATGACGTCACGTTCGCCAGTCTGCCATGGAGCCTCTGATTGGTGGCAGAGCCAATGTTGATGACATCGTGTCACTGACATTACCAGCAGTAAACCCAGCTAAACATGGAAGCCGGTTTGATACACTCAGCCAATGCACGTGAAGTTGTTTGGAAATTGGCATCTATTAGCGTTCGATGACATTACGGCCGACAGATAGCCGTTATTAATGAAGACTTTGCAGGTTTATTGACGTGCATGCGTTAAGAGAATGCTGTACGTGATTGATGGCGACGCATAGTCAGCGTAACTCCCAACATTTGCGTGGCGTACCTACCTATACAAGGGTGTGGAACGTGAAACACGGCTGAGGCTAGATTTTCCTGGATAAACAAGAAGTCCTGTAACGCGACATAACAACAGTTCAATGTATTTTACTCTGGTTGTAACTGCTATAGCTAGAGCAAATGCCGTATACTTACTTTTAGTATATATAGAAATGATGACCAAATGAACATCGAAATGCCTAAAAACTAGTGTTTTTTCATTCGTCGGTCCTGAAATAACGACGCGTCGCTCGACCCTCGTCATCGCCACTATATAGTACGTGTGATATGAGGGGCCTAAATCACAATTTATTTCGGGTCCAGATGATGCTGCTGTCAATGAACACGGAGGGCACGGCGTGATATTGCTCGTTCATGTCTCTGCGTCTCTACGAACAGCGAGGAATGAAGCCATTTAAACACATTGCCAGGCGTCCCGATAAATTGCCAGGCGTCCCTTATTTTCTATGTGTTCCGAATATCGCGATGGATCGACAGCGGATGTGATACAGATGGGAATTTATATCTGTCGCGTCGATTCCAGGAATCAATCTGAGGAAACCAATTTAATGTCATCTTATATATATATATATATATATATATATATATATATATATATATATATATATATATATATATCGCTCGCGACTTGCTACACCTGAGCAGCAGGGAAAATGCGACGCTTGCGTTCGTTTTTGGAACACGTACGGGAAACTGTCGGTCTTTCTACAAGCGTGCGTGCTCATGCTTCCTTTGTCGGATAATCTCTTGTGTGATTCGAGTTTGTCCAGCAAAAGAGTGTATCGAGATTTTATTCCAAAAAAGAGATCAACTTCTGTGCATGGTTTCTCTCTGTAAATTCTTGTAGTATTGCAAGTTAGATAAAAGTTCGTGTAACAGCTCAGAGATTTCTCTATAGTCTGCATTGTTATTGCCTCCGGTTACTGTGCTTCAGTTCTATGTGCTGTCAAGTCTGCCCATTCCTATGGATACTTAGTTTTAAACTTATTTTATAAGATACTATATACTATTTTATCCACTGGAATTGCCAAAATCCCCTCGGAAACACGGTTTCGAATATAAAACACTTTATTTAACTTTTATTCCCGTTTGTCGAAATCGCTTCGAGTTATTTCAGAAACGCCATCATTTATGATAATTTCAGCTGAAACGTTTCTCTACTTTTAGACATGTATATATAATATATTATTGAGAACTCAATAAATAAAAAGAAGAGAAACTGTCTCTTCGCATTCAAGCTCAAAAGTTATCCGATCAAACTTGTTTTACCTCGTCTTATAAACTCGTCGCAAATTCGCTTACACCGACTCTCCCTTGGGCTTGCAATCCGCCGTTTGACTCCCCCCTCCCCCCACTCCCCCCTTATAAAGTGCGAGCTGACAATAAACAATATCCCAGTCAGAGCTGCAGACGACCACGTACCGTCGCCGACGCCATTCGTCTGGGACGCCGCCATCATTGCAGTCACGTGCCACTTCTTCCTCAACGCCCCCCCCCCCCTAACCACCCTACTGGCGCAGACACCGACAAGAAATTGTACTTCCCTTGACGAGAGTCATATAGTCACTCTTTGACTACCCACTTAACTACGTGCACCTTTAGCGTTAGGTTACGGGGGTCTGCAGTCGCAGCTGAGTCGACAAATCCAAGTCGCAGGTCGCACACAGCCTCCTCTGTGCGTGGACCATCATTCGTGGGCTCAGCGATGACGCGGCACTGCGGGGGCGTCGACCGACCATCCGGGTGCCGATCCGCCGAGAGCAAAGTCACGTACTCGGGCTTAGTTTGGCGCAGCCTGAGACCAGAGACGGAAGGCTAGAGCTTCCATTGCCGAACAGGGCCATTTTCATCTCTCAATCTTAACCTAGATTTTAGATGTCTGCTTGGCGAACCTTCTACCGGAAAGATGTATATAAACTTTAAAAGCACTTAAGGCAAAAACAGGTTTTTTTTTGCATAGTGCCTAGACGTAGGTATAAGCTTATGTAAGTGTGAGAGAGAAAAAAACGTTGACTCTGAGAATGAGAAATGATGTTTTCTTCTCCTTTTCAGAAGGTCTCTTTCGAAAAAGTTCTTTTGATAGCAATTTTTTCGACTGTTCCATTCAAAAGATGTAAAAATCTAGCTTTAACTCCGTACCCCCTCCCCCCCCTCCCCCCCTACCCGCCTCCACAATTAATCGTCCGGACAGTTTCCCATATTATTTTCTTTCCGCTGAAATCGTTGTTATTGTATAAGTTCACCAAATAAAAGTGGTAAAACTGGTGCAAAACTTTTATGACATCAATTGCTATCAAAAATCCACGACATGACTAATATCCCTGGATTTGATGTTTTAATAGAAAAGTTTCCCCAACCCACTTTTCCCATCGCATCCCGGATATATTTTTGCTATAAACACACATCACAGTTTGCGATCATAAATCATCTTGAGTAATGTCCGTTTTCATTTTTAAATGCATATTGTACTTGATGTTTATCGTGATTAATGAACCCTGCATAGCGCCGCTCGGCCGGTCGCAGTGTGATAACAATGATTGACAGTTGCGTACTTTGGCGTGGATAATTGATGTCTCGGGGCTTATCGCGCGCAGAGTTGCAACTTGAACCCCCCCCCCCCCCCCGGCCCCATTGGGGGCGGAAAGTTGCGATTTTAATGGTCATAAAAGTGGACATCTTTGATCCCCAGTGGTGGACTGCACCTTGAGCCGCGATTACTGAATTCGCTGGCTAAAATGTTGGGAAATGACTCGGGGAAAAAGTCACATTACACTTTGCAGTGACGTGCTAAGAATCGAAATTTCGCAACTCTGAAAGAAAATTTTTGAGTAGAGGAAATGGTTTTCTTGCAAAGTCGATTTACCGTCGCAATCGACTTCAAATGTTTAAGCCAATTTCCAAGTCGCTGACTCTTCTGGTCCTGCCGTATAATTCGTGTTTCAAGACATCCGTTTATAATCTCGACATCGTAAATATTCTTGCTATCAATCATGTAAGCTCGTACGAAAATCACTCATTGTTTCTTCCGAGCTTTCTCAAGAAAATCCGATGGATAATATGTCAAAAACAGTGACTTTTCCTCGGATAATCCTAGCGCACACACGAGGCGAACCCCTCAGAATATCAAGCAGCCTCGCGTACTCTGCTGCACTCCGGATATTTCATTTTCACGTGTGGCAAATTCACGCGACGTTTCTTTCCCCGAGAGCCAAGTCCGACGACCCGTCCAGCTAAATGTAGGACAGCAATTCGTGCACACCATTTTAATTATAATATGCGTCCGTGCAGTCCACATTGAATAATCGCCAGCGACTGTGAGCCGAGACGTTGGCAACCCCAACCAGACACTCGAGCCGGGCACTTCTTTTTTGCACCCTGCAGAAGAATGCAATTTTCACGACCCACTTTCATCGCCCCACGTAACTTATACACTTGACATTTGCCCACGCCGGCGTCGGTAATTCACGCCCGCCGCTTCGCGCAAAAGTTGCTCTCGATTGTCAACACACCAAAGAAACTCCTGAAACTTTGCGAAAACTATTACACCCACTCGCTATTGTGCGATATCACATTTTCAAAAGCGCTAACGCGAACTTGTTCTACTTGCTTCACTATGTATGTGTGTACAGTTCCATTAAATATAGTTAACATTTCCATCTCCCGAAACAAAAACACGTCCGGATATGCGCTTCGAGCGAAAATTACTGCGATGTTCTTTCTTCCGTTTTGCATTTCGACGTTGTTTCAAACATGCCATATTAATCAACGACAACTCTGTCGACATTTTAATCAAAAAACCAAACAAATCTCACGTCCAGATAGACAAATTGCAGTTCAATCAGCTGGCACACACAACATCCTTTTCGCCTGGTCAGGCTATTTACGAGAAGGACATAGCACGGATATATACCGCCGTCCGAACCGGACGCTGTTGGCTTAGACACGGTTCAGTGCATCCGTCATTCCTCCCGGGGCGATCTCTACACACGCATCGCCTCGTGTTATGCAATCGTCGCATGAATCAATCTGCCATCAGCTGACGTGTCGTCAGTGAGTCGTTAAACAAACACGACCAATCAACGCCAGGCATTACAGTTAATTATCTCGCGTCATGTCACGTGGACGGGGATAGTCCGGCTAACGGACGTTGTTGATGAGCGTAGCGAAACCTGTAATTTCACCATTCCCAAAAAGTCACTCGTGTGTTTTTGTATTTTTTGTTTGTTTGTCTATTTGTCTATTTGTTCGTGCTCTACTGGCCAAACGGCTAAACCGTTTTGATAAAATTGGCAGAGGTTCTTGGCTAGGTTCCTATGTAGATTTTTTTTTCCAGAAAAATGTACCCAACAGTTTTTAAGCTACTCGAAATTCTAAAAACTATCATTTCCGAAAATTTGTCCATGCGGTACCGCCGAACGTTCTCAATATTTTTTCATGAAACTGCACACAGTTATCAAGAGTGATGAAATCAAGCAATTCTGAGGTTTTTTTTGCCCTTTACGAGTTTCCGTTCCAGTTTTTTTTTTTTTTTTTTTTTTTTTTTATTGTATAATGTAGCGATTTTCAAGCAAAGTTTAGTACACGTAGTTTTAAATGAAGATTCCCTTGACCCTTTCTGGACAAAACCGTTATCTCACACTTTGGCCTTCTGTTTTCTTCGATCTGCCTTTACTTTTTCAACCGCTGCAAACAGCTACGCTCATCTCCAATGCAACACAAATGGCGTTCACGAATCCACGAGGTTTAAGGAAACAGACTAATTCGACAGAGAGTGGCTTTCAGACCAAAAGTTGCCGACATCTCAAGGCCACATCGTGGTAGTTATCATTTCAATACCTTAGTTTGTTTTATTTTTGTTTATATTTTTGTTTATCGGCACAAATAGCCTCGGAGCTGATGTGCCGTTAAACACCACAATCATCATCATCATCATCATCACAAAAGACGAAAATAGGGGTGAACATGACCTTTTTTAGAAAATTTGCCCCTGGAATACTAGAACATACCCCGTAACTCTTCATTTTTTACCCTTTTTTATGGTCATTGTATACGAAAGTGCAAAAACAATCGTGGAAAAGGGTCATTGTCGCCCTTATTTCCGTATTTTATCTATAACATACTGAAATATTGAAATGATAACTTTAACGGTGTGGCCGTGAAATCTCGGCAACTTTTGGTATGTTTCGAGAAAAAAACGTGCAAATTTTGCGATTTTGGCCACTCTGAAAATTATTTATCGACCAAACTTAAAAAAATGTGCAATGAATGTAGGTCTACACATGTGTCTTTCAAGTGATGTGTCTCATACCGATGGAGACGATTTACTGAAACTGTTATCTGGAGGTGATCCTCCTCCCTAACGAAGGACTGGCACCGCGGATGACCTCAACCGCGGTACGGCACCGATCAAGTTCCGCCGTGTTTTCATCCTTGTTGCCTCGCACACGCTGATTGGCTGGTGCATTTCACAGTTTAGTGCTCACCTCATTAGTAGTGGTTTCCACTCATGGACGCAGCTGCATTCTCGCCTGCATCGCGTGCATATTGAAATTGCGCCTCGGATGCAGTCTCCCTAATGCTAATAACTATGTCATCAACAAAATAATATGCGAGCGTCTTTTAACAAGGTTAGCGCCTGACTAATTACTTCGGGATGCACACTATAACACATCAGATTATATCTTGCATTATCCATACATAGCAACAATTAAATCCACCTTCGATTATTTAGTCATTAAGATTCATGCATGTCTTGTACCGGGATTGCGACAGCGTTCATGCACAGCTAAAACTTGATTACGTAGATACAAAGAAAATGTACTCTACAATCACGACAGAGGAAAATCTATTACTCAAATGCTAATTGCTTTTCGTTCTCCCCAGCACCGCTCCTAACACTATACGTGTATATATATATATATACAGATACCGTCTGGCTTTTCCGCTTTTCCAATCTAAGCTACAGAACGATATAGTTCTCCAGTAATCGCAAAACATTGCCGCTGCCTGAGGCGCGATAATCTTGCCGAATGGATGTCGCGTGCACACAGGCTGGCGCACCGACCCGGCACATCCGGCCCTGCGCACCGAAAAGGTGCCCCCCCCCCCCTCCTGTATAGCCTGTAAACCAGAGAACCATCCGCCGCTCGCGGCACACTCCACCGCGCCCTGAAGTTTGCAGATAAGATACTTTGCACCTAAAGCCGACGCCGACGCCGGTCGTCGCGACGTCCTCTCGCCGCCCGGCGACGCGTTTTCCGCGCCGTCGAACCTCGACAATCGCGACCAACCACGGCTAATAACGATACGTCAGCGCATTGTTGTGTTGTGTGCATGCGGGCGGCCGTCGCGGCGCCCTGCCGATAGCGGGCATCCGGCCGCGATGGCTCATCGGACGCGTCAGGCCCGGCCGTCGCATCGACGGGCGTCCGCGTGGAAAAGGAGCTCTCATGATGCGAAGGCGACGCGTTTATGGCTCGGAAAATGATTTCATAAATCACCGGATTATTTTATATAGTACGGCCCGCGGCAACTGCGATAGACTATAATATATAGCAAACTTTTATAAGCACCCCTTTAATAAATCAAGCTCCTGCTCGTCTCTTTTACCAGATTTCAAATGTCTGCATCCAGCAACGTACAGTGGCACGCGAAAGTTTTTAACGCCATTCGCTCGCGATTCGCTCTCTAATTCCAAAAACCAACTTGAACGCGATCCCATATAATAACGTCAACTCCGTTCGCCATCCGTCCATGCGACGGTCCATCCTCCATGATTCCATTACCTGGAACATCAATCGGACGATAACATTGGGTCCTTTGTGCCCGCCAACCAATCCAATATTGATAGCATTACACTTTGTTTAACTTTGCGCCGCTTTAGCCATCTGCCGGCAGTGTGTGTTTCGCCCATGTGGAGCCATGGGCCAAAGGCTCGTGAACGGGAATCTACTCTTGATCTATTGCCTGCGCTGATTGGCTTATTCATCGGAAGCCGGGGATAGCCGCTCGCCGTTCGTTTAGCGGCAATTGCCGCACACTATATATAGGGAATGTGCTCCGTTGCTGAGCTCAATATGCCAATTAAAGTTTGATAGGGAATACCGTGGACGTGGGGGGTCGGCGCTATGTCGAGGAGTCGGGAAGTCGAATACCGCATTGCACATGGGGGCGCGGCGGCTGAATTCCATGGGCCGCGTTATGTAGAGGGATACGCGGAGAGGCGATGATGAGGGCCGGTGTTGTCGCCTGGAATTCCGACGACGACGACGACGACGACAACGACGACGACGAGTGTCGGGAGGTGGGAGATGGGAGTACGTGCCAGCGATAGGCGAGGATTAATAATTTAAAAGGGCGATCGATGATTCGTAATTAATATTAACGGCGATGGCCGATCGGAAATGGGATTTGGAATGTGATTAGGTTTTATTATCTTGCCGGTGGGTTTAAATTATCTGCGCCCGTCGAGCGGCCGGCTCCTTTTTGCCCCGCGTCTTCGGGATCGAGCGCACGTTGCATCATTTATCAAAAACACTTAGCCAAATTGGCTGCTGCACGGAGCGGCCCCTCCTGTGTTTGTCATGCGATTTGGCTGTGTTCTTGGGATGCCATCAGTGTTGTAGTCCAGGGCATGTACGCAGGTATACGGCATATACTCATTTTATTTTCGAACCTTTATTTTTAAGAATTACGCTGGAATATGCTGGTACCTACGCGAAGTTCTATAGCTTTTAAATGTCTAACTTTTGCAAGTTGTCCATACTTGTTCTATGTTTCACACTTTATACCCATTCACCTCATCTTACCCATTTCCCAACCACCCATAGCACACCCATTTACCCACTACCCATTTATTAATTTACCTTTGAGGCGCAAATCGAGATTTGTAGAAGTGTTTTAGTGAAACCCAAGCGAAAATAGTCGTAAGCGCCAAACAACAATGTTTGATATGTGAACATATGATGTGTTGGTAATGACGAAAATGTGGAAATTAATAAGAACTCAGTTTTATTTTTACTGCCCCCCCCCCCCCCCCCCGGTAGACGAAAAATTAGCGTGTACCCACCTTTATTTCCAGTACTACGCCACTGGATACCATGATTAGCGACTCTGAGCGTCTTTTGTGTTTATAGATGACTTGCAACTTCCATGTTTTAATGATCCTGTCACTAATTGATGCGCTTTCTCCTTGTTCCAGGTAAGTCAACTCGCTCCCGATTGGCAGTTCCCTGATCGGAATAGCAAACGCCGCACGCAAGTAAGTTGTGACTGCAAACATTCAGACTTGAACTGCTTTGTCACGTCGGATCCTCGTGTCAAATCCACGTCAACTCGATACGCCATTCGTGTGCGTGTCTATATCCCAAATCGCACGACAAAATTCGATCTCATTTCATATATTGATCTCCAAAAAGACGTGTCGTTATTCGTAACTCGCTTTCGGACGATATAACACATTTGATGTCCATGCCTCTATTTCTCATCGGGATCAACCTGGGGCGTGTTTTTTATTTCGTTATCTAAAGTCTGGCGTTATAGTGATATCGTTGACGTAGGTATATCGTTCGGCGGACCGCGGCAGGATACGAAGTCTGGACGTTCGGTCATTATTTCTGGACCATGCATTGCGTTGCTGGGCAGATACGAGCAGACGGGCGAAAAGCAGAACGGAGCGAAGGCAGTCAGTGCCGAGCTGATCGTTCATGGACCAATCGAACTGCTAGACGCGATGATTTACGAGTCTGCAGTTTTTATGACGGCTGCATGCAAAAATCAAGAATGCTATAAAGATAATGTGATATGTTTGCTTCAAAAACTTGCAATGTTGTTGCAATGTAGTACACCTTAATGGGGTTTGTTTTTACTTTGTTAGTAATTGCTGCATGAAATGTGCATTGCACCGATTCCTTAGGTATATATCCTATACATCCAACGTTGCAAAAGAATGGTTCGAAATCGCAATGGAAGAAAAGCATGTCGTTTAAAGTTTTTCTTCGACATTCACTTCGGGAAAATAATGTGCTACGAGTAGGTACATGCTCACGTGGGAAATCATGTCAAGACGTTTCATTTTTTTACGGATGTTATTACCTATTCGACGAGAAACGGAAAAACAATATAATAATGTGAGCGTTTTACCATTTTCATCTGCTGGCATTCAAAGAAACGTCTTGATTGAAAAATGTATACTTTGTATGTTGCAGAACATGATTATATACTTTGGCTGCTGCAAGCAATTTTGAAACGATCCCTACATTAATATTTTTTTGCAAAAACTATCTCGTTCAAGGATTTACTCTGCAATTCACATAACACATCCAAAGCAAAAAGAGTACGGAATTTTGCCTCGGAAAATTGCCTGCTTCCGTGCCGCTCAAACTTGGGCAACTGTTATTGAATATGCACACACAAAACGGTGGCTCAAAACCCACGACGACGACGACGACGACGACGACGACGACGACGACGACGACGACGACGACGACGACGCTATAGACATTCGACGAAACCGCTTTGTCCTGATTCCAGAAACGGAAGTCAACCGAAAGCGACGCTTCCGCCGTCTCGCACGACGCCGGTCCGAAAATGCATGACCGAACATCTTAATCCGACTCGCGCCCACACACAATGTTTGCTTACCGTGTCTCGAAATACACAAACACCATCTCCGCTCAGCCAGAACGCCCAGACCGCTCCCTTTGGCCGAACATATATAGGAACCATTCTCGCAGAACTGTTCCCTTATAAACCTAAATCGCGCGTTGCTTTATACCGCAAAACTTGCACATTAAACAAGCAACAATGAATATCTCCTCGAATGCTCAAAGTTTAGAGCGGACAGACACTTTGTACATAATATAATATTACCCTATGAAACACTATAATAACGCCTTTGGCGTTAACTAATCTATGCTCATATTCTATTTTGCTTTATTACTCGCCGTTTTGTTAGAAATTACTCGACACATGATATCAGAGTTAGGAAGGTGACACGCTGGCAATTAAGGATAACATAACTTATCTCACGTTGACCAGCGCGCGATACCATCTTAATTAAACTAATTATAATAACAATCGCGATGTGTGTGGCATGCGAGATAGGGTAGGCGTCCTCTGTTCCCGGCGGGTGTCGCGGCAGGGAGACAATTCGCCTCGACTGAATTGAATTAATGGCAAAGGACTTCGGGGACGGACGGGAAGACAAAGGTGATGGTCCCATGGAGTTAGCTCTATATAGAGAGCGGCGCTGGATGTGCTACTTCGCTCGTGGCGCACTGGATTTCAATGGCCAACAGAATCTTCCGCTGGAATTATTCCCTACGGCGAGCGGCACACTTTCGAATCTGCCGTTTCGTTTGACGAAAGTTGTGTGCGAATTCTCTGGCGAAGCTCGTTAGCGACACAGATTCGAAATCAAAACCTTGTGGCACGCCACTCACACACGCACGCAAGCGGGAATGTCTAGGGGACAAATGTGCGTCGTATGTTTTTACGGCTGACTTTCACAACGGTCTAGCCGTATGAAAATGCGATGTCTTTTTATCTCTATTAATGCCTTTTTGTATTTTATTAGTAAAGTTAGCTATCGTATCTGTTTCTTGAACAAATTTACCCATCGCATGCAGCTGGCTCCGCCAGTGTGTACTTATGGCGCGACTGCAGGTTCGCGAAACGACTGTTTTATAACATCTATCGCCCATTCCTTCGCGATTTACCGCGGCTACCCGTGGTCCTCGAGGCTCCTATCCGTAAAAAGCAATGCCATTACACATCGAGCAAAGATGTCGGCCGCGAGATTGCAGAATTACAACTGTTGGCCATTTGTGAAACGTCCAACTTTTCCAGCATGAAACTTCAGTTCGACCATCGTATACAGTTCGACCAATCACTAGCGACGCTCGATCCTAAAATGATTTTTAAATGTACGATTCGCTAGTCATTGTTGACAGGGCAAACATTACGCAGAAAACTGTTTACGCGTCACGACGCAAGATTTATCTGCAAAAAACCATTTCGCATCAGTGTGTGAGAAATGAAAAAGAACGACGACTCTTCTAGGTATATATAAGAACGACCGGTTGCCGGGGCTAGACATGTAAGATTGTGATTTATCTTGCAAGTAGTCCAATTTCATTTCGAATCTGGCCATCAGTACTGGCATGCCCATAGCAACGTTCGCGAGCGCCCCGAAAAGCTTTCCCCAATCTGCAAAACTGTTCCATCGCCGTCGTTCGGCGTTTTTCTCCGCGACTGCGACGTCCCCGCCCCGACGCCTGCCGACGCCCGGGATCGCCCAGCTGCCGAGCGCGTGGCGGCGTCGCTTTCTGGCTGCCGGCCAGAGGGACCCTGGAACGGCGGCGTGAGGTCCCGGCTTGCCGTCCTACACTGCAGTACGGCGTGCCCGGGACAACGCGCCGGCCCGGGCGAGGGGGGGGGGGCAGCGCCGGATTTTGGGCAGCATGCCAGAACAACCCCGTCATCCCACGGCCCCTGTCGACGACCACATGAAGGCTGCGTTGCGGTCGGCACAGCCGTTGCCGGCGCCTCTCGATACGGTAGCATGCTTCTACGTCTGGCCACGGTGTTTTCCGACGGTATCGAGCCCCGCAGCTGAGCACGGATTCCGTGGTCTCTTTCTGATGGGCACGTTTCTATATATATATGCTGGGGGCCACGTGACACGACCCAATTTGCGGAACAAGTGAGTGTCTCAAATTGAATAAGTGCTTTCGCCGGTAGATATCGACGCGGCGCGCGGGGCGTAGCATTGCGGGGCGTAGCGTTGCGGGGCGCAGCATTGCGGGGCGCACGAGGGCAGGGACAGGGATAATGACGGGGGTGCAGATTGCCGAGCGAAACACATTTCTGCCGACGACGCCCGTTTCGCCGCGTCGCCGAGCTGCGGTAGAATGCGAATGGAAATTCGGCACAGCGGCCCCGGCATACACATAGGGGTTCGCTGCAGATTTCTACCCGCGCTTTAATTCGCTGGGTTGCCAAAGATTCGATTATTTTTCGATTTCAACCTTCTCGCGCCGTGCCAATCCGTTTGAAACGAGTTACCAGTAATTTTGATCGAAACTTTTTATCTAGTTTTCCGTTCGTTTCGCGTGCGGCGTCGTGCCGGCTGTGACTGCGTTTGCCGGCGACCGAAACGTCTCTGCCCGCGGGACGACCACGCCGACCGCCGTGTCCGACAAGGAAACTCCATTTTCCGGGCATTTCCCACACATCGCACGCGTGTGCTCGCCGCTAATTGGTCGCATCGGTCGAGTGCATTATCCGGGGCGCACCAGGGGGCTACCGGCGGCGAGAAAAGCGCGGCGACGAGATTTAAATGCTTGCACATTATCCGGGTGCGACTCGTGCAAAAAGCTAATCCGACGGGATTGCCGTGCGCGCGAGCGCGAATCACATTACGATTTGCAATTTAAATTTAGATCGCGTTACGTTTTAAAGGTGTGCAGTCTGCGAAAGCGTAATGACTTGTTAACTAGAATTTTAAATCAAATCCTATATAATAATAATTACTGTTATTGCTAGTGACGCTATAATATAAGGTATATGAAATTTTATGAACCGTGACTTTTATTATCCAACCTTTAAAAAAGCAATATTTTTTTGAAAAAAATTCACAACAAAACGCCGATTTCATATATAATAGCTAAATTTTAAAACTTATATATATATACATATAAAAAATAAAAATCACCCGATAATCTGCTCTTAGCCTGAACACATAAAAAGTTACCCGAAACACGGACCTAATTTCACAGGTCATGAATCCACCTTCAGAGCAGAGATATCATGTACGCGACTTTGCCATAATATTAAAGGAAGCCATCCCGGTGGTCCGATTAAAACCCGACCGAAGGCCATAATAATCTGCAACGTCAGACACAGAGCGAGCGGGTCCCCCCCCCCCCTCCCCCCATTTTGGGCACAACGCCCTCTGCGGTCGCAACCCTCGCTGCCTGCAGCCGTCGAAAGGGTCTGAATTAACTAAGGGACGGGGGGGGGGGGGGTTGCGACCGAAGCGCTCCTTGCGGGGCTTTGCAGGTGCACGAGGTGTAACGCACACAGCGCTATCGGCGGGGCTGGGAAATTGGCCAGATTGAGATTTAGTTGAGTTATGAAAATGATACTGTCGTACACGGGGATGAGTTTGTGTTCAAGCTGGTGCGTAAATCTGGCCGGCCGTCCGTTTGTTTGTGTGGTTGTGAATGTTCTCGCGTGGAAGCGCCACCTGTGTTTGACCGATGCGTAGCGAAATCTTGCGTTGTCTGTCTTGCTGTGTGACAGGGTCAGTAAATACGGTGATGTAGGGTCCGTTATCACGTGAGATTACGCGGGAGGGTAGTTTATATAGAAATGTAGGGATTATTTTTTATCCGACGCTTGGTATATATAAATGTGTAACGCTCTCGCCGCGACCGCGCGATGCGAGAGCAACTTCTCCCCCTTTTTTCGGCGAAAATCACTGACCGCCCGTGGGCTTTCGCTTTGTCGGACTTCATATTTATTAGGGTCAGCCCAGATTTATTGATTGGATTTTATGTATCGATACATATTTATCGCATAAACTTTCCTTGGGCAAAAAAACGGATATACCTTAATATATAGATATAGATACGAGAAAAGTTTTCTGTTCAACTTGAGCAGGTGAAAAAGTGTGCGGCCCCGAAATGCTTTCCCGAAAACTTTCCGCCGCGCCGCACAAAGTGTTTCCCTTGGGGATTTGGCTAGCGACAAATTCATTCGAAACCCACATGAATACATCTTTGCCGTACAAGCACACACACACGCACACACACAACCGCGCTAGTGCCCTCATCAAAAGCATACGCGTCCTCAGCTACCCGTCCACGGTTCTCAAAAGCCACGCGTTCGCTTCGTCTCGGCCTCCCATCACCGCCTCCGACCAGACGGGGGGGGGGGGGGGCTGAAAAGGGGGTGGACGACTCCAGACTTGTACTCCAGCCTCGACAATGAGAGATTGTTTCGCTGAAGATGGATGAGCGAATCTTTTAGCGCGCTGCGCCGTCGTTCACTATCTCTTATCCGCTGGCGGCGTAAAGAAAAGCGCGGACCCAGCTCAATTCATTCGTCCGTTTCCCTTATTCATTCCTATATCGCTTGTCAATGTCAATCCGCCTTCGAGAATCCTTCCGGCCGGGCTCGGCACAGAACCCGTCCGTATACACAGTGCCCGTATCTAAGAGTAATGCGTCTTCGGGGGATGAATTGCTCGGCGCTAACCTCCTTCGTGGCCCGCTTATCGGGCGCCGCTCGTGGCCGATGTCTCTGATGAATCTGCGCGTTCATTTCGCCGGCGTCTTGCATTCGATTACCGGCACAGCCGGCTTCGTGCTCGTTTCACGCGGCTCGGAGATCTGCTTCATTTCAACGCTGTCTGCACAATGCACAGGCCCACTCCTTTTCGCTACGGTTTAGTGAATTAGTGGAGAGTTTTACATTGTCTTGTCTGCTTTTAAGGGTGGGGAATTCCTGATCAAGTTTTCACCAGTAAACCACATAGATACCTCCGTTCTCGAATAACTTATGTAATAAATTTACACAAAAATTTTCCTTTTCCGCTTGCTATTTTCATACACCTTCAGACATGGCTTCCATATAGGGCATGCCAAACGCCAAACCTGTTCGTTTCACGGTTCTTTAAAATGTGACATTTAATATGTTCTACAATACACTGTCCGGTTTACAACATTGCATGCAGCAAGATCCATTGTTCGTTGTCTGAAATGATGGAATATGTTTATAATTTTTATAATCTTAATCAATCGATCACAAACCTTGATTTTGACATTCTTTATCGCAACACCGACCCCACATTTGCGGGACGCGCCCTGGTCAAACGTGTCCTGTCATCCTGTGGCGTAGTCCAGGGTGTACGCAGGCTAGTCAGCGTATACTCATCTTTTATTTTCCAGTCTAGCGTATACATCTTTATTGTATACATTACTGTAAAGAATTACTCTGGTATACGCTGGTACCTACGCGAAGTTCTAGCTTTTAAATGTCTCACTTTTGCGAGTTATCCATACTTGTAATACATTTCATACTTAATTTTCCTATTCACCTTATCTTACCCATTTCCCACCCACCCATAGCACACCCATTTATACCCACTACCCATTTGTCCATTTACCTTTGAGGCGCAAATCGAGATTTGTGGACGTGTTTTAGTGAAACCCAAGCGAAATTGGTCGTAACAATATTTGGTATGTGAAAATATTGTGTGTTGGTAATGACGAAACTTTGGAAATAATAATTCAGTCCCATTTTTCCTCCGCCCCCCCCCCCCTCCCATTTGCTGAAAAATTTGCGTACACCCACCTTAATTTCCAGCACTACGCCACTGCTGTCATCGAACAACACATCTGAGTTTGGTTTTTCACCACTCGCAGGGTTTTCACCACTCGCAGGGTTTTCCCCACTCGCAGGGTTTTCCCCACTCGCAGGGTTTTCTCCACTCGCAGGGTTTTCACCACTCGCAGGGTTTTCACCACTCGCAGGGTTTTCCCACTCGCAGGGTTTTCCCCACGCGCAGGGTTTTCACCACTCGCAGGATTTTCCACACTCGCAGGGTTTTCCCCGCTCTCAGGGTTTTCACCACTCGCAGGGTTTTCACCACTCGCAGGGTTTTCACCACTCGCAGGGTTTTCACCACTCGCAGGGTTTTCCCCACTCGCAGGGTTTTCCCCACTCGCAGGGTTTTCACCACTCGCAGGGTTTTCCCCACTCGCAGGGTTTTCACCACTCGCAGGGTTTTCACCACTCGCAGGGTTTTCACCACTCGCAGGGTTTTCACCACTCGCAGGGTTTTCACCACTCGCAGGGTTTTCACCACTCGCAGGGTTTTCCCCACTCGCAGGGTTTTCACCACTCACAGGGTTTTCACCACTCGCAGGGTTTTCACCACTCGCAGGGTTTTCCCCACTCGCAGGGTTTTCACCACTCGCAGGGTTTTCACCACTCGCAGGGTTTTCACCACTCGCAGGGTTTTCACCACTCGCAGGGTTTTCACCACTCGCAGGGTTTTCACCACTCGCAGGGTTTTCCCCACTCGCAGGGTTTTCACCACTCACAGGGTTTTCACCACTCGCAGGGTTTTCACCACTCGCAGGGTTTTCACCACTCGCAGGGTTTTCACCACTCGCAGGGTTTTCACCACTCGCAGGGTTTTCACCACTCGCAGGGTTTTCACCACTCGCAGGGTTTTCCCCATGCTCGCCATCGGCAATCTGACCCGTGGCAAATCTCTTCAGGCTCCCGGCGAAATCCGAACCATATCCGTTTCTTAATTAACCCAAGGACGACAAGGACCGATCAGATATCTCTCACACACACACACACACACACACACACACTCACACACTCACAGAGCCAAACAGAAGCCCCACTTCGGCGCCAAGCGCACAGCCACCCAATAAAGATCCACTTACCAATAACACCGAATCTATTTCGACAAAAAAAATCGTTCACAATGCAATTTAAGAAGACTATATACATACACCAAAAAAAAACTCGTGAATACATTCTTCAGTGCAACGTTACATTGGAAGGCTAAAGTGATTTCCTCGTCGAGTCGCACGGATTTTCGGGCGGCAAATTGATTTGAATCCGCGGAATCGGTTCGACAAGCGCGACCGTCTCAATCGGAGCAGCGTCGAGTTACAAAATCGGCCGTCGCGGCGCTCGCGTCTCGCTCCGACACGTGGCGTGTTCGCGATATGATAAATTAGCATTATAGAGTCTTGCTTGTGTTACTGGTTTATTTGGCAAGACGTATTGCCTGGAGGCTTACACAGAGCAGAGCTGTGTAGTCATGGGGGAGTCGAGACCCACTACATTGGGATACATTGGGATACATTGGGCTACATTGGGATACATTGGGATATATTGGGATACATTGGGATACATTGGGATACATTGTGCCGGGATCGAAACAACATTTGCCCCGTCGAGTCTCAATAAAAAAGGATGTTCTCGCGCGCCCCGTACACAGCCACGCCGAGCATAAACTAGGGGGTAATGAATGGTTGGCGATTCGCTGGCTGCTAGTCCTGTAATTTGTTCCTCGGCTTTCCCCGGCCGTTTGTCTTCATTTAAATACAACTTAGACTTTATTATATGAATGGTAAATTACGACGAAGTGTTCCCAACACTGCCGTGCGGCTTGAGTGTGCATGGTGTCTAACGGGTAGACGGGCAAGTGTGCGCGATTGCTTTTATAAAGCATCTATTCCGTGGCTGCATGTTTAGTTTTCTGTTTATAGCACCTTTTTTAATTGAACGCGCGTTCACGTTAATATGAGACATATATATTGAGCATTATGCAATTTGTTAAACGATTGCTTTCCTCGTTAGCGTTCTCCCGCACTGGATTTTAGCCGCAATGGTTTGGTTTAACCGTGAGGTTTTTAACCATTTTCAATTGTATAATCAGCTTGGTGTAAAATAGATGGGCTCTTCGTTTTTATTTCCCAGAGTTCGATAATACTGAACAAAATCGTCCGATATATTACAGAAAATATTATGCAGCTTATTTGAAATTCAAATGGCAAAAACGAATTGCATTTTCATTAAAGCCATTCTTCCATGCTCGCAATGAGCATGCAAGCTGGACGCGAATTGCATTATACGCTGTGTTGTGCATTTGATGGTTAAATACAACAAAAAATATTCTCTCACTGTCCCCATTTCGATAATCATTCCGGCACGAGTATACGATCGCTATTTCGGTATAATATTTTAATATGATATTTGCAATTAATAATTTAACCGCATCAAACTCAATCTGGTCGCGTACCGATTATAATTATTATTTCCCGTGGCAGAATCATAGTATCGCGTGATCCATTTACGAAGCGCGCGAATATTGAATCTCCGAAACTATATGCAAATTAGGTGTCTATAATTAAAGAAAATGCAATCAGTGACGCTAACCAAAATCCGAGTAATATTTCAGCGCCCCCGGAATGTTCTAGACAAATGGCGTCGAGGGGAGGCCTGGCCTCTGCAGCTCGCAAACCGCCGCGTTTTTAGCCCCGCCAGACAGCGCTGGCATCTACAAGCGCACGGCCGACCGCAGCTTTTGAAAAATAGAACAGCTTCAACGGCACAAGCTTACTGGGGGCCGGCACGAAATTGCTCGCGTATTTGTATTCTGCAGAACTGGAACCGAAATTCCAGAAACAAATTAATGACAACGCATTTCTTTTTTCCCTTTCGTGGATTTCGTGAGCTGTGCACACGCCACTTTAAATTTTAAAACGTTGGTAGTTACACATCCACCATTTAATATTTTCACGCACATTTATTATCCAAAAATCCGTTTTATTTTTCCACAACAGCGTATACTTAACCTGTTATCCGTACACGGAACTAACTATACGAAAGCGTAAACCGCATATTTTGCATAACTTTTAAATGGGTCGCCTATAATTCAACGAAATGCTGTAAAAAATCTAAACAAGCAGCCTCCCACCTGAATTACAAAAGACCCCGATGTAACTTGGCGGTGAAGGGGGGGGGGGTGCATATTTCATTATTATACGTGTAATCGTGAAAAAACTCGCCATGCTCTCCCCCCCCCCCCTTGCAGACCACAATGTGGTCTTCCATAGGGACGCAATCCCTCGAGGTTAAGCGCGTGTTAGTAATATTGCGAAGACCAAAGCGCACGACGCCATATTACGCTATCCGCACGACACGCAAAAGCCACGATGCCGTATTACGCTATCCGCACGACACTCAGAAAGCACGTCGCCGTGTAACGTTATCCGCACGACACGCAAAAGCCACGATGCCGTATTACGCTATCCGCACGACACGCAGAAAACACGACGCAGCGTCAAAATGACCGCCGCGACGCCGGGCGCCGGCGAGGCGACGCCACGTCGCACTCCCTTAAAGATGGAGCAGTTTCCACTGTAAACGTCACGTGCTACAAGCGGCCGGCCCGAGGCAATCTCGGGTCCAACACACTCTCCCCCCCCCCCCCCACCCCCTCACTGGACAGTCCGTGTTCTCATCTCGTACCGGCAAATCTCGGCGACTGCTGTCAAATTATGCAACCCTTCTCACACCACCGCGGGGCAGGACATGCGGGACAATATCCTGGCGTCCTGATGTCCTGCGGACATTTGCCCTCCCCACCCGACATAGCAACGAAAGGCACATGTGGACAAATTTTTATTAAAAAAACACACTAGAAAATGCCATCTGATTCTGAGGCGATCGGACGTTGACATGAATGAAACCTTCTATTCAATATGTGCACGCTGAATGAGGTACCTATACACCTTGACTTGGTCGGCTGGCTTCGTAACACAAGCTGGTGCCTCCACTTTCAAGCTGGGTTTACAGCTGGCAATGTCAGTGTCACGATGTCATTAACATTAGCTCTGCCACCAATCATAGACTCCATGTCAGAGTCGCGAACATGACGTCTTGCACATCCAGAGTCTCTGATTGGTGGCAGAGCCAGTGTTGATGACTTCGTGTCACTGAAATTGCCAGCTGTAACCGCAGCTTCCGTCCCACACGCGTTTTCCCACACACTCACAACGGGCAAAATAAATTCTCGTACGCTTTTGCCCCTAACCCGAAGTGAGGCGCACCCCCAGAGATGCAGCGTCATCGTGCGGCGGGATGCCACTCCCTTTGCCGGGGGGCCGGGTGCGACAAGTGGCCAAATTTGAAATGACAGTGCCGCGCGTCGGTGAAGGGCCCCGAGGGCGAACGGCCGAGTCGCCTTGCTTGCTATCTCCCGTTTCCTGCCTCGTAGACGCAATGTTAAATTTCCATCGTGCGTACAGCAAGGAGCGTGAAATCGCGGTGCATGGCGATTGGTCCACTGGTCATGCTGGTAAGGCCCTTGTTCGAGGCGGTAATTGGTCCCGCGGTCGATTTCCCGTCCAGATAACTTTTTGTTTTTCGAAAAACGATTTGACTATTTAAAACATCTTATTTACACGCATTTACCCAGACTTTTGCATTGATTTCATGATATTAACTAGATTCGTTGCCATTTCTTTATGTTCCTACGGACTCTATCGTATATTTGCCGGGAGTGTACTGAAGATTTTTTGTTGCCCGCGGACACATTACAGTACGTTGTCGTATTGTGCACCCTAGGTAATTTTCCTCCGAACAAATTGCCCAAAAAGCCAATCTAAATGTGGGACATTTAACATTGCGTCTACGAGGCACGAAACGGAAACACGCCTCCCGGCTTCGGTTAAGGACGCGTGAGGTATCTCCATTGTAAAGCTACCGCCGTGACACGTTCGAGTTGAGCCGCACGTTCTCTTCGGCACTCTGCTCTGAGCGCGATGTCCATGTGGTCGAGACGTAACGCGGACCGTGTTTTTGAGAGAAAAGCAAGGCAAAGGTTCACATTGTATAAGATATGGTTTTCTGGAACTATCAGGTTGAACTCCGTTTCACGTTAAGACGAAGAGAGGATTTGCATCTACCTCGAGGACCCACTGCTGCTAGACAACTAAGAGTTTCAAAACTTACAAGCCATGTCTTGAACCGTACAAAAGGCTCTATGGGCAGTTTTGAAACTCTTCGCTCGTGTAGCAGCAGTTGGTCCTCGAGGAAAATTCATTATCCACTCTCCTTCTTAGCGTGAAATTGAGTTTAGATGCTTAGACCAGGATGCTTTTTCATCTTCGTCTTCCTTCTAAAGTTCACGTTGAAGGAAACAAAAGAAAACAAGTAGTCTGTATTAAAATAATTATTATATCGAGCAATGCCGTATGCAATTATACCAAAAATATAACAAATGCATAGCTCCTCATAACTAACAATGAATTACTGCAGGCTTTGGCCAACACGCCGAGCAATAAATTCACGTAAATTAACGAAGAGTTCGTGAAAACCACGCCGCGAAAATCCGTTGGTGAAAAGCATTCTTGAACACACCAAAAAAAAAGTAACTATCTGAACGAATAAATAGTGTAATGCTTTGCCGCATTTGCACACACAATTCAAATACATCGTTCTGTTTACCTCCACTCATAAATAATCATGCTCTCCGCTGGCGGCTCCGTTTTTATTCCATCTCTCCAATGATACCTTTACACTTAGCTTAATTAAAACGACTCGTAAGCTGGAATCAAACATGGAATACTCTCGCCGTAGAGTGCCTCGCTCGCGAGCAGCTACTTTGCAAAGTGCAGCCCGGTTGCATTTCGGAACGTTGACTCGTACAATGAAAGCCACCTTAATTGGATCATACCAATTAGCCTTTACTGTGCAACCCATTCAGTCATCGCTTGCCGGCCTCTCAGTGCTATTTCTCGTGAACTGTCTTCCTATCACAATATTTCACAGACATCTCTTAAGCTTTATACACCAATGGCCAAAAGCATTAAATTTAATTCATAACTCAAACAGATATATATCATCCAACACCACAACACAATGGATGTTGTTGAACATCATTCACCTAGATATGCCCGACGATACCACCTCTGTACATACCTAGCCAGCGCGCAGTTCGGTGAATTATATACATTTTGCACCGCAATATGTGCTTGTATATATAGGGCACGCCGTATATATACATAGGATGAAGCTGTATTCTATGCGTTGACCATACACAGAGCGAGCGCTATCTGTATATGACTGAATTCTGAATGCTTCCCTGTCGACCTGCGGATGTTTCCGCACACAGTCGTTTGTGCAATGTCTTTTGTCATGCTAAAGCCGAACGACATTCAATGTGTAGATTTCTATTTGATTTTCTCGGGCTATAGCGATACATCGCTTCCCGGCACGATCGCCGAGTTATTTAGTCGCTGTAGATAAATACGTTCGATCCGACAACCGGACAGTTGGTATTGTGTTTGTTGTGGCCGACATGTACTCAGTGTACATACCAGGAGTCGTGCACAATACCGCATTGTGCCTTCGAAGCGCTCTCCATCTGATTTGAGAGTCAAGTTTTGACCGCTCTTGTGGACTGGCCGCGTCCAGCGCTATAGGTTCCATTCATTTTCAAAATAGGTACATGCCTTTGTATAAACTCTGTATTGTATATAATTCAGTATGACGAATGCGCATTGAATTGTAAATTAAATTACAATTTGATTCACCATGGGATTTGGTGATACGAAATTAAGTCTTAATTTAATCATTGATTCGATTTCGAATATATAAACAGTTGTAATAGCTGTCCATTTGATCATGGAAATTTACACTATATAAAGAAAACTTCGTTTCGGATATTTAGTTTCGAATCGCATTTCGAATGTAACTCGTCAATAATTAGTTACTGCATTGGCGACAAGTAGATGCACACCATTAACTACCGCATAACGCAGGTACTCTGGTCTTCCTGCAACATCCTGAGGGTACAACTAGCAAAATCAGTGACACCATGTCATGGACATTGGCTCTGCCACCAATCAGAGACTCCGTGGCAGAGTCGCGAACGTGACGTCATGCACATCCAGAGTCTCTGATTGGTGCAGAGCCAATGTTGATGGCATCATGTTGCCGACATTGCCGGCTGTAAACCAACCTAACAAGCTGGGTGCCATTTTGCCCCGGGCTCCAGGTTCAGAGTGTCGTGCAATTAGTGTGGGTGCGTGTGCGCTATCGGCTATCGGAAGGCGAGAGTGCGCCCGTGTCCTAGGGACCGGGACCGGGACCGGGACGTCGACATGAGACGCGGCTAAAGGATTCCTGGAGCATCATCAGCTTCGTCGCGACCGGATGGAGTCCGCCTCCCAGGCATTTCAAATGTTACATGTTATTGCTTTTAAAAAGTTGCGGGACTACGCTCTTTGTTTGTGTGTGTGGGTGTGTGGGTGTGTATCCCGAAGAGTTAATGAGTTTTGACCAACATCTGAAGTTGATATTTTGGGGATAAATTGCCCTCGGACGTTGGTTAATTGCGTGCACAATGAGAAATTGAGCGATGCGACCGTATGCGTGGCAGGCTTGCGCGCACGTGGTGGATTTTTTAGGTGCACAGGCTTGGGTAATTGGTTTAGTTTCGGGTTCCGGCCATGATTATGTTCGGGAAACAATTACTATCGCATAAAATTGGTGCCTCGGTTAATGGGCGCTCTAAAATTTATATCAGCGGGACGAAATGGAAAATTAAACCCATGGAAAGGGCTTAATGTTAGGAAACCGTCGTATGGCAAAAAAAAATCTTTTTTGATGTTCCATACCTTTTAAAGATTTTCGATCACTATATTTGCTTCTGCCACATAATGCGAGGCATCATTATTTTCTTAGAACAATTTTTATTCCCCACGGGACATTAGTTTAGAGTGGCGTTTACGCAGCAGCAGACGTTCTTTGCGGTGTGACCCCAAGGCTGGCAGAGTGGTACATCTTAGTTGCCCTTACATTCGCTGTCCGGAAAATTGCTCGCCCCCCGAACGCGAAGGCCACGACGCCGATTTCCTCGCCAATTTCATTGGAAAATCATTTCGATCCAAGTGCACATCAGACTCATAACCTTTTCAACCCGCAAAAGTAATTGACTGCAGCCTCTTCCTTTTCTTCCCGTTCCGCCTTGAAGCCATTACACGTTCCCGATCCCCCCCCCCCCCCCACCCCCCAAAAACCACCCGACGCCATCCATTTCTGCGACGAGAGAATTTCCTCTGATTGGTCCTACCCATCAAGTCTACATTTGGGAAATCAAATCCAGCCAGATTTCGAGTCGGCAGGCATTTCAGGCTGTATTGCGGGAAGCAGTGGGGGTCCTGCGGGCTCTGCGCGCGGCTTATTGGGTCATTCGCCCTCTCCCCGGGGACTTCCACTTTATACTTCATGCGATGTAAAATAAATGACATTTCGTTTGCCCCAATTGAAAACCCAACTCGTATATATATACCTCAAAAGTCAAAAGTACGAAAGAAACTTTTACATTCAATTTTTATCCAGCCGCGTATAGCGCAAATTTCAATGAGCTACTCGTGTCGTCAATTCAATTCAGCGTGCATGCAAATTGCCAGGAATAATGGCGGTTATGGTATCAGAAATCAGTACGGCATCCTCGCTGTAAATCCCCCCCCCCCCCCATCGTTCACATTCTCCTACCCCTTTCTCGCTGCAAGGGGATGGAATGCCGGGTCTCGCGGCACGGATCAATCATGAGTATGGAGCCCAGATGAGGTCAAGATGATCTTCTTCGTCGTGGGGCGGGGGGCCTTGGGGGCCGTGGGGGGCAGGCGGACGGGGGTGGAGATGGATTGAAGTGCCCCTAGGGATATTTCCAATAAAGAACACACATCTCTGCCCCCCCCCCCCCCTGAACCCGACTCCGAGGCAAACGGTCTATGAAATATGGCCCCCTCTGTGGCGGCACAAGGGCGGGGGGGGGGGGGGGGGGGCGTTTGGAACGGTGGCAGCGGCGGGGAAATTCAAAATAGTTGCGCGTGTTAAAGATGTACAGGAATTTTCGATCGAGGAAATATTTCTAGAGGCACGTCCATGGAAGAATTTTTCATTCGGGATATTATTAAGGCATTGGATGTGAAGGTTATATACGAACAGATATCTATTATGTATTATATATAAAACACTCTTTGCGGTCAGGATTTCTCATCCTTGACGCGGCTCTCGAAGCACGTATGGAGGGCGTTGGCGTGGAGTGGGGGGCGAGGAAACTTTCCTTTCAGCACGCGGCACAGTTTTGAGTTTGATAACTCGAGGGGTGGCATCACAATACAAACTCGCACTACTTTTGCGTGCGATTCAGGCTTTCAGACGTCATAAAACCAAACTGAAATTTGACGATCTAACGAGATTTCACAGTCCTTTCTATATTCTAACCACACGTAAGGAGGAATGATCATCTGGTGCCCAAAGAATATAACCAAACATTTGTTGACAGGCAAACAATTTGTGACAGCCCCACCAAAATATCTCACCTCCTAGGTAATGTCAAGTGAAGGCTTTTAAATGAGAGATAATTGTTGTGCTATGATTAGTTTTCTTAATAACGTCCGTAACTAAGGTAACTATTGAATCCCTTAGTTTAATCATAGCACAAAAATTATACTAAATTTGAAAATTTGAGCTATTTTGGTGGGGCTGTCACAAATAGTTTGCCTGTAAACAATTGTTTGGTAGATATTCGTTGGCCAATGTGATCATTCCACCTTAATAAATGCAGCAGTGTCAATCTCACGGATCTCGTCTCATAGGTCGGACAAACTTTCCACACGCGGAGCATAATCCAGTCGATTAAAGCGAGATTCGCAGGTGTCAGCCAAACCGCCATGACTGCGCGAGGACCTATGACGACCGAGGACCTAACGCCATGGCCGTCATGGCGACATTATCAAGTTAAACAGAACTCGGTCGACCATGTGGCGCCGTGCTAGACACGCGAACACGTCGGCGACGCCGCGTGCGAAGCCGTCGAGGTTTGCCGAGCGTCAACATGGTCTTCTGCGCGCCACGGGAAGGTTCGCGCGTCTTCAAAGGGGGGCGCGGGAACCCGGGGGGAAACAACGTGATCTCTCGCCGCAATAATGTCGCACGTGACGAGCACTGTAGTTGTAATGTAATTAGGTACATCGCGCCGGAGTATATCTTTGTATTCTCAGTGAGGGATTATTATAGTTTCAAAATTAACGGTGTGTGTACTATATACAACGAAATAATTTCAGTAATTTCAAACGGGATACGCGCGCCCGGTCGAAAATCGTGCAATTTTTATGAATACGTGATCGGGAAAACGGGGAAAAGTCACCCGTCTCGCACTGCAGCCAACTATATAACGCATGATACTTCAAATTGGTTCTGACATTTCAATTTCATTTGACAAAAAATTAAAAAAAAAAACACACAGCCAACACCCCGGTTAATTCAAAACGAACGACTGTTTTACGGCAAACAAACGCAATTCACGTCATGGCACCGTAATCTAGTTACGATTTTTGCGCCGTATATCTATATGTATATATAATCGCACCATACACATACATATCCACGCGTTCACGCGCCGCACGCAAATACACAAACACACACACACATCCATGTAACTGCGAAGCCCAGAGAGCGAGAGGGAGAGAGGGAGAGCGAGAGGGAGAGAGGGGGAGTGAGGGCAAACGGTGTAAATGCATTATCATTTCCACGCTGCCTCGCAAATAACGCGCGGTCCTCCCGTAATTCCCGGGCAGCACACATTGCACTATCGCATATGGCCGCCAGAGGTGAGGCATATACGTTTAAACATGTACCGGCGAGGTGTGGCTCGGGTTAAGAGCCCTCTTTGCATCACCGACATTTCCAGGTGCAGACCCTTACGCGGCACCAAAATGAGGGCCTAAATTTGCTCCAAATTCTCTGGAGAAAAAAACTCTGCATAGCGAAAGAGTGTGCGCACGAGCCGATCGCAACCTTTTTCCAGTTCAGAAGGAATGAATATCGTTAACTTTCGTATGAATATCGACGACAATAGCTCATTAAATGAGCTCATTAAAAGCTCATTAAATTAGGCTATTTTCGAAAATGTGTACCTTTTCCTTTTTTGTAAATATCAAATTGAGAATACGATCGGCTTCAAGATATACTCTTCCTCCATCTACTGATGGGCAAAAATTGAAGATTATAATACACTTAGGGGTTCTTTCCTGCTCCCGCGCGGACCTCTGCATTTAAAGTTTAAGTGGGGGCGGGGATTAACGGATTAACCGTGAGCAGCACTCTTAACTTCACCAAAATACGAGTGTGTGTGTGTGTACGTGTACGTATGTAATCTATTCGGACAATGAATTCATGCCCGAATCGTCCGACCACCACTAGCGCCCCTATCCGCCGGTGTGTATAGGACCCACAAACTGTAATGGAACTCCGATTGCTATATATATGCGTGCCCCTATCGCGAATGGCTAATTGCACGGACAAGCACCACACGGATCACTCGCTATCTGGCGTGGAAATAGAGTTGATTAAAGATATGAACGCGGGTGGCGTGCGTGGACGGTTTGGCCGGGATGATGACGCTTGGCTGCAAGGAGGATCGTTTTGTGATTAGGTTTGCGGGTTTAATTGATTGTTGGCCGAGGTCCGGGTTGCGCTATTCCGTTTCGTGCCTCGTAGACGCAATGTTAAATTTACACTGTTTGGCAATCATACTGGCAGTGTAAAATATTGGTGCCTTATTGGTAGCAAACTGGTATCAAAGTCAATAGGACGACTTGAATCATCATATTTCCATCGTATTTCACTTTTAAATCGTTTTCTTGCCTCAAATCTTCGTCATTTCTGTGTGCATCTCCGAACTCTATCGTGCGTTGTCGAGGATGTACTCAAGTTTTTAATTGTATTTTTCCTGAAACATCACAGTAGGTTCTCGAACTGTGTACCCTGGGTAATTTTTTAAGACCAGCTCCGGACAAATTGCCAGAAAACACATCGAAATGCAGGAAATTTAACATTGCGTCTACGAGGCACGAAACGGAATAGCGCGTCCGGGTTTTAATGTGGCGCTGATGAATTCGGGCTCGACGGAGGTGATTTTGCGTCGCCGTGCTGAGCGAGCTTGTCGGACGTTTTGGTTTGATTGTGCCGAGATGTCTCAGATAGAAAGGGCGACTGAAAAATAGTGCGTCCACGGCAGCGTCCATACTCGACATTCACATTGGCACCACAATTTGAATGTCGTATTCGAACACATGTCACTCAAATGACAGCTGAATCCCACACTCTCGGCTCGATTCACTCACACTCGAAGAAAAATTGTGTCAGTTTCGAAGAGTGAATTGCTTTTCCCGTGTTATAGCAGCTTGTGTCACTGGGATTTTCATGTAAAACTTTCCTGACCGTTAGATTTGGTAAGAAAAACATGTGTTAGTGAGGCTGAAATGTCGCGAAGATGCAAATAAAATATGGCCGATCGATTAAATTTCCAGCTAGCCGCCTGAAATATATCCAAGTTGATTTTCGCCTTTTTGGTGTTTCTTGCGGCAAAACAGATGGATCATTTATTGTAATTACTAGTTGTATACAACAATATCGCACGAGCTAATTGTGACATAAAGCCAGAAATGGCTACCGAAATAACAAAACATCAAAATAATAAAGTTTCAGACGCATCTATTTGAAAATTTGGGAACACTTAACAGACTGCATCTTTTCACTACGTATTCAAATCCTTTTAACTCCGCTTCACGTTGAGAAGGAGAGTGGATTTGCATCCACTTCGAGGTCCCACTGCTGCCTGATCCGAGTTAAGAGTTTCAAAACTTACAATTCTTGCCTTAAGCCGGACACAAAGACTTTGTGGCAGTTTATAAACTCTTAGCTCGTGTCTATCAGCAGTGTGTAAGTCCACTCTCCTTCTTAAGGGGGAAGATCACCTCCAGATAACAGTTTCAGTAAATGACATCCTATCGGTATGAGACACATAACTTGTAAGAAACATATTATGTACCTAGACCTACAAGAAGAACTCATTTTTTCATGTTTGGTCGAAAAATTATTTTCAGGGTGGCCAAAATCGCACAACTAGCATGTTTTTGTCTCGAAACAGACCAAAAGTTGCCGAGTTCTCACAGCCACACCGTTAAAGCTATCATTTCAATATTTCCGTATGTTGTAGTCAAAATACGTCAATAAGGGCGACCTTGGCCCTTGTCTCCAATTTTTCTTTGCACTTTTGTATACAATGCCTCTAAAAAGGGTAAAAAATGAGGGGGTCTGGTATGTTCCAACAATCCAGGGGCAAATTTTCGGGAAGAGGGCACTGTCGCCCTTATTTACGTATTTTGTGAACAACATACTAAAATATTGAAATGATAACTTAAACGATGTGGCCTTGAGAACTCGGCAACTTTTGGTCTGAAAAGCCACTTTCTGGCGAACTGATCATTCACCCTAAAGCCCGTTTTACACGGTAAAAGATTTTCATAAAATCTATCATAGCATCTTCTATAAAATCTATCAAGATATCTTTTATAAAATCTTTTACGAAAATGTAGTTCGGTATTTACACGGTCCTAGAAAAATGTGATGAAAAACACATGGTTGTGACAGAAGCACTGCCATCAATATGTCATTCTGTATGAAATTCAAAAGGCGGTGGATTAAGAAAATTTTTAATGGAGGAGCAAAATTAAAACTGTCAATAAGTGAGTACATATTAAAAATTGAGAGGGATTTGGCAGTTTTGGCTAACATTCAGGCTTTTGCTGATACTTAATCCATTTTAGATGTATTAGAGATGGTTTTAAAGGTTTGTGAACCAAAGAAAAGGTAGAGGAAATGCTGGAGACGTGGGCATGAGCTTTACAATCTTGGCACAGTACACCATCTATAAAATCAGTATCTTTCAGATGCTGAACGCTGATTGGTTAATTTGCATCACATCTATCACAGAAATAGAACCGTGCCTAATTGAAAATATGTCATCAAATCCTTCATCACATCTATCATGATAGACCGTGATATGCTTTTTTTATCACATTTTTGCATTTACATGGTGATATTTAGGTACGTAAAAGATATCATGATAGATTTGATGAAAATCTTTTACCGTGTAAAACGGGCTTTACGTGTAATGGAGATTAGTAAAATTTGTTTTTAAAACTAGTGCTGGAAGAAAACAACGATTATTTCAATCATCTGCTTCCGGATCAAAACTCCGCAAGAATTGAACTAGAAAACACGCTTCAGTGATCAAAACTCGCCCATCAAATCAATAAAACGGCGGTTATTAAACCGACCATATCGCACCAAAAACAAAAAACACCATTCAAATGTCCAGCCTCTCCCCCTTTAACCAGGGGCCCGCGCGGCCAGCCCCGACAACAGCTGTTCGACGCACACCCCACACACATAGGTTCGCGTGCAAACGATATCGAATCAAAATGCAGAACGGTGATGCGTTTGCAGCCGGGCCAGCTTGATACCGCGCCCGCACGGCCTGCACCCGGCCACTTTGATGGCGCCGATTCAATTACAAGTTCGCAGCGCGCGAAATAACGCTTGAAATTGCCCAAAGGATCCACGCACTCTGCCACACGGACGGACGCACGCACGCACATGTGCGAAGGAACTCTTCATGCGATTCGCCCAGTAATTACCATAACAGTTCAGCACTGGGTTCAGTGTTGTGTTCTGCTAAACGCCCTGGCTAACAATCTCTGGCCGCTGTGTGCTCGATACTCATGGCCAACTCTGCGAGGGAGAGAGTTTGCGAGGGATGGTAGTTAGTAAAAACAGCTTTTATCCAGTACAATTTATGCTCTTTCAAACGCTTTCGAGTCTTTAGGGCTGGGCCCGTCGGAGCCCGAAACGCTCTGAGAGGCCGAGAACGAGACGGATTCGCAATACACACTGCGCTTTGGAGCCCTCAGGGCTGGGCCCGTCGGAGCCCGAAACGCTCTGAGAGGCCGAGAACGAGACGGATTCGCAATACACACTGCGCTTTGGAGCCCTCGGGCTGGGCCCGTCGGAGCCCGAAACGCTCTGAGAGGCCGAGAACGAGACGGATTCGCAATACACACTGCGCTAATTGGAGCCCTCAGGGCTGGGCTCGTCGGAGCCCGAAACGCTCTGAGAGGCCGAGAACGAGACGGATTCGCAATACACACTGCGCTTTGGAGCCCTCAGGGCTGGGCCCGTCGGAGCCCGAAACGCTCTGAGAGGCCGAGAACGAGACGGATTCGCAATACACACTGCGCTAATTGGAGCCCTCAGGGCTGGGCCCGTCGGAGCCCGAAACGCTCTGAGAGGCCGAGAACGAGACGGATTCGCCAAACACACTGCGCTTTGGAATACGACGGACTCAGATATAAGGGCTCCAAAGCATGATTTACTTGTCAACCTTTCGACAGATTACATTAGAAACAGAGCCTTGACGTTCGATTTGTACCGTTATTTGTAATGGGCTGTTTGTTTTCAGCATTAGTCTACGTATAACTTACGCCTATAAGAACAAACAATTCGATCAACTTATGCGCAACGTTTATTGTATTTATTGTATTCATTTCTCCAGATTGAAATACTCCATTTTAAGATCCGTTTATTGGTGCATAAAGCAAGGTGAAAAGGGCATTGGTAGCTCATGGAGGCATGGGATGTCATGTTCTTTGATCGGTCGTCATCTAGCTTTGTA
The DNA here is from genome assembly GCA_921293005.1 of Nemoura dubitans. NCBI lineage: Eukaryota > Metazoa > Arthropoda > Insecta > Plecoptera > Nemouridae > Nemoura > Nemoura dubitans. The sequence continues at coordinate 44,399,952 of OV121076.1, forward strand.
AAACCAGTTTTATTGTCAATAACTGCCTTCAAAACACGCGAGTTTGTCCGCTGGCAAGTTTTGTACGCGATTCCACTCCCACCCACTGGCCTAAAACACATATGTTTAAGGTTAGAAAATAAATTAAGAGGATTTTGCATGTAGGAAAACCTCTTTGTCGCTACTTGTTTCATATTAAATATAGCGTTTGTTTTCATTTACAGATTTTACTTTATTTCTGTTAATTGCTTCTGTTATCTTTTCATCAAGTTAATGGTTCATACCGATACCCTACCTTTCCGGTGGCTAAACCTCGTCCAGTCGGGTCGGAGATGATGCGAGATAACAAAAGCAATTATAGAAAATAAATAAATTCACATTGTGAATACCAACTCTTTTGCAAGTACCGAAAACAGTGATACAATCGAATGTGCTTTTCTTATACACAAAAGACTCAAGAAGCTTTGTGAAATTTCTTCTAGCTTAAAAATTCCGTCTTTTCGGCCATTGGACTTGCGTGAAATCTATTGCAAAATTACACGAAGCACCGATTTACCAGCTTGGCCGATTCTCATTTCACGGAGCAATTGGCAGTTGCTGATAAGAAAACCGGTTTGTCATTGCGAGATTTGGACCCTCTTTTAGCATGTCATCCAGTCCTCAATATACTTATCCACGTGGTCGGTACCTGCACTGTTTTCAAACATACCTTCATCAGCAGATAACCGAAATTCGACTGGCTATTTTCAAAGTCAATTAAATACATCAGATAGGTACCAATATACCGGCTAAAAATGGTCATTGTCATTCTTATCAATTCGCCTGTGCCATTTCAAAACAGTGCGTTGCTATCAAACAAAAACCCCGAAATGTTTAACGTCGCTTTTCATGCGTTCGGCGAATCCACGTATCACTACGCCACCAGCGAGTTTCTCTGCCCTCCGCTCAAGCGGTGAGGAATTTTCGTTAAATCTTTTAAACCCTGCCGAGCCGAGCTAACGCACAATAGACTCCTGATAGGAGGCTCGTCGTGGTCCTGATCTGCAGTCAGGATAACCGTCGAGTCGTCCGCCCAAGGGACCCGAGCACAATCGCAGATGTATTTATCCTCTTTCGGCGAGGTCGACTTTGATCCTTCTTAGTTGCCCTCGGTGAAAGCGATATCTGGATCACTCCTTTTCCTATTTTCATTAATCAACCGCGCTCTTACTTTAGTTACATTTGCATGGTCACAATTACGAATTCCACAATGTATAGTATACCAAGATGTATGGTAAAATAACAACCGGCATATTATTAAAGCCCAGATCAATTTGACTTTAACATACTATTTTACTATATAGCAATAAATGGGTAATTTTGACATTTTGAAGTCAGTCCCCCCGCGGGTTAAAGATTAAATCGTCGTTAAAATGTCCATGCGTCAGCAAAAAGGCAGGTCCCAATGCGCATGTCCCTGCCCCATAAACATTAGTATTTCAGGGGTCAGATTGCTTTAAAGTTTTTCAGTGGCACTCGAAAGTTCCAAAGAAAAAAAGTGAAACTAGTTCCAGCAAGTTAACCTAAGTTTCGTCTGCCTTAGTGCGCCTCTTTTCGCCGAGCTAAAGTGGGCCCCAGCCAAAGAGCACTTACAGCAAGCTACGTCAGTGACACGATGTCATCAACATTTGCTCTGCACCAATCAGAGACTCAGGATGTGCATGACGTCATGTTCGCCAATCGCGAGCAGAGCAAAATGTTGATGACATCGTGTCACTGATATTGCCAGCTGTAAACCCAGCTTAAATGCTTAGCAATTAAATGGCAATATACCCTCAAACTGGACGTGCAAACGAAGATTATAAACCTCTGGTCTAAACCTTGAATAAAAGAAACCGCAAAAAAACGATTCACTCTGCAATCGATGGCAGCTCGATACACAACGCCGACAATTTCTAACCGAAAATAACGGCGTACACTCACCTTTTATTATTGAAATGAGCGAATACACACCTATATTTTAAATAAATACGCAGGTGTACGCTGGTACCTACGCGAAGTTCTAGCTGTTATGTCTAGCTTTTGCGAGTTTTTCATACTTATTTTTTCTATTTTTCCTATACTTTGTATACCAATTCACCTAAACTAACCCATTTCCCACCCACCCATAGCACACCCATTTACCCACTACCCAGTTATCCATTTACCTTTGAGGTGCAAATCGAGAAATGTGGACGTGTTTTAGTGAAACCCATGCGAAAATAGCCGTAAGTGCCAAACAACAATGATTGATGTGACAATACGGACGAAAATGTGGAAATAAGAATTCAGTTCCATTTGCACTGCGACCCCCCCCCCCTTCCCCCGGTTGCTGAAAATTAGCGTTTACCCACCTTTATTTCCAGCACTACGCCACTGGAAATAACCTCCCCCACGGCAACCAAATTTAGATACCCGATGTACCACGCCGCGAGGCCAGAGACCCGCGCCATCGCGAAAGCCAATAATACATTTTCGCTCATCAATAATTTCCCTCGGCCACTGGTAATGAGTGGTGCTGGTCGAGCGTCGTCGGCGTCGGCGTCGGCGTCGCACGCATGTCCCTGGCGTCGGACCGTCGCGGTGGGGACGTGGGGGGGGGGGGGCGTCGTGACGTCACGCGGCGCCGCGACGCCGGCTCCGCGGCGGGCTGGCCGGCGTCAGTAGCGCTAGGCGTCGGCATGGGGATGGTAGTGCAGCTTCTAGTTGTTACGCGGTAGGGAGCGTTGATGGCCCTATCACTATTTTTCAGGCGCCACCACGAATTCTATTACACGTATATATAAAAGACATTTCAGAAATTCTTACTTACTAAAGAGAAAAATATTTTCTAAAATCTATTAAGTTTGTTGAATATTAATCTAGTATATAACGATAGTCGACTTTGGTGGGAAATTGGTCGCGGTGGCTGGTAAATTTCTATAGGGAAACACAAGACCGGCAACTGAACGCAAGATGGACTTCATAGGTAATTCGCCCTCCAGTATTTTATCTTTTCTATTTTATTAAAACTTTTCTCTTTACTGTTTTCATATATTATATACATATTTCCAGCTTGGTTAAATTGCATATATTTTCTTCTCAGTCTTGACAATGTTTCTTTTATTCGTGTTTCGGTGTTCGTGTGTATATACCATACCTACATATATATTATTTTATATTATACCTATAACAAACAAACGTCTAAAATGTCTTCTCCACAAACTTTTCGTCTCTTCCACTGTCTCTATTTTCATCAGCCTTGTCACATCTATACCCATAACAAGGGCACGAAAATGCATGAAAAAACTCAACGAGCTGTGAAAAACTTCAATTTTCCAGCACGAATTTAATAAACTCTTTCCATATAAATTTTTGTCGCAACACAACGCAAAAACACGTCGCGAATTCGAAAATATAGTTTTTTCCGCTTCCCTCCCCGAAAACGTCCCATTGTATGCATAAAATTATAGCGTGTTCCCGTTCGCATTTTAACTGTCACATCAGTCTTTATTGCTAAATCGGAACTAAACGCAGCATTTTAAGCATAAAAAATGTACATTATGTTTATATATGTTATGTGTTTTTTTGTCAGATTTATTATGACGCATTTAACACCATTGCATGATCAATTTATAGAATAAAGACAATAAAAATAAAAATAATTATTAACCTTCGACGATAACGTACACGGAACACAGCCAGCGCTCCCGAACAATTCTCCAAAGAGTCACGTATTTTTAATGCTATCGCGAATATTAAACGATGTTGACTCTCATTAAATGAGCTGCCTAGATAAAGCGTCCACATTTTTTGTTTTACTCCGTTATAAAATTTTTAATTTGTGTCAACAAACTGTGCGCTCCGTGAAGAGTTAAAAATGTGTTTGCTCAGCATCGAACCATCGAACCAGGCATGATTGGTTCTTTATTAGTTTTCATATATTTTATAATTCTATCACAAAATGTGAGTAAACCGTGCAGCCAGCCGAAAGATGGGTGTACACTGTGCTTAAAGTGCAGCAACCTATCGACAATGTACAGGCGAATGGCGACCTTTCATCTCACAATACTGCAATGCGATTTCCAATTCAGCGTTTCCTATGTGCATACGTTGTTTACGGCTTCGCCAGCTTATTAAATTACCCGCCCAGTACATGGTCGACATCGCAAGAAGAACCGAGGGCGATGTTGTTAATTATTTGAATGTCTGCACACGGCGACTCCACTTTGCTTCGATGCCACTATTATCACTAATTACCTCGTTACGGTACGCGAACTCGCACTATATTGATTCTTAACAAGCAAACAAATTTTAATTGGGCTATCCAGAACAAACGCGCTTTTAATTTTGCATCATTCGCGATGAAACGATCAAAATTCGCAAATAGACGCTAGGTAAATTAAAATTTCGAAATGATAAAAGAAAAAACCCGCAGCACAAATTGCCACATCTATTCCAATAATGTCATTCAATTCGAAATCAGTGCACAAAAACTACTTGACGACTAACGATACAGGTTCGAAGCTATAGTGCAGATAATTTTGCCGCAATGCGTGGTTTGCCGCTCTCGTTGGAGCGCGCTAGTGATCGTAAACCAGTGGCGCCCCCGTGCCGTCAACAGGGGTGTCGAAATTTCGACCGTCCCCCCCTCCACTGCCCCATGCCCGGCGCGCTATCTATTCGTAGGGCGGTGAACGCTGCAATCGAACTTGGGTAAATTTCGTGTTCACACTATGCATCCGCATGGTGGCCTTTTCGGTGCAAATGCGTCTTCTTGTGCTCGTCTTTTATTTTTGAAGTTTTAGGATCAAAGAGAAAGTCGGTTGACTTGAACTTTGAAGGGAATTCAAATGAAGATAATTTACGGCGCAGAAAAAGGACGACCCGAGCAAAATTGATGGCAACCAAGGTCGCCCCGCGCATTTCGAAATTGTTTCAAAGACATTCTTCCTTCACGAAACGTTTGTAGCAAAAGTTTGCTAGAAGACAAACTGCCGTTTGTGAAGCATCAAAAACCACATGATAATGTCATGTTGGTACACAGCTCTTGTACTAAAGTTATACGCAGCTTGGAAACTTGTAGTTCCCGAAAACTACTGACTTTCTTTTTTGGTAAATAAGTAGCTTTTTAGAAATAAAGCTTCAGCGACTTGGTTTATAAAATCATACTTGTTACAGAATGCCAAGTTATACGCCGAACTGATTTCCCAACTAACCTGTGCTATGGATGTATTTTTTAATGCTTTACCGCAGCATTGGAACATTGAGAAATTTACTTCCTGATTTCGATGCGCTCGGAAAACTAATTAAAACCCCATGCGTGATTGCGTGTTTTGAAATGTGCGGTCATTGCAAAGATAAGGAAAATCAAGACATTAATCTCAAAAACGTTTTAAAAAAACTGCGTTCGGTGTCCACCCGTACCTGAAGACAAGTTCCCACAAAGGATCCAGACAAAATGTCCTATGTTTCGCAAAGAACCCGTCCTCTTTCCCAAAACGCAACCCCCAAATGCGGTCCAGCCTGCCCGGACTTTCCCCCTATCGCACATTTCATGCAGCGTCCACTGGGTCATAAAACCCTTCGACCCCTCGTGGGGTGATACATGGTGGTCTTTCACTTCCGGCCTCCCGGTGGTGGGGGGATGCCCGGCTGCAAGTTACGATTTCAATTCTCTACGTCCCGAAATCCGGGCTAAATCATCGAGCGCGTCCAACCTTGCGTGGGTGCACGGCTGGTGATGGCTTACTTCGTAGCACCATCACTCGCACCAAGTAGCAAATTTTGGTAAACTGGGTTTACGGCTGGCAATGTCAGTGACACGATGTTCTCATTATTGGCACTGGACCAATCAGAGACTCAGTAGTAGAGTCGCGAACATGACGTCATGCACATACAGAGTCGTTGATTGGTGACAGAGTCAATGTTCATGACATCGTGTCACTGACCTTGCTAGCTGTAAACCCAGCATAAAAGTGTGAAACATATGCATCAAGATTCTTCTGTGCTTTTCATTCAGAATCCCCTTGTTTTGTGCCCAGAATGAAATTCACGTCCAAAAGTCGCGTATGGCTCGGCAGTTCATGATAAACAGGAATTCACTAACGGAAAATTACGGAATTCGACGCAAAATATGGCCGTTTCGCACGATCGTGCTCATTAGCTCGTAAATCCCACTACCAAAACAGTGTTCCGTTTCCTCAAGCATGGTCAGCGATTCCAGTGGAAGCACCTTAAACACCAACGCAAGGCTACAGCTTAATGAGAAATAAAAAGTTGCTTTCGGCTCACCAGAGAATTAAAAACTTTACTGGCCAGTAAACCACACGGAAAGCAGTAGCCGTACCATACAACTCAGCAAAGAACAAAATAACAAGCGTTTTTAATTTCTTAAATTAAAAAACTTTCGTCTTTATGATACGTAGACACTCTGTCATAATTACTCAGCATAGGGCGTACACCGCGCACCTGTTCTCGCCGTGTAAACACCTGGGCGAACAAATGAACTCGTCTGTTAATTAGAAAATTGCATTAGTAAGCTCTTCGACTATCCTCGGAGTAAACATACATATATCCGAGCAAGTCGTAAAGTGCTGAAACCGTTGAGAGTTCGTGCCCCGGCTGCGGCCAGACCGCGCGCTTCATTTGAGCACACTTTTGTAAGCTCAAAGTGTTCACGACGCTTCTACCGTCTTTGTCTATTCTCACAATACAATTAATTACACGCGAGTGTGCCGGAGTGATCGACTAAGTCCCGTCCTGCCCGGCGCCTTTTTCCAAATTTCGCTTGCATCGCACGAGACTTTGATACATAGAAGACGACCTCGCGTTCGCTGTACGAAGGCACACGTTATATATCGTGCATCGGAACTGGCAAAGCCCCTTGCCAGCAAGTTCTGGCGAACTAGTCCCTAATTGGACCTAATTTCCTCTAGGAAAATGGTCAAAAGGCATACCGCGTCATTATAGCCTTCGTTAATTGTGCTACAGCAGAGTAAATTCGCCCTCTGAGGACGGCGATATCCGCCCTTCTCCTAACCCCACAAGGAGCCTTCCCTTGACTCTATTCTCGGTTAAACTAATTAGTCATTAGTGCGAGGTATTTATCTTTCGATGATTGAAGATGAGTGGATGATATTATAGGATACGTGAGACCTCTACCGGCGAATATTGATTTTGATCGATTTCAAAGTTATTTCAGACGAGCTCGCTTTGTAAACTTTCCTCGAGCAAACACAGAGACGCCTAGGTCTGACCCGAAAACACCAGTGGAATCCCTAATCTTAAACACGACTGCACCGCTGGCACATGAAATCCTGTGCCCGCAATTTCCTTGCGCAAGTCTGTTCTTTACGGCGCGATTCCTTCCTCCATTTCCTCGCGTCTGCAGAAAGAAACAATGCTCGAAACACTGAGTCAGACAGGCTTTGCAAGAAAAATGCACTCGCCGCAGTTTTCCCAGCTGGCAGCATTCGTTCGCCATCCATCCAGGCCGAGGGTCTTTGGTTCGATACCGAGGAAGGCCAGTTCTGTGACGTCGCTGCCGCTCACGTGATCTGTTTGGCGGCGTGCCATGTTCCCTGCACCCTCCCCCTCCCTTGCCACCGACTTTTCCTTGGCACGGACCCCGCTCTGTCTTAATCTAACCCCCATCACTCCGCCATCATCCACCCATCCACCGCCCTATCGGCGGGGTTCTGCCCGGAAAATGTTATGCCAAGCCGGGAAAGCCGCGTGTTTTCCACTCGCATCGTGACTGCTGTGAGCGGGAATCTCATTGAGTACGGTTCGATTCGCTTTCCAGCGAAAACACGCAGCCCGTCGGTTCGGAATCGTCCCTCACTTTCATAAATATTCCAACATTAGTAGAGTTTTCCCGATATATTTTTATTTACGATTGTCGTATACGCACAAAAAAATACTGAACTCCATTTCACGTCAAGAAGTCGAGTGGATTTGCTTTTTCCTCGAGGACACACTGCTGCTTGCAAGAGCTAGATTTCCAAAACTGCCCACAGAGCCTTTTGTTCGGCTCAAGACTTGCCTTGTGAGTTTTGAAACTCTTAGCTCGTGTCTATCAGCAGTGGGTCCTCGAGGAAGATGCAAATCAACTCCAATTTTTAACGTGAAATGGAGTTTATGTGTAGACATAGACATAGGAGGAATTGAGACAATATATTCCTTTCGAAGGAAGGTAGAAACAGAAAGATTGGGGATAGATACAGACACGAATAGGATCCAATCTTTCCGATCTGCCCCGGCGTCACGGAACTTGAAAAGTAATTCTTATCGCTCTCATTCGAAATGATAATAACAACGGAACAACGGTATCGCATATCCCTTTGCAACAAATCAGTCTGTATACCGTCCCGCCCTTTTCCACGGGTTCGTATCTATGGCAGCGTCTATATACCTTGAGAGAATGGATCAAAGGACTCGCTTCTTTCAGCTGATCCCGCTTTGTGCTTCAAATACTATATATATACATTACATTGCCGAGAAGCTCAACTCAAACGCAAAGCATTAACGACCACGCGATCACGAAAATATGTTTGGCTTCAGAGAGTCTCGCTTTTCTCGGTAGAATTTCCTCAAGCACAAAATATCTCTTGATTGCTGCTCTATATATAAAACTATAGAGTACATAATAAATAAAATACAGCGGATAAAAAAAATGTTTCGAGTATTATGTTCATCAGCGAGAGAGAAAATCATTTCGCGCCGCGCAAAGAGAGGCAGGCTCCCGCGAACGAAGTGGAATTTAACTAGGTCTCTGGAGACTGTTGGTCGGGGGATGGCTTTCCCACAGCCAAACCATCTTTCTTCTTAGAAACGAAGCCCCGAACTTCTTATGAAAAGAAACGTGATCCCCAATTTAAAGTGACGGGTCGCTAAGACGCCGAGGCATAAGTATATATATATATATAGAGAGAGAGAGGGCACACTGACGTAGAGAATGCACAGAAGCGCCGGGCGCGGCAACTTCGTTCATTAGACTTTAACCCTATTTATTTTTCCGACGTGCCTCGCCGATGTTGTAGTAGGCACGCGAGATACCCTAAGCCGTAATGCGTGCGGTAATTTTCTTCTTCGCCAAATTGACGGCTGCGGTTCCCACTGGATTTTTCCCTAGGTGCTCTTCATAACGTATAAGCCAATGGCGAGACTTGAATGTCGAAGCTGAACGCACGAGGATTTGTGTTTTCCTCCGAGCACTTTGTGTGTGTTTAAAATGGGAAGGGCAAAGTGCATCGTAGAAGTGCATAGTATAAGATGCAGACGAGTCATTACGATGAGTGATCACGGTCTGCATAGATGACATCGTCATTTGTCTAAAAGCATTTTTTGCACAATACTTAAACATTTTCTATAAAACTAAAAACTCTCTGCTTATAATGGATTGAGACGATAGAGCAAAATATAAAAGTGTTTATGGTATGGTGTGGTTTACGCAGTATTCCATTAAGCCCCGCTAGCTCAAAGGCTGGTTAAGGACTAAACAGTCCGTTTACTTTCTGTCAAACCATATGATATTATCGAACTTATGAATCTGATCGTATTATCGTAACAAATGGAACATTGTTTTTATACCATTGACGAGTTTTGAAACTCCCCAACAAATGTATACTCTGCCGATTGCGTATATAGCACAATGTGTTCTTGTGGAAATCAAAATTAATTTGGCTGTAGAACAAAGTAACGAACCGTTAATTCTTTCACCAACTATTGAGCAAGTGGGGCTAAGATTTAAAGTTGTCCTTTTTCCACAAACGAATTGTTAAAATCAGTCCATTAAACTTTGCACAAACATGTGCTACCACCACACAGAAAAAACTTTTGGACGATTTACCAACCAGCGATGTTCCAGCTCTAGCAGTGGTGTGTGAGGGGGAGGGGGGGGGAGGGTTAACCGGCCCAAAACTCCCCACGGTCGACATCGGGACACCCGCAGCGATGGGAAAAACATGATGCGCCCCTCGCCCCCCCAACGCACCACATAATGGCACCCCCTGCCCCATCCCCCCGCCCACGATCCTTCAAACTTTTATAGCCGCACCACCATTATGGCCGGCGCTTCGTCTTTGGCGCGCCCGAAATTGCGGGGCTCTTTGCGGGCCGGTTTTTTGGCGAACCCATTCGCGTGTGTTTATTCGCGCTCAGCCGAGCGCAACTCGTGTGTTTTTTGTTCGCCCCCTTTTCGGTTCTGCGCGTAATTTTCCACGTAGTCTTTTACTTTGTTTTTCTTAACGACTACCGTTGGCCACTGATTTGTCCAAATTTTATACCGAACCCCGTTTTCTTGTGAGCTATGTACACGTTTCGTACCATAACTGTGTTCTCCCGGAACTTTCGTTAGTATGAAACATCGTTCCCAGCTTCCTTACGATTCCATTCTCATGTGGTCATTGCTTTCTGATTTAAGTGTCTCTGCATTATACTAGCCGTTTGCCGGAGCAATCGCTGCCCGGATTGTATAATTTAACAACGCAATGCAGCACACAACCCACGGTTCTAAACACGAGGAAACTGCATGTCTATGAATTTCCATGCCGTTCGCCGCAGCTATAATAAAACGAAAACGGCGGCGTAAATTCCCAAGCACCTCGACACATTCTCTTAACCGGCTACCGCTACCCGCACAAACCTTCGCGAACCTTCGCAAACCTTCGCAAACCTTCGCGAACCTTCGCAAACAGACGACGTTCTTACACGGGCGTTACTCAGAGATGCGAGCTTTGGCGACGCGAATTCCCCCGCCTCTCTCGTCGCACTTTGAAACGTTATCGTCTCTCATTCTCTCGACGAGAAAAACACAAACACAGAGCCATGGAGAACACATACACCGAGCGTACACACAGCATCTCTACGTGTGTCGTCTAGTTTCGCCTACGTGACCTTAGTTCTGCCGAATGATTCATGCCAGGTACGTATCTCTGCATGCGTGTTCGCGGGAGGTCACGCGACGGCCCCTCCTGGTCCATGACCTCGATGTCCCAGCGACGCCGTGCGCGCGGGTCGCCGTCAGGGGGCAATAAATGATGGTCCCGGCGGCCCCATAAAGACCCCACACCCTGCCGTTCACCGAAGCTTCCTTAGCCGCGACGCGGTTTATGATGGCCGGGGATGGCACACGAATTGCCCGGACAAATTCCAGGGCTCGTGCGCTTCGGGGTTTTCGGCCCCGCCCAAAAGCCGATGTTTAGTGGGCACTTGTCCTGGTTTTCGGGACGAGTTTATTCAAAACGTTGTAAAGTGATGACCGTCTTGCCAAGCGAAATGAGGCTCTGGCCGAGCTGCTTCAACTCGGAGTTAGCATTTTCTTTCGTTATTTCCTAAGAGCAATTTTCCCCGTACATTCATTTATTACTGTTCATCATTTTCTTGAAATATTACCCATATTTCTGCATACATTTTGATGGTATCGCGTATAAAATGAAACTTTTTTATATGTAATTACAAGCTAGCGTGCGCATTTTTGCAATATCACACTCCCTTTGATGACTCGTTAAAATATTAACGGCCTTGATGTGCATATTACTTACGTATATATACAGTATACGGAAATTCCGCCCCGACGCCTCAGCTATCTACAATATAATATTTTTTTCATTTCATCAATTTCCAATTTATAGATAATCATATCAAATTGCTTCCACAAAAGAGGGAGACACGAATACAAATTCCCCGACCAATTTCCATCACAGAGGGAGAGAGGTGCACGGATCGAGACTCGTAAAAATTCCTCGCCGTCAACCGAAATTGAATGAAATAAAATTTCCTACAGAGAAAAAAGAAACGCCGGCTCCACGCATCCAAGAACGCGTTCAGCGTTGATGCGTCAATTGTTTCAAATGAACGACGCCGACCAATTCGTCGCGACGCACCTATCTACGCGTCGTCGGCGTCGGCGTCGGCGTCGGCGTTGGCGTCGGTCCACTCAATGAAATGCGATGTTGTGTCGTTTGCACCCCCCCCCCCCCCCCGGCGTCGGCAACCGGCCCCAACGGGCTCCCTTGACGTCGCCGCCCTCGTGATGGAGCGAGCCTCACGACGCCGACGTCGCGACGCCGTCTCCAAGGAAATGGACGCTGCAAGCGACGCTAATGGACTGGCGTCGTTCGCAGCTCGAGATACGGCGCGTATAGTTCTGTTATGACTCTCTGACAAATTGGCGCCGGAAGAATGAAAGAGTGCGGCGGCACGCACTTTTCGAATGAAGATGCGTAGCCTCCCCTCCCCGCCCCCCGCTCTGTCTTTGAACGCTGAAGAATACGTGTGGTTGTCTGCCATAATGATCGAGTACGTGTTGCCCGAAAAAACTCCTTGCTTCTCTTGGGACTTTCGCGTTATGTTTCTCTTCGAGTGCTGAATCGCTTTCGAATGAGAGAATTAAATAAATATTGTTTCATCCAAGTTTAAATCGGTCGCAAAGTAGTGTACACTTATAACTATTCAAATCAGACAAAAACTTTTCGTCACTTTTGACCATTTATCAATGGCCATGTTGATAACTTTCATGATAATGAAGTCTGTTTTAATTTCCTCCATTCCCTTGATTTCCTTGTTTTCAGTCGAGCAGGGTGCATACTTCCATGGGGCAGAATTCCGAACGAAATGCAATGTAACTGAACGATGTTTTCGTGTCTCAGAATTTTAACAATGATTAACTGGTTTTGGAAACGTGTTTCAATTCAACCGTCGAAAGATTTTCACGTCGCCAATCTCAAGCGTAAGTCTGTCTGTCAGCGGGTTTTTCTATATTAGCGTTAACTTTTTTCGAAATGATTAATCGAACTAATATATAAATCATTTGAAACGTGATAAATCCCAAGCTGTCCGATGGAATGCTGTTCGTGTGATGCCCGAGGATTTTATCAGCAACTGAAACAAATTTGGGTCATTACGCTTTGCATATTATTATATGATTGGAATTGCCGTGTAGATAAAAGCACGCATGGAACGTTCAAAGAAAACCCTGACAAATCGGCAAGCGGATTTCCAATCAGTCACCATTGGTGGCAATCAGATTCGAGTGAGCTCGTGCGACACAGCGCCAACAAATTGGCCCGACTATATCGATGGGACGTCGGTGATTGGAATCAGCCGGCAAAGATAATTATACAAGCACACCTCTGCGTTAAACTAGTTGAATGGCAAGTTACACACGGACAACATTTTCATTTCAAAGTTTAATTGTGTAAAGCTCATGGTACAGAAATTTATGTTGGCGAAATAATTAAGTTTCTTTTCGTTTTTAATTTTGTCCTTTTTGAAACAGCTGGAGTCTGTGAATTTGCCATACTAATAATTTATAATAACACAATATTTTTAAGTTAGGCTGTATTTACACGGTTCAATGTTTTGTTCCATGCATTGAATTCAAGGCTGAATGCAATGCATTTAACCGTCTAAACCAAAATTGGATTCAATGACATATACTGAATCCAAGCTTCCAAGTTTCCTTTCAAGAGAAGGAAGGGTTTGCCACTGCTTTCTAGAATCAACGCTTTTGGAAGGCTGTGCCACCATTCTTAATTAATTTAAAACAGTGATGCCCAGTAGCACCCACGTCCTAAGCAGAGATTACCTCCGTGATCGTTGATTATAATTAGGCATGGTGTTTTACAACTGCAATCGTCAAATTAAATTTGACTTAATATCAAATTTAATTTCAATTTAATTTGTGATTATTTTAATTGATATAATAATACATTATCCGATTAATTTAATTTGACGATTTCAATGGTAAAACACCATACCAAATTATAATCAACGATCAAGAAGGAAATCTAGGATAGGACTTTGGTACAACTGGGCATGAGCCGTTTAAACGGCACCCGTCAAGACCAATCAAGTTTCAAGTATCAATGCATTGAATTCAAGGTTGAATGCAATGCATTGATACTAAACTGTATTGCTCGAAACTCGATGCAATGAATTCAAAGTTAAATTCAATGCATCGAGCGAAACATTAAACCGTGTAAACCTCGCTTTCCACTCCCCAAAATCTTCCATCAAAATCTGAGCAACGAAAGAAGTATGATAAAATTGCAAAAATTCGAAACACTATCAGTTCTGTTGCCTTCAGCTGTCAAGTTTGAAGAAGTAACCGAGTAGCTGTTTTTGATTTAATTCTTTTTCAGAGATGCAAACTTTCTATCTTTCGATGCCCACGTGTCGCTACATGTATTGAAATATAATTCCTGAGTTTATCTTAATCATAACCATTTGCCTTGATTAAGATCAAGACATCTGTCAATCTCTTGTCCTGAAATGCGAGAGCTCATTACAGTCGTCACTGCTCCAGATCTAATCCAGGGACAGTCAGAGGTCGCGTGTTCGTGCTCATAAAGCCGACGGGTGCATGTCACCTTTGTTAATCGGCTAACTAGATTACGTCGCTCGCCGGTGCATTCGCTGGGCGGGGGGGGGGGGGGGGGGGGGGGAAGCCTGGCATGGGCGAGCTGATAGGGTTGCCTTTGCCCTTTGACGATCAAGGTACGTGGCGCTTGGTCGAGTCGCTTGTCTGGTCAGACGACATACCACTTTTACAATGGCGGATTCCAAGTAGAAGTGTCGGAACTATGTATGACTTCGATGACCAAAAATATACTAAATATATTTTTAGTAATGTTATGCCTTGAAGCTCTTCTTCTCAAAATGTAATCAACGAGCTCATATAAAAAACTTGTTTCATAGAAAAGATACTACACGACTTGCGACTGGTTTTGGTTCTGTTTCATGAGCTGGCTTCGGTGTTGGAACTCTACTGGAATCAATCAGTAGATTAGCATCGCGAACGGCGAGTAGAAGTTTCTCTGGCACAATAATTGTTAATGATAATCCTTGAAATCAGAAAGTACATAACAAAAATCCATTGTATTTACAAAAATTTAACGTCACTCCTATCTCCTCTGCACACACGAAACGTGGCTCCTTATTGTCCACAATCGACTTTTCGTCACAATCCACATTAGATTCAGAGTCCGGCGAGGGAAAATAAGCACCGAGTGTGCGCGCTTTTCATTGCCGTTCTTTTCCGCCAGTGAAAACTCCCAGCCCATCGTCCATTGTTGTCTCGGACAGCCAACATTTCACGCGAAAGCTGACAATGAACTGCCAATTGTACTTCGTGACGCGTATGAACATTCAATACCTAACGACAGCTGTCAGTAGATTTATTTACACCGTTTCATTATTGTACAGATATAATAATCTCCGTGTGTATATATAACAGCGTTTTGGTGTAGCTGTTATTATGTGCAAAAATGTTTGGTGCTAATGGCAAAGATAGAATATCTATGACTTCCAATTAGTGTTGATATCCCATGGACGTGTATAGTATAGATATTTTAACGAGACTAGCGAGTTATGTGGTGATAATGGTGGCGGTCAATCAGGCAGGACAATGGTGACTCTGTTATAGAGTCGACCGCTCTCCGTCGTAATTGATCGCAACTAGCGTTCGGACGGCAAGTCTCGGAAATACGTACACACTCATACACAACACTGCAGATGGTTCTGATTTCGTTTTGACATCGGTCACTTTTATATTAGAGGCTGCTCGTTTTGCTACGCACAACAGCGACTGCTACAAGTCCAGTTGGTGTTTTGCCAGTGACATCAGTTTGGAAAATCTTGTTTGTTTTCGCGGTGATCTCTCTTGCTAAGTCTATACATCTACAAAGTAGAAACTTTTCCCCGCTTATAGTGAAACCAGCGTACATGCGAAAATAATTTGAAATTAAAAAGTTTCGATTGAATTTCGCGAACAACTTAACTAGTTAGGATTTCTCGCGTTTTCTTTTTTAACCAAAGTGTTAGCGAGCGTGTGGCTGGAACTGTGAACAAACTTGCGGCGCTGGCAAACAAAACAAACTGTAACTAGTGCTACCGTGGCGCTGAGCGAAATTCCGTACATATACATACAAATGACATGTAATTTTATTCGTGGCTGAAAGATGGGCGCGCAAAGCTAGTCGAGCCAACTTGCGTCGGAAATTCGCTCTCCATTATTGCGCCGGCGACGTGAAACCAGCAGCGTTTTGCATTTAATCAACTGATTAGCATCGATAAGTTGACGGCCCGATGCGTCCTGCGCCGGCCCCCGTGCAGAGTGAGTTGTTTGAGCACTCGGCGCCACATTGGCCGGTATTTCAATGACGATATCATGGATTCCCGGGGAATTAATCCCGGACGCTCGACGTCGATGCACGCTTTCCGTTCAATTGGCTTCATTTCTGGTGTGTGCCGAAGATCAACGGGAAATTGCGTTGCCAAACAAATTTACTTAAACACAGCGAACGCCAAATGGAAATCATTTTCAAACATGTTGTTTAGCAACGGTGTTGTTAACTGTGTGGTTTTTCAACCTCGGCGCTTGAAGACCGGCTGGAAAACAAGGAAAATATGACGTGTGTTATTTCCCTTCTGGGTAGCGTGCCCGCAATTTGAGATAAAGATAACACGGACTTTTGGAAAAGCCTGGGAAATCCTGTAAAATTGAGGGAATGGCGCAGTTTAAGAGCGATAATCAGCCGGTTATTAAGTATATATATATACGGTATTGCCAAGAGGCAAAGGGCGAAAGCGTGAGCCAATTCCGCCTCGAATCCGGGCGTTCTTGTGTGCTTGCTCGAGCCGGCAACCGTGTAAAGTCGGCCTCGTTCGGGGGGAAGCGGCATTGCCGGTGGGCTGGCGAAAGGGAGAGCGTCGAGATTAATTCACACACCTTTGCCCTTTTCAGAGTGAATTTCCCAAATGCTGTTCCGTCAGTTCTGCATATTTGTCCATTAACTTGTACGAGATAACAGACTGGTATATAATTTCTGTGTCGAGATTTCGACTCTAGCTAAATATGCAGTCCAGGAGAAATATCGTTGAAACATTCCGATTTCCTAATTAAATTGTCATCGGAAACATTCGTTTCGCCGCAAGCCCGTTCATGAAATTTCACGCTTTTTGAAAATTTGATGGCCAATTTATTTCAAACCTGGCAGCTACTATATTTTCCACTGTTAAATTGCTCGTGATGGGTGGCCACATATTGAAGGCTCATTTTAGGATTGAAATTGCCAAAAAACCCATACAAATGCAATCCTAACTTTGTCGCCAAATTGACGACGGCCGCCGTTTGATTGTCGCCTCGATTTCGCAGGCGCAGTAGGCGGCGACGGCGGCGACGATGGAGACGACAAGGAGAAGGAAGAGGAGGCAGAGCGAGAGCGACAAGAGGCAATCAAAGAGGCCGAGGACAGAAGGAAAGAGAAACACAGAAAAATGGAAGAGGAACGGGAAAAGATGAGACAAGAAATCAGAGATAAGGTAAGATGCTATAACTTGCACGTGCACTTTAATGAATTTGACACTACACATATCGAAATAATTGCTTTTGTCTGTGATGATGCACACCTCCGTCTTAATTGCAATAGTAATCCAATTAACTGTACCTTACCTGGTTCTACGTGAGTTCACGTAAGTTAATTTATATCTCCTAGTCCTATATAGCTTACAACTCCTATACAGAGTATTTTAGTTAATTTGGTACATGTTCGTATACTAAGAGAGGAAGACATAGATTATGCTATTGGATTTGTTTTGTTCCGCGCTTTGGTTGGCACCGTGGAAACATGTATAGAAGTAGGTTGAAGTCTCTTCGGGATGTGAATGTGTAGTTTGTTTTCTTGCACTGCGAGCGCTGCTCTCGAGGACGTGGCGAACTAATTGCGAGGGTGGATTGGAAACAATTAAAGAAGACGCCCGCTAGTTGAGTGAGTTGCTTGAGAGGTTGCCATGACAGCATGAAAGCAGCCACCCAACCTCGTCGTCGCTCTGACTCTAGTGCATACAATACACGCGTCTATATATGTTTATAGCGCAACGAGGAGTAAACTACAATGCAAATTCGCTGTCTGCAAATTTACTTTTGCAGCTACAAAGAAACAAGTTTCACTGGGCCGCGTGTGAGATCAGAGGAACGCTCCAATCACACACCACTCGTGCGGATATATTATAGTCGAACACCAGCCACGGTCAAGTTTCGCAAATATTCTATATAGCCGTCTCGCTTTCGGTCTTGTTTTCAACATTTTCTTTTTTACACTTCGCTGCGTTCGCTGTGCTATCGCTGCGACCTTTTATCTGCGAACATTCAGCAGTCTCAATTTCCCATACATCTTCTGCCATTCGCCATATATACCTACATGTTTCATTAAAACTACTATAGCCCGTTATCGCTTGTATATATAGTTGTAACAAACTGGTCTGGAATTTATGTCCGATTCCGAATGCCATTCGATAGCTTTCAGAAATTACCGCCGCGAGCGCTCGGCCTGCAATTTAATGCCCGGCGTTACGCAATGGCGCGGATATATACTCGCGTCAAGAGCGTAAGCCGAAAAGTGAACGATACATGTCCGTATAAACGCTATCAATTTGTGAGTTATTTCCCCCTGACTGGCTGCGATGGCTGAACGGCCATGTTAATAACTTATGAGCAGGGGTGGGGGTGGCTTTGCATGCTGCAAACGGCGAGGCTTGTCGTCGGCGTTTTGCCTGATGGAAATTACTGCTCGATTTATGATCGCGACGTCACGATTCACGACATGCACTAGGTGGACGTACACACAGGGCAAATGTCTGGAGATTTGATGGGTTTTGATGTTACGATATATACACGTTTACCTTAATGACATAAAGGAAATTATCGTCTAGCGATCTGGATTAGGAATGGCATTGGACGCGGTAGACGACGGAATGTTATAAGGACGATCTCGTCAGTGGCACGGGAAAAAAGGAACTGTTTTCAGAAAAGAAAACACATGACAATTCTTGGAAGGGAGGCGAAGCCGGAAAAATGTGCACCCGAACCGGGATACGAACCCGGGACCTCCTGCTTGCCGGGCAGGTGCTCTAGGCGAAGCAGGGAGAATGTGTGACCGAATAGCTCAGTTGGTAGAGCACCTGCCCGGCAAGCAGGAGGTCCCGGGTTCGTATCCCGGTTCGGGTGCACATTTTTCCGGCTTCGCCTCCCTTCCATCAATTGCATACTGGTAACTGCTTAAACCAGTAACAATTTCCTCTCATGACAATTCTTGTTCTCTTCCGCGCTATCGCTTTGCTCAAGAAAACTGTTTAGTTTTCCGTTGTGTAACCGGTTCGAGCATTCGGAAAATGCTCGCTTCGATGGCCGTTTTATCTGCACCGCGCGCGGCAGAGTCGATTATTCCGTGATTGCTTGTCCCTTTTTTTTTGCTCGTGTCATTTGCTTGCCAAAAACAGCCCGGCCTAATTTCGCCAAGCACGGCAACGCCGAAATGCAACTGCCGGACATTAAAATGAAAAACATTCTGCCAGAGCCATGGTAACGAAATGACATAATAACACGTTTCACAATCAATTTTAATGGCGCGTTTCGGAGTTGCTATCGTGCGCTGTACTTAGGGGGTGTACTTGCAGCGAAGGGGGGAGGGGGGGGGGGGGTTGCCGTTGATATACGAGCTCGTGCGCTCACCATATATATACGGGCAATCACGAAAATAATAGCTTAGTGTGTTTGGATTTAAATTTTTTAATACATGCAATGTAAAAATCAGGCGTTACTTGGCGTTACTCATGGGTATTATATGGCGACATGAAAATATCTACAGTCATAAAGGTAGTTTGTATTGTGTTATTAGTGCCTTTAACACAAAAACGACACGGTTGCACGTACCAATTTAAACGCACGCTGCCTGCAGCAAGAAAACTTTTCGACGACTTTGACGACATTTTTCCACTGTCGTTTCGCCGCGGCGTCTTGTCACGAAGACACGTGCATTTCGCCGACCCCTTGACACGCGCGCGGCAGATTCACAGCGCGTCAAATAACGACCGCGCCTTTCGACGCACCTCAATAATTCACGCTCATTTTCGCAGCTCGTTTTACGCGGCCAGACCGCGAGTTCACCCCTATATAGATACCTAAACACGCCGCAGCGGCAACTGCTTGTTATACAAGTGGCCTATCGCGCTCTACGCCCCTAAAAATCTAAACTATTGATTTTTTTCCCCTCGTGCCGGCACGTCACTCTACTCACGTGCAGCTCGCGAGACGACGCATAAATAATGCAGCGCGACGCTTGATTTCCATCCGACTAACGAATCCCTGATATTTTCCTTCTCCCCCATGGACGCGAATTTGTACTTTCTCTTGCATAGAAAACTGAGTTTATTTTCGCCCCCCCCCCCCCCCGCCCCCCGCCCGCTCGGCGTTGTGGCCCAAAATAGCCGTCGCGAGCCGCGGAAGCGTGATAACGTCCAATCTGATATCGCTGCCTTCGATAAGACCGGGCCGGCATGGCGTGATCGTGCAGACCGGCATAGCGTGCCTTGGACTCGCGGCATGCGATATGCAGATGCCGTCTAGAAGCCAGCCATCTTGATGGAACTTGTCCGGCGGGGAAGGGGGGGGGGGGGTTAAATGCGCCCTATGTTAAGTGCCCCGTACACCTGCGAGTGTGTGTGTGTGTGTGTGTGTGAGTGTGTCGTGCTTTCTGGCGCGGGCCATCCGCTGGGATCGCTAGCGGCCAGCGGGTAACGTGCCCCCCCTCGCCCCCCCCCCCTCGCCCCCCCCCCCACCACATATTTTGTGCGTTTCGAACGGCAGGCAAGTCGTCGCCCAATCGCTCGCGGCTTTGTTCGAATTTATTACGGCCTGCCATGCGATATTAATTCGAAAATCACTATCATTTCCATTTCACTTGACATGTTTTTAAAATGGCGTGCGGTTGCGTGATTAACTACTCAATTATTGTTAGTTTCGATTTCGCTGAAACAGACATATTATAGAGTGTATAGAGCGCTCATTTGGCAGATGTACACTGTTTTATCCTATATATGAAATTGCTGTGCCATGTTTAAACATGCTATCCCTGCCAGACAAGAAATCCATATTTCGCAAAATAGACCCGATTGCAAGCTGGTTTATTTTGCGAAATGGCATCTCTGCTATAGTCTGACTTTGTTCTCAGGGCATTATAACAGTCCAATAGGCTCATATTTCTAAACTCTTGGCAGTCAACAACTTTTCTAGCACACACATATCCGCTCGGGATTCAATATCGGCGACCGAGCCGAGAAGTGCCGAGAAGGGCCGAGCACTTACGTCAAAACGAAAACAATGCACCGCCGAACGGAAAACGGGTATCTCGCCGGCGATATTTCTAATGATTTCCCGTCCGATTCCAAAACCGCGGGCCCCCGTCAATAATTAAAAGTTTCGAGGGTGTTTGTTTAAAACTCGACTCTCGTGTTCGGCTGAGCTGTCATTGCGATTCGGTGCAGTCAGCAGTCAGCAAATGCAGCGCTCGAGTTTTGTGCACTGCCATTCGTTTAGTGCTGACTCGTGCATAAAGTGCAACTGCATTGTTGGTAGGTATGCACCGACAATGCGGTGACCTGCATGCAAGGGGCGTACATGTCAAAATGTCAGCAATGTGTTCTTGTAATGAAACAATGAAATACTATCGACGGAAGTCTTGAACAAGGACCTTTTAGGTGCTTTTGTTTGTGTATGCCCAATGAATTTTCCATTACCGTTTCCATTGCACGTTGTTGTGCTCATTGGGTTTCTAGATTTTGCGGCCCCTGTCAATAACTTAACAAATATGGTTCAGAAGTGATTGATTTTGATTTTTTTAAATATTAATTACAATTTTACAAACAAGTATTTGACATATCATTTAATACCTACGAAGCCGTAGCTTGTCCGTAGACTAAACCCATTTCACAGTGTACAGAACAGAGAGATATAGGTATATATATTTTTTAAACAGATCACAGGCATATACTGCATACTACGACATAACTAAATGAACAACCAACCAAAAACACGTAACTCTATGCATATAATAATTTAAGAAAATTCATTTTTACAATATTATCAATCATAATAATTATTTAACAACCAATAACTACAACAATTATTTAAATGCATATTGCCATGATTCCTGACAAAGTTTCCTTTAGTTTTTTAACAGACAAGTGCTATACAAAATATCAAAGTTCAAACTCGAAATTTTGTTGACGAGCAACCTCTTAAACAATGAAAATTATTTGAACTTAATCGCAAATGTCACAGCCCCGTGGCTTTCCACCGGTCGTCCATTGAATGTAAAGGACAACGGCTGCATCGAAGTCCGCCTTCTAATGTCCTCCCAGACTAGGAATTGACGGAGGGATTGCATGCTCGAAGGGCTGGGTGATAGAGTAGGTACCCGACAGGCAATCGGGGCACCCAGCTTCAAATCCCGGTTTAGTTGCATGTCTTCCCAGCTTCTCCGTTCCACCATCACCAAGGTCGTATGCAGCAAGGTCACACGATCCAAGGTCATCTCCACGCACGGCCTACGAAGACGCGAAGAAGAAGACGTCCAAATGAACACAATCGGGGTCAAATTGACTCTAGTAGGGAGTCCGTTAATTCATTATTGTGACTCCCTAACGGAGTCAGATTGACCTCCTTGATGTAAAAACTCCGAGTCGCCGCCTTCGCCGCCACAGCCGCAGCCGCCGCCACAACGTCCATCCTCTGGAGAGCATGCAACAAAACCCCCTCACCCACCCGTACAGACATTTGCATTCCATGTTCCAGGGCACGTTCCTACACTCGCGGCGTTTTATTTTCGGCGAGTTGTTTTTTGTGTACCGCGCCGTCCCCTTCTGGGTGCCATTGCAAATTATTTGCCCAACTTTTGCGGTCGCGGACGCCACACACATTTTAAAACGAAACACACACACACACACAAAAAATCAACTTGTTCGCCGCAGCGTGTGCACACTCTAGGGTCCTGGTCGCGAACTAACGCGCTGCGTTTCGTGATAAAGCTATATATCCACGTTGGCTACGTATTGTTGCCGTTATATCTAGCCCATGACTTATTCATGAGAGCGTAAAGTTTTAGAGTCAAGGGCATTTTCTATTTTCTCAATATATGGAAATTGTTTTCCCACCGAGCTTGCCTGGAGGCAAGCCACGCACACGAGTTTTATCTCTGACATAACTTCCTCCGTGGCTTCGGCGCTTGATAAAGCAATGTGCTTCGGCAGGAGTCGTTCAGCGCGGACGCTATGCAACGTCGCACCCGGGTAACAGCGTCATGCTCGTGGCCGGGGCATGGGAGGTGGCGTGCGGGGAGTTGGTAGACCGCATTTAAAACAAGTGCGTGGTGATTAGTTTTCAGTCTGAAGTCAAGGGGACCTCAATTTGTCGACTCATACAACAACGTCACTAATGAAAACCACTTCTTTGCGGAATCGACACGATCCTCTAATATATGCACGAGCACAATTGACTTGATACAAGATTTCCTCGAACCGTGACTCGCAAAAGCGGAAGCGAGATCGATCCGTCTGAACTTAATATCTCACATTATCATTAAAGCGTCTTCGCTATACCTCAAATCCTCTTCGTCCCCCCAACCAACCGTTGTCGGCAAAACTTTTCCGACTTTCAACGGCTTCTTTTGCTCCCTCATTATATTCCATCCCCCCGCGCGCGCGCGCGCGTGACTTAATAAATTGATATCTCACCGCCGCGCTAGGCGGCGCGCGGGAGCCCGCTCGCCCGATCGAGTTACTAAACTGCAACTTGTACTTCGTTCTATAATAACCATGGTAATTAATTCCTGCGGCGACGGGCTGCCACCGCATACGCATAAGACGCCACACACTATTCGTATCTCAGCCAGGCGCCCAGACAATAATGTTATGCAGATGATATTATAATGAAATCTTGTTGCATGTAGCGAGTTTCCTAAATGCCGGGATTGTTATCCAAGAATCGTACGCTGAAAATTATCATCGTCGGCATACTTGACTCCTTCGAGCGACAATATTACCATTCGCACGGCGGGGGAGTGTACATGGGACGGGGAAAACTTGGAATTTGAATTAATCACAGAGTTCGGAATAAGTTGCCGCAGCCGGGGCAAGAAGTAAGGATTCCATGTGCCGCGTGCTGGCAGAGGAGAATAATAATTTTGTCTTTGGAACGCACATATGTTGGCAACTATTATCACTGTGGGGAAACAAAGTTTCGTGACGAAAATAGTGCAAGTAGTCGACAGCCATCGTCGTACGCGAGTACCCTTGCGCCGGGGAATTTCCGAGTTCGTATTCCGACAGCGTTTCACACATTTTACGGTTTTATTGGCAACGATCAAATCGTTTGCATAATACCGTCAGCAACGTTATAAAATTATACGGTTTACTCTCGCCAATGGAGCAATCGCGAATATATTACAGTTACAGCTTGATCACCTTATCATGGTAAACAAATCCAGATGCCATTAGCACATTGTTTACCTACCAGATTAACGCACCTGCTATTCGCTACTTACTGGCGATGTACTTAGCACTATTTACGTATCATCTTGTAGCTACTACTTAGCTTGAATAATTAATTGTGCACTTAGATAGTGTCCACTGAGGAAGGCCCGATATTTCTTTAATGCTGAAAACATCTTATTTCATTACTGTGCCACCTTCGTATTTCGCATATGTTGGCCTTCAGGAACATCTTCAATCTAAAGTGCATCCCAGGTTTGGAAGTCAGCGCCTCGGGCATTGGGCATATACTTAAAGGACCATTTACCTCTTGGAATTAACTTTCTTCATCGATAAGGAAGATTTAATGATGGAATTTGGACAGTCCGCGTATTTCGGCCTGGGTGCTTGAAAACCAACTCTCGTAAGGTTTGAACCATAGCGATTTTCGACCCCTAGCACCTAGACAAACCTCTTGTCAGATAACATTAAAATAATTTGAGCATAGTCCTCTTACATTCATCTGTTTTGAAAAAAAATTTCTCTTTGATAAGATCATCCGTTAAGCCACGGTAAGCGAATTACCGCATGTAATTAGCGTGGTGCATATTTCTCGTGCAGTGCCGCTCTGAGCCGTAGCAGCAGCGACAGCGTTCGGAAGGGAGAATCGCTAGGTAGGGGATAGAGACACTGTACAAAGAGAATCGTACTCGTCTCGCAGATCGCGCCGCGCGAAAAGCTAGAAATCTTAGATAATTAATTGCAAATTCATATCTTCAAAAATTTATTTTAAAAGCGTCAACTTCGAATCATATTATAGTTACGAATCTATGGTAATTTGAAGAGGTATAAATGGTCCTTTAAACATTGTAAAATACCGGGTTGCTATAACTTCCCAGATTGAGACGTACTATACATCCACAGCCGGCAAACAACCCAACGCTGCGTTAACATGTTGATTTCGGGGTTGGGTTTTGTCGCTTGCCTACATAATATTATGTATCAAAAGGCGTGCAGCGTCAAGGAAAACAATTTTAATGGAAATCCACGTCGGCGATTGTATTTTCACTTCGACAATATTATTTCCTCTTTACATGCCGCTATCTGTTTCTCTTTGTCACACTCGATTGCATGCATTTCTAGCTGTCGTGTTCTCTCTCGTTCTCCATTCCCACTCCCCTTGTCGCGTATTTTATGCACAAAAGGTGTGTAGCAATAATGGAGCCCTTCTGCCTACAACGCCATCGAATTGAAAACTTTTTAACCAATTATTATTACACGTTCGCTTTGCAGGGATTATAGTTATTATTATTGAATCCTTTGTGAAATGTCACCTTTTGTACGCGACTAAACTCAATTGTACGTTCATGAGTAATTACTTTTTGTTAATCGAAAAAACATGCTCGTTTGGACTGCAATACACAAAAGACATGGTATTTCTAAAGCAACTGTTTGGTTTCTGAAAGGCATTAGCTATGGTTTAATTGGATCGAGAGAACCGAATTGCGAGGATGTTAAACGCCAGAGTAAAATGTTCTTACGTTATTCTCGCATATACATTCAAAACTGTAATGAAACTCGCGCAGAGAGCTGTGAAACCCTCGAGATACAGAGTGCACTGCTCAGCAGACTCCCTACTCGTCGAGGTGATCCCTAAAAGCTCGCTGCTATTCTAAAGGGTTTTCTGCCCTCGTGTTTCAAATCCTTTAGGCCAGGCCAATCCCAGAGGAATATAACGGCAACCATGTATGGAACCCCACTCAGCAGAGCCCATACCTCACTCTTGACCGCAATAGCCGAATCTAACGCACTGTCTCTTTTCCAGTACAATATCAAAAAGAAGGAAGAGATCCAAGAAGTGATTCCCGTCGAAGACAACCCGCTGATGCGCAAGAAGAAGACTCCGGAAGAGTTGGCCCGAGAGGCCGAGGAGGCCGATGAGGATGACTTTACCAGTAAGGCACCCCCAGGTCTCATAAGCGCACAATATCCCTCCTCGCTGGTAGATTGTCACTTCGGCTGTCTGCCATCGCCGTCGCGTCACCGTCTTTGCTGCCGGACGCGGGACTTAGGAGGTCGCGGACAGCGACTCTCAAGTCTGCAATCACTTTGGTATAGGCAGTGCGACTAAAGGTAGCGTTATTGGCTGAGAATGGTGGGCCAACCAATAAGCAATGGCAACAGCCATCGTGTTGTCAGAATCGGGAAGAAACTTTAGCAATAGAATTGCAAAGGTGTTTTATGTAGGGTCGATTACAACTATGCTAATTATATGTTTTTTTTTGAAATTATGCTACCCTAATTTTGCCAAAAAAAAATGCCAGACCCGGTATATAAGGCCAGTCAAAGCTAGCCTCAGCTATGAATGCTACTTACGTCGTATTGCCTATTCTAAAGCTGTTGCAGATTGTTTTTCTCTCGAGTGTAGCGATCGACACCCCCGAAAGTCTGTTGCCATGCGCAGATATTGTTGATCTGGATTTAGAGCAAGCAATGTCAGTGACACGATGTCATCAACATTGGCTCTGTCACCAATCAGAGGCTCTGGATGTGCATGATGCCATGTTCGCAACTCTGCCACGGAGTCTTTGATTGGTGCAGAGCCAATGTTCATGACATCGTGTCACTGACAATGCTAGCTGTTAACCCATCCCAAGTTACCGCTAAACTTCGTCTGAGAGTACTCTCCTTTTGGCCTTTTGGGCATTTGGCCTTTGACTCTTAAGCCCTTCGAGGTTTGAAAGCCTAAACGTTTTTTAGTTTACTAGAGTCCTACATTATTTTATACATATTTAATTTCCTTCCCTCGCCCTTTACTGTGCTTAAAGTCCTAGTTCTACGTGAAAAAGGACTGGTGGTCTTGGGAAAACAGCACGGGCTTGTGCGCTGAACATTTGTTCGAGTTCGGAGCAGACTTTTTGAGGGGTGACCGCTACCTAGACCGGTTTGTCTGCCAAGTCCAGCAAGGTTGTAACCAGAGTCAACTGCAAGAGTCAAGAAATCAACCCCACACGCGACGGCATGGCACAGTTAATGATTTTTATATACGTACCAAATTGCTTCTTCCAGGCTTTCTTCTGCATTGGTGTTGTAATCTGCATGACGGGCGACGGGGACAAAGTTACTAACCAAGAGTGTTGTGTTTCTCTCTTGATTTCAGAATTGAAAAACTCGATAGAGACGCAAGTGAACGAAATAAAATCTCAGATCGAGAGTAAATGCGTGCTACAGTGAACCCCTGCGGTACTCCTCCAGAATGTTAGCTGGCAGTTCATTAAACATATACCACTAGGTAGCCCGTAGTTTGGCGTGGTCGGCAGAAAATACTATAATATTAACACATGTGTCGATTGTTACTTAGCAAAAGAAGTCATGAGAAAAAAAAATTGCCGACATACAAA
The DNA here is from genome assembly GCA_921293005.1 of Nemoura dubitans. NCBI lineage: Eukaryota > Metazoa > Arthropoda > Insecta > Plecoptera > Nemouridae > Nemoura > Nemoura dubitans. The sequence goes on from OV121076.1 coordinate 44,427,638, forward strand.
AAATAATATATAATGCAGCCTCCTTAAAAGTCAATGTTTTTTTAGAAATTTGTTTATTACATAACAAGAGACTGCAATGTTGTAGAGACCAACCAACAATAATAATTGATAATTAATTTTAACTTAAATGTTTCATAATATATAAAATTTAAAAAAATGCGAGACGTGTTAATTGAAAAATTTAAAACGATAACCATTAAACTAATAATTAGTTGTGCTTGCCAAGCAGTTATAGTGTTTTTGTAGACTGAAGTAACGACGTCATAACGGAAGAATAAAATCGAGAGACTTTTTTATAATCGACAAACCCACGGACGGAAACGCCAGGAAGAGGAGCACCCACCCATTCAAAGCGAACATTCATCGAGTCTTAATTTGGTTCTGTAAAAATGTAACGGATGACAAAATGGACGCGAAAGTTTTTGTGAAATCGGATCTTTTATTGATGAGAGCTCAAAAAAAAAAAAATGTTGACGATACTATGCCGTTAAGCTAGTGATCACTAGGTTATCAAATGATAGATAAATATATTTATTTTCAACTGTTCTTTTTGTAAAGCTGAGCTATATAAAGAAACGACCCGTTGTGTTGAGAAAGCCAGGGGATGATGAATTGTCTCGACGTTGCCTTAAGCAACTCAAATTGGTGTTGAAAATACCCTTCGTTCATTGGAGGTGAGCACGGTGATGCCCCCAATGCCACACACACGCAATTTTCCAAACTTACACGCAACCCCGGAATGAAAGAGTGCATGGAATGTACGAGAAATACTTCAATTCACGCGACATGTTTGTCGTTTTCTTTTTAAAAGAATACGTGCGTTTCGCAAATAAAGTAAAATGATGAAAGTATCTTGGAGAAATTTGACATAGCATAATAATAATAATGAGATTATGTTTTACCTAAGTTGTAAAACTGGTATGCACAGTCAGGCTGTAAAAGGGATGGTAGACGATTGAAAAGAATCGGAAGTTATGTGTCCTTTGCAAATTTAAATGAGAATCATGGCCCAATGTTAAAGTTGGTTGCAAGAGTGATATATTGGGTAACTATACTCTCACAACGGCCGTTCAACCTGATCATCCAAACTCCTTCCGTGCATCTTTGAGCTTTCTATGTGTTCCTCTGTAGTTCATGTTTTAAACCTTAACTTACCTATATAATAAAGTAAAATTAATATACTTGTACTAGTATATCTGTCATACATTTGTGATATTCGTAAAACTATCAATCTATCGTCGTTCGCAGTAAACAAAAACTTAAACACAGTTTTGCGAAACGACTTTCAAATTCTCTCTGTGAACACCGCCGCAAGTGGCGTGCGGTTTTTCAACTATTGGCGTTCTTTCTATAACCATCTTGACACACTTCATTGTTGCAGGATCAGGTGTCCAAAATTCCTGTACCGTTTGTGGCACGGTGCGATCTTTTCTTTCTCTGCTTTGCTCGCTGTTACGTGTTTTCTACTTTTGAATGAATGTTTGTCGTTGTCTCTTCTTCCTCTTCTTCTTTCAAACTCTATTTTTGAGCTTGTGAAAAAGTCAGTTGATTTGTTCTATTCGTTAGAATTTCTTCTTCTGTATTGTATTTAAATTTTATTTATTACCTATCCAGCTAATTTTTTAAACGAGTTAAATATATTTATATCCACAAGAAATTAATTTTACAACTAAACTCAAATGCTAGGACTTAAATTCATAATTCGCTCTCTGTAAAACGCTAGACGTAATAATTAAAGGCAATTAGTTAACAGCAAAGAAACTGTAACCGGTCAAGAGAAAGGATTTATCTCAGAGTTCTTGTAATTATAGCTAGCATCTTGATGAAAATAAGTCCATCAGTCTAGGATTGAAAGCCTCAAAACGGTTGCTGGCCTATAAACTTAATGTAATTTTTTGGCCGGATCAATGTTTTTGTTGAAATCTTCAGAGGCTGCGCGATACGAAGATGTCAATTATCAGCCCCCAAGTCTTTGGGTCAATGTTCATCAAGATAACGATTTGATTTCGTCTTTGAAAAGGTCTAATTGGATTGGGAGAATAAAAACCTTAACTTGCCAAAATGCTGAACCAAATGAAGAGTTCATTGCATTACAAAATTTCAAAGCTTATATTTATTATTGGAGAAATACTTATGCTGTAAGTGGTTGAGAATAATGAAAACATAAATAATTATAAATATAATATTATCTATACAACTAAAGTCAATTTGAACGATAAAATATAATATTAGAGAATAATTGGGCATCTAGATTGGATATAAGGCGATAGAATAAAATCACCGAGTTACATAGCCGTCAATAAATGCAAGTAAACAGTCCTAAAGCGATCTTGTACTTTTAGTGAAATTGGGTTATTGTCAAGCTAGTTTGTTGTGTCCATGATTGGTTGTCTAGTTTTCTGTCTCACACGATAATATTGTCAAATCAAAACGGCATTATCTGCTACCCGCTGTCTCTGTCTATCACTTCACCTCTTGTCTTCTAACGTGTTAGCTAGTCTGTGGTAAATGTAAAACGATAACAATTTTGAATTAACAAAAGTCAACGTGTCAAGCAAGTATCAAGTCCTGCATCGGTGTCTAGATTGCATGCTGCGCTAACAAAATAAAAAGCTTGGAATTTGGGTGATTTTGCCATTGGTTCCCGGGAAAAGATCGACCACGAACAACATACATAGTCGGGTTTCCGGTTCAGATTTCCGGTCGTTACTTGCAAAGACACTGGGAATAAGCAACATTTAGAGCATTCAAACTTGTAAAAGGTACTTCAGCCAAAAAAATGTATATCCAAGATCATACTCTTTGTACTAAACTATAGGAAAGCAAGTGAAATAAACGTTTCTTGCTTTCTCTTGACATGAATTTCCTTTAAAACTCTTCGTGTGACTGAACTGGTGCATGAGATTCTGCCCCTACCCAAACCCCAAATTCCCAGCACTAATTGTTTGTACCTTGAAGTACAGGTACACGTAACTGCACATCCCGATTTCTGTCTTTCTTGCACGCCAATTCTTTCTCAATGTTGTGACTGTGAGTAGACCGTGAAGTAGCCCAACTGTGTTCTTCGTTCGCATCCACCACAGCACTCGTCACTCCTCACTGTTCCTCCCACCCGCCGACATCCGTATCCGGCGTACACAGCCCGCAGGGCGTAGAATGACGAAATGTTTTCCAAATTTTCATGGCAACTTCTGTGTTAAGCATCTCCAATGTTTCGTGTTTCAATGTCATCATGTTTAGGAGTTACAAAATCAGGGTGTTATTAATCGTTTTATTAGAAGAAAAGTTGTTAATAGATCTATAGACGTGTAAATTCGAAGTTCTCGAGTAGGGCCCGTGCCGCACCCTTTGGCATGACCCAAATACCTTTTTTGGACAGCGAGCCCTCTTGTGAAATGCACACGAACATCCGTGGATCTTTTGATTTTTGATTTTGGAAATCGGTGCTGAATTAAATTCGAGATTTTTTTCTGTAGATTTAAGTGAGAAATTAATCGAATTGACGAAAAATACATTGGCGATTTCAGCTAGTTTATCCGAGGAAATCTAAGACGCTGATTGAAAATACTGTTTGCGAACGATGGGAAAATAATAGAAATGTTGGCTTGTGAAAGGAAATCTGGGCAAAGACCTTTCCATCTTGTTCGGCTTCTTCGACTATAGTGGTCTATTCATTTCCGGGGTCGCTGACGATCTCACGGAATAACAGCCTTATAGATTTAAAACAATCGGTTTGATTTGCGAATAAGCGTTGCGATTCACGAAGCGAAGATTTAATAGAAAATCGAGTTCAAAAGTGTAGCAACTATTATCCTGATCCACATTGTGGCAATATTGTGATAGATCCGTGTATCCCTGAGTCCTGATATCCTGAATGCCCCGATAGAAATACACGAACCTCAATCCCCTATACACACCATTTTTGATGTCCTGTAAATATAGATTGTCAGGAATCTCGGCACCTTTCAAGTGTTACATATAACCACTTAATTGGGATGTAACAGCGTTTTATAAAACTGCATAGGCTGTCATCTGAAAATAAACAATCCGGTACGTTTTCTTATAGGCGCGTGGCTTTTCCGGTACTAGAAAAAACCGGCACGGTCGCGACTAGGTTGTGATCATAAGTAGCATGCCAAACATGAATTAAAATTGATTAAAAAAAATTGAAAGTACACAACGATATATTGTAAATTATTATATTAAACGACAAAATTTGGTGTTTGTACAGTAGCAAGTGGATGAATGCTTTGTAAAAGTAGGCCCTAACGTCGTAGATATGTCTTCGATTTGCTTGCAACAGTAAACACCGTCTGATTACGGTGTCAACACAAGTGTTGTTTTCAGAGAAAGTCTGACGATGGTCTATCAACCAAAAGCAAATCTAGCTCCAAAGACTTGATGACACAATATGTATCGAATCACTTGTGCATGTTTATCGCCACAATGCAGTGCTGACGTCCTGACAGACTACAATTCTTCATTATGCTCTAGTTTGTCATATTGTGTTCAGTGGTCACATGTGTCCATTTCAATCTCGTAAACTCTTCATTGACTCCTGAGATAAAAGCCAACCGGGCACACAGGCACCTTAGTGCTCTGGAAGGTAACTAGCCCTTGGTACGTTACAATTGGCGCCCAGCGTTTACGATGTCCTTGTAATTGATTTTAAAATGTCAAATATCAATCCATAAGGTGAACTTTGTCACGTGTGAACACAAAACACATGCTCATCTAAAGCGTTCGGTCAGTTCTAAAACATTGTGGCGACAAAGGCATCGCGTAGATGGTCCTTTACAAACAACTGTGCTGACAATCCTTGAGCGCGTCATAACTGTTGCCAAGCTGATTAGAGTCGTTTCAGCTAAATGATGATGTTACACTTTAGAACTGCAGAAGGCGTTCATCGAGACGCGCGTAAAATATTACTCGGCAAGACGCTTTAGGATGGAAATTGCAGTGAGTTTTGTTAACAAATCATTATTTATTAATGACGACGATGATTAAGACAAAACAAATGTTTTAAACATATAGGTATATGGTCATTGCTAAGACCCGTCTGTTTTTGAAGCAAACCAATTGTTGTTATTCATATTGTTGTTAGTTGATTATTTATGAGAAAACATCCGCTGTTCTTGAAGTTAGTCAAAGAAACATGGTATCAAGCTGGACTTATGAATTGTAATGCTGAAAACCCGATCACCTGAACCTACCGATGTAATTGTCCCCTATATTTATCGCTGGCGACATTACGAAGCTAGTACTACAAGGGACTGCGATTACAGACGTCTTAGAAAAGGTACAAGATAATAATTGTTTGTTTCATGAGATTGATTGTCGGAATTGTTGAAAGTAGACAGAAGGAAATTGACGAGAGTACCTTTCTTCGTAACGTCGCTGGCGATACAGGCGTCGATAGTAAACATTGTATCCTGTTCGTAAATTATTATTATTATGCATATCTGTTATTTGGAACCAACCGCCAAACATATAAACATGAACATTATAGTTGAAAATATTATGAAAATAAAGACGTGACTCGTACAATTTGCATTTGCTCTTTTAGTTGACATCTGTTATTTTGCTCTGATTGTCTTGCAGCGTATTGTCTTGAATCTTCTGTGAATAACCACCCTGAGATTACTTTCGGTATTTATCTGTTGGTTGTGGGTACGGTAAGCATGAAAGTAGGTATAGGTATAGAAAATAAAGATAGAGAGATATAAGTATCAAATGCTGCTAATAAAAATGTATACTAGAAATATAAATAGTAGGAATCGTTGCATTATAAAAATAGCAGACAAGAATACTATTTACTTTTTTCTGTATAATATTCTAAGTTCAGAATAATGTTAAAACTATAACCAGAGATAGAAAGGGTTAACGATTTCCAAAACAAATTAATTGAAGACAGTCAATGACATGACGTGAACTCATAATGAACTAGAAGTCAGCAAGGAGTTGAAAAACTTTGTGAAATTTCGTGAAAGAATTTTTAAGAAAGCTTTTTAAGTGTACTGATATAGCCGCTACCACCGCAGTGACTGCCACTGCCTGCTGCGTTTCTCTGTCCTCTGTCGCACGGCCCTCAAGATTCGCAGACTCTGCTCCCAAGAAGGCAGTGTCTCAGCTACTTCCGCGGGCATTGCAACTTGATGCTCGTAAACCTCCAAGACGGTAAGACGAAGGGGGTTGGTATGGTGGTGGTAGGTATATGGTAGTTAGTAGGTTGTCAAAGAGATTCATGTAAAACTGTTAAAACTAACACTAAACCTAATAAAACACTAACTTAACAACGAAAATGAACCAAATTGTCTGTTTTTAAGGTGGTTTCTATTTCTCAGAGTGTTAGATTTCCCATGGCATTACACAGAAGTCTTCCCTAGCCCTTTCATTTAATTACAAAGTATGTTAAAAGCGAATGGCAGTCTTGCAAAAGATAAAATATAACAAAGCACATGCTTAAAGACAAGAAACGACGAAAAGCATGGACCGTAGCAGGAGTTAAGACAGCGTTTGGAGCAAAATAATTGGACTAACATCAGGTTTCACTTTGAAACGGTACACTGTTTAAACTTCAAACAAAAATGCTGGACGAAGACATTGACGCCCACACCTATTCTGCCCTGCCTTGATGCTGGGAATAGTTTTATGCGAATACGCAGGGAATATTTTGAATTGATATCTTTCTGTTTCGGTGCAGCTTATCTAGCGTGCAATCTATTTAGTTAGGTTGACAGCGGTCTTGAGCCGCGGCCGTATTATAAAAGTACCTGCATTTCATTGAGGCCAACCAGTCGAAAGCAGTCCAGTCTCGTTTCGTCAGTCGTCGTTCAGCTTTGTCCGCGGCAGGGTCATTATTATCAATCCTAGCATACTGTTATCTGTGCTACTGCTTTCTGTGCGTTCAACTATGCATTCGAACAAACCACTCTGAAGAAGTATATATACAGTCGCTTCAGGATCATTCCCGATTTGCTCCTTCATTCTCCAGATGCAAAGAAATTAAGTGTTACTATACACATTAAACTTAGGTTCCTTGAGCTGGAGAGCGAAGGATTGCAAATCAATTGTCGACGTCGCGAGTGTTAGATCTTCGATCAACATGGCACAATTCGAACAAATCCTAGAGCAAACCAGGGATGCGATTGTGTAACTTCATTTCGTTCGATTTGGCTCGAAATCACTCGATTTCAAATCACTGCCCCCGTGTTAAACCATAGGCAGTGATATTGAAAACGAATGGTTTTGAAACCACAAAGTTACACAATCGCCCCCCAGGGATGCAATTGTGTAACTTTATTTCGTTCGATTTGGCTCGAAATCACTCGATTTCAAATCACTGCCCGTGTTAAACCATAGGCAGTGATATTGAAAACGAATGGTTTTGAAACCACAAAGTTACACAATCGCCCCCCAGGGGTGCGATTGTGTAACTTTTTTTCATTCGATTTGTCTCGAAATCACTCGATTTCAAATCACTGCCCCCATGTTAACGAACAGGGCAGTGAAATAGAAAACGAATGGTTTTCAAATCACAAAAGTTACACCAAACACCTAACCAATACATGGTTAGCCATGGTATCTGTATTTGGTTACACAATCGCACAATCGCACAATCGCACAATCGCACAATCGCACAATCGCACAATCGCACAATCGCACAATCGCACAATCGCACAATCGCACAATCGCACAATCGCACAATCGCACAATCGCACAATCGCACAATCGCACAATCGCACAATCGCACAATCGCACAATCGCACAATCGCACAATCGCACAATCGCACAATCGCACAATCGCACAATCGCACAATCGCACAATCGCAATAAAATACTCCTCTGGACCATTTCGCGGGCCGTAGATTATCTCTAGGAAGTGGGAATCGCGAAGATCACGAAGGTACGAGTCCAGCTCAATTGGAAGGATTGTCTGACAATTGGCAGGAATTCAAGAAGCAACATGTTCTGCTAACGAAAGACATGTTCAATCTCAAGCACGAAGAACGGATCAAGGTTTGTTCATTTTTTGTTTATTTTATTGAACCAGATTGATAACAGTTAGTAGCATTGGAGCCCCGCTTGCGCAATAGCTGAATAAACACTTAACAGTTCGTTAAGCTGTTTTTCAGCCTATTAGATGCCTTGACTGCCAGTAAACGGACAGTAAATACCTTAGTCACTGATTAAAGTATTAACCTGCAAAGAGTAAACACATTTCTGTTTTAAAAAACTCGTTAACCTCGTGGCGAAATCATATTTCCGTATCCTGCCTTTCAAACGTTTGGCAGATCAATGGGGTATTTCACCAACTCCGTTTAGTGCTAAGCCACTTTTAGTTGCTCAAACGGCGTTTTAATTAAGTTTTTGCATTTCAACAAATTCCCAAATGCTTTTCAATTGCTTCCCATATTGAACGGGGAATAAGTTTAAATGAACCGCGAATCGAAACTGCTTGTGAAAAGCACCGAAGCAAAGCCATCGGCTGGATTTTATTCGACGTTTAATAAAACTTCGTTTAAGGAGATTTAAAGGGTATAGGTGAAACAGCCCATGAGGAGCATAGGTAAAGGGCACGGATATTATCATTTATCCTCTATGTGTAGAAAGCTACCTAGATGTCATTAAAATGATAATGTTTGGGCTGCTTCATGAACGGAAATCAAACCTCGAAGCAATCGCGCAAGCACTGGTAACGACCTGCTCAAGTTCACCGGTAATTACGCCCCGTGGATGGAACTTAATGGTTTGTTTACGTCGGTGGTCGGCTCCGATCCAGCGCTGTCAGATCTACTCAAGTTTGTGTAACTGATGCCCAGTTCACCGACGGCCTACTAAGAGATTTCCTCCTTGTTCGTTGATTATAATTTGGTATGGTGTTTTACCATTAAAATCGTCAAATTAAATTAATCGAATAACTTTTTTTTTCTGTTAATAAAAATAATCATAAATTAAATAGAAATTAAATCCGAGATTAAGTCCAATTTAATTTGACGATTTCAATGGTAAAACACCACACCAAATTTTAATCAACGATCAAGGAGTTAGTCTCCGATTTGGACGTTGGTGCACCTGAGCATGATGAACGCTGCTGTACGTTTAAAAATCGTCACTCTGGAGGCCGCTAACTATCAAATTGTTTGGAAGGATCTCCTTTTGTACTACGCCAGCAAACGTGCCAAGATGTTTTGTACCAAAACTTTCAACTCCGAGTTGAGATCCCAACTAGGAGTTACAACTGAATTCGCTGCATGTGCTTGGCTGAATTCAGTTGTAACTCCTAGTTGGGATCTCATTTTCTAATTCGTAACTCCTAGTAAGGATCTCAACTAGGAGTTTAAAAACTTGGTGAAATCAGACATTAGTACTTCACGTGCTTTTCTTAATCAAATCAGTCTCTCCCCCGAATCAGCTGTTGAGTTAGAAAATCTATACACAGAAATCAATCTAGCCATCGGTTCACACGAGGCGCTGAAACGACCTCTCGCAACAACGGGACGACATCCTCGTCTACTAGACTACCCGCAAACTGGACTCGGGCTCGGTCAAGGAATGGGAGCGTTTACTTGGCGCATGCACAGATACGCTAACCTAGAACTACCTGGACTAGTCTACGGTCTCTTCGAAGCCTACGACCGCGCGAATGGTAAGAGCTCAACTTGCAGCTAGTCAACATTTACCTCTTATCTTCTCTGATTTGGGTTCAACGCAATGCTCGCGCTAATCATGCTAATCACGCATCAACAGTAATTTAACTCTACTGCCAAAGTATGTTTTCTTTCATCAACATCGTTCCCATCGCCCCTCACGCTCCAGATAACAATAAAATTAGTGGTACTGCGCAGAGCACATTCTTTGCGTGAAGATAAATTTGATCACAAAAAATACCTACAAAGTTAGCTACGCCGTGGCAGCATACAAGAGCGCAGGGGTAATGTTTAGATAAATGCTACTCAGCCACACAGGAAACTGCGAACGGGGGAATCAAAATTATAGTTTCGCTTGGTAAACTTCAGTTCAATTCTTAGAAAGATCAATATATTATGTATCTTTATCCATCATTTGTGCTTATAAATTGAAGAAACGACCTACAAAGCCGTAGCGTAAGTGTGTGTGGGTGCATGCACAAATTATTTTACAATCTGGGGGTTAAGGTATCATAAAATACAGAAGAAGTATCAATAAAACATACAAAAATCTAGACATAACAAACTAAAATACATTTTATAATATATATATTTTTTTTTTCATCTGTTAAAATAACATGTAAACTAATCTATAATTAAAAACATAACTTGCTATTATTACTTAGTTTCTTTCTTTGGTACGCCATTGCCACAAAAGCAAGTGTTGACTGGCATGCCGAACAGAATGAGTGAAGCGACATTTCCTTGATCTGCGGGTTAACAAGCTAACATTTGAAGAGAATGTTTCCAAAGAGTTTAGTCGAGTTCATTTCACCGAAAGTACTTCAAAACTATACTGGGAAACTAAAAAATTTGTCAAAATTGGCGAAATCACTCAAAGCGATATTTTGATACATGATATGACATTGATATGATATGATTTCTTACACATGGGGTGTCCAAAGTTGAACAGACCAAAAGTTGTAGAGTTATCACGGTCACATCGTTAAAGCAATCATTTCAATATTTCAGTATGTTGTAGACAAAAGACGTAAACAAGGGCGACCATAGCCCTTTTTCCCAATTTTCCTTTGCACTTTCGTAATACAATGGCTCAAAAAAGGGTATAAAATGAAGAGTTTCGGGGTATGTTCTAGCATTCCAGGGGCATATTTTCGAAAAAAGGGCCATGGTCGCCTTTATTTACGACATTTTTCAACAACATTCTGAATTTTGAAATGATAACCTTAACATTGTTCCCGTGAGAACTCGGCAACTTTTGGTCTGAAAGGCTCTTTCTGGCGAACTGATCTGTCCCCATCATTGCCTCGTTAAAAAAGACTTGAAAACTGACCAAAAGTAGACAAAAAAAAGCCCTCATTCCGCACTTTCGTTACTTTCTTAGACCGTGTTTGAAGGCTAGATCCAAAATAACTGTTACAGTCGTGAATAGATCTGGAAGCGCAGTCAGAAAGCTCTACAACTATTACACGATTATTTGTAGCACGATTATTTGACATTTTGTGTCTACATGTTGCGAGAATTTTGGTATTCTGGAACGCTAAAGCACGCACCGCGTAGGGGGCGAAACATAAAATTCCCACTACTTTTTCTTCCATTTTAAGATTGGTTGATCCCCTCGCCTACAAAAACCAAACAAATAATCGTAAACAGGCAAGCTATTAGTGACAGCCCCTCCAAAATAGCTCGCCTCGCAGAAAATACATATGGATTTAAAGTAATTAATAATAATTTGGTTCCATGATTCGTTTGGCTAACTTCCTTAACTATGGAAAACTATAGTAACTATGGCAACTACACCATAGCACCAAAATGATTCCTACTTCATTTGAAAGCCTTGACCCGGGTTTTTCAGTGGCACGTTAAATATCTAACGGTCTGTTAACTTGTTATTTGCTTAACAACGTCCAATCAGAGCCTGTTATTTTCTTGCTAATGGACCGTCAGTATCTTAACGGGCCAATGAGAAACCAACACTTATATATTAACTAGGAGGTAAGCTCTTTTGGCGGGGCTGTCATTAACAGTATGCCTGTAAACAATTGTTTGGTAGATATTCGTTGGGCAAGGGGATAGTTTCACTTTAATTCACTTTGAAAACTGCAATTGCGCCTTGTCGGAAGCACCGCTACGACCGCTGCGTAGGCCTTCGCTTAGCAGACAACTTTAACTTACTGACCCCTGAACGCAACCCGCAGAGCAGACTCTGCTCCTCCACTTCGTGCCCCTGAACGCAGCCCGCAGAGCAGACTAGGCTTCACCACCACCAAGCCCCTGAACGCAGCCCGCAGAGCAGACTTGGCTTCACCACCTCGTGCCCCTGAACGCAGCCCGCAGAGCAGACTAGGCTTCACCACCACCAAGCCCCTGAACGCAGCCCGCAGAGCAGACTTGGCTTCACCACCTCGTGCCCCTGAACGCAGCCCGCAGAGCAGACTAGGCTTCACCACCTCGTGCCCCTTAACGCAGCCCGCAGAGCAGACTAGGCTTCACTACCTCGTGCCCCTGAACGCAGCCCGCAGAGCAGACTAGGCTTCACCACCTAGTGCCCCTGATCGCAGCCCGCAGAGCAGACTTGGCTTCACCACCTCGTGCCCCTGAACGCAGCCCGCAGAGCAGACTAGGCTTCACCACCTCGTGCCCCTGAACGCAGCCCGCAGAGCAGACTAGGCACCATCTCACGCCCCTGAACGCAGCCCGCAGAGCAGACTAGGCTTCACCACCTCGTGCCCCTGAACGCAGCCCGCAGAGCAGACTAGGCTTCACCACCTCGTGCCCCTGAACGCAGCCCGCAGAGCAGACTAGGCTTCAATACCTCGTGCCCCTGAACGCAGCCCGCAGAGCAGACTAGGCTCTGCCTTCGGACCATACTCTTTTATCACAAAAACACAAACTATCTAATAGCTGCAAACAGCCACTCGTGACCTATTGGTAAGTGGTTTTATTGACTTCAGTCACGAACCAATTATGACTGTCCGAACATTACCAACATTGACATCGAGTGGACGTGTCAATAATTGATTGTTTTCCGTGACCCGATCGTCAACGGGGACGAGCGAACATTTGACAAATTGCAAATACATTCTGAAAGATTCAATGATTATATCCAATGATGATATCAATGATTATATTCAATGATTATAGGAAGAACGAATTCCAATGTAACCTCTAAAATTGTCTTTCACACGTTAACAACATTGGGCTACAAAATTTTTTTTAAAGAGACGGGTCAACTTGTTTTCTTTCTTTACTGAAGTATTTATTTACGGAATATGAACTCAACGCTATGTATGATAATGATCTAAACAACTTTATGCATATTATAGTCGACATGATTTATTTATGTATTAAGCTCAATGTAATTAATTGATGAGATGTAATTACAATATGGAACAAAGTAAAACGAACTCGCAGTCCAGCATTTCCCAACATTTCGCCGACATGTTCTACACGTTCGCAGTACTCTTCGTCCTGTTCACGCCTACCAGCAACCAATTGCAACTCTGGGAGTCCAAGGCGTCCTTCGATGTGGTCCTCAGCCTCCAGAGGCTGTACCACGCCCGCTGCTTGCACCTGGTCGCTCCTGAGGACTCGTTGCTAGCGTCTGGCCCGCAGATAGCCAACGTCCAGAAGCTCATGTCGGTCAAGGGGCTCTTCACGGCGCACATCGGCCTTAAGAAGTTGAATGGGACGCATCGTTGTCGGGTCAACCGTCCTCTGAACGTCATATTTGGCAGCGAAGAAGAAACGCTCGCCTATCTTGGGAGCCTCGACAGGGTAAGATTTTAAAACTTCTATTGCTTCTTGGAGTTTTTCTGGTTTTTCTGGAACGGTCAGGAAAGATGCTTGAACCAGCAAGCGAGGGATGGAAGTAAGATGATGTTTGGAAAATGTGCTACTGCGCCAGGAGACGAACGTATGGAATGGAGCATGGAATGTTTGGTCGAGATGAGTCACTTTGGGAGACAAATTTGTAACTTCACACTCTCATCAAAATAATATCCAAGTTGGGCGCCATACTAATTACTATATTATAACTAAAGAAAAGACAACTGGGCACGAGCAGTAACAAAACAAAGATTTCAGTTTAGTATTATATAATTAAAACTAACAGACAGGTATACATGAAACCCTAAACTGGTCCCTAACAGCTCCTACACTTCGGATCCGAGAAAAAAATACAAATTGTGAATACTCAAGTACGAGACAAAGGTCGTAGCGTCGCTGCCGTAGAATACGTCGACGCAGGCGTCGCAGACGTCGCAGACGTCACAGACGTCGCAGACAGTCACAGGTGTTGTCCAGCTCCTTGTATACGCTCGCTCCGTCCCGTCGTCCGATTGAATGTAGATATCAAGTCCAGCCCGTCTCAAATCTAACTGCTTCCCTACGATGTAGCTGGCAGTCGATTTGATAACGCTGATGCACACACACAACACAGTTCACACGTGTAAATGGCCCTTCGGCACTCACAAACACACACAAATACGATTCCTAGGAATGAATAAGCCTTTCGTTCACGCGGAATATGTCCCGCCGTCGGTGAACAGCAAAATTCATTCAAGAACAAAATTATCAAGCCCGTCGAGATTTCTCGATCGGAATGATGGATTAAACAAAACGCACTTCGAACTGGACAATGGAGATGCGAAATCGCCGTTCGACACCACTGACAGAACTGAATAATTCGACAAATTCTAATTTTAACAAAATATACCTACGACTGGTCACTGTTACATGTGTACGCAGTCGGAGCTGAATGTAGACTTTCGACACAGACAAGATAATACTCTATAACTAACAATTGACGACTCCTAAGAGTGCACTCAATCGGAGCTGAAGACAGACTAACTTTAGCGGGGAATGTCTTGGGTGACGCAGCATCCCTTGACATTTGCCCTAATCTAATTGGCTAAATTTAATTCTATACCCCGCAACTGCCAAAACTATAAACCTATTACAAACCCCCAAAATCAAACCAAAATTATAAAATAAATGCTATTGGTGGCTGGTTGGTTTTCTACTTCGTGATTGGTTCACTACATCCACGTGGTGTCGGCCTTACCATGTTGACAAAATATCTACCCCCCCACAACAAAAACAAGCTAATATAAAAAATTGCAACAGGACCTTTAAATCTCGGCCGCCCAGAAAGCCAGACGCCGCTGTCCCCGTGTTACGTTACACCCCAAAGCCAAGCTATGTGCCGTTCCACTTGAATGCACCTCCTCTCACGAAACAGAAAGCCACCCCTAACCTTTGGCATGTGGTCAATCTCATGTCAATTCGACACAAGCATGTCCCTGTCAAAAAGCTTTAAAAGGGAACCATTACTTTTTACGATAATGGTCACCAGCCCCAGACCCTACGTTAATTAAAATACATAATATCCTGTTTCAATACCTAACTAAGATGCCTGTGTATATACGTACTGTTACAAATTAAAGGGCGCACAAAATGAATTGAGAACGAAGTACAGTAAATTCCTTCCCTTAATGGCCAGTGTTACAAGTGCCTCAACCCAAAGTTAAAGCAGGAGTTAAGTTATTTGTCATGGCAACCGCCAATAGGATGCCGTGGAATTCATCTGTTTCTGAGAGTTGAACACTTAACCCGAGGTGACAAATATTGTAACACCGGCTCTTAGTGGAAGATATTGGGTTCTAGGACTGGTTTGGCGTGAAGGTAACTTTAAAGTTTTCTAGAGGTGACTTATGATTGTGTCATTATGACTATACATTGCCACAAACGAAATAAGTAAACGAAATACAAATTTGTGTGATATATTTTTAATATACATTGCATTAATTTGTTCTACGGCGTTAACGCACAGGGGCCTTACCTGGCGCGGTCATTTGGAGCGGCTACCATGCGGCTAATTAGCGGTGTTATATAACCCGGACCTAGAGCGACCATTTCAACAATGGGCAGTTTGTTGATTTCGTAGCACCACTAGCAACCAGTATTACGGTGGTGCTACGATGATAGCATTATCTAGAAGGCATACTGCTTTTTAAACGATCATCATTGTGCAGTGAGGTCAAATCAACCAATCTCATGGCTTGTTACTAAAGTCAGAGTCGATGTGCCCCGGCTGTATAACCCGGCCGTAATACTGCCATGCTAGGTCGGGGTTACTGCTTGGTGCTACGGTGGTATTAATTAGCCAGGGTAGATTGCTAGTAATCCCGGGACTACGGGCTGAGGGTATGAGGGTATGTGGCCACTATCCATCCGTGTCCAGCCCGTGTGCACGCAAAGACCTAACCCGCAGGTGCCACCGCTCCCCCGCTGGGTCGCGTTCCTCGACGGCGACCCGACCGCCGTCCTGCGCGGCGTCAACGCCGAGTTCGACTGCGAGTTCCTCGTCGTGCGCGCGCACGCACGGACGGCGCACGCGTCCGTGAGCGAGGCGTACCGCACGCAGCGCGACGCGCCGCTGCGTCTGGACCGCTTGGCAGAGTGGACGCCAGACCGCGGACTCGATCGGCGCGGTCTGGACCTCGGCGCGCGCAGATCGAATCTGCACGGCGCCAAGATGCGAGTGTGTGTCCGGAATGTGGGTGCTGCTCGGTTGCCACTCTCTCTGCACGAAAAAGGATTTTTTGGAATTATTCGCTTTTCTGTCTGTTAAGGCTATTGATGCGGTTGTTGGTGATTATTGCATGGAGCTTTATTAGAACTTTCATCTGGTATTTCGTGATTATAA
Source organism: Nemoura dubitans (assembly GCA_921293005.1). Classification (NCBI taxonomy): domain Eukaryota; kingdom Metazoa; phylum Arthropoda; class Insecta; order Plecoptera; family Nemouridae; genus Nemoura; species Nemoura dubitans. Next base: position 44,443,997 of record OV121076.1, read on the forward strand.
ATCATACAATTTGTTGTTAAAAGTGCGAGGATTCCGTAGACCCTGGTTTCGTTGTAATCGGACAAACGATGTGGCCACAAGTTAGTTTTCAAAAGGAGGTAAATTCTGCGCGGGAAGCGGCCCGAGGATACGCTCAATAATAAGACGTAACAGGGTTGTTATCCAATGCTTGAAAATACTATATGAGTGAATATTTTCGAGATTTGCAAACACAGAATTTGTTGCCAAAAGTGTGAGGATTCCGTAGATATGGGTTTCGTCGCGATCGGACGAAAGGTGTGGCCACTAGTTGGTATCCAGTAGGAGGTAAAATTTGAGCGGGAAGCTGCCCGAGTATACGCTCACACCAATAGTCTTAAGCGAAGGGAACTTGTATATATACTTAGCTCCATTTCACGTTAATAAGGCGAGTGGTTTTGTATTTTCCTCGAGGACGAGCTAAGAGTTTCCAAAACTGCCCATAGAGCCTTGGTCCGGCTCAAGACATGGCTTGTGAATTATGAAACTCTGAGCAAGTGTCTAGCAGCAGTGGGTCTTCGAGGTAGATGAAAATCCACTCTCCTTCATGAAATGAAGCTTAATTATTAAACGTGAAATGGAGCTTAGTTATAAAACCTTGGGAAAACAGTAAGATGCATCGTGTCGCGATATGGTTGCTGGAAGTCGGCGTGTTGACTTCCCCATTTTGCCCGCAGTATCCGCCACTGATGCAGGTGACCAAACGCGCCGGTGCGCTCAAGGTCACCGGATTCCTCAGCAACGTCTGGAAACTCCTGGAGACGGAGCTCAACTTCACGTGAGCACTTCAAGGACTTCAAGCACTTCAAGGACTTCAAGGACTTGATTTACCAATGCACTCGTGTCTGTTTGTCTACTAAACTCCATTTCACGTTAAGAAGGAGAGTGGATTTGCATCTTCCTCGAGGATCAGGACTGCTGCTAGACACGAGCTAAGAGTTTAAAAACTGTCAAAAGTGCCTTTTGTCCAGCTCGAGGCTTGGCTTGTAAGTTTTGAAACTCTTAGCTCGTGTCTAGCAGCAGTGGGTCCTCGAGGAAGAGGCAAATCCACTCTCATTCTTGACGTGAAATGATATTTGTGTAGGTACTACTTGCACACACTAACACTCCATTACACTTACTAGTGGTACCGAAGTAGTGCACATACTAACACTGGTTATCAAAAAGATCGCATTGAATTCTGGGCACGAATAGTCTTAACTGATTTCAAAACCTGTGCTGGCTGTGACGTTCTTCTGTGACCTCGCCGTCACTGATTCAATTACTCTTTCGCAGCACCGTGTACTCGATGTCGCCGACAGGGCAGACGTCTGAGCAGCTGGCCAACGGCTCGTGGGTTGGCTGCGTTGACGCCATGCAGAGACGTCTCGCTGACGTCACATCCGCCGACCTCGTCATGACCAGCGATCGCACTTTCGTCCTGCGGCACCTCTACCCTGTATTCACCACCAAGTGAGGAATTCACCACCAAGTGAGGAATTCACCACCAAGTGAGGAATTCACCAACAAGTGAGGCATTCACCAACAAGTGAGGCATTCACCACCAAGTGAGGCATTCACCACCAAGTGAGGCATTCACCACCAAGTGAGGCATTCACCACCAAGTGAGGCATTCACCACCAAGTGAGACATTCACCACCAAGTGAGTCATTCACCACCAAGTGAGGCATTCACCACCAAGTGAGGCATTCACCACCAAGTGAGGCATTCACCACCAAGTGAGACATTCACCACCAAGTGAGTCATTCACCACCAAGTGAGGCATTCACCACCAAGTGAGGCATTCACCACCAAGTGAGTCATTCACCAACAAGTGAGGCATTCACCACCAAGTGAGTCATTCACCACCAAGTGAGTCATTCACCACCAAGTGAGTCATTCACCACCAAGTGAGGCATTCACCACCAAGTGAGACATTCACCACCAAGTGAGTCATTCACCACCAAGTGAGGGATTCACCACCAAGTAAGGACTTCACCAACAAGTGAGGCGTTCACCACCAAGGGAGGAGTTTACCACTAAGTGAGGTGTTTTGTGGCGTTTGACCAAAAGGTATGGACGGGGACTATTACAGTAAAAGGTAAGGATGAGCGTAGCGAGCGTAACTATAGTTAGTTGCTAATAACTAGGGTAATATAGGAATGGCTCCATGGTTTTCATCGGCCTACTGCCTCCACCTTTTTATACCTTATAAACAAACCGCTACGCTCATCTTCAACGCAACACAAATTGCGTTCGCGCAGCCCTCGTTTCAGCACGGAAAAAAGTGTTCTATTCATACCAATAACCCGGACACTAATGGTGCCTAGTGTCCTGACAGAAACCGCTACTACATGAAAGAGGCGGCCTCGGCGGACCTAAGCTGGGACAACTTCCTGACGCCCTTCTCTGCACGCCTGTGGTTGGCCGTGGTGTCGAGCGTGGCGCTGCTGTCGCTGGCGCTGTTGGCGGCGCACCGGTGCGGGCAGCGGCTGGGCACCGAGGAGGCCGAGGGCGGGGCGTTGGAGCCCAGCCTGGCGGTCGTCTACATGCTGGGACTGGCCTGCGGGCAAGGTCAGCTCATCGACGAACCTACCTTTCACGCAGGCATCGGGTGTCTTTCTGGAACTGCAACACTTTGAAACCGTTTCCACTTCGGGACTGGAAACGAGAACGGTACCAAAATCCAAATCCGAATCGAATCCAAATCTGCAATAGCTTTTTGAAAGTCACAAGTCCACACTATTCAGGGTTGTTTGTTCTTGACGGCTGGTATATTTTCTCACCAAAACTCGCGATCCAGATATTGTTTACATCACCTGGATATCTGGAATGGTCATTGTTCACTGGGAAAAAAACGAGTTTTGCGAGCATTTAAAGGTAGCTAGTGGTGGGAAGCAGTTTTGCGATACTCAACCAGTCCAGATCGAACCCATGCCACGAGAGATCCACTTCAAATGTAGCATTCAGTCTCGGACAAGAATGCAAATTCTTGTCGCAGATTACGTGTTCCTCGCGAATGGGAACTGAAACAAAGCAATCGGGGAACCAAGTTTGGTTGTGGTTTGCGGAGAATGCTCTTTTTGAACGACATTTCAATACCAAAAAGGACACGTTCGAGCTCGAGTTTCGGCGCACTCCGCCGAAACGTCGGAACAAGTCCTTTTCAGGACTGAAATTCCATTCAAAAATTGCATTCAAATAGAGCAAAATTACGGGTTTTTTATTAGCAGACAACCACAGAAACTGGCCGACAAATTCCTCGACATCCTACGCACTTGCAGGCCACGACTCGACGCCGAACGCGGCGTCGGGACGCATCGTTTATCAGGTCGGCGCCCTGACCGGCATCGTCGTGCTGGCCGCCTACTCGGCCGCGCTCATCTCCTTCCTGGCCGTCGAGGTCAAGGAGTTCCCCGTCAACTCGTTCGAGGACCTCGTGCTGGCCGACGGACGCTTCAAACTCGGCATCCGCATCACCTCGGGCCAGTTCACTCTGCTGAAGGCAAGGCGGCGAGCTTAGCATGGAGCGTGGGAGCTTATTGCAAGCTGCAGGAACTAAAACTGGGTTTACAGCTGGCAATGCCAGTGACACGATGTCATGAACATTGGCTCTGGAGAAATCAGAGACTCTGGATGTGCTTGAAGTCATGTTTCCGTCTGGCAAGCATGTCTTGGGCTAGGCAACAGCATGGGCGGAAAGCTTCGAAACATTTGGCAAGACTTGAAACTTTCGGCAAGCCATGATTTGAGCTAGACATGCGTTATAACTTGAGACAGATACTCCATTTCATGTTAAGAAGGGGGTCAGAATTTGCATCTTTCGCGAGGACCAACTGCTGCTAGAAATTAGTTAACAGTCCCAAAACTGCCCATAGAGCATCTTGTCCGGCTCAAGACATGGCTTGTAAGTTTTGAAACTCTTGGCTCGTGTCTAGCAGCAGTGGGTCCACGAGGAATATGCAAATGCACTCTCATTCTTAACTTGAAATGGAGTTTAGTCCCCTGGCCTAGAGTTGTAAGTTTGCAGCAGTCAGGAGCAGCATCAGCTGATGCAGCGTAATTCCCTGTATCCCAGACGACGGAAGACCCGGTGCTGCATCAGATCTACGTGAAGCTGCTGCAGCCGACACTGGCCACCCTCCCCCAGAGCGACGACGAGGGTCTGCATCGCGTCTGCGCCGAGGACAACTACGGGTTCCTCACGTACCACGAGATGATCGGCACCGTGCCCAAGCTGCCGTGCATCATAGTGCCGGCGCCCGGCATCGCGCTGCCGGCGAGGTTCGCGTTCGCCGCGGCCAAGGAGTCTCCTTACCACGACGTCCTCAATGCGCAGTAAGCAGAAACCGCGTTGCCGTCTTTGCTTTGTTTGATCGCTCATAAACATTACGCATTTTAGCACAGAATGGCTGGAGGCCCAGTGATCCTGACACCTACTCTATTTAGGGGGGGGGGGACCCCTTGGCCTTCGAATAACTACACAATATTTTTACAGACAAACTATCAGTGACAGCCCAAAACAAAATAGCTAGTGCACTAGGCAATTTATAAGGCTTTCAAATAATGTAAGAATCAATTTTGTGTTATGATTAGGCTTGCTAAAAATTAAGAAAAGAATACAAAACCTGTGCCCCCTTTTACCTGCGCCCCCTGTGACCTGTGACCTGTGACCTGTGCCCCCAGCATGCTGCGACTGCGGCACTCCGGCGCACTGCACGGGCTTCGTTGGCGATACTGGCCGCAAGCTCGACCGACGGCGAAGAGCGACTTCAGCGGCGTCAGCATCGAGCAGTCGACGCCGATCTTCGTCGTCTTCGCGGTGGGCGTCGGTCTGGGCGTCGCCGTCATGTTGGTGGAGCGATCGTCGGCGCGATGGACGGCGACAGTGAGCGTCGCCGGGGACCGTGCTAGGAGGGCGTTGTTGGACAGGGCGCCGTGGTTTTATTCAGAACAGAAGCCGGGCAAGCCAGAGTATTGCAATTAAGTAGAAGTATAGTAATACTACTACTGTTGATATTAGTAATTTTTCGAACATGTCTGTGAAAGGACAGATGAAATTTGCAGGATCAGATCAATGAAGACGAATGATTAATCAAATGGACGCCAGACTGGTGGTAGCTGGCAGCGAACTTCAATTAATGGTCTAGCATTGCTCGTCGTTATTATGAAAACCAACCTCTTATAGATGCTAATTAATGCTAAAATAATTAATCCTGTACCGTGATTGAAAGCATTAAGGTCTCAGTTCAATTTGCACCAAACAGCCATTGATTGAAGCAATATGTACAGCTATACAAATACATCAGATCGAGGATATCCCAAAAATTCCACAAAAGATGCAAACTATTGACAATAGATGCTTAAATTTATTTGGCAATGTTAAAGATGAAGTATTTTACAAGTCCCCCTAACCAGCCGTGTCCATAGCAACTGATTCCTAACAAAAAAAACGTACTAACGAGGCTGTATGTTACCCTATACTGCGCTACGGCTTGTCTTTGTCGTGAACCCGATTGAAAGAATTGTTTTACTCTGCGTGGTTAGGCAGTTTTTTGTTTTTACTTTTAAGATATTATTAAATGAATTGTGTTATAGTATTTGTCTGTAATGTGCTATGTGCTATGTTATTCGTCTTATTGAGAATACCAATTCGAATAACAATTCCATTTTCAAATAAAGATTGTATTTTAAATGCAGAAGATTCCATTAAGTTATTTGGACTGTTAATTCGACCAAGTAGACTCTATGAGTGTGAGGAGGACACTGTTCTATAAAAAAATAAGTAAACGAGATAATATGTAACTATACGAAACTGTGCGATATCATGCAAAAGATGTGGCGACCCACTTGATTCATGCCGGAACGGATCCGGCGCACAGCACGAACATAATAAATAAACATAACATAACATAACATAACATATTATATTATATTAACGTCGCGTCATGATAGCAAATTCATGGTGCTTTCGTGTGACAACGTGGATACGCGAATAAAATACCATTATGTTCATGCCACGCGCAGAATACCTGCCGGCATGAACTAGGAGCATCGCTACAACTTTGGCGTGGAAAATAGCAAACGGGATTCGTGTAGTGTTTTTTTTTCACTGTCATATTATCTTGTACTTCATAATATAGAACAAGATTCTCCTCCCATCAAACGTGTCCGCTTGGCCTAGTGGTTACGGCTCTGGCTTCTCAATGCAGGTCCAGCGATCAAACTCGGTTCAGGTAGATGTTTTTGCAACTTGACTAGCTCGTGGATATCGATCGCAGTGCTGCAATCGCCCTGGTAGCCAGTTGACGCACTTATCTCTTCCCTGAGGGCTTGTAATTTTAATGCGCAAGCGCAGGTTGGTGGCTGATATACGTTATTTCCACAGCATCTCTCATCGGGCGGTGTAGCGCAGTGGTAGCGCACTCGACTGATAACACAAAGGACCTCAGATCGAATCCTACAGCTTGCAAAAAAGTTGTGCATGAAGTCTAATAGTATGGGGCAGTTTTTTTGACTTTGTAAATATAGAGCCTTATTAAATAAGGGCAAAACACTGCTCAAGCTGCTCCTGGCGTCCGGGTCTTGGGGATCTCACATGGCATTGAAGCCTATCGGGGTCGCCCCCTACGGGGCACGGCGAAGTCAGGCCACGGCAGTCGCCACCCACTCTGGACCCCCATAGGGGGTCTCGTGGAATTACGGCAAGCAGCACGGTGGACGCTAATGGACAAAACTCTCACGAGTTGTCGAAAATCTTCGCCGATGCCGGGGATCGAACCCGGGACCTCTGGTATACGAAGCGATACCGAGAAGTCACGCCTTAACCAACTGGACCAGCCTGAGCAGATAGTAAATAGTAAAATTTATCTGATATATAAATTGCATGAGACCTGAAAATAACAAGGTTCACCGCCTCGCTGCTAGATCGCGCCGCAATCATGGTAAGTTCACCGCCTGGCTACTAGAATGCGCTGACGGCAGCGATCGGGACATAGCGGCATGATTCAAACTGAACCCAAGTGGGCTCGGACGAGATGCCTGGTAGGCGGATGTGCTGTTCGCAACGAGGTCTCCGGACCTTCGGTCACGCCTCGTCAAGCAGGAGGCTGCTAAAGGAGCCCGTTGTACTCGACAGCAGGAGGCTGCGAAGGAGCCCGTTGTACTCGACAGCAGGAGGCTGCGCAGGAGCCCGTCGTACTCAACAGCAGGAGGCTGCCAAGGAGCCCGTTGTACTCAACAGCAGGGGGCTGCGAAGGAGCCCGTTGAACTCAACAGCAGGAGGCTGCCTAGGAGCCCGTTGTACTCGACAGCAGGAGGCTGCCTAGGAGCCCGTTGTACTCGACAGCAGGAGGCTGCCAAGGAGCCCGTTGTACTCAACAGCAGGGGGCAGCGAAGGAGCCCGTTGTACTCGACAGCAGGAGGCAGCGAAGGAGCCCGTCGTACTCGACAGCAGGAAGCTGCCAAGGAGCCCGTCGTACTCGACAGCGGGAGTCTCGGTTCCCCGAACACAATGAGCTTCTTACATCTTAGATTAGACGCAACTATAATACTTTGGCCACTAGATGTGTTTTGAGCTGCCTATCGTGAATAATTCCTACGAGCTTGATTTGAGAAGGAAACAATTGTGTGTTTATTGGACTACCCAGAAAATGTGGTTTTTCTCAAATTTTGAAGATTCGTCCATACTTTGGTCTCAGGGGTAGTTGACCACCCTGAGCACGCTGAGCTACTCAGATTTTACGCAACTTAAATACTTTGGCCGACAGATAGTTTGTAAGCTTTAAATCGAAAATAACTCCATCAGTTTTAGCTTTATAGTAAAACAGATGTGTTCATTGGATTACCCATGAAATTCTACCCCTAAAAACACCCGTTGCAGGGGGAAAAGGGTCTATCAAAATTCCGTATTTTTTACCTAAAAATCGTAAATATCTCTGACAGTTTTTACTTTAGAACAAAACAGGGGGGCGCAATGGACTCCCCATGAAATTCTACCCCTATCTACACCCCTTGCAGATGGGTTGGAGTAAGTCGAGAATTTTGACTTTGAAATATCGAAAAAAAACGTGATGTATACATCACGGTTTTTCTCGATTTTTGAAGTTTCGCCCATACTTTGGTCCAAGGGGTGGTTGGCCTCCCTGAACACGATGGGATACTCAGATTTAACGCAACTCTAATACTTTGGCCGCAATAATGATTTCAAATTTTAAAACTGGAATAACTCCCCCAGTTTTGACTTGAGAAAGAAACAATGGTGTGCATTGGACTCCCCGTGAAATTCTACCCCTATTGGTACCTCTCGCGGGGCAAAATAAAAATTTTGTTTTCCCCTAGGTTTATGCCAGGTTAAGCAACATTACATCGAATTTTTGCGTTGGATGGGTGACCACCCATTATATGACAAATCGTCAATTTTTATATTATTTGCAATGGGATAGCCTTAGGTCCGGCACCGGATCCACCCTCGACTCCCATCTAGGCCAGGCCTTTGTGTGGAACCGGGTCGCGTATAATGAATGTATGTACGAAAAAAAAGAAAAATTAAAAAAAGACGAACAAATGTGCCAATAATACACGTTGTTTCCATAAAAGAAGCCGAGATTGACCGGAGTTGTACCAATTTAAAAAATTTCCCCTAGGTACACGTACCTAGAACGTAGTACGTTCAGAGGTCAGACCACCTCGCTGCCAGATGCAAACAGCTGCGAGATAGCGCGAATGCAGAGTCTCACGAGTATGCGCTTTTCTACTAAACCGTGAGAGATAAACTATTGAAGTAAGCAAGGAAGTTGTCGATAAAGAATCGATCTGTGGCGGTAACGCACCCTTTTTCTCAATTTTATTCTCCTTCATCCCTTTATCGATTCACGAAAAAGCGCAGAAAATAGCAAAATACAACATTTTTAGAAGCGGTTTCGGCCATTTTAGACCCAACAAATGGAAAAACGGGTCCGTTACCGACACAGAACCTCTGCAAATTTCGGAGAAACTGTTTTTTTTTGGGCTAGTGTAATTGAAGATTCCGCTTCGCTCGCCATGCTCATCAATAATTATCATTAATTATTAATTACTGATTAGTTGAAAAGTTTGAATGTCTTTCATTTGCAAAACGGACATCATATCAAATGAGAAAACCTATAAATGTTTTAACACGTATGTGTGTGAATTATTAATGAGCGTAGCGAGAGAAGAGAAAATTAATATCCAATTTCACTTGTCCCCAAAAAAGCAACTTGTGTGTTTTTTGTTTTAGAAGACTATATTTCCATGTTTCATCAATACCATAATTTAAGCAGCATTATATTGGTAGTAGGTATATTTAATTTTTTTTATGACTACAGAGCATTTTGGCACTGCAAATATCGCTTTCTGCAACTACAACGGGGGAAATTTACTTTAGCTTCTACATCTTATTCATTTAAGTCGCTCTAAAACTTTGTTTATTACAGATTACATTTAGCAAGTATCAAAAAATAGTTTGTTTAAATTCAAGCCACTCGATGAGACTTAACCAAGGAAAGAACATTCGCACTTGGAAATTGACGACACATTTATCGCAACAGAATCGTGCATTTGTGCGGCATAATTCTCAACAAACAGTCCAAACTTTCCCAGCGACGACCAAGCCTGCTGACGCCGCTGAAGCAGCCATTGCTGATGACGATTTGCTGACACCGAGAGCGAAGGACATCCGAGCATCGGCCGGCTGTCCACGGCGGCCTTGACGTCACCTGCTGCTCGGCCGAAGGAAGGCGGTGACTTCAGAGGTACTGAAACGAAACGCATTGATCCGGTCACGGCATGTCAGGGTGTCGAAATTGCGGGTCTCAGTGTCGGTCTTTGCCCACTAGTGGTAATACAAATATTTTGCATCACTCTGAAAAAGTCCTTTTCTACTGACCAATCACCAACTGGCCAATCTGACGCCTGTGTATTTCTAATTTTGCGCAATCATAGTATTTCAGTTTTAGTTTCCAATAATTATTGTTTCTGTTATAAATATGATTTGCAGTTGGCCAAGTGAACGCTCTGCCCAAAACAGCGAGCAGGAGACCGATAATGTAACTTTGTGATTTCAAAACGATTCGTTTTCAATATCACTGCCAGTGACATGGGCAGTGATTTGAAATCGAGTGAAAAAAAATAACATGATCGCTACCCAGGGATGAGGTGTGAGAAGGTGCCCACGAGAAATGTATCTTCTCCTATATACCTACTTTAAATTAGGCCATCGTTTATCAGCTGATTGGGGTGCATTGATTTTATATCGTGATCGCACCTCTGACAACCTCGAAGCATGGTGGCAAGACCACGCAGTGTGATGGCGTCGGTTCTGCATATCTCGAGATACTCGAGGTCTTTCAGCTCGCCGATAGAAGCACACATCCTGTCGAGGACCGGAAGCCACTTCAAGGCCGGGCAACACCGTGCCTGGTGCCGGAAACCTTTGGGGAAACACAAATTCAGCCGATATCACATGACCTTTGCCAAGTGCATTGGAATTTAGATTGTAGTTTTGGTCTAGTGTTTGTATGGTCTACGATGCCAGGGCAATGCACTGGACCAAAAATATTTGACGTATTTTCCAATTTGGCGGATCTGATATTATCGACATTTTCCACAATATTCTGCCAACGGCTCAAACACAGAAAATCTTTTGAGAAAGATTGTTTTTATGGTCTATGATGCCAAGGCAATGCAGTGGCTCAAAAATATTTGACGATTTTCCCAATTTGGCGGAGCTGATTTCATTGACAAATAAGAGTCATTATAGTTGCTATCGCATAAACTATATCAGGTCCACCAAATTTGAAAATTCGTCATACATGTTTGGTCCAGTGCATTGCCCCAGTATCATAGACCATAATAACACTCTTACCCAAAAGATTTTTAATGTTTTGAATCGTTGGCAGAATATTTTTTTAAATGTCAATAATATCAGCTCCGCCAAATTGGGAAATTCGTCAAATATTTTTGGTCCAGTGCATTGCCCTGGCATCATAGACCATCAAAACACTAACCCAACAAATGTCAGTTCTTTGAGCCGTTGGTAGAATATTTTGAAATTGGTCAACTATATCGGTTTAAACTCCCGTGCCGCTCGTAATACTCTCCCCGCCCCATGAATGACAATACTCTTCCATCTAGGAGTGTAACTCGGCAAAAACTGCTTGTCGGCAAAGTTGTTAGCGAGTTGTGATAAATATAAGTACGATAACAGATAGCAGTAAAGTCCAGTAAGGCAACCCCAGACCCGTACATTTTGCTGTACCCCCTTGGTCCGGGTATAACTTCCTACGCCTTCTTTAGTCCCATGTTATTCTGCCATAAGGCAGGACTAGTGAGGACTAGCGAGGTTTAGCGATTTGTGCAAGATTTTAGTGTAATGGTAATAACGCAAAATGGGTTTATTGGAGAAAACGGTCCTTGCACTCAAACAGTAAATGAAATAGTGCATGAAATCAAGCAAAAACAATTATGCAGATGTGACAAATGATTCAAATTTGGCAGTTTAAATAAAACTCGTCCAATACCTAGCCCTCCCTGTACCCACCCGGAGGCGGGTATAACTATGGCAGTGTTTATATTTTCTTCTGTCAGTTTTATGTTAATTATCTTCTCATGTCAACTCATTAGGTTTTAAGTTATCTTTGAATCCTTTTGGGCGACATCAACATAACAGTGTGATTTTCTAAATGTTTTTTTACGCTTTGGTGATGGGAAGTTATACCCGGACTAAGGGCCCCCTGTTGCCTACATATCTCCATTAGTTTTTTTCTTGTTTCAAAGGTGCATCCGTGTATCAATGCAAGTATCTATTTTTTGCATGAAAGTCGTCCATTATGGCAAAAACTCAGGGTTTTCTTACTCGTCTTCAATTCATATGTTTAGCTTTTCATGTGGTCATTCCACACTAAATGAATCAAGCAAACCTTACCCCTGAACGCAGCCCGCTGAGCAAACCTGCCCCCTCCCCCCTGCCAAGTCACATAACCTGGCTACACCACTGGATGCAATCTTTTTCAGCCGATGCTTTTAAAACAGAGAACGCTCGAGCCACCGAGAAGACATACGTTGGCGGCGATCGCTTCGGGCTCGTTCGGGCTTATTCGGGCCAGTTCGGACTGGTTTGATCAAACCAATCAATCCAGATCACATCGTTCGAACGCCACTGGTAGGCCACAAATCTTGCGTCGCGTTACCAAAAAGTGGGGCGACTCCAGCCACATTGGCTCGGAACGCCACTGGATCGCCGCACCTCCAGTTTGCGCGCCACTGAAGGTGCGGTGTTCCAGGCGTCCCGTCGCCACGGTAATGTAACTTGCTCAATATCTTAGTATTGGGGCTGCGGACGTCCCCCGGGGTCCAGGGACCCCGGGGGACGCCCGACGCTGCCCTGGGAGTCGCCGTCATCGGTCCCCGCAGCTGGGCTACAGACAGAACTTACCTGTCCGACCTCAACAAATATATCTCTGTATCTGGTATTTAAACGCTTTTTATAAGCTACATACAAGCTATTAAAAGGCTTGTGAGAACCAAACTTTCGCAAACTCTACAGGCCAAACGAATCGATAGATTGCCACGAAATTCACATGAAACCTTGTTACCCTTTTGTGTTAGTGCACGTTAAAATTTTGAAAACAATCCATCAATTACATTTGAAGAGAGCAAAATCTAAAAAAAAAATACATGCCTGCCTCCCAGAAAATATTTAGAAAATTGGGAAAAGGTGGCTTTGCTGTGAAAATACTAACAGTACTTTAACTCTGCGGCTGAAAGTTGAACTAAACAAATTTGGGAAATTTAGCACCTGAATTTAGTCACTCTGTCTCTTTGAACGCACATTTAGTGACTAAAGTGACAGTCTTTGCGGCCGCCATTACCCCTACATGCCTACAAAACGGTGTCAAGAAGGCTGGGCCCCAGAACCTCGATAGTGCGTTTTTTCAAAATCCTTCTTGGAAAATGCACTGTAGCTGAAAACGGGCTGGGCCATTGGGAAGGTAGTTCTTACTTAAGAAGAACGTAGTAGTTGATGAGCGTAGCGAGCGAAGCGAAACACCCTTCACTTTCAAAGCAGAAAAAAGAGCAAAATTCGACAATTGGGCATGTTTGGTAAAGTACGGAAATTTATTTAAAAGTACGTATTTTTTTTTCAAATGTTCCCAATTTCGATTTGCCTATAGAAACCATCGAAACCGAGTCGAAACATTACACCAGATTTTTCCCAATAAAAACCAACCCAATAAAACCCAATAAAAACCCTTGGGCATATAATACATCTATGTATTAACATGCACAATGCTCAATGATCTCAAAATGAGCATATTTCCGCTACCCGACAGCTCAGACAGAAACAAAGAAAGGTCAGAATCGTTTACATTTTCAAGTGATCAGAAGTTTTGAGAAAGCATTGGTCCGGCTTGCTGCTCCATGATTTGCATAAGCTTCTTGCCTTAATCTTTTTTTGCGCTATATACAAACCGCTACGCTCATCTTCAACGCAACACAAATTGCGTTCGCCCTAGTTACTTTTTTAAGAGCATAGCGAACGAAGCGAAATCAACTTGTGAAAAATAACATGTGTGTATTAGTTTTTTTGTTTGTTTCTTGTATGTGTGTGTTTGCGCTCTCTACAGACCAAACGCCTGCCTGGATTGCAATGAAATTTTCAGGGTGTCTACTTTTGTTCTCAACTTAGACCCCCTGCGTTTTTCAAGAAAATCTCCAATACCACTCCCCTTCAAATCAGAAAAAAGAGCAATATTCAAAAATTGGGAAAGTTTGGAGAAGTACGGAAATTTATTTAAAAGTGCGTATGTTTTCCAAATTTTCCCAATTTCGAATATTGCTCTTCGAATCCATTGAAACCACATCGAAAGATCACACCAGCTTTGTTGACTTCAAGTTTTTCGAAATTTTGTCAATTTCGTACGTGCAAGTTATTGAAAGTAAATCCGCGACTAAACTAAATCTCCAATGGGTTTTTGATGAGCGTAGCGAGCGAAGCGCTACTCGCTACTGCGCGCGCTCTACAGACCAAACGCCTGAACCGATTGCGATGAAATTTTCAGGGTGTGTACACTTTTGTTCTCAACTAGACCCCCTGCGTTTTTAAGAAAATCCTCCATACCTCTCCCCTTCAAATCAGAAAAAAGGGAAATATTCGAAATCGGGAAAATTTGGAAAAGTACGGTAGTTGATCTGAAAGTGCGTGTTTTTTTCAAATTTTCCCAATTTAAAATATTTCCCTTCGACACCATCAAAACCACATCGAAACATCAAGACCGGCTGTTACGACGTTCTGAATTCAACTTGTCTGCTACAAACAGCTACGCTCATCTTCAACGCAAACACTTTGTCTACGCTGTCTAAGCTGTCCAGCCGAAAGTTCTCAATTTTGTTTCACAAAACTTTACAAAGTTATGAAACGTGATCCAGGTTTCAGGTCTTTACGACTATCAGTTCTTTTTTTATTAATATATTTGCAAAAATGTGTGTAAACTTTTTGATTTTCAAGCAAAACTGAGTCAAATCAAATAAGATATCTTGACCCTTGGTTACGAAATTGTTATTTTACGCATTGACCTTCTGTTTTCCATTCTTCGTTCTTCGTTATATCGTTCTTCGTTCTTTTAACCGCTACAAACTGCTACGCTCATCTTCAACGCAACACAAATTACGTTCGCTAATCCCTAGTAGTTTACTACTACAGAGCCTCGCCATTGCATTGCAACCTTTAAAATTAATAAATTGAAAGTAGCTTTAAATTTTCTACTTTTCTACTTTTATGTCACCTATGTAACATGACTTGATGCAACGCAACAACGCTAATTGGTAGTACTATGTACATCAATCATGTGTGTGAGAATGGTACAAATTGAAACTAACAATTAAAATGTTATAGTATTCAGTGATAACTCTGAACACACTACAGCATTAAGCCTAGGTATGTTTTATAATTTAATCGTGATTTTTATCTCCGAAGATAAGTTGATGTATAATCGTCGTTGTCACATAAAACTCTCATATGAAATTTGAAGAGAGATGGAGGGAGAGAAAGAGAGAGAAAGAGAGAGAGAGAGAGAGAGAGAGAGAGAGAGAGAGAGAGAGAGAGAGAGAGAGAGAGATAGAGAGAGAGACAAACTTCGTTGTTTGTGAAATATATCTAAAAGTCATAAGTTGCTTGACATCGATCAAAGAGTGCCGAAACAGCCCATGCAGCCTTTAACAGCCTTTAACAGCCTTTAACAGCCTTTAACAGCCTTTAACAGCTTTTAACAGCCTTTAACAGCCTTTAACAGCCTTTAACTGCTCGTGCCTGTGCTTACTCTTATTGTTAATTCACCTAGCCTCCCATTTGGAGGAACCTAGAGCACCTTGCCGGCGCCCTCTGAATGGATTTGTTTCGATTTGCTCGCATGTCAAAATTGTCTCTACGTGGCTTTGACTGTGGATCAGATTCTAGACCTGGGAATTATTTGACTCTGCCATTTCCCACAGCCTCCTAGCTATGGGAAACAATTGATGGGAAACAATTCCATCCAGAAGGCCCTGGTTGTGTTCTGGGATAGAAATTCAATGTGTGCTGTCGATGGCTGCCATGCCTTGTCACAACACTTGCTTTCCACCCAGAAGGCCCTGGTTGTGTGCTGGGATAGAAATTCAATGCGTGCTGTCGATGGCTGCCATGCCTTGTCACAACACTTGCTTTCCACCCAGAAGGCCCTGGTTGTGTGCTCGGATAGAAATTCAATGTGTGCTGTCGATGGCTGCCATGCCTTGTCACAACACTTGCTTTCCACCCAGAAGGCCCTGGTTGTGTGCTGGGATAGAAATTCAATGCGTGCTGTCGATGGCTGCCATGCCTTGTCACAACGCTTGCTTTCGCGGTCACGGGCAGAGAAAACAGTAAAATAACTGGGAACTAGGGATTGGGAATTGGGTTACGAAACCTGGCCGTCGAGTGTCGGCCAATAGCTCAAATAACACGAGCTTTCCGGGCACACTTTCTAATAATCACCATCGGGTGGGACACTAATGCCCGGTTCTAACAAGCTTTTCAACTCCTAGTTGAGATCCCAACTACGCGAGTTACAACTGAATTCGCTGCACATGATTGACTGAATTCAGGTGTATCTCCTAGTTGCGATCTCCACTTGGAGTTGAAAAACTTGGTAAAACCGGGGACAAGAGCATCTATCTGCCCAAGGTGAGTGCATCTTATAAAAGAAGGGGTTAAGAGGAAAAGTTAGCTATTGCAGCTAAATGATTTTTTTTCGTTCCTTAGAAAATTGCGGTTTGCAAACCAATGTGTTCTTATGACTGGAAGTCGGCAGCAAATTTGAAATAAACAGAAAAAAAAAATCGTTACTAATTTCTAAATCTTTTCCTCTAAACCTCTCGTTTAATAGAACGCGAATTGATATTTTCATTTTTAAGCAAGAATATCACAATATTTCCCAAACATGTTGTGATTGATTGTCCACCTAATCATGGGCTGCTCTTTCAAATATCCGTTTCATTAATGATTAGGATGTATTTGTATGGTTTGCCGTGGATATTAAACGATTGAAAACACAGTAACCCATCCTATCTTGTTTACATACTATTTTATATTTCCTATACGAAACCAACATACGTTTCAGTCAAGACCTTCTTAAAGAACAACAGAAAACGTGTACACCTAACCTAAAATCATTGCTCGATGCACAAACGAAGACCCGAGCGTGCGAAATTAAGTCACGTTGTCACGTTGCAGCCCAGTGACGTCATTTCCCCTGCAAAATCGCCCAAACTTTGACTCACCGCTTCGGTGCTCGAAGACGAGAATGCGTAATCCGATGGTGGTAAATTGTCACGCACTTTTCTCGTGTCGACACTCCGCCTTCTGGAGACACACGCGGCCACCGTGACGAGACTCGCTGCAAACTGTCGTCGGTCTGCGCATGTCCACTGCGCCGGTAGAACTTCGAAGCACTGAGGACAACGACATCGGCATCATTAGTGACCCTGACCCATTAACAACATGGCCCTCACAGTGCAACAATACTGCGACTCTGATCGGGAGCATGTCTATAGCCTCTGCAATTCGAATTGTTTGTTTGCATACATACCCAACTTCTGATATAAACGGTGTCTTTTATCTTACGTAGGTACCTAATTTACTATTTGAACGTTTTGATTAAATTAATTGCCAAATGTGTTCTTAACATGTTCTTGAAAGTGATAATGAAAGAATTGGCAGTTGTTACATTTCAACTTCAAGCATAGACAAGAATGTAGTTTAATTGTAATCTCCCTGCTTACTTGCTTTGGTCTTCTGATATGCATAATTTTTTAGTTTTTTTTTGCATTTATCACCAGACCATTATCATGTGCCCTGCTCATTAAGTTGTTGAATTCTTTTTGCAAGACCAATTGCAAAAACGATTCAAAGGACGTGACGATTCGTTTTTAAGACGGGTTTGATTGAATACCGTATGAAAATTCGTATGATTTTCGTATGAATATCGTACTGGAAAAAAGTGAAAACTCCCCAAATAAAAAGAGAACGAAATGTTAAACAGACCTAAAACTGTCAGATATATTGTGTGCATTGTTTCAGTATCCTCTTCGTCTTTGCAAAGTTTTGCATAAAAATGTTTAGAACTTTGATTTCTACAGCGTTAGCGAGTTTTAGAAAAATATGAAAATCTTCGTAAATTTTTATTGGATCATAAACATTTCAATCGAATTAGTTGAAAAATGCATGGAGCCTAAGTGGCAGAACAAAATTACGTCCTCTCACATTTTTATCAAAATCGAGGAAAGCGTTTGGGCTTTAGAGCACCAATTACAAACACACGAACACACAAACAAAAATCTCACACATGTTACCTTATTTGGGGGTAGGGAAATTATAGATTACCCTGCACTCGACAATAATATTCATGCAAGGACACTCAATTTTTATTTTTCGGATTGGCCCAGGCCTTATAGTCTAAAGCATCCTTTGACATTTGGTCAAATACTGAACAGGAATTATTTAATATGGGCGTACCTCTAATGGGAAAAAAGTTATCAAACTTTTGCTCGGCTGCTTCGGCGGTTTTCGGGGTACTTATTATTTATTTATAATGCAATTTTGCTCTTGTACATAATGCAGTACAGTTTAATATGTTTAAAAATTACTTTTTCGACGGACGCGAATTCTAGTTCTGTTGATTGTATAAGTTGTACAACTACGAGTTTGCAGGTACCGTGGAAAGAATCATTTTCTTGTCACAACTTGGTACGTATTCTTCCAAAATTGAAGAAGCATTCAAAAAGTATCACATAAATTACCAAATAATAATCGAGGGACGACACATGAAATGTATATTACTGTGGCTAACTCCGCCTTGAATATATGGCAAACCTGTAAACATTTCTGGGCACTCGTTTTCGCCCTCCTGCGAACGCGCTTACGACAGCTAGCGTCTGTCCCCGACTACGACTCGAGCGTATTTCTACGCGACCGCATCGACTGGCTTCACCTCGTCGGCTTGTGGCGTAAGCGTAGAACTACCGCCTGGCAACCAGCACTCTACCACCTCTACACGGCGCTGATTTTCGCAGTGCAACTCTTCCAGCTGAGCACGTGCTTGGTTTACCTATGGCCGAAAGGCGCAAACTCAATAAACCCGACCGAAACCATCCTTGCAATATACACGATCGGCATTTTGGGCAAGCAGTTGGTCATCTTGAGAAACAGAGAAAATATAGAGTCCCTAGTCTCGCTGTTGGCAGACATTACGATGAAAACCAGCCAAGAGTTTCGTTACATTGAAAACAAATGCGCAAGATACATACAGCTGTTTTTGAAAACGGCACAACGAATTGCGCTCCTGAATATAGTTTGGTTTCAGCTTCCGAATTTATGGGACTATATGCTAGCCGGGAAGAGTGAGTTCCAACATGTGGTGATCTACCCCTTCGACCAAGACCGCTTCTTCGTGTTGAGCACGTCGATTCAGCTGTGTTTTGGTTTAGTGACTGCCGGCTCGGCAATGGCCATCACAGGTCTGCAAACCAGTGCCATGATGCACATCACCGCGCAGTTGAGTGTCTTGCACCAGAGTTTGAGAGGATTGCGGGAGAGAGCGCTCGATAAATGCTCAAAACTCGAGAGTGTTAGTGAAGAAAACGGAGTAAAACACTTTAGGACTAGCGCCGGAAACCATTTGGAGGTGTCTGGAAAGACCAAATCTAAATCGCGCGAAGTTTTGGCGGTGGTCACGGAGACGCTTGTTTTAGAGTGTATAAATCATCACAGTTCTATTATCAAGTAAGTGTGCATTATATTTGGAAAATGGTTAAATTGAGTGTTCAAAATAAAACAATGGTTAGGTATGTAATAAAGTAGACAATTTTGCTTTGTTTTGATAAACTTGTGGTCCTAAAAAGGACCTCGCAAGACACCATCGTACTAAATGATGACAATCTCTGTATTGGTTTATTGGAAGTTTGGCCAGTTGTGGATGTGAAGACGTTTTTCGCGGTTGGGCTCTGATTTGAACAGGTTTGCGGTCCATAAATTTGCATCTATCTTCTTTCACTAGATTTGTCCACGAATTCATGGACATAAACAGCGCGATATTTTTCATACACATGTCCACAAATTCGGCCATAATTTGTCTGCTAATGTACCAGGTGTCTCAGGTATGTCGGTAAAACGAGGAAAGCTCACTTAAACTCTCGACTTGGCGAGAATTTAAAGTTGTTCTAAACATTTTACTTTAACAGGCACTGGATAACCTGCCACTTTTGGGAGCAATATTCCTGTTCCTGGCAATGGCATTGACGGAAATCGGAGTATTTTGCTTTCTGGGGAGCGTGATTACGTTTCAGGTAAATTCATAACCAACTACCGTGTAACAAAATAATTTGAACCTTTTTTGGCCTTCGAGGCCAACAAGCGAATGAATGACATGAGACAAGGAACAAAATGCTAAACACACCGTTAGCATTTCACATCGGCAATATTCTGCGAGACCCCCCCCCCCTCACGCCCCTTCCAACCCATTCCCTCCCCAAAAAGATTTAATATCACCCCCCCCCCCCCCACCGCCACTTCTTTTTTTTTAACTCAGACCATCCTCCTTCGCACACAGTCATATCGTCAAGTGTATAAGACAACGGGCGAATTACAGAACGACATCTTAGAGAAAACAGCTCACTTATCTAAAAGTTACGCAAAGCTTCTGAAATTCGCCCCAAGGACTCTACCAAATGTGGACCACTTTTTTACCCTTCAATAATCGCCAGCAGGCCAGAGGTACTCTTCCTGCGGCCCGCCTCTAAATATATTAAGACATTTCAAATGCCAACTAAGCATGCTGCAATTCTCACTGGAAAATGAAATGATTTGATATTTCCATAGCCTTCCGTAATTCCATAAACGCATAGATTTGCTCCAAAAAATTATCAAAATATAATATTTTCTTGGGGATTGAACCCACAAACACCTCATTGTGTCGTAAGCTGTATCAAGTTTCATCTTGTCTCAAGTGCAAGTTACGAAAATGCAGTCAATGCCCAGTAACACAACTCTATCTCTGGCAAATCGCGAGTGTTATGCCAAATAACCCTTTGAGTCCCGCTGTGGTCAGACTTTTCCTTAATATGGCCCGGTGAAAAAAAGGGTGGAGTGCCACTGGACCACCGGCGGCCGAGGGTGTCGTGAGTGCTTCCGGTTGCAGAGCGTCGAAGTAGCGGAAGCCGCGTACGCCTCGCCCTGGCTCGGAATGTCCAAGCGCAGCCAGCTGATGATCGCGTTCGTCATGCTGCAAGCGCAGCAGCCGCTGCGCATCCATGGCTGCCACGTCTACGCCATTAAAAATGAGACTTTTCTTTTAGTGCGTATACCTTCTACAAGCAATCTTATTACTCTTCATGTAACAACACATTTTAATTCTACATATCGTCTGGTATAAACAGCATTGTTTTAGTTACATTATTACCGGCGCGGAGGGAGACTTTCTTGTTTAGCCAAATGAAAGATTTGGTTAAAAATTGAAATTATAACAATTTCTGTGATACAAGGGGAAAAGAAGCTGGAAAAAATTTGCAACCGAACCGGGTAACGAACCGTGGACATCCTGTTTGCCGGGAAGGTGCTCTACCAACTGCCCGGCACCTTCCCAGCAAGCAGGAGGTCCCGTGTTCGTATCCTGGTTCGGTGCACATTTTCCCAGCTTCTCTTCCCTTACAACCATTGGTTACTGGTGTATGCTTCATTCAGTAGCAATTTTCCTCTCAAGATAATATAATATGTGGCAGTATTTTGTTAGAGTACACAGATTGGCTTGTTCTAGACGGGTGCGAATTGTGTGTTTCAGATCTGCAAAGCGTCGGTGTCCTACTTCATGATGATCCTAGAGCTGGTCTCTGAACCAGCGGCGTAAGCGCCGCACACAGCGATTACAATGTGGAGCAAGCGTCACGATTGGCTATTAACGCCATCATTAGCATGGCTATTTATTTAGTTTGGTCCTCTTCACTCTTAATCAACTTACAAAGACGTTTTTGAATACAAAATACAAATAAGACCAATATTTAAATTTCTTACTGTCATGTCTATACTTACCCTATCACTTGTCCTATATGTAGCACTAGGTATAGTTTTGAAAAAAACCCATTTATAATTGGGTGTTATGAGCTAAATAAAAGTATCGCAGTTTTCCAGACGTTTCGTAACATATTATACTACTTGCCAGTGGCGTAGCGTGAATATGATGCGCCCCCCCCCCCCCCCCCCCCCACAACAAAATATCGATGGCGCCCCCATATATTTCTGGAAACAAGCTGAGGACGGTTGGAAAACACAACGCGGCTGGGGGCTGGTTCTAGATTCGACTTTGACGGCCTCGTATCTCGCCACGAGATACGAGATACATAACCTTCGGTCACTGCTCCGGATCGAAGATAGAACATTGCAGGAAACACTCATCCGCGAAATTTTGGTAGTTTGGCCTTGAATATTTAGAGGGAAAAGTCGCCCTGTGGGGAGCGTTTTCGGGCGAACGGCTGCAGCTCACGAGTCCCCGGGAGTCGAGGGTGGTCTGCCAGATAACTTGATAACGTGCAGATAACGGGCCACCCTGGGTTGAGGAAAGGTTTAAATAGTTACTGCTGATAGCATACGGTGCTGGCGGCTCGGGATGAGGCTACCGCTGGTATGAACGAGATGGACCGGTACGAACGAGGTGGACCGGTATGAACGAGGTGGACCGGTATGAACGAGGTGGACTGGTATGAACGAGGTGGACCGGTATGAACGAGGTGGACCGGTATGAACGAGGTGGACCGGTATGAAAGAGGTGGACCGGTATGAACGAGGTGGACCGGTGCTGAAGCACGTGAATGCAAGAGACGGGGCGCCGCATGTTGTGTGGTCAATGTTTGGCTCACATTGAGGAACGATTCAAAGAACCGGGAGCTGGCGGCTCTGACGACTTCGTTTGCGGGGGCGGTCGCTACGCCACTGTTGTAAGTACTTCTATAAGAGCGATAGTCAAACTATCACCCTGAAGATTAAAGAAGTAACTATAATATGTATTCCGAAACGTTGCGAAATCATTCAGAGTTTTATTTAGCATTCAGACACCAGTTTCAAAACAGTTTTTTTTATCATAACCAATCATTTTCAAATAAACACACACACACCCACACACACACACACACACACACACACACACACACACACACACACACACACACACACACACACACACACACACACACACACACACACACACACACACACACACACACACACACACACACACACACACACACACACACACACATCAACACCTACATTTAAAGGATCACTCCAACACTAGCTCCGTTTACTCGCAGCACACACTATCTTCAATCAGTGCCGGTCAACACAAAGATAATTGGACCAATTGAGTTTAACCGGGATTTCCGTCTCCACCCCGTTACTCCACCAAGTCTCAAATGAAATCTCTTGTGTCAACATTATCCGAGCGTAAACTATACCAGCTTGAGCCAATCAGACCACCATCTTAGACGAAAGGTCATCTGATGCATACCAATGAAGGTTCTAGTGACCCTAGAGAGGTCACTGTTAGTGCTATCGCCTAGTCTGGCTCCCGCTCTCGAATATTGACATTTGATTCATTGATTTGGTTGTGACACTGGTCGATTGGCCATTGCCATTTCGGTGAATGTTGAGGATGAACCAATTTTGTAACTTTTGTCAAGCAGGGTAGAGGGAAATTCCGGTGCCGGCACAAGACGGCCACTATAGCTGTCGAGCCCTCTCGGCTTGAAGTCCCTTTTGAAATACGGTGTCATACTATTAACATCTTAGACTCATGTCTACTTTATCCGATCTGTAGCACTAGTTTTGAAAAAATATATTTCAACCTGGGATTTGAATTCTAAATCACAATCAAAAGTCTCACTGGTTTCACTGTCATTCTGCTAGTTGCTGATATATGGGGGTATCAGCAGGGGAATTCAAGGTGGACGAAATTAAGGTCATCATGTCATCGCTGGTAGAAATGATGTCGGGTTCATTTCGCAAATGAAACGGAGTCATTCAGAAGTCCCTAGGAATGGACATTCTTTCGAGGCACACATCATCAACAATGCAGCTGTTTCAATTGTAGGTAAACAGAATTACAAACGTCAATAACAATGATTTTCGTTTGTAAAAAGCTCGGCATTTGAGCGCTGTATCGCTTGCCCCGCGGAGATAAGACAGTCCGTGAGCCGAGTGACCCGAAATTTCACCCAAACAGAGCCTATGTTCCTCGACATGTCATATGGCGAGCACGTGCTGTGTGTGTGTGTGTGTGTGTGTGTGCTAGCTCCTCCCTCTCCTCGCTTGTCTAGTCCGGCAACGAACCAATCTAAGCCCGGTGCCGACTCTTGAACGCAAGCAATTTAAAGAGTCGTTAAATCGTTTGCAAGATTTCAACGACCTACGCTGTGAGCGGACGCTACCAAAAAGTGATCATTTGCTTGTCTGCCGAGACGCGGGCTCTTTGCGTTCAGTCTTCGGTTCGGCGAAAACACGCCAAAGTTTTGTGCGTTGTCTTCTGTGTCTTCGAGCAGTCCTAGAGCGGTGCAGCGGATCAAGCCTCCAGTCACAGTGGCTGTCTTCATAATTTAGGTGAGTCTCGATTTTAACGCGAGTCATCGGAGTAGCGATATTCGGGGTGTGAGGCAAAGGAGACTAAATGGCGAACACACGAATAGTTCAATAAACCAAGAAAGTTTAATGCTATATGCTCGGATATAGTCACAAGTGTATAATAAAGGCAGGCTCCGTAGGACGAAAACTCGGCAAGGATACCCAAGATCAACAAAGACTGCGCTAATCAATTCATAATGCTAGTGGACAGAATAAATCAATCGTTGCAGTGGGGAAGGAGATTTTTAACACTGAGTCGCTAACGACCCATCCCCCCCCCCCCCTCTTGGGCTTTTTCGGGCTTCGTGCTTCCGGGCTTTCTGTTTTCGTTTTATGGGGTGTCTGACCGTCCCTCCACTTCGGGGGTGAACAAATCGTGCAGTATCGGGCCTCTCCGGCTCGTATTAAAATCGGGCAGGGTCGGAGATAAAGACGTATTATAACTGGACAGAATACGATTAATTTGAATTGAGCCTAGCAGTTGACAGCTAGACAGCTGACAGTTGCTGTTGGTTGACCTTCTTTTCTGTCACATGATCGGAAAAAATGAATATTTGGCAAAGGCATAAAACTTGTCAAAGTAAATCAGAAACTCTTAAATTGCAATGCATATTTCTCAAGCAATCCACTACCATCCAAAAACAACTATAATTTGCTGTTTCAAAATAAATAAGTTTAAACATTCAAAACAATTTTAGTTTGATGTTTCAAAATAAATAAGTATAAACATTCAAAATGCAGCACAAGGTGTCACAATTTGAAGTTCGCTACGTTGGACTCTGGACCCCTATTCTGTAACTTTTCAGATGTAGGATGAAATGAAATAAGAGTGAGAACCTCCATTTGATCCATACGAAAACATATGCGACCTTGGAGTTGTCACTCTCATTTCTTGTAAGCTCACTTAGAAAAAGTTACAGAATAAGGGTCTGGTTTACTATTTATTGACATATAGGTAGTATTTTTCACGTTAAAAAGAAGATCAAAGCCTCACTCTCAAAGAGGCTCCCCTGCTGTTACGTTTAGAAGGAGAGCGGTGTTTCACTCGCAAAGAGGCTCCCCTGCTGTTACGTTTAGAATGAGAGCGGTGTTTCACTCTCAAAGAGGCTCCCCTGCTGTTACGTTTCGAACGAGAGCGGTGTTTCACTCTCAAAGAAGCTCCCCTGCTGTCACGTTCAGAAGGAGAGCGGTGTTTCACTCTCAAAGAGGCTCCCCTGCTGTTACGTTTAGAAGGCGAGTGGTGTTTCACTCTCAAAGAGGCTCCCCTGTTGTTACGTTTAGAAGGAGTGTGGTGTTTCACTCTCAAAGAGGCTCCCCTGCTGTTACGTTTAGAAGGAGAGCGGTATTTCACTCTCAAAGAGGCTCCCCTGCTGTTACGTTTAGAAGGAGATTGGTGTTTCACTCTCAAAGAGGCTCCCCTGCTGTTACGTTTAGAAGGAGAGCGGTGTTTCACTCTCAAAGAGGCTCCCCTGCTGTTACGTTTAGAAGGAGAGCGGTGTTTCACTCTCAAAGAGGCTCCCTGCTGCTAGAAGAGCCAAAGGTGTCAACATTCGCAGGCCGTCCCATTGTTCCGCCAAAGGGTTGAATATTACAGCCTCCCTGAACACGTCACCATCTCCAAACACGGCCCACTAGCGCTCCCAACCAGAGTGCAAGGCCACCTGGAGTCTGACAGCTGCCACGGTGTTTCCAGGCCCTGCCGCCATGCACCACAGCGCCATCGTCTGTCTGCTGGCAGCTTTCGCGAGTGAGTACCAGCGCCCCTGGCGGGAGGAACGGCATAAGCCGACGCGAGCGATCATCTTGGCTGTCTGTCGTGGACGCGTCATGAACTACAGGAGTTTTGACAAAACTCATCTTGAAACATAAAGCTAGTTTCTACCTTCTAAAATAAACCAGGTCAAATCCGCTTAGGAATAAGGATTACCACCAGGTTTCAGTTTTAGTATAGAGATCGATGAAACCGCATCGCAACGCTAGCAGCGCCTGGTATCGATGAAAGTGCAGGGAAATTCTAGTAGAATGACACGGAAACGTAGGCTACGTGTTTACACGATACAATGTTTCTTTCTATGCATTGAATTCAACCTTGAATTCAATGAATTGAACCTTCTAAACAACAATTGAATTCAATGTTTTCTCATTTAGGACGTGTTCTAAATATCTTTCAAGTTTCCTTTCAAGAGAAGGAAGGGTATGCCACTGCCTTCTATAGAAACAACGCTTTTGGAAGGCTGTGCCAACATTTTCAAGCCGTGTAAACGGCTCTTGCCAAGAGCAAATTGAATGTTTCACTCAATGAAATTAAATGCTTTTAAGAAAACATTAGACCGTGTAAACCCAGCTTTACCCGGTCGTTGATCTAGTTGCAGGAGTGGTCGCCGTGCCCCTAGTTCGGCCAACACACCAGCAGATAAACGCCCCCGGCGACGGCGAGGTCATCTGCACGTTCCCGACGCCGCTGGACGCGTGTCGCGTCCGCGTGTCCGAGGTCAACAACCACCTGTACAACGGCGTGCAAAACTTCGACCGGGGTCCCCAGTCGGTGAGCTGGACGTTTGGCGATCAACTCGTGCGCATCACGATGGAGTACGCAGGCGCGGGTCTGGCCGCCGGCGAGTGCGGCGCCAGACTGCGTTTGACGCCCAAGATTGCGGGCGTGCGGCAGGCGGTGCTGTTGCAATGCTACGGCCGCGCCACTAACGGCAGCTGGGCGCAAGGGGTCAGTCTGCTGACCGCGCACAGTGAGTTATCCGCTTAAAATTTTCAAAATATTCTACCAACGGCTCAAAACGCTGAACATTTTTTGGGTAAGTGTTCTTATGGTCAACGAGGTCAGGGCAATGCACTGGACCAAGAATATTTGACGAATTCCCCAAAGTGGCGGAGCTGATATTATTGACATTTTTCAAAATATTCTGCAAACGGTTTGAAACACTGTAGATCTTATGGGTAAGAGTGTTTTTATGGTCTAGTATGCCAGGAAAATGCATTGGACCAATAATATTTGACGAATTTTTCAATTTAGCGGACCTGAAATCATTGAAAAATAAAGAGTAATTGGTTGAAATCGCATAAACTAGATCAGGTCCACCAAATTGGGAAAATCGTAAAATATTTTTGGTCCAGTGCATGGCCCTGGCATCATGGACCATAAAAACACTTACCCAAAAAATGTTCAGTGTTTTGAGCCGTTGGTAGAATATTTTGAAAATTGTCGACTATATCGGTTCAACTCCCCCTCCCACAGTGAGTGCTTACTTTGAGTCTTACGCCTCGTTTAGTGCTATCTAAAATTCTCAGCAACACAAACGTACGCAGCGACAGCAGTGCTGCAAAATGGCAACCGCGCAAAATGGCAGACTAACCTCGAAAATGAGTTTTTCAGAAATGTGTTTTCACATTGAAACAATAATAGTACAGACTTGAAACTGAAAATGAGATGGACGCAAAATAGTGACGGATATCATCGTCTTCTCGTACCTTCTCGTGGACGCCAAATAGACGTTACGAAAACGCTGCTGCTGCAGCACCATCGTGTTGCGTCAAAATATTGGACAGGTTCAATGTTTTGCCCGCGTTGCAGCGCCTTCGCAACCTGAGTTGCGTGGCCACGCTGATTGGCTGATTGTGCTGCAATGTGTTGCGAACCCTCGCCGAAGGTAGCACTAACGTAGCATTATTCACCTATAACCTGCTATTACTCGGTGATCATACCTACATAGGAGCTTCTTATCGAAAGGGTTCATCAAAAAAGTTTTTTTTTTTTTAAGAGGCATTATACATTATCGATATAATTTATAAACCACAGTTCTCAAATTATTCGCTGAAATGCTGATCAGTAAGTATGTTTGGTTCTCCAGTTCGTAACAAGATGCAATGTAGTTATTAATAATAGATTTGGGTTTTCGTTGTGACGTCATAGTAGGCAATCGTGCAGTAAACGGCATATAGGCTGGACAAACAAACGCAAGAAATCTAGTTATCATCTAAATTTCGTGGACAACCAAACAGAGCTAGTGTTTGTTTACCGGTAATATAGTTAACGCGCTCACTTTGAATCGAATTCAAAGTAATTCGCATTGCAGTAGCTGAGAAGCAAAACAACGATATCGTGTTAAGATCGTGATAAACGAGAGGAACATTGTTACTGGGTTTGGTTTCAAAGCAGATACCCGTATGCAATGGATGGATGGGAAGCGAAGCGGGAGAAAATGTGCAACCGAACCGGGATATGAACCCGGATCCTCCTGATTGTCGGGCAAGTGCTCTATACCTTAACGCTCAGATGGTAGAGCACCTGTTCTACCAGGCTCTACCAGGAGAATATAGCCGAAATGCGGAAATGAGACCGGGCTTATTGAAAAAAGCGCACACAAATCACCCAGTCTCATTTCCAGTTTCCACGGCGCAAACGCTCCACCGCTCGTCGATTGCTTTCAGACCACGAAGCCCTGGCGTCCAACTCGACGACCCCGCACCAGCTGTTGGTCCGTCGCGGCGACAACGCGACGCTGCTGCTGCAGACGCAGGACGCGGTGCGCGGCTGCGGCTTCGGGATCGCGCCTGCGCGCTGGGCGCCGCGCCTGCACTCCCAGTACGAGCCGCACGGCGCCGGCGCGGACAGCGGCGAGTGTGGCGCGCTCGTCGACGGCGTGCAGCCGAAGAACGCGGGCGTCTGGCGCTGGGGGACGACGCACCGCGAACTGTACGGGGCCACCGCGCTGCGGGCGATGGTGGTGCTTGTGCAGTGTGAGTTACTGAATCAGCTGCGCCGGCCGGCGTGTTTCCGTTAGGCCATATTTCAAGTCCTTTAGACAGTTCAAGTACTTTAAGTACTTTAGGCCATATTCCACCAGGGTTGCAACCTGCCGATCCATGGCCCTCTAAATGGTTTTGTTCCATTGGTGGTGATAGTAAATTTGCGATAAGAAGGCCTAGGATCAGCAGGTTGCAACCCTAGTGGAATATGGCCTTTTCCCCGGCCGGCGGCTATATTCCGTTTCGTGCCTCGTAGACGCAATGTTAAATTTCCCACATTTAGATTGGCTTTTTGGGCAATATGACCGGGGCCGTCCTTAACAAAATTACCTAGGGTACACTAAACGACAACGTACGGTCTTCGACCATTGCTAGCCGGGATACGCAACTAGCTCAACGCTGTATGTTTCCCATGCAACGTTAAAGTATTGGCCTTACCAGCTGTGATCATCGATCAGATCAACTCTATAACCATGAATATGTCGTTATGTATTGCTATTTAAAAGATTAAATATTTACTAGTACATTCTAAATAAGTAAATTGGATTTTAGAAGTAGCTAAATAACCCCTTGTTTGTTTGTTTTAATGTTTATTCAGTTTAAAGATAACGGCAAAACGGCAACATACATGTTGAACGCAGTGAGAGCTGGCACAGCATACTAGTTGCCTATCCCGTACCGGAGCAGTGAGAGCTGGCACGGGCATGCTAGTTGCCTATCCCGTACCGGAGCAGTGAGAGCTGGCACGGCATACTAGTTGCCTATCCCGTACCGGAGCAGTGAGAGCTGGCACGGGCATGCTAGTTGCCTATCCCGTACCGGAGCAGTGAGAGCTGGCACGGCATACTAGTTGCCTATCCCATACCGGAGCAGTGAGAGCTGGCACGGCATGCTAGCTGCCTATCCCGTACCGGAGCAGTGAGAGCTGGCACGGCATACTAGTTGCCTATCCCGTACCGGAGCAGTGAGAGCTGGCACGGCATACTAGTTGCCTATCCCGTACCGGAGCAGTGAGAGCTGGCACGGCATACTAGTTGCCTATCCCGTACCGGAGCAGTGAGAGCTGGCACGGCATACTAGTTGCCTATCCCGTACCGGAGCAGTGAGAGCTGGCACGGCACACTAGTTGCCTATCCCGTACCGGAGCAGTGAGAGCTGGCACGGCATACTAGTTGCCTATCCCGTACCGGAGCAGTGAGAGCTGGCACGGCATACTAGTTGCCTATCCCGTACCGGAGCAGTGAGAGCTGGCAAGGCATACTAGTTGCCTATCCCGTACCGGAGCAGTGAGAGCTGGCACGGCATACTAGTTGCCTATCCCGTACCGGAGCAGTGAGAGCTGGCACGGCACACTAGTTGCCTATCCCGTACCGGAGCAGTGAGAGCTGGCACGGCATACTAGTTGCCTATCCCGTACCGGAGCAGTGAGAGCTGGCACGGCACACTAGTTGCCTATCCCGTACCGGAGCAGTGAGAGCTGGCACGGCATACTAGTTGCCTATCCCGTACCGGAGCAGTGAGAGCGGGCACGGCATACTAGTTGCCTATCCCGTACCGGAGCAGTGAGAGCGGGCACGGCATACTAGTTGCCTATCCCGTACCGGAGCAGTGGTCGAAGGTACGGTAATGTTTTCGGGGCCAAAAAAAAATCAGTACACGCCCGAAAAACATACGATCGAGTCCGTAGGTAAACAAATAAATGAGAGGAAATTGTTACTGGTTTAAGCAGTTACCAGTATACGGGACAAAGGGTCTAGTGATTGCGCCATCGCCGTCCTGGGGCCGAGTCCGTTTACCCGTCCCATGTACGGGTCGCTCGGCCTCTCATCTCCCCGGAGATCCCCCTTGTCCCACCCGGGGAAGCAGGGAGAATGTGTAACCGAATAGCTCAGTTGGTAGAGCACCTGCCCGGCAAGCAGGAGGTCCCGGGTTCGTATCCCGGTTCGGGTGCACATTTTTCCAGCTTCGCCTCCCTTCCAAACAAATAAATATCAACGAATCTAGTTACTGACATGAATACAAAGCAAAAGACTATGCAAAAGCGTGTAAATAAGATGTTATGAATCAACAAACCATTTTTCGAAAAAAAAAATCACCCAGACGCGGAAACGAACGCATGACCCCTCGCAATTTCAGCAAGCGCTCTACGAGCGTGGCCAGCAGACCACTTGCCATTTGCAGCGATTTGACGCTTCTAGTATGCTTAACATGCGGTAGAAATTTAACATTGTGTCTACGAGGCACGAAAGCGAAACGGAATTTAGCCGCCGGCCGGGGAAAAGGCCATATTCCACTAGGGTTGCAACCTGCTGATCCTAGGCCTTCTTATCGCACATTTACTTTCACCATCACCAATGGAACAAAACCATTTAGAGGGCCATGGATCGGCAGGTTGCAATCCTGGTGGAATATGGCCTAAAGGACTTACTTGATTTTTGGTGTGCTGTGGTGTTTTACGACGCACTGTCTTGACACCATGGCTCAGTGGCACTGGCCTTATGGCGTCTGTGAATGAAAGGGTGATGATGATGAATCTATCCTAGCCTAGAAGGGAGGAGCCAATGCCGGCTCGTAGCCTACTCCTGTCGAAAAGCATCAAGGGGATCACCGGCTTCGTCCTGTCCGGTACAACTCAATAAACAGGCTTCCTCCACTAATCCATGCTATCGAGAGATTGATAAGCAAGGAGACTGAAGCTGTTGTACAGAATTCAACCGCTCCGTCCTCTCTTCTGAACCGAGCAATATGAGTATGGTGGTCACCCACCTAATACCTGACTTCGCGTAGTATTGCTTAACTTTGGAGAGCTCATGAGAACCGGATCACGCTAAACCGACCCAGTTTGAGACTGCGCTGTTCACCGCTATAGTACGTCTCATGTTCTTTTGCCAGCGTCCCGGGACATTGGTCAGGTACTGCAACTTTGCACAGCCTTTGCTAAAGGTAGCAGTGGTTCGCTGCCAGCTCTATCAAAAAGGTTCGGAAAAAAGGGGCTGCTACCTGTTTCGCAATCAATATGAGCGTTTTTACTAAAGATAATTCGCACTGATTATGTGACGTTGAATGCGAAGAATTATGAATCCCGGCAAAAAAAATATCTGTACATGACTTTGAAATTTTAAAATCGAAGCAGAATTAAGATCTCGTAAATCACTAGGAATATTATTTTGACGACTGATTACTCAGTTTATTGATCGTTCATTAGATTTGTATAGGTATGCCATGATATTATATTTAATGACCAGGCAGCAAAAACCGCACAGCACCGAACCGATTACTGATTAGAAAACAAGTTATGCAGACCGACATCGGCCAACTCTACACAATGGGAGAGTGAGGGATATGCAAAACGAGGGTTCTCGCAGAAATATAAAAAACGCTCTGTGGACTTCCGAACCTGAGACGTACTATAGACCTGAAATCGCGCGTTGCAGTCGCCCCGCAAGGTCGACCCATCCTGCGCGTGACGGACCCCGACAGTCTGCGCGTCGGAGGCGTGCTGACCGCGACGTGCCGCACGCCGCCTAGCGTGCCGCCCGCGCAACTCACCTGGCTGCTGGGGGGGCGAGTGGTGCGTCGGGATGCGTTCAACGACACGCACATTGGCGATGTGGGCAAGTCCTGGCCGTGGCAGGCGCAGCCCGCGTTCCAGACGTTGACCTTGGTGTTGGGGGCCGGGGACAGTCGCACGATGCTGGAGTGTTGGGCGAGCCATCCGGGACACTTTGCGAAAAACGGACGCGAGCTCACAATAGGTGAGTGCATTGGTAGCTTTTTCCACCGATTGGAAGATTTGGTTTTTTCTGGGATCGGGATAGATGCTTCTGCCAGCAAGCGATGGATGGAAGGAAGGCGTAGCTGGAAAACTGTGCTACCGCACCGGGATACGAACCCGTGACCCTCGAGAGCTATTCGGACACACATTCTCCCTCTATCGAATGCTGTTTGTTGGCTAAATCGATCCATTAAAGGATTGCAGCTTGTCGACTGGCTTTATGCTGTGGAGATTCAGATACAAAACAAGATCTCATTTTGAAATTCTCTCTGTTTACCATTCAAGTTCGTACCAAACCAGCGCTTAGCGATTCCAGCACGAAACAAAATAACTTTAAAATGTGTGTATATACGTCATCAGCGGCTGCGCCAAGCGGATCTCATCCAGAAACAAAGTCATACCAACCGAACGTGCCAACCTCACGGGTGCCAACTACAAGACAGCCAACACAGAGCGTAACAACTCCTACCATGCCAACTCCAAGCTTGCCAACATCCAAAGTGCCATCACGAACCAGTCCAACTGCCGGCAAAGAAACGCCTGCCGCGCCGCCAACGCCCAAGACACCGCCAACTCCCAGCGAGTTCGTCTGTCCGCCACTGCCCACGCCTCTCAACGGCGTGCACTGCGTCCTGCCGACGCTGGCCGACGCCGAGTGCGGCAACGGGTCGCACCCTCTGGGCACCCAGGCCTACCTCGTGTGCAACGCGGGGTTCCTGCCCAGAGAGGGCCTGCCCACCTTCCTCAACACCACCTGCACGCAGAGGGGATGGCGGCCGAGGCAGTTCGTATGCGACCACGGTGAGCTGGCGAATTTGTTTATCGTAGACATTGCAAATAATTTGCACAAACACAAACACAGACAAATGAACTTACAGTTTGCAGTTTGGTGAAGACCACCCTCGCTTCAAAGCTGGGTTTACAGCTGGAAATCTACGTCAATGACACGATGTCATCAACATTGGCTCTGGACAAATCACAGACTCCGTGGCAGAGTCGCGAACATGACGTCATGCACATTCAGTGTCAATGTTGATGGTGTCACTGGCATTGCTAGAAAAACCTGCTTTATATCCGGTTTTTCAGTGGCACGTTAAATACCTAACGGTTTGTTAACTTGTTATTTGCTTAGCAACGTCCAATCAGAGTCTTTAGTTTTCTTGCAAATCGACCGTTCGTATCTTAGCGGGCCACTGTAAAACCAGCTTTAGTTCTTCTCTTTCAAGGAGTGAACATTGAAATAATGTTATACTGTTGAGGTTTTTGGCGCCGACAACTTCAGGAATGTCTTCGGCCATCTTCAAAAAGTCCTGAAGATGTCGGTGCCAACGCCGACGAAACGTCAACCAAGGTCCTTTTCAGGACGAAAATTTGATCAGAAAAGAGCAAAGCCGCGTACTTGACACCAAGTGCAATATTGCTGAAAGCAAGCAGGTCGGACTGGCCAATTTCCCATACATGACACAGGCATAGAGCAATCTTACAGAGTAACTTCTTATTTACATTATTAAATGCCAAAGGGTTGTGTATAAACTTTCGCAGCAAAGTGACTCAATGCTGACCAGCGCCCTTTGACAGTGGCGTAGAGGAATGAGAAAGGGGCCTTCTGGAGCCCCCAGTCCCTCACTGCGCCTCGGTCCATTGACAGTGGCGTTGAGCAATGAGAAGGGGGCCTTTTGGAGCCCCAGTCCCTTATTGCGCCTCGTGCCCTTCGTCCTTCGGTCTATGTTCTAAACATTGAAGCACCTCCCCGTGATTGGCTGAGTGCAATGAGTTAGTGTTGTTTTGACACACAACTGTTTCCGACAAGTGAGTTGTTACCGAGATGATTTCTGGGACGTGCTTTAAGCACTGTTATACTGGGAACGGGTTTCGAGGCTATAAGACGATGTGGGATCGTTTCTCAGCTCTGTATCTCAAACAAGATTCACACAAAACGTACTTTTTACAAAGCGTGAAATCGGCCCGTTTGGATACTTTGGGACTCGATCGAGCACATGGTTCCTTGCTTGTGTCGAAGACTGCGGCGTCAGAGGCGATGCCGATCAGCAAGCACCTGGCGGGAAAGACGCGCAACTACCGGAGTTTCCGTGGCACGTGGCCGTGTTCGAGAAGTACGAAGACTCCTACGATCCCATCTGCGGGGGAGCACTCATCGCGATCAACTACTTCGTCTCTGGTAAGCACGCAGACCGCTCAAGATGTTATTAACTATATATCGTGGGTATCTATTCATTGATATATTTTGATGCCATACATTTTAAACGCTGTTTTGTTATGTTACGCATTTCTAAGAAATTTTATTTCATTTTCAAGCTTTGTACGAAATTTAAATTTATCATAAAACAATTAAACCCCGGGATCTATTTATAATTATCCCCTACAACGGTACAGTTACCTATACTCTGATACCAATTCGCTATGTTTGTTTTTTAAGCCGGTTCTTTCAGCGGTGTAGTCGGGCCACTTCCCGCGCAGAATTCACCGCGTACTGGATACAGTATAGTACACGGCACAACTGTTATCGAATTGCGACCATACTAATATCTCAGGAATAGGAATCTACATTCAATTGACACCCTATTCAACTCGTAAAACCCCTGGAAATTCAACGAAACCTTCGTTCAATCCATCGCCAAACCTTCGCCAATGAATGCCATTAAAAAAACTATTCATTGCTGAGAAGTGAGGACATAATATTATTCTTTGATCCGAACCGGTATTCCTAGCTTTGAAACCTTTTTTCGGCTCCCTTTCGAAGTTAACGTGAACGAGTCAAGCCTGTGACCGACAGCGCTTCAAGTTCCAACGACCACCCGTCCATTGCAGCCGCCCACTGCTTCTACGACGACGCCACCGAGACGCCGCTGAACGCCTCCACGTACGCGGCGTCGGTGGGCAAACACACCCTCGACTGGGAGACGCTCGACCCGCACGAGCAGCGACGCGCCATCGCCGCCATCCTCATACCCGTGCACTTCAGCGGCACGTCCAAGCGGCTGGAGTCCGACCTGGCGCTGGTGCGACTCGCCGAGCCCGTCGACTTCACACGCGGCCTGCGCGCCGTCTGCGTGCATTGGGTCAACGGCTACGAGGAGGAACAGATGCTGGTCAACAACATAGGAGTCGTAAGTTTGCCTCTCTGTTGGCCAATACACGTCTACTCATTCGAGTCCTTATGGCTGAGCCAGTCGGATTCCAAAGTGCAGTGTGTATTGCGAATCCGTCTCGTTCTCGGACTCTCAGAGCGTTTCGGGCACCGACGGGCCCAGCCCTGAGGGCTCCAAAGCGCAGTGTGTACTATAAGGTATAGCTGTAAGCTCAATATTTTGGCAAAAATCACGCAAAACGTGGCAATAGCATGACATTTTTTACTCTTACTAATTCGAACCACAGAGATTCCAAAAATAGTTGGCCACACAGTGTTTATTCGTGGAATCTTCGGAGATATCGATAGTTATTATTTATGAACCAATACAAACTAATTCATATTTGTAAGATATCCCATGAGAAATGAGACAGCCGCAACCAGAAGTGCGGGCGCTCACAGTTACCCGGCCAAGCACCCTTGCGTGCCCGCCAGCGTCGTCGCCCTCCCGTGCTGCTCTAAGATCAATACTAATGTTGGACCACAGGGACCTTTTGTACGAGACAATTACATTCGAGGCTGAAGACAAATATTCTCTAGCCTTGAAGGCAGCCTATGGTAAACCCGGTGCCGCATGGCCTTGAAGCTAGTGAATTAGCTTGTCTAGCCTGGAAGGTAGCTAAGTTTGAACCCGGTGCCGAAAGTCCTTGAAAGCCAGTGAAGAACACGAAGCTCGTCTAGCCTTGAAGGTAGCCGAGAGTGAACCCGGTGCCGCATGGCCTTGAAGCTAGTGAATTAGCTTGTCAAATGTCAAAATGTTATCACTGGCAGCTGTTTTCAAAAAGAAATGCTGTAGACTGTCCAATACCCTGCAAATCTTCCGAGCAAAGTTCATTTTCCTGTTTGGGATTACTTGTAGTTGTGCCTTAGTCCATTAGCGAATTACTGGTCAAAAAAACTTTAGGGCTTCGGACAATGCCATTGTTAACACAGAAATGTATCTTGGCATGTGTCAAGAATTTGCACCATTTTTGGGGAAACCCCTTTCATTACCCCTTTTCGGGTAGGTAAGCACGCAAGAGGGACGGAAGTGACAACGCAGCAGCTATTTGCAAGGAGATCCTCTCTCGAAGAGAACACAATGGAGCTTAGCAGAGCTTACAAGGGTCGGCACGCGTCTTCCTAACCCAAAATCTCAAGTGGTAAGTGGGCGAATGAACTTTATACCTCAACACCGGGCTCCTTCCAGTTCCCCGGCTGGGGCATCGGCCGAAACCACACTCCGAGCAGCAGTCTGCGTGCCTACGACCTGCCGTACGCGCCGTTCCGCCACTGCCGCGACGTGGTCACCGCGGACTTCGAGGGCTACCTCATCCGCGACAAGATGTGCGGCGGGTCGCGCGATCGCCGCACCCCCGTGTGCCAGGGGGACGCGGGCGCCGGCTACGTGTTCCCGGCGAACGCCACCCGGGGGGTGCGCTACTACGTCAGGGGCGTTCTGAGCAGCGCTGCCGGACAGCGGGACGACAGCGAGCTGGTGTGTCAGGACGAGAAGATGGCTACCTTCACCGTCATTTCGCTCTATGTCGCGTGGATCAGGAACATTGTGAAACCGGGCGCGGAGGATGATGATTAGTATACTGAATGTATAGTTCGTATCAGGTTCTGATGTCAGCAACAAACCGGGGCACGGAGGATGATGATTAGTATACTGAATGTATAGTTCGTATCAGGTTCTGATGTCAGCAACAAACCGGGGCACGGAGGATGATGATTAGTATACTGAATGTATAGTTCGTATCAGGTTCTGATGTCAGCAACAAACCGGGGCACGGAGGATGATGATTAGAATACTGAATGTATAGTTCGTATCAGGTTCTGATGTCAGCAACAAACCGGGGCACGGAGGATGATGATTAGAATACTGAATGTATAGTTCGTATCAGGTTCTGAAGGCAGCAACAAACCGGGTGCGGAGGATGATGATTAGTATACTGAATGTATAGTTCGTATCAGGTTCTGAAGGCAGCAACAAACCGGGGCACGGAGGATGATGATTAGTATACTGAATGTATAGTTCGTATCAGGTTCTGATGTCAGCAACAAACCGGGGCACGGAGGATGATGATTAGTATACTGAATGTATAGTTCGTATCAGGTTCTGATGTCAGCAACAAACCGGGGCACGGAGGATGATGATTAGTATACTGAATGTATAGTTCGTATCAGGTCCTTTGGCAGCGACAAACCGGTATTCTACAACGTTATAGTATAGGCCCAGTGCCCCGAGGTGCTGCCAAAAATCGTGAGACGTACTATAAATCAAGAGATTCTAAATTCTAAACGCAAACAGATGCGTGCGCAGAGGTGCGGTCACGCGACACAGGCCGTGACTAAGATTTTTGTAGCGTACTAATGTGTCAGACTGGCCAGGGCGGCTGGACGGCGATTGCCGCCGGGGCCCCGAGCTATTTGACCGCGGGGGCCCCCCAAAATAGGCGAAGACATTTTTTTAGGGAATGGACTTTTTGAGTTTTGTTGAACCGAAAAATATGGCTATGACCTTTTTCTTAAAGAATGAATGGATTCTATGATGGGAGCCCTTGGGGCCTCCACACCGCCGGGGCCCTTGGGTAGCCAGTTCGACACTAAGAGCGTACAGTTATCAGATCTTTCTTGGTACCTATAATACAGCCAGTTTTGTTATTTTAACATCTTATTGAAATGAAAATTAGTATTCCCTACAAGCTGCATCTGCTATTCATGCGTTGTGATTACAAGAAAATATTATTTTGCATTGTTCATAACTGCAGTTATGAACAATGCAAATTTAAAAAAAACTTGTCAAATCAGGAGACATGTCACCTGATTTGACAAGTTTTTTTTTAATGTTTGTAATTTTATTCCAGTTAGGTCATACAAAATGTATACATATAACGTCAAATCCTAAACTATATTATACAAAAACTTTTCCAGCACCGAGAATACGGTTGAGGGGCGAACTGGTTTGAAAAAGCCCGGGGTGGCTGTTCAAAATTTAGGCCCGCTATTTTGTATGCATATATAGGCGTCATTGCATACAGCGCAACCTCACCTCAAACAAACGATCATCAATCAAACAAACAAACAAATCAAACAAACAACGCAGTTTTTACACTTCACTAATACACTTTGTTTAGTATTAGTTTCAAATTAAACGTATGCACCTGCAGCGTGCATGTGCAGGTTGGGGTATAAAATGGGCATAAGATATGTGGCATCAATATAATTACAAAGAAAAGAAATGTAAACAAATCATGGATTTGACGAATATCAATATATCTGCTTGTCCTACTAAATAACTGCATTTTTTATAAATAGATTCTTTAATGAATCTACAGCCTGTTGGACTTCGAAGTAATTTACCATTTGACTCTTTACCATTTGTAATGGGTAAGATGGTAAAAAATGATAATAATAAATACTATTTTTTATGCTAAATGATACAAACTTAATTATTCGACTCTTTGGTACGGTGCAGCTATACAGACTACAGGTAGGTACTCCATGATGAGATCCCCATAAAGTGGCAAACTCAAATTAATTTTAGTGTAGAGCAATATTATATAATATGATCTTGATAGTTGGTATAGGACCATGACCAAAAGCGTCTATGATTGCATTACTTCAGTGCATTTTAATTTGTGTACAAGCTCTCGCATCGCTTTCCTTATTAACAGTGTCGGGCTTCTGCAAAACCTGTCATCTCACTGCAGTGGACAGCAACCTGGCTTTTGTTTTTAAATGGGAATTAACATTGAGGTTGTCCACCGGTGAGTTAAAAGAAGGCTGCTCTTACAGATACTTTCCCAAAAATAAAATCATCCCACCCAGAGAGCCTTCAACATTGGGAGGAATACATTTCCTAGGTACGGGAATCCCATGTGCTAAGTCGCGCAGCTTTAGCCTCGGAATGAACCAAGGTACCTACCAGAATTTAATTACGTTCGTCCCTTTTCTTCAGCAGCAGATCTTAGCTCTTTCTACACTTCAATTTTCAACTTGTCCAAACCCGACTTGTGCTTGCATAACCGTCTTTTTCCTGTTTACTTTAGGCATATTTTACGCTAATGTATTTTAACTTACATACATGTACGGGTACCTGCATAATATTAAATGTACACCTCTGGACCATGTGCTGAGAAAGGTATATCTGAAAAGATCCAGGTATACCGACCACGTGGATGGGCACACGGATGGCATGATCGAAATCTCGTTTTTAGAAACCAGTTTTCTTATCAGCAGCTGCCTCGCTCCGTGAAATGAGAATCGACCCAAGCTGATATTTCGGTGCAGTGTGGAGTTATGCTATTAGATTAAGATTTCACGCAAATCCAATTGCCTGAAATTCGCAATTTTTAAGCTAGAAGAAATTTCAAAAAGTTTCCTGCATCTTCTCTGCACGAAAGACACATTTATGGCACCACTATTTTGGTACTTGCAAAAAAGTTGGTATTCGCAATGTGAGTTAATTTAAAGTGCATAATTGCTTTTGTTATATCAAATTACCCGCCTGGACGAGGTATAGCCACGGAAAGGTAGGGTATACGTAATAACCATTAAATTGATATCGAGATAACGGAAGCAATTAATATAAATAAAATGAAATTGAGATATAGAAACATATGTTCTATTTTATATTAAAAAAGTGGTGACATAGAAGTGTTCCTATCAAAGAGAGGATTCGAGAAGTTTTTTATTTTCTCTTCTAACTGTAAAATTATGTGATGTATACCAGTTGGGGTGTGTGGAATCGGATACAAAACTTGCCAGAGAACAAATTCGTGAGTTTTGCGAGGCAGGCACTGATAATAAAACTGGTTTGACAAAACTAGATTGCGACCGATCAATAAACATGACATCCCCTGTCACCATGTGCTCATCCACGTGGTCGGCACTAGGCGGATTTCCGTGTCCAGAGGTGTACATTAAATGCATATTATTATAACAGACTATCAAATCAATTGATCCCACACCACATTTGAAATATGCTGATCTTACCTTGAGGCGTGCATTACTTCCTCTAATCTTGAGGGCTCCGAAAATTCTACGTTATCACTTATCCGTCACACACACACTGAACCAAAGATACTATATAATAACCTTCGGTTAGCACTGAACACTACTTGCACACAAATTAAAATACGTATTACCTTCGCGGGTTGTGGTCGTCGACTGCGACGGTAGACAAGGGGCAGGGTATCGCGCATTGTTTTGAGCTTGATATAGGTAGGTAGGTAGGTACTTAATTGCATGCGGAATTAATGACCTGACCCAAAACAAAACATTGTAAATTCCTTGAAACTCGTAGTCAACAAGCGGCGGCATCAAAGGCGCGGCAATATGTAGCATCAGAAAGGATCGATCCGATCGGATTACATTTAGTTAGTAGTTATTACTACCAACAAACAATCTTTCCCTTCGACGCGGCAACAAAGGGCCAACTTGTGAGTTGTGACACCAAGCTTTATCTTCTTTACGACTCGTTGTCGCAAGAATATAAACAAAACATGTATAGGTACCTATTAGAATATTAGCAATTTCAATTTCCAAAAGCCCCACGTCCCCTGCACCTCGCCACTGAATCACGATTTCATTCTCACATAATAAATAATATTTGGCATGAAATAGAACTGCGCAATTAAAATGTATTGATTCTTCAACATTCAACAACTTCCTTCGGTCGTTTTCGAGAAAATGCTACCCCTGTCAAAAGTTTTTTTTCGGGCTAAACCCAAACAAAACACTGCCTACACAGCTGAACACAGGGAAGTGGGAAATCTTTGGTTTGGAGGTGCTTCATTTAAATTAAGCCATTGTTTGCAGAGGGTGATTCAAAAAGAATACAAAGAGAAGAGAGGAGGTAAGAATAAAATAACAGTGCCAGGAAGACCCGGCCATCTCACAAAATGCAGTGCACATGAAAACAAGCGACAGGTCAGCTAAGATCTACAAAAACAGCCATCGCAAGAAATCCTTTACTAATTCTGGAACCGCCAAAAAGATAATCTGGCAAGTTCTATAATATATCGTTAATAAACTGTCCTCCATTGACATTATGTTTCTCATCTCTGAACAAGATTTTAGTCAAAACCCAGAAATTGGACAAAAGCTGTGAATTGAGCAACAGAAAGAAATAGCAAGAAGCTGCCCCCACCATACCTGAGCCATCGATTAACGAAACCTTATGGGGGTCCGGCGCCGTTTCCGAAAAGATCATTCGTAACGAGTGGCACATCTACACGTCCCTCCCCCAGCTCCGATTCACGTTTCCATCGTTGAGTGTCAATCCTCTTCGAGGCCAAGATGAGCCGCAGACATGCGGCACGCCAATTTCCATATCGAGCGGAATCAAAATTAATGCTATATTGTCATTAACAAAATATAAAATTGTGAATCCAGATAATTTTACATTTCTGGTGTATAATTTTTCCGCTATCCATCGGCCACCAGAATGGTTAGTGATTAATGATTATATTCTCCAGCTGGTTATTTGTTAGTGATTATTTTATGTTGCTAAAAATAAATCTGGAGTAATTTCAACGTGCAAGATGCAAGAGGAATGAAACACAAGTTACAAAATTGTTAGTTATTTTATTAGGTACCTACCTACTACAATAGTTTCAAGTTTGGTTCCCCATAAAATACAAGTACACCAAACTCAGCATAGAAAAAATACCGACATACCTACCTACAGCCTTACAGGCCGATCAAAAGAAATAAGAAAATGGTATTATTTAAAATTTTAAGTTGTACAAAAAATTGTAAATATCAATACTATGAATAATCAGTAATCACTAATCAGGTTCACTTGCTGTTTTCATCAAAACCACGAGCAGCTTTTTTTATATCGCTACTTGTAAGATTAAATGCTTGTTTGCATTATTATGATAAAATATCACTTACCGAACAGTAAAAAATATGGACAAAGATCTAAAATAATCTATAACATGACATGATACAAAAAAAAATATGATACATACACACAGTTAAAAGAATTACGACAGTTAAAGAATAATGAATAAGGACACGTAACAAAGGAAAGAAATAGATGACAATGCAGCAGGAAATCATACAGTGTTCAGTCACTTCTTGGCTCCAGAAATATTGTCCTGAATGATGAAGTCCAGATTGTTACGCAGTAGGACCATCTGTTCCATTATGTCCTCGTCAATGTGAGGCAGGTCCCGGGGACGCATGACATTCGGCAGGATCGAGACCATCTGAAACGCACCACATTCAACGTCTTAGAGCCGTTCACCTCACATTGGTAGGCTACGTTGGTAGAAAGGCCGTATTTTCGCAGGTCAAATGCAACCTTTCAAATTCAGAGCAGAAAAACAATAGACTGATAGCTGTCAAGCATAACCACTGCAACACAAAACAGAAGTTCAAACCCTGCTCATGTCCAGGTCTGGAAACCAGAGACTCTTTGCAGAAACTTAAGTAAACAGACCGATTCCACCCAAGCTTCTCGTGATGTGTGAGCATATTAGTGAATATTTATGACAGTGGCAATCAACAGTCATACCTAAACTGCAGCAAGAAG
This sequence comes from Nemoura dubitans, assembly GCA_921293005.1. NCBI lineage: Eukaryota > Metazoa > Arthropoda > Insecta > Plecoptera > Nemouridae > Nemoura > Nemoura dubitans. Next base: position 44,487,402 of record OV121076.1, read on the forward strand.
TTCAAGCTGAACATGAACTTAAAGCAAATTAAAAACAACCGAAACAGTCCCATTTTCGTGACTATCAACCCGTGCGATATTCAGCTGCAAAAAGATTAAAAAAGAAACGTAGCAATTACAGGGCGAGACAATTTTTCATGTCACTCGGTAAGCTTTCGGCTAACTTTGTAAAAACTCTTCCAAGCTGGTCGCTGGCATATCCCATGATCTATCAATAAATTAGTATGGAACCAAGAAAACTATAAATTCGATCACAAGCAAAACAAGTTTCTGCTTATCAGTCAATAATAGTCAATAAAAGCTCTCACAAATCGTTTGTCTGTGATTTATTATTATTTGGTAGATATATTCAAATGTTCCACCTTCTGTTCGATACCCTGACTGGGACCTTAGATGGGGTGGGACTACTATTAAAATATTGTCATTGTGAATTAAGTTACTGTCGCAAGCTACAGTATAATATTTTATACCTGCACTGCAATTATGCAACTCTGACTTTGCCGTTCTCGGCTACAAAGTTAAAAAATTAACACGGACAACAATAGGGATTTCATCCATCAGAACCGATAACAGCTACAATGCCGAAAACGCCGATATTCGATACTGCGCAGCTGTAGTACATTGTCGTGCATTCTGCACAACAAAAATTGATTTCATCTACAATGACACACCACCTGCCCAAATGCCGTTAGACGCAGACTTCCACACCCGAGAAGCAAAACCGACGGCACTCACCCTCCCGTCGCTGAGCGGCACGTTCACGTTGCACATGTCCTCGCCGCTGGTGCCGCCGCCGACCATCAACGGGCTGCCCGACATCGCGAACACCATCTCGCCGCGCTGCGGTCGACGCAGCACCGCCACACTGCTGTTCGGCACCACCTGTCGGTGATCAGACGCTCGTTAGGGCAGAGCAGGTTAGAGAGTGGCCATCTCTGCGTATGGGCGCCATGTTTTCACCAACTTGAACTATTCTACAGCCCTTTCAGCAGTAGTTGATGCGTTACGAACTTACCTCACCATTGTGTACATAATACGTAGATATGCAAAGGAATATGTGAATATGAGCACGGAATTATAACAGCCAATAGATAAGCGTCATCATGTTGGCCAATCTCTAACCGTACATAGGCTCTCTAGGGCAGAGCAGCCTTGGATCATTGATAACCGGGATGTGCAACTAGCTTCGCAAGCTCGAAATCAAAGGGATGCCGCCGAACAGCGTTCAAGTAGGACAAACCTTGGATCACTGCAAGCCAAGATGTGCAACTAGCTTCGCAAGCTTGAAATCAAAGGGATGTCGCCGTACAGCGTTCAAGTAGGACTAATCCAAGCTTTGCCAGCTGTCATTACACTGACAGGTCAGCTCTGTAGCGAAGATCATAATTGCTTATTCCGTACCGGAGTAGTGAGAGAGAACTAGCTTTTGCATACTAGTTGCCTATCCTGTACCAGAGCAGTGAGAGCTAGCTTTAGTATACTAGTTGCCTATCCCGTACCGGAGCAGTGAGAGCTGGCACGACATACTAGTTGCCTATCCCGTACCAGAGCAGTGAGAGCTGGCACGACATACTAGTTGCCTATCCCGTACCGGAGCAGTGAGAGCTGGCACGGCATACTAGTTGCCTATCCCGTACCAGAGCTTGCAAAACTTGGTAAAGCCTGGCATTAGTATACCAGGATAAGCTAACAAGGCCTTCATTTACCCAGACCTTCCTTCCATGATTAGACATTCCTTGATAAAAACAAAACTGTGGAAACAAGAAAATATTATCTAGGGGACACTGCTAATAATCGCGGGACCAAAAGTGGCCGCTCTAGACAAGACCAAGGCTATCCGCTCTAGGCTAGGCAAATGCTTTGGGCAATACCTACTACCTAGGCCATCCATTCCTCTAGGCTAGGCAAACGCTTTAGGCAATACCTACTACCTAGGCCATCCATTCCTCTAGGCTAGGCAAACGCTTTAGGCAATACCTAGGCCATCCATTCCTCTAGGCTAGGCAAACGCTTTAGGCAATACGTAGGCCATCCATTCCTCTAGGCTAGGCAAACGCTAAGCCAATACGTAGGCCATCCATTCCTCTAGGCTCTACCGAAACGCCCTCTCGTCGCCCCCCGCTCCGTACCTTGGGCGTGATGGTGTTGTAGCGGCTGCCGTCGGGCACCGTGTTGGTGGCCGGCGTGCGGAAGCGATTGTTTCGCGCGGACGGCGGCGGCATGTTTGTGCGCGACGGCGGCGCCAGCAGCTCGGCCAGCCGGTCGCGGCTCGTGGAGCTGCTGGGCAACGTGCGCAGCGCCGAAGAGCAGGCCTGGGGACCGAGGACAAACGGCGTCAGACAAAAACACGGCCCAGATCGTCCACTCCTATACGAACGGCACGGACAGAAGGCAACCCAGATCGTCCACTCCTATACTAACGGCACGGACAGAGGCAACCCAGATCGTCCACTCCTATACGAACGACACGGACAGAAGGCAACCCAGATTGTCTACTCCTATACTAACGGCACGGACAGAAGGCAACCCAGATTGTCTACTCCTATACTAACGGCACGGACAGAAGGCAACCCAGATTGTCTCGTCCTATACTAACAGCAGAGCTACGCAAAATCCTCTCGCAAAATTTGCGGCGCGTTGAGCCACTGTTCGTTGACATAAATCACCTGTAACCAAGGTAACTGTAACCACCTGTGGAGCATTGGGTCTTTTAAATTAAATTTACCTAGTGCAGTGGCTTGGTGGATGCCAATTGCCAACGCACCCCAGTGATTGCTGGCAAAGTTACAAGCTTCGATATTTAGCTGCAGCTAAACTCATTTCCACGTTAAGAACGCTAGCGATGTTTTACTGTCAAAGAGACCCTGCTGGTAGACAGAAGCCAGAGGTTTCAACATTCGCAGGCCGTCTCATTGTTCCGCTAAAGGGTTCGCAAGCAAGGGTCTCCGGTCCTGAACCGTGAAATCTGTTGAATGATTGACAGTGCACTGTCGGGAGTCTGCAGAACAATACTAGCGTTCTTAACGTGAAAAAGAGTTAAGACCTAGGTAAAGGAGAATATCTTGGTAGCCCAAAGGGGCTAATCATGTAACTTTGTGATTTCAAAATGATTCATTTTCAATATCACTGCCTATGGTTTAACATAGGGGCAGTGATTTGAAATCGAATGATTTCGAGCCAAATCGAATTAAAAAAAGTCACATGATCTCTACCCAGAACCCTTTAACCCTTTAACTGCTGGGTTTCTATTGGAGTGAAAGAGCGGCTGTGCTGGGTATATTTTGCAAAATACGCTGTTTTACTAAATAAATTGCCGAGCACGATCCGTTAGGCTATGATGTTTGCAAATTTTTTTACAAGTGGGATATGAATACATACTTCCAGAAAAACTAAAAACTCTTGGCCTTCCCACCCCAAAAAAGTTGGGAGGGGGGGGGGGGGGGTAAAAAAAACTTCGAAAAATGTTGCAACTTTTTTTTAGTAAAATTTTGGATAACAATAAACCTTTGCACCCAGCAATATTAGACTGTCCCCCAACCCCCACACCCAATTGTATAACCCCCTTGGGCCCACCAGTAGTCCAAGATCATTCTTTCACTTTACAGTACCAAAGCGGCTAACAGGTGGCGGTCGATATGGTCGATATTTTTTGTTACTTTAGTGCCAACATTTGCTAATAGAGTGCGCGAAATTTCAAGTCTCTAGCTCAAATCCGGTGCTCAGGAAAAATTCAAACGCACGGCAGGGTGTCAAAACGCGTCTACACGGGCGTAGCAGTGAACGGGTTAGTAACTCCGTGACACTAGATCGCTGCTACGATTCCGGCGGCCGGTGTGCAGCTCACCGCGTTGGCCGAGATGGAGCGCGGCGCGGGGGTTTTGGCCAGGAGTTGGCGCGACTGCGAGCGGGAGCGGCGGCCGGTGGCGGCGGAAGACGCCTCGCTCCGCGCGAAGCTGCTCGACACCGACGCGAAGTCGGGGGAGACGCCGCTCGTCGAGACGGAGTCGTCGACCGGAGACGCTGCCTTCGACGCTTCGTTCTCGTCGTCGTCTTCCTCGTCCTGTAACGAGGCGATTCTCGTTAGTAATTCTCGATTGTTATTTTGAAATACTCTGCAAATAATACATGGTATTGGTGGCAGGTTCCTTAAAAACTATAATTATCATACACTTTTTTTTAACAATTATTCATCTCGTCAATAATTTCTTCTATTTTTCTCCTTAATGTCTTCACTTCCATTTCTTCCCCTTCAAACGCCTCCTTCTTAATTCCATTCCAACCTCTACTTGTTCTATTCAGGAAGGAGAATTTTCCAATATCTGTTTTCTTCCCTTTTACTAAGTTAGGTACTTTCATTTCATTTCATTATTAAATATCTTTATTATATATTTTCATTCTTATATATATTTCGTTATTATTTTCATTTTATTATTATATATTTTTATAGCTATTTTATACTATTTTGTGGAACTATTAATTATTATTATTTCTTTATTTCTTTTTAAAAGCATAGACTCATGAAGTACCTAAATTAATTTCTTAGATTCATGTGTATGTGTACCTACTTGTCTTGTCTAAGCACCAACTAGTTTGAAAACCATGGAGTTATTTGAAACTGGCTTTGAATACTAAATAAAACTCATAACATTTTCCAGGCATTTTTTAAGATATTACCTACACTAGATGTACCTAATTCCTCAAGGGTGATAACTAGACTGACGTTAAAAACGTGAAAAATTGAACCTAATATTGTGTTTAACAAAATTGTAGCGATACTGCCAAAGAAGCCTTCCTAAATAATTATTTCAAAAGTCCCTCGAATATCTCCACTTGTAATACCTTTAGTTTCGATGGTTATATTCAGCTTACAGCACTTTTAGGAAACGTAGATTTTAATGTGCGCCTCTTTTATTACCTCTGAATCGAAGGTCACTGGATAATCGCCTGCTGGTCCCAACATCATCCGGGTCATATTGAAATTACGTCTGATGGATTTAATGACATCATCCCGTTTACTAACGAGTGTCTCCCTTCTTAATTTCCCTAAAATGGAAGAAAAAGTTGGTCGATGAGGGGTCAGTTACTTCAACGATGCTTAAAGTCACAATGTTGGTATTAAGTACTCACATTGTAGTCTCACGTCATTGAGTTCTGCTAAGACAGCATGTGGTACATCTGATTCATCGTCGCCACATTTAGAGTGCTTTTTTCCACGCTTCCGTGTTGCTTTGGTGCGTGGCATATTGAACTCTCGGTAGGATAGGCAAGAACCTTTATCACTGTATTGAAACAAAAAACCAATTCACATACAAAATCATGCAACAGCTGGGAAGTGTCACAATGCAGGGGGTGAACTGCGAATTGAAACGCAAGAGCATTGGGCTCTTCAAATTCAATAGCATGGCAAGGGGTTAACAAGACACATGCATGGAACAAAGTCTCTAGGGCAAATTGTAGAAAGCAAATTGAGCTGGAAACCCCACATAGACATGCTCTGCAAAAAAATTGCGTCTGGATGCTTCCTACTAAGAAAATTAAAGAATTTGTTTTATCTCTAAACCAAGTAAATACGGCACATTTCTCGCATATTCAATCAATTTTAAACTATGGGATAATCCTTTGACCAAGGCTGGTCACCACAAGCAAAGGAACTGCTTTGCATAGAACACATGTGTTCTACAGAAAAAGGCAATAAGAGCAATGGTCAGGGCCAGCAAAAACCCATGCGCAGAGATTTGACGCTTGTGTCAAATCTTTTGTCAAACTAGACATTTTAACCCTGCCATGTCTGTATATTTATTGTAGTGTTGTAATTTTAATTGATAGTGTCCCTAGTTTGAGTGTCAATTGCAATGTCCATAACCATGATGTCAAGAACAAGAAAACCGTTCTCACCGACTTGTGTCAAACTAAGTTGGAGAGTCATTCAAGACTCATTTGGAAGCCAATGAGATAGAAAAGTGTTCTTATTCTATTAACAATATTTAAACCACCCTGCCAAGAATGCAAAATGATAACAAACAGTGCTCACCTATTCGAACATCCAGCAATATTACAAGCAGTGTGCAACAACAACCGCCGTTTTGAATTTATGACGTCATAGTCACGTGATAACTGCCATATTTTCAAGGTCGTTAATAATCAAAGTTAATTATAATGTACAAGAAATCTCCAAAGTGTATGATTTCGCAAAATTGTATGTTTTAATACTAATTTTATAATGTTCTCTAGAAAAAATTATGCTCATTCAAGACAAAAATTAAGATAAATGTCAATATTAATTGAACATGGTTTGAATTTAAAGCGGGCGCACAGCCGCAAGGCTCTGGAAACAAGGCACCAAGGCGGTGAGTTCGTCTGTCATGGCGTCTCCGGTATAAACCTTAACCACAAAACCGTACTTTTATATCCAAATTCTGATATTTTTGTGCTACTCTTAAATTACCAGTTATCACTGATTTAAATACGTGATATGGCCAATGCGAAGTGGGATGTTGATCAGTACAAAACCGAACACGAATGTGACGAACATTGGGAACTTCGTAGAAGCTTTATAGTTGCTCATCAAAATGATATTGAAGAAGACAAGCTCATTTGTCTCGCTCAAGTTTTCACCAACGTAGAGTTTTTGGGTTGCAGGTGATAATAAAATTTTTTTTTTCTTCTGTTCGCTTCCTTCATATTTGTAGGCTAGCCACGTTTCCCCTAACCTAATTCTGATGTGGGCAATGTTGCTATTAGTGCATTGCTGTTATAACTTATAATAACACTAATTTTTCTGTGTCTATCAGCTATCCAGAAGAGACAATGCGTCTAGTCGCTGACCTTTCAAAGGGTATTGTAGAGAGCTACCGCGAGAAGCGAAAGGGGAAGTTGAAACGCACGTTCATGGGAGCTTCAGCTGCTGCCGAGAATAAGGCGAAGCGCAGATAAATCCAATGTTGTTTTGCTAAATTGGCAATTGAATGTACCAACCTAGGTATTCCTACCTACAGCAATTGATGATGATAAGCATTTTAGCTCTCCAAACAGGTTGAAATAAAGATTTACAGTATACGTTTCAATCATCAATTACAATACCTAGATCCTTCATTAATTATTGATGATAATATGCTTGAACAACTTGGTTTGCATGAATGGAGTACCTAAACATTGCTTGAATTAGCAATGAAAGCAAGGTAATTACTGTTTTGCCATTTAATACTAGTTCAGACAAAAACTACAAATAGGTCTTTCCTTTGCTGTTTGCTTTTCAATACCTATGTGTAATATCCTTCAAATTCAATGGTAATTCAATGGCCGAGAACGCCCTCTGGCATAAAGGCTGATCATCTAGCCTAGTAATTGTTAATAAATGGTAATATTTAAGTGGGTTTTTTATTATATTCATGGTAATAACATTTTATACAATGTACTCAACACAATAAATGTTAAAATAATAAAATAGCTATATCGCTCAATATCAGTCATATTCATTAATCATTATCATTGGGAATGTTAGATCAATTAATTTTAGTAACATTTATAGAAGTTTTCATCTTAATATATTCAAGTTGCTTACACTCACATGCACTCAGCAGGTTCAGTGTGTTTTCTTTCCCCTGACCAAATTGTAGCCTACAGCAAGAATGCAAACCCTTGCAAAAGCATAGTTTTGTATTCGGAAGGTAGGTGACCGGTCCTCGTATTGCCGCTGCTTACACCTGAATTATCGTCAGTATTCAATATTGGATGAGCAGGACAAAACACTAATAATTCACATATTATTGCTATCTGTAATGGAGACTATTATACTCTTAAGCTTTTGCCTAACAACTGGTTGTCAATAATATTCTTTTCTCACTTGGTACAAGCTAGAGATAGGTAGAATGCAAATCTATTTCGACCGAAACCTTACGACTGCAGGCTGGATTGCAAGACATAGTATAATAATTTTATTGCTAATTTCTCTTCTGCCAAGAGTAAGCTATGAGCCTATGAGGGTGTGACTGGTTAGCATGTAGGAAGTAGCATGTGAAAATACACGAGGAAAGTGTATTTGCTTCTGTACAAGCGAATATTTACCTAGGTCCATGCATCTTCGAGCACGCTAGGCTGTTTTTGGCTTTGCAAACCGTTTGTGCACCGTTGAGCAGTTAGTTCAGATCGCATGTGCCATCGATCGCAGCTCGTGCCATCTTGGTGGAGTACACGACTGATCAGCGAAGCAAGCGCTAATCTTAACACATCAAGCAATCCTTAGGCGAAATCGGCATGCCTTTAATTTTTGAAGACAGTCAGTGCTTGGAGCTTAATTGCATTGAGTTTACATTCAGTTGCACAGGTGTGCCCTTGATCACTGCTACCTCCGTACAGAGGATGGATTGACTTATCTTCACAAGCCTACATCAGGCAGGGATTTGTTACATCAGGTAGCCACAGGTCATAGCCAGTCATCTAGGGGTTCTGTGCCACAATTACGCATTTTACTGGCAAGGCCTAAAGGTGCCACAACCGAGAGTGTCAAAACTGTGCATCTAACACGTAGATATTTAAAGAAAATAAATATTATCTTACATCATTTTTAAGATCCTTCTGTATCAGTTACCAATTTTTCCCAAACTGTTTAGAGACTTTCTACAAAAACAGCATTGCGATAGGAATTTTCTTTATAGTCTGGGATACCACGCTCGATTGAACCCAAAATCTTGTGTTTGGGAACGAGGGAAGAAGTTCATCACAAATGTTCAGCCTGCGCCGATATTTGCGCCGGGTCCGGACAGGAAGAATCGCGCGCTGATTGTCAGGCGCTTAGCACTCGCTGCTGAGGCTGACGCTGGTCATGTCTTGGCAGAGTTTCGAGTCGCTCATGTCGTCGGCCTTGGCCAGGATGATGTCGAGCAGCAACTCTTTGCTCAGCGAACGGATCTGCGGAAGCCTTGCCACCTGGAAACGCACAGAATTAACGCGTAAGTAAGTAAATTGTGGGTACATTCAATGATGAAAGTTGTCAGGATTTTATATTTGTAATCTATTTGATTATTCAAAGTTGAAACATCTTCCCAGGGGATAAGAAAATGGAGGAAGTCCAAAAGCTACATTACTGAGTGCACTTATCCACAGCGTTTGGTCATGTTTTAGAGCAGATGTTAAATTACCTTCACTTAACTTAACTTTTGTCGTTTAATAAATGGCTCAGCAAATGGACTAAAAAACAATAAAAACCTTCTACAAATGTGCAAATTTCTCAGCCTTAGCCCCTACAGCTTTGGAGTTTGTTTAGCATTGCTTTGAAGTGGACTTATTACCACCAGCACCTGACTATGGCATGAAAATCTAGAATACTAATTTTGTGACAACTATTTTCGTGTCCACTAGAATAGCATTCTGTTCTCGCATCCCTGTTCAATTGTATTTAAAAACATTATTTAGAAAAGCCTTGTTTTAACTTTTGAGTTTTAATAACTGTTTCGTTATGAAAATGAATCAAATAGCACAACATTTTATCTTTGATGATTGGCTCCTTTCAACTTCCCATAACATTTCCACATTACAGTGCTACGGAACCAAAACGAAAAGGCACAGCATGCTTTCTGATCCCAACGTACCTTCGGGAAATGGTGCACAATGAGATTGAGCGCGTATTTCTTCATGTCCTGCGCCTGCATCTTGTCGGCAGCCTCCAGTATCTGTATGACGTTCTCGAACGTGACGTTCATCTCGAGATTCTGTTTGCAGAACGCCTGAAGCCGGTTGTTGGCGAACCCGTAGAAGTACGGCGCGGAGAACAGGTACAGCGAGTCCTCGGGCGGCATTTGTACGTCGGCGTAGTAGATGTAACGGAGCAGCGAGTCGAACGACTGCTTCGAAGGGATCATCTCGCCTATCTGGATCTGTTGGGTATTCGGAAGGATGGGTATTGCTAGTAGCTACATTAACGGTTGCTCCATGCAGTGGTTAATTTGTGCACGTGACCTTGCATTTGGCCATTGTATTCATTGATTTTTAAGGATACATCTGTTTACCACACATATCTTTTTCAAGTTGTTTATGTTATACATTATATTATACTCTGAATACCTATTTACGATACTTGAAAGTAAAAAAAATGCATATTTTTTCACGAAATTATAGCATTCCAGGGACAAATTGGAAAAGACTTTAGTTCCCTCTGAAGTTGGAATGCATTTTGTTTAAAAACTTGCTTGAATATGAGAATGGTAACTTGTATGGTGTAGCTAATGGTAAATACTAATTAGGTAGGTACCTATTAAATTTATGAGTACATACTAGAGATGTCGGTGGTACCCAGAAATTGTACCCGGGTAACCGTTACCGGTACCTGGGTACTCGCCGACATCTCTAGTACATAAACATTCCTATTTATTTTTTTACAATTTATGACAAGAAAAAAAGCCCGTACAAGCACGGAACGAGACATCAAAACGGTATCACCAAAACGACAGAACTGCCGACGAAAAATCTAGCGTAGGTACCTGAACGACGTTGTCGTCCGGCATGAACGAGCGGAACATCGCCTCGAAGTAGCTGCAGCGCGCCGCCAGCACCGCCTTGTGCGCCGACATGGACACTCCGTCCAGCACCAACGTGATGTCGGTGAACTCCTTGCCGGCGCACATCAGGAACGTCTCCATGTCTTGCTCCAGCGTGGTGCCTGCGCAAATGGGCGGGATGGAGGTCAGCAGGGTTGGGTAGTGACGTGTAGAAAACTAGTTTTCGACATACGCGTAGAAAACTGTAGAAAACGTAGAAAACTGTTTTCGTATTGAAATTCGGCGCCAATCATGGCCGCTGTCATGTCCAAGTTCGTGGTGATGGGAATCCCTGAGATAGGTGCGATCTCAACCATGCTGGGAAGCAGGCCACCTCATAAAATTTGGGCTCTGCAGGGGTTTTAGGCAGTTAAAGGAGATAAGAAAAACGCGGCATTTTGCATGGTCTTTACCATTACCTACCATTCTTTACCATTACAGAATGCAGATTTTTTTAATGATGTTATTTTAAAGTTCTCTTGTCAAAGTTACTATGATAGGTATCTTACAATGACCTGTGTGAAGCCAAACATTATATTTGGAACATTTTTTCAAATTCAAATTTTATAAATTGAATTCAAGTTTGATTATGTTCTAGATTATGTCCTGACCCTTTTTTTGTAAAAAGACTAAGTGCCTGGTTAGTGAATGCATGATGATGTAGAAAAAACTACCTACTTTGCATTTGCACTGTTTAAGATGCATCTTAACATCAATTTAGTTCTCTACGTGTAAAAACCGTAGAAAACTGAAGTTTTCTACATTACGTTTTCTACTGTAGAAAATATGCGTAAATTACCTGTTTTCTACGCCGAGTTTTCTACCTACCCAACCCTGAAGGTCAGTCAACTCAATGGAAGTGGAATGGACAGTCAGTGGAGCTCCGCGAACGCTAAATTTAAGTTGCTATGAAGATGAGCGTATCTTTGAAAACAACTATTTCAAACTGAGATTTGAATGCTAAATCAAAAGTCTCACTGGTTTCCTGACGTTTCGTAACACATGCTAGTTACTTTATCAAGGGTGAAAGCTTGACTGACGTTGAAGACGTGAACAAAAGAACCAATAGTTGTTTTTTAATCTAGGCTTCCTAAATTTTAATGATCCTTTCAAAGTCCAATAATAATCAAAAAAATGAAATTTTACCTACCTACATTTTAAAAACCATCCAAAATCCCTAGGTATGAAACAAACAGCATAGCTGTTAGTAGTGAAAACACGAGTTAAGTTAATACAGGGTCAAGGTGCATTTCTGTGGTTATCACAATTATCACCATGTTAATCCAGGCCCTGGTATGCTAGCCTATAACTAGGTACCTAGTACTAAAATATTCATTTTTGATCCATTGTAGAGTGAACAAAATATTCAAAATAAAAAATAAAAAAAATAACAGAATTTTACTTCTTTTGTCTCCGTAAAATACTTGAATATTGGATTGATAAATGGCGTGGCTTTGAACCCTATGCAAAATTACACTTTCTGACTTTTCCTACAAACCAACACTTTTAGACCAAACTGCAATTTTGGTCACAATAATAATCACTCTAACTAGATTAGATTTTAATTTTAAAATATCATTGTTCCAATTACATTACAAACCAATTGAAACAGACATGCATGAAAATAAGGGCTGTGCTCATTACATCTGATAAGCTGCAAAACATTATGGGAAAAAGTCAAAAATTGTTCATAAGCAATCAAACCCTTGTTCAGAATGAAAGGAAAAGACTTGAGAAAACATCAATCCAATGCCAAGCCTCGAATCTCGTTGGTACGCACCTAGATGGTCGTACTGCGTCTCCACCAATGTCCGCGTCTGCGGCATCTGTCTGCGTCTGATGATCTCCACCATCAGCGGCTGCTCGAGCACCTCGAACTCCTTGCTCATCACGATCTGGTTGTAGTTGATCTCCTTGACGACGAACTTGAGACAGAACTCCTTGATGAAGTAGAGCTTGAGGGTGGACGCGTTGTGCAGGGCTTCGAGCACGTTCTGGTGGCTGATGGTCGCTTCGAGGTACTGCACGCACAGCTGCTCCAGCCGACGCATCTTGAACTGGACCACAGAGAGAAATGGTTTATTTATTTATTCATTTCCACAACTTTGACAAACATTTCAATACAGTATAAAATCTTCTATCACTGCTCCGGTACGGGATAGGCAACTAGCATGCCGTGCCAGCTCTCACTGCTCCGGTACGGGATAGGCAGCTAGCATGCCGTGCCAGCTCTTACTGCATTCACGATGTATGTTGCCGCTTTTACGTTATCTTAAAACTGGATAAACATTGAAACCAACACATAAGGGGATTATATAGCTTTTAAAATTCAATTTACTTATTTAGAATTAACTAGTATACATGTTATCTTTTAAATAGCAATACATAACGGCATAATCGTGGTTATAGAGTTGATCTGATCGAAGATCACAGCTGGTGAGGTCTATACTTTAACGTTGCATGGGATACATACAGCGCTGAGCTAGTTGCGTATCCCGGCTAGCAATGGTCGAAGGTTGCATGGGATACATACAGCGCTGAGCTAGTTGCGTATCCCGGCTAGCAATGGTCGAAGGTTGCATGGGATACACACAGCGCTGAGCTAGTTGCGTATCCCGGCTAGCAATGGTCGAAGGTTGCATGGGATACACACAGCGCTGAGCTAGTTGCGTATCCCGGCTAGCAATGGTCGAAGATCAAATGATTTGATACCTTTCGATTGTTGCTTGGTCAGCTGGGTGCTTCATGATATCGGGACAGTCATCAAGGAATTCTTTCATTTTGACACAGGTTGTGCTCAGTTAAAAGATTTGGGTTTTTTATATCCAAGAAGCAAAAAAATATTGAAATGTCCGTTATTAGCCGTTTTGTCACATCTGTCCAATTTCAAAAGTAAATTTCAAAATCGTAATATCGATTCCAAACGTTGATATTGCAAAGTGATAGCTGTGAAAAGTCACTACCTATCAAAAGTTTGAAGCAAATCGCTGCTAAGGGATGGTGATTACGGCCAACAAAACGAATCCCAAAGCTTTCGATGACGCCATCGAAGGTCCACAAAAACGCTGTTGCCAGTCTAAATGATTGTTTTTTATATTTTTGCTTTTGCCATGGGTTTAAAAGAGTAAAAGTCTTTAATAGGTATGAGAAAAACTTGCGTCAAGAACACTCAGCTGAATATAAAACTACAAATGGACTTAAAACTAATGGTCTACAAACAAACAACATGGTCAACTACAAATGGAATTCTCAAAACTATTGTAATTGTCAATTTCATGCAATTGTCTATTGTAGTTATTTTAAAGAAGTAAAAGTATTTTAAAAGAGAGTACATTGCTCGATGAGCTACGCTGACCTGCAATGCCAGTCGGTACACGTCCATCATGAGCAGCACGATGCGGTTGCAGGCGGCCTGCACGTTGTCCACCTTCTTCGTGGGGTCGATGCGGTCCGTGTAGATGAAGTTGAGCACCATCTCGAACGCCTCGGGCACGGCATCGCGCAGGACCACTTCCAGCAGCGGCAGCTCCTTGGCGGGTACCTTCTCGCTGTTGTTGTGCAGCTGCCGGGGGCAACGGACGGGCTACGTTTCACTATCGGATAGAGGTGTGTTCACCACTTTGGGTACCCTGCACATTTAACGTTAAGTGTACACATTTGTTTTAGTTTTTCCTGAGGTCACATTAGGTTTGATCGTGGTAATGTAGTAATGGTAATGCAATAGTAAGGAGACAAGACATCAATCTCCTTGCTTGCTTGCTTTGCTAATTGCTATTATATTACTTCCAATTGACCATTTATTTTGGGACAATTGCCAAATCTGAGGCAATTACCTAACCTTCTATAAGGGGTTCATTGTTGGACAACAATGGACCATTTTCCAGTTTTTTTTTTTTGAAAACGATATTTTAAATGAATTTGATCTTTTCATAAAACGATCTTGAATTTGAATTTGTAAATAACAGATTGCGAACATCGATCTTTTTAAAAGATCTATTTCTGATGACGATCTTCATCTTTTTAAAAGATCGATTTCAAAACAGTCTTCCCCAGAAGTAAAAGTGCAAAGCAAAAGACCCGAAGGAAACAAAACACGTGCGCGTTAGCTCACCCTCTCCAGATACTGGTCGCGCGAGTCGCGCGCCTGCCGGATGCGATTGCGCAGGAACGCCGACCGCGCAGACACGACGGCTACGTGGCCGACCAGTTTGACCTCGTCGGGGCCCACGACGAACTCCACGTCGCAGAACTGCTTGCTCTCGAGCAGCTTGTCAAAGTCCTCGTGGAGCGTGCACTTCGGGTAGCATGAGAACTGCCACACACGGAACAGTCGTTAGCTTTTTGAGGCTCGTCCACTTTTTCTAGCCTTACTGATCTTCTACTAAGTAGGTGCTATTAGTCTTACTCTTTAGTTTTTACTAGCCTTTGAATTAATGGCCTTTATAGTCTTAATGTTTTCCTGTTTAACCATCGATCGTAATGCAGAGCTAGATGCGTATCCCGGCTAGCAATGGTCGAAGGTTGCATGGGATACATACAGCGCTGAGCTAGTTGCGTATCCCGGCTAGCAATGGTCGAAGGTTGCATGGGATACATACAGCGCTGAGCTGGTTGCGTATCCCGGCAAGCAATGATTGAAGGTTGCATGGGATACACACAGCGCTGAGCTAGTTGCGTATCCCGGCTAGCAATGGTCGAAGGTTGCATGGGATACACACAGCGCTGAGCTAGTTGCGTATCCCAGCTAGCAATGGTCGAAGGTTGCATGGGACGCATACAGCGCTGAGCTAGTTGCGTATCCCGGCAAGCAATGATTGAAGGTTGCATGGGATACACACAGCGCTGAGCTAGTTGCGTATCCCGGCTAGCAATGGTCGAAGGTTGCATGGGACGCATACAGCGCTGAGCTAGTTGCGTATCCCGGCTAGCAATGGCCGAAGGTTGCATGGGATACATACAGCGCTGAGCTGGTTGCGTATCCCGGCTAGCAATGGTCTAAGCTACTGGTTAGGATCTCAACTAGGAGTTGAAAAACTTGGTAAAACTTGGCAACTAGTAAGATACTCAGCTATAGGATGTGCATGGCATCCACATATTTGTTTTATCACAATCATTGTATTATTGTCATCACTTCATCATGTTGCTATCATCATGTTATACTGTTGTTATACTTAAACTTACCTTACCACCGCTACTTAACAGTGCACTTGTAAGAGAAATTGAAATTAATTAATAAATAAAAGCGTTACGAGGCCGAGTGTCCCCTCACCTGGAAGCGGTACATCTCCCCCGAGCGCACGTTGTTGTCGACGGTGCCGCCGAAGATGTACATGGCGTCGCCGATGACGGCCGAAGCGTGAAACAGACGGCCCGACGGGATGTGCGATTCGTACGCGGGCGGCACGATCGACCACGTCTGCACACAAACACTGGAGTTCACATGTGCACGTGTCGTGTGTTTACTTAAGACTATTGGAGTGAGTGCTTACTCGGGCAGCTTCCCGCTCAAATTTTACCTCCTACTGGATACCAACTTGTGGCCACACCTTTTGTCCGATCGTAACGAAACCCATGTCTACGGAATCCTACAGCACACCCTGGGCTTTTGTCATTCCGGGCCCCTGCCGGAGTGACATTCATAGAATTTGCCTAGATATAGAATAAGAATTTTATAAGCTACTGCATTCTGATTATATGTCTTTGCAAAAAGAGCGGCAAATTACGACGTAGAGAAGACAAAATGTGAGTGTTTTGGACCCTTTGTCGGCGCATTCAAGATATCAAATGCGCTCGGAAGTTATTGCAGATTTATTCGTCCGCGGGACCCCTATTCAATAACTTTTTCCAAGTGAGATGACAAGAAATGAGAGTGACAACTCCAAGGTTGAGAGGAAATTGTTACTGGTTTAAGCAGTTGCCAGTATGCAATTGATGGGTGGGAGGCAAAGCCAGAAAAATGTGCACCCGAACCGGGAAACGAACCCGGGACCTCCTGGACCTGGGAGGTCCACCCGGGAACCCGGGAGGTCCCGGGTTCATTTCCCGGTTCGGATGCACATTTTTCCAGCTTCGCCTCCCTTCCAACTCCAAGGTTGCCTATGTTTTCATATGGATCAAATAAAGGTTCTCACTCTCATTTCGTTTCATCTCACATATGAAAAGTTACCGAATAGGGGTCCAGGAGGCAAAGTGAATGCACCAACGCGAGGCAGGACGCTTACCTGCGTGTCCAGGTCGTAGCAGTGCAGGTCGTTGGGCAGGGTGCTGTCGGCGGCCCCCCCGAACACGTAGAGGTGCCGGTCGAACGAGACCATCGTGTGGCCGTATCGGCGGGCGGGAGGCGGGGGGGCTCCGCGCAGGATGTGCTCCGTCGAGATCCGCGTCCAGCTGACAAACGGTTAACGCGGTGAGCAGTTGCCATTTTTTTCATCGGAGTTATTTTATGTTTTAAATAGGTAATTATCTTCTCTTGAAAAGTGTAACACAATATGCGCATTTTAAGCATGGTGGTAAGGTACTTACTACTATATTTGAATTTAAATTTTGTCCATCATCTGCCACATTTATTCACTACTCCTTTACTGTTCTAGGCATTTTGCCCATTTTTTCCATGCTTTAAGCACTAGTGGCCACTCTTTTAAAGCCCTGTGCCAAAAAAAAATATTATCCATTTCCATCATCTTTTCTATTGCCTCTTTTTTCCATTGCAATTTTTTGTTTTCCATTGCCATTGCCCAAAAAATTGCTACTTATAGACTCGAAACAACCCCGAGGAGATTGATGGAAGGGATAGGTATCCGTGTTAGTTAGTCAATTGCTGACTCCGATAGTGACCAAGTGCACTGTCTCGTGTTTGACGCAGATAAAAGCCAATATTCTGGGAAACGCAAGCGCAGTGCCGGTACGTACCACTTGTTCTTGAAGTGGTACTGGAAGAGGCTGTTGGTGATCTTGGCGCCGCTCTGTCCGCTGAAAACGAACATGGCGTCCCGAGCGACGGCCACCGGGAAGTTGCAGCACGTGGGCGGACAATCGCCCGACTGGGTCACCTCCTCCCACGACCGGGAATCGCCCTGTCAACGCAACGGGAAGCGGCTACATTCACGGGCCTTACCTAGCGCGGCCATTTGGAGCGGCTACCACGCGGCTGATTAGCCGGGCTGGCGGTGTTATGTAACCCGGACCTAGAGCGGCCATTTCAACAATGGGCAGTTTGTTGATTTCGTGGCACCACTAGCAACCAGTATTACGGTGGTGCTACGATGATAGCATTATCTAGAAGGCATACTGCTTTTTAAACGATCATCATTGTGCAGTGAAGTCAAATCAACCAATCTCATGGCTCGTTACTAAAGTCAGAGTCGATGTGCCCCGGCTGTATAACCCGGCCGTAATACTGCCGCTCTAGGTCGGGGTTACTGCTTGGTGCTACGGTGGCGTTAATTAGCCAGGGTAGTTTGCTAGTAATCCCGGGACTACGAGTGGCCGCGCTAGGTACACTGGTGTCTACTGGTTCCACACTTTAGCACTAGTTTTCTAAAACAACTAATTCAAACTAACGAAGTCTAACCACCTCCCTCGGAGAATCTCAGAGACTGTAGAGTGTAGATCGAAAAAGATTTACCTGCTTTCTTAATGGGAAATGTATTCTATAACATGGACAGATAAAATGTTTTCACAACGTTTCATTCAACATTTTATAGTAATACCAATTATTTCCGGCTATTTGCCAGTGTAAATAAAAGAAACAAGAAACCTGGGCTTCCTTAAATTCAGTTAGTTAACAACTTAACATAATATTATAGGTAGTAGGTATACAGTTATACTCTATCCCGTGAGAGAACATGCCACAGTGAGGGCCGCCATCTCAGATATATACAAGGCAAAATGCATGCAAAAATGACTGCTAGCGCTACAGTGGAGAGCATTTTCTCTCATGGGACAGAGCACTCTATCCCGTGAGAGAACATGCCACAGTGAGGGCCGCCATCTTGAAGATGCAAGGCAAAAGGCATGCAAAAGTGACTGCTAGCTGCAGTGGAAAGCATGTTCTCTCATGGGACAGAGCACACTATCCCGTGAGAGAACATGCCACAGTGAGGGCCGCCATCTTGAAGATGCAAGGCAAAAGGCATGCTAAAGTGACTGCTAGCGCTGCAGTGTAAAGCATGTTCTCTCATGGGACAGAGCACACTATCCCGTGAGAGAACATGCCGCAGTGAGGGCCGCCATCTTGAAGATGCAAGGCAATAGGCATGAAAAATTGACTGCTAGCGCTGCAGTGGAAAGCATGTTCTCTCAAGGGACAGAGCACACTATCCCGTGAGAGAACATGCCACAGTGAGGGCCGCCATCTTGAAGATGCAAGGCAAAAGGCATGCAAAAGTGACTGCTAGCTGCAGTGGAAAGCATGTTCTCTCATGGGACAGAGCACACTATCCCGTGAGAGAACATGCCACAGTGAGGGCCGCCATCTTGAAGATGCAAGGCAAAAGGCATGCTAAAGTGACTGCTAGCGCTGCAGTGTAAAGCATGTTCTCTCATGGGACAGAGCACACTATCCCGTGAGAGAACATGCCGCAGTGAGGGCCGCCATCTTGAAGATGCAAGGCAATAGGCATGAAAAATTGACTGCTAGCGCTGCAGTGGAAAGCATGTTCTCTCAAGGGACAGAGCACACTATCCCGTGAGAGAACATGCCACAGTGAGGGCCGCCATCTTGAAGATGCAAGGCAAAAGGCATGCAAAAGTGACTGCTAGCTGCAGTGGAAAGCATGTTCTCTCATGGGACAGAGCACACTATCCCGTGAGAGAACATGCCACAGTGAGGGCCGCCATCTTGAAGATGCAAGGCAAAAGGCATGCTAAAGTGACTGCTAGCGCTGCAGTGTAAAGCATGTTCTCTCATGGGACAGAGCACACTATCCCGTGAGAGAACATGCCGCAGTGAGGGCCGCCATCTTGAAGATGCAAGGCAATAGGCATGAAAAATTGACTGCTAGCGCTGCAGTGGAAAGCATGTTCTCTCATGGGACAGAGCACTCTATCCCGTGAGAGAACATGCCACAGTGAGGGCCGCCACCTTGAAAATGCAAGGCAAAAGGCATGCAAAAGTGACTGCTAGCGCTGCAGTGGAAAGCATGTTCTCTCATGGGACAGAGCACTCTATCCCGTGAGAGAACATGCCACAGTGAGGGCCGCCATCTTGAAGATGCAAGGCAAAAGGCATGCAAAAGTGACTGCTAGCTGCAGTGGAAAGCATGTTCTCTCATGGGACAGAGCACTCTATCCCGTGAGAGAACATGCCACAGTGAGGGCCGCCACCTTGAAAATGCAAGGCAAAAGGCATGCAAAAGTGACTGCTAGCTGCAGTGGAAAGCATGTTCTCTCATGGGACACTCTATCTCGTAAAAGAACATGCCACAGTGAGGGCCGCCATCTTGAAGATGCAAGGCAATAGGCATGAAAAATTGACTGCTAGCGCTGCACTGGAGAGTATTGTCATATATGCAGTCCTGAATATGTCGGCGCCAACGCTGATGAAACGTAGACCAAGGGCCTTTATCTGACCAAAAGTAATTCATAACAGAGCACAACCATACAACACACCACCAAATAAAATATACTATCACCACAGACATAAGGATACCCAGATATTCCACCATATACAGCTATGGCCATGGCAAAAATATGATGCTAGTACCTAATTTTGCCGGCAATCGCTGGTGTGCGTTGGCAACCTACTTTAACATCATCTACTACTAGGTCTATTATAATCAAGGGACCCAATGTTCCTCAGGTGGTTACAGTTTTGGCTTCATCTACCAGGCCATGGCATAAGGCCATGGCATAAGGGACCCAATATTCCACAGGTGGTCCCATATTTCACATTTATGTTGGTTACAGATAACAACAAACAGTGGCTCCATGCCTTGACTGCCGGCGAAACTATTTTTGCGAGCGGAAGGCTTTCGCGAAGCTGCTTTAGTACGGGAGCGAAACATCTGGGTGACCTTATATCCGTGCGATCACGCCCTTACATCATATCATTCCCCGCTCCCTGTAGCTTCGCGTCTGTCCGAATGCGTCGATGACCTACCATCAACGAAATGGTCCACATGTCGTTGAGCCGCGCGTTGCCGTCGTAGCCGGCAAAGATCCAGAGTTTGCCGTCGTAGACCGCGCAGCCGTGGGCCGACCGCGGCACGGGCGTCCGCCCGTTGAAGCGCCACTCGATCCACTGGCCGGTCTGGAACTTGTACTCGAACAGGTCGTTCTTGTTGGTCAGGTTCGAGTTGGAGTGGATGTCGCCCGTGTAGCCGCCGAAGACGAACATCGACGTTTCGTGGATCTGGAACGGAGGGGGACGCGTTGTTAGAAGATTTCATCGTCTGCTAAATTAATGTTTTAAAAGGTAGTAACTAATGGAGGTATAATAACCTTTTACAATAAATAAATCCATAAATTGTTTCCATAAATTGTTTCCCATAAAAGATGGAAATTCATCATATAATGACCAACTTAACATAAAGGGTATACACAGGTATATGGCGTACCTATATATACACACCTTTTATTTTCAAAATTAGCGTAGGTACACTCACCTTTATTTTAAAGGAATTTGCTGGTATACTTATTTCTGGCTTCTTTACGATTTACAACTAACTTTTGCAAGTTTTCAATACTATTCATGGTTTTAGCACTTAATATTTACCCATTCCAGACAACTCATTTGCAGACTTGATGTAAAAGGGAACGCATTGCAAAAATATCAGTGCTTGTACGGAATCGTGAGAGATGTGAGAGATGCTTTAGTGCTACCTAAATGAAAGTCATCGTAAGCACCAGTCAACCAAGTTTGAGCATGTGGAAATTCTATGCTTAGGATTCAAGGCTAGTGTCGAGAAGTGAAAAACTGTGAATAGTAGCGCCCCCCTCCCCTGCTTGCCGAAAAATCATCATGTAGGTACCCACCTTTATTTCCAGCACTACAGCACTGGTAATAGGTAGGTACGTTAGGTATCAACATTCAACAATAATAATATTTGTGTACTACCTTCTACATAACAACCTACAAAAATATTTTTTTGGGGAAATTTGAGATTGTTAGCTTGTGTTCCTTAAATGTCTTTAGTTTTCTTGTATTTTTTGCTCTTTTAAGCCCTGTAGTAAGTTTGATGGCATTGTACACAGCTGCAGGAAAATCTATTATTGCATAAGTATTTAGACTACAAATCAGAAGTATAATTCCTGTCAATCTGTAGTCCTTGATGGTACAGAATCAAAGAGTTATCAACGAGTGTCAATTTGGCCACAAGTGTTGAAGCACTCACCACTGCCGAATGATGATAGCGCGGTGCCGGTGGCGTTCCCGTTGCGAACGCTCTTCCCCACGACTTCTCTTTGACGTCAAACCGAAGCAGGTCGTTAAGCATGCTCTTCCCGTTATCCCCACCAAAGACGTAGATTGCATCCTTGTACGCCACGACAGTGTGCTTGCTGCGTCTGTGAAAAATACAACAGAAAATTATATTCAAACACAGAAACCGAAGTTAATGATGAATGCTATCTAGCTGCTAAAGTGGTGAACAGAAACTTGCCTTGCGCCAACAAACTCGTCACACTCGGGCATCCGCTTCCAGCGATGAACCGTTTCAAACGGACCAAAGTCTAACGTCAAACACTCGGCCGTTTCGGGCCACGTATGATCAAAATCCATGTGTATAGGATGTGAGACTGCCATAATTAAGGTGGAATCTCTATGTCTCTGTCGCAGCACAACCTGACACTAATTTATCTCACAACTGAACATAATAATTGAAGAAGCAGGCTAACAAAACTGGTAGATTATGATGGTATTCGAGAATATATTGGAAAATACCCCTTGGGTTATGCAAAGATTATACAGACTCAACCATTGATAGTTTATTTTTTAAAAGACATCCCGTGTAGGTGTAGGAGGTTGCCACTGACAGATCAATAGCTTTACGCCCACACACAGTTGTCCATACGGTGAACATTTCTCTTTTCATTCTTGAAAGCTTCTTCCGACGAACACCCACGTTCGATCTACTCCCTAATGTAGTGGAAGAACATTTATTATTCTATATTTGGCTCAAACAGCAGATTCCACTTTGTGCAAGCCCCTTTTGACAGCTGAACTTGTGATGAACTTCACCAGGTTCATACGGCGGGATGAACGTATACCAAACAGACAAGGCAATGTCAGTCAGTACGTGCTGTACTGACCCTCTTCCTAGCTCCCAGTGATGCTTGCCCGCACAACATGCAGGTATCACCAGTTGCATCCCAGAGACGACGAGATATATTTTATGTTCATTTCCTAAATTAATTTCGCATGGACTATGGTACATCCATAAAACAGGAATATAATACAATATTAAGAGCTGAATCATTGGTGTAGGAGCACTAGGAAATTCACTGTACTACTTATGCCGGCAACCCCCAGGCCGTAGGACTATTTTGTCCGGCCCGCAGGGCTTTGGACAATTAACATGAAAGATAGGCCCAAACCGTTTCTGAGTGAAAATATTTAAAATGTTAAATGAAACATGATTTTTCGCATTTAATGTTTTCTACTTTCTATTAGTTTTAGGGCTCATGTTCTTCTTGAACATCTCTCTGTGGATCCACGACTTGCAGAACAGCATTCAGTGAGATATAAGAAATGTCTGATTCTAACTTTTTCTGATTTTGACGTTTTTAGGTGAGAATAATACATTTTTTAAATCTTAGCTATATAACTAATTGTAATTATGCGTGGAACCTGGAAGGTTCGATTGGACTGGGTTCGATTTTAAAAACTTAAGGACAATCCAATGAGGTAGTGGTCCCGGTATGTGTCCCAAGTTTAAGAATCGTATTGTTTTCGAACGCGAAACGAGAAGAAACTGCGTTGATACGTTTTAATTCCTGGGGAAGGGGAGAGGTATGCAAAATGTCAATAATTCAGCGCTCAGCATTTTGTTGCACAATTGCCTCGTCAAATCAATAGAGAGATATTATCGCATCGCATCATGGTATATCACCATCATGATTAGCCCGCCGATAATCTAATTTGCTTGCAACTCATTAAGCTCTGCAAGCAATCCCATAAAACATTTCTATAAAATTATAGCAATAAGATTTCAATGCGATAGCTGCTGTCTGCATTGTTGTGCAAAATCAGACATTACAACAGTACAACTCACCATCAGCAGATAGGCATATAGTGTGTAATTTCTGCAAGTGGTGCAAGTGTGCATTTTATTAAATTCTACCACGCGAGTTAGTCTAAAAAGTTCATAAATAATTAAGAGTGAGAGAGAGAGAGAGACCTGCGAGGTATATAGTGCCATCGACAGTTCTGCATGTTGGTGCACCGTCTGCAGGCGGCATCGTCTGCCACTATATTACCCTATCCTAGAAAAGTGCAAATCCCGGGAACTGTCCGACAAAATGCCGCACCAAGGCCAAGGTTTCCTCCCGGAGGCGTCGACGTTGGCTCAGAACGCCGCGCCCAGGTCTGTATACTCTCCCGTGAGGGAGCGTGAGCAGTGTCGGACTGGCCACCCAAGGGCCCTGGCGGCAAGGAGGCCGTAGGGGCCCCGGTCACCATTCTCAAAATATCCATTCCGTATAGAAAAAGGACATCGCCTTTTTTCCGGTTGCAACTTCACGAAGTAAACTCTATTATTTTCCTATTTTGTGAGTCAAAAAGCTCGGGGCCCCGACGGCAATCGCAGCCCAGCCGCCCTGGCCAGTCCGACACTGAGAATGAGGTCGTTATCTGGAAGATGCATTACATTACAACCATGCATTATAGCTGCAACAAGGCATGCAGAGCAGAGTGAATGGAGTGAAGAATATTTTCTACCATGAGTCGGGAGTAGTTGTTC
The DNA here is from genome assembly GCA_921293005.1 of Nemoura dubitans. Taxonomy (NCBI): domain Eukaryota; kingdom Metazoa; phylum Arthropoda; class Insecta; order Plecoptera; family Nemouridae; genus Nemoura; species Nemoura dubitans. The sequence goes on from OV121076.1 coordinate 44,511,832, forward strand.
ACACAACGGTTGACAGCGTCACACGACATGAATTGGGAGTTGAAATGGTCACCATCATCATGCACAATAACATCCCAGCCTGGGATCACCTAGCTTTTACGTTATGCCGTTATCGGTTCTGATGGATAAATCCCATATTGTTTGCCCATGTTATAGTTTTAGAAAATTTAGCTTTGTAACCGAGAACGGCGAAATCAGATTTGCGTAATCGCGCAGTGCAGTTCTGGGTGGCGATTATGTAAAATTTCGTTTGAGATCAAGTTCGTTTTCTCGACAAAATAACATAGAAATGCCCTTAGATACCGATTGTTATCCCTAGATACCGACCGCTAAAAAGTTACATAATCGCCGCCCTCACTCGGCATTCTGCTTTCAGAGGTGACGTCAGAGATCGGGTCGCTGCGGTCCCAAGACAAAAGCCGCCCGAGGATTCGAAGACGTCTGTCATGTGGAACTTCTTCGTCGAGTACATGGAGAGCTCCTCGATCCACGGCTTCTCCCACCTCGCGGCGCCCAAACGCACGCCGCTGGAATAGTGGGTTTCAATTATTTTCTATACCCATGCGCATGAATATTGCATTGCCTTCCAGTGTCCATGTATTCCAGTGTTCACGGGGGAAGGGGAGTACCGATTGTTTACCTAAAGGTGTACTCCATTATTAAAAACTATGATGTTGTCCAGCCCAAAGCATGACTTGCCAAACGTTTCAAAGCTTACAGCCCATGCTGTTGTCCAGCCCAAGACATGGCTTGCCAAACGTTTCAAAGCTTACAGCCCATGCTGTTGTCCAGCCCAAAGCATGACTTGCCAAACGTTTCAAAGCTTACAGCCCATGCTGTTGTCCAGCCCAAGGCATGGCTTGCCAAACGTTTCAAAGCTTACAGCCCATGCTGTTGTCCAGCCCAAGGCATGGCTTGCCAAAAGTTTCAAAGCTTACACCCCATTACTAAACCTATATCTCGCAAGATCACGTCAGAAGAATGTGTAGAAGTATAGCGTTGCGGAAGAAGGACCCATTTTGGCTGTGTCATCACACTCTCTCAAAACGAACCGAAGAGTTCAATGCCACACACGTCCATTCCGCCAGGGCTTTGGGTTAAGCAACACTGCGCTGAGCCGGGTGTTGGATGAGTGACCGCCACACAATCCCGCGCGTCCTTTCACAGTGTTGTTTGGCTGTGCTTGTTGGGACTCGGCGTGACGGGCGCCTACTTCGTCGGATTGTCCACCTGGACGCGCTACCAGCAGAACCCGACCGTGATCTCGATGGAGAAGAACTACCAGGACTGGAACACGACGTTCCCGTCGATGACCTTCTGTCCCGTAGATACGGTGGACCGCAAAAAGTTGGCCGAGTTCGTGTCGCGGTGAGTTTCGCTCGAGTTCAAAAAGGGGGGGGGGGAGGATCGAACTTGGCAACACCAATAAAACATCATTTATAGAGAAAAGAGTTCAATATTGCTCAAATATTTTGATGCCCTCCCTCACAACGCCAATTTTCGGCCCAGCATCGTCGCCTATAAGGGTGAAACATGAGTCTGATTTCTTACCTCTGGTCTGATCACCAAATGCCCGGTCGATTTGCAGCGTGAGGCGTCGGTTCGCAAACCGCACAGGGTCGCCGAAGATGAGATGTTGTATACTGTTATAGATATGGAGATATTAGATATGTGAGTGCTTTCCGGTCCCACAATGGGGCCATGGCTGGTGTTGACATCTTCAGGACTAAGTCATCTTAGACATGGCCATCTTAGACATGGCCATCTTAGACATGACCAAACGCTGTCCGAACAATTCATGTTGGTAGACAGAACCGGGCATCTGAAACCTTACGGCCGAGGAGAAGTTCGTGATCTTCCTTGTGTTTGAGAAGATCGTGATCGTGATCTTTGTCCCCAGGTACAGCGATGCGAAGACCCGCGAGGCCGTCGAGAAGATCATGATCTTCCTGGCCGAGAACGCCAGCTTCCAGACGTTGACGCCGGAACTGCTCGAACTGGCGCCGCACTTTCCGATCCCGCCCGACAAATACGTTGACTCCATCTACGAGGTGCCGGTCACAATTATTCTTGCCGTGCTAGAATGTTGTTGTTGTAGCATTTGCTATGGTTATAAAGTTTCCCATATTATGTTTCCTATAGGAGCCCGTTGAATAAAAGCTCCTGCTAGGATGCTTTGCTATCGTAAACTCAAATTAATTCTATAGTGTATGATTTTCATAAATGCCAGTGTTGCCTCGTTACCTGGTAAGATCCCGCGTGGTCACAATGTCACAAAGCAATTGCTATTGTCAGCGAGTCCACCTTTCAATATTATTTAGGCGGGAGAGAAAACGTCAAACGTGCCCTTAATTAATACTTTACGCTATATATGTTGTGACCATTTCCTTTTGAATCTCGCAGATTTTCTTGGCCCCCAAGTTATCATTTGATGAAAATGGATTTCACTGTGACAGCTGCTATAATTCCTGTTCCAATTGGTGTCTTTAAAAGTGAAATGATCAAAAGGCACCGGGAATCCAGCGACCACACGCTGACAGTCACGTCAAGTAGATTCACTGTTCGAAGGAAAAACTACAAATCCCCAAATAAAGATGCATATTGAAAGCAGTTTTTATTCGCGTTGTCCGCGCTTCGACCCGGACGTTTGGACAGATCACGCACAATTTCACGTACGTCTCTCACGACTCGAACGGCGGCGGCTTCAACACGACGGAGAACTGGTCGGACCTGGGCAACTGCCACGCGTACAACAGCATGGTCTCCGTCTACAACAGCCACCAGTGAGTACCTACAACAGCCACCAGTGAGTACCTACAACAGCCACCAGTGAGTACCTACAACAGCCACCAGTGAGTACCTACAACAGCCACCAGTGAGTACCTACAACAGCATGGTCTCCGTCTACAACAGCCACCAGTGAGTACCTACAACAGCCACAGTGAGTACCTACAACAGCCACCAGTGAGTACCTACAACAGCCACCAGTGAGTACCTACAACAGCATGGTCTCCGTCTACAACAGCCACCAGTGAGTACCTACAACAGCCACCAGTGAGTACCTACAACAGCCACCAGTGAGTACCTACAACAGCCACCAGAGAGTACCTACAACAGCCACCAGTGAGTACCTACAACAACCACCAGTGAGTACCTACAACAACCACCAGTGAGTACCTACAACAGCCACCAGTGAGTACCTACAACAGCCACCAGTGAGTACCTACAACAGCCACCAGTGAGTACCTACAACAGCATGGTCTCCGTCTACAACAGCCACCAGTGAGTACCTACAACAGCATGGTCTCCGTCTACAACAGCCACCAGTGAGTACCTACAACAGCCACCAGTGAGTACCTACAACAGCCACCAGTGAGTGTGTGTATCGCGAAGACGTGGACACTGGCATCGTGTCATGGACAGTTGTGGACATCCTGTGACAGCTGGCACCAAGACAACCCCAGTATGGCGTATGGACTTTACATGCAATATAATATATTTGGTATATCTTTGGAATGGCGAAGAGGTTCAGAGCCGTGGTTAGATGGTGTAGTGTAGTGCGGTTTTGCTCTGGTTTGAATGACTTTTGGTCCTAAAAAGGGCCGTGGTCGACGTTTCGTCGGCGATGGCGCCGACATCTTCAGGACTGAAAGATGTCGGCGCCATCGCCGACGAAACGTCGACCACGGCCCTTTTTAGGACCAAAAGTCATTCAAACCAGAGCAAAACCGCACTACACTACACCTTGTATAACTTTATTTTCTCCCTTCCATTAACAAAAATTATGTAGGGTAGGGATGTGCATGTAATACCAATAGGTATAAAAGCTCTCCTTTTCGCCATTGTATCTGATCCAAATTACACAAGTCTTGGCTATTTAGGTAGGTGATCTCTAGCTATAGACATTTCTTACTGTCACAGACAAAATAATGTATAAAATTGATAATTATACCGACTTCAATCTGGGGCTTGTATACCAGTTGGGATTTAAAAATTAACAAAAGGGATAGGGTCCACGTTAGACAGGGCGCGATGGGACAGGGTGGGTTCTTGGCACGCTGCAAGCACAGCCATGGTGTGATTCGTACCCCACGACCTCCAGGCAAGGCAGGGACATGGGACATGTTTTTGCCCAAGGCGTCGTGCTTGCAGGTATTGGAAGAACAACAATTGGAACATCTCTACGGACTACGGCGTGATCAAGATCGGCAACCCGCTCGACGGGGAAATCTTCTCCACCGTCACCGACATGAGCTCGCTGGTCAAGGTGGGTCGCCACCGGCAGAGTCTACTTAACGCTCGCCTGCCGAGTCTTCTCACCTTTCGGTTTTCACAACTAAACGCAATGTATAACCTTCGATCAGTGCTATAGCCGGAACATGCAACTAGCTCAGCGCTGTATGTATCAAGTGCAACGTTAAAGTATATGCCTTACCAGCTGTCATCTTCGGTCAGTTCAACGCTATATAACGAAGATTATGTCGTTATTGTGCTATTTAAAAGATAAAATATTTACTAGTCCATTCTAAACAAGGAAATTGAATTTTAGAAGTAGCTAAATAATCCCCTTGTTTCTTTGTTTTAATGTTTATCCATTTTTAAGAAAACGTAAAACGGCGACATACATCGTGAATGCAGTAAGAGATTGCAAGGCATACTAGTTGCCTATCCCGTACCGGAGCAGTGAGAGCTGGCACGGCATACTAGTTGCTTATCCCGTACCGGAGCAGTGAGAGCTGGCACGGATACTAGTTGCTTATCCCGTACCGGAGCAGTGAGAGCTGGCACGGGCATACTAGTTGCCTATCCCGTACCGGAGCAGTGAGAGCTGGCACGGCATACTAGTTGCCTATCCCATACCGGAGCAGTGAGAGCTGGCACAGCATACTAGTTGCTTATCCCGTAACGTAGCAGTGAGAGCTGGCACGGCATACTATAGTTGCCTATCCCGTACCGGAGCAGTGATCAAAGGTATAGCATTATCATCCCAATAGAAACTCGATTCTGTACTCCAAACTTCCGCCATGGTTTGTGGTAACGACACGCACAATGGGTACCCCTCGCCGATCCATCCCTCAGGCGATGCAGGAGATATAGACTATATCTCCTGCATCGCCATAGATACCGTTTCTCACAGTTGAAAACAACAATGGCACATATTAAATGATCAGATTCATATGAGCGACAGCGCATTGTAATGTGACGGACAAATCCAATCCACCGAGCGTTCCACACGAATGCTCACTTTACCTGGAGAGGAAGGGTCGGTGACCAATGTCGTTGTCCCCTGCTCCAGGTGTACACGCACGGGTACAACGACGTACCCGACATCTCCTCGCGGCCGCGCTTCCTCTTGGAACAACAGTACCTGGAGTACGACCTCGGCATCTGGTTCATCAGCAGCACTCCGGAAACCTTGTACGCATGCGCTGGCATTGCTCTGCCGGATACAGCGAGAAACTAATCTGTATATACCAACATACTACTCGGGTTTGCGATTTTTGGGCGTAACAGGCTTTAAAATTTCCAGCACCCAACCTAAAACTATGCGCAAATGCCAACAGAATCAGAAACGGCCATTGGTTGTGTACATATATTATATTATATTGCAATATGAGATCGCCAGGGTGTTTTATATCATCTGTAATGCAATTTTAAAGGCAAAAAGGCGAGTTGTAAAAGTATTTTTAGGCGGCCATTGGCCAGAAGCAATTAACAAGAAACCACACCAGTCCAAATAGAGCCCATGGCACGAGAGATCTGCAGCCAATAGCAGCCAGTCTCAATCAGGGGCGAAGCGTCCTATGAGACACTGAGACAGTGTTTACCCTAAAAATTACGTGATGAAGTTTTTTTTACCGATCTTTTAAGTTTATTTAGCGAGTGGCTTGAACGAGCTCGGTGCGAGCTGCATATGCATTCACACTCGCGCGCCAAGCTCGGCTGTAACGCGAGCGCAACCGAAGAGCTACGAGCGATTTACTATTCGAGCACCGAGCGAGAGACATAGTTGGAGATTGTCTCCTTGCATAGGGTCTTATACACTGGCCCCCGCCGCCCGCCGCCCGCCGCCCGATGCTTGATTTCCGAGTCACCGCTGCAATAAAATCGCTGCGTTTGAGACGCGTCTCGGCTCTGTGACTCCGTGCCGTCCTGAAAATATGTGCTTCGGGAACTGCGTCTCCGTAGCACAAGCGCGCTCCGTGGCGCGGGATATTTTTCAGGTTTAGTAGTAGCGCTTACTCATGGTATAAGACGCTTACCCAGCGTTGAAAGCGATAAGCATTGCTTTCCTGCTCAACGTAAACCACAGCACATGCAAGCTTATTTCGTCCTAAATATTAGGTAATTTAGTAACGATAAGGTTCATATTTCTAGCCAGCATGAGCTGAATGAACATGACCGTATGATCGAACTTCTATACAATTTTTTTTAAAGGCACTAAGACTGATATTAATTTCATTTACCGTGCTATAGAGAGATAATGGTACCCCTACGCACGTGCCACTGCCAAATGTACGTAATATTATGTGTGTCTCCCCCGTGAAAATACCCACGCTTCGCCCCTGGTCTCAATAGAGCCCATGTCACGAGATATCCAGCCAATATCAGCCAGTCCCAATAGAGCCAATGTCACGAGAGATCCAACAAATTGCAGCCAGTCCCACTAGAGCCCATGCCAAAAGAGATCCAGCCAAAGCAGCCAGTCCTGGTAGAGAACATGCCACGAGAGAACCAGCCTAGGCCAAGAATGCAAACACGATGTAATTGCAGACCTGTTGCTCGCCTCCGATACGAGCATGTTTCTCGAGTTGGTTCCATCGCCGCCTGTCGGCAGGGCGCTGTCGGTGTCGCAGCGGCGTTGTCGGTTCATGGACGAGAGCGACCTGACCATCAGCCCCGTGTACGGGTACTCGATGTGTCGGATGCAGTGTCGCGCCAACAAGGCCGTCGAGCTGTGCGGCTGTGCGCCGCACTACTACCGCACCAACCCCCGCAGTGAGTCGACCCTCGGTGCTGCCACCTGGGATCATTGCTAGCCGGGACATGCAACTAGCTTGGCAAGCTCGAAATCAAAGGGATGTCGCCGTACAGCGTTCAAGTAGGACAAACCTTGGATCATTGCTAGCCGGGATATGCAACTAGCTTGGCAAGCTCAAAATCAAAGGGATGTCGCCGTACAGCGTTCAAGTAGGACAAACCTTGGATCGTTGCTAGCCGGGATGTGCAACTAGCGTAGCAAGTTCGAAATCAAAGGGATGTCGCCATCACGCTATCAGATCAACTTTCTGACGAAGATTATGTCGTAAGTAATGTAATTTTGATACTGAAAAACGCACTAACGCGACTTTCTTTGCAGCGTACAACTGGCCGCGGTGCAACATAACGGGCTACGCCTGCCTCAAGGAACACGCAGGTACCTAGGGAATGTCTAACCGCACCCACGCCATGGTCAAACCACATGGTAAAACCAGTAAAACTTAAAACTCTACCCCTCGATCAATATCTTTGCCCTCGAAGTTCCTTCGGAAAGAGCATTGAAGAATTGGTTTAGATCGGTCAGAAGAACATCAAAGAGGTATCAAACTAGACTTGGTCAGTCGCATATTTCTGAGCACACACACAATGACCCAAAGGTTACCAGCTGACAGGCAGTCGGTAGAAACAATCAACTTGACATATGTGTTTTTTGAGCACAATGAAAAATTGACCAAGAAGCAAGAATTGTTGTCAATCAACCGACTGGTAGATGTAGATCATTCATAAATAGTAGATTTATAAACAGGGTTTTTTAACAATGTATGAACGAAGAGGGGTGAAATCTTTCGAAATGCAATGGGTGTCAATGGAGGGTCAATTCAGTGAGGATTCCGGAAATATAGGGTTCGTCGTGATCCGACAAAAGGTGTGGCCTATAATTATATGTATCCAGTAACGAGGTGAATTCTGCACGGGAAGCGCCTCGAGAAGTAGAACACCGTTCAATCGGCTTATCGAGATTTTGCTGGTCACCCAACCGCGAGTCCATTCGGCGTCCTGTTGCTCAACCTGGACGGGTCGTGGCGCGTTGCAGATCTGCTGAGTAAGTTGCGCGACATGGAGACGGGAGAGAAGGTCAACTGCGCATGTCTTCCGCCCTGCGACGACATCGCGTTAATCGTGCACAAGGACAGACTCATGCCCTGGTGAGTCGGAAAGGAAGCAAAAACGGCTCAGGCAACAGCTTGCTATGTCAGTCATTGTCGTTTAGTTGACCGCTGGCTTTGGCTGCACAAAATATATTGTAATTACAGACTCAAATGTATTTGAAATGCAAAGATTTTTCATACAAATAATTAGAGTAGAGGGTGTTTTGGCATGGATGTTACCAAACCATCGATCCCGCAAATCAATCTCAAACTATCACGATCTCAACAATCTCATAACATCAATAACAATCTCAACAACAACAACAATCAATTGCAGGTCTTTACGACCTACGTTACAGATTAAAGTACCTTATTTCCAGTACAATGTACCGGTACGCAATTACATCAACAGATTGGGTCATCAATGCATACCGCTCATCACCTTATATTAATTATTGTATCGCGGAGTTTCAGGCAAAATAACCCTATTCATTGCCCCATATGGCCGCATTCAAGTACCCACAACGAAAAGGCTGAGTACCCTTTAGTATGAAATGGCAAGTGGCGGTCATCCAGCCGCCACTTCTGACTCGCCGCACTGTTGCTTAACTTGGTGTCTATTTGTCTGTAGGTTTTTGAACCCCACATTCAAACTGGGCGTGACCAACTACCCGCGTATGCGCCTCAAGCGCGACATCCTCTTCGGACTCACGGACCTCTTTGGTACGCGACACATTGGTTTCCGTTTCCCTCGATTTCCAAACGGGGACCATTTTAGCCACCAGTTACAGGCGATTGTTGGGACAATTGCCTGCCAGTGCTACTAACAGTGGCGTAAGTAGAGGGGATCAGGCATACCAGTGCTCGGGGGCCTCGGGCTTAGGAGGGCCTCCGATAAGATTCTTTGGGGCCCACGTTAATCCGAAAAGAAGGCGATAACAATTTTTAGGGAATGGTTTAATTGAAGAGAGGCAGGTGACAGATGACAGAAATCTTGGAATACATCTTCCTTGAGCTGCAAGGGGAGGTGGGCCTCAGTTTTTTTTTGCAATGAGGCCTCTGATTTGAAGTTACGCCCACTGGCTATACAATTGAGTTCAGCCTTGCTTCGGCACGTGGAACTCTTGGGCAATATACATGGATCCTGGGGCCCCTTCACGATAAGGAGCCCGATTTTCTGTTTTGCTCGGTTTATTAAGTAAATCCGACCCCGTTGTCAGCTCACGCATATTTAATTGTGGGTCAGTTCTAAGAAATGCATTTATTTAGTACACGTGGTCTATTGGATGTGCACTACTGCTGCTATAGTTTCCAGTACCCAACCACAAAGATAAAATTGTGAATTAATATTACTATAATAATCACCCATTTTATTGGTAGTCTATAATAATAATATATTCTTGAAAAATCGAGGAGTCACGATAACATAATATATGCGGACTCCCCCCCCCCCCCCTCACAAAATACGAGATATAATTTCTTAGTTTGCTAGATAAAAGGCCTTGCTAGGTAAAGGCATGCTATATCTCTGGAAAATTCCAGGCTTTCCAGCCATCTCGTCTGAAAATGTAATTTTCCTGCTTTTTTCCCACTTCGGTATTCTACCCAGTGAGCATCGGCGGTACGGCCGGCTTGTTTCTGGGCTGCAGCGTTCTGAGTTTCGTCGAGATCTTCTACTTCTTCACGCTGCGTCTCTTCTGGTTCGTCCGCTTCCGCTACAAGCAGCGCTCCAGCGCCTAAACCTCGTCGCATCTTGAGATGCGGTGGACTTTCTTTTAGTCTAAGTCTAACAGACCCGTTGGGCTTACAAGAGGACAATCGAACTTCAAACTACAAGCCAATTTTATCTATAATTGATGAGCGTAGCGAGCAAAGCGAGCGAAGCGAAATCATCAATTTCACTACTGCTAAAAAAAACACTTGGTGTGTGTTTGTTTGTTTGTTTTATTTTTTTTTTTGTATGTGTGTTTGCGCGCGCTCTACAGGCCAAACGCCTGCTTCGATTGGGATGAAATTTTCAGGGTGTCTACTTTTGTTCTCAACTTAGACCCCCTGCCTTTTTCAAGAAAATCCTCCACACCCTACACTTTCAAAGCAGAAAAAAGAGCAAAATTCGACAATTGGGCATGTTTGGAAAAGTACGGAAATTTATTTAAAAGTACGTATTTTTTTTCAAATGTTCCCAATTTCGATTTGCCTATAGAAACCATCGAAACCAAATCGAAACATCACACCAGATTTTTCCCAATAAAAACCAACCCAATAAAACCCAATAAAAACCCTTGGGCATATAATACATCTATGTATTAACATGCACAATGCTCAATGATCTCAAAATGAGCATATTTCCGCTACCCGACAGCTGGGGCAGAAACAAAGAAAGGTCAGAATCGTTTACATTTTCAAGTGATCAGAAATTTTGAGAAAGCAATGGTCCGGCTTGCTGCTCCATGATTTTCATATGCTTTTTGCCGCAACCTTTTTCTGCGCCAAATACACACCGCTACGCTCATCTTCAACGCAACACAAATTGCGTTAGCCCTAGTATAATAACACTGCAATTCAAATGTGAAAAATTACAATAAATACTATACAAATATATAAGGGCCAATTCAAGCTCATGCAATACATGTGTCACTAGTGGACAGCATACTTGCAGTTGGTGGTAAGTTGTTCGATAACAGAGCATTACCGTACAACTTACCACCATCTAACCATGGCTCTGAACCACTCCATTCAATCAATACTTCATTCAATACTTGCAGTTGTTTTTAAAATGGGAATTAATATTGAGGTTGTCCACCAGTGAGTTTAAAGAAGGCTGCTGTTGCAGGTGCTCTATATACGGTAATATAAAATCGATAATAAAATCGTAGATACCATCTAGACCAGTGGTTCTCAAACTTATTAGATCCATAGCTCCCTTGACGAGTGAACGGATTTTCGCAGCTCCCTTGTACTAACATCACGAGTTTCACAATGCAACCTGTACTTATCTTCACATTTTTTCAAGATACATGTGCAATTTATACATCTGAAGTCAGTGGTATTCAACCATTTCTTGCACCAGACCATTAAAAATAAACTTGTGACCTCAGACTCAGAGGACCGCAAAGGCTTATTAATAATTAGACATAAAACTCACGATTTGCAATATGAAGCATTGTGTATGGATATTGAATGCATTCTCGTAAACTGTACTTGTTAAATGTACATTATTGCTGCTTACAATACAAGCGGGGTTTGGGGGTTCAATCCCCGAGAAAATGTTTGATTTCAAGCATTTTTTTGGTGCAAATCTATGTTTCAGAGAATTTTGACCATAAAAATACACTGAAATTACACAATTGTTTGTTGACGAGGCTGAGGAAATTTCAAATCTACATATTGTTTAAGGATAGCTGCATGCTAAGCTGTCATGTGAAATTTATTAAAAATTTGAAGATGGGCCGCAAAAATATGAGTGCCTGGCCGCAGGTGGAATACCACAGTCTTAAGAGGTCGACTCAAAGTGTATGGAAATACACCTACCTCTAGATATCTGTAGTTTGAGAAGCCAAAGATTCTTGCCTATCGACATCATGTCAATTGCATATGTCGGGAATAAATATTATTTCTATACAGAAAAATGCATGGAATCTTGTGAAAACTCCGCGACGGCCCTGGCTGAAATGTGCAACGCCCCTGGCAGCCGCGACGCAGTTTGAGAACCGCTGACCTAGGCAGTGAAATCGAAAATGAACGATTTCGAAACCACTTAAGTTACACAATCGTATCCCTGCACTGAAAGGCACACTAAACTTGTCTGAAAAGGTAAAAAAGTTAGGCCTGTCACTCTGAATGAACTGCGCACCAATAGAAGCTGAAACGACGATGTATGTTTCACAGGTCACAGTACTGGCTTCTAGAATCAGTCACATTTTGAGTAAAAAGCAAAGAAATTTTTGTTGTCAAAATATGTTTATTTATACTTTGTTGTTAAAATATTTGCCCCCAGTTCATAACAGAACCACATACAAAGCCAGATAAACAGCCCTCAAAATGAGAAAAAGATCATAAAACCCAAATAGATAGGTACGTAGTTACGTACTAAAATGTACAATGAAACAAACAGTACACAACGCAGCTCCTTGATAACCTAGTGTAGTCCACATGACAGCTGCTATTTGCCTAATAATTAAAACACCATACAACAATACAAAGGCAAATATCTTTGCCATACCAGAAGCCTGAAAAAATCAGGTGAAAAATTGGCCCCATTTTACTACCAGTAATTCATCAAGTAAAAACACAGGACAGTGTCGTTATTGGGCACTGGCTTGCGTTTAAATAGAGCGATATAACACTAACACATGAATTAAAAAATTGAAGTCCAGTCATTTGTAGAAGATGATTGACGATGAAAGACTACAGATAATGCAGTCGAGTAAAAGATATCAAAACTGATAAACAGTATCGTAGAAATCCAATTAATCAAACAACTGCAATGAAAATTAATTGGATAATCTAGATAACAATCTGTCGTAGGTGAACCGATAATCAATTCGATAAAAAAGGCACTTGGGTCAAGCCTGTGTTATGACAAACGACGAGAGAAATGTTGAGCGTCTTCACTGCGGCGGCAGGGCCTCGATGTAGCGAATGCAGGCGAGGACGTCTTCGTTGTCCTTGCTGAAGTCTTCGAGCCTGAAACCGCAACTGGATTATAGGATCGTGATGACTAGCGGCCTAGTCCGTGGCATGAAGGGCAGGCAAATCTGGCTTGGCAAGGGCAGAAAGAAGTCTTGAAAAGATTTGAAAATTCTACAGTGCAAATAACAGAAAATTAGCAAGCACATGCATTTTCAAACAGAACCTGCAAAGTATAGACGTTGCTTACACCTAGAAACTCATTCAAGATTGTTTTAGTACCTATGGAAAAACCAACCTACACAGTATGCTATCAATGAACAATTATGGGCAGGCCAGTGAATAGGTACGGCCCACAAGTTCCCCTTTTGAACTGCAACATTTTAAAGAGTGAGATTCTGTCAGGGAAAAATAAGTATTATTTCTTACCTACCAAATTCAAATTTAGTACATATCACTAGCCAAGAAAGCAGTCGCCGGCCTGTCCTGCTCATCACGAAATATCAAATAAGCCGATCCCTACTCGATTGCCCCCCCCCCCCCCCCACTCCTACTTTTGTAAAGGCCCACCTGAAACCAACATAGCCATTAACATAACATTAACTTACCAATAAGCGTAAATTTGCCACATGGATTTCCATTAGACTAGCTACAAGAATAACAAGAACTCAACGTAACATAGCGTAGACATAGCGAAGACACCGCGTGAAGTGTAAACATGAAGTTTGACTAGGCCAAACTTGTTGTGTATGGTAAAACTTAGTGGAGAACCAGTCAGGTTTATTTGGTCAACTTGTTGCATGATTTCCTCACACATTTAAGAACAAGTTAGGTTAAGCATTGTTGATTTTGTCACGACCTGTTTAGCTTGCCATAAGGAATCAAAGTTGTCATGAGAGGAAATGGTTACTGGTTTAAGCAGTTACCAGTATGCAATTGATGGAAGGGAGGCGAAGCTGGCAAAATGTGCACCCGAACCGGGTGCACGTTTAGCGTTTACCCGTTTACCAAGCACGTCCGTTTACCCGTCCCATGTACGGGTCGCTCGGCCTCTCGTCTCCCTGGAGATTCCCCTTGTCGCACCCGGCGAAGCAGGGAGAATGTGTGTGACCGAATAGCTCAGTCGGTAGAGCACCTGCCCGGCAAGCAGGAGGTCCCGGGTTCGTATCCCGGTTCGGGTGCACATTTTTCCAGCTTCGCCTCCCTTCCAAAGTTGTCATTATAGACAGATAACGTAACGTAAGGATTATGTTTACACTCTCATTACATTATGTTAACAACTACGTTGATTTGCGCCATCACGACCAAACCCACCTGGCCAGCATCGCGCGCAACTCGTGCTGCGCGAAGCGGTGCCTGCGCAGGGCGTGCATGATCCACGCGGCGAGCGCCTTGAAGCACTGACGCCGCGCGGCGTTGTGCGGCTCGTTGTCCCACACGGGCGTGGCGCGAACGTGGTCCCACGCCGACACCGCGAACTGCGCCACCGCCCACGGACACTGCGCCTTCACCAGCGCTCGGCCTGCGACGGGCAACGCTCGGTCAGACGCGTTTCTAGGACTCGTGGCGGCATCGATTCGGTCTCGGTCTCGCGATTTGGTCTCGGTCTTGCGTACTTGGTCTCGGTGACTTTATTTGTTTCACATTCGTGCAGATAACTTCTGTTACCTGACATAATCACGGTACTGACCGCCATTTGATAACAGGCAAGTCACCGAGACCCAAGTCTGCGAGACTGCATCGTCCAAGTCTAGCGTACTCGCTCTGCCATGCGGTCTTGGTCTCCTATTCGTACAGATAACTTCTGCTACCTGACATAATTACGGTACCGACCGCCATTTTGATAACAGGCAAGTCAACGAGACCAAGTCTGCGAGACTGCATCGTCCAAGTCTCGCGTACTCGCTCTGCCATGCGGTCTTGGTCTCCTATTCGTACAGATAACTTCAGCTACCTGACATAATCACGGTACTGACCGCCATTTGATAACAGGCAAGTCACCGAGACCCAAGTCTGCGAGACTGCATCGTCCAAGTCTAGCGTACTCGCTCTGCCATGCGGTCTTGGTCTCCTATTCGAGCAGATAACTTCAGCTACCTGACATAATCACGGTACCGACCGCCATTTGATGACAGGCAAGTCACCGAGACCCAAGTCTGCGAGACTGCATCGTCCAAGTCTCGCGTACTCGCTCTGCTATGCGGTCTTGGTCTCGGTGGTTTTGCAATTCGGACACGACTTGCGACGTCGTTTGTCAAGAACGAGTTCGCGAGACCGCATGAAACAGCCAATTCAGACGTGTTTCTAAGACTCGTGTCTGCTCGTCCGGGCTTGTTTCAACTCGGTCAGTTCAGGAATAGCGCTTGAAATGCCCCATTTAAACAACTTCTTACATCTCGACACGAGCTGTGCTCATACGAAATGTTTCTGGCATTTTAAAACCCATCAGGCAAAAACAGATTTTAAGTTAGTACACCAGCATGTTTCAGGGCTTATCTAGTAAGTTAAAAATTAAAAAAGCTTTTCACAACTTTGATATTGTGAATTGATTGCTGTAAGGAGTAACTCCCAAAAGTTTGGAGTGAATCACAGGTAAGGGAAGGTGATTACAGGCAGAAAATGAATCCCAATGCCCTAGAGCAGCGGTCGCCAACCTTTTCATTCATGCTTGCAGGCCACTTCCTCTCACTTGTCTATCTCGCGGCCGATGCCAGGTTGTAGGAAAGATTGCGAGGTCTTATGGACTTTGAATGAAAATCACCCTCAATTTTTTAAACCTTTGCATCAATGGAGATACCCATCAAAACTTTGTGAAATTTTAACACGTAATATAAATAATAGTGATTTATGTGTAGTTTAAATTTCATTAAAATATTACTAACAGGAGCTTGTTGACAGGCCTCCAAACTCGGCTAAAACCTGCCTTACTCCTGTGCTATTCGTATTCGCTTCCCACAGTCTACCCGTCCAGCAAGTCAGACCGAAGCGCCGTGACGTCAGAGGGGCAGACCATCAGGAGTTGTATATTAGGGAAACATAAAAGGCCAACGAGCTCCCGCGTGCCGTACCCGACTCGAGCAGCGAGCGCTTGAGCGCCGAGAGATGCGTTGCGGCTCGGGCGTACGCGGGCGAATCGGTGCGAGACGTGAGACGAGAGGCGGGCAGCGACTTGAACACGTTCCGCGTCAGCTCGGCGAGTCGAGAGATCGCGGGGCCCACGTCGGGCGCAGGCAACGAGTCCAGCAGGACCTGGTGTCGGAAATCACACGGTCACACCCTCGGGCCATCCCTCGACCAGCACAAATACGGTGATGACTTGTGCGTACAGTCGTGTTAGCCTAAGATTACCACAGCCTAGTGGACTATGCAGTAAAGTATCATTTGACTCTTTTACTATTTGTAACAAGTAAAATGGTTCTCTTTTTAATCTTATTTAAATTACGAAAGCTCGTAATTGGCTATTCATTTTATTATTATGTACACAAATTAGCCTCCCAAAAGTGTTGTCCATTCCGGGATTTGAACCCGGGTCCCCAACTTTCGCGGCTGGTGCTCTAACCGCTGAGCTAAATGGCCATTAAATTTGGGAGAAGTAATTTGCATACAGGGTGAGAATTGAATGTCCCCATGGGGGTATGGTCCAGAGTCTACGAATACTCATAGTGGCTCTGGTACCGCGTGATGCTATACTGCAACCACATTTTACATTCAACCTCGAGTAACTCCAATTTAACGTTGGATGCGTTGAATTCTCTTTTTAATCTTATTTAAATTACGAAAGCTCGTAATTGGCTATTCATTTTATTATTATGTACACAAATTAGCCTCCCAAAAGTGTTGTCCATTCCGGGATTTGAACCCGGGTCCCCAACTTTCGCGGCTGGTGCTCTAACCGCTGAGCTAAATGGCCATTAAATTTGGGAGAAGTAATTTGCATACAGGGTGAGAATTGAATGTCCCCATGGGGGTATGGTCCAGAGTCTACGAATACTCATAGTGGCACCAGCCGCGAAAGTTGGGGACCCGGGTTCAAATCCCGGAATGGACAACACTTTTGGGAGGCTAATTTGTGTACATAATAATAAAAAGTAAAATGGTTAATAATTGTAATGATAAATAAAGTTTTTCATTGTAATGACAAAAACTTTTAACATTTGATTCTATGGTACATGGTACTCTATGATATGAGATCTCCCAAAAGTGGCAAACTCACATTTATTCTAGTGTATGGACAATGTCTGACCACATAAACTGAAAATGTTTGGTTTCTATCAGATATTTTTGTCTTGCAACCTGTCAACATTGCATTAGGTAGGTACCATAAAGGTTGCAGCCAGATATTTCCACCAACAACAGTTTATTTTCCCTAATGGGCATCGTTCCCATCCCACGAATTAAACCAGCATTTGGAATTGTGGTAACCGAGCATAACACAGGTAGTGAGTATAGCAAGTTAAGAGCAGACAATCTATTGCCTGACAGCTGGCAAACAAGACTAGAAACAAGCCCACTATCTTGCAACTACAGTTGACGATCCGTCCAAGTTTCATGAGCTCCTGGTCCTGCCATGTTATGCCAGACATGTACCTCGGCCTGCTGTCCGTTGGCGGCCAGCATCTGTGTCACGACGCCGACGACTTGTTCGTGCGAAAGGCCAAGCAGGGCATCTCGTAGCGAGCCTTGGTAGAGCTTGCCAGCATCCACGCGGGCTCGTTTCGGACTCTTGGCGGGCGATGCCAGTACAGAAGCGTCCAGGATCAATCGCTTTCTCGGCGTGCCACGCGGAGCAGGGACATCCTGCACAGAACACAAGTTACCTTTGTTGCAGGCAGTGCTAAACTTGTAAAAACATGCTAGATAGTGCAGATAATACGTCTCTTTCGAATACTAGGTAGTAGGTAGGTAGTATCGCCCAAGTATTCACGCAGAAAATATTTAAGATGCCAGTACGCTTTTATGACAAGATTCCACAAATTAGCAAATTAGTGACAGGATTTTTACGCAAACATGGCATACCTTTCGAGGGGTTCGTGGTGCCTTGGGGTTCGGGGAAAATACCACAGGCCCCCTGCGGCCCCGCTGCATGATTATCAGCTCGTCAGGGGAGGCTGCCGGGGTCAGAGGCAGAGAGTAGCCCGGTGACTGGACCGTCGTCTCGTTTACGCTGAGCTGTCCCAGGCGAGACGGGATCTCAGCCAGAGCAGAGCGCGTACGGCGCCCCTCGTTGGGCGGCGTTTCCATCCCCAAAACTCAAAAGTATGACAACGCGGTCACAATGAGGTCCCAATGAGGTCACAGAGTCAATCGGCAAAAGTACGACCTCCAGACGAGTGATAGTGGCCAGTGGAGGCGTTGGAGCAGGGCGGTCTGGGTCGGCAGGGGCGACTTTCGGAGTTTTTGAGGTCGGCGTCGATGAGGTGTCCGAAGGCGGTAAGCGGCAAAGCGAACAGCTGGCGCCTTTTTGGCGCGAGATCGATGAATGCAGCGACGTCGTGGCATAAGATCGAACTATTCCGGCGGGAAAATATGTCAGTTCAAATGACAATCAAATTTAAAAAATGAATTGAATGATCAGAATTGCATTGAGAATGAACAATATCGCAATTGAATACCCACTTCCCTAGCCTACAACATAAGAAGATTAGAATGCCATTTTGGAATGCTGGCACATCATAATACTGTTTTTCTAACTCTACTGATGCTTAATTTATAGAGTTCTCTCTAGTCTCCCATGCTACATGCGTCGAATCAAACATGGTCATACGGTGATACCCCAATAACTAGTGACTATTTTTCTTGCCTAGTCATACCTTCATTTCATGTATAAGATCATACAAAATGTATTAGAACCCATGTGACTGACGCGTCTCAGGCCGTATGTGCAGGCTGTGTTCTGTCGATGATTACCATGCCAGCCACACTCGCTTTTGCAGTCACGAGCATAGAAAACAGTCCTACTTTCTGTGACAACCATTTTACCTCCCCCCCCCCTCTTCTCCCCTGTTCGCGGCCTAATTTTTGTGGTTGGACCATATCTGTTATCTGACCATTTTTCAAACGCACGCCCATGCTGTAGGTAATCTATTTATATTTTACACCTATACCACGTCTCAGGTTTGGAAGCTGTAAAGCCTAGGGGCATATTGGTTTCCTAGCACTTTCCACTTTGAGACTTACTTCTCCATGTCTATCCTCCTCAGTGGTGTAGTCGAGGGTATACATAGTTATACGCTGTATACCCAAAAAACTTTTTGACACCAAGCGTATACCCAAAAAAGAATATAGAGTATACGCTCAATACATACATAATATTTGCAAAACTTTGAAATGTGTTTTTCAAAGACTCTCGTCAAAACGTGCAATGTAAAAACGTAAAAAGCAAAGTTTATTCCGAAATGTGGGTAATCCGTAGTAGTTGTGGGTCGTGTTATCTTGGTCGTAGTTCTGGTAAGCTCAGAACACCACGCTGCCTCTGTGGAACCGCGCCGCCTGCCATGCCACGTCTAACACAACCTGGCTGCAATAATGTACTTCCCTACAGAAGTCAACTTATATTCGACGTATTTTAAAATTGTAAGTATTTGCTTGCCAAACGAAGAGTGGAGTTTGGATAAATATCAAGCCTTCTGGACTGAAAACTTACAAATTAAAAACCCACTTACTCCCCCCCCCCCCCGGTATACCACTGCTAGTCTGGTCGCCCATCTTATGCCCAAAAAAAAATTTACGACTATACCACTGATCCTACTATTCCATTGACTGAACAGGGGTAAAGGGATTGGGGTTTGGAATACCCTATAAAATATAAAAATGAATTTTCTTAGCAAAATAAAATCCCGATTGATTGCACAGTACGTACCTACAGATTTCAATGTTTCATAAATCATAACCTGTGAACCACCATAGTGTAAGATGCACAAACTCTTTATTTACTTATCTGCAACACCAGCTTACAGTAATTAATAGTAAAACAAGTAACAACTCTTGTTAATGTTGTGATTAAAATAATAATCGACTTTTAAAGACTAACCAATTTGATGTATCATCATTCATCAGTATCGAGCAGTTAAGTTTTTAGCTTTGGCTTTATAAGTTAAGACATGGTTGGCAATACAAACGTTGAGACTGCATACATTGGACACTTTCTACTAATAATAATTGGCATGTGTGCATGTACCAAATGATAGGGCTAATAAACTACAATTTGCTCCAAATGGCTTGCCAAATAATAGGCTCACCTTGCTTTAAGATTATTAATTTGTCATACTTTGCTACTTATGATCTAATATTCAATGCCATAAAAATAGATATTCACAAACCAAACCAATTAGGCACCAAAACATGCCCAGTCCTCACAACTGTGATTTCGGTTGGCCTGCATCACTGGACTGATGCTTCCCAATAACATGAAACTTTTTTTTGGCATAGCGATTTTTCTTCCCTTCAAGGTTTCAATCATCAGTTAACAATAACTGGCAAAGCAAGCCTGAAAGAAAGTAGTGCTAAAAACAAAGTGTTTTATGTTTTAGGTCACTGTCCCTTTGTCAGGCAATTGCCCAGATTTGAAAACATTGTTTAACCACATTCAGACATATCTATCGACATTTTCAAACATACAATTCGATCTTCTTGTTTACCAACTAATTTCTATCTCATAGTTATGGGTGCTGATCTTCATTGTTTTGTTCTACTCTTGTTTTTACCGCAAAAAAAAGCTAGTACAATAATTGTACTGAAAATAGCCAACTGCGACATCCTTAAGTACCTACGCTAACCAATTCGAAAAATATCCAATTCGAAAATATTGGACAGTAACTAATCACAAACAAGAGCTCTTGCTGCCACAAATAGTTGTATCACATTCCAGTAAAAGTATAACTTCTAAGTGGCTAAAAAAATTTTGCCGTTTTTTTGTATATCCCTGCATCAGTCGGTAAATCCGGTTCAAGCATTGTCAGGTGGAATTTGACTAAGCACAAATATGCTTGCGCAGCACATGCCACTCTTGTGTAAAAGGTCATGTCAAAACACAAGGTAGGTACCAAAGATACTATTAATAGGTACAATTGCTAATTTGAGGTTTAACTTTACACTTTAAAAATTAAAGTATCTTAACTAATTAGTATTAATAACTTATAAGTAATAACTATTCATTCTCAGTTTCAAATGCATTGCAACACTCAGGAATCTAATTTATCAATGTGATCAAATAAAAACTTCCCAGGAGTCACGCTCCAAAACTTCTTTATGAAAGTACCTACCTACCAACTGTTCCTGTTGAACAAAAATATTTTAATTTATAAATTATAAAGTTTGAAGTTATGAACTTATGAAGTGGTTCTCATGAGGAGGCTTTTGGCTGATCTTCATTATGTCAAAATGCATAGGTAGGTACTATCAATAATTAAAGGTTTAAATTAAACTTGAAAGTTGAAACATTAAAGTAAACTCAACTATTAACTATTAACATTAAAATAACTATTACTTCCAATAACTATTACTTCTAGTCTAAGTTTTGAATGCATATCACCAACACACCTAATGTACATGAAATATGAATCAATTTGATAGAATAAAAAAAAGTTCCCAGCATTTGTTCTCCAAAACTTCTTTATGAAAGACGAAAGTGCTGCCCTTGTTAATAAAATGTTTTAAGAGCGTTCAATGAGCTCCGAAGTCGAGCCGTTTCCTTCACCTCGTAAGGTATACACTTTCCAGGCCAAACCTTTCGTCGGATCGCGACGAAACCTATATTTTCGGAATCTTCACACTTCGGACAACCAATTGAACCATTTTCATTTCGCAAGATTCACTCGTCAATTACTTCCAAGAGTTTTAAAATAACCATGTTTATCCGGTATATTGAAAGATGTACTTAAGGATAAATTCCAGCTAAGAATTTACCTCTTACCGTATACACTTTCCAGGCCACACCCGTTATCTGATCGCAACGAAACAAATATCTACGGAATCCTCACACTTTGGACAACCAATTGAATATTTCAGAACCTCGAAATATCTCTTGGAAATCCATAAAAAGTTGAATTCAATTAACCTCAACAACCATCAATGAATGGCCTTAATTTCTAAGTCTAATGTATGAAGTCGTTCTCACAATGAAGGCTTTAGGCAATTTTTTCGGATCATAAAATGCATCATTCTTGCAACAGATTGGGTTCTCAAAACCCGTCCCGCAACTTTGTTTGGAACATTTGTAGTTTGAGGCATTTCCTTCATTAATTGCAACAGTTTGGCAACATAGTATATCTTATCAAGTTATCAATTATCATGGAACATTAACATTTTGAACATTTGGCAATACATTATTACAAGCTTACCCAGTTTAGAAGGAAACATCGCATTACTTTAGTGAAATACAATACCACTGCTTTTTGGTGCTTTGGTATGCACATATTAATTATTAATGAATAATTAACAAACCGAGTATGTCATTACTTCAGCCGTAGAAAGCTTGGTACTACCCAGCATAGAAGGATACACAGCGTGACTTACGTAAAATTTCAATAACTGCTTTTTGCCGCTTTGGTAGATATGCATATTAGGAAATTAATGCAAAAAATATCTAATTAATTGTACATAGATCGAACGTCTCAACCACACATATTTTTTACCTCTGGTATGGCATCTAAACTATTTAACCTGTCATAGTCTGTTTGCTAGTCACTTAATACTAATTACACCAGTAAATTCCCCATTTTGGCTCTTTTACATTTTTAGCGGTCATCAAAAATGATAGGCTCACCTGAAAACAGGCTTTCAAATTAAATTAATTAATTAACCCGTAGGTTAATCTGAAGGAAACATTTGGTCAGACATTTTCATCTTGCCATCGTAAACAAAAAAACTTTTGACTATTTGGCAGGCCCCTAAAGTAGTGCATAACATTCAAGGCAACAAATTAACATCCTCACCTGTGTTTCTAGTCTACCTTATATTTCCATTCGGTGAAAACACAGATCAGGACCGACTTAACGTTTCAAGCGCTAGCGTTATCGGAGTTGTTTCCGTGTCCCTGCCGGCTTCCAACGTTGCTCTCCAGGCAGGCAAACGAGCGGATCGACACAGGTCATAAGTCTACGTTGTTCAGGTCGGCGCCATTGCCGGTCGGGAGGTCGGAGGTCATGAACCGGCCAATCGGCTGCACCTCGGCCTGCGGAGAGAGTGGCTGTCAACAGGTGGCACGGTGTGGATGGAGAGGTAGGGGACTGCGGAGAGAGCGGCTGTCAACAGGTGGCACGGTGTGGTAGAGGACTGTGGAGAAATGCACTGCTTTACGTGCCGTACCTTTTTCCATACCCCTCAACTGCTACGCCCGCATATCCAGTGAAAATGGGCTGCTCACGTGGAAACGCATTTTGACATGTTCTGACGCTACACCACACATTCGAATTTTTCCTGCCTCTTAGAAATGAGCTACATACTACATAGCATAGCATAGCCTATATGAGCTTTGTTTGTTTGTCCAGTTTAAAAAAAGATTCAATCTAATTTGAGTAACTACAAACTAGACTTTGGTTTTTGTTGTGAGGTATCAAAAAGCAGAAATGTAGTGATACTTGGTGGACAAACAAGCAGCTCTGCAGAGCTTTTGCAGCCATTCAAATGATTATTCATTTTAATATTTTGTATTTCCCTGCACACACAAAAAATGAAAGGACATTTTTTTGAGCAGGCAGCCGAGCGTGATTAACTATTTTTCTCAAGTCGAATCACAAGTCACGACACACCAAAAAAAGGAAAAAGAATCGGAGCATGAAAATTACCATTGCCAAATCTTTCCAAACATTGCACAAATAACCAGAGGGAGCTGTCACGTAACTTTGTGATTTCAAAATCATTTGTTTTCAATTTCACTGACCATGGTTTAACATGGGGGCAGCGGTTTGAAATCGAGTGATTTCGAGCTATTTTGAAGGAAAAAAACTAAAAAGTTATGAGAAGAAATAGGAGTTACAAGTAACTCTACAAGTAGAGTTACAAGTATTAGAAGAAACAAGAGTTAAAAGAGTTAGAGTTACAAGTCACAAGATCGAAATTGAATAGGTCCCGGCTCTTAAGTTCGAAGCATGCATGGATTCTCCAAAGCGCAAGCAAATCAGATAGAGATCAGATACCTTTCGCTGCTTGAGACTGCGCATCTCCGCGCTCAGCTTCTCCAGGATGGCGAAGTTGGGGGAGTTGACCGACGCCTTGCTCTGCAGCAGCGTGATCTCCTGCTCGTCCTGCTTCTTCTCCTTGACGTTCTTCACCGACCGGTTGCCGTAGAGACGCAGCAGCGAGCCCCAGCTCGTGATGTGCGGATGCAGCAACTGCAGGATCGCCTGCCAACGGAAACAAACGTGTCAAGTTCCCGAACAATAAGTTATTTAGATCCAAAAGTGACATGGGATTTCATTGATTTGTGTCATTTTCCTAGGTAGCATGTAACACTTCTATTATAATTTCTTATAATTCTAGGTACGGGGCACGGTTCTAGCGTGGGTATGTACAGCTAGCTCGGATTACAGACTCTTCTGCTTGTCCTATCTTCTTTAGAACTACATAGTTTTCAAAAAAGCTATTTTGATTTTTGATTGGTAATTCAAATGTGATATAGTTTGTCTTGTAGTTTGGATTTAATTATTTAGGAAGCCGATGCCTACTATGGCAGGATCATTAGAATTTTGGATCCAGAGGTTAAACAACAGTTTGATGTCAATGTCAAGCAAGCTATGAGCTATCATCACCCTTGAGGAAGGTACTAGTTTATGTTGCGAAGCGTCGGGAAATCAGTGAGGCCTTTATTTAGCATTTAAAACTCAGATTCAAACAGTTTTTTTTTAAAGCTACATGGAATCTTCCGTGATGGTCTTTTGCCCAAATGTTCCCTGACAATAACTGGCAACTGCAGGTCAAATTCCAGACCGGATACAGCCGTGGTATTTCGAAGCTACTTCCACCGGACCAGCCGCTGTAGTTCCCTTTCTCGGCTACCTGCGAGGCTCGCTGCTTGCCGTCTCGCTTGTTCTTGCAGACGACCTTGGCCGAGTGGCGCCCCACCTCCATGGTGAACTCGTTCTTCTGGTGCCGCAGCGAGTTGACGTCGTACTTGATGTGCATCTCGCCGAGCCCGAAGTTCCTGCCGCCAGACACCGCAAACCGTAACAACACTCGCTTGCCAAGAACCTAGCATCAGTCTTTGGGTATACGAGGGTAAATGGAGGATAGGTACTCACCTTCTCCCAATTTTAGCGTACCTTCATTTACTAGAAATATGCTAGTCAGCAAGCTTTACAATCATTACTTATTAGTTATTAGTATTACCAATTTGCTAGTTTCCAGTTTCTTACGGAGAACGGAGTTCTAACAACGTCATGTTGCTCTGTTGGCAGTTTTGGTTTTGCTAAAGGTGTACCTACCTATACATTTATCACATAGTTTGCATGGCAAACCGTTTTTTCCCTGTTCAGATACACAATAATAGGACAATAAATATCCCCTACTGCTGCTGAATTACTAACAAATATGGTAAGAAAATGATCATCACTCAGCCACCAAAAGGGCATCACTGCTTTAAAGAAGTGCAACAGTATGGTTGTATTGTAACTTTGTACATTTAACCTGCAACTTGTAATTCTATAATAGCAAGTGACTCCTGTAATGTTTCTAAGCCTATAATAAATTTAATACAATACAAAAAATACAAAAAAATCTCCATCAAACAATCGTGCTCAGAGTCATTTCCTTCATACCGAATTCAATCAATAGATTGAAATCATGATTTCCAATTTCAGCCAAAAAGTAACTATTATGGATGTATTTTTTACATTTAGATGTCCGACAAACCTTTGCAGACACGTTAGCAGGATGACGTACGGCGCAGGCTCTGTCGTTTTGGCGCAAAGCTCGGCCACTCGAGGGTCTTTGATTTTGATCTCGTCGAAGAACTGAAACGAGAATGTTGAGCATTGGTTGGGAGGATGATGCTGAATCTAGCAGTATGATGATGCACTGAAGAGTCACTGTGATTTATGTAACCCTGCTTTTGTCGTTCTTGGTTTGAAAGTTTAAAATATTTTATTGTCAACAATACAGGGTTCACTTTTCTCAATCAGAACCAGTAACATTACCTAACATGAAAGTTAGGTAATCGCTGTGCAGGTGAGAAGAGGAATCTCCATGTTACTTGACCACTTTTACAATGATTTTATAAATACCTATCATAGGGAAAAGTAAATGACTATTTTACAAATACTTACTAGGCATTGCTGGAAACCAGCCTAGCGATTTTGTAACTATTACGTTATGCCGTAATCAGTTCTGATGGATAAAATCCCTCTTTTAGTCCATGTTAATTTTTTTAACTTTGTAACCGAGTACGGCGATATTCAGAGTTACTTAATCGCAGTGCTGATGGTTTAAGTGGTCTAGAAGACTAGTTAATAGTTACTCTACTATATTCTAAAGCATATGGAACAATGTTTCGTTCACCTTCAATGCATAGAACTCGAGGTTGAATTCAATGCACTGAACTGTCTAAACCATTGAATTCAATGAATCATCAAACTTAAACTTGGACTCGTGCTGTTTCTTGTTAAGGACGTGTTCTAAATATTGTTCAAGTTTCCTTTCAAGAGAAGTAAGGGTGCGCCACAGCCTTCTAGAAACAACGCTTTTGGAAGGCTGTGCCACCGCTTTGAAATAATTTCAAATATTGAACGAGCAATCAAGTTTTGACTCAATGTATTGTTCTCAACCTTCCGCTCAAAGGATTGAACGTAACATTGAGCCATGTAAACCTAGCCTTACCCCTTCCAATCAGATACATTTTCCGTAACTTCTATCTCGTCGAAACGATGCCGCCCTTCAGCGTCCGATCCAAAACGCCTCGCTAGTGTCTTACCGACAAGTCCGTGTCCTGCCCCTTGCTGGTTCCCCTCGCGCCCACCCGGCTGTCCTCCTTGATCTTGTCTCGCATCTCGGGGATGAGGATCTCCAGCGTGGCCTTGGCCGCGTCCGACTTGGCCTGCTTCTTGCTGGTGCCGTAGCCGACGCCGTACTGCATCACGTTGATCGTCACAGTCGCCGAATACGGGGTGGCCGCGTTCTCTGCGACGGCAACACAATCACTCACACTTCCGTCGCTCGACAGGTGGCTGGACCCACGTTGTGGCACGGAGGGTCATTAGATTCTTGGAAGCCCAGGACTAAAAACATGACGTTCATTTGTTCACCCTGTCGTTGTCAGTCGAGCTCGATATGTTACGAAACGTCGGGAATGGGAAATCAGCGAGACTATTATTTAGCATTCAAAATCCAGTTTGGAATAGCTTTTTTCAAAACTAGTGCTAAAATGAGGTCAAGTAGACACGATTCTCAAGCCCCATTTACATGGGGGCATTTTTGACGAAATACTGCCACAAAAGTATTGTGCCGTCGAAATAGCACAGCTCTAATTATTTTTGTATTGACAGTTTATCACTATTTTATGGTATTCTTAGGTAAAGGTACATAATATTTAAATTATAAATATGATACATGATATAAATACAATATAATAATGCACCAATATAATCATGTGAAATATAACCAAGTTATTTAGACGGCATAAAATGCTGTGGCAGACTTTGTCAAAAATGCCCATGAAAATGGAGCATAAGAAATGTAACCTGGTAAAAACAAGCCCACGAAGCAAGTGGCTGTAGGTCCGTGGGGATAGGACAGCAGTACAACTCACCTAGTTCCTTGAACTGGTACGACGGCTGTTTCTTGAGCGCGTGCTGTACGTACTCGTGGAGAATGCAGACGTAGCTCTTGCCGTTGGGGTTCATGATCCACTCCTTGTTCGCGCGGTTGCTGCCGTTCGCGGTGCCGTTGTTGCCCTCTGGGGAAAACAAAGTCGTGAACCTTCTTGACGCCAGTTGTCTTGTTTGTGATGTTACTAAATTTTCCATTTTCTTCTGGAGATTGGAATTGGTGTACTAGGTAGGCAACTATTTAATTTTTGTTTCTCTTCAAATACACAGGTTAACATCTGAACCTATGGCAAATATACAGCTTTGCCATTATTATTTATTATTAACAGACCATTTTCACAACCCTTCTCCAAAAAATTGCCAGCAAAAACCGTATGCCCTTCTTTATTCCAGCACTAAAAGACTCGTTGGCACCAGAGTCAAAAGGTCTAAACATTAGATCAGTATCAGAAAAGTATCACGGGGATGATCAGATATTTTAGTTATTTATTTTGTAGAACAGCATTTGCATTTTGCGGCATTTCGTCTTCGTAATGCTATGTCAGCTGTCCATATTGTCACTACCACCTTCGAGAGTAGAAACTTGAAAATATGTAGTTCTGAATTTTTCGTGCCTTTTTTTTACACAACATCAGTGATCAGACATAATCATCATAGTTTAGTACATGCATTTTACATGCAATACAACACTGCGTGCAATTGTGCAAAAATTATGATGACGCTAAAGTCATTCCTAGCCAGAGAAGCAGATATTGCTAACAAACAGGCTGTTTGGGCATCACTTTGAATGGGAATTGAATGGGAACGATTTGATTGGGAATGGGAATAACCACCGAAGCCTTGGCCATTTTGCATCATGCTGGGAGAAAACACTAGACTTCTCTGGCTAGGACCTTAAGACTTGAAAATTGAAATTGGTTGAAAATATAAAGCCAACTTTTTATTTATGGTACTTTGGGACTCCTGGCATTTGAAAATTTTTATTCAGTCCTTGCACTCAGATGGGAAAGAAAATCAAATTCGTTTCCTTCGATAGAAAGCAGACATTCCTGGCTAAACGAGATCCCCCAACCCGGCTAGAAGGCCCTAGAGGCGGAGGCATACCACAGTTTTGCACGGGGAATTTGATGAGCTTGGTGCCCTCGGGGAGCGTCGGCCGCTGCAGCTGTCGCTGGTGCTTGCGGTTCTTCGTGTGGTTTCTTCTGTCGGACCAAGATCTGCCCGAAACGAACGTCAGGATGAGAATTCCATTCCCTGGGCTGGGATCATTGCTGGCCGGGATATGCGACTAGCTCAGCGCTCAAGTAGGACAAACCCAAGCCTTGCCAGCTGCCATCACGATGTCAGGTCAACTCTTTGACCAAGATTATTTTGGTATTGATATTTGAAAGCTGATATATATATACTAGTCCTGGTCCAGGTCTTGGTCTTTGGAATTTGAAAATAACTGGTCTTGGTCTACGGGTCTCTTTTAATTTAAATATTCAATTTCCTATCCTGGTATTAGTATTTGGCATTTCTTAAGTAGGTACCTTCTATGCTACATCCCCTGATTCTGTTCCCGTAATGGATCTCGGATTTTGTCCACGGGGTTTTATTGGATTCGGTACATGCACAACAGATGTGTGTGGTGTGTGCAGTTCGTTAGTTGCCTATAGGCATTCCGACAATAGTGAAGGACGCACAAACACCGACTAATTTACCCACTATTGCCATGTGGCGC
Organism: Nemoura dubitans; assembly: GCA_921293005.1. NCBI lineage: Eukaryota > Metazoa > Arthropoda > Insecta > Plecoptera > Nemouridae > Nemoura > Nemoura dubitans. Next base: position 44,541,069 of record OV121076.1, read on the forward strand.
TATAGTCTAGCGGCATCAGTCAGGAATTTATTCAAATTTCAGGTAAATAAAATTTTAAAAAATATAAAAATAAATAAATATGATTGCAATAAACTTTGGAAAAAGATTTCTTTTGGGTCACTTGGAAACATTTTCTTTCTCAGCCCGATAAAAGTTCGGGTCTCGGTCTCGGTCTCGGTTTCGGTTTCGGTCTCAACTCTCAACTACGGGTCTCAGGTACCGGTCTCAAGAACAAACAGAAATGGATCTTGATCCCGGTCTTGGTCATCAGAAATAAGAGGTTTTCACGGGTCTCGGTATTGGTCCCGGTTTCAGTCCCTGATTACAAGAACACCTTTCAACAGGGACAAATTTCAACTGGGACAACCTTTCAAAATTAAGGACATCCGATCTTGCATCTAGTTAGGTAGGTACCATGTTATTATTGAACCCGATGAAACAAAATAAAAATACATAAAGAAATCGCCAGAGAGCGCCTGCGAAATTGTCGCCACACTCACTTGAACCGCAGCACCTTGACCACCTTGAAGTTGAACCGCTTGCGACAGTAGTCCTGCACCTGCGCCGAAGTCAGCGACTGGCTCTCCTTGTTTTCCTGCGCCGTCTCGATCTTCGCGCTGGGCATCGGCGGCGCAACCTCCAGGCCTGCGCAGGACACGCTGTTATCGGCGTCGGCCGTTTGTGTTTGGGACAAGAATGTTGCTGATGACCAGGATAGCAATTTAGCAGGCATTCCACAAAGCTGATATTAGTAGGTATTAGGGGTGTGCGAGTGTTCGAAAAGGACGAATTATTTTGGAATTATTTGTATTCGAATATCGAATAGGTAGTGATTTTTAAACTATTCGAATTCGTATTCGAAATCGAAATTTTATTATTCGAAAAACGAATAATTCGAAAAACTCGAATAGTTTGAATATTTGGCACCTCTGATAAGCACTTTGCTGCAAAAATTCACATTTAAGGTAAATTATTCGAACTTTAGCGAATTATTCGAGCCAAACGAATTATTCGATTCGCTTCGATATTCGACTTATTAAAAATCTTTTTATTCGATATTCGATTCGACTTCGAATTATGATTTTTAAACTATTCGATATTTGATTCGAACCAAGAAAACCACTATTCGCACACCCCTAGGAGGTATACATTCAGGCTACTAAAAACCTAGATGATCTGAACCGTAGTTGCACGAGAAATACCTCAGACCGGCCAGACTCACCCTTGGCCAGTGCCGCCGCAGCCTCCTCCAGGATCCGCTCCTGTTCCTGCTTCTCCTGCTGCTCCTGCTCCAGAGCGCGCTGGTACTGCAGGCACGGGATCCCGCTCAGCGGCACCTCGTGTTTCTGGACCGGGAACAACACGCCGGCGTCAGGCAAACCAACACAAACACAGCCAGGGGCGCCGACTACGTGGGTGCCCGAGTGCTTGAGCAACCCTCGGGAAATTTTTGATTATTCTCAGATCTTTCGATACGAGATTTTTTTCTGTAACTCATCAATAGCTATCAACACTCCAGCACAAGCATTCCAATTTCCAACTAGCTAGTGTGAAAATACTTTTTATTTCTCCAATATTATTCCGATTTTGGTAATAGTTTTCTGTTCTGAGAATGAAATGTCAACTTGCCCAAGTTATATATCCTGCCTCCTTCTGACATGTGTTTCCACTTGTATACCATTCCTTGTCGGGCAAAGACAGACCACCCCCCATGGACATAGCTGAGACTTGACCCAACACATGGGCCGTATTTTACTTCGAAATTTTGAGGCTATTTTGTTAATTCTTTGAATCCCATGCTGCGCGACGAATTGGTCCAAATTGCCGACAAAGTTTCACGAATACTCATTCACTACCCTAGCTAGCTAGTTAGTAGTACTATTTCCATTAACATTTTCATTGCAGTTGTAATGCAAAAATCATATGTGCTTGAAAAAAAATATCTGCTTTTACTGGGTATCAACCCCCCCCTCCTCCTAATCGCCCACTCCAGAACATCCAAAATCGCGGTAATTCGAGCAACCCTCGGACTTTTAGAAACCCGGCGTCCCTGAACACAGCTACGTGTATTCGACAGGCAGCGCTTTCAGGGTTCGAACCAGGGACCTGAATCTTTATCGGTAATGGTTCAACCCCGGTACAAACAAAAAATGACAACATGAATCTATTTTGTAATTATGATTAAAAAATCTAAACAAATAAAATAAAATACAAGCTTTGGTAATATTAGAAGTGATTAGAAACCAATATGGCAGAGTAAAGATGATGACAGGAGTTCAGTTGGTTCAAGTTGGCGCTCGTAAGCTACAGCGGCTACCAGCGCTCCAAGCGAATTTAGGTATCTTCTTAAATTAAATAAACTATATAAGTTTGAGCTGTCCTCTAGTAGCAAACAATCAAACTCCAGCTTGCACCACGATTCGAATATATACAAATTTTCGAAAACGTCAATCATAAAAAACGAAGAGACCAGATAACTTGGAAATCTTTGCTGTGCAAGGGCTCAAATCATAAATGATATATAATTATCGAATCAGCCCAAGCAGCAATCAAAAGTGGAGCGATCAAAGCCCGGTTAGCGTTGCACTTACCCGAGCGCTTCCGGGCCCGAGGAAGTACGGCTTGGCGAGCGTGCAGACTCGCGTGGCGCGGTGCAGAAACACCGGCATGCCGCTGTTGTGCGTCACCTGGATCCAGCCCTCGGGCAGCACGTCGAAGTGGTTGTAGCCCATCTCTGCAAGCAACGGCGCACGCTAGACCACGCTCGGGAACATAGGAGCTGCCGGCGTACCGGGACCACAATCAGAGTGGCTGAGTTTTAGTTCGTAGTTACAGATTGGACGTCTTTTTTGTGCCGGAACGCCGTTCTGGCACCTCTTTTCGGTACACATAAAAAAAATTAAACATTGTAGGGAATATCTGCGCGCGCCGATCGCTGAAAAAATCCAGCACTCTATTTCAAGTTGAGAAGGAGAGTGTATTTGCACCTTCCTCGTGAGCCCTCTGCTACTAGGCATGAGCTAAGAGTTTGAAAACTTACAAGCCATGCCTTGAGCCAGACAAAAGGCTCTATGGCCATAGGCAGTTTTGAAACTCTCTGCTTGTGTCTAGCAGTAGCAGCAGTGGGTCCAGGAGGAAAATGCGAAGACACTTTCCACCTTAACGTGAAATAAGGTTAAGTGCGTCCATGTTGTTTTTCGCAATGGTGAATAGGGGGGGGGGGGGGGGCTACGGGTAATTTTCTCTTTTGAAAATTGGCGTTCTGGCACCTATATTTTAACAAAATAAGCACTGGATGGTTATTCTCTAATTTCAAACTTTGCTTACACAAGTTTGGTACAAAAGTATACCCACTAGTGTTTACTCAATTTTGACTTTTAGTTAGGTTCCTACTGAGACTTTTGTTGGAATTTTGGATGGCACTTCCAAATATGGTACAGGTTGTCTAGTGGTTTTGGAAGTCACTGTTTGGGAAGCCTACTTTGGTAGGATCATTATAAATGTATGAAGGCTAGTTTAAAAACAATTGGTTCTTTAATCTACACCGTTGACGTCAGTTGAGATAGCACCCTTCAGGAAGTTACTGGTTGGTACATGTCAAGAAATTCCGGGAAATCATCGACTTTATTTGCAAACTTAAACCCCAGTTTGAAATAAACCAGTACTTAAGATATGACAAGGAGTGAGACACAATTCTTAGATATTTAAGAGCTGCCCGAAGTTTATTAATCTCAGAATCTGCTGTCAATTTGCAGTTTAAACAAAAATGAATGCCATTGCTTAGGAATTATTGTTTTACAAATGAGTTGGATTTGATAAGACAAAATGTGCTATTCCCCTGTCAAGCTCACCATCGAATTTATTCAACAATGCACGCAGCTTGCTACGTAAGTTTAATCAGTGTTCATACCTTCAAGAACAATCTTCTCCTTTTCACAGTACATGGATGACGCATTGTCTGCATTCTCTCCATCTTTGATCTTTTCTGACTTCAAACCTAGAAAAATATGGCGTTAAGAACACAAAACAAAGGCAGCAATCAGGCTCCATTGCATCGAGTCACAGGTGCTTTTTAAACATTAATGCAATGATCCAATCAATCCGAAATCACAACCGTGTAGAGCGTATGTGATCCATAAAACTCAATCGAATTGTTATTTAATCAGTGGCCAAGTGTCAGAGGAGCCAGAGTTTTTAGTTACTAATTTAACTTCAATATTTAAAACATTTTGGATGGTAAGCAGCTTCAAAATCATTCTACCAGCAAAAAGTATTGAAAATAATCATTCATAATATCAAAAAGACAATCTGCTGGAAAAAGCCAGAAACATATTAATATCGATGGTGTACAGGCAGAATGGCAGAAAGGCGTAAGCGATATTTTCAAAATTGTTCAGGAAGTGAAAAAAACCACTCAATTAATCAATGGTTGATGAATCAATTCAAATTTTTAACGGATCCTTCTAATTTTATTTTATGCATTTTCTGCAATAGAAATTATTTACTCTCAATAATGCAATATTAATGGTGGTTACGCCTTTAAACACTGCTGAAATGCTGATTGCTTGTGGTGGTTACGCCCCAAGAATAGAAGGCACATGGCCTTTTTCCTGTTCCAGTTTCGACATGATGTCGCTTACGCCCAAATTAAAATGTGAATATCGGCTAAAGTAATAGACTGACGCTTACACGGTAATTTTTTTAGGTTACTGAAATAAATATTGAGCAGGAACAACCAAAACATGGATTTTGCCAAAAATGTCACTTACGCCCTTCTGCCTGTACACCATCGATATGTTTTGCCAATAGCAGGACTACTCGCATACCTAGCACTGGGAGGAGACTCTCGACTCAAACACTCTGTGTTTATCAGGGCTTTGAACCGAACCAAAAATCGAAATTTTTAGCCGAACCCTAACCGAAATAATAAAAAGTGGCCTTAACCGTAACCGAAATTTTATAATGGCATTTTGTCGTTTTTTTTTGGTTCACGATTGGGGGAAATTTACCTGTAACATTGTTTCTTAACTGACTATTAATTGACTTATTAACATTTTTTTTGTATTATAACTAAGTTAAACGTATCTTTTGTAAACTTATTTTTGATTTCTGACCGAGAACTTCCGTCAAAATATATCTCTCAAACAATGCGAAGACATTGCACCAAGGAAATTATCAAAGGAAACACTGATTTTTGCCAAATAAATTCGCTGTGATGAGTTGGTATCGGATGGGTGGCCATTGTTGTAATGACGAATGGGCAGGGTTGGATCGGCCCATTAGGCGACTTGTCCGGTAGGTTCTGGGCCGGTAGACCGGTTAGGGGCCGCCCTAGTGTCAAGAAACAACCTATGTATGGAGCAAGTGACTTTTTTTTGGGATCGACACTTTCGGAAAAAGCGGGTGACATTTGCTTGTTTCAGGGAATAACTATCGGAAAAGCGCGGGTGACGAGCAGGGGCGGAACCACGATTCACGGGCCCGTCCGCAGATCTGGCTGAGAAGGCCCCCCCCCCCCCCCCCCCTCAAGACAACAGGGTTTGGAGCCACCGAGAAAATTTTGAATCGTGGTCATTTTTTCGAGTGAATCTATGCGTTTTAATCTATTTCAAAATGCGATAGATTTGGAAAAGCAGCTCTATTATTTTCATTTTGCAATCAGCAGGCTAGACCCTTGCCTGGAAATTTTGATTCAGATCACAGCATACGATACTTTCAAAATGTAAATCACTAAAGGGTCCTGTCTTTTATAACTGCTTACATGGGTGCATTCTAATGATAAGTATTGACGATGTTTTTCTTTATAGCTTTGTTATTTTTTCTGTTATTTTTTACCCTGCACTATCTATATCAAGAGGGGTCCTCAGGGTACGAAATTCGATGAGGCCTGATACGGGGCCCCCCGCGTACTTGGTCAGTCTGCCTCACACATTGTATATTTGCACTGAAGTGGGAAACAAGGAAACATAACACTAAAAGTCTTGCATAAAAAAGTTCACGAGTTTCTGATTTAAGTTCGGCCGGCGGGCCCCCAACGGAAGTGGACGGGCCTGGGCCCGCCCGCGGCCGCGGGCCCTGCGGGCGCCTAGTTCCGCCCCTGGTGACGAGGGAATGACTTTCGGAAAAGCGGGTGATGTTTTTTTAGGGAATGAATTTTCTTCTGGGCTGACTTTTTATCAGAAATGCCCAGGCTGGATTTTCCCCCTATCCAACCCTGCTAATGGGCCATGGTACACTTTAAAAGTAAACTATAATGTCCCAAGTTTTCTTATTTTCATATTAGCAATATTTTCCAAACGCTGTTTGAACACTGTTTGAAGTACTTGCAGTTTCATCTCTGCTTCGTTTGGCAAGTGAATGAATGGCAAGTGACGACATATCGCCAGAATTTAGAAAAATTTATGTAGTTCAGTGCAACCCCACCGAAGGGATGCTATTTTGGGTGCCTACACGATAGGAACAAATTTTCCAACTGAACCGAAAAAAAACGAAACGAAAACCGCAAAAAAATAAGGGGTTCGAACCGGTTCGAAATAATTTTTTTTGGTCGAACCGAAATAGTTCCCCGAACCGTAACCATTACCGAAATGAAAAAAATTGCGGTTCAAAGCCCTGGTGTTAACGACACATAATCTTTAAAATCAAACGTCCAGCTATCAAATCAGTAATAATTCCAATGTCAACATTTGTAGTAATTGTACAACAGCTAGGTAATTATAAGTAAAATACCTAACCACTGATCCACAGCAGTAGCTACCATGAGTACTACATGGATTTCAAAACTACATTTTCCTTAAAACATAACACATAGACAAAGGCACTATCATTGAGATTCTGACTAGTCAATATAAGACATTTTAACAAAAATCAGAAAGTGGGAAAACGGTCGTACCCTCTTCCAGCATAGCTTCGATCTCGTCTTGTGGCACATCCGAATCGTAGCTGCCGTCAGACTCCATTCCCAAGCCACCATCGTCGTGGTCGTCTTCGTCATCCTCATTAGGGTCGAGATCATCCAGTACGTCAAAACCTCGCATGGCCATGGCCATGGCCTCACCGCTCGGACCTTCCTCATCGTCTGCAAATTCTCCCTCTTCAAACGGATGAATTACCCTACCGACTGTATCGTCAGACAAAGATCTTGCTGATTCTTCTTTCGGTTCATCAAGATCATCTTCAGTTGCAGCCAGAGGAAAATTGCTGATCTCATATTCATGTGGATAATCAATAGCCTCCGCTTCCTTAGACGAATTGCTATGATCCTCGTCTGCTTTAAAATCATAAGGCTGTTCTTTCATGGGCAAATTACTCAGATCCACTTCTTTTGGAGAGTTAGTACTCTGCTCTTCTTTAGGAGAGTTAGTACTCTGCTCTTCTTTAGGAGAGTTAGTACTCTGCTCTTCTTTAGGAGAGTTAGTACTCTGCTCTTCTTTAGGAGAGTTAGTACTCTGCTCTTCTTTAGGAGAGTTAGTACTCTGCTCTTCTTTAGGAGAGTTAGTACTCTGCTCTTCTTTAGGAGAGTTAGTACTCTGCTCTTCTTTAGGAGAGTTAGTACTCTGCTCTTCTTTAGGAGAGTTAGTACTCTGCTCTTCTTTTTGAGGACAGTAGCTCTGCTCTATTTCTTCTTGGGAAGAGTCACTCTGCACTTCTCCCTGAGACGAATTACTCCGATCATTGTCCCCAACTGTATAAGACTCGCCATCTTTTGGAGAATTGCACATTTCTTTTTTTATTTCGCTTTCATATTTGCAGGCATCTTGTTGCTCTTCTATTAGAGATGTGATTCCATTAATTTTCATGAAAGGACATTTCGGGGAACGAATATCTGTCTGTTCTGGGGAATCCTTTCGCCGTGTTCTCTTCCTTTGCTGCGACATTCTTCTCGCCGATAATTTAGTTTAATTCGAATTTCCAAAAATATTTGCACCTGGACTGATAAAAATACTTGTTTGTCCAACACGAAGAAAAACAAACGAACAAATTTTAACGAAGAAAAACATGCCTCTCTCCATGTCAACTTTGGAAATAATTTCCACTTTGATGGTTGGTTCACCCACTGCAGTCAATGTCACCAAAGTCCAACAAGTCTATAGTATTCTGACTGGACATTTGCATAGACCGCAGCAAGCAAACAAACCTCCCAGCGCGACGACCCAGATAGTAGAATCCATCTCAATTCTTCCCGATGAAAATGAAGGAAGATAGCATGAAGAAATGCAGCATTGTCAAGAGTTCTTATAAAGAGAGAGATCTCTCAAAATAATACGATACCCTCATTAATAGAACTTTTACAATGCGTTCAAACGTCACGATCAGTTATATTCTCTACGATCTCATCCATGATTAGAATTGAACATTTCCCCCGAGAATCGATAACAAAATGTGAACTTCACCCACCATAACCACCATTGCTCTACAGTGCTCTACAGCGTAGAAAGAGTAAAGACTCTAGAGTTGTTGCCAAATTTAACCAGAAGAGTAAGCCAGAGTCGATTATTCGCACACCGCCACGCCCTCTAGAGGCAACCCGAATTTAAAATCACGCGCATTTCTTTGCCGTGGAACGATCACTAATCTAGTTTTCAAAAACTAACAACTGCAATTTCACCATGGACTTGTCATGTGCAGTCTAATGACTGTCACTTTCAATCTTCAAACATTATGGCCATTTATATTCAGATTCCTACACATTATTATTATCAATAACACCAAAACACAATTCTGAATCCCACGATCCAGTGCGTTTTCAAGGAAATTAATGCTAATTGCTAAGTGGCACAAAGTCCTCTTGGCAGTGACAATTTTATCGTTAACAGTATATGGCTAAATAAAGGTCCATAATTTGCTCTCACAGGGCCGGACCTTGACTTAATTCTTGGATTTTTCGAACAACGATCTGCTTGCAAGATCTTTTTTACTAGGGCTAGGCACTCCAAATACTCAATATCCTTAAAACCTAGCTTGAGTGAACCAAGAGACATAATACCATTTAAAAAAGTCACACGAAAAATCACTTTCGAAATCTCACTGCCCAGATTGCCCATCCCTGTTCACCTGTACTGGTACCTATACCAATGAGTGGGTGGGTGTTACATAGGCAGCTTTAAAGATACTATAATAATGGCAGGACCATAGTCTATACTTTACATTAACCTTTGATTCAGATGCTACACAGTGAGCAACCAGCCCGACAGGATGGTCGTGGAAAATGACAAGCTGAACCTACTCGAAACAGTGGTTTGCAACCAAACCAGTGCTTTGGAAGTCTGGATTTGAAGTTCCAACACCTAGGTGCCATAAACCTATTAACAAAGATCGGGGAAATGGGAGGTGTTCTCAAGCAAAGTTAACAAGAAGACTATTTAAACAAAACACTAGTAACTTAATTAAATTATTTATTTTAGTTTATAGGTACTAAATATAAATCCATCATTGTCATTATAAACACCATAGAGTAGTCTATATTATACTAGATATTGGTAGGTACTAAATACCTAGGTAGGTAGTATAGTAAAATTTGTCAACAAAATGAGCAGCAACAGTATGGGAAAGATCAGGGGTAAACGGAGGTAAACTCGTAATGTGCCAATTGCTAATTTAGCTAATGTGCCTGTTTGTAGATGCTACAAGTTCTATAGCCGCCGGTACAAACGCTGACAGCTAATTATCACAATATAACTATTTGCAATGGAGACTTTCCACAAAACCTAGTTCGAGGTATATGAACTGCAAAATTCTACGGGTTTATTTATGGCTATTTGCAGCGTAGCTCATATTTGTGCAACAATTCAATTTCATCAAAAAAGTGCTAATATTTTGGCACACACATAATTTGTTTCACATAAGTAGATAACACATAATCATGTTCATGTAGTAGTAGGTACAAATTGGGAAGTGCACTTGTACCTTTAGCTTTAAAATGTGACCATATTATATTTACTAACTAAAGCAATAGCCACTACAGAGCTATACAAAATAAATAGACGGCAAATTGTTGTCAATTGACAAGCTTAAGCTGTCTAAACCAGCTGCAATGCTAAAATGCGAACCCCTATCAAGCCGTTCTACATGATTCAGTTACAACTGGTATAGATTGATATCATTAATTAGGCCTACTAATTTATAATGCAATTGTTCTACTGAGCTCATTGGTCAAAACTTTTTTCTAGACACTCCATTGATATTTATTTGGTATTACAATTTATATGTACTTGACCCAAGTCTTATTTTCCCACTCATTTGTCTATAACCAAGGTGTTGGTTACGTTTATAATTATATTCGTAGTTAGAAGTACTAAAACTAGTAATCTGTAAGGAGACATTTTTCATTTTAAAACCCTAGTTTAACTTTAAAATCTGTTTCCTTTGTGTCAATCAACATTGCACTCTATAAAATCTGTTACCTGTAAATAGTAAAAATTATAACATTTTTCGGGACTTCAATAATATCATTCTGTTAGAAGACATATTCTAGTTTCATCGTGAGGTTGAGGGTCGAGTAAATTTCCTCGGAAAACCGTCAAACAAAAAACAAAGCGACAATATAGATAAAACTGAGAGAAGCGTCAGCGGCTTGTCCTTCCAAATCGCCACCAGTATCACAGCCCGATTCTTGCTAGCCCCCGCCAGCCAAACCAAATAACACCGCGTAAATCATTACAAATATTAAAACAGACATTTCAGAAGGATTCAAGAAGGACAAGCCAAATAGTAGATACACAAGGAGTTAGTCAACTTAACGTAATACAAAAGCACAGGTCACATCCAATGAAGAAACACAAAAGGTGAGATTTGTTGACAATAATAGAGACTCTCTGTTTCACAAATTGAATTTCCACAGAAAGCTTAAGGGAATCTTGCGGAAACGTTGCAGAAATGCATCTCAATGAAGCAAAGCTTCCACAATAATAGAGGCAATAATAGAAGATGATAGATGGTTCTAATATGGCCTGCATTGCACAGAAAACTAACTAACTAAAATTAAGTATCTAGAAGTTAGTTACCATTGTTTTCTGGTACCTACGTATCTATTATGGAGAGAAAAAGAATTCTGGTTTTAATAGACACCTAGAGAGATTACTTGGAATGGAATTGCTAAGTAATTCGTAAATTCATATGCTGATATGCTCGTAGAAATGAAATTACGTAGAAACAAACAATTTACAAAGGCGTAATTCCAAAGCATAAACTACTAATACTTCCAGAACGCTGATATTCACCATCGGCGTCTTTTGCTTTTTAATTTTGGCTGCAGCCACCAGGACTGTGCGCTCGATACGTTACGTTAATTTACATGATTTCCAATTGTTGTTCATGTTGATTAAATTCATCTCAAAATTTTGTGTTGGGGTCATTAACTAAAACCCTGGTCTAAGATACTGTACCAATTAGAGACAACCAGATAGGTCGGCAATAATATCGAATGTACTCTGCCTGCGTCAGCTGAAACGAACTGGTAGTTAATTTTGTAACTGAAAGCTTTAAAAACATTTGTAACACTCGGTTCAACTACACCTAGCGGTGGTTTTGCCATGGCCCGTTACAAACATAAGTGCCAGTTAAGCAGAAAACAGAGGTGTACACTCAGCTATCAGCATTAAGTAATTGCCACCAACGCGATGGAGTTACCACCGTGCTACGACTGTGTAATAGCCTAGCCATAGCACCGAGACGTGACAAACACCATAACGCTAGAGACTACTGGCTATGGTATCGGTGGCATTGGATACGGCCACGGATCTCGAAAGCCCGTAGCACACTGATTTCAAACACACGAGTCACATCAAGCTCGATACAAAAGATTTCAGATTAGGAGATTGCTACTCTGTGATTTGACGCAGACTATCATGCAGCTCGTCGCATTTCTACAGCACATTCGCCGGTGCGAGCCCTCGACGTGAAACGTACGCTTCGAAACCAGCGCGCTACGGGCTTCGGACTACGGCAGGAGCAGCTCGACGTTTCCTGCCGAGCAGATGAAGCACGCGACGGCAGCGCCGGCTTCCGCGCCGGCGTCGGCACTAGACAGGCACCTCAGCGCCGCCGCTGCCAGATAGGGCCATCTTGGAGAGCGAAGACAGGCTACGTTTGGGGCTGCTCCCGAGAAATGTGCCGCCGTTGCTCTCGTGAAAGAGCTTGCGAAAACTGCCGGGAGGGAAACGGAGCGTTAGGGACGGTGTTTATCTAAGCGTCGACGGTTTGCGGATTGGATTTGTTGCGTTGTGGTTCCGTATTGAAACTCGTATTGAATGTTAAGGTGAGGGTGTCCCCTTCACCTACGGATATCTGACAAATACTTTTTTACAGGCACATTGTTAGTGACAGGCCAGATTAAAATAGCTAGCTCTCTAGGTCATTTATCAGGGTTTCAAAAAAATGTATTCCTTTCGTGTTAGGGAAGCCTGTCTCCACAAAAAATTGGTAACTTATTTGAAAGCCCAAAAAATTGCCTAGGGTGTTAGCAAATTTTTTTTGGCTGTCACTAATAGCATGTAAAGTAAAAAAAAGTAAAAAATATTTGTAGGCCAAGGGATTCCCCCCACTTTAATTCACAGTATGACCAACAATGAGGGAGATACAATTCATATGGTGGAAATACATTGTGTCTGAAGGTTTGAAGATTGGGTTAAAATGTCTGTGATCCATCATATTAAAATTTTTAATTTTTAAATGACTATTTTATGGAACTGACTTCAAAATGGTAAACACTTTCTGGCATTTCCCAACAAACGTTTAACACTTTCATATCTTCTTCTAGACCCACCACAAAGTCCTTAAGCAATTAGTGCATGCAAAATCCAGGTTCGTAAATAGACTTCAGAAAGGTCGGTACAGATCACTATAGAAGTGCGTTGCCAGGGGTGTGTTTAACTAACATTATTATTTGTTTGCAACAAAGAAAGTCGATTTGTTCCTGGATGGTTCCATATTGATACCTGGAATCAATCTAGGAATTTTGGAGGGCGTTTTCTTCGTTGTGGGCCGTGGCGTCAACTCTGGACGGATGTCAGATTGAAGTCGAAGCATATGTTGCATGCATGCAAATTTAGCAGCCTCCGAGTTTGCCAGAAAGTGGTAAATTAAACGGACCAAGACAGACATGCACAGACACCAGACATGGTCTGAGGAGGTAAGGACAAGAAAGAAGAGAATGAGTCATCTTTCAGACTTTCAATGAACACTGATCAACCAGAAATGTACAAAAGATGTAAGATTAAAATGTAGAGCTTTCAGACCAATAATAAAATTATGAAAGAAGAAAACTAAAAATGTTTCAGCCACCAATTACAAATTGTAACAGGTAATAAAAAGGCCCAAAAGATTTGTTTAATAATCACAAGGTGTAAATTCTGGTATTATATTTTAAAACTTAGGTACAGCAAGTAATACAGTGGTGGGAGATAAAACTGGATACAAGGGGACATAGCTGAAGGCAGCTTTTCTGTAAGCGTAAAATCATAGTGCAAGTCGCATCCTCCGAATGCCGTTTCAAAGCTAATGTATGCAATGCTACACCCAGAATCGATCAAGCGCCAGCCAACCGTTACAACGAGGGAACCGTCACCGAACCGTGCGAAAATGAGCCAGCAAGGCTTGGGAGTTGCGACCCACGAACTACCATGGGTTCTGTAATGCCAGTCCAGATCGATTCAAACAAACAGTCGGGAAAAGGGAGACGAATCTTTGCATGCGAGAAGCCAACTCTTAAATGCAATGACTAGGCAGGGTGCAGTCCGTGTCCAATTCAGGTATTTTGCCAAAATGAATGCAAGCACTTATCAATCCTGGAGAATTTACTAATTTCAGCTCCTCTGCCCCACAAAAGTGAGTCGTAAAGGGGATTAAATTGCTACCGACTGCAAAAATATTAGCTTGGCAGGGTTATTTTGGAGTTCACTCCATAAATACAGTTTGTTGTCTTATCTTATGTCATCGAAACCCCAAAAGTCAACTGTGGGACAGAGAGGCAGAGCATGTTTAAAAAAAAAGTGAAATGCTGCCATTTGGACAAATTACTCAAAGACACGGACTGATAAAAAATGTGACCAAGGAACTAAGTGCACGGTGCGAAAAGAAAACAGTGAAGACTAGACTAGCATTACGTTGTCTAACCTTTTCGAGCTGGTTTAGACAATACTCTGCTTTGATTCAGAGGGGCTAAGAATGTTATGAGAAATTGCAGTAATGATACTGAATCTGTGGACAAAAAACAGAAAGAAAGAATAAAGTACAAGACGCCAGAGTCGACCGAACACCAACCGACACCGGACGGAATGTGCATGCCACTTCTATCAATGCAGTCGCGCACGCGTCACGTGAGAAATCGGTTCACATTCACGGCGATCTTGTGAGAGAGAAACAGGTCGTACATTTGATGAATAGTAAAGAGCTGTGTGTCAATTGACGTGTCGGTGTTGCTGTGATTGCCGTTACTTTTAAGGTTAACGCTGGCGTTGACCAACCATACAGTTGCATCAGAGACAGCATACAAAATGCATTGCATTCGCTATAAATGTATTTGGTTTTTGCCAGTATTGCTTGTTACTGATTTTAACTATGAAAGAAGAGACAAAAATATCTACTCATAAACTTTTGTTAGTAGGTACAATCATGGGGTATAATGGCATCAAAGGATAGCAAGATTTTAGTAGGTACTAAATTTCTAGGCATAGAAAATCAAAGAAAGGTAGCTATGCCATTCAGAAAAATTCAAATCATATGGACTGGCAAAAACGAAAGGCATTTCAACAAAGTTACGATATTACGGCACAAACCAACGCTACTCGACACCAAAGGCAATTGAGAAGGATTGTCTGACATTTCCATATGTACAGCCACGAGAAACCTTCGCGACCTTCAGCGCCGGCTGTTTTCAACAAAGGCACGAGCAAGTATGAAATGCCGAAAGATCGACTTGACTGTGTTTGATATTTCTCGTTAGTGCATTTTAGCGCCCGAGGTAAAAATGCAGTTTGAAATAAATGTGTAACTCAATAGTCATTACTCATTACGCATTCCTTGAACGACTCATTTCAGTGAGTGAGCGATGTCGAATCTGTGTGCTTTTCGTGCCTTGAAATGGGCAGTGATAAAAAAATCAGAAACATCTGCAAGAAAAAATCACCCTTGCAATTCCCGATACTTTTGCTTGAAAGGTTCTTCCTTCCCAAAGAAGGCAGCCGCCTTCGACTCGACCGCAAGAACCGTGCACTAGAACCGCGAAGGCTTCTCGCGCTCAACGAGCAAGGCGTTACGAAACGCCGAGACCACGCTGAATCATCGCCGGCGTTTGTACTCACAACTTCCGGATGCCGGACTCGTTCTTCTTCCACGGCGCGTCGTCGGGTTCGTACGGCATCGGGCCCTGCACGGGCGGGTCCTCCTCTTCGCTGCCGGGCCTGCAATTAGGTTAGGTCAGGTTTGGGCCGCACTCTGGCTCTACCCGACCGGACATGGGGAGACAGGGATTCTATTGGCTGAACGAACAATTGCCTGCAT
The DNA here is from genome assembly GCA_921293005.1 of Nemoura dubitans. Classification (NCBI taxonomy): domain Eukaryota; kingdom Metazoa; phylum Arthropoda; class Insecta; order Plecoptera; family Nemouridae; genus Nemoura; species Nemoura dubitans. The sequence goes on from OV121076.1 coordinate 44,556,567, forward strand.
CGGAAAAAGTTGTAAATATGTAAAAAGTGCGTTAAGTTGCTGAATAAATTGGAATATTTACGAATGGCAAGTACTTTGCAACCGCTTTTTAAAAATCGGGGAAAACTGGGACCAAAATTTGAGCAAGAGTATATACTCTGATCCTGCCTTTTAATGGCAAAAATAAATTAAAATGGTAATACAAATCATGGCCTGTTTCAGATTAGTTTTTCTGAGGTGTGGCAACGGTAACTGTCAATAGCAATATTCAAACTAGCATTCAATGAATTTGTATGGTAAAAAGTACGTTTTAAAATCTATCATGAGCACATAATTTTTTGCTTTATTCATCGACTTTTCACCAGCTGTGGTGACTATGGTAAATGTTGTGTGAATATATTAATAACTATCTTGCGTTAGCAGAATCTGTTATGCAGACAAAGGTGGGTAACAATCTGCAGTGTCATCCCATGTTACGTGAAGGTAGTTCGTATTAAATTCATTAAACAATATGCGAGTGGCAATGACAAACACTTTTCAAGCACTTAACACAACGCCACTCCTTTGCACATCACATCACACACCTGTGCACAAGAATGTCGTCTCGGGCAAACACAGAAACTAGCAGACAAAGACGTGCCACGCATTCCGTTACAAACAAATAGAACAAAATTACGTAACCATGCGTCACATTATTATTAAGTTACTTGCGTGGATGCACATTTACCTGTATGTTGACGGGACGGCCAATGTCCTAGTCTTTGGCATGCACTTCAAAGAGGAACTGAAGTAACGTCCCGGTTTGACTATTCTTTGGTTTGGTATTCCATTGAGATACAAATGGAACTTGAAAAGTCAGAGCATCAAACGAGGCTGATTCCAGTTCCCGCTCTAGCCACTCCTTGCCAAGGCTACTTTTCTCTGTCAGTCTTCTCTCAGGCAAGTTCTAGATGAGGCCATTTTCCACTGAGGATACTTCCATTTAAGGCTATTTCCCACTGAGGCTCTTGCTCAGAATATTTCTCTCCGAGACTATTTCTTGATGATATTAGTTCCCTTTTGAATATTTGCAACTCTCGTCTATTTTATCCAAAAACCTTAGGACTAGTTTTCAAAGAAGTTGATTTTAAACTTGGTATTGAATGCTAAGTCAAGCCTGTTTTCCCAATGTTTTGCAACAAGTTACTTTACTAGTTACAGTGATAGTTACTAGAACAGTAGAGCCTCAAAGTAAGTTATGCTTATCAGGAAGAGGTTGAAAAAAACTGTTTCAAACTGGGATTTGAATGCTAAATTTTTTCAAAACTAGTGCTAAAGATAGGATATAGTAGACATGAGTCTAAGAAATTTAATAAGGAAGAGGTAAGTTAACTAGCACAATATTGAGACTTCACTCAGCACTCAAAACCTAATTCGAAAAGTTTTCCAAAGGCCCGCATAAAATACGACCCCCGAGCCCCGGCACAGGTGGTGCCTGGCCGCGCGCTTACAGCTTGCGCCTGCGCCGATGCCGCCGGGCGAAGAACTGCTGCGGCGTGAGGAACGTGCTGAGCGCGATGGCCTGCCCGATCGGGTCCAGCGAGGGGGCGGGCGGCGCGGGGGCGGGGGGCGTGGCGGGCCCGTCGTCTTCCTCGGGCGCCAGCAACAGGTCCTCGTCGCTACGTACGCAAGCCAACAACGACAACAAGCGTGCAGGGACGGGCGGCAGGCGATACACATCACACAACGTGTAGCAGGGGTCGGAAGGAGAGTGGATTTGCATTCTATTTATAATCTTATTTAAATTACGAAAGCTCGTAATTGGCTAGTCATTTTATTATTATGTACACATATAAGCCTCCCAAAAATGTTGCCCATTCCGGGATTTGAACCCGGGTCCCCAACTTTCGCGGCTGGTGCTCTAGCCAGCTGAGCTAAATAGACACGAAATTCGAGAGAAGTAATTTGCATACAGTGTGAGATTTGAATGTCCCCATGGGGGTATGGTCCAGAGTCTACGAATACTCATATTGGCTCTGGAACCGTGTGCTGCTTATACTGCAACAACATTTACATTCAACCTCGAGTAACTCCAATTTAACGTTGGATGCGTTGAATTCTCTTTATAATCTTATTTAAATTACGAAAGCTCATTATTGGCTAGTCATTTTATTGTTACCTATGTACACAAATTAGCCTCCCAAAAATGTTGAACCACTGCTGCTAGACACGAGCTAAGAGTTTCAAAACTTACAAGCCATGTCTTGAGCCGGTCAAAAGGCTCTGTGGGCAGTTTTGGGACTCTTATCTTGTGTCAAGCAACAGTGGGTGCTCAAGGAAGCTGCAAATCCACTCCCCTTCTTAACATTGAATAGAGTATAGCTTGGCATGCTCAAAATCGAAGGGGTGCCGTCGAACATAAAATGTTTAATGTAGTCCATTAAACCCGACCCGACATAGGAAGGTGCTGCCTTTAATTTGGGGAGTGAAATCATATTTGAAAGGTATTCTTCTAATTATCAGTGTAGGTGTCTTTTGTGCCAGCGAATTAGAGAACAAATAAGCAATCACATGCACATGCCAAGATGCAACGCAGACAAACGGATGCAGTTCTAGTCATCAAACTGGGTAAAAGTTTATAAAGATACATGTACACCGCAAAACTGTTTCACTATCATCTAGAAGCCAGTACACACTATGCTTTTTCCAAGCTTTGGAGTCCGTCGGAGCCCGAAACGCTCTGAGTGGCCGAGAACGAGACGGATTCGTAATACACACTTAAGTAAGGTTAACTCCCAAAACACAGAGTCTGCTAGGTAGGTACTCTTTTAAAACCTGTTATAACTATCCTTTGCTATGCAAGCTTTGAAAAAGGTTAAATGTTTTTCAATATGCATTAACTTTAAGCTTGTCCAAAGCTTGCCTAACAAGTGCGGTCAAGTGCAAAGCAGTAATTACAGCTAAGAATTTACCCAGTTTGTGACTAGCGCCCTAGCAATCCCCGAAAGCCATCCCAAACAGCGTTACAGTGCGACTCACGTCTCGACTTTCTTCGGCCGATAGCCGTCCAGTTCGTCCTCGAGGTCGCTGACCCTCGCCTTCAGCTCGTTGCGCTCCTGCAGGATCTCCTTGAGCTCGGCGGTGGTGAACCTTGGCCGGTTCGGGTCGTCCAGGTCGTAGACGGCCTTGTTGGTCAGGTCGGGGGCGTCCGACTAGGGGCGCAACCGCGGTAGGTCAGCTCAGCTCTAATGCCGCTCCGATGCGGATTTAATTGGTTTCTTCGAACTTTCCAGGGCCCTTAGCGGGTGTCAAGATGTTTTTCACTGTTGCGTTTCGATGGGAAAAGATTGGCGGCCCTTAACCCTTGAAGGCGCAGTGGTACAACTTTTGTACCACCTCTTAAATGGGCCTGCATCTTCCAAAATTCCCATCCTATTGGGGTGAAAAATGTTATATTTCATTCAGTACTAACCACGGATCTCAGAAAAAAATATATAGCAACAGCAAAAACACCCACGAGCTTTTCATTGTACTTCAAAGTTAACGGCGATAGACCTTCGACTGACAGCTACGACGACAGCTACAAGTACAACTGATACCATGGCTGCTCGACAGCTTGGTTTCATTGCGGGACGCTGCTCGGGATTTCATTTAGGTAAAATCTGATCAACTTCTTTTGGTCCAACAAATCGCTGAAATGTTCAACGTAGAATCTGCCCCTGTCTTAGATGAGGTCAGGTTTGCTTGCTTCAGTTATTCGGGGGTAGGTTGGATTAATCCATCGGTAACTTCTTCACAATGTTTTTTAATACTTTCCTAGTGTCCAAATGCTGAGTCCAGACTCATTTCCAAGTCTTTTGTTTGCCAAAACGTTTCACTACTTATTCCATCGTGAATGCATTTCTCAGAGGTATACTTCCTATGATGCTGCAAAACAATATCAAAACAAGTTGTGAAGTTTATTGATGAGCGTAGCAAAATCTTCAATTTCACTACCCCCAAAAAAAAGTCACTTGAGTATGTTTTTTGTTTTGTTTTTATGTATGTGTGTTTGTGCGCGCTCTACAGACCAAACGCCTGAACCGATTTGGATGCAAATTTCAGAGGACCTACCTTTGTTCTCAACTTAGACCCCCTGCGTTTTTGGAAATTTTCGGTTTAGTAATTTGTTAATAAATCAATTTTTACTAAATTTTTCGATTTTTTCAAAATTTTGAATCTCTGTAAATTGACAGATATATCATAAATAATTCATTTTCATTTATAGAAGTAATTGAAGTAATTTCGCGCTAGAAATATTTCTCCAACATAAAAAGAACCCTCGGGCGTAATTTACATCTCTGTATAAATGTTCAAATTACTCAATTAGCTCAAAATAATAATATTTTGGCTACCTGACAGCTCTAGAGAGAAACAAAGGCAGGTCACAATCGTCTAAATATTTCAGTGATCAGAATTTTCGAGAAGGCAATGATCTGGAACGGGGCTTTATGGTTTTCATAGCAGTTCTGCCTGCACCTTTTCATCCGCTATACAAACCGCTACCTACGCTCATCTTCAACGCAACACAAATTGCGTTCGCGAAGCCCTAGTTTAAATATATTAATGTTTGATAGATATGCAAATGTTGTGAACGGATTGGCTGCAATGTTGATGTTATCTTAGCTTCATAGGCATATCAAGTTTGTGTTTTGCTTTGGCTAAATATATATGCAATTGCTGTCCACCTATTCATAGATTGTTCAACTGTAAACACAGCCTAGCTGGTGGCATATGACCATGACTGGGTGGGAAGCCGACACCACTATATTGCTTTCAACTCGGCAGGGCCAAAGATAACAGGCTGATTGGGACCTAGCTCAAACCCATTGCATTAACTTGATAAAAACATACTACCACAGCCAAGTATACTTTTGATTTGATATGGGTGGGATAATGAATTATATTTAATTAATCCCCATGTTGACTTACTGACATAAACACCCACTCAAGCTCAAAAACCTTATTATTAAGTTTGCTCAGCAAATAATGCTCTCTTGTCACAATTTAACAAATGAAGGCAACGTCATGAAATAAAGTTATATATATTTGGCATGAACCCTACTTGAAGAAGATTTACAACCTATCAAACTACTTGGCAATTAGGTCAAGTCAATTAACCATTCAGGTCTGGAATTGATCCTGGCAAACAACTAACAAATAAAATGAAGAAACTAATAATTTTTCTTCCTTTTTAGAGCTCATGTTTGATGATATTTGTGGTCTTTTGGTTTTGGGATTTTTCTATGGGGTTTGTAGTGAAGTTTCTCTGAAGTTTTGGCAAATAACGGTCTGGCATGTTCGGATAATTAATTGCCAAAATGTCGTGAAACCAAGCCGCTTTGAAGACCAGAAACCAGGGATCCGAACCGAAATCAGTAACGGTTCCGATTCCGGTCCTGATTTTTTTATAATATCGGCTCTGGTTCCGGTTCAGGTTCTTGGTTATTTCAAATTACGGTTCTGCTTCGGGTTCTAGTTCCATGATTTTTTGATAACGTTTCTGGTTCTGGTTCCGGTTCTTGAAACAATGAATTCTGGTTCCGATTTTGGTTCCGGTTACATGGATCAAAATTTAGGTTCCAATATCGATTCCGACAAAAATAACGGTTCAAAATTTCTAATAAAGGTTCCAATGAAAAATAAACGTTTTTATATTTTCCTTCGAGTTTTTAAATTACGGTAGGTACCTACCGATAACGGTTCCTCTAAAGATTATTATTTCCGGAAACCAGTGCGACTTTTGATTTAGCATTCTAATCCCAGTTTGTAATAGTTTTTTTCAATTTAGGAAGTAGTTACCTGGTAAGTAAGTTGCCAGCTTTTTATGTTTTCTTTAATCGTACGATAATGTTCCCGTCTGCGTCTTATTTATTTCTCTAAAAAGCCTGACGGCTTGCGCGAGGTTATTTTTTGCGATTTTATTTATTATCTAAAAGGATTAAACACGATCTTGGTATAGTCATATTTATATACCTATATGTCTACATTTTGTACAATTTGTACATAGGTAGGTATAATCCAAAGCAGTAAACGTATGATAAGAAATACACTTATTAAAAAAATATATTACAGTAATAATAACACGAAAACTTAGAGACGATGAATTTCGAAAGTAGCTACCTGGTATTTGGCGAGGTCCTCGTTCTCCTTGACGGCGAGCCCGAGCCGCTGCCGCAGCGCCGAGATCTCGCGCTGCTGGTCCTGCACCTGCGCTAGGAAGTCGGCGCGCTCGTCGATGAGGCCGCGCACCTGGCCCTGGCCGCCGCGGTGCTTCCGACGCAGCTCCTTGCCGAGCACCGACAGCCGCTCCACCTGCGTCTGCAGCTGCAAACGCACGCAACGTTACGGTGGCCGTGCCACGCACAGAAACTGCAGTCTGCGGGTCTTACGCCCGTTCATCGAGTGACCTGTCCTCGGGCCGCTGCCGTTACCGCGTACTGGATACACTTTACAGGCCACACCTTTGGTCGGATGCCGACGAAACCTTTGTCTGTGGAATCCTCACACTTCTGGCAATAAGTTGACACCGACACCGAAGTTGAGTTCCGACATTACGTAACATATTACAGGCACACGTACTGACATCCTCAAGGATGATAGCACAGATATAAGGTTACCAGATATTCTACCATATTATGAAGCATAAGAAGCAAGCGTTTTTGACGTATTTCTCGGCAGGATGCGCAAGACCAGGTTTAATCACAAGTTACTTTTTTTCCTTACATGCACATTTAACTAGGTACATTTTGCAAGTGAACAATTTTTATCCCACATTTGGTAGAGTAGGTAGGTAGGGTCGCGAATGTGGCTTACCTTGTCATTGTCTTCGGACTTGGAGGCCAGCTCCCTGTCCCGCTGTCTGATTTGTTCTCGCTGCTGGTCGATGAGGTTCCGAAGCCGCTGCAAGACGACGCAATCCACCTCCGGCGTGGTCTCTCTGGCATCTTCGTCGCCGGTGCTGTCCTTCTGTTTGGCCAACGAGCTCGACAGCTTGCGGTTTTCCTCTTGCAGCCGAGTTACCATGGACACGAGGTCCCGAGACTCGTCGCGCCAGTGGTCCTCGATTTGTTCCAGTTCCTAGACAAGTTTTGAAAATATGAGTACTTCTGTATTGACCTGATCCATTGTCAAATGGGAGAGTTTGACAGATAAAACAGTCACATTAGTACGCACTGTTGGTAATTTCACAAATTAAGACTGCCATTAATGCCTGGAAACTGCTAATTTTATAACCTGGTTCAATTAACAAGTTTATGCTCCAAGATTGTAGGTTGGAAAACAGCCTTGGTGATTAAATTTTTATTGGCAAAGATAAACAATGGGCCATGTGGATCAGCACAGACGAGACACAAAGGGATTTTATGACGCAAGCCTGTATCAATCTGTCCAAAGGGCAGATCTCAAGGGATTGTGCAAAGGTCGTGGCATGACCTTAATAAAGCGGGGACGTTGGCTCACAGCAAACAAAACAAAGTCCCAGACTGAAAGTGCACTCCATTGATTTTTCTGTCAAATGGGTTGGGCTTAAGCATGACTTGATCAGGGCTTAATTGTCATATTTACCTTTTCAAATCGGTGACGATCTTCGGCTTTCTCGACTTTATCATGTTCTAGCTGAGCAATTCTCGCCCTAAGTTCTTGAACTGTGGTATTTTCACGTTCATTGCGTGTGGCCAATCCTTCTAACTGTTCGAGCGCATTGATGACTTTAGGCATCAAGCTGGTGACAGATTCCGTACCATGATTATCAATAATTTTCTCGAATTCTTTGCCAATTTCGGAGGCAATATCGTAAACATCTACAACTGAGACCTCCAGTTCATATTCTTCCATGTCTTGCCCAATATCTAGCTGGTACGGCATGAAGATTTAGTAAAATTGTCAAAATGACAAACTATCGACACAGACACTATTACTCACTTCCCACCATTTTGGTTTTGCAGAGTTGATGAATCGATGGCAGCGCTATGGAACCAAGCGACATATCAGCTGATTGGTCAAATTTAGGAACTAAATTACGACGACCTCGCGCCATCTTTCTTTCCCTTCCATTTTCCGAATCGTCCACGACCATCTTCGACGAAGGTACACCGCAAATTACTCAGATATTCCTTTAGATTTACCCAGTCTGCATTCCTACGCTTGTACCTGCCTGTAGATTAGCTATAGTTTGTCAGCTTCACGCTTAGTAACGGCTTCATACCTAATTCTGACTCTAGTTTCTTGTAACTTTTTCAGGTCAACTAGATAGACGATTTTCCAAAGGGGCGGCCTTATTATGCTAGGCCGGTTCAGCACCAGCCTGATTGTTCCCTGTCATGGGCAACAACAGGCTAGGGGGATGGCAACCCTCAAGCAGATCTCCATGAGATTGAAGTCGGTGACCAACATCCGAAAAATCACCCAATCCATGAAGATGGTGTCCGCCGCCAAGTATACCCGAGCGGAACGTGACCTGCGACAGTGCCGACCCATCGGAGAGGGCGCCAAGCAGTTCTACGAGAAAGCAGAGGTGACGGGTGCCACCGACAAACCTGAGAAGCTGATCGTTGCCATCACCTCTGACAGGGGCCTTTGCGGAGCCTGCCACACATCCGTTGCTCGCATGATTCGTAACGAGCTTGCCCAGGGCGGAGAGAACACCAAGGTTGTTTGCGTCGGAGACAAATCGAGAGGTATCTTGCAGCGACTCTACGGCAAGAACATCTTGGCCGTTGCCAACGAAATCGGCAGGAAGCCTCCAACTTTCCTCGACGCAGCCAAGCTGACGCTCTCCATCTTGAACAGCGGATTCGATTTCAGCGCCGGAAAGATCATCTACAACAAGTTCAAGTCTGTGGTCTCCTACAATACTCAGGACATGCCTCTGTTCAGTCTGTCGGCGATCAACGCCGCTCCGAAACTGAGCATCTACGACTCGCTTGACGACGAGGTGCTTCAGAGCTATTTGGAGTTCTCGATTGCGACTATGCTGTACTATTCCATGAAGGAGGGAGCTTGCTCCGAGCAGAGCTCGAGGATGACGGCCATGGACAACGCCAGCAAGAACGCGGGAGAGATGATTGACAAACTGTCGCTCCTCTTCAATCGCACGCGTCAAGCTGTCATCACCCGCGAGTTGATTGAAATCATCTCCGGCGCGTCAGCCCTGGAATAATTGTCTTTTTTGCGGATCAACTTAGTATGGAGGGATCTTAAAAATATACCCGCTTAGGAATCAACAGTAATCGATTTTAATTTATGGGATTTATAATGTACATTTTGAAACGTGAAGTTAGGATATTCACATACTGATTCGATATTTCTTGTCACTGCCGGTTTACAGCTTCTCCCCACAAACCAATGTGTAAAATAACATGTAGAAATTCCCTTGGACAAGTATTACTCAAAGTTCACCGATCACGCAGTTGGCTGGTAAAGCGGATGAATGAAAATTAGCCCCATGCATAGACCATCATGTCCACCATTCATCCACTTTACAGAACAACTGCATTTTTAAATGTTATTGTAATTAGCTAGGCCAGAGGCAAAGCAAGCGAAAATCTATTCGATAGGTCAAGGGTTGTAATTTTGTTTCCCGTGTACTTGGTTTCCACTTCAGATCTACTCTGGAGTGACAATTGTACCATAAAATTTAATAAAATCGTCCGTTGGATGAATTCCGAGAGTTTGTGTAAACAAACCTTGCTGATAGTTCCCATTGTTAGCTCCGTGGCCAGCGGTTACGCTTTTACAATACTTAGATCACTGACCTGAGTTAAAGTGAGTAGTGAAACTATAATTCATTAGGACATATTTTTTTATGGGATAGTTGCCAATATTTTGGTTGTATATCATTCATTGACGAGGTGGGGTCAGAAATCGGAACAAATACTACAGGAATGTTGTTTGGTGCCGGGTTCGAGAAACATTCAAACATAAATCGTTCCTGGTTCGACTGAAACTCATTGTATTTCTTGTCAACCTGCAGATTATGAAATATTCAGAATATGAGACAACTTGAAGAGACAGAAACTGCAATTGCGGTGTTAGTGTTATTCTCTCATTTCCCTCGGTGAAACAGGCGAAGCCCGGCGAACGGAACGGTAGTGGACGTTGAGCTAAGGCAGGCAGTTTGAGCTATTTATTTACAGCAACGCAAATCAAGGCTGTTCTTAGAGATTTCAATAACGATTCAGAATCTTTTACGACATGTTTGCAGATTATCATAAAATGTGATGACTATGGTTGGGTACCTCGTAGTTATTAAGTTAGCTGCTACGGTTTGGACCAGGTTGGCTTGTCAGGCATTGGGCATATTCTATACCAATGCAGAAAACCGGTCTGCTCATGACAAGCCGACTGGGTCCGGACTGTAGTTCCAAACATACTAAAAACTGCAATAATACACCTACTGCAGACATCTAGTCTGGATTTTTCTTGCATGGCCCAAAACTTTTCAAATAATTATAGGAACTAGAAATATCTATATACATTTTAGAGTCCAATGCTAAGTAAAAGGTCTTTGGAACAAAAGCATTTAGCGGGATTGCTGTAGTTGATTGCATGCTGAGCTAGATATTGATAGCTGACCATAATATTTGAGTGTATCGATTGATATTCACTTGTCAGCCAAGTCGGCTTACACTAGTAATTGATGTGTCAACAAAATACAATTGACAGTCAATTGGCTTGTGTGTAGAAATATCACAGTCTGAAATTCCACTAAACGAGTAATTAATGGAAGATATTATTATCGTGGTAGCTTTGTGCATGTTTGACAAAATGTTGGAGTGAAGGTAATGCATATTAAACAAAAAAATCTGCCAACAGGAAAACTTTGAATTGATAATTTTAGCGTTGAAAGCCTTTATCTTATAAGATAAATGCATTTTCTCACAATTACGCTTTGATGTTGACTATTTCTAGCAAGTTCATCATTTCATCACAAGAAGTGGCTTTTTAATGTCACTGCGGGTTGATGCAGAGTCCGAGCATTTAGAGATACCCATGGAGAAAGTAATGAAGGTCATTTCTGATTAACAAATTATTTTGTTCTTGGAACTGTTACACCATCTTGTACCCACTTGGGTACAAATTCTTTATCAATCGCTAAATCTAATCGCATCATTAGCAATGTTTTCGAATAGATCAGGCACACTTTTTTTTCCGCATTCTTGTTAGCATTAGGGATTCTCTCCTTCTTTCTCACAAACCACCATAGAAAACAATATGGTTCTAGGTAGCAAGGAGTTCCAGCAATGTTGACCAGTAAAAATCCAAAAACCCTAACGATAGTCCAACAATCTCTTCAATGTATGTCTACATGTACTACTGAAAAATTGTACCGTCATCTATATAAGTAGAACATTTTGACCACGAGTAGCATGAAAATGTAGAAGCCAGGTAAGAAACAGGTCCCGAGATCACATAGTATTCTCATTTCACTTATTTTTCACTCCTTATAATAATATGATTACTGATTGATTACTGACTACTGATTAGGAATGTAGGTATCAAACCTAGAAACCCAACGGTATCATGAAAAAGCAATGGTATTTAACAAGACTTTGGAAAGATGATGGTTGGCTGGACCTGGAGGCCTACTCAGAGAGCAGGTCTTCTCCCAGATTGTGCCAACCCTCGTGTTTGTGGTCAGGGAACTTGATCATGTCGACCCAGTGTCGCAGTCGGTCGCCCTTCGAATACCACCCAAGCTGCAAGCCACCTGGAAACAATGACAGCAGAATTAACATTTTAAAAACGTTGCTCAGTAGGCATTATCATTAAATATTAATCTTTATCAATAATATATATATATATATATATATATATAATATTATATACCTCTCAACCTGTTAGTGTTAAATGAAGTAGTTTTTTGTGCAATATATTTGCACACTTTTTTTGCAATATTTTCTCCAATATCACCCAAAATGTAGGCAAATTAGCTAAAAAATCACAAAAATACACCATAGTATAGGTAGGTACATACAATAATCCAAATATTATGTGATGTTTTATACCTACACCATACTAATAGACTAGAATCAAATCAAAATTCTAAAGAATGTAATGCATTCAACTCACTAACAATTTAACATTTAGAATTTTGATGGCATGACTTGACTAAATAACTAGATGAAGACAAAACCCCTCAGGTTTTAGTCACGTGCTCAATCATGATTATCACTGCTATTTTAATTGCCAACTTTTTAAATGAATCAATAAATAAAACAAATAAGTACCTGTACCTACCTACAATGCAATAAAATAAATTTATGTCATGAAAGCTTGCAGAATTGGGTGCACACAATTCACAAACCACAAATTGTAAAAACTTCCAATATATCCATCAATTATCATTTAATTTGTCGCCAATAACCAGTCCTTCAGCATAGACCAATGGACCAAAATAGCATAGTAAAGTTTTTACGATGGTATGAATATAGTAAATAAATCCCAGCATATTTTACAACACATTGGTATGTTTCACTCTAGCAAACTTGCGCCAACAAGCACAAAAAACATTGGCATCGTTCCAGATTTAACATACAGCGTCTTGAAAGTGGGAACCCACTTTGCTGAGCATAATGAAAAACTTAATAGCTGCTGTAAATAAACCCATGGCATATGAAAAGGACAAAAGTACCAATTATGCTGTAAAATATACAGTTTTTATGCTGGATAAATTGGCATATTTTCATACAAATTTATATCTGTCTAAAAATTTGATCCCCTTGCTGAGAATTATGGATTGCAGCTTTATTAAATATTTAGTTTCCTGTAATTTTTTTATTATGGTCACAGATAATTTTGGTCAATTTCCAGCAAGAATATTTTAATAGGTACCTAACTATATATTCTAACTGTTTTGTGTTTGGTAGGCTGAACCTCTTGAAAAAAAACTTGCACAATGAAGTTCCTATCTCAACCATCTTCTCAAGGAGTAAGTTTGAAACTATAATGAATGCTAATGGCCACTTAGGAGTTAGGAATTTATACTGAAACACTAAATGCACTAAAGTAAGCTAAAAATCATAATGTCGCTTGTCTCGCGAAATCAACTATGCCCAACAGCCTCAAGTAGGCATTCAGTCTCACCCAAAATTCCAATTTGCCTACAATATTGTTGATTGTGGTTACAATCTTGCTCATGGATGTGATTGATAAATACCACGATCAGCTCATTTCTTCAGGACCAAAAACCAGTCACATCAAAGCGAAAACATACCCAAAAACCGACATGCGCCCTTCGACACTGAACCACTGTACCTGGCTTTATACCCACAGTTAGAACGGTTACCCAGATATTCCAATCCCAAATAAAACAGCTATGCGGAGAGCCCGCAATAATAGATTCACCGGCAGTCAAGGGACGGACCCTTTGTTTGTTATTTCACCTGTAACCCAGGTAACAGTAACCACCTGTGGAACATTGGTTCCCTTGATTATAATCCTTGCCATGGTAGGTGATGGTAAAACAGGTTGCCAACGCACCCCAGCGATTGCCGGCCAAACTACAAGCATGACATTTTTGCCGTAACCAAAGCTAGGTAAGGTAGAATGTCAGGGTAGGTAACCATATGTCTGTGCTTTAACCCCTAAAACTTAGCATAGTTTCCATGCACTAGATGCGATGCTGCGACTCACCGAGGTAGTCGTTGCTCTTGCCGTAGTCCTTGTCCCAGACGGTGATCTCGAGCGCCTGCTTGGGCAAGTCGGTCATCTTGGTCTCGAACGCAAACTCCTCGTTGAAGGTCGGGTTCAGGTTCTTCCACTTGACCGACGTCTTGTACTTGCGGTGGTGGGAGTCGGGCTTCAGGCGTCTGTCGGGAAAATCGGTTCCAATGTTATCAACTAAAGACTAATTATGTGACAGATGGACATAAGGTTTCCAACATTCTGTTCAAAAACACCAGGCTTAAACTGAACACGCTTTAGGAAATAACTCCCAACGTCAACAAAATCAACAAATAATAATAATTATGATTTATGACCTTTTATAGTAAATTTGAACTGCCTAATCACTATCACTATCACTTCTAGTTTTGTAATTGTTATCTCTATGCAGACAAGCTCTTTACTATCTTCGCAGAATGTTCAAAGACGTTGCAACAAATTGTGTGATAAATATTTAATGAATGGAATGAAATGGATTAATGAGTTTAATCTTCAAACTCATTTAAACTTGAGCTGCGGTATCTGCTATCTATATTACGTTGCTGGTGTCTTCCAGGACAGAATTTTTAAGGAGAAAGGATAGGTCCGTATGACCTATCCAATATTAATGTATTTTAATCAATCTGGACAAACAAAACCAAATTTTTTTATTATTATTATTATTATTATTATTATTATTATTATTATTATTATTATTAAAAGGGATCTCCAAAGCAGAAGAGGCCTAGCGACTCATAACCAAACTCTCGTTTTCATGGACTCACAGCTTGACGAACGGATCGGAAAGTCCGTTGTTGTCCATCGGCGCGAGGTTGACGCAACGACTGATCCCGACGAGCAGCGCCCGCTTCCGCGTCGAGTAGCTCAGCGTCACCAGGATCTGTCCGCGCGTCCACTCATCGCTGCCCCAGACCTGAGACGTGGAAGCCGTTCACTGACATTACTGCACGTTCTTATAAGCTTCCAAAATCCCCATGCCCGCAACGTATTTTAACTCCAAACTTCTGGGTGCTGGTGAAACTGAAAATTGGCTGCTGGCATTTTCAAATCTCCTCAAGACTATTTTGGATCCCCAATTTTAATTGTTTCATTTATCGAAAAATTCACTTGTTCATATAGTTGATAATAGTAGATAGGTACATCAAAAAAGTATTAATTTTTGTTGCCGCTTTTCCTCTATATATCCGCTTTCCTTTATACATTACACTACGGATATCAACCCCCAGCACGATTCAAAGACCCATATGTGAGGATTGAATTTAAATACAGCTGACACACTTGGAATAAAACGAGTGAAATAACGTGTGGCCAGTCACCTCGTCCTCGTCGGCGACGGGAAACCGCGGTTCAAGGTAGACGTTCATGTAGCGACTGACTTCGGGCCGGAGCCGAGCCAGCGTGATCCGCGCCTCGCCGATGAAGTCGTGTCCGTACTTGTCGTCGTCTGCAAAACCAACGCGAGGCTAACGACCTCTAAACACACGGCGCACGCTGCTACAATCTTGCATCACTAGCAATTACAAAAATACACTAAAATGGGCATTGACTGCAAATTTTTTAAAGAGTAATTTTAGTTTAATTTACTGGCTTTCAATCTTTTAATGTTCTTTTTAAGGTTGGTAATAGACTCTAAGGTAATAGGTCACAGGCGTACCCAATCTTGTAAGCAAGCGTAAAATATTTCACGAAAAGGTAATGTTTTAGTGAAAACACCGAGTAAAGCCAGCCCGAATCGCCTTCGCCACCTTCCCTCGGACCTTCCCTCGGACACTAGCTCACTTGGACTCCTAGTGATAATAAGCAGGGGTTCGCGCTCCTGTCCTCACCTAGCACGAGTATGTGCAGCACTTTCCTGCCGATGTCCCGCTCGGAGATGCCGTAAAACGTGAGCGTCTCGTTGAACTCCGGGTTCCGGCTCTTGTGCACCGTCTTGGTGCGCAGGCGGTTCGACTGCGGCAAAGGGCACAACCGACGTTGACACCACAGAAAGACAACCGCTAGACTGATGCTCCTCACGAAGAATCATTGAGGTACATCTATGTGACTGTATTCTTGTTGTCTTGGGTATATCTAGCTTTCTCTATCCAAGACTGCATCCTATTCAGTGCCAGCATGAATGCTTGCGAACTGTTATGATGGGGTTTCTTTTCGTCTCAATCCAATGGTATGTTGTGTTCTTTTAATATGGTTGCAAAGAGGCAATCTGTATAAAGATATATATTTTCACTCCCAGCTTTTGATTCTCTTCGAAACTAAGTGTGGCATCGGTGAAAAACCCACGATGGAAATTATAAATCTATTCAAAGCTGTGGCTCTTCAAAAAAGGCATATAGAGTTGAGTTAATTAGGTACTGATTAAATACTTTAAGATATTTTAATGAAGGAAGCAATAACTAAAAAATTATATTATTCATATGGAGGAAAGCTATAACAGGGGCCACAGGTATTAATGGTTTGCTAGTATCAATTTCTTAATCCTCCAATTATGTTTGGTATGATTGTAAAGAACATTATTACAAAAGCATGAGCTGTAACAATCATATTATAAATGTAGTAATCGCCAATTAGCGACCCCGATTGACCTTATTCCGCTGAAATAAGTAAGCGTAAGAGATGTCCCAACTATCCCAGATCAAGCTCCGAAAATAAAATCTCAACTCAAGACCTGTAGAAGATCTTCAACATTATAAAAGAACGTCTAGTTGTGTTCCGAATAGTTGGAACATCAGCTGGCTTCGTGCACAGGGCATTTACCTTCCCCTCCGTGGGTAGAACGTTGAGCCTACAGAATGGGTCGGAGAGCCCGTTGATGTCCATCGGCTTGAGACCCTTGGCGCGGTGCAGCGAGCAGTGCAGCGACATCGACATCGGGTCGTAGAGCAGCGACAGCTCCAACGTTCCCAGCTGGGCTGCAACCCGTCGAGCAAAGCGATTGCTTTATCATTGTAATCTCCCATTTAAAACCTCGGAAATCCGACGGTAGTTTTCGGTGTAGATCCTTTTATTGGCTTCAATGACAGAAAAACGTATTCAGCTATTCTTGAAGGAAATTTCGTCGGAATTGTGTGTGAAGGAATTTCGTGAAGGTCTATTTTACAGTTTTCAAAAATTCAGTAAAACAAAAAACATGCATGAAGTTTTTAATATAGTATAAGAATGTTAAATACTTTTTTTACTTTATCCCTTTTCCTGTTATAATACAACACATTTCAAAGTTTCAAAAACGATTATTTCAAAACTGCAAAAATTGGCAGTATGCCGACGATTTATTTTCTTCGTGATTTTTTGGCACTCAATATGCAGGTTGGTATGTTATTTTCCAAAAACCAAAATCACATAAATTGCGATCAACCCCTGAACATTGTCAGTTACGAATAGAATAAATAATTAATTAAATTAGTTGGTAAATGAAGCTATAATATAGCTGAAGACTTCATGACAAAAAACTTTGTGATAATAATTTTCAACACCCATCAGCGCACACCATCTAACAGATTACCGACTGCACGAAATCGAAAGCTGTCTGCGATTGCTTACGAGTGTCGTGCGGTCTCGGACTAATGATGTCATCGCTGGTGTCGGGCAGCGTCCGGTGCCCGCTGATCGAGCTGCCCGACAGCGAGAGTCTGTCCTCGGAGCCGTACCAGTCCCGGGACAGCGTGGAGACCTGCGAGTCCCTCCGGCTGTCACACAATCAACGGCACAGCGGTCAGTCGCGGCACTGCAGAGCCTTTTAAACTCCGATTGCACATATCTACCTAAATAGCTGGATTTAGCTCGAGCTGATGTTTGTTAGTTTCACATTCCACTAATTAGCAGCCGACTCAAAGTTTGAGTTGAATTCTCTCTAATCAAACAATTGAACAAATATTTGCACCACCATTTGAATACCTACACAAATTTGAGTAGGTAGATTATAGCTGTACCCTCAAAATGACTTCATTCTTCAAAAACTAGGAGTTGACTTGTAACCTCTACATGTACTCTAAATCTAATAGCTTGATAGCTAAATAAATATATTCATTCATTCATTTTTCTGTTCGAGGGCTTCGTAAGACAATTACATACCAGACTTTTCTTGTGTTCCTGTACGTACTAATTTGCTTTCATGGAATCTGAATTTATGTGACTTCACTGTTATTCTCTACAAATACCTACCACCATTTCCATTCCCATTTTATATTGTTCTCAACTAATGAAATTCCTCAGGATTCCCCTGCTTCCTCTTCAATATTGTGAGAATTTATAAAAACTTAAATATTCAATATACCCATGCGCCTTAAAACCCCTTCGCATTACCATCACTGTTTTTCTGTCAGACTTATCTGTTTGAAATGAAGCAAGTCAATTTAGCGGACAAAATCCGTCCGAAATGTGTCTTTGAGAGATCTCGCCGTGCCCCATCGCCTCACCCGTGCAGCGCGGTCCTGGCCAGACTGTGGTTCAGCTCCGGCTCGCGCTCGACGACCTCCCAGCTGCTCGACTCCGAGTTGGACTGGCTGCCCGACGACATGCGGCTCGGATAAGGCAACTGGACGCTCTCGGCGAAGCTGGCCGTCGACGCGGCAAAATCCTCGCGGCGGTAGTACTCTCTCGGACCTGCGCAGCATTTCACTGCGTTCAGCGTTCAGCGTTCAGCGTTCGAGCTCACTTTCGGTTGCGAGTGCAAGGGATTTGTTCCCCACTTCTCACATGTCATCATGACAGGTGGCTCGTGTTTCAAACAGTTTTCTGTGCAATTGCATTTCATTACGAAGTTTCAAGTTACTCCATTTTCTGGCAACGAATGCACCCCTACACTGGAATTAATTTAAGTTTGCCACTTTTTGGGGATCTCATATCATAGAATACCATACCATGGAATCAAATGATTAAGTTTTTGTCATTACCATTAAAAAAGGTAATTATCATTACAATGCTTTACCATTATACTCTTTACAAATCGTAAAAGAGTCAAATGATACTTTACTTCGAAGTCCACCAGGCTGTGGTAATAACACGACTGTATGGCAGAGAATTTACCTGAGCAGAAAACCAGGGCCATCTAAATGCAATTTCGAAAGTTGCCAGAAAGCTGTGAAAGTGGAAAGCTCAGAGGGAAATATTGAACCAATGGCACCGAGGTCTTTGGTGCCCCTTCGTGAGTCTTGGTGCCATGGCAACCCGCGTTGCAGCCATGTAGCGCGGGATGCCTAGCAGCAAGCACACACAATTCGAGACTTCCAGCATGCAATGAATTTCACGGTTTTGAACCTTGGAGTATGATAAAAAATCAAATGTTACGGAGCGCCGGGAAATCAGTGCAACTGTATTAAGCATTCAAACTCCAGTTTGAAATACATTTTTTTAGACAACAAAGACGGTTGAACCGTCTTTATAATCTTATTTAAATTACGAAAGCTCGTAATTGGCTAGTCATTTTTATTTATATATACACAAATTAGCCTCCCAAAAATGTTGCCCATTCCGGAATTTGAACCCGGGTCCCCAACTCTCGCGGCTGGTGCTCTAACCAGCTGAGCTAAATAGACACGAAATTTGAGAGAAGTAATTTGCATACAGGGTGAGAATTGAATGTCCCCATGGGGGTATGGTCCAGAGTCTACGAATACTCATATTGGCTCTGGGATTCAAATCCCGGAATGGGCAACATTTTTGGGCGGCTAATTTGTGTACATATAAATAAAAACGGTTGAACCGCTTCGCCTCACCCGTCCTGTCGCCGTCGTTGTAC
This sequence comes from Nemoura dubitans, assembly GCA_921293005.1. Lineage (NCBI taxonomy): Eukaryota > Metazoa > Arthropoda > Insecta > Plecoptera > Nemouridae > Nemoura > Nemoura dubitans. The sequence continues at coordinate 44,575,963 of OV121076.1, forward strand.
TGCGACGCCTCCCCCACGCTCGCGTCGCCGTCGCTGTGCACGGACAGCGTCTCCGCGCGCTGCGAATGCACCGAGCCCCCGCCGCCCACGCTCGACAAGTCGAACGTGACGCAACTCCCCTGTCGCGTGTTGACGCGCTCCACGACGCGGTCGGCGCCCCCCGGCGGCGTCGGCGTCGCGGCGTCGGTCTCGTCGAACGGCTTGACGCGGGTCTGACGCGATCGGCGGACGAGCTCGTCGTCGGAGCTGCTCTCGTCTTCGTCGGCGAGCTTGGTGGCGGCCACTGCAATAGGTCGGAGTCTTTTAGAGGAACCAAAGAGACCTTTATGACTGCAATGGGGCAGGTAGTCTCTTAGAGGAACCAAAGAGACCTTTATGACTGCAATGGGGCAGGTAGTCTCTTAGAGGAAAGAGACCTTTATGACTGCAATGGGTCGGAGTCTCTTAGAGGAACCAAAGAGACCTTTATGATTGCAATGGGTCAGGTGGTCTCTAAGAGGAATCAAAGATACCTTTATGACTGCAATGAGTCAGGTGGTCTCTTAGAGGAACCAAAGAGACCTTTATGACTGCAATGGGTCAGGTTGTCTCTTAGAGGAAAGAGACCTGTATGACTGCAATAGGTCGGAGTCTCTTAGAGGAACCAAAGATACCTTTATGATTGCAATGGGTCAGGTGGTCTCTTAGAGGAACCAAAGATACCTTTATGACTGCAATGGGTCAGGTTGTCTCTTAGAGGAACCAAAGAGACCTTTATGACTGCAATGGGTCAGGTGGTCTCTTAGAGGAACCAAAGAGATCTTTATGACTGCAATGGGTCGTGAGTCTTTTAGAGGAGGTGGTCTCTTAGAGGAACCAAAGAGACCTTTATGACTGCAATGGGTCGTGAGTCTTTTAGAGGAGGTGGTCACCGGTGTTGGACTGGCCAGGGCGGCTAGGTGGCGATTTGCGCCCCGGGCCCCGAGCTTTTTGACTGCGGGGGTCCCCAGTTTTCCGATTGCGGAAACTCAAAGCTCAAAAAAAACCTCAAAACAATGTAAAACTCAAAACAAAACTGAAAAAAGTAAGTTGTAGGATCTAGTAGACATCAGTCTAAGAAATTTAATCACCCCAGCTTTGTTGACTTCAAGTTTATCAGAAATTTTGTCAAATTCGTGCATGCAAGTTATTGAAAGTTAATCCGCAAGAAATCTAAAATTTCAGTAATGGTAAAAAAAAAACTTGTTTGCGTTTGTTTGTATGTGTATTTGGGCACGCTCTACAAGACGCGTGCGTCGATTGCGATGAAACTTTCAGGGTGTCTACCTTTATTCTCCTTTGTTTCGCCCATATACGCTCATCTGTAACGCGAACACGTTGGCAGCGTTTCTTAACACTAGAAGTAAACAAAAATCCTCCCCGGCGGGGAATCGAACCCCGGTCTCCCGCGTGACAGGCGGGGATACTGACCACTATACTACCGAGGACTGTGAAAACCAGGGTACTCTGGTATGATGATTATCTATTATAGGTATAACATATACACCATGTCCGAAATCCGTGATCGACCCCGACTTAGCGTAGTGAGGCTATAGTTTCCAATTTGTTCAATAATTATTGACTGAGGTTTGAACGTACCCAAACAATTTTGATATCGAAAATATATGCATTTTCATTGCCTGCTCAAAATGCACTTGACTGCGTTGACTATTAGTTGAGTGCATGTCTTGTTCGACCAAGTCCACGCACTACACGATCAGATTGTTTTGTTTGGGTCACTTCAACGTATCCTTTCACAAAATAGAACATTCTTAACTGCATTCATATATTTTTTTATCTTCATCAGTGGTAGTATTGAATCATGATAGCATAAGAGGGTTCAAAATAGTTAACTATAGTCGTGCAAAATGCGAACGCACAAAAAACTTAAATTTCGCCCCCTTAAACATATTGTAATTTAAGAATTTGATCAATCCCGGTTGAACTCACTTCAGGATGCGAAGTAGCGAATGAAGCAAAAAGTCTCCCCGGCGGGGAATCGAACCCCGGTCTCCCGCGTGACAGGCGGGGACACTGACCACTATACTACCGAGGAATGTGATTGGAGGGGTATACTGCTATGATCATTATCTATTCTCTGTAGATATACCGTATACCCGAAAATCCGTGATCGTATCTTGACTTCGCGTCGTGAGGCTAAAGCAGAAGACGGAAGAAGTTTTAAATGTGTTCAATAATTATTGACTGAGGTTTAAACCTACCCAATCAATTTAGATATCAAAAAAGGTGAATTTTTCATTGCAATCTCAGAATGAACTCGACTGCATTAAAATGCACACAATACGATCAGATCAGAACATTCTTAACAGCGTTCATACATTTTTTATTTATCTACATAATGTAGGTAGTATTGTATCATGATGGCATCAGAAGGTTCAAAACACTAAAATATGGTTGTGTTTAATTTGCGAACTCCATAAAAACTGAAATTTCGTCTCCATAAACAAATTTAAATTTCAGATCCCGGTTGAACTCACAGTCTCCTTCAGGATGCGAAGTAGCGAATGAAGCAAAAAATCTCCCCGGCGGGGAATCGAACCCCGGTCTCCCGCGTGACAGGCGGGGATACTAACCACTATACTACCGAGGACTGTGAAACTGGATTGCCGGCTGAACTGTTCTGACTTCAATGAAAGATTTTGCACAGCTGGACAATTGGGATCGTGGCTTGCCATGGCAGATAAACACAGAAAAAGGCCTGCAATTCCAGCCCCTATAATATGTTACATTCTTCTAACCAATTCTTGTAACGGATGAGAAAACTGCTTGCATTTCTCAAAGTCATTTCGAGGCGCGTTTGGCACAAGCGGCTTCTCCACCAAGTCTGCTCAACGAATTCAGTGGTTTGCTGGTCATTTAAACGGAGAGCTTCACGAAAATAACCTTCTGTGTGAAAACCTTACTCACATGAGTTACACAACATTTTAAAAATGCATTAGAAGCTTAAAAATGATGTATAGTGATCGTAGTAAAACGGTGAACGAAACTCTCAAAAATTGAAATTTCCTTATAGTTTCGGGTGTACATAACATTACCCTTCAGTAGCGACCTCTGATGCGAAATTTAAAAAAATCCTCCCCGGCGGGGAATCGAACCCCGGTCTCCCGCGTGACAGGCGGGGATACTGACCACTATACTACCGAGGACTGTGAAATTTGAGGAACAAGCTTGGCACAAACTTTGCCTGTTGTCTAGTTACCGAAAGCTTAACAGGAATTCCCGGCGCCTGAATTAACCTCCTTCGCTCCGCTCTGCTACCACGAAACAAACGATATTTCCCTAAACACGTAATCAAAAATTCAGTCCATGGTTGTACGCTAAATGCTAAAAACCTAACCAACCAATCCAAATTGAGCCCATGCCACGAGAGATCCAGCCAATAGCAGCCAGTCCCAATAGAGCCCATGCCACGAGAGATCCAGCCAATAGCAGACAGTCCCCATAGAGCCCATGCCACGAGATATCCAGCCAATAGCAGCCAGTCCCCATAGAGCCCATGCCACGAGAGATCCAGCCAATAGCAGCCAGCCTCGGCCAAGACTCCATAAGGTTCAACTCTATAATACTCAAGTTCTTGCTTGATTCTCTGCTCGCGTCTAGGTCTCACCTGCGCCTGCGCCCGCCTTGGACCACGTGTTCTTCTCGATGCCCAGTCGCGGCTGCGCACGGCGACCCGCGTACTTGCCCGTCGAGTCGACCGCCTTCTTCTCGGGCAGCGTGTACCTCGGCAAACCCTGCACAGGCAACGAGGGTGCACGGGTGCTGTTAGTCGAAGTGTGTGGGGTGTTGTTATAGCCAGAACACTTCTTTGGAGCTCTAAGGGCTGGGCCCGTCGGAGCCCGAAACGCTCTGAGAGGCCGAGAACGAGACGGATTCGTAATACACACTGCGCTTTGGGGCCCTCTGGACTGGGCCCGTCGGAGCCCGAAACGCTCTGAGAGGCCGAGAACGAGATGGATTCGCAATACACACTGCGCTTTGGAGCCCTCAGGGCTGGGCCCGTCGGAGCCCGAAACGCTCTGAGAGGCCGAGAACGAGACGGATTCGTAATACACACTGCGCTTTGGGGCCCTCAGGACTGGGCCCGTCGGAGCCCGAAACGCTCTGAGAGGCCGAGAACGAGACGGATTCGCAATACACACTGCGCTTTGGAGCCCTCAGGGCTGGGCCCGTCGGAGCCCGAAACGCTCTGAGAGGCCGAGAACGAGACGGATTCGCAATACACACTGCGCTTTGGAGCCCTCAGGGCTGGGCCCGTCGGAGCCCGAAACGCTCTGAGAGGCCGAGAACGAGACGGATTCGCAATACACACTGCGCTAATTGGAGCCCTCAGGGCTGGGCCCGTCGGAGCCCGAAACGCTCTGAGAGGCCGAGAACGAGACGGATTCGCAATACACTCTGCGCTTTGGAATCCGACGGGCTCAGCCCTAAGGGTTTTAAAGCGAGGAAAAAGCATAAACTGGCTTAAGTTGTGCCGGCTGTTATGGATTTGATAGTGCATAGTTTATTCTGACCATTAGTGCAAGGGGTGCAAGGGGTGCAAGGGTGCAGCTATCAATCAAAACCCAGGGACAGAAGACGGGTTCGAACAATTTTGCTCGATCAGATATTATTCAAAATGTTCGAATACTTTCTTGCCACTCTCTTGAAACGGAAAACTTGCACCGGGTGTGGTGAAATCTCATACATTCGACAATTTTCCACAATCATATACACTTCTTTCCAATAATTAAAATGTGTATACTACAGACATTTGGGAAAATTAAGCACTTCTAAATGGCTATTGGCTGAGAAGGGGCGGGAGATGTGAGGATTGTTAACGGCCGAAGATTTTTAATGAAAAAGTGACGTCGTGAAATGATTCCACTTGAATTGATGAATTTAATCATTAAAGCCAAACGAATGAATCCTTATGCATGCATTATTATCCGTAGAACCGCGCTTAGTTCTCATGATACATGTATGCAAAAACTCCATCGCGCATATTTATCACGCAAATGCCAGCTGTGGAGAGCAAGCAGTGACCTTGGAAGTTAGCCTTGGATTCCGATTGGTTCAGCCATTGCCCACGGCCTTCTGACACCTTGAATCTCTGCAAACACTTTAGGATAGTTGTGACCTTGAAATTTGGCCTTGCCGTCTCATTGGTGGGATCTGCCACACAGCAGTACTTATGGATCACATGTTGTAACCAATGGCAATGCAACAGTGCTTGCTCAGGAAGCCTCTCGTGCAAACCTGAGAGTTTCGTCGGTCATTTTAACAATATCGTTCCGTAACGTTTCAAATGCATTTCTTTTCGCATTAAAAAATTTTCGGAACATGAGTATAAAGGAGCTTTGTGTCTCCCGTGACCTTTTAGTTTGACTTCCGCAAGAAACTCGAAGGTTTTTTGCAAAGTAAAAAGAGCCTGTCGAATCTAGATCATAAATCATGCTCAAAGTATCAACATGCCAAAGCGTACATATTGCGAATTTATATTACGCAACGTTGCCCTGAGAGTGATTACACATTATTAAAAGTCTCAAAGTTTTAAAAACAAAGACCATATTATTATTTATAATAGCCGAGTCGAGCCGGTAACATCTTCTCCTCTCCTCTGCCCCAAGTATCGATTTACGTTGTAATTTCAAGTAAAAACTTTTAAGCATAACATTTTTATCCTTTAATATTTGTACATGGCTTCGTTCCGCCACCCCCCCCCCCCCCCCCCCCCACCTGCCGTCTCATCATCAAAGTATCGTCATCGCTGCCGTCATTAAGAGGCTTAAAGTTAAGTCTCGGCGCCGGAGAAAGTTACAAAATGGCGATATTATATAGCTATAGTATACGCGATGATAAAAAAATATACGAAGAAAAAAACGTGATTGAATTAACGAGGTTTAGGCTTCAACTTTGTTTTATATCAAGTTTGACGATAGATGTTCTTTGCATCGAAATCACAATTTCGTGTTAAATTTCTTAGACTCATGTCTGCTATATAACTATCTCTATATAGCACTAGTTTTGAAAAAAACTATTCCAAGCAGGGATTTGAATGCTAAATAAAAGTCTCACTGGTTTCCCGACGTTTCGTGACATAAGAGAGCTCCTGCAATACATGTTATCTCACCTGTGGACACGCATACTGGATTTTTTTTTTGAATTGGGAACATTGGAATTTAGGAAGCCTATATTATCAACAACATTATGGTTCTTTTGTTCACGTTTTTAACGTCAGTCGAGCCATCACCCTTGAAAAAGTATAGCAAGTATATTATGTTTCGAAACGTCGGGAAACCAGTGAGACTTATTTAGCATTCAAATCCCAGTTTGAAATAGTTTTTTTCACAATTCCGTAATTTACAAGTAGGCGAAACGTGTGAAGAGAAATTTTCGCTCAGTATTGACTCTGTTTGCTGTGTGGGACCAACAACATGTTGCTTGTGCAAGTGTTTGTATAGTGAAAGTTTCGCAAGGAACTGAACATTTCAAGTTTTCAATGTATAGTCAACTTTCTTGTCAGCTTTGTGCTGTTGTCGTTCTTGTTTGGTTAAAAAGAAAAGCGACACTTTCTCAAAGTCAAAGGGTCGTTCTTGTTCGGCGTTTGCCATGCAGCGGCCGGGTCGGGAACAAACAAACGACGTGTGTGCTTTGCCACTTGGCGCCGGCAGTTGTTTGGCTGGCAAAGCAATGCATGAAATATTCTAGAACTCCGGAGTTCTGAATAACGACTTATTCAGAATGTGTTTGTGTAACGACGCAGGCTTGCTAACAAAATACCAACGCCGTGTAGAGAGGTAATATTTCAGATATTGTTTTACTAAAAAGTTGCATTTAGATCGGGTTGTATACCAACTGAAAGTTTTAACTATTGGTTAATTTAATTATTAGTTAGCTCTAGATGGATTTGCATGAGCTGCTAACCAATAGTTAGTAGGTACTTTCAGTAGGTGTCATATAATACGGGCTTATTTCGTTATGATCAGGTTAATTTCAGTTAAAACAACGAAAGGCAAATTCCATTTGTGCCAGCTATGGATCTCATTTTTGGTAATTGCAAAAAGAAGCCATGAAAAACAAGCAAAAACAAACCATATTGTGTAAAGCAGCCTTCGCATCATTCACGTGAGCAGGCTGAATGGCAAGATGCGGCCCGGCAACAAATGAAGTAGCGAACGGGGGGAGGTAAAATGGTGGTCACAAAAAGTGCACCGTTTTCCTATGCCCGTGACCGCGAAAGCAAGTGTTGTGACAAGGCATGGCAGCCATCGACAGCACACATTGAATTTCTATCCGAGCACACAACCAGGGCCTTCTGGATGGAAAGCAAGTGTTGTGACAAGGCATGGCAGCCATCGACAGCACACATTGAATTTCTATCCGAGCACACAACCAGGGCCTTCTGGGTGGAAAGCAAGTGTTGTGACAAGGCATGGCAGCCATCGACAGCACACATTGAATTTCTATCCAAGCACACAACCAGGGCCTGCTGGATAGAATTGTCTCCCTTTGCCCTAAGGCTAGCAGGCTAGCAAGGTTTGCTAGCAGGCTGTGGAAAATGACAGAGTCAAAAAATACCAGCGAAAGAATCTCGCTCAAGGCCTAAGCCACCTATACATTTTTGCCATGCGAGAAAATCAAAACAAATCCATTCAGAGGGCGCTGGCAGGTATACCATCTTACGAAAATGAATAATTCGTCTTGATATAGATATATCCACATCCTTGGTCCAAATGACAAATAAAGGCAAAAATAATCAGATTTTTTATGAAATGATGATGACATCTTGTCACTGGCATTGCTAGCTGAAGCCTGAAGTCGTTCCAAATGCCGGAAAATTACTGGTCAAAGGTCAAAATAGATTTTTTTATTATCCCAGACCCGTTTGTGCATAAACTTTGGGGGCGCTTTAAACACAGAACCAAATCCTGTCGCGAATGAATGTCGATCATCTTCACTTTATTATTATGGGGCCCCTGGTGATCGATGAATTTTTTTAATAAAGTCATAATAGGGATAACCTTTAACTCGAGAATTGGGTTAACACGTAATTATCCTCGGGGTAAAATGATCAACAGTCAAACACATAGGCGTTTGAAGATTTCAGGGATAGTAACCATGGTGAGAGCAAACTTACCCCTGTTTTTGCAATAACCCAGCTTTGTGTTGATCCAGGTCCTGGTGAAGTTACCCCTGACAATCTGCAAGCGCCGGCTGTGATTGGCTGTTTCTCGTTTCACCCCAAGGATTAAATGTTTACCCTGCTTTGTGGATCTGGGCCCTGGTTTTGAGTCCGAACGTCTGGACTTGGAACATGTCGATGGCGTCAATCAGGAATAGTACGTTCACGAATTTCAGGTCAAAACCACTTGAGATTTTGGGGTAGTAAGACGCGTGCCGACCCTTGTAAGCTCTGCTAAGCTCCATTGTGTTCTCTTCGAGAGTGACAACTGACGGATCTCCTTGCAAATAGCTGCGTTGTCACTTTCGACCCTCTTGTGTTCCTACCTACCTACCTGATGATTGGCAATGAAGGGGTTTCCCCGAAAATTGGTAACACAGGACTGTGAAAGGTACAGAGTTGGTGCAAAATCTTGATACATGTCAAGATACATATCTGTGGAATGACGGAGTGGTTCAGAGCCATAGTTCGATGGAGGTAAGTTGTTCGGAAATGCTCTGATTTGACTGACTTGCGGACCTTAGAAGAACCTAGGAATCTGTGTTAACAATGGCATTGTCCGAAACCGCGAGTGGTTTTGACCAGTAATAGACAAGTCCAGGCAGGAGGAGCGACCCTTGGAGCCGTGTGTTTCCGCTTGAAGGCCGATGCCAGGGTGTGGGAAAGATTGTGAGGTCTTATAGACTTTGCATTGAAATCGCCCTCATTTCAAACCTTTGCAATAACGAAGATATCCATCAAATCTTTATGAAATTTTAACACGTAATATAAATAATAGTGATTCTTATGTAGTTAAAATTTCAACATAATATGACCAACAGGAGCTTGTTGACAGGCCTCCAAACTCGGCTAAAACCCGCCTCACTCCTGTGCTATTCGTGTTCGTTTCCCACAGTCTACCCGTCCAGCAAGTCAGACCGAAGCGCCGTGACGTCAGAGGGGCAGACCATCAGGAGTTGTGTATTCCTGAATGAACTTAGGTAACCGAGTTGTATAAAAGAGAAAGTGGCCCTGCACCGACCTTGTAGAACCAGGCGCCCGACTTCTTCCACATCTCGCGCGTCTCGGAGCAAATCTTGCACAGCGAGATCGGCTCCCGCTGCGACGAGACGGTGTCGATGCCGCACTTGAAGCACACCGACTGGAACACGGGGAGGAAAACACGTGACCAAACATGTGGCATGGCTATCATTTGGCGGAACACGTGACAAAACATGTGGCGGAACACGTGACAAAATGTGGCGGAACACGTGACAAAATGTGGCGGAACACGTGACAAAATGTGGCGGAACACGCGACAAAATATGGCAGGTCAAGTGGCGGGACATAGCGGAACACGTGACAAAATGTGGCGGAACACGTGACAAAATGTGGCAGACCAAGTGGCGGAACATAGCGGAATTCACGTGACCAAATTAGAAAGTAAAAAGTTTAGAACTTTCTCTCCACACACAAGCTTATGTGGGTATTTGTTTGTTCTCTTTCTATGTATGTCTCATGTATTTTGTACTTTGTCTGAACACGGATAACAAATAAATAAATTTCAATAAAAAAAAACACGGCAGATCAAGAGGCGGAACATAGCGGAACATGTGCTTGTACAAATATGGTGGAATATTGAAAAAAAACTATTTAAACTGGGATTTGAATGCTAAATCAAAAGTCTCACTGGTTTCCCGACGTTTCGTAACATATGCTAGTTACTATACCAAGGGTGATAGCTTGACTGACGTTAAAAACGTGAACAAAAGAACCAATAGTTGTTTTTTAATCTAGGCTTCCTAAATTCTAATGATCCTGTCCTAGTCCAATAACATTAAAAAAAAAATGAAATTGAGTCGACCTCGAAAAATTGTTTTTTTCAAAATCAATATAAAATCAAAATTGTTACTTTCAAAACTAGTGCTAAAGATAAGATACAAATGTCTTACATGAATGTAAGACATTTAATGGTGGGATATGTTTACATAAGTTCCATGACAAGTTACAAGGAACTTTATCTAAGGAATAAGGCAGAACTTATGACTGAACACTGCAAAACAGGTGATGGAACACGGGGAATAAATATTTATACCTATATACACCAATTTCGGACTTATTTAGATTTGTTTTCGAAAATGTACAAATGGTTATAGAAAAAAAAATGCATGTAAACAGACAAAAAATGTATAACCAAAATTTAAAAGACAATATATTTATTTACTGAGGCACTGAAGTTGACTTGAAAACTCTTGCGGGGCATGTTCGTCCCTGGCTGGCCGACTGAATGGCCGGGCCATGCACATGCCGCAAAGCACGCAAACTGACCAAACATTTTTAACGAGCCAGCTTCATTAGCTGCTTTGCAATGTGGTTCTTTGTATGTACGTGGTCAAATTACCACCATGGGCCTGCTGTATACCAAACTCCGTGTCGTCTCTTCATAAAATATGAGTTATTTAATCATTTGTTCAGCGGAAACTACGTGTTCACCGCCAGCGCGTTTCAGTCGCAGACCTGTCCGAGCGCTGCGAACGCCGCTTCTCAAGGGATCTGCAAAGTTTACGTCGCCGTTCCGACCCCTGACCCCCATGAGCCCCATGGCGCCGACAAGTTGGCTTGATTGCCGCGCGACTTAGGCGCTAACAATGGTTGCTCGAACGCTAAGCGATGATAATAAATCGGACGCGGCGACACCAGAGCGAATTCGGGGTTTGATGCCACAAGCATTTTAAGGCTCACACACAGATCCGATTGTTAATTTTTTGAAGAGTTGATTCAAACTTGGTACACCCCTAAGTAGATGGAATCAGTGTATATTATTAGCAGTAGTGAGTGTTACCAGTAGTGAAATTGATGATTTCGCTTAGCTCGCTTTGCTCATCAATAAATATCTTTTTACAAAAAAGTAGAAATTAGTCTTAAATCCAGATCAATCACATTTATTTTATTTTTTGAACGTACGTGAACTCTGTGATATAAAGGGAAGAATCAGCGACAGGAGCAACACAAGCATCAAAGCTATGGAATACTTGCAACCATTCAAGATTAATCGTCTAGTTCACATTACAAATAAGTTAATAAGTTCTCGAAGCCAGACCAGAAATGCATACTCCGTCTTAACTCTGAAGCATGCAGTTTCACTATGCAATTCCTCTTTTGTGTTGCCATCCTATAGTCTAAGCGAAGCAATAAGACATATCCCGAATACGTGACTGCAACGTAAGATTTTCCGACCTTAGAGCTGTTCTCGTTTGAAATGAGGTGTTTTGCAGTGTTCACTCCCAACCATAAAGTCTTTTTACTTCAGGGAAATCACTCTGCATCTCGTTGCTCTTAGCAACCGGATGCTGTAGAGTTAAGCCAGGGTTACGTTGGTGTTGTGGTGTTTAACATGGCCGTATATGCTAAAACTCTACACCACCGTAACACCACTCTCCATACAGCACGTGTCTATACCAGGGAATTGCAAAACGTAAAAGTTACACTTGTTCACAGTAGCAGTTACTTCTAACAGATCGTTCGGTCATCGGTCATCGGTTATCATAATTGCTATATTAACCCAGCGTGCTAATTTCCATTCGCATGTCAGTCCTGGAATCAGCACCGAACCCTCGGCCTTTTGGCTGCGTGCTGGGACCGAGATGTTCGAGCCGGGCACATAGGGGGGACATTGGTCTTCTCATGCTGGGTTCCATTCGCATGTCAGTCCTGGAATCAGCAACGAACCCTCGGCCTTTTGGCGGCGTGCTGGGACCGAGATGTTCGAGCCGGGCACATAGGGGGGACATTGGTCTTCTCATGCTGGGTTCCATTCGCATGTCAGTCCTGGAATCAGCAACGAACCCTCGGCCTTTTGGCGGCGTGCTGGGACCGAGATGTTCGAGCCGGGCACATAGGGGGGACATTGGTCTTCTCAGGCTGGGTTCCATTCGCATGTCAGTCCTGGAATCAGCACCGAACCCTCGGCCTTTTGCCTGCGTGCTGGGACCGAAATGTTCCAGCATGGCACATTGATCTTCTCTGACAGGGACACAGTGAAGTTAACAGGGTGCTGCGCCCTCATGACTGTCCAGGATGCTGCCTTTGTTAGGTACCTACTTTCTTGCAGTCGTGACAGAGCAGGCTCGGCGCCCCCAACATGCCGAACCGGTCGCCGCAGAGGATGCACTGGTTGGTCCCGTTGCCCATCGCGTTCCTGCGCATGTTCTCCAGCCGGTCCACCAGCTTCCTGCAACAGCAACACAGACACCAACGTCAACGTTAACGCCGGGTTCTTTTTTGGTTCCTTTGACATTGTCAAGTCGTTCGAGTCGAGCTTTGTAACAGTATACGGCTTCTATGGTACTAGGAAGCCTATATACGGTTAGAGAGTGGCCATCTCTGCGTACGGTCGCCATGTTTTTACCAACTTGAACTATTCAACAGCCCTTTCAGCAGTAGTTGATACGTTACGAACTTACCTCACCATGTACATAATATACGTAGATATGCAAAGGAATATTGGAAACTCATATAGACAACTGCTACGTGCTTCGTGATTAACTTGGTAAAAACAAGGCGTCCGTATTGCATAGAATTGGAACAGCCAATAGAAAAGTGTTATCATGTTGGCCACTCTCTAACCGTAAATAGGCTCTCTATATGGTACAAGTTGCATAACGCTGGGAAACCAAGCTCTTCAAATTATTTTATTCTCTTGTTGGAGATAGTTCTTTTCAACGTAACGTTGCTTTCTGGGTTACCTATTTACAAATATACAAAACGAACGCCACATAGTTTACTCCATATTTTCTCAATGCTTTCACTGAGGCGTTATTTTAAGTTAATGCACATAGCTTTCTGGTAACATGAGCTATACCAAGAGGAATGCATAACGGGTAGTATTGTGCTGTGCTTGCGCCCAAAATAAAAATTGGACAGTATACGCAACCACATAACACTTTTAGTCTCTAAAAATACCTTCTCTAAAAATACGTGTCAAACTTTTGCCCACAACATGCCGTTTTCATCCGTTTTATGTATGCATAGGTTTTTGCCATTATGGAAATAACGAAGTAAGCTGTTTATAATTGCTACAAATTTTAGCCTCCTCCCTCAGGGGGCCAACAAATCACCGCATCCATACAAAACCGACGTCGCCGTCAACGAACCTTGCGCCGTCCAAGGATGTGTGTTTTAATTAAGGACCGACCCCACCGGATGACCGCAGGATGTAATGCCGACGTTTCGCATCGCGCGGGACAGAGTTGATTTTGTCCTCGTAGCTCGTCAGGACTCGCTGTTTCACCCCGAGAGAAGTTGGGCATCTCTGGCTTCCGGTTTCCCGTGATGTAGTGTATGTACCCAGAAACTTTGGCAGCTGTCCATTGCGTCGTTTAAGCTCCACCCTGCCACCCCTTGGTAAGGAGAGTGCGCAAGCACGTTTGGTGTACTTACAGCTGTTCATGAGTTTGCGCGTGCTGCATATATAAAAAACAAGCTAATAACACGGACATACTTTAAAAAAAAAGATTTCATGAAGATTATATTTAGCAACTTTGCTATAAGAATATTACCTCTACTTCAAACGATAACCTGGTCTGTAAATATATATACTTCAAAGTTATTTGCAATGAAGAGAACACTACCCCCCTTCCACCCTAAACAATGGAGTTGCAGTCATTTCAAAATTAGCTGAAATTATGTCTCAAACCAAAATGTTATGAGATTCTCAATTAGGCTTTTATTTTCTCTTTCTATAATTTTGAGCTACATCATGTTACCCTCTCTCACTCTCATCTGCGAATCCCTATTGATCCCGTTTTTTCCTCGTCTCTTTTATTCTACCAATATTTCTAGGTTTAATAGCAGACTAGGTTGGAAATTTTTGAAGACGTCCGCCTGAGATTGACATTCCTTTACGTCGGGGCGTTTCATATCTATACACATTGTTTCAAAGCGTTACTGAAAAATATTTCAGCGGCAAGTTCTATACCTATGACCAATGCATTTATGTTTGGCATCTTTGTGCCTGCATCTGTTCTATATGACAAATGCAATTGTGTTTTGGCATCTTTGTGCCTGCGTCTGCAGAAGGTTTCACGGAGACAGGACCAGCAAACAATGAGAGAGAATCACTACAGAAATGTCGCTGGTACACTTCCGTTCTAGTGACCTATAATTATTAGGAAAAGTGCACTTGCAAAGGAGACGTAACCGATACACAACACTTTGATATTTCAAGTTTCAACCAACTCTTTTCATTCCATGCAACATGATATTTGGTATACCATACCATCGTTACTTCCTTTCCGCTAAACCAACGATGCCGAGACTGCAAGTAATAATTGGAATGTTACATTTTTACCCAGCCATGTACCGAACAAGAATTATAAACTATTGCTATCACTGAACAGGGAGCTACGCGTAGAGCTGGAATAATATAAGCGGAATCTTTATAATGAATTGAACACTATTGGTTTTTTCTGCATATGTAGATAGTAAAAGAGACAAATAATCATCGAAGTATTTGAATATTTTAATAGATGCTATAATGAAAACGCGATAAATGAAAGAGATTAAAGTCGCAACCTGTTATCCGCAGTTTTACAAAGCAAGAAGTTTGATATTCCTATATATACATGCTACAAACTTACTTTTATATCAGTCGAATTTCGTCTATTCCTCAGAAAGGTTTCCCTGAAAAGACATGTGTATGGTAATCCCAGGTATACCGACCACGTGGATGAGCATCTCGGTTCGACAAACCGGTTTTCTTATCAGCAACTGCCTCGCTCCGTGAAATGAGAATCGTCGACCGAGCTGATGGTGCGGTGCACTGTTGCGGAGATTTGCATTTGGTTTCATCGCGAGCCCAATGGCATAAAATACGTAATTTTAAGAGATAGAAGAAAATTCAAAAGGTTCCTGAGTTTTCTCTGTATACGAAAAACAAATTTATGCCATCGCGTTTTCGGTTTACTTGCAAAAAGTTGGTATTCGCAAACCACAATGTGAATTAATTCAGTTTTCATAATTGCTTTTGTTATCTCGCTTCATCTCCGACCCGCCTGGACGAGGTAAAGCCACTGGAAAAGTAGGGAATCGGCAATAACCATTAACTTGATTCGAGATAACAGAAGTAATTAATATAAATGAAACTAAATCGAGATACGGAAACATGTGGTTTCTTTAATATAAAAAAATATGTGACATCTAGAAGTGTTCCTTTCAAAGAGAGGCTTTTAAAAGTTAGTCATTTTCTCTTCTAACAATAAAATTAGGTGTTGAATGCCACTGGGGGTGTGTGGAATCGGATACAAAAATTGCCAGAGAACAAATTAGCGAGTTTTGTCGAGGCAGGCAATGATAATAAAACTGGTTTGACAAAACTAGATTGCGACCGATCAAAGCTAGCACCCATGCTTCCATGTGCTCACCCACGTGACCGGACCCATGCACTTTTCAGACAAACCTTTCTATAGGGACATGGCCGAAATCCGACAAATATACATTCCTATGTGCTTAGAGTTTTCAGGAAGATTCAGAACAAACCACAATGAAAATGGCGCTAGAATTGATACAAACATATAGTATACGCATTGTATACAAACTGAGCTTTGCATATCTCAGTTAATTAGTTCTTGGATGAAGAGAGGGAAGTAGGCCTAGCGTCAAAGAGCATAGCAAACCCCATGTGCAGCGCAGAGAGGCTCATGAAAGTTAATTAAATTGTAATTCGATAATAGAATGTGTAGTGGAGCGGAGGTATTTCGTAAACATACATGTGAACGCCTGTCAAATGTCATTGCTAGATCGTTGAGCTCGACGCGGCCCCCTAGTTCGTACACCTGTCCAGTGGCGATTTTGTGTGGCGTGAAAATGCGTTCGACTTTGATGGAAAACCCGCCATTTATAAACTCTTTGGAAAACCCCACGGAGCCGAGTCGCGGTTCATTTGTTTTGTTTTGTGACCAAACAGTTTCATGCCCGAGCGTTACTGGGCGACCGCTGTCTTGCCACGAACGCGAACGTGACGAGGTCTGGATCAGTGAGTTTTGAATGTTATCAATTAAATGTGCGAGATGTTGGCAGAACAGAGGGGGTGGTCCTATTTGTTGGACAACACACCAACAAAGAACAGGCTTTGCGAAGCCGTTCCACGTCAATTTAGCCCTTGCAACAAAAGACTGAAATTCATTCCAATTTATGGGACAAAATAGGTTTAAACTGAACGACCATGGAGTCGAACTGGCTAGGCGGCGATTAGCGCCGGGGCCCCGAGCAAATCTGGCCGCGGGGCCCCCATTTTTCGAGCACGGGGGTCCCGTCCCCCGAGGCGATTACCTATATTGATCGGAAAACGAGGCGACGACGTTTTTTTCAAGAAACGGATTTTTTTTTAAAGTTCCAAATCCGCGCCTGGTGTCGGGGGGCCCCTATGACCTCCTCGCCGCCGGGGCCCTTGGGTAGCCAGTCCGACACTGTTAATTTCGATCTTTCTTTACTCGTTGTTAGCATTGAATTCAATAACTCTCTTCCACAGAATGATGTAAAAAAAGCAATTTTTAACATTTAATATAGGTACTCATCTTTTCCCACCTGTTTTCACTTTGGTTTTCGGTTACGAGTAATGAGTAGCGCTACAGGCCGTAATGTCTTGAAGTGCCGGGGGGGGGGGGGGGGGGGGCGTTAAGAGCGAACATAACGCCTGACGTGCAGCTATAAAGGGCGCGTTAAGACAAGCCGGGTTGACGACGCTGCAGAGACAGCGACGTCGGTGGTAATGTCTGGGCCACATAGGACGTTCAGAACGAAGCTCAGAACGACGCTCAGGACGACTAGCTCAGGACGACGCTCAGGACGACGCTCAGGATGCGTTTACGTGCAGGGATAAACGGGCAGAAGTGAGCGCTGCTGGCAGTGGCGCGTCTACTGCACGCGGGAAGACTGGAACCACGGGCAATATCGGAGGGCTCTGAGGAGTCATATATTTTAAACGTCATACCTCAAAAGCAAATTGGTGTACCTACTTTGTGCAGGCTTCCTAAATGTAGATTATTGCTCTAACACCCTCGTTTATAGAGTCTGTATATACTAATAAAAAGAGCAACACAGTTTAGTTGCTACTGCTGGAACCGTCCTTCTATATACAAATAGATGAATACTATGTTAATGATTGCGATAAGGCCGTTTGC
Source organism: Nemoura dubitans (assembly GCA_921293005.1). Lineage (NCBI taxonomy): Eukaryota > Metazoa > Arthropoda > Insecta > Plecoptera > Nemouridae > Nemoura > Nemoura dubitans. Next base: position 44,593,324 of record OV121076.1, read on the forward strand.
GACGACAATTGGATGAACATTGTCTGACGAATTTCGGATTCATAGTGCAGCATGGTGCAGCTCTATGGAATTAGAATTTAAGATTGGGAATAGGGGGGTGGGGGGTATGACAATGTAGATCCTGGGTCCCTATTCTGTAACTTTTCAAATGTGAGATGAAATGAAATTAAAGTGAGAACCTTTATTTGTTCCATATGATAGCATAGGCAACATTGGAATTGCCACTCTCATTTCTTGTCATCTCACTTGGAAAAAGTTACAGAATGTGGGTCCTGGGGCCAACTGTGACTTAAGTTACTCCACTGGATGTTTGCGATAGGTCGATCCCAGCGAGGAGATTATAACGTGAAGGACTGACTGGTTCATATTTGATGAAAAAATATGAGTAGCCCCGCGCTAGCCGTTGAAAAGTTTAAGCTGTTCGCGGTGTACATAATTAAAAGGTTCCTATATAATGGGTTTATGTATACATCTGGGTAGAAACAAAAATCCCCTGGTGAGTTTTCGACAAGCTCCCGTGTCGTGCAAAAAGGGAATGGCAAAGTAAGTCTACATTTTCGAGTGCTTCAGGGCGGAGTTTCGCTCGCAGACGATTTCCACGTCGCTGCGAATCAAGTCGAAACGGTTCGTGCCCGGATGCCGATGTGGTTTTAAGTAATTTTCAGATTCTTGAAAAGGGGTTTATTTTAACTTGTATAAACGCCCATCTAGAATACGAGATTACATTTTTGTGGGAGCATTAACATATAAAAAAGAAACGTCGGTTTCTTCTATATAATGTGGAACATCAAATACATTTCTCCTTTGATTGTTTTTTTTTCGTGGAGTTGCCAATCCATTTCTTTCCTGGAAAATATCATTACAGAGGAATGCAATAGTCAATTCACACCTACGCTTTCGGGCCCTTAGGGCTGAGCCCGGCGGATCGAATTACAACGCGCAGTGAGCATAGCGAATCCGTCTCGTTCTCGGCCTCTCAGAGCGTTTCGGGCTCCGACAGGCCCAGCCCTGAGGGCTCCAAAGCGCAGTGTGCATTACGAATCCGTCTCGTTCTCGGCCTCTCAGAGCGTTTCGGGCTCCGACAGGCCCAGCCCTGAGGGCTCCAAAGCGCGAAAAAAACGTTATGTGTTCTGCCATAGCTAAGAATAGCCTGCCACCGTTATCCCGCGGGGATCAAATTGCAGTATACAAGCCCGAACCAAAGCGCCTACCAAATCGCGAACCACGCGCATTGCATAATTGATTAGGAACGCATCGATCCGATCATTCACGCATCTACCTATCTGTTCCGACACTCGGCAAAAAATCGCCCACGTGTAAATAGTCGATGAAATAATAGCGTTATCGCGGCGGAGGGTCACGTTCTCGTTCTGAAACGGCACGTGGCGCGTTTTGCCCGGGGGAACCTGTGGATTTGCCGAGCCAACGTCACCTGCAATTTTGTCTGCTACTGACTGAGATTCGGAGTGCGATGTTGAGAATGCCGAGGGTGAATTGTTTTGCATTTTGGTGCGTCCAGCGGCCGTGGTTCGTTTCGTGTCCATTGGCACGAGTCTACGTGGAGCTGGAGGTGGCCATTTTATTGTGAAGGTGCATTCGTTTTTCCATGTGTCACGAACAAGGACAGTCAATGCGAGGGGAAGATGCACCCAACCATGCAAATTATAAATTGCCGAGGTATCTATGTGGAAAATGAAAAATATCACATTGTGTATATACCTCTACAGCAAAATTATATCATGGATGTGAGGGAGAACGATTTACCAATTTCACGAACGGTCTGGAATATTATTTTGGGAGCATGGGGGAGGGGAAATCCCTTAAACAACGGCTGATTAAGAAGTCAACTGCAGGCTGTACATGTTAACTTGACATCAAGATATAAACAATTGTTTTGAGCATGTACATATACAGAAGGCCATGATAATATAATATTGCAATTAATTTTGAATATTTAATTAACGTACTGACAGCTACCTTGGTGACTATATTATTTGGTGAAATACAAAAATTGTTTTTCTCTACCTGTTTATGATATTTTAAAGGGGAAATAAATTTGATATAATGGTAAATAAGAAAAAAGTAATCTATTCACCGTCATAATTTGATATAAATGACGATAAGGTTCAATTTCCATGAAGACTCTTTTTAATTTCCTCTCGAACGTGTTCGTTGGCTAGTTTACAGACTTAATCATGGAAATCAATGACCAATTTTTGCACGCGACAGCAACGAACGACTCGCCGAGCCTCCGCACTCTGGTCGATCAAGACCCCTTCACCGCCAGCCGCTGTTGGAGGTGGAACTAGAGCCTTGTTTGCTGTCGAGGAATCCTCTAGATTGACTTGTTTGTTCTAGCTACGAGTAAATTTCACCTGCCTCGATGAGAGACGTGTTTTGCCACTTACCCATGGGCGTTGATCCATCTCTAAGCCACCGTGCGCTCAACTTCGAGACGAGCCATTGGGGGAACAGAAACTAGTCACTGTGTCCCACTCAAATTTTGGAAGCTACAAAGTTTAGAAACCCTGTTCCATGTTTCGTACCATGTAGAAGAACGATGTTGGTAACGTTACACTCTGACTCCAGCCTATGCGGGGATAAATTGTGCAATGGTCTTCAAAAGAATCTTTGAAATCATATATATCTAATGGCCGATGTTTTTATAAAGTGCAAGAGTTGCATGGATCGGAATAGGTTGAAAATTAACCATAAGAAATAGTTTTAGCCTTCACATTCTTTGTCTTATTGTATTAATGACGTGTCAAATTCCCTGTAATAGGTATTATGGCATAATAAAGATTTATTATTATTATTATTATTATTATTATTTGAGCAACATCGAGAAAAATTAGCTAAAAATTTTGAAACTTATTTAATGCATTTGCATGCAGTGCGTTGAATTCAAATGCGATTTGTGGGGACATATAGCGCATGCGTATACGTATGGGAACATAGCGCGCAAATGACCGCATAACTTCCAAAAAATGGGATAAAATTTGCTCTATAACTTTCCGGCAATCTATTTTGTAAATAATTACTTGTCTGATGATTCTAGAATATATAGCCAAGCTACAAAGTTGCCAAGTTGCGAAATTACTAAGTTATCAAGTTCTAAAACAACAATGATATTCTCAGGTTCTAATTACATATTTTGGCTGTGTGAATTAGTTCATCTTCACATTTTAATTAATGTAAAGATATAACAAAGAACATTATACAAATGTAGCTCGATACCTATAAACGCATGTTATATATAGTTTCATCCCCCATCTAAACTATCCTGGCAAACTACAATTCCATCGCGGTCGGGATTCCGACGGCCCAAGGTAAATGCCTCCCCTAATTGATGACATAGTGAGTGCTGCAGCCGAATGTACGGCAAAGGCGGCGACGTTTCGCAGTCGCTCTGCGCGTGGAATTGAGTTAGCACAAAGTTAACACAAACGTCCGAGCTGGAAACGTGGAAATTAATTCGTTCGAGGAGCTAGAAAATGACATTGGCCCGTGTTCCTTTGTACAACGCTGACTTCAATCACGGAGGGAACCTACTATATGAGTTGTAGTTCGCAGTCCTATGATTGCAACCATTTTTGAAAGGTCTGCCAATGTTTTTACGAGTGTCATTCGGCGTAGCGCGGGGAGGGGGGGGGGGGGGGTAATCATTTTTGAGACAGTATGTCGTTAATTTTTAATACCCATGCATATTTAAACAATTGATTTCTATCCTTTTGTCACCAATAGTGACTTTGTAAAAGTATCTCACATATAGGCGCCAATTGTAGTGGACATATATCTAGTAATATCCCAAGTGGTTTCTTATTGGTTGTAATATCCCTTGCCATCTGGACACCAATTGTAGAGCTAATTTTAGTGGAGTGATTTAGGAGTGAGATTCTTATGCATGTTTCAAGAACACAATAACATTATAGCTTTTAAATCGTAAATTGTAAAACACTCGGCTAAAATCTGCCGCCAATTCAATGTGTTTTGTTTCCACTTTACATTTTAAAACATTAATGCCCGGTTTAACTAAATTCTTCAACTCCTAGTGGAGATCCCAACTATAGGAGTTACAACTGGAATCCAGCCGACCACATGCAGCGAAATTAGTAGTAACTCCAATAAGTTGGGATCTCAACTTGGAGTTAAAAAACTTAGTAAAACTGGACACAAAGTAACCGTGTTTTAGAAATCTTGATACGCGAGAAATAACCAAACTGTAGTTACCATGGCGATTGCCAGTCGAGGCGTCATTTCTGTTTGCTTCGCGTTTGTTCGCTACGAAACGAAACCCGTGAGTTTGCGCATCATGATTTGTGTATCGCGAACGATGTATTGTTGCAATTGTTGGAATGAAGTCGACAATCACGCCAAAACTCACAACACCGATGAATGTTCAACTCGACACAAACTAACATTGCTTTGTGCATTTGCACGTCGTTCAATATAATATATATTATATATATAGAAATGTTGGAAGTTTAAAATATATTTGTAAAAGCTCTACTCATGTATACCTATATGATTTTATTGTAATTATAGATTTATAAAATCGATGCTACATGAGCTAACAAATTGCTACCTGTTAATTAGAGCCAATGAACTTTTCCGTGATGCAAAATAAGCCTGCAGAATGTAGGCATCGTAGCCTTTAAACTGAAGCCTACTTTGACCGACCAAAGTATTAGTTCAGTGACGCGGGAGCCACAGGTGATTCTTTCGAGTTTCATAAAAAGGGGTAAATTTATCTAATCACTAAATCGCGTTAGAGAGGACCCAGGGGGGACGTATAAGCGAGAGATTGACGGCGTTAAAGTTGAACACTTTTATCTGCACCAGTTAAAAAGAGAGACCACGACAGCCAGAGAGCGAGAGAGAGAGAGAGAAAGAGAGGTCCACGTCAAAATGTGTTCACTTCTAAAGCTGAAAATAAACGCCTGGACAGCCGGCATTTTAAGCCATGCGCCCGGGCACAATTCATTTGCCCTTTTGGCCTTCCCGTTTCCCAATTTGCTTTGAAGTCCTCTTCAATTTATTTACCCTTTCCGCCACATGCCTCGCACCATAACGTTACGTACCTTGACATTGAGGTAATTGTGCAGACTAGTGCCTGGATACACGAAGTTAAGGGATTTTGAAACAGGGGTTTTGGCGGAAAGGAGATATTATTCCCCCAGCAAAGTCCCCAAATATATTCCCCCGATTATCCACATCCACAAAAGGAGATTTCACAGGAGGAAAAATTGAAATTGAACAATAGAGCTCTACAATATTGGAACTCATTTCAAAATAATAAAAAAAACAGTTGACGACTCAGCTGTCAGTTTTCTCGGATTTCAATATCACCTAACCTAACGTAAAAATTGCTAGATTATAGATGTTCAAATTAAAATGTAGGTACTTGCATAATCAGCCATACACACACATTTCTATTGGAATAAAATTCTGTTGTTTATTTGCAAGAAAACATATAAAAATAAAGTGTTAAAATTACGATGTGAGTTTGGTAGGCAGACAAAACCCCACAAAAAATACAGAATCCCGCATTGTGGATACGAAAAGGGGTAAACTTTTGGGGGTTCTGTCAAAACTCTGGGGGAATTCGCAGAATCTCCTCTTGTGGATCCGGGCCTATGAGGGTTATGAGGGGTATGAGGGTTTACGCCCTCATATTAAACGATATTTCCTCGTAAATTTCCAAGTAAAACGCATCAGTTTTATGCACCTATACTCCAAGCGCAAAGTACCTATAAGCCATGGGTCTGGGGATTGGCTCTGATCTCGACCTCTGGGACGTAAGAATGGAAACGACAAGAGTTTTTACGCAGGAGCAAATATGAGCCAAACGAACGGCACAGAAATATCGATACCAACGATACGAACCTTACGTATAGGTATACTGTTTAGGGTCAGGAAATGTCCCTAAAAAATTATCCAGGATACACGAACCGACTGCGTACGGCAAAACTTCGAAGTAATCCCAATTAAAATTGAAACAATTTACAGGATACTCTATAATGGTTTGGAAAACAACATATCTACACTGATATATGCCATAAAAGGACAAAAAGTCCTTGAAGGCAAAAAGGAAACAAAAAAATACAAAAAATGCAGAAAACTTGTACCTACTTCCTTCCGTCAAACAGACGGTAGGTACAAGTTTTCCGATGTGACGGAGCATGCTAGCACCCACGTACCCGTTGAAATTATAGTTGTACCAATTATTACATTTCTGTACACATAATATACTCATTGCGACTGTCCAAGTTTATTTTTTTGGAAAATTTACAAGTTTTCCTCGGAGTCAAAGCAGGCTACAGTATTTTGCACGTTAAGAAGGAAAGTATTGTCATGTAGATTCCAGACATTGCGCTGTCAATCATTCGATGCTCAGACCATTCAACCCTTTAGCAGAACAATGGGACGGCCTGCGAATGTTGACACCTTTGGCTCTTCTAACAGCAGGGGAGAGTCTTTGAGAGTGAAACACCGCTCTCCTTCTAAACGTGACAGCAGTGGAGCCTCCTTGATAGTGAAACACCGCTCTCCTTCTAAACGTAACAGCAGGGGAGCCTCTTTGAGAGTGAAACACCGCTCTCCTTCTAAACGTAACAGCAGGGGAGCCTCTTTGAGAGTGAAACACCGCTCTCCCTCTTAACGTGACAAATACCACAAGACACATGCTTCCTTCGTGCTTCCTTCGTGGTAAACTCACCCGACGCGTTCTTGCTCCTTGATCTCGAGCTGCTCGGCGCGCTGGATGACCGCCTTGATCGTCTGCTGTTCGACCTCGTTGAGGGGGGCCGCTGCCCTCTGCGGCCCCCCGTACGTGCCCAGCGTCTGCGTCTTCACCGACCAGCCCGTCTTCAGTCTGCAACGAGGTAACGACACACGTCACTACTTGTAGTAACGACTGGCTTGGGGTGAAGCTGAGAAAGTAATTTCTTTGAGATTACCGAAGTTAAGCAACATAGCGCGGGGTCAGGTATACTGGATGGACTACCATCGCCCTCACGTCGAGAGTTTTCTGGCTGTAAGTTGTGATGCCAAAAGTAGCTTGTCAATATCCAGGATTTCGTGAGATGGTTCTTTGAGATCACCGAAGTTAAGCAACATAGCGCGGAGTCAGGTACTGGAAGGACTGCCATCGCCATCACGTCGAGAGTTTTCTGGCTGTAAGTTGTGATGCCAAACGTAGCTGTGTCACAATATTTGACAACAGAGGCCCCAGAAACCGAGCATTTTCTCCTGCGCGCAAAGTAATGGCAGCAAATCATGTTGAAATCGGTTGGTTTCAACGCTTTTTTGCACATTTTTGAAAACTTATTTCGTATAGCCAACAAGGAAAAGATAAATTTGGACTGGCTAATTTTGCCTAATTTTCTAATGCCTAATTTTCTAATACTTACTGATCGTCAAAATCAGTCAAACTATCGGAAAATCCTTGTTTGGAAGGGGAACACCTCATTTACAGGCTAGAAGATGAATGTAACTAATGAAATATCTCCATTTAATTGTGTGATGGAAAAAATGATCCAAATTCGGTCAATTTTCCGATGGCCAGGGGTGGGGGGGGGGGGGGGGGGGCCCAACTAAAAATCTCCCTGCAACACCAAGCTACGCCACTAATTCAAGTACTGGATTTCTGGTACTGGATGGATGTACTGGTATCGGAGGATTACTGATCAGTGATCACTGATCAGACACTGGGCGACAATTGGCTGTGTTCAGCCTACAGCAGTTGCAATGGAGAACACCACAACAGAATATTATGCCCTGAGGGCTAGGGTGGAATATAAAAGCACAAAAGGACTTCAATCATTTGCTCTCCCTCGAGATAATTCAAGATTTAAGTTCAAGAAGGCATCACTATTATTATTTCCAAACTTTTGGCTGATTGTGTGGGCACAAAGCATAAAAAAAGATTTTTGTTTGTGGTATAGGGATGACACTGATATCCTATGTGTTGCAAGCTGCAATGTTCTGCGCGCGCACTTGACTGCAAACAGAGAGGTTCTGGCTCAGACTTTAGATCTGCCTCTTACCTGACAGTATTGACATAATTGAATTGCATTTCATTGTAAAGTAAAGCTTCTTATACTCTTTGGGAAATGCGTCTGGTTAGCAAATAACGTACGGACTCTTTATTTTAGAAAACCGATCCGAGAGTTTGAAGAGGTCGTATATTTTTGTATTCGATGCTCGTCGCGTATATACCTGGTGCAGTAACGGGAAAGGGCTCCCTCGGGGCAGGGGGGGGGGGGGGTGGACAGGAAAAACATACACAACTGGCCGGGGCTTAAGAGGTCCAGTGGAAATCAAAATGGATTGCTACCGGCGATGGCCGCTAGGGGAATCGAATACCATGACAAATTGGCTTTTAGCTCGAGGCTATATTTTTATTATGGCTTTATTAGATAGCTGTGGTTGTATGGGAGTCGATCTCGTCAATGTCGTCGAGCTTTGCGAGTTCTCCATCGCTTCCGCCTCTAATTCAATGTAAATATGTTATAGTGAATCGGTAGGTACATAGATCCAGTCCCAAATGCAAAAAGCGTTACGTCTAAATCCACACATTTTATTTCTTGTACTTTCGAGGAAATTTTCAAATGCTTACTCGGTCAACCTCGCTCAAAATTGTGCATCTACCAAATCAATCTACCAAATACAAGACGCGGTCAACAGATAAGATTTCTCGGTTGTCTTGGTTACTTTACTTCCACCAGGCTCGTCGGAACGTTTTATTCCTAGTGGTGGCAAGGCTCAACTTAAAGTTGGAGGGGGGGGGGGGGGACCCTCCAGTCTGGAAGGGGGGTAAATTGTTTGGTGAATCAAGGTCTTTTTCAAGTAAATCTACGCGCTCCAGAAGTTTAAGGCATCCTTGGCCCCACATATTTTTGGTCGTATTGGAATGAGTGTACACTTTAAAACAGCGAGTCTTTTTTGTGGACGTAATAATTTGTAGCATGCCTTTTTTAATTAGAAAACTGGCGAAAGATTTGCAATGTAATGCGAGAACCAAAAAATATCAAATAAAGACTATTACTTGGGGTTGCTTCAACACGTTGAAATGCAGTATATGAAGCATGTTTTAGGTTTTCCCTTCGCAGTTTTCGAGAATTTTGAATGCAATTTGGTTTTCACGAAAACCACGAAAACCTGCAGTTCCTACGCCAGCATAAACTAGAAAATGCGAGAACCCCTCCTTACCAAGTCATTTTATGCTGCATGGTTGATATAAAATAATACCGTCATTTAAAAGATACGCTTTATTATTCATTTCAAAAAGATTTTCTTGGTATGAAAATTGAGCTTTCCGTACAAATCACTGCATTTCACGAGGATCTTTATTTTTGAGCAACATTCTTCAAAACACACACGGTACACCACAGTCTTTGGGTGCGAGAAGCAGCGTCGTCCAACGCGTCCACTTGGCTTTGCCTTCCATGTCGCACAATATGACTCTGACTTTTGGAGCGCGCTTGTTTTAGCGCGGATAAAAAAATTTGCCTACCGCAATACGAGTTCATATTTATGTTTTGACAGAGAAACAAGAAAAATATCGTACTTTATTGTATGTGTACAGCTATATTTTAGCTCAACAACAGAAACGCAAAACTTTTGTAACTACCCATCTCAACTTTATCGTCGTGCAAAAGAAAAAAAAACGTGAGTTTCGAGTTGCGGGTACAAAAACTATTTTGTCTATACGAAAAAGATTGCTTCAATATCGAATGAAAGAGTGTAGAAACAATCAACCTCTCTCTCTCCAGCCGAGGCAATCACTGGCACGGTATTTTCTTTATTGGATCCCCCCTCGACCCATCAGGCTTATCGGCCAATAATTGGGTATATCGCATCTCTTGACTTGATTATAGCAACGTCGGTGTCTTGCTGTATTTTATACATCACAACCAAAGCCCAACTTAATTACAGGGCTCGACGAATTGAGAGAAAATACGAGCGCGTTTTGCCAGGCTCAAACTTTAGCAATTCCGAGCAGTGATTCCTCCCTCGTGCAACAGAGACAGCACGCTTGAAATGCTCGAGCAACACAGACGAAAGTCACTCCTGCCGGAGAGAGATGCTAGATCGTCGAAAATTTAGATATTTATATGTCAGTATATATTTCTCTCGCTGGGGGAGTGGGGATTATTACTATAGAATGTTCTGTCATTGGAATTCTGTCAACGGGAATTAAAAGTTATGATGTGAAAAATGAAACGAGGGTTTTGGTTGCTTTATTGGCCAAAAATGCTAGAAGCAGAAAGCTGCATTTTAATCCTTGGTGTGTGGGGGAGGGGGGGGGGGGGAGGGGCAGATAGGAAGAGATACCGATTTGTGGACTACAAAGTATACAAACACTTGTGTTTGACTTGCTAGAATATAATATGAGCAAATAGACCAAACCTTTGTGCACAATTCAGGTAATTATCATTAAATTCCCGAGAGGTAAATATTGTATCAGTAACGTTGGGTGTGTTTATGAATATGTATGTACTGTATAATTAATGATATTATTAAATGAGGAACCAAGTATACCTATTTCTATTCAGTATATAGGTATACAATAATATCGTCAAAAGGATTGGTAATAACAGTTGTATCATAATATCATAATATTTTACTAGAAGTTGAACATTTCAACATTGATAATTGCTATTTTAGTTTAAGGTTTACCCAATTGTATAACTATTGATTTTCAACCATTATCAAACCAATTTCATCGTTAAACCTGCCTAATTTTATTGTTATGTATAGGTAGATGACCTAGTTTTAAATTGAGCAGCTTGAAGAGAATAGTAGTAATCTCGATGACAAAGCACAGTGCAACAAAATACCTTGATTCAATCCGAGTTTTACCTAGTTTTACCGAATTTTATAGAAATGAAAACACATTGTTAACGCAACGATAATTATCAACTAGGGCTTCGCGAACGCAATTTGTGTTGCGTTGAAGATGAGCGTAGCGGTGTGTATAGCAAAAGATGATGGCGCGCTCTACACACATAAATGTCACATACAAAGTAACAATACATATTTGGAAATATTTTGAAAAAATATGCACTTTTAGATAAATTTCCGTCTTTTTCCAAATTGTCAAAATTTTCGAATATTGCTCTTTTTTCTGATTTGTATGGAGGATTTTCTTGAAACACGCAGGGGGTCTAAGTTGAGAACAAAAGTAGACACCCAGAAAATGTCATCGCAATCGACGCAGGCGTTTGTTCTGTATGAGAGCGCACAAACAAACATACAAACAAACACACAAGGGTTTTTTGTTCTAGTAGTGAAATAGAAGATTTCGCTTCGCTCGCTACGCTCATCAAGAATGTAATGCGATAGACTGAAATATAGCGAAAAGGAATCCTGCAGAGCTATTCAACCATATTTTTTTTCCTTCAGACCCTTTGCAGGGTATAACAGAAAAGAAGTCCTATAAAATGTTACAAAATCTATTTATAAAAAAGATCAAGGAAACGGTCGTAATTTTCCAAGCTGCTCATAATTTCTTCAGCAAGTGGTCAATTGTTCCAATCTGAGATTATTTTGAACCTTTAATCAATGAGATCGTTTCAAAACGCTATCCATGGCGCCCTTCTATCATTTTAAAATCCCCTCTCTCCCAGCAGGAAAATGCGGGAAACCCACGCTGAGGGAAGCTTAACGGTCCCGGGAGCTAAAATCAGGATTAAATATGTGTTCAGCCAATCATATTCAGTGTTTAGTGCTTTTTAGTGGTTATCACCATCATGGTAATAACAAATTTATATCCGGGCTTATGATAACCCTGCTCAGTGAATCCAGACCCTGGAAAAGTGGAACCTTGCCAGAGCAGACAGAGTCATGTGACCGCCATCTGACACCTGCAGGTGTTATGCCCACTTGCTCGGAGTTCGGCATATTCACATTCTCAAAGAGCCTCGAATAACCTGCGCCTAACTCTCAGGCGAAATATATCAAAGATAACATATGCTTTTATATTTAAAATTGCCTTTATATACAACTGAGGAATTTTCTTTTGCCAGAATAATGTCAAAAAATTCTTTTTGAACGAGTGAATTTTCTTTTAGATCACCGTCAAGTCTATAATATATTAGTAGTACCTAACGAACAAATATTTGCACACAGAGAAAAACAACGAACCATTCCAACTTTTCACACAATTGTTCATAAGCCAAGTGCCTATAACAGAATGCCACCTATAGTGATGTGATAGATATACCTCGTTTTCTAACAACGGCTCCCTGATCTCGTCACCCAACGCAAGAACAATTGGTATGTAGATTGCCAACCTGCGGCGAAGATCTATACGGACCTTGCGCAAAAAAAAGCACGTAGAATTTTTCACAGCCTTCTGCGCAATTTCCATCTATATAGAAGGCCCTGGTTATTTGTTCGCATAGCTTTGGTTGAGGTTGAATGATCACCTTGGACAACAAATATATACCAAACAATTGTTTACAGGCAAACTATTAGTGACAGCCCCACCTAAATAGCTCACCTCCGAGGTGATTAACCTTAGGTACATAACTTCCTTAAATTGGTGATTTTCATCTTTTTTTGTTTGTGTGTTTAAGGATGTCTACTCTGTGGACATCTCAGGTTGTAAAACTTAGTAGAAATTAAGAAAATAGTTCGAAAGTGGCTGCAAATGGTTGATTTGAAAGTGAGATTAGCCACGAGAGATCCAGCCAGTAGCAGCCAGTCCCAATAGAGCCCATGACATGAGAGATCCAGCCAATAGCAGCCAGTATCAATAGGGTCAATGCTACGAGAGATCCGGCCAATAGCAGCCAGTCCCAATAGAGCCCATGACATGAGAGATCCAGCCAATAGCAGCCAGTATCAATAGGGTCAATGCTACGAGAGATCCGGCCAATAGCAGCCAGTCCCAATAGAGCCCATGACATGAGAGATCCAGCCAATAGCAGCCAGTATCAATAGGGTCAATGCTACGAGAGATCCTGCCAATAGCAGCCAGCCTCAGACAAGATTGCAAACCCGAGTATTTTTGCCGATACTTAAGTGATTGCAGATTTGTTTCTCGCCGCCCGGTCGCGAGCACCCAGCCCTCGAGTGCTGAAACCAGTGACCCTTGCACCCGCTTAGCGGGGGGAGGGGGGGGCGGATAGCGATTTGGGGGTGTCTTCCAGGTCACAGGTCCCCATGGAGTGCCCCTTTCAAAGCATGGGTAGTGCTGGCGTAGTGGGGTACAGTGGTGGTATTCTAAATTCTCTTGGTATGGTCCATTCGCGAATTTCTGGTCGAATCCACTTCAGGGCTTCGGACAATGCCATTGTTAACACAGATATTACATGACAAGAACAATCAAGACATCAAGACATGTATCAAGAATTTGCACCAACTCTGTCCCTTTCACAGCCCTGTATTGCCAATTTTCGGGGAAACTCCTTCATTGCCAATCATTAGGTAGGTAAGCACACAAGAGGGACGAAAGTGACAACGCAGCTATTTTCAAGGAGATCCGTCAGTTGTCACTCTCGAAGAGAACACAATGGAGCTTAGCAGAGCTAACAAGGGTCGGCACGCGTCTTCCTAACCCAAAATCTCAAGTGGTTTTGACCAGTAAATCGCGAACGTGGCATTCTAAGTTCCTGGTTCCTGGTAAGTTCCTAGCCCAAAATCTCAAGTGGTTTTGACCAGTAACTCGCGAACGTGGTATTCTAAGTTCCTGGTACTCACTTGGCGCGGAGGGCCAGCTGCCGGTCGTTGGGACAGACCCAGCCCGGCTTGGCGGGCAGTCCGTAGTCGACCATGTCGCGGCTCTAGACCGTCACCTCGTCATCGCAGCACACTGCAACACACAACACACAAGCTCAGCGCACTCCTGGGACTAAAAACACTATTCCAAAATGGGCTTCGAATGCTAAATAACGTCTCACTGTCCTGACGTCCTGAATAACGTCCTGACGTTTCGTAACGTATTATGTCTCTTCCTCGAGGGTGATGGCTTGACTGACGTTGACGGCGTGAACAGCAACATAATTGTATTTGTATTTTTGTATTTATTTATTTCATATTCATTGAACATAATAGCGTACACGCTATTTGGTAAGTGTATTCTTAAAAAAAATATTAAACAACTTGCAAGTATAGAAGTTCGTCAAAAATTGAAAACTATAGCATCTTATTCTTGTGTACAATGTGTTGTATTGTAACGTATTTATTAGGCTACTGACAAGTTACATATAGTAATTGTATGGGCGTTATAGAGTAAATGTTTAAATGGGACTACAAACAGTGATGTAAAATATAAATAAAAAATTATATGAATATATTATATGGGTCTTATTTGGTCTGCGTTTGGCTCGATTTCTTGCGTAGCCTCGATAGTACGTTCTTCGTTACACAATTAGCCCGGTCCTTATAATACAATATTAATATAATACAATAATATATTATATAACACATTATTAACATAAAACATTAATATATTATATATTATAAAAATGAAAATTAACCATTTGGGGTTGAGCCTAGACTTCCTATATTTTAATGATCGTGCTAAAGTTCCCCATTCCTTAAAAATGAAATATAAAACTACAAATCTGTCTCACATTTCAAATACCCATCTAAAATCCCAATTAATCCCAAGAATAATCCTGGGACTCTATCATGGAAATTGTGCCGAAGGGTTCTTGTATGGAAAGCGAAGCCGGAAAAATGTTTAACCAGACCGGGATATGAACCCGGGACCTCCTGTTTGCCGGTCTGGCAACTGTGGCTGCTCTCAAATCAATGTGCATGCCTTTTACCAAACGATGGTATCCAAAAGTAACCAAGGCTAGGCAGATTTGAGAGGACATTGTTACACTTTTTTAACGGGTGACAGTTGCCCCCTATACATGCATGGGTGGGCATTCTATCTAGAGGCGTCGGGCAAGCCAATTTTCTGGGTGTGCAAAACCAAAAAGAGGAATCCGGCGCCCCTTCCCCCACCCTACGAAAAAGAGCGAAAAATAAAAGGCAAGTGATGCCTAATTTAAATAGAATGGACCGAGTCCCGACTGCGGCTTGGATGACAATGAACTGACAACTAATTAGGTATTTTCAAATACACATTATTACTAACGTGGAATTGGAATTTGAACTGGAATGAGAAATCCTACAACATTACCTTAGGCTAGAATGTGATGCAAAATGAATCCCCAAAGCGTTTCTGCGTAAGAATTAAGCCAAATTCTGATATTCACCAGCAGTTATTAGTTGTTGACGATGGATGGGTAGATGTAGAGGCGTTGACAATACAAATTCCAGCTAAATTATTGGCTCAAATCTCCTAGGTACTTGAAATCTTAATCGTTAACAACCGAAAAAAACGAATAGGAGTCCGTGGTGCCCCGGCGCCATCGAGGGCGCCTTTTGGCCCCCCTTTGATAATTTCTGGGTGGGCAGGCGCCCACCTTGCCGCCCACAGCTGACGCCCCTGCTTCATCATTTCTTACTCATTTGACCGATATTACTTTGGATTTCGAACGTCAAGTGAGATTTAGCTGTTTTTCCTACAGTTCGTGGTATAGGTTTTCGGTTTTTTGGTTGATAAAGTGTCAAGTTCAAAACGCTGCAGGGAAAGCAGTTCGAACCCCAGTTGGAAATATTGTGTGTGTCATCGCCGAGATAAACGCCGTCCCCATGACGCCGTCAAACAAAATTCATCAGTGTTTCAAAAGCGCACCAAGTGAAAATTGAACATCCTGTCTGTGTTATTTAACTTTGAATTAAACCCGATGTAATGAAAAAATGTATTATGTATTTTTTTAGGTTTTATACACACATTTTTTTTAACATACCTATATTATGCCGGAAGGACGAAGAGGGGAGTACTAAAATATGGTCGAAGTTGTGTTTGAAGTTGGTTGCAAAACGGTGTATGCTGTGTATTATTCTTTAAAAAGATGCAAATTCGATTATCGAATATATACATAAAGCTTCGCGTCATCACGTGAAAAAGGACGAGGCAATTCTGATGATATTGTCGCGTATAAAATAAAGAGTAATGGGAGCCGGAAAACAAAGTCGCCCCCCCCCCCCCCACCCCTTTTGGACAATGTGCTATGAGGAAATTGCCATTTTCACGGCACACCCGTTCGTGCGACGCGCCTTTGAACAGCTTCAACGCGCTTTCCTTGCCTCAAGGAGGGCAACGAAGAACAAGACTTTGATATCGCTTCGCGTCAATTCTCCGCGCTCGCTCTAGCGTCGCCCGGCAGATTTAATTTCCCCAGACAATCTTCACGGCACTTTATTACGGGGCAGGAAAACTGGGAAGTTTATATTAAGTTTTTTTCCGCCATCATTTTGATAAAGTGCTGCGGCGTTTGTTCGCTTCGGGCGTGGAACCGCAGGTGATGTTGTTCCCACGGCGACGAGTAAACAAAAGTCACGAACGCGACGGCGTGTTGGTCGTGGGAGCATTATTGTACCGATGAACAACGGGAAAGTCAGGCCCGGATGCAGAGACGGCCCTCAGTGCGCACTCACACTCAGTGCGCACTCAGTGCACACTTAGTTGGCATTTGCAATGATAAATTGTCCCCAAAGTGCGCACTGAGTGCGGACTCAGTGTGAGTGTGCACTCAGTGCCGTCTCTGCATTCGGGCATCAGAGTTGAGTTCATTCATTCATCATCATTCGATCTGCCACCAATCAGAGACTCCAAGGCAGAGTCGCGAACATGACGTCATGCACATCCAGAGTCTCTGATTGGTGGCAGAGCCAAAGTTGATGACATCGTGTCACTGACAAGTGACATTGCTTGCTGTAAACCCAACTTCAGCGACAGGAGTAGTCATCATGAAATGAATGTTGTCAAGCCCGACTTTGTATTTAGGAAGTGATAATGAGATCTTGTCGGAATTATGTTTGTGTGGGTAACATGGTGTAAATTACAAAGGTGATTTTCTTGCCATATTTTATAAAGCTGTGTTTACACGGTTCAATGTTTCGTTCAATGCATTGAACACAATGCATTGAACTCAATGCATTGAACGAAACATTGAATGCTCTTGAAGAGCCGTTTACACGACTCATCTAAATTCATTGAAAATGATGGCACAGCCTTCCATAATCTTTGTTTTGTAGAAGGCAGTAACATACCCTTCTTTCTATTGAAAGGAAAATTAAACGATATTAAGAACACATCCTAAATGAGAAAACATAGAATTCAACCTTGAATTCAAGCTTTCATTCAATGATTCATTGAATTCAATTGTTTAAACGGCTCAATGCATAGAATTCAACCTTGAATTCAAGCTTTAATTCAATGATTAATTGAATTCAATTGTTTAGACGGCTCAATGCATAGAATTCAACCATGAATTCAAGCTTTCATTTAATGATTCATTGAATTCAATTGTTGTTTAGACGGCTGCATTGAATTCAACCTTGAATTCAATGCATTGAACGAAACATTGAACCGCGTAAACACAGCCATCATGACAATCATGACATCAGTTTAAAAATGTACCACCCTCCGGCTCCATTCCTTGAACATTCTCAAGAGTTAGGTACTCGCAATGAGAGCACATGACCGTACGACGAAATGGGCTGCTTTTACCTTGCCCCCGCATCAGCCACGGGACTACCGCGTAATCAAGAGTAATTCAGTATAAAATGGGCTGTCTCAATCGGCCCTAATGATGATGCATCAGGTCGGGCTCAACCCCCCCCCCCTCCCTACCAAAGAACACGTATATGTTTTGAAGTCCCAGTGTGAAAAGTAAAAAACCCCAGAGATCTCTTCAACTTCGAGGAGTGTGACCAACAGGACCATTAAATGGGAGGCATGCCTCACCACCTTCTAAAATAATTACATATGAAGACCATTATCTTAAAACTAGGTAAAATTTAAGAACTCATCTAATGTATAAAAACAATGTGATAATAAGTATTGTTTTAAAATTTCACCAAATTACTTGTCGCCCTTTGTTGAGCAAATGTATCACCATTGCTTCAGGGCTTCGAGGATCAGATTTATATTTATACTACTCTATTTCTACTACTTTTGCATCTTGTGGTTTTCTGTCGGAGGAGGTTCGCAGGGCGTGAGCAACCTCGCCCGGTCGCCGCGGTCCTCGCGAGATTGTGGTCCTGTTCCGAAACCTGCTGAAGCTACTGCGCAGTAACAAACCTTACTGAGATCCGTTCCGAAACCTATCACAGTGGCCATTAGAGCCCGCAGATCTGCTGAACTCTACTGAGCTCAGCACTGTGCTCCGTGCAGTAGCTTCAGCATGTTTCGGAACAGGGCCTGTGTCGCTGTGCGGAGTAGCGCAGAAACTTGCGCGCTGTTCAATAAGGCTTTTCAATAAGGCTTTTCAATAAGGCTCGCGGTTTGCGCCGCGCTGCATGGAAAGTTCCGACAGTTTTCCAGGAAGTTGTCAATCACCTCCGTACCAGGTAAAAAGCTCTCGCGGGCGTTTGATTTAGTATATATACAGACATTTTTCAGTGCACCGGCGTGAACAAACAATTTCCTCGGTGGCTGCCTGCAGGATATATTCCCACCCCCGTCGATCGCCTTCAAAGGGCGGCTACCAAAATTGCTGGCTAGGAGGGTGGCAGAGCGAAGTAATTAGTTTTTAAAATATGACGGCAAAGAATTCGAGTCAAAATCCAATCTCCCGAGGCAAAATCAGAGTTGAGCCACCAATTTTAATCGGTTGACTGATCGGGAATGTGCACCGATAGCTCCCATCAAATAATCGCCCCTGGATCAACGCCATAAAGACTGGTCGTGCTCATGGGCTTGAAAAGACCAATGCCGCCAGACGACATTCCGAGCACTTGTTGACGTGTTGGGGCCCAACTTGTTGCTTCCCCGTTACCCACACAAAGGAGCCTCCCCGATACCTCGTCCCCCGATAACCCTGCCTCAACAGTGCCCCGTTCGGGTTGTTTAAAGTGGCGCGGTCATAAGTGACACTTGCCTACAGATTTTTCAGACTTTCAATACAAGTTTATTATTGTATCATCTAAATGAATATCGAAAAATTTTGCGAGGTACCTGAACTAACTTCTGTGATATGCACAGTTCAAGTTTGGCTATTTCCCTTATACTTTAACATACAATGTGCAAAAACAGTTTTCCACCACTTTTCTCTCGATTTACACCAGTTCTCACGGTGAGAATTTAAATAGAAACAGATAATAAGGAAGAAAAGATCTCAATAAACACAAAGCTCTCAATAAAATACAACCTTGCTGAACTAATTTAATAGATAACGGCATTTCAGTCTCGGAATTGCGTAAAAGTGTGGCATACTGCCGGAGTCAAAACAGCACATTATTTCACTTTGAAGACAAAGAATATTTATCTACAAAAATATGAATATATTAGTGGAGACTGTTCTCTTTTAGACTAATAAAATCAAAGAACCAACCTTGTTTTTATTTTTTTTACATATTTCTTTTAAGTTTTATCTTTTTTGTGAAAGTAAGTACTCTTTATAACTCGATGGTTGTTATGAATGCGCCACTTTAATTTTAATTTTTGATAACAATTAAAAGCTAAACAGGCTGGATTTCTAAAAACTCATGTCTGCATGTCCTTTATCGAAAAATGGAATAAAGTAATTAAAAAATAAAATTGGAAGTCATGAGAAAGTCATGAGAAATAACCATAAGGTCACAAGTACTGTGCGCATTGCAAAACCACCGAGACCCAGGGCTCGTATTCTCGAGTTTTAAGTCAACTTTTAGTCAAAGTGACTAACCCCGTTGAAAACTTTCCTGGAAGACTAACAGCCAGCGACAATGAACGTTAGTATACTCGGACCTTTGGCAAATGACTTGGGAGAAGCAACTTCTTCCAGAAATGTCCTGGAGTCGCCACAATACAACCTAAATAAAGTGACTAAGGCATAACTTAAACTTGAGGTTTGGGCCCCAGACCGCATAGCAGAGCGAGTACGCGAGACTTGGACGATGCAGTCTCGCAGACTTGGTCTCGGTGACTTGCCTGTTGTCAAATGGCGGTCGGTACCGTAATTATGTCAGGTAGCTGAAGTTATCTGCTCGAATAGGATACCAAGACCGCATGGCAGAGCGAGTACGCTAGACTTGGACGATGCAGTCTCGCAGACTTGGTCTCGGTGACTTGCCTGTTGTCAAATGGCGGTCGGTACCGTAATTATGTCAGGTAGCTGAAGTTATCTGCTCGAATAGGATACCAAGACCGCATGGCAGAGCGAGTACGCTAGACTTGGACGATGCAGTCTCGCAGACTTGGTCTCGGTGACTTGCCTGTTGTCAAATGGCGGTCGATACCGTGATTATGCCAGGTAGCTGAAGTTAGCTGTACGAATATGAAACAAATGAAGTCACCGAGACCAAATCGCGAGACCAAGACCGAATCAATTCAGACACGTCCACAGTCCCACGAATCAACAATTCAAAGCTGACTTGTTTCAAAAGATAAATGCAACTGGGGTACTACTGGCATACATACAGTATGTCACACTTTATAGGCCCCTCCCACCTTGTCACAAACTGTCACACATTCGCAACCATCCCCGCTAAAAGTATGTCACAATCTATGACGCCCCCATTCACATTTTCTAAAATGAAATTCAGACTTTGGAACTGCATACAAAATTGACTAAGAAACGCTACCATTATGGGAAATTTGACTGTGTTTATTTGTTGATTGCGTACCTAAGTGGACAGCAACGTTTTTTTGACTTGGCATTGGCAACAATATATTTAGAATTTTGTATTATTATGTACACAAATTAGCCTCCCAAAAATGTTGTGTACATAAATTTGTGTACATAATAATAAAAAATGTACTAGCCAATTACGAGCTTTCGTAATTTAAATAAGATTAAAAGAATATATTTAGAAATTTTCGGTTTTTCGGTTTTAAAAATTTAGCTTTTATCCATAACAAAGTGTGACGTCACAAATGTCTACACCCCCCCCCCCCTGTCTCAAACTGTCACACATTGGGAACCCCCGACCGCCCCCCCCCCCCCCCCACAAGTGTTACATACTTTAAGTACGTTCCCTGGGACAAAACCCTACCACGAGCTCGACTCGAGATAATTTCCGCGTCGTACAGCGAGACGCGGCGTCGGCGTCGGCGTCGGCGTCGGCGTCGGCGTCGGCGTCTCGCGTCTCGCGTCCGACCCCGGCGCGAGGCAGGGGCCGAATTAAAACGGCCTCCTCGCGCGCCCGACAAGCTAACACAATTAGGCCGGCGCGGACCCGCGACGAGTGAACCGAGGAGTTTCCTTTCGTCGCAGCTGGAAAAGCGGCGGCCTCGTCGCGTCCCCCGGCCGGGAAATCCATTAAACATTTCACTCGTATTGTGTTCGTCGCTTTCATCGCTCGCCATGTGGCGGCGTGAGTGCCGTGGCCCCTCCTTGTCGTCGTCGTCGTCGTCGTCGTCGTCGTTCACACAAACACAATAGCCGTTGTGCAGCGGTGAAGCTTGAGCTCTCGACCATTCGACTATTTTCTCAGTTCAGCTATCAAGGGACAGGGACAGGGAAAGGGACAGGGACAGGGACAGGGACAGGGACAGGGACAGGGACAGGGACAGGGACAGGGACAGGGACAAGGACAGGGACAGGGACAACGACAGGGACAGGACAAAAAAAGGGTCAACGCTAGAATATTTATGAAGAGGCTACTGTGGTCGGCCCTTAAGGGTCAAACTCAAAAGACTCATTGACGGGTTTGGGGGGGGGGGGGACCTAAGGGAACAATATTGTCAGTGATCCATTAATATTAATCACACCTTTAATGTAATTACTTGTAAGTTGCTCATATCCTAGCAAAATATATGTGCCGCACAATAGCTGTGTTCTGTAGCTCTTCACATCAGCTCTAATTACAAATTAAATTCGAACATAACCATAATTCCCCGCGACTCATGACCTCCCTACCCCCCAAGGGAGGGCGGGGGGGGGGAACCCTCCGAGGCGCCCCTATAGCGTGACTTCACGCCGGGTAGCACCCCCATGAATCACCGACAAATCCAGTCAATCCGAACACACCCAATTGCGGGGGGGGGGGTTGATTCGTAATTAACCCCCCCCCCCCCCCTAAAGGGTAAAGGGTCGCCGAGGGGCCGAGGTGCGTCAAGTAGCGTCAGCTTGGCGCATTAACTCTGTCGAACGCTCGACACACACTGGGCGGAAGGGGCTCATGCATGCGGACATGCGGTTTAAGTAATACGAAAACTCTGCCAGCTTTCTGTATAAGTATAACCTATTGGGTGTATTCAATTATGTTGGGACTAGGGCATTCTTTCCTATAATCTCAGGAGCACTAGTTTAAAAAGAAACTAATTTAATTCTGGTATAGAATGCCGAGTAAAGTTTATTGTTTTCGCAGCGTTCATAGCCAACCAATGTGCTAGATATTTTCTCGCGGGTCCTCGACCTAGCTCTACATTTTTTTCGTTCAAACTTGATAAATTGCGGTCGTAATGGTTTTTCCCCCTCAGAGAGTGGTTGCTCCCTTCCAGCCACGAGCATGGACATTCCGTTTGCGTTTGGATGGCGACGCTGGTTGTCACCTGAGAAGCACAGTGTGCGATATCATACCAGAGAATAGCAAGTCTTTTATGTTTCCATATTTTATGGTAAAGCCAAAAGAAATCACAGTTGAAAAAGAGCTTTTGCGCAGAGAGTTCATTGATCATTCAAATGGGGGGCCCCATTTTCCCAACTCAAATGGCTACATGTTGGTGGCGTGCGGCGGAATATAACAATTTCAAGGTCACTACAATTGGTGCCACATTGCGGTGGGATTTTTATAAAATGTTTTCATAACATTTTTTCTTGAAGTTATAATTTGGTCTTTTGAATGATCATCTTTGAAAAGCCTGCAAATTCGCGAAGCGTGGTTGGCTTTGTTAGTAGCGTATCGTATTCGATTTGCACTGTATTCCGCTTCCGCTGTCAGCCAGGTCGCCCTGTCGACATTGGACACTCGGGTTCGAGGCATACAAAGACGCCGCTTCGTTAATAGGGACTCTGCACTCTGTAGTCCATTTTCCCCGTCAACAGGCTGTGCGAAAATAATGACCAATTATTAAATGAAGTGCTAGAAAACGTTAAGGATCCAACTATTCATAAAAATTATTCGCTCGCGAGACATGAAATTAATAATGAATCTGATAATTAATAATGCAATCAACCCGACAAAATGTGTATAGGCATATAATATTTCTCAAAGTTGGGACTTTGAATACGAAAAGTCACACACCATTGATTTTTTTTATCAGGTCGCTGGCACGACTTGATCCCGAAACCTTTTTTCAATCCCATTAATTGCCACTTGCCAGACTATAAAACCATAAAACCAGGCAAACACCGACTTTGTATAAACTTACGCTGAGTTCTGTTGTTTCGTAACGTACACAGCCCAATCTATATGTAGCCTGTACATACCCACGAGAGTTAACGATCTTTGACATGTTTTATATACAATCTTACGGTTTACCCCTATATACTACATAACCTAATTTTCGCGTGACGTCACCGTCAATCCAGCAACTTACAGCAGTTGATACAATTCCAGTGCCCATTCCGAAAATCGTATAGGAATTTCACTCACTCCAGATCGCTAATCAACTCAGTTCCTAACGTAGACATTTCGGCGGCGTCCTCTTTTCTAGTTTCTACAGCTAAAAGTGCCCGATTCAAATGCCATCGCGACTCGGAAATCACTTTTAACGAACGTCTCGGATGTCGAGACACAAGCTTGCGTAACTTCGTTAGTCGACGAGACACGTTTTGAGCGAAGAAGATTTTACGAAGCACGAGTCAAATTCATCGAAGTCAAGCTGCAAATTTTGTAAAAAGCTTCGTGATTGGATGACAAATGGCAACGCAACTGAAAATCAATACGTATATATAGAGGATGTTCGTGTAATCCCCTTGAAGATTTGTGTATATACGTTACTGCTCAGATGTATATGATCCAAGACTGTATTAAGTTCTTGTCACAAAAAGGCTTCACGTATTCGAGGGAAGCAGCGAGCGGCTGGTTCACGGGACTCTTCTATAGCAAAACAAGTCGACTCATATCGTCTTGTTCAATTCTTGTTGCTAGTCAAAATCAGAAACTTTGTGACATTTCACATTAAAATCGATGCCTTTGTTGCAGACATATATATGCAAATCCGACCTCCGTCGCATTGTCAATGTGTTCTCTGCATTAGACTTTCTCAAGTGTGGAGCAACACTGTAACTAAACTTTGCACGAGAGGTGGCCAATTTTTGTTCGTGTAGGTCTGACCATGTGCACTGGATAACACGAACAAATATTGAATTCTCATTTTCATTTCAATCCGGAATCCGTTTCAGATTTATCGGCACTACGCGGAAATCCGTTTTTTTTTTTCAATTTTGTTAAAGGAATCCGAAACATATCGCGACTGCTTAATTCTCACGCGAACTCCAATATGTCTTGGGCTCAAGCCTGAAGACGCTGACCTGAGTGTGAAAGGGGGGGGGGGGGGGATGGCCTTTAATCAGCGAGCAAGAAGTGATTTGATCACGGCTCATTTGCAAATCCATCGGTGGAGACAAAGTTAACACTGCTGGGCAAAGTAATTGCTAAACGCCTCCCCAAAGCAATTCCTTTGTGAAGTTCAACTATATTACTCCCCGGAAAACGGAACGCGGAGTTCATAATTTGGCCTAACGACTATAACGTAACTATAGCAAGACTTCCCATCTAATTTTAGCACCACTAATAACTATTCAAGGCATTACCAAGGTACCAACCCCTTCCAGGACATAATCCTAAAAGCTGTTAACACATTTCGTAGTTATAAGTACACCTAATTAAACACCTTTCATTGCTATTTGAAAACGCAAGTCTCCAGAGCTCGACTATCAAACGGCGCGAAGCAAAACGCAAAAACGCGATTGAAAATTTAACCGCGAGTGGAATTTATGATTTCCCCATTGGCAAAGTCGCCACGCCCGCCTCGACGCGACTGTCGCACGCATTTTTCTCGGTGAATTGCGTGCGCTCGTGCCGGCACCGGGTGACCTGTCGGTGATTCGATGGCCAAGATACGCGACAGGGGGGGGGGGGGGGGCGAGAAAGGGTCAAAAGGGGCTGCTTTTGCCGGGTGTGGGGGTCGAGCGCTCAAAAATACACGTGCGCGCACGCGGGGATCTTAAAGTGATGCCTTTCTAGCCGTGCCTGGAGAGCACTCGATCATAATACGTTCGTGATCGGGCGTATACCTGCTAAAGATCGTCGGCAAGACGCTGTTTATATAAGGCACCAACGATAAGACGATACAGCTGCAGTAGGAAAGGTTGGAGATTGATAACTGACAGGGTAAAGTTTACTTTTTATACGGTCAGTTTTATTTAACGGACAGAAACATTGATCCAAGCATTTTCTCGCGAAAGCACGTCTTTACCTACAAACTTGTACTTGAAAGTTAAAAGGCACTCTACAAGAATGTTGCGTTCGCTTGATAATTGCGCGTACCGTACGTGATGAAATAAGTAAGTACGCTCCGAATTACAATTTAACTTGCCGAATATAATAAAGCGTGTCTGCAGATTATACACCTTGTGTAATTGGATATTTTTAGAGCCATTGCCATTACATGCCATTACATTTAGAATTTAGAATATAATTTTAATTACTTTTGTCTTAAATCGATCTCCGCATTATTTCAGCTAAAAGGGTTGTCGTTTTTAACAGGTTGTTTGAGCCTTTTGTATCGAGCGCATATATAGGCGCCTAATTAAACAATTACCAACACAGGATCAAACCAGCGTCATGGACCGGGTCGACATATTATAAACTCCCCGCTCCATTTCTTCCCCAGCGTCACGGCCAAAAGCCTGCTTTTCAAATTCAATTAATGCTCTCAAAAATTAGTCGCTGGCAACATCAAAGAGCTGCGCGCTGTATAAGCGAGCAAATTAAACATACCCTAAAACTCGATAGAGAAACGTACATATACAAAGCATATAATGCGCGAGGTCCCGTGGGTCTCTGTGTTTAAGTACGATGTTTTATTTCGCAAATGCAGGGTTGCGCTCCAAATAGGCGAAACGCCCCACCTGCTAGATTAACCGGCACACACTATAGGCTAACTTTCTCGCAAACGAATTTCACGAAAATGAACTAAAGTGACAATAACAGGTGATATAAGGCCCAAGGCACCTGGCATTCGGAGAGGCAAACGGGTTCATGTCTAATATAATATAGAGTCTAGCGTTGAGAGCTATTTATGTATATAACCACCATCCCTGTGCCCTGTGTCTCCAACTTCATCCCCTAATTTTGCCCGAACCGGCAGCATATAACAAGGGCTAACGTAATGCGAAATCAAAGCGCGACCTCCCACCTAATTAACTCCCCCTTTAATTAGTGGCTCCAGTTTAACAGACTGTTAAAACACATTGTCGTAAACATGTTGTGATGTGTGTCGTCGTCAACGTAGATTGCTTCTTGTAACGTTCAAACGAAGCACGTCGCAATTTACGCACAAAGAATCACACATCGAAGGTTCGGTCACTTTCGAAATTGGGTCAAAATTTTATCAGAAATTTAGATTAAAAATAATTGCATATAACCACAGCTAGGCAAAAAGTAAACCACAAATTTTAGACATGGAATCACGCTATAGCCACGTTAAAATAGTGTCGGTTATATGGAAATTAAGCTTTGATTGTGGTGAGATTATTTTTGAATTATGGGACTTTGTTTTGAGCATGTGTCTAGCTCGCGATGCACACATTATCGCAAGTGCAGTCGGCGCATGGCGTGAAATCACAATTACTTATCGCTGCATTAGTGCGAGCGGTGTGCCAATGGTGTCTCGTTTTTGCACTGGCCCCTGGCGGGGCGCTAATGGACGAAGTGCTCGATAGGGATCGCTATCAGTTTGCTCTGCTCTCGATTGCTGTGCTTGCCAGGCCGCGGCGCCCGGCGTAATTAGCAGTAATTGGTGCAAGCACGTCCCTTGCACATGCAAATTACGTTTCGTGACGTACTACATCTACATAAGTATAGTATAAGCGTCTGTATAAAAGATCTAATGTATTTCTTTTTAATTGGATGCGATTTTAAAGAGGATGCGAAGCGATGCGATTTTGTTGACCTTGGCGTGTTGACCAATCACAGGCGGCAATTAATGCGAAAGAATTTTGGTAAAATTTCGCATAAAAAATTCAAAGATTTAAACTATATCATGACAATAATAATAAAATTGTGTACGGCGAAAGAATATTTGAGTGTGAGAATCCAATGTAGAACAGTGTAAGATGACCTCGACCAGTTCACAGCCTGTTTGAAACGTCCGCTTATTGGTGGCACGGCAATTCAAGGTCATCCTGAAGGCCTTGCTGCGGCCAATGATAGCTTGCCATCCCCTTCAAGTATTGGAGAGACATACAGCTGCGGTTTATCAGTGAGTGACACAATGTAAATTGTCATGAACATTAGCTCTGGACCAATCAGAGACTCCATGGCAGAGTCGTGAACATGACATCATGCACATCCAGAGTCTCTGAATCAGAGTCAATATTCATGACATCGTGTCACTGACATTGCTATTACTGTGAACCCAACTTAATAAGGGTGATGAAAAGAGATGCATCGTAATTTAGGCTATTTATATATTATGCATGCCTGAATTTTCTTCAACGTATATACCCTCATGTCGAGTAAAAAGTTTCTGGACAAATGGCATAAACAAAAATATTATCATACACATTATTCCGTTGAATTGCGAGTGTATGCATTTTCAAAATTGTTTCAAACAATTAGCACCGGCTACATAAAACAGGATTAAACTTCATAGTTCATACCAAATGAATCTTTATGAGAGTTGCTTTTAGCGTTCACTTTTGGCACTCCCATGCATATATACGTCTCCCGGAACAAACAAAAGATATATACATAGAGGGAAATATCACGAGCGTCCCTCGCTTTCAGCGCACACATGCTGGGTTATTATCTTTAATGATGCGAACAGTTTTAATGAGGTGATGATGCCATATGCATTCGCCTAACGAGCAGACATCGGGCACAAAATGTCGGTGCACGACCTACAGCTTCATACACCTTGGCCATACGAATATCATACCAAATGTATTTGTACATACAATCTGTTTGGGAAACAAAGTAAGAACAATTTTGGGTTATTAGTAAATTTCCCGAACATTATCGTTGTCACCATTGAAAACAATATTAGATTACGTTTTGACAGTAAATTTGGTTGATTTCCAGCAAGCAATAATAGCACAAAACGATTCTTAATTTATTATAAACCCTTTTAAATTATCCATTTCCCTATAGGTAGCTATTTTGTTTTCTGGCTGCCACGAATATAGTTTGTCTGTAAAAATGTATGTATAGACATTCGTGGTTAAGGGGTTTGTACTTTGTACCCCACCATCACAGCTACCGCAGGATGTGGGAACAAAATGGCTGGTGGGGTATCGAGTATCAAAGGTAATGCGCCAAAGTTCGGTTTGATTGCACGAAGCCATGGGGAAACGGGGGGGGGGGTGTAATGGCAGGCCAACAGATTCAAGATAATCCACGTAGCGGCGACAATTATGCCAAGTTTCCGAACTTTGCGCCGAGTTCGCTCAGAGACGTCGAGGGTGTCCATTGGAATTGCCGGTGAAGAAGGGAGAGGAGAAGGGATATACCTAGTACCTAAAAGGCTTCGACAATCAGTCGTTTTGCTATCTAAGACTTCGATGTGTCCATTGGGAAAGACCATTTGAAAGGACATAGGGAGGAGTTGGGGAATTCTAAGTGTCAAAGTTCTGTAATTGGGGGGACCATGGGGAGCATAACCTCCATGGGCGAACGAAGTAGAAATGGCGTGTTAGAAATTTGACGAACCGAAGGCTCGATGTCGGAGTTGGAAGAAAATAAAGGATGGCGGAGACATTCTTGATATAACAATACAGGTAAGTATATACTGTCCTATTTCAAAGTCTGGGTGGAAGAATGGAGATCACCCTTCAGATTACTTTTGTAGGAGTATATTATATTTTTGTGCATTGTGGGTCTGAGCCTCAGGCTGAATTCGGACATTGATTTCTAAAAAAAATATGAAAGATAAAATATGAGCCCCGATAGACGGTGTAGTAACAGATAATATAAAGCCAAAGAAATAGTTTTAAAATAAAAAGTGATTAAAAATAGTATACGTAACTATTTATTGGAACCCCAAACCAAACTGAGAAAAGGGTTTTAAGAAAATACCGAATTTTTCCAACAGTTCAAACAATACCACAGTGTTTAACCACAGATATAAGGTTACCCAGATTTTCCACTCCCATACTAAACCAGCTACGCGAAAGCCTTCCGCCCGCAATAACACTTTGGCCGGCAGTCAAGGGATGGTGCCACTGTTTGTTATTATTTCACCTGTAACCAAGGTGACTGTAACCACCGGTGAAACATTGGGTCCCTTGATTATATTGACCAATTGTGCCATGGCCTGGTAGATGATGTTAAAACAGGTTCCCAACGCACCCCAGCGATTGCCGACGAAATTACTAGCATCAGTTTCTTGCCGTATAGCCAGCTATATGGTATAGAATGTCTGGGTAACTTCTTATCTGTGGTTTAACGTTTCATGTGGTTTAATTCACCTTTCTTGTGCAGTGCAATAATTATTTCCTTTCGCATTCCCCCGAGTCAAATCAGCATCTCATTACGACCTATACCGCGTCAACATAATATATTGGACTGTCATGTCATAAGTGACCTAATTAAACGTGCAGTTACAATCACGCATATAGGCACAACAATATAGGTACAAAATTGGCACACGCGTGCATACAAATTAGCATACTAGACAGGGGCACACATATTGCATATAGGTAGGTAATAGGTATATAATATATAAATAAATACGTATGTGTAGGTATATAGTGTGCCATATGCAAAATCACGTGCTGACTGCGAGGCTGTCAACAGTGTGACACATGCATGCGGGTAACGCACACCGCAACCCAACGCACACCACAATATTATACCATGATTGACGAGTGTTATCACTCGCTGCTATCAACAGCTATTATCACTGGGCCACTCGTGCTATTTATCACAACACAAGCATTGCCCAACTCTTTTTATCACATGGGGTTGCTAAAGCAGCTACATCAGCAGTCACATATAATATAATATTAATGTAAATATACCGAATGAAAACACACGCCGGAATAAATTTTCTGGTAATGACGTGGAAAAAGCAAGTTTTAAACATGATGTTACATTAATTAATGTAATATATATAAATGCAGAGGTACTCACAGAAATGTAAACCGCCGCAGTGCTTCATCTAGTTCGTGTGTGTGTTCGGGAGTTTGTTTTATTTTGACGCTCCGTGAATTTCCATTTCAAATTTGTCTGCTTCAGTCAGTTTTTATTTTCTGCTTTACACAGTCATAGCTATAATTTATAATATTTACCGCATAGGTTAAGTTACACACAGTATATAAAACCCTGCGAGATAACTTTATCTATATATAGGTACTGCAGGCATCTGTGTGATTACACCATTTACAGAACAGCTGAGTGTCTGACTCTTTCTTTTTCCGTCGAGCAGGTTGCGGCAGCCACCAACACCCCCTAGCAATTACACATGTTATTCCCGTGAATTTCAATTGTAAAACAAACAATATGTTTGTGATGAGCACACATACCAACGCCGCGACTAGTTAGATAAAGTCAACTCCTTCCACAATTGCTAGCAGGCTAGAACCACGCGCGTCATATTTCGCAAGCAGCGAGACACACAACCGCAGCAGCACACGTTTGAAAATGTGACAGCAACGGCGCGCTCAACCAATAATATTAACTACCTAATTTCGTTAATAGTTTCTCGAATAAAAAACGATCACGCCACCGTACGGACAGAGCACTGGCGAAGAGTAATTACAATTCGAAGTCTCGCAAAGATAATTAATTAGCAGCCCTTTTCATCCCCGTGGTGGAAGCTCGACGGGAGAACGTCGCCTGTTGCTTGCCCGCGCGACTCCGCGAAGCGACTGCTCGCGTCGCTATATCAATGGGAACAACGGTTATCGCCGCTCGCAGTTCACTACAAAGCACAAACTGTTGCGCACAGTCCGTTCTGCCAGCGGTGCGGGGGTGGGGAGGCTACACTGTATCCCTCTCTTTCGCTCCCTCCCCCCCCCCTGGCCACCGACGCATCCCCTTCTGCATCATTTTAGCAGCCACCCGCTAGGGCAGGCTCGCAATCGGACGCCCCGCCAGGCTTTCCCGAAAAGCTTGCGTCACGATACGAACGTAGGGGACGGACAGTCGATAAAATATACACCACGTTGAGCACTAGCGATGCGGAGCGTCTTCTTCGACGGTGAGCCTCCCTCCCCCCGGGCAATGCCTGATATTCGAGTCAAAAAGTTGGGCGGTAGCTCGTCAATGCAAATATTTTCAATGTGCTCGATAAGCGGGAGGCGAAAAGCTGCCGCCGTTGGGATTGAATGAAAAGTGCCTGCTTGGTCTTTTCGGTTTTCACCGTTCCAGATGGCTGCATCGAGAGAACAGTTTTATTTTTATACTATACCTACGTCACATCGATTTTGCAGCGAAAAAAGGGATATACGTATTCAGCACTGCTATTTTTTTTATTCAATCTGAAATTGACAATACACAATCCACTTACAGATATCTGTTGTTTCTTGGTTAGCGAGGCGTATACTTGATTTCATACATCCATAGGGTTGTGTGTAGTCTCAGAGTTGTTTCATTTAAAGCTGTTGGCTCATACAATGCGTTGAAGTGGTGAAACCGAATTCTTTCTGAAGTTGGAATGAAGTATAGGTACACCAAAATAATAACTTGTCTCAATTTATCTCCGCATAGGTACATTTATTTTTGAGAAAGTCTAGAGTTATAATTAATCATAACCACAAGAGGTATCTTAGGACTAAAAATCGAAAGACACAACTAAAATATAAACAAAAACATCACAAAATTTCAATCGATAAGATCTAAGAGATTGGTACAAATCCTCATTTCTGCATACCCGACCTAAACCTACTGAACTGGCACGTAAATCGATTCACAAATATATTGTAAACACACACAAAGTAAAGAATAGACTATAGTAATGCATGACGTGAAAAACGAGACATAGAAAATATGTTTTATCAAAATATGGCTAGACAAATTGTATATCAACCTATGACCAAATCAAACATTTAAATTTTAGCTCTACACAAATTTTCACACAAATCACATAAGAAACAAACTGATATAGATGTATAGATAAATTCTAGCTTTAATCATTTTGTACTTTTAATTAATAAATTAGGTATTGTTATGTTTTATTCCTGTATCAGATGGAAAGGTGAAGAAATCTGAAAAGTAATTTA
Source organism: Nemoura dubitans (assembly GCA_921293005.1). Taxonomy (NCBI): domain Eukaryota; kingdom Metazoa; phylum Arthropoda; class Insecta; order Plecoptera; family Nemouridae; genus Nemoura; species Nemoura dubitans. The sequence continues at coordinate 44,625,714 of OV121076.1, forward strand.
GCAATTTGGTTACTTCGGGTTTGGCATTTTGTCGTAAACTAAATGACAACATAGATGTTTCATGTCACTGTGATATGTTATCAAATGAAGTATTCCAACCTAATTGAACACTTTCTCTGGTTAAACATTATATAGCACTCCATACAAAAAAAATCATCAATTCATTCAATATTGAATAAAAAACGCTGTTTGTATGATGTCCTGTCTGCTTGCAACACACAAAATATAAATATTGCAATAACATTGGTTTCATTTAAAACACTTGAGGTAGAACCAGTACTATATAAATCGGTTTTGATTAAACTGTTGTAACAAAAGACATTGTATCCTGAGTTCATTGTTCTGTAACAGATCGCGGTTAAAAAGGCTGCCCCATCGTGATAGTCGCTCGGGTGTAAAATCCTGTAACTATACGTTCCTGCTAAAATCTGTAATGCATGACAAATTGAAAACGATATATAACCTGATTCTGTCGACATATACAAGTGGTAACGGATTAACAGTATTCAATAGGAAAATACTTCAGTTCTATTGCAATGAGAGTTCATAATGCCGGCAGCTTAAGTGCTGTAGCGCGGGGAAAACGTAAGACAGCATACGTTTACGAAATAGTTTAACCTTGATTGAATTTGTAGTCACACGCCCCCTGAAAATATTTACATAGAAGGTACTGGATTGACAAGTAGCAATAGAGCGAAGGCTTGAAGATCGTCGATAATTCCACTTAAATAGGAAAGTAGTGGAGGTACCTTCTCTGAACTAGATATATTGGTACCGATTCACAACGAGCCACGCGGTCGAGTAAATGTATACAAAAGACACGTATATATATATATATATATATAATATAAATGTATAATATTAGGTATAGAAAAAACCGTAGATCTTATGGCAATAGAAAATGTAAATTACTTGTGAATATATGGCTTATTTTTAGCCTACCTTGTTTTGTATTTATGTGTAGTTCATATTGAAAAATGCTTATTTAGAAATATAATTTTTAAGATATTTTAATAGGTAGTTTAAATTTTATAAAAAAGACAAGTCGGGGAATGTTTCTTTTAAACACCTAGCGAATGGTCCACGTTGATTAAATTACAATAGACCAAAAAATCTGAGAGCAAAAATATATATATATATATTGTGTACGTTCCGAAATCCGACACGGAATTCCGTCGCACGTCGTTTGAACTTGATTTTGGCAGCGATCGAGTCTCAGCTCGACTCCTCCTCCCCCTCGGCGCCGCCCGGCCGCGGGATCCGCTCCGGCGCCGGCCGCCTGCCGAGGCTCCGCCTCCCGACGGGCGCCGACCTCCCCGGGCCGTTCAGCGCGGCCATCCGGGCCAGGACCGGCTCCTCCTCGCTCGACGCCGCTCCGTCCCGGACCGTTTTCGCCCCGACGTCCGGCTCCCTCTTCCTGCCCGGCCCGAGACGCCGCTGCAGCCGGTCGACGATGCGCGAAATCCCGACGCGCTCGCCTTCCGACCCCGACTCGGCCGCGCTCGATTCGTCGTCGCTCGTCGAAAAGTCCCCGCCGACGTCTTGCTTCGACGTCGAAGCCTCCGCCGCCTCTTTCCGTCGGACTTTCACCGCGTTTTCGCCCTCCTTGGCCACCTTCCGCTTGGCCGCGCCCTGCTCCTGGTCGAACGCCACGAAGAACGACATGTCCGCGGGTATTTCGAGTCCCGCCTCCTGGTGGCTCATGGCGTAGAAGCAGCGCTTGTAGTTGGGGTTCTCGGGCGCTATCTGGTGCTTCTCGAGCAAGTGCCGGCGCAGGGACTTGCGCACCGAGTACGCCTTGTCGCAGAGCAGACACTTCATGTGCTTGACTCCCGTGTGGGTCATGAGGTGCGAGCGCAGCCGGGTTTGCTGCGAGAACTCCTTGGTGCATCTGCGGCATACGAGGACACGATGTTAACTATCTTCGGTTCGTGTCTGCTTTCTTATCTTTAGCATCAGATTTGAAAAAATACATAGTTCAAACGGGGTTATGAATGCTAAATAAAGATGAAATAAAGTTCTTGATGTTTTGTTACCTCCATTAGTTACTTGGCCTCAAAAGTGACAAAGTTGATTTGACAGCCCATTTTTTAATGTGCCAAAGAATGTCCCAATGACGAAATCTGGTAAATCCCTTAAAGACTATTGGAGTGAGTGCTTACTCGGGCCGCTTCCCGCTCAAATTTTACCTCCTTCTGGATACCAACTTGTGGCCTCACCTTTTGTCCGATCGTAACGAAACCCATGTCTACGGAATCCTCACACTTTTGGCAACAAATCGTTTGTTTGCAAATCTCGAAAATATTCACTCATCTAGCAGTATTTTCAAGCATTATAAACAACCCTGTTACGTCGTACTATTGAGCGTATATACTCGGGCCGCTTCCCGCGCAGAATTTACCTCCTACTGGATACCAACTTGTGGCCACACCGTTTGTCCGATTGCAACGAAACCAGGGTCAACGGAATCCTCACACTTTTAGCAACCAATTGTGTGATTTATAACCACGAAATACAAATTGAAAGTTAAAATAAAGCTTCATGCAATAACCGCCATCAACCGCACCAGTAGCCGTAACTCACAGTGGACAGACGAAAGTGCGTTGCGGCTCGTGCACGATCGCCACGTGACGCTGCAGGTATTTCTCGCTGTTGAACCCCTTGCCGCACGTGCCGCAGAGGATGCTGGTCTCGCGGTTGTGAATCAGTCGGTGCTCTTTCAGCGCAAAGCTGTTGGTGAACGACTGCAACGCAAAGGACCGTCAGCGACAACCAAAACGTTTCAAACGGTTGTTCAAAACAAGGCAGTTTCATAATATTTAGTAGGGGTGTGCGAATAGTGGTTTTAGTGGAATATCGAATAGTTTAAAAATCATAATTCGAAGTCGAATCGAATAGCGAATAAAATGATTTTTAAAAAGTCGAATATCGAAGCGACACCACTTTCGGCTCTTGTTGGAATAAGGTGGTAAAAAATATTTCAAGAGTTGAGATCATTGAAGTGAAAGTTGTACGACGATTCTCATGTTATATCTGATCAATAAAAGCGAAAAGGAAAAGAGTTTACCTTGCTGCAAACTTCACAGTTGATCAATCCTTCCCCTGTGTGCTTCCGGATGTGGTATTTTAATTTCTGGAACAGAACAAAAGTCGAGAACATGTATTCTTTATTCAAATCAATCATGCACCTCATTGTTTTCTCCAAGTTACACCGAGGGGATAAAAATCCGAAAAGTTATGCTCGTCGCACAAAGCGGCTTAATCGAATTGAGAATTAAGCGTCCAACACCTAGTTGAAAAGCGTTTCCTTGAACGAGCAGCGAATGCAAGATGCTCCCCCAATCCGACGCGATCGCTACGCGAGCTGGTCGACGAATCACACACCTGTTTCTTCGAGAAGGACTGGCCGCAATACGGACAGCTGCACGTCTCCTCACGCGTATGCACTCGGATGTGCGAGTTGCAGGCGCCCTTGTCCGAGAAGCACTTGTCGCAGTACAGGCACTTGTACGGCTTTTCACCTGCGAGCACGGGAAACAGGCGGCCACGTGATTCAACGGTACCGGCGGAACTCTTGAACGCAACGAGCGTTGAGGTCCAAACACCAAACAAAACTTTTCACCGCACTCTGGCTCACGAGAGAATATACTTTCCGCTGCATCCCTGGAAGTACGTTTGCATGCCTTTTGCCTTGCATCTTTACGATGGCAGCCCTGACTTTAGCAGAAGGCAAGCAAAAGTGACTGCCGGTGCTGCAGAAGGAAGAAGTTATATTCTCTTTGGGACAGAGTGTAACTACATCGTACGGTGATTTGCGTAATATCTTCCAATCCTCATTAGCTGTTCGCTACGAAATTATCCAGGAGTTAAACATCCTTGAAATGCAAAACATGGAAAACTAGAAATTAAATCCAAACTACCCCAGCAGTGGCACAAATGCTGTAATTTGTGTGTGACTGGGAGATAAAAAAATTCCCCCAGGGTTTTGAAGAATACTTCTTAGTAGATCGGGCTTTCCGGCACCAAAAACTGACCGGCGGCAGCGTCCTACCTGTGTGTATCCGGATGTGTCGCACGAGATTGGACCGCTGCACGAACTCCTTGGGGCAGTGCGGACATTTGTGTCGCGGCCCGTTGTGGATCAGCAGGTGCTCGTTGTAGCTGTCTTTGCGCTGGCCGAACAAAGACACCCTCGGTCAACACTCACTGCGTTTCACATTCCTAGCTCAGTAGGACATTCAATTCTCACCCTGTATGCAAATTACTTCTCCCAAATTTCATGGCCATTTAGCTTAGCTGGTTAAAGCACCAGCCGCAAAAGTTGGGGACCCGGGTTCAAGTCCCGGAATGGGCAACATTTTTGGGAGGCTAATTTGTATACATTAATAATATTGAGCTGAAAAGTGGTTTGAGCAAGCTTAAATCTTTCAAATCCATCCAGCTTTATGCATTGCACGTTTGAAACTCGTAACAAACTGCCTATATTCATTCGTACTTAACATGCATCTTCAACCAAGCCAAAATATTTAAAAACAGGCCAGCTCAAAATATTTTGGCTTCTTAACGTGTTTAACTTGGTATTCAAGTGCCAAGCCAGTTAGTCACCCAATCCATCAAGGATTCGACATTTTCCTTGTTAAGGAAACAAGTTGGGTTGTCTTTTCCTTTATTGGTTGGACTTGCTTTTGACCTGATATGATGCATATGGTGTGTTGCGGTTGAGACCATGGCAAAACGTTACAGGCCCTAAATAATATGTCAATGAGTGATTTGCTCAACTTCTGACCGTTTTTGGTTGCATTTATCATCTTGGCTGCGTCTGGTACAATAAAAATAGGCAAACTGGAGCAATAATTCCATCGACCTTGTTGCTCGAGTCGGAACGAGCTCGACGTGAGCACTCACCGTGAACTCTTTGCCGCAGTACTGACAGGTGGAGATGCCAGCGCCGGTGTGCAGCTGCTTGTGGCCGTACATGCCCGACTTGGACGCGAAGCCCTTGCCGCACTCGCTGCAGTGGTACGGAGACTCCCCCAGGTGGTCCATCTGAATGTACACACGTTTAGCGTTTAGCAGCGATTTCAATGTTGGTAGAGATGGCCATCGATTCGATTAAATCGAATCGATTAATCGAATTTGAAGAAAAAAATGAGTATCGATTTCAAACCAGAAAATCGATTTGTTACGTTTTTACGCTTTTTGCGTTATTTTTAAATCTACCGCTCTGTGAAGTCCACTTCAGTTTTACAATTTACTGGTAGATGGCATCATAGTCGTAATAAGCTAGTTGCTGTTGGATGATGGGCGTTGGCTGCATTGCGCCTACAGGTTGAAACTTCAAAATGGCGTCTGATGCCTGTGCTTCTAACAAAGAAATTGCTCTCAACAAAGAAATCGCTTGCTGTCGTCTGTGTGACCATCCCTTCGAGTATTGCTCCAACACATCCAACCTCAGACAGCACCTGGGACGCTGCCATGCTGATGAAAATTCGGCTTTAAATCGATTAATCGATAAATCGATTTTATTTGAGTCATAAAATCGATTCTCAAATCGATTAAGATTTTTTATTCGATGGCCATCCCTAAATGTTGGTAATACTACCAGGAACATTACAATATAACCAAAATATGGCAAAATGTGTAATATTGATTACTTATAAGAAATTGATAGGGCTGTAATAAGCAATGTTTTGACTTTTATAACGATAACGAAATGTTGGGAAAACATTAAGAGGCCAGACTACTTCTCTGCCAGATGCAAACAGCTGCGAGATAGGGCGAATGCCGAGTCTCACGAGTATGCGCTTTTCTACTAAACCGTAGAACATAAACTAATGAAGTAAGCGAGGAAGTTGTAGATAAAGAATCAATCTGTGGCGGTAACGGACCCTTTTTCTCAATTTTAATCTTCTCTATCTCTTTATCGATTCACGAACAAGCGCAAAACAGAGCAAAATACAACATTTTTAGAGGCAGTTTCGGCCCTTTTAGACCCAAAAAATGGAAAAACGGGTCCATTGCCGACACAGATCGATTCTTTATCTACAACTTCCTTGCTTACTTCAATAAGTTATCTCTTACGGTTTAGTAAAAAAGCGCATACTCGTGAGACTCTGCATTCGCGCTATCTCGCAGCTGGGAGCGAGGTAGTCTGTCTCCTTAAGACAGCAACAGTAACTCCGTTCGAGACAGTTCGTCTGAAAACATTAAAACAACAACAGAAGGCGCGGCCGATCGGACACTGACCGTGTAGTGCATCTTGCGGTCGTCCTTGGTGTCGAACCGGCACTTGCAGATGCGGCAGCGGAAGCCCACCTTGGACACCTGGCTGTGCTTCATGCGGAAGTGAACGCCGTACGCCCGTTTGCTCGCGAGCAGCTTGCCGCACAGCTTGCAGTCGTGGCTGCGTTCGGAGTGCGAGTTCTGCGTGGGCGGTACCGGTTCGGGTTACAGGCATGGTTGGGGATGATCGCTTTGAAAAAGATCTTTTAAAAAGATCAAGATCGTCGTCAAAATAAGATCTTTTAAAAAGACCGATGTTTGCGATTCTTTTTTATAAATTCAAATTCAAGATCGTTTTATCAAAAGATCAAATTTATTTAAAAGATCGTTTTTAGAAAGAAAAAAAAAGGAAAATGGTCAATTTTTGTCCGACAACGGACCAGCGTAGTTGGGGAAGATCCTTTTGAAATCGATCTTTTAAAAATACCAAATCGTCATCAAAAAAAGATCAAATTCGTTTAAAAGATCGTTTTCAGAAAAACTGGGAAAATGGTCCATTTACGTCTGTCAATGGACCACTAATCGAAGATGCATTGCCTGTTTCGGCTTGTCCCGGAATAAACGGTAAAATTAGGAAGTAATGTTGTTGGCTGAAATCCCATATTAAAAACACACAAAATTTAATACACATGCTTCTGAAACACATCGGTTTAGGCATTGGGAAACGATCTTGATCTTTTAAAAAGATCTTTTTAAAAAGATTGTGGAAAGAAGATCTCGATCTCGATCAAATTAAAATTTAATTATTTAAAAACCGATTACGATCAGTTCAAAGATCGCTGAAATAGGATCTCAATCGCATGATCTCAATCTTTTTACAAGATCCTTGGCACGGCATGGAGCCACTGTTTGTTGCTAGCACTCATAAGCAAGGTAACTGTAACCACCTTTGGAACATTGGGTCCCTTGATTATAATTGACCTTTGCCAACAGGTAGCCAACGCACCCCACGGCATGCTGGCGAAATAACTATCATCAATTTTCGACGTAGCCATATCTAGGTAAGGTAGAACATCTGGGTAGGTAACCCTTCTACCTGTGGTTGCGTTGCTGCTGCAAAAAGTATATATTCTGCCATGGGCCAAGGGACAGAGTATTAAATGTCGCCGGCACGTTCCATACCTTTATGTGCGACCGCAGAGTCTTCTTGGTCTTGAGCCGCACCGAGCACAGATGACAGGGGAAGACCGTGGCGGCAGCGTGCTGGCCCATGAAGTGGTTCCGCAGGGCTTCCAGCGTGGGATGCGTGACCAGACAGAGCCGGCACTTGTACACCACTAGCGTGTACGCCGCCTCGTCGGGATGGCTGGACTTGGCGTGTCTCGTGAGCAGCAGCTGGGGACGAGGCGGGCGGAGGTTGGTGTTTCGACGGGCCAAGCGATTTGGGGTCATGGGGACGTGGCTAGGAAATGCAGTCGTGCTCGGCATAACTGTACAAAATACAGGTCAACATTCTATGTTTTCTTCAATGTTCATTTTTAAAAAAACTCTGATTTTTTGTAAAGGATTTGCATTGTTATGTAAAACAATTCCTGGGGGCGAATTACAGAAGCTTTGCGTAACTTTAAGATAAGATGAGCTGTTCGTCGTAACTTTATGCAAGCCCAAAGATGTAGTTTAGGCGGTGGTTCATTCAGTAGGTACTACAGAAACATTTTGTCACTTATCTTAAAGTTGCCGTAAGTCATCCATAGATGCGTTTACGCCGTAGTTTTGGGGATCGAATTACCGAGACTGTGCCTAACTTTAAAATAAGTGAGCTATTTACGCTCAGATTTCGTTCCGTAATTCGAACCCTGTTTCTTTAAAAATAAAATACACGTTCCTGTTCTTTAAAATCAAGGATAATGGTTCTTTCAGGTTCCAGTTTCGCGTCTGGTTAGGATCTCTCGAAAAACCATACGAATACAACAAAAACTCCACGTTTACGGTACTCCATGTGGAACCTACAGGAAACTTTTCAAATAACGGTTCCTGCCCTAAAGCCAGCTCTTGGGGAAAAATAAACAGTACCGATTCCGGTTTGTTTGGATTGCAGCTCGTATCCCTGGATCCAAACTCAAATTCAAAACGCTTTGAGCTTGGTATCTACCCAATGGGCAACATACGTTGCAATCTACATAGGAAATTCAGAGCTCTTTATACCTCGTTCACACTACACGAGTGGATCATGATCAAGTCCTCAACTCGATCAAATATGGCGTTGATTGGGTTTCAAAAGTCAGTTGGTGTTCACACTTGTTTCCTTACTTGATCATGATCAAATCATTCGGACAAGTTCGGAATAAGCTCGGGAAACGAACACAACCGTGACGAATCTAACCTCACTTTATCACCGAGCTCATAGCACACGGAACACGTTCCCAGGTAAATGTTTCAACGTTTCCGGTGGCGGATTTCGAAATAATCACGAACTCTTCCGAGCGTTCACGACGATTTCCGAATGATTTCATCACGATTAAAAAGATAACTGAGTTGTGGAAACCCAATCAACGCCATCTTTGATGGCGTAGAGAGTTGATCTTGATCAAGTCTGTAGTGTGAACAAGGTATTATGGAAACAAGAGTTTTACGTCACGAACGGCCCTGAAAGTGAACGCAATCGAAGTGATCACATCGTTGCCAGTACCTTGCTCGCGTAGAGCTGAGCGCAGACGTGGCACTTGAAGAACTCGGCGACCTTGTCCGCGTGCGCGGCCACCTGGTGGTCGTTGCGCTGCGCCGCGCGCCAGAACTTGTCCGCGCAGAAGCGGCAGCCGTACGCCAGACTCGGCGCAGGGTCCGCGCCGGCGCACTGCGTCGGGTGCAGGTCGAACTGGCGCGCAAGACAAAAGACCGGACTCGTTAACAACGAAATCCAAAACCACACGACAAACCGTTTCATATTTCAATTACCTGTCTAAAATCCCAATACAGACCAAAAGTACAGTCCAAGAAACAGGGGGTGAACTTTGTGGTTTCAAAACCATTCGTTTTCAAAATGACTGCCTATGGTTTAACACGGGCAGTGATTTGAAATTGAGTGGTTTCGAGCCAAATCAAACGAAATAAAGTTACACAATCGCAGCCCAGGTTTCTCAACAGTAGGTAGTAAATTGGTTATTAGTTGTTAAAATGTAATACTGAATTACAGTTTGGACCAGGTTGGCTTTTCAGAGCTTTGGGGCATTGGGGCATTGGGCGGATTGGGGATTTTGGGGCATTGGGCCGATTTGCTATAACATTGCACAATAGTACTGTTCTGCACTGCGATTACGTAACTCTGATTTCACCGTTCTCGGTTTCAGAGTTATAAATTAACGTAGACAAAAAGAGGGATACAATTTTCAAGAAAAATCAACTTCAATTTGAAAAATGCAAGCATTTTTTTGGTGCGAATTGATGCGTTTGAAGGAGTTATTTTTACTCATTTAATTCATTTCTCATTTCACGGAGCAAGGCAGCTGCTGATAAGAAAACTGGTTTCTCAAAACGAGATTTCAATCCCCTAAGCATCCCATCCAGTTCCTCCATGTGCTCATCCACTTGGTCGGTACCTGGCCTGCGATTTCGTTACTCTGACTTTGCCGTTCTCGGTTACAAAGTTAAACAATTAGCATGGACAACAATAGGGATTTTATCCACCAAAACCGATAACGGCATAACGTAAATGTTACAAAATCGCTAGACTGGCCTGCCTATGCTCTTATCGGACAAACCTTTCAGAGCACATACGCGAAATTCAACTAGGCGGATATCCGAGTCCAGAGGTGTAGTACTAGTACCTACCTTGAAATTACGCACTATGCAAGGAGGTTGTGGAAATTTTGAATCACTATATTTGTCTATGAGAATTGCATGTTAAGTTGGAATCTCGAACGTAATAATAAATTTGCAGGCAGGCCTAAAAAATATGAACGTCGGTCCACAGTTTGAGTAACATTAGGCTAGACAGCATAGTTGGGGAAGATCATTTGGAAATCGATCTGTTAAAAAGACCAAATCGTCATCAAAAAAATATCAAATTCGTTTAAAAGATTGTTTTTAGAAAAACTGGGAAAATGGTCCATTTACGTCTGTCATTGGACCACTAATCAAAGATTCATTGCCTCTGTTTCGGCTTGTCCCGGAATAAACGGAAAAATTAGGAAGCAATGTTGTTGGCTGAAATCCCAAATACCTACACGTGCTTCTGAAAAACATCAGTTTAGGCATTGGGAAACAATCTTGATCTTTTAACAAAGAAAGAAGATCTCGATAAAATTAAAAGATAATTTTATAAAAAAAGTTGCAATCAGTTCTAAAAAGGATCTTGATCTCTTTCCAAGATCCTTTCCCAAATACGCTAGCCAGTGAATATCCATAGAAAACAAACGTCCTCGACAACGCCACTCACCACGTGCTGCCGGACGGACGACTTGAACGCCGACGTCACCGAACAAAACGGACACCGAAACGCCTCGCGATCCGCTACCGCCGCCAACTCCCTCGGCCGCGCGCGCGAAGACACCGCCACCTTGTGCCGCGCCTTCATGTGTCTCACGTACTCGTCCGCCGACTCCATCGTCGCCTTGCCATCGGCGCACAGCTCGCACCTGTACCGCGTCGGCAGCAGCAGCTCCATCGCCTCTGCCTCTATCGCCTCCGGATCCGGCTTGATCACAACGATCTCGTCGCGTTTCGCCCTCCGTTGCCCGCCTTTGCCGAACGATTTCGCGCCGGCCTCGCTCTGAATCCCGTTCTTGTTGTTAATAAAGCACGTGTTGTTTTTGTTCGTCGCATCCGAGTTCTCCTTCGACTCCGATTCCTCTTCGACTTTCACATCGTCGTTGACCTTAACCTCGACGCCGCCTTGGCCCCAATCCGTACGCGGCGACCCTTGAAAGATGTCCTCCATCAGCTCGATCGTCTCCTCCGTCTTGCTCACGACGCTCTGGTAGTCGGGCCGGTCCCCGACGTACCGTCGCAGATCGAGGGCGTCTTCGTCGGCGTCCGCCGCCCGCTCCCAATTCACGGGACGGTCGAGCGCCTCGTCCTCGGAGAAGTACTCGTCGTCGGACGTGTCGTTCATCGCGCACTCGATCTCGGCCGTGTCCATCTCGCGGTCGCACGGCCGCGCAAACGCATCGCAGTCGTCGTCCGTGTCCGACGAGCTCGCCGCGGCCGCTCCGTCGTCGTCCGAAGACGAGTCCGCAGACGAATCGCCGTTTGCTTCGTCGCCGTTTGCTTCGTCGCCGTTTGCTTCGTCGCCGTTGGTCTCGTCGGCCTCGACGACGACCTCCCCCTCGGTTTTGCACGTGGCGTCGATAATCACGGTCTCGCGCGCCAGTCCTCCGAGCGCCAGCGGCAGCTTCCGCGCGGGAATGTTCGGTATCTTCCGCGGCAGCGTCGTCGGCTTCGGCGGCACCGTCTTCGCAATCAGACTGACGTTGATCGTCTTCTTGCGCGCCGCTTTCTCGGGGACGACCTGCGGCGAGGCGCTCGCGGCGTCCGTCGGTTTCCGTTTGCTCGGCGTCCGCGCTTTCGCGGCGGCCGCGGAGAGCTCGAGGAATTCGAGCGTGGCGATTAGCGAGACGCCGTGCAGCGCCAGGTGGTTGCACAACAGGTGGAGGTCGGCGGCGGCGGCCGTGATGTCGACCTCGCACAGGCCGCAAACTACGACCGCGCCGAGCGAGACCGTGAGATTGGCCAGCGACAATTCGCGACTCAGACCCGGCTGGAAGTTCGAGTCGATGGCGTGGGCGGTGACGACGTGATCGGAAAGCTTCGCCAGGTCGTTCGGCAGGAAAGTCTCGCAGTAGTGGCACGTGATTTCGTCGTGCACGGTCCCGTAGTGCGAACGCAGTTGCGCTTCGCACGGAAACGCGTTCGCATTCTCGCAGCGGACGCACGGGAAGCTCGAGTGTTTGGCGAGGACGTGCCGATCGCGGTCCGTCGCCAGCGCGAACGTCCGACCGCAGTAGCGACAGATCGCGAGGCCGCGGCAACGGACGTCGTGCGCCGGCCTCGGCGCCGCGGACGTGAACGGCCCGGCGCAAACGGCGCAGGCGTCCGCGCGGTCGTCGGTCGTAGCCGAGTCGGCGACGGGATCGACGTCCGCGAACGACAGCGGCGCGATCGTGCCGCGCACGTCGAACAGCACCTGTTCGGTGCGCAGGAACGCGACCAGACACATGAGACTCAGCCGGTGGTAGGAGAAGAAGTGGCCGAAAATGTCGGTGCGCTTCCGCCCCTTGCCGCACAGGTGGCAGCGGAAGTTCCACGCGTCCGACTGGCTCGACCAATCGCCGACCAGCCGCACGTCGCGCTCTTCCAGCGCGTCAACGCACGTCACAAAGTGTTTCCGCCGCACGTGCACTTGGTAGTACGACTTCGGCTTGACGAGGACGCCGCAGTACTTGCAGTTCCGCATGTCGTGCGACACCTCGTAGTGCTCGTCGAGGTTCTCGACCCGCGAACGGCAAACGTCGCACTCGAGCGGGAAGTGCGATGCCGTCTCGTGCTCGGTCCGCGACTCGTCGAGCTCGAACATCTCGGCGCAGTAGCTGCAGTGGTGGCGGCCGTGGTTCGAGATCAGGTGGATCGTCATTTTGTCGCGCGAAAAGAACCAGTCGGGACAGAGCGGACACTTGAGCGGTTGCGACGCGTCCTCGCGCGCCTTGGCCTGCACTTTCGACGCTTGCAGCGAGATCGGCGCGGACTTTTCGACGATGGTGCCGAACGGGTGGTCGAGATCGCCGGGACCGGCGGCGGGGTCGAGCGAAACGAGCCAGGCGCGTTGGGCGGCGAAGATGGCGGCCTCGGCGGATCGCGACGTGAACGGGATCATCTTGGACGGCGGCGGCACCACCGTCTGCATCCGCGGCTGGCACAGCGCCGAGTCGGGGGGCCCTCGTCGGAGGTCTTCTTCTTCTTCTTCCTCTTCGTCTTCGGAGTCTGCTCGTAGCGACGTGCGGTGCTCGTTAGTAGCCGGGTCGTCGGGTTCGGTCGTTTCGACGACAGTCTCCGAGACATTGTTGTTGCAGAAGATGATCTCTTCGTTCGGTTGGACTGTGTATTGCTCCGAACCGTTTGACTGGCTCATTTTCAGAAACGTTCACTGATCGAGAATTTCATTTCACTTCACTGTCGTTCAGGTAAAAAATAACTTCGTGCTTTGAGTGGCACTTCATTAATTTATGATATTGTTTAAAGTTAGTGTGTTAAACTAATTCTTGACAAATTGAGCTACGGACTTCGGTATTCTTTGGTTTGATTCATTACCCATGTAGGCAGCGTAACAGTGAACATAGTATAAAATGTAATGGTTCAATGAAAATTGACCACTTAACTATTGCAGATTTTATATGGTAGGTATAGGATGCTTGTATCCTAAATAGAATAGATATCTTGACTTTTATGTGTTATATATAAATATACTTTGATTTCAACAAAAAAGTTATAAATGTGTTATATTAGTAAGGCATAACCCGTTGTTATTAACTTGTACTTTAACGACTTAGATGACTCATTTACTCCTCAATTACCTTACAGCTTAAGAGTTTACATTCCATTGAAAAATATAAGTAATGATATAGGTTTGACTGAAATAGGTTCTTCCCTGAGGACTTCTTATCCTAGCTTATATTAGACATAATTTTATGATCAAGCTTGTTCCCGTTGCTCTGAGGTATCTCGTTTTGCGCTTGGGCACCGTGGATTGATCACCAACCAACGGTAGCTTTTCGTCATAGCACCGATGCCATGTTTTTCACTGAGGAAACTGAAATCAAAAAGAAACAAACCGTGTGATGACATTTCACTGAAAAATAGTTTCTCGTGAAATATCATTCAATTTGTGGCACATTGATGTTGTGATTGTGTGTAGCCTTGAACCATTAATGAGCGATGGAGGACCTGGGTTCAGAGCTAGGGCTTGGCATTATGCACTTTACGCACGAGCTTAACTCTGCAATAACGCTTCTGGTATGTCATAAGTGGAAGTAGAGATGTATTAACTCAGGCTTTAAAAAGCATAAAGCACCGGTTTTTTTACTTACCGAGCTAAAAAGCGCAAACATTAGAATACAAGCATCAGCTATAACCTCCCTCATTTCTGCACTACGGAAACATACAACAAAACCTTGCGCTTTGGTATACATCGACTCTGCCGCAAGATATGTTGTGGTGCAGTGTTGCCATTCACCACACGGGTTTTCCTTTGGGGTATGCTTGTCAGATATAAAGGTCAATATTTGAAAAATGTAGAGATAAAAACAATAGACATGTGTTTATTTATTGTCTGCTATATATTGCATTATCAGGCTATTTTATACACTTTCGCTGCTTTTGTGTAAAACCATGCATTTCCTCAATAGAAAAATATTTTAAATGTTGGCACAGTAGTGATTCGCTCTTTCCTCATTGGTGGAAATTTACCTGTCTACACATCAATGGCCATTCCCGACGTCTGCTAGGGATCACCTGATGTTGTAAGAATTTATTTTTTCGCTTATTGATAAGGCTTACCATTGTGTGCTCATTAATTTAATTAGCATACACTCTATGGTAGTGTTTCAAGGCAACTCGGTGATGTACGTGTAGGTCGCTCTTAAAAGTAGCCTAATTTCTGTCCAGGTAATGATTACAAGACGGTCGACATAGGGTTATGGGAGGTGATGATATTTCACTTTCGTGCATCCTATACCCTAAAATCATAAATTATTACTAACTTATCAAGGCTCTTTCACAATACAGTTGAGGCTTATTGTGTACCCGTTGGTTCCATTTATTAGGCCAATTTAGTAGAACATGAGTGTGATTAACAGATACAAAACAATAGAAACACAGGACACACACACACGTACAACCAGTACAACCACCTTACTGTTGTGAATGAGTCTTGGAAATTCACATTAACGCTCTATCACTAACGCTTGAATTCCTACTTGCATGTCAGTGTGTCGGTGGAGTGGAGGATCGTCTGGGAGTGGTGTGAAAATGGTCACGAGGAGAAATGCAAATGGGCCGAATAAATCAAAGACGGGTCAAGCAGACGTTAGGCGGTCAAGCAATAACGGAGGTGTACCAAACTCTGCTAACAAGTCTGTTGGCTCAGTTATCGATAGCAGACTAGAACAGTCCGAGTTTTTCCGCCACACAAAAGAGCAACTGAAAAGCGAATTGAAAAAACGTGGGTGGAAAACTACAGGAAATAGAGCTGAATTGGTATGTTGGTTTAAAACTTCAGTTGACAATGCTATGAATGAATTATCAGTGTCCATTACAGTTTGTTTCGACATGTGCTATTACAATCACTGCTGGACTTTAGCCATCTCCTGACCTTTACTGTCAGTCAGTCCTCTTAGAAAGTCTTTGCTGTCTCCACACAATGTGTACACTTCAAGTCTATAGTCGTCGACGTTTGCTGGAATGCATCCATTCAAACACGATTACGTTGTAATAGATTTCGACATAATTACAACAAATAACGTATGACAATCTTGCTTTATTTGCTATCTGCATGTTTGCTGTTTTGGGACTTGATTAACCAACTTCCTTTACAACTGATTGGGTGTTCTTAACTAATTGCCATTAACTCCTAACACATACTTAACATTGACATTCAAAATATCACAATCAGTTATTTCATGGCAGGATTCTTCACAAACAAGTGTTCTTTGCTGTTGCTTGCCTAGAGATGAAATCAATTACAGCCAATTGAATAGTTTGTGGGGCCTATCAAAACCAAGTTCACTGACCTCTCAATACTATTTATAACTGGTCCTTCCTTTCACTTAAATTGGTACTCTGCGTAAATAAACAGTTAATTTGGCAAGTGTAGATTCATATTGGGCAACAATAGCATGCATTTATGTGGTCATTCAGCAACGGTTGATTTCTTGCAGTTGCAACGTTTGGACGGAAAGAAAATGGCATCGACGGTGAAACGGAAAACAGAGACGCCTTCGAGCGGGCAAACAAACGGCATCAGCTCTAGGTTATCGGCGCCAAACATTAAGAGCCGAGAAGAAGAGAAGGCAGAACGAGAAAACATTGTTCTGTGGAGGCAACCAATAAAAACTATTGACTATTTTAGCAGGGAACTTTTCCTGAATCTCTGTACATATGGATCAAAGTAAGTGCTGTGCAGATTTTCTTACCTCTTTTACCAATTTGTGACTGAATACAATCTACAATTCACTGGCAGATAGCTTGAAAAGTTTAATTGAAAGTTAAATTTTTGGAAAAACATTGTGAAAAGTTTCAAAATTTTAAATGTTGTGCTCTTTAATTCTTCTCTCACAATTCATTCTTCAAATGTGATTATCAAAATTCTTGCTCTGGGCAATTTCTCAATGAAAACTTACAAGTCCAAAAGTGACTGACATCTGTGAACTTAAGAAAAGTTTTATAAAGAGTTTCAACAAAATCAAACATCATGACATTTTACATCACATTTGCAGTAGAAACATTTTAAAATTTCTCCATGATCTGAAGACTATTACGGCTAAATCCTAAATCACGTCTCTTTGGTTGCAGGTTGATGCATCATCGACGAATGGTCGTGTTATCAGTGCTAGTCGTTGCTGCTCTTGTAATTTTATTAAACGTCAGAGGACCCCATCAACTGGTAAGCGCTTCGAGATCATTCCACTGAGTGCGTTCGATTAACTTCTACTAAAGGTTACCTCTACCATTCTGATGATACTGTACTCCAGGGAATGGCCAGTTCGTTTGGTAGCCATATTAATCTTGAGTAAAGATATAAAATTACCAGCAATTAAAAAATTGGCAATATTACCAGTGATATTAAGAATAAATGTAAAGCAGCTCTCTCCTGTAAGAATGCTGTGCAATAAATCGTAGAGTAAGGTTGAGAAAAAAGTGTAAACGTGTCCCCATTCGGCAGCTGCTGGCCCGAGTGCACGGAGAGGTCCTGTGGTGCGCCTACTGGCTGGGCCTGGGCGTTCTCTCGTCGGTCGGCCTCGGAACGGGTCTGCACACGTTCCTGCTCTACCTCGGCCCACACATAGCGGGAGTGACCATCGCCGCGTACGAGTGCGGTTCGCTCAACTTCCCCGAGCCGCCGTACCCTGACGAGTGAGTATTCAAAGGGAATACTTCCTGGCAGTGACTTCGGAAGTGATTCCGAACGGAATCACGCCGGTACTCTGCAATTCCCAACGCTGTTATTGGGACAATTTTAGTGGGATTTTACGTGGGTATTACAAATGTGATACAGTGTGTACCTAGTAGTAGGGATTTCATTATTTAGGAAGCCAGTTTTGACAGGAACATTGAATATACGTTTTTGATTGCGAGTGAGTAGCCAAAGGGAATCACGCCGGTACTCTGCAATTCTCAACGCTGTTATTGGGACAATTTTAGTGGGATTTTATGTAGGTATTACAAATGTGATACAGTTAGTCTTGTGGTATGGATTTCATTATTTAGGAAGCCGGTTTTGACAGGAACATTAGAATATTACGTATTGGATCTTTTGTGAAGAGATTTTCGTAAATAGATTACTAGCAGTTCGAATTTACCATTTATGTATTCGCATTTATGAATTTTCACATCTAAGTTTGTTTCATATATAATAGATAAAAATAAAAAGAAATAGAGCCACGTTATTTCGACAGCATAAAGCTGCTGTGGCAGACTTACGTCGAAAATTCACCCGAGCGAATCGAGCTTGACGAGCGTTGCTTGCTAACCCCGACATTCCGCCCCCCCCCATCGTCGGGCAGGATCGTGTGCCCAGACAGCGCGGACCCGCTGTGGCTGGCGTCGGTGTGGAACATCATGTCCAAGGTGCGCGTCGAGGCGATGATGTGGGGCGCCGGCACCGCGCTCGGCGAGCTGCCGCCGTACTTCATGGCGCGGGCCGCGCGGCTCTCGGGGTACGACCCCGACGACGAGGACGACCTTCAGGAGTTCGAGGAGCTGCAGCGCAAGAAGAGCTGTCCAGAGTCGATGGTGAGCACCGCCTTCGAACACTGCTGCGGCACGAGATAGGCAACTAGTGTGCCGTGCCAGCTCTCACTGCTCCGGTACGGGATAGGCAACTAGTGTGCCGTGCCAGCTCTCACTGCTCCGGTACGGGATAGGCAACTAGTGTGCCGTGCCAGCTCTCACTGCTCCGGTACGGGATAGGCAACTAGTGTGCCGTGCCAGCTCTCACTGCTCCGGTACGGGATAGGCAACTAGTGTGCCGTGCCAGCTCTCACTGCTCCGGTACGGGATAGGCAACTAGTATTCCGTGCCAGCTCTCACTGCTCCGGTACGGGATAGGCAACTAGTATGCCGTGCCAGCTCTCACTGCTCCGGTACGGGATAGGCAACTAGTATGCCGTGCCAGCTCTCATTGCTCCGGTACGGGATAGGCAACTAGTGTGCCGTGCCAGCTCTCACTGCTCCGGTACGAGATAGGCAACTAGTGTGCCGTGCCAGCTCTCACTGCTCCGGTACGGGATAGGCAACTAGTGTGCCGTGCCAGCTCTCACTGCTCCGGTACGGGATAGGCAACTAGTGTGCCGTGCCAGCTCTCACTGCTCCGGTACGGGATAGGCAACTAGTGTGCCGTGCCAGCTCTCACTGCTCCGGTACGGGATAGGCAACTAGTATTCCGTGCCAGCTCTCACTGCTCCGGTACGGGATAGGCAACTAGTATGCCGTGCCAGCTCTCACTGCTCCGGTACGGGATAGGCAACTAGTATGCCGTGCCAGCTCTCATTGCTCCGGTACGGGATAGGCAACTAGTGTGCCGTGCCAGCTCTCACTGCTCCGGTACGGGATAGGCAACTAGTGTGCCGTGCCAGCTCTCACTGCTCCGGTACGGGATAGGCAACTAGTATTCCGTGCCAGCTCTCACTGCTCCGGTACGGGATAGGCAACTAGTATGCCGTGCCAGCTCTCACTGCTCCGGTACGGGATAGGCAACTAGTAATCCGTGCCAGCTCTCACTGCTCCGGTACGAGATAGGCAACTAGTATGCCGTGCCAGCTCTCACTGCACCGGTACGGGATAGGCAACTAGTATGCCGTGCCAGCTCTCACTGCTCCGGTACGGGATAGGCAACTAGTATGCCGTGCCAGCTCTCACTGCTCCGGTACGGGATAGGCAACTAGTATGCCGTGCCAGCTCTCACTGCTCCGGTACGGGATAGGCAACTAGTAATCCGTGCCAGCTCTCACTGCTCCGGTACGAGATAGGCAACTAGTATGTCCTGCCAGCTCTCACTACTCCGGTACGGGATAGGCAACTAGTATTCCGTGCCAGCTCTCACTGCTCCGGTACGGGATAGGCAACTAGTATGCCGTGCCAGCTCTCACTGCTCCGGTACGGGATAGGCAACTAGTAATCCGTGCCAGCTCTCACTGCTCCGGTACGGGATAGGCAACTAGTATGTCCTGCCAGCTCTCACTGCTCTGGTACGGGAGAGGCAACTAGTCATTCTTAACTCTCACTGCCATGGTACGAGATGAGCAACCTGTCGAAGCCAGCGTGATCCTAACCTACCCTTTGTGTGCAGACGCTGCTGGACCGAGCCAAGGTGGGCGTCGAGAAGCTGGTGCAACGTGTCGGCTTCTTCGGCATCCTCGCGTGCGCGTCGGTAAGCCTCTGCCCTCGTAACGAGGCGGCACCCGTTGCTGGTTTGGGAGTTCTACCTTCTCTGTTCAAGGAGGCTCGAGTTGAGACTTTTGCTACCGGCGAATTGGCGTAACTATTAAAATTAGAATAAACCGAAGCCTGTTTGTCCTGGGATTTTACGGTGTTTCTTTACTTGTCAAAAGATTGCGTGGGACCCAATTTCCTAACGTCCAGTCTTAGATTTTGTTACACCCGGCGGGGCATGCATTCCAGTAATAGATGTGTGGGAATTAGGCTGAACGATGTGAGATTCAATAAATCTTCTGGCTTTTTAATCTAACAATATAGGTTTGTCATTACCTAGACTTAGTTTACTACGCTTGGAATATTAAAAGGTTATCAGTTCTTACTTCTTTTACTTAAGTGGCCAGTCCAGTTTGCCAGAAAGTGGCTTTCAGACCCTTTTTTCCCCACTGTTTGAGGGTCACATCGTTGAAGTTATCATTTCAATATTTCAATAGGTTGTAAACAAAAGATGTGAAATTGGGTAACCAATGCTCTTTTTTCGAAAATTTCCCCCCGGAACGCTAGAACCACCCCGAAACTATTCAATTTTGACCTTCATTAGAGCCATGTATACGAAAGTGCAATAGAGAATTCGAAAAAAGGGCCATGGTTACCCAATTTGAGGTCCTTTGTCTACCACATACTGAAATATTGAAATGATTACTTTAACGATTTGACCCTCAAACGGTGGAAAAATGGGTCTGTTTCAAAATTTTCCATGTTCAATTTTTAACTTTGTACACCCTACGACTGCATCTCGACAAAATATGAGACGTTGTTGATTCTCCGTGCCTCTCGTTATCGCGCTACTTAGGGATATACAAAGTTTGATTCAACTCTTCATAAAATAAACAATCTGAACTGCTCCATATTCTTAAGAAACGTACGATAGCTTTTAGAAAAGCTTATGCTAGGGCACCAAGGCTGTACGGCCCGGCCTAATTCCATATCGATCCAATACCGACCAAACTGCATTCCCGCTCACAGACCGCTTGTATCCCTCAGATCCCGAACCCGTTGTTCGACCTCGCCGGCATCACCTGCGGCCACTTCCTCGTGCCGTTCTGGACCTTCTTCGGCGCCACGCTGATCGGCAAGGCCGTCATCAAGATGCACATCCAGAAGATGTTTGTGATAATCGCGTTCAACGAGTCGCTGGTGGACCGGGCGGTCGCGCTGCTGGCGTACGTCCCGGGGGTCGGGCCGCGGCTGCAGGCGCCGTTCAAGGAGTTCCTCGCCAAGCAGAAGCAGAAGCTGCATCGCAAGTCCGACGAGCAGCTGCCGCCCGTAAGTGTTTGCCGCGTGGATTTTCGCTGTTATTTGTGTTTCTTTTTCGTTTTGGGCACATTTAATTTATTGACCTGGTAACCTAGTTACAAAATGATTTTTTTGTGATCTACATACAGTCTAGCCCGTGAGAGAAGATGCCACAGCAGGGACTGTCACCTTATGATCAACCACCCCATTAATTTAAATTTTAATGGCGGGAAAACAAAACACTATTTCGGCTACAAATAAAAAAAAATTGCAACATGAATCCATTTCATGATTATGAGTAAAAATATCAAAGAACTTATAGTTGAGAGATAAAAATACCATACAGCACCTTACATGATTTTTTAACCTACTGCAATAATAGTTTAAAATTTTTGGCCATTGCAGGCCATTCTGGGAGATTTTCTGTTACGAGATAGCGTAGCATTTGTTTGTTTTAAGATTGTTGATGAAACTGTAGTGATCACGTGACCGAGACTTCATGCAAGCTCTTTCAAAATCTTTTACAAACATCTTGGTTAAAAAAAGCTTTTTGAAATGGACTTTTGAATGCTAAATAAAGTCCTTAGGTACTGATTTCCTGATGTTTCGTAACATGGTATGCTAGTTACTTCCTCAAGCTTGATAGGACAAGCATGTATTTAGAAATGGTAGGTAGTCATCTAAAATAGAACTTAAACAGACATGATCTGCCATCTGCTAACTGGAAACTAACTGCTACAGAAGTGTCAAGAGTTGTGCTTTTTACTGCCAGGAATAGTGGAGTAAATGTCTAAGTAGGTAGAAACTAACTCCATCCTTGAAGTCGTCAAAATTTCAGTTTGAGACCTCCAGGTGGCCAATCCTCCAGGTGGGGTGCAATATATATATATTGCAGTTAGTTTAACACGCCATGGCTTGCAAGTGTGCCCCCACGGAGTTGTTGGAAATGTCCGGCAAAGAGATTTCACCGTACAAAGACTGCCGACGACACCGCTAACCCGTCGTCCCCTTCCCCTCATTCCAGGAGGGCTCGAGCCTGGTCTCGTGGGTGTTCGAGAAGTTTGTCATCGGAATGATCCTCTACTTCGTCGTGTCGATCGTCAACTCGCTGGCGCAGAGCCACCACAAGCGGCTGCACAAAAAAGACCGCGGGCCCAAGCGCTCCAGCGATTGACACGAGGCGAAGCTGGACTTGTGCCGTGCGAGAGTCGCGTGGATCTGAGCTCGGCTCGCCGACGTTTTCCTGGCACCGTTTCGGATGATTTTATTGTTTTTAATTTTTTGTTGGGAGTTTTTCGTCCTCGATTCGGATCGCGATGGACGCACTGAGTTTTTTTCACGAGCGGTTTGGAAGTGAATTTGTTTGATTAATGTTTGGTGCGATGGTAAGGTATACAACAGGTTTGTAATGGGAATGGTTTTTGTGCGATTTTTTTATGCGGCAAAATGCTAAATTGCTTAGGTATAATAAAGTAAACTTTAATATAGCTTTATTAATGCAATACCTAGATTTGTTTTTATTATTTATCATCATCACTATTAATTCATATTTACTATTTAGGTATCACCACAGATGAAGGTTACCCAGATGTTCCACTCCCATACTAAAGCAGCTACGCGAAAGCCTTCCAACTGCAATATAATAGTTTCGTTGGCTGTCAAGGGATGGAGCCACTGTTTGTTGTTATATCTCCTGTAACCAAGGTAACTGTAACCACCTGAGGAACATTGGGTCCCTTGTTTATATTGACCTTGCAGATGAAGCCATAACTGTAACCACTTGAGGAACATTGGGTCCCTTGATTATAATTGACCTTGTGCCACGGCCTGGTAGATGACGTAAAAACAGGTTGCCAACGCACCCCAGCGATTGCCTGCCAAATTACTACGTCACAATTTTGCCGTAGCTTGCAAGGTATGGTAGAATGTCTGGGTAAACTTATGTCAGTGTATCACTGAATATTTAATTGATATTACTCCTCAAATACCTAGAGGGTTTCTGGATCATAGAGAAGCTAGGCTTTATAAGTTTATAACACTGTACAGATATTTTCAGTTCGAGTCGTTCTCATTTGTTGTGGCAAGCCAGGCAGCCTTGTTGTGGCTTGATATTTTTACGTTATGTTGATGTCATGTTGCATTTTGCACCATCTTATAGATTTATTTTGCCAATTTATTTATCCAGGTGTCCTATGACATTTGATATATTGATATACAAGAATAGAAATTTCTTATATCAATGCATTTAGTTAAAGATAGTTTTTAAATTATTATATTTCTGCTGATATTGTTTGAACTTTGTTGTATTTATAATTTATTCCTTTAGTCACATTAAGCCGGTCGTGTCGAGAAGTTATTAAGGAAGGAACATGATCGTTCGTGTACAAACAGCCTTTCTGTTACAAGCTGCAACGTATTTATTTGTGTACCGTGGCTGCAGGAATCTCTTTCCTGTACTATTCTGTTGCTTTGTTTTAGTTTACGATTAAGTGGACTGCCATTTCGAACAAACTTAGCCATTAATAGCATGTAGTTTTGCTCATTTTTAATTTGTGCATTTACGACTTGGAAAATTCAGAAAAAGCCAAGCCTCTGTGTGTAACTTAATTGTTGCTGTCCAGGCATTAATTGTAACATACATATATTTGCAAGTTTTTTTTTCATTTGAAATTAAAGTAGGTATGCCCCAATCCGTGCTCATCATACGTGACGGGTGTAGTCTATCTCTGGATAAAAGCTGAAATTAGCTAAGCTCAAGATGTTAAGAATGATTTCATTGACAAAATCTGAATGTATTAATAATTTTTACCTCCCAACATGCAGACAGCTTTCAAAAAAAATTAGGTAGTCACATTTGATGATAGTCAGCCAGTCGGAGACGCATGGCTTGGTAATCTTTGCGAGCACGGTTGATTTTGGTTGATTCTCTGTTTTGAGCGTGATTGTGTGTGATTTTCCACCCAAGTATTGTCCATTCCTTCAACAATTCCATTATTTTGATGAGACAGATGCTAAAGACATTCTAGAAGTTTTGCTATTAGATGAAGTGTGCTAGCCATGATTGCTTGCACCTTTGACTTAAAAGGCAGTTGTATGCCTTGAGCCAAGTGATTTGCGTACCTAACTTACCTACCCATCGTAATTCGTGATGTTGATCGACGTTTTTGTAAAGATTAAGAATATTGTAATCTTATGCACTATGCAACAATATGAATGATACTTTTGTAGTTATTGATATAACCAAAGTTTTCTTTTATAAAATGCAATTAAACTGGTTTGTTAAAAGAAAACACGAAGTTTTTATTAACATTTTACATAATAGTTCCTAGCTGAAACCAGAAGTGAATAACTTACTTTTTGACACACCTCGATTTTCTGGTAAATACAACTGGGCACCTACTACATTAATTATGTTTTTTAAAGTATCTACAAGCATTCCAATCTCACCACAGTAACCTATCTATAGAGATGATCGGCGTGGATGTTGGAAGCAATTTCAGACTCCCATTTATCTCCATTGTTCAATAGTTTCTCTTTGTTGTACAGCAGCTCTTCGTGAGTTTCAGTGGAGAATTCAAAGTTGGGACCCTAAAAACAAAAATTATTAAGTTCAAAGAAAATGTAAATTTTCACACCATAGATATAAGATTCTGTATATAATATGATTACCTCGACAATAGCATCGACGGGACATGCTTCTTGACAAAATCCACAGTAGATGCACTTCGTCATGTCAATATCGTATCGTGTGGTTCTTCGGCTACCATCAGCTCTCTCTTCTGCTTCAATGGTAATTGCTTGTGCAGGACAAATCGCTTCGCAGAGTTTGCATGCAATACATCTTTCTTCTCCAGATGGATACCTCCTGAGAGCATGTTCTCCACGGAAGCGGGGGCTCAAAGGTCCCTTCTCAAACGGATAGTTGATGGTAGCGGGCTCCTTGAAAATGTGAGCAACTGTAACGCCCGCTCCTCGCATCAACTCCGTCCAGAAGATGGTTTGCGCGGCACGATCAGTTATGTCCTTCATGTCCATGCTCTTCTCTTCGGCATTGACATACTTGTAGCAGTTGCGGGACTGAGAAACAGCTCCCAGCCTCGTCAATGGTTTCAGAAATTGAGACGCTGTAATTTAAACATTTTGCTATGAATTGTGAGTTGACAGTGATTTGAGCACTTTGGGGTTGTAAGGCTCATTGATAATGATGAACTATGCTCTTTAACGTTAGTGTTGCCTTGAATAAGAATAAACAGCTAAAAGAGTAGCCTCTCGATTTAAAAGTATATATATATTTTAACGAAGGAATTGTATTTAATGGATTTATTATCAAATTTATTACCATTTCGGTGCAACGAGTAGATCTTGAGAGCGGCCATGTTGGATCTCGTTCACAATTCCAGAGTCGATGACTCAAGGACATCCAAAAATCTGTCAGTCTCCGGTGTCGTCACTCGTGTCAAATATGGGCGGCGACCTGTAATCATTTTATCGAAAAGGAGGCGTCTGTGTACTAGTTATCGTTACGGTGTAATAAATATGTGTATGATCATTTTGGTGCATTTTGTTTGATATTTTATACTGTATTCGATGGCAAATTCCAATAAAGGTACCTTACATATCCTTGCTTGTTTAAGCAATACAGAAACATAACCTTTGCTCTACAAGTTGTCACAAAAATCATGGACACATTTCATTCATTTTCAGCAGGTGAAGTTGCCAAACTCCAACAACACTTGTCGCTGCTGAAAGAGCAATATGTCAAACTGCAAAAGCAACATGCCGAGGTTGAGCGGAAATATTCTCTTGCCGCGGCTGCAGCGGGAGATGTGAATGAGAATAGCTTTGTGTCAAGACTTTTGCACTTTGTTACGGGTCTCTTTGACCAGGAGTTGTACAGTGACATGACAGTAAAGCTTGATGGAAAGAAGGTTCCAGCTCATCGTTTTGTCCTAGCGGCGCAAAGCGAGAATTGGGGTGTCCCCTCACTGGCCGAAGTTGAAACTTTGGGTAAGAGACATGTTGTGCACATTGCAACTAGTTTATAAATTATTATCAGGAACTGTCAAGACTGTTTGGTGCTACTTGTTTGATAAAAAGTCTATATATGACTTAATTTAATTCTTTATCTCTAGGTAAGGACTAAAAGTATATAGTACATAGATGAAGAGCTCATACTGTAGGTACCTACCTACCTAGTTCGTTTCAGGTTCCTATAAGAAGTACCTAGGTACGCAAGCTGGGCTGGCTAAGCCTACTTGCAAAGATCTGGTACCTATGCTAAAATCTTCGATAGTTTAACTATCGCCCATGAAGAAGCTGGGAAAATAGTGAGACTAATTTAGCATTCAAAATCCAATTGAAAATATATTTTTAAAACTAGTGCTAGTGCTAGGACAAGTAAACATGAGCCTAGGAAATTTAATTTGGTCTGATAGTATGGTGTTTAGAAAGTAGGACATTTTAATTATGATCATTGATCTGTTGCAGACTGGAGTGAATTGGTGCCTGACGTCGGTACAGTAATGCTCAAATGGTTATACACGGACCAAGTGGACTTTTCCCGCGGCGATACATTCACGTTGGATTTGATGCGAACCGCAAACGGCTTCAAACTCGTTGATCTCGTCTCGACGTGCGAGAAAGCGTTGATGGCGTCGGTGAACGTTAAGAACGCCGTTCAGTTTTACACGACGGCAGACGAGATTGCGGCGGAAACTCTGAAGGAGTTTTGCTCCCGCCTGATTTCCGCGCACTGGGTAATTATCAGCTGTAGTTTTATTGGTCTAGTACTTGGTAATAATCAAATCTACCAAAGGTATAAGGTACCTACCTATAGTTTCTTGTTATCACTTTGTTTGGTCAGAAGTCAGAGGTAGGTATATGACTTTGACATGAGACTGATCGTGATGCATTGCAACCACCTTCATCCGGATCTGGCCAGATACCTTTCAACTCTATTTCTTCCCAAAGCTTAACACCAGTGGATTATTAGCTGACTAGTGTCCAATGTCCAATTTATATCCCTATAGTTACCTATCAGGCTATATCAGGAATGTTTTATTTAAGTTTACTTGAGAAGGGCATAAAATAGATATACGAAATCTGGTGGAAGATCCACTCATTAAAAGCATACATATCGATTTTGACAACATTTTAAGCCTCAATTCCTTTTTGTAAATTAAAGATTTTTGAATTTCTTAGTCTCATGTCTACTTATCCTTTATTTAGCACTATTTATGAAAAAAAAAATTCATACAGGGGTTTGAATGCTAATTAAAAGTTCTGCACACATGTCATGACTGTCATATTAATGAGACTGGATGTCTACTTTAAAATATCTGGCCGTAGCACTCTTACGCACTAGCACTAGCAAACGTAGTATTAAATGTCAAGCCAAGTTCAAAACACTGTTTACCCAGTTGAATCAGTTATGTTATAGGCAAGGGTCAGGATCGGGTGTTTAATAATAATAGACACTTTGAATCGGATGACTTGAATTTACTTAAGGTATAAACGGATAAAAGATATAACGGAAAGGATGGCAAAACAAACGGGTGAATCACAACTACACGAGGCGAGAGATGGGTTGCGAGTGTCTTGTCCTGGTGGGGGCGGATGTCCCGTGAGCTCTAGTTCTGGTGTAGTCGGCGCTGCTGTAGGTGGCTGTGGGTTGGCGGAAGTAACAGGGGCTGCAAGTGGCGGGAGTTTACAACACTTAGTACTATTATCATTAAATTGTAAGACTCGTGTCTGCTTTTCCTATCTTGAACAATAGTTTTAAAAAAAAACTTTTTTACTGGGTGTTGAATTCTAAGTATAAGTATTAGTCTCACTGATTTTCCGGTGTTTTGTAATATAGGTACTAGGTAGTACCTACCTGGGCATATTTCTAGTATCTCTCTTGACTTTACTTCCTCAAAGATGAAATCACCCTTGAGGAAGTAATAGTAAATGTTTCGAAACATACCTAAGGAAATCAGTGAGACTTTTCCTTAGCATTCAAAATCCAGTTCGAAAATCGACGACCAACTATGTTTGCGCCCGCGCAGGAAGAGTTCACGAGCGCCGACTTTGCGCACATGAACACGCAGCTGCTGTTCCGCATGCTCAAGGCCAAGACGGGATTCCCGCTGCACGCCGCCATCCGTCTTCAGCGCGAAGACGTCGTCTTCCTCTACCTCGTCGAGAACAACGCAGATGTGAGTACCGGCCTCGCCGCGCAAAGCTACCCACCACTCGTTACCTGCACTGCGAATACGTAACTCTGACTTTGCCGTTTTTGGTTTCAAAGATAAAAAATAACATAGACAACAATAGGGATTTTATCCATCAGAACCGATGACGGCATGATGTAAAAGTTACAAAATCGATAGGCTGGAACCCTATTCTGTATCTTTTCAAATGTGTGATGAAATGAAATGAGAATGAGAACCTTCATTTGTTCCATATGATAACGTAGGGGACCTTGGAGTTGTCTCACTCATTTCTTGTCATCCCGCTTGGAAAAAGTTACAGAATAGGGGTCCAGGGGGAGGATTGTGTAACTTTGTGGTTTCAAAACCATTCGTTTTCAATATCACTGCCTATATGGTTTAACACGGGCAGTGATTTGAAATCGAGTGATTTCGAGCCAAATCGAACGAAATAAAGTTATACAATCGCACCCCAGGGCCACAGAGGGCTGGGTCAAGATCAAAGATACTTTTATAAGTAGTCTTGTCCGGATTATCCACTCCTGTACTAACATCGGCTATGTGAAAGCCTACCCCTCGCAAGATTCGTGGCGTTCCCCTCACCAACAAACTAAAATAGTTTTGCCTGCAGGCACGGCATTGAGCTACTATTCGTTGCTCTATTACCTGCTAACCACCTGTGGAACATTGAGTCCCTTGATTATAATTTACCTTGTGCCATGGCCTGGTGGGTGATGTTAAAACAGGTTGCCAACGCATCGTAGTGCGGTGCCTGCCGGAAAAGTGTCTAGCATTATTTTTTGCTTTAGTTTTGCGGCACAAAGTTTTACTTTTTGCTAGGGCTTCGAAAAGGTGTATTTCGAAAGGTGTGTTTCCTTTCTAACAGATATGGCTCAAACTGATTGTCTATCCCAAAGATTCTAATATAAGTAGGTTTATCTCATAGAGCATAGGCAAAAAATATGGTGCAAGCAGTTACATTCCTCTGTTAACATAGGCACTGAATGTCTGCGTTATCTGCGTTTACGTTAGCTACCCAACTTGACATGAGTTGTTTTGTATCTCATCCACTTCCTTTTATCTAAGAGCCAAATATTATCAAACTCCGCAATTATGAGGTTTCTTTTTTGTGAAATCAAGAAGTGGGCAAAGTGAGATACAAAAAACTCTTCGAGTCATCAAATTGTAAACGTAACCACATATCATTTTTCGGTGCCCTTAGTTCTGTGATTATAACATCAATATGCCTTTTCCTAATCTTGAGTTTTAAAGGGTTGGAAATTAAATTCTTTCCAGTGATCCTTACTTTACAAAACAGTGTGGCAGTCACATGGTATTGATAACAATTTGTGATGATAAGGGTCTGCCAAGGCTGGTTGATGAACCTAGGAAATCATTGTTTATTTTCTATGTGTAAGTACAAAGTATACAAAGTAGACACAAAAACTTTAAAAACTCTTTATTCATAGGTATATAAATAGTAGTGGTCGACATGTAGTCTTTCCAAAAGTCTACACGTCTTTGCAAATAATAACATTATTTCCATCGTAATTATATAGCCTTAATATCAGTCGACGCTTCAAGACTAGACTGGGTGGCTTCTTTAGAATACACAGGCACGTTGAAACGAGTTGCAAAAACGTCGATCATTGGACGTTTCACAACTAAGTCTCGAATAAATAAATAGGAATGCCTTCGTTTGCCAGTAAAATCAATCGCACGCTTGCAAATATTTTTACCGATTCACAATTTCGTTCGCCTGGTCGTCGTTACTTTTGCGATCACAAACACGACGATGCGTTTTCAAAAGATGCGACATTGCAGCTTTGTTTGAAAATAGAGAGCTCGCTGGGAATTTCTTCGATCCACATCCACTTATTCCTTCTCGTGTTTTTCGTGTCATGTCACCAAATTGCTTTGACCGACATCAAAATCTTGGTAGGAGATTTTACAATCGAAGACATACGTATTCCACAACCCATAAAAGAAATTCCAGGTTGAAAATTGAAACAAAAGTGGTTTCTTTGGCTAAGAATCTTACGAATATTATAAACTACTGCGCTGTTCATCACAACTTGATCATTAACAGTGATGATCGTAACAATTTAACCTATTTGACTACAAATTGTCAAATAGGTCAACTGTAAGCAAAATAAAATACATTTTTTGAAGTAAAAATCTTCAATGAGATTCAGAAATTGAGAGAAGCAGATTTTCCTTTGATTGCCCTTGCAGTAGCTGTATCTTTTGGGCATTGATCTACGGCCCTATAATTGAATTTGAAAAATGGAGCCATCGAAGAGGGAACCACATTTCCAGAGATTAGGCAGATTTTTGGGGCATGAGCTCGAAGAGTTCAAGGGGGCACGAAAAAAATCAATTTGCCCCAAATATGCGGAGAGAATCTCAAAACTGTGACTCCCCTCTCTCTTTTATAAATCAGCCAACGCCAGGCTGGCCTTACAAGATCCAGTTACAAAAAAATATAACTAAACAAGTCGTAAAGCCAGCCGGTCAGAAAACGGAGAGGCCCATCCACCGCAAACTCCAAGGGGCCTTGCCTAGAGCGGCCATTTGGTTGGGTTACCACGCGTCTAATATACCGCTAGTAATCCCCGGACTACGAGTGACCGCTCTAGGCACGGCCCCCCCGACGTCAAACACAAAAACCATCTCTTACACGCCGTAAAACCAGCCGGAAAGAGAACCACAGACTCCAGACTTCACCGCAGACTTCGGACGTACTTCATCGCGTTGAACACGAAGATGACGGCCATGGCGTCCGTGTGGTGCATGGCCGTCTCGTGCGTGGGCTTGGCCGCGTTGCATAGGTTCGCCTTGCAGTAGCAGTACTGGTCGGGCGTGGTGTGCACGTTGAGCTGGTGGGGCGCGCTGTGGCACCCCTCGGTGTACGCCGAGTCCTCGACGGAGTGCGCCATCTGCCAGCCCTTGTCCGCCGAGTACGACTGGTAGTCGTACTTCTGCGGGGCGCAGTCGCGCACGGCCCCGCGCACCGTTTCTGGGGGGGGGGGGGGGCACCCAAAGTCGTTAGGAATCGATACGTTATGTATTTATTTGTTACCTACTCCATTTAGAACATGGAGGTGTAGTCCTGGCTATACAGTCGTGTTAGCTATGTACTTTACCACAGCCTGGCGGATTTCGAAGTAACGCAATCGATAGGTTATGTATTTATTTGTTACCTACTCCATTTAGAACATGGTGGTGTAGTCCAGGGTATACAGTCCTGTTAGCCTTACTTTATCACAGCCTGGCGGACTTCAAAGTAGCGCAATCGATAGGTTATGTATTTATTGTTACCTACTCCATTTAGAACATGGTGGTGTAGTCCTGGGTCTACGGCATATACAGTCCTGTTAGCCTTACTTTATCACAGCCTGGCGGACTTCAAAGTAGCGCAATCGATAGGTTATGTATTTATTGTTACCTACTCCATTTAGAACATGGTGGTGTAGTCCTGGGTCTACGGCATATACAGTCCTGTTAGCCATTACTTTACCACAGCCTGGCGGACTTCGAAGTAACGCAATCGATAGGTTATGTGTTTATTTGTTACCTACTCCACTTAGAACATGGTGGTGTAGTCTAGGGTATACGGCATATACAGTCGTGTTAGCCTTTTTTTTTATCACCATGGTAATACCAAATAAACCCCCGGGGTTATGATAACACCGCTTCGTGAATCCAGGCCCTGACCGGCAATCAGGAGTTCCCAAGTTCGTACTCTGGTTCGGCAATTATTTTTCCATCCGTCGCTTACTGGCATCTGCTAAACCGGCAACAATGTCCTCTAATGTACATATTTGAATGTCATGGAGGTACCTTATGGAGCCACCTTAGTGTTCTCTTAGGAGCCACGCAACTTAGGAGCCACGCAACTTAGGAGCCACTCAACTTAGGAGCCACTCAGCTTAGGAGCCACTCAACTTAGGAGCCACTCAACTTAGGAGCCACTCAACTTAGGAGCCACTCAACTTAGGAGCCACTCAACTTAGGAGCCACTCAGCTTAGGAGCCACTCAGCTTAGGAGCCACTCAACTTAGGAGCCACTCAACTTAGGAGCCACCAAGTTACCATGGAGCCACCTTGAATCCAAAGGTTGCGCTTCCCCGGAAAATAAGTCTCCCGTAAACGGCAGACCTCGAACCGAACCCTCGCGCCAACAGTACTCACTTCCCCCGGGCAGCGGCAGCTCGATGGAGCGTTTCATGCAGAACGTCGAGTACGGACACTGCACTTGGTACTTGGGGTCGGCGACGTCGAACTTGGCGCAGGGCGGCGTGCTGGCGTTGCGTCCCGGCGTTGTCGTGGTGCCAGCGCACTTGTAGCACAGCAGGCCGCGTGCGCCCGACGCTGCAAAGCACACGTTGAGAAATCTCATGAGAAACGTGTAGGTGCCAAGCAGGCACAAGAAGTGCACACGTAGAAGCAAAACGAAGATCTTGGGGATATTTGGGGATACAGTTTCAGAGTCGATTAAGTTTGTGGGCAAATAAACGCAATGCTTTTCTGAAAATAGCTTTTTCAAACTGGGATTTTTGCAAAGCACACGTTGAGAATCTCATGGGAAACGTGTAGGTACCAATGCGGCACAAGAATTGCACACGTAGAAGCAAAACGAAGATCTTGGGGATTTTTGGAGATACAGTTTCAGAGTCGATTAAGTTTGTGGGCAAATAAACGCAATGCTTTTCTGAAAATAGCTATTTCAAACTGGGATTTTTGCAAAGCACACGTTGAGAAATCTCATGAGAAACGTGTGTAGGTACCAAGGCGGCACAAGAATTGCACACGTAGAAGCAAAACGAAGATCTTGGGGATTTTTGGAGATACAGTTTCAGAGTCGATTAAGTTTGTGGGCAAATAAACGCAATGCTTTTCTGAAAATAGCTATTTCAAACTGGGATTTTTGCAAAGCTGACGTTGAGAAATCTCATGAGAAACGTGTGTAGGTACCAAGGCGGCACAAGAATTGCACACGTAGAAGCAAAACGAAGATCTTGGGGATATTTGGGGATACAGTTTCAGAGTCGATTAAGTTTGTGGGCAAATAAACGCAATGCTTTTCTGAAAATAGCTATTTCAAACTGGGATTTTTGCAAAGCACACGTTGAGAATCTCATGGGAAACGTGTAGGTACCAAGGCGGCACAAGAATTGCACACGTAGAAGCAAAACGAAGATCTTGGGGATCTTTGGGGATACAGTTTCAGAGTCGATTAAGTTTGTGGGCAAATAAACGCAATGCTTTTCTGAAAATAGCTATTTCAAACTGGGATTTTTGCAAAGCTGACGTTGAGAAATCTCATGAGAAACGTGTGTAGGTACCAAGGCGGCACAAGAATTGCACACGTAGAAGCAAAACGAAGATCTTGGGGATAAACGACTCAAGTTTCAGAGTCGATCACGGTTACAGGGCAAATAGACACAATGCTTTTCTGAAAAAAGCTATTTTAAACTGGGATTTGAATGCTAAATCAATCGAAATCAATTTTGATTTAGCATTCAAATCCCAGTTTGGAATAGTTTTTTTTTCAAAACTAGTGCTAACGATAGGATATAGTAGACAATAGACATGAGTCTAAGAAATTTAGCAATGCTTTTCTCATGGCAATTATTGGTCCGCATTAGTGTTTGACTCTGGAACTGTAGTTGTCCATTGCGAGTAACGTTTCCACTAATGAAAGGACTAATTTCATTCTTAGCGGATGGTTATTTTTGGTGATTATCCATTTTCCAGCGATTTGATTTCACCGATTCGTGGCTCTGGATTTCGCCAGGGTGTCTATCTATTGTTTTATACCCAAGGATTAAATTTCTAAGACTCATGGCTGCTTTTCCGTTCTTTAGCTCTAGTTTTCAAACAACTATTTCAAACTGGATTTCGAATTCTAAATGATGTCTAACTGACTCCTGACATTTCGTAACATATATACAGATAATACTAGTTACTTCCACAAGGGTGACAGCTCGACTGCGTTGACGGGATGATCAAAAGAACCAATTGTTTTATAACCTAGGCTTCCTAAAGTTCTATAAATGATCCTGCAAAGTATGCTTCCAAAACATTGAAATCCAAAACCACCAGACAAACCGTACCACATTTGAGATACCCATCCAAAATTCCAATTGAATCCCAATAAAAGGGGATTGCTTGTAGAGCAGAGTAATGCACTTAGGTACCTACAATGAATTGCTAACGTAGTACTTCTGAGTTAATAGAACAGACTTCAGTGGTCTACTGTCAATATTGGTCTTAAGGAAATCATTTGGACAACAATTACTAAACTCCAGCAGTTTGATTTCTAAAAATAGAAACCACATTGGTATGGGAAGAGACAGGTAATAAATTTAAACTGTTGCCAATTTATCGTGATTCATCGCACATCTCAATTTACTTTGTTCACATTCCAAGCATGAACGCGAATGAGTTAGCTACCCGAAAATATCTCACTGTATATGCTTTGCAGTTACCTTGAGCAGTTTTCTTAACATAACAACTAATTGTTTTCCAGCTGTGACTCTTGCATCCTGCACAATGAGATCATGTCCATTTTGTCTTTTGGCTGAGATCATTTTCTTTGCACCGTAAGTTGCATTCTCGATGACTGTACACTCCACCTCAGGCTACACGCTGTCTAATTTGTAGAGTTGGAATTGCTGTGGGTTAGACCAGAGTGAATTGGCCTAATTCCCTACATTATTAATGGTCTGAGAGGTTGTCTGGAGGTGGTAGAACCGGGCCTTAGAAGACCGTCAGCTTAAACGAGAAGAGTCGAATGTTTGAATCTTCTAGAGCCTATTTTTATATCATGGCTGGGTTTTAACTGTATAAGTTATCAAACTCTTCGTTTGTAGGTTTGGCAGAAGTGGTTGCCATTTTACCAATAGTCCGTTCATGGAGTTTAAGAACCTCAAACTCAATGGTCCGTTTTCGTTCTTAGGATAAAATAGAGTTATACTTGATAAAGCATTAGTTATCATCATAAATACAACGGCAGATGACTATGTTGATTCCTGTCGTATCGATTAGATTAATGATGTATCATCGCTGGCATATTGTAAAGGTGTGGGCTACGGAGCAGCATACATACGGCACAGGCTGTAGCTACGGCCTAGTTGCCTAGGTGTCAACATTTTGCCCGAGCCCAGAACTACAGTTTTGCAGATTTTCTTGTAATTGTACTTATCCCTTTCCGTTGTTTTAACATCTCATTGCAAATAAAAATAATTTGGACCGAAGTTCAGGGGTAATGATTACGAGAATTTATTATCTTGCATTCATTTGCAATTGCAATTTGGTCATCTTCTCGAAACACAATTAATTTCACGAGAAGGAACTTTTCCAGCGCCCTCAGCATGTATTTGTTAGCGATTTGCTCGTGTGTCAAAAATGTTTCCAGGTGGCTTTGACCTTGAAAGATATCTCTTTATGGATTTCTTTTACTCTGACATTTTCCACAGCTATCTAGCAGCATTCGAGCCACAATAGAGAGGAATCCACAAGAGCGAAGGGAAACAATTCCATCCAGAAGGCCCTGGTTGTGTGCTCGGATAGAAACTCAAACTCACAACACTTGCTATCGCGGTCACGGGCATAGAAAACGGGGCACTTTTTGTTGCCCCGTTTTGTTAACACCGACAGCCCCCTTGAACTTCATGCCACCAAAATTCTATCTCAATCGAACTGGAATTCCCTGTTCATGATCACAGCATCGATATTCAATAGCACGGAGATGAGTTGCACTTTCGTTGGCTCGACAGTGGACACACAATTCGCCGGGGTGCGGCCCAGTTACAGCGCCAAACCATCACAACAATCACTACACGAATCTGCAATACGAATTGCCTGAATGTCATGCAGCCGTCACCTCTGGAATGTGAATTATCTTATAATATAATATACGTCTGAAATGATTTATGGTCATTCGCCTATCTGCATCTTTAGTCTTTCGACCCAGTCATCTCAGTTTTTCAGAAGATGTTGCTGATCTAGTTCAGTCCGTGCTTCAGCAGTTTTTTTGCCCCGGCTTCAGCTAGAAACGTTTTTCTTCAGATTTGGAGGAATTTGTGGATTTTTTTGCGATTTTTGAAGTGCCAAATTTCGCGTTGCAAGATCTTCAACATCTGGGATGTAATTACCCTGAGACATTACCCTGAGACATTACCCTGAGGTAATTACCCTGAGACAACTGACCCTGAGACATTACTCTGAGGTAATTACCCTGAGACACGCGTAATCGTGCGTGAAAATCCCGCACTTTGTATGGGGGGAGATAATTGCAACTGCTGAAATCGTCCGAAATTTAATCTGGATTTTAAGCTTAGTGCTTAGTTGTTCGGCACATTATGCCTGTAGCTCGTCGCACTCCGTAATTTTCCCATTGACCCCTGAACCTGTTCCGAGCATTGTCATCGAGGAAGTGTGGAAGTGTGGTCTGCGGATAAAATTATCTAAATCACACACTTGTGTTGAGGTTTTTGACCACCGCATGTTAATTGCTGGTCGTTAATCCCTATATTGGAAGCATTGACTAAGCTTAAATACTGCATAAGGCTAGACACGCAACCGGGTACTGAAAAGCGTGTCAAATTGAACGCCATCTTGGTTGGGAGCATCAGCCGCCTAGAAAACGTGTCTCAGCTTGGCACAGTCCAATAGACAACTTGCAATACAGCTCTTCCAGAGGAAAAGTACTCAGAAATAATGTAGTAAGGTATTAATCAGATCTGGAATAGCAACAAGTAGTACATCACAAGTGTTTCCTTTTTACCTAAATAAAAGGGTCCGGGCTGCCTCGATTCCGGCATGAAATTTGCATCAAGGAAGTCTTTGGTTCTAATGACAAGTTTTAATCGTATCTGGAAATAGCAACAAGTGACGCTTAACATTATTATTATTTTACCAACAACAGGTCTGGGCTACCTTGATCCTAATGTGAAATTTGCATCAAGGAGGTTTTTGGTCCCAATCAAAATGGCGTCCAATTTGACACGTTTTGTTATACAGGCAGGTACGGGCGGTTGCGGGTCTAGCCTTATATATACGTAGCATAAGCTTCCTTGAAGTCAATGATTGGAACACGACAAGAAGCAGGTTGTTTGTGCTCGTCTACCGTGGAATTGAACGCTCGGGCGCCAGAAAATTCTTGCAGCTGAACAAGATTTCAACTGTGTAAGAATCGGACCGAGCAGTTTGCTTGGATATTTAACTATACTCGATTTCACGTCAAGAAGGAGAGTGGATTCGCATCTTTTTCGAGGACCCACTGCTGTTAGACACGAGCCAAGAGTTTTAAAACTTCCCATAGTCTTTTGTCCGGCTCAAGGCATGGTTTGTCTGTGTTGAAACTAGCTCTTGTCTATAGCAATTGTGATAATCATTTAAGATGAAACTCAAATGAGTTCTCTCGCCTTCACTCAAGTTGTGCTCAGATTAAAGATTTTGTCTTTTCGTAACCAATACAGAAGTAGGTAATAAAAAAAAAAAATCGTCCACCAATTGCCGTTTTGTCAAATCGTTCCAATTTAAAAATAAAATTTCAAAATTGTTATATCGATTCAAAATTTTAATATTGCGAAATGATCGCTGTCAAAAGTCAATACCGAAAGTTTGAAGCGAATCGGTGCTTGGGGAAGGTAATTACGGCCATAAAACTATTCCCAGAGCCCACGATGACGTCATAGAAGGCTCCATATAAAAGCTTGTTGTAGCCTCAAACACTTTAAAAAATTTTAAAATCTTTAATCTGAGCACAGCGTGCAAGAAGTTGAGATACGGCCGTTATCTCTCCTTCTTAACGTGAAATGCGGTATAGGTGCACATAAAGTCTACCATGTATATGCAGTGGCAAAGTGCAGTTTTCAATTTTTTTGTCACCGACCATGCCATTTTAAATTGAACATGCTTCGACCTGTGCTTCGATGCTAATTGCTATAATTGCTAATTGCTGAATCGAAGTGTGATTACGACAAGGCCACTTATACTAATTTCGATTGGACCTGCTGACCAATTTAACATTTATTTGACCATCATCAAAGTCTGCATGTTTACGAAATATGCAGTCAATGCAGCTCATAGGCAACCGCAAGACAGAAGGTATTCTAGAAGATAGAAGAAGACAATCATTTGCCAGTGATCACTATAGCGATTCTGTATAGTGCGATTGTACCGCAATGTCTTGTATATCGAAATACTCCCTTCAGATTGCTCAAACTCGATAGTCAATATACCGCCAGCTGCGAGTACGAAAAGCTGTTGGCCGCGAATTGCACCGCCCAAGGTGAAAGACACTCCCGTGTACCAAGATTAATTAGGACTGAGATGACCATTATCTCGCAACGGACTTGCTGTCCAGGTAACACATTCTCCAGTGCCATGGTTACGGCACGCTTGGCTAGCAATGCTAGAGGTCAGCTTAGCGCCGGGGGGTCTTCTGTAGCCTAGAAAAAAGGGACTTGCCATGTGTATGTCAAAATCATTTGTCTTGCTCTCATCATGGTAGTTGTTTTTTTGCCACCGCGGAACTTCAATAAGATTTTGAGAGCCGGTTACTTACATTTTTTTAATGCCTTTTTTGACCTTGGTGAATTATTTAAATTTGGTCAAATTGCAACGCATTCAATTCGTTACAAGGCATTTAAAAAATATACTTGTCTAAAAAACTGTTTCGATCATGTACCAAAACGCTGTTATTTTTTCGGTACACCCATTAATTAGATAATTCTGTAATTAAAAGGGATTCGAAGCAGTATGAAACTGCAAAAAAGAAGTTGCACTTGGCCAAAAACATGATTTACCCGTTTGGCTGCACGTGTTTTGCAGGAAATATGGTGGGCGCTTCTAGAATTTTGCATGCAAATGTGCAATTGACCACATGTTGACACAGAATAAGTACACGATGTTTGGGCCACGCGATGCTTGCAGTGGGCTGTACACCGCGCCTGTCCGACGCGCTTGCGTGCTTTGCGATTCCAGTTTGTAAATTATTCGTTTCAGGGACTATTTAAAAATTCAAAAGGTCAGTTATGGAATTACCCATTTTGGTTTTAATGAAAAGTGTGCTGATAAAATAATTTCGAGTAATAGCTGCACATAAAAATGACCCATACTTAAAGATAGGTATACGTTTCGTAACACGTTGGCAATAAATTTGGATAAAATTGGCACCACTTTCGATTTTACATCGTTTAAACTGATCATCCCCCATCATTATGTGCGATTTTAATCGTTGGCAAGTGACTTTTTGCCGCGGGATACATTGGTTATCCCAACTTTTAAAAGACACCGAAAGCGTTTCGATTGATTTCAGCGTGCTAATTATTCAAGCCATAAACAGCGAATTTCCATCGAATTTTGATTGACACCCGTTATTATATTTATATTTACCGATCAGCCTTGTAAATACCTCGTACAACCTGATTCGATCGTTTATAAATGGGAATTATGATGCCTGCAATAATGTGTCGTATCATATTAGGTATAGAGCAGCTCCAATTGCAGGATCCTTTTTGTTTCGACCTATCTGCTGAAATGGCTGCACTGCAAAGTTTCAAACACCCAGCTTTATACAAGAGAGACACGTGTGTTCCTACCAAGCATGATTTGTAACATGGTAAAAAGCTTGCATACAAACGAAATCGACATTAGGGGGTGTTATCGCAATACGATACGATATGTATGGTATATAATATGTAACAGTGTAGTGCCATAGACGAATGAGTGTTGCCAAAGTTAAGCAATACTGTGCTGATTCAAATAGCGGATGGGTGACCACTATCCCTTGATCTATTCTGATCAAGTTTGATTGAAGATATGTGCATGACAGCATTTAAAAGAGATGCATGTAACATAATAAATTACCAGAGCTCGGATATTCCATTATAAATTAGTTTTTCTTCCTGCAGGAAATATTTGATATATTATGTACTATATACAAACGAGGAAATCTATAGAAAACCCATTCAGGAAAATTTTCCCCAAGAAACATCATATTGACGGTAACGTTCTACAATGTGGTATTCTGGTATTACTGTAAATGATAAATATAGGCCATGCGGTCCATGAACTTTCGGCGTGATGAAACTGTGCCGCACTATCAAGCCAGGAAGCCGACCAATCACTATCAATTATTGTTGTAGACTGCTGGCGCATGGGATGTTGTGAACTATTTTCTGCTTGTGATAGCGAGAACACTGACTTCCCTCGCTCGCTTTCCGTCCACGCGATTTTGCGACTTTTTGCACGCCATTTTGTTCGGAAAGACAATACAATGACCAAATAACGACAATATGGATTGTGTCAAAGGATGAAATCTCTGTCTATATCATTCTATTTTTATTTCCTATCATCGTAATTTTTCGTGAAATCACCTAAGTTAAGCAACACTGCGCTGGATCGGATGCTGGGTGGGTGACCAGCACGTGCACATGTCCAGTTCTGTCTGTAGGAGAGAACCTTGAATGGACAGCAAGCAAGAACGGATGAGTCAATAGATTTTTTCACTGACCCTCCGACTTTAGACCAATCATGAATGTTTATTCCTCAAATGGTGAACGAGGTTTAGTGAGAAGGCGGAGGTATAGGCTTGTGTTGTACCAGTCTTTGCTCGGCGACCGCAGACATTTGCATAATTTTGCCTGCGATTTGAGCCCGGTGTTAAAACAGCCAATTTATGCGAATTTATTTAACACATTCTTATGCGGATGACTCACAACCTTGCCAATTACGGCGTTCAGCCTCCTGCTCCATTCACAAATCGTGGGTGGCATGTTAGTTATCATTATGCCAGGAATACGCCAGCCGCACACTTGTCTCAAAAATCGTCAAGACACCATTAATTAATTCGCTTCACGGATCCCTAGGCCGGTCCATGATATTTTTAGTCAATTGGACGCCAAGATATTTATAAAACTTTGTCGTAGATGTCTCTATAAATAGCATAGGATAACAACACTCATTTCTAGCTGTCTTGGGCGGATATTCTGTGAGTCATGCCTCCCCTTTGATGCTTTCAGATGACTTTCGACATGTGGGGATATTTTGCGAGTTATGTATTTCTGGTTTTCCTGTTGATTCACATTCCGTAGGCGAATTGTCAGAAGCGAAACGCAATAGCGAGCGGCTGCGATAATAACAAGATCAAAAGCATTATGCAACTAACGCCATGGTGAACAAGTGTGCCCCAATTGGTACGCTCACAGCGCACTGCTCTGCTTCCTTGGCTGATTCTGTGAAATTCTCCAAGATTTCAGATCACAAAAATATCTGCTTTGACGTAAATCCCCATGTTTAACCCAGGAATAACAAATAACATATTATGATCTTGTGGATCTTCATTATATAGTCATGCGCCTGCGTGCAAATATTTTCGCAATTATGAGACATTGAAAAGAAATCTGTGCAATTCAATCATTGTCAGAGATTTCTCTCAATGCTATGTGAATATGAAATAATACGTCGTTTTCTCGATCGACGATCTTGGCTGAAGTATATCGACGACCTTGACACTGTTTATTGGTCGAATCGTTAATGACAGACGAGAGAAATGGTTCTAGTTTAATACGCACGCTCGCCGTGCTTATTACAAAGTGTTTATTTGGATTTGGTTTACAGACACTTTATCTGGTCTCTGTCCAGAACCGCGACGCTTCTCCGCAACTTTTCAACATGAAAATAACCTTTGTTGATAAACGAACTCGTACTTTATAATCATTAAAACGGTAGCCGCAAAGAAGTCGAGCGCAAGTTGATTATTTGTTCGGAATCCGTCTGCATTTTTGCCACTCGGTCTTGTGACTTTGGCCGCTCGTGAAGCATGACAGCCACGTGCAAACGGTGTAAACCTTCGTCCGAGCCCCGCCATGGGTGTTGATTGCATGCGAGAACTGACCCCAATCACAGTCAGGCAGTCGCCTGCACTGGCAGAGCACTCGACGTCGTGACGCTTGCCTGAGGTCCTGCACTCACGAAGAGCACTTTGGCGCCGGCGACAGCGCCAGTGTCCCCCAAGGTTTTTAACTAGATGCTTTAAAGTTAAATGCTCGTCCTGATTTTTTCTGGGGGTTTCCTGTGTAGGTACCTACAACACGCGCACATTTAAAGATTGGAGACGATTTCAAGGAAAAGTTCGATGAAAGTCTAATTCAAGGTCACAGAGTGGAGGAAATTCCGATTGAATTTTAAAATATCTAAGTGCACCTCGTCCAGGGTAGCGATCATGTAGCTTTGCGATTTCAAACCGATTCGTTTTCAATATCACTGCCCATGGTACATGGGCAGTGATTTGAAATCGAGTGATTTCGAGCCAAATCGAACGAAATATAGTTACATGATCTCTACCCTGGTCGTAGAAAATACTATTTGAAATTTTTGAATTTTGAATGTCCTATAGTAATACCTATTACGGTATTACGAGAAGATGTGTTTCAGTAGCCAAAAACTCATCTGTAATTCTGTTCCACGTCACTGCAAACTAGTACAAACATCGGCC
Organism: Nemoura dubitans; assembly: GCA_921293005.1. NCBI lineage: Eukaryota > Metazoa > Arthropoda > Insecta > Plecoptera > Nemouridae > Nemoura > Nemoura dubitans. The sequence continues at coordinate 44,668,578 of OV121076.1, forward strand.
AGTTGACAGTAGACTAAACATGTCTGCTCTACTAAGACGGTGTTATCCCATCCTCTTACATTGCACCCACTCTTCACACGCCAAGGCTCGCGCTACGTGTTGAATCATTTGGATGGCAGCCGTAACCTAGTTATTAACTGAGTAATCTTCGATGAAAAAGCTATGCCGTTTTATCGGCCACGAAGGTTTTCTACAGAGCTAGCCGATCTCCGCGGGTTATTATGCGATAATAATGCACAATTTCCATCTGAGTCATGGTCAGTTTTCTGCATTGTGTGCAGCAAGGAGAATTCTTCGCTATACGCTGAAAATAGAATAACCCGCGCTTGTTACCGTCAAGGCGTTGTGAAATGCACTTGGAGGAAACTACGAGGTTGGCTTGGTTACAGTCGAACCAATTTGCATTTCGGGAACGTGCAACACACTATATTTTTTGTGTCTATAAATATATATAATAGAGATAGGGGAATGGAAAATGACGTGTGTTCTAGAGAAGTCATTTATTGATTCTCGGAACGATGAGTCGTAGACAGTAGTGACCAATCTGCATCGATTTCGTCGTTTACATCTGACTTTCTTAATTAGGTTTGCAAATTTTGGTCGAATTTCCGCTAGAGCCAAACATATACTCGATTGCAATAAAAGCTGCATATAAATGATAGCCACTGTCATTGAGCCGCACTAGTGTTTGAATTGCTTATGACGCAAAATCTTGCAGGATTGTCGTTAATATTTTTACAAAATTTCCAATTGAAACAAATATGCGTCCTATTGCTCTCGATCAGTTTCCATGACACATTTTAAATCTCCCTTTTCCATGAGGTTAATTAAGATAAGTTGTTGCTCATGCTGCGCTTCAAAATATAATACCTATGCATTTTCAAGTTTAAATTCTCAAGTTCATATCAACTTTTATTGCAGCCCATTTGAAATTGAAATGTCAGGAAGCAGCCAGATCTAATCCACGACCAAACGTATGGCATACGGATATCCGTAAGGGCTGGTTTACAACAAACTTAGCAGTGCGAACTTAACGCAAGCAAAATGTTTGACCATGCCAAACTCTTATACGGAAAGTTCAAGTCAAAACTTAGTGGAGAGCCAGTCAGACTCATTTGATGACCTGTTGAATGATTTCCTCCCATATTTAAGAACAAGTTAGGTTAAGCATTGTTGATTTTGGCACGATCTTATTGGCTAAACCTTAAGGAATTAAGATCTCATTGTAAACAGATTAATTAACGTAAGAATTAGCGTAAGATATAAAGTTGCTGTTAAGTTTGTTGTAAACCAGGCCTTCAACGGTAGAAATACACGGAGCAATCAGAAGGAAATTGTGCTGTTTTTGCAAACGTATACTTTTAACCAGTTAACCCATTATCAGATTGTTTGTTTTCTCGTAATTACATATTACATACATAGTAAAAACGACCAACTCTTGTTAAATATACTTTCGTGCAGTTGACGGCTCTGGTTTTTAATTGTTGCGATCCTCGATTTGCATGGCGAAATCATCGTTGACAAACTGCAGTGTGCCTAATTCGCTGTACGCAATCGGCAGTTCGTGAGCGAAGAAATCACTTCTCTGCAGACATGCAATTCAGCCCGTCGCACATAGCAGCTCTGCGATGCAAACAGCGCATGCGTCAACATGAACCGAGCAATCACTCAATTGTCATTGTTATTGAAATTAGTTTCGCTACTGAACACATTTTAACGTGTTTCTTCACACCACAGAATTTATTTAAACTTGCGATGTACTCACACCATACGACGTTTCACATGTCTTTTTGAGGATTTGTTTAAATATGTATAATTATGTATAGTTGATTTGAAGCTACAATGGCCTTACCTATAAATATACGCTCATGTTTTGAAGTTTATGCAATTATTAATTGCAATCGATTTGGCGTAACTTTATAATCATTTCACCGTGAAAGAGCGAGCTGTATATTTATATCTATTTAAGTCTGCAACTGTAGATACTTTTATTTCTGTGATAATATTTGGAAACTTGCAACATTTTCCTTGAATTTGGCCATAAACTGCACTGCCCAAGCATACAATTTCGTTTAGTAGCGGAATAACGTGATGAAATGATTGTCAGTTGTCCATCCTCAGAGTCCAAAGCGAGCATAAGCATTTAAAGCAGCCAAACGAACGTATACATAAGCATAAGCGAGGCGCTATTAGTTGCGTTCACTGTGCAGGTGAACTCCGTCTGTGTCCTGCTCCAAGTCCACGATGCTGTACTATTGATTTTAGCTGCACATTCTTCACCGTGACATGCCTGTTGTTTACCTTGCGCGCAATTGCCTTGTGAATTATGGAGAGCAATTTTGAAATGTTTAATGCGAATATATACAGGATACCCTGGTGTACTCCTCCCAGCAACTCATCCACTCTCATATATTCCATCATTTATAATCCATGCACTATGTAAATAAATTACAAATCTATGGTCACATGTCACAAGTGCATTGCGGCTTCGTCTTCTGTCTCTCGGCTCATTGAAAGCAATTTCGAACGCCTGAAAATGCAATCACGATTACCAAATGCAATTCGTTCCATCTCGGCTTGCACATTACTGCAGCCAATCCCTGTCTGGGATTCAACGCGGATTGAACACGATTTCACGCTCAAGGAGCGCACTAACTTCATTTAAAATTTCGTCCACAACGAAACGAAAGAAAAAAAAACCGCGTCGGCATTTCGTAAATGTATACCCAAATTTGCGACTGGTTTTGTTTCCATCCGTGCGCGCAAAATGTTAGATTGATGTGTCCATTATGTTTTCTATGGTGCGGCCTTGCCTTGGCTTGTTCTCAATGTGCTCCATTGTGAAGAATGATGCAAGCTAGATTCCGAAAAATCACTGACCGAATGCATTTCATGATGCTTATAGGATCAAAGTTATTAAACCCAAATGTCTGCACCAGTCTCAAATAACTGGCACGCTTTACATGAAGCGAGACTGCCCGCTTCACTGGCCGTTCAGTACAGTTATATATTATCCAACTGACAGTCATTACTTTATTACGCTTGAGGGCAGCGGGGTCCGGATTGAGCTCGAATCTGACATGGTTCAATAATATCATCGCGTCACGTCTTCGTCTACATGGTGGAGTTATTTCGAAAGGGCGTGGGCAAGCCGTGTCCTGCTACGAACTCGTCGAGTGGAAAAAAGGGTCGCTCATCTCGAGCGGAGAGTCGAACGACTTCCTTGTCGATGGCATGGAAAAAAACAGCGGCCGCGCGGCTGCCGGCTTCTTGGCCGTGATATGATCGACCTGATTTCGGGATTTTTATTCGAGATTCTTTATCTGTATGGGGATATTTGCGATTAGCATCTTTACGCTATGTACCGGACCATTCTGGATGATACATTAGTGGGGGTCCATTTTAAATGTGGCTGGAGAATTGAGGGAAACCCCGGTTTTCAATTAAATGAAAATGCAGCAGTGAAAAAACTGTTTTGAAACAAGCAATTCGCAATCCCTGCCATACAGGGCTTATATTTTCGGCATTCATTTTTGAATAGCCCAAATGTTGTGTGTCAAATCCACGTTTTAATTTGTCGCTCACGAGTTCATAGTTTATGTCGAATTTCAAACGTTATGCTTGCCATGATCACCGGAAAATATTATATGAAAACTGTTTGTCAATCAAACGGGAAAACATATTATTCAGGACACACCTACGAAGGACGGTAACGTTCGTGTTGGCATGTTTTGCATAAACGGGGCCATTAATCTAATGGGGTTGCGTGATAAAGAACCCCTCCCTGTCCTTATTAATACATGCGCTCGATCCACAGCTACATCATTGGGTACAACACGTCGGGAATGAAACCAACACTTTAATAGACAATAAAATTATAAATCATAAACAAACCTGCGACAAGTAAAATGACTAAAATCCACAAATGGTGGCCGCTCATTCTCATTCCGTCAAACATTGTCACACCAAAAAATTTCACACGCGAGGCACACAAAAAGTCAACGATCTCAATCAAAACATTGACACAAGAGGCGAGACGCAAAATCCGCAGTGGCACTTAGCACAGATCTCACAGACCACCACTTGGCACTTTGGCTGGCAGACCTCACGTGCTCCAGAAACAGTTTTTTTTTCTGGCACTCTCGCAAAACGACAAACGAAATCAACACCCGCAGACCACTCTGCGTGAATAGCGCCGCTTATCTATGAGACACAAAGCGTTTTATTTTCCACACGAACAACGCACAGCTGACTCGCAATCGAACATTACAAGAGACGATCGAAGTTCATCTCGCCGACTTCCTTGTTACTTTGACATCGCGATCCTCGCATGTCCACCGTCCCGAGCTGCGAACGATAGCGCCGCCAAACACCAACTGGCCGTGGTTGTTCGAGACCGTTTGAAATTCTCGCTCGAATCGCGGCCTCAATGACGTCACACCTTGGCGCTCGCGCTAACGGCGTGTTTGATATAGGCATAGGGCATGCCTCTGTCTGAGCGAACTCATGTGGGGTTTGAACTGTAGGGACGCTCGATGTGCTAATGCCCTTGTAACCTCCGAGCACGCGGGGTGACCCAAAAACAGCTCGCTACCCCCGGGGGCAGTCGCGCGGCCGAACTGTGTGATACTTGTACGGTCTTGTTTGTTCGGGCCGCTACACGTCTTCATCTTGATTGCCAATTGGGTTCGTGTTTTGTCGGTTGCGAAATATTTGGGATTTCGTCGCGCGGTTTCATTTTTTATTGGTTTGGTCTTGACTTCCGGTAAACTGTTATAGACACCTTGGTTCCGCATTTATTTGTGCGTCAAAAGTGCGTATTTCTTGGGATTTGTTTTTGCTCCACGCTCTAATATATATATATATATATATAGAGAACTTCTAATCTGATCTGAGAACTTCTAATCTTATTGAATCTGAATCTGAATAAAAAAAAAAAATACCGTCCTCGCATTGTTTTGTTCCAGAATAAATTAAAAGGTATCCCAAGTATGAATTGTACGAGAATGTTAACTTAGAAACCCGATATTGTCCGTATAAGGCAAAATCGTATAGGTGAATTCGTAAGGAATTCGATAACTGTCTGTAATAGATATCAGTAAGGCCCGAAGCCTTATTGAAAGTTTACGAAAAATGCACTGATTACTGTTTATCATCTCATTCAGAAAGTGCATTTTCTTCCCGCAAGTATAGTTACAAATATTCCTGAAACAAGAGATTCCATGGGCAACTCTTGTCCTAGCACCCCTTTTGCTCGATCGGGGCACTGTGCCCCCTCCCCCCCCATTTCTCATCAATTCCCGTGAGGAAAAAGCCTGAAAAACAGCAAAGACTATGCTCTTTAGTCACTCCACTCTCGACCAAGGGTTCTCTCGGTTCTGGTCTGCGTCATCTCAGACTCCAGTGAATCCATGTTCGTGAATCGCAGAGATTCTAACACCGAATCGGTCATGGTACAGCATCGCATAGAACATGGTGCAAGAAAACCAAGCCAACTCAAGTGCTCTTGTGCCTTGGGCCTTGTGGCTTCCGTGCCATTGCCCCTGTGCGTCTGATTCATCCGCCCATTCACACGCACTAATCATCTTTGAATAGATTAACACTCTAATTGCACAAATTGATGACCCGCTCAGCTGACAATAGATGAAGCGGATATCACATGTTTACGTCCATGAATGAATCTATCTACAGTCGGGTCCAGCCGGGGAAGAACAAAATATTTATAATTTATATCGCTGTCAGGTCGTTTGGGCATCGACTAACCCATGAATTCTTAATTCAATTCCACTAATTTATATTCGCATGTCAGTTCTCGAATCACCAGCGAACCTTCGGCTTTTTGGCTGCGTGATAAAGAAATATTTTACCGACAAGCAAGGTAAAAAAGAGTTCTTGGGCTGAACCAGGATGCCAAGTGTAGATGGCTACAATGAGTTTGTTCATATCCTGGCTCATTGGTTTAGAGTCAGATATGTGCAGGAGCTAATTAAGATTGCCGTATTACCTACCGTTTGAGGTGATTAATTACCAAGATACCGTCAACCCGTCAACTCATTGGCCAAGTGCAAGTAGGCAGGTAACGGACTTAATTGATATGGGTGACCTTTTGTCCCTGAGGCCTGTAATCCCGAATACCTATTCTCGAAACGTAACTGCATTCCTAAGCTTCATTTCCTGACGGAGAGGATTAACAACAATTTGCACACAATGAAAGGATCCGTCTGCTTCCGACACATTCGATTATAGTTTCTAAAATGAAATGTCCATTCTTGAAGTTAGGCGAAATGCTTCAAGGTCAGATTTGAAAATTCGGGCTCCGTTGATGGCAGACGCATGCAGAAGCTTCGTGAATACACAACCCTCTTAGTCGCAAGATGAAATGGAGTATAGCCACGATGCAATATCACGGTGTTTTTCGTTTAACTCTGAAATAGCGCGATATCTTTTGGCAAAAAAAATTTTTTTTAAAGTACCCACTTGCATAAAAGTATCTATGCGAATTGCCGATTTTCTCTTAAACGTTTCTGGTTTTTATTGAAATTTGGTTAGGATCACACTTGTCCTCCTATACTGGCTTTACCTGTTCTCAAAGGCAGCTTTGTCATCTTAAGCGACATAAGAAGAAACCAGTAGGCCACCTACCAGCTAATAAGGACACATTGCTCTGTTCTACAAAGCAAAACGATTTGTGCACATTTGTCAGTTTTTCTATGAAATTGAAATGCCAAGGATTAATGTCTAAATTCTGCCAATTTTAATTTCTTAAATCGGAGGACAACTTGGCAGTAAAATTGAACGTTGCAATAAATTGGCACGTTTTGTAATACGATACAGTGAATGCCTCCTGTCACTGAAACACTACACCCAGGAATAGAAATTGAAATTTGCTAAGCCACCCCATGCATTTAAGGGTGCAAAGGCTTTCCCCTTGGCATCTCAAAGGAAAACCCCAGCATTGGTGGTGAATAGTGCAATTCTTGCCCATGTGATAATGGCATTTAATTTAACCAGTTTCCACTTTTAAGACCAGTATCGACTTTTATTTATCTCAAGATCAAGACCAGGGCCCTGTTTTTAAAAACTTTGTGACAAAGACCAGAACAACTGAAAGGTTCCTGTCCCTGATTCAATTATTTTGGTATCATTCAATTAATTATTATAAACAATATTTTATGAACTGACTGGCAAATAGGTAACATGTACGTTTTATTTTATTTTACTATGATCTGCTTTATTATTGTTATATTTCCTATTTTAGCTGACAAGCTTTCTTTCTATTGTGATTGCAGTTTCGGACGAACAATGCTAATTGTGATTTCACAACATATCTATGTTTCTCTAAATGCCATACAACATTGTACAATGTTTTTATATGGATTAATAAATAAATAATAATAAATGACTAGATAAAAATACAGTTGTAGTTCTGACACGGCTGTCTGCTTGTCTGCGCAGATGCCGGGCTGTCTGAACGTGCTGGACACGAACGGCGAGCTGCCGCTCGGCATGGCGCTGCGCGAACAGCTGACCAGCATCGCACAGACGCTGGTCGAACACCACGCTGACCTCGACGTCAAGGACAACGGCTGGACCATGCTGCATCGCGCCGTGGAGAGGGGTGAGTGCTGCAAACGGCAGACGCTCGAAAGGATTTTGCCGATAACTTAAAAAAAAATTTCATATCAATATTTTCCGTCTATGGTTACGTCTACTTATATTATTGTATGCTAATAATTTACTGACCTGTCTAATGCCATTTGTACATGGTGCAATGATCAAACAAAGAAATTGAAACATTGAATTGAAACATACGAATATTCTATAGGTACCTAAGGCTCAAATTCTACATAGCTTTGTATTCTACAAAAATGTTCAGCATTCTCTGAGATATAATTTATCAAGCATATAATGCTTCTCGTTTCTCCTTCATAACAAAAACAAGCAGAGAGTGGAACAATATTGAAAAGGAATGACAAATAATATACAGTACACTAATTAATGGGTGCTTAGTTCTTAATTTGTTATTTGTTATTGTGATAAATGGTTCACATTCAGTTTGTTGCCACAGCCAAAGCCACTGCTGGGGATATATTGCCAGCATTCACAATGAAAAACATTTTTAAAAGGAACCCAACCTTCATTAGTTTTATCCAAAACAATTCCTGAGTACCTACTATGATGTTCTTGCAACCAAAATATCGAATCATCTTGCAAAATAAAATAAATCAAAGATTTAAGATGTTGCACCAGTGCTCAGTGGAAATTATTTGTTTGCCGAGCAAAAATAATAAAGACTTGACTGAAATGAAAAAGAGTGTCTTGTCAATAATTTTGCCAGTGCCCTTTATGCATTGCTATTTGCTTATTACTTTAAAAAATGAGTGTTCAGAAGGTTTTAGTCAAACAAAAGATTCAAACTCTGCATATTTACTCCCCCCCCCCCCCCCGTTGTAAACAACGGCCAAGTGAACACAGTTAGCACTTCTTCATTTGCCTTGTGCATAATATGACTTGTGAAGTGGTCCTTACTCAGGTATTGATTGGCATGTTGATTTTACAACCAGTTTAAGTGCTCATCATTATGCTAACAGCAATACACCTGTATTAGAACTTGATACCCAAGACACATTGCTTTTGTTTCACTTATCTGTAGGTAAGTACCCAAGTGGAAAACTAATTACACCCATGGTATTGCTGCCATTACGATATTACGGGGTAATCATCATCTGTTTTATGGGTGCACATACCGCAGCTAAACGAGTTGTTTTTATTTTTCACTTGCCAAGTAATGACCGTCAAAGGTTCACTAGGAAGCAATTATCTCAGATATTTTATCCACACAAACACCTGCCACTAATTGCACGCTAAAGCATCTTGAGAAGAGCGAAGGACCGAGACTACTAATTTCGACGACCTCCGTACCGTTTTACAGCCGCGAGGGTCCAGCCAGTTATCGTCGCCCGTGTTGACCAACTTAATTTTGTATCGAGTTAACGACTAGTGTTTGCGTTCGGCACAAAAGTCAGCGTCGGGCCAGTTGCTGAATCGACGCGCTCTTTTCTTTTAATGGAGAGGAAATATAAAAAACTAACAGTGACTGGTCATCAAATCTTGTACTTGTTAAAATTCCTCACTTCTCGACTTTGAATCTGTTTAGTTGCTTGTGAAATATTCCTTGGAATACTATTCTCACTTCATATGAAAACTGGAAAGAGGACCAAGAATGATGAAATCTGAGAATATTTTAGGACTGCCACACTCTCTCTGATCCCCTTGGATGATTCATAATCACGCAAAAATACCCTCGTTCACTGTTGCTTACGAGATTCGTGGAAAAACTACTCCGACATTGGGGAACGTTGAAGCTGGAACGCGTCTGGTTTTTAAATTCATTAGACTCATGTCTACTATATCCTACTTTCGCACTAGTTAAAAAAAAAACTATTTCAACCTGGGATTTGAATGCTAAATCAAAAGTCTCACTGGTTTCCCGACATTTCATAACGTATGCTAGTTACTTTATCAAGGGTGATAGCTCGACTGACCTTAAAAACGTGAACAAAAGAACCAATAGTTGTTTTTTAATATAGGCTTCCTAAATTCTAATGATCCTGTCAAAGTCCAATAATAATCCAAAATTGACATTTTACCTACCTACATTTTAAAAACCATCCACAAACCCATTGAAAAACGAACTCAAAAAGTATTTTTTTTTTCAAAATCAATATTTCTGGTTTGATTTGCAGGGGACGCGTATGCTGCTTCGTTCCTTATCGAGAACAACGCGTCGGTCGGCATCACGACTCCCGGTCTCGGCAACACACCTCTGCACCTGGTGAGCTGACGCCCAGACACTTTTCACACGTTCATCTTGTCGTTATTCTAGAATCTAGATACGGGGGGAGTGGCAACTGCCTAGCGATTTTGTAACTTTTACGTTATGCCCGGTTCTGATGGATAAAATCCCTATTGTTGTCCGTGGTAATTTCTTTCTGAGGGTTAGACGCTTAACCCAGAGCTGAAAAATATTGCAAAACTGGCCCTTTGTTATATACTTATAATTTATGTACTTAGCCCTGGTTTTACCAAGTTTCTTAACTCATAGTTAGGATCTCAACTAGGAGTTATGACTGATATCAGCCAATTACAAGCAGCAAATTCCGTTGTAACTCCTAGTTGAGATCCCAACTAGGAGTTTAAAAGCTTGGTAAAACCGGGCATAAGTAGTTCATGAGATATTTCAGTCTGACCTAAAGTACTACATTTGCAATGTGCATAGACAAATTTAGTAGATCAAGAATTTTGTTGGATTACATTTGGAAAACATATCTGAGAGTGAGAGGACATCTGAGAAAGAAAACGTTTCGAAATTTCCAAGCTTTCAATGACTGAAACATTCTTTACAAACTCTTCAAGCTCCCGTCACTAAGTTGCATTCCAATCTCGCGAACGTTTTCGTCAAGCCGTCGCTTTATTTTCTTCCGACGTCCGTTTGCAGATCGCGACGTACACCCCCGACACGACGGCCGAGGAGACGCTGTCGTCCATGACGACCGTTGCTAGGCAGCTCATGGACAAGGGCCTCAACCCCAACCTCCAGAACCTGCAGGGATTGTAAGTGGACACAGCTCATGGACGAGGGCCTCAACCCCAACCTCCAGAACCTGCAGGGATTGTAAGTGGCCGTTGGGGAATTCAGGCCGGGGTCGGAGTGATCTTCGAACATTGCTGGCTAGGATAATGTGCAATTATCTAAGCGCCTGCCGTGCAGTCTTACAGCGTTCAAGTAGGACAAACCCAGCTGAAATATGCTAGTGGCATTAACAAATTAAATTGAATATCATTAGTTGCTAAATAAAATCCTTTTTTGTCATGTTGATCCTCTTTTAAGGAATACTTAAAAGTATTCCACTTTTGGAATATTAGTTGCCTATCCCATACCGGAGCAGTGAGATCTGGCACGGCATAATAGTTGGCTGTCCCGTACCGAAGCAGTGAGAGCTGGCACGGCATACTAGTTGCCTATCCCGTACCGGAGCAGTGAGAGCTGGCACGGCATACTAGTTGCTTATCCTGTACCGGAGCAGTGGGAGCTGGCACGACTTGCTAGTTGCCTATCCCGTACCGGAGCAGTGAGAGCTGGCACGGCATACTAGTTGCCTATCCCGTACCGGAGCAGTGAGAGCTGGCACGGCATACTAGTTGCTTATCCTGTACCGGAGCAGTGGGAGCTGGCACGACTTGCTAGTTGCCTATCCCGTACCGGAGCAGTGAGAGCTGGCACGGCATACTAGTTGCCTATCCCGTACCGGAGCAGTGAGAGCTGGCACGGCATGCTAGTTGCCTATCCCGTACCGGAGCAGTGGGAGCTGGCACGGCATGCTAGTTGCCTATCCCGTACCGGAGCAGTGAGAGCTGGCACGGCATACTAGTTGCCTATCCCGTACCGGAGCAGTGAGAGCTGGCACGGCATACTAGTTGCTTATCCTGTACCGGAGCAGTAGGAGCTGGCACGACTTGCTAGTTGCCTATCCCGTACCGGAGCAGTGAGAGCTGGCACGGCATACTAGTTGCCTATCCCGTACCGGAGCAGTGAGAGCTGGCACGGCATGCTAGTTGCCTATCCCGTACCGGAGCAGTGAGAGCTGGCACGGCATACTAGTTGCCTATCCCGTACCGGAGCAGTGAGAGCTGGCACGGCATGCTAGTTGCCTATCCCGTACCGGAGCAGTGGGAGCTGGCACGGCATGCTAGTTGCCTATCCCGTACCGGAGCAGTGAGAGCTGGCACGGCATGCTAGTTGCCTATCCCGTACCGGAGCAGTGAGAGCTGGCACGGCATACTAGTTGCCTATCCCGTACCGGAGCAGTGAGAGCTGGCACGGCATGCTAGTTGCCTATCCCGTACCGGAGCAGTGGGAGCTGGCACGGCATGCTAGTTGCCTATCCCGTACCGGAGCAGTGAGAGCTGGCACGGCATACTAGTTGCCTATCCCGTACCGGAGCAGTGAGAGCTGGCACGGCATGCTAGTTGCCTATCCCGTACCGGAGCAGTGAGAGCTGGCACGGCATGCTAGTTGCCTATCCCGTACCGGAGCAGTGAGAGCTGGCACGGCATACTAGTTGCCTATCCCGTACCGGAGCAGTGAGAGCTGGCACGGCATGCTAGTTGCCTATCCCGTACCGGAGCAGTGAGAGCTGGCACGGCATACTAGTTGCCTATCCCGTACCGGAGCAGTGAGAGCTGGCACGGCATACTAGTTGCCTATCCCGTACCGGAGCAGTGAGAGCTGGCACGGCATACTAGTTGCCTATCCCGTACCGAAGCAGTGATCTAAGATGGATCGAACTCCGATTGCAGCACGGCACTCCACCTGTGCGTGATGGCGCAGAACGAGCCGATGTTCCGTCTGCTGCTGGAACGATCGGCGCCCGCCGTCGACCTCGACCTCCGCACCGTCGAGGGCCACACGCCGCTGTGGTTCGCGCTCATCGCGGGCCATCGCTACGACGACGCCAGTCTCGCGGCGAGGCTCATTGCTCGAGGGGCTCAGCCCAATCCGGTACGGGGACGAGAGGGCGACAAAGACAGGGGCTTTGACAGGAGTGGGCACTCGAAGTCCTTAGGGAGCCTATAGGGTTTGAGAGTGGCCATCTCTGCGTACGGGCGCCATGTTATAACCAAATTGATTTATTCAACAGGCCTTTCAGCATTAGTTGATATGTTACGAACTTACCTCACCATGGACATAATACGTAGATATGCAAAGGAATATGAGAAACTCATATAGACTACTGCCACGTGTTTCGTGATCAACTTGGTAAAAACATGGCGTCCGTATAGCATGTAATTCGAACAGCCAATAGAAAAGTGTTATCATGTTGGCCACTCTGTTACTGTATATAGACTCTTTAGTAGTCCTGGGATCACTAGTCAGTGTCCTCTGGTTAATTAGTTCCATTAGAGCACCAAGCTACAATTTTCAGCAAGCCTAATCATGATTCAAAGAGGACTCTTACTGTACCTGAAAGCCTGATAAATCACCTTGGATGCCAGCAATTTTGTTTTGGGCTATCATGAACAGTTTGCCTGGACAAAAATGTATGATTATATGTATTTGTAGGCAGAAGGCACAGGCATTCCCTCATGCTTAAAGTGATAGTTCAGTGATAGGAATCACTTATCATATTCAGAAACTACGATTCATTTCATTGAACATGTGTTTTTTGTCCCGAGAAAATTTTTTAAATATTTTAAATTAATGTTTTTAGTAAGCTCTACACTCGACAGTTATTCGCCTTCATTGGCAAGGCCTCGAAAATGTACACAGGGTTTCCGCACGATACAAAAGTGCAGTTACGAAATGCAATTCAGTAGCGTTCGAAGTCCGTCACACTAAAATCAGTCCAGGTATGCGTAAACACGAGAATTGAATCAACCGAATTGGGTTCATTATCTCCTACCTATGTGATGCGATTCCTTTGCAGTTAAAATATTCCCGTGACGATAACTTTAAGAAAATTTCGCAAAACTGGTGTTGCAAAACTGGTTACAAATGAAAGTGTTTGAATATTGATGGATGATGTTATAATAGGATACAATCTGCAAAGAAAACAGAGATCTCTCATTTGTTGAGAAAATCCCCTGATTCGCCGTGCACATAAAGATTCCTCTTACGTTCTTACGTCCCTCCAGATCTACGCTCCGACCGGCGACTCCCTGCTCCACCTGTTGATCGGCGAAGACATGGAGCCCGGCGCCACCTTCCTCGCGCGCCACGCGACCAACGTCGACCACACGAACGTCCGCGGCGAAACCGCCCTGCACGTCGCCTGCCGCCGCGGCCTGGACCGCCTCGTCTCCCTCCTCCTCGCCGCGGACGCCGACCCTAACCTCCAAACGCTCCGCCAGCCCGACGTCGACTACTCCGACGAGGCCAACGTGTTCAAGCAGACGCCGCTGCACGTCGCCGTCGCGCAGAAACGCGAGAAGGCCGTCGACGCCGTCATCGGTCACAAGCGGACGTCGAAAAACGCCAAGTTCGTGCCGGATTTCAACGTCAAAGACTCGGCGGGCAACACGCCGCTGGCGCTGTCGTTGATCAACGGCATGCAGCACGTGGTGGCGAGACTCATCGACGGCGGGGCGGACGTCAACGTGCGGAACGGTCGCGGCCTGACGCTTTTACACCAGGCGATTTTGAAAGAGGACTCGGAGACGGCGATTTTCTTATTGGATCAGGGCGCCGATTTCAACGCGGTCACTGCCGATAACGAGACGGCCTTGCAGCTGGCAATCAAGTGCAAGCTGGGCCGAGTCGTGGAGAGCCTGTGTCGTCGCGGTGTGGACCTGTCGGTGAAAGACGTCAACAACTTTTGCCCGCTGTGGGCGGCGTTGTCCGGCGGGCAAGACGACATCGCCAGCGTTCTGGTCCGCAACGGAGTGGACACGGACTGTTGGGACGAGGGACCGGAGGGGTGCTACCAAACGTTGCTGCATCGGGCGATAGACGAGAATAATCAGGTGAGTCTTAACACACAGTTTGTACAATCAGTTATGTCGGGATTTTGGATGGCTATTTTAAAATTAAGTATGGATACGTGGTACATGATGCTCAGGTACATAATGTTTAGGATTTCATTGTTTAGGATTATTTCGCACTTGGCAGGGTCATAAGAATTAGGAAGCTTAGGCTAAAAAACACTAATTAGTTGTTTAGAATGGCTAATTGGTTCCGAGCCGCGGTCAGACAGTTTTTCTGCGGTGAGATTGACTTTTGATCCTATAAAGGATACTTTTGGTCCTTTTGAGGACGAAAAGTCTATGTATTACCAGTGCAAAACTGTCTAATACACAGTTGATTGGTTCTTTTCTTCACGTTTTTGACGTCAGAAAATGGTGTGTCGTTTTGAAAAAAACTATTTCAAACTGGGATTTGAATGCTAAATCAAAGTCTCGCTGGTTTCCCGACATTTCGTAACATATGCTAGTTACTTTATCAAGGGTGATGGCTCGACTGACGTTAAAAACGCAAACAATTTCCTCTCATCCACCGCGTGTCTCTTCATCTGAGAACGGGACAAAGGGTCTAGTGATTGCGCCTTCGCCGTCCTGGGGCCGAGTCCGTTTACCCGTCCCATGTACGGGTCGCTCGGCCTCTCATCTCCCCGGAGATCCCCCTTGTCCCACCCGGCGAAGCAGGGAGAATGTGTGACCGAATAGCTCAGTTGGTAGAGCACCTGCCCGGCAAGCAGGAGGTCCCCGGTTCGTTTTCCGGTTCGGGTGCACATTTTTCCATTTTTGCCTCCCTTCCAAAGAACCAATAGTTTTTTATTTTTTTATTTTTATGTTCACAAATTAGCCTCCCAAAAATGTTGCCCGTTCCGGGATTTGAACCCGGGTCTCCAACTGGTCTCCAACTTCCCGGAATGGGCAACATTTTTGGGAGGCTAATTTGTGTACATAAAAATAAAATGACTAGCCAATTACGAGCTTTCGTAATTTAAATAAGATTACGTATGAAAAAAAAACCAATAGTTGTTTTTTAATCTAAGCTTCCTAAATTCTAATGATCTAAAGATAATGTCTAAGAAATATAATGGTGTGACGTTTCGTTAGCGTTCGAAACCCGGTTTGAAATGTTGTTGTTCCCCCGGGCAGTCAAGTGCCCGGTTCGAAACCCGGTTTTAAATGTTGTTGTTCCCCCGGGCAGTCAAGTGCCCGGTTCGAAACCCGGTTTGAAATGTTGTTGTTCCCCCGGGCAGTCAAGTGCCCGGTTCGAAACCCGGTTTGAAATGTTGTTGTTCCCCCGGGCAGTCAAGTGCCCGGTTCGAAACCCGGTTTGAAATGTTGTTGTTCCCCCGGCTAATCAAGTGCCCGGTTCTCGAAACCCGGTTTTAAATGTTGTTGTTCCCCCGGGCAGTCAAGTGCCCGGTTCGAAACCCGGTTTTAAATGTTGTTGTTCCCCCGGGCAGTCAAGTGCCCGGTTCGAAACCCGGTTTTAAATGTTGTTGTTCCCCCGGGCAGTCAAGTGCCCGGTTCGAAACCCGGTTTTAAATGTTGTTGTTCCCCCGGGTAGTCAAGTGCCCAGTTCCTGGTGCAGAGCGGCTGTGACTTGAACGCCCCGCGGCGGCTGGGGCCGGGGGGCCGGGGGGGCGACGAGGCCAAGGAGAAGGCGGGGCCGTTGCATCTGTGCTGCCAATGGGGACTCGAGGTCGTCGTGCAGACGCTGATCGAACACGGCGCGGCCATCAACCAGCGCGACTTCGAAGGTACGGCCGCGCTTGGATTCGTGTTTTCATCGATTTTGGGTATTTGTTAGGGGTGTGCGAATATTCGAAATGGACGAATTGATTATTCGACGTATTATTTTCGAATTATTTGTATTCGAATTTCGAATAGTGATTTTTAAACTATTCGAATTCGTATTCGTAATCTAAATTTTATTATTCGAAAAACGGATAATTCGAAAAATTCGAATAGTTTGAATATTTGGCACCTAGCACTTTGCTGCAAAAATTCACATTATTCAAAGGCAAATTATTCGAACTTTTAGCAAATTATTCGAGCCAAACGAATTATTCGATTCGCTTTGATATTCAACTTTTTAAAAATCTTTTTATTCGATATTCGATTCGACTTCGAATTATGATTTTTAAACTATTCGATATTCGATTCGAACCAAGAAAACCACCATTTGCACACCCCTAGTATTGGTACACTAGAATTAATTTGAGTTTGCCACTTTTTGGGGATCTCATATCATAGAGTTCCATACCAAAGAGTCGAAAGATTTAGTTTTTATCATTACCATTAAAAATGGTATTTTTCATTATTCATTAGTTACCATTATTTACAATTTTACTCTTTACAAATTGTAAAGCGTCTGGATACTTTGCTTCGAAGTCCACCAGATTGTGGTAAAGTAAGGCTACCATGACCTACCCAGTTCGATACTTTTACATTATTTTATTTCATAATATTTAGTACCTAGTGGTTGTAACACGGACTATAGCTACAGCTAGGCAACCTAGTACTTGCACATCCTTTAGACCATATACTGCTGACTAGCTGACTAGCTGACTAAGCGTTTATGGCATAGCCCCGAAACAGCTACGAGGGACCAGGCAGAGTGCGGCTAACCGTCATCCGAACTAGTTCAGATCAGCGCCTCTACAGTCTTTGTCTGTACATTAAATACGACAACTTAAGGACTGTCTGATTCTTCATCTCCTGACATCCTAACAACACTCGCAGAGTGTTACAGGTCAATAATCAATAAAATTAGAAAACTTAAACTCAGTACTAATCAGTAATAACTTCATAAATAATAAGTAGTTTATTGTGAATATATTGGACTTATGAATTTATCAGTGGTGGTGGCAGGCCTAGATGAGCAAGAGTGTTCAAGTGCTTTCTATTACTATACATTCTTGTTTAATTGCCTACTTCTGATGAATTCTTGAAAGATTTTTCTAAATGTTTTACATAAGAAAATAATATGTTACTGCAAATTACTATTTTGATCATTTGTGGATGCTAGTTTAGTTGTGAAAAATATAATATGCTCTCGCAGAAATTTCCACCAGGAAAGAGACTGGCCAGGTCCTTTCAGCCAAGGTGACATTGTTTGAAAGTAGCTCGCATATAAACGCACCCGGCCCGCTTATCGAAACGAACCGCGTTTGCAGGCAAAACCCCGCTGCACGTCGCGATAATCAACCAGCACTCGGCGATCATAACGCTGCTGCTGTGCCACCCGGACGTGGACCTCGGCCTCCGCGACAAGAAGGGCCTGTCTCCGTTTGCCACCGCGCTAACGTGCCGGAACAACAAGGCCGCGCAGGCGATACTCGACAAGATGCCCACCGCCGCCGACCAGTTCGACAACAAGGGTCGCAACTTCCTGCACATGGCCATACAGAAGGACGACATCGAGAGCGTCTTGTTCCTGCTCTCGATACAGGTTTGTCGGCTTCGGTGCTATGCTACTTTAATAGGAAATAGTAAACAAACACCCCTTGAGAAACTAACTTCAAGCTTCAAAACGTTGGGGAATAATGTTAAGACTTCCCAGTAGGTAGCATTCAAAATATATTTTTTGAAAACTAGGAAATCCTTCTTTTTGTAGTAATTTTCAAATCAAGAAGGAAAGTATTGTTCTGTACCTACTACCTAGTCTCCAGACATTGTGCTGTCAATCATTCGATACTCGGACCTTTCAACCCTTTAGCAGAACAATGGGACGGCCTGTGTATGTCTGTGGAACCTTTGGCTCTTCTAACAGCATGGGAGACTCTGTGAGAGTGAAACACTTCTCTTCTTTTTAGATTGGGTTGTACCAACTGATAGGTAAGTTTATCTATTCTCAAGTAGCACAAAAACGGTTATCACGAACGTTCGGTGGACGTCGAAAAGCCAACGGGGGACAACTTGCGTTCAACGTTCGGGTAGAACCTAATCGAAAATTTGGCGAGTGTGAACATTGAACGCAAGTTATCCCCCGCTAGCTTTTCGACTTCCACCAAACGTTCGAAATAACGTTCGCTGAACGTTTTTGTGCTACTTGGGTTAGTTAAAATGTAACTATTTAGTTAGCAATACATGGAAAGCCATGTAGAGCTAACTAATAATTAAATTTAACTAATAGTTTAACCTTAACTATCATTTGGTACAACCCAATCTTAATAACAGTGGAAAAATAGTATACCAGCATGCTACTAGCGTTGTAGCGGGATCGTGAGTTCTAAAGTGCGAGACCTCTCCAAGGTGGACGTGAACTCGCGAGTGCAAGACTCTACGCAGACGCCGCCGCTGCATCTCGCGGCGGCGACGGGCTCCGAGATGCTCGTTCGGAGCCTGCTGCTGGCGGGCGCGCGGACAAACGACAAGGACGCTCACCAACGGACGGCGCTGCACGTGGCCGCGGCCGCTGGGCACGCGGCCGTTGTGTCCGCGCTGCTGCAGAACGGCGCCAACTTCGATGCGACCGACTCGGACGGTCAGTGGTCGGAACTCTACGTCCAAAGTCTGCCAGGAATTACTTCCAACGTGACGCGCCTTTAAGCCCCACTATTCATTCAATTACTTCAACGAGTTTTTAAATAAACCTGTTGAGCCAGGTCATTGAAATCTGCACTTAAAGGTTGCTTTATGCTAGTGATGCATAAATTCCAGTGGTCAGTGGTCGGAACTCTACGTCCAAAGTCTGCCAGGAATTACTTCCAACGTGACGCGCCTTTAAGCCCCACTATTCATTCAATTACTTCAACGAGTTTTAAAATAAACCTGTTGAGCCAGGTCATTGAAATCTGCACTTAAAGGTTGCTTTATGCTAGTGATGCATAAATTCCAGTGGTCAGTGATCGGAACTCTACCTACAAAGTCTTCCAGGAATTGAAAAAAACTATTTGAAACTGGGATTTGAATGCTAAATCAAAAGTCTCACTGGTTTCCGGACGTATCGTAACGTATGCTAGTTACTTTATCAAGGGTGAAAGCTAGACTTTTAGACTTTTTTTGACTTAGACTTTTTTTAGAGTTTGAAATAGTTTTTTTCAAAACTAGTGCTAAAGATAGGATATAGTAGACATGAGTCTAAGAAAATTAATCTTCCAGGAATTACTTCCACAAGAGTTTTAAAATGAACCTGTTGAACCAGTTCATTGAAATCTGCAATTATATAAAGGTCGCTTCAAACTAAGAATTAACCTCTCACTGGAGACACTTTCTAGGCCACACCTTTTGTCGGATCGTGACAATACAAATATCTACGGAATCCTCACACTTTTGACAATCAATTGAATATCTCAGAACCATTAAATGTTTCCTAGAAATGTATAGAAAGTTTAATTCGAATTAACTCAACAACCATTAATGGTCCTTAAGCAGAGATCAGTATGTAAAGGATGCAGGGAAGCAAAGCTGGAGAAATGTGCAACTGAACCGGGATACAAACCTGGGGCCGTCTGCTGCTTGCCGGTCAGGTGCTCTACCATCTGACCTTTTCGTGCAAACATTGTCTTGCGACGCTGGATGGGGAATCTCAGGTGGAGACTGAAGATCCCCTTTCCCTCGTTCAGGACGTGTGTCAATAGGAGGTTTCGTGTGGACTTTACTTGCTTACACCGATTCACTACGCAAAGTGTACTAGTTCAAGTCTGCAAGTCCATAAGCTATATGGACTTGCAGACTTGAACTACAGTCGTGTTAGCTAAGATTACCACAGCCTGGTGGACTTCGAAGTAAAGTATCATTGGACGCTTTTACGATTTGTAAAGAGTAAAATGGTAAATAATTCTAATGATAAATACCTTTTTTAATGGTTATGACAAAAACTTTTAATTTGTTCCTTAGGTATGGCATACGCTATGAGAGATCCCCAAAAAGTGGCAAACTCAAATTAATTCTAGTGTTGTATACTTTGCTTAGCGGATCGGAGTGTGCAAGTACGCAAGTTCACAGGAAACCTCCTATTGACACACGTCCTCAGAACCGACTGCAATCGAAATGCCAAACGCATTCACCCCGACGAAACCCTGAGCGTCCTTTGCCCCGCAGGCGACAACGCCTTGCACGTTGCCACGCGAGACGGCCAGCTGCCCGTCGCTCGGACGCTGCTCACGGAATCGCGACTGGACGCCGAGGCCGTGAACCTGAAGGGCCGCAATCCGATGCACGTGCTGGCCAAATACGCCAAGGACAATGCGGCCGCCATCGCCGACCTCTTCCTCGAGTGCATGCCGCAGTATCCGCTGGACAGGCCGGACGTGGACGGCAACTCGGGTGAGACCGAATTGGGACTATATTCTATTCAATTATGTATCTAGTTTGATTGTTATCACAATTATTACAAGGTGTTTGCACGATTTTAGCTCGTCAAAGAATTAAGGCAATAATAAGAGGACAGGTGAGACATACTGGGTGGCGATTATATTCCTTTTTACCTGTCGATATCTTGTGATAAAAATCGGTATAGAGTTGGTATGGGTTAATGAACCGTATTTCCTGTGAAAACTTTACCTAGCTGCTACCCTGGTTTAGTCGTTATGTCAGGGCAGTTCAGCGTAAACCTCAAAGAACAAGGCAGGGCAGTTTTCTTGCTCTTATTTACAAACAGTTTTCTTGCAACACACTTTCACTTTATGATTAGTTTTGCCTTAAACTAAGTAATTGGTTCCTTATTTTGTTCTTAATGTAATGATGAAGCTGTTTGGCACCAAGCTGTTTGAGTTATTTGAAGCGTGGGCAATCGAGAAATTCACGTTTGAAAGTTTAACCCAACATTAAGATTAAACTTTTTTGTACTTTCATCTAGATGAAAAGAATGCCTGAGAGGATATGGATAATCTCACGGTTTTCTTTCAATTCTCCCACTTTCCTCACTTTTTTGCTCTGTACTCAATTGACTGTAGACTTGCTCTGTCCTAAATATTTTCTGAACCAGAGGGACCATCATGATTCATGAGATTTCAAAATCATTCCTTTTCAATTTCACTGCCTGTGGTTTAACATGGACAGTGATATGAAATCTGGTGTTTTTGAGTGAAGTCGAACGAAAGAAAGTTACGCTAGGTGTCCAGGTTCCATTAATTCTAAATCCATGGTCTGTCAAGTTCCGCATTACTGAAAGCGATGGTTTCTGTGCCGCAGCCTTGCTGCTTGCGTACATGCAAGGCAACGGCAATCTGTGCCGGGCGCTCGTCAAAGCCGGAGCCTGTCTGGGCACGATGAATCGCGAGGGGGTCACCATTTTCAACTACCAAGTCGCCACTAAGCAGCTGCTTTACAGGTGAGACAACTTCCCCGAGTTTAGTAACATTGCGACGAATGATGCAACTGTATTTAACTGTAATGGAACTGTATTTCCAATGTCATCTTAACTAGTTATGCACTCTCTCAAAGGCTAAAGTTTGACTATTGAAATTGTCTTTCTGAAAATTTGTATTAGAGAAAGTAAACATTTAAAACACAGATTTTAAAACTCAGTCTTGATACTTAGGGTAATTTATCAAGTTCTTTTTGGGAGACAGGTTCCCCCAACTTGCTTGTTTATCAACCTCTTGTGCTGGAATCTGATAATCAAAATATTGCTGCAATCACTTTCCTTGAAAAATCCAAGTTAGCAGTGAAGGAACATTGATAAGCTTATGGGGATTCATTCCGCTAACTTCCGCAGACTCCTGGACATGCTCTCGAAGGAACCTCCGTGGGCTGACAGCGACATCTGCCTGGAGTGCGGCACAAAGTTCGGCCTCATCAACAGACAACACCACTGGTAATTCTAGATTTTACCTTTTTACTAATTAGGTAAAAGTTAATAAGCAACATACTCTAAATTAACAATGCCATGCACAATGTGTACATGCATCAAGGGGTTTCATGCCTGTACCTAACCTTGGTGAGAGGTACACTCTGCAAATTGGCGTTTCCCCTGGAAGTAAGATGGTCGAAGAAATCCACAAAAGACATGGTTATCTGATGCATTGACAGCTTTGATCCATTCCAAGCCTGTCACTATGCGTACAATTAGGAACCAATAATTTAAAAAATTGGCTATATTGAAAATGTGAAAGAAATCAATATATTATTCTATAATATACAATTCTCAGAAAACCAGAACAGTGTGCATGTTGAAGTGCCTATTAGATCACAGAAAATTTGAAAAATATATCAATCACGATTCATGTCATACAGTTGGCAATTTAGAGCAGGAGCCAAGTGAATCCCTTGTATGCTATTGCCCAACTTCAAAGTGCTATAACTCGGAAATTAGTTCAGGTACCCCAGTTTTTCTTTCCATTATTTTGTGTAGAATTTTATTCTCTAATATTGTGGAAAATTTCAGCGATTTCTATCGATCGAGACAATATGTACATTCCTCCTTAAGTGATGAATATAAAATAATAATTGAGAATAAAGTCATCCCAGCCCAAATCTCTACTCCTTCTCGTTTGCAGCCGCCATTGCGGCCGGGCGTTGTGCAGCAAGTGCTCGGACCGGGACGTCCCGATTCTCAAGTACGGCCTCAACAAGCCGGTCAGAGTGTGCGGCGTCTGCTTTGACGTGCTGCAAGTCGGAAGTGCCTGAGGCCTGCGCCGTTTACCGACGTTTCTTGTTCCTAGCGGTAAACGTAACGACCGGCCGATATGTATAATGTTTACTGTAGAGAGAAATCATCAGTTGCCTTCTACGTGCAAGATGTATGTCTGATTTTTTTCATTCCGAAGCTGTTTCGGCTTTACGTGTGGGGACTGGAGGAAGTAGTTTCCGATTGTCAATAAGAAGCTTTAAAGTTGAAACTTGTTAATTCGCTCTACTCGTTTTGAATCATGTTTAGATTTATGATCTAGTTTGATGCTGTGGATAGATTATGTTTGTTAAAATATATATATTTTAGATCCTTTATGTAGTGTTTAATACTCAAACCAGCTACGTTATTATTTGATTACTGGCTGTCTAGATTTCTATAGGTGTAAAACAATTTTTGAAAATGCGTGCTCTTTTGCATCATCTCTCTATTTTGATAAATTGGTTCATCAGTTTGTGTTTACTTTTGTTAATGTGTTTGTGGAAGTGAATTACAGGGACCAAAGTCTATTTGTCTAAATTCGAGAAATTTATTCTATGTACACTACTTACCTATGTACCTACTCTTAGTTTTTTAAATTTTGTTGCCGATTTTGGATATTTTAGATTGATTGTGTGAATGAACTTGCAATATCCTGCCTTTAATAAATGATTACAGGCAATCTCTGAGGATCTAGTAAAGCAATTTGACTTGGAAATCAATGTGATTTGATTTTGTGATCATTTGTATAACCCAAGACTCCAGTTCCAAATAATATTTATAATTTATTCCATCGTAATATACATTTTAGCCTGCGTCGGATTGTGAGCACCGTTTGTACATTTGCGCAACTAAATAAAGGTTAACGAAGAGCTTGATAATGACATGATAGCTCTAAGCTATTGACAGTTTACAGTTCCTACTATTCATTATTTAGAACAAGTCTACTTAAGTTGCTTGAAAAGCTTGGGAGTAACGCAGTGGTCAACCGCATGCAGGTAGTCGAACAGTTCTTCGCTGCAGATTTCAGTTGTCTTGCTACGGCCGTTGACTCGATCATTGCATTCCAAGTATTTTTCTTTCAGATGAGCGACGTGAGAATCATCCTGACAAGCATCCTGAAATCGTTCATATGTAACGTATTACAAACGCATTAAAGGATAAATAAAACTAGTGCAGTAATGTTTAATCTTTTGAAGGGGAATGAAAGAACCTAAGCTTACTCGGAGAGTTTGTTGGGGATCAACCAACTCCTCCTCCTCGGCTGCCTCCTGGGCCTTCACGGAAGGGATGATCGCCTTGGACATTGCCTTATCTGGAAATGTAAATATACCCTTTAGGGAATACAAATTTTAGTTTAGATAGCCTCATAAAGAGTTATTTGCAAACTCACTATCACTTTAGAAGACGACAAAGCTCGGAATGGCTACTAAAATACTGATGGCGATATGGCTGAAAGGATACATCGACTCTGACATTTCTCAACTGTAAAATTTGCCAAATTTGCTAAATTATATTCAATAGACTTCATAGACTTAAAATAATATTAATTTCGACTAATAATAATTTTTTTGTGTTTGTATTTTTGTTTCTGGTTCAAATTTAGTTAATAAGAATGCTATTATCTAGATTCTGGCTTGACTCATATTATAGGTTAGGAGCCGAAATCAGGGATGTGGATGTGAATGTCGTGCTCTCGCTTATTTCTTCAATGAATCTAGAAAAGTAATGTATTCTCATTCTGAGGTCCTTTACTTGGAAGCAGAAACTCTACTTTACGTTTCGGTAACTATGAATTTCCTTTGCAATTTGCGTATTAACGTATACTTCGCAATATATGTAGCTGTATCTTGTGGTCATTTCAGGTGCAGCGCGGTTACAAGCTTCTTGTTTACCTAAAACTTTTGTCATTTTGACACTAGGCTTATTCATTAATACTGGCATTTTATGATGTGACAATATGTTTTGCAGATTTTCAAGGGTCTTTTACGCCAGACAAAACTGGTTGGGTTAGCAAATACCGAAAAAACATAGAATTATCTTTGATAATGGCCAAGAAGGTTGTTGCTTTGGCTGCCAATTCATTGCTGAAATGGAGATAAAATTGACTTTTGTAGCTAAAATCTACAAACTTCGAGATTTTCCATTAGGCATTTACATGACTTATAACTTTCGAAAACACTAATTGGTAAAATTTTTCCAGTTGCAGTTGGTATGATGGATCAATCTTCACATTCAAGTCGGTCGCACCATCATCACCACAAGCCTCGGAACTACAAGCTTTTGGTCGATCCTTTTCTGCAAAAGGGCACCAATAAAATCTATCGTTATGATGGAATTATACCAAATGACCCGACCGCACCTCCTACAATTGTACGAGATCCGCGGTCAATTCTCACGAGAAGATGGATGAGACTAGAGCCCCTTGACATTCCAGTCCCTAAGTTTAAGGTTAGGGTTGGACATATTTTACAAAAACATTTCAAATATCAGCTAGGAATAGCTCAAATTATACATAATATTTTGATTTCTTTCACAACAGATTGATTCAAACTATGTTGGAGAACCGCCTGCTCTTGAAGTAACAATTTGCAACCTAAATGACAACATCGATAAAGCGTTTCTTTCAGACATGGTAAGCGATTAGACATTTCATCATCTTAACGATTCTCCATGTTATGGTGTTTAATTCCAGAACTAAAATCCCATTTCCATTGTAGATATCAA
The DNA here is from genome assembly GCA_921293005.1 of Nemoura dubitans. Classification (NCBI taxonomy): domain Eukaryota; kingdom Metazoa; phylum Arthropoda; class Insecta; order Plecoptera; family Nemouridae; genus Nemoura; species Nemoura dubitans. Next base: position 44,694,373 of record OV121076.1, read on the forward strand.
AGTTTGGACCATTCGAAGAGCTCTTCATTTATTACCACCCAACCACGAACAAACACCTCGGGCTGGCTCGAGTAGTTTTCGAGGGCGTCAAGTCGTCGCGAGCGTGCGTCGAGAAACTGAACAACACGTCAGTCATGGGCAAAGTCCTCAACGTGTTTCTCGACGCGTTCGGCGAAGAGTGCCGCAAAATATTCAAAGACAAGACGACCGTCGTGGTCGTCGAAAAGAAACCGGACAAAGAGCCAGCGATCGTCGAAGAGGACACCGCCTCGTCCACGACCGCCGACAAAGAAGACTCGAAGAAACCGCCAAAAAAGTCGTCGAACACGAACCAAGACCGCGAGCCGCTGCCCGAAGAAACCAGCCGCGACGGCGACGAACCGCACGGCTCGAACCACACCTCGCACGACCGGGACCGCTCGTATCGGCACCGAGACCGAGACCGCGACTATCCAACGCCCACCTCGACCGCCAGCGATTACGGCACCGGCCAATCGGACATCTACTCGGAACGGAGCTACTCGAGCGGCAGCAAAGACTACGGCTACCACACGTCGAACCACACCACGCCCGTCGCTTACGACTACCACGCCCAATACCCGCCGCCCCCCTACGCCCCGCCCTATCACCACCCGCACCACATGAGCATGCCGCCGCCGGTCCATCTGCCGCCCCCCTGGAACGCCCAATGGGATCCGCTCTGGGACGGCATGCGACCTATCGCAGTTCCCGCATCGGCCCCGCCCGCCGTGGCCCAGCCCGCGTGGACGCCGGTGCCGGAATCGGCGCCGGAGCCGTCGACCAAGTCGGGGAAGGACGAGGCGAAACCGCTGGACCTGGACACGCGGATCGAGATGCTGCTGAAGGGGAAGGGCGCGATCGGCGCCCCGCCGTTCCTCCAGCTCGGCATCAGCAGCGACTCGGACTCGGAGGACGACGAGCGCAAGCCGACGAAGAGCCGGCGGCGGCCGAGCCGCAAGAAGAGCTCGTCGACGTCGGACGGCGATCGGCGGCCGCCGCCGATGCCTCCGATGCCGCGGGAAAGGGAGCCGTCGCCGCTGCCGCCGCTGCCGCCGGCGGAGAACGACGACGAGCCGCTGACGAATCCGCCGTCGCCGTTTGTGTCGGCCGAGGTTTATCTGGAGGCGCATCGAGCGCAGGTGGAGCGGCGGGAGAAGGCCAAGGAACGGGAGACCAAGGAGATGCTGGGGCTGCTGCTCATCGAGAAGATCCGGAAGAAGGTGTTGGATGACAGTATCGACGATATACACAGCGATATCAGCAGCAGCGAAGATGAGGTCTGTACTCGACTGGAGCTGGGTTTACAGCTGGCGATGTCATTAACATTGGCTATGGACCAATCAGAGACTCAGTGGCAGAGTCACGAACATGACGTCATGCACATCCAGAGTCTCTGATTGGTGACAGAGCCAATGTTGATGACATCGTGTCACTGACATTGCCAGCTGTAAACGCAGCTTACCTGAAAATAGGTTTTTTTATATTATATTGATTTTGCATTTTACAATTTTACAATTTTACACTATCACAATATCACAATATCATTTGTGCTTGTCCCTTCCCTTCAACTCTTCTTATTTTTACCAGTCAGTCTTTGCTAGATGGTGGGACCTTCTTTCAGCCTGCCTTTTTTTTTGATACTTCAATTAGAAATTGTAAGCATTCAGTGCTAAAATAAATCTGGAAATAATGGGTTTTACTCAGTATAATAAGTAGCACTTTTGGTACTTTGCACTTAAGTAGCACTTTGGGCTTTTCATGAAACAGGTACCTGTGTTTTTGCAAACCCTCAAAATCAGTGTCCCAACAAAGCCGTTGTTCCAGGTCCTCATGGGCGGCGACAGCCACAGCCCCAAACAATCCTCGCCCGGCTTCAAAGGCGTCAAACTCGCTCTGAACAAATCGCTCCGACCGCCGGGCATCGACTCCAACGAGCCGTCTCGTCGCTCCTCGCTCCTCAACGACGACAACAACGACGACCGCATGTCGCTCTCCAGCCTCAGTTCGGGCGACGAGAAGATCGAAGTCCCCGCCCCCCAGCCGGTGGTCCCGGTCGCCTATCCCGCCGCTCCCTACACCTACCCGGCCACCGCCTATCCGCCCCCGGGCGCCTACTACCCGGGCGCGGCCGTCTATCCGACCGGAGCGGACCCGTACGCCTGGTGCCGACCGCCCGGGAGCTATCCGTATCCGGGGCCGATGTATATGACGCATCCGGGCTACGCCAGTCAGTATCCGGGCGTGGGGGTGGTGCCGGGCGTGCCGAGCCAGCCGAAGGGACCGTACGGGTATGCGGGGCTCAACGCGAGGATGCCGCAGCAGACGGCGTACGAGTGCACGGATCCCCAGGCGCCGACGATCAAGTGAGTCGCTCCGTCTTTACGACGTTTTACACGCCTGTCTACTCTTTCCTTGCCGTAGAACTGTCTTAAGACTATTGGTGTGAGCGTATGGTATTGCGTAGGTATTGGGCAGCTTCCCGCTCAAATTTTACCTTTTACTGGATACTAACTTGTGGCCACACCTTTTGTCCCATGTCTACGGAATCCTAAAACTTTTTGCAGAAATTGTGTGTTTGCAAATCTCGAAAATATTCACCAATCTAGTGTTTTGAACTATTTTATTAGGACCGTGTTACGTCGTATTATTGAGCGTATACTCGGGCCGCTTCCCGCTCAAATTTTACCTCCTACTGGATACCAACTTGTGGCCACACCTTTTGTCTGATCGTAACGAGACCCATGTCTACGGAATCTTCAAACTTTTTGCAACAAATTGTGTGTTTGCAAATCTGAAAAATATTCACTAATCTGGTGTTTTGAAGTAACGTATTATAACCCTATTACTTCTTATTATTGAGCGTATCCTCGGGCCGCTTTCCGCGCAGAATTTACCTCCTACTGGATACCAACTTGTGGCCACACCTTTTGCCTGATCGTAACGAGACCCATGTATACGGAATCCTCACACTTTTGGCAACAAATTGTGTGTTTGCAAATCTCTAAAATATTCGATCATCTAGTGTTTCAAGCTTTCTATAACAACCCTGTTACGTCGTATTATTGAGCGTATCCTCGGGCCGCTTCCCGCACAGAATTTACCTCCTACTGGATACTAACTTGTGGCCACACCGTTTGTCCGATTGCAACGAAACCAGGGTCTACGGAATCCTCACACTTTAGCAACAAATTGTGTGGTTTATAATCACGAAATACCAGTTGAAGGTTTTAATAAAGCTTCATGTAATAATCACCAACAACCGCACCAACAGCCTTAACCCTTTCACTGCTATGCGCGACTATAGTCGTTTAACAGCCCCTTGGCCGATATGCTCAGACACCCACTTTATATATGAATTTTTCAAGCATCCTACAAATGAGCTGTACCTACACTAGAATTAATTTGAGTTTGCCACTTTTTGAGATCTCCTATTATAGAGTACCTACCATACCATGATACCATAGAATCAACTGATTAAGTTTTTGTCATTACCATTAAAAACTTTATTTATCATTACAATTATGAACCATTTTACTCTTTACAAATCGTAAAAGAGTCAAATGAAACTTTACTTTAAAGTCCACTATGCTCTGGAAATCTTAGGCTAACACGACTGTAAGCTCGGAGTTGCCAGCTCTCTTTTCAGCAAACATTGGCCAAAATGCCTGATAAAGTAACGATAAAATCGATCTCCATCTGTTGGTATATTTGGTACCTATTGCAATGTGACTGCATGGTTAGGATATGCGTGGCATGGAAGGATGAAATACTCCGCACAGCCACTGTGTCGCATGGAGAGAAACTCTGCGGTTAACTTGGTTTAAGATTAAGAGTGCTCTTCGCATATAATAGCGGCTTATCGCCGCTTATGATAAAAAGAGAAAAAAAGAGGGCCTAAATGTGCTCCAAAATCGCTGAAAAACAAAACTGCGTAGAGAAAGATTACGCGCTGTTTCGGGGCTAGAAGCCTTTTTCCGAAAAAGAGCGAATGGATATCGTTTCGCAAACAATGCTTGGAACTCATTTTGAGCTCATTTAGGCGATTTTAGAGAGTTTGCACCATACACATTTTTTTAATATCAATTTGTGGTGATGTCCCACAACTAGATACCTATACTCTTCCTTCATCTACTGGTATGTTCAAATTAAAGATTGGAATACATTTAGGGGTTCATTTATCTATTTGATTGGACCTCATCTGCATTCAATGTGCAAGTGGGGGTGGAGGTTGAAGGATTAACCGCGAGGAGCACGCTTAACGAGCGGTTTGCATCACGAAGCGGTTTCCCACTTGCAGCGGCGTCGTGGACCGGGTCACCGCCGAGCTGAAACAGATCCTGAAACGCGACTTCAACAAGAAGATGATCGAGAACACGGCGTTCAAGTCGTTCGAAAAGTGGTGGGACGACCAGGAGAACAAGCTCAAGTGCCAGACGCTCACCGACGAGACGGCCGCGCCGGAGAAGTCGGAGAAGTCGGAAAGGAGCAAGTCGGACACGCTGTTCAACTCGCTGCTGGACGTCGGCCGCGAGAGTTTCGGCGCGGACGCCGTCGCCGGCTTCGGCATCGGCTTCCGCGCGGCCATCCCGAAGATGCCGTCGTTCCGCCGCGTGCGCAAGGCGCCGTCGCCGCCGCCGCTCGACGAGGACGACTCGCGCAAGGAGCTGGTGGAGAGCGACCACGACGACATCGTCCGCGACAGGGCGGAGTCCGACTCGGATCTGCGGCAAAGGGTGAGGGGGGACGTTTCGTTGTTTTTTAAAATACTTGTATCTGCATGTCCTGTCTGCCTTCGACCATTTGCAAGCCGGGATACGCAACTAGCTCAACGCTGTATGTATCCCATGCAACCTTCGACCATTGCTAGCCGGCATACACAACTAGCTCAGCGCTGTATGTATCCCATGCAACCTTTGACCATTGCTAGCCGGGATACACAACTAGCTCAGCGCTGTATGTATCCCATGCAACCTTCGACCATTGCTAGCCGGGATACACAACTAGCTCAGCGCTGTATGTATCCCATGCAACCTTTGACCATTGCTAGCCGGAATACGCAACTAGCTCAGCGCTGTGTGTATCCCATGCAACCTTCGACCATTGCTAGCCGGGATACGCAACTAGCTCAGCGCTGTATGTATCCCATGCAACCTTCGACCATTGCTAGCCGGGATACGCAACTAGCTCAGCGCTGTATGTATCCCATGCAACCTTCGACCATTGCTAGCCGGGATACGCAACTAGCTCAGCGCTGTATGTATCCCATGCAACGTTAAAGTATAGGCCTTGAATGAATCAGTAGTACGACTACTCAGTATTCACTATCAACAAAAATAACAAGTAGATAGGTACCTATCTATCAGTAACTGGAATACCTACCAACCAAAAGGGACTCGGTCCAAAATGGCTTTGCAAGAAAACGGACTAATTATCACACAATTCCCTGACTCTGGACTCCTCATTGCAGAGCTACCAACCGAACCGACAACGCAAGGTCTCGTACACCTCGTCTTCGAGTTCGTCCTCCTCTTCGTCGTCTTCGTCCTCGTCGTCGTCTTCCGACAGTTCGTCGGACAGTTCGTCAGACACGGAGGAAGGCCCGTCGGAGGACCGCAAACTGTCGAAGCAGGAGATGAATGAGAAGCTCATGGAGTTGGACATCGACGAGCTGGAAGCACTGCAACCGTGAGTCGCTCAGTTCATTGGACTGTCTTTACCCCAGGGGGCCAATTCTCGTACATTCGCTAAAACTCCTTATTCCCGTGGTAAACTTAAACCCGCGCTAAACCCAAGGTATAACTTTACGCCTGTGTCAATTTAGGCAAGAAAGGCAATTAAGGCAAGAAGCCTATGCAAATCATGGAGCAGCAAGCCGGACCAATGCTTTCTCAAAAATTCTGATCACTTGAAATTGTAAACGATTCTAACCTTTATTTGTTTCTGTCCGAGCTGTCGGGTAGCGGAAATATGCTCATTTTGAGATCATTGAGCATTGTGCATGTTAATACATAGATGTAACTCATGCCCAAGGGTTTTTATTGGGTTTTATTGGGTTGGTTTTTATTGGGAAAAATCTGGTGTGATGTTTCGATTTGGTTTTGATGGTTTCTAAAGGCAAATCGAAATTGGGAACATTTGAAAAAAATACGCACTTTTAAATGAATTTCCGTACTTTTCCAAACTTGCCCAATTGTCGAATTTTGCTCTTTTTTCTGATTTGAAAGTGAAGGGTGTGGAGGATTTTCTTGAAAAACGCAGGGGGTCTAAGTTGAGAACAAGAGTAGACACCCTGAAAATTCCATCCCACTCGAAGCAGGCGTTTGGCCTGTAGAGCGCGCGCAAACACACATACAAAAAAAAAAACAAACAAACAAACACACACACACCTAGTGTTTTTTTTAGCAGTAGTGAAATTGATGATTTCGCTTCGCTCGCTTCGCTCGCTACGCTCATCAATAATCTTATATATATATAAGAAGACCTAAAAAATCGTAACTGCCCTCACTACCTGCCAGGTCCTTTCGCTACTCAAAGCTTCTAAACTCCATGTCACGTTAAGAAGGAGAGTGGATTTAAATCTTCCTCGAGGACCCACTGCTGCTAGACACAAACTAGGAGTTTAAAAACTCACAAGCCATGTCTGGAGCTGGACAAAAAGCTCAAGGGGAAGTTTTGGGTGAGTAACTCATTTCTTGCAGCAGTGGATCCTTGAGGAAGATGCAAATCCACTCTCCATCTTAACGTGAAATGGAGTATGAATAATCTCCTGCTCTCTAGGCAAGGAATATTCTATGTCAACAGTGATTAAATAGGGGTTCCTGTAAGTAGGTACTGCCTGGTCACAAAATATGTAAGCCGTTAAAACATTCACAAGGATTTTAAAAAATTCCTGCATCACAAACTGTCAATAAACAATGGAACGAACCGGCGGCCCTAACCGCGATGTCCGCTTCGCACAGTTCGGGCGAGAAGACGCCGGACCGCAGCGAGACGCCGATCCCCGCCGACACGTTCAGCGACTTCGACGAGGACGACGACGACAAAGTCGCCACGCCGAAGACCTCGCCCGGCCCATCGCCGATGCCACTGCCGGTGACCCCGACCCCGACCGACTCTCAAATGGAGGTAAAGAACGCTGCACTCCAGTACTCTGTTGGCTTTGCTGAGAGAAAAGCAGAACTCTCCCAGACTATTTTTGTGAATTGGCCATTATAAGTAGTGTTTTAATGTTAGTTACATCGAGGCAAAAGGCATGCAAAAGTGACTGCTTGCCGGGGAAAGCTTGTTCTCAGTTCTCACATGGGACAGAGCACTCCATCCTGTGAGAGAACATGCCACAGTGAGGGCCGCCATCTTGAAGATGCAAGGCAAAAGGCATGCAAAAGTGACTGCTAGCGCTGCAGTGGAAAACATGTTCTCTCATGGGACAGAGCACTCTATCCCGTGCGAAAACATGCCACAGTGAGGTCCGCCATCTTGAAGATGCAAGGCAAAAGGCGTGCAAAAGTGACTGCTAGCGCTGCAGCGAAAGTAAGTTCTTGGATTCTTAGACAGGTCAGACTTTAATGCCGTAAAATGTTGACGTTTCAGACGACGCCCATCAAGTCCCCAGTGGCGGTTGCGGAACCGGTGTCGACGGCGGGCACTCCGCTCAGGGAACGCCCGTCGAAGCGCCAGCGCAGCCCCAGCTCCGACGAGGACTCGCCCGCAGTAAGTTCCGGCGCTGACGTAGGCACTTTGGTTTGGAGTCAATGTTTGGAGCTTTGATGTTATGGGAGAGGAGCAGTTGTTTGTGGCTTTGTTTCAGAAAACATGTGATTCTTGCTATTGAGTAGACTAGTAAACTTTAGTAGTTACTGTTTTAAATCTAAGCTGCCTGCAACTATACCTTTTTATATATACCTACTAGAGATGTCGGCGGGTACCCGGGTACAAATCAGTACCCGCGGGACTGCTCAAAACCAAAAAAATTATAAATTTTTTTTTTATAAATTTTTTTTTAATTTTGAAAAATATAACTTTGTGCGCGACTGTACAAGTCACTATGTATGGGTTGATTTGTACGGCCGAGCATGGTCAAGCTCATGGCCCAAGGCATGCAGAGTGCAGAGTGGCCTGGAGCCACTTGAACCTGTCCAGACATGTCCCTTTGTATGTTTCCTCAATTCTAGTGATTTATTGGCTGTTGCCCAAGGCCAAGCAGAGTGTGGGGTTAGAGTAGTTTGTTTATGCCACCTAATCACTTTGTATGGCTTCACCACTCACAAGCATGATTGACTGCTTCTTTCATTGGGGTAATAAAGATAAAAATCAGGTCTGATAATATTATGCTGACTTCTTCATAAATGTCTTGTCCTCGCAAATTATTACACTATCTGGAACAACTCTGAAAGTTACAATATTCCATGTTGGTACACAAAAAAAAATTTTTTTTGAAATTTGAAAATTTTTTTTCAAAAAAAAATATTTTTTTGGTTTTTAGCTAACCCAGGTACCCGCGCGGGTACCCGGGTAATGGCCACGGGTACCCGGGTACAATTTTTGGTACCCGCCGACATCTCTAATACCTACCTATATACATTTTAGTTTATTCACTGTAGGTTCTGGCAGCCTTCTAGCAAAAATGGGAAACAATTATTTGGTGAAGGTCCTGGTTGTGTTTGCAGATAAAAATATCACTGAAAGGGTTCCTTCTGAGAAGTGAGACTGAGAGTAAGTTAGTTTTTCCTGGGATGTTATGATACATCAGATTTTAATGGCTTATTTCTTAGCAGATCGCTATTTACCAGGATGTTCAAATATTTAAACCCCTATACTTCATATTTTACAAGCATTTAATTCTGAGAAGCTTTTTTTTCAAGTTTAATCCTTCAGATTATTATCTTAGACAAGCATCCACTAAAAAAACAAACAGGTATTGGGACATTCTTCAATGTCCAGATGTTGATCCCTATCAGGAGCAGGACATATTTCCAGTGAATCCCAAAGTAAAAATAGCTCAGCCAGCTAGCCAGCAATCACTGGCTGTCACATACCTGGCATTGAGGCTGGTGGAATGGGATGGTCCAGCTACCTGTTCTACCCTTCCCTGTCTTACACCCTGCTAAGACAATGGGGCCAGCCACCTGGCCTGGTCTTACCTCCAGCCTCCCCCTCTCAAGCAAACCATGCTGCCTGCACATGGTCATCTCCCACCAGAGTTTTGCAAGCCAGTCAGTAGTGCAGCTCAGTGGAGGTAGCATCACAGTGCCATCATGGTTGTCTGTGCACCCAGTAGAATGGTTAGCAGTGATGGGATGATTCTGTTCAAAGGGTTCAAGATCTATGTGAGTAGTAGAACTTAAGTTATATAAGATTTGATGCGTGTGAATTCCAGGTGTTTGTTTTCTTTTGAGATCTAAAAGAATTCTGTAGTTTCGACAGAAGTTGTGCCCAGAAAAAAGATGTTTACTTTTTATAACTGACGGCGGAAGCAAACAATTAAACAAATTGTATAAATTGAGACATAAAAAGCCAAAATCTTTTATCAGAGCAAAACTTTTGTCAAAATGAGGCAGGTACAACTCCTTTGGAGATAGGTACAACCTTTGGAGGCAGGTACAACACCTTTGGAGGTAGGTACGTAACTAGATTCAAGTTTTCTGACAGGAGTAAATTTTACATATAGCTGCTTGGTGAAAAGTTTCTATCCATCCCTGGTGGATTTTGGTATTTATTTTGAGACCTCATTGTGTGAACTCAGGAGGGTATTTTTTATTACCATGGATCACAAATGCTACAATAATTTGAGTTAAACGTTGCACAGCCATCTACCTTGAGCTGTTATCCATTTGCTCTTATGGCCATTATATTTCTCGAAGTCTTTGGGACACATTAACCATAAGAATTCTTCCCTATGTCTACTTTCGGCCGATTTCCGCACAACTTTCGCCGACCGGCGCTGATTCCCGTCTGATCCGCAGGTGCGCAACTGGAAGATGTTCAAGGCGCAGGGCACGTTCAACGGCGTGCCGCCGGCCGTCGAAGAGAGGGCCGTCCCCGCCACGCCCAGCCCCGCCGCCCCCGCCACCCCCGCCACCCCCACCACGCCCCAGCCCGAGCCGGTCGACTTCGACGAGCAGTCCAAGAGTCCGGCGCCGCAGATTGCGCTCGAGCACTCGTACAGGTGGGTGGACACACCGAGGGTCTTGAATCGCTGCTGGCCGTGACATGCACCTAGCTAAGGCTCGCTGTACTGCGTTCAAGTGGGCCAAACCTAAGCCTTGCCCGCTGTCATCACAACAGCCCAAAATGAAGTGATTTATCCAAATCTGTTTTCTGATTTGGTTTTGCTGAAAATTATCCACAGCTTTTTGACAGATGTGGATAATTTTTACAGGCCTTATTATGACACAAAATTGATTCTTACATTATTTTATTTGAAAGCCTGATAAATTGCCCCGAGTGTTTGACTAACGGTATTTCAATTTCAAAATTTTTAATAGATATTGGTAGGGATGGCCATCGATTAAAAAATCTAAATCGATTTGAGAATCGATTTTATGACTCTCAAATCGATTAAAAATCGATTTATCGATAAATCGATTTAAAATCGAATTTTCATCAGCAGGGCAGCGTGCCAGGTGCTGTCTGAGGTTGGATGTGTTGGAGCAATACTTTACAGGATGGTCACACAGACGACAGCAAGCTATTTCTTTGCTGAGAGCGTTTTCTTAGCACCGTCTTCGAAACCAAAGTTAACCCATACCTACTTCACTGCTCAAAATAGGTGGTTGGGGTAAATAGCTTGCGCTTTCGCATGGAAGCACAGGCATCAGACGCCATTTTGAAGTTTCAACCTGTAGGCGCAATGCTGCCAACACCCATCATCCAACAGCAACTAGCATATTACAACTAAGGTGCCATCTACCAGTAAATTGTAAAACTGAAGTAGGCTTCACAGAGCGGTAGATTTAAAAATAACGCAAAAACGTAAAAAATCGATTTTCTGTTGTGAAATCGATAATCGTTTTTTTCTTCAAAATCGATTAATCGTTTCGATTTAATCGAATCGATGGCCATCCCTAGATATTGGTAAGCCACGGGATCCCCCTACCTGATGGAAAAAACCACGTCAAGGTTTGAAGCCTCAAGTTATGTCTTGTTTAGTGCCATGCAAAAAAGCTGAGACCCAAAACAGTTCAACCCAAAACAGTTCAAACAAAAAGTTCAACCTGGTTCAAGTATGAAACGTTTGCCCACAAATTAAGCTTGGTGTGCCAAGCGATCAAATTGCTAGTTAGATTGTGTAGCGTAGTACGGGATTGCTCTGGTTTGAATTACTTTCGGTCCTAAAAAGGACCGTGGTCGGCATTTCGTCGACCGTGGTCGACATCTTCAGGACCTTCAGGGTCTTCAGTCCTGAAGATGACGGCGCTAACGCCGACGAAACGTTGACCATCGTCCGTTTAAGGACCAAAAGTCATTCAAACCAGGGGCCTTACCTAGCGCGGCCATTTGGAGCGGCTACGAAGCGGCTAATTAGCCGGGCTGGCGGTGTTATATAACCCGGACCTAGAGCGGCCATTTCAACAATGGGCAGTTTTTTGATTTCGTAGCACCACTAGCAACCAGTATTACGGTGGTGCTACGATGATAGCATTATCTAGAAGGCATACTGATTTTTAAATGATCATCATTCTGCAGTGAGGTCAAATCAACCAATCTCATGGCTCGTTACTAAAGTCAGAGTCGATGTGCCCCGGCTATATAACCCGGCCGTAATACTGCCGCTCTAGGTCGGGGTTACTGCTTGGTGCTATGGTGGTATTAATTAGCCAGGGTAGATTGCTAGTAATCCCGGGACTTCGAGTGGCCGAGCTAGGTAAGGCCCCTGAGTAAAACCGTACTATTGTACACCATCTAACCACGGCTCTGAACCACTTCGCCATTCCAAATTGCTAGTTGTCTCTGGCTCTCTAATTACCCCACCAAGCCCGATCGCTAACCGCCCGCTCCTCGCAGCCTGCCGCCGACGAAGGACCCGTGCAGTTCCCCCGAGGCCTCCGTGGACGCCTCCGTCAACGCCTACAACCACGACCACGGCTACGGACGGCCGCGCACTCCGCCCAAGCCGCCAACGCCTCTCACGCCGATCGTCGAGAACGAGGCCAAGCCGGTCAAGAAGCAGCGCAAGCCCAAGGCGTTGCCGACACCCATCAAGGTACGTAACGAGGAGCCGGCTGGGACGATGCTTTGGATTGCGTGGTAACAACGTAGATAGATAGTAATAATATCTTTATTTGTGAGACAAAATGGCGAGGTTCACAATAATCAAAAACACAAAACAAATGGTAAAAAATGCAATGTATGATGACCAATGATCTTCCACCTAACCAGCAAATTAAAAGTAAAAGCCTATTAATAAAATTGAAACATTATTTAACAGCTCATTATGTAGGTAATAGTATAAAATTAAATGTGTGTGATAATCTTTTAAAGAAACTTGTGCCTTCTGCAATTCCAACAAAAAAGTCTTACTTGTTTTTTGAAATTCTATAAAATTGTGATTTTTTATCAAATTCGGTAGTTTATTCCAAAGTATTGGACCTATAACAAAAAATGAGTTCCCTCGGAGGGTCGATGAATGTTTATGCACAGTAATTAAGTTATTAAGTTGAACCAACTTTGAGTGCCCATAGAGGACATGCTGGAAGATGATGTCTGCAAGCCGGTGCATAATTGTTGGGGTGGCTCGAAGCTTCGAGATATGGGCTGTGGCTGTGAGGATGTTGTAGTGTTGTTGGGTTCGTTGGACTACATTTGAGCTTTTCAATGGCCCGCAGGCCGCAGGTTGATTAGGCTAGAATTCCAAAAGCGTATGACTGAAAATTTGTGTAAATTTGTGAGGGCAAGGAAGGTTGCAACGTGGTAAAATTGTTCACAGTGAATTTACCTCTGCTTGCATGTTAATTTATTTTTGGAAATTTATTTCTAGAATATTAGAATATTATTAATATAATATACACTTGTGCATCCTGAAAAGATACTCAGAACAGCCAAAAAAACCTCAGGTCAACAGGCCTAAAGGCATGACACAGTAAAGTTTGTCGAGATTTCTCATCAAGCTGAATGTTTTCTACTCCTAAAGTGAAATGGCGGTAATCGGTGTGCTAACGCAACGTGACGTTCCCTCCGCAGGCGGTGGAGCGCAAGCCGACGGTGTACGCCAAGCGCGACCTGATGGCCGAGATGAGCGTCCTCTACGAGTTCCTCACCCACGGCATCGACCTCGAGGACATCGGCTTCATGAAGCGCAGCTACGAGGCGCTGCTCTCCGACGACAACCAGGGTTACTGGCTCAACGACACGCACTGGGTCGACCACTCAAATATCCTTTACTACTCGAGGTCCTTGGATCTGCGCTTTTTTGCGACTGCAGTACCGTTTATGGTTGCTCTCTGTGTCTGGGTTTTGTCCGGGTTTATGTATGAGATTTTTATTTTGCCCAAAGAAACTTAGCAGGGAAAGTTTAAAATTGGATGCCAAGTATGTGTATGATTACAATGGGGCAGAATTTAGGAGCCTGATTTGCATAGAGGAAGTTTGGTCCTAGAGCAGAGTTTACAGTTGTCAGTTGGCCACCAGAAAATGTTGTTTTCTGAATCGATCGCCTTGCTAGTGGTTTGCTGTTCAATCCGTTATAACTTATATTATAAGTATAACCAAATCGCAGTTGGTGTGAATGGAACATAGCACAGCAGGATCAATAATCCAAATTGGAATAAAATCATAAGGGTAAGGGTTAGGTTAGGCAGCTGAGTTCCAACCAACGCGATCCAAGAGGGCGCTAGCTGTCCACTTGCCGGCTTGTTGTTACTGAATTCCTAAGTTTTTTCAGAAATACTATTTCAAACTGGGTCTTGAATGCTCAATACACTCCAGCTGATTTCCCGACATTTGAAAACGTGTGTTGTTGTTGGAACGTGTGTTGTTCTCCTTGACTCGGCCGCACTTTCCAAGATCCCGTCGCCGGTGAAGAAGCGAAGGCGCGAGGAGACGCGCATCCACACGAGCGGGTGCGCTCGCACCGAGGGCATGTACAAGCTGGACCTCAAGGACAAACTCAAGACCAAGGTATTTGCCAATCGTAGCAGCCACCACTGGAGCGGCGACAGATCAAGCGTTTCCTTGTACCTACAGTTATCAGTTGTCTTATCACTTATCATCAATACAATTAAAGTACGATTTTCTGCATCGGTACACATTCTACGAAACTCGTGTGGGAGCGTGTCTGTAGGGATAACAGGCACGTAATACATTTAAGAGATGCTTCTAGCAATCAGGTTGTAAAGAACAAATTAAACTATGGTATAGTGTAGTGCGGTTTTGCTCTGGTTTGAGTGACTTTTGGTCCTAAAAAGGTCCTTTTTAGGACCAAAAGTATTTCAAACCAGAGCAAAACCGCACTACACCATCTAACCACGGCTCCGAAACACTTCGCCATTCCAAAATAAATTATGTTATCTAATTGGTAATTGTTAATATTGCCAAACAATTGTTCAGTTAAATTACCGGTAACAAGGATATAATATAAGATTGCTTGGTAAATGACACAGATAGTTGCCATATTCCCGCAGTAATATACCCGATTGACACCTGTGCGGGTACCCAAACTGCATAGTAAGCCGACACGGCACCACCAGCCAGCATGAAAGAGCGACCATTAAGCATGCCAGAGCAGTGATCCGAGCAAGTTTCGTGCACCCCACGTTGCCGCGATTTCTAACACCAGTTTGCGTTTGCAGCACCACTACGGCCAGACGATACGGCAGGCGGCGCTGGAGGCGGGCGCGGGCGGCGCAGTCGACGGCTCCAAGTCGCTCACCGTCAAGGTGCAGGCTTCGTCGCGCGAGGCTCGGAGCAATCAGCGTCGACTCCTCACCGCGTTCAGCGCCGTCACCGACAGCGACCTGCTCAAGTTCAATCAGCTCAAGGTAAAGTGCGAGGCTTCGTTCGTTAAGCTGGGTTCACAGCTAGCAATGTTGGTGACACAAAGTCGTCGACATAGTCTCTGCGCCAATCAGAGACTCGGGATGTGTATGACGTCATGTTCGCGACTCTGCCACGGAGTCGCTGATTGGGCCAGAGCCAATGTTTATGACATCATGTCACTGACATTGCTGGCTGTGAACCCAGCTTTAGTGTTCGATACATCTCGGCTTCTGCTGCCAGTACCTTGGGGCATCTTTGGACATGGTAGGACACCAGTTTGCTGTGGACAAAATGGTACTTTCTCAAAGGTCTGCTATCAGCACAAATAATTTAAAATTTTTTACCAAGCTTTTATAGCCTCCTAAATGTTTCGTACCGATGCTAGATGCAACGCAGGGGTCGGTTTTGCAGAACAGGGGACAACATCGATGAATAATTTGTCATATTCCAAAGGTCCGCCATCACCAAGATGCTAAAATAGTTTCGCCACCTTTAGGGGTATTACATCATCTGTAACCAACCTAACTGTCACCTCATGTGGAACATTGGGTCCCTTGATTATAATTTATAATTGACCTTGTGCCATGGCCTGGTAGATGAAGCCGGGTCATTGTTTAAACAGGTCGCCCGCGGGCAAAGTCACCGACATCAACTTTTTGGCCGTGACCATAGCTAGGTACGGTCGAATATCTAGTCAAGCCTTTTATCTAGGTGCTAACTCCGCATTCCGTTGTTCCAGTTCCGCAAGAAGCAGCTCAAGTTCGCCAAGTCGGCGATCCACGACTGGGGCCTGTTTGCGATGGAGCCGATCGCCGCGGACGAGATGGTCATCGAGTACGTCGGCCAGATGGTGCGGCCGGTGCTGGCGGACGCCCGCGAACGCGCCTACGAGGCGACCGGCATCGGCAGCTCGTACCTCTTCCGGATCGACGTAGACACCATCATCGACGCCACCAAGTGCGGGAATCTGGCGCGATTCATCAACCACAGCTGCAACGTGAGTCGCGCCGTTTGTTCACTGGATTATTGGCTTTGTTGCTGTGTGATTTTAATTTTCAAATCCCTTTTTAATCCACCCCAACTTGCTGACAGATTAGAAAAGCAACATTATGTGTGTAGATGCGAGAAGTCTTGCAAAACACAAGAGGAGGTTTGTTTCTACTCACAGTTGTAGTTAGATAGTACCTTGCTCTTTTTGTATAATATTGGTAGCACCTACTACCTAGTACATACCAGATGAAAAAATGTATAGTAATGTAATATAAAATTAACCTCTCTATATAGTTAGCTACATTCTTTTTCCTTACAGTGGAATTGTTTGTTGATGTCATCTACAACTACAACTGAACTTTTTGGGTCCTGCCTCATTTTCCTTTCATTTCATGTCTTTTGCACCATCCTTGCTAAAAAGTGCTGGAGTTGTTTCAAGGCTCCTACTTGCTTTGTAATCAAGGTTGAAAAGAAGAAGTTGCTTGTCATTCCATTTCTTTTCACTGTAGGTATGAGTATATTTTAGATAGTGCTTCATGTATCCGCCGTTAACGAATCTTCGTTTGTTTACAGCCGAATTGCTACGCCAAGATCATCACGATCGAAAGTCAAAAGAAAATAGTCATTTACTCGAAACAACAGATCAACGTAGACGAAGAGATCACGTACGACTACAAGTTCCCCTTGGAAGACGAGAAGATAGCATGTTTGTGCGGCAACGCCCAGTGCCGAGGCTTCCTCAACTAGTTGGCCGAATCTTTGGCCGCGCTGGGCGGTCACCATGCCGTCGACATGTCCCCAGCTCGAGGGGGGTTATGTTTAACGGGAAGGGGAACTATTCAGCTGGGAAGCCGTTCTACAGATACAAGTGCTGGGATTCTGTTGGGTTTTTCTCAGTTTCTTCGTTTGTGTATTTATTAGTTTGCATTTTTGATGCGCAATTTTTTACTTTAGTTATATATACCTACTAACCGGGGCGAAGCTCTTCGCCATTCGGTTGTTTTGTCATTATTAACGGGCTGCAGATTTTAGATTGTTCGGATGTGAAATGCCAACCTAAATATTCGGAAGATAATCGATAAATTATTTGATTGATCTGAAAATACATTTGTATGAAATCTACACAATGAGTACCTTCGGATCTAATCCGGGGTTTCCGACTTCAAAAGTGAACCGTTGTTTATGAGATTTAGACCAATGTAAAGAAAAAGTGATCACTGTACATACGAATTATTTAAAACAATTATTGTATATAATATAAAGTATTACCTTTACACAGAAAGAAACTGTGTCACACGTGTAATAGAATTTCACAATGATCGTCAGCACCCTGCTACGAAAGTTGCATGGAAATCTTTTTCTCACCAAATCCCCCCTCTTATTGCCCTGACAAATTTTCAATCTTGTCGTATTATCTAATTGTTCAGATGTTGTGTGTTGAATCATATTTGTACCGATTGACGTGATAACTACAATAATTTATGTGGTGGCCGAGAACGATCTGAAATGGCAGACAATTAATATTGATAGATGTGAGCTTAGTTGCAGCGGAATAGGGTGAAAAATGAAATGACCCGTCAAAACTATTCATATATTGACGAAGAGTTTTGTCTGTTTATATGGCTTATATAGAGACTGTTCAAATTGAAGTTTTAATATAAGTGGTTTTATTGTTATAATGAGAGCAAGTGCAGTGGATTAAGTCCAAGTTCAGAAAATAAATTCAAATGAAGCAAACTTGGATGTTTTAATTACAAATTGGTATCGACGTGCTCATGTTGTCATAAGAACCTTATGTAGTTAAGTCATGTGATAATACTGCATGCTCATCATAGGCGTACACAGGATAAATAGTTTGGTATAGCATATAGCTACGAATGAAATAGTGAACGGAGAGGCAAAATGGTTGTCATTAAACTTGCACCATTTCTCTGCCCGTGACTGCGATAGCAGGAATTATGACAAGGCATGGCAGCCATGGACAGCACACATTGAATTTATATCCGAGCACGCAACCATTGCCTTCTGGATGGAATTGTTTCCCATTGCTCTGATGGCTCGAATGCTGCTAGGAGGCTGTGGGAAATGGCAGAGTCAAAGAATATGAATCTTTTATTAGGTCATGAGCCGCCTTGATACATTATTGTCTTACGAGCATCTCAAAACATCCATTCAGAGGGCGCTGGCAAGGTGCCTTCTTGTCGTTACAAGCCCCTAGCCTGGTAATAGCTAATAGATTATAGCTTGTGTTCTGGATAAGTATCTGCTAATTTCCATTTTCTTTCCATTTCAATAAAATATCGGAATAACAAAATTAAATAAAATCTATGTAGTTAGATGCTATAGGAAATATGAAAACTACTGCTTGTCAAAATCGAAGATGCTGATTGTGGTGTGCCGGCAGTACCGCTGCATGTGCCTTTGCTACTAGTAATAGTATTACCTTGCTCTGGAAATTGGAAGACAGTCATTGAATGCTTGGATGGGTTTGAATTCAACCAATGATGGGCACAGTAATGGGCACCTACACCTTAATATCTTAGAAAACCAATTCATAGTCTGTTAGTCACAACAAGCTTTGATCACTGCTACGGTATGCTACTATATCTAAGTAATAGGTACTAACATTGCTATCAAAGCTACTGGTGTACTATCACTGCTACTGGTACCACTTTTAGGTACTAATGCTTGGACTTTTAAGATCTAATGCTACACAGTTAGCAACTAGTATGCTGAAGCCATCTCTGATAATCACTGCATTTGACAGGCAAGTGTTAACTTATAATAATATTCAATTGACTTGTTTAGAAGCTACTAATTGGGACATATTTAACTCCATTTTCGCCATCAGGAGCAATGCAAACATTAGAGTCTTTTCACAGAGTTTGTTTGCAAGCATGATGCAAGGTGGCAAGGGTCGGCATTGGCTTCACATTTGGTTTGTGCCATTTGAACGTTGAAAGGCCGGCATTTTTTTCCTTGCATTCACATGCGATAGTTGCTTTTCCCTGCTAGCCAATTTATGAAAGGTACAAGGATGCAAACTCCTTATGAAATCAAATTATTTGTAAAGTGATTGTAACTATTTTTTAAATCCACTACTATACTTTTATTGAATTAGTGGATTACTATAGCATTATAGTATTTTAATACAAGTATAGTTTCATCAATAGAAGAGCTTAACCTTTGCCTACCGATGGCTGTCTTTCATTCATTTTGAAGACAGAGTATTTGACAGTGTACCCATTTGAAAAAGATACAAACACAGGATGTGGAGTAGACAGTTCAGATCCAAAGATTATTACAATCAAAAACATATTCAACCTTCCTTAATTATTGATGAGCGTAGCGAGCGAAGCGAGCAAAGCGAAATCATCAATTTCACTACTGCTAAAAAAACACTTGGTGTGTGAATGTTTGTTTGTTTTTTTGTATGTGTGTTTGCGCGCGCTCTACAGGCCAAACGCCTGCCTCGATTGGGATGAAATTTTCAGGATGTCTACTTTTGTTCTCAACTTAGACCCCCTGCGTTTTTCAAGTAAATCCTCCATACCCTTCACTTTCAAAGCAGAAAAAAGAGAAAAATTCGATAATTGGGCAAGTTTGGAAAAGTACGGAAATTTTTTTTAAAGTGCGTATTTTTTTCAAATGTTCCCAATTTCGATTTGCCTTTAGAAACCATCGAAACCAAATCGAAACATCACACCAGATTTTTCCCAATAAAAACCAACCCAATAAAAACCCTTGGGCATGAGTTACATCTTTGTATTAACATGCACAATGCTCAATGATCTCAAAAAGAGCATATTTCCGCTACCCGACAGCTCGGACAGAAACAAAGAAAGGTCAGAATCGTTTACATTTTCAAGTGATCAGAATTTTTGAGAAAGCAATGGTCCGGCTAGTTGCTCCATGATTTGCATATGCTTTTGCCTCATTCTTTTAATGCGCAAAATACAAACCGCTACGCTCATTTTCAACGCAACACAAATTGCGTTCGCCCTAGTATTAGTAATAATATTTGGCTAAGATCTATCAATACATACTGCACATCACTGCAGATGTAGGTTTTCAGATCTGGCTACATAAGCTAACAATCTAGCAGAACCTACTCAGAAAAAAGTGTTGCATTTTATTTTATATAATCTCTGATAAATGGTAGATTAATTCAATTTCAAAGTTTCAGCTGCTCTTGGATTTAGGTACTACCAAGAGTAAGATTATTGGTTCCATGCTAAGGAGACATGTCATACTTTTTTTTTTTCTATTTTATACTGTGATACAACCATTAACTGATTCACTAATACTTTGGGCAATTGGAAAATAGCAGGGAACATGATGAAAGAAGTATAATATTGGTAAGTAGTACACGCAAATGTTTTTCTGTGTTTTAATAGGGAATTTTTTGCAAATCAATTCATGTTAGATTGCATTTAAATTTTTGGACGTAACTTAACAGCATTTAATCATAGTGTGGTCAAAAATGTGCCATTTACAAATTACAGATTTGGGTTTTCAGCAGTTGATGGTTTAGTTACTACAGTAGTGTCTGTTTGTAAGTGCTGCATGTCAAGCTGACTTTGTGCAATATCAGCCAAAGCTGCTTGAATCTGCTCGAGTAACGTTTCACCACGCTGAACCACTTCCTCTAATCTCTCGCTTGCTTTCTTGTTGTCTTGTTCTAGTTGTCGCAAGCTTGCTACTTGTAGTTCGGTGGAAGAGTCATCATTCGGGAGAGACTCTATAAGAACGTCAATGTCTTTTGCACATCGTGCAATCAAAGTAGCAAAAAGATGAGCATAATCTTCAGGCTGGTTTTGTTGCGAAGGCGTTTGAGACCCGCTGCGATCGCTGAATTTGCTTGGAGTAGAATATTGCTGGAGGATTCCGATGCTATTGCAAAAGTGGTCAGCTTGCTGAAAACAATATTTTTGGTTAATTATAATATTGGCAATAGGTTACGTACTTTTGACAACCACCAGTTGAACAACTCACCTGGTTTATCATGTCTTGCAGCTGCGTTAATCTATCTGCCATATCTGAATAGTTTAAATCTGTTTGGAACGAACAAAGAATATTCGCAAGATGTTTGAACTTTGACAGGAAGCGACTGGAAGTTGACACTTGACAGGTTCAGTGGCAATCAGAAGAAACGCCTCCTTTTTTGCGTCTAGTTGTGAAACCCCGGCGATGCCATTTTAGCTCATGACGACACAGAATATCCGGTTCCGTTAACAACGAAGTACCTGGTTTGTGTGCATCACGTTTCGTGTCTCCGAGACTTAAAGTAATTAATTTGTAATTTAACTTTATTTATAATATAAATGCGTTCGAATTGGATGTGCCTAGCACTTACCTGTTGCGCCATTCAAATATCTTATAAGATTTCATGAATATCCATGTAATAATTGCGAGATATTCAGACTTGCTTCGCCGCCTTTCGCTGCACCATGTGGCATGGGTTATGATAGCAAACTTTATTTTACTGACGTTGTTACCAATAATGATGATATCACTGTCCATACTTGAAGGAAGCCTATATTAAAACTTCCGTACAATTTATTAATCTGTAAGACAAAACACTCTCTGACTTGGTACAACTTCTGCAACTGGTTGGCAATTTTCCACCATGGAAGGTGCAGTTTCTAATGGCTCTGATGGTTATTTTACAGAATGCGTTACGTAGCCGCTTACCTGCTCGCTGCCCTGAGTGGTGGTGCAGCCCCCACCGCCGCCGACATCGAGAAGATCTTGAGCTCCGTCGGAATCGAATCCGATTCCGAGAAGCTGAAGCTGGTAATCTCTCAGCTCAGCGGCAAGAACATTGAAGAGCTTGTTGCCGCAGGTAATTGGGGAGCTGTTTATCTCTTCTTCTTCCCCTTTTCATGATGATCTAAAGAACACCATCTTTCGACTGAGATGAAATGATTATAAACTCTTTTAACTGACGAGCAAGTATTTTCTATATGTAGGTGATGGTTTCTGGGGCAAGTGGCTTATCAAGTTGTATTTGTTCCAGGGTCAAAGAAGCTGGCGACGATGCCGTCGGGAGGTGGTGGCGGTGCCGCCCCTGCTGCCGCTGCAGGAGGCGCTGCTCCGGCCGCTAAGGGTGTGTTTTATTTTCGTGACGTGAACTTGCCGATCACACTTCTCTTTACGTGTATTTTCAAATGATGTTACTAATTTAACCATCTTTCGACTGACATGAAATGATGTGAACTCTTAATCTGACAATATTTAACTGCGAAGGTGCGTACTATAATTATTTTTCCATTGTAGTTGCTTTACTAATGGATATTTTGTGCCAATTTGTGTTACAGAAGAGAAGAAAGTGGAGAAGAAGGTTGAAAGTGAGGAAGAGGAAGATGATGACATGGGATTCGGACTCTTCGACTAAACATTCTCAGTATGCATTTTTTTATTACGGGATTTCTATGAAATTTCGAGATGTTTTGTATGTTGAAAAAGTTTCGGTTGTCCTGCTAATAAAAATGTAAACATTAAACGTGATGCTTATTCGATTTACTCATTGTAGCACCCAATTTCAACTGTGCTGTGACAGTAATTTTATCTTTTAATCCTGGATAGTTGACCTACCTTTTCCCGGAAAATTTGATGGCAACTGAGCGCCATGTGGCTAGGCAACCAGAACGTCAATACAGTTGGGAGTTTTGAGTGCGCTAGTGCTCATGTGGCACCCACAAAGTAGTTCGAAGTTTAAGATTTTAGATGGTCAACTAAATGTATGTCTTGTTTCAAAAATTCTACCATGGAGTGTTGAATTTAAAATTCTCTTGAAAAAGTGTGATTTCATAACGAGGAAAAGACTAGATGAGCAATAATATATAACCTGTCAAAAATCTTCCGTGTGAAAATTGCAGCCAACATTCAAACGTAAAATTTTAAATCTAGTTATGATTTGTGGCCTAGTTTCTCTGAGAAAGAGTGCACATTAAAAGTAAACCAATACTCGAGTGCATTCCAGATCCCCTGTCATTTTTTTCTCATCTCCCATTCGATTTCAGAAATTGGATTTAAAATGATGTCGAACAAACATGAACGAATGACCCGCTGGATCGCGCATTGATATCTGGTGACGAGTCATACGTACTACTTTTCATTGGAGTTCGGTCCGGTGTGTGTGCCTGTGCAGTGAAGCCATGTTGGGTTGCAGTGAGTGGTAGTCAGTTTCATTCATTTGTAAATGACTGTTCTTTAGATTGGTTAATTTGATAAAATTCAAGAATATCAGTTTCAACTAAGACTCGAGGCTGGAATCAGCAACCCAACTGTCCAACATGACGACGCCGTTGCTACCGATTCGCTTCCAGGAGCATCTCCAGGTAAATTTCGTTTCAGTTCAAGACGCCCCCTCCCCACATCTGTAGGCTAACTGAAACATCAAAATTCACGTATTTTGTACCCTATTGGTGTTAAAAACATAGGAAATTAACTATTCTATCGCACCTTTACGGTATCAAACTCTCTTTACAATTTTAGCCGATCGTTTTTCAAATTTACGGCAATATTTTGGGGACAAACGCTGCCAGTGACATTTCATCGGTCACTGACAAATTCCATAGTAGAGTAGGCTTCAAGGAAGCACACCCTATGATTCATAATCTACCTACCGATTTGCATAATCACGATTTAAATCATACAATGGGGAATAGTTTTCGCTGACGTTTTAAATGTCAAAAATGACAATTTCATTCATGAACTCGTTTTGCGCGGTCTACAGCGTTTAGAATTCGACTGTACAGCGCACAGGACATAGAGAATATTTTGGGAGATAAAGGAAAATTGTTTCTCGCTTCGGCTGATGAGCGCTCGAATGAATCGTTGCGTAGCATTACAAACTTTATCGTACCGGCTTTCTTTCTGCTTGTAGGTATATGAAATTACAGTACTACAATATTTTAAATGACATTAAACGACATTAGGAAATCAGTTTCGCATTGAAGGGAAATCTTTCTGCAATACGTCACTCGCTGAAACATTTGCTCCTCACATCTCGTTCAAGATAACATACAATTTCCCAAGTTCAAGGCCCCCTGAGAATTCCTCAGTCATGTACCTAGTAGGCACAGCTTGACATATGTCGTAAATCCATACGACTCTCTGCACATGGCCAAGCAGAACAAATCAGTAAAGTATTGATCCTCAAATGGATGTACTCTAAATGCATTACACGGTCTGTCAGATGTTATCGCCATTATCGATACACACTGGGTGGGCGTCTTTCGACGGCCGATAACGAATAGACCGGCTCAACAGCTCTATCGCACACTTGATAAATCCCCATCCCAGCGGACCATTTACCCGAGAAATCCCCACGTCAACCCCTCGCTAAAGCCGCCAGCACGGCGGGCGGCCACCCCATCCGCCCACCACACATCTTCGATCCCATTATTTGGGTCAGATTTCTCCCCACCCCGCCCATCGCGCGTTTGTAGGCTAGCTGCTGTCTCCATTCAACTCGTTTTTTTTTTTTTACGTGCACGGACGTGGCAAACCAGTAGTCGCGCATATTGCAATAATTATTGTAGTACGTCGAGCCTTGCCCTTGTCAGGATCATAGGCGACGATTTGTTCATCGTCGTTGTCCCGCTCGCGTCGAACCCTCGCGTCCGTGCGCTTTTATCTCGATGTCGCCGACTTTCGAAGCGAATTCGTTATCACGGCACGTTTATAAACGCCTGTCGCAAGGTGGCCCGCTATCAAAGAACCTGCCTTTTTGTCATGTTCGCGTTAGCTTCATTCTTCGCTTCCTAAAACAACCTTCCGGTTCATTTAACAATAATTTTAATATTCCTTCCTCGAAAGTCGAAACCCCAACCGTACGACAGCTGGTGGCCAGGATGCCGTGCAGCAGGTAGAGATCGTGTTTTTTCCATTGTTCATCTCGGCAACAAAAGGACAGACACATTTTTCTGCATCGGCACCTTGCATTCGAATGTCGGCACAGCGGTCCGCAATCGATTCCCGCCGCAGCCCCCCAACCCAATCTCAATGTCCGACGCGTTTTCTCTCTAAATAGTAAAGGTAGACACTAAAAAGCGACGGCAATAAAAATGGCAAGCAAGGCAAACGAAAACGCCGGCCCGTTATGACGCCGACGGCGGCCTGTAATTGCTAATTGGAAGTGCGGCAATGTTGCCAATGTGGCTTCTTTCGCCGATATACCGACGGATGGCACTTCGCCCTTTGGCTGTTTTAACGCCGTTTCCAATCAATATACAGACTATTATGATGTCAGACCAGACGTAGGTACATGTCACATCGCTACACGCCATTTTATACACCTGATGCTTGGCAGGAGGAGCTTGTACGTGTACGTAATTCAGGGAGCCACCTGCTTAGCTGGGAAGTGATTCTGGATCATCTGGCAATTAGACTTCGACATCTTGGAATCGGTTTCTTTCTGTGGTCCAGTCGCTCTCCCGATGTACGAATAAGCCCGGTCGTGGATGGGGAAATTTCGGCACCGTTTTCGGCACCCGTGGACCGTTTTCTGGTCTCTGCTCGCGATCCAAAACCTAGCGTCCACGGATGTTGACTCCGTATAGCCGATTGCGACAAGCAGGACGATGATCTTCTGTCACTGCCTTGATTACACTTGATTGAATCTGTCTGCACAGTGTCACTAACAGGCCTGATATAAGCGATGCCTGAAGATGAGTTTCAATTTCTCAATCGAGTTTAAATGAATCATACACTGATTCAATTCGTTCGCAGGTAAACTGTCAGATACATCTGCCAATAATAATAACGCTATCTTATCAGTTACTGAATTGGCGCGTACGTACACATGATTAGTCTTATAGAAATTCTCATCACGTGCTTTAAATACGTGGGCGTAGTTTTTTTTTGGACTGGTTACGTTTTTTGTGTGCATGCTGCGAACCTAGGTCGGGGTTTTTTGGTCGGCATTGACCATGATAGCGATTCTAGCGCTTGAATGGCACAAGGGCAAACGCGATGACGCAGTCCCGGCGCCCGGAACCCCCCAAAACATCTCGCCAAACTACGCGACGTCCAGGTTTAGTGTGCGTCGTTTCTGAAAATAGTCTGGACGCCGATCAATTCAACAGTTGATCGGCGTTTCCCTGCGCTTTGCAGCTTTCGTCCGTCTGCGACTGTGCACTCTCCTCCCGAGCTTGTTATCGGGTCTATGACCTTTGGTGTCATTCGAATAATGGCATTGCATAGTTGAATGGCTATTTTATGAGCGCTGTATTGCATACTTCGTTAGCGGGATGGTAAACACAATTACTAGAATTATATAAACAATCTGACTGGGTAGTGGTCAGTGGACTAGAGTTAGCATTTTTGCTAAATCTGATAAACAAGGAATTTCTCATTCGTGTGGGCAATGAATATGAAACAATGTGTAGATGCAGCAATTACTCTAGATTTCTAGATACAACTCATCTATTGGTATTTGCCAATTAAATGGTTATGTAGGTAGTAAATAAATAAACAAATAAATGATTAAGATCAGGGGCTAGACAACAAAATTTTGTTATGTACATATATGAGTATTAACTGAGATGGCGAACATTCTTTGTTCTCTACTAAATGTCATCTTATTATGATGCTCAAATAAAGTTTTATGGTAAACCACCGGCATGTGACTAATTTTGGTTTGTGAGTTAGCCGAGTCCAATCCTTTGTCTGCAACTTTCCCTTTCAAACTAAGTTAGTGGAGCTCAGTAGGTATACAATGTTATTATCATTACATTGGTAACTTCTGTAAATAATGTACGATCTATATAATACACCAGAAATAATTTGAGATTGCCGCTTTTTGGGGATCTCATATCATAAAGTAACTATCATACCAAAGAGTCGAATGATTAAGTTTTTATCATAATTTCATAACCATTAATATAGTTTTTATTATTACCATTATTTAGGTACTATTTTACTAATATGATACTTCACTTCGAAGTCCACCAGGCTGTGGTAATGTAAGGCTAACATGGCTGTGCAGCGTTGGTAGGTACTTAGGCTGTCAATATACAGTAGTTGCAACTAGGCAAGCAAAGTTTTAAGTGTTCAATAGTAGAGTCACCCTACCCCAAGTGACCATCCAAATTAGCTAGATGCTAGCTGAGATTGATGGCATTGAAGCTATGGACATATAAAACTTCATATTTTTGCCATAGCAATGCTTTCTTGTACAATGTCTTGACATCGACACGAAATAGTAGATACATTTTTTAGAGATGCCCATCACCCAGCTATGGACGTGGTCTTAAGAGAGAAGTAAACGGTTGTCGTTTTGGTCGATTTTCGCATAAATTTCACATACATAGGGAACGTCTCCTGGCTACAAATTATTTACACTAATTTTGAAAAAAAAATACACGTGTTGTTAAAGAGCTGCTGAATGGCGGATACTATTTTTTTTCGTCGTTTTTTTAAACTTGCAGCTGGGGGAATTTTTTTTAATGTGCCTAAAATGGCATAAAATGGAACTTTTAGAAAATTCCCCCAGCTGCAAGTTAAAAAAAAATACGAAAAAAAAAGTATCCGCCATTCAGCAGCTCTTTAACAACACGTGTATTTTTTTTCAAAATTTCTGTAAATAATTTGTAGCCAGGAGACGTTCCCTATGAATGTGAAATTTATGCGAAAATCGACCAAAACGACAACCGTTTACTTCTCTCTTAACATGGGGCATTTTTAAGTAAAAATGTGTTTCATTGTTTGCCATTCTTTCATCATATTGTTCTAGTACCTAATGCAAGTCATGTGTGTCTAAATTGGTAACACCCAATTTACAAAGGTGAGTATTTTGAATTTTGAACACTATCCTGATCATGGATATATTTCAATCTTTGGAAAAGTGGGTTTAAAATCACAAAGAGCAACAAGCACTTTAAAGTAGAACTTATTTCTGTCTGTGCAGTTGTTTCCCGCACCTAGTGAGGCCCCATAACTTGTTCAAACGTTTTGGATACTCCGTTTTTAGCCTGAAGTGTTCACATTCCCTAGGTACTTACCTACCTCTGTGCAAGTGCACTTTAAAGTTCACGATTTTTCTACGTTTGAAATGCGGCCGAGCGACCTTTGCATGTGACAGAAGCGAGTGTCAAGCCGAAGTCTGGAGTGTGTCATGTAATATTCATGCTGGGATTGCAAACTTTGCTGCATTTCTGAGCACGTCAACATTTTTACTTTGAACCAAGGCTGGGGGTACGATCTTTCATGTGGAATTCAAATCCTGTACCTAGTCTACCTACATTCTACTGCGGCTCAATGCTATGTAGCGACTCAATGATTAATATACGTAGTATACTCCTACCGACAAGCCGTTCAAAATTTTGATATTGAAGGCTCAAGCACCTATGGGTGTAGCATATCAAAATCACATGAAAGTCAATAGGTAATCAGCTTTAGTCAATCTTTTAGAAACTTGTAATGGGTAGAAAATTTGGAAAATTGTTTTTTGATTTGTTTTGTTCGACCGAAATGCATACCATGTTATTAATTTTCTTAGACTCATGTCTACTATATCCTATCTTTAGCACTAGGTAGTTTAAAAAAAACTATTTCAAACTGGGATTTGAATGCTAAATCATACCATGTTCTTTCCTTGTTGCTCTATGATGGTCCCACATAACAAAAACAACTTTGGCTTGGTGTCATGGAGATGGTGGTTAATGCAATCATTTAATTTTCACAACAGTCACATTTGCGATAAGTCACACTTACAATACAATACATTTCACTAGCTCTGCTGGAACCCCACGAGCATGGGGTTTTATTTTATTGTACTATTTGTCCTGTCACACTATTTTAACTAAATTGGGCTACAATGGTCAATGCCCTGTTTGTTCTTCACAGCTGAGGATCTTGTGATTCCAGGCAAATCGTGCAACTTAAACCAAACTTGCCATTAGCCAATCGATCGTCAAAACGCCTTTCCGTTTGTCTCTCTCGCAGCTGACGAGCGTGGGGATCAACCAGGCGAGCGTGAGCTTCAACTCGCTGACGATGGAGTCGGACAAGTTCATCTGCGTGCGCGAGAAGGTGGGCGAAACGTCGCAGGTGGTGATCATCGACCTCGGCGACCCGCAGAACCCGATCCGGCGACCGATCTCCGCTGACTCGGCCATCATGAACCCGGCCAGCAAGGTCATCGCGCTCAAGGGCAAGGCCGGCGTCGAGGGGACCGCCGGTGAGTGCGACGGAGACGCTGTCGATGGCCGTCGGGCCATCGATGGTGGAGGTTAGATTGGTGGAGGTTTCCAGAGCCGTAGGTGGATGGTACAAAGTGCGTCACGGTCACTGTCAAATGAGCCGTGCCTCGTCGAAACTTCGAGTACCAAGGCGACAATCTCATTAAACAGAGCAGTGACCGTGAAGTACTTCGTACCATTGCCCAAAGTGTTCAACGGTCTTCAGTTCCTGAGGCTCTTGATCTTTATCTTATTTAATTTCTTAGGCTTGTCTGCTTGTCCTATCTTTAGGACCAAACTAGGTTTTGAATGCTTAATAAAAGTATCACTGATATGATTTCCCATATTTTGTAACATGTATATGACTAGGTACTTACTACATCAAGGATGATATCTCGTGTTTATTTTATTTTGCTAAGTAATATTATTCGATTAGGTTTAATATTCAATAGTTCATGCATTCAGTAAGCAATGGTTTGGCATTTTCTTAGGCAAAATCTGTATTCAATTACTGTCTTAAAATTGTTGTTTGATAATTCATTAAAGATACAAAAAATGTAAGTGTTTTTACAAAATATCCAGTTTTCTAGCAATTGCACAGACAGGTTGTTGCTTTACTCAAGCTAAAAATGACTGAGAGTGCTTGTAAGGAAGTGGCTGCAACAAAGGCTACGGTATTTAACAAACATGTCGAGGTTTCGTTACTTTTGTGCATCAATAATTTCGCCTTGTCCTTGGAGCAACCGAAACTATCTTCACCTACTGCGAGAGTGCATCGGACGCTTGTTCTGGTTGCAGCTCAAAAGACGCTGCAGATCTTCAACATCGAGATGAAGAGCAAGATGAAGGCTCACACCATGACGGAGGACGTCATATTCTGGAAGTGGATTTCGCTCAACACGCTGGCCCTGGTCACCGAGACTTCCGTCTACCACTGGAGCATGGAAGGTATGTCCGCTAGAAAGACGCACGTGGGAGGCATTGCTGATCACACGAGATAGGATTTTTCTGGGTCACTACATCACTCCCTCCCGTCCGCCCCTCTGACGTCACGGCGCTTCGGTCTGACTTGCTTGACGGGTAGACTGTGGGAAACGAACACGAATAGCACAGGAGTGAGGCGGGTTTTAGCCGAGTTTGGAGGCCGGTCAACAAACTCCTGTTGGTCATATTATGTTGAAATTTGAACTACATAAGAATCACTATTATTTCCATTACATTTAAAAATTTCTTAAAGTTTTGATGGATATCTCCGTTAATGCAAAGGTTTTGAATGAGGGCGATTTCAAGGCAAAGTCCATACGACCTCACAATCTTTCCCACACCCTGCCCAGCGCAAACACACGGCTCTAAGGGCCGCTGCTTCTGCCTGGACTTGTCTATTGGCTATGAATGGTGTAAGTTTTTAGGTTTGGTCAATAATGGAATTGAACAAAAAATCTTTGAATCCAAACCGGAAAATAAACCACAGAGAAAAAGTTCCGTTCACTTTAAGCTAGATGAAATTTTCCATGCCAAGAAGTATTGTTGTGTAGACTCCAGACATAGCGCTGTCAATCATTCAATGCTCAGACCATTCAACCCTTTAGCGGAACAATGGGACGGCCTGCGAATGTTGCCACCTGGGAGCCTTTTTGAGAGTGAAAAACCGCCCTTCGTGAAAATACCACTGCACGGTAGTGTAATACCAGGATGCGATTGAACCATTCACGGTAGTTATATTTCCTAGAATTCTCACGACTATTCCTGCAAAGATGACTCGACCGCCTCGTCAATGTCTAGTCGTTGCGTGACCGTGGGTCTTGCTTCCGCAGGTGATTCCGTGCCCACCAAGATGTTCGACCGACACTCGAGCCTCAACGGCTGCCAGATCATCAACTACCGCACGGACCCCAAGCAAACTTGGTTGCTGCTCATCGGGATCTCGGCACAGGTACAACGGCCTTTCTTTTCACCTGTTCTTCGACATTCCTGTCGCTATTGTCCCTGACTGCGGCAGTTCGCTTGTAGAATTTCTAACACTCGTGTCTACTGTCTTGCCCGTGAGAGAAGATGCCACAGCAGGGACTGCCCCCTCACGAACTACCAACCCGTGAATTTAAATTTTAAAGGCGGGAAAACAAAACACTTATTCGGTTACAAATTAAAAAATCACAACATGAATCTATTTCATAATTATAAAACTAAAAATATCAACGAATAAATAGCCATGAGATAGAACCATCAGCGCTTTGGTAATATTAGAAGGTATAAACCTGACGAAAGGATTTCAGTTTTGTCAAATTGGCGCTTATGTAAGCTACAGTGACTACTAGCGCTCCCAGTGGAATGGTATCTTAAATAAAACGGAGTATCCTTGTCCTATCTATAGAAATTGTTTTAAAAATAACTATTTCAAACTGGGTCTCACTCGGTCTCACTGTTTTCCCGACGTTGTGTGACATGTAAAAGTAACCTCCTAGCTCGAGTGATCTTAACATATTGACGAAATAACTAACTGTCCTGCCATAGTAGGCCTGCTAAGTAATGAAATCGAAAACCCCTAGGCTCCGTTGATTCACACCGTGCCCGTGTTCCGGCAAATGCTTCCTTGTTCGTTCCGTGTTCGTTCCGTGTTTGTTCCGTGTTCATTCCATGTTTGTTCCATGTTTGTTCCATGTTCGTTCACACCGTGTTTGTGTTCCGGCAGCAAAACCGCGTGGTTGGCGCCATGCAGCTGTACTCGGTGGAGCGCAAGTGCTCGCAGCCGATCGAGGGCCACGCCGCCTCGTTCGCGCAGTTCAAGATGGAGGGCAACGCTGAGATGTCAACGCTCTTCTGCTTCGCCGTTCGCACCGTTCAGGGCGGAAAGGTAACCGCCTATCTTGTACTGCATTGTACCTTCGATCACTGCTCCGGTACGGGTTAGGCAACTAGAATGCCGTGCCAGCTCTCACTGCTCCGGTACGGAATAGGCAACTAGAATGCCGTGCCAGCTCTCACTGCTCCGGTACGGGATAGGCAACTAGAATGCCGTGCCAGCTCACACTGCTACGGTACGGGATAGGCAACTAGTATGCCGTGCCAGCTCTCACTGCTCCGGTACGGGATCGGCAACTAGCATGCCGTGCCAGCTCTCACTGCTACGGTACGGGATAGGCAACTAGTATGCCGTGCCAGCTCTCACTGCTCCGGTACGGGATCGGCAACTAGTATGCCGTGCCAGCTCTCACTGCTCCGGTACGGGATAGGCAACTAGAATGCCGTGCCAGCTCTCACTGCTCCGGTACGGGATAGGCAACTAGAATGCCGTGCCAGCTCTCACTGCTCCGGTACGGGTTAGGCAACTAGAATGAAGTGCCAGCTCTCACTGCTACGGTACGGGATAGGCAACTAGTATGCCGTGCCAGCTCTCACTGCTCCGGTACGGGATCGGCAACTAGTATGCCGTGCCAGCTCTCACTGCTCCGGTACGGGTTAGGCAACTAGTATGCCGTGCCAGCTCTCACTGCTCCGGTACGGGATAGGCAACTAGTGTGCCGTGCCAGCTCTCACTGCTCCGGTACGGGATAGGCAACTAGAATGCCGTGCCAGCTCTCACTGCTCCGGTACGGGATAGGCAACTAGTGTGCCGTGCCAGCTCTCACTGCTACGGTACGGGATAGGCAACTAGCATGCCGTGCCAGCTTCCACTGCATTCACGATGTATGTTGCCACTTTTACATTATCTTAGGACTGGATAAGCATTAAAACAAGCACACGGGGGGGATTATTTAGCTACTTCTAAAATTCTATTTACTTATTTAGGCTGAATGGACTAGTAAATATTTAATCTTTTAAATAGTAATACATTTTACGGCATAATCATGGTAATAGAGTTGATCTGATCGAAGATGACAGCTGGCAAGGCCTATACTTTAACGTTGCATGGGATACATACAGTGTTGAGCTAGTTGCATATCCCGGCTAGCGAAGATTGTACGCTCTTTTTAGTTGCTCCTGGGTCACATAGTGTTCGATTTACAGTTGCCAGTGCATATGAGCACGTCATGATTGGTATTTTTCTTTACGTATTGCAGTCTAACATCTAACCTGGCTTAGGGCCAGTTTTACAAGTGCCTCGACCCAGAGTTAAGTAGGAGCCAAGTTATTGGTCATGGCAACCGCCAATAGGAAGCCGTGAAATTCTCAGATTCTGAGGGTTGGACGCTTAGCCCAGAGTTGAAAAATATTGTAAAACTGGCACTTGGGATACTGCAAGCTGTGACTTCTGCACTTTGCAGTTCTGTCTAAATTCTTTCTGCCTATTGATTTTCGATTGCAAGTGCCAGCTGGAATCCTCCGCTGTTTTTTACTTGGCAAAAAGTTAAGTAAAAGTGTAAAATGCCAATATATTACGCAGATTAATCGGATAGCGCTACCTAGTGAGCCTACCTAGGCTACCTAGGCTTAGAGAGTGGCCACCTCTGCATATGGGCGCCATGTTTTTACCAAATTAATTTATTCAACAGCCCTTTCAGCAGTAGTTGACACGTTACGAACTTACCTCACCATGTTCATAATACGTAGATATGCAAAGGAATACGAGAAACTCATAAAGACAACTGCCACGTGCTTCGTGATCAACTTGGTAAAAACATGTCGTCCGTTTAGCATGGGATTCGAACCGCCAATAGAAAAGTGTCATCATGTTGGCCACTCTCTTACTGTATATAGGCTCTCTAGCGCTACCATACCATTTTGACCCTCTGGCTTCGTTCGTTGACCTGCGGCTTGTCGATGCGCCGTGCTGATTGTGGTTCGTTTCGGCAGCTGCACATCATTGAGGTTGGCCAGCCGCCGACCGGCAACCAGCCGTTCACCAAGAAGGCCGTGGACGTGTTCTTCCCGCCCGAAGCGTCCAACGACTTCCCGGTCGCCATGCAGGTCAGTGCCGAGCGGGAATTGGACCGGGTCGGTTCGATCGGTCGCTTGCGAAGGTAATCGCTTCTGTCCGAAGGCCGCCCTTCAATGCATTCTCAATTTGTCATTGCAGTCAAATACAATGGCCATTCCAGATGATACGAAACATTACGGCATTCTCAAATGGCACAATTAACTCACTCAGCCAATGTCCTTATCTGTTTCTGATGGCTATTATTCTTAATTTTGGGTTGCTACTGGCAACGGTTAAGCCAGTTTGGCCCAAAACGGCAAACCCGAGACATATTTCCTATTCTAGAGCTAATGCATGTTCCCAATTAGCACAGAAACCATTATCACGAACGCGCTAACGGGAGATAACTTGCGTTCAACGTTCGGGTAGAACCTAATCGAAAGTTTGACGAATGTGAAGTCATTCCCCATTGGCTTTTTGACGTCCACAGAACGTTCGCCGAACGTTTTTGTGCTGCTTGGGTTTGTTCCCCGCGTCCCCGTAAGCCCGTAACTAACGACGATCGCGCCCGTGCACGCAGGTGAGCTCCAAGTACGACGTGCTGTACCTGATCACGAAGTACGGCTACGTCCATCTGTACGACATCGAGACCGCCACGTGCATCTACATGAACCGCATCTCGGGCGACACCATCTTCGTCACGGCGCCGCACGAGGCTTCCGGCGGCATCATCGGCGTGAACCGCAAGGGGCAGGTGAGCGGGCGGACATCGGGCGGACTTGGCTGGTCGGCGGAAGACCGCGGCCCGTGAAATGCAATGGACACGTTGGGATATGGAATTTAACGTAGCGAAATCGAGGAAATTCATTTTAGGATGTGTTTGGGCAGGGTGGAAAATGACCGGGTTATTGACAACAACAAGGACATGGGACAAGGGGTGCAAACTGGGCAACTGCAGTTTGGGCTGGCTAGATAATACCTAGTTTTGTGAAATGCAATGGGCACGTCGGGATTTGAAATTTGACGTGTCGAAATCGAGGAAATTCATTTTAGGATGTGTTTGGGCAGGGTGGAAAATGACTGGGCTATTGACAACAAGGACATGAGACAAGGGGTGCAAACTGGGCAACTGCAGGTCGGGCTGGCTAGATAATACCTAGGTAGGTTTGTGAAATGCAATGGGCACGTCGGGATTTGAAATTTGACGTGTCGAAATCGAGGAAATTTATTTTAGGATGTGTTTGGGCAGGGTGGAAAATGACTGGGTAATTGACAACAAGGACATGAGACAAGGGATGCAAACTGGGCAACTGCAGTTAGGGCAGACTAAATAATACCTTGGTTCGTGAAATGCAATGGGCAAGTCGGGATTTGAAATTTGACGTGTCGAAATCGAGGAAATTAATTTTAGGTTGTGTTTGGGCAGGGTGCAAAATGACAGGGTAATTGACAACAAGGACATCAGACAAGGGGTGCAAACTGGGCAACTGCCGGTCGGGCTGGCTAGATAATACCTAGGTTTGTGAAATGCTATGGATACATTGAGATGCACAATGAAGCATATCAAAATCAAACAAGTAGAGGTTGTGGAGGGTAGGGTTCAAATGGCTGCGTAAATGACGGAAGTAGGGATGGGTTTCTCACGCCCTGTGCGGCCGAAGCTTTGTTCGCTTTGAAAAGGTTTTGATGATCCAGTATATTTGAAGCTAATGCTGTATGAACAGGAACAGGATCAGGAGGTATGGGCCACTTTCTCGACATGTTTTAAAATCAATAGGTAGTTAGCACTTTTACAAACAATGTGGCACATTGGCATCAATATGATATGAGGCCAAAAGTCCAAACTTAAAGATTAATTTTATAAAGAATGATATTGCAGCAGGATTCTGAAATATTGGTAAATTAAATTAGTAAAAATTGGGCCACACCTTCGAAGTCCACCAGGCTGAGGTAATCTTAGACTAACACGACTGTACATGCCGTTGGCAGCCAAATGTGCAGGCGTCAAGAGTTAGTTCCTTCCTTCCGCCACGAAGATGTGTCGACTATCCCCGTGTTGCCCCGGTCGCAGGTGCTGTCGGTGAGCGTCGAGGAGGAGAACATCATCCCGTACATCAACAGCGTGCTGCAGAACCCGGACCTCGCGCTGCGCATGGCCGTGCGCAACAATCTGGCCGGCGCCGAGGACCTCTTCGTGCGCAAGTTCAACCAGCTCTTCCAGAACGGCCAGTACGCGGAAGCGGCCAAGGTATGGCGCTCGGGAAGCTATCTAGTTTCAATTTTAATACGAAACTTGCCAGAAATCTCATGACAAGTATTCGGATTATACGTTTTGCTCTTCCTTTTTTTATGATTCCACTCCTGAATCACAAGATCCAAAGAAAATTACTTTTCAAGAAGCTGAAAAGTGTTGTAAAAAACTCCAATTAACTCATGTTTTACAAAATTTTACATTGCTATTGAATTTTTCACATTTAGAAAGAGATCTGCATTTAGACTTAGAAGAAGAGCGGTGTTTCACTCTCAAAGAGGCTCCCATGCTCTCACGTTTAGAAGGAGAGCGGTGTTTCACTCTCAAAGAGGCTCCCCTGCTGTCACGTTTAGAAGGAGAGCGGTGTTTCACTCTCAAAGAGGCTCCCCTGCTGTTAGAAAAGCCAAAGGTGTCGACATTTGCCGGCTGTCCCATATTGTTCCGCTAAAGTTTGAATGGTCTGAGCACAGGGTCTGGAGTCTACAGCACAATACTTTCCCTATCAAAGTGAAAAGCGCACTAGATCCCTCTGACCGTCGCGTCCTTTGCGTTCCAGGTGGCGGCCAACGCGCCCAAGGGCATCCTGCGCACGCCGCAGACGATCCAGCGCTTCCAGCAAGTGCCGGCGCCGCAGGGTCAGACCTCGCCGCTGCTCCAGTACTTCGGCATCCTGCTCGACCAGGGCCAGCTCAACAAGTACGAGTCGCTCGAACTGTGTCGGCCCGTCATCCAGCAAGGTACTTTCATGCCGGCTCTAGGTTTAAATATTTGTCGAGTCAAATTAACAGATAATTATTGATGGAAGGGAGGCGAAGCTGGAAAAATGTGCACCCGAACCGGGATACAAACCCGGGACCTCCTGCTTGCCAGGCAGGTGCGCTACCAACTAAGCTATTTGGTCACACATTCTCCCTGCTTCGCCGGGTGGGACAAGGGGGGATCTCCGGGGAGACGAGAGGCCGAGCGACCCGTACATGGGACGGTAAAACGGACTCGGCCCCAGGACGGCGATGGCGCAATCACTAGACCCTTTGTCCCATTCTCAGATGAAGAGACACGAGGTGGATGAGAGGAAATTGTTACTGGTTTATGCAGATACTGGTTTATACAGATGAATGATTGTTTAACGATTTCTAGTAATGTTTCTAGTAATAGTGTCGATTTCTAGTAATGTGAACGGCTAGCTTTAGATACAAATATGCCACAGGGACAGCGCCAACACAGTGTGTCATAGGGACAAGGCTAAGCGGTGGCCGGCCCTTGGTGCTGTTGGACGGTAGCAGGCCTTGGTGCCGGCACCGGGTCCACCCTCGACTCCTTTCCAGGTCAGGCTAGCTTCATCAGCATGTCATTCACCGACAGCCAATAGACCAGTGCCACAGGGACAGCGCCAACACAGTGTGTCGAAAGGGACAAGGCTAAGCGGTGGCCGGCCCTTGGTGCTGGTAGACATTGGGACGCTGGGTGCCGGCACCGGGTCCACTCTCGGCTCCCTTTTTCAGGGCTCTAGTCCTCTCCACAGACAGCCATTGGCATAAAGTCACTAGACGATTTTGATGCTGGAGCACCTTGGCACCACAATCGACATCGTATCACACTGACGTTGTTCTCTCGCCTGGCGTTTGCAGGACGCAAGCAGCTGCTTGAAAAGTGGCTCAAGGAAGACAAGCTGGAATGTTCGGAGGAACTCGGAGATCTGGTGAAGCAGGCGGACCCGACGCTGGCGCTCTCGGTCTACCTTCGAGCCAACGTGCCCAACAAGGTAACCCTTACTTTGCGTATTGCATAGGGATGTCAAACGATTTATTTTTGGAACATCAATTGATCGAAATTTCCAAAAAATGAAAATCGATTTTTAATCGATTTTAATGGATTTCAATTATTCATTGATTTAATCGATTTTTCTCCAAAATTTTGGTGTAAAATGATAGCAAACATTAATGTTTTTGTTGGCAAGGTGCATATATAGCAGTTTCAAAGTTGATAAGTTGTCAATAAACAAGTCTCCAAGATGTCTTGAATGTTATCTCTAATCCTGCCATAAATCACAGATATAGTCTATTATTTGCTGCTTGAAATGTTAATGTTTATGCTGAGAGCTTTGTGAATTATTCTTGGAACCCATCAGAACCATTACTGTTTAGTGTTCAACACACTGCCATTGAGTCTTGTCCTCTGGGTAAACAGAGGACCAAAGTCACAATACATTTTTGGGAAAATTTGGAAAAAATACGCACTTTTAGGTAAATTGTCGTATTTTTCCTAATTTTTGCAATTTGGAACATTACTCTTTTTTCTGATTTGAAGGGGAGGGGTATGGAGGATTTCCTTGAAAAACACAGGGTGTCTTAAGTTGAGAACAAAAGTAGACAGACACCCTGAAAATTTCATTGAAGCAGGCGTTTGATCTGTAGAGCGCGCTCATACACACATACATACATAAAAACAAACACACACAAGTCCTTTTTTTTACCAGTAGTGAAATTGATGATTACGCTTTGCCTGCTGCGCTCAACAATTAATTTATGTAGAAAGGAGCTCCTTGGTTTTCTTCAGAACGTAGTCGACACCCTCCGCTTTGCGAGCGTTGGCGGCTCGGTGACCTGACCTCCCCCGTGTGCCCGTCTGTCCGCAGGTGATCCAGTGCTTCGCCGAGACGGGCCAGTTCCAGAAGATCGTGCTCTACGCGAAGAAGGTGGGCTACACGCCCGACTTTGTGTTCCTGCTGCGCAACGTGATGCGAGTGAATCCCGACCAGGGCGTGTCGTTCGCCCAAATGCTGGTGCAAGACGACGAGCCGTTGGCTGACATCAACCAGGTACGGAGGTCTCGCTCTGTCGGGCGGGCATACTTTAAGTGTGTCACTTTGAGGGGGTGGTTGGGTGACATCAACCAGGTCTCGCTCTGTCGGGCGGGCATACTTTAAGTGTGTCACGTTTGAGGGGGTGGTTGGGTGACATCAACCAGGTCTCGCTCTGTCGGGCGGGCATACTTTAAGTGTGTCACGTTTGAGGGGGTGGTTGGGTGACATCAACCAGGTCTCGCTCTGTCGGGCGGGCATACTTTAAGTGTGTCACGTTTGAGGGGGTGGTTGGGTGACATCAACCAGGTCTCGCGCTGTCGGGCGGGCATACTTTAAGTGTGTCATGTTTGAGGGGGTGGTTGGGTGACATCAACCAGGTCTCGCGCTGTCGGGCGGGCATACTTTAAGTGTGTCACGTTTGAGGGGGTGGTTGGGTGACATCAACCAGGTACCGAGGTATCTCTGTTTCGGGCGGGCATTGGATTCAATAATCCCGTACCTCGGGCTGTAATATGATCTTATCGATTCTTACTCCTGATGGGAGTTTAAAGAAAGCACTAATTGGCAAGCTTTTTTGTTCAAAAACTAATCGTTCTTGTTGCATTGTTGCATTGCAAGTGCACATTTTTTATTTTTCCCCCTAAAACTTGCTTAGTACCAACAAAACATGAGTCAAAAATTTTTGTTTAAGTGGGCTTCAATGAAGTAATTACTACCTAGGTTACCGGTGTGCAACCAAATAATTTAAAACAAAGTCGCTACTTAATTCCTCCTCGCTTGTGGTTTTACCTTGGGGCACAACCATAAGGTAATCCAGACATTCTACCATTCCTAGCGTTGGCAACCTATTTTAACATCATCTACCGGGCCATAGTCATAGTTGGGGAGGGATCTTTTAAAGAGATCGAGATCGTGCAATCGAGATCCTTTTTAGTGATCTTAGAACTGATCGCTATCGTTTTATAATAAATGATCTTTTAATTTGATCGAGATCTTCTTTCCACAATTATTTAAAAAATATCATTTTTAAAGATCAAGATTGTTTCCCAATGCCTAAACCGATGTGTTTCAGAAGCACCATAACCTAACCTAACCTAACCTAACCTAACCTAACCTAACCTAACCAGAGCAGACTCCCAGTCTCCCATCCGTATGCACCACCTCAACCTAACCGACAACGCCTTTGCCCGCAGATCGTGGACATCTTCATGGAGCAGAACATGGTGCAGCAGTGCACGGCGTTCCTCCTCGACGCGCTCAAGAACAACCGGCCGCTGGAAGGCCCGTTGCAGACGCGCCTGCTCGAGATGAACCTGATGTCGGCGCCCCAAGTGGCCGACGCGATCCTCGGCAACCAGATGTTCACGCACTACGATCGTGCGCACGTGGCGCAGCTGTGCGAGAAGGCCGGACTGCTGCAGCGCGCGCTGGAGCACTACACCGATCTGTACGACATCAAGCGCGCCGTAGTGCACACGCATCTGCTCAGTCCCGAGTGGCTCGTCGGATACTTCGGTGAGTAGTCGGACTTTCCAACCAGCCCTGCCGTTGGTTCCAGAGGGGAAACGAGTTTCGATTGTGGTGTTGAATAGTAGTTAAGGTGCTTACAATGAAAAGCCATAGATTAGCCAGGGATGTATGCACCTTGGGCCTTACCTAGAGTGGCTATTTGGAGCGGCTACCATGTGGCTAAACCTTGGTTCAATCATTACCCAGGACTCGGTGTTTAATCTAGGTTAAGGCCATTCATTGATGGTTGTCGAGGTTAATTGAATTCAACTTTTTATGGATTTCCAAGAGATATTTCGAGGTTCTGAAATATTTAATTAGTTGTCCAAAGTGTGAGGATTCCGTAGACATTTGTTACGTTGCGATTGGATAACGGGTGTGGCCTGGAAAATGTAATACGGTAAGAGGTAAATTCTTAGCTGGAATTTACCCTTAAGTACATCTTTCAATGTACCGGCAAAAATTTGTTATTTTAAAACTCTTGTAAGTAATTAACGAGTGAATCTTGCGAAATGAAAATGGTTCAATTGGTTGTCCGAAGTGTGAAGGTTCCGAAAATTTAGGTTTCGTCGCGATCCGACGAAAGGTGTGGCCAGGAAAGTGTATACCTTACGAGGTGAAGGAAAAGGCCCGACTTCGCGACCATAAGGCAGTAACACCAGAAGGCAGAAATCGATCACTAGGCCAGTGCCGCAAGGCAGTCGTTTGAACTCTGGTTTGTTCTGCGTTTGCAGGCACATTGTCGGTGGAGGACAGCCTGGAGTGCATCAAGGCGATGCTGACGGCCAACATCCGACAGAACCTGCAGATCTGCGTGCAGATCGCCACCAAATACCACGAGCAGCTGACCACCAAGTCGCTCATCGACCTCTTCGAGAGCTTCAAGAGCTACGAGGGACTGTTCTACTTCCTCGGCTCCATCGTCAACTTCAGCCAAGACCAGGAAGTGCACTTCAAGTACATCCAGGTACGAGCATCGCCACTGCAACATTGTTAACTTCAGTACCGATTTTGCTGATATTTTATTTTCCCTATCTCTGAGTCAAACGTTTCCAAATTCAAGTAAACTAAATACTAACAAC
The DNA here is from genome assembly GCA_921293005.1 of Nemoura dubitans. Classification (NCBI taxonomy): domain Eukaryota; kingdom Metazoa; phylum Arthropoda; class Insecta; order Plecoptera; family Nemouridae; genus Nemoura; species Nemoura dubitans. The sequence continues at coordinate 44,736,047 of OV121076.1, forward strand.
TAGCAGGTAACAACTGCAAATATAGGACAGACAACTTGGTATTATATTCAATGTAAACAAAGATGTTCTATCGTCCTTATCCTTGAGAGAAACGTTATCCGAATGCCGTGTTTGTTCCGTGCAGGCTGCGTGCAAGACCGGCCAGATCAAAGAGGTTGAACGCATCTGCCGCGAGTCCAACTGCTACAGTCCCGAGCGAGTCAAGAACTTCCTGAAGGAGGCCAAGCTCACCGACCAGCTTCCCCTCATCATCGTGTGCGACCGCTTCGACTTTGTCCACGACCTGGTGCTCTACCTCTACCGCAACAGTCTGCAGAAGTACATCGAGATCTACGTGCAGAAGGTACGTCCGTCGTGAGCTTCGATGTCGCGGTTTGGTGGCAAGGCTTTCGATGGATCGGTAGACTTGTTTCTAACCTTGGTTTATTACTTTTACTGTCCGATTTGGTGCCATTGTAAACGCAAGTCCACATAATCGATGGGAATGAAAAATAATTTTATCTGTCTCACCAGTTCATGTGGGACAGAAAAAGTTAAGAAACATGGGCTGAATCAAGTTTGTAATGGGTTTCCTTTTACTTTTAAGTTTGAAATAGATACCTACAAAAATGATACCAGAGAATTTTGTTCTAGTGATGGTATTGTGAAGTTAAGTTGCCTTTTCTGTTTCAAAGAGTTAAGAAATCTCTTCAAGTGCCAGAATCCTTGAACTTCTTCCATATCAAAAACAAACACTTTTCATATTTTTTCATTTTTTCCATCACAATTTTACTGCGTAAAGCCGAACGTCAGCCGAACTAACCCCGGGCGTCCCCCCCTCAGGTGAACCCCTCGCGCCTGCCCGTGGTGATCGGCGGCCTGCTGGACGTGGACTGCTCCGAGGACATCATCAAGAACCTGATCCTGGTGGTGCGCGGCCAGTTCTCGACCGACGAGCTCGTCGAGGAGGTGGAGAAGCGCAACCGCCTGAAGCTGCTGCTGCCGTGGCTGGAGTCGCGCGTGCACGAGGGCTGCGTGGAGCCCGCCACGCACAACGCGCTCGCCAAGATCTACATCGACTCGAACAACAACCCCGAGCGGTTCCTCAAGGTACGGCCACCGCCGACTGTGCGTTTGTCCTAATTTGTCCCAGGACTCCTAGGTGACCAATTTTATACGATGTAATATCGGAGTTGGTGTAGTAACGTACGGTTTTGCTCTGGTTTGAGTGACTTTTGGTCCTAAAAAGGACTGGTTTTTGGACCAAACGTCAACTCAAACCAGAGCAAAACCGTACTACAAGTCTACACTACACCATCTAACCACAGCACTTAACCGCTTCGCCATTCCAATATCGGCATTGTTTACACAGGTTGGCTGGGGCTCAATTTCACTCTTACCTCGTTGAACCCCGCTGCCCTTAGTTGCTAACTTAGTTGGTAAAGTGTGCAACCGAACCGGGATACAAACCCAGGACCTCTGAATGCTGGCCAGGTGCTTTACCGTCCGAGTTATTCGGGCACACATTCACCTGCTTCGCCGGGTAGGATAAGGAGATCTCGGAGGGCCACCAGTAACAAGCCAGTAACAATGTCCTTCTCAAATAGATACCAATGTCATCGGTGCAATATTGGACTTGTAAATATAGGCTGCGGTAGCTGGTGCAAATTGGTTCCCCAGCTGTGGTCTTTTGGAATCAATTTGAGAATTTGCTCATTGTAAAGCTGACCAATATCACATGCATACCTCCCACGGATGGCTGAAGAATGAAGATTGATTAAAGTACAACCAGTTTTACTGTGCGTTTGTCGTATATTCTTGTATCTTCATTCCTCACCTGTGAATCTCGTCTGTAAATCGTTACCATTAGCTACATTGGTGTACTTCATTCCCAAGTGGTCCCCAATAGTCTTAGCCAATAAATAATTCCAATTTATTTGTTGCTGTTCACCTTTAGCTTGGCATATTAATGTTATAATTTAGATCAATGGATATAGAAATGGAGATTAGATCAATGAATATATTAATGATATAATTTAGATGCTAATATAGGCAAATACTGATTAGGAAGCCTATATACAGTAAGAGAGTGGCCATCTCTGCGTATGACTATAGCCGCCAAATTTTTACCAACTTGAACTATACAACAGCCCTTTCAGCAGTAGTTGGTACGCTACGAACTTACCTCACCATGTACATAATACATAGCTATGCAAAGGAATATGAGAAACTCATATAGACAACTGCCACGTGCTTCGTGATAAACTTGGTAAAAACATGGCGTCCGTTTAGCATGTAATTCGAACAGCCAATAGAAAAGTATTATCATCTAACCGTATATAGGCTCCCTAATACAGATGAGCCCAATCTCCAACTGTAAACACACATCGACGCATACATCCAATCGACAACGTTGACCCGCTCCTAACTCAACCCCCCGTTGTTTACCCGTCCGCGCAGGAGAACGCGTTCTACGACAGCCGCGTGGTGGGCAAGTACTGCGAGAAGCGCGACCCTCACCTGGCGTGCGTGGCCTACGAGCGCGGCGTGTGCGACCGCGAGCTCATCAACGTCTGCAACGAGAACTCGCTGTTCAAGTCGGAGGCGCGGTACCTCGTGCGACGGCGAGACCCCGAGCTGTGGGCCGAGGTGCTCAACGAGTCGAACCCGTACAAGCGGCCGCTCATCGACCAGGTGGGCTGACTACCCTGGCTCTTACTTTGCTATTTACCTGGGTTCTTGCTTTAGCTGGCCAAATGGAACAGGTGGGCTGACGACCATCTTACTCAAGCTCTTACTTACTTTGCTCCTTACATGGGTTCTTACTAGGGATGCCTTCGGGTACCCGGGTCGGTTCCGGGTAATGAGAAACCCGGTTCCAAATTTTATGATCCGGGTTTTCGTGGCAAAAAAAATACTTCCTACGCCTAGCACCACTTCCGCATTGTGAAAAACGAGTGAAAAGTGTTGTGCCAGGAGATAGGAATGCAAGAATAAGGTCCTACATAATGATCAGTGAATTTGAACAACAACTAAAGGAAAACATAATTTTTGCAATGCTGCTTAAAAAATTCAGGAACCGGGTAGGATCTGGGTATTGGATCCGGGTATCGGGTTCCAAAATTCACTACCCGGAGGCATCCCTAGTTCTTACTTTAGCTGGCCAAAACGCTTGACATCAACTTGAGTTAAACTTACTTCTAATGCAGGTGCTGTTCATTAGTTAATTTTTAAGTAATTGGATGTCAAAAACTCGAGCTTACTGAACTTTGAAGCCTCTTGTCTTGGTGGAAAAACTGTACTGAAAAGCCATGCCTGTGTGGTGAAAGTAATATCCGATCATTGCTTCAAAGGGTTCGGCTTCATGAAAATGTGGGAAAGTTACATCTGGATTGCACTTGGGACTGGGCTTATGTTCTCTGGAAGGCCAAGTACCTAAGTGGTTTTTTGGATAGTTTTGAAAGATACTTCCTTTGGTGCTTAGCCAGTTTTGAAAGAAAACTCATTTTGAATGGATTTATTAGATTGGATAATAAAATGGTGAATAGCCACTGCCGCCAATAGCTTTTCCTTGCAACATCGAAACGAGTCCAAAGCGCTTGCGTTTGTGTGGTCGGTTTGGTTGGGCGCTGGGCTAACCGCGCGTGGCGTTTGCAGGTGGTGCAGACTGCACTCTCGGAGACGCAGGACGCCGAGGACATCTCGGTGACGGTGAAGGCGTTCATGACGGCAGATCTGCCCAACGAGCTCATCGAGCTGCTGGAGAAGATCGTGTTGGACAGCTCGGCGTTCAGCGACCACAGGTACGGCTCGGCTTGGCTTTCCGCAAAGAGAGGAGAGGAACCCGGCTCAAATGCTAGGGTCATGGTGTTTGGGACGGTAGTTAGTTCAAAATTTGAAATAAAATTGTGTTTGGCCGTGCAATTATGTTTGACGAACTGTGGAAAATATTAAATTGTCAAACGGATTGTGTTTTTCCGAGCACACACGATGTAGATGACTTCGCATTGATTGCTTTACGAGATTTCGAGGTTTCCTGCCGCAGTTACTTTGTAATGCTGGCATTATGTTGACTATTTTGGCTGTAATTAGTTCTTTTAGTTTTAGTTTTAGCAGTGGGATGATCTTAATGTTATACAGTAGAAGTTATAGCCAGTAGACATGGTCTGGGGGTTGATAATTGATAGTCCATTGCCGACCGGTTATATCAGCATTTCCAGCTCAAGCAACTTTTTAATGTTGTCTTTATGTTGACTATTTTGGCCTTAGTTCCATTTGTTCCTCTCTGTCCGTTTGCTTGTCCGTTGACTGTTAGCTTGTCCATTGACTGTTTGCTTGTCCATTGACCGTTTGCTTGTCCGTTGACCGTTAGCTTGTCCATTGACCGTTTGCTTGTCCGTTGACCGTTAGCTTGTCCATTGACCGTTTGCTTGTCCGTTGACCGTTAGCTTGTCCATTGACCGTTTGCTTGTCCGTTGACCGTTTGCTTGTCCATTGACTGTTTGCTTGTCCGTTGGCAGGAACCTGCAGAACCTGTTGATCCTGACGGCCATCAAGGCCGACCGCACGCGCGTAATGGAGTACATCAACCGACTCGACAACTACGACGCGCCCGACATTGCCAACATCGCGATCAACAACCAGCTGTTCGAGGAGGCGTTTGCGATATTCAAGAAGTTCGACGTCAACACCTCGGCCATTCAGGTGGGTGGCGGGCGGTCGGACAGTTGCTAGCTTTTGCCTGCACTGCCATTTGCCTGCAATTGCGGTTCTCAGTTTCACAGTTAAAAAATTATTAATCAAAATCGACAACAGTAGAGATTTTATCTTTTTATCAAAAAGGTGAAAGTAACATAATTGCTAGGCTGGGATCGGTGCTGGGACGATTCGGTCTCGCCTGCCAGCTGTGCTCTGCATTGAAAAGTCCTGGGAGAGTTTCAATATAGAGATAGATTTCATCAACTGGATGTGTGATATTTTAAGATTGCTATGCGACATTTGTTCAATGTTGCAGGGTTTGAACTAGGTCAAGTAATGATTCCTTTTTGCTCATACTATGCACTCATCATGATCAGTTACTACTTATATAGTTGCAAAAACAATACCAAGGAATGTAATTGGTGTTGCAAGCAAATTTTTGAAGATTCTCACTTGGAAATGTCTTGTTTTCACTGGAATCATCGGAGACTAAAATGAATCGATGAACAATAGCGAGCAGAGACCGAACTGTGACCGCCATGAATGAGGCAAGCCGTGATTGCCGGTGGTCTTACTGGGCGCTGCCTCCCTCAGGTGCTGATCGAGCACATCGCCAACCTGGACCGCGCCTACGAGTTCGCCGAGCGGTGCAACGAGCCGGCCGTGTGGAGTCAGCTGGCCAAGGCGCAGCTGCAGAAGGGACTGGTCAAGGAGGCCATCGACTCGTTCATCAAGGCGGACGACCCCTCGGCCTATATGGACGTCGTGGAGACTGCTCACAAGACAGGTAGGTAGAGACGCTCGGAAATGTTAGGGATCAGCACAAGACAGGTGGGGAGGGATGCTTGGAAATAGTCTGGAGCAAGAAGACAGGTGGGGAGGGATGCTCGGAAATAGTCGGGAGCTAGAAGACAGGTGAGGAGGGATGCTCGGAAATAGTCGGTAAGAAGGCAGGTGGGGAGGGATGCTCGGAAATTAAATTTCGTACTCATGTCTACTATATATCATATCTTTTGCACTAGTTTTGAAAAAAACTATTTCAAACTGAGATTTGAATGCTAAATCAAAAATTTCACTGGTTTCTTGACGTTTCGTAACATATGCTAGTTGTGGGTGTTAGTTTTTCGCAAGGCGCAAAATGTGCCATAACTCGTAAGTAGTTTAAATGTGTTCTAAAGTGAGGGTCGTTTTCGACTTCTACTCTCTCGAAGATATCCGAATGAGTTGCTAATAATCAAAGAGATAACCGAGTTTTGGAAACCAAGTCGATGCTGCGTTTGATTGGGTTGAAAGACAACCGAAATGAAGTCGGTAGTGTGAACGGGTTGTAACCGAGCTGCCACGTGACCACTGCCCCCTGGTGCTTGCAGAGAGCTGGGAGGACCTCGTGCGCTACCTGCAGATGTCTCGCAAGAAGGCGAGGGAGTCGTACATCGAGTCCGAGCTGATCTACGCGTACGCACGGACCAATCGGCTGGCCGACCTCGAAGAGTTCATCTCCAGTCCGAACCACGCTGACATACAGAAGGTAGATGGATAGATTTCTTTTTATTGCGTAGATTACAGAGTAATATTGCAATCGTTCTTAAGTAAAGTAATGCATATCACAGTCTGAGAAAAGTGTCAAACAGGTAAAAGTTAAAAAATGCTGCTACATCACACATTGTCTTAGACCATTGACTAATTACAATATTCTTTAGTTTCATAGAAACATTTATCAATGAAGTATTGCTCGAGGTCCGCTTTAAAAGAGGTACCATCCTTTACTTTAATTTCCATGGGTAGGGCATTGAATAGTTTGACTTAGCCTTCGAAATTTTGATCGGGAGGAGTTGCCTTGTAAAACACACACCCTGAAGGTTTGTGAGAACATACTTTCCTTCGGAGCACCAGCAGTCGATTTTGCATGCCATTTGTCACAGTAACGGCTGCCAGCTCGAAGATGTTTGAAGACTAAAGTGACTGCTGGTACTGCAGTGGAAGTATATTCACTCATGGGAAAGACTGAGTTTACAATCCTTTGTTAGCAGGATAAGGTCTGTTTAGAATATATAAAGTGATCCTTGTCCGTTTAACGACAGAATACGGTTTAGTTCAGAAAGAACCGCTACCAGTTTGTAGTTTTTAGTGAGCCAATCGTGTTAAGAAAGATACGTGTGCTTGCCATATAAATAATTTCTTTTGAAGACACAAAATTTGGTCGCTCTGGCAGCTGTATTGCTTTGTTCAACTCGTGCTTGTTTGCGCTGACGAACGCCTCGTGTTTGCCCGCAGATCGGCGACCGGTGCTTCGACGACCGCATGTTCGAGGCGGCCAAGCTGCTCTACAACAACGTGTCCAACTTTGCGCGGCTCGCCATCACGCTGGTCCATCTCAAGGAGTTCCAGGTGAGTACGACGGGCACTTCGTTGCCGGTCGAGACGGCGCTGCATGCGGGGAATCGTGGGTCGGAAACTGACGGCACCAGGTTCACGGAAGTCCGGCCTTTTCAGAGCCCTAATTCACGGAAACAAGGGATGTGCTGAGCCCTAATTCATGGAAACAAGGGATGTGCAGAGCCCTAATTCACGGAAACAAGGGCCGTTCAGAGCCCTATTTCACGGAAACAAGGGCCGTATAGCACAAGTAGCACAAAAACGTTCAGCGAACGTTATTTCGAACATTCGGTGGACGCCGAAAAGCTAACGGGGGATAACTTGCGTTCACATTCGCCAAAAATTCGACTAGGTTCTACCCGAACGTTGAGCGCAAGTTATCCCCCGTAAGCTTTTCGACGTCCAACGAACGTTCGTGATACTGATGACGGTTTTTGTGCTACTTGGGTAGAGAAATAATGGACGACTTCAGCTCCAGGGTCAATCACTTAAGTGGGCAAATAATTTCTGTAAGAAAATCATTGCAATAGTCGCTCCTTTCACCGATTGTGCCGTTTTTCTCTAAATTACAAACACACAACCTGTGCTGCTTAATGTGTAATTTATTTATTTATTAATAAGTAACACATATGCTCACGTGTTCATTCAACATTGTCAGGCAATATAATATGAACGTGAGAACTGAGCTTTCAATTATAAAACTGATTTCCAGGCAGTTTCAAAATTGCAACTCTGGGATTATTTATTTTGCACAAGGCCTGGGTAGCAACCATGTAACTTTTTTTCATTCGATTTGGTTCGAAATCACTCGATTTCAAATCACTGCCCGTGTTAAACCATAGGCAGAGATATTGAAAAGGAACCGTTTTGAAATCACAAAGTTACATGATAGCCCCCCTGGGCTTGGATTCACGAAGCGGGGTTAAAAGTTTTTGGGGCTAACATCAGGGTTAAATAATTTTCAGCCAATCCGATTCAATGTTTAGTGCATTTAAGTGGTTATCACCGTGGTAATACCAAATTCACCCTTGGGGTAATGATAACCCTGCTTCGTGAATCAAGGCCCTGGTTTTGCCCAGCGAAAGCGAGGTTGTCGCGAGACTGGGTGATTTGTCGACGCTGGACGTTTGCCCGTTTGGCCACCAGGGAGCCGTGGACGGCGCGCGCAAGGCCAACAGCACGCGCACGTGGAAGGAGGTGTGCTTCGCGTGCGTCGACTCCGAGGAGTTCCGACTGGCGCAGATGTGCGGGCTGCACATCGTCGTTCACGCAGACGAGCTCGAGGACCTCATCAACTACTACCAGGTACCGTACTACTACTGGCTACGCGGGGCAACTTTTACATTTTTTTAAATGTATCATTTTTTTAAATCTTTCTTTTAATTTAATTTCATACATGAAAGAGAAAACTGAATAACTAGTTACAGAAATGGAAGCTCACATAGGCAAAATCGCCTGAGTGTGAGCGAAAGTTTATAGCCGATACTACGGTTCCGTGTTATTAACGGATGCAAAACAATGTAGGCACATGGATACCTAAAAGTAGGGTAGTTTTGTATGTTTATGAAAATATATTGTATCTACCTTAAGTTTATTTGTATGTTTGTGCCCAAGATTGTATAATTATTAATTTGATATTGAAACTGGCTTCAGAGCTATAAATAAAGCACTGAAAATGATATAATGGCAAATTTGCGCTACAAAAGCTAAAAGCTGGGTTTACAGCTGGCAATGTTAGTATCATGATGTCATCAACATTGGCTCTGGACCAATCGGAGGCTCCGTGGCATTCGCGAACATGACGTCATGTACATCAGAGTCGCTGATTGGTGGCAGAGCCAATGTTGAAGACATCGTGTCCCCAACATTGCCAGCTGTGAACCCAGATTTAGGACCGAACGATTGCAATCCGGGTGGAACAGTTGAATATGGAAAGAGTTTACATGACAGCATTTGTTTATCCGTAGAAGGCTCTTAGGAAACAAGATTGCTCAGGTGTGATTTTCCTGCGGTTGGTTAGATGATTGTAAAGTCACTGACAAAATCCTTCTAGTAGACCGATTTTATCATATTATTTTATTCAATATTGACTTACCTATTCTATAACAAACAATGTACCTACAACATTGCTACCTGGTTTTGTTCCCTGTATAAAAACACATAATAATAATATTATTATTATTATAAAAGTACCGCAGGGCAGCAAAGACGTGTTTCAAACCAGAATTTAAGACGTAACCTAGTGCAACGTTGAAAACCGAAGTGATGTAACGTCGTGTTATTGCGTGCGCAGGACCGTGGGTTCTTCGAGGAGCTGATCAACCTGCTGGAGGCTGCGCTGGGACTGGAGCGGGCGCACATGGGCATGTTCACTGAGCTGGCCATCCTCTACTCGAAGTACAAGCCGGCCAAGATGCGCGAACATCTCGAGCTCTTCTGGTCCAGGGTCAACATCCCCAAGGTGAGAAGATGGTCGATCGAAATGTCTTATCGTTCGACTCCCGCTTTGACTGGAGTTTAAAAGCAGTGAGACCGGCCCTTGTGGTGCTTTCGGTTCTCTAGATTAGTTGTGCGTTATGCATTCTTGGTCAGTTGCACATTCAGTTAAGTTCTTAACGACGTCTTGGCCTTTTGTTGGGAAAATCGTACAATTGTTCGCTCAATCAAAATGAGACGCACTGCTTTATGTGATGTTCTTCGTTAGTGCGGTTCCATTTTGCGCTAATCTTCTCCGACCTTGCTACAGAGAGACAGTATGTGCCAAGACAATTGAGAGGAGTAAGTAAGCCTGTAGTTTGGACCGACACTAGGGAGAAAAGCCACTGCCACTTCTATCACGTACATTCCGATGATCAATCGAGATTACGTTCCGAATAAATCTCCGACATGCTCAAGTGGAACTAGACAATGTTTTTTTTGGTGTTCCTTGCATGTTAATGATGTTTAGTGGTTCCCGATGTCACCAATCTATTCCAACCTTGCTATAAAGAGACAGAAATATGCCAAGGCAATTCTGTGCGGTCAGTTCTTGGCATAGTATGGGTCAACACAGGCAAACTATGGCACTGCCACTTAAATTGAGTACCTTCACTACAACTAATTTGAGTTAACCATAACAGGGCCTTCCAACTGGAGCTGTTAAACTTTGGCTTTTATGGTCATTACAGTACTGTAGAAGTATGTGGGAATGTTGACCACAAAGTAATTGTACGGAACTGAAAGTTGCGTCCCGAATCGATGCCCAACATTGCCGCCGCTGAACAGGAAACCGAGCTCAATCCCCAACCGTCTGATTTGCAGGTCCTGAGGGCGGCCGAGCAGGCGCACCTCTGGGCGGAGTTGGTGTTCCTCTACGACAAGTACGAGGAGTACGACAACGCGGTGATCGCCATGATGGGTCACCCCAGCGAGGCGTGGCGGGAAGGACACTTCAAGGTGAGCTGTGGACGGGGAAACCTGCCGCAACGGGATGTTTGTTGGGAGGGATGGTCAGTGCACCGAAGCTGTGACCTGGAAATCTCCTTGATTAAGGAGGAAACTCTTCCCTATTGTCACTAACGTACTACCCGGAGACAAATGATTCTGAACAATGTGACGGGGAAGCAATGCTCAGCTGTGGCTTATTGTAACGGAGGGCTTTCATGAACTGCAACCTGAGCAAACTGCTAACAATGCAAAGGCCAAAACTTCAACCACTCAATTATTCTCATGGCCACTCTTCTCCATTTTCTTGCTAGAGTGGGCAGATGGCAGAGAGCTGACAATTGCACCAGTAGTTTGGATCTCAGATTGACACAGCATATTGCCAAATATGTTAGTTTACGTTTTTTCTTACGAGTTCCCTAGGATTTTTAGAGTTAACCATTGCATAGCCTTCTAACTGGAACTGTTATCTATTGGCTCTTATGACCCTTATTTTGCTGAAAGATAGTGGGAAATTTTATTATTATGTACACAAATTAGCCTCCCAAAAATGTCGCCCATTCCGGGATTTGAACCCGGGTCCCCAACTTTCGCGGCTGGTGCTCTACCGCCGCAAAAGTTAGGGACCCGGGTTCAAATCCCGGAATGGGCGACATTTTTGGGAGGCTAATTTGTGTACATAATAATAAAATGAATAGCCAATTACGAGCTTTCGTAATTTAAATAAGATTAAAAGATAGTGGGAAATGTTGACTGTAAAAAATACTACCGTATAAAAGAGCATTAACTTGACTTGTCCCAGCAAAGTAGGTACTAGAGGATCTGAGTAGGATGATTGAATCCTGACCGCATGGTATGGTGTGTTTGCAGGACATCATCACCAAGGTTGCCAACATCGAGCTGTACTACAAGGCGATCCAGTTCTACCTGGACTTCAAGCCGCTGCTGCTGAACGACGTGCTGCTCGTGTTGGCGCCGCGCATGGACCACACCCGCTCCGTCAACTTCTTCACGAAGGTGCGTTCGACGACCGCAAGACAATCCCGCCGGCAGCCTTGCGATTACGTTACTGTTATGTTGTGCCCTTATCGATTCGGATTGATAAAATCTCTATTACTAACATTAATTCTTTAACTTTGAAACCGTTACGGGCATATTCACAGTATGGTAATCACAGTGATTGGCCATGGTTCACGAAAAGGGATCTTTAAATAATAATTATCCTGGGAGAGTAGTATTTGTGTGCAGCCGTTAACAAAATTGCCGTAGTTTTTCGAAAACCGTTTTGTGGACCCAGGCCTCAAAGATGGGACACCTGAAACGTTAAAGGGCTTTTGAGCTAAATGGACTATAGCATGAACACCTCTAATTTTAAACAAAAAATATATCCTATTTCATAATGCCAGTATTCCTGTGAGTATGCATTGCATTGTATTTGTCGGCACAGCCAGACCAAATCTCGGAGAGGATGCGAAACTAGGCGCAAACAATCCTGGCGACTGCCGACCATCCGAGTATGATCCGAGACTCCGAGAGTAACTTAGCGTCAGACGGCCCCTACCCCGCCCTGCCTCGACATCTTCCGCGGTTCTCAAGCCCAGAGTCCCACCATTGCGCTAACCTCGTGTTTTGTTCCGACAGGCGAACCACCTGCAACTGGTGAAGCCGTATCTGCGCTCGGTGCAGTCCCTCAACAACAAGGCCATCAACGAGGCGCTTAACAACCTGCTCATCGAGGAGGAAGACTACCAGGTAAACACTTCGACACTTGCCCTTGAATCGACCCAGCAGTGCTCGCTTTCGTCATCCTTGCCGATGCCATTGAATCATATGATGAGTGGTGAATCGGTTGTCAGGGTGGGGCAAATATTTGAGTTCGGTACAGCAGCTCTATGTGATTGGACAAGAAGAAGTCGGATCAAGAGGATCGGTTTGATCTCTGATGTCATCATCCTTTCGACCGTTGTAAATCAGCTGTGTAATGATTGTTGAAATAGAACCCCTACTATTTTCAAATGTTAATTTTGTAACATTGTAAGTTGTATCCGACGATTATGACAGTACTTCTGAATTGTTGTGTGCTAGTGCATTGCCCGACTATTAAATTTATATATATATCTAAGGGCCGGTTTTACAAGTGCCCCAATCCAGAGTTAAAGTGTGAGTTAAGTTATTTGTCATGGCAACCGCCAATAGGCTGCCACGGGATTAATCTGTTTCTGAGGGTTAGACGCTTAACCCAGAGTTGAAAAATATTGTAAAACTGGCCCTTAGACTTATGTCTACTTTTCCTATGTTATGAAAAAGATTTCAAAAACTGGGTTTTGTCTGCTAAATAAAAGTCTTGCTGGTTTCCCGACGTTTTGTGACACAAACTAGAAACCTCCTCGAGGGTTATCTGCCGATAACGGCTCGAACAAAAGAACCGACAGCTTTTCCGTCGATGCCTGACGTCCTGTCCGTTGCAGGGTCTGCGCATGTCCATCGACGCGTTCGACAACTTCGACAACATCGCGCTGGCGCAGAAGCTGGAGAAGCACGAGCTGATCGAGTTCCGACGGATCGCCGCGTACCTCTACAAGGGCAACAACCGCTGGAAGCAGTCGGTCGAGCTCTGCAAGAAGGACAGACTCTTCAAGGTGAGCCTTCTTCGCGGCCTAACGAACGTTGCAACGTTGACCGGGTGTAGGCATTGGCTCTATCCGCTGCTCTTCTCTTGTTTGTTTTACATGATTTTGGTTGTTCCAAACATTCACTGACAATCGACGAATCGATAAAAATGCGCTGATAATTTGAATTCAGGCATGTTACTCGCTTAAAAACTCGAGAGCCTTCTAAAATTTAGAATTTCTGCAAGTTCACTGCTTTTGCTGCCTTTTAGAAACATTTCAGCCATGACAAGACCAATGAATGGCAGTTCCTTTAGAAGGCTTGGAACAAAATGTTAATATCCATTTACGGTCTATATCTGGAAAGACAGCGGTTCTTGCTGTTCTTCTATTTTGGCTGCAGCTAGTTCACAAGCAAGTAGTTTCGGAGTCTCTATTTCCGTCTAGTTTGATATCGTGCTCTAATCGCTTGCAATCGTTTCAGGACGCTATGGAATACGCGGCCGAATCGAAAACGGCCGAGGTCGCAGAGGAGCTGCTCGCGTGGTTCCTCGAGAAGGGCAGTCACGACTGCTTTGCTGCTTGTCTCTTCCAATGCTACGACCTTCTGCATCCAGACGTGATCCTCGAGCTGGCATGGCGGCACAACATCATGGACTTCGCAATGCCCTACCTCATTCAGGTGACTGACCGTTCAGACAAACGTACCTTTACGGTACCAGAGTTGAGCAAGATTGCGATGAGCTGGTCATTGGATGGTGAGACTCTTGCTTGAAGTCAGAAGTTTTCATCGCCTCAATTAGGTGACTGATCGTTCAGAGTCATAGAAACGTACCGTTACGGTACCAGAGTTGAGCAACATTGCGATGAGCTGGTCGTTGGATGGTGAGGCTCGTGCTTGTAGTAAGAAGCAGTCTTCACCATCTCATTTAAGTGTAAAACCGCTGGCAAACAGCAAAGAAAGGACATTGCAATGTGACCAGTCGTTGTCAGATCAACCCCATTCCGTTGACCAACGTAAAGCAGCGCAAAAAAAAGCTGGACTATGGGTTGGTGGCAATTGAATACTGCTATTCCGTACTTTGTCCCGCCTCATTCGAGCGTAAAAGACGACGAAGATGACGGCGGAAACATTTGACTTGACGTTTCGTGCGCAGGTGACGCGGGAGTACATCTCGAAGGTGGACAAGCTCGAAGAGAACGAGTCTCAACGACTGGAAGACAACTCGAGTCAAGAGCACAAGTCGATGATTCTACGTGAGTAACCGCCACTCGTTTCACTTGCCTTTTGTTTACGCTCTCAAATGGGTCGAGCCAAACACTAGAATTAATTTGAGTTAGCCACTTTTTGGGGATCTCATATCATACAGTACCATACCATAGAATCAAATTATAAAGTTTTTGTCATTTCCATAATTATTAAATTATTTTTAACCATTTTACTCTTTACAAATCGTAAAAGAGTCGTGATACTTCACTTCAAAGTCCACAAGACTGTGAGTAATCTTAGGCTAACACGACTGTAACCCTTGTGAGCGCAACTAACTAGCGAAGGTTACGAAGCGTTGGGAAAACAGTTTGACCTCGCAGATCATAATTTCGCATAGCCGCTTCCATTTCCGAGTCTTCGTGGTTCACTGACCGCGGTTCTTTCGCCTTTCAGCCGAGCCGCAGCTGATGCTGACTGCCGGACCGGGCATGATCCCGCCCGGCTACACGCCCGGCTACCCCAACGCATACGGCGCGCCCAACATGCCGTACCAGGGCTACGGCATGTAATCGGCCCGCGGACGGCAATCGGCCCGCGAAGAGGGATCGGCCCAGCGTGTCGCCGTGTTTTGCTTTAATAATAACAACAACGTTTTCGTTGCGTTTGGTCACGAACGACTGGTTCCCCGCGTCCCAGCGGGCGGACGCCGTCTTTTTGTTGGTTACGTTTGCTTGGTTCGTGGCGCGGCAGAGTGTGGCGTGTGTGTGTCTCGGGAAGTGCTGTAGATAGAGCGGCAGCGGTGGATCGGTATGCGTCATCGACGGCGATGCTTACGTAGCGACTAGGTCCTGTTATGCTAGCGAGATAATCGGGAGCAAGCGTAGGTGTCTAAAACAAAAGTATAAACTACCGATTGCAAATTATTGAGGATATAAATTATAGTAAATCTTCATAGAAGCTAATGGAAATGCTCTTGTCAGATTACACGGAAACGTTAGACGATCAAGTTGCGTGAGCGGTGTTGTATATTTATGGAACTGCCGACAATACATCGAGAGTTTTGAGCAACCGTTCGATATATATGGTGAACACAGTTTGTATTTCAGTGCACGTATCTTTCGAGAAGTCGTCGTGCATTTTTCCCTTGTGTTTTCTTCTTTGAGATACAGAATGTCTTCATAATTTACGTTGGTAATTTGTAGAATACTTTTAAGATTGTAAAATCCATTCCAGAGCAACCACCGAGGTCACTAATAAAATAAATAGGAAAGGACTCCAATATCGGCGATTTATCTAGATAGCTAATTCTAACCCAGAGTCTCGACTGTCTATTGATTTTTGGCGTGGGTGATTTAATCATAGATTGTTCATAAATAATGCCTACACCTTCTATAATTAAGTAATTTAAAAGAAGAGTATCTGGAAACTTATATTTGTAATTTATTGTTGTTATGCAGTAATTGCAAAATTTTGAGATGCCCCAACACTTTCTGCCTAGTGTTACAATTACTAAATATTTATTTCAACACATGTTTAGTTTATGGTGATGCTATTGCTTTTGTTATGTAATTTTTCATTTATACACATACAATTCAATGTGTATCAAAAGATAGTTTGATTGTAGTCCAGCTAATACTGAAACTGATTTATTAATATTAACAAAAATGTAATAAACACGAGTTTTGAAACCTGATAAAATTGCATAATACAATTTTTGACAGGAGTACATTTTATTATTATTCATTGATAATTTTTTTTGTGATTGTAATTCACTAGTATATAAATTATGATTATGTTATGTTTATGTGGTATGAGAAGGGATGTAATAAAATTAAAGAATATATATATAAATATAATTATAATGATCAAAACAGCTTTATTAGTTTGTCTTTCAAACAGTCTGGGAACGTGGAAAAACGCAGCAAAATATATGTTCTAGGCCTTGAATTGTACTCGTGTTTTATCGTCCATAGGTATGTGCAAAGGTCTTCGAATAGGCGAAGCCAGATTGGGCAACGAAGCTGATTGATGCCCCTAGAAGAAGTTTATGGTTGAGGATGATTAGGCTCAGTGGCCTTTGGCTGCTTACAGGTCGAATTAGTAGTAGTAGATCTTTATTTTTAGCTGTAGAGCTATTTTTAGCATACACATTTACATACATTTACATACATACAATATAATATGAGAAAGGGACTTTAAGGTAAGTACCTACCTAGGTTTGTATCTTTTTGGCCATATTGATTATTATTCCCCCTCACCATCGCAGTAAGCTCGGCCGTGGTCGAGCGCTGACGACAGCAAAATTGTAATTTATAAAGCGAAGAATCTTGATGAGTGTCCGTCGTAGCCAAGGCCTGTAGGCCGCTTCCTCTTTCTTTCGGCATTGTATATAGGAAGAGTTCGAAATTCATCTCCTCCGTGTTAGAAATTTAGAGATAGGTTGAAATGGATCTAGGCTCTAGCTTCTAGCATTGTTCTAGAGGTTCTAGGTCCCAAATACCTAGGGCCGTTCCTATTTTGATGCTCGTATTTTGGCGGGCAGCACTCCATTCAACACTTCGAGCGATTCCGAGCGTGCCGAAGCTTGCCGAACTATAGCAGGCACAACAGAGGATGGCGGTGCACAGCTGAGCAGTGACAGCCGAAAATTCAACAACCATTCAAGAATCAAGATGGCGAACGCTACCGCCGCTATGGATGTTGACGACGAGGAAGTAGAATTGCCCACATCAAGCAGTTCAAACTCGACCCGAGGAGAAAAGAAACGATTCGAAGTAAAGAAGTGGAACGCCGTCGCCTTATGGGCCTGGGACATAGTCGTGGATAACTGTGCGATCTGCCGGAACCACATCATGGACTTGTGCATCGAGTGTCAGGCCAACCAGGCTTCTGCCACTAGTGAAGAATGCACTGTGGCTTGGGGTGTTTGCAATCACGCTTTCCATTTCCACTGCATTTCCCGCTGGCTGAAGACCAGGCAGGTTTGCCCGTTGGACAATCGCGAGTGGGAGTTCCAGAAATACGGCCATTAGGCTTCTGGTGAGAAGAAACATCTGAATGAGTGTTCAGGACCAACACCTTTGTCTGCTGCTGAACAATGATGAATCAACACAATTAGTAAATTTACATCCAATATATGAGTTTTTTTTGTCTAAAGCGAAAACTGTTTCAATAGAAATCTTTGATATTATGATGTGTCTTTGATGTAATGCTATTCAGAATTCTACTTCGCAGGGATCATTACCGCTATTGAATAGAGCAAATAAACTGTACCAGCGGAAAATTATTATTCAACAGGTTTGTTTTCAATAAACTCGTTCGTTTGGATCCATTGCACCACTTGTACCGCCTATTCTGTGATTTCAAATCAACCACCCTACATGTTACTATTGTTTCATTGTCATAATGTGAAGATGTGTTCATCAAATTGTGAAGGTTAGTGGGTGGTGAGTGCCTATCATTAATTTCTTTTAAGTGGCAAAAAGACACGACTGGACAACACAGTTCCTATGCAACCAAGCTGCTCAAGTATACTTTGGCCATTCATACACTATTTGCAAGTTTGGGTTCACAGCTGGCCGTATGTGCGAAACCCATGGGGGCTATCAGAACGGTAGAAAAATCTCAGTCAAGTTGATCGGGAGCTAATTCCGAGGTGTGGAGGTGTTGAAATACCGCTAAGAGGATGACGTCGAAGGCAACAACCTACGGTCGTGTTAGCCTAAGATTACCACAGCCTAGTGGACTTTGAAGTAAAGTATCATTTGACTCTTACGATTTGTAGCGAGTAAAATGGTAAATAATTGTAATGATAAATACCTTTTTTAATGGTAATGACAAAAACTTATCATTTGATTCTATGGTATGGTACTCTATGATAAGAAATCCCCAAAAAGTGGCAAAACTCCAATTAATTCTAGTGTATTTATCTCCAGTAAAATAAAAAGCGGGGTCCTGCACTGCACGAAGGTGATGACTTATAACGATGTCCACATCATCCCTGACTACGTGTGCAAATGCAAATTGCCGACCCTTACGACTACGAGATTTCTTCTCCATAGGAACGCGATAACCTCATTGTCATAGCAACAATTTTAATGTTGGACTTTGGGAAATAGATTTTCTAGCATTGCATTGTCTGGTCCTAATTTCCCGAGAACCAAACAATTTACAAATGGTCACAGGGTGACAAACGACTTTACTTTTAATACTCCTTCACCTTATTATCGTAAACACAATTTTGTAGTGGGATTTCGGGAAATAGATTTTTCGACAATGTACTTTCAAATTATAATTTTCCAAGAGCTAATTAACGTGCAGAAGAGTTTACAGAATTTTTACATTCTCTATTTAGGTACTTCTCTTTTTAAAAATAATAAAAATAAATGCGCGTAATGACCAATTGGTTGAAGCGCAAAACAAAAACGACTACACTGTCAATACACAAGCACCTCATTGCCATAAAAGCAATTTTCTAGTATAGGACTTTGGGAAATAGGTTTTCCGAGAACGCGTTTCTAATTCGTAATTTCCCTGGAACCAACTGACACTGCAGTGCACACACCCCTCAGGGGGCATAATACTACATTCGACTTTTGGTATCTTGTTTGCCTCGAGAGATAATTTTCAGGAACGATAATCCGGGTCATCCTATGCTATGTTGCATCCCCCAATACAGTTCAATTTACAGGAGATTGTTATTTTGAGGTATTATTGCAGAATTTTAAACGCATATAGGGTGGAAAACTACCCATTAGGTTTTAAATATTTGATAAGGGGTTTACACTAAGCATATTGGGATTACAATAATTGATTAATTTTTAGTGTTTAGTCCATTTGCTATTTGGATGTGCAGAAAATTTTCAACCCTTCTTACAATGAGCCATTGTTCCGTCACTTGAAAACCTCAATGTTTACTTCAATTTCACTACCCCCAGAAAAAAGTCACCGTGCATACGTTCTTTTTTTGTGTGTGTGTGTTTGTGCGCGTTCTACAGACCAAACGCCTGAACCGATTTGAATGAAAATTCCAGAGGATCTACCTCTGTTCATTTGTTCTCAACTTAGACCCTCTACGTTTTTGGAAAAGATCGGTTCATAACATTTTAAAGAAATCAATTTATACGAAATTTTTCGATTTTTTTAAAAATTTGAATCTCTGTAAATGTCAAATTTCTTTACATATCTTCACCAAAACTTATAAACATGTCGACCTTATAGATAATAATCATGCCTGAAAATCTGAGGCCGGTAGGACTTTCCGATTGGTGGTTATTCGCAAATATTCCTCCCCGCGTATACCAGCTGTCGTATCTCTGGCTGGGTAGACAACCCAAGCTACATGTTTGCACACATGGTAGTCTAGACGTAAGGCGGACCCAGCACCAGGCAGAATTCGTCGTGAAATCGGCTAAAACTTGCCGTGAAAATCGCTGTTAGTACCAGGCGCCCAGGAGAGCGAATAGTCTCGACCTCGCTTGTCTCGCTTGTCGCTGCGTTCCAAAGCTCACGTCAAAGACACTCCAATTAATAGATTCACTGTCGTCCAAAGCTCTGATCAAAGACTCTCCATTGTATTAGGGAACATCACAACGTAAACAGCGCGGGAACCGACAAGTTCCGGTGCCGTTTTGGAACCGTGAACCGAGTTCTTGATCTTGCCATCACAACTGGACCCTGTTGCTGCATTTCTTTGGTTTCCTGCGTCGTCATGGTCCTATCCGACCAATGAAAGTGGATTTCGTTGAAGCTAAGATAGGATTAGACAAGTGTCTTTGTGTGAGATGTGT
The DNA here is from genome assembly GCA_921293005.1 of Nemoura dubitans. Classification (NCBI taxonomy): domain Eukaryota; kingdom Metazoa; phylum Arthropoda; class Insecta; order Plecoptera; family Nemouridae; genus Nemoura; species Nemoura dubitans. Next base: position 44,756,131 of record OV121076.1, read on the forward strand.
GTTGTTTTTTGTGTTTGGTTATAAGAGGAGGGGAGAGGGTGTATTTGGGCCCAGTGTATACTACAAAATTCAAATATGGCTCTGATAGGGATCACAGACTGTGGATCATGTGACACCAACCACAACAATCAAAATCAACCTCTCAACAAGCTACATCAAAGATCAAACTTTATAAATATGAGTTACTTTAGTTGGGTTTACAGCCAGCAATGTCGGTGACACGGTGTCATGAACATTGGCTCTAGGTGTTGACTTGCTGAAGGCATATGGAAGGAGAGTCCTTCTCAGCCCCGTGCAGTGGCGTAACCACCGTAGGGGCGACCGGGGCGACTGCCCCGGGCCCAGAGGTTAGGGGGCCAGCCGGCCGACGAAATCATGTCTACTCCAGTACTCGACTCACGTCCTAGTTATGTTTTGCGTTACTATTCGAACGGATAAACGACATGGGAATTTCAAAACTATACAGATTTCTGGCAACGCAGCCCCTTTCAACGTAATTTTGAGTTCTACTCCAGGGGTTTCATATAGTGGCAACAGTAATCATGAACACAACTAGGTTCATTCGCAGACGCGGGTTGCTTACATAATGACTTTGCGTTCGGGCTCGGGTGCGGGCTAGTACATATTTTTTTTTAGCATATATTGATTGACACAAACTACAAATTTTTGCCGTGCAACACAATATACAATATAGCTTTTTTCCGGCGCCATCGGACTCAGCCCCGTGCACCTGGTCCAGCAGGTAGGCTTACGTCATAGGTGAAGGTTAACAGTATAGTTCCCCTGGACTTGCGGGGGGCGGGGTCAGACTTGCGTCCTCATGGACCAATGCAAGCGGCGTCAACTTGGAACCTGCAGGGATCTCTTGGTATACACACAGATCTATACCTCGATCTCCACCATCAAGACCTCAAGCTCATGCTCCAAGGCCAACGGTCGTCCCCCGACAGAGTCAGGGACAGGAGCCTCATGTGAATCTGCATGTAAATTTTGTAGGCTTAGAATTAGCCATCTAAGGATGTTATAATATAATTTTTTGAAATATAAATTTTCTTAAAATTCAAGTTTTACATTAGAACAATTTATTCAATTTTAAAATAATTGTGATAATGATAAAAATAGTACAAAAATTGTTTCTATTATTTTTTTGTGTTAGGTTACATCCAGCAACGGCTCTTCGAGCGAGTTTTAAGGATCGCTAGAATCGGCGACGACATGAAGAATTCATTCATGCCGTCGTCGATTCCTTGCCCTTTGAGCTCCTCGTTCGTCAGTCTACCCACGTTTATCTCGACGGCTGGAAATTCGCAAATTGGCAGGGGCGTTACTAATCCTCAGGGAAGGGTTATCACAGTGTGGCACCATCGTGGTAATATAGGTAAAGTTAAAATATCGTTATCCAGTTCATATCTGTGTACTCTCTCTACAAGTACACATCATAAAATGTATTGAATGTAATGCCATTTAGCGGCAATGGCCGACGGCCTTCATGTTATTTATTGCCGGGTGCATTTGAGAATGTCTCCGACAGTGCAGACAAGCGGTCATTAAGTGTTCTCGTTTGTGTTTGGAAGCGCTGCTGGCTGGTTTTATCGCCTCTGTGGATCGTCGAGGGTGGGCGTCGATACACCAAGACGACGTCGCTGCCCTTCTAACCGCGAGACAGTCGCTGAACCAAGGTATTGTTATCTTTTGCCTCATAATTTTGAATTATTAGTTTGTGATAAGGCACCTGGATTTTAAAAGAAAACAATTGAAGGGAGACTCTCAGGCAGATTTGGCAGCAGCGAAAACACCGTTCGTTGTTGAAAAAAACTATATTTCAACTGGGATTTGAATGCTAAATCAAAAGTCTCATTGGTTTCCCGACGTTTCGTAACATAAAATACTAGTTACTTTATCAAAATATTACTTTATTCAAATCCCAGTTTGAAATAGGTTTTTTCAAAACTAGTGCTAAAGATAGAATATAGTAGACATGAGTCTAAGAAAATTAAGTACCGTTCGTTGTTGGCTCGCATCGTTTTACCGTATTACCGTCTATAGTATTGAAAAGTCATAGTATTCGAATTGAAGTATTATCTGGTACCTATACCGTTTATGACCAACCTATCCATTGTGTTTTATGCAAGTGGGATGCGTCGACTTTAACAATATATTGTGTAGGGCGCGGTGTAAACTCTCGCTATACCAATTTCATGGACAATCTGTCGCTTGGTGGAGAAATTATTTCCCACGTCTGAAATATGCTTTGCTGAAGAATGGCCCCAATAATTTTGATCGCACTGTATAAAAGGCATTGAAAGCTGTGTCACCAGTTTCACCGAAATTGAGCTATAAAGCTTCAGACCCAAATCAAGTTTTATTGGATTTTTAAGACTTTTAAACAATTCTAAATATCACTGATTTACAAAACAATAATTACATAAAAATACATACAAAAGACCGAAGTTTAAAAGGCTCTACTGTTGTGACACGTCATCCATATTTTGTTTTGTAGCGTGAAATCAAAAAGTATTACTGATATTTTAATCCTTATAGGTAGCAAAATGTTGGCTCGTTCTATAAAAATGTGGTTTATTGTGAAATGCAAGTTAAAAAACATTTGTAGGTACATAACGATATTATTGATGAGCGGAGCGAAATCTCAATTTCACTACTCCCAAAAAGAGTCACTTGCATGTTTTTTTGTACGTGTGTTTGCGCGCGATCTACAGACCAAACGCCTAAACTGATTTCGATGAAAATTTCAGAAGACCTACCTTTGTTTTAAACTTAGATCCTCCACGTTTTTGGAAAAGATCGGATCCGAAGTTTCTTAATACCTAAATCAAATGTTACGAAAATTTTCAATTTTTTCAAAATGTTTATTCTCTGTAAATCTCAAAGTTCTTTTTATATCTTCACCAAAACTTGTAAACATGTCGCCCTTATACACATTTATTGTGCCTGAAAATCTGAGGCTGGTAGCACTTTCCGATTGGTTTTTATTCGCATTTTTTTGGGTTTTATCGTGATTTCACTCCTGATTCAATAAGAGTCCGGTTTCCTCCGTTTCCTTGGTTACCAGCTTTGTTGAATCCAAGTTTGGCCAAAGAAAAGATTTGACAGTTACCTATCAGAAGTTAGCAATTTAGTTTATGGAAGTAATTGTGAGTAAATCCGTGTCAGAAATATATCTCCAATCTAATAAGAACCCTCGGGCACAAGTTATGTCTTATGTATTTACGTTATCATTACTCAATGAGCTGCATGTTTTCGTTATCTGAAGCTCGAAGAGAAACAAAGGAATATCAAAATCAGTCTTCATTTTCAGGTGATCAGAATTTTCGAGAATGCAATGTCTGGCTTGTTGCTCCATGGTTTTCATAGTGTCTGCCTGCACCTATTAATCCGCTATACACAAACCGCTACGCTCATCTTCAACGCAACACAAATTGCGTTCGCGAAGCACTAGTAGAATTATAAGAAATTTCGGTTAAAACTTATAGGAAAGAAAAATCAATGTACTAGTCAGAAACAATCGCTGCCATTGCCTCCGCCGCCATTGCCTTATCAGTATAATCCACGACTCCACTGCCAAGCAGCCAATGGGAGCCGAGCTTTCGGCGATCGATACTGAAGGAGGCGGATCGATCGAAGCACGTGGCTGGCTCCTTCACAAGCACAGCCGGTCGATGTCTGTACTACTCCCTCTCCTGGACGCCGGATACGAAAAGTGATTTTAACCTCTGCGTTTTAGTGTTTTGAGCTCCCCTTCCGAGGCGTTCGAACGCTGGCTGGTCCGCCTTGTGTGTAGGCTTGGTGGTACGCTCATGTGTACCATTGGTTGCCTACATTCAATTTTCAACGATACGTATTTTCTTACGTTTTATTTTGTTACGCAATAACTGGAGGTAAATTGGCATCAGACGTTCACGATGAACAGATTTGAAGACGTGGAATTTAGTGACCTCTCGTTGTCAAGCGAGTCCAAGTCTTCGAGGTCACGGTTCAGGAAGAGTCTGAGCTGGTGGAGTTGTTCGAGTGCGAGGTTGCGACAGAAATTCTGTCGGAGAGTTGAAAGGCGAGTGAAATAATGAAGATTTCGCTTCGCTCGCTTCAGTCGGTACGCTCATCCATTTTACAATAAAGGGGTGCGGTGGTAGAACATTTTTTCGTTTCATTTGGCTCGAAGTCACTCGATTTCAAATCACTGCCCCCTTGTTAAACCAATAGGCAGTGAAATTGACAACGAATGATTTGGAAATCACAAAGTTACATGATCACACCCCTGATCGCAAAAAGGACCCCCCTGCAGTAGCATTGTTTATCCGGCTTAGAGAACTTCGTCCGCCTTTCTGCCTTCCCTGTTCGTCTGCCCTCAATTGATGCCAACTCGGACAGGAAAATATATGATGTTACCATTTGAAGCCCATTTACAAACTGCCCCAATCGCCGAATGAGATGTGTTCTTTAAACGTGTAGATTTTCACCACGAAGAACCTTGAATTTCAATAAAAACGGTGACTGCGCATTCAAACCTGCTTCCCTGTCCATTATTGCCGTTTCTTACTTTGGGTTTTTCAAAAGCCTTGTAAGTGTGGGGGCCCAAAAGCCAACTGCACGTAGACAGTAGGCCCCTCAGACAGTAAACCTACCTGATCTAACCTATAATCTACAACGTCAATATAATGTACACTTCAATCTATCTGACGTAAATTATATTTATTTCTAAATTAGGTTCCATGTGGGACTAATTAAAGTTTTAAAATACCAGGGCTTATCTTAGGCGACCAATAAATTCAAAACCAAATGGACATTTTGTAGGCTCTTAAATTATTTTCAAGACATAAAATTGCATTCTTATCCAATCCATTATGTTATCTTTGATTTTGTGGCTGACTGCGTTTTTTGGCTTGAGATTTATTCTTAAATTTCCCAACTTGTTTGTTGGCTTCTATTATATTATGATCAAATAAAACTGAAATGGAATTTTGGAAATTTGCAGGATGGCATTAGCTCATCTTTTTATCGCCAAGGTAGTCACTTAACATTCTGCAAACAAATCTGGAGCAATACTGCTCCAGGATTTATAGAGTTCCTGCAATAAATGTTATCTCACTGGTGGACAGCAAACTGGCTTTTGTTTTCAAATGGAAATTAACATTGAAGTTGTCCACCGGTGAGTATAATGAAGGCTGCTGTTGCAGGTGCTCTATACTCCATTTCACGTCAAGAAGGAGAGTAGATTTGCATCTTCCTCGAGGACCCACTGCTGCTAGACACGAGCTAAGAGTTTCAAAACTGCCCATAGAGCCTTTTGTTCGGCTCAAGACATGGCTTGCGAGTTTTAAATCTCTGGCTCGTGTCTAGCAGCAGTGGGTCCTCTTGAAAGATGCAAAACCACACTCCTTCTTATCAAATGGAGTATGGGTAAAGGTTTATATTGTCTCAGACTAAAATTCACGCTTGTCTGATACTTCGTCTTATCATGAAAGTTGTCAGGGGTGCATGCCCATCACGTTGATAGCTTGTTGTTGCAATTGTATTTCCATTTGAACCTAACCTAACATTCTAATCACACTTGCCTTGGTGCTTATCGATATGCTTATCGATCGGTAAGCAAAAAGCAAAGCAAAGCAGAGCGACGGGCATTGAAATTCTAGCGCATAGCACACACATTTGGCGTTATGATTTTATTTCAAAGACAGTTCTTTAGAAAGTTTCGTGTTTGGAATATGCTCGCTAACCATGGAAAACTAACTGCTATCTGTTTCCACATCATCGATAATTTTTTAAAATTCCCAGTCCCCCAAAAAATGGGCTGCGTTCAGGGACACGAGGTGGAGGAGCCGAGTCTGCTCTGCGGGCTGCGTTCAGGGGCACGAGGTGGAGGTGCCGAGTCTGCTCTGCGGGCTGCGTTCAGGGTCGTTACATCCGCAATCATACGTTTCTCAGGTCATTTTTTGAACGACCTGCTTTAGCGGGGCACATGAAACTTAACCGGTCGGTCTAAGTAGTTACGATGTGCAAATGTAGGACGCTCTGCCTCACACAAATAAGGGTTTTAAAGCTGGAATTAGCCCCAACACAGACACATGAACAGAGCATACCAGAACATGACATATGCCTGAACATAGCACACATGAACACAATAGGTCTTGACATTTCACAGAGATTATTAACACGGCACCGCATTAACAGAACAGATTATGACTCAACCATGGCAGTAGGAGCCATCGTTCACCACGGTCCGCGGAGAGTCATAGTAATTGGCAGACTCTGCACCATCCTTGATTCCTTGCCGCCTCATTATAGCTAATACACATCTATACGCGTACGAGCCCTTAGGGCCCGTCGGATTCCAAAGCGCAGTGTGTGTTGAGAATCCGTCTCGTTCCGGCAATCCGGCAACCTCCACGCTCTCTGTCTCCCGTTATGCAACCCTTGCTCTGGTCTCCGTCCCTGGCTTGGCGCAGATCAAGCGAGCCAGCAAGGTGGTCGCCGAATTGGACGCCGCCGACAGCTCCAGCTCGAACTGGATGCGATGCGTCAACTGCGCAGCCTACAAGACGCAGCAAAACATCCAGCCTTTCCAAGTGAGTCGACCTCCGAGCCCGCGGCACCAACATCCCCTATAAGCCCGTTATTCACAACGCCTCCTCTCAGTTCTAGGGCCAGCTGTGTTACCGAATAATGTGCGAGGTGCCGGCAAACACCGAGCTCATGGTGTGTTACGGCGACAACTTACGCGCGTCGGCTGGGTATCGACAATTAAATGGTGTCTTGTTGTGTTGAGGGCGTCGATGTTTATAACCACACTTTCAAACGACACGCGATGCGTAGTACAGTCAACACTGCAGCATCGAGTCGCTGTGATTATTTCGCTTTCTTTACATCAATGACACTCGATATATCCGTGGGCATGAAATTGCACTCTCCACAATTGCACCAATCGCTACTCAATAAAATTGCCCGGTCAGTCAAGTGCAACTCGCGAACTGTGTCGTTTTGCACGCGTTTTGCTGCTAATTCTTCTGAGGAATAATGAGGGCTCAGATTGGTACGGTGTAAGCCCAGCGCCCGCCATAATGCTATTGATGACTTATGAGTGGTTTAGACGAGATGCAAAAAAACGACTTTACATTTCCAAAATATAATTGAATTCGAATAGGTATTTTGTTTGCGTTTTGAGGAATTTTATTATAGCTTCAATCTCTCGAGTCGCTTGATACGAGTGTTTTGTAGCATTTCAAGTGTCGGTCTGGGAACAGTCGCGATGTTCTGTGGAATGGGCGGATGGTCGGCCTCCTGTTTGCGGGACACTTCTGCTTATACAGATAATTGCAAGTATAAGTTAGGACTGGTCAACTTGCACCTTTCTTGCCAGCAAACACCACTTCGTGTTTGCAAGCGCGAGTGTTTGCGAGCAGCGAGCACATTGGACATGAGTTGCGAATAGAGAGCTTGCTGAGCGCAACGAGCGGCAGCGCTCGGCAACTGCCTCGGGGTTGTGACGTATGATTAAACAGCCGCCGCTCAGTCGGATGACTTTTTAGAATTTTCAAATTTTAATCGAGCGGTTTGTGGACATAACTACTAGGTACTCATAAAACTCAAAACAAATCAATATCCGATAATTCTAGCCTCGGTGGTCCTTTAAGTAAACAATAGTTTACTCTGTTACCAACATCACGGGTTTAGAAAAAATCGGTCAATGACCCAGCAGCCCTCAGCCTAAACTCCATTTCACGTTAAGAAGGATAGTGAATTTGCAACTTCCTCGAGGACCCACTGATGCTAGACACGAGCGGAGACTTTCAAAAAAACTCACAAGCCATGTCTTGAGCCGGACAAATGGCTATAAAGGCAGTTTTGAAACTCTTAGCTCGTGTCTAGCAGCAGTGGGTCCTCGAGGAAGATGCACATCCACTCTCCTTCTTAACGTGAAATGAAGTAAAGCACACCGAGTAGCGCAGGCACTAGGAGCAAAACCACACGTGGGGACTATAATTGTCGATCTGTCGAAGGCATTTGATACTATCCAACACAATACTCTTTTACTGAAACTCGATCATTATGGCATCAGAAGGTTAGCTTTGGAATGGATCAAGTCAATCATCTCAAACAGGAAGCAAAGGGTAACAATCAATGATCAGAGTCAGAGTGGGGGACAGTTAAAACCGGATTATCGCAATGGAGCATTACTGGCTCCAATTCTGTTTAGCTTGTATGTAAATGACCTCATAGCGAATTTACCACTAAACATCAGCGAGCCAATTCTATTTGCAGATGACACGAGTGTCGTGGTGAAGGGTACCAACATAAATGAACTCATCACAATTACCGTATCGAAGTTTCAGAATGCATTAACTTAACAACTATTTCTCTGCTAATTAGCTAAAATCAAATAAAGACAAAGCCCAAATAATGACATTACCCAGTACCTACAATAGGGAAACAGCTGGAGTGTCAGGAAATGGAAATAGTAGGGAACATTAAATTTCTGGGATTCACAATAGATTATAAACTGAAGTGGAAACCACAGCTGATAGACTTAGAAAAAAAGCTCAGTTCGGCCTGCATACGCACTCAGAGCAGTATCAAAATTTAATAATGAAACGACGCGCAGAATCGTGTTCTTCGCAAACATCCAATCCCTAATTACCTATGGCATTGTTTTGTGGGGAGGGTCAACATTTGCAGGAAGAATGTTTAGGAAGCAGAAAAGAGCGCTACGCATTATACAGAGAGTGTGAAGAAAGGTGTCATGCACAAAAATTTTCGTGAGGAAACAGATTCTAACGTTACCATGCTTGTACCTCCTAAACATATTGCTCTTTGTAAAGGACAAATCTCAAAAAATAGTATTATCCGTGAGAAGAACACAAGGTCCCGTGACGACATACATCCACCAATGAGCCGCCTCACAGTGACAGCTAGAGATCCCTCTAGAATTGGAGCCCAAATCTACAACGGCCTCCCGAACCATTTAAAAACACTAGATGTAAGCAAGGACTTGTACAAATGAAAAATAAAAGGCTACCTAATGAATCATGTGCTCTAAAGTATTAATGACTATTTGAAGAGAACGAACTGTACGTGTGCTGCGAAGGTCAGAGCTGTATTTTGTGATTTGATTTTATAAACCTGACAATTTCCAAGACTCTGGTTTTATTCTCAAACCAATTATGGAGTCTGCCTACCATGTATTGTGAAATATTATGTACCTGTATAATGTACAATGGAAAAAATTTGTAATAATGATGCCGATGTCGTTGTCCTCAGTGCTTCGAAGTTCTACCGGCTCAGTGGACATGCGCAGACCGACGACAGTTTGCAGCGAGTCTCGTCACGGTGGCCGCGTGTGTCTCCAGAAGGCGTAGTGTCGGCACGAGAAAAGTGCGTGACAATTTACCACCATCGGATTACGCATTCTCTTCTTCGAGCACCGAAGCGGTGAGTCAAAGTTTGGGCGATTTTGCAGGGGAAATGACGTCACTGGGCTGCAACGAGACCACGTGACATAATTTCACACGTTTGGCTTTACAGTCGTGCTATGCCTTACTTTACCACAACCTACAAATGTTCAAGTTCCTACTTGCAGTTACCAGTATTTACTTTAATTTTGATTTAGTCATTAAATAAAATTGTACATTAATATAATAATCTAGCAACCACCGGAGCAATGCTTTTGTACATTCTTAAGTTGTTAATAAATCGGATACATACATACATACATACCTGGTGGACTTCGAAGTAAAGTATCAATTGACTCTTAACCATTTGTAACAAGTAAAATGGTAATTAATGGTAATGATAAAAACTTATTCATTTGGCTCTTTGGTATGGTACTCTATGATATGAGAGCCCCAGAAAGTGGCAAACTCAAATTAATTCTAGTGTATAGTTCTATGTCTGCGAAGCAAGCGACACATTAAGGCTTACAAGTCTTCTGTTCTTCTGTAAGAAGGTTTGACTGAAAAGTACCTATTTGGAAACTATTAAATAAAGTATATAATTAACACATGAAATAACAAACGATAAAAGCAAAGAGGGAGATATTACGTTACACATTTTTCGTTTCGTGTGACATTGTTTTTGAAATTTGTTATCATCTTTTCAATTAAATTGTCGATGTTGTTTAGTGCGACGATTGGAAATGCTCTTCGGGATTGCTGGAATTTCTGGGACGTTTTTCTGGGATATTAGTCAATGAAAATCAACCATGAAAACCGACTATCAATTGATTCATTCACACAATTTATACAATTCTAATTTGATGAAACACACAAGGGATTAGTTCACGTCAGCTAAAACTATAATCGAAACGTCGAAAACAGTTGAAGTGGTTTACTCGGGTCATACCAATCAGTGGAATCATAGTTTCCTTCATATAGAGTGACTCGATAGTGGTCTGCTGGATCGACGTAGTTTAAACATTGTGCTCGCGTCAAAGACTGATATTGTATAGTATGACCACACACTAATTGAAATCAAATACAGTTGATTGCATATATTTAATTACTGATCAATTTGGTATGAATACTTTTACGGAAAGTCACTATATATGCGTATTGTGGGAATTAGAGAGTTACTTTGACATAAACAGTTATTCACAAAATACAATTGGAAAAATTGTTTAAGTACATTCCACTTAATCAGCACCAATTTTGTTTATGTCTCATTCTGACGTCTTTAGGACCAAATGTCTTTTGCGCGAGACAGAAATAACCATACTTGATATAGAATCATTTTTTGGAATTAATTTCCATCTTGTGAAAATTGTTGTGCCGTTTGAAAAAAAACATGCAACCACAATCACAAAATCACAACATCTTTTCTTTCTCTGGAAGTAAAGATGCAGTCTTCACTTTTGTCTGCAAATTCTGACGGTGGATCATTCTGCACAAATGGGCAATTGCCATTTTATCAATTCCGTGTCTCACTTTTTGAAACTAAAACTTCCAATTCGAATCTCTCTGCACACGCTGAAAAAAATGTTCACACGAAGAAAAAAAATAGAGAAAAGGACTACGATCACACCCTATTATCGGATATATAATAATGAATTACCCGTCAACAATAAAGATAGCTAGTTTTCCAGGTAAGTTTGATTCTTGGTACAAAATGATGACGATCATAATTAACTATAATCGTATGATTTTCAATGAATCCAGCACAGAGCCTTGCAATTCCAACACGACAAATTGGTACAATGCACATGAAAGATTCTGATCTGTGATTGGTCGGCCGGAAACTGGCGTGTCTCGAATGACAACCGACCGTTAAGTTCAAGCATCTATGGCTTTACATTTCGGTGTCGTCGGAACGCTACAGGATTCTTCGTGAGCTCTTTGAACTTCCGAGGATTGCCGACATTCTGCAGAACACTTTATAATAAGTTTGATTCCGCGACCAAGTCGATTTACTATCAATGCATTAACGCTGTATCATTGATGTACACTCGATGTACTATCGATTTACTATCGATGTACTCTCTTATACCAAACCCACCGCGCCGACCATTTAGCAATCATTGATAGTCCATGAGTACCTACATTGGTTTACAAAAATGTCTTCTTCGCGAAAAAGCCACCCAAAATGTTTCCCCTTTCATGCACACTTTCCACCACACGCAAAACATCACATAAGTTCCCAAAATCTCAAATTGTAACTTTGTATATTCATCGCTTCTCTTGTCTGCTATACGTGAGTGACACTAGAGCATTAGGGTGCTACCTCAAATATCTCCGAATTCGACTTTGACCGGCGCCCCAATCACACCTCGTCGGCTGATTGCTAGAACGGCGTCGTGCCCTCGCTCGGCAGACATCACATGGCGGCGCCGTCGACGGGCTCGTCCTCCTCGTGCACCGTGTAGACCCCCGGCTTGCCGACGTCGTTGCCGATTGTGACGTCGGGGCCCTGCACCAGGTCGTAGCCGACGCCGCCGCCGCCGCCGCCCAGCACGAGCATCTCGTGCGACCCGGCGCCGACGCCGCCGACGCCGCCGACGCCGCCTACGCCGCCGAGGAAGTCGCGTTTGATGCAGTCGCCGTCCGACGGGAACGTGTTGCTGCTGATGAGCGTCTCTTGCGTGATGTTCAGACTCACGCTGTGGTAGTTCGCCACCTGCAAGTCGAGGGGGGGGGGGGGGCATTAACGACGGGTTGTCAAGTGTCCTGTCATGCAGCCAAGGAAGAAGTATAAACCAAAATGATTAGCAAAGCGCTCCAGAAACATAAGAGGATATTAGTTTTAATGAGGATACTCCAGTAATTAATTCAATCAGTCAATCATTCGATGCTCAGACAATTCAACCCTTAAGCGGAACAATGGGACGGCCTGCGAATGTTGACATCTTTGGCACTTCTAACCGCCGGGGAGCCTCTTTGAGAAGAAAATTTGGCCAAAGTATTTGATATCATTTGTAAAGGCCATTGTAATTGGTTGAAATGTCGAGCTGTGAAATAAGTTATAGGCGGCCATTGGCCAGAAGCAATTATACGACACCCAGCCTGTCCCAATAGAGCCCATGCCACGAGAGATCTAGCCAATAGGGGCCAGTCCCAATAGAAACCATGCAACGAGGGATAGCCAATAGGAGCAAGTCCCAATAGAGCCAATGTCACGAGAGGTCTATCCAATAGCAGCTAGTCCCAATAGAGCCCATGCCACGAGAGATCCAGCCAATAGCAGCCAGCCTCGGCCAAGAATGCAAACTCGTGTCGTTTTGCCTAGACTAAAGCTTTGCAGGTTTGTTTCTCCCCCCCCCCCCCCCTCCCCAAATGCGTCCATACCTGTCACGTGGGGTCTCTCCGCTCGACGCGATGTCGCAACCGATGCACGATCTCGTCGTGGATGATGTTGAAGCACATCGCCGTCAACGCCATCCCGCTCAGGATGTACAGCGAACAGAACCAGATGGATCCGGTGGTCGGCGGCCGCTCCCTCGTCGACAGCATGTCGCCGAACCCGATCGTGCTTAGACTCATGAAACAAAAGTAGGTGCCGTCCAAGAACGGCCACGCCTCCAGCCGACCCAAGACGAACGCGCCCACGCAGATGTAGATCATCATGACGATCAGACACAGGATGATGGGCGCGATGATGTGACCCGGCGACTGGATGGACATCTCGTCCAGACTCGAGCCGGCCGACGTCGACGGGTGCTTGCCGTCGTCGCGCGCCGGCGAGTGCAGACTGTTGTGCGTCGTGCTGGCGGAGGTGAAGTTGGACGACGCCGAGCGCACGTAGAACGGCTCCTGCAGCTGCTGTTGCTGCTGTTGCAGTTCGAGCTGTTGCCGCTTCTTGCGCATGCGGCGCTCTTTGTCCTGCATCTGTTTCTCGTCGTAGCAGCAGTAGCCGCAGTTGGAGCAGAAGCAGCAGCAGAGGGAGCGCGCGAAGATGCGACGCATGCACTTGGAGAGGAGGGCGCCGACGCTCGACAGGTAGATGAGCATCAACGGGATGCCGAGCACCGCGTAGCCCATTGTCACCGCTTTGCCGAGCGAGGTGCGTGGGCCGCCGTTGCCGTAGCCTGCGGATTCAGGGGGAGAGGCGTTAGACAGGTCGCGTCAGGACGTGTTGTCAGCGACGTTCTTTGGTATACCGACAATTCATCTGAGATTCATGCAAGTTAGAATGTTCCATAGTGCATTTCACGTTTAGAAGGAAGGTGGTGTTCCACTCTCAAAGAGGCTCTCCTGCTGTAACGTTTGGAAGGAGAGTCTCTGCTGGTGGAAGAGCTATTTTGATATGGGATTGCGGTCCCAAAAAGGACTTGTTCGTCCGACGTGTTGGCAGAGTTCGTTTTACCATCTTCAGATGGAGACTGACCCTGAAGAGTCTCACCCTGAAGATGGCAGAGCGACCTCTGCCATTCCAAAAGAGGTCTAACCGTGATTCACAACTTCCATCGTACCATGGCTCACAAAATGTACGAACTACCAAACGAAGTTTCTGTTTTTCTTTAGGACAGTACCCTGAAATCACAGATATATGGTTACGCAGACATTCTACCATGCCTAGCTATGGCTATGGAAAAATTGATGCTTGTAGTTTGGCCGGCAATCGCTGGGGTGCGTTGGCAACCTGTTTTAACATCATCTGCTAGGCCGTGGCACAAGATCTATTAAAATCTAGAGATCCAATGTTTCTCAGATTATTACAGTTGCCTTGGTTACAGGTGAAATAACCAAAAACAGTGGCTCTATCCCTTAACATCCGGCTAAACTATTATTGCGGTTGGTGTGCTTTCGCTTAGCTGCTTTAGTATGGGAGTGGAACATCTGGGTAACCTTATATCTGTGCTGAAATGAGAATGGCGTCACGGTCTTCTTATGTGCAGCTGTTTAACGACCTATCATTGGAATTTCGCCAAGTGCATCTCCCACGGGGAGGATTATTAAATGGGGTTATCCTGGGCTGGTCACAAAGCAATGAAGTCGACAACCTCGACTAGGTCAAACAACTCACATAGAAACAACAAGGACGATCAGTTTTAAACGGTACCTCGTGCGCTATGTTATACAGATATGAATTTAATCTATGGTTTAACACCGGTACATCTGATGGGCTATTTCACCAAGTTTAACTTATACGGGCGTTTAAGGCCAATTTAGCAGGTGTATTAAAATTCACTAATTTACTGACTTTTTGAAAAGTTCAAAGCAGAAATTTGAGACAGGGCACAAAAAATACTTGAATTATGATTTTAAAGTGATTTTAAAGTATTGCATATCTTATAGCTTGTCAGTTAAAGTGGAAATAGAGGCATGTGATTGGCTGGGACCTTGGAGATAACAAACTTAGCTGGCAGTTGACGTGTAACTGGACTTTGTAAAACGTGCCCTCAGTGAAACGTTGTGAACACGTGATTTATTTCACGAGAACGTGTACCGAGCAACACCAAAGCAATCAAGCTTGGCCGCAGAGCACGCCGTGTGTACCTATACCCACTCGCCAAATCGCTACAAACGAAATCCAGCGGGCAAAAGGCGTCGACCGACACGACCGGATCGACGACGCACCGACCCTGTTCGTTCGCCCGTTTCTTTTCTCGCTTGCGGTGTTGCCGTTTCAGTTTTCCAGGACGTACCAGATCGCGGCGGGAAAACGTACTAGATTGCAAAAAATTGTACTAGAATTTTCTGTTTTCGTAGAAAACCCGTAAAAAATTGATTCTCGCAAAAAAAGGCCATCGCCTGGTGTGTAATGGACTAGATTTCGAGAAATTGTACTACAATATGAAAAAAATCGATTCTCTTAAATAAGGTCATCGCTGCTTTTTGCAGGAATTTTCAATTATCGAGGCAAAAACGATGCATGACTACAGCATTTCAAAATGTACTAGATTTTAGAAAGGCGTACTGACGTACTGACGGACACCAAATTGTACTAGATCTAGTAGAATTGTACAGACGCGGCAACACTGCTCGCTTGAGCGGTCGCCGCCGAGTTGCGTCAATTGGTGAAGTCGCCTTTTTTCCCCCATGTCATGGTACGCCAAACGTCTGTACGGAGGCGTTGCGCGGGCAAGTTTCGCAGCACAAGTTTACGCGATTGGGTTCGCCGCGAGTTTCGAATAGTTCGCGGCGGGGGCGGCGGCGGCGGCGGGAGGGGGGGGGGGGGCGAAGACGGGGTCCGTGTGTTGTGGGCGATGGTTGCAGAATGCGGCTGGCATCTTGCACTTCAGTTAGTGTGCCTCTCATAACTCCTTAGGCATGTGGGGGGACTTTCGCAGGAATCCGTTCTCGGGTAACTAACTACATGCCTGTATATTGGTAATGATAACGACGAATGAACAACCTCTTTTTGGGATCGTTTGACTGTATAACTAGGCACAGTATTAGCAAGTACTCTTTTCGATTTTTCACGCTTTGGAGCCCTCAGGGCTGGGCCCGTCGGAGCCCGAAACGCTCTGAGAGGCCGAGAACGAGACGGATTCGCAATACACACTGCGCTTTGGAGCCCTCAGGGCTGGGCCCGTCGGAGCCCGAAACGCTCTGAGAGGCCGAGAACGAGACGTATTCGCAATACACACTGCGCTTTGGAGCCCTCAGGGCTGGGCCCGTCGGAGCCCGAAACGCTCTGAGAGGCCGAGAACGAGACGGATTCGCAATACACACGGCGCTTTGGAGTCCGCCGGGCTGGGCCCGTCGGAGCCCGAAACGCTCTGAGGGGCCGAGAACGAGACGGATTCGCAATACACACGGCGCTTTGGAGTCCTCAGGGCTGGGCCCGTCGGAGCCCGAAACGCTCTGAGAGGCCGAGAACGAGACGGATTCGCAATACCCACTGCGCTTTGGAATCCGACGGGCTCAGCCCTAAGGGCTCCAAAGCGTGGGTGTGTTTTGGCTATTAGAAGAGTCATCAGCTAGAATTCCTAAATATTAAAACCACTCGTAAATTTCTTTCTGATGTCGTTACGTGTTATTGATTATTTGACCGCTGATTGAAACATTCCAAAAAAGATATTTCAAGCTGGGATTTGAAAGCTGAATAAAGTCAAAATAAATGTCATGTTGCTTTCGTTTCTTGCTATCCCCTCCCTCTTGTGAAACACTACAATCATTATTGTGCACACCAACCATTTTACGATTAAATTAACCACATGAAGTACAGTAAATTTTCCACGGCCACGTGAATAGACACAATCATTCCATCTGTCATCTGCATTCCAATCATTCCAATTTCCACGTTTGCCCACCGGCGAGGTCCGGTCCCGGCCTTTCGGATCATCGTCGGGTCGATATTTTGAATTAATACACCGGCCCGGTAGTCACCTCCCCCCCCCCCCCCACCCTCGCAGGGGGGGGGGGGGCAAATTGATAAGCATTCAGCTTGCCCAACCGACCGCGAGTGTCTGAGCGCGCTGCTGTAGCAATATCCGACGGCGACCAGTGGCGTAGATACAGTGCCGCGACAGTGGCGTGGCGTCAGGCGCCCGATTTGTGGTGGTGGACGGGGATTGGTCAGATTTGCGGCGAAGATAATGTAACGCGACTGCGCCGAGATGTACTGTGTCTCAGATAAGAAGTCATCGCCTCGGGTGGTTGGGCAGTACAGAGATATGGTACTTGTTGGCTTCTAACATTGGGTTGTGAGACATACTATAGGTCTTACTAGGTTTGCTATTGCGAAATTTTAATGGACATATTCTGATGTCAGCATCAAGATATTATGTAATAGGTACAGTTTCGACGGCTGGGAGACTTCACCCTCAAAAACCCCTTTGTTCATTTTCGCTAAAAATAATTCTTACTTACATTGTGATAACACTTCATTGGTATTTTTGAGACTCATAAGACTCTTTTCTGACCTTAGTTGGAAGTTTGAACACACAAACTTCTGTCTAGTATCGAGTGCTAAGCCTAATCTACACGTTTTTTTCCACATTAGTATTTTTAAATTTAAAGCTACACTACCACTGAGAAAGTTTCTATGGTACCGATGTATGTTGCAAAATGTTTGCCAAACAGCCAGAACACTTCAATTATAATGCATTCAACGTCCTACTTGAAAAAGCGTTATGCGTTTCAAAATGACAGTCTGTGATTAAACAATATGCGCATTTTCGAATCATGTTCGCCGTGACCAAAACGAATTCGAACTCCCACCACTGGCCGTGACCGACCATCCGCACGCCACTTGTTTTCCCGCCATCCACCGCCCTCTCTGATTGCATTCGACGCACGACCTGTCCAATCAACTATCAAGCCACGCGTGCACACGCGATGCAGTGACGAGTGCGTACAGAGAGAGTGCGTACACAGAGGGTGCGTGCACGCATAATGCGCTGCCCGGCCCGATCGTTTATTGATTCGCGTCGATATGATGCGTCGGCCGCGACCCGGCTGCGTTCGTCATAAATCATTGCTTCGACGGGAAAGTGCTTTCGCTGGCCGCGGCGAGCGCTGAGGGCTGGCGGCGGGTCGGGAGAGGCTCGCTTCACTATTTAGAGGTTCACTTTTTAGTAGTCGTACTAGGGATTCGGTTATGAACCATAGTTGTAACTTAGATTACTGCTCCAGTACGGGATGGGCAACTAGTATGCCGTGCCAGCTCTCACTGCTCCGGTACGGGATAGGCAACTAGTATGCCGTGCCAGCTCTCACTGCTCCGGTACGGGATAGGCAACTAGCATGCCGTGCCAGCTCTCACTGCTCCGGTACGGGATAGGCAACTAGTATGTCGTGCCAGCTCTCACTGCTCCGGTACGGGATAGGAAACTTGTATGCCGTGCCAGCTCTCACTGCTCCGCTACAGGATAGGCAACTAGTATGCCGTGCCAGCTCTCACTGCTCCGGTACGGGATAGGCAACTAGTATGCCGTGCCAGCTCTCACTGCTCCGGTACGGGATTGGCAACTAGTATGCCGTGCCAGCTCTCACTGCTCCGGTACGGGATAGGCAACTAGTATGCCGTGCCAGCTCTCACTGCTCCGGTACGGGATAGGCAACTAGTATGCCGTGCCAGCTCTCACTGCCCCGGTACGGGATGGGCAACTAGTATGCCGTGCCAGCTCTCACTGCTCCGGTATGGGATAGGCAACTAGCATGCCGTGCCAGCTCTCACTGCTCCGGTACGGGATAGGCAACTAGTATGCCGTGGCAGCTCTCACTGCCCCGGTACGGGATAGGCAACTAGTATGCCGTGGCAGCTCTCACTGCCCCGGTACGGGATAGGCAACTAGGATCCCAGGGAGCACAAAAATCGTTAATACGAACGTTCAGTGGACAGGAAAAAGCTAAAACTTGCGTTAAAAGTACGGGTTTAGAACATAAAATCGAATTTTTGGCAAATGTGTATCAATATTATCATGTATGACTGGCCTAAGTAACTCTTACGAAATTATATCACAAGAAATGGCAAATATGATATGATTCCAATCTGTGAAAATCTCTCATTGCCGCAAATCTTAAAGTTCAAAGTGTCCTTGATAATGACCTTGGATCAGTGATGACCTTGCCGATGAGTGATTTGACGAAACTCAGCGTCCGCTCGCCTACACCATTCAGCCACTCGTTGTCTACCAAAGCCTTCCACCTACACATCTTTAAAATCATCGACATTAGTGAGAAATCGCGACCGCTTAACCCAGATCCGGGGTCGGTTTGAGGCGCTTGCCACGCGCAGCGCCACAGTCGCTGTGTTACGCAAGGCCAGCCAATTGATTGGTCGAGCCGATGCAAAAAGTGTGTTTCCGCTCTAGTGGACGTCGAACCCCGACCCCCTCACCGCTACGTCACGCGACGCTCGTAGAACATCACATTTATTGTGGTCGACACATTTTTTCTGGCACCCTGCGCTCGTTCTTCGATGTATTTCGGTACGGGGAAACAAAAAGAAATGTCGACAAAAAATGCTAGCTCTCAGCGGGTAATAGTTCACTGTATTTCACTCATGTGAAAAAAGAACACCGTAACTTATAAAAATAAGTGCTTATAAATCAATTCCCCAGCCTCTGGCGCACATGTTTAATCATTTCAAGGCCAGTCACGGCCTCTATTATTTCGACGGCTTCCGTCACGGCTCCAGCTCCAACCCGCCGTGATCAAAGGCGGCACGGCAGAGAATTGGAAATCGCAATTACGTTGTGCATAATTCAACTAACGATTCGTTAATTGATTAAAGCGCACCCGGAATAGCGAGATAATTGTTAACAATCTATATTTAATTAGCATCACTGTGTTCCATATAATTATGATAAAGCAGCGACGGCGAGTTCTATGCAATGTGTAACAGTCGAGTGTATCTGTTGTTTGAAAGCCCCCTTGATACAGCGGCAGCGGCCCGAGCACGGCGTCCTTTATGTCGGACTAGAAATAAAACAATTGCCAGTCGGACGGGCGAGCGAGCCAGTCAATGTGTTGTTACAACGTGCAAGAATCTACCTCGCCGTGCCGCGCGTGTAGCGCTGGGGCAACAGAAGGTGTGCATTTGGCGAACTACTTCGGGGACCGCGGCCCGCACGGGTGAAAAAGAGAGAAACGAAACCACGGCCCCGTGACTGGACTTTTGAAGAGCAGAGGGCGGTGAATTTTGTGCGACCGGAATCGGCCAACTAGAGGCATTGACTTCAAACAAGCTTATAAGTTTCAGGCTAGACGGTCTGCAATTATTATTGGTCTTTGAAAAGCGTGTTAAATTGGACGCCATCTTGATTATCGGACCATTGACCATCTAGAAAGCGTGGCAGAGCTTGGTAGAGCCATAGACAACTTGCACGATAGCTTTTCCGTAGGCAAAAGTATAATTGACAACAAAGTAGTCATGTTTAAATCGTATCAGGAGGTCTATAATGCAGTTTTGTGCTTTAATAAGTTTTTTAATTTTATTACCAATGGTTTAACATGGGCAGTGATTTGGAATCGAAAGATTTGAAGCTAAATCGAAATAGGAAAATATAAAATAAAATCGAACCCCAGATATATGGTAAAATATTGACATTGCACATTTATCTTTTGTACCAATATTCAACTAGTCAGGAAGTCTTGTTGGTGCTAATCAGGGGCGTATTTTACGGCCAGCATTTTCGAAAATGCGGACAAAGCCTCCTCCCCCCCCCCCCTCCAAGAGTGTCTCGGAGGCCCAGGGATCTCGTTTTCGGACCTGTGCTTGCGCCTGGGGCCTCGGAGCCTGAGGCCTGCCTGGGGTCTTGCGCCCATGGAGCCTTGCTTGCTGTGTCTCTTGTATTTTGAGTTAACTGATTCCATGTAAAATAAGTTTTCTGTCACGCTTGCTCTTTGCTTCTAGTTTATGTTAGTAGTTATAGCACAGATGAAATGAATGGCAGGTTGGGTCGCATATCGACAATGAGTGGTGCAAGATGTATAATTATCAAATTGGTAACGTTCCTAGCTGTTTAGTTAATTTGTTTTCGCTTGGTCCCCCCCCCCCCCCCCCCCCCCCGGAACTCCATAAATCGAGGCCCCTGCACTAATTTGTGCTGATCACTTTTTGACCCTTAATTCCGCGCCTGGTGCTAATCAAGATGGCAATTGATAGAAGAAGATTCGGTTCGATTTAAGATGGCCGGTTGGTCGTCTAGTCTCATAAGAATAAGCCAACTTCGAGTCATTGGGCAACGGCGAACGTGTTGAATATTTCTATGTCGGGATGTGGTTTTGTAAAGTTAAGGTTCCTTTCCGACCGCGGCATGCATTGGGGTGGATCACTTAGGGAGTGCCGAAGGATAATTGTGTTTTAATCGAGTTGTCGATTTGCTGCATTTCGCCACCGCCGCAGGGATTATGGCGCTGTAGTCAATTTATGAATCACTCGCTGTTTACGTGCGGTATAGTAATTACACCTACCGTATTAATCCGGCATCTACCGTATTAATTTTGATTATGTTAAAAAACATCACACTATACGGACTGGATCGAATATGTTATTCAAGGTCACGGTATATCAGATTCCTCTATTTTCACTTAAACTGACAGTAAATCGACAAGTTACTGACAAGTTAACCGGCTCTAACGGTCGGTATTACAAGTAACCCAGCGTTAAAGTAGGAAATAAGTTATTTGTCATGGCAACTGCTAATAGGATGTCGTGGAATTAATCTGTTTCTGAGGGTTCGACGCTTAACCCAGAGTAGAAAAATATTGTAAGATCGGATATAAAAACATTTTTTTTGTAACCGTATGTTATAACTCATTACACAGTTTTTAGAAAAGGATCAAAACTAGACTTCGAGGTAAACGGGTATCGTATGCATTCGAAAAAGCCAAGTATACCAAAAATAGTGTACAATATATTGCATGTATACACTTTTAAAAACTGTTGCATCGAAATTTCTTCGTGGACTTTTAGGTCTTAGTAACATTCGAAATCGACTTTTGAAATATACGTTTGTGACTCCTTTGTCCCCTTTCTCAATATCTTCACATTGCAAGATGTGATGGAGTTTACTTTAAATCTTTCTCTGTATACCGTGCGTCACATTCAAGTGAAGTGGAAGATAAATTTACCCAAGCCAAGCTTGATCGCGATCGACAGAATAGAACATCTAATTTTCTAACTCTCCCTCCACAGGAAAGTCTTGCGGGACTGGCGGTGACTTGGAGTTCTATTTTTTATATTGACATATTTCTTAAGGCTTAAAATAATGTCTTTATTGACACTAAGCCAAAAAGGCTTATCTGTGATTTAAGGTGGAATGATCACCAATTGCCCAACGAAATTATACCAAACAATTGTTTACAGGCAAACTTTTAGCGACTGCCGCACCAAAATAGCTCACCTCCTAGGTAATATATGAGGCTTTCAAATAACGTAAGAATAATTTTTGTGCTATGATTAGTTTCGCTAAGTAACGTCCGTAAATATGGAAAATTATGGTTACTTTGGAAACTAAAACTTTCCAAAGTTATACGGACGTTAATTAGCCAAAATAATCATAGCACAAAAATCACTGTTATCTTATTTGAAAGCATTGTATCTTTGACCTTGTACATTAACTACAGCCGTGTTAGCCTAAGATTACCACAGCCTAGTGGACTTCGAAGTAAAGTATCGTTTGACTCGTTTACGATTTGTAAAGAGTAAAATAGTAAATAATTGTATTGATACATACCTTTTTTAATGGTAATGACAAAAACTCTCTATTTCTATTCCTATTTTGTTCTATTCTATTCTTTTCTTTTTTTGATTCTATTGTATGGTACTCTATGATAGGAGATCCCCAAAAAGTGGCACACTCAAATTAATTCTAGTGTAGGAGGTGAGCTATTTTGTTGGAGCTGTCACTAATAGTTTGCCTGTAAACAATTGTTTGGTAGATATATTCGTTAGGCACGGACATCATTCCACCTTCAAGAACGCATACTACATATGCATGGCATCAAGGGTATCATAGAAAATACAACCGCCATATTATTCATTTTTTACATTGCTCTATAAATAGTAAATACAGTGTTCAGCAAGTCTCTTGCAATTCTCTTGCAATTATACATCTCTATTCGCTGTGCATTGACAGAAGAGATAGCAATCAACAAACATGTATAGTTAACGTGTCTGTATGTTTGTTTCAGCACAAACGAACCGTGGTTCAAATGATCACGGGGCTAAATATGTTATAGTATCTAGGAAATACGAACCCCTCAAGGGTGTATTATAATAATATAGGGTACAACAAATAACGAATTGTCTCTTATCGAAGTGTCAGCGCCACGTTAGCGATTGGCACTGTGAAATGTTGCTGATAACTGACGAGGGAAATGCTACTGTAGAGTGCTACGGTAGACTACGGTAGTGCTACGGTATATGTAGCACTATCTGCTCGAGCGATATCCGAGAGACTGGAAACGAACGCTGCTCACGGCGAGTGTGTGAAAATGATGCTGGCGTAGAACAAGGGAGGTGTCAGAACTGATCTGTGTGCAGTGCTGGCTGCTTTGGGAGTTTAAACGGAGGAGACAGTTGTGTAAGTGGGAGGAGAAGGGACTAAAGTCAGTTTCATATTAAGAAAGAGTGAGATTTGAGTATATGAAGGTGCATATTGTTGCATGTTGTTGTGTTGCATGGTGTGTTCTCTTGAAAGAAATTTGCTAATATTCAGCTCAAAACAGTCACACTTTAAGCCGATTTTGATCCATGGTCATGCGCAGTGTGAATGGCAAGAAGCGGCCCAGCCACAAGTGAAACAGCGAACGGGGGGAGGCAAAATGATGGTCACAGAACGTGCATCGTTTTCTCTGCCCGTGACCTTGAAAGCAAGTGTTGTGACAAGGCATGGCAGCCATCGACAGCACACATTGAATTTCTATCTGAGCACACAACCAGGGCCTTCTGGGTGGAAAGCAAGTGTTGTGACAAGGCATGGCAGCCATCGCCAGCACACATTGAATTTCTATCTGAGCACACAACCAGGGCCTTCTGGGTGGAAAGCAAGTGTTGTGACAAGGCATGGCATCCATCGACAGCACACATTGAATTTCTATCCGAGCACACAACCAGGGCCTTCTGGGTGGAAAGCAAGTGTTGTGACAAGGCATGGCAGCCATCGACAGCACACATTGAATTTCTATCCGAGTACACAACCAGGGCCTTCTGGGTGGAAAGCAAGTGTTGTGACAAGGCATGGCAGCCATCGATAGCACACATTAAATTTCTATCCGAGCACACAACCAGGGCCTTCTGGGTGGAAAGCAAGTGTTGTGACAAGGCATGGCAGCCATCGACAGCACACATTGAATTTCTATCCGAGCACACAACCAGGGCCTTCTGGGTGGAAAGCAAGTGTTGTGACAAGGCATGCCAGCCATCGACAGCACACATTGGATTTCTATCCGAGCACACAACCAGGGCCTTCTGGGTGGAAAGCAAGTGTTGTGACAAGGCATGCCAGCCATCGACAGCACACATTGGATTTCTATCCGAGCACACAACCAGGGCCTTCTGGGTGAAAAGCAAGTGTTGTGACAAGGCATGGCAGCCATCGACAGCACACATTGAATTTCTATCCGAGCACACAACCAGGGCCTCCTGCATGGAATTGGCTCCCTTCGGTCTATGTATGTTTATAGGAGGCTGTGGGAAACGACAGAGTAAAAAAATACCAGCATTAGAATCTATTTAAATCCACGATGATGATGAAGAAACGGTTTCACGATAAGATTGTGTTGAAAGTTGAAAAACTGTACTTCATCAGAGCTTTTCGTCTGCCCCAGGAAATTAGTCTCAAGTTCCAAAACTTTAAGCTCGTGTCGACTGTTTAGGTACCAGCTGTTTATCCTCTTAAAACATCCAAACTTCTTCTTCCTCTCCTTTTCCTCTTTAAGAATAAACAGAGTATAGGCGCGACGGTATCAACAAGGCGCTGGAGAAAGCACGCGAGAAAGTCGGCAGCGAACGTCTGGGCACGGCGCACGCCACTTAGATACACGCTTCGGCTTATGCGTCGTCGACTGTGTTTATCCAAAATGGCTGTCAGCGAAAACGAATTCAATTTAAGCGCTTTATTTTGTATTTAATATAAGAGCGGTGTTTACATTGGCGATGCCGGAGGGCGGGTAGGGGGGGGGGGGGGGCGCTAACACAAAACGAGAAGATTAATGATGATCTCCGGCGGAGAAAAACCTCGTTATAACTTTGTAGTCGCCAGACCCTCACTTTTTACGGTAGGTTAAAAACGTTTTTAACATCGGCCTCTTTTCTCTTCGTCGATCATAGGCACTATAACTAGGTACTACAGTATTTGCTCTAATACGAGAATAACAAAATGGTCGCCTTTGCATCGGTTCATCAGATTTTTTAAATGGAGTCTGATCACTCTCCGTCGCCTGTCAGTCTTGGAATCAGCACCGAACCCTCGGCCTTTTGGCTGCGTGCTTGGACCGAGATGTTTCAGTGTCTAGCCGAGCAAAATTGCTCTTCTCAGTTTGGACTGGACTATAGGCATACGTGTCAATCGAGTCGCTAGCACTTTCACTTGTGCGATAATTCTTTCACCCCCTTCCCCCCCTCTACCCAAATAAAACCTTTAATACATTTTTTTCTACTCGTGAAATCCGCAATAAGCGGTTTTTGAACGCCTGAGACGCACTAGGGCGAGCGAAGTGCGGAAGGGCAGAGCGGCCCGAGCCCGTCCTAATGACGATGTCGTCGAGACAGCTGACAATCGCCAGGATGACTCTCGCTCGGGGAGGCTTTGCCCGCATCGTTTTCGCACGGATCTGTGTGCACTGGGATTTCGCACGGTCGCGATACGATGCGATCTCAGGGACCGGGACGGGTAAGGCACTGCTTATTTGATTTGGTGGGGTTTTGGCGTGCTAGGTACAAGAGAGTGATGATTTACTTCGAAGTCAGCGTCATTGAATGATTTTCATGTATTTAGGGCGATGTAAGGTTATGGGTTGATGGACGATTGGATGATCGAATGAAGCGTCTTTGAATTTTCAACGGTATTGAGAAATTTTAAGATAGACATTTTGTTGCCTATAAGTGTATGGATTACGTAGATACGGGTTTTGTCGCGAATGGACAAAAGATGAGGCGAAAGACTGGGATCCAGGACGCGGTGAATTCTGCGCGGGGATATTTTTAATTGAAATTAGACCAAACTGCAGGATTGTATGTTCAAAAGCTTTTCCACTGTGACTGAAAATCATAGTAGAAAAATTTGGCTTTTGAGATTGAAACGTTCTGCTAACTTTTATCGAAGCCACGTTCAAGTTTAAAAAAACGAACTCTAACTTTGCGTGGAATGTTAAGTGGTCTGTATTCTCTAAGGCATACCTAAATTGGTACGTACATTCTCAACGGATTTAACTCGAGCTTTAGGTCTGGATGAAGTCAATTTTACAAAAACTTGACAATCAACACTCGCTTTGAATGTTTTTTTGTCCTCATACTAAGTTCATACTTCAAAATATTGAAACAAATGAGATACAATGATTAAGTTGGAAGGGAGGCGAAGCTGGAAAATTTTTTCCAGCTTCGCCTCCCTTCCATCATTTGCATACTGGTAACTGCTTAAACCAGTAACAATTTCCTCTCAATGATTAAGTTGTTAAACTAATTAGATTTTCCTTCGCTAAACGAGCTCGAAAAGAACTGCAATAATATCCGGCAGGGAAACATCTACAAGGTTGAAAATGAGAAAGTTTTATTACGACAAGAATCGGTAGCATTATAGCATCAACCACCGCCACTTGGCAACGCGAAAGTCGTTACAACAGAAGTAAAAATGAACTATTGACACAGCTGCTGTCATAATCCAGATGGCTTTTGTTCGTAACCCGAGCCCACTTATCCTCGCGGCGCGCACACGGCCACTTGTACACCGAACCAACATCTCAATCGATTCGCACACGCGGAAAAGAAAGAAAAACAAACGAGGGAAAATGGGGAAAGCGAAGCAAAAGCTCATTGGTAAACCACCTCTGCCATTGTGCCAGCATTTCCCCCACAATTTCCCAACGTTTCCAATCTCATCGACTCCACAGTGCCGCCAAATGCAGCCGCATAAGCGACGTCGAGATGCAAGTAGTGCATTTGTATGCAGTCACCGCAAACTAGATTCTCGAAATGGTGCGCTGCATATGTGATCGACTTTTCAGGGCGTATACCGATAGTGATGTGCAGCCAGCGAAGAAGAATTTTACCCGGTTTGATCTCCTCGCAAACATCTCGGTCCCAGCACGCAGCCAAAAGGCCGAGGGTTCGGTACTGATTCCAGGACTGACATGCAAATGGAACCCAGTCTGAGAAGACCAATGTCCCCCCTTTGTGCCCGGCTCAAACATCTCGGTCCCAGCACGCAGCCAAAATGCCGAGGGTTCGGTGCTGATTCCAGGACTGACATGCGAATGGAACCCAGCCTGAGAAGACCAATGTCCCCCTTTGTGCCCGGCTCAAACATCTCGGTCCCAGCACGCAGCCAAAATGCCGAGGGTTCGGTGCTAATTCCAGGACTGACATGCGAATGGAACCCAGCCTGAGAAGACCAATGTCCCCCTTTGTGCCCGGCTCAAACATCTCGGTCCCAGCACGCAGCTAAAAGGCTGAGGGTTCGGTGCTGATTCCAGGACTGACATGCGAATGGAACCCAGTCTGAGAAGACCAATGTCCCCCCTTTGTGCCTGGCTTAAACATCTCGGTCCCAGCACGCAGCTAAAAGGCTGAGGGTTCGGTGCTGATTCCAGGACTGACATGCGAATGGAACCCAGCCTGAGAAGACCAATGTCCCCCCTTTGTGCCCGGCTCAAACATCTCGGTCCCAGCACGCAGCCAAAAGGCTGAGGGTTCGGTGCTGATTCCAGGACTGACATGCGAATGGAACCCAGCCTGAGAAGACCAATGTCCCCCCTTTGTGCCCGGCTCAAACATCTCGGTCCCAGCACGCAGCCAAAAGGCTGAGGGTTCGGTGCTGATTCCAGGACTGACAGCGAATGGAACCCAGCCTGAGAAGACCAATGTCCCCCCTTTGTGCCTGGCTTAAACATCTCGGTCCCAGCACGCAGCCAAAAGGCCGAGGGTTCGGTGCTGATTCCAGGACTGACATGCGAATGGAACCCAACCTGAGAAGACCAATGTCCCCCCTTTGTGCCTGGCTCGAACATCTCGGTCCCAGCACGCAGCTAAAAGGCCGAGGGTTCGGTGCTGATTCCAGACTGACATGCGAATGGAACCCAGCCTGAGAGGACCAATGTCCCCCCTTTGTGCCCGGCTCAAACATCTCGGTCCCAGCACGCAGCCAAAAGGCCGAGGGTTCGTTGCTGATTCCAGGACTGACATGCGAATGGAACCCAGCCTGAGAAGACCAATGTCCCCCCTTTGTGCCTGGCTCGAACATCTCGGTCCCAGCACGCAGCTAAAAGGCCGAGGGTTCGGTGCTGATTCCAGACTGACATGCGAATGGTACCCAGCCTGAGAGGACCAATGTCCCCCCTTTGTGCCCGGCTCAAACATCTCGGTCCCAGCACGCAGCCAAAAGGCCGAGGGTTCGTTGCTGATTCCAGGACTGACATGCGAATGGAACCTAGCCTGAGAAGACCAATGTCCCCCCTTTGTGCCTGGCTCGAACATCTCGGTCCCAGCACGCAGCTAAAAGGCCGAGGGTTCGGTGCTGATTCCAGACTGACATGCGAATGGTACCCAGCCTGAGAGGACCAATGTCCCCCCTTTGTGCCCGGCTCAAACATCTCGGTCCCAGCACGCAGCCAAAAGGCCAAGGGTTCGGTGCTGATTCCAGGACTGACATGAGAGATTAAGGTGTGTTGACCCCTTGGCCCACAAATATCTAAAAAAAAAAATGTTGTTACAGGCAAACTTTTGGTGACAGCCTCAAACAAAATAGCTAGGTACATTTAAACAAACAATGTCAGTAAAACATTCAATCTCTTAGAATTATGTCATTTGTTTTCAAAAAAAACTATTTCAAACTCTGTAAAGAACAATCGTGTTATAATTCGATTTGCTAAAACGTGCTTATAGCCTATAAAAAAAAAATTGAACCCCTTCGTAACAGTTTAGAGCGTTCAGAGCTCTTTTACTTAACCTAGAGCGAACTAAACTATATAGCGTTCCCAAACCTTTAGCATCAAACTTTATGTCCCACAAGTAACGACTATCGGAGAACAACAATATACTGCATCTAATTAAGTCGAGACTGCAGTAATTCTTCTTTATCGACCGAACTAACCGACGTTCAACGATAGCTCTCGTTTATCACCGTTTCGAAAGCACTGCAGCGATGCAAAAACAGATGCACTCACGGCCCCATGCATGCAGTTTAAGTGCATTGGGGTGGGGGGGGGAGATTAACAAGATGGCGACGGCGTGCAGAGCTACGGGTGAAGTCGTTACACGATCCACAAGGCTCGAATGCTCGGTGGATTAGGAAGGCAGTGTCAGCTGATTTATACCTGCGCCAGTGTGCTGTTTAAATAGAGCAAGAGAGAAGATAATGTGCTATATAGTTAAGTAGTCGGGCACAAAGTTAAGCTAACACTAAACGATAGGTTTTATTTGCAAGTCTATAAATCTGTGGGTAAACTTACGGTAAATTTGGTTAGAGCATTGAGATCTAATATTCTTATCTTAATAGGTCTAGAAGTCCAGCTTTGTTCTGAGTCTGTTACCACCATTGCAACCGTTTAATTAGGGTTAAATACATACACAAAAGTTAAAAGTTTAAACTTTAAGAACATGGAAGGCATTGAGGAAGACTCTGAACATTCATTTTATGTCAAACTAACATTATTATTTTATAAATCTCCGTAAAACTGGCCAATGTCAATCTTGCCTCTAGACTGATATTATATTATGATATCTATTGGTTAATGGTGTTTATACTTCATGTCACGTTAAGACGGGGAGTGGATTTGCAGCTTCCTCGAGGACCCACTGTTGCCAGAAATAAATTAAGAATCCCCAAACTGCCCGTAGAGGCTTTTGTCCGTCTTGAGACTTGGCCCATATCAGTTTTGAAACTCTTAGCTCGTGTCTAGCAGCAGTGGGTCCTCGAGGAATATGCAATCCACTCTCATTCTTGACGTGAAATGGAGTTTAGAGCTTTAAGAATGGCCGAGTTCTGGAATAAACTTCCGACTGCATTGATCTGAAAATGGGATCCGTACTTAACTAAGCGTTAGTAATTATCATTAAGAGCCGTGCTGCGCTCTATAGTCTATGCACATCGACTACTTCTTGGTTAATTATTAAGGGATAATCGTTCGGTAATCCTACTTAAGAAGTTAGTGAGTCGGTTAAAGGTTGCATGCCAGCGACATCTGCATTTCTATTTGGCGATGTGGTGAAAAGTTTTGGTGCAAATAGACGAATTAGATCGAGCAGCTTCTCGATCACGGCTTCCAGGATTTCGAAATTGTAGACGGATTATGTATACCTTTGGAACTTTGCGTATACTTTGTATATCTATTACCTGCAGATGTCAATTCTCTTTTGTTAGGTTTGGATGCAAAGTTTAGAAGGTTATTAGTACGTTCAACATAGTAGTTATCCTAAAGTATTTACTTAATTCAGATTTACGCAAACGAGACTGCTTTAGTGGGGTGCTTTTCGTGAAAGCGTGCATCATATTACTTTAGTGCAAATATCGATTCGATAAATAAAGCATTAATTTCAATTTGAGCCAACAGACCCAACTTCTTTGTAGACAGTTCAAAGATTTTAAAAGACACTTTCAAAACAATTTCCAGAAATTTTGAAGAAATTTTGAAGAAAAAAAATTTTTTCCATAAAAAAAGTATATTAAGATCTTTAGTAAAAACTAAAAAGTTATATTTCATCAAAAACGGTGTCATAAAATAAAGGTTTTCATTCTCATTACTCCATCCCATGACCGAAATTGGAACCAAAACACCGAGATTATTTTTCTAATCCACAATTTAAAGTGTCACAACCAAATCACCGACAAACCAAAACGTCGACGACGACGTCAGCGACGGCGTCATGACTTTTCAATCTCGACGTACCATGCCCTCAATACGCCTCCCCCCCCCCCCCCCCACTCTAGAAGACCCCGACGTCTCCGTCATGACATTCGATATTGTTTCGACGCCTCTACAGCGTCGCGACGCCGCACGACGCCGACGCCAGAGGGCGCCGTCAAGCGACGAACTTTGTTCATAAATATCGCCGCTCGGCACCGCGACCGAGATACTTTTTCGCCCGCGCATATGTATATTTTTTTGGGTGCAAAACTCGCCGGTTTTGCCATAAAGGCGACGTGACGCGCAAAGTTCGCGGGGCACACGCATTTTATTGTGCGTCACGTGCGTCACTCACGGCCTACTGTGGGGCGATAATTTCACGGCCCTCCCGATCCCACCGACCGAGTGGCAATTGTCGCTAATTGCGTGCACGTTCACGCACCATTGAAAAGTGGAGTGAAAAAGTTTTCAGTGAAAATAAGGGTATTTCAAAATTGCACGACGACGGCTTGAAAAGGCGCTCTTTTGAAGGCTCAGCGACAATGGCGAGGCTAATAAAGCAATTAGAATAATATGTTAAATTAGTTTCCAGAATTCAAAGGCCTGGCACTCGTTTGAGGGTATCTCGGAATGAGAGCGTTCACACTTTAATTTTGGGAGCCAATCATGTTATGGGTACCCTTTCAAAGGCTCTTTCTTCATCAAAAGGTAACGTAAATCCTAAATTTTTTCAGAGCCTCCCTTAAAAAAGTCGCCCGAGAGCGTTCTAAGAAGCTAGCATTACACATCGATACCGTATAGCTATTGGCTTGGTTGTTGGTGATTATATCATGAAGCTTTATGTGAACTTTCAATTGGTATTTCGTGGTTATATATCACACAATTTGTTGTTAAAAGTGTGAGGATTCTGTAGACGCTGGTTTCGTCGCAATCGGACAAACGATATGGCCACTACTTAGTATCCAGTAGGAGGTAAAATTTGAGCGGGAAGCGGCCCGAGTACACGGTCACACCAATAGTCTTAATGCCCATTCACAATTGATCATAAGGTTTTAGGACCCGTATCTGCCGTTTAGGGAAAAACGCATAGAATCAAAAAACTTGAAAAAAAGTCATTTTCCCGGCTGAAAAACGTCTAGCTTGAATGAATGATCAAAAGTTGACATTTCATTGCATTCTAAGAGCATACTAATTATTTTTGAAAAATCTCCGCAATTCATATTTTGAAAGCTTTTTTTTCCGTCCTACTAAACATTTCTCTTTTTGTAGATACGAGGTTTTGCAATTAGGGGATCGACATGCATCTAAGTCCAAAAACTAAACAAAGACTAGAGAGCCAAAAAAGCGAGAAATAAAGGCGAGGTACACAATCTTATCAATCACACTCATCAAAATATGTTTTCATCCCTTTTCAATCAAAGCTCATAATCCTTCGTCAACAAATGCTCACGGAGGCTATGTGAGAAATTTAGTAACTGCACAGAAATGATTTGTACTTTAGTTGATCGCCTTTTATATGACATAAGACAGAGGTGAGCTCAGTGGCATAGCGGAGGCCCAACAAGCCGCCCCCGCAAGGGTTGGGCGCCCCCAAGTCCAAACGGAGTGTTTGTATTTAAAACGCAAAAAAATTTCAAGAATGACTTAATGCCTCTCATTGAGTTGTTTGAAACAAAATGTTATTGTGAACTGCGACTTCAAATTTTGCTGAAATGAGTTGTACCGTTTTACTGTATGACCACCAACTTTGCAGAATTCGGGCCATCAGTTTCGAAGACTGTAGAGAGTACAAGTATAGGTGCACCGTACAGGACTAGAGGAGGCGAACTTGGCTTCGAAAGAAAAGTAATTTCACGAAAAATCACTGGTCGATGCAATGGCAAAATTTTAATAACGCAGTCAATTCTTAAGCTTCAATCCTCGGGGGTGGTTCTTTGACGAAGGAAATATGCTTCTTGTGATGACACGTTACAAATGCAATACAAATAATGGATTTTTAGCGAAAGAGTCCATATTTTGGGTTTTACAGTGCAATTTCACTAATTCTATTTTTACTAGTTGGGGAGAGGAAGGGGGGCCCCGCGTTTTTGCGCTACGCTACTGGGTAAGCTACTATGGGGGGGGCTGTCTCTAAAAGTTTGCATGTAAACAATTGTTTGGTATAGATGTTCGTATATAGGCCAAGAGGATCATTATAGTACCAAGTTCTAAGTCGAGAGAAAAGGAGCCCAGGAGCCCACAAAATCTGGTCGACCACTCACCTATGGTAGTGAGCACCGTGAGCGAGTAGAGAAACGCCCTCGCAAAGTTCCACTCGTTGGGCGGCGGTCGGCGCGCCGTCAACAGCGCCGTCGTGCCGGGCCGGACGCCCCCCTGTTCGACGCCTCCACTCGACGCCGTCAGCTGCGCCTTGTCGCTCGACGACGCCGTCAGCTGGGCGCCGCCGATGCCCTTAGGACCGACGCCCTTCTCGACGGCGATCTCCTCTGTCAGTCTGGATGGCGACAGGCGGACGAGGAGTCGGTTAGTGCGTTGAGATAGTTTTGGCTGGCTGCTCGAGCTCTTGCTCGAGCTATTCTTTCTTTTAGGCCGCACTTTTAACTACTAATCTTTTCGCACAACAGTAGAGTTTACGATCGAAGTCGGTCAGTAAGTGCAGTTAATTGTAGTTTTATATAACTAGTGTCAACTTGTCACCTTATCTTATTTAATCTCTTTTCGTGTAAAACTTCTAGTATTCCAAGCAGTTGAAGTCTGATCTGATATTGATCTGATTTTATTTAGTACTTTTTAGGACATTTAAATTGAATTAAGGCTAATGCACCATTTACCAGTTCCAGTTTCACTGTCTTTGAAAAGTAAATTGCACTGGAAATTAAATCTTTCAATTATAACTACCTACGAGTTTTAATATTATGCAGCAATTTTGGGATATCAAATCTTAATTTCTATGCAGGTATCGAATGGACGACTTACAGTTCCAGAGTGAATCACTTATGCGGGCAAATGAACACAATGCTTTTCTTTTGGCTTAGGAATTTCAACTAATTTTGCATTTTGGTTTATTATAACTCATTGAATCCATGGCTCCCTGAACAAGGGAACGAATTTTCGCGGCTCCCTTCTACTAAAATCAAGAGTTTTACAATGCAAACTTTACTTATCTTCACATTTTCGCAAGATACGATACATCTTAAGTGGTCGACTCAAGACGTATGAAAATACATTTCTCTATATCTATCATTTGACAAAACAAGGTTATTTGCCAATCGTAATCACGTCAATTGTATACATCGGGAATCAACATTATTTCTATATAGAAAAATAAAGCGATGCATAGAATCTTGTGGCAATTCCGCGACGCCCTTGGCTATTAAATGCGCGACGCAAAGTTTAAGAGCCACTGAATTAAGTGATTGACTATGGAACTGTAGTCGTCCATTAAACGAAAGAATTATATAGGTAATTTTCAGTTTCGGCGTTGTAAAAATCATATTCCTCTAATACTCATGGCATTAAATAGCCTGGAAATTTTCATTTAATCCAAGTAACGAGTCTTTAGTAACGTTAACGTCAGTAAAGTAACGAGTTTAAGTAAAGAGCATAATCCCTTCCTCTCTCATCAAGTATATACCTGGCCACCAACTGCTCCTGAAACCTCGTGATCTCCTGCGCAGCCAGTCGCGTCCAGTTGTCCCGGTACAGGATGTTCAACGACACCGTTATGTCCCAGATGTTCTCCACGGTCCGCGCCCGCGATTCGTCGCCAATCTTCTTCAGCCACAGCGTCCGGTTGTTCTGCAGCTTGTCGACGGGCGTGGCGGTAGACCCGGCGAAGAGGGTGCCGCTCCCTCCACCGCCGCCGCCGCCCCCCTCGATGGCCAGGAAGACGAACGAGCCGAGCAGGGTGTAGCCGAGCAGGAGGGCGCAGATGCCGAGGTTGCTGAAGACCCCTTGGATGCAGCTGCCTTCGTTGCGACGGTTCGGGCGACAGCACAGGCAGGAAGCAGGCGTTTGGACCTGAAATTTTTAAATGGACACCAGGAATTCCATGTCCATGTCTGAACATCCTCAATTTGATGTAATAGCTGCTAGGATTCCAGAGCGCAGTGTGTTGCGAATCAGTCTGGTTCTCGGCCTCTCAGAGCGTTTCGGGCTCCGACGGGCCCAGCCCTGAGGGCTCCAAAGCGCAGTGTGTATTGCGAATCCGTCTCGTTCTCGGCCTCTCAGAGCGTTTCGGGCTCCGACGGGCCCAGCCCTGAGGGCTCCAAAGCGCAGTGTGTATTGCGAATCCGTCTCGTTCTCGGCCTCTCAGAGCGTTTCGGGCTCCTACGGGCCCAGCCCTGAGGGCTCCAAAGCGCAGTGTGTATTGCGAATCCGTCTCGTTCTCGGCCTCTCAGAGCGTTTCGGGCTCCGACGGGCCCAGCCCTGAGGGCTCCAAAGCGCAGTGTGCATTGCGAATCCGTCTCGTTCTCAGCCTCTCAGAGCGTTTCGGGCTCCGACGGGCCCAGCCCTGAGGGCTCCAAAGCGCAGTGTGTATTGCGAATCCGTCTCGTTCTCAGCCTCTCAGAGCGTTTCGGGTTCCGACGGGCCCAGTAAGGGCTCGAAGGCGTAGGAAATGCGTTCAGCTACGTTTACAGCGTTGCGAAGCGACGGTGTCGTAGACAATCAGAAGGCCGTTCCCGGTGACGTCACGGAGCTTAGCGACCCTGTCGCTTCGCTTTGACTGACATGGAATATGTTGATCTTTTTGGTTGCGAAGCGACGCGGTCAGCGACGCCGTCGCTTTGCATCGCTGTAAACGTAGCTTTATAGGTACTGAATTTAAGAACAGCAATGCTGTTAACTGCACAAACCGCGCTGCCACAAATGTAGCAATGATCCCAACAAAAATCCCCCCCACCGCCACCAAAGTACTGGAATAAATTTTTTTGTCAAAATGATCTACTTTGCTGTCACTCTTTTTAAGGAAGCACTTGTGGCATAGGTATAACTGGTTATAGGCGACCAATTTTGGGAAGCCCACTTCAATGGTGGCAGTGGGCTGGATTTTTTTTTTGGAACCGAACTAATGTGAAATAGCCAATAAACACCCACGCTTACGAGTCCTCAGGGCTGGAGCCTGTCGGGCTAGGGGCCCAGCCCTGAGGGTTTCCAAAATGTGCAACAATCGTTAAAGCTGGGCTTACAGCTGGCAATGTCAGTGACACGATGCCATCAACATTGGCTCTGCCACCAATCAGAGACTCCGTGGCAGAGTCGCGAACATCACGCCATGCACATCCAGAGTCTCTGTTGCAGAGCCAATGTTGATGGCATCGTGTCACTGACATTGCCAGCTGTAAGCCCAGCAATATGTGGACTCGTTCGTTCACGAGTCGCTCGGCGTCTGTCTTTTGGAGGTCGTCCTCGACCTCCAAACAGGACGACCTCTACACACCCGACCCGGGTGAGGTAACACACCCGACGAATCTTTGCCCGAATGTGTGCCCGAATGCTCTGCGGTACAGCATCTCGCTTGGGGTCCCGTGTTCGCATCCCAGCTCGACTGCACACTATCCTAGCTTCTCTTGCCTCACAAACAAGTATTCCCAAAATTCTATATGGGCATAATCTTGAAGTATGAATCTCCGGGGATCTCCCCGGAGATCCCCCTGTCCCGCCCGGTGAAGCAGGGAGTATGTATGACCGAATAGCTCCGTTGGTTGAGCACCTGCCCGGCAAGCAGGAGGTCCCGGGTCCGTTTCCCGGTTCGGGTGCACATTTTTCCAGCTTCGCCTCCCTTCCATATAGTATTTAGTTGAATAAAATGTGGTAAAGTTCGTGTTAAGACAAGAACGTTTCTGTCAATCATTGAAAATCCGAACTTTTGGAGTACATGATTTTGATAATTTCTTGAAAATCGAACCCAATTGTTTTCGGTGATGGGATTGGAGGGGGGGGGGGGGGTTGCAAGTTACCTCTTTCGGAGACGACGACTTGCTGGGCTTCACCTGTTGCTGGTAGCTGGCGTCGTAGTGGTACGACTTCTCTTTGGCTTTGTTGTCCATGATGGCCGATTTCTGCAGCGTCTTAGTTGGTGAGTGGTCGTCGGCTACTTGAGGCGGATGCGGTTGGTGGACATCGCGGTCCACGACTGTCTCGGGCGCGACTGCAACAAAGACGAGAGGCGATTGTGATTCGGGATCTTGCGATGGGGAAAGTGTTCTATGGGATTGTGTTCCGTGGGGTACTTTTGTAGGAGTAAACTCAGGGTTGCATTGTTGGCCAAGACTGGCTGGGTAAATTGATATTCGCCACACTGAAATGACGGGCAAGTGTCGTCAGAATCAGAACACATGGACTGCATTGGCTGTGTGTGCATTGTTGGCCTGTGAGGCTGGCTGGGAAATTGCCAGTAGCCAGCCTGAAATGACGGGCAAGGGTCGTCAGAATCAGAACACATGGACTGCATTGGCTGTGTGTGCATTTTGCCGTGATATTGGAACGGCCAGCGTGTTTTATGTCAACTGAAATGGCCGTTGTAAATGGCTGCAAAAGGCGAATTGTGAAACCATTGGCCAGAAACATTTATGCGACACCCAGCCAGTCCCAATAGAGCCCATGCCACGAGAGATCCAGCCAATAGCGGCCAGCCTCGGCCAAGAATTTACACGAGATTGCAGATTTCTGTCTCCATCTGCGGAGGCGTTCCGAGGAGTGGCTCTCAACGGATCGACGTCGTCACCGAGAGTGGGAAACCCACGCACGACGGATGCGTGGGAGGACGACGTCGACTCGGCGGCCGGAGTTCGATTACCACTCGACGGAGCCCGAGGAACACGATAGCGGCGTCGTACTCGGCGTAGACGTCGACGGAAATATATAAACTGAGACGTCGTCGTTGATTTAACAAGATGTAACGCTAGGTTTACAGCTGGCAACGTCAGCGATATACGATGTAATCAACATTGGCTCTGCCACCAATCAGAGACTCCGTGGCAGAGTCGCGAACATGACGTCATGCACATCCAGAGTCGCTTAATAGTGGCAGAGCCAATGTTGATGACATCGTGTCACTGACACTGCTTTATGTTGTTGCTATACTGATTCCGGGCTGCTGGGCTTATGACTTGAACGTGACCTAATTTCGAAAGTGAATGGATATTTCAGTACAAGCTTGTAATTGAAATGCCATGTAGTTTCATTTTCTTCTTGGTTCTCAGTTTATTTGCGATTAACCTTCATAAATTGTGATTAAAAGTGTATCAATTTACAACGAAAGGCTCAACAGTTCTTTCGATTTGGGGGAAACGGTGTGATAATATAGTTGTGGTTTGACACAACTTATTTTTAGTATTTAGTATTTACTTGTATTTACTTGTAGTAAATATAAATAAGTCCTCTCGACTTCACTAAAATTCCCTCAAGACAGATCAAATATACCGTGAAAGAAACAATAAAACTGTAAAACAAAAACGTATTTTTGAGGGCTTGAATTCAATGAAGGAGCTGCAAGATGGCGGTATGGTAGTTTTGGCAGGTGAGACTTCTACAGCAATTTGCATAAAATCAGACTCAGAATCGAAAATTGAACAGTATAAAAAGGCTATCATTAATTGTATTCATTGTAATCGATAGAAGTGCCGCATAATTTTTAATACTTTTAATCACAAAAACCTCCAGTAGCAAACGCACTCCGGCAAATCCATTGCCAACAGTGAGCCGGCAAACTTGGGCCAACTCCATGAATATGATAACGCCCTCCCCCCCCCCCCCCCCACCCCACAAACGCTTGGTCCTAGCGCCGTGTTGGCCCGCGACGACAGCGCCGTGCGGCGGCCGGATGTCGCGGCTGAATTTCACAATCAAACTTTACAAGGCGGTGGCTTTAGGGTTGAGAGCCGTGCGTGTGGCGAGAGTAGGCGAGTGCGTGCGTGGCGGCCATGTTGCTTTTTAAATGGTGGTACGTCGGATTTAGTGACAATTCCTGACGTGTATTGCGGGAAAGATTTTCGGGTTATAATTATCTAATTAACTAGCGTGACTATCAAATATGTATTCTGTACAGAGTATACTTATTTCAAGGCTAGCTATTTATTTATAATTTACATATATATTATATCATATTTTACATATCATATTTACATATCATTTTAACAACGTGTATGCATTTGTGCTTATTTCCCTTCTAACATCTTACCATTTTGAGCCCAATACATAACCATTTACGATAATGAAAATCTACGAGAGCAAACCTGTTGCTACAGCAGTTGGTACCAAGGTCCCTAGGGTGCGTTGGCATCGTGACGAGTTTTCCCGCCATATGTGACAGAGACAGCTGCATGGATACATAGATGCAAGCAGAGCGAGCGAAACAGAAAATAATATATCCAGTGTCTACATCAAGCGCACTCATTTGCGCATGCCGGGGCCGGAAAATGTTGAGAATATAGTGTGATGTGAACTTTCGCGACTCTGCTCAAGCCTTTTGCGCATCCACTTTCCACATATCAACACATTGAA
This sequence comes from Nemoura dubitans, assembly GCA_921293005.1. NCBI lineage: Eukaryota > Metazoa > Arthropoda > Insecta > Plecoptera > Nemouridae > Nemoura > Nemoura dubitans. Next base: position 44,795,532 of record OV121076.1, read on the forward strand.
ACAAGCAGAAAACGCTTTTAACGTCGACTCGGTGCATGTGTTTTCTCAAACCGTTTCCGGCAAAATCAGTGCTTCCTTGAAATCCACTGCTATACCTGTGTTCCTAGAGCAAGCCCCCCGTTCATTGGCGGGTGCAAGGCTTTCGCTGCCCCGGTGAGATTACGTCATCACGGACCAATCCGCGAAGCTCACATGGCCATGTCGTCTAATCTGCGATACAAGATGGCGGTGGGGAGGGGGGAGGGGTTGGCTTGAAACCATCCCATTCTGGTGTAATTAACACTGTGAACGTGCAAACTTTTTACTCTCTGTCCCATGAGAGAACATGCATTCCACTGCAGCGCTAGCAGTCACTTTTGCATGCCTTGTGACTTGCATCTTCAAGATGGCGGCCCTCACTGTGGCATGTTCTCTCACGGGATAGAGTGCTCTGTCCCATGAGAGAACATGCTTTCCACTGCAGCGCTAGCAGTCACTTTTGCATGTCTTTTGCTTTGTATCTTCAAGATGGCGGCCCTCACTGTGGCATGTTCTCTCACGGGATAGAGTGCTCTGTCCCATGAGAGAACATGCTTTCCACTGCAGCGCCAGCAGTCACTTTTGCATGCCTTTTGCCTTGCATCTTCAAGATGGCGGCCCTCACTGTGGCATGTTCTCTCACGGGATAGAGTGCTCTGTCTCATGAGAGAACATGCTTTCATTGCAGCGCTAGCAGTCACTTTTGCATGCCTTTTGCCTTGCATCTACAAGATGACGGCCCTTACTATGGCATGTTCTCTCACGGGATAGAGTGTTCTGTCCCATGAGAGAACATGCTTTCCGCTGCAGCTCTAGCAGTCACTTTTGCATGCCTTTTGCCTTACTGTTGCATTTTCTCTCACGGGATTGAATGTGCCCGATGGCTATTGCATAGATACCAATGGTGGTACGCTACCATTGGTGGTTCTGTGACGGTAAGTGATTCAATGCACCTTTCGGTTACCAGTTGTCTATAGTGGTAATATTCGACGAAAAAACGTGGTTGGTTTTTTGTCGCTTCCATGAGGTTTGAAAAGGGGCTCATTGCAGGCATAACGAAATCTACCTTCAATGAGGTTTTCAGTTCGGTTTCGCGATATTTTTAAGCGATATGTAATAAAAGCGGCTCACTTTTGAAGATAGCTTAGAACTGAAACGTGGTATTTAATAAGTGAAAGCTGAATATACTGAATGTGAACTTAGTGTAGGTTAGATTTACTATACCTATAGTTGCATACGTGTATGTACATAATATGTAGATGGTCTGCTATGATGTTTGCTGTTCTTGTCATCGAGGTAGGATATCGATGTTATCCTGAATTTCCCTTAGATTCGTCTCGAAACTCATCACTTAGATTTAACCTAAGACTTCCAAGAAAAGTTACACTCACAGTTAAAGAGAGCTTTCGGATTCTAGAACCTGTTAAAATCCCATGAAACCCCGACGACGAAGTGTATACGAATAATATATTGCAATATACGTTTTACTCAGCTTCTTGTGATCTTTGCGATCGTCGTGAGTACCTACCTCCATACAACCTTGGTAATAAAGATGAGTGGCGCATTCGAGTTTTGGCATTCGAAGCAACTCTGTTCGCATTTTTATTTCCCAGCGCTCGGGTGCAAGACCTAAGTCTCGGCCCGCTAGAGTAGTTAAATTCCCGCGCCCGAATTGTTTTATATACTCGACATCACTAAAACTCGCCCGAGTCCTTTTCGAGCCACTAAATTCCCTAGCGCAAAGTTTCGCAGTAAAAAAAAAAATTATACACAGCATAAAAAAGTTGTTAAAAATACAAAAAGTATATTATTTTTACAGAGTGACGACTGTATCCTGACGGGGGCGATTATCCAGTGCTCAAGAGGCCAAACGCTCGAATAGATACAGTTTTTATTGCGCATAATATATATTTATACTATTCCCGCTCTCTATACATATATTATACATTATAAATAATGTGTGCTTTGTGCAACTGCCTATATGAAACACAAAAGTTCGTTTTTTTTTTTAAATTGTTCAACGCCAATGTAAAAAATCGCCCTCTGGCTCCAAAAAACAGCTCTGACAAGAAGTCGAGTCCCATCAAACGCCCTCCCCCCCAACCCACACACACCATTATACCTCGCAGGTAATGGACCATGATCGATATTATGATGGGGACTCCGTCGACGGCGCCCATGCGGGTATATTACGGGGGGGGGGGGGGGCGGCACAAAGTGGTTGCTGCGGATAACAAGCTCGGGGGGCTAAGGGGGGGGGGGGGGCTTTGACATGAGGAGTCGCAGGGGAAATCAGCCCGCGCCTAACAAGTGGATGATGAGCGGCAGTGTGTGATATTAAAAATATCACTTTGCTTAACTTTGTGGTTTTTGAACAGGATGCACCCGGTGGTTGGGGGCGGGAGGGGGGGGGCGACGCTTTGGGGGTTTGCGACGACGCGAAAGTGTCGTCTCTGTTCAGTGTCGCCACGAACAGGCGTGTAAAGGCGGGGAAATTTTTGTGTTTTGAGCGTTTTGCGACCTGTCCTTGTGTTGGCCCCGTGAATGTCTGTGACATCCCTAGAGGACATCGCGTTTTCGGCGAAGTGAATAGAGCTTTTGTGTCGAGCAAAAAAACAATCGTTGAGTTTTCGCACAGAGAAAATGATTACATTTCAATTTTCATTACAACCATTCAGATTTATGTTGGTAGGTGGAGACTCTAAGAGAGAGTGTGCTGTGAGAGAGTACGAGAGAGGGAGAAAGGGAAGCTGAAATTTCAATTTCATTCCGTTGCTCGTCGTGAAATAGATTAAGTGTTCTTTGCGACGGGCGCGCCACTTTATAAGTTAGATTAGGAAGTATGAGGTTTAATTAGAATTTCACTGACGGGACCTTGCATCAGGGGGGCCGGGAACGGAAGGGGGAAATAATAAACCCGGGGTTAAAATGAACGCACGCTCCCGGTTTATATACGCCCCCCCCCCCTCCCCACGTCGCTGCTTTTAAACCAATTCCGATTTTAATGCACTTCCATGGTAGCTCGCTCATAAGTATATATCATCAATTCTAGCTCGGCGCCAGCTCAAAAGCCGTGATTGGTCGGAATATTTTCACATGTCCAATTTCACTTGACTGCCGCAGCCGAAAACGATGGCAGCGCCCGTTAAGAAACGATAAGAAATAAGCTGGCGCGAATCGCAGCTTCGCGCTCGCATTCGCTCACATAATGCAAAAGATTTCTCATATTGAAAAAAAAATGGAATTCTAAATTGAAAAATGATCTAATCTTTTGCGGCCCGCGTTGAACGTAACTAACCTCCCCGCCCCCGCCCCCCCTTCCGGCCAATAGGTCCCCTCGTTCGTGCGGGGTAGATTTCGGCACCACTTTAGACCTTCACATATCTCGGGTCTCCTTTAGATCGCACTCCTCGCGTAGAGCCCGTCGTAACGCAGCGCCGCCACTAGATTGGGAAGCGCGGCGTCTTAAAACGCCCCCCCCCCCTTGTCGCCCCCCCCCCCCCTCATACGCTGTCCCTGCTGCTCGAACAAACCCCCTGGTGAAGACCTCTCTCTCTAGCGCGCGCGCCCCACTACGGCATTAATTTGGACTAAATTGAACCCACCGGCGAAGGTGGGTATAAGTTATATTCAAATTATTACTAGCGTCTCTGCAACGGCGAGAGGGAGAGTTCTAGCTCGAGTGGATTTTCCCGACTACGTGGCTGGGAAAATGGGGAAAGGAAACTCGGTCAATTTCGTTTCTATCAAAGCGTTTTTTTCCCCCTACTTGCTATCTTTTGTTGCCGGCTGTCGAGTGATTTTGTCCGGCGATGAATGCGGTCTTTTGCTTTCGAGGTGCGTTCGAAATATAAGAAAATTGGAAGGACATAGTTGTGAAAATGAAGCCACTTTCAAGAAATAAATGACGATTTGGGAACTGTGAGCTTTAGAAAAAATCTGAGCCACTTAATTTCTAAGGCTTTCTAGGACGGCTTGTCCAATCTTTGGCACTAGTTTTGAAAAGCTCGTTTTTAAACTGAGTTTTGAATGCTAGATGGACTCGCTCATTTTCCGACGCACAATATACAAACTATTTTAGTAGCATTTTTTCGCAGTTTTCTTCCTCAAGGGTGATAGATTGATTGACAGCGACAGCGTTAACAAGGGAACCAAAGTTTTTTTTATCTAGGCTTCCAAAATTCTAATGACCCCATGCCAAAGTATAGGCTTCCTAAATAATGAAATACAAAACCCCTAGACAACCCGTACCGCATTTGAACTTGTCATCCAAAATTCCACTTTCATGTTATGCACTTTTATCAATAGATTTTTTTCACGAAAATTAAATTAATTTGGTATAATGCAATACGGTGGAGCACCTTCATTAACATTCAGCTTTGAAAGAATTCGGTCAAATTTCCTTCAATTTAATCGTCAGCCTCGACATAGCCACGATTGTTCAACAGAGGGTTAAGGAATTAACTATCCGTTAACAGGCAGTCAAGGCATCTGATTGGCTGTACAACGATAAGAACGATCCGTTTTTTCTACAACCTGCTTTTAAACAATTTGGGCTGAAACTCATGATGAATTCGGTTGGGATGCACTGAGTGTGCACTGGAAAGTGCAGTGTGACGTCATGCTCACGGCCAGTGCAGCTGTCAGTGCAGTCCCATCCGAATACGCGCACGAAACTAGTACAGCCTCCTAGAGCGCGCGAAAAATGGCGGATTTGATATTTGATATTTTACATTTTGTTTTTTTGTTTTGACACTTTTTCAGCCAAATAAACCTTTTCACTCCTGTTTTCCTTTATAAATCAAGTTAAAAGCTTCAAGAATGCGTTAATGTCGACACACACGTCTTTCCTTGACTTTTAAATATGACATTAAGAAATTTTTAATTTCACATTGTTTTTATGGCAATGACGAATTTTTTACAGTTTAAAGCATGTGAGTGTATATGAGGAACGTGTTAAAACCTGACTAGTCTGATGGCTATTATCATATGACAATTTTTAACGCTTGTGATAAAAATTACATTATAATTACGCCAAGGGCATGTACCTAGCTGCAATAAAATGTATTGAAAATAAATACATACATCTGGGATGAAGATTAAGTGAGAGTGGCAGGTCTATACACTGGACTACACTGTAAAAAAATGTCAGTGCAGGATAGTGTACACTGAGTACGGGTGGAACTCCCAATCGAACATGATTTGGTGTGCACTGGTGCAGTGGAACACCCCAATCGAATACTTGAACTGCATTCGGTGTAGTACACTCAGTGTACACCAGTGCAGCGAACCTAATACACAATTAGATCCTCAGACAGCATTACCAGAAAATCATTGACAGCAGTGCAAACCCTTGGAAATTACCCAACGGACTCAAACACAACGCCCCCCCTTTCCGAACTCGCCAAACTTGTCGCCTCGCGGTGCTCGTCGACACAACGGCGATTGTTTGCACAGCGCCAGCCAGCCAGACCGTCTTGAGGTCTCCTTTGAATTGTCAACGCGCCCCATGGAGCCCGCGTCGACGGCGACGTCGAGTTGGAAAGTAGGGGCCGACCGCAAGGGTCCGCCACCGCATCACACGACGTGGTGAATGCATGGGAGTACGGTAACACGTTTGCCGGGGAATGGAGTAACAGTAGCTACTAGCTCGACAATGTTAATGTGTGGTACTATGCGTACTGTACATGTAGTGTATACAATGTTGCAAACAATCCGTTCCAATTTGGGTGGAAAAAATGAAGTTAATTGAATTAAAGTGTATTACTTAAATACAAAGTAAAAGTATCTGATTGGAGTAAGTAAATGTTGGAGTAAATTTTGCAACCAATCCTTTCCACTTTGGGAAGAAAACATAAACTAAAATAGTGAAGTTAATTGAATTAAAGAGTATTACTTAAATAATAAGTAAAAGGATCTGATTGGAGTACGTAAATGTTGGAGTAAATGTTACAAACAATCCTTTCGCAATTTGGGTGGAAAAAATAAACTAAAATAGTGAAGTTAATTGAATTAAAGAGTATTACTTAAATAGTAAGTAAAAGGATCTGATTATAATGGAGTAAGAACTGGCTGTAAGTATAGTGTCTATTATCCTCTGAAGTCGGGTGTAACGTTTCCAGAATCCGGGATTTAATCCGCTTGATCAGATCAAACATGTTCATTACGGTGCCATTATAAAGACGAGATTGACTAATCGATGAGCGAAACGAGTGAAGCGAACTTTTCAATTCCATTTACCCGAAAATGAAGGCACTTGTGTGTTTGTGTTTGTTTTTATGTATGTTTGCACGTGCTCTACAGACCAAACGCCTGCTCCGATTTTGATGAAATTTTCAGAGTAAAGGACTTTTATTTGTTCTCAACTTTGACCACATGTTGTTTTCAAAACAAAAAACTCTGTTCTGGATTGTTTTTTTTAATCAATCAAAGTTAGCGAAATTTCTAGAAAATTTGTTTACGCTGTAGGTATAGAGCCAAGAGCCATTTATATTTTTGAACGAAACTTTGCAAAAACAAATCAGGCCTGGAAATTTTAGGCCCGCTAAATGTTAAGAGTTCTTTCTTTTTATTTCCACTATTTCAGATGTTTTTAAGGAATACTTTGCCGTTCACATAATATATAGGTACACTCTTATTTTACTCTCTTCTTTGTCTTTTTCTTTTCTTATCTTTTTAAATCGAAGAAAAATAGTTCACATATGGCCTACTGTAACGTCCGTCTGTTTTCACCATTAAATCAGCAACAAACAGCTGCGCTCATCTGCAACGCAACACAAACTGCGTTCGCGAAGCCCCAATTGTTCAAAACATGTACCGGAAGTCGCGTTACTGCAAAGGTCTTGCTGGCTACAGTACAACTCAACACAACTAAAACCCCACAAGAATCCTGCTAATGCCAGACATGTAATTTGGTTCCAGAATTCCGCCAAAGTCTGTCTGAAAGGACCCTGCATTCACTCGGGGACCTTGTCGACCAACCTTCGCCTCCGGTGGACTACTGGCCCCGATGGACTTCTGGCCCCGATGGACTACTGGCCCCGATGGACTACTGGCCCCGAGGGACTGCTGGCCCGATGGACTACTGGCCCCGATGGACTGCTGGCCCGATGGACTGCTGGCCCCTAGGGACTACTGGGCTGCCTGAGTGGGCAAAAGGTGTCCGCCTGAATGGGTCTGGTAAGTGCATGGAATTCAGCCGCATGCAGACAAAACTCTGTGCTGATCTTGCCGGCGAAAGGGGTGTATGGACGGGAAAGGGGAAAGGGAAAATTGGTGTCAAGCAGAGAAGACGAATTAAGCTACGTAAGATTTTGAAGGGGAAATTTAGGATATGTTAAGATAAAATGGTTTCGTGGTATGGTGAAGGAAAGAGGGAGAGAGAAAGAGAGAGCGTGAGATAGAACGTAGAGCTAACCAGATATCGGCAAATGAATTTGTTGTCGCAAGGCAGACTTTGGGAACTGATAAAATCTCCTTCCCTCTCTTCCTGTGTCTATAATATGTATACAGGTCTCTGAACGAGGGGACCAACAGTTTTGCAGAGAGACAAATTACTAAAATATTCTTGTTGACTTGGCATTAAGCAATTTCGGGATCGGCAAGCTGCACTCGTTTGCTAGCAAATTAAATCGGGGGGCGCTTTCTTAAGGCCTGTTCACAATAAATAATGGTCGTAAGGTTTAGGCTCCTGGGTACCTCCACTGCCGTCACAGGTGCAGACCTTTGCTTTTATGCGTTTTTTTTTTACTAAACCGTAAGAGATAACCTAATAAAGTGCCATGGCAACCGGATAATAGTCAACAACCACTCTTGATAGGGGCAGTTACAAAAAGGTATTGTGAATTCACCAATCCTTAAATAATAATTAATAAGAATAAATAATTTTGCTTTTTCTAACCAAGGCAGAAGCAATAAAAAAAAAGTCCACAAATGGCCGTTATGTCTAAGCTTTCCAATTTCAAAATAACATCTCAAAATTGTTATATAGATTCCAAATTTTAGTATTTCGAATTAATCGCTGTAAAAAGTCAATATCGAAAGTTTGAAGCGAATCTGTGCTTCGGGAAGGTAATTACGATCAAAAAACTAATCCCAGAGCCCACGGTGACGTCATAGAGGTCTCCACATATTAAATGCTGTTTGCGACCTCAAAATATTTTGAATATGCTTTACTCTTCTGCCAATGCTGGTTAGAAAAAGTAAAGTCGACATCTGAGCACAACTTGCGTAAAGGTGAGAGAATTCCTTTAAACCTTATGACCAATTGTGAATGCAGGCCTTGAACAAACTGCCGGGTCCCGATCAGCTAAAACGCAAGGACAACGACGCCAAATAACGAAACGCTAGCAAACAGATACATAATTGACTAGCAGCTCGACTGAAAAGAAAACTTTCTCCTCTTTTCTCGTGAGTGCCGTTTCGCGTAAAGTGTGTCTTCTCTTCCCCCCCACACCCCCACCGCCCCCTTTGTCTTGTCTTGCGTTTGAAAGCTCGAGCAATTTGTTTGACAAAGTAGCGGTAAACACGACCGTGATGACGTCAATATTAATTAGACGACTGATTAAGAGACTTCTAAGTGACGCATTGCCGTATGTACAGCCTCAGTGTTCACCAATTCGAGCGAAATGATCGGCAATAATTGACAGAGAATAATATTTCACCAACAACTCCCCAATTTGGAGCCTCTGAAATCCCTCTTTACCTCCCGACAAACCACTAAACTCTGGTTGATTGCTAATGACATCGGCTTATAATTAACAACGGATTAAATCGCCGAAATGCAATTAATTAAATCAACTGTTTATATACCTATACGGGAAGTTCGTATAATATACAGCAAACTGACCGGCGCTGGGCAAAATTCCCGATTCCGAATGCAGTTCCGACCGAGCAAAATGAAGTTTCTAAATAAATCAGCATGACTTTGCCGGCCGAAAAGCGCGGGACGTGGAAAGGATTTTTTTGACCGAGAGCGGCCATGCTTGAAACCGTTTTGGACGCCATCAATTGTCCAAATGAAAAGAAATGAGTTCCAATTCACATTTCATGGCTATTAAGCCAATGTGACACAAGAAAATCATTATCGTAACTTCAATTGTGCCTTTTTAGTCTACAGTTAGCCTATATTTCGCCCGATTTTTCCCGGTGACAGCAATGACATTGGACAAAAAATGGCGTCCACGTGATTCATTGGCCGCTTGCTGCCAAATAAAGCCACCTCTAGCGGGACCAACCAATATAATAGATCAGGACCCCTATTCTGCAACTTTTTCCAAGTTAGATGACAAAAAATGAGAGGGACAACTCCAAGATCGCCTATGTTTTCTTGATATAGAACAAATAAAGATTCGCACTCTCATTTCATTACATCTCACATCTGAAAAGTTACAGAAAAGGGGTCCATGTCTCTGGGGCGGCACAGCCTCCTGGATCGAATAATGTAATTGTCTATAGGCTGTGGTCACAGCGCGCGCTCGGATTTGAAATTTGTCGCGGCCGCAGACACAATTAAATATCACCGTGTTTATAGTTTTGCGATTAGCGATTCTGTGATTATTGTGCGGTTGTGTTTCCGCCATCGCCGGCCCCCCCCTTTGTCCACGTGTTGGCGGCGAACCGCGACGCGTCGACGGGGAGTGTGTCAACGTGTGGCTGTCGGTGGTGTAGACGAGGGTTCACGATAGTATACAACATGGTATACAAGGGTATAATAGGGAATAAAAAGGTATACTAACGTATACGAAATAGCGCGATGGTAAACGTGAGTATACCATGCCCCATATGTGCCCCATATGTGCCCCATGTGTGCCCCATGTGTGCCCCATGTGTGCCCCATATGTGCCCCATGTGTGCCCCAAACGTGCCCCATATGTGCCCCATACGTGCCCCATACGTGCCCCATACGTGCCCCATCGGAGGGCGCTGTTATTGGTGGATTATGCGAGTGTTTCACTTGATTATATACACAAATTGTGGTATTTTTATATATATATATATATATATATATATATATATATATATATATATATATATATATATATATATATATATATATATATATATATATATATATATATATATATATATATATATATATATATATATATATATATATATATACATACATACATATATAGGTACCTATAGGAACATTACAGATTTGTCATTAGCCCGTGGAGTAAGCCCACAATGGCTGGGCTTACTTTTGCCGTATATCGTTGCCGCCGGCAAATAATCCCGCGCGAAAGCCGTATAGTAATTTGGACAAAATGCCTTGCTGTATTTCCAATTGGAAATGCTCCTTTTACACGCAACGGTTTTTTCCCCCATTGAGGGCGTTATTGGGCGCTGAAAGCATTTCTGTATGAAGAGAGATGCTACTGGCTATAATGTATTGAATAGAATTTATTGCTAGTGAAGAGACTCGCGAAAAAAAGTTGCATTTCCTTTTTTAAAATCAGAGAACCAAGTTTCTGTACAGAAACGAACTCAATTTGAGCTATATTGAAGAATAGATGTGAAGAAAATCAAATGCTTTTCATGTCATACTTCTTATTCTGAGAAAATAAACTGTGTCGGAATTTTTTGATCTACAGTATTTTGCACGTTAAGACGGAAAGTATTGTTGTGTAGATTCCAGACACTTTCAAACCTTTATCGGAACTATGGGACGGTCTGCGAATGTTGACACCTTTGGCTCTTCTAACAGCAGGGGAACCTATTTGAGAGTGAAAAACTGTTCTCCTTCTAAACGTGACAGCAGGGGAGCCACTTTGAGAGTGAAACACCGCTCTCCTTCCAAACGTAACAGCAGGGGAGCCTCCTTGAGAGTGAAAAACTATTCTCCCACTAAATATGAACACATTTCCATACCGAGGTACCGACATAGCTGTACCAGGTACAGAGCATTGCACTTGATAATGAACCTTTTTAGTGCCGTGCAAGACTTCGAATTCAACATCCTAGGTGTTGGTAATAATCTCTACTAGACCAGGAACCCCCCCCCCCCCGCCCCCCAAGAATCGTACCCCTGAGCCTAGGGGCTGGTCGGGAGATATCACTTGCTGAGCTCGACGTCCATGTAGAAAACGGGAGGGGGGGGGGGCTCATTATTATGTGCCCCGCGTCCCGGCCCATGTTTTCCAGGGAAGGGGTGGGTTGGGAAAGGGGGTGGGGGTCTCAAATGGCAGCGAAAATATCTACATTGATCTTTTTGAAAGGCGAACGCTCCCTTCTCCATGTTCGTTTCATTAAAATCTGAGAAAATTGCCAAATGGAGGGGAAATTTTAAAAGGATGAGATTAATAAAAATGTTTGGCATATTTCATCCGTTTTTTTCAAACGCGTCGCTTGCGAGAGCTTACTTATATTGCCAGGTATTCGTGGAAAAGCGATCGAAAACGGCTAGAAAAGTAGGCATTATAAGTAGGTAGCTTAGCTATAGCAATTTCTTCTGGCGGAGTTTGACGTGTTCCCGTCGGAGTTTTTTCTGGAGCGCTTATGGAGGCGTTGGGGTTAGGGAGTCATCGTTGTATGTTAAGCGGATCAATATCGCACTTGCCACTCGCGCTGAATGAATTGGTTGATGGTTATGTTGATGCTTGAATGAAGCTAAATGAATTGGTTCATGGTCAATGTTGATAATTGAATGTAGCTAAATGAATTGGTTCATGGTTGATGTTGATGATTGAATGTAGCTAAATGAATTGGTTCATGGTCAATGTTGATAATTGAATGTAGCTGAATGAATTGGTTCATGGTTGATGTTGATGATTGAATGTAGCTTTCTTTGAAAATTCAATTGGTAATTAGAAATTTGAAGATGGACAATTTGTTGCCAAAAGTGTGAGGATTCCGTAGTCCCAGGCTTCGTCGCGATCAGACAAAAGGTGAGGCCAAAGACTGGGATCCAGTACGCGGTGAATTCTGCGCGGGAATAGTTTTAGTTGAAATTAGACAAAACATTGAATTTGTTCAAAAGCTTTTCCCGAGCGGAATGCTCGTAAGTCAGCCGCAGTCGTCACATGCGCGATAAGGCAATCATACTGGTTTGAGGTTTGAGTTCTGAGTGCAGAAAATTATTTAAAAAAGGGACAAATTTTACAAATTGGCCAGGGCAGTCGTGCGTACTCTTAACCTCAATAAAAATTCGTGATATTTCTGTCTATTTACTCATAATCTTACTACTACTTTTAACAAAATATAGAATTCAAGTGAGCTTTGAAAGGTAAGTGAATTCCACTTAACATTCCAACGTAACAGAGCTTGTTCTTTTTATAATATAAGTTACTAGATATTTTGTTTCCTAGTTTTGTATAGGTACTAGTATCTCGATTTCTTAAATATGCATATTTTTATACACAAGTTATGAAACCTACATATTATTTAGAGGTAATTGTTACTGGTTTAAGCAATTACCAGTATGACATTGATGGAAGGGAGGCGAAAGCTTCGCCTCCCTTCCAACATATTATTGTTATAAAGTCAAAATAATTCAAATAGTTAAAGTAATCAAAATAGTTAAAATAGAATGTTACAACATTCGAACAATAATCCCACACACCGGTCACCAATTGTACTCAAACCATGTTTCAAACTTCACCATTCCTCTAGAATCGGTTCATTCTCACCAGGCTTAATATCAACACGGACCGTTGCTAAGGAGAAACTAAACCCAAAGTCACCGCCTGCTATTGTCAAGATAAACACTGCCACCCTGTCGGTTCGTGTTCGAAATGTCAATCACACAATGTCGAGGCACAAGCTTCCAACAATTTCAGCCGCCGGAGATAGTTTAGCGTTCCCGAATTTCCCGGAGCTACAGTCCGGCTGGAAAATCGGGCGTGGGGGTGGGGCGATCTTGTTTCGCCACCAAAATAGCGCTGACAGTGAAGTGCAAACAGTAGTTAGTCGAATAAGCTGCAAAATTCGTGACATAGACAGCTTGGAGATGCCCATTTTGGGCTTGGACCAAATTTTCTAGCATTGTAACTTGAGCTTATCCCTATTGGCACAGTATGTCGCGGCCAACGGTTTTCTCTCAAACATATCGGTCCCAGCACGAAGCCAAAAGGCCGAGGGTTCGGTGCTGATTCCAGGACTGACGTGCGAATGGAACCCAGCCTGAGAAGACCAATGTCCCCCCTTTGTGCCCGGCTCAAACATCTCGGTCCCAGCACGCAGCCAAAAGGCCGAGGGTTCGGTGCTGATTTCGGGACTGACATGCGAATGGAACCCAGCCTGAGAAGACCAATGTCCCCCCTTTGTGCCCGGCTCAAACATCTCGGTCCCAGCACGCAGCCAAAAGGCCGAGGGTTCGGTAATGATTCCAGGACTGACTTGCAAATGGAACCCAGCCTGAGAAGACCAATGTTCCCCCTTTGTGCCCGGCTCGAACATCTCGGTCCCAGCAAGCAGTCAATAGACCAAGGGTTCGGTGCTGATTCCAGGACTGACATGCGAATGGAAATTAGTAAGCGAGACTGAAGAAATCTGATAACCGATGCCCTAACGACCTGTTACCTGTTAGCATAGTAACTGATTCTTCATTTGTTGGGACGTACAAAAGCAAGCTACAATCCTTCAGAGTCAATGATTAAACCAAACGCAACTTTTACAGTATTTTAAAAGAGGATACACACTCATTTTAAAAATATAATTAACAAGGTTGTTTATATTAATAAAGTAATTGACATTGTTTCAGTGGTAGAAAAACTGTAGTTAATAAGCAATTTATGTGCTCGTATTTAGACAAATTATAAATAATTGCGGGAAAGCATGTGAATTATGTTACATATGCATTTGCGCGTTACTGAGGACAGCCACTGGGAATATACTATATGAAATACTGTGCAAACACCAGTTTTTCAATTTTGTCTTGATGGTGCCATATGAGGTTAGGTTTTAACAAATTTTCCGGTTTCTCATTGAAAAGTTTGGGGATCATATAACAAAGAGTCCTTTTTCCATTTTTATTGTTAAAACTAGGCACAGTAAAACGGTATGTTTTGTGGAGTCTTTCCTTTATGACTTGGGTGATTATAAAGGATAGAACATCCTACCTCTAGTATGGCTGCTATATACACTGTAGCTCACGGTTGTTTCCTGTGACCCAGACTTGTTCGATGTTAATAACATTAAGTAACTTATCGCCACCAAATAATGCATTTGCCTAAAGCAAGCCTATGTCAAAGACAGAGCCACCTTGATTTGCCTGGCTCAGATCACAGGCTCACAAACACGTAGCGTTTTCCTTGGCATCCAGTAGGCCTTAGTCCCCCGAGAAATTACCTCTACGTAGCACCGATATTTGCCCATCACGGCCCGTGGAGTGTAATAAGCATTTTAAACCTTCCACGGGGCCTCGGCGTCGATGGCCGCTTAAGCTGACCATACGCGCTCAACATTTTGCGTCAAAATGTTGACTCAACATTGACGGGAAATGTTGACATCAAGTTGGCCCTGGTTAAACAGCATGCAAATTATTATTATGTACACAAATTAGCCACCCAAAAGTGTTGTCCATTCCGGGATTTGAACCCGGGTCCCCAACTCCCGGAATGGACAACACTTCAAATTCCGGAATGGACAACACTTTTGGGAGGCTAATTTGTGTACATAATAATAAAATGAATAGCCAATTACGAGCTTTCGTAATTTAAATAAGATTAAAAGAATGGTTCAAATCCCGGAATGGACAACACTTTTGGGAGGCTAATTTGTGTACATAATAATAAAATGAATAGCCAATTACGAGCTTTCGTACTTTAAATAAGATTAAAAGAGCATGCAAATTACCGGTCAGTGTTCACACGATCAAGTTTCAAGAAATATTGTTGGGAAATAATGACAGGAAGTTAAAAAAGTTCAACTTTTCGTCAATATTGACGGCTATCAGCCAATCACGTGTCTCCATTTTATCACGTGGTATCTGTCACTCTGAAGAGTCAGTCTGATATCAGTGCACGAATTTCAAAAAAGGAATCATACGATCAAAATGAAAACGTGGTAATTACTATAATAATTGCAGCAATCAAAATCATTAATTATCTTCTTCCACAACTCGTTTTTTCTTGGCATGCTTAACGTAATCCGGATATGTTACATCTTGCAACAAAGTATTTGTACTCCAATGATGTAAAGTATTTCAATGAGCTCCATGGTTAAAGTTTCCACACTTTTAGACATTTTAAATGAAGCTGTCAAAAACCTAGCCTTCACAAATGTGAACAGCTGACATTTGGGAAGCGTTCCAATAAGCATGATACAAATATTGACAGGAAATGTTTTCATTTCGTTCACACGGCGTCAATATGTTTAGTCAACATGTTGACGCAAAATGTTGATCGTGTAAAGGCAGCTTTAGTAACGTCGCTTTTAGTTCGTGACGTGGCCGTTAGAGGCATCGTGTAACCGACTCTGACCTGCTGCTTTCCCTGTCCCGTGGATCGAGTACGCATCTCTCGCAGAAAAAAAATCTGTTTACATTTTTTCATAAATTGGAAATCGAAAGCGACCATACTTGGGACTAAAATTTGTGTTTCTATAGGCTTTCTGAAAATTAGTGATCTAAAATGCATTTCACGTTGAGAAGGAGAGTGAATTAGAATCTTGCACGATGACCCACTGCTGCTAGACACGAGCAATAGAGTTTCAAAACTGCTTATAGTGCCTTTTGCCTTGTTATAAAGGCGTGGCTTGCAAGTTGTGAACGCTGTCATAATCAGAGACTCTGGATGTGCATGACGTCATGTTCGCGACTCTGCCATTGAGTCTCTGATTGGTGGCAGAGCCAATGTTGATGACATCGTGTCACTGACATTGCCAGCTGTAAACCCAGCTTTGGACTGGGTTATAATCTAAAGCTGTGACCTCTTTGCCGCTAAGGGATGGCAACCTCCTATACTTCATGCAGGTAGGCTTCTAGAAAAAGGTGATATCACAGATAGAAGGTTACCCAGATATTCCACTCCCAGAATAAAGCAGCTACGCGAAAGCCCTTCGCCCGCAATAGTTTCGCCGGCAGTCAAGGGATGGAGCCACTGGTGGAGTCACTGTTTGTTATTTCATCTGTAACCTGGTAACTGTAACTATTTGTGGAACGTTGGGTCCCTTGTTTATATTGACCTTGTGCCATGGTCTGGTAGATGAAGCCATAACTGTAACCACCTGAGGAACATTATTGGGTCCCTTGATTATATTGACCTTGTGCCATGGCCTGGTAGATGATGGTAAAACAGGTTGCCAACGCGCCCCAGCGATTGCCGACGAAACTACTATAGCATCAAACTTTTTCCGCAGCCATAGTTAGGTACGGTAGAATGTCTGGGTAACCTTATATCTGCGGTGATGTGCTTCGAAAGTGGTAAAGTAGCGCTCTGCAGTGGGTTGTTCTAGAAGCGTTCTTCTAAGAATTTGGAAACATATGGTAAAGTAAGTTCAATGCAGGATGACCGCTTTGGCATACGAATATCTACGAAATTACCGAGTATGCTTTTCCCGTTTTCTGGCACTAGTTTTGAAGAAAAGAAACTATTTCGAACTGCGGTTCGAATACTAAATAAAGTCTCACCGATTTTCCGACGTTTCGTGACATGCACTATAGCTACTTCCCCAGAGGGGATAACGATAGTACAAGCAGACATGAGTCTCTGAAATTTAAACGCCAGTGGATGTTATTAGAGCAGAAGCCGATCCCCAAACGGCCATCAACGAACGAAGCTATGGCGTATGCATCGGCAACCTGCAATAAGGTAATCGCGAATCGCCCCCAACCAACCCAACGACGTCGTCCCTGCCAACGCCTCCCCGAGAGTCGATCGGCGAGACGTGAGCCACCTGCTAAAGACCATCGGACTCCTGGATGGCCTGGGAAATTGGGTCAAGCCGTCGTCGACGTCGTGGCTGCCGATGGTGGGATAATGCCGAGGGTTATCGGTGGTCGGTTTGGGTATGGGTGGGCGTTGAGGGCTCCGCGAGAGTCCGGTGCTCGTTGTGGGATAAGGGGTTGCTTTTTCGAGCAGCCCTTACAGTTATCAAGTGGGCTTTTAAAGCAGAATTACTCATTTAGAACAAGGTTTACTGACTACTTGAAACTGCATTAAGGAACGAATTTCCATTTATCTTGGATTGAAAGCGAAATTTTTGTGGCTCTTTTATCACGTTCTGTTACCAACTTAGCTATAAATTACTTTTAAATAGAATTGTCATATCTCCCACTAATTGAAAGTTGAAAACAATCAGTGGAAATATGGAAATTCACTTACTAATAAACACGACTTTTAAAGAAATACATCCATTTTGGCGTTGTCATCTGTTTATTTCCTAATGGAAATATTTGTATAGGTTGTAAGCAAATGTCATGAGCATTGAATTTGTGTAATTTAAGAGAACTTTCTACCCTAAAATAGCTGTTATTTTATGTTTCAACAAACCAGAGTCCCTTGATGACGACTTCGGTATACGGCACTTACCACATTAAATCGCACTCAAGCTATATTATAGTTTTGAAATGTGTGACTTCTCATTCAGTCAGCACTTTTCATAGATTCCCCACATGCATTTTCCCGTTTTTCATGCGACTAGACAACAGCATAAAACATTGCATGGCATCACTTGTCTAGTAAAAGCAATTTCAATGATTTCGCGCGCTGAGAACACCACGAAACGTTTTATGGAGTGAAAAGAAGATCCCAACGGAAACTGATACATTCCCCAATGGGAAACCAAACGAACCATAAACAAACTGCAAGCCTGATACAAACATTCGTATATAAACGGCAAGCTAGACACCAACACCCTAACAAACTGCGAGCTTGGTAGCAGCACCCATATACACACGGCAAGCTTGAAACAGCAATCACATCTAATGGACGCCTACAGCTCCAGAGTCAATAACTTATGTGGGCAGATGAACACAATGCTTTTACTAAACTCATGGAACTGCAGTCGTTCAAATATACGGATTCCGAAAATAATTTGTTGACTATTATCTAGCCGTTTTATTTTCGTCCCAATTCGTTTCGTCTGCTGTTGACATCATGGTTATTCTTTCTCGATGAGTGTGTATGCTTTTCTTCGCCTCCAGGCGAAACATCGTTTGCATTTTGAACGTACAAGCTCCGGACACCTCGACATAAAACGCAGACAAAAGCCGCGGATGCTTGCGCTGATGGCCGCGAGCTTAAAAAGGACATCTGTCCGACTCGACAACGCCGCGCGATAAATATTCATGAAACTACCCCGAGGCGGGAGTCATAATATTCAGCTCTCGTGTCTGAATCATTGCACACGGAAATCTTTGAATCACGAAAAAAGAACTGCCAGAAACGTAGTTTATACACAGAGATATAAGGTTACCCAGATTTTCCACTCCCATAGCTTTATACGCGAAAGCCCTCCGACCGCAATAATAGTTTCGCCATGGTTACTACCCCTGAAAACTGCTAATACCCGTATGTAACTGGCTGTCCATCATTTCACCACGAGCGTTAAGTGCTTACTCTATACCAGGGGCGTAACTAGAGGGGAGCAGGCATACCAGTGCTCGGGGGCCTCGGGCTCAGTGCTTAACTAGAGGGGAGCAGGCATACCAGTGCTCGGGGGCCTCGGGCTCAGTGCTTAACTAGAGGGGAGCAGGCATACCAGTGCTCGGGGGCCTCGGGCTCAGTGCGTAACTAGAGGGGAGCAGGCATACCAGTGCTCTGGGGCCTCGGGCTCAGTGCGTAACTCGAGGGGAGCAGGCATACCAGTGCTCGAGGGCCTCGGGCTCAGTGCTTAACTAGAGGGGAGCAGGCATACCAGTGCTCGGGGGCCTCGGGCTCAGTGCTTAACTAGAGGGGAGCAGGCATACCAGTGCTCGGGGGCCTCGGGCTCAGTGCTTAACTAGAGGGGAGCAGGCATACCAATGCTGGGGGGCCTCGGGCTCAGTGCGTAACTCGAGGGGAGCAGGCATACCAGTGCTCGGGGGCCTCGGGCTCAGTGCGTAACTAGAGGCGGGGACCTCGGGCGCAGGATGGCCTCATAAGAAATTGAAATTTTTGGGCCCTGCAGAGGCCCAAGTTATTTCGAAAACAAAGGCGGCGACGTTTTTTTAGGGAATGGATAGTTTGAAAAGTTTATCCGAAAAGAAGGCGGTAACCTTATTTATTATGGCTTATTTGAAGCGAGACTGAGACTGGTTTTGCTCTGGGGCCTCTGATTTGTAGTTAACGCCACTGCCCTGTACTTATTGGATCTGTATCCTGAAGAAAATATAGGCTTTTCCCCCTATTTAAAACTATTCAAATTGAACAAATTCAATAACAACGTTCTACTTTGAGCTCGTTGTCGGGATACAAGTGTAAATAGCTCAGAACGTCGGAATGAACGACCCAATTACGCTCACAAAAGACAACATTCGTTTTCTACTTCCAATCGCAATTGACCGTCGCCCCAGCGTGCTTTTTCACAGACTCGACACGAAGAATTGAAAAGTTCAGCACACGACATTAACCGAGTTGCCGACACGAACAGAAACGAGTGGAAAAACAAGAGAGCATCGCATTTCGACTCATTAAACGCTGACGTCTCAGAGGAGAAGAAAGATATCTACAACAGCAGCAACCAATCTACACTCACTGCAACCTGATACAAGAAACTGTGCGTTTTGTCTCGCAATTAGAATTCGCGCGGGAATCCACCACCGCCTTCCCCGATCATCTCACTGTCGATACGATCTTTGGCACAGTCTCGCAGATCGGCAAAACCAATACAACTCCCATCAACGCCGGTAGAGCGGGTTGGGAGGGGGGTATCCAGGAGGCGCATGCAGCGTCTGCATCTGCTCCAGCGCGGGAGAAAGAGCGCGCTCTCTCTAGCGATCGTTCTCCGAAACCATTACGCCCGAGAATAAATGCTTAACCGATATTGTTGAAAACCCAGAGGTATAAACTATGCCGTGGCGGTAGTCTTGTTTTCACTGCTATTTAATGACATTCGCCTCGATGGAGAATAATCTGCAGATAAGAAAGAGGGATGGAACCGCAGCGCTGAACTTATGGAACCAAGCTGCCTCTCTCTCTCCCTCTCTCTCTCGCACTCATTTTAGGATGTAACGCGCACAAGAACAAACGAAAGTCTCACGGCACAATTCTTGGAGAGCTAAACACACACACTGCACACTTGGCTGTATATAAGGATCAGCCATTTTCGTTTCTCGTTTGTTTTTGTTTTTCCCCCCCCCCCCCCGCTAGCTTTCATCGGTGTAAATCTTTACCTTAAAACCCAGCACGGTCGCTGCTGTACCTACACGGCGACAATGCCGCGCGATGCTGATAAGAAAACTTTCATTACACATAAGCCTTCCAAGCGTGCGCGAAAAAGAGCAAAACTACTTTTCAAAAACAGAAAAAAAAAAGGCAAAAACGCGCCAGCGTCTATACTAACGAATTTATAGCGCACGTCGTCGTATCTCCTGGGCGCTGGGAAACAAACGGCGCGCGCCATCAAAACCAGCCGAACGCGAGGAGGGCCGTGGCGTCGATCGGACGAGGCTAAATCAAATAAAACCACCGGGCCGGGCGTCGGGGGCGGATTGCACGGCGGCGTCGGTGTAACTCGCAGTGCAATCGACGTCGGGACGCCTGCATAATTAACATTTGGCGTCGGCGTCGGCGTCGTGAATTAACACATGTCGGCGTCGAAGGCGTCGATTCTTGCCTTTACGGGGTGTAACCGCTATAGAGGAGGCTGAGTCGACCATAGTTTCGTTGGTTTCCAGCAGGCGGTGGTTCGACGTTTAGTTATACTAAAAACTGTGCAGGCGCCTTAAAAGAAATATTTCGAAACAAATATGAATGTGAGAAGAGAAATCGCATGTTGTAAAAACTCTTACAAGGAAATCGGACACGTTGAACTCGAAATAAATGCTAGTTTATGGATACCTCATCGAATTTGTTTGAATGTTAATTTTTCTTTTGCGATCTCACATTGATAATTGTAAATATTACAAGCCTTTGTCGGATATTACATTGGATTAGTACGCTATTGAGCAATGGGTCTATACGCGCAAAAAAGAGTAGAATAATAGGGGATAAACAGCGTTATGATAGCATGATCTATTCGTGCTCAACATTGTGTCCAGCATTTTAAAATGAGAGGTTTCATACTGACATCAGGAGAATATTGTTTCGAAATGCAAGGCAATTCTGAGTCAACCCAGGCCCCTTTTCTTCCCGGGCACCGTCACATGCTAAACAGTCGAATGTGCGGCCCACACGACTGAAATATGCACGGCTTGCGAGATCAACCCAGTCATTTCCCCGAGGAGGTTGCACCAGAAGGCGGTGGACTTTGCGCCGCGTGCCACGAGGCCGTGCCTCACCGCACGCTGATGGCAGCGCGGGTAACGGGCTGCAGCGCCTGCGGCCAGCGCGCGAACCAACGAGACAGTCACGGCCAGATTAAGGCCGACTGCGATCCAGGCGGCGGTGGTGCGATGCCAGCGTTCGGAGTGGCAGGTGGATCGTGTGCGTTTTGAGTCATGGCGGCCGTGGTGAAGATAGGGTCCACCTTAAGTTCATTCAACGTTGTTGTATTTTTGTTTGCTGTACTTTTTTAGTTAGGTTGGGAAATGACGCTGGGGCAGCACTGGTCTCAGAGCAATTGGTTGTTGTTTTGAAACGGCAACAACTTGCGACAGTGTTTTCTTTTACTTGTGTCCCGTAAGCTTTAAGAACGGGCTGCAAAAAATTGTCTTTTTTTGCACTTTTCTAATCTTAAAAGTTTAAAATGTACCTTCTTGAGACCACACAATCTCCTTTGACTAATATTTGCGACGAATTTTACCCGAATCGTCACACATTTCAAGCTTATGCCAGGAGTCTACGAGGGCAACTTCAAATCAAGTTATTTCTCTTTTGGACATATGCTTTAATCGAACCAATTAGACATTGATTGGTAGCGAGGTTCAAAAATAGTTCACCGGGATACGAACTCGTGTCGTTTTCCGGGTCACGGTTGTTTTCCATTATAGTGTAATCCAAGTAATCCACGTTGAATGTTACCTACTCCGATGTAGATTATCAGAACCGTACAAAGCGATCGGTCTGCGGCGATAGTTTATACAATGAAGATCTAGACAACGTCGAGATCTCGCCGTATTTCAGTGACCCAATTTCCAGCCCCCTTTCGCCCCGATGCAACAGATCACCGTTCAACCCTGCCAAGCGTCGCGACTGCCTCGTCAGCCGAACGCCCACCCCTAGACTCTCGGTTAACTGATGCACTATCGGATCGTTCCGGTAATTGTTGATCAGTGATTGCGACAAGGGTGAATGCAATTTGCCCGACTGCGACGTCAGAGGGTAAGAGGTACCCGTCTAGCGATTTTGTAGCTTTTACGTTATACTGATATCGGTTCTGATGGATAAAATCCCTATTGTAATCTTTGTTAGTTTTTTGACTTATGCCCGGTTTTACCAAGTTTTTCATCTCCAAGTTGAGATCACAACTAGGAGTTAAAACTGAATTCGCTCCATTTGATTGGCTGAATTCAGTTGTAACTCCTAGTTGAGATCTCAGCTAGGAGTTGACAAATATGGTCAAACTGGGTCTTAGTAACCGAAAACGGCGAAGTCAGAGTAACGTAATCAAAGTGCTGATATCCGATGTCAGTCTATTTCGACTGTGACTGGCAAGACGATAGACCTAATAGCAAGAATGTCTTGCCTTTTTGGTTGCCTAAGCTGGCATCTTTTGTATTTAGGCAGAGGTGCTAAACAATTTCTTTTTATGTCTTTGTGACTCAATCGGAGTTTGTTTACAATGTACAATGTGTGCTACGATATTATTTTTTAAGTTTTCCGTGTTTTTTTTTTTTTTTTTTTTAAATCAGTGGGTCACACAGGTAGAATAGGGGAGATCGAAGGCCCCACTGGCTTCAAAACCAGTCCACGGGATCCGCTATCCACGCAAGTGTGCACATATCAGTGGGTCACACAGGTAGAATATGGGAGATCGAAGGCCCCACTGGCTTCAAAACCAGTCCACGGGATCCGCTATCCACGCAAGTGTGCACAGATCAGTGGGTCACACAGGTAGAATATGGGAGATCGAAGGCCCCACTGGCTTCAAAACCAGTCCACGGGATCCGCTACCCACGCAAGTGTGCACAGATCAGTGGGTCACACAGGTAGAATAGGGGAGATCGAAGGCCCCACTGGCTTCAAAACCAGTCCACAGGATCCGCTATCCTCTAAAGTCTAAAGTACAGATCAGAATGTTCAATATGTAGAATAGAGTAGCATCGAATGCCAGCTTGCATTCACGGTCCCGTGGTTCCGGGCAAGTATCGCATATCCATGCGTAGGTCGTGCGTTAAGCTCAGAGTAAGCCGTGCCCGTCGAAGCGTGTGTTAAGCGTGGGGTATCATGCGTGCATCGCTAATGGCCGAGATTATGGACCGGCCTAGCGCCGCCTAGGTAACTCTGAAAACTATCCCCCCCCCCCCCCCCCACCCCCCCCGCGAAATAACGGGGGGGGGGGGGGGTTGCGGCGTACGGTATAGAGTGCTCGGGGGCGCCGGGGTGGTGAGTGGTGCAGGGATCTGGTCGGAGGTTTGCGGCGGGTGAGGTTTAGTCGCAAGTGTTTGTAGTTTTGGTGGTTTGGTGAACTGTTGTGTCTTGGTTTTTAGACATATTTAAAAACCATTTTAATGCTTCCCGACAAGTGTTCATTGGTTCAAATCATTGGTTTTCATTTAAGGTTGTTTTTTTGGAAACATTTAAAGTGTTTTAAAAAACAGTGTCACAATTTGCCGTTTTTCAGATTTTGACCTTGACAGCGGATTTTGACCTTAGAGAAAACACAGAAACACTTTCTGTGAGTTGCACGGGCCCATGCTGATAGTTTTTTAAAAAAGAAAGTAAATAAATCGTTCAATCTCCTCAGACATAGTGCGCAAAACCCAGTTTAACATGAAGGCCAATGATAGAGGTGCTCTCAGCTCCTTCCTTTCTAAATTACGCCGTCTATATTTGTATCTGTTTGTACATTTCCTAGACTCATGTCTACTGTGAGTTAGCATTAGTTAGCAGTTAGCATTGGGATTTAAATGCTACATAAAAAAACTCACTGTTATCCCGACGTTTCGTAACGTACACTTACTTTTTCAAAGGTGATAGCTCAACTGACGTTAAAAACGTAAACAAAAGACCTACATTGTTGTTAATAATCTAGGCATCCTACATTCGAATGATCCTTTAAATTCCAAAAAAGAATCAAAAATAATTTTTACCACATTTCAATCTATCTGTCTTTCTAAGCGTTCTTTGCCTTTCCATGTCGCACCGGCAATCAAAAACTAACACCGAAGTTTCAATCACAAATTGCGAGATGCCTGCACATGGACGTCACTGATCACACCCGAAACGATCCTCTCCAATCGACAGTTTCACGAGTTTCATCTTCACGCTTTCCGGACTAAAATCCGGCAAAATGCCCTTTTGATCGCGGCTATAGGTGGAGGAGCCGGGTCTGCTCTGCGGGCTGCGTTCAGGGCACGAGATGGAGGAGCCGAGTCTGCTCTGCGGGCTGCGTTCAGGGGCACGAGGTGGAGAAGCCTAGTCTGCTCTGCGGGCTGCGTTCAGGGGCACGAGGTGGAGGAGCCGAGTCTGCTCTGCGGGCTGCGTTTAGGGGCACGTGGTGGAGGAGCCGAGTCTGCTCTGCGGGCTGCGTTCAGGGGTACGGAAAATTGAAAAAATAATAATTTTGCTAGTGAGTTATTTTTTTATCATAAAAATATAACTTACATAAAATTTTAAGAATTACGAAATTTCTTTTCAGCAAGGTCGTGTTATTTTCTTCCATTTCAAACCATACCTGAGATAACATTTCACAAAATAAGGATATATAAACGAACGTAGGATTTTAACATATCTATATCATATGATAACATATCATATCATACGATAACATATCAGAAATAAGAACGAACGTAGGATTTTTACGTTTATTTTTACGAAAAACTTAGATTTTAGGTACTTAGTCGACGTTGATGAGAAAGGTCCTTGTCCACAGAGTAGATGCGTCGGCGAGATTTCATGTCGACAAATGTGACGCACGTCGCACGCACTTAATTGTTTCTAATTGTGCGTGTCGTGCCACGAACTTTTATTCGCACGGTTGTGCGTGCGTGCGTGATTTCAACCCTGTCCCCCCCCCCCCCAAACCACCCGAGTGAGTAAGTGCAAAAGTGCGTGAGCGAAAAAATAAGCGAGTGCTGAAAGGTGACACGAGCGCCCAACGGATTTTGTGCGACGCTCCAGAAGGCCGGGAATTCTGCATTGAAAACTGGACGTTCTTTTACCCCCAAGTATAATTGGCGCGGTTATATAGGATAAAATATAATGACTCTTTGTTAGGCAGTTTTGGGAGAGGAATCGTTTGTAAAATATTCTTTTTAACGTTTTTTGTGCGAAATTAACAGAAATTGTGTTGAAAAAATGTACGCTAACCACGAACTAACAATTTGTTTCCCTTGAAAAAATTGTGAATAGGACTGCGCATTAAAGCACTAATAAGGCAGCGGAATTTCGAAAAATAAGCAAATATAGCATTAAAATGTCTATAGATTAATTGCACCTTAACTCCATTTCGCGTTAAGAAGGAGAGTGGATTTGCATCATACTCGTGGACCCACTGCTGATCGTCAAGGGCTAAGAGTTTCAAAACTAACACCATGTCTTGAGCCAGACAAAAGGCTCTATGGGTAGTTTTGGTTACAATTATTACTTCATCTACCATGCCATGGGACCTAATGTTCCTCAGGTGGTTACAGTTACCTTGGATACAGGTGAAATAACAACAAACAGTGGCACCATCCCTTGACTGCAGGCGAAACTATTATTGCGGGCGGAGGGCTTTCGCGTAGCTGCTTTAGTATGGGAGTGGAACATCTGGGTAACCTTCTATCTGTGATCGAACCAAGTGCGACAAGCAAGCGTGGACATTCGATTAAACCCCGTGCGGTTACCCGGGGAAACGAGGTGCCGTCTCCAGGGGCAACGCGTGACCACATGTGAGATGGCCTGTCTCCGACGAGCAGGGGGGGGGGGGGGGGGCACAACCCTGATACATTATGTGGGGGGGGGGGGGGGGATCGTGCCCTTTTTGGGTCAGCCTAGCGATTTGGTAACTTTTCCGCGATGTCGTTATCGGTTCTGATGGATAAAATCCCTTACGTTGTCCATACGAATTTTTTAACTTTGTAAGTGCTGGAGTGGGTTTTAGATTAAGGGAATCTCAGTTTTGAGTTTCTATCTCGAATTTGGTAGCCAATTCATATGTTTCCTGCCATAATATGAGTTTGTGAAACACACTCATGTTAAAACACCTCAGTGTTCACACCACATACAACAATAGTATGTATTTTATGTATCTATGTATGACATAATGTCTTTTAAATCACTGAAAAGAGATTGTACAATAAACAACAATAAAAGTAAATACATTGACGCAGCGGCCTCCTTGATGCCTGTGCCCCGAAATCTTCCATCTCTCTCGAAATGTCTCTTGGGCCACCATCGCAAAATGAGTTCGTGTTTAATGGAAAGTCAAACAATTAAATTTCTGAGATTCATGTCGAATATCCTATCTTAAGCACTAGTTTTGGAAAAAACTATTTTAAACTGGGATTTGAATGCTAAATCAAAAGTCTCTTTGATTACCCGAAGTTTTGTTACATATGCTTTTTACTTCCTCAAGGGTAATAGCTAGAATGACGTTAAATAAAATAAATAGGCAAATAATTTGGCAAATCTTTGCAATGCTTTTTTCCGAGGCAATCATATGCCCATGCGTAGGTTGTAGTCGCCCATTCCAATTTTATGCGCTTGGATTCCTGTTTCATAGAGAATAATTTGAATACACTCTTCTAGCTTCGAGAGAATTCTCGTCTATTCCTAGATCAAATTAATTTCCCTGTATCTCATTGATCGTCACCACGACAAATAAATTAGCAGCCACTTTACAACTCCATCGGTTGAGTCGAAATTACCAGCCATCAGTACAGTTTAACAGTTTCCCGTCGAACATAGATAACCTTTGAATGCGATTAAAGCTAAGGGGCCGCTGATTGGTTTTGACTACGGTGATGAGTCTTTAACTAGCAGTTAACTATTTAAGAGGCCATAAGAGGGCCGAGAAAGTCGATAAAATCTAAAAATAAAACAGCAGGCCTCTCGCATTAACCCCAATCTATTCTGGTGGCAGCAATTTGCCGACGTATGTTAAAGAAGATATGGCGTTCGGTGTGGCAATTTTTTACAATATGTAGAATAGATATAAGTACATTTGAATTAAAATCTCTGACAATGAGATATCCAGTTGACATTTGAAGTTCGAAACGAAAACTTAACACGTTTGAGTAATACCACAGATATAAGGTTACCCAGATATTCCACTCCCAAAATAAAGCAGCTACGCGAAAGCCCTCCGCCCGCCATAATAGTTTGGCCGGCAGTCGATGGATGGAGCGACTGTTTGTTCACAGATTGGTTTGTTGCTGTAACCAATGTAACTGTAACCACCTAAGGAACATTGGGTCCCTTGATTATAATTGACCTTGTGCTTTGGCCTGGTAGATGATGTTAAAACAAGTTGCCAACGCACCCCAGCGATTGCCAACCAAACTAATAGCATCACATTTTTGCCGTAGCCATAGCTAGGTATGGTAGCATGTCTGGGTAACCTTATATCTGTGGTTGAACTTCGAATTTCTCGTCTATTTCAGTTTTCGCAGTTTTAAATGGGTGGAACATGCCTCTAGATTTTAACTGCGCCTTCTGGTTAAAAACAGAAGTTTTGGCGGCCGCTAGAAATGGTGCTCGGCGACGCGATTTGAGCTGAACTCGGCCAGCTGGATGTGACGAACTCCATATTTCATTTGGCCATTAGAGCCGAGTTGTCAATCGACTCTGCTTTCGCGGTTTGATTCGGCACTTAAATGTCCGTTTCATAATGCAAGATCTGTCAAATACAAGCAAAGCCCGGCTACGACAAACAAACAAGCACACTTTTTAGAAAAGGGAATACGACCCGGGTTAGCATTGTTGGCCGAGGCTGGCTAGGAAATTGCCAGTAGCCAGCCTGAAATGACGGGCAAGGGTCGTCAGAATCAGAACACATGGACTGCATTGGCTGTGTGTGCATTGTTGGCCTGTGAGGCTGGCTAGGAAATTGCCAGTAGCCAGCCTGAAATGACGGGCAAGGGTCGTCAGAAACAGAACACATGGACTGCATTGGCTGTGTGTGCATTTTGCCGAGATATTGGAACGGCCAGCGTGTTTTATGTCATCTAGAATGGCCGTTGTAAATGGCTGCAAAAGGCGAGTTTTGAAAGCATTTATAGGCGGAAGTCCCAGTAGTTCGAGTCCCAATAGATCCCATGCCACGAGAGATCCAGCCAATAGCAGCCAGTCCTAATAGAGCCCATACCACAAGAGATCCAGCCGATAGCAGACAGTCCTAATAGAGCCCATGCCACGAGAGATCCAGCAAGTATCAGCCAGTCCTAATAGAGCCCATACCACAAGAGATCCAGCCAATAGCAGCCAGCCTCGGCTAAGATTGCAAATTCATATCATTTTTACTACATATAAGCAGTTGTCTAAAGTAAATGCAGATTTGCTTCCCTACTGTCCGGCCAATTGTGAATCCAATTAGATTCAAGCTCAGCATTCCAGACAACGCAGTTACCACGCTCAAAACGAAACGTCCAGAGTCCACAAACCACGGCCAGGCTGAAACTTTCCCGTGACAAACAAGCGAGTGACGGCGTCCGCTCGGCGCCCCGTGGATCCCGACCGCGGGCGACGCCATCCGTGCGGACGAATGCGTCGCGACGCCTCGCGTCGACGTCGACGTCGGAGACCGCACGCTCGTGCGAGGAGGGGGTGGGGCGTTTGCCGCGCTGTGTTTGACTTGGACACCGGGTGGTGGTGGGGAGGGGGGGGGGGGGGGGCGACAGAGATTTGAAGATGAGGCTGTAGTACTCTGCGTGTTTGGATTTGGAGATGGAATCTGTTGCGTCGGCTGAGATATCACGGATGTCTCAGTTGTAAGAATTCGCACGCTACATTTTGAAAACTTAGTTAAAGCAATGATTGATTAATATAATAACTGACGGATAATTTGTCCCAACGTTTTAAAATACGTACAAATACTTTGTGGGACGATTTGCCTGGCCTTTGAAATCAAATAATAACTAATTTTGTTCATGCAAACTATTAGTGACAGCCCCTAAAAAATGTAGTAAGTAATTTATAGTATAATATATAATATAAGAGTATAATATATATGTACGTAATATACGAGGTTTTTAAAGTTTTTAAACAAAGTAAAAATCATAACTATGGGGCCCTTAAGCCCAAAAGTTTTTTGGGCAATCACGCATTCGCGAAACTGATTTGGTGGACTAGCTGTGTTTACACGGTTCAATGTTTCGTTCAATGCATTGAATCCAATGCATTGAACGAAACATTGAATGCTCTTGAAGGGCCGTTTACACGACTCAATGTTATAAATTCATTGAAAATGGTGGCACAGCCTTCCAAAATCTTTGTTTCTAGAAGGCAGTGACATACCCTTCCTTGCATTGAAAGGAAAATTGAACGATATTTAGGACACGTCGTAAATGAGAAAACATTGAATGAAACCTTGAATTCAAGCTTCCGTTCAATGATTCATTGAATTCAATTGTTGTTTACACGATTCAATGCATTGAATTCAACCTTGAATTCAATGCATTGAACGAAACATTGAACCGTGTAAACACAGCTTTAGGATTTCTTTTTAGTGATGTTATGTAGGGACTCTAATCGCAAAGTGTAAAGGTTTAAGAAAATCCGAGCCGCTGAGAAACCACAAAGTAAGGTTTTAAGCATGGACTTAAATTTCGGTGTCTATCAAAAGAGGGTGTTCCAATTCTTAATTCTCAGCCGACCCCTCGCATAATTTAAACTGGATTAGAGGCCGCAGGAGTAATCGTCCCGTGCACTCTAATTTTGGACAGCTTTGGAAGAAAATGAGATTCTTTCGTGTCGACCTTTGTTTCGCCCCCCCCCCCCCCCCCCCAAGCGGAATGGCGGGAGATGGAATTCGTTCCGCCTCGCATCTGTGTGCACTGGGATGCTGTGAGGTGGATCCAGATGCCCGTGGCGACCGCGCTATCTCGTGCGTCGTGCGATTGTTCTGCGGCGCGGATGACAGCTCGTAATTTGACGTTTACGCTCGCTCGCGAATCTAGAATATACGGTCGGACGACGATTTCAGCTGCCGTCTTGCATTTGCTGAAGAAATCTTGTTCTGGCTTTCACTAATCAACTGTTGAAGAGTTTTAGTACGCAATAACTCAAGAAAATATCACTTGTTCTTCTATTTTCAGGGTAATCAACATTGATTTCTTTCATGACAACTATTTTTGATCAGCGGAGCGAGCGAAGCGAAATCATCAATTTCACTACTGCTAGAAAAAAAAAATGGTGTGTGTTTGTTTGTTTGTTTGTTTGTTTGTTTGTTACAGACCAAACGCCTGCCTCGATGGCGATGAAATTTTCAGGATGTTTTCTCAACTTAGACCCCATGCTTTTTTAAAGAAATCCTCCATACCCCTCCGCTGCAAAGCAGAAAAAAGAGCAATACTCAAAATTTTGGAAAGTTTTTAAATAAAGTGTGTCTTTTTCCAAATTTTCCCAATTTCGAATCTTGCTCTATGAAACCATCGAAAACACATCGAAACATCATACCAGCTTTGTTGATTTCAAGTTTATTCAAGACAACAGGTTAACATAAATCAGAAATTTTATCAATTTCGTGCACGGAAGTAACTATGATAATTGCTAATAACTATGGTAATATAGGATTGGCTCCATGGGTTTCATCGGCCTACTGCATCCACCTTTTTATACAGTATAATATACAAACAGCTACGCTCATCTTCAACGCAACTCATATTGCGTTCGCGAAGCCCTAGTAAAGATCTGTCTCAACTACCAAGGGCATACCTACATTCGCGTGCATACTAAATATGCAAAGTCGAATTTCGGCTCTGTCCGAAGAAAGGTTTGTCTGAAAAGAACATAGGCACTGACCAAACTGGTGCGTTTCAACCAGCTTCAATCCAGATTAGAACACGCCCTTTAATACCACCCAACAATCGTCCTTTTCTGAACATTTAAAAATTATAACCACCAAAACATAATTGTATTTTAGAGCACAACTCCCGCTAGCAACATTCAAATCATTGTGATATAAATTGAGTCGGCCGAAAAACCGATTCGGGCAATAACACAAACCAACCAAACCAAACCAAACCAACCACCAATACCCTGATAGTACGTTTCTTGCGACCAGGACAACGATCAAAAACAATAATTAACAACAAATTTAATCAAGCTCACGCCACTGGCTAACGACCGTGTTCTTTAACGAGCGACCACCAAACACATTTCGGCCTTCGAGTTTATCAGCCCGAAGAGCAAGTCGCGGCCCTAAGCGACCCGCGCAGACCGGCCGCTAGGAGCACGGACGTCGACGATTTACTCGGCTCGGCAAGTGTGTGTAATTATGCCGAGCTACATAATCGCCTCCCCCCCCCCCGGCCGTCGCCGGCGTGCGAAGAGAGAGGACGGTGTTTTTAGATGAGAGGCGGAGGAACTCCTTAATGTGACCCCTGCCCCCATCCCGTCGTGGAGGGAACAAACATAGAGCGCGCCCGAAATGCTCGGTTTCTGATTATACAACTAGCGCTGCGTGTTGGGGTGGGGGAGGGGGGACACAATCAAATTACTGGGGGGTAAAACGACGCGTTGCAAAGAAAATGTGTGTAGGTTTGTAGGGGATAGCGTTATGCGTTTGCCGGGAGTGAAAGTGAGAGGTCCTCGGGAAGGATATGTGATAGTGCGTGCGAAAGGGTAATGCTTGTAAGGAGGTGGGATTTACACCATTATTAATGAGATTGAGAAAGGTGGCGCTAGTGTTGTCGCTGTGGAGTGGAGGGCGCAGTAAGAGAGAACGGTGTTTTCAGTAATTAAAAGAGGGTTCGCCGTGGGTAATGCGAAGGTCGGATTGGCGACGTTGTTTGGAAACAGTTGGCGCAAAGTTTTGCCAGGGAATTGGTTTGTTGGAGGATTCAGATTTTGTCTGATTAGAGGTGTGCTGTGGGCACGGCCTGGGCATCTTAATTGGTTCGTAGGCGCGCGAAGAATTTCGTGCGAATTGAAGGGTTTCTCGTCGGCCGTGGTTTTGGCTGGGTCCAATCAGCTATTGGCTGAGCTGGGAATTGTCCGAGGACGATTTTGAGTCAGTTGATAAAGACAATAAACTTTAGGACTAGTTTGCTAGGTGGTTTTCCTTGCAAATCATACTGTAATCGGGTGGAAAATTGGTTATTTCTTGTTTTGTTACGGTGCAAATTAACGAAAAGCTGGGAAAAAAAGTAATTCTTGATTGCTTTCTTGATAAAAGTTAAACACATGTTACCCATGTGTACCATATGAAACTATAATTAACCAAATGTTAACCAGATGTACCATAAGTAACCATAAATTAACCTTAATTATGTCAACCATATGATAGTGTATTTTGTATCATAGTACTATAATATGTATCCCCAAGGATGTATTGTATTCTCTCTATAAAATTAACATTCTTGGCCGTCTACACCCATAAAGGTGCAATTACAAAATACAATTTAAATCCCAACGTATTCACTGGTAGAATGCCAATATTCGAGTATGTTATTAGTAAAATACAGAGTACAAATGGGTGCCAATGGGCCTTTTTTCGAAAATTTGCCCCTGGAATGCTAGAACCATCCCCCGAAACTATTCATTTTTGACCCTTTATAGAGCCACGTGTATACGAGTTTGCAAAGAGAAATTGGAGGAAAGGACCATAGGCACCCGATTGAATGTATTTTACTAATAACATACTGGAATACTAGATTGTTACCTTTAACGCTGTGGCCGTGAGAACGCGACAACTTTTGGTCTGTTTCAAAATTTTTAAATGATCAATTTTCGAATTTGGTCACCCCATGCGAAAGAAATAAGACACGAGGACAAGGAAAATTTTAAACTGATTAAATCTACTTAGGGGTGTACCAAGTTTGAGTCAACTCTTCAAAAAATTAAGAATCTGAACTGTGTCTGAGGCTTAATGATATTTCTCAATTAACGTAAACCAATATCCATCCGCTAAAATGTATTACCCTCTACGTTTGTAGATTAGTTGACTGAAAATTGCAGAATATAATTTCAAATCCAACTCATTTACCGGCTCACAGACTTGAAAAGCACTATCACTATTCGTTAAATTTTTAAGACTCGTTTCGTCGAATCCTATCTTTAACACTAGTAAATAAAAATGTTCAATCTAGGTTTTGATTGCAAGATAGAATTGTCTCACTGATTTTCCGACCTACTCTAGTTACTTCTTCAAGGGTGGTAGTTCGACAATTGATATGATCAATCTATAAGACCCATATTGTTTAACCCAGTTTTCAATATATACATTTTATACACAATCACACTATTTTTGAGAGTAAATTCCCCCCAAAAATTCAATGTAAGTCAATCAGAAGCATATCTTTGATTCCATGGTACGAATTCTTCTTCTTTCTTATATCCGCTTTTCCGTTTATATTGCCTTGGCCTTACAATTCAATGGTAACTTTCAGCAATAGCAGAACGTGACATATTAAATCAAAATTTAAAATAACTTCTTAATATTGCATTTATTTTAGCTTGTAGGTACATTTACGTTAGTATCTTCGTCTAAAACTACTTTCTTAAATTGTTTGTGACAGTGTATAAAAATAAATATAATAATACAATTCAGTTGTTCCATAGATTTATAATACCGATAGATAACACACTCAAAATATCAAAACCGGGCGGTTGTCGGAAGTCACTGAAAACGTAAACAAACCGAATCGAACCCGGGCCCGATTGCCAGACAGTGATAACGGTAATGGCCCTCGGCCGGGTGATTAAGACTAGGTACCTTCGTACTTGAGCTAGTACATCGCTCTTGGCGACGCGAGCTGGTCGGGTTCGGCATCGAGTCGCACAAAACGTGTCTGCCTCGGCTGCTGCGGCATTTCGGCATTACGAGATTTACAGTGAAATTAACTGCAGTGAACTAAAATCTTCGTGGTATAAATTTAGTTTCCTAATTATTTCTTGTTTTGTGAAGTAATTCATACGTAATAGTTGCTCAAATGACTTGCGGGGTGGTAAACACAAAAAGTACGTGCGAAGCTAGCTGGTTTCAGAGCTCAGTATCTGTGATGTTGTCGCTCTAGCCTTCATTCAAATTCCACAGCGTAAATAACATTATATCATAAATAATATAGACATTTTATGTAACATAGTGTAAATATGATAAATAAGTGTCCTTTCAAAGTGTAATGGTGCTACGTTATTTGACGCACGAATCTCTAACGGCCAGTATTAATCATTCGCAGATTTGAAAGTTTTTAGACATCGACAAGTTTGTTTTGAAACCGTGTGGCTGTGTTATTGTATATAGGTATACGCGAACGTGAATGTGAATACCTACTCGTTTCGAGCGTCAAAAAGGAACTTTGCAGCTTGTTTGCCCAGATCAAGGTAAGAGTAGTAATGCTTATTTTCTCCTTAAAACCTACAGTATTTACCCAAGGGGAAATACGTATATAGAAGTCTTGCAATAACTTTTAATATGAATTTTTTACGATTCCATATGTGCATTTTACAATATTGAATTTCGATATTACCAAGCACAGTCATTCAATTTGGTGCGACACGAACTATTTGCACAAACTTTTCGCTTTATACGTCTACCTATCAACATATAAAGTTGTACGCCGAGAGTTTTGCAATTTTCAATGCGACCGTATACTATACCTACAGGCCCGTCGATTTAGTCCAATGTTTGCCGGTCGTATTTTCATCGAATCACAGAGCGCATGTTTGCAAAAGTGTAGGCACGCAAAAGTAACCCGCGACCGTATTTCATTGATGAGCGTAGCGAGCGAATCGGAGAGAAATCTTCAATTTCACTACCCCCAAAAAAAGTAACTTTTGTGTGTGTGTGTGTTTTTTTGTATATGTGTTTCCATATGGGCTTTACAGACCAAACGCCTGAACCGATTTGATTGTAAACAGACCAAACAGACCAAACGACTAAACGGCTCTAAAAAAAATGTTGCTCTACAGACCAAACGCCTGAACCGATTTGATTGAAGATTGCAGAGGACCTACCTTTGTTCTCAACCTAGACCCTCTAGATCGGTTCCCAACTATTTTAATAAATCAATTTTTACGAAATTTGTAGATTTTTTCAAAAATTTGTATGTCTGTAAATGTCAAAGTTTTCTTCATAACTTCACCAAAACTTATAAACATGTTGACCTTATAGAATTGTATTATGCCTGAAAATCTGAGGACGGTAGGACTTTCCGATTGGTTTTTATTCGCTCTTTTGGAGTGTTTTTCGTGATTAGACACCTGATTCAATAAGAGTCCGGTTTTCTTCGTTTCCTGGTTTACCAGCTTTGTTGACTTCGAGTCTGGCCAAAGTATGGATATAATTTTTCCCCAATCTAATAAGAACCCTGGGGCATTAGTTATGTCTTATGTAGGTATTTACGTTGTCAATACTCAATGAGCTGATAATGTGCATGTTTTCGCCGTCTGACAGATCGGAGTGAAACAAAGGAACGTCAGAATCGTATAAATTTTTGATTGATTGGAATTGTCGAGAAGGCAATGATCTGGCTTGGTGCTCCATGATTTTCAAAGGCCTTTTGTCTTTAAAATTTTATCTGCAGTTGATCCGCAGTATAGACCGCTACGCTCATCTTTAACGCAACACAAATTGCGTTCGCGATGCCCCAGTATATGTGAATAAAAATGTTATTCGACACATTTTTCATTCGTTGGTGTATTTGTCAAATAGTTTGTCGCGTATATTACCGGGGTTAACCACGCCGGAAATATGACAGCCGCTTTGTTACAGTTAATTTACGCAGCGCGGTGAAAAAAAAACAAAATAACACAAAACACAACTTGCGGTTTGAAAAATTGGTGTGCGACAAATTCAGTTGACAATTTTTCAAAGCCACCACGAAATAAATCATCACTGCATGTGAATGCGAGAGGGTGTATTTAAATGGTAATTGTTAATTTCTACGCCGAGACTTGTTATCTTCATCGAACCACAAAACGGCATGCGCTTATAGCGGCAGGTCCCACGGTCCCGGACCTCCGGACCTGGGGACCTGAAACACATCCCCGGACCTTGCACAGTACTGTTACATGTGTTACACCACACAAAAGCATGTTAGGCCGGTTTCGCAAGGCTTTTCATGCAAATTCAACTCATGTTTTTTTTGCATGTTGTGTGTGTGTTTTTGCGAATGAATTCACTAAATATTCTGTAGTGGTCGGCACAAAATCTCGTAAATTAAACATTTTCTGCGGCCTGAGGTTTTCAAGTCTCCTTGTTAGCATTTTTCCCCATCGGCTTCATACACATGGCGGAATTCTTTTCGCTATTCAAAGCACAAGTACGGTAGTTCACGGTTCCTAGTTGCTTTGTGCATCAAGTAGCTACATACTTTATTATATTGTGTAGAATTAAAAAAGTTGGCGCAAACTTTTTGAGTATCTGCCTGTTAAATATTTAATGAAAAATTGCTTGCTTGCATTTTAAACGTAACGCCAAACAATACACGTGAAGCACACGGATTCAATGCACAAAACTTCGCTGCATTTTTCAAGCGATGCAACTAGCGAACAAACAACAAAATCACTCTTCATTTTTGTTCCCGTTTCACTTGGCAACACTGTCATGTGGAACTTCTTTTGAACTCCGGCGAGCCAGCATTGCTCACGAACCTAAAGCCACGTCGCCCGATGAATTATTAAACTTCGCCATTTCTTGCGCGCGCGCACAAAAATGCAAAATAAAACTATGTCAACGACGAAATTGTCGAATCGTAATTTCAATACAACGATACGAAAAACAAACAAAACCAAAATAAAAAACGCATCTCTTTGAGGCCACTTCTATTCACGGCACACGCGATCAACGGGGCGAATAAATCTCCGCGCGTTCCACGTGGCCGTGGGACGTCGAAAACGGATCCAGTTCAAATTGACAGCTATTCGCGCGCAATTCGGGCGCCCATCAATCTTGCATTTGTTTCGCGGTTTCGGCGCTGATGAATGCTGACTCTGACTCTGACTGCTGACTGTCGACCGAGATTACACTTGTTGCAGTGCTGACGCGTGTTCCGTGCTTTTGTTCAGCAATTTTCCACGACCGATTTGCAGAAGGAGAAATCCGTTGTCATGCATCACAGCACAGCAATAAGAGCCGTTGTCTTTAGGCGATAAAGGATTGCAAAGGAGACTTTGTAAGGAATTAAAGTAACGGTTTGAGGGTTTCTGTCGCGGATGGTTTTTAGCGATTTTGACGTCAGTCTGTCACGCCTTTAGTTTTGACTCCCGCGCGAGGATCACTGCAATTCAAACCGCCGCCGGCTAGAAAACAAATGATATGGATATGGGACGCAAATATGCCATTCAGATTCCAATGATAATGTTTGGACAATGATATTTCCAATTCAATTCTAGTTTTTAACAGTTCACAATAGCCATGAATGTGCAAAATCGACAATGCATATGAATTATATAAAGATCCCGTTCCCCAATTTTATGCTGACTACTGAGTTAAATAAAACCCAGAGCTTGCTGGAAAATAATGAAAACGCAAAACGCGAATCGATTTCGTACACCGGAGCGACGCGGCAGAAAACGAAATAAAAACGAATTAATTAGAGCCGCACGGAGCCGGCGTGCTCGAGCGCTCCAGGAGGCCGTGGCGAAACGTCGAAATGAAAAGCGCCGGCTAGAGTTTTCACGGTGACGATTTTCCGCGTGGCGGTGTCGCTGGATGTGGGGGGGGGGGGGGGGGCAATGGGCCCCATGGCGCCGTGACCGGCCGCTCGAACTGCAAACAAAAGACAGCCGCGCGCGCGGGACACCGTCACAAAGTTGGCCCATCCATGCCACCGCGAGCGCCACCAGTTTCCGTCTAGTTACCATAGAACCATAGTGAACTAATGCGCTTAAGTTAGTGAGTCAGAGGGCCAGCTCTGTTCAGGGTCTTTTATGGCCGTGTTTCACTATGGATTCCAATCCGCCGCTCCACGGCCCTCTGAATGGTTTGTCCCATTGGCCGTGATGGAAAATTTGCGGTAAGAAGGCCCAGGATCAGCCGCTTACAATACAGCAGTACATAGCAATATTGTTTTGATGATGGCAATTTCTTATACATTAAGATAATGGACGACTACAGTTCATATACATTCATTTCTGTCAATAAATGGTGTGGGCAAATAATTGCCATGAGAAAAACATTGCGAACATTAATTGTCTACATAAGTGATAGACTCTGGAGCTACGAGTCGTCCTTAAAAATTGACGCTGGCAGAGTCAATGATGGACAGTTTTACGATGTTTCATAAAACACCTTCCATTTTGACATAGAATTAATGTATAGAGTCTTGTCAATGCCTTTCATGTTCGAAATGTTTGAACTCACGGTCTCTTGTCTATGGATTTTGCCCCCATGAAACAATTGCCATGGTGGCAACATTTCCACTGCATGCTAGAATTTGGTGCTGGCCCTCTAGACATATTATTGTACTTTAGGATCTCTATGCGTGTGCCAGAATGTGCGTCCACTTTATTTTAATTTCAATCGTTAAATTTGTTTTAATTGCGTGTGTTTTTGCGCGTGTAAACGCGCGCTCGCGGGGCCGTGCGTCGCGAACGCCGGGGGGCTGTGTTTTCCGCCGCCGACTTATGCAAATGAGCGCCAGCGCCGCGAGCGGCCGCGGCTGCAACTGTGCGGG
The DNA here is from genome assembly GCA_921293005.1 of Nemoura dubitans. Lineage (NCBI taxonomy): Eukaryota > Metazoa > Arthropoda > Insecta > Plecoptera > Nemouridae > Nemoura > Nemoura dubitans. The sequence goes on from OV121076.1 coordinate 44,834,497, forward strand.
GCCGCCGCGCCTCAAGTTATTAGTTAATCACGTCGTTACGCGGGCGTTAGCGTTGCGATGTTGGTTAGATTGGCATTTGGCGGTGGCGGTCTCTGGCGTGCTTTTCAGTTGACTTTAGAAAGGGGGAGGAAAGTTGAGACACTAAATATTTGAGAATCATTAGGCAATCCTTTTCTTTTATTAGCTTAAAGGAGACTGTCGATTTGCTTTCTAGAGTATCTATGTTTTGTTGAGTACGAATCAATGAGACTCTGCGTTTACAGAAGATTAAAAAAAAAAAGTTTTTGGTCAGAGAAATAGCACGTTTTCTCACTGGCGCGAAGTTCCCTCAGTGACGTCACGGCAGCATGCGCAGGAAGGCGCGTATTTTTTTGTTGAAAACTGGTGCTAAAGATCAAGGAGGTTGTGATAGTCGTAGTAATTTTGGGACTTAATATTGGAAAGTCCTTTTACTAGCTGTTGCCATTCTCTGACGTCAGCATGGACATTGGTTCGGTGGTTGAGTCTCTTTTCTTCTAACACGATCGAAACGCCAATGTTTGCTGAGAAATGAGGAGGAAAACCTTGTTATGTGAAAGACAGCGCTCGGAGCACAAGCACACACAAAAAAAGGAAACCGCTTTATAAAAGTCACTAAAGGAGAATGCTAGATTGATTGAAGAGCGCGCCAAGTCAATTGGATTATCAAGAATCACTTGAGATTGGCTTGGAATTCGATTCGAAGCAGTCTAGGTCGAAACATCTGTACAGATTGTAACTGTAGATCAAAGTCAACAATTGATTTTCATTAGGTGTGAGGGTCCCTGGTGCACGCGTAGGCAAAAGCATATGCCAGGGGGGCGATTGTGTAACTTTGTGATTTCAAAACCATTCGTTTTCAACATCACTGCCTATGGTTTAAAACGGGCAGGGATTTGATATCGAGTGATTTCGAACTAAATCTAACGAAATAAAGTTGCACAATCGCACCCCAGACATGCTTGAACGTTACCTGCTGAAGGTAGATTTTGCGCATAGGTGCGCTCAGGGTGAATGGCAAGATGCGGCCCAGCCACGAATGAAACAGCGAACGGGGGGAGGCAAAATGATGGTTGCAAAAATTACACCGTTTTCTATGATCGTGACCTTGAAAGCAAGTGTTGTGACAAGGCATGACTGCCATCGACAGCACACATTGAAATTCTATCCGAGCACACAACCAGGGCCTTCTGGGTGGAAAGCAAGTGTTGTGACAAGGCATGGCAGCCATCGACAGCACACATTGAATTTCTATCCGAGCACACAACCAGGGCCTTCTGGGTGGAAAGCAAGTGTTGTGACAAGGCAGGGCAGCCATCGACAGCACACATTGAATTTCTATCCGAGCACACAACCCGGGCCTTCTGGGTGGAAAGCAAGTGTTGTGACAAGGCATGGCAGCCATCGACAGCACACATTGAATTTCTATCCGACCACACAACCAGGGCCTCCTGGATGGTATCGTTTCCCATCGCTCTTATGGCGTGGATGTTGCTAGGAGGCCGTGGAAAATTGTACAGTGAAGAAAATATCGTTAAAATCTCGCTCAAGGTCAAAGCCACCTAGATGCATATTTTCCATACTAGCAAATTGAAACAAATCCATTCAGAGGGCGCTGGTAAGGTGCCTTGATGTAGAAACAACGGTTCCCACGGATGGAAAAAGTCTATAGTGCGGCCTGCGCCGTGTTCATCTCACGTCTGCGCACGCCAATGGTTAGGCGTCCTAAGTCTACATTTTCCAGTTCAATAATGAGAATCTTCGAAAATCAATTAAAAGCTATCAATAAGCTGCGTATATTTTTGGGAATGCACCGCAATGAATTGAAAAAAAAGTAAGCACGATACACATGTGATGCAAGTCAAATTCATTGAATAGAATGTGATGTTACAATTGTCTAGACCCAGATTTACGCCAATAGTTTTCCATGGAATCCATCTGTTTCTAATGGGCTATAGGCTTAACTGAGAGTAAAAACTAAAAAGTATAGTCAAATCGGTGGTTGACAAGTAACAAAATATGACGGCACATTTTAGTACAAATGGAAGCAACTATCTTTCACTCTCACGCCGTGTAATTATTGGAGCAGCTGCCAATCCATTAACGCCTATCACTGGAAGCCATGAACACGGGTAAATTCCTGCCAGTCCCATGTTTGGCTAAAAAATAATCCAAACATCTGTGCATAAATGATTCAACAATTTCATCAAAATCAGCAAAACCCAGGCTTTCCACTCCCATACTAAAGTAGCTACTCGGAAAGCCCTCCGTCCGAATTAATAGTTTCGCCGGCAGGCAAGGGATGGAGCCACTGTTTGTTGTTGTATCACATGTAACCACGGTAGCTGGAAACACCTGAAGAATATTAGGTCCCTTCATTATATTGCCCTTGTGCCATGGCCTGGAAGATGATGTTAGAACAGTTTGCCAACGCACCCCAGTGATTGACGGCAAAACTACTTTAGCATCAAATGTTTGCCGCAGCCTTAGCTAGGTATGGTGGAATGTCTGGGTAACCTGATATCTGTGCTCACAGCGTCGGCAACGGCGTCGGCGTTGGCGTCGGCGTCGGCGTCGGGTCGTGCGCTTTGCACGAGGAAGTTGCCGAGGGTTTACGAGAGTTTCGCGCGAAAGAGATTACGTCGGGGATATCTCCGAGAAGTTGGCCAAACTGATGTTCGCCTAGCGCGAGGTCGGCAAACTCCCCGCTCGGCGACGACGGCGGTGGGAAGGGGTACGCTGGGCGGGGGGGGGGGCGTTTTTGGTAGCAATGGCCTCACAGGAACGCATTTGTAACCCTTGAGAAGTGTTGTTTGTGATCACGTTTAGAAGAAGAGCTGTGTTTCACGCTCAAAGAGGCTCCCCTGCTGTAACGTTTAGAAGGAGAACGGTGTTTCACTCTCAAAGAGGCTCACCTGCTGTAACGTTTAGAAGGAGAATGGTGTTTCACTCTCAAAGAGGCTCCCCTGCTGTTAGAAGAGCCAAAGGTGTCAACATTCGCAGGCCCAATTCTCTTTTTAAAAAGTCTTGTAATAGCAGGAAAATGAATATATATTTTTTAATGCATCTTAAATTACCTACGAGGTAAGCTATTTTGTTGGGGCTGTCACCGATAATTTGTCTGCAAACAAAAAGTTGTTGAACGTTTATTGGAGACTTAGAAATCGGTAAAATAAGGTAACTGTTTGGCATTTCCAGCATACTTTATCTGCCTATTTAAGCAGGCTTGAAATTGCAACTCAAACATTTTGGTGGAGGAGCCGAGTTTGTTCTGCGCGTTGCGTCTAGGAGACAATCGTATTCATATTTTAACTGGTCGACCTTTACTCACAATATTTTTATATCTTAGAACTTTTGCAATTTTGCAAAAAACGAGATTGACGTTTAGTTGAAATATCAATATCCATGCTCACATTTTTTCATGCTATTTAGATGCACATTATTGCAAATATACACAGTATAACCAGAATCACGCTAGTTCCAGTTTGGTCTGATATTACATGGCGTATTTTCAACTTAGAATGCTGTTTCTTAGCTAACATAAAAATGCCAATAAAAATGTGACATTAAACCTGATAAACATGATAAAAATGCCTGTGAAAATGTGACATTAAACCTGATTAAACATGAGCAAACAAATAAATATTTAACCCCGATATTAACGAGGTTTTGATAGCGGCCATCATAAAACAATCGACGGACAAGCATAAACTACACACTGTTACGTCACGGTTGCCCTAGCGACCGCAATTCGCGTCGTGAAAAGTAACCAAAGTGCATATATTTTTAACGATGTGACGCCGGAAATGTTTTAGCCAGATCATCGGGGTTGCCATGGATACATTTTGCTATGAAGCAGTGCCTTTTTTTGTTGCTTCGGGCCAGCTACATCTACTTGTGGTGAATCTACTTGAACATCTACTTGAAGTGAAGGTACCTGGTTTGAGTCTACTCTTTAAAAAATTAACACTCGGAACTGTGCTTGAACCGTGAAGCGAAAATATCGACATTACAGACTCAATACTGAACGAAAACTCTCTATTCGCCAATGATGTGCATTTCTAATAAGGTGAATTTTCAGTGTTGTGAGCTTGCTCTAGAAAGGTTTGGGACAGGTAAACTATGGCTAGGGACTTGCCACAGAACCACTAGCCACTATCCAGGGGCCTTACCAAGACCGGCCATTTGTAGCACCGTGCTACATAACACAACCGTAGCACCAAGCAGTAACCCCGACCTAGAGCGGCAGTATTACGGCCGGGTTGTATAGCCGGGGCACATCGACTCTGACTTTAGTAACGAGCCATGAGATTGGTTGATTTGACTTCACTGCACAATGATGATCGTTTAAAAAGCAGTATGCCTTCTAGATAATGCTATCATCGTGGCACCACCGTAATACTGGTCGCTAGCGGTGCTAAGAAATCAACAAACTGCCCATTGTTGAAATGGCCGCTCTAGTTCCGGGTTATATAACACCGCCAGCCCGGCTAATTAGCCGCATGGTAGCCGCTCCAAATGGCCGAGCTAGGTAAGGCCCCTGAGTTTTAAAAGACATTTCTTGGGACACAAGAGCCGGTTGACCATTGGGCGCGGTACAGCTTCATGTCGAATGTCGCTGCTGCATTTCAGACCCAGTGACTGTCTCTGCGATACCCGCCCCGGCGCTCGGCAAACACAGATCTAATTAGCCTACGCCGTGTCGCCGCCTCGCTTTCGCCGAAGCGTCGCGCGAGGCTCGCCGCTAGGGGCGCGTCGGACGCGACGAACTCGGGCGAGATCAAATATTAGCCTCGACAACGGAGTCGCACGCGGACGGCGCCCGCAAACAGACACGGCCGAGCGGCAGAGTTGCAGAAATGGCCGCCGGTTTTGTTTGCCAGGAGTTTTGTCGTGGAAAATACTGGCGCGGCCGAGTGCAGTGTGGGACTATGAGGGAAATGAGATGATACGTTTTCTGGCTAGAAATTATACATTCACTTCGCTGTCGCGTTTTTAATGGACTTGTATAGAAATGTTTGCGGTGTTTGCACTGCGAGTTTGCTGCTTTGGTGCACCAGCTCGTGGAGGTTCTCGGAAAGTCCTGCTGAAGGTGAAAATGACAACCCTGCTTAAAATTCTTACCGAGATCTTGCAAGATCTGCTAAGATCAAATCAAGACCTTGCAAGTTCTTGTCACAAGATCATGTAAAATATTACAAGATTTTCCACAAACTTGCAAGATCTTGAGACAAGTTCATGAGTCAAGTTCTTGCAAGATCTTGTCTCAAGATTGTGAAAAATTTTGTGATATTTAGCAAGACCGTGGCAAGATCTTGCAAGATATTGGTAATAATTTTCAGCAGAGATTTCCAACGATAATAAAATCAAGGGTCCGGTACTCTTTTAATCCCCGATTTTCGTCCCCGTTTTCCCGTTTTCCGGTTTCCCCTTTTTGGTTCCGGTAATTTTAAATTTACTGTTCGGGTGTCTATTCTGTTCTTAAATATTAAGAGTCGGAGTACCGGTACCGATTCCTGCTTCCAAAAAAATCATGTTCACGAGCTTGGTTCCAGAAAAATAACTGTTCTATAGATTTTAGATTTCGGTTCTGGTTGGGATCTTCAGGAAATTCTTACCAAAACAACAAAAGCTACAATAAGTCCGGTTTGAAGAACATTTTGAAACCTGTATGGAACCGCAAACGAACCAGTATTTCTTAATCCAAATAAATGGTTCTGGTTCCGATTTGAATCTCTGGAGTGAAATCGTAGACATGGACACCATGATCCATGCACAGCCACGATTCGTTGAATATAGATTGCCAACAAGCGGAAAACAACAAAAATAAACCATCGGCTTTGAATCAAATTAGTCCATCCATACTTGAAAATGTTTGTTGCAAATCCAAAGTTCTTTATTCTGCTTTCATTGTTCATATTTTGCTGATTTGGTTCATGTCTCATAAAGTTTTCTTAACGTTTGTTTTGTAGCTCTACATCTAGGAGGTATATTGCACACTATTTGCTGTATAAAATTCTTGGGTTACATGAGATGGAGATCACTTATTACATTAAGTACTCGTTAGTCGTTACGTACTTTTTGCTTTAGCCCCGGAAAATGATTACCTCTTGGCATGAATGTCTCTCCCGATAGAGTAATATATCCAGGGATAAACAGAGGATGCAGATCATATTATGTTTACAGCTATCCACTGTTGACTTATTGCAGTGATGCTCATTCTTATCTCTTTCTATCTTCTTCTCGAATACGGTATATTCTTGATGTTCAGATATTCTCAACGAAATATAAATTATATATATATATATATATATATTTTTATTTAATTTCGTTACAACTTACAAGTAATATTTATAGATCGAACAGTGTGATACAACTAAATTAGCACCAATATAAACATTTTCCACTGCATTTCGGTTGGAGTCGAAAACAAAACTGCACTCTTCGCTGTCACTGTCTTCTCGATTATGAAAATGTAATTCTTGATCACAAATTAACTATATCTAATTTAAAACGTAAGTTAGTGGTTTTGTAGTCGAAATTTCTACTAGCCTTAAGTGCGAATCACACCGAGGGTTTCAAATCAAAACCAAGATTCGACTTACGTTGCTAAAACGTAAGCCACTTTTTCGTTCTACCTTTTTCAACGTTTTCACAAAACTAATGACAACACAAAGCGCCGAGAAACTCGCACCACTTAAAAATTTCATCTTATTTCGTTGAAAAAAAGCACACAACTTTCTGACGTTTTCACGACACGAAAACCAAACCCCGACCAACTGATTTTCCGCGACACGCTGTCGACCCTGATGAAAACAAGAAAATCTTTGCGTCCATGCAAAAGAAAAACCGCGAAAGAAAACGCAAGAAAATTGCGTAACATTTATCATGAAAAATGCTAAGCCATCAACAATTTTTTCCATCAACACTGACATGTAGATCCCTTTCCTTATGTACACAATGTCTCTTATACCACTACTCCTTTACCGCCCTCACATCCCAGCATTTCACCCATGCATACAGGTAACGCGCCCCCAACCCCATATGAAAGCACGGGGGTGGCAAACACCAGTGCATAATATCCACGGGGGGGGGGGGGGGGCTGGCTACGTATTGCAATAGCTGACACTCATAAAGCTCTTTTATGCGTCTCTGTGGCAGTCGGCGCCGCCTAGCCCGGCTTAGAGTCAGCTTAGCGTCGCCCAAAAACGACCCCCCCCCCCCTCGACATTTCCCACGTAAGCGCGACGCTGGCAATATTTACCTGTACTGTAAATGAGCGGTGGGGGGGGGGGGGGGGGGGGGATCTTGCGTCAACGAACTGACTGGTTATGAACCTCGAACGTTTGAAGGTTTTCTTGCATTTTGGGTTAAAGTTTTTATGAACAATATGTGTTAGTGTAATAGATGTGTTGTAAGATGCCAAAACCAAGCTGTTTTCTGTTTTTAAGCACGTGTTAATTGATGAGCGTAGCGAGCGAAGCGAGCAAAGCGAAATCATCAATTTCACTACTGCTAAAAAAAAACACTTGGTGTGTGTTTGTTTGTTTGTTTGTTTGTTTGTTTGTATGTGTGTTTGCGCGCGCTCTACAGGCCAAACGCCTGCTTCGAGTGGGATGAAATTTTCAGGGTGTCTACTTTTGTTCTCAACTTAGACCTCCTGCGTTTTTCAAGAAAATCCTCCACACCCTTCACTTTCAAAGCAGAAAAAAGAGCAAAATTCGACAATTGGGCATGTTTGGAAAAGTACGGAAATTTATTTAAAAGTGCGTATTTTTTTCAAATGTTCCCAATTTCGATTTGCCTTTAGAAACCATCGAAACCAAATCGAAACATCACACCAGATTTTTTCCAATAAAAACCAACCCAATAAAACCCAATAACAAACCCTTAGGCATGAGTTACATCTATGTATTAACATGCACATTGCTTTATGTCCTCAAAATGAGCATATTTCCGCTACCCGACAGCTCGGACAGAAGCAAAGAAAGGCCAGAATCGTTTACAATTTCAAGTGATCAGAATTTTCGAAAAAGCAGTGGTCCGGCTTGCTGCTCCATGATTTAGGCTTTTTGCCTCAATCTTTTTATGCGCTAAATACAAATCGCTACGCTCATCTTCAACGCAACACAAATTACGTTCGCCCTAGTTAAGTTGCATGCTAGTATATGGCTTAAAGTTTAATTCATCGCAAATTAAATTCAGCTTCGAAATATAAGACGTTTTTACACAAAACAGTTCAAACTGTATTTCGCCTACTTGAAAGTGCTACCACCCTGAAATTAGTTCTGATATACCCCAGTTTAGCTGCCGCTTATTTTGTGTAAAATATTGTCCTTCAATTTTGTGGAAAATTTCAGCGATATGTATCGGCTAAGACCATTAGTCCATTCTGCCGCAACCTTGAAATGACTTTCCACTTAACGGTCTCATCTTGGAGCCATCAACGCCCCCCCCCCCCCCCAAGCCACTGACCTCGCCTCTCAATAGAACACATTGTCGCAATCGTGTCACGAGCCCCATTTCTCATCCTCTCGTCGGCGCGAACGACGTGCCGTCTCGACCGTCACGTTTTAATCTCTGAAACCCGACGACGACGACGTCTGTCGCAGAGTCGTCAGCGTCGGCGAGTAATTTCCACAAAGTGTCTCGGTGCGAGGCGTCGTTACGTCTTGATTAAAATATTTCACTTGCCTCGAGTCGCAGGCGGGCTCGGCATAAGGAGACTCCACGCGCTTAACCTCGGTCTCTTTAGAGCAAAGTTTTGCGCCTCTTGGGGAAGGTTATAAGGAACCGCGGTGCTGCTGGTAAGGAGGTTGAAATGTCTCGGTGATTTTAACATCGTGAGGACGAAGAAAAACCACAATATGCATATGATGAACAATATGTGTTAGGCAAATAGATTTGTTGTAAGATTCCAAAACCAAACTGTTGTCCGTATTTACGCACGGGTAAATGAAGCTACATGCTAGTTTATGGCCACAAGCTAAATTCAGGTGTTCATCAGTTAATGTGAACAATGAAAATGCCCGATCAAGACAACCTGGGTAATAGTATGTTATACAAACCTTGGTGAACAGCGCTTCAAGCTGGGTTTACAGCTGGCAATGTCAGAGACACGATTTCATCAACATTGGCTCTGCCACCAATCAGATACTCCGAACATGACGTCATGTACATTCAGAGTCTCTGATTGGTCCAAGAGCCAATGTTGATGACGTCGTATCGCTGACATAGCCAGTGGTAAACCCAGCTTATGCCATTATTTTAATTGTCACCGGCAAACCATAAGATACAAGAAAACTGAGTAGAATTCAAACTTAAATAAAAATAAACAAAATATGTTTTCTTTGAAAGGCTGCTGTTTAGGCTTTGTTATCTTTTTAATATTTTTTAAATTAATTAAATGCGACTGTGAACTCATTTTTTCTCTTGTAGAAGGAATTAAAATTTAGCAAAATGTCTATAAATACAAATTTTTAAATGTTACATCTTTGCCATTAAGGAATTGTTTTTTTCATGGGCAAGTTTTGATGGCTTAGCTCCTTTTTAATTCAAATATTTGCTACAAAAAAAGATAGGGTTCTTAAAAAGAAAGCTCCCCTTCCCACGTAGACATTCACTCCATTAGCGGTCTAAAAAACGCAAAAAAAAAACTCTCAACGACTCCGTTAACAGAATCCGCCAATAATCACCGCACTTTCGGCGAGCCATTCCGACGTCAGTCAGTCTATCATCGACGTCGACGTGGCCGCCGATAAATCAAACGCCGCTCGGGTCGCCGCCATCGACAGCGTCCGTCCGCCGCAAGGGCGACGTTGATGCATTCGACGTGCTGACCCCAGCGCTCCAAGCGGCCCGTGCGTGATCGATGCGTGCACGCACTATTACCACAGATAGAAGGTTACCCAGATGTATACTCACATACTAAGCTACGCGAAAACCTTCCGTCCGCTATAATAGTTTCGCCGGCAGTCAAGGGATGGAGCCACTGTTTTTTATTTCACCTGTAAGAGTAACCAATGTAACTGTAATCATCTGTGGGACATTGGGTCCCTTGACTATACTTGACCTTGTGCCATGGCCTGGTAGATGAAGCCATAACCGGATCCACCTGAGGAACATTGGGTCCCTGATTATAAATGACTTTGTGCCATGGCCTGGTAGATGATGTTAAAACAGATTGCCAACGCACCCCAGCGATTATCGACCAAACTACTTGCATCACATTTTTGCCTTAGCCATAGCTAGGTATGGTAGAATATCTGGGTAACGTTATGTGTGTGACATAGCCATAGCTAGGTATGGTAGCATGTCTGGGTAACCTTATGTCTGTGACTTAGCCATAGCTAGGTATGGTAGAATGTCTGGGTAACGTTATGTGTGTGACATAGCCATAGCTAGGTATGGTAGCATGTCTGGGTAACCTTATGTCTGTGACTTAGCCATAGCTAGGTATGGTAGAATGTCTGGGTTACCGTATGTCTATGACATAGCCATATCTAGGTATGGTAGAATGTCTGGGTAACCTTATGTCTGTGACGTAGCCATAGCTAGGTATTGTAGAATGTCTGGGTAACCTTATGTATGTGACTTAGCCATAGCTAGGTATGGTAAAATGTCTGGGTAACCTTATGTCTGTGACTTAGCCATAGCTAGGTACGGTAAAATGTCTGGGTAACCTTATGTCTGTGACGTAGCCATAGCTAGGTATGGTAGAATGTCTGGGTTACCTTATGTCTGTGCTATTACTATGTCGCTGTACGTATGCCACCCGTCGGGTTACACAATGCGTGACCGAGTGCTACACAATCGTGTGGCTGCTAAGAAAGTGTCTTGATAGGAGGTTTCGTGTGGACATGTGTACTTACACAGCGTCCCATGCTTAGCTGGGTAACGGACTTCAAGTATGCAGAGTGTGCAAGGCCGTATGCCATAATATGGTCTTGCATACTCGACTTGCATACTTGAAGTCCGTAACCCAGCTATAAGTGGGCTGTGTAAGTACACAAGTCCACACGAAACCTATCGAGACACATACTAATCCTTGGGTAGTTTGAGAAATATCTAAGCTTAAGCTTGACCCACACGGAAGTACATACAAAAATATATATGAAACATATAAAGAAAGTTCAAATTTGTAAAAGAAAGATATAAGTTTCTTATAAGATATTACACTTTAGCATATTTTCCCTATGTGTATCACATATTATGTTCGTATTTGTTTTTTGTTGTTGGGGAGGGAGCCACTTTGAGAGTGAATCACAACTCTCCTTCTAAACGTTACAGCAGGGGAGCCTCGTTGAGAGTGAAACACCGCTCTCCTTCTAAACGTAAGAGCAGGGGAGCCTCGTTGAGAGTGAAACACAGCTCTCCTTCTTAACGTAACAGCAGGGGAGCCTCTTTGAGAGTGAAACACCGCTCTCCTTCTAAACGTAAGAGCAGGGGAGCCTCGTTGAGAGTGAAACACCGCTCTCCTTCTAAACGTAACAGCAGGGGAGCCTCTTTGAGAGTGAAACACCGCTCTCCTTCTAAACGTAACAGCAGGGGAGCCTCTTTGAGAGTGAATCACAACTCTCCTTCTAAACGTGACAGCAGGGGAGTCTCTTTGAGAGTGAAACACCGCTCTCCTTCTAAACGTGACAGCAGGGGAGTCTCTTTGAGAGTGAAACACCGCTCTCCTTCTAAAAGTAAGAGCAGGGGAGCCTCGTTGAGAGTGAAACACAGCTCTCCTTCTTAACGTAACAGCAGGGGAGCCTCTTTGAGAGTGAAACACCGCTCTCCTTCTAAACGTAAGAGCAGGGGAGCCTCGTTGAGAGTGAAACATCGCTCTCCTTCTTAACGTAACAACAGGGGAGCCTCGTTGAGAGTGAAACACCGCTCTCCTTCTAAACGTAACAGCAGGGGAGCCTCTTTGAGAGTGAAACACCGCTCTCCTTCTAAACGTAGAAGCAAGGAAGCCTTTTTGAGAGTGAAGCACCGTTCTTCTTCTGAACGTGAAAATTACCTCATTTTCGTTTGATAAAGGTAAAAGTGCTAAATAAATGACACTTTCCGACGTGAGTCTTGGAAATGTTACCTCTAGTTATCCTCTAAAACTAAGGCCCTTGTTCTCAGCGCAATGCGTGTTTGGTTGGGCAAGTTGACGCACAATTTCAAAGTGCGTCTCTATGTATCCATACGCATCTATACCTACGCGAAACAAGCGTCGACAGTGACTGTTTGCCGAGCGGCGGTTAGTGCCGAGACTTGCCGCAAAGTTTCCCGCCTCGTCGAGCGCTGTAGTAGCTGTCGTCACACAGGCCAAAGTTGGATCCAAGTTTCGAAAATGGCCGGTGAGGGGGGGGGGGGGGGGTGATGTGTTCTTGTCAACGGTGCGGTTTTCAGAGGGCACTGACGAAACAGAGAGGAAACAAGGTGTGCCTATTAGGTCTATGATCCGTCCAGCTCGACAGCCTATACGCTTACTAGCAAGTAGCGATACTTTAGGCGTATAATCATATATACTTTAGCATTTTTCGATTTGTCATTCTCAAAGAGGCTCCCCTGCTGTTAGAAGAGCCAAAGGTGTCAACATTCGCAGGCCGTCCCATTGTTCCGCTAAAGGGTTGAATGGTCTGAGCATCGAATGATTGACAGCGCAATGTCTGGAGTCTACACAACAATACTTTCCTACTTTACGTGGATACATTATAACAATAATATTACCGCGTACAAATAAGTAGCAAAAAAATATTATTCTATTAATTATGAAATACTAGTGAGTAATATTTTCACTTAAAATTAGATATAAAATGCAGTCAACACAAGCGAGATCGATTGGTGGCAGCTATTCCCTTGACCTCGACGTCCGTCCCTTGACCTCGACGCCCTCTAGCGTCGCGACGCCGAGCGTCGATGTACTAACACAGTGGATGCATTCTCGCCACGGCCCGGTGCGTTCTCCCCCCCCCCCCCCCCCCCCCCCCCACCAGTGGGACTCAGTGTTTTGTTCGTGTGAACGACGCAGTTCTGCCCCCCCCCCCCCCCCCATGCAACGAGCTTTTCTCGCGGTGGTAATTGGTCCGATTCGGTTGGAGTCGCGCGCGGCCTAAGTGTTTCGCGTAGCGGAAAGGCGATCGGCTGGCCGGTCGGAGGTGGAGGGCCCGCGGGAACTTGGCCAACGGATATCCGTCGCGAATTCGCACGGTGCGAAAAGAATTTTGACTCTTGCTGGCCGCATGCACGGCCAGTTTCTGTGGCGTGTTGCCATGGGGCCTTGCCTAGAGAGGCCTCTTGGTGGGGTTACCATGCGGCTAATTAGCCAGGCTGGCGGTGTTCTATAACCCGGACCTAGAGCGGCCATTTCAACAATGGGCAGTTTGTTGATTTCTTAGCACCGCTAGCAACCAGTATTACGGTGGTGCTACGATGATAGCATTATCTAGAAGGCGTAATGCTTTTTAAGCGATCATCATTGTGCAGTGAAGTCAAATTAACCAATCTCATGGCTCGTTACTAAAGTCAGAGTCGCTGAAAACAGTATTGCCGCTCTAGGTCAGGGTTACTGCTTGTTGCTATGGTGGTATTAATTAGCCAGGGTATGCTGCTAGTAAGCCCGGGACTACGAGTGGCCGCTCTTAGTAAAGCCCTTGGAGCTCTTTTGATATTAAAAAACGTAATCGCCTTCTTTTCGGACTTTCTGAATAATCAAAAAACCCGAAAAACCCAAAAAATAATACCAAATAATACAAAATAATGAACTATATAATACGGGATCGGGATCGGGGTTTCAAATTTTCCGGAATCCGGTTTGGGTTCGGGTTCGGGTTCAACACAAAATCACGAGTTTTTCGGGTTACGGGTTCGGATACGGGTTCAGGTTCGATGCCCCGCACTCTTGGCAACAAATTATCAGTTTTTTAATTTCGAAACACCGATCGAAAATTAAAAGAAAGCTTCATTCAATGATCACCAACAACCAGCAACCAATACCATAGAGAAAACGTTTGAAAAACCGTTCAATTAATACTGCAAATACCGCATTATATGTATCAGTTCACTGTAAAAAATGAAACAGTTTACATCATATATCTAGAACACATGGGAAAATGTATCATAACGCCAAGGAAGCGAAAATCATATAACATTGCGTGTTTTTAGTAACGTGTGGTGGGTATAAAACTGACAAAAACGTATACCAGCATGTTATACCCATGCGAACCTCACTGATGATTACTATTGAAGGGACCGAGATGTGACGTCTGACCGCAACCATCATCAATTTCTTCCTCTCTCAACTGGCATTTCCCCTTTGGGAGATGTTTACGTTCAAATCCTATTTGCTTAAAATAAATCAAATGCGTGGCATGTCACAATATATCTTATCATTGGTGGACAATACATCAAAATCATGTCACTCCATGATTCGAAATTAATCTTGTTGTGATTCGCTTTCACGTATAGTGAAGCCGAGAGCTTTACAAAAAGCGTGTACACAGCTTTAATGGCAATAAATGTACCACACCGTAGGCTTTAATGCCCAGAAATCCAGCTTAAATATTTCCAAAATTTACAATTTTCCCCCATAAGAATTCACCATTCACTTCGGAATAGTCTTCTAAGAACTCGTTATTTCGGGTTTATGGTGCCACTAATGAACATATTTCTTAGAAAAATCAAGTCTGATTCGAAACGGATTTAGGTCGTTACTGGAAGCAACAATGTCACTGCCATCTCCTTACTAAAGCGATAGTCTATACTCCATGTGAGACCGAAAAGTCGACCACCAAAACTGAAACACAGTACATTACTTGCATTTTATTTTGAAAGTAACGTAGGTATTATCTGTAACGAAACAGTGGGAAAGCAGTTTTAACTTCACTTAACATTCAAAACCTTTTTTTAAAACTAGGTAACGCTAATTGCAGTAGTAGGTATAACATAAGTATGTATAATAATTTATTTGGTTTTCAATAAGTTTTTTATAACATTGCCCGAGTGGGGAAAAAAAAATACTTGAAGGTCAAATAGGTTTCAAGACCAATGAAAGATGCTCTCAATCTTCGCCGCCATATTGGATATTTTTTTCTCGTCCAGTTTCTGTTAACAGGATCTGTTCCAACATCTATAAAGATGCGTACTTTTAGAAACCAAGAACGTATAGCGATGTAGGTTTAATTAACTTCGAAATACCTATCTACACTTCAATTTAGGTACGTCAATGAAAACACAAAGCAGAAACAAATCGCGTAATCGTGCGCGCCCCTACCGCCCGTTTCGTCAACTAAACTCGAAAAGAGCTTTCAGCCGCACCGAAAGCCTCCTAGATACTTGTTTGTGCCTTAAAACAGCGACTATCTTTCGTTCGTCAACGAAGTGAACTGTTAATGTGCAGATAAAACAAACTAAGAGGCAGCGCCCTCTTCTTATCAAAGACACTGCCACCTTGATTAGTGCACGAGTCAATTAACTTTGCGTCTTGCGCGCCGCTGTTGTTCAATAAAGCGCGCGGTCGGCCATCTTTGATATTAAACCGAACACGTCGTATTACAAAGACGATGTGCTGAGAGAGACATGCGATTGCGCGACGGTGTACATAAGGTGGAATAGTCCCCATTTCAAACGAAAATCTATCAAACATTAAATTTCTTGGACACATGTCTACAATCCTATGTTTAGCACTATAGTTTTGAAGAAAAAAACTATTTGTAACTGGGGTTTGAATTCTAAATATAAGTCTCGCTGACCGCTGTCTATATTCGTTTTGTACCTAGGCTTCCTAAAATCTAATTATCCTGACGAAATCAAAATAATTGAAAATAAAGAATTCAAAACCACTAAACTATCTGGAATTAGTTTTCATAGTTACCACAATTTTCCATAGTTAAGGACGTTATATACCAAAACTATTCCCGCACAAAAATCTTGTCACTTGGTCAGTCTCTAATAGTTTACCTGCAAACAATTGTTTGGGTGATATTGGTATAGGCCAAGTGGATCATATTCCACCTTAAACTGGAAACGTATAACGACGATATGCCGAGAGAGAGAGAGAGAGAGACAGGCTTATGTGCTACGCAAAACTTAACTGTTGAAGTGAAAGACGTTTGAGATGACTTCGGGTACATGTCTACATGTTAGCCTGGGGCGTTATGTGTTTTGCCAAGTTGCGAGCACCGCAAGCACAGATCTTGATATTTCGGTACTGAGGGCGTCATAAACTCCATTTCACGTTGAGAAGTAGAGTGGATTTTCGAGCTAAGAGGTTAACACTGCCCTATCTTGATATCTTGAAAAATCTTGATATTTCGGTACTGAGGACGTTATAAACTCCATTTCACGTTGAGAAGGAGAGTGGATTTGCATCCTCCTCGAGGACCCACTGCTGCTAGACACGAGCTAAGAGATTAAAGCTGCCCAAGGAGCGTTTTGTCCGACTCGAGACATATGACTTGTGAGTTTTGAAACTCTTGGCTCGTGTCTAGCAGCAGCGGGTACTCGAGGTAGATGCAAATCCACTCTTCTTCTGACAAGAAACGGATTTTAGACACAACTCTGAGGTTTGATGAAACGTCTTCGTTGTACGCTTTACTTTCACCAAGAGAGGAAATCAAACGAATCCGAGAACCGAAGTGGAAGGCAGTTTTTCTTTCTAATCTTATTTCAGATAGTTAATTAGTTTTCGCAAACCAAAATGGAATGTTACAGTGCGTTTGCTGCATACTTACTACCAGATTATTGACATCTGACTGACTTTGTAAAGAGGCAACGTTCAGAAGTTTGCGTGACGCAACAAAATGTAATGATAGAAAGTAATTAAAATATATTCATTCCTAGACGCAGCTAGTATGAAACAGAGAAATGAACAAATGAAATATTTAACTCCATTGTCTTGGGCTGTCTTATTGTTTACGTATTTTTAATTAACCTTTTGGGTCTTTGAACCGTAAAACAAGAAAATCTTTGCGCAACACGGCTAGATTTAAAGAAATTCTCTCACCTTCACAAAAGTCGTGCTCAGATTAAAGATTTTGCATTTTTATAGCAGAAACAGAAGCAATTGAAGTTGAAAAACTATTTTTGTCCACAAATTCCTATTTTATGTAATCTTTCCGATTTTTAAAATAAAATTTCAAATTTGTAATTTCGATTCCAAATTTTAATATTGCGACGTGATCGCTGTCAAAAGTCAATGCCGAAAGTTTGAAGCGAATCGGTGATTCGGGAAGGTCATTACGGTTAAGAAAACTATTCCCAGAGCCCATCGATGACGTCACAGAGGGCTCCACATAAATGCTGTGCAATGGGTTTTTAAAAGTAAAAATCTTTAACCCGAGCACAACTTGTCAGGAGATAATGGCCTTTAAGGTTCCCGAGTTTTCATTTCACCGTCGTACCTATAGTTACTGTTGATACAGTTTCTGAAAACCTCTTTAAAAAAGTCTCCCCTTCAAATTGCGCGCGCCTGTTGCTTGACCTTGACAACCTTGGCCTTGGCGGTGACCTTGACCGTTCGCTCACCGCGCGCTCATTGGTCGATGAGATCTGGGTGTGACAAATGGCGAGGCAGGGTGGGGGATGTTTTCGCTAAAGATAATTTTAACAGATGAGCTTCTATATCAAATGTCGCTGCCATGAAAACTTATCATTTAAACTTGAAACAGACATTTCCAATAATTATGATCAGAGTTGTGACAGATAATTTTAAAATTTATCTAAATAAGGATAACGATAACGATACTTTTTTTTACCGAGATAACAAAAAAAGATAAAAGATTATATCAAAAACTAAAAATCCATCATGATAATAACTGAATTGTCGATTTCGAAGAGAGATTTTCTTTCCCACTTCCTGCACGCTTCCAAAGAGGACCACCGCATTCTGATCAGGCAGTGCTCAACGGCGCCAGCGACATACACAGCAGGCGGTGGTAGAGGACAATGTTGCCGGAGAAATTGATTTGACTACCGTATTTTTTCGATAATAAATTAGTTATCTGAGATAAATCGTAAAGATGACAAATTAATTTTTGTAGATGAAGATAGAAGATAACATTTGCTCAAATTATCTAGATTAGATAAAAGATAACAAAAAGTATATAGATAATTTATCTAGATAGAAATCTAGAGAAGTCACCACTCTGATTACGATACATCTAACGATACAATCTTAAACCTAAACGCAAAACACAAAACGCGAACTACGCTTATACCAATTAGAAATAATATCAGAACGGGCAAAACTTTGCCATGCTTTTTGTATTGTTGTTTATTGTTTAATTCGGTTTGAATTATATCTTCTTACATGCACGCATTTATGAAACTAAGAATATGGAGATTATATTGTACTAGAAATTGCAGTACAAATCGGAAAATAAAAACTGCTCGCTTTAAAAAAAAACATCTCTCTCTCTCTCTCTCTCTCTTTCTTTCTCTCTTTCTCTTTCTCTCTCTCTCTCTCTCTCTCTCTCTCTCTTTCTCACACTCTCTCTCTCTCTCTCTCTCTCTCTCTCTCTCTCTCTCTCTCTCTCTCTCTCTCTCTCGCTCCCCCCCCCTCTTAATCTTCTTCTCGTATGAAGGACGCTTGTCAAAGCCTACTGGATAATTGTATGGGGCGCCGGCGTAGGCAAAGTTCTTGTTAATTGTGTCTTTGATAAGTAATAATTACTACGTTACAATGGAAGATCCGGCACGAGAAACGGGCATAGAAAGTGCGAAGATGTTCGCTAGAACTTGTGTGTGATATTCAAAATAGGCGCGCGCGCGAATTCGATAAGATGAAAGCTAACGTTCGCGTTTGGCTTTGCGAAAGTTTCGCGTGTGCGCGCGCGCGCGCTCTCGCGTGTAACTTTTAGTTTCTGACACTTTTGCTGAAACTATCGCTAGAGGTGGCGAGTTTTGCATGCATTGCGCGAGCATATGACAATAAAACTAGTTTTGTGAGAGGCTTTAGTTCCGATAGTTTGCCGTGTGCAGGTGTCAAAACAGTTGCCGAAAGTTTCGCTCTTTTTTTTTTGCCCTGGAATGTTTGGAAAATGCAATGTGTGAAGGTAAATTTAATTGTGAGGTGCTTGTTTATTTTCATTTTGAAAGTGTCTTAAAGTGTGAAAAGGTTATAAAAGTTCCACTGTTGTGGAAAGTTTCCACTGAAAGCGCACATAGAAAAGTATGGCAATTGAGCAGAGGAAAATATTCCTGTTGACCAGAAATATAAAATTCAGGTCTGTCATCCCGAAAACGTATACACCCAGCATATAATTAGACCTTTGTTATTACAAACGCGACCGCGGAAACAAGACGGTATGACCCAAAACTCAAAACTGTAAGAATCCATATCGAAACTTACGTAGTACATCGCAGCATTTCACTTCACAACTGGTTAGTCAATCTGCATTTTGCAAAATGGAAAATTTGGGAAAAAACCCCACTTTGAATCAAATTTCCGTGTTTCTCCCAAATTTCCCAAATTTCGAATATTGCTCTCTTTTCTGATTTGAAGGGGAGGGGTATGGAGTATTTTCTTGAAAAACGCAGGGGGTCTCAAATGAGAACAAAAGAAGACACCCTGGAAATTTAATCGCAATCGACGCAGTCGTTTGGTCTGTAGAGCGCGCGCAAGCACACATACAAAAAAAAACATAAACACACGAGTGTTTTTTTTTTACCAGTAGTGAAATTGAAGATTTCGCTTCGCTCATCAATTAAATGTCTGGGGCATCGCGGCCCGTGGGGTCTCAAGTGCAGACAGCACAGAGATAGGGGGGCGACTTCGAGAGCAGCTCGCAGCGTCGCGGTAATGGCACCTATCAGAGGGGGGGGGGGGGGGGGGTCAGCGTTCAATCGGCGAACGCGATGTCGGCCTCCGGACCGGGCGTCTGATTTTCAGCGTCGCTTCCCCGGCTAACGATGCGCCTAGAGCCGGGAGATGATGGCACTCGCCGCTCTTCGCTGGCTCCACCGCCTCTGGTGTACCTTCGCCTGCGTGTGCGGTGGTTTTCTCAAGGAGGCGCCTCCCAAGAAATTAAAAAAATTTTCCCACCGCCTACTGAATATCATAGAGATAATTGGCAATTGGCAGTGTTTCTGTCACAACCTTGTGTTTTTTA
The DNA here is from genome assembly GCA_921293005.1 of Nemoura dubitans. Taxonomy (NCBI): domain Eukaryota; kingdom Metazoa; phylum Arthropoda; class Insecta; order Plecoptera; family Nemouridae; genus Nemoura; species Nemoura dubitans. Next base: position 44,854,602 of record OV121076.1, read on the forward strand.
TCACATTCTTCTAGGACCGTGTAAATACCACCATACATTTCCTTTAAAGAGGTTATCAAAGATGACAAGATAATAAGATAACGTGTCATGAATGATGTTTTGAGTGATATTATTGATGAGCGTAGCGAGCGAAGCGATATCTTCAATTTCACTACTGGTAAAAAAAGCACTTGTGTGTTTTTTTTGTTTGTACGTGTGTTTCAAACGCCTGCTTCAGGGTGTATACTTTTGCTCTCAACTTAGACCCCTGCGTTTTACAAGAAAATCCTCCATGCCTCCTCCCCTTCAAAGCAGTAAAAAGAGCAATACTCGAAATTGGAAAAATTTTGAAAAATACGGAAATTTTATCAAAAGTTCGTATTTTTCAAAAATTTTCCAATTCCGAATATGGCTCTTTGAAACCATCAAAGTCCACAGCGAAACATCACGACCAGCTGTTTACGACGTTCTGAATTCAACTTATCTGCTACAAACAGCTACGCTCATCTTTAACGCGAGCACTGTGGCAGCGTTTCCTAGTACAAGAGTTTGCCTATTTCTTAGCCTTTTCTCCAAAGAACTCGCGTGTGGGTATTCACAAAAAAATGTGTAAAATGCTAGTAATACGGGAGTACTTCACTGACTGGAGAGTCACGTACCCGGGTTGATCGGCGTCGTCACGGTAAGGGGCCATCGCCTCCACGCAGAGGGATCACGACGAGACTCATCGAGCAGAAGCCCAGCGAGGGCGTCGCATCGCGATTTGTCGACGAGATAGACGGGACGAGAAAAAACAGCTGACTTGATAGATTCTAAACGTGTCGTTGCGTCACTGCCATAGAGATCATACGAAACGATTCTAGAGGGCACTGCACTGGCCTGCAGTGAAAATGTTGCCTCCATGGTGGAAAAATCCATAGGCGAGAGATCAGAAGTTTAAAAATTTGAATAAAAAGAGAACGAAAAATCCTAGAGACATAAAATCCTTAGAGGTGCTGAAGTTAAGTACGCACCACGTTCTAGAAAAGTTTCTTCAAACAATTTTCAAAACTTTCGTCTCTACGGCGACAGCAAATTTTCGAAAAATATGAAAATTTTCCGAATTTTTGCCATCTTTCAAAAACCATTCATACAATTTTCTTTAAAAACGATGGGGGTATAGGTTAAAACCAAGTAGAGATATACTGCAATTTAAATTAAAATTAGAGCAGGCGTTTGGTCTGTAGAGAGCGCGTAAAGAGCATTGACACAAAAAAAAATCAACACACACAAACAAGTGACTTCGCTTGCTACGCTCCATCAATAAGCCCATTAGATCTCTACTGCTGCTGCACAAAACATGCGTCACAGTGATTCCATTCCCCGAAACGGCAGCACGCAAGATCCTTTGCACACGGCCAGCTGTGATGGCTGGAGCGAAGAGACGACAGCGCCTCTCTCAGGAAACGAGCGAATTAATGCGATCGTCTCAATGAAATGGATGCTCTTCTTTACAAAGTTTCGTCGTCGTATTTTTTTTCTATTTTAAAACATCAAACGTGTGTATACATAGCCAATATTTTCTAGATTTTTTTACAAAAGCTTCCATTAATATTGTCAATACTGGTATACATGTTATATAAGAGGATTCCCGGGTTTTCTGTATGTATAAAGAACTAACAATTCTGTGGTATTAATATTTTAAGTCAGAAGCATGTTTCGCAAGATGTTTTATCCGATTAAAGGCCGATATCACCAAAGTCGAGCCAATCTTGGTTTGAACCAGATTGTAACTAATTCTTTGATTTGTTGTTAAGGTACCAGACTACCTCGCTCGCAGCTGCGAGGTAGCGCGAATGCAGAGTCTCACGAGTATGCGCTTTTTTACTGACCCGTAAGAGATAAAATATTGAAGTAAGCGAGGGAGTTGTAGATAAAGAATCAATATGCTTTGGTAACGGAGCCTTTTCTCAATTTTATCTCCTTCATCTCTTTATCGATTCACGAAAAAGGGCAAAAAGAGCAAAATGCAACATTTTTAGAAGGGGTTTCGGCCCTTCAAAACAAAAAAAATAGAAAAACGGGCCCGTTACCAACACAGATTGATTCGTTATCTACAACTCCCTCGCTTACTTCAATAGTTTGTCTCTTACGGTTTAGTAAAAAAGTGCATACTCATGAGACTGCATTCGTGCTATCTCGCAGCTGAGAGCAGCTGGGAGCGAGGTAGTCTTGCCTCTTAAAAGCTGACATTTTTCCAAATTGCATCCATTAAGGATGGATTACATACCGGAAAACAAGACAAATATGCATTTAAATACTGTTTTAGTTCCAAAAAAGAATTTGTTGTGATGCAAATATACATTAAAGTTATATCTGGCACTATTTTTTTTTGGAAATTCAAGCACAGTTTAAAAGTTAAAACAGAAACGGGCTAAGCTTAAAATTTGCATCGTGATTTGCATGGTGATGGAGTTTTAAACACAAATACATTTTATGTGACAGATCAGTGCTGTCTGTATTCAACTCCACGTATCAATGTTTTTTGCATATTTTTTAGGTATACATATCATTTTCCGATTTGAAATCTTTCAAAATTCTGGAAACTGAGGATCTTTAATTTTAACTCTAAGCTAAGTCAGCCCGACTGTTATGAAACTGACCCTGAACTCAAAGTCGTAAACGACTTGGCCAATGAAAAAAAATATATGCATCACAGTTCTCGCATAAAAGTATATTTTCGCCCCAATTCTCTCAAATTGTGATTTGTGCGTATACACACATCGCGAGCTTGTGCCAATAAATTCGCACACACGCACGCACACACACACACACACACAAACTCACGTACGCACGTACGTACAATGCAAATTCAATAAAGCAGCAGAAAACAATGCACCAAATCGATGCGACTCGGTAACAATTGCGATCCTGGCGGCAGGACCGAGAACTTGATTACAAAAATTCACTCAACTTACACACACACACACACACACATTGGCAATAAAAAACATTTTATAGACTCACACACACACATTCACACACATACTAGTTTACATAGGCTTTAGGAATTTTATCAATTCAGTTTGATCTACGACTATCAAGTCTGTTTGCAAAAACCAATTTCTCCGAATACTCCACACATGTTTATATCTAACAGTTAACCAGTGTTTTGATTGGTTCCTAATTTAATTAAACATAAACATAGACACGACGAGTTTGTGCGGAATTAACCAATAACCGATCAATCAGGCTTTACATCCACTCATACCATATAGTTCAGCGGACAAACTTCCCAAAGTACTTATAGGCTAATGCTATAGCACGTAACAACCTATAATTAACTACACCCAACACTCTAATGCTGGGTATACAGCTGGCATTGTCAGTAACACGATGTCATCAACATTGGCTCTGCCACCAATCAGAGACTCTGGATGTGCATGACGTCATGTTCGCGACCCTGACATGGAGTCTCTGATTGGTGGCAGAGCCAATGTTGATGACATCGTTTCACCGACATTGCCAGCTGTAAACCCAGCTTATATATGTTCACTTTGTGTAGCAGAGCTGCACATGCCCATTCTCCTCGTCAAGGTTTGAAACATGCACATAAGCCATTCATTCATGCTCTGTGGCCTGTGCAAGGTACAAACCTTCAATCAGTTTTGAATTGGATATTCCCTGCTAAAAATTCTTACCATGATCTTGCAAGATCTTGAGACAAGCTCTTGCAAGATCTTGATAAGATTTTGGTAACACTTTTCAGCAGGATTATGTTAACATTTTTGATAGAGAGAAAGTCTCGTGAAAATTGTCCTTACCCAGCCTAAAATGGTAGGTATAGATTAACTTGGGGGCAATCAGAAAATTGACATTGGCATCCTTCCGCTACTTTCGCTGCAGCGCTAGCAGTCACTTTTGCAAGCATATTGCAATGTTGTAGCTGTATACCCAGCACATAGCTGCTAGCCTATTGCTAGCTGTATATCCTGCCGACATAGTGTCGATGCAAGGCAAAAGGCATGCAAAATCGACTGCTAGCGCTACAGTGGAGAGCATGTTCTCTCAAGGGACAGAGCACTCTATCCCGTGAGAGAACATGCCACAGTGAGGGCCGCCATCTTGAAGATGCAAGGCAAAAGGCATGCAAAAGTGACTGCTAGCGCTGCAGTGGTGAGCATGTTCTCTCATGGGACAGAGCACTCTATCCCGTGAGAAAACATGCCACAGAGAGGGCCGCCATCTTGAAGATGCAAGGCAAAAGGCATGCAAAAGTGACTGCTAGCGCTGTAGTGGAAAGTAAATTATCTCATGGAATATTTAGTGCGTATATCGATACGCCATGATTGGTCTAAATCCCGGCCGGATTACCAGTCAATCAGGGCATGTTCCTCCACCTCCAACCCCACCCGCTACCACCCAAAGCCTGATTAATGCAGCACCCAGGGGCGGCTGGTTTCGAAACTATGCGCTACACTCAGAACACTATCTGTGTATTTATAAGCCTGTATAGTCTTGTGGTTTAATAGCACATACGCTTCGTTTCATCCCAAGGGATGAACGCTAAGATTTGGGGTGTGTTGGCGGTGTAGAGACGTGAAGGGGAGAGGCGTTTAGCAATCAATCTTTTAATTAAATCTGTGATGAGCGGCGTTGAGTGATGGCAGCGGGTGGCTGTTATCGGTTCCATTGTGCACGAAAGTTTGGCTGCGAATGTGACTTAGTTGTTTTCCAACGGTGTTAAGGGGGGGGGGGTGGGATTTCGTTTAGGCGTCTAAGTTTTTGTTAAATGAGTTTTCCCGTGAATGGAGATGATTTTCGGGTTTCTAGCACGGAGACGACGGCGTTTTCCATTGGGTTCGACGTCCCGACAAAGGGTAGTGATGCGATGGCTGTGATTTCCTGCAAATTATCGTCGAGAGCTGCATAGCGTTTGGCCGAAATTGAATTTGTGTCTGCCGGAGATTAATTTTGATTTAGCGAGTCATTTTTTCCCCTCCCCATACCCGCCACGTGCGAATTTCCCACGGTAATAAACCAACGTTTAACGAACTGTTTTGTAACTAAGCGCGCCGTAGGTGAGATTTATTGATACAATTATTATCGGCATATTTCATTGAATTAAAACTGTTTGCATATTATTGTCGCTTACGCCAGTGCGGGGGGATTCGTGAAAATGATTTGTAGGACTGTGGAAAGTGGTTGGAAAAAAATTGCGAGTGCGTGGGTTTGTTTTTCAGCTGGGGTCTCTAATGATGTAACCAGTTTTCCGGGATGGGGGCGCGGGAAATTGTCAGCTTTTCGCGAGCGCCGTTGCGGGGTTGGCTGGGACCGAAAACCCGACCGAGCCTCCGCGGCCGGAGGGCATTTCCCGGCCCGTGAGTTGGTTTCGCGTCCGCTAGGTCCGTTGGGTTCACTCGCTTGTTTATTACTTGGCTAAATGCAAATTAGACAAGAGTTGCTGGTTGGCAAATCTTTAAATTCAAGAAGTAAACTAGGTTTAAACATTTTGTGTAAAATAATAACTCGTTGGTCCAATTTTATCTCAATCCATGTACATTTTTGCTAAAAGTTGAAACTAACACAGTAGAAAATTACAAAAGCCTTTATGTTTTCTTACCTTTGTATAAATGCTTTTTCTACGAGTTGTCCAAGTGGAAAATTGGCTCTACGCCGCTGTGCTTCAGCTGAAAAGAGAGAAGACTAATTATTAACTCACAACATCATGATTAAAGTCTGGTTGACATCGCCTCGTAGAATTATAACCGGTTTTTCAATGTCCAGGTAAATTGCCAGTTAAAATGAAAATATAGAGTTCCTCCCATATTAAAAAAAAAAGACACGTTAAGCATTGTTGTGTTTACCACGATTTGGTTAGCTTTGAGGTTTAAGAGGAGCCATTAGAAAAAGACAGGCTTGACTTGTCGTGCGCTACATTTCATCACATAATACAATACTTCCCAAGTAATTTTATCATCACCTCATAACATCGGGGCATAGGGTATAGACTACAACACTGAAGAATTCCTTTTGCTGTTGACATCAAAACCTGGGACGTACTATAGACATTTGAGTAGGTATATAGTCATTCTCACATCATAATCCTAGCGCAAATCAACGTCGACGCCTTTGCTCCTAACGCCACTAAATCACTGTCACCGATATAGCGTGTAAAAAGACCCCCTACCCACCCTCCGACACCTCACTAACTTCGACGCCGAACCCGACCGACGCCGGGGTCCGACCGCACAAAGGCGTCGTCGGCGTCGGCGTCGCGACGTCCTAATCCGACGCGCGCTCGGCGTCGAATTAAAAGATGAACATCTCACGCGGTCGACGTCGGATTAGCCGTAAGGGGGGGGGGGGGCGTCGATGTACATAAATTTCCTCTTAGATTACCAGCAAAGAAAAAACCGTCGGCTTTTGTTGTTCTTGTTTATGAGTCGAAGTGATTCGTTGGCATTCGTGTGAGTTCGGTAGTCTCTTTGGTCGGTGAATGCACTGCAGTGAATGGTTAGGGGTGTCAAAGTCGCACTGGTCGTCGCATTGCTTCGTTTGTTTGTCGTCCTGCGCCAGGAAATCGTAGCTCCAGAATCGCTTTGAAGAGCGAATTTCGGTAATTCGCAAAAATACAGTATTTGTGTGTTTTCTGTAAATTATCTTTTTTCCAAATCACATACAAAAAAACGTGTTTTTCATCAAAGTGGTCCATAATGAATGATTGATTTGGATTTCCCTGTGCGCTATATACGTGTTCAAAGTCATTTATTATTTAGTTTGACTTTTCATTGAGAAGCGTCAATGGTGATTCATATATAATATTATAAATCCACTCTGGCGCCCGTGCGATCAAAATTGTTTAAATCTGATTTCAGCAGAGTTGCGAATAAAAATCACGTTACGTTCATATTTGCACCAACTTTTGGGGCGTGGATAAATCCAAGTGTACACAGGTGCTAACCCCCCCCCCCCTCCACTGAATGTCGGGGTAGTTTTGTAAAGTTTCATTTGGAAAATCCATCACAAATCCTCTATAAATATGCTCCCATGTTTGGCAAGATTGAGAAGTGCTTGTACCTATATGTATATAGCAAAGTGATTTCTATCCTCTGCAGATATAACATTGATTCTAGAGTTTACACAGAGATAAATCGTGAATTTATACTTCGGTAGCTTTTGATCTTTTTAGATCTAACTGTGTTCCACTATCGATTCACACAAAACACATCAAAACACACAGATAACTTCACCTTGCAGTGGTGTGGTGATGGACACAAATGCGCGGGTAAACGGTGATTTTTCGGTATATGAAAGAGGGGGTTTATGGGGACAGATCAGTTCGCCAGAAATTGGCTTTTCAAACCAAAAGTTGCCGAGTTCTCAAGGCCACATCGCTAAAGTAATCATTTAAATATTCCAGTGTATGTTGTAGAAAAATTACCTAAATAAGGGCGATCATAGTCCGTTTTCGAAAATTTGTCCCTGGAATGCTGGAACATACTCTTAACCCCTTCATTTTATACCCTTCTTAGAGCCATTTTATACGTAATTGCAAAGAAAAATAGGGGGAAAGGGACATGGTCACCCTTATTAACGTATTTTTTCTACAACATACTGAAATATTGAAATGATAACTATCACGGTGTTGCTGTGAGAACTCGGCAACTTTTGGTCTGTTTCGAGGAAAAAACGTGATAATTATGCGATTTTGGCCACCATGAAAATGATTTTTTGACAAAACTTGAAAAAATGTGTACTACGTGTAGATCTACATGTGTGCCTAAAAAGTGATGTGTCTCATGCCGATCGGAGATCTTGAGAAGGTCTTGGTCGGATTTAATATGACCTTGCAAGATCTTGGTAATAATTTTCAGCAGGGCCTCACCAACTCCCGCCCAATAGAAGCATCTCAGCACCAGACACACTTCGAAAGTCCCTGAACGCCTCCCGCCATCTATGTGGCAGTCAAGATCCGACCTCCGTCCCGCCATCTTGCAAGTCGTGCGTGACCGAACGACCCCGAAACCCATGACACTCCGACACTCTGCCTCGACGCACTCCGAGGCAGCCGTCGTCGTCGTCCTCCCCCCCCCCCCCCACCCCCGTGACTTTAAGTAGAGGCCGACGACTCCACGCGGCGAGTTCGCGGCTAATTGTGATTTGCCGCTCGAACGACGCCGACTAATTGGAGGACGCCGTCGGGCGTCGGGCGTCGGGCGTCGGGCGTCGAGGCACTGATTCCGGTACATGGAGGATGACGTTACGGTGGAATGATCCCTTGGTCTACAGACATCGACTGAAATAGTTGTGTACAGGCGACACATTAGTGACATTCCCATTTCCCAATAATAGAGCTTAGCAACTGGATAAAATAAGCTAGAAAGTTGTTGAAAATGATCTGTAGCCATTGAAAACATCTTCAAATTACTTTTTTCAGTTGTGGATTATTTTCATCAAGCCAAATCCAAACTCAACAAAATTTTCTTACCTTATTTGTAAACCGTATAAATTACTTAGGTCCTCGGGCTATTTTGTCATGGGCAGTCACTAAAGGTTTGCCTGTAGCAAATATCGTATCTGCAAATGGGATCCCGCCAATATAAGCCAATTTATAAAGCTTGGAAAACGAATAGTAAATCGTATGATTAACGACTTTCAGCCCGAAAAATTTTGATGCCAGCCAAGTAGATTATGACCATGTTATGGGAAGTAAAATTTTACAGCAATTATTTGCCAAAAATCAATCGGAAGTAATCACGGCAGTGCCGGCATCCCTTGATTGTTGTCTCATCTATCTACTTAACTTTTCTTGTCGGGGGATTGCTGAAATACAATTGCGGGACTGCACAGAAGATTTCTACTCAGATTGTCCTAAACCTCGTTACACTTGCTTGATACAAAACTCAACTCCGTACTTCAAATCCTATACCGACTGCAGAGTCGTCCACAGCCAAAAGAGCTTCTGCACAATGTTTGCGAAATAAGAAAAAAGCAATTACCCACGAGATAATCTCGCTTTATTAGACGAAATTGCACAGGAAATTGGATAGAGAAGCTACGGCTTCAGAGCGAAGAACTCAAAAAATGACAACCTAACTTTGTGATTCCGAAGGCGGAAATGACGCCGAGTTTTGCTCCTTGCAGCGATTGTATATTGCCCGTCGAAGACTGCGACAGAGCGTTGCTAGGATAGACCAACCCTGCTGAAAATTCTTACCAAGATCTTGCAAGATCTTATAAGATCATGCCAATACCTTGCAAGATCTTGTCTCAAGATCTTGCAAGATCTTGATCTTATAAGATCTTGACACAAGATATTGTGTCACGATCTTGCAAGATCTTGCAAGATCTTGCAAGATCTTAGGTAAGATTTTTCAGCAGGGAAACTAGTGAGCGACGAGTCGATTTTGGAGCAAAGCTTGCCAAGAGCTGTCAGTGCTCACTTTATTTGAGGAGGGAAAACTGATTTTGCTTGATACATGATAGAGTGTATTCGAGATCTTCGAGAGAGGTTTGAGAATCTGAGATGAGTGACGGGCTACAGTGTTTTTCCCCTTCGGTAAAATGAGTTTGTATTTGAACGTGCCCCTAAGCTATACGGTCCGAGCACATGGCTGCAGGCTCAATGTAATCAAAGAACCCAATGTTCCACAGGTGGTAACAGTTACCTTGGTTACATAACAGACAGACTATCAACCTGGCATAACCTAACCTAGTTCATGATGACATGGCCATATATGATACATTTAAATTTTTAACGTTGAGAGTTAATTTCACGGTTAAAATTGCTCCCAGTCAACCACAATAATTCCAAAGACTGCACAAATTTCTTTTTAAGAGGACATGCATTCAAATTCTCCATTATAACACATCCAACTTACATAAAAATAACTATTCGTACACACACTATCTTGCATCAGCATTCTAGCGCGCTCCAAAATCGCATTTTGTTAATTTTGTTAGCCAGCCAGCTTACAGAAGACCTTGCATTTTTGTGTGGAGCTCCAATTTTTTATAGGAATCATACCCCTGGCAACTTTCCGAGAAAACACCTAGTGGCCTTGTAAGTGGTATATGGCCTTAATATGTACACCTACCTTATTGCGGACGAAGGGCTTTCGCGTAGCTGCTTAAGTATGGGAGTGGAACATTTGGGTAACCTTCTATCTGTGATAATACGTTATACAAAATCTTCGTGCAGATGCAAAAGTACAATTTCAAGTGTCTTGCCTTTCGAGTTTGTGGAGTTGTGTTTCTAGAGCTGATCGATTTGTATGACAGACCCGCTTGGCGATACCACCGCCGCCGAAATTGAACGAATAAGCGCGCCAAACGTTAGATAGAAAGACAGCTCTCTGGTTTGTCTGCTTTGCCTTTATCAAATAAAAACGAAAAACGTCTGCATGTCAATGAAGTCGCGACTTTGAGAAATCGAAAGCCCGGCCTCGAAGCTCGCAAAATATTCATAGAAACAAATATATATATTTATATTTCATTGAAAAGTGAAAAGTTTGCGTCTTGAATGATAAACAAGATATTGTGGACTTTCCTTTCCCGAATCCGGGAGTCACGGCTGGACTGCGTCGAGCTTTTAAAAGAGTCGGGATGCAAAGGGAATACGTCAGTGGGTTTTATTCCCCAGATCAACGCCGGGTTAATAATTGATCGGGCTGTACGTTACCGGCCAAAGTGTTTCAGTTACTGTCGAGACGTTTGGCTTCTTGTTTGCGATCGGGGCTTACTTTTGACTGATTAAAAATTGATTAAACTAATTACAAATGAGCTTTTGACGATCACCTTTCATCTTGACACACGTTGTGCTCAAAGCGAACGCAAGAAAAGTGTCCACCAATAGCCTTTATTTGTCAGCTGGAGCAAGCTTAAAGGAGCTCTCCTAATTGCTTTTAAAAGAACATGTAGTGCACAGAATACCAATAAATTAAACATCCCGTTTGAATTTTTTGAAAAAAAAAATTGCGTAGGAATAAACGGACTTTATCGTTTTGGCCCGGCACCTCCTCGTGACGTATCCTTGGGGAACGGCTAGCGCCAGCAGCATGCGCTACGCAGTGGCAATTGCATCTCAATGGACAGCGACATTACATCGAATTGTTGTAAAGAGCCATTTCAAATACGAGAGTTGTGTGAGGAAGGCGAGTGCATTACAGAGCACGGCTATATCGATGCAATTACAAAAACATTGTTGTGCTAATCAAAACAGACACCGAATGGTATTTCCTGTCCGCCCTTCAAATAACTCTCCTCGTCTCCTTTCTTCGGCTAGTTTAACAATATTTTCCGCGATTTCAGTTTGAGAGAACTTCGGATCCATACTATATGAGGGTCCTGCCATATTCACTCCAAATCGACAAGCGACCCGACCGCGAAAGCTATCGGCCTAATACTAGACACTGCGTAGCGCGGCCGAGCGCATGCTGCTGGCGCTAGCCGTTCCCCAAGGATACGTCACGAGGAGGTGCCGCGCCATGACGAAAATGTGCGATTAATCCTACGCAAAACTTTTTTTTCTTCAAAAAATTCAAACGGGATGTTTAATTAATTGGTATTCTGTGCACTATATGTACTTTTAACAGCATTTCGGAGAGCTCCTTTAAGATGACGCCATTGAGGACATTTTGTTTCGTCTTCCGCTAGTGATCACAGTGATTTACAGCTAACTTTCGGTAATGACTCTTAAATCTTACTATACAGGTCACTTTGCGACATCTAAATTGTGAATCGCTTTTACATATTTGCAAGAATAGACAAATCAGCTGTAGCTGACAAATTTTTATGGATCTGTATGGGTACAAAAAGTACAAATCTCTCGTCTGAGCTCAACCTGTTTGCAGATGAAAAGCCTCCTTAAAAGTTGTTGTGGATAGCAATTTGAGCAATTGCTATTCACAAGCTATACATACGTAATACATTTTCACGATTACTTTATTCAATAAGTTGTTACTCTGATTACAAACGATTCAAGAACAAGACTGCACTAAAACAATCTACAACAGTTTTGGCCACGGTCTCTTGGAGCCCTTGGTCCTCGAAGCCTGGACAAGATCCAGGAGGGTTTGTCCATATACACACTACCCAGCCGGAAAAACAACCCATCATGTTGATAGTTAATTTTTGCAGTGATCTTGAAGTGATATAGAGCACCAATTAGTTGTATTCCTCATACAGAAATCATCTACTCTCATGGAGAAAGAAAACAATGCCAGATTTCCAAAAATTTCGATGAACCTCCAGAAATATTGTCATCAAAAGTTTCAACGTCTTCCGCATGAAGCGCGGACTGATACAATGAACAGTCTGATCATCCTCGTAACGCACTCGTGCGGAAGAAAATAGTCCCTAAAATGAGCGCCGCAGTGTTGCGCGACATTGTTCAATATTACCGGCAATATTTCACCAATTTTGTCGCAAAGTAATTTCACTGAATTTCCCATCGAATGCCTCCCTTTGACGCACACATTCGAAGCGCTTATTTTTCAAATATCTAACTGATATTGAATACCGTACAATACAATATTTTTACCTATAGAAAAATACATACACGATTTTTATTAAATTTTTTGTTTAATACATTTGAAAGCATAGAGGCCCAACGAATTAAAATCCACATTCTTAGGATTCCTTCGCGCCATCAGTTTTATGTACTCACATACTAAATTCTTGCTTCATCTGTTTTTCTAAAGATACACTCGTTTCTAGAATTTAAAATATCCACCCAATTGTAACAATTTAAGTTAATAAGACTATGTTTGTAAAAGTCAATACCGCAACAAAGTTATGTGGCATTTAATATAGCTACATTTGGTCAGGACTGATTTTACAAAAATTGTTCAACTCTGGATTAAGCGTCTAGCCCTCTGAAATCAGATAGGTATATTCCACGGCATCCTATTGGCGGTTGCCATGACAAACAACTTAACTCCTACTTTAACTCTGGGTTGAGGCAATTTTAAATTCAGCCCTCACGTAACTTAAACGTTAAGCCGTTATCAGTTCTGATGGATAAAATCCCTATCGCTAACTTTTTAACCATGCATGGCAAAATCAGAGATACGTCATCATTCATTTGTTGTCATTGTAGTGCAATTGGTATAGAGCACGGATGCCTAATTGCTCAAAGCACCATAGTTGACAAAATAGAATTTGATACAAAATCCACAAAGTGCGAAGCAGTGTTTCACTACCTAGGCTAGAATACCATGTGTACAGAAGTTATTCGCTAGCCTCAACACAACTTGTTTTACTAATAGAGAGTCAATCTTAACTCCATTTCACGTTAAGAAGGAGAGTGGATTTTCATCTTCCTCGAGAACTCACTGCTGCTAGACACAAGCTAAGAGTTTCAAAACTCACAAGCCATGTGTTGAGCCGGACAAACGGCTCTATGGTCAGTTTAGAAACTCTTAACTTGTGTCTAGCACCAGTGGGTCCTCGAGAAAGATGCAAAAAAAACTCAACTTCTTTACGTGAAATGGAGTTTAGTCTACGTTGCTCGATGTCGCTCCTTCTGCACGTGTTTGCCAGCACATATAATACCCGATATAACTTCGTTAGAAATCCGTGTTGTCAGATCTAACATGTTTATCTGTCCGAGTTGAAATCTGTTTACATTTGAGATGTTCCGTAGCTGAGTCTATACTTTGTACACGTACAACACGACAGCATCATCTAATTAGGCACGACGCGAAGTTAGATTTTATATAAATACATGTGAAATTCAAATAATTTCCCTGCCATTTTCACCAGGACTCAGATGCACAAAGAAGGGAGTTTGCCATGGGGATTTTGGCGAAAAGGATATTTTATTCTCCCAGCTAAATCCCCAAAAATATTCCACTAACTATCCATATCAACAAAAACAAATATTTCACAAGAGCTAATTGGAGGGGAGGTATAATTGAAGTTGACCAATTAGAGCCACTCATTTTTGGAACTCATTTCGAAATGAAAAAAAAAAACAGTCGAGGGCAGCTGTCAGTTCAACATCACCTAAACAGGACCTAACCTAATTTAAAATCTAGATTTTAGCTACCACGTTTCAAATTAAAATGCACGTTCTTGCAAAATCAACCAATCATAAACCTTTATTTTAATATAAAATTTTGTTGATTATTTGCAAGAAAACGTACGAAAATAGTGTGTTAAAAGAAAGAGGTGAGTTTGGGAAATTAAAAAAAATACAAAACCCCTGCTCAGTAGCAGGGGTTTACATTGGGGGAATTACTGTCCCAAAAAAGACAGAATCCCGCTTTGAGGGTTTACGAAATGAGGTTAACTTTAGGGGGTTCGTCCAAAACCCCGGGGAAAATCACAGAATCTCCTATTGGGGATCCGGGCCACTTCCTAAAAAATCTATCGCAACCTCGACACGCTAAAAAAAAAAACCGTTGACACGAAAAAAATATCAATCTCGGTAAAAATGTGGTATATTTTGAGTTCCTGTGATTTTCCCATCAATTTCCATCTGTCACTCTGCTGTACTCATGTCACGCATCCATGTTACGAGTCACGCACTCAACGCATCACTTATGTAACGCATATGTAAACGAATCAAATCGAACCCGATGTAACAGGCGGTCGAAAAACACTTGTCAAATTGAAGTGTTGACGAAATTGTCATTACTGCTCGCGCGAATCGAACGCGTTCAATTGTTCTCTGAACGAAATCTGACCAATCACACAAACATCACACACAAACGTACACACACACACACTCACTGCGCATGCCCACAACGTAATGGTTACTTTACGGCTACAGATGTCTCATTACATCTCTGTGAAAAAGATACTTTGAGAACTGTTAAGTCTCCAGCCGTTGAGAGAGCGGGGCTAAAAAAGTTAGTGCTATGTATCATAAAAATAATATATTTCTGCATTCAAACACATTTATATTTTTGAATAAAAACGGTGCTGAAATGTATGTTTTTGTAATTTCTAACGTGTCGTCAATTTTTACTGTTCTAAATAATGAAAAATTTCGGTAATTCAACAAAAATAAAATTATGAGCTTAAGACGATATGCTTGGCCTACGATTTTCTACCAAAAATCTTCACCAAATAGGTCACCTTCTAGGTTATGTATAAGGCAATTTCAAATTAAATAAGAATAATTTTGTGCCATTATTAGTTTGGCTAATTAACTCCCGTAACTATGAGCATCACTAGTTTCCATAGTAACCATACTTTTTCATTGTAATGGACGTTAATTATCCACAAAAATAATTCTTACGTAAATGGAAAGCCTCATAATGTACCTAAAGGAGGTGAGATGTTTTGGTGGGGCTGTCACTAATAGTGTGCCTGTAAACGATTGTTTGGTAGAAATTCGTTGGCCAAAGTGATCATTCCATCTAAAACTAACCTTAAAACTTTAAGCTTAAAACTAGCATCATCAATGACCAGCTCAATGTTGGTGTAACTGTATCCCTCAGTTTTGTATCTTTTGTTTATTTGAAGCCTTGCACACTGGATCATCTAGACTTCTCTCACTTAAGAAAATCCGCAGATGTCACAAATTAAAGGACTAAAATTGCAGAGGAAAATAAATGCCGCAGTTGAATGTGATATATATATATATATATATATATATATATATATATATATATATATATATATATATATATATATATATATATATATATATATAGAAGACAGTATATTATCTATCTTCAGTTTAGTGTCATAGTTAAATTATTTATTTATTGTTAATATTTCCATTCTTATATGTGTGTGGTGACATATCATACGAAGTGACCGAATTCCGAATCAAACGTCCAGCGTAGAAATTATCCAGGTCATCACAATTGTGTTTAACGACTTCCGCTCCGACATATTCTTGCCCCGTTATACAACATGAACATAGCTAAAGATCTCTAATTATAATTAACACGGAGAGCTCTATAGGATCGCCGAAGAGCAAAAGGTCTTACAGCGGTATTATCACAGCTAAATATTTGAACTACTAGCAATAACCCGGTGCACTGATGCACTGAACACGGTGCACTGATGCACTGAACACGGTGCACTGATGCACTGAACACGGTGCACTGAATACAATGTCGTTAATTAAAACTGCACATAAATGTCGACATATTTTAATCACACTTTTGTTTTTGTTGCACTAGACCGGAACATGCAATTTATCTAGCAAAAATAGAGGTAGCCAGCTTTGGTTTTATATCACCCCAGCACAGAGGGTGATTAATATAATGAGACTTTTCCCGTTGGTCGCAATATGGCGCTTACCCTTTGACTGAATAACGTAATTGTATACGTGATGTACTCGCGACATAAACAGCGAGTCTTCGGCCATCCACAACAGCGTCACCGTAATGCAACTCTCGGTACAAGCATGGAGTAATCACTCATTGTAGCTCACGTACCCTTATAAGTGCAATGTCGTTCGCTGAATACATTGTGTCGCTTTGTCCAAATAGAACTATCCCCGTTATCTAGTTCTGCTCTCTGGTGTTATAAAATATACATTTGGAAATAGTCTCCTATATGTACCTTTGGCTCTTAGCGAGGAAATTTACATTAAAATCAACTCCTCGTCTCTCTTTCTCTCATACCAAGTGAGAGAGAGAGAGAGAGAGAGAGATAGATAGAGAGAGAGAGAGAGAGAGAGAGGGAGAGATAGAGAGAGAGACTGCTGCATGATATTCTTTATACAGTAAAGGAGCGAGGAATTCTTCTCTAGCGCACAAGATTTCAGATTCATTATTTTCCCGACGTGGCGTTAGCTCGCTCGCAGTATATCTTACACTTAGAGCTCATTAAAGTGTTCAAGCTCGCGGATGCTGTCTCGGCCGTTATCAAAAAGGAGTGAACTCTCCTCAACGCCCCCCCCCCCCCCCCCCCCGCCTCTCATGGAGAGCGCACAGCTTGATTTGTTTCAAATTAAAGGTTGGCTGAAGTAGCAGTATACGCTCACGAAAGATTGGTGGTGGTGGAGGGGGGGGGGGGTGGATGGCAAGAGAGATTCTGCCGCGGCTAATAACTTGGCTGCGTCAAGAATTCATAATATGCGTACATTTCCGAGTCAGGCTGGGCTACAACTTTCAATGGGGCGGGGGGGGGGGGGGGGAATTAGTTTCGTTTCCACCCTGTTACCATCTCACTTTGTTCTCCGAAACTGCACGATATAGCTAACTTTACCTTTTAAGTAATTACTCTTATTACGAACTAACAATGTCTCTACTTTATGAATATATACACTATTTCGTTTAAGAATGTGATGACGATTACGAAGACTGCTCAAGTTCCATTAGTAACAGGGAAAAGTCAAAGTTCACGAGTTACAGAACTCGGTAATGATTTTGGGGATCATAACATATTTTCCAGAAGCGATTAGCCTCATTTCGAACAGTTTCAA
This sequence comes from Nemoura dubitans, assembly GCA_921293005.1. Taxonomy (NCBI): domain Eukaryota; kingdom Metazoa; phylum Arthropoda; class Insecta; order Plecoptera; family Nemouridae; genus Nemoura; species Nemoura dubitans. Next base: position 44,871,955 of record OV121076.1, read on the forward strand.
AGCTTAGCTAGCAAAATAACTCAAATCTGAGTGAATTTCTACTTCTAAAGCGGAAGCATAACAGTCTTGCCTGTCGTGAAAACATTTTTAAACTCATATGCTTGGCCTGTAGGTATTTAGCACTAGTTTTGAAAAAGAAACAATTCCAAAGTGGATTCTGAATGCTTTAAAAAAACGCACTGATTCGAAGCATTTACTATAGTTATACTTCTTCTAGGGTGATAGCTCAAAATGGTATGCAGGTTGTCTAGAGGATTTTTAATTTATTAATTTTAGGATCGTTAGAATTTAGGATGCCTAGTTTTAAAAACAATTGGTTCCTTGATACAGGTTTTAAACGTCAGTGGATTTATCACATTAGAGAGGAAGTAACTAGAATATGTTTCAAAACGTCGGGAAACCAGTGATACTTTATTAAGCATATAAACCCCACTTTGAAATAGATTTTTTACAGTTTTACATTTCGTATGCTTCCGGCACCCAACTATTGCTATTGCGACCTACACTGGCAACGCCACGTGCCCATTAACACGGCACCACAAAATTAGCAGCCATTGGACAATAGGTAATCAGCAATTCATCGGCGACATTTCATCGAGCTGGACGGCAAGCGTTAAGGTCCAGGATTCCTCCACTGCCGTCACAGATGCGACCTTAGCTAAAATGCAGTTTTTGACTAAACCGCCAGAGAAAAGCTAATAAAGTAAACGAGGGTGTTGTAGATAAAGAGTCAATCTGTGTCGGTAACCGAGCCGGTAACCAATAATCGAGTTGAGCAAAATTCGGAAATTCGGTAACTCGGAAATAGGCAGAGTCTCATGATTATGCACTTTTTTTACTTAACCGTAAGAGATAAACATTGAAGTAAGCGAAGAAGTTGTAGATAAAGAATCAATCTGTGTCGGCAACGGAGCCTTTTCGTACTTTTAATCTCCTTTGTCTTTTTATCGATTCACGAAAATGCGCAAAAAAAGAGCAAAATACAACGATTTAAGAAGCGGTTTTGGGCCTTGTAGGCCCAAAAAATGTAAAAACAGCACCATTACTGACAAAGATCTTTATCTACAACTCCCTCACTTACTTTATTAGCTTTTCTCTGGCGGTTCAGTCAAAAAGCGCATGATAGCAAAGGCCTAAATCTGTGCGGCAGTGGAGGAATCCCGGACTCTTAAAGCCCATGACGCAATTACGTCAACGCATCATCAGCGCACACCCAGCCACGGCAGCGTCCGTCCGAAACGGGCCGCGATCCGTCGCGACGCCCGGCGAAAAGGCGTCGCGACGCTCGACGTCCGACGCCCGGCGAGTGATTAACCGGGGCCAATTAAAAACGTGTCTGCAATTACGCGCGACGCCCTCGACGTCGCGGCCAGAACGACGCTCGGCGTCGGCGTCGGCGTCGGCGTCGGCGTCGGCGTCGGCGTCGGGTAATGGGAGCGTGAATTAAAGCGGGTGTCAAGTTTAGCAGCTGTGTTCTGGCAGCTGCATTGTTGGGGTAATATAACGTTGCTGTTGTCTTTTTCTATATGCATTCATATTTTTTGATTTGATGCTGTGGATATTTCGATGAGGATTCGTTGATAGATTTTCAGTGAAATAAGTATTGCAGCTGTTCTATACGGTTTCATATTATCTGATATGATGTTATGGCTTTTTTAATGAGCATTCGTTTAGACATTTTCAATGGAAAAAAACACAATTTTTACCATTTCTTCTCAGTATAAGCTTTCCCTAGTATATAATTCCCGACATCATTTCAAACATGCCGGATAGTGAACATATATACACTAAAGTTATGCAAAATATTTCCAAGATATTCGTATCCCAACATGAATGTGTTTTTCAACTATCCAGTGTTCAATCGAGTTTCACAATTGCTAAAGCATTATCTTGCCCTACATTTGAAGTTTAAAGTTAATAACAGAGCGGGAGATTTTAAATGAGTCAAACTATGTTCAAGAAATCGCAAAAACTGCATCGAATAAAGGTCAATACTTAAAACTTGAAATGGATTATAGTTTCGTTATTCCGTTAACGGCACGGCATGAATTTCTCACAAATAATCGTGCTATTCTAACGTTGTTAAAACACCTAAAATTGTATCCTGTGATCGTTGCTAGCCGGAATATTATGCAACTAGCTCAGCACTCTATGTATGCCATGCAACGTCAGAGTTTATGCCTTACCAGCTTTCATCTTCGGTCGGATCAACTCTATAACGAAGAAAATGTCGTTTAATTAATAATAATTTAAAATAATAATTAAAAAAAAGCTTTTGATAATTTTGATAACTTTACAATAATTTTGGACAATAATACAATACATTATGTATTACATAATTCCAATACTATAATTTTACACTAATTTAGGGTGCATTGCTATTTGAAAGTTAAAATATATACCAGTTCATTCTAAAGAAATATATTGAATTTTTGCAGCTGCTGTTTGATTCCCTAGTTGGATTGTTTGATTGTTAAACTGCTTTTAAGACAACGTGGAAACCGACATTTATGCAGTGAGAGCTGGCACGGCATACTAGTTGCCTATCCCGTACCTGAGCAGTGAGAGCTGGCACGGCATACTAGTTGCCTATCCCGTACCGGAGCATTGAGAGCTGGCACGGCATACTAGTTGCCTATCCCGTACCGGAGCAGTGAGAGCTGGCACGGCATACTAGTTGCCTATCCCGTACCGAAGAAGTGAGAGCTGGCACGGCATACTAGTTGCCTAACCCGTACCGAAGCAGTGAGAGCTGGCACGGCATACTAGTTGCCTATCCCGTACCGAAGCAGTGAGAGCTGGCACGGCATACTAGTTGCCTATCCCGTACCAAAGCAGTGAGAGCTGGCACGGCATACTAGTTGCCTAATCCGTACACAGAAGCAGTGATCGAAGTTGTAACTTTATGAAATAATGTTTTTTTTACAGGAAGTACCTTTATATGGAGTCCTCAGATTTCTCCCTTTACTTTTGTGTAATACCCAATTAATATCATAGCGTTTCTCCTAATTACAAACTGGCTTCTTGAAATCTGAAGCCATAGAGCATTCGGGCGCGGGCAAATCTCTCCGTCGAAGCGCGAGATCTCGCGAACGACGTCAGAGAAACAGCCAACTTCGTTAACGTCACTCGCCCGAGTGAGGTGTACGCGATTCGCGTATCGCACTAATCAAGAGACACGCCAAACAAAACTAATATTCGAAACATTCGAACTTATTTATTAGCGCGACGTTGCCAAGAGGCGCTCGCTATAACTTTGGCAATCATCGAGTTAGGTGCCCGTTGATTGAAACGAAGCGCGCTTTCGTCGAACAATGGCCGCCGTTAGCAGTGCCGGTGAGTGCATTACGCGATAGTAATTATCATTGGCGTGGAATTAGCGAAAGTCGCCATATAACTGCGAGCGCGCGCTGCGCGGTACTTTCGGAATATTAATAAGGAAACTTGTGAACGATCTTTGAGAACTTTGAATTAAAAGCAATGTGGAGGGGGAGAAAGGCGTTTTTAGGAAGTAGTGAACTTACACAGTATGTCTCAGATTCTTTTATGAGCGCTACGGGACATTAGGCACATATTATACCATTGTGGAATACCGGTTCGGTGTTAACCTCCGAACCTGAGACGTACTATAAGTATTGGCACAGATATAAGGTTACCCAAACATTCTACCATACCTAGCTATCAAAAATTTTACGCTAGTGGTTAGGCCGGCAATCGCTGGGGCGCGTTGGCTACCTGTTTTAACATCATCTACCAGGCCATGGCACAAGGTCTATTAAAATCAAGGGACCCCATGCTCCTCAGGTGGTTACAGTTATGGCTTCATCTACCAGGCCATGGGACAAGGTCAATTAAAATCAAGGGACCCAATTTTCCACAGATGGTAACAGTTACCTTGGTTAAATAACAAACAGTGGCTCTGTCCCTTGACTGCTGGCAAAACTATTTTTGCGGGCGGAGGGCTTTCGCGTAGCCGCTTCAGTATGGGATTGGAACATCGAGGTAACCTTCTATCTGTGGTATTGATGTATCAGAGTGGGCAACTCTGACAGTGGTTAAGCCATGATTTCATCTTTGTCAAGATCATTTCCAGATGCCTTACCAAGAGCGGTCATTTGTTGGCATTACCATGCGGCTAATGAACCAGGCTGTCCTGGTGAAATAACCCCGACCTAGAGCGACTAATCCAACAATGAGCAGTTCGTTGATTTCTTTGCACCCTTATAAATCATTTTTACGGCGGTGCCATGATTATGAAATTAGTGTTATGGGTTACTGTTTCAGTCAGGGGATGCTGCTAGCTCTCCCGGGACTACGAGTGGCCGCTCAGGGTAGGGCCCCTGAACGCAGCCCGCAGAGCAGACTCGGCTCCTCCACCTCAAGGTAAGGAGATCCTTTCAGGTTCAAAATTTCAGTTTAGAAATAGTTTTTTTGATATTAAATTTCTTTGACTCCTGTCTACATGTCCAATCTGTAACACTAGTTTAGAAAAAAATTATTTCAATCTGGGGTTTGATTGCTAGATAAAAGAATCACGGTGTTCTCCTTTGTTATATTGTTGGTAACTGCTCCCTGGGTAATTTGATTTAAGTAAAATCCATGATCCATGATCTTTAGCGAAAGCTAGAGAGTCTTTCCTTGGCAGAGAGTGGCGATGTTTGGAACCTCTTTGGACGCCATTAGTCGTCCAAATGAAATGAATTCATATTTCATGGCGATTAAACAATGTTACACAAAACAATCATTATCAAACCGTCAATTTTGTATTTAAGCCTATATTTAGCCTACATTCTGCTTTTATAGTTGCCCGGTGACACCCAGGAGTTTGGACAAAATATGGCGTCCATGCGATTCATTGGCCGCTCTCTGCCAAATAAAGCACTCTCTTGGCAAAATGTAGGAGTCTTGCTCCCAGCGAGTCTACGGCAGCGACAACTTCAGTGAAGGACAAAGCTGGAAACGAATTCGTCGCTAACGAAAACCTGCCGAGCTCGTTGAAACTCATTAGACCAATTAGCCCCGACAGATGCACAAGTACATCCGAACGGGTTCTAATCAGATTAGTTCGCGACGACACCGCTGTGCGACAGCCGGCGCTCTGCATGGGGCCGGGGAATGGAAAATACTCATTTGCGCAACGACAAATGTGAGGGTGACTGCGAAAATCGAGTGTATATGTAGTCGTGAGATTTTGATCTCTGTCGGTCGTCTTTGAAGAGAATTGTCGATGAAATTAGAGAGCATTACGTTGCTGTGTTGTGTGTGTAGGAGGCCGCACCGCATTGTTTTGCTGGAAACCAATTCATATTACCTGTGGGCGTAAATATGTATACGAAATGTTCGTGGTAATGTAGAGGCTCGTGCGATTTGAGTTCACTATATGGCAATAAGTCCCAGGAGAACCACGCCTTATAGTATTTGTATCTGCTCAGCGTCAACAGAGAAACGGTAGCGTACATGCACTGTGGTTTTGTCTGATTTTCGCATTGATTCAACAATAAAACGGACCTCCTCCTTGCTACATATATATAGGCGGAAGATCACCTCCAGATTGCAGTTTCAGTAAATCGCATCCTATCTGCATGATACACATCACTTGTAATAGACCTGCATGCAGTACACATTTTGTCAAGTTTGGTCGAAAAATTATTTTCTGGGTGGCCAAAATCGCACAATTAGCACGTTTTTTTCTCAAAACAGGCGAAAAGCTGCCGAGTTCTAAAGGCCACACCGTTAGAGTTTTCCTTTCAATATTTCAGTATGTTGTAGACAAAAGACGTATACAAGGATGAATATGACTCTCTTCCCCAATTTTTTTTCGAAATTTCTTATACAATGGCTCAAAAGGGCTAAAAATTAGGAGTTTCGGGGTATGTTCTAGCATTCCAGGGGAAAGTTTTCGAAAAAAGAGCCATGTTCACCCTTATTTACGTATTTTGTATACAACATACTAAAATATTGAAATTATTCAGCGATGTGGCCTTGAGAACTCGGTAACTTTTGGTCTGAAAGCCATTTTTTGGTGCACTAATCTGTCTCCCTAGCTTAAAATTTTGAAGAAATCAAATACACGTGTTGATAAAGAGTTGCTTGATGTCTTATAAATTGTTTTTTTTTTGAAAGGGAATTTCCAAAATACAACAACCATAAAAAGCATTAGCCAGCAAGCATCTTTAAAACATCACGTGCATTTTTCCCCTAAAGTTTTACATTAATATTTGTGGTCAGGTGAAGGTGCGTTTTGATGTGAAATCTATGCGAAAAACGGACAGACAGACTTCAACCATGCACGCTTTCCGTTAGTTCCCTCTTCAGTTCCAGAACAGAGGGCTAGGCTTGACGGAATCTGTTTCAAGTGCCATGTACACAAACTTTACGAATCTAAGCATTTCCTTGTATTGTTTAACCCTTTCACTGCTACGCCCACGCATACGCGTTTTGACACCCCGCCATGCGTTTGAATTTTTCCTGAGCACCAGATGTGAGCTAGAGACTTGAAATTTCGCGCACTCTATTAGCAAATGTTGGCACTAACGTAACTAAAAATATCGACCGTATCGACCGCCACCTGTTAGCCGCTTTGGTACTGTAAAGTGAAAGAATGATTGTGGACTACATGAGCGTCTCGCACTCTTTGGGAGGGGGGGCTCTAGGAGTTTATATAATTGGATGTGTGAGATGTGGGGGTTGGGGGGCAGTCTAGTATTTCTGGGTGCAAAGATTTATTGTTTTCCAAAATTTTACAAAAAAAAAGTTGCAACATTTTTCAAAGTTTTTTTACCCCCCCCCCCCCCCCCACCCTTCCAACTTTTTTTTGGGGTAGGAAGGCCAAGAGTTTTTAGTTTTTCTGGAAGTTTATATTCAATACCCACTTGTAAAAAAAATATCTAACATCTTAGCCCAACGGTTCGTGCTCTGCAATTTTTTTTAGTAAAACAGTGTATTTTGCTAAATATACCCAGCACAGCCGCTCTTTCACTCCAAGAGAAACCCAGCAGTTAAAGGGAGAGCATAACTGAAAACTGTACTTTTCTTGTGCGTTTTTGCTGAAGTTTTGTGATATTTTAAAACTTGCAGGGAGCGGTGTTTTCTTAGATTTTTATTTGCAACATTGAAGTCGCTAGTTATATTTCAATTTTTTGATTTGAATATTTTATGAACCATCTTGTATGTTCGGAATAGGTCAAAATTGTCTGGCTATATTATATTATATACATGATATAATATTTTACAACAAAGAATTTAATTAAAGAACCCCCGTTTAAAGTTATGCATAAAAACATGAATTGTGTTATATACTAAATTTGCATTTAACGAGTAAATTAATTAAATCAAGAATAAATGGTTGTCTATGAGTATAGTTAAAGATTTGAAAACTGTATTAACCGTTTTTTAATTTTTTAATTTTTTAGGTCTAAAAGGGCCAAACCGCTTCTAAAAATTTTGTATTTGATCTATTTTGCGCTTTTTCGTGAATCGATAAAGAGATAAAGGAGATTAAAATTGCGAAAAAAGCCTCCGCCACCGACACATATTGATACTTAATCTACAACTCGCTCACTTACTTCAATAGTTTATCTCTTACGGCTAAGTAAAAAAGCGCATACTCGTGAGACTCTGCATTCGCGCCATCTCGGTAGTCTGGCACCTTAATAATTTCTCAGACCCTACATATCAGCGAATGCCGCCAAGACTCCAGAGCGTGCCGCAGTTTCCCAATCGACATGGTTAATTTATAGCCAGCCACCCCGACCCGGGTCTACCACCCGAACAACTCGAATCCGGTGCACACAGACTTAAAAAAAAAACCATCCCCATCTCAGGGATGGGGGGCAAAAACACATAAAAAGAAGTGAATTATAAATGAGATATTATATATATGTGATTCTGATTTAATTTCGCGGATGGCTGTTCGCTGGCATGTCAAGAGTCGATTCCGGGCTGGAGTTTTCCGTTCGTTCGGAATCTCGTCGTCGTCGTCGTCGTCGTCGTCGTCGTCGTCGTCGTCGTCGTCGTTCAGGACATCGCGAATGCAAATCAGGTCGACGCGAGAAAAGAAAAGACGCTCGCTGCACAGGCATTCTCTGCCCAGTTGATTTCATTTCATTTATATGAGATGTAATCAAATTTGAGCTCGCTAAAAAAAAGACTCGTGCCTCTTTTATTTCATTCTTTATATATACATAACTTTTCTTTTTTTTACATGCGAATGCAAACTCAATTAGGAGACAGCCGTCAGAATAATAAGATTATATTATGCGCTCTCGTCTCCGTATATATAGTTTTTCAACTTTTAACCGGTTCAACTGGTAAAAACTGGCGCATAGAAAGACATTAACTCGCTTAGTTAACGAATACATAACGCTGCTCTATTTAATCCCACAGTATGGCAGTGCACAAATAAATATGGATCAGAAAGCACTTCAACTCACGTAGCGAGAAACATATATATGCAATCACTTTAACGTAGTCAAACGACACGAGTTTGGATTCTTGGCCGAGGCTGGTTGCTATTGGCTGGATATCTCGTGGTATGGGCTCTATTGGGACTGGCCGTTCCGTTATGTCAAAATGCACACACAGCCAATGCAGTCCATGTGTTCTGATTCTGACAACCATTGCCCGTAATTTCAGGCTGGCTACTGGCAATTTCCCAGCCAGCCTCACAGGCCAACAATGCACACACAGCCAATGCAGTTCATGTGTTCTGATTCTGACGACCCTTGCCCGTCATTTCAGGCTGGCTACTGGCAATTTCCCAGCCAGCCTCACAGGCCACCAATGCACACACAGCCAATGCAGTCCATGTGTTCTGATTCTGACGACCCTTGCTCGTCATTTCAAGCTGGCTACTGGCAATTTCCCAACCAGCCTCACAGGCCAACAATGCACACACAGCCAATGCAGTCCATGTGTTCTGATTCTGACCACCCTTGCCCGTCATTTCAGGGTGGCTACTGGCAATTTCCCAGCCAGCCTCACAGGCCAACAATGCACACGCAGCCAATGCAGTCCATGTGTTCTGATTCTGACGACCCTTGCCCATCATTTCAGGCTGGCTACTGGCAATTTCCCAGCCAGCCTCACAGGCCAACAATGCAAACTCTTGTCATTTTTTTCAATTCCAAAGTTATTGCTTATTTGTTTCATGCGTTTCCCGCCTGCAGGAATAAAAACTATTGGGGGGTTATTAAATGGGCAAGCAGTGAGGCGACCAACAACGTTTGGACAGCTTTCGTGGGCTTATTTTTACTAGAGTTTTCCGGGAGTTCGATTTTAATCGGTTGTTGTACCCCGGGTAATTTTTTCAAGGACATCTCCAGACTCTAAACAGTGCGTACTCGGTTAGTGAATTATGGAAGATTGACATTTCTATGCCGTTCGTTGGGTTCCAATTACTTCCATTTTAAAACTGCCTGGGACCCGATTCTCGAGCTTAAGTCAAGCCGTGGTCACTTTATTTAGGTTGTATTGTGGCGACTCCAGGACATTTCTGGAAGAAGTTGCTTCTCCCAAGTCATTTGCCAAAGGTCCGAGTATACTAACGTTCATTGTCGCTGGCTGTTCGTCTTCCAGGAAAGTTTTCAACGGCGTTAGTCACTTTGACTAAAAGTTGACTTAAAATTTGAGAATACGAGCCCTGGCGTTTTATTTCTGGCTCCCCGCTCATCACCCCCGAACTACTTACACCGACAATCGCCCTCTTAGCCACGATCTTTGTCCGATCGCCGTCGACTCCTTTGCGACTTCCCTGCATTCTGCCTCCAGAAAGAGCGAGCGTAATCGCAGAGTCCTGGAAACTGCGTCGCGACAATAATATACCAGGACATCGTCTTGCGAAACGTGGAGAGAGTTACAAGCATTGATACAGGACCAGCGCTTATAGGGAGAGCGCGCGTTATCCTCAAAGACACTGGAAGGAGATAACTGGACCGGGAACGGGAAGGAGACACTAATGGCGTGGAAGACAGACGAGCAGCTAACAAGTTGGCCACGGCCGCCTATGATGAGATGCCTACTAGCGAGATAGGAACGAATTAAGGTGGCGGTGGCGGCGGGGAATTTATTGAAAATGTTATCGTGCTTTTTAGGTAGGAGGAGGGGGGGGGGGATGGTAGAATGCGTAAGACAAAGAGAGTAAAGATGAATAAGGTAGTTAAAGAAAAGAGAGAAGGGTGTTAGAGTGTGGAGGTGATGATGATGGGTGGGGGTGGGGGGGGGGGGGAAGGGTATAAAGCGGATGAGAATTGTGGAATGGATTGGCGGGAAAAGGAAAGTGAATTTCAGTTTCTCTCATCGGCGTCCTAGTGCTGTGGAAAATCGTCGAAATTATCGCCGATTGAAACGTAAATTCGCGTCGGTCGTTTCGTTTTTGCGCAGCGAGTTGCTTTATTTGCTGCGCACCAGCGACAGTGCTGCTACCGTTGGAGGAATATTGTGAATCTTAGGGGATTTTTGGTTTTATGTAGACGAAAAATCATGCCTCAGGTTCATCATCTAGTTGTAATGGAAGATACCACTGAATGGCACGGAATCTTTTTGAGGCCTTGTTTTTAGATAATTCGATTTTCTTATACAATATTGTTCAACTCTGGGTTAAGCGTCTAGCCATCAGTAACAGATTGATTCCTCGGCATCTTATTGGCGGTTGCCATGACAAATAACTTAACTTCTATTTTAACTCTGTTTTGAGGCACTAATATTACCGGATCTGAATGTGTTACCTGAATATATATATATATATATATATATATATATATATATATATATATATATATATATATATATATATATATATATATATATATATATATATATATATATATATATATATATATATATATATATATATATATATATATATATATATATATATATATATATATATATATATATATATATATATATATATATATATATATATATATATATATATATATATATATATATATATATATATATATATATATATATATATATATATATATATATATATATATATATATATATATTTTTTTTTTTGAGCTGGCTTATTAGATTATTGTTTCTGCTTTAGGAAAAGAAGGAACAAATTAGCCATGCATGACAGACGATAAAAAAAAGAATACCGAAGATACACAAAATAGATTTGTTGTGAGCATCGGTTTTATTGGATTCGATACCGAAGGAAAGGCACAAAACTGCGGAAACAATAACCACACGAGGGCGCCAATTCTTATATCTCCTATGGACTTTAAAGTGCTCGAAAAATCAATAACAGCTCAAGTTAAACTCACTTTGGCGTCTTGTGAATTACAAGAACACGAAAAAGCCATCGCACTTAAAGGCTGCAGTTCTCGGTAACACATCCGTTTATGACATCGGATCAAACAAGACCGTGACAATGAAACTCAATTCCCTGCCGAAAAAAAAGCATTCGCAACTCGATTGGACGACTACAGTTCCAGAGTCACTTAAAATCACTTTAGCCCTCCAAAAATGTAGTCCTCCAATTGTCGTTTCGTCTAGTTTCTCCAATTTCAAAATAAATTTTAAAAATTGTTGTATCGATTCCAAATTTTAAAATTGCAAAGTGATCGCTGTCAAAAGTCAATTCCGAAAGTTTGAAGCGATTCGGAGCTTCGGGAAGGTAATTACGGCCAAAAAACTTATTCCCAAAGCTCGCGATGACGTCATAGAGGGCTCCACATAAATGCTGTTTGCGGCCTCAAAAAGGGTTGAATTTTTGTTTGCCTCTGCCATGGGTGATAAAAAGTAAAAAATTTAATCTGAGCACGACTTGTCAAGAGATGAGATATGGCCTTTAATTGGGCAAATAATTGCCATAAGAATAGCATTTCAAGTATTTGCCAACGCAGCTAAATGACTGCAACTGTAGTCGTCCATTTTCTTCAAACGTGCGCGTTTGTTTGGCCGCTAAGTGTGGCCCGTTGTCAAGGAAATCCACGTGCCGATGAATCCCGAGAAGATGACGTCATTTTGAGAGGCGCGCACGTTGAATGACACCATGCGGCCACGTGTCGCTGTGTGACGTCATCATTGGAAAGCCTGATGGGCACACGTTGGCTGGCACGGTCCGTTTGGCTGCGTCCAGGCGACGAAGGCTACCAGGAAGCCGGGAGCTGGTTTCGATCAATTTCAGCATGATTTCAAATGGGAGGAACATGCCTCTAGATTCTTACAGCGCTTGACACAGTTTCTAAACGAAACCACCGGCACAATCAGCTCGAACTGTGCACGGGGCTGATTTTGGTCAATTTCAGCACGGTTTCAGTGAATTTCCGCACGGTTTCAAATGGGAGGAACTCGCCTCTAGTTTCTTACAGCGCTTTGTACAGTTTCAAAACAAAACCACCGGCACCATCAGCTCGAACTGTGCACGGGGCTGATTTTGGTCAATTTCACCACGGTTTGAAATGGGAGGAACATGCCTCGAGATTCTTACGAAATTAAGTTTCAAATCGTAATTACTGGAATTATTAATGGTTTCAAAATATTGGAATCTAGGATTTGACATTAACATAGCAACGAGAAATAGAACCTAGTTGGGCGAATTGACGCTAACTGAAATCTAAAGTCAGCGTCATTTCAGAACCAATTCATTTCAATTCAGCAAACGCATCGCCACAATTTCGACAAGATCTCAGTTCAACCCAACGACAACTCGGCTCTGCCGTGAACGTCTCGACCCTTGACGCGGACCTCTGTTCCCTGCAAAGACGAAGCAATAACCACGTTCTCCCACCGACCGCGACCGAAGGAACAGGAATTAGGTTGCGCGGACCGCAATACCCCATCAACTTCGTCGACCAGACCCGGGTATAGACTACAGAGTCGGGGCAAACGCTGGAGTTGTTTGCCGATATCAAGCTCACAATATACGGGGGTAGCCGATTTGGGAAGCAGCGGATGTATATTGAGAGAGAGCGAACTGTTGTGTATTTTGGGAGTCTGTATATATATATACGGTGTAATATGTTTTAGGGGTTGTTTTGAGTTATTATTGGTAGCTGTTCGTGTTGGAAATGTATATCGTTTGGTGTAGTGTAAGTAATTTGCTGGATGGCGTTTAGCACTTTAAATTAAGCAGATAGGAGCAGATGGTGTCTCTATACACATGCCTGGTTTTAGCTAATGGAGGGTTGGTTTTCAGGGTTCGGCATCTCGATACATGGAGGATCGGTTGACATGCGGGAATGTATGGACATGTCCGGGTTTGTTGCGTGGTGAACAATGTTAGACTCATTTTGGCTGCTGGAAAGGAAATGTTTTTTTATGAATTTGCCGAAAAGATGTAATAACTGCTTCGGAATTTTCAACCAGTATGCCGTGCCAGCTCTCACTGCTCTGGTACGGTATTGGCAACTAGTATGCCGTGCCAGCTCTCACTGCTCCGGTACGGGATAGGCAACTAGTATGCCGTGCCAGCTCTCACTGCTCCGGTACGGGATAGGCAACTAGTATGCCGTGCCAGCTCTCACTGCTCCGGTACGGGATAGGCAACTAGCATGCCGTGCCAGCTCTCACTGCTCCGGTACGGGATAGGCAACTAGTATGCCGTGCCAGCTCTCACTGCTCCGGTACGGGATAGGCAACTAGTATGCCGTGCCAGCTCTCACTGCTCCGGTACGGGATTGGCAACTAGTATGCCGTGCCAGCTCTCACTGCTCCGGTACGGGATAGGCAACTAGTATGCCGTGCCAGCTCTCACTGCTTCGGTACGGTATTGGAAACTAGTATGCCGTGCAAGCTCTTTCTGCATAAATGGGGTAGATAATTATTTTTGAATATCTAAAATTCTATTAACTTATTAAGAATGAATAAGTATACATTTCCGCTTTTAAATAGCTAAACATAACGACGTAACCTTTGTAATAGAATTGATCTGACCGAAGATGACAGCTGGTAAGGCCTATACTTTAAGGTAAGCGCTGAGCTATTTGCATATCGCAGCTAGCTATGATTAAAGCTTTATTGATGACATTTTTTAGCCTAAAATTAGTTGATTGCTGTTATAACTAAATGATGAAGAAAAGCTGTAAGCTGCTTTAAAAAAAATGTAAAATTCCTATCACGTCAGCCGTTTTTTAATTTTTTCTGCACATTTAGCAGCGTCCACGGAAAGCTCGTTATGCGAGACACCAATTTTGCTGTGTCGACTTTCGAGGAATTAGCCAAATTAAAAAATAAACAAAAGCAATCGAGAAAATGCTGCCGACAGCAAAGTTCATTACTTAAAGAGACTCCGAAAATCACAAATCCTAAACAGCTTTACACTCAATTTGGATTGCAACAAACACCAATTACTTTCAACTCTCGAGAAGCATATATTTCATCGCGCCAAAGGAAAAGTATTTCGGTTAAAAAATGGCACTTGCAATCAACAACAGAATAACTTGAACCCGCTGACGGCTTCGTTTCCATTCGCGCCCTCAGCCCGGCCTCGCTCGTTTTAAGTGATGAAACCGTCCGTTTTGCCGACCCCCAATTACTTTTTCCCCCGTCCACGGCGACGCCTCCACTCGGAAACGCACACGATTTACGACTGCCGCTGATGAAAGCCAACTTTCCTAATCATCAAAAAACCCATCGCAATCTCGCACCCAGCAATTTCTTTCCAGCAAACTTACATGTATAACATTAAAACAAACGTTTCCCCCATAAGCAACACACGCCCGTTTGCCCGTCTCCCGGCCGGCTACCGCCTGGTCAGCGCGCCAAAACGCCTCCGCCCTATCTGCAACCGACGATCGCCCTCCAGCCCCGCTGCTGCACGATTATCATTTAGAGTAGGTACGCGTCGTGGTCTTATCGGGCACCTCCGCTTATATAGAGAGCGAGTACAACAGGTCAGAGGCGGCTTCCGGTTCATATTAATTCACCCTCCGGCCAGCACGCGAGCGGCATTACGTGGTGCATGGGCGGGCGGGGGTGGGGGCGGGGGTTGGCGAGCCTCTAAAGGGGTCGTAATTAGGCCGGTTAGTGCCGGGAAAGCAAAGAGCCTGAACCTGTAGCCGTTGGTTATCGTCGTGTGCTCTTAGGCCGTTTAATGAGCTTATAACTCAGCAATGTTATGCCGGTGTTGGGGATATGCTGGGCTGGGATTCTGTCTTGTGCGTTCGGCAATCGCGTCGTCTGACAGGGAAAGTTTTGACTGGGGGTTGGGGTGAAAAAGTATGGCGACTGCTGAGGGATGGCAATGTGGGGTGTGGTTGCAGTCAAGGGTTGTTTGGCGAAGATGGGGTTCTCAAATTTCTCTACGGTTGTGATTTGTGACGGTGTTTGGACGATACAACGCATGTTTTTTTTCAGTAACGGCTGGATATTGCAATTATGCTTTTTGACCTTTTTGCGACTAGTTTAAAAGATCATAACTCTTAAACCCTGGTCAAAGTACAGGTAACCAGACGTTGGCTGTGATTATTGACTTTGAATTCAAAACCCAGATAAATTTCGTTTTTCTATTCCAACTTGGAGTTGGTTTGAATGGTGTTAGTGAGTTTCTCACTGTGCACTATCAGTTTGTTGGAACTGTGACAAATAGTTCAGCATTTCAATTTATTTGTATACAAGAGGCCGTGAAGAAGTTATTTCATGCGATATCGAATACAAGATGTACATAACGATTTTTATATACTTTTTACAAATTTCATATTATTGTGGAAATTGAGATGACAAAATAAAGTTTATAACTCGCATAATTCTACTTAATTTCACTTCATCTAGCATGAACACGTTTGAGCACTATGAGCACTATTTGACTGTAGAGTCAACTTTTAAATAAAACCACACATTTCATGCTATTCGCACAAAAAATCGCACACCTTATTTCACCTGAAAGCCAACCCAATTCCCAAGCCACATTCTCATGCAGTGCCATCTACAAAACAGCTCACAAAGACTCTGAAAAACAACCACATACAAACTTTTCCACAACATTTCCTACCACAAAAGAAGAAAACAAACAGCTGCCTTGCGAATTTTTCTCTATATTTACTCGGCCACCTAGGAACATAATAACATAAAAACGCAAAAAGAGATGTTTGTATTCAATTAGTACACACGGCAAACGGCAAGTCAACACTATTTACACACACAGCGTACGTGTGGTGTCGTGCTAATAGTGCTTGCCCGTGTACATGCCGTGTTTGAGTGCATATAGCAACACTCTAGTTGTACCAGTCGGGAAATTCGGTGTACATTTCATCGCTAGTTTGCCTAATAACACGACATACAAACGAGCTTACCCAACACTAGTGTTACAGTAGCACACAAATATCATGTGACGGCACAAACAGCTGGCACTATACAAAGTGTGTTTGTGTCCAAATTAGCCCAGAGTCCCAGTTGCTTGTAGATTTGAGTTCAGGCGATCAAGTTGTTTACGGCTTATCCTAGTAACTATAGGTTTGAAACCTTAAAGCTTGGTTTATAGCTGGCAATGTCAGTGACACGATGTCATCAACATTGGCTCTGCACCAATCAGAGACTCTGTGGCAGAGTCGCGAACATGACGTCATGCACATCCAGAGTCTCTGATTGGTGGCAGAGCCAATGTTGATGACATCGTGTCACTGACATTGCTAGCTGAATACCATAGCTTTAGAGATTCCAATAGCATTATTCGTGCACTGTTTTTACAACTGGAACTCTTGTTCTGGTATAATTCGAAGGTATGTGATAGCTGGTGGTGATTAGTATGATGACGAACCTAGCCACGTCTAGAAGAGAGGAACTTACGCTTGTTGAAAAGCATCAATAGTGTCACATACGTAGCGTCCTTTCCAAAGAACGATACAACTCGCAAAGCTGGATTGCTCCACTAATTCAGTCCCTGCCGAATATTCTTCCCATTATCTTGCCACGATCGTATAAGATCTTGTGACATGATCTTGCAAGATATTGATAAGATCTTTTAAAAGACCTTTTCAGATCTTGCAATATCTTTTGACAATATTATCAGATCTATAGTCGCAATCTTATAAGAAGATCCTGTCGCAAGATATTATAAGATCTCGCAAGATATTGTCTTGATCATGCTAAACATAACAAGATTTGCCACAATCTTGAGTCCTATCGTAAGTGAAGGTCTTGTCTCAAAATCTTACAAGTTTGTGAAAAATATTGTAACATATTGCAAGATCTTATAAGATCTTGCAAGATCTTGTTAAGGATTTTCAGCAGGGTATGCATCGAGAGGTTGTAAGCAACGAGATAGAAGTTATTTTACCGACCTCAACCTCTCTTACCCCTCTTACCCCACTTACCCCACTAACCCCACTTACCCCTCTTACCCCTATTACCCCACTTACCTCTGTCAGTGCGTCTACGCAAGTGCTAGAGCGCGTGACTGTCAAGTCCTTGGGTAATAAAGTCACAACAGTTCATGCGAAACATGCGAATTTTGTCATTTACGCTTCTGGCTAATTTTGGTTTATCGTGGTCATTGTATGGCAGCGCTATTTGTGCACCGATTGTCGCTGGGTTAATTGTCATGACGACAGAGCGTCGTTAAACACCTCGTAAATTTTCTAGTTATCTCGTGTTACATTGTTGGTAGTTAACTTCAGTTTATCAACGGACGTTTATAAACTAGCAGTTAATTTGTCAAATTTATAGTTAAAAACTGACTGCAAGACGTAAAATGTTAGCGGAATATTTCTTAAAATATAAAGAATTCCAACTTGTCCGAAAATTCCTCTTATATTCAAGGAAATGTGAATTTACTTCATGTTTATAGAGCGGGTCATTTAAACCGGCATAACCATTGCGAAAGATACAGAGACAGAGAAAAACGGATTGACTAAGTAGCTCCACAAAAAAAACCAGAGAAACATATTGCATTAAACATAAAAAATCTTTGACCCACAAGAAACCGCTCCCGAAAATCAACAAAAACACGAGAAAACCTCTTACTTTTCCCGCCAAAACATTTGCATAACTTAAAACCCGCGTTAGTAACACTTCACCGCGTGCTCGAGTCTTTAAAAAAAAAACACCCGCATTTCCTCTGTTTTAATTTGTCGTCTAATTTATCACCGCGGCCCTTTGAACTTCCCGCTTGCTTGAGCGCGGGGCGAAACGACCTCGACGGGGCGGTGGAAATCGGCGCCCTCTGCCGTTAATGTCCGACGGCGACCCGCGGAATTGACTCATAACTCTGAGCGAGCGAGCGAGCGAGCACCCGATCCAGAAGGCCGGTATCGTAATTATGCATCTCGAGTTTCGGCGCCGCGGGCGTCGGCGGGACCGTGAGCGGCTAGTTAATATGTCGCCCGCGGGCAGCGTTAGTGGAGGCGGCGTGGACGCTCGGCAAGACTCGGCCAGTTCCATGTTTGTGATCTTGAACAGGGGCACTGGACGGGGCAATTATGCACAAAAGGCTTTTAAAATACAAAGTTTATCTTTGAATAATTATAAGGTTATCAAATGCCATCGTCATTTTCAAATCGTAGCTGTTAAAGTCACGACCTGATGAGCTTCACTTGTGGATATGCAAACGCCTCAAACAGATCCCACAGCGATGATCCGGGCGACTTTCATCTCGTTCCCCTGAACGCAACCCGCAGCGCAGACTCGGCTCCTCCATCTCGTACCCCTGAACGCAACCCGCAGAGCAGACTCGGCTCCTCCACCTCGTGCCCCTGAACGCAGCCCGCAGAGAAGAATCGGCTCCTCCACCTCGTACCCCTGAACGCAGCAGTATATCAGGCTTCACTAGACTTGTGAATACCATTTCAACGAGCGACTTTATTGAGCTCATGACAGAAGTCATCTCTATTGATACGGAGCAGTTGATGTGCGTGGAATTCAACCCCATCCCCCATCATCAAGCCAAACATTCGCAAACAGAAACAGACAGAACATGAAGTACCACAGCTCATAGAAACTTTGTCGAGAGATCTATGTGGGTATGGTTTAAACTAGGTCCACACAGTTTAAATCTAGGCTGTGTTGCTTGTTTGGCTGGCCTATTGTTCAACGCCTCCCCCCCCCCCCCCCCACCCTTTTGAGCGACGGCCAGGGCGCCCACGTGGTCAGTCACCGGCCCCTAGACGTGGAGACAATGGCCGACCGTCGACAAATGAACCCAAGAGACCGTGTTGAGGAAGTGGGCACTGCGTGGTGCGCAGAGCTGGTCGAGTTGGCCTTAAATACCGAGCTGGAATCGATTCGAATTTTTAACTTACCGTCTATCTGTTTTGCCGCCAAATTTATCGTCGCTGTCACTGGCTGAGTAAATTATTTAAAAATGTGTTCATTATTGTAACTTCGGTCCTTCGGAACTAAAAATTACAGGAGTTGGAGAGTACTACAAGGCTTGCCCTAGGGAACCAATTGCATTGGTTAATCTACGGTATTAATCTATTACTTTATATTAAGAACTTGCTCGTAAACAGGCTCCATAAACATGAAATAGCCAAAGTTAGAATGCATATTTCACCAAGCCCTAGATCCTAGTGTAAGTCATCGATCATGGCATCCGTGCCTGATGTTTAACGACGCACTGTACATATTGTTAACGAGGCAAGATACCGGTTATGTGTGTCAGTTAACGATTTGACGGTGACATACAGTCAATTTCATTTGGGAAGGGAAGTTAAGGAGTTTTGCACTTTACCATGCGAGGAAAATTACATTTTGTACCCTCAATAAATGGAAAGGAAATCGGCACACAAATGATAATATCCTGTCTAGCTAAACGATTAATTATTACGCTCTAACTTTACTTCATATTCCGTGGTTTCAAGCAATCCACGAAAGGATATTACGGATAATAAAATTTTGCCCGGTAACACAGAGAATTTATAACTCTACGCAGTTGAAGCCTTTTAATTTGCGGTACGAACACAAGTGTGCGGGTTTAAAAGTTGAAATTTGAGTTTTATGCTCCATCTAGCACGGCCTTCCATGCAACGACCCACATGTTTCCAACTTCATTTGCCATTTCCTGCGGATATGTACCAACACATTTGGTTGAAAAACAAGCAAAATTGTTAATTATTTTATGCATTATTTCATTGTTTAACCCGCGAAAGCAAGCAAGGAACAAGTAGCAAACATGGCTTTAGTAACTCTGACTTTAGTAACGAGACATGAGATTGGTTGATTCGACTTCTCTGCACCATGATGATCATTTGGAAAGCAACAAGCCTTCTAGATAATGCTATCATCGTAGCACCACCGCGATACTGGTTGCTAGGGCTACCTAGCTGATTGCGGTGCTAAGAAATCAACAAACTGCAGCCCCCACCCTAACTCTAATATAATTAGCAATTTGATGCGTAGAAGTTTGTGCCTTAATTTCAATAAGGTATTTTAGATTTTTCATTGACTTGGAGTCTTGCTTGAACTGCATAAACAATCTACCCTCGTCTCTCGCAAACAGTTCTCTATTACAGTGGTTCTAACAATGATTCCAGATGATATCGAAATCGCTGCCCTCCCCCCCCCCCCCCCCCTCCCTCCCGCCACTACCACAGCTCTGTCCATTTTCCGGAAGAGAAGACGCTGCGATTCCTCACTTCCGGTCCAAGCGAACCGTCGACTACCGGAAGTGATCAGAGTCTCTCGGCCCCGTGGATTCGCACGTGATGGATTTTCCAAGATGGCCGTGTTCGTAGACTGGTGTCTAGATGCATCTCCATTTTGTTGCCCACGTGCCTTCCAGTTCTTAAATCTTCATTTTAACAAATTAACATGGATGCTTTTAGCACAATTATATGTGAAAATGATTTGAAAAACGTGAAGTTGTCAAAAAACCATTTCACACTGAGTTTTGAATACTAAATAAAAGTCTCCCTGATTTCCCGACATTCCGTAACATGTAACAGTTACTTCCTCGAGGGTGATGGCTCGACTGAAGTTGACTTTCAAAATAACCCAATGGTGTTAGGCAAGAGTCAGCTGGCAAATATGCAAACCTATTTCAATTTGCTACTAAAGACATCTGTATTCATCTGGCCAAATATGAACATGATAAAACTAATGCCACCTTACGGTTTTACTTTAAAGTACCAAATTTTACATTTAAGCAATTACTGAGAAACTAAGTCAGTGTAATTTAACTTCTTAAAATAACACAAGTATAAAAGCCGTAAACACTTCAACAAAGATGCTGGCATGTTCATGACTCCATCTCTATATCAACGAGTACATACAAACAGTGCCGCGGTGTCTAATTATTGATGCCACTCGCATAACAAAGTACTTAGCACACAATGTGATTCACATCCCGGATCCATAACCCTCATTTTCATATTCTAGTCGATAATTGAAATCTACATGTAACACTCCAGCCAGCCGCAATAACTAACTCTAAAGGATACCAGCGTGTTTTAAACAAGAAATTAGTCAATGCTATAATATGTAACTTATGGAACTGGATAAATGATTAAATCTTCTTCTTTTCACTCTGCTTTTTCCAATTTCCCCAATTAGTTTTTCAAACTCTCCTTTACGTTTAACCGCGAACTCCGTTGTGAACTGCGCCGACCGGAAACTGTCGCCGCCCCCCCCAACCCCAAACCCCTTCCGCGGAGGAACTTGCTCGAACTTTTAATAGAGGTTGCTATTTATTTTAAAAGCTAATCTCGATTCAAGCGCCAGCCACGAGCGGCGCTGCTGTCTCGGCGACTGGGAAACGCACGACGACGCCGTCGACGAACCAGAAGGCCGTTCGATACTTTCTCCAACCTGCCTTGGACGATTTCCTCGCGGGGACGAAATTAAAGCTGGGTTTACAGCTGGCAATGTCAGTGACACGATGTCATCAACATTAGCTCTGCCACCAATCAGAGACTCTGGATGCGCTTGACGTCATGTTCTCCACTCTGTCCTGGAGTCTCTGATTGGTCTAGCTCTAGAGCCAATGTTGATGACATCGTGTCACTAACAGTGCAAAAGTGCAAAAGTGCAAACATCGCTTGTACCCTTTATAATCTTATTTAAATTACGAAATCTTGTAATTGGCTAGTCATTTTATTATTATGTACACAAATTAGCCTCCCAAAAAGGTTTCAAATCCCAGAATGGGCAACATTTTTGGGAGGCTAATTTGTGTACATAATAATAAAATCGCTTGTACCGCTCCGACAACCTCGTCTCATCACCTGCATCTCGAGTGACCGGTGACTCCCTCACCCCCCCCCCCCCCAACATCACCCCATCACCCCCATCACCCTGGGCCGTCGTCGTCGTCGCCTTGGAGCCCGAGGACGCACGAAGTGGCCGCTCCCGAGCCGGGCGAGATCCGAAGCGATTAAAAGTCCTGCCAATGTACGGGACCCTTTCAAAGGGGGGGGGGGGGGGGGGGAAGGGAGTTTGTGGGGGTTTGGAGGGGGACATCATTTGCATACTGATTGAAGTGAACGAGTGCGGTCGGTCGGGCAGAAAAAAAAAAGTATTTTACATGTTTAAGCACGAGCACGACGCTTTGAACCGGCCGACGCCGACGCCGACGCCGACGCCGACGCCGACGCCGACGCCGCGAGATAAGGGCTGATTGTCGGTCGACGGACGTTGGCGCCCCCTGCAGGGCATTAACGGGGGGGGGGGGGGGGGTCGATACATACCGTGGGCGGCCGCATTTTCTCTCTGTGAACTAGAGTCGGGAGCAAAAAGAAAAAACGGCGGCGGCGGCCGTTTGCTGTAACTATTGTTCTCTTGTTTGAGAATTTACTTTACAACGCGCAATTGTGTGTTTGGTGCAGTTTAACAAAGTGATGATCATTTTAGTTTGCAAAGTTTTAGTCAGTGGCTCACTACATATAATAAATTATGGATTTGCATCGTTGGTTTATAATAGTCAATTCACATTTCACATGCTTAGGTTTTCAAGCCCTAACTCTGGGTTAACAGCTGGCAATGTCGTTGAGTCTCTGATTGGTCCAAAGCCAATGTTCATGACATCGTGTCACAGAGACATCAAGATGTAAACCCAGCTTAGATCCGGGCCCGTCGGATTCCAAAGCGCAGTGTGTATTGCGAATCCGTCTCGTTCTCGGCCTCTCAGAGCGTTTCGGGCTCCGACGGGCCCAGCCCTGAGGGCTCCAAAGCGCAGTGTGTATTGGCGAATCCGTCTCGTTCTCGGCCTCTCAGAGCGTTTCGGGCTCCGACGGGCCCAGCCCTGAGGGCTCCAAAGCGCAGTGTGTATTGCGGATCCGTCTCGTTCTCGGCCTCTCAGAGCGTTTCGGGCTCCGACGGGCCCAGCCCTGAGGGCTCCAAAACGCAGCGTGTATTGCGAATTAGTCTCGTTCTCGGCCTCTCAGAGCGTTTCGGGCTCCGACGGGCCCAGCCCTGAGGGCTCCAAAGCGCAGTGTGTATTGCGAACCCGTCTCGTTCTCGGCCTCACAGAGCGTTTCGGGCTCCGATCGGCCCAGCCCTGAGGGCTCCAAAGCGTGCAAAAGCGTTATGTGTACTGACTTTATTATGTTTCTCATAGAGATCGCCTATAAATGAGACGGGAAAGATAAGGTTTCCCAAAGAGGCTAAAACGGAGAGTTTTTATAGGAGGTACCATTCTTTACCTCAAACTTATAACATTTATACGCCTCTCGATACCGATTGTTGTCTCCAGAAACCAACAGATATAAAGTTACAAAATTGACACCCTGGTCGAACGTAATTGCTTTCAAGCTCGAAGAAAGTTCGACTGAGAAAAGCTTTCATGTAACCCAGCGCTCTTCATAAAATATCGCCCACTGCGGAAAGTTCTTTTCTCTCTTGGTTTTGAGCGTTTTTGGTGCTCGACGGCGTAAAACCTCCGGGTTTTTATGGCAGGACTTTGTGAAAGGCCCGATACATGCGTTCAGACTAAAGTATTATTTACGTTTAGAAGGAGAGCGGTGTTTCACTCTCAAAGAGGCTCCCCTGCTGTCACGTTTAGAAGGAGAGCGGTGTTTCACTCTCAAAGAGGCTCCCCTGCTGCTACGTTTAGAAGGAGAGCGGTGTTTCACTCTCAAAGAGGCTCCCCTGCTGCTACGTTTAGAAGGAGAGCGGTGTTTCACTCTCAAAGAGGCTCCCCTGCTGCTACGTTTAGAAGGAGAGCGGTGTTTCACTCTCAAAGAGGCTCCCCTGCTGTTACGTTTAGAAGGAGAGCGGTGTTTCTCTCTCAAAGAGGCTCCCCTGCTGTTACGTTTAGAAGGAGAGCAGTGTTTCACTCTCAAAGAGGCTCCCCTGCTGTCACGTTTAGAAGGAGAGCGGTGTTTCGCTCTCAAAGAGGCTCCCCTGCTGTTACGTTTAGAAGGAGAGCGGTGTTTCACTCTCAAAGAGGCTCCCCTGCTGTCACGTTTAGAAGGAGAGCGGTGTTTCTCTCTCAAAGAGGCTACCCTGCTGTTACGTTTAGAAGGAGAGCAGTGTTTCACTCTCAAAGAGGCTCCCCTGCTGTCACGTTTAGAAGGAGAGCGGTGTTTCACTCTCAAAGAGGCTCCCCTGCTGTTACGTTTAGAAGGAGAGCGAAGTTTCACTCCTAAAGAGGCTCCCCTGCTGTCACGTTTAGAAGGAGAGCGGTGTTTCACTCTCAAAGAGGCTCCCCTGCTGTCACGTTTAGAAGGAGAGTGGTGTTTCACTCTCAAAGAGACTCCCCTGCTGTTACGTTTAGAAGGATAGCGAAGTTTCACTCCTAAAGAGGCTCCCCTGCTGTCACGTTTAGAAGGAGAGTGGTGTTTCACTCTCAAAGAGACTCCCCTGCTGTCACGTTTAGAAGGAGAGCGGTGTTTCACTCTCAAAGAGGCTCCCCTGCTGTCACTTTGAGAAGGATAGCGGTGTTTCACTCTCAAAGAGGCTCCCCTGCTGTTACGTTTAGAAGGAGAGCGGTGTTTCATTCTCAAAGAGGCTCCCCTGCTGTCACGTTTAGAAGAAGAGCGGTGTTTCACTCTCAAAGAGGCTCCCCTGCTGTTACGTTTAGAAGGAGAGTGGTGTTTCACTCTCAAAGAGACTCCCCTGCTGTTACGTTTAGAAGGATAGCGAAGTTTCACTCCTAAAGAGGCTCCCCTGCTGTCACGTTTAGAAGGAGAGCGGTGTTTCATTCTCAAAGAGGCTCCCCTGCTGTTACGTTTAGAAGGAGAGCGGTGTTTCACTCTCAAAGAGGCTCCCCTGCTGTCACGTTTAGAAGAAGAGCGGTGTTTCACTCTCAAAGAGGCTCCCCTGCTGTCACTTTGAGAAGGATAGCGGTGTTTCACTCTCAAAGAGGCTCCCCTGCTGTTACGTTTAGAAGGAGAGCGGAGTTTCACTCTCAAAGAGGCTCCCCTGCTGTTACGTTTAGAAGGAGAGCGGTGTTTCACTCTCAAAGAGGCTCCCCTAATGTTAAAAGAGCCAAAGGTGTCAACATTCGCAGGCCGTCCCTTTGTTCCGCTAAAGTGCTCAATAGTCAGAGCATCGAATGATTGACAGCGCAATCTTTTGAGACTGCAGAAAAATGCTTTTCTCTGAAACGTGACAAATACTGTAGTCAAGGTGGCGCTTAAAAAGAACCGGCGACCGCGGGAACACTTTACCTTTGACGACTTCAAAGGTAAACAGCCGTTTCCATGACACCGTGCCGCATCTTTTCTCTTGACGCTGCGCAAAAGGGGGCCGCGTGCTCTAATTAGATTACAATAGACCGTGTGGGTTCGCGTTTTAGACCGGGCGTCCTGCAGCCATCAAGATTCTGTCGTAACTCCGACGCAAGTGGAAAGCGTGACCACAGATATGAGGTTACCCAGATGTTCCACTTCCCTACTAAAGCAGCTACGCGAAAGCCCTCCGCCGGCATTAATAGTTTTGCCGGCAGTCAAGGGATGGAGCCACAGTTTGTTGTGAAACCATGGTGACTGTAACCACTTGAGAAATATTGGGTCCCTTGATTATAATTGACCTTGTGCCATGGCCTGGTAGATGAAGCCATAACTGTAACCATCTGAGGAAAATTGGGTTCCTTGATTACAATCGATCTTGTGCCATGGCCTGGTAGATGATGTAAAAACAGGTTGCCAACGCACCCCAGCGATTGCCGGCATCAAATTTTTCCCGTAGCCTTTGCTAGGTTTGGTTGAATTGAATGTCTGGGTAACCTTATGTCTGTGGTGTGAACTTTTCTTGCGCGTGCAGATAAGTGCGGCCGTTTTCGGGAGGAGGAAACGGTCGGATCGGACGGAGCTTTGATTGCCGGATTGTCGACTTTGATTTCTGGACAATGACGGGACCGCTAGCAGGATACGTTTCCAGAACCCGAAGTGTAGAGGACTTGGTGAAACCGTCAAATTATTTCCACATATCGCGTTTATCCATCGGGAAAATCTATATCAAATTACGATAACCCCTGCCTTTTGACATTTTATTAAGAGATTTTTTGGATTTTGCATAAATTTCCAAACATATACCTGTACTATATGTATATATTGCATAAGCATGAAAACCAGCCGTGAGATTTTTGGTCAATTTCTGTACCCAATCAATTAATCGAGAGGCTTTCTTTGACAGAGAGCGGTCATGCTTGAAACAATTTTGTACGCCATTAATCGTCCAAATGAAATGATTTAAACAATGTAACGCGAGAAAATCATTAACATAACTATACTTTTGATTTTTAGCCAATAGCCTGTAATTGCTAGGTGACGGCCAAGAGTTTGGACAAAATATGGCCTCCATGCGATGCATTGGCCGCTCTCTGAAAAATAAAGCCACCTCTAGCAATTAACAAGTTCCCAGCCCATCACAACTATTGCTGTTAGTTTTGACATAAAAAACCACATTTAATCAGACTCGACCAAAAACAAATCAGCTGAATCGAAGGTCATGTCGCTCACAACGCCCATCCCACGCAGCAGCAGCACCTGTCACGCCCTGTCTGGCTGGGTCGCCGTCAGAGTCAAACGCCTCGCGCTGTGAACGCCGCGAGCTGGACACCGACACTGCAGGGTGTAACCTGGCATGATTGCTCGCTAACCACCCCGTAATTGTAATCAGTGGTAATTGAAATCGAGCCGCGATCGGGCGGGATGGGGCAGGGGATGTACACACCGTGCAATTAGCAATTACCGGCAGCAGCAGTGTGTGCGTAGATTGGATTATGGGGGGCGCCTGCGCTGGGGAAGGCACCATGCATGGCATTTCACTAGATGGTTTTAACGTTTCGGTATTTTTCTCAAGTTGGTAGTTTGTTAATTGGCATGGTTGAGTCATATGGGTGATTTTTAATTTGTTTATACCTGATGAAGGAGTTTTTACAATGTCATACTCTTTGCTAAATTTCTTTGATCTTGATATCTCTATACATCTACTTCTCCCTCTTATTTAAAGAGACATATTAAAAATGACCTATTAAAACGATGCCAGCTGCCTATTAACAAGAAAACGACGAAGTTAACGCAATTAAATTTGACCTATTGAATGGATATTTTAACATGAGACTCCCAAGGAGCTCAAAAATCGTTTTCACATAACGTTCGGTGGACGTCGGAAAGCTATAGGGGGATAACGTGCGTTCAACGTTCGGGTAGTACCTATCGATTTTTGGCAAAAATGTGAACGTTGTATGCTGGATTTACAGCTGGCAATGTCAGTGGCACGATGTCATCAGCATTGGCTCTGCCACCAATCAGAGACTCCGTGTCAGAGTCGCGAATATGACGTCTTGCACATCCAGAGTCTCTGATTGATGGCAGAGCCAATGTTGATGGCATCGTGTCACTGACATTGCCAACAGTAAACCCAGCATACAACGTTCATATTTGCCAAACGTTCGATTAGGTTCTACCCGAACGTTGAACGCAAGTTATCCCCCGTTAGCTTTTCGACGTCCTCCGAACGTTTGTATAGTAAATTTCGCAGAACGCAGTCGTGCCACTTCGGTATGTAACATATTGTTACTGTGCGTTGTGTTAATTTGGTACTAGAATTGCAAAATACATTGTGAAACTGTCGACTCTCACCAAAACCCGAGCCGCGCCGCTCTGCCTTGCAGCGTGCCGCGACGATAAGACGACGACGACGACGACGACGCGAAATCTGTGGAATGAGAGCCGGAAATTATTAACAGTGTCAATATATGCGTGAAGATCCGCGAGGATTTCGCGGCGGCAGCCCGACGGGATTTGACGTCTTCGTGCGCAGTCGTGCCAACGTAGCGGAAACGCGCTCTATACTCACGCGACGGGACTTTGCGCGCAAAGTTGGCACCGCCGACTGATAGCGCGGATTACACATGTCGATAAACTTCGGGCTTCACCGTGCTTGTTCGTCGCATATATGTGTGTGTGTGTGTGTGTGTGTGTGTGGCGCGTTCTATTCGCGTTTATAGAAATTCGTCGGCGTATTGTCATTTTCTGTCGCAATTTCGTTGCGTTGTGCCCGGCGTCGCTCTCGTTTTGCGAACGTGAACAAATCAGTGGCGTAGTGCTGGGCAAAAAGTTGGGTGCACAGTGATTCTCCGTCATCTGTAAGGTGTAGGGGGGGGGGGTGCTTTAATCCACGTTTATTCACATATTGACACCAACTTTAAATCCTTAACTTTAAATTCCCTCGTGTTAAACACCATAACCTTGAATCCTTAACCTGAAATGTCCTCGTGTTCTTACATGTTTGACTGGTGCTTCGGGCGATTTTCTTTTAGGCACAGAACTAGAACACGTCCACATCTTTCGGATTCCTAAATACCATATTCCACTAGAGTTGCAACCTGCTGGTCCTTGGCCTTTTTACCGCAAATTTACTATCACCACCAATGGAACAAAACCATTGAGGGGGGCATGGATCGGCAGGTTGCAACCCTAGTGGAATATGGCCTTTACAAAAACTGATATTTTTGAAATGCATCCCCTTTTACCTCAAGTTTGCATATACAATGGGTATATTTAGTGCTGAAATAATAATAATTATAATAATAATAATAATAATAATAATAATAATAATAATAATAATACTACTAATAATACTAATTGTTTTTTTCTCAATGTGATAAAGTTACATGATAATATATGTTACAGTCAATTTCTTAAAATTCTAATTCTAATCATGATAATAGTATTGCAAACTATCAAAAGTCAGTCGTAAAGACGCTGGAAATTTGCGTGCCAGCGTATACCAGCGTATTTCTTTTAGTCTGTACATTGAGCTGTGAACTCGGGCCGCTTCCCTTACCTCGTACGGGATACACTTTCCAGGCCACACCTTTGATTGGATCGCGATGAAACCTATATTTTCGGATTCTTCACTCTCGTGGCAACCAATCGAGCCATTTTAATTTCGAACATTTTACCCGTCAATTACTTACAAGCGTTTTAAAACAACCCTGTTTGAAAGATGTCAATTCCAGCCAAGAATTTACCTCTTACTGGATACACTTTCCAGGCCACACCCGTCATCTGATCGCGACGAAACAAATATCTACGGAATCCTCACACTTCTAATAACCAATTGAATATCTCAGAATCTCGAAATATCTCCTGGAAATCCAAAAAATGTTAACTTCAGTATACCTCAACAACCATCAAAGAACGGCCTTAAAGTAAAGGCGAGTAAAACGCAAATTAAAAAAATAAACTGTGAGTATACGCCGTAAACCTGCCCATTCCCTGAACACACGCCACTGGAAAAAATGTACACACTGATTCCTTCACCGGGCGACAGATGTATTCATTTTCCACCGCGATGTTCCTATAATATAAGAGTATCAAGCCACCGACCGGCACCCATCGATTTCCCGTCGTCGGAAAATCTCCCCCCCCCCCTACCAAATCCACCCACCCACCATTTTCCTTTCGCCTTATAATAATAACTTCCAAGGAACACATAAATTTCCCGGCTGCACCCGGGCATTTACGTCGGCCGCGGCAGATACAAGGTAGAGACCGAGATGATTGACGGGCACCCTCATGAAATAAAATCCCAAGAAACCACAGTGAGCGCACGCCGCATTATAAATAGTGGTACGATCACGTTCATAGCTCGACGTTGGGTCTAAAATATGAGGCCCTGGCTAACATTTAAGAGACATGCTATTTTTTGTGTGTGTGTGGGTGGTATATACGATGCCCTATACAGTAAACAACTGAATAAAACATATGACATGGCGGCTTGAGTGGAGACGTTGAGCGGTTCGAACGCTAAGACGGTCGCCGTTGATGAAGGGACGGCGACGTCGACGTAAGCGCGCTGGTCGTCGGGCGGAGCCGCTTAGAATAATTCGACGATGTCGGACGAGTCTGGGTTTAGAACTTCTTTTGAGAGCTCGCTTTTGGAAGGATGATGGCGGGTCTTTGGTATTAAGTCCGTGAACGCAATCTTTTTTGTCGGTCTTGGTCTTGGTCGTTTGGTATAGGTCTTGATTTGAGCCCATACTTTTGGTGGTTAAGACAGTTTTTGATGAGCGTAGCGAGCGAAGCGAGCGAAGCGAAATCATCAATTTCACTACCGCTAAAAAAAACACTTGGTGTGTGTTTGTTTTTTTGTTTGTTTTTTTGTATGTGTGTTTGCGCGAGCTCTACAGGCCAAACGCCTGCTTCGAGTGGGATGAAATTTTCATGGTGTCTACTTTTGTTCTCAACTTAGACCCCCTGCGTTTTTCAAGAAAATCCTCCACACCCGTCACTTTCAAAGCAGAAAAAAGAGCAAAATTCGACAATTGGGCATGTTTGGAAAAGTACGGAAATTTATTTAAAAGTGCGTATTTTTTTCAAATGTTCCCAATTTCGATTTGCCTTTAGAAACCATCGATACCAAATCGAAACATCACACCAGATTTTTTCCAATAAAAACCAACCCAATAAAACCCAATAAAAACCCATTGGGCATGAGTTACATCTATGTATTTACATGCACAATGCTCAATGACCTTAAAATGAGCATATTTCCGCTACCCGACAGTTCGGACAGAAACAAAGAAAGGTCAGAATCATTTACATTTTCAATTGATCAGAATTTTTGAGAAAGCAATGGCCCGGCTAGTTGCTACATGATTTTCATATGCTTTTGCCTCAATCTTTTAATGCGCAAAATACAAACCGCTACGCTCATCTTCAACGCAACACAAATTGCGTTCGCCCTAGTTTAAATATATTTCATAGTGTATACAGCAAGCAACGGTGACTTAGGATTTTATCTGTTTTAATTCGTAGCAATCAAATATAGTGGCTGAATTCTCTTTTATAATCTTATTTAAATTACGAAAGCTCGTAATTGGCTAGTCATTTTATTCGTAGACTCTTATTCGTAGACTCTTATTCGTAGACTCTTATTCGTAGTCATTTTATTCGTAGACTCTGGACCATACCCCCCTGGGGTCATTCAATTCTCACACCTGTATGCAAATTACTTCTCTCAAATTTCGTGTCTATTTAGCTCAGCTGGTTAGAGCACCAGCCGCGAAAGTTGGGGACCCGGGTTCAAATCCCGGAATGGGCAACAATTTTGGGAGGCTAATTTGTGTACATAAAAATAAAATAGTGGCTGAATCTTGATTACTTATTGATGCTAGAATAGCTAGCCAAGCGAACAGGGACACAAATTAAATACCAATACCGTTCTCCACTCAAAGTAGCTTCACGTAGTTTTTGTGCGTGTTTGCGCATTGCCATCAAGCCTGAACGCTCGCACCGATTGTGGTGAAATAATCAGAGAATACTCTTTTGGCAAATATGTTTAGAATTTCACATTTTTCTCAAATGTGTTGACACTGTGGAGTCGAGAGTTCCGAGTGAGGTGTGAAGCGCCAATGAATAATGTGTGAATAAAGTGATAATTTATCTGACTGAAATATTGTAACAATCTATTTTGTGTTATGATAAGGCTCGCTGAAAATTTCGAAAAAACTCCCGAAACTTTTAAAATAACTTTTTTGCTGCATTTTCGTCAAGCCTAATCATAGCACAAAAAAACCAGCTAGTTTTTTTGCTGCCCCTACCATTTTGTATATAAAAAAAATAAAAAATATTGTATAGAAATTCGAAAGCTAAGGGGTTTCCCCCACCCTAAGTTATAGCAGGTTCTTCTCCCGCGGCAGGACAAGCGGGTAAATATAAATAGCTTTGATTTACGCATGACGCTAACGGTAACGAAATCACGTCAAGAATATGAGAGATTTTCGCCCCCCCCCCAACCCCCCCCCCCTATTTATACACACGCTTTCCCCAAAAAACGCAACCCACGAGCTTGCTTTTCAATTTTCACCACTGTCTTATTATTATGCACCGGAAAATCTGCACACGCGCGCCACAAACTAAAGTATGACGGGAAAATTGGAACGACGTCGCCCCGGAAAAGTCTATTAAGAGAAGTTCCACCCACCCGTTATTTTTTCGAGAGAGCCACGCGCTGGTTTTTCCTTCGCGATGTGAAGATCCCCCGGCACGGCTGTGTATACGAAAAAGTAAATTGCGTTCCGCACAAAATTCAAATGTATCTTATTTGTCAGACGTTATAGGCCTAAGTATATTTGTGCGCGCAGAGTCGTAAATTCATCTCTGACTTTGCGGCATGGAATTGTCCTTAATTTTGCGGCATATCGGAGGAATCTCGACCGCACAAGGGGCTAGATAATAAAACAGCGCGGCTTGTCATGTGAAAGACCAAGTGTATACGAGCCGGGTGAATGACGCTGGGGAGACTAGGTTGTCGCGAAAATCAAGCTAGCACTCGACGTCGCCAAATTACAACTAATTTTTTGTCAATGTTAGATAGGCCATGATTAATGATGAATGTATCTAAATTCCATTTCAAGTTAAGAAGGATTTGCATCTTCCTCGAGGACCCATTTCAGCTATAGACACGAGCTAAGAGTTCCAAAACTGCTCTTAGATTCTTTTGTCCAGCTCAAGAATTAGCTTGTAAGTTTTGAAACTCTTGGCTCGTGTCTAGCAGCAGTGGTCCTCGAGGAAGATGTCAATCCACTCTCCTTCTTAACTGAAATGGAATTTAGTTTTCAACAAAAATACCATATCTAACTGGGGTTTGATTACTAAATAAAGTATCACTGATTTCGTCTGCATTGCATGGAGCAAACCAAGAGACACCGTAGACTCCTTAGTCTCCAGATTTGGCATTGTTTGGACCCCGATGGCCGACGTCGGCACGCACAATTTATCCCCGCCGCACGCACGACGCTCGCATACGAATTCCTAGCCGGCGTCGCGACGCCGTCAGACCGAGCGTCGCCCGCCGTCGGTCGTGACGTCACTACGCGAGGCGCCGAAAACTCGCATACTTTTTGGTTGAAAATCATCGATTTTAGGTTTTTACATGTCGATTTTTTAAATTTAATGGACTCGTTGATTTGAAAGCAGCGCATTCTTTAACCATGATCACGATTCTGGGACTAAGGCCGTGTCTGAATTGTCTATTTCATTTGTGGTCTCGCGTACTCGTTCTTGACAAATGATAAATGACTTTTGGTCTGAGAGCCACTTTCTGGCGAACTGATCTGTCTCCTTATTATTTTAACTTTGTAGCCGAGAACGGCAAAGTCAGAGCTGCGAAATCGCAGTGCAGAGACACCATGGTAGAGTCACGAACCTGACGTCATACAAATTCAGAGTCTCTGACTGGTGGCAGAGCCAATGTTGATGCCGTTGTGTCACTGACATTGCCAGCTGTGAACCCAACGTATCGCACGCCACTGAAGCACAACAGGAACTATCGCCGTATTTCACAGCGGCGCAGGGGCGAACTATTGCACTTATACATCACCCCCCCCCTGAGTTGCGTTCGACGCCCGTCGCGGCGCTGGCGACGCCAATAAAACCGGGTGACAGATTATCATCACAGTCTTTCATCACTCCCCTAGCGGCGCAATGAAACCAACTCGCCGTGCTGCGTCGATCGGAGTTTGGTTTGGGTTTCTGGTACGCCACGGCTCAAAAGAGTCTGTCGGGGCGATTTTTGCAGGAGGCTTTAAGGACGTTGTGCTCACATAAGTACATAAGCACTTTACATTTGGGGAACAAAACTATATTTTTTAAATGAAAATCTATCTCTAATGCCCTGTTTTACCAAGTTTTTTTAACTCCTAGTTGGGATCTCAACTAGGAGTTACAACTGAATTCTCTGCTTGTAATTGGCTGATATCAGTCATAACTCCTAGTTGAGATCCTAACTATGAGCTGAGAAACTTGGTAAAACCAGGGCTAAATGCTAAAATTGCTTCGAAAATAGATTCATTTTCAGCCAATATAAAATCGCATCACACAAAAGTACAAATACAAATTTTGAAAAAATAGCCATATTAAAAATGTTCAATGCTTTTCTACAATATTAAATAACATACATTGTCATTGAACGCAAATGTCAACACTACGGTCTTGATCCGTCTGAAAAAAATGACCCATTTCGTATTTTTTATCACAATTTTCGAATTTAGTCAAAACAAAGTTATAGTTTTTTTTTTTAAATAAAACCTGGATAAAGTGCAAGTTGCGTACAAGTTTTCATGCTTATCTGGGTCGTTTTGTATGTCAATAATACTGATATGAAGCGATTCACTGAAACTTTTCTCTTAAAGCGTGAAACTTTCGATATACGTTTCTACGTATAGATAAACACATTTATTTCGCGTCTGAAAGTTCTGTTTTTGCCTCGTCGCTAGCATTGATGCACCGCTGCACATTTCGTGCATGTTATTCCGTGACAATTTGCACAATGCAATCCGCCTAATGCACCCAGAACGTCAATTTGTGCAACAAAGTGAATGTTATATAGTGTATATGAACTCTTCGTGACACTCTCCGTTGAAAAATATTTTCACGACTCTGGAATATACCAAGCTCTGTGAAAATATAATCGCCTTTGATGCTAACGTAGAAAATTGGTACTTTATATATTTTTTTAAAGATCAGACAGCTAGACTAACGGCAATGGTGAAATAAATATAAAGGCCATATTCCACTAGGGTTGCAGCCTGCTGATCCTAGGTCTTCTTACCGCACATTTACTATCACCACCAATGGAACAAACCCATTTAGAGGGTCATGGATCGGCAGGTTGCAACCCTACTGGAATATGGCCTTTATCGCCTTTGATACTAACGTGGAAAATTGGTACTTTTTCTTAAAAAAAAATTCAGACAGCTATACAAACGACAATGGTGAAATAAATATAAACGCCTTTGATAACGTGGAAAATTTGTATGCCTGCGTCCAAGTCTTTTGAAAATGGAAAAATGGGGATGCAATTCCATTTATAAATGCAAATAAATTGGCAAAATTACTATTTAATTGCTATCTGACTCTGCTCTTGATATTGGGATGAAAGGCTGGCCTGCTTTTAGGGCAAATGCCTTTCAATATGTCTCTTTTAGGTCAATTTTAGAACTCTAACCAATATGTAGAAATGAGATAGATAATGAAAAAGCCTTGTGAGTTGTGAGGCATATATTTTACAATCTCCATACATTGATGGAAAATCAAATAATTCTGCTTCTCTCATAAACATGCCTCTCCGCAATTTCATATAAAACATTTCCAAATCCAACCCACACGAAAGGAAAGTATATATACGGATAGGCTTCCGTATAATATATAAAACCATCCGACCAAAATCCAC
This sequence comes from Nemoura dubitans, assembly GCA_921293005.1. Classification (NCBI taxonomy): domain Eukaryota; kingdom Metazoa; phylum Arthropoda; class Insecta; order Plecoptera; family Nemouridae; genus Nemoura; species Nemoura dubitans. Next base: position 44,907,469 of record OV121076.1, read on the forward strand.
AAGCCATTTTATTTACCGCTCCACTTTCAAAATTCTAAAACCCACTCGCCAAAAACGCCCCTGGTTCATCGGACACCCGCCCCCGCCCCCCACAACCCCGAAAATCGCCCACGCACCTCGGCTATAGCACACACACAAGCATGACACTACACCAAACATTCACACATTGCGAATTGTCGTCCTCTGTATATTTGCAGATGCTTCGTAGCTGTCGAGCCCGCTGGCACGAATGATTTATTTGTCCACTGCCGGGCGATGGGGGGGGGGGTTGCCCATGGGACGAAGGAGTTCGATCATGTCGTTGACACAAGCTATTACCGGGCCGAGCGAGCTGTCCTTGCGTCGCCCAAAACGGGGGGGGGGGGGGGGGGGGCACTGACAGCTGTTTGCTGGCAGAGCGTTGCACGAGTGGATGACGAACAGAAGTGGACACACGGCCAAGTGGGGCATGTTTTGCCGTCGCACGCGCGTTTGTTTCCGTGTCTGCCCGAGGATTCAATGTCAATGTGCCGAGATGGTTGACCTTTAGTGAGAGGCGTCGTTTGATGTTGGTTTGTGTCGCGCAGTCAAAGGGTGATGAACACTTGAAAAGGAAACTATTTTGAACTTTGCAATTGAATGTTAATTTAAAGTCTAGCCATGATATCTGAACGTTTCGTGGCCTGTTTGTAATGAATTTTACGATTCAATATTGATAAATCTATACATAAAAGGACGCTAAAAGAAATGGTTAGCCCTTGAAATATGAACAAGTACAAAGTTGTACGAAACATTTAGAACACTAAACACTTTGTTTCAAAAAGGTTTGTTTAAACTTGGCTATGTTTAAGTATTTGTAGTCTTAAAATGTTCTTCACAATGATGATGAACACTGCATTCAAGTACGGTTGCCCTTTTGATATAATATAACAGAAAACTGGAAAAGACACCAGAAATTTATGAATATAAATGCAAGTAATCTTGCTCGTCTTCAGAAAAAAACCATGAAATTGATGCATTTATCTCAAGGAAATAAACTAAGGCAAGCGGCGACAGGCTATACTTCCTGTAAGCCATTCTCATTGGCTCCCGCATGTGCAACGATGTTTATGGATTAAGGTTGTCTTGGTACAAAATGCAGCCGCCAGGACGGGTATCTAGGGCGCCGTGCAATCCAGAAAAGTCCCCTAGAAGCCGGTTGATATCGGGTGGCTGTGAAGTCATCTGTTTAATAATCTAGGAAGCCGGGGAAAAAACGGTAAAGCACCGGGAAACAGGAACAGCCGAGCGATTTTGTAACTTTTACGTTTTGTCGTTATCGGTTCTGATGAATAAAATTCCTATTGTTGTCCAAGATAATTTTTTAGCTTTGTAACCGAGAACAGCAGAGCAGAGTTACGAAATCGCAGTGCAGGAATCAAATTCTACACAGCGTTCCAGGACCAAAAGCATCGCAACGAGCACGGGCACATTGAACTATTGTGCCATTGTTAGGAGTAAGACCACAGGGGCAAATTCGAGCAACAATGCGCGTCGCAAATTTCCGCTTTTATGCATCGAAACTGCATTGAAAAACTTTGAAAACACGTCTCCGCCTAGTTTTGCATTGTCGAAAACACTGCAAAGAAAACCAGCAAAGGAAATGCAGTTCAAAAGTTTTCCATTCTATACAAAAGGTACACACAACAATTGTAAAATCTAACGACGTAAAAAACCAGCACCGCCGAGAAATTACCTTCATGAATGCACCCCCCTAGATTTTCTGAATTGTGCTGCGCAAACCACTAAAAATAAATCACCAAAAAAAAAGACAACGCCCCGTTGACTTCGAATTGATAAAGCCAAACAAGATCTCCATAGCGCCGTGCCATGGTCCGGGCGCGCTCTTCAATTTGTCTCCGCGCGCGGGCACGAGCCCCATTGATCGTATAAGGCTGCCCCCGTGCATGGGGGACGCCGCGCTTCCTTGAAAATCGCGTGCATCCATTCGGCGTGCTTTTGTTCGGCTCTGCCGTCGTTCTTGAGGCAAAAACCCCGGGCATAACGGGGGCATAATAGACAGCTAAGTGCCCTGAGGAGTCTACGCTTCACATACACCCCCGGCATCAATGGTAGCTGAAAAGCACACTGCACAGCACAATTTCAACAAGGTTTGACTTGTCAGGATTGCCGAACGATTGCAAGGCATTGCAAGGCACCGTAGCGCATTGTCTGTCTGCAGACTTGTAAAGGGAATTTGTCTCTTAGGTCGTACCAAGTCCATTACCAAGAAGCCAGTGGTTTGGTAGTGGCTGTGGTTTTGCGGTGTTTGCTCTTTTTGAATGGAGTTTCTGTCTTCAAGAGGACAGAAATCCGTTGTCGAATGTGTACGCTGAGGAGCCTGAATCGGTAAATTTGTCAGCGTCTTTCGGCCTCGCTACACATCCATGTCGGAGTAGCCGCTTCAGTTGGTTCCGAAATAAGTAATTGTGTTACCAGGGACGACGCTATAGGGATGGCCAGGGGGCAGACGTCTTATGAAAAAAATCAGCACAGCCACTGGCTGTTTCCCCAAAAACAAATAACTTTGCTGAAATATTCAAAACTGTTTGATTGGCCAACGAGAAATCTGAATATAGCTAATCAATCATGTTTTCGACAGTCTCATAAAAATTTGATGGTATCTTTAAATTAAAGTGTCGCGAATCTCGATTCTGCCGGATGCTTCTCACTCTGAAATCTCGAGTTAATTTAAATCAGTGTGCCGTGTCCTGTGTCTATTTGGATCTCATATTGACCTCCCCAAGAAATCTATATCCAATACCTTTTTTTTGATACTCATTTATTACCTTATTTGCTCCACTAACTGAACAGTGGCAAAAAACTTGTGTAGATATGGCTTTGGCATTGAACGAGAAACACTCGGATTTCTTGCCTCTGCCATTTTCCACAGCCTGCTAGCAACATTCGTGCCATAAGACCTATGAAAAACCAATTCCATCCAGAAGGCCCTGGTTGCGTGCTCGGATAGAAATTCAATGTGTGCTGTCGATGGCTGCCATGCCTTGTCACAACACTTGCTTTCCACCCAGAAGGCCCTGGTTGCGTGCTCGGATAGAAATTCAATGTGTGCTGTCGATGGCTGCCATGCCTTGTCACAACACTTGCTTTCCATCCAGAAGGCCCTGGTTGCGTGCTCGGATAGAAATTCAATGTGTGCTGTCGATGGCTGCCATGCCTTGTCACAACACTTGCTTTCCACCCAGAAGGCCCTGGTTGTGTGCTCGGATATAAATTCAATGTGTGCTGTCGATGGCAGCCATGCCTTGTCACAACACTTGCTTTCCACCCAGAAGGCCCTGGTTGTGTGCTGGGATAGAAATTCAATGTGTGCTGTCGATGGCTGCCATGCCTTGTCACAACACTTGCTTTCCACCCAGAAGGCCCTGGTTGTGTGCTCGGATATAAATTCAATGTGTGCTGTCGATGGCTGCCATGCCTTGTCACAACACTTGCTTTCCTCCCAGAAGGCCCTGGTTGAGTGCTGGGATAGAAATTCAATGTGTGCTGTCGATGGCTGCCATGCCTTGTCACAACACTTGCTTTCCATCCAGAAGGCCCTGGTTGTGTGCTCGGATAGAAATTCAATGTGTGCTGTCGATGGCTGCCATGCCTTGTCACAACACTTGCTTTCCACCCAGAAGGCCCTGGTTGTGTGCTCGGATAGAAATTCAATGTGTGTTGTCGATGGCTGCCATGCCTTGTCACAACACTTGCTTTCCACCCAGAAGGCCCTGGTTGTGTGCTCGGATAGAAATCCAATGTGTGCTGTCGATGGCTGCCATGCCTTGTCACAACACTTGCTTTCCACCCAGAAGGCCCTGGTTGTGTGCTGGGATATAAATTCAATGTGTGCTGTCGATGGCTGCCATGCCTTGTCACAACACTTGCTTTCCACCCAGAAGGCCCTGGTTGTGTGCTCGGATAGAAATCCAATGTGTGCTGTCGATGGCTGCCATGCCTTGTCACAACACTTGCTTTCCATCCAGAAGGCCCTGGTTGTGTGCTCGGATAGAAATTCAATGTGTGCTGTCGATGGCTGCCATGCCTTGTCACAACACTTGCTTTCCACCCAGAAGGCCCTGGTTGTGTGCTCGGATAGAAATTCAATGTGTGTTGTCGATGGCTGCCATGCCTTGTCACAACACTTGCTTTCCACCCAGAAGGCCCTGGTTGTGTGCTCGGATAGAAATTCAATGCGTGCTGTTGATGGCTGCCATGCCTTGTCACAACACTTGCTTTCCACCCAGAAGGCCCTGGTTGTGTGCTCGGATAGAAATTCAATGTGTGTTGTCGATGGCTGCCATGCCTTGTCACAACACTTGCTTTCCTCCCAGAAGGCCCTGGTTGAGTGCTGGGATAGAAATTCAATGTGTGTTGTCGATGGCTGCCATGCCTTGTCACAACACTTGCTTTCCTCCCAGAAGGCCCTGGTTGAGTGCTGGGATAGAAATTCAATGTGTGCTGTCGATGGCTGCCATGCCTTGTCACAACACTTGCTTTCCACCCAGAAGGCCCTGGTTGTGTGCTCGGATAGAAATCCAACGTGTGCTGTCGATGGTTGCCATGCCTTGTCACAACACTTGCTTTCAAAGTAACGGGCATAGAAAACGGTGCACTTTTTGTGGCCATCATTTTGCCTCCCCCCGTTCGCTGTTTCATTTGTGGCTGGACCACGTTTTGCCATTCACCCTGCGCCTGCGCAAGCATAATGTGTAGACAAGGAAGATCCAAACGAGCTCCAACCTACGGTGAGGTATCTGGGCTAGTGGTATATCGACACGTCTGGAAAACAATTATGCTTCACACAGCAGACAAAACCTAGTTAAAGAGAGTTCCACACCCGCTCTTAAACGCTGTATGCAGAGTTCCAATCGAATGGAGAAATGAACTCATATATGTGTTTCAATCTTCAATATTAAGATAGATTTTTAGAAAGAGCTCATTTATGCGATTTTTGAAAATTTGCACCATACACATATTTGAAAGTATAAAATTTTGGTTGAATCCCATGACTTGATGTATACCTTTCCTTCGTCTACTGGTATGTTCAAATTAAAGATTGTAACACATTAAGGATAATCCCTCGAATGGAAGAATCTCGAATGGAGAAATGAAGACCTAGATGTGTTTCAATCTTCAATATTAAGATAGATTTTTAGAAAGAGCTCATTTATGCGATTTTTTAAAATTTGCACCATACACATTTTTTAAAGTATAACATTTTGGTTGTATCCCATGACTTGATGTATACCTTTCCTGCACCTACTGGTATGTTCAAATTAAAGATTGGGATACATTAAGGGGTTAATTTCTCTAATCGATTGGACCTCTGCATTCAACGTTTAAGTGGGGGTGGGGGTTAAAGGATTAACCGTGAGGAGCACGCTTAACAAAGCTCATAATAAAAATGTTTAACATTTCTCCAGCGGCAACTGGTGAACCTCAGCGAATATCACTTTACCTTACAGCCAATTCAACAAAAGTGCTAATGCAGCGTCTCCGGATCATCCCCCCCCCCCCTTCACTTTTGCCAGCAAATTCTCCCCCGACTCCACCACCCACCCCCCAACTCCACATCGCCTTTTGATGCCGCACAACGGCCCCCACCCTCCACCGACCGGAAATGCATCTCGCTTTGGCTGCATCACTCCAAGTCGAGGGCACCGACCAACCAGCCACCCTGTCCTCTTCAAACCGTGCCATTACTTGACCTACATTTCGCCACCACGGCCCCCTTGTGTTAGCGCCGCGCTGCGTTTTCTAGTTGCTACGTTTTCCGCTGACGGCGCACAATCGCCGGCCGCCGCCGATGCAACTTGAGACTAAACAATGCATTTTCTCCGCGCTCTCGGGGGCCGTGCTCACGGATGCAGGCTTTGCGAGAATGCCTATATATATATTCATGCTCATTGTTGTTTTGGACATTGTTCGCTGCTCGAGAATGTTTTCTGGCTCGCTATTACAAAATGCGATTGGCCGATGGGAAACAATACACAACTCCCTCCTGTCCGCCCCTCTGACGTCACTTTGCTTGGGTCTGACTTGCTGGACGGGCAGACTGTGGGTAACGGAACACGAATAGCACAGGAGTTAGGCGGGGTTTAGCCGAGTTTGGAGGCCTGTCAACAAGCTCCTGTTGGTTATATTATGTTGAAATTTTAACTACATAAGAATCACTATTATTTCTATTACGTGTTAAAATTTCATAAAGGTTTGATGGATATCTCCGTTGATGCAAAGGTTTGAAATGAGGGCGATTTCAATGCAAAGTCCATAAGACCTCACCATCTTTCCCACACCCTGGCATCGGCCTTCAAGCGGAAACACACGGCTCCTAGGGTCGCTCCTCCTGCCCGGACTTGTCTATTGCCAGAGTGTCGCGAGCTTCTGTTCTATGGGGGTGTGGGAAGCGGCAAACAAATCTGCATATACTTTGGTATAGGAAATACAACCTGTGCTTGATAAATTGGAAATTTGTTCAGGCAAATAGAGCGAGGCATCTGTGACAGTGACAGTGACAGTGATCGACTCTGCACCTGAAGTCGAACATTGAAAACCTTGCAGCTCCATGGCTACCATCTCGTTTTGAGTAAGCCGTGATGCCGAGCAGTCCTCTTTGTGTACGTTAACGTTCCCCACGGCCTTCTAGGAGCATGCACCATGACCATGGTATAAGTAAGCATAGATGAATGAATAGTACTTTCATTCACCTATGGTAGTATAAGTATAGATACCATGCACCATGACTATATGAGCCAATGTGTAACAGTTGAAGCTAGAAGACTCTGCAATGGTAAACTTAAAAATATCCAAGTCTAGCATGAAAATCCAGAACAATTGCCGTCGCATTGTTTTCCTGCTGCGCCCGCCATTACACGCGAAACAACCGTTTGTTTTTATTATAAATTCCCGCTAAATGCAGCGAGACGGCGGCCGCCACGGCCGACAAGATTTGCGAGCCCCCCGAAAATTCCACTGCACAAGAGAGCGAGAGTGAGACAGAGACACAGAGTTCGGAGAATTAAAAAAAAAAAATAAAAAAAAAAAACTTTAAAACTCGTCTGATTTCATTACCACTGTTCGCAAACGCCGACCATTGTGCGTGTGGATACGCATCGCGCACGCCGAGCAGTTTCAATTAACAGAGTGAAAACGCGTTAGTGGGGAAACGATAACACTTCCTCAATCGGCCGCCGATAGAATCGCTAGCGCGGCCGTCGACTCCGGGGGGGGGGGGGGGGGGGGGGGGGGGCGCTGAAATCGTTTCCAACGCCAACCGATCGGTCTCTTTTCAACAACGTCGGCCGCAGCATTTTCCGACCTCCCGTTTACAAGAATTGAATCGACGGCCGGTTGCGCCCGAGCGATGATGGTTAGTACAAAAGTAGTGTAAATTGCAGCATCACACGAGAGGTCTGCTGGCCAAGATAGTTGAGCGCTAGGTTGAAGTCTCAGGCGTCGCGGGATCTATCCCGGGTGTTCACATTTTATTTTATTTTTCCAAAATTTATTGAACGATTTAATATATCTTACTTTCATTGCCTTTATTACCCAAACGAAAAAGCATATACGAACATTTTTGATGCATGTAGGGAAAATATATGAAAGTGCAATATCTTATAAGAAACTTATAAGATACTTATAAAACATTAGGTAAACCTTCCAGCTATATGTTTCATATATATTTTTTGTATGCACTTCCGTGCGGGTGACTCAAATCATTTTGAGTCATCAAATCATCAAATCACGCGGGGTCGATCCCCGTTTTTGATTTTTCCAAAATTGATTGAACGATTTAAAATATCTTACTTACATTGCCTTTCACTGTGAATTCACTTTATTCACTCAATTCATTGATATTTCTTTGTGTTAAAGTTGCATGGCACACCCCACCGCACAGCCCCTTTTGCAAGCGTGCGCCGTGAATTGGTGGTAAAAGTCGTACCGGGCTAAAAATTCCGAACCGGCTGTTGATTCAGTTCTCGCCCCCCGTTTCGGAAGCGTCAACGCGAGGTCTAAATAAAGACACGATATCTTTGTACCTGTGTCTACTAAATTGTTGAACAACAATGCTCCAAGTGAAGATCTGGAGTAAGCTGCCAGATCCTACCCCCCCACCCCCCCCACCATTTTCCTGTATACATGCCGGGGTGTTGGCGGGGTGGGAACTGGGGCAGGTGTTTCGGCTAACGGCTGGGGCGATTAGAAAGCATTTAAAGCCTCGGCAATCCTTTGTGAAGCCCGTTGGTGCAAGGGAAGGGGGGGGGTGGAACTCCGATCCCGTTTTCCCGATAGCGGGGGAGAAGTTCGGGTTAACTTGGTTAAATCGTTATTTTACATTGTTATGTTCTGAGCGGTGAGATTGACTCTCTTTTATTTGTGTGTGTTACTCTAGCGTTTTAAGGAAATTACCAGCTATTATGTTGAAAGCAGGCTTCAACTATACATTTTAAATTGATGGTTGGAAAATTGAATTGGCATTTATATCGGAAAAACATTAGCAGCACTTCGACGAAATCGACAAACCACAATGAATAACACACTTGCAGCACTTAAAACTAGGTAATGAGTAGGTCAAAACATGAATTTCCCTATACTTTGAAGTGTTTGAAGTTTGAATGTAAATATGGTTACAAAAATTGTCATTTTGAAAATGACAATCGCTGGAAATGACCCATAAATAAATTGCATAAACCAACTCGCGTACACACGAATCGAAACAATAATAAAATGCTTCCATATCGCGTATTGTTGCGATAATATTGTCGAACAGAACTACATAATATCTCCATTCACAGTGATTACACCGGCAGGCAACAAAAGCGTCAATAAATGAAACTTCATTTATGCATTCGGCAACCGAATCCATGATTGCGTCGCGTGTACTAGACAGAGCGCTCCGTTGGTAGGTTGACTGAACCAGCGACGATTGTGTTGCAATATGCATTGTCGACCCCGATATGCCGCTGGCATATTATAACCCCAGCCGCGGCATGGTCTCAAATAACGGGCCACGATCCCCAGCATAACAATAGCAGTGCGGCGACATCAAGGGACTTTGTAGAGACCATTGGATCCGGGTTCGATACTTCGTGACATTGGGGACTTTGTTGAGACCACGTGGTGGCAGGTCTAAATCTATCCTACAGGGGTGTACTGAAGGGAATGATATAAGGTGTTCTTTGATCCTGCTATATAGTTGTTACTAATTGCCTTTCCCCGTACCGTAGCAGTGAGAGCTGGTTTAAGGAAACAAGTGGCCTATCACGAACCGGAGCAGCGAGAGCTGGCACGGCATGCTAGTTGCCTATCCCGTACTGGAGCAGTGAGAGCTGGCATGGCATACTAGTTGCCTATCCCGTACCGGAGCAGTGAGAGCAGGCTCGGCATACTAGTTGCCCGTCCCGTACCAGAGCAGTGAGAGCTGGTACGGCATACTAGTTGCCTATCCCGTACCGGAGCAGGGAGAGCTGGCACGGCATGCTAGTTGCCTATCCCGTACCGGAGCAGGGAGAGCTGGCACGGCATGCTAGTTGCCTATCCCGTACCGGAGCAGTGAGAGCTGGCACGGCATACTAGTTGCCTATCCCGTACCGGAGCAGTGAGAGCTGGCACGGCATACTAGTCGCCTATCCCGTACCGGAGCAGTGAGAGCTGGCCCGGCATGCTAGTTGCCTATCCCGTACCGGAGCAGTGAGAGCTGGCACGGCATACTAGACTGTTGCCTATCCCGTACCGGAGCAGTGAGAGCTGGCACGGCATACTAGTTGCCTATCCCGTACCGGGGCAGTGAGTGCTGGCACGGCATACTAGTTGCCTATCCCGTACCGGAGCAGTGAGAGCTGGCACGGCATACTAGTTGCCTATCCCGTACCGGAGCAGTGAGAGCTGGCACGGCATACTAGTTGCCTGTCCCGTACAGGAATCGATGAGTATACGTTCAAACTCGGGAATATAGATGAGTAATTAGTAGTATACCAAATAGTTTACGCGGCGGTGCACCACTGGTCTGACTGCAGAGTCAAAGCGAGTTCCTGGACAAAATTGTCGACTTCGTTTTAGTTGTCGTCCCTGCCGCGCGAACGAAATTGGATTTAAATTTGTTTAAATTTGTATTTGCATACTTTGTAAGTTGATTAGTGAAATGGGTTAATTTTCTAGTTGCCCGCAAGTCTATGGCCGCCACCACGGAGCTGCTGGTTCGCTTTAAAAGGGTAAAAGGTTGTCGATCGTGATGTGGACGGGTTTCCGGGACACCCAGGCAGTAATCTGGGAATCGGTCGATTCCTGAATGATCTCTTTGACCTGGTATTATCGTATTGGTTCGGTGGTTTGTTCGGATTTCGTTTTTGCAAAAATACTTTTTGCTGAGTTATATATACATATTTTTTTTGCTTTGCCAGGAGTTACGATAAGTAAAAACTTTCATTTGAGCACAACTGAGGCAGGATGAGGGAAGCTTTTAAAGTGTCTTTAAAAAACGTTGGTCAGTCATAGACAGTCATTAATTTTTCGTTGTAAAATTATGACATTAAAACCTTGTAACCTTAAGGATACAGATCAGTTCGCCAGAAAGTGGCTTTTAGACCAAAAGTTGCCGGAATCTCAAGGCCACGTCGTTGAAGTTATAATTTCAATATGTCAGTATGTGGTAAACAACATACGTAAATAAGGGTGAACATGGCCTTTTTTGAAAATTTTCCCCTGGAATGCTAGAACATACCCCGAAACTCTTAATTTTTTACCTTTTTCAGAGCCATTTTTCACGAAAGTGAAAATAATAATTGGGGAAAAGGGCAATGTTCGCCCTCATTTACGTATTTTGTCTACAGCATACTGGGATGTTGAAATGATAACTTTAGTGGTATGGCCTTGAGATGTCGGCAACTTTTAGTCTGTTTCAAACATTTTTTTGAAAAATTTTCGGCTTTGGTAACCCCATGTGAAAGAATAATAAGACACGAGGACTTGGATCATTTTAAAATGATTCCATCTACTTAGGGGTGTACCAAGTTTGAGCCAACTCTTTAATAAATTAACAATCGGAACTGTGCTTGAGCTCTAAGATCAATTTTTCGAACAAGATTCATTTATCATTCAGAAACTTGTGTCGTTCTTCAACTCGGTTTGCCAAACGCTCACTGGCGGAACTTTACCACCTGTCCTTCGTGTAACCTCGTGCAATTCCGTGTACGCCTAAAACACGAACACGCTGCCACGATTACACGCTGCCGCTCCGTTTTATTGAAGACGTTAAATTTTTACTGCCCGGAAAAACCTGTCGCCGACACGGCAAGACATCTTACCGGATTCCAGCGCTCGGGAAAATTATTTGCCCTACGGAAAACACGGTGTTGTCTTCGCGTTTGTGTTAAATGGAACAAAAGATGCGGCAACGGCGAATTAGAAACGGCTGTGCATCCACAAGACTTAGACCCACCGCCTGTACGATCGTTAGAAATACTTTTGCATTTTGTTTCCTAATGTTTAATATAATAAAGAGATACATGTTTGTAATGCACGTTTTTGTACGTTTTGAGCTCACTTTTTTTTGGAAAAAAGTTTATGTCTGGGCAATCAGCTAGTAGATTTCAGCTTCATGCCACGGTTTTCTTTTGGGAATGAAGGCTTTTCGTGTGTGTTTCTACGGTGATGGCTGAATTGCAGCCACTCTGCAAAATGCATTCCGTGCCCTGGTTGGTAATGCACTCTGGATAATTCTTTCGCGTGTGCAATGCTCTTCGTGCATGAAGGCGATTTTCTGCTGCGAACAGCTGTTTTCATCCATCCCGGACTTAAACCACTGAATCGCTAGGATATTTTATTTTCGTGTCGAAAATATTGGTGATTGAAAATTCAATTATGTCGCTGTGAAAGAGTGATCTATTTCTGCGTGTCATGCTGAAAGATAAGTTGATTTTTTATGCACAATAGATCGTCTTAGGTCCATATTGCCACGAGATTTATTTTATTACTTTCAGAAGGGAGATTTTCGCTGTGAAAAATAATAAATAAAAATGAGTAATGGATATATCCTAATTTCGCCACGAGAACATCAATTTATCTTTGCTCTAAAATCAGTTTGTTGGCCTCAAAAGTTTTTGAATGGAATTCAATTTTCTTTAAATAATTCATTTCTAGCGGCCATCCCACCGACGCCGCCAAATGTAATGCGTAAAACATTAATCTTCTGTTTTTGGCTTTGTAGCAAAATTTCAAAATTTCCAAGCAAAATGACGTAGAGGAAAGGTTTAACGACTGCTTTATAGTGTTTTGAGCCTTTGGTCTTCGTATTAATGGTTAAGTTATTTTTGGAAGATAATTTTGAGTGAGAAGTGTATCAAATGGGAAGACTCAATTTAGATTAAAGCATCCTCGACGACGCATTGAAAGTAGTTTTCTCTCTTTTTAGCGCAGCTTTCCACACAACACTCCAGAATGTAGTGCATGTGTTAAAGGAAGCTCTTGTTTAAAATGCACAGCTTTACTTTCATCGAAAAAGTAGCAATAATGCTCAAAACATGTTTATCACAAACAGAAATGTCAGTATTTAAATGCCGATATCTCAAAAGTAAGTTCGGTGACCCCAGTTTTTCATGAGCCGAGAATTTTCTGCAGATATGCACCTTACAAATACTCAGAAATTCATTTGAATGCCGATGAACAATTTGGTGCTGTCTTGGCTCATATGTGCTTGATTTGACCTGATTTCCTGTGCCGCTTATATTTTAAATGTAGAATTTTTAATCTCTCATATATCTGTTATCAGGCAGGTGCCCCCCCCCCCTAATATTATTACACCATTCGATGTGAATTTATTTTTACTTTGATTTCATTTTTAGGTTTAATGAAGTTGGGCACGTCTCACGATCTACCTTAAATCTGCTTCATCGTAAAGTAAATACAACATTAAAAGTATATCTAATTATCCCAAACACGGAACCAATATAAAGGCATAAAAATACCCAACGCTTTCCTTTAGTTGGGGGGGGGGGGGGCATTGTTCTACGAATATCTATTATCTTCATTTTTTTTACAGACAAAAATTTAACGAAAGCCCTAAAAAATGTAGTGCTTCAGGCAATTATTCAGGAATTCAAATAATGTAAGAATCAATTTTGTGTTTTGAAAAGGTTTGCTAAAAATTTAGAAAAACCTTCATAACTCTTGAAAATAAAGTTTTGGCAGTTATTCTGAATTTTCTGCAAAACAAATAATAAAACAAAAATGACCATAATTTATTTGTAAGCCTGATGAAGTACCTAGAATGTTAGCTAGTAGTTTGTTTCGGGCTGCCATGTTTGTCTGAGAAAAATATTTAGTATTTATTCGAACGACCGTGGGTTCCCTCCACCTAAAGGCGCCAGACCGCCTCGCTTCCAGCTGCGAGACAGCGCAGAAGTAGAATCTCACGAGTATTCACTTTTTTACCAAACGGTTAGCTATAAACTATTGAAGTAAGGGAGAGAGTTCGAGATAACGAATCAATATGTGTCGGTAACGGACCCATTTTTCTCAATTTTAATATCCTTGATCTCTTCATCGATTCACGAAGAAGCTCAAAAAAAAGCAAAATACAACATTTTTAGCAGTGGTCTCGGCCCTTTAAAACTCAAACAATTATCGATTCCGTTACCGACACAGATTGATTCTTTATCTACAACTCCCTCGCTTACTTCAATAGTTTATCTCTTACGGTTTAGTAAAAAAGCGCATACTCGTGAGACTCTGCATTCGCGCTAACTCGCAGCTCCGAGGTGGTCTGGCCGCTTAATGTCCCAAACATGGCACCAATGTTGTAGCAAAAAAAAAATTCCCAACGCATTCCTACACGCTGGGCGTCAAACATTTCCAGAAACTTATTCAACTTGGTTACATTCATCATTTCAAGAATGTCACTCTAAGTCTCTATCAACTTTTCAACAATTCACTTCAAACTGAAAGCGCCCCAAATCCCAACAATGCCACCCGCTACATTTCTTTCACCTCTCGCACCCCCCCCCCCCCCCCCCAATTTACACTTTTACGCATGATCAGTCGACAGTTTGCTCAATTTCCCCGGCAGCCATCGAAACTTACGCCGCACCGAAAACTTGAACAAACTTTTCTCTCCATCAAAAATTCCACAAAAAAAGTATCCGCGCATTTTCCTACTTTAAGGTTCCAGACTACCTCGCTCTCAGCTGCACGCAGCTGCGAGATAGCGAGAATGTAGAATCTCACAAGTAAGTTTTTTTTTAAATTAACCGTTAAGATGAGCTATTGTAGTAGGCAAGGAAGTTGTAGATAAAGAATCAATCTATTTCGGTAATGTAGCCTCTTTCTCCATTTGAATCTCCTTTAACTGTTTATCGATTCACGAAAAAGCGCAAAAAGGTCAAAATACAATTTTTTTTAGTAGCGGTTTCGGCCCTTTTTGACCCAAAAAATGGAAAAACTGATCCGTTACCTACACATATTGATTCTATATCTACAACTCCCTCGCTTACTTCAATAGTTTATCTCTTACGGTTTTGTAAAAAAAGTGCATACTCGTGAGACTCTGCATTCGCGCTATCTCGCAGCTGCGAGCGAGGTAGTCTGTCACCTTAAAGTGTACCGATCGCCCGCAGTCGCCTATATATATAACCACGATGAAAAGATCCACAGGGCCAGCGCTGGTACTCGGCCGTCTAATTCAATCCTGAGGCCAGTCGCCAGGATTATCCCCCCCTTTTTGGGGATTTGCGGGGGGGGGGGGGGTGGCAAGAACGATAACCGTACGTTACCTCCGCGTCGGGTCGGCGACGTGAAGGGCACTAGGTGGGCGTTTGTCTTCGTGAAACGACCGCGGGAAATTTCGACGAGAGGACGAGAGTCGGTTTTGGGATTTACGTTGGAAAACACTTGAACGTGTTGTCACTTTGTATGTATCTAGGCATCACTGTTTGTAGAACTGGGTTTACAGTTGGCAATTTCAGTGACACGATGTCATCGACGTTGGTTCTGCCACCAATCAGAGACTCTGGATGTGCATGACGTCATGTTCGCGACTCTGTCATGGAGTCTCTGATTGGTGCAGAGCCAATGTTGATGACATCGTGTCACTGACATTGCTGGCTGTAAACCCAGATTTAGTTTCATTTATTAACAATTTCTCATTTCGACTTTATAAGATTGAAAGTTTTCGTTACACACCACCATTAAATGAAAAAAAAACTTTTCTTTTAAGTATTTCTAATGCTCGTTTATTTTTGTCCGAGGATAGATAAAACCCATTTATTAGTTGATGGCTATCCAATTACGTGGTTGACCATTAAGTTGTAGCATGTGACATGGTATGATCACATATTATAAAATACAATTTCTTATAAACGTAGCGATTATATTTTTGTATGATTATGGTAGTTTATTGTTAAATTATAAACATTGTGCAATTAAAATTAAGTGATGACAATAGGTTAAATATACATAGTTCTTTAGCACCAGTTCAAAAAAAAACTATTTCATCCTGGGTTTTGAATGCTAAAGAAAAGACTCGCTGTTTTGCCAACGTTTCGTATCATTACTATGGGTACTTACTCAAGGATGATATAATATTTGTACTTTATATGGTCTTTCGTATATTACTTGTATTTAAAATGTTTATTTTTGGATTTAAATTGTCATTTAAGTAACCTTTGTGAGCTACCCAATACCTTTGTGTGTAATTTCATTGTTTCTGTTTCACAAAACTCCAATTGCTTCGAAATCAATTTTGAACAATCGCATTTATAATTTAAAAATTTATCGCCGCAAAGAAAAAACCGAAACGTCGATATCATTCTTTGCCGGAAGGCATGTCGGCAACAAAACTTGAAATAGGTAAACGCAAAGTTTATACCTACTGAATTATTGTTTGCACAAACTTGTAGTTTAGCCTGAAAACATAAAACTGGAAAGTTTTAAAATATAGGCATAACTCGAACGTAAATTTCATATTGTTTAAAAAGTATACGCCTACAACATTAGTGTTTTTTTTTTGCAAATTACTTTAGAAAAACACACCCAAGTTAAGGTACACATGTAAATTTGTTTCAAGTCTGCTTGCACTCTAGTTTATAAATAATCAATTGCAAACAGAGTTTTGAATGCTTTATAAAGTATCACTGTTTTCCAGACGTTTCGTAACATATTAAACATTATATTATTTATTATATTATACATATTATTATACCAGTCACTTCTTCAAGGGTGATAGCTCGACTAAAACTATTCAATTTATATAGTACTCATGCCTGCATGTCATTTAAATCCCGGTGTTAAATAGTTTTTTATCACTAGCATTAAATTGTTGAGAAGAAAATTCTCTCGGGTATTTAAAAGCAAGTAAGATTGGGTTGTACCGATTATTAGTTAAATTGAATTACTAGTTAGCTCTAGGTGGCTTTGCATAAGTTGATAACTTGTAATCAACTGTCAACTAAAAGTTAAGCATCACTATATTATCGTTAAGAGGCGAAATTACAATGTCCTGATAGCGATTGAAATTTGTTGGGGATAAAGTTATTTATAACTTTGATTCTGGATACGAATCCTACAACATTATTCCTCTGATTTAATATCAAATCCCGTCGAAGCCAGCCAAGAGGAATGTCAGCTCGCTCACTGAAAACGTAAACAAACCGAATCGAACCCGGGCCAGATCGCCAGACATTGATAACGGTAATGGCCCTCGGCCGGGTGATTAAGACTAGGTACCTTCGTACTTGAGCTAGTACATCGCTCTTGGCGACGCGAGCTGGTCGGGTTCGGCATCGAGTCGCACAAAACGTGTCTGCCTCGGCTGCTGCGGCATTTCGGCATTGCGAGATTTATAGTTAAATTAACTGCAGTATAAACGTAGTGGTGTTAATACAGTTTTTTCCTATTTTCTTGTTATATGTAAACGCCCGGTTTAACCAAGTTTTTCAAATCCAAGTTGAGATCGCAGCTATAACGGGATTCAGCCAATTACCTGCAGCAAAATCGGTTGTATCTCCTAGCTAGGCTCTCAACTAGGAGTTGGACATTTTGGTAAACCCGAGCCTAATCAATATAGTTGCTAAAATGATTTGCGGAATGGTTATAATAACACAAATTACAAATTGCAATGTAAAAAACGGGCCGATTTCATATCTGAGTTGATGTGCGAGTGTCGTTCAAATCTTGATAATCAAATTTTGAAAAGTAAAAAAAAGTGACTTGTCCAAGTGAAACGTGGTGCTACGTTAGTTGAAGCACGGAGCTGAAAAAGCTAGTTCAAAGAAATCGTAGACGAAAGTTTTTTTGACGCCTACACTTCAGTTTCGAAACCAACTGGCCGTGTTATTGTTGGTATACGCGAACTTTTCGAACGTCAAAAAGGAACTTTGCAGCTTGTTTGCCCAGATCAAGGTAAGAGCAGTAATGCTTATTTTCTCCCATAAACCTGCATTACCTGAAGGGAAAATACTTAAAAAACTTGTAATAACTTTTGATATGAAGTTTTCGCGAGTAACTTGATTTCAAAAACAAAAAGGCAAATTACAAAACTGAATCTCGATATTACCAAGCATGGTCATTCAATTCAGTTCAATTGATCAAGGTTGATGGTGATGGCTTGCTTTAAACAAAATAATCTATTGATTTTTAACCAATAAGCTACCTTACTTTGAATGTTTTTGCCTAGAGTTCCTCCAAAATACACATAGTTAGCATTAATAATAAAATGCAAACCACTCGAAAAACGGTTAATACCACATTTAAATATACCCATGTTCAAATTCGCAATAAAATCACAATAATATCTGTACAAGCCCACTTCATAAAACTTCAAATTTAATTATTTCGTTCCTCACTCTCGAACTACAATAAACCACACAACTTTATTGCCAGCCAAACTCCATCCCGCACAGAAAATACGCTCATAAAGTGCGTATAAAGTGCGTAAAGTACAAAAAAAACATAAAGTGCGTAAACGGCCTCACACCCCGCGGACAAATCACACGGCGTTGAGACGATAATGTTATTGTTATGCCCTATGGTCCCTCACGACAGATTATAGGGTAGATACGCCCAAGGAATTATACCACCCTTTGTTGGCCAGTCTCTCGAAATAAACCAGGGTGTCCTGATACGGCCATAACAGTCCTGACTGTCGCTCATCGTGATCGTGACAGAGAAGGGGACAATCGCCATCCCCTTCGAGTTCCAGTGTCAAGACGACCGTTTATTGTTCAAGCTCTGGTTTGACATCGTAGTCTTATTGCTTTGGTAAGATGGAAGGGAGTCGAGGGTGGACCCGGTGTCGGCACTAAGGCCTGCTACCGTCCAACAGCACCAAGGGCCGGCCACCGCTTAGCCTTGTCCCTTTGACACACTGTGTTGGCGCTGTCCCTGTGGCACTGGTCTATTGGCTGTCGGTGAATGACAGGCTGATGATGAAGCTAGCCTGGCCTGGAAGGGAGCCGAGGGTGGACCCGGTGCCGGCACCAAGGCTTTGTCCCTTTGACACACTGTGTTGGTGCTGTCCCATTGGCACTGGTCTATTGGCTGTCGGTGAATGACAGGCTGATGATGAAGCTAGCCTAGCCTGGAAGGGAGCCGAGGGTGGATCCGGTGCCGGCACCAAGGCCTGCTACCGTCCAACAGCACCAAGGGCCGGCCACCGCTTAGCCTTGTCCCTTAGACATCACAAGATTTAAAAGGCTATAGAAATATTACAGCATTATTCCAACATCAATCGTTGTTAAAATTGCACAAAAATAATTTCTTACACACTTTGCAAGTCTTAGAATTTATGAAAACCATTTTGTATCGACATCCTTCTGTTAAAAGAAATGAGGTACGGAAAGTATTAGAATTTTCCATATTTCCTTGCAAGAAGCACAACAGTCCGTGGTATAATGCTACGACTTAAAATAAGCAGAAGTGCTTTCCCTAAGGGTTTCTATGGAATAATAACAATTTTCTAACAATTGACCGGTGCGCTCTCATTTCCTCGGTGGGAAAACTTTATTACGTTTTGTTGTTGTGTTTTTTTTGCCCGTACGGAGAGAAGGTTAACTTTTCCGTGCGTTTCGATGCGGCAAAAAAAAAAAGCGCAGGAAAATAAAATCTACCGAACACAACGCTTCATTAAAAGTTAATTAGCAGTCGAGTATATTATGTTTCGGCCAGCCACACAACTATAAAAATGGCTTAAAAATTACGTCAGATATTTAAAGAAAGTATATTAAGCTAATTAAAAAAGGGGCAAATACATTACTGCTTCCCGCTAGCTCAGTTCCTACAGCGAAGAGACAGCTTTACTAGATTTCACATTGTAAGCTTTAAAATAAGAATAATTAGCAATTAACCACGGGTAGCGAGGGGCTTTCCAGATGAGAAAACATAGTCACCCTCTAAAACATGGGCGAGATGATAATAATTAATGAAAAAATAAAGACACTGTCGGCGGCAGAGCTACGCTGGAACCCCTACTGGAAACTTTCTGGTAACTTTCCACAACGCTTGTTTTTTTTATAATAACCCCCCCCCCCTCTTCGGCTCAAAAAGATCACAACATTACTTTTACTGTGGTTGGGGGGGGGGGGGGGCCTTACTTTCGAAGCTTGCAACTTTGTTTCTGGAAACTTAATGTTGCGTCTAGAGATACCAAAATGCAGTTTTCATTGCCACAAAGCCAAGGTTTTTGGTCACTTTAGCCTTCGATCATTGCTAGCAAGGATATGCCACTATAGTACGTCTCAGGTTCGTTTGGCAGCGCCCCAGGGACATTGGTCAGGTACTGCAACTTTGCACAGCCTTTGCTAAAGGTAGCAGTGGTTCGCTGCCAGCTCCATCAAAAAGGTTCGAAAAAAAGGGGCTGCTACCTGTTTCGCAATCAATTTGTGCGTTTTTACTGAAGTTAATTCGCACTGATTATGTGACGTTAAATGCGAAGAGTTATTCATCCTGGCAAAAAAATAATCTGCAGGTAACTGTGAAATTTTAAAATCGAACCAGAATTAAGATTTCGTAAATTACAAGGAATATTATCTTGACGACTGATCACTCAGTTTATTGATTGTTCATTAGATTTGTATATAGGTATGCCGTGATATTATGTTTAATGACCAGGCAGCAAAGACCGCACCGAACCGATTACTGATTAGAGAACAAGTTATCCAGACCGACATCGGCCAACTCTACACAATGGGAGGAAAATAATTGGAGTAACAATGGGGAAGTAATAGGGAAACAATGGGAGAGTAAGGGGTGTGCAAAACGAGGGTCCTCGCGGAAATATAAAACACGCTCTGTGGACTTCCGAACCTGAGACGTACTAAGCTAAGCGCCCTGCGTATGAATGCTACGTTAAAGCAAATACCTTAAAGGAATTCTCGCACCTTCACACAAGTTGTGTTAAGAAGAAAGATGTTTGCTTTATACAACCAATACAGAGCAATTAAAATTAAAAAAAATTTAGCTGCCATTTTGTCTTATCTTTCCAATTTCAAAATAAAGTTAGTGGAATTCTTGTGCTTGAATATCAAGATTTTCGCGTATAGCTATGAAGGGGTAATTTTATTAGAAAATTCTCTTTTAAAAGTATCACGACACTTTTCAGCACAGTAAACAGCAGAAACGCCAAGCGCTAGCATTGTTTTTTTGCAGATTCAACAAAAATACACTAAGAAGTACATACCAGGCCATTTCCATCCCGTCTTCCCCCGTTCGCAGCCCCTTGCACGACACGACGCGAACACCGCTCGTATTCTTCCCCGAAAGCCATGCAAATTTGATTGCTACAACACCCCCTGACCAGCCGTCACCTCACCCCCCCCCCCTCTCCACCCCCACCCCTTTAGCAAGACGCAGGCGTCGTTGACATAAGATATTTAACATCCACCTCGTCTGCTACGGTGTCACAGCCGTCGCCGGAACGTACCCACCAAATAAGGGGCCTGAACTGACGACGTAAGTTCCACAATCAATCACGTAGGTGTGCGATTTCATCAAATGATTTTCTGACAACAAATATTTTCAGCTTAAAAATCTGGGTTTACAGCTGGCAATGTCAGTGACACAATGTCATCGTCATTGGCTCTGCCACCAATCAGAGAATCCGTGGCAGAGTCGCGAACATGACGTCATGCACATCCAGAGTCTCTGATTGGTGGCAGAGCCAATGTTGATGAAATCGTGTCACTGACATTGCCAGCTGTAAACGCAGCGAAGTGTTTGACTCTGGAACTGTAGTCATCCATTTCCGATGGTTATGATCGCAGAATAGGAGCCGACTTTTGCTTCTGCTCGGCTTTAATGCTGGAAATGGTTGAAAATGGTTGGAATGCCGGAACGGTTTCGCTTTAGATTTTTGAAAACAACAAAATTCTTATAATTTTGAAGCCATTGCACTTAAATGTGATGCCGTCTGTTTCTCGGCATACACCCTAAAACGATTAAAAGCGATTAAGCTAAATGTCGACGATAATCTCCGCCAAATAGTTCATAGAATATCATGAGAGATCTAAAAATATCAGCCCCGCAACTGCATAGGGAGTTGAGGGTCCCATAACGACTATAAATGAACGAAATACTAACTTTTGCTCCGGGTTAAAACAAAATGCGTCTCACTCCAAGAACCAAGGCGTCTTATTCCCTCGCCAACAACGACATGTGTTCGCCGACCTCTTCGCTACACAACCTCGACGTCGTCGTCGTCGTCCCGTTGACCACAACCTTCCCCCCCATCCTCCCCCCCCCCCCCCCACCACACACGGTCTTATTGGAATTCCCGGCGCGGCGTCGACGCACCTACGGACGGGACAAGGCGAAGTTTGGTCGATTGCAATTCCAGCCGTCCGCTTCTCGCCGTTCCCCGAGAGAGTGAAACGCCCTCACTCCTCGTGTCGGAGACGACGTTTAGGTCGTCGACGATCGCGACTTGGAGTCGAATCTCTTGGGGGGCTCGCTGCTAATTGGTTCGCTTGACGTAATTGGGGGGTTTTGAAATGGGGTGATGTCCATTTATATGTTTTGGGAAGTTAATGGTCGGTTCGCTTTTGGACATGATTTTAATTAGTGAACTAATGATCGTTCGTGACCTTCGATCACTGCTTGGGCACGGGATAGGCAACTAGTATGCCGTGCCAGCTCTCACTGCTTCGGTACGGGATAGGCAACTAGTATGCCGTGCCAGCTCTCATTGCTCCGGTACGGGATAGGCAACTAGTATGCCGTGCCAGCTCTCACTGCTCCGGTACGGGATAGGCAACTAGTATGCCGTGCCAGCTCTCATTGCTCCGGTACGGGATAGGCAACTAGTATGCCGTGCCAGCTCTCACTGCTCCGGTACGGGATAGGCAACTAGTATGCCGTGCCAGCTCTCATTGCTCCGGTACGGGATAGGCAACTAGTATGCCGTGCCAGCTCTCACTGCTCCGGTACGGGATAGGCAACTAGTATGCCGTGCCAGCTCTCACTGCTCCGGTACGGGATTGGCAACTAGTATGCCGTGCCAGCTCTCACTGCTCCGGTACGGGATTGGCAACTAGTATGCCGTGCCAGCTCTCACTGCTCCGGTACGGGATAGGCAACTAGTATGCCGTGCCAGCTCTCACTGCTCCGGTACGGGATTGGCAACTAGTATGCCGTGCCAGCTCTCACTGCTCCGGTACGGGATTGGCAACTAGTATGCCGTGCCAGCTCTCACTGCTTCGGTACGGGATAGGCAACTAGTATGCCGTGCCAGCTCTCACTGCTTCGGTACGGGATAGGCAACTAGTATGCCGTGCCAGCTCTCACTGCTTCGGTACGGGATAGGCAACTAGTATGCCGTGCCAGCTCTCACTGCTTCGGTACGGGATAGGCAACTAGTATGCCGTGCCAGCTCTCACTGCTCCGGTACGGGATAGGCAACTAGTATGCCGTGCCAGCTCTCACTGCTCCGGTACGGGATAGGCAACTAGTATGCCGTGCCAGCTCTCATTGCTCCGGTACGGGATAGGCAACTAGTATGCCGTACCAGCTCTCACTGCTCCGGTACGGGATAGGCAACTAGTATGCCGTGCCAGCTCTCACTGCTCCAGTACGGGATTGGCAACTAGTATGCCGTACCAGCTCGCACTGCTCCGGTACGGGATAGCCAACTAGTATGCCGTACCAGCTCTCACTGCTTCGGTACGGGATAGGCAACTAGTATGCCGTGCCAGCTCGCACTGCTCCGGTACGGGATAGGCAACTAGTATGCCGTGCCAGCTCTCACTGCTCCGGTACGGGATAGGCAACTAGTATGCCGTGCCAGCTCTCACTGCTCCGGTACGGGATAGGCAACTAGTATGCCGTGCCAGCTCGCACTGCTCCGGTACGGGATAGGCAACTAGTATGCCGTGCCAGCTCGCACTGCTCCGGTACGGGATAGGCAACTAGTATGCCGTGCCAGCTCTCACTGCTCCGGTACGGGATAGCCAACTAGTATGCCGTGCCAGCTCTCACTGCTCCGGTACGGGATAGGCAACTAGTATGCTGTGCCAGCTCTCACTGCTTCGGTACGGGATAGGCAACTAGTATGCCGTGCCAGCTCTCACTGCTCCGGTACGGGATAGGCAACTAGTATGCCGTGCCAGCTCGCACTGCTCCGGTACGGGATAGGCAACTAGTATGCCGTGCCAGCTCTCACTGTTTCGGTACGGGATAGGCAACTAGAATGCCGTGCCAGCTCTCACTGCTTCGGTACGGGATAGGCAACTAGTATGCCGTGCCAGCTCGCACTGCTCCGGTACGGGATAGGCAACTAGTATGCCGTGCCAGCTCTCACTGCTCCGGTACGGGATAGGCAACTAGTATGCCGTGCCAGCTCTCACTGCTCCGGTACGGGATAGGCAACTAGTATGCTGTGCCAGCTCTCACTGCTTCGGTACGGGATAGGCAACTAGTATGCCGTGCCAGCTCTCATTGCTCCGGTACGGGATAGGCAACTAGTATGCCGTGCCAGCTCTCACTGCTCCGGTACGGGATAGGCAACTAGTATGCCGTGCCAGCTCTCATTGCTCCGGTACGGGATAGGCAACTAGTATGCCGTGCCAGCTCTCACTGCTCCGGTACGGGATAGGCAACTAGTATGCCGTGCCAGCTCTCATTGCTCCGGTACGGGATAGGCAACTAGTATGCCGTGCCAGCTCTCACTGCTCCGGTACGGGATAGGCAACTAGTATGCCGTACCAGCTCTCACTGCTCCGGTACGGGATAGGCAACTAGTATGCCGTGCCAGCTCTCACTGCTCCGGTACGGGATAGGCAACTAGTATGCCGTGCCAGCTCTCATTGCTCCGGTACGGGATAGGCAACTAGTATGCCGTGCCAGCTCTCACTGCTCCGGTACGAGATAGGCAACTAGTATGCCGTGCCAGCTCTCACTGCTCCGGTACGGGATAGGCAACTAGTATGCCGTACCAGCTCTCACTGCTCCGGTACGGGATAGGCAACTAGTATGCCGTGCCAGCTCTCACTGCTCCGGTACGGGATAGGCAACTAGTATGCCGTGCCAGCTCTCACTGCTCCGGTACGGGATAGGCAACTAGCATGCCGTGCCAGCTCTCACTGCTCCAGTACGGGATAGGCAACTAGTATGCCGTACCAGCTCTCACTGCTTCGGTACGGGATAGGCAACTAGTATGCCGTACCAGCTCTCACTGCTCCGGTACGGGATAGGCAACTAGTATGCCGTACCAGCTCTCACTGCTTCGGTACGGGATAGGCAACTAGTATGCCGTGCCAGCTCTCACTGCTCCGGTACGGGATAGGCAACTAGTATGCCGTACCAGCTCTCACTGCTTCGGTACGGGATAGGCAACTAGTATGCCGTACCAGCTCTCACTGCTTCGGTACGGGATAGGCAACTAGTATGCCGTGCCAGCTCTCACTGCTCCGGTACGGGATAGGCAACTAGTATGCCGTACCAGCTCTCACTGCTTCGGTACGGGATAGGCAACTAGTATGCCGTACCAGCTCTCACTGCTTCGGTACGGGATAGGCAACTAGTATGCCGTGCCAGCTCTCACTGCTTCGGTACGGGATAGGCAACTAGCATGCCGTGCCAGCTCTCACTGCTACGGTACGGGATAGGCAACTAGTATGCCGTACCAGCTCTCACTGCTCCGGTACGGGATAGGCAACTAGTATGCCGTGCCAGCTCGCACTGCTCCGGTACGGGATAGGCAACTAGTATGCCGTGCCAGCTCTCACTGCTCCGGTACGGGATAGGCAACTAGTATGCCGTGCCAGCTCTCACTGTTTCGGTACGGGATAGGCAACTAGTGTGCCGTGCCAGCTCTCACTGCTTCGGTACGGGATAGGCAACTAGCATGCCGTGCCAGCTCTCACTGCTCCGGTACGGGATAGGCAAATAGTATGCCGTGCCAGCTCTCACTGCTCCGGTACGGGATAGGCAACTAGTGTGCCGTGCCAGCTCTCACTGCTTCGGTACGGGATATGCAAATAGTATGTCGTGCCAGCTCTTACTGCATAAATTATTACGAGTTTGTCTGTTTCCACGTCATCTTAAAAGTGGATAAACAATGAAACAAAGAAACTAGAGGTTTTTTTTAGCAACTTCTAAAATTCATCTTATTTATTTAGAATGTACTAGCATATATTTCAGCTTCCAAATAGCAAAACATAACGACATAATCTGCGTTTAAGAGTTGATCTGACATACGATGACAGCTGATAAGGCTTAATACTTTAACGTATGCACTGCATAAAGAAATCGCTGAGCTAGTTGCATAATATCCCGTCTAGAAATGATTGAAGATGTCAGGTAATGTGCTTTTGTGCCGAGATAAGTATAAGGCAACTGACATGAAACTATTATCCCCATGAAGATGACGCTCTAGCGGCAACCAAACGCCGACATCTCCAGATCTCGTTCGACGAGGGACTGCAAATGTCAGTCGCCTCTTGCCGCCGTTCATATATCCAGGGGCCTTACCTAGATCGGCCATTTGGAGCGGCTACCATGCGGCTAATTAGCCGGGCTGGCGGTGTTATATAACCCGGACCTAGAGCGGCCATTTCAACAACGGGCAGTTTGTTGATTTCGTAGCACCACTAGCAACCAGTATTACGGTGGTGCTACGATGATAGCATTATCTAGAAGGCATACTGCTTTTTAAACGATCATCATTGCGCAGTGAAGTCAAATCAACCAAAATCTTGGCTCGTTACTAAAGTCAGAGTCGATGTGCCCCGGCTATATAACCCGGCCGTAATACTGCCACTCTAGGTCGGGGTTACTGCTTGGTGCTATGGTGGTATTAATTTCCTAGGGGATGCTGCTAGTAATCTCGGTACTTCGAGTGGCCGCGCTAGGTAAGGCCCCATTGGTGAATTGATGTATTGGTGTAGTGGTGTAGCGGTGTTTCGTCCCCCCCGGGGAGGGGGGGGGGGAAGGGGGGGCCAGCATTGAAAATGAAACTAAATTCTTTTTTCCACATTTTCGTCATTACCAACACACCCTATTTCCACACATCAAACATTGTTGTTTGGCGCTTACGACTATTTTCGCTTGGGTTTCACTAAAACACGTCCACACATCTCGATTTGCGCCTCAAAGGTAAATGGACAAATGGGTAGTGGGTAAATGGGTGTGCTATGGGTGGGTGGGTAATGGGTAAGATCAGGTGAATGGGTATATTAGTGTGAAAAGGTGTGTATACGCTAATTTCGGAAATAAAGGGTGAGTATACGTCGTATATGACTATGTATATCCTGGACTGTTCACCACTGACTGTTCATGTGAAAAAACACAACGAGCTGCAGTGCCGCTGGCGGACATCGAGCGAACGAAAACGAAACTACTACGTTCACTTTTCCTGCTGCCGGCGAAACCGTGTATTGTTCTACGTGGCTGACGTCACACGACGCCATGTTTGTGTGGAAGGATTGTCTCTAATGTACAAGAAAGAAATTGACGTTGAAATAAATTGTGTGCAAAAGCGATTCATGATAGAATATCAAAAAAAGTGTTCATAATATTAAATTGCTAAGCCATATCTCATTGTCTTACGAAATTGTTTTATCTTACAAAACTTACTTCGACGAAAGTAACTATATTATATTATTTATATATTATATTCTATATATTATGTGTATAGTATATTATTGTTTCTTTAGCGCTAATATTACGCGAAGTGTTGTGATTTAGCTTACAAGTGTCAGATTGACAGCAGCTATACAAAAATGGCGACAATTTGCATGGAAATCTGCGGCCTATTATCTCTTATTATCAAGAAGGCAGTGATTCCCCTTACCTATTGACGTAACGAATCCTTGCCAGCGGTAAATGGACTCGAAATCTGGAACAGAAAGAGATTTACGACAATCAAAAAACGCTCTTTAAATTTGTCATGACACATGAAATGATGTCACTCACTGCAACCATCCTTTACACTTCAAAACCATGTACGTTTTTTTTATCCGAACATGAATGTCAAACTTTTTACCCTGCAACCACTTAAACTCTCATGAACATTGCGGACATTTTCCCATCGTGGACATGCCCTTTTTCTCGTGCCAAACTAACACCAACAGCGGCCATGTCGACGATGATATTTTAACACAATTTTGACTGCGCGAACCAACTTTTTCGCCGCTAGATTTCATTACATTAAGAGCAACACCCCCCCCCCCCCATCAACCAACTCACGGCCGGCTTGACCCGGTACAACGCGGCCCGGGGAAAACATCCGTGTCATCTCGCGTCGCAATGTCGACCAATTGACCGGGCGCGCTGGAACAAAAGAGCGGCGATTCCTGCACAGACTGGAAACAACTAGACGGAAAACGAGATGCCTTTAGAGGTTTTTTAAATTCAGTTTCCCGCTAAGGCTGAAGATCGTTATAGTTTTGCCAGCATTTTAATGAATTGTTCATGTATTTCAAATGCCACTTTGCAAGATTAAAAAGTGTGACGAAGACGAGTTGACTGTTGGCTCGGACAACGTCCTAGGGCGCCGTTCTTGGTCCGCTTTTGTTTGTGAGAGCGACGCTTGAAAACATGCAACGTTCTCCGGTTATTAATTACAGCTCCCATTTTGGTTGGCACAATGAGTGAGAGCAGCCATCGTTCCTTCTCCATGCTTTTAGTGACCCAGAACGTAGATATAGCTTAAAGCAACTCGCTTTTCAGTTTAAAAAAATCTCAAACATCATTGAGGAAGAATTTGCAACGAAAAAAAATCTATTACACACCCAGTGGAGCTATTTTGAAAATTAAATACAGCTTGGAAAATAGTATCTTCTTTGAAATTTAACTTCTACAGTATTTTTCACGTTAAGAAGTAAAGAAAAGTTGTGTATACTCCATAAATGGCACTGTAAATCATTCGATGCTCAGACCATTCAACCCTTTAGCGGAACAATGGGACGGCCTGCGAATGTTGACACCTTTGGCTCTTCTAACAGCAGGGGAACCTCTTTGAGAGTGAAACACCGCTCTCCTTCTAAACGTAACAGCAGGGGAGCCTCTTTGAGAGTGAAACACTGCTCTCCTTCTAAACGTAACAGCAGGGTAACCTCTTTGAGAGTGAAACACTGCTCTCCTTCTAAACTTTACATCAGGGGAGCCTCTTTGAGAGTGAAACACCGCTCTCCTTCTAAACGTAACAGCAGGTGAGCCTCTTTGAGAGTGAAACACCGCTCTCCTTCGAAACGTTACAGCAGATGAGTATCTTTGTAAGTGAAACACCGCTCTCCTTCTAAACGTAACAGCAGGGGAGCCTCTTTGAGAGTGAAACACCGCTCTCCTTCTAAACGTAACAGCAGGTGAGCCTCTTTGAGAGTGAAACACCGCTCTCCTTCGAAACGTTACAGCAGATGAGTATCTTTGTAAGTGAAACACTGCTCTCCTTCTAAACGTAACAGCAGGGGAGTCTCTTTGAGAGTTAAAAACCGCTCTCATTCTAAACGTAACAGCAGAAGAGTCTCTTTGAGATTGAAATACCGCTCTCCTTCTAAACTTTAAAATACTTTGGTTTACGTTCAAATATGTCGACTATTTTTCACGACATTTGCCAACTCTCTACCTCACCACGGCCCTCTGAGCGGTGAAACTAGTCTGGCAATCAAGGGGACCTCTATCAACGTCATATCCGCTTTATTCAAAGCCTGCTGGATCCGCCGCCCGCTCGAGAGAAAGAGCTGGCGTTGGTGGCGTGGTGGTGGGGAGTGGGGGGGGGGGGGGGGGCGAAATGGCCCTCTGAATCACCTTGATTGCGTCCATTAAATCATCCAAGCTGCCGTGCTTCATTACGCGTCGAGCTGGTTGCATAAGCGATCGAGCCGACATGTGGCGCGCTTATGTCTTATGGCTTATGTCACGGCTTCCTGGAAACTCGCACTGGACTCTATCGCCCAGTATTGAAATATTGCGCCAGTTTTTTTGTGTGTGTGAGCTCTTTTTTCACTGATTAAAGCATATGTCAATGTGATTTTAAAAATCCCCTACGCAAAAGGAATTTTATGATCCCAATAAATCATATTGGAATGTATAGGTAATTGTGAATCGTGTTCTTTGGGTAAAGATTAAGTACGATCATATTTCAGCCCAACTTAATTCCGTAATTTTACCTCTTTTTCATTCGATTTATCAGTGGCAGAGGTAAATAATTCTTCATGGATAATCGTCACCACGGAAAAGGCAACTTGTCATCCAAACCTGCAAGGTTTTCCATTTTCCGGAATGGCGCGCACTGTCGGGAAATGCATCTGAATCGAGACGGCCGTTAGCGCAGCCACCTGGATCCGTGACAAGAGTGTCATGTATCTGCAGTGGCGTTATCGCGATGCCAAGAGGCAGTGACGCGATGACATAATGGCCGCAAGCCGCAGTGTGCTTTCGAGTTCATAGATTGCGCTGATGACGAATTGCAAAGTCAGGGCCTTGTCGATTTCAGTGAGATATCGGACGGACAGTTCTTTTGTGGTGATATTTTTGAATTAAAAGCGTGGATTAATGTCATTTCCGATGATCTGGACTTTGATTGAGCATTATATATTTATTCTATGGCGATTGGCTGTAATCTATAGCCAATCAATTCACGTTTTTGCAAAATACTTTACGACTTAGTAACGTTTTCACCGCGAAAAAGCTATTGTGTTTATCATGTTTAGAAGAAGAGCGGTGTTTCACTCTCAAAGAGGCTCCCCTGGTGTTACGTTTAGAAGGAGAGCGGTGTTTCACTCTCAAAGAGACTCCCCTGCTGTTACGTTTAGAAGGAGAGCGGTGTTTCACTCTCAAAGAGGCTCCCCTGCTGTTACGTTAAGAAGGAGAGCGGTGTTGCACTGTCAAAGAGGCTCCCCTGCTGTTACGTTTAGAAGGAGAGCGGTGTTTCACTCTCAAAGAGGCTCCCCTGCTGTTACGTTTAGAAGGAGAGCGGTGTTTCACTCTCAAAGAGGCTCCCCTGCTGTTACGTTTAGAAGGAGAGCGGTGTTTCACTCTCAAAGAGGCTTCCCTGCTGTTAGAAGAGCCAAAGGTGTCAACATTCGCAGGCCGTCCCATGGTTCCGCTAAAGGGTTGAATGGTCTGAGCATTGAATGATTGACAGCGCAATGTCTGGAGTCTACACAACAATAATTTCCTTCTTGACGTAAAAATACTTTAGAAGGCCGTGCCAAGTGCGTCATTTTTATTCAAATATTCGCTAGTCATAAAATAGCATCGGGTTTTGGGAAAACAGGACAGAAAAAGCACACACATGTGTGTATTACGCGTCTGTCCGGCACGTGTAATTATTAACAACATGTCGAGGCATTTTTAATGCGTAATCGCCCGCTCGTCAACTGTTTGTGTACGACTCGCGAACGCAACGCGCGTAATTTTGGCAAACAAAAAACAAACATGCGCGGAAAAAAACACGTGAAAAACGCGTTAGGCGCGACGAATTTTGTAATCTACTTTGCCGTGTTTGTGTGTGTGTGTGTGTGTGTGTGTGTGTGTGTGTTTGGGCGTTTGTGTGCGCTGACAACAAAACGGGATAATTTTTTACAAAAAAAAAAGAATAGCTTTTGTTTGAAAATTATAAGGATGTTTGCGTTTTTTGGACGTTCGTTGTTTTTCTGAGTGAGAGAGAGAGAGAGAGAGAGAGAGAGAGAGAGAGAGAGAGAGAGAGAGAGAGAGATACAGTGGGAATGGTAGTTGATAATTTCAACCAGATTATTAATTTCTTGTTTTAACTGACACATCCGGCGACATGAAAAAGAGACCCACTAGTTTAAACTGGTTTTGGCAATTTTTTTTTGTTTGGCTTTGTATATTACCTAAAAAAATTAATTAAATCAAAAAATGTTACACGCAGAAATGCACACAAGTTTGATAAAAAGAGCCGTTATTTTTGTTGACAAGAGCCCGGGATTACGTTAACGTAACGGTCACACACCTGATAATTTTTGTTTATGCAATATTTCAACACTTCACAAATTTGACACACGACAAGGGTATTAATATTCGAATTACGCGGAAAGAGCCGTGTTTAAAAAAAGCAGTAAAAATAAATAACCGTCAATTGTCTGATAAATGTTTTTTTTTACTTTTCCCTAATAATCCGCACAAACCCAACAAGCTTTGTGCAGCTTCAAAACGAATGCAGACAGCGCTCCCCGCGAATCCAGAACGCCGCGACCGAAAACAATCATTCAAATTGTTCTACCACCACATTTTATTGCAATATGTCAGCTCAAAGACATCTATTAAAATGAGATCATCATCATTCAGCACACAGGCAAATTTCAGCAAACATTTTCCTTACCATCGTGACGTAGGTATTCGTCTAAATTCACCTAACACACCGCGCATTTTGCGAATGCGAAACGTCAAAACGGATTTAGTGCAAAAGACATACAGTTTTTTAGGCAATAAAATATCGCATCGGGAGAGAACACGAGCACGGCATCCTAGATGGGGGTTTACTTTCCACAAGGCCTAGCTGAATCACTTGCAGTGTAAGCGCAAACCAAAGTCCACGGTCACGAATAACAAATCTGCTATGTCTTCAGAAAAGGAAATATCTTCCGGGTTTGCATTGTTGGCCTGTGAGGCTGGCTGGGAAATTGCCAGTAGCCAGCCTGAAATGACGGGCAAGGGTGGTCAGAATCAGAACACATGGACTGCATTGGCTGTGTGTGCATTGTTGGCCTGTGAGGCTGGCTGGGAAATTGCCAGTAGCCAGCCTGAAATGACGGGCAAGGGTCGTCAGAATCAGAACACATGGACTGCATTGGCTGTGTGTGAATTGTTGGCCTCTGAGGCTGGCTGGGAAATTGCCAGTAGCCAGCCCGAAATGACGGGCAAGGGTCGTCAGAATCAGAACACATGGACTGCATTGGCTGTGTGTGCATTGATGGCCTGTGAGGCTGGCTGGGAAATTGCCAGTAGCCAGCCTGAAATGACGGGCAAGGGTCGTCAGAATCAGAACACATGGCCTGCATTTTCCCAATTGGAACGGCCAGCGTGTTTTATGCAAACTGAAGTGGCCGCTGTAAATGGCTGCAAAATGCGAGTTGTGAAAGCATTTATAAGCGGCCATTGGCCGGAAGCAATCATGCGACACCCAACCTGTCCCAATAGAGCCCATGCCACGAGGGATCCAGCCTATAGCAGCCAGTCCCAATAGAGCCCATGCCACGAGAGATCCAGCCAATAGCAGCCAGTCCCAATAGAGCCCATGCCACGAGAGATCCTGCCAATAGCAGACAGTCCCAATAGAGCCCATGCCACGAGAGATCCAGCCTATAGCAGCCAGTCCCAATAGAGCCCATGCCACGAGAGATCCAGCCAATAGCAGACAGTCCCAATAGAGCCCATGCCACGAGAGATCCAGCCTATAGCAGCCAGTCCCAATAGAGCCCATGCCACGAGAGATCCAGCCAATAGCAGACAGTCCTAATAGAGCCCATGCCACGAGAGATCCAGCCTATAGCAGCCAGTCCCAATAGAGCCCATGCCACGAGAGATCCAGCCTATAGCAGCCAGTCCCAATAGAGCCCATTTACTTGAATCACTGATTCCATCTATACTTAGGGGTACACCAAGTTTGAATAAACTCTTCAAAAAATTTACAATCGGAACTGTGCTGGATTATTAACATGTAAAATTAAATAAATATTCTGTGCGTTTTCTTGAGTTTGAATTGGTGCAGATAAGTTAGATCGCCCCACCAATCACAGCCCAGCAGAGCTGACAAGAATACCGAGCCGCTCCCTCAGGATAATCCCAGATCAAGTTGGACTGAATGCGAACCACGGACCCTTTTCAGTGTGATTCCTTCAACTTCAGGATCATGGCTACACGGGGAGGTTTTGTAGGGATTTAGTGACAAGTTAATACGGGCATATATACTCCCATGCATTTTCCACACAATTTGTTTGAATGGTTGCGAATTCGTGCTGAAAAATTCTGATAATTCTAATTCTATCCACATTTGACTCAAGTGGTGAAAGGAAAAAGGATTTTAATTAACACATTCTCAGGACATTATACTGTTATTTCCAACGATGCGCAGGTTAAAAGAAAATTTATTTCCAATTTCATAAACGGAAAGCTGTAACATGAGGCCTTTTCACAGTAATAAGTACCCAACAGCTAAAAAATAAATCGTTTATAAAACAGAATGCCTTCGCTTATATTATACAAAGTATGAAGGGGCTTAAAAAAAAATTGTAGAGGTAAAATAACGTTTTCTCTACGATCCTCAGGGCCCAGATGCACAAAGCAGAGTTAACACTTTACCCTCGGGGTTAAATGCTGAACAGCCAATTACAGACTGACATTTGCAGATTTTTTGAGATAGTAACAATATGGTTACTTATAACAAACTTGGCCTTGTTTTTACCCTAACCTATAATTGTAGATCTGGGCCCTCAGAGTGTTGCCTCGGTAGGTTTTTTAGCATAATTATTTTAAATTTACTAATAGGGGTGCAGGGTTCGTTTATGTTATGTAAGTCCACATTGTGGAATAAGTATAAGAACGATGACACAATTTTGAAAATGTTACTGTTGATAATAAAGGAAATAACAATAATATGTAACCAAACAAACCATGAAATAAGATAAATAAAAGTTTAAAGTTTCAACAAGTCGTAAAAACATTAGAATCAACACACCCCTTTTGATACCAAATTCCAACACAGTGTGTTTATCTTTTTGCCGGTAAGCTCGACGTACTTCCCAGCCCAGCCACCAGATGCCGCCGCCACCGCGCCGCAACTCCAAGGTAATCAATCTACAGCTTACACCGCCCTCTGCTTTCATTCTCGGCATGAGAAGGGGGCTTCATTTCTCATCCACGGCCTACCGGATAACACGGGCCTGGCCCAGCACGGATAAGGAACTAGTGATAAGACTCCAAGACGGATGGCCTACACACGTCAACGGCGTCCTCAGTGGCGTCTGCCGGCAGAGGGTCGTCCGTTGCGTGCCCGCGGCGCGTTTGCTAATCTCTGGAGATAACACCGATGCCCACTGGATTGCAAATTGGTAGCAATCCATTATAGGCCCGTGCATTCCTGAAAATTCGTGCAAAAGGGGTTGCTGGTTTTGTTGTGGTGTATAGCTGTCCTTCTCAGAAGGGACAAGGGTAAGCGGTGGCCGGGCCTTGTTGCTGTTGGACGGTAGCAGGCCTTGTTGCCGGCACCGGGTCCACCCTCGGCTCCCTTCGAGGCCCGGCCGCAGATCAGT
The DNA here is from genome assembly GCA_921293005.1 of Nemoura dubitans. Classification (NCBI taxonomy): domain Eukaryota; kingdom Metazoa; phylum Arthropoda; class Insecta; order Plecoptera; family Nemouridae; genus Nemoura; species Nemoura dubitans. The sequence goes on from OV121076.1 coordinate 44,942,187, forward strand.
CTCAGCTCATCCACCTCGTGCCCCTGAACGCAGCCCGCAGAGCAGACTCAGCTCCTCCACCTCGTGCCCCTGAACGCAGCCCGCAGAGCAGACTCGGCTCCTCCACCTCATGTCCCTGAACGCAGCCCGCAGAGCAGACTCGGCTTTTACGTTACTTGCGAGCAAAGATAGACATCATCTCAGAAACAGAGCTAATTTGTGACCCGGGTTGTTGAGTTTATCTTCTGGATTATCGAGATCTTCCATTTAATCCGCAGAGAGCGGGATTATCTACCTCCCTTCCACCCCCCTTAACCTCCACTGTAAACACAATAAAACGAAGTTCATTGAAAGTTGGCAGTATCGTATCGAATCGAGAGAATTGGTGGCGGTAAAAGGAGGAGAAAATCCTTATCAATGCTGTCGATGTCGAGGCTATTTTCGTAGTTAACCTACTTTTCGATAGAACTGTTAGAAGTTCCCATAGCCTTTACACAAATGACTTTGGATATATTCGCGATATATTCTAGTTATTCGAACTTATATCAAAGTAAAAATGAAAATATTTTATTTAGGCTATTATACGATTAGACCCAACAAAATAAAATCAAAAAACATCATATTTTACCGAAAATACAAAAGTAAAAATTCCAATTAGTGTCAAACAAAAGGAATATCCAAAAAAACCATTGCCTAAATAATGATAAATGCGATTTTAATTGCAGATAAAACCCACAAACTTTGTGTAGCCGCTGTCAATCTTCTTTTTTCAAAGCTAAAACACATTTTATTAGAAACATTTAATTTATGCTTAGTTTTTTTAAAGATCAAGCCATTTTGTTCAGTATATCAAATTTACGTTGGTAGTTAATTAAGACAATCTTTACTACAAAATAAACACCAATGCCGACATGTAACTTCACATAAAAATTACTTTTATTTTCAAGTGGCAACGCTAATAGCCAATACACATCTACGCTTTCGAGCCCTTATATCTGAGCCCGTCGGATTCCAAAGCGCAGTGTGTATTGCGAATCCATCTCGTTCTCAGCCCCTCAGAGCATTTCGGGCTCCGACGGGCCCAGCCCTAAGGCCTCCATAGCGTGCAAAAATTATAATATGTACTTGCTATCAATAATTCCACCGCTAACCAATTCTCACACACATCCTCGACGCGCTCTCACAGAGGGTAGGAAGCCCAAGTCAATGCAGGCGACAAAGATATTTATTATGTAGTTCGTCGTCGTCGTCGTCGTCGTCGTCGTCGTCGTCGTCGTCGTCGTCGTCGTCGTCGTCGTTTCGGAGGACGCCGTTGAGTGCTACATCGTCGACGCTGAAACTATGGCGTCGGCGACGTAGCGAATTTAGATCCCCTCGGTCTCTAAATCTTGTCGGCCATTTTGTTTTCCTTTTTTGTGCGGTGCCTTGTTGAAGATATTGTAAGGACGTGTGTTGAACGGGTTGGTGTAAAAAGCGTATGCATAACGTTGTAGTCTCGGCTCTATACGTAGTTGAATGTGTAGCTATCATCATTTTTGAGGTGAAAAATATAAAATGAAGCGTCTTGGGTGATATTTACGATGTAGTTTGTGTGAATGCAATTTATTTTAAAGAGTGTGATATTTTCGTTGTGTGTGTTTCTTTGTAAGAGATGGCAGTTCTGGAAAAATGTTTTGTGAATGCATTCGTGTAAATCTTTTGCCGTTGACATTAATCTGCGTTAACAAATGAGCTGATACCTTAACCTAAACGACATAACCTTTATCTGGGTTAACAGCTAGAAATGTTAGCAACACAATATCATTAACATTGGCTCTGCCACCAATCAGAGACTCTGGATGTGCATGACGTCATGTTCGCGACTCTGCCACGGAGTCTCTGATTGGTGGCAGAGCCAATGTTGATGACATCGTGTCACTGAAATTGCCAGCTGTAAACCCAGCTTAAGAGCCAATTGTGTTAACGTTTTCGTAATCGAGTTGTTACCGGATAATGTCAGCGTTATACTAACGAGGTATAGACTATAATTCATTTCCCCAACTTCTAACGAAGATTTGTTGCCTAAAAACGCGTACAACAAACGAAGCGGTACGGAATAAACACTTTTGTGTACCTAATTTAGCAAACAAAGTAATTAATTTTGTATTTTAAATCAAGCGCACCGGGAAAAAAGTTTTTGCACTCACTGCGCACTGGCAATTTATCATTTAAAATATTCACCGTTCATTTTTCGCGCGCGGGTGACGCAACCAAAAAAAAGTTCACTCAAAGCCTGGAAAAAAAAAACACGGAAAAAGAACACGAACATTAGAGAAAAAAACAAGCGAATTTTGCCAACAACAACTGAGTAATGAACGGAAAGTTGCAGCAACGAGCGTTAGTTTTTTTTTGCCAAGTCGACTTTTTGGACATGATAATTGATAGCGCGCGCCAAGCACCGCCTTGTCGTTCGCATCGGTATACGTGACATCCTCGGCCTGCTAAATCCGAAACCAATTTCAATTCAAACACGCACACCAAAAAACAAAAGAAGCGGAATCAACACGAGCAATTTCTTACCTATATACTTCACCCTCTTAAGATGCCTAAATTTTAGATTTTTTTCGTTCTTTTTAATATGAGAAAATCGTGTTTAATTCAAATTCTTGTGAATTAAACTTTGGTTTCCATCTATTTCCACAATGCAATTAATGCACTTCAAAGCAAACACAAGGTTGCCACGGAATTTCAATGGATTTCCCGGAATTTACAGGATATTCCAAATATATGAGAAATCGATCACTAAAGCACGTCAGTCGCCCACTTTTATTATTCGACCATTCTTGTTGCATAATCGAACTATCGATTTATATCTTCGATTGGAGGAATTTCTGATCCCAGGAAAGTCTACTGTCACGCAAACACCACCACAGTGACAACGTGGAACGCACCTGCCGTCAGCACGGGCCAAAACACGGAGCTTTCCTCGCCCCTTCGGTCCTGTGACCATTTGGCCTTTCGCCCTAATTGGCAGCTCCATTTCTCACAACGCCGAATTTTTCCCCGGCATCCTTTTAACGCCCGGCCAATTATTATTCCCGCACCGGTCAGACGCCCGGCGATTTAGACGCGTCGACGGCGACCCCCAAACGCCCTCGTCGAAAACTAAAAACTAACACGACGTCGAAACTTAGCAACGCCCTCGTCGTATAGTCCCGTCGACGGTGACCCTAAAACGCCAACGTGCCTGCCGTACCTGCCTCATTACAGTGGGGCGATTAAAAGACATTCCTCTCCCCCCTCTCCCTTCAACCCCGTCTCACCCCTGGATCACTGACAGGGCAGCCAATCAGCATGAGTGAGCTGGTTCATTAACATGATGCACGGCCCCCTGTGACCGGGCCCTGCTCGCTGCTCGCTTGAAGCTCCGAGTGCCGGATCGCAGACGGCCGTGATTCATCGGCTGTCCGGGAACGAATGTCGGCCGATCAGTGTGCAGTGCTAGTGTGTTTGTGGACTCTGCTTGTTGTCGCGGAAGTGCATTAAAGAGACGCGCTGGTTTGAGAGTTGCTTAATTCCATCAGGATTGCAACCTGCCGATCCATGGCCCTCTAAATGGTTTTGTTCTATTGGTGGTGATAGTAAATGTGCGGTAAGAAGGCCTAGGATCAGCAGGTTGCAACCCTAGTGGAATATGGCCTTAAGTTCATGGAAATTGCGATGCATCGCCATGTTTGACACCAAGATGAAATGCGAAAGGTTCAATGTTCAATGTGCAAAGTTTTAGAGACCATTTCAAAGAAATTCGAAATACGTTAGGTCCAGGTCTAGGTCTAGGTCTAGGTCAAGATCTTGGTCTATTTCTAGGTCCTGTGCTAGCAATATGCATTTTCTCAAAGCACTTTCATTTGGAATCAAGTAATTATACTAGTAGCTAGATCTTGTAATCGAGAGATGTACTAGGTCTTGGAACTAGTTAAAACGAGAAATATATCAGAAAAAAGGCAATTTTCAAATATAAAACAATTTTTCTTTGCGAAGTGACTCTTTTTAATTGTCTTTATTAAAGCTTCCAGAGGAAGGGATTTCATAAATACACTATTGTCCAAGACTAATTTGTGCGTTTAAACACAGCCTTCATTAACTATAGGGCACCTGCATCCCATGTTATCTCATTGGTGGACAGCATACTTGCATTTGTTTTTAAATGGGAATTAACATTGAGGTTGTCCACCAGTGAGTTTCAAGCAGGCCTCTGTTACAGGCGCTCTATATTGATCTATATTGAGCGTATGTTAGTACAAATTTTTTAGAAATCAAAAACTCTTTTATATTCTACCTAATCTGAACAAATCTGAACATGTAGCAAGACTTTTGCCAATTATGACAAAACTTTCCTTCATATACCAACATTCTCAGCTGAAAAGAGTACAGTGTAGCCAGCACTCCAACATTATGCCCTATGCTCTCTCCAGGATAAAGTAGAACCTCGCGAATCCTTCGGGAGCAAATCCAGGACGTCGCTTAAAGAGGAACGGGGACAAACAACCAGGATCGCCGGGCAGAGCGAGCGAGACAGACGATGTCAAACTCAAAGGATCGCGTTCAGTTGAGAGACGCTGTTCATTAGAGAAATAAAAGAGGAACGAGGACAATGGACAATCTTGATCCGGTGTTTGTCTCTTCGAGCAGTGATTTTCTAAGCCAGTCGGATTAAATGGATGGATGCAGGGGTATGATATTATCAGGGAACACAATAAGTGAAGAGAGTTTATGTGTTTCGTCACAGATGGCTATTCATGGCTAGTCTGAAAGGGAGCCGAGGGTGGACCCGGTGCCCGCACTGAAACCAGCTACCGTTTTATTTTCCGAATCACTGCACACCAGCTCAAGAGGATCCAGGTTTCTCGTAGCTGTAATCATTTGTCGTTTGCAACTGTCGGGTCGAATTCGAAAGAGACGCCACCTCGAAATAGGTTTCCAAACTACACATAAAACGCAACGATAAAATACGTAAATAAACGCTGAAGATGCAAATTCCAGGACATAAAACTCTTGTCGCTTGTCAGTTGTCCGCTGCTATAACAATAAAAAGTCCGGCCACGGCATGTGATAAGATTCCGACTTTATCAACAATGCACGCTTAGTCGTTTGTTTGCGACAGTCTTATATTTTTGCTCCGGGCGATCTAGGGGGTCGTGCTGGTCTGCCGTTTCCATATTTTAGCGTCGCCGTCATTGTAGTTTTATGCAAAACGAGTTTCGGCTATCGCGGCCATAAAGAATTATTAACGACCCTCCGTTAAGACGCCGTTTTCGATGTCTGTTAGCATCAATTCGCGATGTCGGGCGACCAATAAGTTGGCGCACAATGTGGAGAGATTTCCCGTTTTTTTTTCTTTCGTTTTCTTTTCGTTTTCTTGTCGGTGCGTTTTAAAGTGAAGCGGCGGCGAAGGAAATGTTGGGCAAATTTCTAAATTCTTTTCTCTCGCTTTTCGTATATATAGGGGGGTGGGGGGGGGGGACCGTGCCAAAGTAGCGGCGCAAAGAAGCTCATGAAATAAAGATCGGGAGACAGGAAAACTTTGTTAACTTTCTATTTTTCCAGACTTGCTTGTCCTTCCTAGTCGAGAGGAATAGTGCGAGGAGGGGTGGGGGATGGAGGGAGAGAGATAGAGAGGAAGAGATGGTGAAAGTGTGTACATAGATAGGTTATGGAAATCGAAGATCCAGGGAGAGGTTTTTCCGTGGCACGGCTGCAAGGGGAAAAGTCCAACTGTCATTTTCGTCGCGAGTGTCAATATTAGTGCAGGTCTCGCGTGGCGCTGGCTGGGTTCCAATGGGCGGTGGTGGAAAAAAAGGCGCGCGAGAGTGATGATTTTTTGATGGACCTGTCATTGATGGTCGTCAGGAAATGGTTGATAGAACTTGAAATATTTAACTTTTTTTTTGGCAAGAACGAGTTTTAATGTTTGATACGCAAATATGGTTATCGAATTAATTATTTAATTGCTTACTTAGGAAAGTTTTGCTATTTCTATAACTCAAGCAAACGTTTATCTAAAAAAGTACGCAAAAACTTTTTATTTGCGTTCATATGATATTGTGCAACTAGTTTAACACGCTCGAAATCAAAGGGATGTCAGATCAACTCTGTGACCACCAAGGTATTGTTACCTGACGGCTGAAATATGAACTAGTAACTTCTACATAAGTCAGTTGAATTTTAAATAAGCTTAATCATTTCATAATTTGTTTGCATTCTTTTCACTGCACTCTAAAGCTGAAGTGCAAACCGCATACGGTCATATCAAAATACAGATCGAGCTGGCTTCAACAAAGACAAAAGATGATAATTTTGAGCACCTGCAACAGCAGCATTCCATAAACTCACTGGTGGTCAACCTCAATGTTAACTCCCGTTTAAAAACAAATGCAGAGTATGCTGTACTTCAGTGAGATAACATGTATTGCAGGAGCGCTATAGTTGTCAGATATAATTTTATGGTGGAAAGATCACATTGGCCAACGAATATCTACCAAACAATTGTTTACAGGCAAATATTAGTGGCAGCTCCACCAAAATAGCTCACCTCCTAGGTAATGTATAAGGCTGTCAAATTACCTAAGAATTATTTTTGTGCTATAATTAGTTTGGCTTAGGGACGGTTTTATAATATTTGTCAACTCTGGGTTAAGCATCTAACTCTCACAAACAGATGAATGCCACGGCTTCCTATTGGCGGTTGCCATGACAAATAACTTAACACCTACTTTAACTCTGGGTTGAGGCGCTTGTAAAACTGGGCCTAATTAACGCCCGTTACTATGGAAAATTATGGTTGCTAATGGAAACTAAAACTTCCCATAGTTATGGATTTTATTTAGCCAAATTAATCATTACAAATAAATTATTCTTGTTTTATTTCAAAGACTCGTGTATTACTTAGAAGGTGAGCTATTTTGGCGGGGCTGTCACTAATAGTTTGCCTGTAATCAATTGTTTAGTAGAAATTCTAAGGGCATGGTGATCATTCCACCGGAAGAGCACGTCACCCACTCGAAGAAATCATCCAAAACGCGCAGCAAAACCTTCGTAATCCACCACTTTTCTTCCATGAAGCAATCGACCAATACGCTTAGCTCTGTACCAACCAAAACGCCTACCCCTATATTAAATAACGCCTACTCCTATATTGACCAAAACGCCTACCTCTATTACGAATAAAACGGGTCCTGTATCACCCAAAACTCCTAGCCATATATATCGACCCAAAAGCCTACCCCTTTATCGACCGAAACGCCTACCCTTATATCGACCGAAACGGTGCACACACGAAATCATCAAACTCCTTCAAAAACCCCGTCGACAGCGCTCTAGTCGCGAAACTATTTGATTAAAACCCGACTTGCTAAAGACGCCACCGACGCTAGTAAAACACAACGCACTCTCATCTCTCTATGCTCAGCAGCCAGATTGAACTAGTTTGTGTGTGAGTTTTAGCCCAAGACTTCATCCTCGCACACAACCCGTCGACGGCAACCCCCCCCCCCCCTTGTGTCAGCCGCGTCAGCAAGTTACGTTCATCAGACTTAGAGCTTAATCAAGACTTGGAATGCGTCTGAGCACTACAGCTATAACACTGTCTACGTTTAGGACCCTTAATTGAAATATTTATTAAGAATGCCTTTGGCTTTTCGAATAACCTTATATCCTATGTGATCATATTGCTACAGTATTTTTCACGTTAAGAAGGAGAGTGGTGTTTCACTCGCAAATAGGCTCCCCTGCTGTTACGTTTAGAAGGAGAGCAGTGTTTCACTCTTAAAGAGGCTCCCCTGCTGTTACGTATAGAAAGAGAGCGGTGTTTCACTCTCAAAGAGGCTCCCCTGCTGTTAGAAGAGCCAACGGTGTCAACATTCGCAGGCCGTCCCATTGTTCCGCTAAAGGGTTGAATGGTCTGAGCATCGAATGATTGACAGCGCCACGTCTGGAGTCTACACAACAATACTTTCCTTCTTAACGTGAAAAATACTGTAGTACGGCAACTAGTCGTAAAATCACACTCTATGACGAAAGTGTCCATCGAGCCTTTTAAACCCATCTATTACCCAATATGCTAATCTAGGTATTATTTTTATAGACTTATAAATCTTGAATTTACATTTTTTTATCTCATATTATAGATCACTATTCGCTTCTTTGTCTAGCTCAATGTTGTCCAACTCTGTTCGTCTCTCTCTCTTGCCCGCAAAAACACATTCATGCGTAGAGCGAGAGAATATATTCAGAATAGACCAATAAAAACAGTTTTCATTTTTCCCATAGTTTTTACGACTCGCATGGGGAACCGACCGCTCTCCAGCTTGCGTTAAAAAAAAATGCGAGCAGACACGAGTTCAAAAAAATAGAACAAAAAAAACTTTGTGTGCCCGGACGCATTTTTGGCGCGCAGGAGAAAATGGTTTACAGAATTGTTGTTCGTCCGAAAGTTTGCGTCGCCAAACTCAGATGTTCCGTTCGAGCGCCGCGTCGTTGGCGATGCGAAAACTTTGCTAACCGCCTAACAGATGGCACTGTTGAACATTAAAACACTTTTATTGTCGCGAGACAACTGGGGGGTTTCTTTGAATGGTGGAGGGAGTGTGGAAATATCCTGAGACAACGGTGATTTTAAGAAAACGAAATGCATTCACACGTCGATGAAATCAAACGTCCAGTTTTCCGGGCAGAAATGCCGGAAAATCTCTCATGACTAGACACTTTTTTTTTTTTAGAAGGCGCTGGAATCTTCGGATTTGCTAGATCTGCAGGATTCGAATTCAAAGCTCAGAGCAAACAAAACGAGTCAAACGGGCCGTGCCAGACCGTATACAGAAATATTCGTGCGATCCCAAGATGCCTACTGCCAGAACTCGAGGAATATCTTCCATCGCAAATGACGGGCGTCATTTTGCCAAACATATCGAACTTGAAGTCATATCAATCAACACTCTCTATACTTCAAGGAACTAACATTCAACAAATCTCAGCCCATAACATTTTTGATATTTACGACTTATTTTGCGGGTTATTTATTAATATGATAAATAGTGATGAAAAATCATTCATGCCATAACCATTGAGAAACACACGCCCCTAAATGTTTAATAAACAGATTTACTGGATTTGGCATTGTAAAACCGAGGCGAAATAGTTTTTAAACTCTCATGGTCGCTTCTTTGACACACTTATGAAACGGAAAGAAGTCTTCCGTGCCACTGTCCACATCTAGAATAGCTCTAAACGACCCGACGCTCCAAAAGCAGCGCCATAATGCTCATTTAAGTTATTCAAAATCCTAAAAATAAAAGTAAATAGATCTAGTATACTAGAATATATAGCTATACGCTGACATCGCCAAAAAATTCCTTATACATACTCAAGCGTAGACTTTCAAACGCTTCCCTTGGTAATCTGATTCCATCGCAGCCGAAAAACACACGACGAACGCCATCCGTGCTTTTAGGGATCCCCGCATAAGGGCCGATAGGGCCTCACGAGAACTCTTAGAGCGGGAAAAAAATACGGTTATTGCTTCGTTGGGTGTATACACAGTGAAATCACGAACGAGCGCGTTATGAAGTAAAGTGCCTATTTATTTCGGCTCTCTCTCTCCCATCTGAGCTCTAAGGTGATAGGGAACGGCGATAGGGCGAGCAACCGATAATCATGATCCACCGAACTCTGCCGTTTGCCTCTCATTTCTGTTTTGTGTTCGCCTGTCCCTTTTAGGGAGGGCATTGGTTTGGTCAGAGAGTGGCCGACTCCGCGCGTGAGGACGCCATGTTTGCCCCATGACTGACTGTCAAACCATGAGGTGTATCTCTCTAGCCTATTAGCATTTGTCCTCTCTTTTGCGCTAAACTCCATTTCATGTCAAGAAGCGACGTGGATTTTCATCTTCCTCGAGGACCCACTGCTTCTAGACACTTTATCGAAGAGTTTTAAAACTGACCAAGTCATGTCTGGAGCCGGACAAAAGGCTCCTGGACAGTGATCAGTTTTGAAACTCTAAGCTCGTGTCTAGCAGCGGTAGGTCGTCGAGGAAGATGCAAATCCTCTCTCCTTCTTAACGTCAAATGAAGTTGATTATTCAACAAAGAAACCATTTCTAACTAGGTGTTGAAAGATAAATAAAGTATCACTGATTACCTGATGTTTCATTACTTACTGGTACTAGTTAATTTTTCAAGTGATATATCTAGATTTTCAGCTTTTGATTAGCGTTCAAAACCCAGTTTAAAATAGTTTTTTTTTCAAACCTATTAATATAAAGATAGGGCCAGACGAAATTGGCCTAAGAAATTTAATAACAGTGAGATTTGTATTTAGATTCAAAGCCCAGTTTGAAATAGTTTTATTGAAAGCCTCTCTCTGCCATATCGCTTATTTTTCATAAGGCCTCGGATTCGATGTGTCTTTAGGGCCAAAAGGGCCAGAGATGTTGGTACTAAGGGTGCCGTAGTAGCGGGCCAAAGAAGTCCCTGGGGCGGAATAAGATTTCGCCCGCGCCGCACTCGTTCTGTTATTACAGTTGGGCAAACAAGAGTGATTACAATAATTCACACGTAAAGCCATTGCGCGAATGCAAACTGTTAATGGGGTAATAGAAAAATTCGCGCCCACACAAACTTTCAGCAAGATTAAAAGCACGGCGAGAAACAACAAAAAATCCGGTGTATATGAAAGATTTTATAAGATAATTTAAGTTTTCCTCCACCCCCTTTGTTTTAAGTCTCATAGCGAAACATAAGTTAAGTCACCGCGCGAGCTGGATGGAAACAATTAGCGGGCAAGAAGACAAATTAAGACAACGGCGAATCTAAAAGAAAACAAACGCGCGAATGAGCTTGGATTACCCAACTGTTATTCGCCATCAGAAACTTTACTTTCTTACTTTTTATCGTCAAAAACAATTTACTATCGCTCGCTCCTGGCTCCCCCCCCCCCCCTTTCACGTCAGCGACAGAATTCCAGCACAGCTCGTAAGCGAAACTGAAATTCTCATTTTCTTTGACATCATTCACACCGTGACGTCATTAAAACCCGAATGATTCATGAATAGTTCGCCGACTGCACGTGCGTCGCGCTGCCCGCGTATTCGCACGCCAGCGCCCTCTATAGTACGTCTCAGGTTCGAAAGTCCACAGAGCGTTTTTTATATTTCCGCGAGAACCCTCGTTTTGCATACCCCTCACTTTCCCATTGTGTAGAGTTGGCCGATGTCGGTCTGGATAACTTGTTTTCTAATCAGTAATCGGTTCGGTGCGGTCTTTGCTGCCTGGTCATTAAACATAATATCATGACATACCTTTACAAATCTAATGAACGATAATAAACTAAGTGATCAGTCGTCAAAATAATATTCCTAGTGATTTACGATATCTTAATTCTGCATCGATTTTTACATTTCAAAGTCATGTACAGGCTATTTTTTTGCCGGGATTAATAATTCTTCGCATTTAACGTCACATAATCAGTGCGAATTATCTTTAGTAAAAACGCTCAAATTGATTGCGAAACAGGTAGCAGCCCCTTTTTTCCGAACCTTTTTGATGGAGCTGGCAGCGAACCACTGCCACCTTTAGCAAAGGCTGTGCAAATTTGCAGTACCTGACCAATGTCCCTGGGGCGCTGCCAAAAGAACCTGAGACGTACTATAGCCGCGTTCATCCACGAGTCGTGATGGAGTCGTGATGGACGCCAGCCCAGCGCCCTCTAGACGCGTTCTAGTCGTGATGGACCTACTTCCTCCCGCGTCGCCCCACGCGGCGCGCCGACGAACTGACCCGCACGGCCTCCCGGATCACGGTCCATTCCATGATGCAGCGTCCGACGCAACGTGCGATCTCGACCGCCGTGCGCGGGATTCGCTGCATTCCACCGCCTGCTTGGTGCGACGGTGGCGACGGCGGGACTCACAGCCCGTGAGTTCGGGCGTCGTGCTCTGTCGTGCTCACCGCCCTCTTCTCTTGGGAACTCCGGATTGTTGATCAGATGTCGAAGCGAAAAGAATCGCGGGGTTGTCCTCGCTCGGAAATCAAAGTGTTTCCGTAACGAATCGATTCACGAACGTAACGTCCGCCCCTCGTGACTTTTATGCGATGGCATTTGTTTTTGGACAAATATCTAGACGGTCGGGGAAGTTATTAGGAAATTTTCTTTCGTTTGCGAGAATTCGTTATTTTTGTATTATTTCCTCTGTTCATATCCGTTCTGAGACCGGGGGACTTTGTGGCTTATTTCTGGAAACAAATCACAGCCAGTGCGTAAAATGTATTTTGAGTCAACAAATCCGAGTTGCTTTGTGGACTTTGCCGTTACTGACCATCCTATAGTCGAGTCCAAACAGAGAAAACGAGTTATCCCTATCTTTACACTCAAACATCTCGGTCCCAGAACGCAGCCAAAAGGCCAAGGGTTCGGTGCTGATTCCAGGACTGACATGCGAATGAGAATGAGCAGATTTCGTTTAAGAATTTGATTGCCGATACCCAAAACGACCCGTTAGCGATAACTGATAGCTTTTCATCTCAGGTCGGACCCGACTTTACAACTAATCCCGCAGCTACGGCTGGTGCACTCTCTATTTACAATTAGGCTTACACCGAACAAGTTGTGCCAACCAAACAAAGTCCGGCCGCCGGGCCAAAGATAACATTTACGCTGTGACAATAACCACAAAAACAACAACAACACAAACAACAAGGACATGAACAACTATAACGCGAGGGAAATGCGACAACGCCCGGAAGTGCAAGTTGATTGGCCGGCACAACTGCGACGGTGGCGCGACGTGCGGTGTCGCTGGGAGCTTCATTAGAAAGTTGTGTGCAGTGGTGACGATTGCACTTTTTGACGTCGTCTGTTTTTTGCCGTATTCGAAAAGGAGTTTGAAACTTATAAATGTTGTGTGATGAGATTTTGATTCCTTATTTTGCCAATACCCACACGAAAAAGCAAATACGAACATATATGATACATAAAGGGAAAATATATATAGGGGAATATAATAAAAAAAAGAGAAAACTTATATTTTATTATTATGTACACAAATTAGCCTCCCAAAATTGTTACCCATTCCGGGATTTGAACCCGGGTCCCCAACTTTCGCGGCTGGTGCTCTAACCAGCTGAGCTAAACGGGCCATGAAATTTGGGAGAAGTAATTTGCATACAGGGTGAGAATTGAATGTCCCCAGGGGGGTATGGTCCAGAGTCTACGAATACTCATAGTGGCTCTGGTACCGCGTGATGCTATACTGCAACCACATTTACATTCAACCTCGAGTAACTCCAATTTAACGTTGGATGCGTTGAATTCTCTTTTAATCTTATTTAAATTACGAAAGCTCGTAATTGGCTATTCATTTTATTATTATGTACACAAATTAGCCTCCCAAAATTGTTACCCATTCCGGGATTTGAACCCGGGTCCCCAACTTTCGCGGCTGGTGCTCTAACCAGCTGAGCTAAACGGGCCATGAAATTTGGGAGAAGTAATTTGCATACAGGGTGAGAATTGAATGTCCCCAGGGGGGTATGGTCCAGAGTCTACGAATACTCATAGTGGCTCTGGTACCGCGTGATGCTATACTGCAACCACATTTACATTCAACCTCGAGTAACTCCAATTTAACGTTGGATGCGTTGAATTCTCTTTTAATCTTATTTAAATTACGAAAGCTCGTAATTGGCTATTCATTTTATTATTATGTACACAAATTAGCCTCCCAAAATTGTTACCCATTCCGGGATTTGAACCCGGGTCCCCAACTTTCGCGGCTGGTGCTCTAACCAGCTGAGCTAAACGGGCCATGAAATTTGGGAGAAGTAATTTGCATACAGGGTGAGAATTGAATGTCCCCAGGGGGGTATGGTCCAGAGTCTACGAATACTCATAGTGGCTCTGGTACCGCGTGATGCTATACTGCAACCACATTTACATTCAACCTCGAGTAACTCCAATTTAACGTTGGATGCGTTGAATTCTCTTTTAATCTTATTTAAATTACGAAAGCTCGTAATTGGCTATTCATTTTATTATTATGTACACAAATTAGCCTCCCAAAATTGTTACCCATTCCGGGATTTGAACCCGGGTCCCCAACTTTCGCGGCTGGTGCTCTAACCAGCTGAGCTAAACGGGCCATGAAATTTGGGAGAAGTAATTTGCATACAGGGTGAGAATTGAATGTCCCCAGGGGGGTATGGTCCAGAGTCTACGAATACTCATAGTGGCTCTGGTACCGCGTGATGCTATACTGCAACCACATTTACATTCAACCTCGAGTAACTCCAATTTAACGTTGGATGCGTTGAATTCTCTTTTAATCTTATTTAAATTACGAAAGCTCGTAATTGGCTATTCATTTTATTATTATGTACACAAATTAGCCTCCCAAAATTGTTACCCATTCCGGGATTTGAACCCGGGTCCCCAACTTTCGCGGCTGGTGCTCTAACCAGCTGAGCTAAACGGGCCATGAAATTTGGGAGAAGTAATTTGCATACAGGGTGAGAATTGAATGTCCCCAGGGGGGTATGGTCCAGAGTCTACGAATACTCATAGTGGCTCTGGTACCGCGTGATGCTATACTGCAACCACATTTACATTCAACCTCGAGTAACTCCAATTTAACGTTGGATGCGTTGAATTCTCTTTTAATCTTATTTAAATTACGAAAGCTCGTAATTGGCTATTCATTTTATTATTATGTACACAAATTAGCCTCCCAAAATTGTTACCCATTCCGGGATTTGAACCCGGGTCCCCAACTTTCGCGGCTGGTGCTCTAACCAGCTGAGCTAAACGGGCCATGAAATTTGGGAGAAGTAATTTGCATACAGGGTGAGAATTGAATGTCCCCAGGGGGGTATGGTCCAGAGTCTACGAATACTCATAGTGGCTCTGGTACCGCGTGATGCTATACTGCAACCACATTTACATTCAACCTCGAGTAACTCCAATTTAACGTTGGATGCGTTGAATTCTCTTTTAATCTTATTTAAATTACGAAAGCTCGTAATTGGCTATTCATTTTATTATTATGTACACAAATTAGCCTCCCAAAATTGTTACCCATTCCGGGATTTGAACCCGGGTCCCCAACTTTCGCGGCTGGTGCTCTAACCAGCTGAGCTAAACGGGCCATGAAATTTGGGAGAAGTAATTTGCATACAGGGTGAGAATTGAATGTCCCCAGGGGGGTATGGTCCAGAGTCTACGAATACTCATAGTGGCTCTGGTACCGCGTGATGCTATACTGCAACCACATTTACATTCAACCTCGAGTAACTCCAATTTAACGTTGGATGCGTTGAATTCTCTTTTAATCTTATTTAAATTACGAAAGCTCGTAATTGGCTATTCATTTTATTATTATGTACACAAATTAGCCTCCCAAAATTGTTACCCATTCCGGGATTTGAACCCGGGTCCCCAACTTTCGCGGCTGGTGCTCTAACCAGCTGAGCTAAACGGGCCATGAAATTTGGGAGAAGTAATTTGCATACAGGGTGAGAATTGAATGTCCCCAGGGGGGTATGGTCCAGAGTCTACGAATACTCATAGTGGCTCTGGTACCGCGTGATGCTATACTGCAACCACATTTACATTCAACCTCGAGTAACTCCAATTTAACGTTGGATGCGTTGAATTCTCTTTTAATCTTATTTAAATTACGAAAGCTCGTAATTGGCTATTCATTTTATTATTATGTACACAAATTAGCCTCCCAAAATTGTTACCCATTCCGGGATTTGAACCCGGGTCCCCAACTTTCGCGGCTGGTGCTCTAACCAGCTGAGCTAAACGGGCCATGAAATTTGGGAGAAGTAATTTGCATACAGGGTGAGAATTGAATGTCCCCAGGGTAACAATTTTGGGAGGCTAATTTGTGTACATAATAATAAAATGAATAGCCAATTACGAGCTTTCGTAATTTAAATAAGATTAAAAGAGAATTCAACGCATCCAACGTTAAATTGGAGTTACTCGAGGTTGAATGTAAATGTGGTTGCAGTATAGCATCACGCGGTACCAGAGCCACTATGAGTATTCGTAGACTCTGGACCATACCCCCCTGGGGACATTCAATTCTCACCCTGTATGCAAATTACTTCTCCCAAATTTCATGGCCCGTTTAGCTCAGCTGGTTAGAGCACCAGCCGCGAAAGTTGGGGACCCGGGTTCAAATCCCGGAATGGGTAACAATTTTGGGAGGCTAATTTGTGTACATAATAATAAAATGAATAGCCAATTACGAGCTTTCGTAATTTAAATAAGATTAAAAGAGAAAACTTATATGTTTCATATAAAAATTTCCATATTTGTTTCAAATATGTTTTTTGTATGTACTTCCGTGTGGGTAGGGGGTTGTCATATAATAGTATTAGTAACATATTAGCATATATAACAACAACACCTCCTGAACAAGAGCAAAGTCAGCGGAGGACACCGTTCACCACAATCGTACATTGCAGACAAAAACATATGGCAAAACAATTTATTTTTTTAACACCAATCCTTGGTAGAATGTACATAACATTCTGATTTAGTAGCGTCATTTCCCAGCGTTCTTTATGACGAAATTAATTCCTCTCAATCGACATTCGTCCGTCGCGGACAATAAAATCACAATCGCCGTCCTCGGGCACACACCGCTGCGCACATCATTTCACGAGCACCCATAAAAACACACTCACACACGCGCACATACCACACACGTCAATGGTTCGCACCAACTGGCTTATGGAGTCGAAAAATGTACGGTCAATTCACCACCGAAACCTTTGGACTTCAATCACCAGACAAGCAAACAGGCAGAAAAAAAATACATCCCCTTCCCGTGTCTATTTTACATCCCCCCCCCCACGCCCCCACCGCCAAACGGTTAATAGTCCGTATGTCCCCAATACTGCCCCCCAAATCATAAAAGGGAATTCACACAGCTACCCCCAAAACCCCACACATGTGTTTTATGCATAGCGATCGGTCGTATATATGTAGTGCTCTGGTTTAATGTCAACCGTGTTATTCGAAATTCGAGTGCATTTGATGAGTGGTATATTCGTATTGCAACGGGACGGTTTTAGTATTGAACCATTGAAGCATTGAAGCATTGAAGCATTGAAGCATTGAAGCATTGAAGCATCGAAGCGTAGTGCAGGGAATGGATTTATAACAGGAAAACATGGAGATCTCATATGCTTATATTGGTATGTTTAAAAAAGAGGGCCAGCTCTGTTCTGGGCCTGTTACCACTATTTATTTGTTTTATTGGTGCAAAATCCATAGATATAGAGATCACGAGTTCAAATATAACGAACATGGAAGGCAGTGAGCAAGAGTCTTGAGCTAGGCGTTTATTTTGATGTCAAAATGAATAGTATTTTATTAAATATCGTGAAATCGGACCATCATTGACTCGGCCAATGTCAATTTTTTAATGCCTTTATATATCTTGTCTATGGATTTTTGCCCCCATGACACAATTGCCATGGTTGGTTCATTTCCACTTCAGACCAGTATATAGCAGGGTGGCGATTATGTAACTTTTTAGCGGTCGGTAGCTAGGGATAACAATCGGTATCTAGGGGCATTTCAATGTTATTTGGTCGAGATAACGAACGTTATCTCAAAGTAAATTTTACATAATCTCCACCCTGGCCGTCTAGAGTTAAATAGCATGATCTCTATGGGTATGAGCCAGGAAACGCACAGCCTGCAATGTTTATCAAGTGGCCGTGGTCCATTTGTTCGACGTCACTCGTCGTTATCGCGGGGGCCGTGACATCGGCACGGCGACGTCGAAACAATCAAACATGACAGCGTGCAGATAGCGCGGGTGACACTCTGTTTTGGCAGCCCGGCGCGCACATGGCTTATTGGAAAACTGCGTTATGACGTTGTGAGGCGACAGCGCTGCTGGTGGATGGAGACGAACGAGTTTAAAACTCGACCACTAGGTGCCCTGCAAAGGTTTTAAAGGAGTTTTGAAGTTAAAAAATATAAAATATAACTATCCATATAGGCTTTTTAGTGCGGAAATTTGATTGTTAAGAAACAAATCGGAAACAGAACCAGCAAATGTGGTCAAAATTGATGTTTTTCGTCCTAGGCCCATTAGAAAAAGATTTAGTAAGAGGACGGGGAGATTTTTCGACCCATTTAATTTAGGTACCGTACCTATAATGGAAGACTTGAATAATTAAGTAATCATTTCCTATGTGCCATTCGTTGATATTTCTTCTCAATAACATAAAACAAAGAACACGCTTATCTGAAACATGGTTTGGTGACGTCACAGCATGTCAAATTAAGCAACTTGTGTACGTTTCAGCAAATTTCTGTACTCTTGCTGAAATCTTGATTATTCCATTTAAAAAAATCAAAAGTTCGGTATACCAACACCATCATTTTCGGGTTTAGTATTTATTTAACGCACAATTTTTACCAAGTTTTGTAACTCAAAGGTGTTGGGATCTCAACTAGGAGCTAGAATTCTAATTCAACTGTAACTCATTCACAACTATGGAGTTGAACATTTTGGTAAAAACGGGAATAAGTAACCCAGACGACAAAACAAAAGCCCCTTCAACACTCCTTTAAAGGAGATACTTTCGGCCAGTTCGTTTTCGTTACCACCCGTTTTGGTATTTGTGAGTTTTACAAAACGGAAACGAATGTGGTATTAATTTTTGCATGGCGCTTTCGGGTCTTATCGGTGCTGGTTTATTGGTGTGTTACGAAGTCGTTACGTAGCGTACGTATCTTGGTCGCCGGGAAATGTGGGAATTGATAGCTTGACCTGGAAAATCGTCATTTTTCCAGCCGCGAGGCAGAAAATCAGGCCAGTCATAACTTGCATGAAAATATAGAGTTAGCATAGAGATCAAATAGGCTTAGTATAATGTCTAGGGCGTCGCTATTGCACGTTGGGTTGCGTTGAAGATGAGCGTTGTAGTTTTTAGCGGCTAACAGAGTAAAATCAGAACGACGAAAACAGATGCTTATGTGTGAAGAAACTTCTTATTTAAAAAATGTTTTGACACCAGTTTGCTTAGAAATCAGAAAATTAAAATACTTTTTTTTTAAATATATCAACATAATAAGTTACATACAAACAAACTAAAAAACGCACAAAGATTTCTTTTGGGCTAGTAAAATTGAAGATTTAACTTCTCTCACTATGTCTGCTCTGGTGCAATTGTTTCATGGGGGCAAACTCTAGAGACAAGAGATCGTGAGTTTAAACACTTCGAACATAGAAGGCATTGAGCTAGACTCAAGACGTTCATTTTTGTGACAAACTGACAAGTATTTTACTAATCGTCGTAAAACTGACCATCATCGACTCTGCCTATGTCAATTTTAATTACTTAATTATCTCTTGCCTATGCATTTTCCAGCATTGGGAGCCATGGCCCTCTAGACTTGTATTGTGCGATCTCTATGGCACTGAGCGTCATGGCGCTCAGTGAGCGTCAAGTGTAGTGGAAATTGGATTCTCCATCTTGTTTGTGAGGGCGCGGGAGCGAAATCGGGAACGGCACTTCTCTCCAGACTTTTCCGGGTGCAACAAGCAATGTGACCGCGATGAGCGAGGGTTTTATGTGCGCGTCTTATCTAAACCGTCGTGGCCGAAACCCAAGGGGTTTTGTACAAAATGAAGTACATGTATTTTTTGACGATACATACAATCTGTCCACTTGCCAATGGAAATGCCATTTTTAATTTAGTCACCCAAATATAACTCTGTTTTAAAATCAACAATACTATTTTGTAATTTTAACTGGTTTCCCGGATTGTCAAGATTTCGCCAGAAACACTTCACGGAACCAGATACCTCCTCCACCGAAGTAACTCTCAACGGAACGAAAATCCACCCTTCAATTTCGCCATAAAATAATCCATCACCATTCCCCGGTAGGTAACCTATAAAACACCTCGTCTACCTACGTACTTTCACGGCACATAAATCCACGAAAACTTCGCCAATATTGCATCTTCAATATATATCGTCTCAACCGACCAGACAGGCAAAAAAAACACACACCCCCAACCGAAAACAAATCCGATCACGAAAAAAAAGCAAACCCGATGACAGCCACCACCAGCTAGGGTACATACCTTCACAAAAATAAAACACAAAAATTGTGTATCGGCCGCGTTTAATATTTCGGTACCGGCGCCCCCCCAAAAACTTTTCCGCCCACCCCGCCACCCCCTTTCGCGGCCTTTGTCCGACGCGCAACCATGCATGATAAATCTCACGTGCCCGCTTCCTCGACGAAGAGGTCGCAGACGCGCCAAATAAATCATCCCTTACTCTGCTGTACCCCCGGTTACTATAAACTCGCGAAACGGCCAAGGGAGCGAAAAGACTATGTGAACGCCCCTCGTGCTGAATTATGAAGCGAGGTCAAAGTCGGGCGCGAAAAAAAGCTATGACCGTCCCGCTATCTTTTATATGTATATACCTAGACACCAAAAAGCCAGTCTTTTCACGTCTTTTCACTTGTTACTCTTTAAGTAGCGCCATATAAATAGGTGTAAAAAGCGCCTTGCATGAATCTTTTCACACAAGCATAACACCGCTTCATACACTATGGTTTCGTATTATATAATAACACGTAAAGCAAAAAACTTGCGTTAACTTAATGCTAGGTTCCCCCATTCAAAACGCAGGGCCGCTTATGATAAAAGCGGCTACAAGAACCCTAGCTTCAATGTCGAGAGCAGAGTTTCGTCGTGAACGTATTCAGGAAAAGAATCCGTTTATAACTGTGAAGCTATTCGACCTTTGCTTTAGGAAATATAGCAGCACAGTCTTGATTTTCATCCCATAAAGCGCGTTCATCTTTTGACCATCAGCAGTTTGTCTAAGACTTTCGAAGAATTTTAAAATGCGTAGTGTATAGGTAATATTGAGATCAGCTAAGGGAGCTTCTTCGATGAACTTTAAGAGTGGGAATAGGAGTGAACGCTCAAATAAAGGGACTTGTAAGCCTGCTTGTAAGGTATATAAGTGGACTTTGAAGTTGGAAATCATCCCAACATACTTAGAGTTTAGTTTCAGGTCGTACTTTCCAGCTCTCTGTCTCTCATTCTCCCTCTCTTTCGTTTCCCTCCTGCCTGAAAATGGCCAAATCAGACGATGGAATCCAGAAAATCACTCGACAGATGAACACAAAGAGATTGTTGAACATAAACGCTCAGGAAGTTTATATTCTAATTCCTTATTCCAAGCACATCCAGACCCTTTAATGCAGGCTTAGCTGGTATCGCAACCCAACGGGAAAATGCTAAAAATGTGTCTAGCGCAAACACTTCCCTCGTACAGTCCAGCGTCCACACTTTGTGTCCGACCAAGTAGGTAGGTTCATTTTTGGAATCTGCATGCTTCAGGCGTTATGACAAAAGTTTTAAAATCACAATATGTGCCATTTCAACCCGGTGACAATTGACTAAAAATAACAGTTTCCGCAAAATAATTCTGAATTTTCCATAAATTGGTTTCTCAGTCAATATTGAAGATCGATCAAAATATCGTCTCTGTCATAAAAAAACTTTTATTCTGAGAAGGAAAAATTCCGTGACACGCAGTTTTTTTTATTTTTTTACTGATGGACGGTACGAAAGATTTCATAGAATTTTCCTGAACACCTACAAAAATGTCAACAAAACATATTTTTGTTTGTTTTGTAAGAACAATGACAGATTAATTACAAAACACTCCGTTGTCGTGATGAAAAGAAACGTGTTTTCACCATATTTACAGCCGAATTCATTATCCGCTCTCTGTTTAAACGGCAACGTTTTTCTCTTTTGTTTGACGGCGTTTCACTCTCTTTACAGTGGTCATTTCAGCTTATCTTTTCCATTATTGCCTTTGTATCAACAAAGCAAAGATCAGTGGATAAAAAGCAATGCCATAAGCAACACACAGGAAATAAGAATTAGAATCATCGAATTCTATCCCGTCCCCTACATACTTTGATCTTAAGAAACTCTTCTCTTCACCAACCGTTTCCGCTATCCAACTTCTAAACCTCCCCGCTCCACGTAAGAAATAATACAGTTTTCCCCGAGAACAATTGACATTTCACGCAGGCGTGCGAGTCATCCAAGGGACGCTGAAATCCAATCAAGAAGGTCGTTCGTGCCACATCCGTCTTTGCCGGTCACGGCCGGCTGGAATCCTCGTTCCACGTCGCGCGGACCACGACGCTCGTGCCGATATCACTCGATTTCTTTTGTCTTCAAAGTGCGACCTCTATTTTCGCGCATTGCCCCGGGTGGAAACCCGACTGGCCGTGTTCGAACGGCGCCGGTAATCGATTCGGCCGTGTCTCAGCCGGGACTCAGAAGGGCCGGGAGACATCTAGTTCGATTAGATAGAGTATTTACAACAAGTACAAAAGACTTTGCCGTGTAGATAGAAGGATTTGAGAAGAGATCTTTTTAGAAGGATGCTTTGCGGAATTGACCTAGTTGCTCTGTACTGTAGGATTTCACAAAGGGAGGCGATATTCCAGTATTCCGTGATTTTATATTTTTTTTGTGAAAGGACTCGGCTTTGAATTTACGTCACGTTTTCGGAAAACCAGACGCTGATGGCATTTTTTTTCTTCTGTGTGTCACGGCGTCCTGTGTTCATAGTAATGCGATATTTTCGAGATAAATCAGAGTTTGTTCGTGGCGAAATCTCGAACCACCGCTTTTAAGCCGGATAAAAATGTTTCCCTTGCGCATGCGCGCCGATTGCCGTTCGGGTTGCGTGCGAGGCACAACATTTTCTTGCCTTCGGTCGGCGATAAAGTCGTCTAGTTTGTGAACGCGACGGCGGCGGCAAGTTATGCGGAAAAGCAGGTGACAAGCGGCCCGTCCCGTGGGGAGTTTGTGTATCGAGGCGTGCGTCGACACCTTCGACGCCTCCCCCTTGGGGGGGGGGGGGGGGGTGGGGGGGGCGAGGACCTCAAGTGGTTGGCGTCGGTCGGGATGTTGATTTCTAAGAGAAGTCAAACTGTTGAACGAAATGTTACAAAGCTATTGGAAAAATAGGTAATTTTCTGCCCGTTTTCAAGCCCGTAAAGTTGTTCGGATTAAACTAGGTAGTTCAAGCTGGTTGTTGATGTGCATTGCTTTGCTTAAGATATTTAATCCATTTACCAAGTTCACTTCAAGTGAAAACGTGGCAACTGGCAATTCAATTGGTTTGTTCTTTTACAACAAGCGTTTGGCATTCGAGCTATTATAGCCAATACCCATCCCTTATAGGGCCTAGCCCTGAGGGCTCCAAAGCGCATTGTGTATTGCGAATCCGTCTCGTTCTCGGCCTCTCAGAGCGTTTCGGTCTGCGACGGGCGCAGCCCTGAGGGCTCCAAAGCGCAGTGTGTATTGCGAATCCGTCTCGTTCTCGGCCTCTCAGAGCGTTTCGGGCTCCGACGGGCCCAGCCCTGAGGGCTCCAAAGCGCAGTGTGTATTGCGAATCCGTCTCGTTCTCGGCCTCTCAGAGCGTTTCGGGCTCCGACGGGCCCAGCCCTGAGGGCTCCAAAGCGCAGTGTGTATTGCGAATCCGTCTCGTTCTCGGCCTCTCAGAGCGTTTCGGTCTGCGACGGGCGCAGCCCTGAGGGCTCCAAAGCGCAGTGTGTATTGCGAATCCGTCTCGTTCTCGGCCTCTCAGAGCGTTTCGGGCTCCGACGGGCCCAGCCCTGAGGGCTCCAAAGCGCAGTGTGTATTGCGAATCCGTCTCGTTCTCGGCCTCTCAGAGCGTTTCGGGCTCCGACGGGCCCAGCCCTGAGGGCTCCAAAGCGCAGTGTGTATTGCGAATCCATCTCGTTCTCGGCCTCTCAGAGCGTTTCGGGCTCCGACGGGCCCAGTCCAGAGGGCTCCAACGTGTGCTCTGTTATCTGCGGGCTGCGTTCAGGGGCACGAGGTGGAGGAGCCGAGTCTGCTCTGCATTTTTAAACAGCATATCGGCACATGCCAACGAATGCAGCTCATGGAATAAGACAAATTGCAATTTTCCGAAATGTATGAACTGGCGAAGGTACATATGTTTGTTTTTTTCTCGTAGCTTTTTTCATACAAAATCTAGAATTTCTGTTTCAGTTCTCGGTCAAATTTCACATTTCATAGTAAGTGTAACCTGTGACGGCATTTTGTGCGCCTTTGCCTAGCGCTTAGTTAAACTTGAATTCTTTCTTTTAAATGGACCACACATGTACTAGAAACTTTTCAGATAAACTGTGTTCGCAGTTTCTGTAACTTAAAGAGCACACGTTTCATTATTTTTTCAAGAACACTAGTTGGTTCTTGCTTGTTCTGAAGTTTGCTGACGTTTCATCTGGCCCGAGGTCCAAATCTTTAGAGGAAACGAAACGCTTGTGTTTTCGTCGTACGCGGAGGTTCACGCGGGAACTTATCCCGGCCGCAAATACTAACACAGAGTTTTGGAAAGAATACACGTGTAGTTGAAGGGTTGTTGGATGTCGGATGGTGTGTTAGGTTATATACTTTCAAAAATGACAGAGGTGTGCATTTTCAAAAAGTGCAGAAAATACCATATTTACGAATTTTTACGTAGCTCGTATGGAAAACGTTTACCATAACTTGTATTAAAAACTACTTTCCGACATCCAGTTATTCTTTCTCGGTCTATGGTTTTTTCCCCCAGATTTGTGCAGTAACAATAGTTGGGTGTAGGAAGTTCCCGCGTGAACCTCTGCACCGACCCCTGGCCACGCAGCCTGGCTTGTGAATCCAATCGTTTGCTACGCTCTTAACATTCAATGTGTTTAAAATGATCTAAAAAACCTTTTCAGAATATTCCAACACATATGTATTATTATTTTTTTGTTTGATATTGAACGTACATTATTTGAAATAACATTGATTTTTGATTGCCGACAATTAATGTTAACATGAAAATTGCATTAATTCTCACGTTACCAAATCGTGTAAATCCCTGTAACATAAATCATTGCCACGTCAAAAAAAAAACACGACCCTTTTGTGAAACGCACAGCGCACCCATCGCTAAAACAATTGCCGAGCAACCTTCGTCTATTGGCACGACATTCGCACTGGCAAACATTCGCGTGTAGCGTGGCGACAACACAACAAGCGCGCGCGTTCAGCACAAACAGATCCAAAAATCAGGACATCCTCCCCGCCGTGAAAACAATAGGGTAACCCCCCTCCCCCCCCCCCCCACCAACCCAGAGCTACTTGGATCTCTATTATATAACAAAATGCAGCCGACGAAACAATTGAAATGTGTACGACGCTTTTGAATAATCGCGCCCGGGTTGCGATGTACTTTTTTTTTTGGTTCGTGTTGTCCCGAAAACACTCGTGTATTTCCGGTATACGTTGTACGGTCAACGAGATGGAGCTGGCTAAATATCCAGCGAATTTTCCAGTACACAAAATCGTACCGTTTCTGCTTTTTTATGCACGTCGGGTAGAGTTTTTCGTTTTTTTTTTGTTTTTTTTGACAAATGTTCGATGGAAACGCCTGTTTTGCTTTCTTTCCACTTGCTCGTTTTGTCCGATTATAGCGCTGCAGTCGCGCGTCAAGCGCAGTCTGGCGGCAAAGATTTCTGGCGCTAGATAACGATAAATTGATAAAAACTTCGTTTTGCCAGAGGCGATAGGGTTTCTATAAATCAGCCCCGCGTATTATAAAGTGTATTTGCGCGATCAAAATTGGAAAGTTCCAATCTATTTTGACAATGTCTGGCGGTGCGATAAAAGTCAGTTTTATATATTTGCAGTAAATTTGCAGTACACGAGCTAAATGTGCAGTTGTGGTTAAAAAAGAACAAAGTGCAAACGTAGGTAATCGAGCCAATTTATGTTCATCATAATATTTCAAAGCAAACGAAGTGACGACGATTTACAATCGTGGTGTAGGTATCCGTTATTTACCGTTAATTGCACGTTTTGAGTTTTTTGTTTTTGCAATTTCTTGTATTGAAATCTAAAATAAAACGCATGCCATAAATTCCAATCACTGATCCCTCAGCCTTTAACATTTAAACTGACACGGCGCATCAACCAATAAAATGGATCGCACATAAAACAGCGTTTCAAAGGCTTTTGACAGCCGACAAAACACAATGAAATGCAGCCCCCTTTCATCCGTTCGCTTGCAGTTTTGGTAAAAAAGAAAACAGTGCATAAAAGTTATCAAAACTGCATTCATGCCACTAATCCAAAAGTGACGGTTCGGATGCAAAATATTTCACAATAAAATGGTATCCACACGGACAGCCAGAGGCACTCGTCTAAACGTATCGAAAGCCGTGGGTATATAGAGTTTTATTGTCGACAGGAAAATAAAAGAGGAGCTGTCAGTTTGCTTATTGGGCCGTGTATTGGTGCTTTGCAAATACCCCCCACCCCCCTCCAACTCACGAATAAACCGGAAGTGACCTATTTACCGAGCGTTTTGGCGCGAAACAGATTTGGAACGTGCGGCGACTGTCTCGTTTGTTTGCAGTGCGTCACGGTCGGCACGATAATTTGCATGGATTTGCAGTGCATTTTGTGCATCCTTGCGGGTGACCAAGTATCTAGGTTGCCGGGGAGAAATCTTGCTTGGACACAAAATCGCATCGGGATGTGAGGGACCGTGAAATTTGGCTCTGCGTAAAGACGAGAATTTTGAAGTGGACACTTGGCAGTAAAACCTTGCCTACCCTAAACTACAATAACCTTACTCAACATTACCCAACAAAACTTACCGCTGAGCTAAGAAATTAATTCGTTATTTTTAAATTAGTAAAACAATTCAGAAACGAATAATCCGGTACCTAATAAAAATAATGCAAAAATAACAGCCTTCTTAAAAGAAACGTGTGGTTTTTGGGCGTCTAAATTTACATTTATTTTGAGCCTATATTTCCGCTAAGAGTTTCAAAAACTCACAAGCCATGTCTTGAGCCGGACAAATGGCACTACGAGCAGTTTTGGACATTTAAGCTCGTGAATATTATGTATCAGTGGGTCCTTGTGGAAGATGCAAATACACTCTCCTTCTTAACGTGAAATGGAGTTTATAACAGTCGCAGACATTGACGAGATTTCGAAATCCATCTCCGACTGTTAAACGAACACAGTTGCACCACTCCCATTGGCCTATATGTTGCACAAAAGCAGCCAATCATACTAATATCCAAAAGCAAACAATCTGGAAAGCGAACTAGTCGCATTTGGCAAAGAGTGATTCAATTTACGGTCGCCAGTTTTCTATGTACTGTATACTTACACATAAATTAGCAAAGCCAGACTGCAATGCACACTCATATCTGGCAGTCCTTTTCTGTCAAGACAACAAGAACAAACAACGCGCCTATATTTATATAAACTAGTTCCACCCGAAAACAACTATACGGGACGCCTCATCTTTTCAAATTGCAAGGCAAAAAACCCAACACAACTTCATTTCCTGTATACGGGGACACCTAGACCAAAATGCGACCGAAGCACTATTTTATTTAAACATTTTGTCCATACATACATACATATACTTTATAACACAGGCAGATAGATATGACAATATAATGTATCAAAATATATGCTTTTGTGTCCGAAAATAGACAATGCTCAGTCACATACATTTATACGGACCAAGAAAATAAGGGACGCAAAAACAAGTATAAAGCATATAGCTGTAATTCAGAAACTGTTAAAAGCATTACTACGTCTATCTTCATTTCTACATGTGTGTTCTAAACAGACAAACAGAATATCTGTTTTTTTTTTAAACTGTGCATCGCGTAGTTACATAGTTTTGAGAAATGAACCTTACTTAATATGATAACCATGTCTTTGTGAAACAAGCGCCCAGTCACGCTGCTTGTAACTATGTACACCAACTGTATTGCACAAACTCGACTTTATTTAGAGAGAAAATATAACGAGTCCGTAGAGGTTCGAACGCGGGTCTCTGTGGGCCCTTAATCTGAAACGTCATCATCATCAAAAGAGCCCCAACGTTTGTCGAGAGCCCTTTTGGGTTCTTTTTGCCCCCCCCCCCCCCCCCGCTTCGTTGCGCCAGATGGCTGTATATTATATCGACGTCTCTTTGATGCCGGGACAAAGTGTGTTTAATGGCTCTTTTGTTTCTGATTGGACGGGCGATGCACCAGTGTGAACTCGTTATGACGCGAGATTCGTTGCTACGTTACGTTGTAATCAGACCAGGGTATACGCAGGTATACGGCGTATGCTCACATTTTATTTTCGAAATTAGCGTAAATACTCACTTTTATTTTAAAGAAATACGCTGGTATACACTGGAACCTACGCGAAGTTCTAGCTTTAAAATGTCTAGCTTTTGAGGGTTTTCTATACTTGTTCTATGTTTCACACTTTATATACCCATTCACCTTATCTTACCCATTTCCCATCCACCTATTCACCCATTTACGCACTACTCATTTATCCATTTACCTTTGAGGCGGAAATCGAGATATGTGGACGTGTTTTAGTGAAACCCAATCGAAATTAGTCGTAAGCGCCAAACAACAATGTTTGATATGTGGAAAAAGGGTGTGTTGCTAATGACGAAAATGTGGAAATAAGAATTAAGCTAAATTTTAATTTTTACGAAAAATTAACGTATTACCACCTTTATTCCCAGCAATATACACCACTGGCTTTAATTATCGTGTGCCTTTCTTTATGCAAGTGTCTTTGCTGGGTTTACAGCTGGCAATGTCAGTGACACGGTGTCATCAAAATTGGCTCTGCACCAAACAGAGACTCTGTGGCAGAGTCGCTAACATGACGTCATGCACATGACAGAATTGAAATATTATATTAAATTAGGTAAAACAAACTTCAACCTTTTCGATAAATTTACGTAAATTTGAAAAGTTTTTGATTGGTATTTTCGGCATCCCAAGCAGAAACTATTTGCGCATTTATAGTTTCAAACAATTTTCTATCATCACTAGCAAAACTTTGTTCGCATACCGAGCACACATGAATAGCAAACATTACATGTATTACACTACGGCTTCGCGAACGCAATTTGTGTTCCTTTGAAGATGAGCGTAGCGGTTTGTATAGCGAAAGATGAAAGCGCTCTCTACACACACATATGGCGTATACAAAATCACAATGCATTTTTGCAAAAATTTGGAAAAAATACACACTTGTAGATAAATTTTATCATTTTTAAAAATTTTCGGAATTTTGAATATTGCTCTTCTTTCTGCTTTGAAGGGGAGGGGTTTGGAGGGTTTTTTTGAATAACGGAGGGGGTGGAAGTTGATAACAAAAGGAGACAACCTGAAAATTTCATCGCAATCGAAGCAGTCGTTTGATCTGTAGAGCGCGCGCAAACACACATACAAACAAACAAACAAAAAACATAGAAGTGTTTTTTTTAGCTTCGCTTCGCTCATCAACAAGTGCGTATAATAATACAGTGGAGGATTGAGGCTAATCGCGTTTTCTTTCGTTCCATAGATTGATTCAAGCTAGCTTGCATTTCAAAATTTCTTCAACACACATATCGGAAATATTACCAATAAAACGAGACGTAGTTCTATTTTTACCGCTTTTCCCCATATAAAAATCATACTTTGGTTCCGTTTGAGCTTGCGCCTAAGCCCAACTCGCGACTTAACCAACACAAAGTCGGCAAATACTTTAAGTAACCCGTCACACAAGATGAAATGTGGTCGAACTTGGTCCCCGAACGTCACCCGATGAAGTAAGCGCCGAGATTAGAAGACATTCGAGCGTTTCCACGGCCACTAAGATAAGCGCTGACCCCAGTCGAGTTGCCAAACTTGGCCGCGACACGCGGCGCTGTGGATAACCCGTGCGAAACATTTGAACGAGGCTCGCCGGGTGACTAAGAGGCCTAGGTTACTTATCTGTCTCCTTCGAAAGAGGACCACCCTCGAAAGTTGAACAACCTAAAGCTGGATTTACAGCTGGCAATGTCAGTGACACGATGTCATCAACATTGGCTCTGCCACCAATCAGAGACTCCGTGACAGGGTCGCGAACATGACGTCATGCACATCCAGAGTCTCTGATTGTTGGCAGAGCCAATGTTGAGACATCGTGTCACTGAATTGCCAGCCGTAAACCTTGTTAGGCGAAAGAGCAGAGGCTCAAAAGTCTCACTTGCGATCAGCCAATCACAGCCTGCGATTTGGCCACGTGACTCATTTTGTGAGCGAACGTTTCACACTTAAACCTGGCACTTAAAAAACTGTCAAAATAAGTTTTTATATAATAAGTTAATAAGACAAACTGCCCATGAGGCCTCCTGTCCGGCTCAAGATATGACTTTCAAGTTATGGAATACTTATACAGCTCGTGTCTAGCAGGAGTGGGTCCTCGAGAAAGATGCAAATCCACTCTCCTTCTTGACGTGAAATGGAGTATAGAAGAGGCATAGGGGAGTAAAAGTTTTTGCAGATAGAAGAAACAAAAGACGGTCTAGCCACCCCACTGTAAACTAAGCGTACTCTGCCAGCGCTATCTAACTTTGCAACAACTGCAAACAGAATTCACACGAGTTTGGGCAGCGAATCCAGGCGGCCGTGCGTGGTGCGGTGCGTGAAAAGACACGCGTTTTGCATAATGCCCGCGATCGCGGGGGCCGTGAGCGTTCGCGAGTCGCACTTTGTTCGGCACCGACAGTTGAAAGAGCGGAAACTGAATCCGAGTAGCACTAACCGAGTTTGCAAGGCCTAGGAATTGTCAATTCTCTTCGACTTGAGATTCACTTTGCGTTGCTTCTTTTTTTTCCGAAGTGGAGAAATATATGAATGAATAACCTACAAAATATGGTCTCTAGTGTTAGCTTATGTGCATCATTCATTTATAATCAGTGACTTGATGTTTTAAAGAACTTCACTTATCATGACAGTTGTGCAGTGTGCTTACACGAAAGATTTTCATTTTCCGAAATCCATGTTAAGAAAAAAATGTTAAGCTTAAGGCCATATTCCACTAGGGTTGCAACCTGCCGATCCATAGCCCTCTAAATGGTTTTGTTCCTTTGGTGGTGATAGTAAGTTTGCGGTAAGAAGGCCTAGGATCAGCAGATTTTAACTCTATTTGAATATGGCCTTTACATAAAGTGGGATTGTCTCTCTCTTTTAAAAGAAATGTGTGAAAATTTTAATGGCGATTGTAAAAATGTTGATTTTTCTAATTGCTGTAAAGATTCACTCTCGAACAGTTGGCGCCGAATCGCTGAATGAATAGAAGGGGTTTTAGAAGCAAAAAACAAACCCCAATGGCCCCAAAGACATCGTTGAGAAATTTCTCAAGCCGACATAGAACTACTTTTAAAACCCAAACATTTTTGCAATTGTTTACGGTAAAAGTGATAAATGAAAACCCGAAAAAAAAACCTTAGGAAAATATACTGTACAGTGTACAGGTCTATATATAAACTCTATTTTAACGTCTCTTTAAAGGCCGGCGCAAAGGTCACAAAAACCTAAGAGGTTCTATACCTATACTTAAATCCGGAATATTGTAATTTTACATTAAATTAATCCATTATCAACAAAATGGACAAAGCATACAAAAACCAAAAGTACTTATCGCCATTCGTGCAAACCAATGATACTTTCCCAGTGCACACTTGGAAAAAATCTCGACGCTTTCCACGACTCACCGTGACCAATTTTGTTTCGTCGTGCGGTCGCCACAGCACTGCACTCTGGTGGCACTCGGGTGCAACTGCAGCGTTACGATTATTAAAATGCACTTTGCATTCGCCCAATCGCCTGTTAATCGAGTTGCAAATGACGAGCTAAATCAATTTAAAAATTAGCTTTCGCGCCACACCCAATGCCATCAGCAGCAGCAGTAGTCAGACATTCATTTTATGTTTGCCTTTTTAACCATTATCGCATTAAAGCCATTTGCACACTCGCATGTGATAAAACTAGAATTAATTATTAATTCACGAGGTAAAGTTAGCATTTTTTAAATGTGCATAATACCCCTGTAGAGCGGCCATTGGGTGGGGTCGCCGTTGTGCTAATTAATTAACCCAGCTGGGCGTGGATTCACAAAACAGGGCTACCATAACCCGGGGGGGGGGGGGGGGGGTAAAGTTGTTATACTCACGGTGATTACACCGAAAAAACATTGCGTATTGAATCTGATTGGAGGAAATAAAATTAACCCCGGTTTTAACCATAATTTTGTATTAAC
This sequence comes from Nemoura dubitans, assembly GCA_921293005.1. NCBI lineage: Eukaryota > Metazoa > Arthropoda > Insecta > Plecoptera > Nemouridae > Nemoura > Nemoura dubitans. Next base: position 44,974,401 of record OV121076.1, read on the forward strand.
CCTGCTTCGTGAATGCAGGTTATATTACGCTGTCATTTCAACTGTGGACAGTTTGTTGATTTCGTAGCACCACTAGGAACCAGTATTACGGTGGTGCTATGATGAAAGCATTTTCAAGAAGGCTCACTGCTTTTAAACGATTATCATTGTGCAGTGAAGTCAAATCAACCAATCTCATGGCTCGTTACTAAAGTCAAAATCGCTAAAAACGGTGTTATATTATAGCCCGACCTCTCTAGGTCCGGGTTACTGCTTGGTGCTATGGTGGTATTAATTAGCCAGGGGATGCTGCTAGTAATCCCAAGACTACAAGTGGCCACTCTAGGTAGTGCCCCTGAACGCAGCCCGCAGAGCAGACTCGGCTCCTCCACTATATACCCCTAAACTAAGGCCCAGTTTTTCAGTGGCTTATTAGTTAATATAAAATATTCTGTTAACAATATTCTTATCAACGTCCAATCAGAGAATGTTATTTGCTTGCTAACGGACCGTTAGTATCTAAATAGGCCACTGAATACCGGCAATAAAAAGATGAAAACTTGTCTGTTACCCTTAAGAAAGAATCCAGCAACTAGACCACCCCCTAAAAACCTATACGTTAAAGATCGCCCAGGCAACCAGACACTTTCCCGAAACGCAACATATTTCAACCACGTCCTCGCGAGCAGCAAATAAATCATACCACGTACAACCCCCTCCCCCCCCCCCCCCCCCCGCCGCAAAACCCACCCTTCGAACACCTTTCTTCATCGACTTTGCCAAGGTTATTCCACCTCCACCCTCCCACGCTACCACCGTCGCTCTGAAGTGAGTTACGGCCCAGACATCCGTCTCAACGCCCTCCCCTCTCCGTCCCCACCTGCAGATTTCGTGTTTACACGCGGCTTATCGTTGGTGGTTCACGTCTAGGTCCGCGTCCAGGCACCGATGGCGTCGGCACAGGAGTAGAGACCAGTGTCTGCCAAAATGGGCCTGCTTTGCCTATAGGGGGTCACTTTGCCTGCTGTGCAAATAGTGTTTGAAAGGCCAGGCTCTCAAATAAGTGTGCATGTCAACTGGGTCTGCTTTGCCTATAGGGGGTCACTTTGCCTGCAGTGCAAATAGTGTTTAAAAGGCCAGGCTCGCAAATCAGTGTGCATGTCAACTGGGTCTGCATTGCCTATAGGGGGTCACTTTGCCTGCTGTGCAAATAGCGTTTAAAAGGCCAGGCTCTCAAATCAGTGTGCATGTCAACTGGGTCTGCTTTGCCTATAGGGGGTCACTTTGCCTGCTTTGCAAATAGTGTTTAAAAGGCCTGGCTCTCAAATCAGTGTGCATGTCAACTGGGTCTGCTTTGCCTATAGGGGGTCACTTTGCCTGCTTTGCAAATAGTGTTTAAAAGGCCTGGCTCTCAAATCAGTGTGAATGTTAACTGGGTCTGCTTTGCCGGATAACTCCACTCTGAGGAGCGGACACTCGCCGTCGCCTCTGTACTCCTGAACTCTAAATTTGCATGTCAATATGTTTTAGAAAACAGGTTCGTTACACTCAAATTGTCCTCGCGTTTGCACCACTGCTGTGTAAACGATGCAAATCGCGCGATAGACCGTATGATTCCACAAGCACCACTCTGTAAGCCGCCCGTAGTCCGTCACGCGAATCCAAAGTCGGTGCAGGCGGATTAATTTCCAGCCAAACTCAGACTGCGCAATCGCCTAAAATAACACCGGCGACGTACTGCGTCCGCTGTCATCCGCGCAAACATATGAAGACAGCTCGCCGTCACCGATCTAAGAAGCTTACGCTCAGCGCACTTCAAGTGTGCGCTTCATTTCCTAATTGACTCGCGCTCTGCTGTTTCTATGAACACTAAGCCAGCTCAGTGCCATCTCGATTTCTGTGCACCGACCGTGTCGAAACAAAAGAATTGCTTTCTACAGCGGGCACGGTCGATCGTGTCCGCTTCATCTAGCAGGCGGTGATGGGTGACGATATGTCATCGAAATATAGCAGCGCGGCGGTTAAAAAAGTAATTTTCTCTCGGGGCGGCCGCAAAGAAATTGGGAAATCTCTTGTGAAAATGATGGCCACCGATGTCGTTATAGTTTATACGCCGTGCGTTGGTGCCTGGTTGACTCTTTGTATACCTATATCGATATATATATATATCGATATATAAAGAGATTTCGCTTGCTAGCCGAAGAAATATGGCATCGTGTTAAAACTAGTCGTAGACGAAGTGTTATTGTTACTCCTATAATCGAATGTGGAATCGATGGGACCGTGAGAATGGGTGCTGCGCCTGGTGGGAGATGATTGAAGTCTTGACGTCAGAGCGCGGATCTAATCTGCGGTGGTGCAGCGTTCACCGCCTTCGCGATTAACGGCCGGGCGGTGCTAATCCGAAAGTCGTACACATTGCATTTCGTGGTCTATCGTTTTTTTTTCATGTTGGTTGCGAGAAGCACAATAGGTGGCGGTGGTGGGATTATGGCGCGAACGCGGTTGCATTTTCCAGGTGGCGGTGATAACAAGGTGAATAACAACGGCAAATCGAGTGGTTTCGAAGCCAACCGCCAGGCTAAAGCCGTGGCGCGACGATCGACGCAGGTAATTCGAGAATTTACATAATATTTTCTATCGGCCGATAGCGCCACCAGTCGTGTATGCGAAAAGTTTCATTCTTACATAGATGTAATTTGCATTTAGATTGGGATTTTCACGTGTTTTTTTCTTGCCGCGTTTTTTTCGTTGCTCTATCAATTTTTTGTTCTTATAAGCAAGTTTTTTTTTGCGATTTATAACATTTGTTTTGGTGTTCGTGAAGGTGGTGAAAATTAAAAAACGTAACAAACACTTCGCGTCGCGGCCTGCTTGATTCGTTGCATAAAAATGCAATCAACTTTTAATGGCGGAAAATAAATGAACAAGCTTCGCTGAGAAACGCTTTCAATTTTCCAATAGGCGTAGGTACGTTTATAAAAGAAATATTGCATCAGCACTTTTTTTCTCCACCTCGCATTCCGTTTTTTTTACTGGATTTCGCCGTATATAAAATACTATCCACTGCCCGTCATAATCTAACGCTTTCATCTATTTTTATGCGACTCTCTCCATCTCTTCTGGCGTTTTCTCCTCTCTCAGTTTTCGGACAGAAAAATAAATTCGTCCGCATTTCCAAAGCACCAACTGGCTCAGATTAGCACGGATAACGAAATTACTTTTTATGTTGATTTTCGCGGGGCGCGCAAAAAAAAATACACGCTCTTCCGCCAGGGTCGTGAATTAGGCCGGCTGCCAATTCGCTAACTGTGTACGGGGGAAATATGCCCCGTAATCGCTTTATTTAGCGGGCAAAGCACCCCATGCACCGCCACCTAGATAACGCTCGCGAACCGGTCACTCGGTCGGTGCACTGACTCGATCAGCAAGGCGGTGGAAACAGTGGTGTACTGTCGGGTACAATGCGACGAGTACCCACCTTTCCCCCAGTTTAACCAACTCATATCTTAGTTTACACCTTATACTGGGACATACCATATTATACAATAACTTTATTGACTAGCAAGACTATACGCACGGCAAGCTTTTGATTAATCACTGTCGTTTGACTACATTTCTTATTTTTTTAAATAGAGGTTTTACGTAAACTACAACAAGCACACTTAAAAAAACAGATAAATAAGGCGTTGCGTTGAGTTACAATTTTTTTTAATTTCACATAGAAGATCTATTGCATTATAATTGATAAGAATGGACGACTACAGTTTCAGAGTCAATCACTGTTTTGGGCGAATAATCGGAATACTTTTCTTATGGCAATTATTGGCGCACTTCATAATTCACTCTGGACTGTAATCTTTCATTAAAAAACGTATCGAAATATCACCGCCCCCTTGTCCCCATCGCTACGCCACTGAATGGGCCGTGTGTCCAGCTCTCAGGGGCGCTGGTTTATCAGTTCGCCACCCCGCCACCAGGGCGTTAGTGTCACTGCATGAGGTGTGACATGTGTGGGGTGTTTCAGGGTCGCCGGGATGACAAGCGTTTGCAGTTGTTCGCTCGGCACCCCTCGACCCATCACGAGAAGATGACCCGTTTAAAAGGGGGAAATGTTACCAAAAAATAACGTAAAAGTGGTGTAAAGCTGCGGGTTTCACAAAGCATTCGGCATTCGGCATTCTTCAACTCTGGTTTAAGTCTGTTCATTGAGCTGTGAACTTGGGCATCTTCCTTCACCTCGTACGGGATACACTTTCCAGGCCACACCTTTGGTCGGATCGCGATGAAACCTATATTTTCGGATTCTTCAGTCTCCTGGCAACCAATTGAACCAATTTTATTTCTAAAAGTTAACTCGTCAAATACTTACAAGCGTTTTAAAACAACCCTGTTTTGCCAGTACATAGAAATATGTCAATTACTGCTAAGAATTTACCTCTTAATGGATACACTTTCCAGGCCACACCCGTTATCCGATCGCGATGAAACAAATAACTACGGAATCCTCACACTTTTGACAACTAATCAAATATCGCAGAATCTCGAGATATCTCCCGGAAATCCAAAAAATTTTAAATTCAATTTACCTCAACCACCATCAATAAACGGCCGTAAGCGTCTAGCCCTCAGAAACAGATGAATTCCATGGCATCCTATTGGCACAAAGATCACAACTTCATGCTTTAACTCCGAGTTTATGCACTTGTAAAAACGGCCCTAAAATCGGCCGGTACGGAAATCAGTACGGGGCCCGGGCCCCCGGTGTTCGAAGGGGCCCCTAAGGTAGCCGAAGGGCCCCCTTTTTAGTAAAAGTAGAACAGGAAAGAGCCAATGACCTTTTTTTTTGAAAATATATGTTTTGATTTTTGGAATATAATAAAAATTGGGAGATTACGTCCTTTTAGAGGTTAAGAAAAAATGGAGGGGACTTTTTTGTGTAAACAGTGCCCCAAATAATATTTCGGACCGGTCCCCTGTACTTCCAGTCTAATATAACATGTTTTTCTCGCACGGAAATCTAGAACTTTACTCAAGCCTCTGGGGTAACGGTAACACACGATATTTCTAAGCGCAATTTCAGAGACCCAACCATTTAATTTAATTGTCGTCCTAAAATAACTCCATACATGAATACATAGAAGACAACTACATTAGGTTCTACACATAAAGCATGTAATTTAGCAAAGGCCGCGGTTCAATTTTCCCTCACCCGAAGCGCCCGCGGCCTTTTGACTAATAATATCACTTTCCGACTCCCACGGGACCGGAGCGTGAAACACCAGAAACGGTCAGTAGCGGCCATCTTTGAGCATTGGAGTGACTTATATGTTTTTGAGAAGGACATTGTAGCTTGTGTAAGCAGATACCATGTATAGCAAGGATGGAAAGGAAGAGACGCCTGGAAAATGTGCACCCGAACCGGGATACGAACCCGGGTCTTTCTGCTTGCCGGGAAGGTGCTCTACCTGCTAATACATATTTTGTGCCAAAGGTATATTACAGAAATGTGGCAACTGTGTACACGAATTGAAAATCATTGAGTCGCAAATCGCACAAATGTGTAAATAGAGTATTTCCTTTTTGTAAATTGTTGTAAACTAGGGCTTCGCGAACGCAATTTGTGTTGCGTTGAAGATGAGCGTAGGTAGCGGTTTGTGTATAGCGGATTAAAATGTGCAGGCAGCAGTCACAAGAAAACCATGGAGCACCAAACCTGACCATTGCCTTCTCGAAAATTCTAATCACTTGAAAATGTATACGGATTCTGACGTACCTTTGTTTCTCGTCGAGGTCAACAAAGATGGTAACCAAGGAAACGAAGGAAACCGGACTCGTATTGAATCAGCCGTCAAATCACGAAAAAAACACCACAAAAATGCTAATAAAAACTAATTGGAAAAACCTACCGAACTAAGATTTGCAGGCATGATAAATATGTATAGGGTCAACATGTTTAGAAGTTTTGGTGAAGTTATGTTTAAAATTTTGAAATTTACAGGGGTTCAAAATTCTGAAAAAATCGAAACATTTCGTAAAAATTGATTTATAAAAAATGTACTGAACCGATCTTTTTCAAAAACGCAGGGGGTCTACGTTGAGAACAGAGGTAGATACTCAGAAATGTTCATCCATATCGGTTCAGGCGTTTGGTCTGTAGAGCGCGCACAAACACACAACAAAAAAAATAAAAAAAAATAAAACATACACAAGTGACTTTTTTTTTGGGGTAAGTGAAATTGAAGATTTCGCTCCGCTCGCTTCGCTCGCTACGCTCATCAAAAACTGAGTTTATAGACACTAATTTAACCAATATCAAATTCTACACCGAATGTATTTTACCTTCATGGTGGATTTACAAATATTGTTTTGTTAAAAAACGATAATTTGATGCACAATAACATGTATGCGTTGTTAAAATCAACATAGTTTTATACATAACTACAAAAATCACAGAGATGAAGCCATTTGAGTTATGAATTCGTTTTAAACTTGAATTGGTTTTCATTAGTTTCAAATAAAAATCTTGTTACCTACAGTATCCATACTACTTCCAAGTCGGTGTGATTGGAAAAGACACAGACCTATTCGTAAAACCTTTCTCAACCAAATTGCATCCACAAGGTCACAGAATTCTCTCCCAAAACCATTCCCTGCTCACTATCCACCTACCACACCCCAAAAACACAACCCCACACCAACTGTCGCATTCCCGCTTGTATCGCTAGTTACTTAATGAAATTAACCCCCGGCCGCAAACCAACAAATAATCCCGCCGCACGCTACCACCAATTAGTGCCCAGACCTTGGCAAACGCCCCGGGCCTTGCACCGAGATCCTGTAGGCCAATCGCTGGGGTCGATCTAATCCTCCGATACTCAATTATTAACCGATATCCTGACGTGGACAGAGTACCTAGGCATGTACTTACGGGAAGGGGATGAATGCCGCTAAGCAGGGGCGGATTTTGCGAGGTCTAAATATCCGTTCCTCTGTAATGAGTGGGTTCGGTAATTTAAATGAGAATCGTAATTTTCTCGTATAGCGATTTTAGAATTACGTACGCGTGTGGCGCTGCGCAAAGGACTTGCGCGTGATACTTGGGGAAACAAATATGCAGTGACTTGGGCATAGAAAATTAGCTTTAGGTTTGCAGTTTTCGACAAAACTGTCTGAAAAATTGCCAGTAGCCAGCGTGAAATGACGGGCAGGGGTCGTCAGAATCAGAACACATGGACTGCATTGGCTGTGTGTGCATTGTTGGCCTGTGAGGCTGGCTGGGAAATTGCCAGTAGCCAGCCTGAAATGACGGGCAAGGGTCGTCAGAATCAGAACACATGGACTGCATTGGCTGTGTGTGCATTGTTGACCTCTGAGGCTGGCTGGGAAATTGCCAGTAGCCAGCCTGAAATGACGGGCAAGGGTCGTCAGAATCAGAACACATGGACTGCATTGGCTGTGTGTGCATTGTTGACCTCTGAGGCTGGCTGGGAAATTGCCAGTTGCCAGCCTGTAAAGACGGGCAAGGGTCGTCAGAATCAGAACACATGGACTGCATTGGCTGTGTGTGCATTGTTGGCCTGTGAGGCTGGCTGGGAAATTGCCAGTAGCCAGCCTGAAATGACGGGCAAGGGTCGTCAGAATCAGAACACATGGACTGCATTGGCTGTGTGTGCATTGTTGGCCTGTGAGGCTGGCTGGGAAATTGCCAGTAGCCAGCCTGAAATGACGGGCAAGGGTCGTCAGAATCAGAACACATGGACTGCATTGGCTGTGTGTGCATTGTTGGCCTGTGAGGCTGGCTGGGAAATTGCCAGTAGCCAGCCTGAAATGACGGGCAAGGGTCGTCAGAATCAGAACACATAGACAAGATCTTGAATCAAGATCTTACAAGTTTGTGGAATATCTAGTAATATTTTGCAAGACCTTGTAATATCAGCAGGGAAGCCGGCAGAGTTAAAATTTCTAGTTGTTTAAAAAACGTAACGCACGAGTTTTCGACCCCAAAGTCGACAGTTTCGAGTGGTACCGCCAGATCGCGACAGGATCGAGTCCCGGGCCAACTCTGTCATCTATCAAGTCTAGAGTATCGGCATCCTGACGCGGCGCCGAGTGATTGATCTGGGGGTATCGTATTGCATCGTTCACTTTACTCGCAAGTCGATTCGGTCATCGCTCACTCGGGGCACGCTGCTACAATGGCCGTGGTCAAGAAATAAACGATAAAATAAGTATTTTAAATTCAGTGCAGAATTCTAAGCGAGTACAACCAAAGACATAAGGTTATCCAGACATTCTACCATACCTAGCTAAGACTACGCCACAGACATAAGGTTACCCAGACATTCTTCCATACCTAGCTATGACTACGGCAAACATTTGATGCTAGTAGTTTGGCCGGCAATCGCTGGAGCGCGTTGGCTACCTGTTTCAACATCATCTACCAGGCCATGTGGCACAAGGTCAATATAATCAAGGAACCCAACGTTCCTAAGGTGATTACAGCCATGGCTTCATCTACCAGGCCATGGCACAATGTCAATTTTAATCAAGAGACCCAATGTTCCTCAGGTGGTTACAGTTACCTTGGTTACACAGAAAATAGTGGCACCATCTCTCGACAGACGGCGAAACTATTATTGCGGGTGGAGTGCTTTCGCGTAGATGCTTTATAATTTGAGTGGCCTATCTGGATGACCTTTTATCTGTGGTACAACTGTTTTGCTAATGTTGTGCTAATGTTTTGCTAATGTTTCGCTAATGTTTCGCTATTAGGTTTTTGGCCGTAATTACCTTCCCGAAGCACCGAATCGCTTCAAACTTTAGGTATGGACTTTTAACAGCGATCACTTTCCAATATTAAAATTTGGAATCGATCCCACAATTTAAAAATTTTATTTTGAAATTGGTAAGATTAGACGAACCGGCAATAGGTAAGCTAAACATTTTGTTTACATTTTATTTGCTTCTTTATTGGTTATAAAATGGCATCATCTTTAATCTGAGCACAACTTGTGCGAAGGTGAGAGAATTCCTGTCAGAATTATAAAATTCAAGATCCGGTTATATATATGGAATACCGGCACATGATTCCATTAACTTTTATCATATTATCATATTGATAACGATAATGAGAGTCATGATAACTATCAATTACCATTTGGGTCATAATTAGGGGTTTTCGACGAGCTAATTTAAAATAATCGCGTATGCACTGAAATATTCACTTTATTCTGAAAATGAATTTTTTGTTTGCATTGCTATGGAAATTCGTTGCAGTTAATAGATAATAAACTCGAATGCGATAAAAGCGACCATTGAAAATTATAGCATTAAAAAGCTCTAAATTCACAGGTTTACATTTAACATTTCAAACTTTTTTATGCCCAGCCAACAAGCACGAGAAAAAAGACACTGTGGTATCAAAGTGGCCGCGCTGCACACCGCAATTCCACAGCCACCTAAAGCTTTATCGCATTATCTCAGCTACAATCATTAATCGTTTGGCTATTGGCGTTCACTGCAGCATGGAGTTCTTTCGAAAGAGTGGGAGGGAGGGAGGGAGAGAGTTTGGAAAGGCGGGAAAATGCATTAACTATAGGGCGCTGTTTGGCAAGCGGCTCGGGGTTGGTACAGGGTTCGACGCTCGGTCCGGCCAACTTTGGTCCCTGTCGCCAATGTGTTTACCCACGTGCCGCGCCACCGAATTATTAGTTTTCAAAGTTTTAATTGTATCCACTTGCCGAGTTTTACCGCCAGGCCGCAGCAGCAGCAGCAGCTCTATACCGGCTAAAGTACGTCCAATATCGCGAAGCTTGATGAAAATACAATTTTAGCTCAAAATTTTGTGCGAAATTTGTTCAACCTTCGATCGTTGCTAGCCGGGATGTGCAACAAGCTCAGCGCTCTCTTTATGCCGTGCAACGTAACTATAAGCCTTACCAGCTGTCATCTTCGGTCAGATCAACTCTATAACAAAGATTATGTCGTTGTGAATTGCTATTTGAAAGCTTAAATAATACCTCTATCATTCTAAATAAGTACATTGAAAATCAGAATTTTCTAAACAATTCCCAAATGTTTGTGTTTTTTTAATGTTTGTCCGCTTAGACAACGTGGACACCGACCCACGCATAATTTAAGCAGTGAGAGCTGGCACGGCATCCTGGTTGTATATCCCGTACCGGAGCAGTGAGAGCTGGCACGGCATACTAGTTGCCTATCCCGTACCGGAGCAGTGAGAGCTGGCACAGCATACTAGTTGCCTATCCCGTACCGGAGCAGTGAGAGCTGGCACGGCATACTAGTTGCCTATCCCGTACCGGAGCAGTGAGAGCTGGCACGGCATACTAGTTGCCTATCCCGTACCGGAGCAGTGAGAGCTGGCACAGCATACTAGTTGCCTATCCCGTACCGTAGCAGTAAGAGCTGGCACGGCATACTAGTCGCCTATCCCGTACCGGAGCAGTGAGAGCTGGCACAGCATACTAGTTGCCTATCCCGTACCGGAGCAGTGAGAGCTGGCACGGCATACTAGTTGCCTATCCCGTACCGGAGCAGTAAGAGCTGGCACGGCATACTAGTTGCCTATCCCGTACCGGAGCAGTGAGAGCTGGCACGGCATACTAGTTGCCTATCCCGTACCGGAGAAGTGAGAGCTGGCACGGCATGCTAGTTGCCTATCCCGTACCGGAGCAGTGAGAGCTGGCACTGCATACTACTTGCCTATCCCGTACCGGAGCAGTGAGAGCTGGCACGGCATACTAGTTGCCGTACCGGAGCAGTGAGAGCTGGCACGGCATACTAGTTGCCGTACCGGAGCAGTGAAAGCTGGCACAGCATACTAGTTGCCTATCCCGTACCGGAGCAGTAAGAGCTGGCACGGCATACTAGTCGCCTATCCCGTACCGGAGCAGTTAGAGCTGGCACAGCATACTAGTTGCCTATCCCGTACCGAAGCAGTGAGAGCTGACACGGCATACTAGTTGCCTATCCCGTACCGGAGCAGTGAGAGCTGGCACGCCATACTACTTGCCTATCCCGTACCGGAGCAGTGAGAGCTGGCACGGCAAACTAGTTGCCGTACCGGAGCAGTGAGAGCTGGCACGGCATACTAGTTGCCTATCCCGTACCGGAGCAGTAAGAGTTGGCACTGCATACTAGTTGCCTATCCCGTACCGGAGCAGTGAGAGCTGGCACGGCATTCTAGTTGCCTATCCCTTACCGGAGCAGTGAGAGCTGGCACGGCACACTAGTTGCCTATCCCATACCGGAGCAGTGATGGACGGACCAATTTTCATTGAGAACTGTTTTAAAGTCAACAATTATTATCAACTTTAATCTATTAACAGAAATCGATTGATATTTTCAAATAAATTACGTCTTAATCTCACCTAATGGTTCCATCTTTCTGTTCCTTTCACCCCTTACGTCGAAAACGGGGTTTCAAATAATCTGCCAGCCCAGCAGCGAACAGAGCTAAGTATCTTTTTGTGTGAAAAAAGTCGTCGAAAGACGGTCGACAATCGCGAAGGTGTGCCACGGCCCCGCGCGTTATCGAGAAAGAAAAAAACCCGCGCGCACAGAAAAGAAAAAGCTCCCTTAGTATATGCCGGAAAATTCGGGGCAAAGCTTGCCGGCACAGAAATAAACTCTCACCGCACGCTTTAGCCGACGGAATTTGTCCGGGAGGTGGAACGTTGGTGTTGTGGGGGGGGGGGGGGGCGTTAAATCTGATTAGATTCCTTGATGGGCGCCTACTAAGGAAGCGGAGCACTTTTGAACGCATTCAAAAACCTGCCACCCCGGGACGTGTTAAATTGGACGGATAATTAGATACAAAAACCTCTCAGAACGCCGCACGCGCGCGCACGGCGGGAAAATGTCCAACTAATTCCGCCATTCGTATACGCTCGCGCCTCTCGCGGCGCGCATACGAAACAAACGAGCAGCGCGCCACGCGAGGAAACACGGGGCGCTCGCAATTAAACCAGGCGCACCACTATACCGCGGGTAAGAAACAAGCAGGCCGTGACTCGACGAAAACATCTGCCACGCGAATAACGCGAACTGCAAAGCCGCGTATACGCTGATGACTAATTTATCATTTTGGTAAATTAACCACAGAATTAACCCAAGAGCTGCAATGTGTGTGTGTTTATATATACCTATATAATACCCTATAGGTATATATATATATTTCCGCCATACCCACTGTAGCGACACTATTAATTATTATTTAGAGGCAAAACTGAGTTCAAAGTGGCAAAGATAAAAAGCCTTGACGCGCAGTGCAAGAGCCGCCAAAAACAGACGCCAACGCAGTGTGACGTCATGAAGCTAATAATCCGGGGACGGTGATGTCATTAGGGGTAACAATGCGTGTGTGTGTTTGTGTGTGTGTGTGCGGTTAACGCTCTCCCTCCCATCGGGGGTCGACGTCATCATGACCCGGGGGTCGCCGTCGACGAGGTGTCGGTTGTTGCCTGTCAGACGCAGCGCCGTGCGATTTGATTGGCAGGAGTTCATGGAGTCAATCGACGCGATATCGGGGCGGGGGGGGGGGGCGTTTGGGTCATTTGGTTTCGACGAGACGAGAGCGATCCATCAGCGATGGCAGCGATGGGTGTAAAAGCGACGAGGGATAACGTTGAGGATTACAGGGCACGGTTTCTACGAGGCGGTTTTATGGTTGGTGGGTGGGTGGTGGGAGGGGGGGGGGGTGTTATTAGGTGGTTTAGTTCCGGTTTTACATTAGTGTACCGTATACAGCGTATACCCACCTTTCCCCCAGTTTTAGCGTGTACCCACCTTTCCCCCAGTTTTAGCGTGTACCCACCTTTCCCCCAGTTTTAGCGTGTACCCACCTTTCCCCCAGTTTTAGCGTGTACCCACCTTTCCCCCAGTTTTAGCGTGTACCCATCTTTCCCCCTAGTTTTAGCGTGTACCCACCTTTCCCCCCAGTTTTAGCATGTACCCACCTTTCCCCCAGTTTTAGCGTGTACCCACCTTTCTCCCAATTTTAGCGTGTTCTTACCATAATTTACCTACTAAAAATGAGCTATAGAGAACAAATGTTTTTGTCTTCCTTGGCTATACAGTTTCCATTTTGTTCAGGAAAAACAAAATAGCCCTTTTGCTCTGTGACAGAAAATAAGTACAAAAACTACTTCGGCAGTCCCTACTATTAGAGAGTTTTGTCCAAATTTTTCTACGGTTTTCTTGAAAAATAAAGATATGCTGAGTAGAGCTGGGTTTACACAGTTCAATGTTTCGTTCAATGCATTGAATTCAAGGTTGAATTCAATGCATTAAATGAAACATTGACATCTCTTTACAAGAGCTATTCTCACGACCCGATGATTTGAATTCATTGAAAATGGAGGCACAGCCTTCCAAAATCGTTGTTTCTAGAAGGCAGTTGCATACTATTCCTTCTCTTGAATAAAACTCGAAAGATATTTACAAAACGACCTAATGAGAAAAGATTTTACTAAACCTTGAATTCAAGGTTGAATTCAATGATTCATTGAATTCAATTGTTGTTTAGATGGTTCAATGCATTGAATTCAACCTTGAATTCAACGCATTGAACGAAACATTGCACAGTGTAAATCCAGCTTTACTTAGTTACTAAATTTCACACATCATTTCCACCTTTGCTCAACCTATGAAAACCGTTGGCTAAGTACCACCTAGTAAATTTACCCACATGCATTTCCAACTCAAAGAGCAAGGCATGAAAATTGTGCTTGGCTACAGTTCAAAATTTCGAGTGTGTGCAATCAGAGAGTTGAGTGAATTTCCTCTTCGAGTTGTGAATCTCGGACGTGTGTTCGCCAGCTCGAGGAAAATGACCACTATAACTTTTGCTGTCAGAAAACCACCACACACACACACATCACCACACACACACACATAGTTTGAAAAGAACCATAATAGGAATCGATCGATTCTGAACAATGATAAGCAATATTGTAACAAGTATTTCAAACTTAATTTCGAATCGCCATTGTATATACGTCTCGTGAGAAATGTGCAATCTGACACAATCTCGGTTTGCTCGCACGGCCCGTTTGATTCCGCTAACGACCGCCATTTTCCATGTCTACGCCACAAAACAACAAAACAACATGAACTATTTACGCTGATATATCTCGCCGCCGACGTAATCACCCTGCCCCGACGTCCTTGGTTCCCACGCGCATCATCTGTCTTGCCTCGCTGGAGTCAGCAGCCCCATTGGGAGCCCGCCGGTCGTCTTAGTCTCACCTCAACATCAGCCTGTCCGTCGTCCCTACGTCTTGAGGAGGTGGTAAGAGATTGCTTCCTGAGTACCTACCCGCGGGATGTGTAACAGGAACGCCGACTATCCTAGCTGGAGACAGAGTCCTTTCTCAGGACTCGTAACGAATAGGGGTAAAGGCCTTACTCTGATCTCTGTCGGGTCTGGACCATTAGGTTTTGGTCCAGTCATAAAAGATCGTTATCATATATGTGCATTTCCATATTATTTCCACCTCACTACTTCTGGTTACACAGAAAATAGTCATAAGCACCATGTAAAGCTGTCATAATGGAATTGGAATCTTCCCGCATTCGTAACAAATCTGCATATGACTTTTCTACGAACATCCAACATGTATTCTGATGCATTAGGGCTGAAATTCGCTGTGATTACTCTTTACTACGTTCTGCATTCAATTTACATGCTACAAACAGCTACGCTCATCTTCAACGCGTACACGGGGACAGCGTTTCCTACAGTTACATTCATGACGCAACTGTCGCGACTTATTACGCAATTTTCGCTGTTTTAATTATTGCGTGCGTAATGTTTTTGTAATTTCGTCAATACAGTTGTCATAATATGTTTTTGATCAAGTTTAGGTAATGCTCGGTTTTACAAAAATTTTTGTTACAGTTACAATTACAACTGAATTCCTCAAATCGCACGCAGCGAATGCAGTTACTTATAACTCGAAGTTGGGGATCTCAACTCGGAGTTTAAAATTTGGTAAAACCGGGCGTAAGTACATTTAAGTATCAAAATATCCAAAGGGAGACTTTAGGTTAAATGAAAATGCAGGGTCAGAAAATTTGTATGCCAACGTTAAAGGAGAAAAACAATGAAGGCAAATTTTTGTTGAACACTTTTCGTTGGCCCAGTATGTAAACTGTAATGTTACCTTTCTGGAACAACAACGGTAGGGAATGACTGTAATGTAAGGTTTATAGAACAACAACGCAAGGGAATTAAAATGACTCAGAAGATCGTATAAAATTGCTAAAAAGCGCTAAAATATCGTGCATTTCTTGGTTGGGCGCATGTAGTATTCCTCTACGGCAAATGGAGTATACGGGACAGTTTGTTTTGGTCGTTTTGCACCTTCATTGTACCATACATCTTTGCGCTATGTGTGTATTTACCCGGTGTAAAAAGATGTTGTTACTTGCAAGTGCTGTAATAGGTTTACCCATAATAGCACGGTACATTTCATTGCATTAGTACATTTACTAGGTAATTACACTGTCTTTAAAAAAAACTAACTGAGTTTGAAAAATATACTAGTAATGTTAGCAAATAGAATTGTTTATGACGTTTAAGTTACAGCTGGTAATGTCAGTGACACGATGTCATCAACATTGGCTATGCCACCAATCAGAGACTCTGGATGTGCATGACGTCATGTTCGCGACTCTGCCATGACTTTCTGATAGGGCCAGAGCCAATGTTGATGACATTGTGTCACTGACATTGCCAGCTGAAAACTCAGCTTCAGACCTGTTTAATTATGCATGAGAATATCTTTTATTTCCATCTATTTAGAAGCAAACAGGCACAGGAAAATTATTATGCTTATTGTATAATCTTCAATCGTGCGTAGGAATAGATATTTCGGGCTATCCTCTGATTTAGCCCCATGAACAAAGAACATAAAGATATTAACTTAATATAAAAATAAACCATCCTATGGTCTAACGGCAAAAGATGTCATAATCTCAGATATTTATCTGTGTCCAAAAATAGCAAAACTCGTTATAACGACTTGGTAACATGCGCAGGAGACGCGGCTTTACGATGCGCACTGCGCCGGACGACAGGCTGCAGACACACATTGTTCTCTATCAGCAAATTGAGCTGTTAACTTTCCTAGATAACGACGTGGTTTCGCAAACGGCTCGTTATCGATATATCCACATACAAGTATATAATATACAATGTCATGTCTCATTCTGCCATTTCGACAAACTTTTTTTTGTTCTTTTTGTGTCGTTTGCGTTGACGAAATCTCGGCAGATTTCGGTTCGTTAGTCGACAGAAAATTCGATAAAACAAGAACAAAGAAAAAGATGGAAAATTTTCGCGTTTTTTTTTGCCTTTTTCGGTTCCTTTTCTTAGTATTTGGCTTGTTATGATATTTTCCTCGTGCGCCCTCGGGGAGGAATCGACGGCGAATCGTCGGCCGCCGAAAGGTGCACCGGAAATTGATGCCGCGGCGCCGATGCGTCTCGGGCTAAAAAAAAAAGGGGGGCCGCTCGTCGACGTCAACCCAAAGTACTGATTTATGGGACCCTTAGCCGATCTAATGTCATAATAGAAATTCAATCGAAGTCTACCAGTTTTACAACCAGCGGGTGCTGGGAAAAAGGGCCAGCGATGAGACGACGACGACGACGACGACGACGACGACGACGATGACGACGACGACGACAATGACGAGGGCGTTTGAACGACACCGGTTATGGAGATTTAATAAAAGGCATTTTCTATAAAGCGGTATATACGAAAATATAGTGCTTATACCTACCAATATATATCCCAGCGTATCACATGTGAAAATATATAAAGGGCGAACCCATTGATTTCTTTCCACCCTTAGGACATCGTGTGTGTAGTGGTGGGGGTGGAAAGAAAAAACCCGCAAGGATTTTCTTTTTATATTTTATATGCGGGCACCAACTCGCTTCTGTGCCGCGCGCTGTGGTGTTCAGTGAAAATAATGTAAATTGTTTTCTTGTTTCCTATTTTCTTACGGCGGTTTTCGGAAGGCGGGCTGAGGTCTGAGCGGGAGGCGAGGGGGCGTTCTAGGGTTTGCCGCATACACACACACAGAAACGCACGGCCCCGTAAAACTTTGCGCCGCGACTTCAAAGCTACCGTGTTTTTTATATCACTTTTCTTGTGTGTGTCTACGCATTATGGAGTATTTCCGTAGCCGTTTTCTCTGCGCAAATGGCACGCGATTTTGGTCCCTGCACGCTTAAGGTGGCATGATCCCCCTGTCCAACAAACATCCACCAAACAATCGTTCACAGGCAAGCTATTAGTGACAGCCCCATCAAATCAGCTCACCTCCTAGGCAATATATAAAGCATTCAAATTACCACTAATATTTGCTAAATAAAATCCGTAACTACGGTTAACTATGGCAACTGTGGGTAAAATGGTGCCCATTTTACGTGTTTGACGTGTTTAGGAAATCCAATCTTATAATAGCACAAAAAAATATTAGAAATTTATTTAGAGCCGATATTAAAATATTTTTCAACTCTGGAATAAGCGCGCCTAGAACTCAGAAACAGATGAATTTCACTGCATCCTATTGGCGGTTGCCGTGACAAATAACTAAACTCCTACTTTCACTCTGGGTTGAGGCACTTGTAATACCGGCCCTTATAAGCCATTATTATATTTCCTATGAGGTGAGCTATTTTGGTGGGGCATGTCAATAATAGTTTGCCTGTTAACAATTGTTGGGTAGATATTCGTATGCCAAGGTGACCATTCCACCTTAAATCTTTCACAAACACACACACACAAACACCAGGACCGTGTCCACGTGTGTCCAGGTGGCCGTGTAGGTTTGTGTTATCGAGATTTGGCGGCACAAGCTAGACCCATAGAGATCTAATATGCTTATGGTAGTTGAGGTTCTTCGGTGTCTGCTCTTTTTTTAAAGAATTGCGGTCCTGAACAGGACCTGTTAGTCCGACGATACGGTAGAGATCGTTCTGCCATCTTCAGGGTGAGACTACGCACTCTCATTATACGCCCCTAGCGGGAGGACATATTCAAACTGATCATGGCATCAGTCTCACCGGAAAAAACCACAACTACCACCATACCAGGCTCTGAAAACCAACGCACTCTATATTCCATTTCACATTAAGAAGGGGAGTGGATGTGCAGCTTCCTCGAGGACCCACTGCTGCTAGAAATATATTAAAGTCCCAAAACTTCCCGTAGAGGCTTTTGTCCGTCTCAAGACATGGCCCATGTAAGTTTTGAAGCTCCTGACTCGTGTCTAGAAGCAGTGGGTCCTCGCGGAAGATGCAAATCCACTCTCATTCTTAACGTGAAATGGAGTTTAGTATGCTTATATTAAAAAGGCTAGCGGTTCAGCTCGGTTCTCAGTTTGTTGCCACAGTGACCATTGTTGTTTGATGCGTGCAAAATCTATAGATAAGAGATTATGGACGACCACATTTTTAGAGCCAGTCATTATTTGGGCAAATAATTGCCATACGAATACCAGGGGAGCGATCATGTAATTTTTTACGTTCGATTTGGCTCGAAATCACTCGATTTCAAATCACTGCCCGTGTTAAACCATAGGCAGTTATATTGGAAACGAATCGTTTTGAAATCACAAAGTTACGTGATAGCCCCCCCAGTTCGTTTTCGGTGAACAAATCAGTGATTGACTCTGGAACTGTTGTCGACCGTAAATAAAAATGACATTGGCAGAGTCAATGAAGGTGAGTTTTACGAAGTTCAATAAAAAAATTACTTGTCTAACGTCTAGATTCTTGCTCAATGCCTTCTGTGATCTTTTGTCTATGGATTTTGCCCCCACGAAACAATTGCCATGGTGGCAACATTTCCACTTCGGGCCAGTATTTTAAGCTGGCCATCTAGAGTTATATTGTGCGACATCTATGGGCTAATACTATGGCGAGTGCGTTCTAGAAAAAAAAAACCATTCCGACTTTGGGCAGTGCGTAGAAACAGGGAAAAGTGCGTGGCTTTGGAATGCCCGTGAGATTCCACTGCCCCCCGGTTCATTTATCAGACTGCTGGCTGCCTTCTCTATATCCATTTCCCTCGTGCTCTTTGTTTTTTTGTTTTGTTTTCAAATGGAAAACGTAAACCAGCTTTTCCCGCTTCTCGTTCGGAATTCGGATAAGAGTTCATAGGAAAAAAAACAACCCATTCCGCTAATTACGTTAATGAGGGTCTAATTCTCAAACTCGGCTGCAATGAGTGCGATTTTCCCCCCTATATAAGATTTTAAACAGAAAATACCCTCAAAATTCCCCACTTTTTTCATAGAAAGAACCATACGTTGCAGAACTTGTTACAGAGCTTAAACAGAGAGTTATAAAAACACGCCCGCTTGCTTCTAAAATTAAAAACAATCTTGGCTGAGAATTGATTGAAAAATTGGTGGTATTTAAGTTAAACGAAGCACATTTTTGGCAGCGGGCTCTGTTGCACTGGTACCCTATTCTGTAACTGTTCAGATGTGAGATGAAATTAAATGAGAGCGAGAACCTTCATAATATGTTCCATACGGTAACAAATGTGACCTTGGAGTTGTCACGATAATATCTTGTCATCTCACTTGAAAACAGTTATAGTATAGGGGTTCTGGTCTGGCTTAGGTGAAGAAAAGTGACAGTGAATGATGATGATAAACTAATCAAGCGTAAAAAAGTACGGAGATACGCAAGTATATCATTCATGACGTTAAGAAAAGAGTTACTAATTAATAATCCGTATGCACCTAAAATATGGTAAGAAAATAATTATAGAAAGTGCATCTAATGACTTTAAAGTATGCATGGCATTTATTTCAATTCAACTCTTGTCCTGTGCGCTGTTTATAAGAAAACGATTTCATACAAGTCTGAAACAGTCATGCCAACAGTTCTACAGACGAGCAACGAAACGCAATTTTAAAACACTTGTTTTGCCTTAGTATTCCCATAAAACCCACCCAAACCAATCACCGCCACGTGGCGGGCATCGCTGCCCACCCGCCCACCCTAATACCCACCGCCGCCCGCGCTCCTCTATCACTGCCCACCGCAGTCCTTCGGGACCCTGCGGACCTCGAGCAGAAAGTAAGGGCGTGTGAAATATCGCCTGAGGGACCGACACCCGCGGCTCTGTGGACGCCGACCTGAAATATCCAGAGCGTTCGGCGGCCACGGACGGAGCAGAAGACATATGGAGGCGATGCCACGTTCCTGGGTAGCGGCCATGTTGGAGAATAACTCATATTTGCAAAGAAGAGCATACTCGGCTTCTTCACTTCATGCCCCTGAACGCAGCCCTCAGAGCAAACTCGGCTCATCCACCTCGTGCCCCTGAACGCAGCCCGCAGAGCAGACTAGGCTTATGTACCTCATGCCCCTGAACGCAGCCCGCAGAGCAAACTCGGCAAAATATCTAAACGCATGCACACTGGTTATCCCAACTCTGCAACTGGTACGAGGATAAAGATGGCGTCCATTTTTCTTCTTAAATGTCCCCAAGGCTTTCGAGATCACCCCGGTGTATCGGTTACCACCCTCCGCTAACAAGACAAACGAACGCGACGCGGGCCGGCACGGCCCCCTGGAGCGTACTGCGCGCTGACATTCAAATCACGTGCCGCTCTTAAAGTTCAGCGCGCCGAGACAAGAATCAAATTTATTCTATTAATTCGAGCGCCGGGCGAGCGAAATTCTGGCGCCGACAAATTTCTTTCCTTCGCCACGGCCCAGGAGAAAAAGGCGTGTCACGAGATTCTTTGTCGCCGTCGAGACGACGCTGCTGCCATCTGTGTGACCTTGGCGAGAAGGTGCCGCTGCCTGGGTTTTTTCGTTAGCTCTAGTAATCTAACAAATAAATGTGAAACTGGATATTTACTGATTGCAAAGTGAAGCTTATTTGTTTTTAACTGTTTTTCAAGCTTCTATAACTTTCGATACAATTTGGTTCACAATTGTATACAATAGGTTGGTACAAATTTTGATTAAATTAATAGACTGCGAATTTATTGACGTGAGGAGTCACTCCCCGAAAGATTGGAGTGAACTGCTACACAAGGGAGTTAGGTGATTGCGGCCAGATAATTTACCATAACGTCATGATGTACGATATTTACGTACAAAAATATTTTTTTTTGCTTTCACCTTAGGTTATAAAAAGAAAAAATCTTCCATCTTAGCACAACTTACGTTCAGGTGAAAGAAGTCCTTGAAGAAAGTGATAAATTTAGGCAACAAAACATTGAGTACACAGTAAGTCTTTGCTTGCGTAACGCTTCAAAGCGAGTATGAAATTAAAATTTTTGTCATGCAGAATTAGGGTTGGTAATGAGATTTGCGTCTTAAAACGACAATAGTTAACGTAAACGTATGCATCTCAAGGCGCTAGGGGCGCTAGTCACCGTCCTAATCCTCGGGCCGCACGTCGCCGCTAATTAAACCGCGGCGAGGGCTTAATCTGTCACGCGGCGCACCCCGGCGTTTTTATGCACAACGGGGGGCCGCCCGCCCACGCGCCACCGGCATATTTATGCGCTGCGGGGGGGGGGGGGGGGGCCACACCGAATTATAACCAAGCTGGGCGGGTTGGTGGGTGGGGGTGGGGGGCTATCACTTGCAAAAAGATAGCTCATTTCGTCGTTTCGCAAGATGGAGAAAGTGAGGGGGTGGAGGAGAGAGAGAGAAACGAGGGTTTTATTGTTTGAAGAAAGTGAAAAAGACTGGAGACGAGCTTGGCATATTACGGTTCGTTTCCTGATAATTTCTACCCAAGACTGTCTGACTGGATCCCCTGAGTCCGCCGATATTGACATTCAAACGTTCCCGGCAAATATATTATATCTGCAGATGGATAAAAAATCTGCGGTTATATATTCTTGGTTTAAAAACGTCGTCTTTTCCATAAAAAAAAAAAAAAAAATATATATATATATATATATATATATATATATATATATATATATATATATATATATATATATATATATATATATATATATATATATATATATATATATATATATATATATATATATATGCGTAGAATCATAAAAGTAATAACGGAAAGAAATTGAGAAAAATGGAAAAGTTCATCAAGTTCTTTTCAAGTTTACAATTCGCTAGATCGGAAACAATAGGGAATAAAGAGTATCAACTCACTTTCTCTTTCTCGTTCTTTGACGCAAAACAAAAGCGCGGGGTGGTTTCAATAAAACGGATTAGATTTGTCTAAACTCTTCGCGAATGTTTCCCGTAGTTTGCCCTCTCTTTCCGTGCATCGTCCACGTCGTATACAACCATCTCCGTCATTCCCTGCGGGACGCGCTATCCCGACTTTGAAGCAGCAAGCTTCGTTCGAGACATTTAAGGATTCATACACCGATGCCACTCTATATGCCTGCTACCCCTTTCACGTCCAATCCCCAGACAGTTCCCCCGAAACGTCCCCCCCCCCAAATCCCCCCGAACCCGACGCGAACACTTCTTTACATATCCGAACGCTCGCGAAAGCGTCGGCGAAAGTTCGCCGTACGTCGAATGCAACAAGCGAATCGAACGCGGCGGCGTCGGTACGAATCGAGTTATCAGAAGCAATATTTATCCCCGCACTTTCGGCGGGTCTGGCGCGTTGCGACAGGGGGTGGGTGTTGCGGGGGAGGAGGCGTCTATCTTCGTTCTCCCATCGCGGACTGTCAAGGGGTTTTCATGCGCGACGAGCCCGTCAGCCCGCGGTTGACTCCGAGACGTCTTGGTACAGATGGAAGGGTTATCCAGATGTGCTAGCTTACCTATAGGTATGCCCACATGTAGAAGGGTTACCCAGATGTGCTAGCTTACCCATAGCTATGCCCACATGTAGAAGGGTTACCCAGATGTGCTAGCTTACCTATAGGTATGCCCACATATAGAAGGGTTATTAAGATGTGCTACCTTACCTGTAGGTATGTCCACATATAGAAGGGTTACCCAGATGTGCTAGCTTACCTATAGCTATGCCCACATGTAGAAGGGTTACCCAGATGTGCTAGCTTACCCATAGCTATGCCCACATGTAGAAGGGTTACCCAGATGTGCTAGCTTACCTATAGGTATGCCCACATATAGAAGGGTTATTAAGATGTGCTACCATACCTGTAGGTATGTCCACATATAGAAGGGTTATCCAGATGTGCTAGCTTACCTATAAGTATGCCCACATATAGAAGAGTTAACCATATGTGCTACCTTACCTTTAGGTTAAGGTAAAGGTATAAAAATGTTATGTATTTAGACACATTAATTACACACAGCTTTCTAACGTATAACGTCGTTTAATTTTCATCACAAATAGTATATCGGCATGGCTAACAAATACGTCTTACGTAGTTATGGCCAAATATAGGACGGTTACTCAGATATTATACTACCTTACTTAGGTATGGCCAAATATAGAAGGGTTATCCAGATTTTTCTACTTTACCTGTGGAGGCTACGGCTTAATATTAATGCTAGTAATTTCGCCGGCAATCACTGGGGTGCGTTAGAAACCTGTATTAACATCAACCACCAGGCCATGGACGCAAAGTCAATTATATAATCAAGTTACCCAATGTTCCACAGGTGTAACAGGGTGAAATAATAACAAACAGTGGCTCCATGCCGTCACTGGCGGCCAAACTATTTCAGCTCTCAGTTGAGGGGAACGCCGCGAATCGTGCTGGGGGAGAGTTTTCGCGTTTAGCTGCCGTTAGTTTAGGCGTGGAAAGTCTGGGTAGACCTTCCATCTGTGGTCTTCAGTTTTCGGATTCAGTTTCCGGTGACATTTCTTGAGACGTTGCCTACTGTTGAAATAACGGTCGCCGAGTCGGGAACGTCGTGGCGTGCGATTGGATATCGGTTGCCGACGACGACGACGTCGTGATTGACTGAGTGACCCCGTCAACTTCTCTATGTGCGGCTGTGAGACTGCACTCATTTCCGTTTGATTTACGGAGTGGTGGCAGAAATCGTTCGGGAACTACTCGGTCTTCCAGTGCAAAGGGATAGGAGCTTGATTATTGCATGGTGACGATTCACTGAAATTGCTCCTACAGTATGTCTCATGTGCTTCAGTCAGCGCCGCATAGCATTGAGCATATTAAATAACAATGTAGAATACAGATTTGATTTTGCATCCGAAATTGAGACGCACCACAGTGATTGTATAAAGTAATTTGGTCATAGTTTGTCTCATCTTCACACAAGTTGTGCTCAGATTAAAGATTTTGACTTTTTATAACCAATACAGAAGCAATTAAAATTTTAACAAAAAATTTTTCCATCAAGTGCCGTTTTGTCTAATCTTTCGTATTTAAAAAAAAAATCCACTTTTTAATATCGATTCCAAATTTTTATGTTGTGAAGCGATCGCTCTCAAAAGTCAATACCGAAAGTTTTAAGCGAATCGGTGCTTCGGGAAGGTAATTACGGCCAAATAACTATTCCCAGAGCCCACGATGACGTCATAGAGGGCCCCACAAAAAGGCTGTTTGCGACCTCATAAAATTAAAAAAATCTTTCACTCTCAAAGAGGCTCCCCTGCTGTTACGTTTAGAAGGAGAGCGGTGTTTCACTCTCAAAGAGGCTCCCCTGCTGTTACGTTTAGAAGGAGAGCGGTGTTTCACTCCCAAAGGGGCTCCCCTGCTGTCACGTTCAGAAGGAGAGCGGTGTTTCACTCTCAAAGAGGCTCCCCTGCTGTTACGTTTAGAAGGAGAGCGGTGTTTCACTCTCAAAGAGGCTCCCCTGCTGTTACGTTCAGAAGGAGAGCGGTGTTTCACTCTCAAAGAGGCTTCCCTGCTGTTAGAAGTGCCGAAGGTGTCAACATTCGCAGGCCGTCCCATAGTTCCGCTAATAGGTTGAATGGTCTGAGCATCGAATGATTGACAGCGCAATGTCTGGAGTCTACACCACAATACTTTCCTTCTTAACCTTAAAAAAACTTTAGTTCACCATTTTTCTCAGTATGTTCTTATGTGCAACAAAACCTCTACGCTATCACTGTGCAATGAAATTGTGCTGGTCTTGTTGTTGCGTGGTACCGACTAGGCTCACATCGACAAACACAGCTCGCCGTGATTGCATCGGGCTTCTGGTACTGCCAAGTGCACAAGTACAAATCTACATATTGATACGCTCCCTAGACGACTTGGAATTACAAACCGTATCGACATGTGATTGTGGAATTGGGAACGCCTCACTCAAGAACCCGGGACGGTTCCCGAATCCAGAGACGCAGACACGTCGCGGTTCTACGTCGCAGCTCACCGAGGGATGCTGTGTAGCAACAACATGGCATAGAGAGTCCTTAAATAATGAAGCAGGACACTGGTAGGCGTAGGAGGATGGATGTGGCCGTACTGCGATTTCGTATGTAAACTTTGCACAAATATACAGTCTACGCTCTTTCCACGAGAGATGCTGTGTGTGAGTGTGTGCGCTCTTTTGCGAGCGGCGGCTCGGAATTGAACTTGAGCCCATGACCATCGAAATGTCTGCATAACTCATGGTTTTATGCGGTGCTGTTGCGTATAGGATGATGCGTAGAAGAGGTTTGGATTAGAACGCAGTGGTGTAGTCCAGGTTATACGGCATATTATACAGTCGTGTTAGCCTTACTTTACCACAGCCTGGTGGACTTCGAGGTAAAGTATCATTTGACTCTATGCCATTTGTAAAATTGTAAAATTGTAAATTATGGTAATGATAAATACCATTTTTAATGGTAATGATAAAAACTTTATCATTTGATTCTATATAGTATGGTACTCTATGAGATGAGAACCCCAAAAAGTGGCAAACTTCAATTAATTCTAGTGTACTCACATTTTATTCAGAAATTTGCGTACACCCGCCTTTATTTTTAAAGTAACATCCCGTTATACACACAGGTACTCAAATTTCTAGCTTTTTCACGACTGGCTTTTGGGAATTTTCAATACTTTTCATGGTTTCAGCACTAAAAATAAACCCATTCCAGACAACCTGTGAGCAAATTTGTAGTAAAAGGGGATGCATTGCAAAAATATCAGTGCTTGTAATGTGTACGGGTTGTAGTGCTATTATGCCTAACAGAGAATCGACCTAAGCGCCAGTCAAACATATGTTTGAACATGTTTAAATTTTTGGCTGAGGATTCAAGTTCATTGTAGATAAGCGACAAAACGTAGAGAGACCCTCCATTGGTTTACGAAAAATCACCGCATACCCACCTTTCTATCCAGCACTACACCACTGCATCATGGTTATGGGGGATGGTATCATGTGCTTAAAGGGTCGGTCTGAGATGACAATCGGTGCGGCGAGTTATTGGAGTGTGGGGGTGCAAAAGGGGTGGGTATTGGCCGCGGCGTTTTGGGCTACGACTGCCGGGGAAAATGGATCTTCATTCAGTTTCAAATTCCAATAAAATATCCCCGTGCTTATGGGTTGGTCGGTAAAGGAAATACATTTCGGTGAGCTATTGGCCAATGGGCGAAATGAAAAAGGCGGTGAAAAAAAAAATCGGCGCTCTATTTTTATATATAGAACTGTTTTTTTTTCTGTGGGTTTAGGAGTATATATTTTTCTCTGCTGCCTTGTAATTTCTTGAATAGAGCAATGGGCGCATGGTTTCAAGAAAATTTACATTCATAGCGCGCGGATCGGAAAGGGCTTTCCACGAGTGGTAGGAATGGGGGAGGGGGAGACCAAGTCAAGTGAGACCTAATTGCTGATGAGTTCTTTCACTTTACCTCTCTGTCTCAGATAAATTCCTCTCGCTTTTGCTGGTACAATGTTCATCAGAATGAAGAGCGTGCGCGCTCTCTCGTTTTTTTTAGTCCGTTTTTTCTTCCACTTCCCATACATTCTTTTATAATCCCAGACCTCCTCCCTTTAAAAACGTCCTTTATCATCTTTCCTTTTATTACAAAAGAAAATCGCGCTCGACTGCATTTGTCTAGCAGGAAAAATCAAGGCCCAGCTCTGCGAAGTATAGGGAGACGAACGCGTAAAGGGATTACCAGCGAACGGAAGATAGAAAGAAGCCTATATCGATTCTCAAAGCGCACGCAGTTGCCAGCCTGAGTGACACTTCATCTTTTGCCATCCCTTCGCCGAGACTTCTTTTCCTTTTTGCACTTCCTCCACAGTATCTAGCCGTCAGTCAAAGTGCGCCCAGC
Organism: Nemoura dubitans; assembly: GCA_921293005.1. NCBI lineage: Eukaryota > Metazoa > Arthropoda > Insecta > Plecoptera > Nemouridae > Nemoura > Nemoura dubitans. The sequence goes on from OV121076.1 coordinate 45,001,598, forward strand.
TATTTTATTGCAACATTCGCCGACCCTTTCGTAGAGTCAATAGACTCTTTGCTCTCTGTATTGAACTCAGCTATACATCCGAGACCTATAGTACGTCTCAGGTTCGGAAGTCCACAGAGGGGTTTTAGTATTTCCGCGAGAACCCTCGTTTTGCATACCCCTTACTCTCCCATTGCGTAGAGTTGGCCGAACTAGTTTTCTAATAAGTAATCAGTTCGGTGCGGTCTTTGCTGCCTGGTCATTAAACATAATATCATGACATACCTACACTAATCTAAGAAACGATCAATATACTGAATGATCAGTCGTCAAAATAATATTCCTAGTGATTTACGAAATCTTAATTCTTCAATGGATTAATAATTCTTCGCATTTAACGTCACAAAATCAGTGCGAATTATCTTTAGTAAAAAAGCTCAAATTGGAGGCGAAACAGATAGCAGCCCATTTTTTCCGAACCTTTTTGATGGAGCTGGCAGCGAACCACTGCTACCTTTAGCAAAGGCTGTGCAAAGTTGCAGTACCTGACCTATGTCCCGGGGTGCTGCCAAAAGAACCTGAGACGTACTATAGCCCCGCATGGTAATCTACCCAGCGTCCCTTCCTCGCACAAATCTCGATGATTTAACACTGCAGCTGCAGAGGCCGGGTAGGTCTCTGTACATGTGGCCTGGGCGAAATATGCGCGCTCATAAGTTTTAGTGGCGGGGGGTGGGGGGGGGGGGGGGGCGATTGTCTGATAAATTTGTCTGCATCCGTTTGGACGCAGGCCGAGAAGAGAGTCGGGCCAAAAGGGTTGTTGTCCGGCCATTTTGGTTTTCGGCCGTTCTAGGGCAAGGTCGGATGGACTTAGCGGCAATGCCATGGAATTCCGCTCAATTTCGGCTTTCGTATATCAAATATTTTAAGCTGAGAACCGAATAGTTTGAGCTGGTATTACAAGAGTTAAGAAGTTAAGGAGTTAAGTTGCCATTTGTCATGGCAACCGCCAGTAGGATGCCTTGGAATTAATCTGTTTCTGAGCAATAAACTCAATTTCGCGTTAAGAAGAAAAGTGGATTACAATCTACAAGAGAACCCACTGCAGCTATATAGACCAGGCAAGAGTTTAAAAACTTACAAGCCATGTCTTGAGCATCATAAAAAGTTATATGATCAATTTTGGAACTCGAGCTCGTTTCTACAAGCAGTGGGTCCTCGAGGAAGATGTACATCCACTCTCTTTCTTAGAGTGATATGGAGTTTAGACGCTTGGGAACGTTGCAAACGATTGGGTTCAAATGCCACACTTCGCCGCTAGGGGCAGAGATTAACACGAGAACTTTCTACACCAACAATTATTAATGTAAAAACTTGGAAAAAAACCAAATCAATAATTAAGTCGGAATGTAGTTATTGATAAAAAGTATATCATACTGTTTTCACACGAGTTACGTGCAAGTGCCGCAAACAAGGAATTTCATGCTCTTTTTGAAAATGCACACCTCTGTCGTTTTTGAAAGTGTAATAACCCAACACGCCATCCGACATCAAACAACCCTCTAACTATAGACGTATAATTTTTCCAAAACTCTGTGTTGGTATTTGCGGCCAGGAGAAGTTCCCTCGTGAACCTCCGCGTATGAAGAAATCACTGGCGTTTCGTTTCCTCTTAAACCAGAGTTTAAATTTAGTGAATTAACCAAACTTTGAACATAACTTATAGCACTCGTAATACACCCAGATTTATTTCGTTGTAACACAGGTTGTAACCTTAAGATAATAGGATTTTCTTTAAACAAACGTGATCAAAAATATGATAATCGAAAGTTGCCAAAGTTTCTTCTGAATATCGATTTATCACCACGCATCGCACTTAATTTCAGCGCTGCTATGATTTTCAGTGAATAATTGCCTGCCAATAGATAAAGAGGTAGCTAAACTCCATTTCACGTCGAGAAGGAGAGTGGATTTGCATCTTCCTCGAGGACCCACTGCTGCTAGACACGAGCCAGAGTTCTAAAATTGATTAAATAGCCTTGTGTTATGCTCAAAACTTGGCTTGTAAGTTTTGAAACTCTTAGATCGTGCCAAGAAGCAGAGGGCTCTCTTGGAAGATGCAAATCCACTCTTCTTCTTAACACGAAATAGAGTTTAGACAACAAGTAAATTTATCGGACTTCAACGATACCGAGTCTACCTCATTATAATGTTTTGTTTACAAACCCGCCAAACTATTCGGAACTTCAGCAAACTCTGCCTGTCATAAGGTTTTGACATTCTGCATTCATTGGCAAGAACCAAAGTAATTTTCTAATATCACCAGAAAAAAAAGGTTCTTTCATTCCCATGATGTATCCCATGCAACTTTAATAAAAAACAAATCTTATATTATATTTAAATTTGATACAAAGTAGTGTAAATAATTATTTTTTCGTAAAGCCTCTAATGTGACTGCTATTGCCTATCCCGTACCGGGGCAGTGAGAGCTGGCACGGCATACTAGTTGCCAATCCCGTACCGGAGCAGTGAGAGCTGGCACGGCATACTAGTTGCCTATCCCGTACCGGAGCAGTGAGAGCTGGCACGGCATACTAGTTGCCTATCCCGTACCGGAGCAGTGAGAGCTGGCACGGCATACTAGTTGCCAATCCCGTACCGGAGCAGTGAGCGCAGGCACGGCATACTAGTTGCCAATCCCATACCGGAGCAGTGAGAGCTGGCACGGCATACTAGTTGCCTATCCCGTACCGGAGCAGTGAGAGCGGGCACGGCATACTAGTTGCCTATCCCGTACCGGAGCAGTGAGAGCTGGCACGGCATACTAGTAGCCTATCCCGTACCGGAGCAGTGAGAGCTGGCACGGCATACTAGTTGCCTATCCCGTACCGGAGCAGTGAGAGCTGGCACGGCATACTAGTTGCCTATCCCATACCGGAGCAGTGAGAGCTGGCACGGCATACTAGTTGCCAATCCCGTACCGGAGCAGTGAGAGCTGGCACGGCATACTAGTTGCCTATCCCATACCGGAGCAGTGAGAGCTGGCATGGCATACTAGTTGCCAATCCCGTACCGGAGCAGTGAGAGCTGGCACGGCATACTAGTTGCCTATCCCGTACCGGAGCAGTGAGAGCTGGCAAGTCATGCTAGTTGCCTATCCCGTACCGGAGCAGTGAGAGCTGGCACGGCATACTAGTTGCCTATCCCGTACCGGAGCAGTGAGAGCTGGCACGGCATACTAGTTGCCTATCCCGTACCGGAGCAGTGAGAGCTGGCACGGCATACTAGTTGCCAATCCCGTACCGGAGCAGTGAGAGCTGGCACGGCATACTAGTTGCCTATCCCGTACCGGAGCAGTGAGAGCTGGCAAGGCATGCTAGTTGCCTATCCCGTACCGGAGCAGTGAGAGCTGGCAAGGCATGCTAGTTGCCTATCCCGTACCGGAGCAGTGAGAGCTGGCACGGCATACTAGTTGCCTATCGATGATTCGATGACCTCACTGACCTACCATCTCTCTCGTCCGCTTTATTATTACGATCCTTGTCTAATGCAACCAGGTAAACCAGTCGTCTTCCAAACGGCAATCGAAGAGGACAGTTCAAGTACACTCGGTAGTTCAAGAACCAATTACACTGTTTAGAAAACAGCCGAGTCCCATTACTTGTATCACTTACTACGCGAAAAGTTTTGCACGTGAGCAGAAGTTAGTTTCACTTTTGTCCACGAAGTTCGGGAATGTGTGGAGTGGTAGAGACACTCTTTTGTTGCCAAGCTGCAAGATAATGACAATCGAGATCGCTCCAACTTTGTAATTCAAACCGAAACGTATCCAGTTACCCTCTGTTATCAATCAGTTCATTTTGTCATCAAGAATGTCATATTGTGTGATCATAAAGACAGTGACACCGAGAGTAATTTTGTTTTGCTTTCTACGCCAATTGAACATAAAAGACGTGAACGTGTTTGGATATTACTATTCGTGCTAATTTATTAGTATGAATCTGTACCAAATTTCGATCTATATTTTACACGAACCCACATTGAATAATGCGTAAGCCTTTCAAATATGCCTGCCATTTAACATCAACCATACTGCAATCAGCAAAACAAACAAAAAGAGATCTTGGCCCTTTCTATATAGAGCTAAACAACGAACCGTCGTGTGTATATTAGTCGCTCATGCCCATAGCCGGTACGTTTTGAAACGTGGGTGCCGCCGTTTGCAAGCTGTCATCGACAGCGTCGACGCCTTCCGGGCCCGAGTCACCGACGCCGACGCCGACGCCGACGCCGACGCCGACGCCGACGCTCGAACAATGTTGACTGGTAATTATCGAGCCCGTTCCCGCGGCATGCATTATTGGGTAGGCTCTGTGATGACGGCGGTCGCTAGTTGAGCCGTTCGCGGTGTGTGATTACCTGCGGGGGCGGAGAGGGGGGGGGGGGTTAGAGACAGCTAGCGCTATTCACGTTGGTGGACTCGCGAGTAAGTGGCAATTGCGTCAATTACTTAGCGGTGTTGTAAAGTGCGATGTTGTTTGTGGTGCCGTGGCTGTTGGCGGTACCAGTTTTCTGGATGCGATCGATGGACGGAACGTTTCGCGAAAACTTGGCATTGTTTTTTAACTTCTAGTGCAAGTTTTACGGCTTGGAAACATTGTGTTCGCCCACTATTTGGGCTCGGAATGTTGGGCGCACAGCAGAGCAAATAAAAAATGGCCGACCACCAACCGAGCTGATTAGCTACGTTACATTTAGCGAATGATTTCCAAGCTACAAATAGTTTTTCGATCAGAAAATATTATTGCTTTGTGTCTATACTTTGGTCACTTTACTTCCTGTCTATACACCAGTCAAACAAAACCGAAAATACGAAATCTTGACGATCAACATAACCCCACTTTTCAATAATGAGCGCCAAACTTTGCGCGCCGCAGCAAAAAGTTCAACATGGTTCAAGGCTCAAACGTTCGCTCACAAGCTGAGCCTCAGTCTGTCACGTGACTTAATCGCGGGCTGTGATTGGCTGATCGCAAGCTAGACTTGTGAGCGAACACAATGTTTACTAGCTCTTAGCTCTTAGCTCTTTGCTCTTTGCTCTTTTGTCTAACAGCAGTGGAAGATGCATGATTCAGAGGAAGATGCAAATCCACTCTCTTTCTGAACAGGGAATAGACTTTATTTAAAAAAAATTATATTTACTATTGGATTTAGAATCATGATTTTCTTGAAATTTTCACTGATTTTATAAGAGAAATCAGTGAGACTGTATTTAACATTCAACACCCTATTGAAAGAGTTTATTTGCATCAAATGCGTTCGTAAAATAATTTATTTCTTTCTAGATGGCCACCATAAAATTGATTATGTTTCGAATCCGCATTAAAACACTTCTACAAATTTAAGTTACTCTCAGCATGTATTAATTTCTAGCTACGTCGATCATGCTAGCGATTTTAACGCGAACTTTGCCGTTTAACCTTTAAACCATTTTCAAACCGTTCTCCACCAGTATAGCATCACTTCAATTTGGGAATTTTAATATCCACAGCCTTCTATATGCCACAACCACTTGTAAAATTAGGAAATCCACGAGACTTAAAACTGCGATAACGCAGACCGACCTTCGCTAAAAACAATATACCTGTAAAACACCAACCCCCGGAACTTTCCCTAAAAGTTAATCATTTCCAGTTAAACAAGTACTCGTCGTGAAAAGTTGGGCACGTCCAGCCAACGCATCCCATGCATAGAAAAGTAGCTTCGACAACGGTTAGCATCTCCCCCCCCCCGTACCGCCCAGCGCTGACCCATCGACAGCATCCCCCCCACCCTTGGAACAATGTGTCCGTCGAGCTGTTCCGTCTCCGATACACGGCCGACGCCGACGCCGACGCCGACGCCGACGCCTCCAGGGACGCTAGGCACGAACCGACGCTCGCTGCATGCGCTCGCAACTTGACCGGAGGTCGGGACGAAAAACAAGTATGGCGACGTAGTTTCGTACGGCCGTCACATGAACACATAGTCTTGGAACAATGGCTGGAGTGGGCTTTAACTTGAAGTATATACACAGAGGATTGACTTCGCAAACTAAAAGTGTAACATTTTATATGACATAGGGATGTGCTATAGAAAAACATGCATCGTACTATCTTGAGCACTAGTTTTTTGATAACCTTTTCAAACTGGCTTTGAATTCTAAATGAAAGTAACACTCCAATCAATGATATTCAATTAAGTGTATAATCAGTGAGCTGTGAGACTTATTAACATTCAAACCCAAGTTAGTAAATTTATTTTGAAGTGTAATAAATGCATGCAGCCATATACGAAATGCTGACCTATTTCTTCTCGGCTTTCATAATGGCGGTTCAGTGAGCTAAAATGCGAGATATATTTTTTTAGTTTAGAAAATGTATCCACATGGAACCAAGTGTGTCGATCTTACGAAGAAATCAAATACCCCGCGGCAAGTTTCAGAAGTTTGAGTTCGGTGTTTGAAGAAGGTTCAATATTGAATTCTGCCATGCGAAAAGGTGTCAATGTATGGAGACACATCTATAAGCTGTTCGCACTCTGAGAAAGACAACAAAAGTATAATATCAGATATTCTAAAATTCAAAACAAACTACACAACACTGAGTTGTTCACTACTTCCGATAGGTCCTTTTGAAACGTTTAGACGGAAAGTATTGTACTGTGGACTTCAGACATAGCGCTGTCAATCATTCGATGCTCAGACCATTCTACCCTTTAGCGGAACAATGGGACGGCCTACGAATGTTGAGACCTTTGGCTCTTCTAACAGCAGGGGGCCTCTTTGAGAGTAAAACACCGCTCTCCTTCTAAACGTAACAGCAGGGGAGCCTCTTTGAAAGTGAAACACCGCTCTCCTTCTTCAGGCTGCATTTACAGCCGGCAATGTCAGTGACACGATGTCATCAACATTGGCTCTGGAACCATCACAGACTCTGGATGTGCATGACGTCATGTTTGCGACTCTGCCACGGAGTCTCTGATTGGTCCAGAGCCAATGTTGATGACATCGTGTCACTGACATTGATAGCTGTAAACCCAGTGTAGCTTTCAGTCTGGGATTCGATGCAGTCTCAATTTTGATGAAACATTCACTACACAACCCACCACAAACATCCCATACCTTAGGCTACTTTCTCTAAGATCCTAGTCCTATACCAACACACGAAACAACTCAACGGTCGAAGGCACCCAATGCTGACCAAGCAAACATCCTTCGGCAACCGATGTACACCCAGCGATTGGCCACAGGCAGACATCGCCTTCCGCGCCAGCTTTGCCCAAAGATTGCCAACCAAGGTGAATTCGTTCGAGAATTCGAAGCCCGCTACTCATCATCACTGGCCCACTTCTAAAGCAGCACCCCGAAACCGTTCCCGGACGAGGGGTGTGTGTTTTTATTTGGCGTTTTGCCGCGGAACCCCTCGGCATCAGCTTTACATAGCCGCAATCGCCCTCTCCCATCCATAAACCTATATATTATATCACATAAACCTACATCCTTAAAGCTAAGCCCGTGCGGTGTGCCATGTCAAAATTTTTTTTTTTGAATATAGAAACTCGTAAAGACGTTCCAAATAACTTCCATACAACGCATAGCGCCGAAAGGGGAGAAAAATAAACCTCCAAGTCCGATTCAGGGACGAAAAGTGAAAATTGGTTTTTCCTTTGTCTTATCCGATATATGTATTTGTATTTCGGGATATATGTGTGTGCGGGATGGTTCTTCTGTTCGGGAAGCCGCGGTAGCTTTTCGGCTTGGCAATGCGAACACAAACAGTGAACATTGGGGAGGGGGGGGGGGGGGGTGGGGCGTCCGGGGGGCGCCGTAAGCCCGGAGCGGCCGGGGGCGTAAACACGTCGGGATATTGCGCCAGAAGGCCGTGTGTTTGGTGGCGATGCGAGGGATCGGGTTGCAGTGTCGGGTGTTGATGCGTGTGTGTGTGTGTGTGCGGCCAGAGGGCGGTGGATTTGAGATCAAGTTCAAAGAGGGCTGCATATCAAACCATGCGCGGTGATGGACGGGTCATAATGGCTGACCTGACCTCTAGGTCGTGATCGTTGAAATGCAATGCAAATAGTTAAATTGCTTTCACTTATAAAGCCATCACCCGGGATGAAGTAACTAATGTATATGCTTTACACGAAACGTTGGGGTATCAGTAATACTTTTATTTAGCATTCAAGCTCCAGTTTGAAATGGGTTTTTTCAGTGCAAATAGTTAATTGTTTCCTTCTTTCATTAGTAATAACACTTATGCAACTCGTTTCTGGGGACATTTTCTGCATGTTCTGTCACCTGAAATCTCTTCTTTTTCTTTCTGTTTGTGTCAACAACTTTAGTAGAGATGCAATTAATAAACTAGTGCTTTCGACGATTAATGGATCACCACACAAAGTTGCACATGGTCACTTTACAATGAACAAAACAGCGGGAGTGTTTTGACCTGAATACACCGAGTTAGTGGCGCAAAACATGCTCGAAATAATTTATCATGCCCCAACAGCGGTGCGTTTTATTTAAAATTGGCCCCATTTTAAATGTCCGTTTCTGATGGGGTTTTTTTTTAACAATAATCCTTACTGTCTACCCTACCGACATTTCGAACTCCTAGCTAACCCTTGGCCACGATAAGGGCTGCGAGAAACAAATCTGCATTCACTTTAGAAAATACTATCTTACTCTAGTTTGCATTCTATGCCAACCAAAAATGACGGGCAAGGGTCGTCAGAATTAGACATGGACTGCATTGGCTGTGTGTGCATTGTTGGCCTGTGAGGCTGGCTGGGAAATTGCCAGTAGCCAGCCTGAAATGACGGGCAAGGGTCGTCAGAATCAGAACACATGGCCTGCTTTGGCTGTGTGTGCATTTTGCCTTGATTTGGAACGGCCAGCCTGTTTTATATAATCTGGAATGGCCGTTGTGAATGGCTACGAAAGGCGAGTTGTGAACGAATTTAGGCGGCCATTGGCCTGAAGCAATTATGCGACACCCAACCAGTCCAAATAGAGTCCATGCCACGAGGGATCCAGCCAATAGCAGCCAGTCCCAATAGAGCCCATGCCACGAGGGATCCAGCCAATAGCAGCCAGTCCCAATAGAACCCATGCCACGAGAGGTCCAGCCAATAGCAGCCAGTCCCAATAGAGCCCATGCCACGAGGGATCCAGCCAATAGCAGCCAGTCCCAATAGAACCCATGCCACGAGAGGTCCAGCAAAAAGCAGCCAGTCCCAATTGAGCCAATGCCACGAGAGATCCAGCCAATAGCAGCCAGTCCCAATTGAGCCCATGCCACGAGAGATCCAGCCAATAGCAGCCAGCCCCAATAGAACCCATGTCACGAGAGGTCCAGCCAAAAGCAGCCAGCCATCGGCCAAGAATGCAAACTCCTATCATATTTCTGAAGTGATTGCATATTTGTTCACCTCACCTCTCGTTTCCATCAGACCCGGACGAGACGCACCGAAGAGCCCAAGTCTTGCGACGCCCTCTTTTAATCGGCGTCCAAGATCGATGGATCGCCGTCGCTGTCAGTCTAATAAATCGATTACATGTCACCCGCCCGAGCCCGCGTCACGATTAAATAAATGCCTCGCGTTTTTTGTTTCCGACTAAAGTCTATTAATCTGGATCAATGTCGCCGTGTGTCAGATGTGCGCGCGCACGCCGTGGACCGATATTCGTGGAACGCTTTCAAAAAGCAATTCAATTTCAATTGTTTCGCAGCTATGTATACGGGGCTGCGGTGTAAAGGGTTCCGCATTGTTTTTGTTATTTGAGTTTTGATGGAGCTAATTCTGTTGATTCCGGTGGTGAGGAGAGAGAAGGGAAACGAGAAAGGGTGGAAAAGGGTGAGCATTAAATTTGTTTTGTTCGAAATGAATTGCGATTCGCATGGATCAAAGCGATCTACTGCTTTCCTCTGGAAAAATTTAGCCCGTAATTATTGAAACAAACAAACGAACAAAACAACTAAATCCCTCTCGGAGACTCTTAGAATATTAAAAATTTGTTTTGAATTCTGTATAGCTAGGGCTTCGCGAACGCAATTTGTGTTGCGTTGAAGATGAGCGTAGCAGTTTGTATACACACAATTGTAACACACAATGTCACAATAAAGGTTTTTGGGAAAATTAGGAAAAAATACGCACTTTTAGATAAATTTCCGCATTTTCCACAATTTCCTCAATTTCGAATATTGATCGTTTTTCTTATTTGAAGAGGAGGGGTATGAAGGAATGTAAGTTGAGAACAAAAGTAAAATCCTGAAAATTTCATCGCAATCGACGCAGGCGTTTGGTCTGTAGAGCGCGCGCAAACACACAAACAAACAAACAAAACTAACAAACGCATATAAGCGCAATTTTTTACCAGTAGTGAAATTGAATATTTCGCTTCGTTCGCTTCGCTCACCAATTATTTCCTATCGATGAAGCGATGAAGCTTCACTTCTCTGTGAACGCCGTCGCATCTGCTTTCAGTATCAACACTTTACTCCCTCATTTCTTGCCTTGGACCTTTGAGAGTCTCCAATCATTTCGCGCCCCCCCCCCCCCCCCCCGTTTATTATCACCCCCCCCCCCCCCGCCCCCCCCCCCCCACCGTAACTTGCTCCATTCCCACCCGGGTTGCGTTTCTTTGAGCTCTTCCAGATATTTCACCGTGCCCCATTTATAGTATACCCATGGCGTAGCAGCAGCAATTATTATTTAATTCCTAGTTCGTAATTAAATTACTCTCGACGAAACGTCACATTTAATTAGAAAGTCGACTCGGCAGGGTCGACGCCGGCGAGCGACGCCCGACGTCTCGCGTTACGGCGTCGCGACGCTCAGGTGGACGTGTCGCGGGCAGAAATCGGGACGCGCTTTCGCTTTGAAACCTTGGATCCTTGCTAGTCGGGACATGCAACCTTCGAACATTGCTAGCCGGGATACGCAACTAGCTCAGCGCTGTATGTATCCCATGCAACCTTCGACCATTGCTAGCCGGGACACAAAACTAGCTCAGCGCTGTGTGTATCCCATGCAACCTTCGACCATTGCTTGCCGGGATACGCAACTAGCTCAGCGCTGTGTGTATCCCATGCAACCTTCGACCATTGCTAGCCGGGATACGCAACTAGCTCAGCGCTGTGTGTATCCCATGCAACCTTCGACCATTGCTAGCCCGGATACGCAACTAGCTCAGCGCTGTATGTATCCCATGCAACCTTCGACCATTGCTAGCCGGGATACGCAACTAGCTCAGCGCTGTATGTATCCCATGTAACCTTCGACCATTGCTAGCCGGGATACGCAACTAGCTCAGCGCTGTGTGTATCCCATGCAATGTTAAAGTATAGGCCGTACCAGCTGTCATCATCGGTCAGATCAACTCTATGACGAAGATTATGTAGCTATGTTTTGCTATATGAAAGCTAAAATATATAGAATATAGTTCATTCTTAATTAGTAAATTCAATTTTAGTAGTTTATAAACAATTTCCTTGCTTGTTTCCTTGTTTGTTTGTTTGAGACACATTGGGCACTAGGGACGAAAGCATCCATGACGGAAACAAAAAACAATAAAAAAATATTTTAATTTACTTTTTAGACTCAATGTCTGCTTGTCCTATCTCTATAGCACTAGTTAAAAATAACTATCATTCAAGACTTTTATTCGAGCTAGCCCCCTAGGAGAAGTAACTAAATATGTTACCGAAACGTCGGGAAACCAGTGAGGCTTTTATTAATTAGCATCAAAATCCCGTTTCAAATTGCTATTCGCGCGAAAACGACAAAATGTATCCGCTCTTTTGAGTCGAGCGAACACGCCAACGATACAGTCACCTTTAACTAGGCTCATTTAACCGACGTTTAAGACTTCTCCAGACATCTCATACAGGAATTGTAAGCCGTGTTACCGCTCGGCATATCCTGCCGTTGCGGCGTACAACTTTCCTGTGCAACATAATTACTTGCAGCAACTTTCCCCGCTCGGAGAACGCCTGGTGTCGGGGTTTAAAACCTCGTACCACGTTCTGTCGCCGTCTCTGCCAAGGAACCCGGCGAGAGTTCGCGAACCAGCCACTCGATGAATGGCTCGCGATTATGCCAAGCAGAGACCCCTTAAACTATTGCCAACTTGCTAAGTTGATCGCCTGAGAGTCTAGCGTGGTGTGCGCTTAGCGCCAAGGGGGCTGCGACTGGACGCGGCTGAGGGCTGGACGACTTCTTGGCGGCAAAGTGACTGCTGTGAACGTGTGCCTCATGTCGGGGCGTTTAGCGACCTCGGAGTGAGCTCGCGTCGTCACGGACTCGGCCTTAGCAAACGGGAATCGCTCGTTAATCGTTGCAACAGGCTGATGATTACTTAATTGCCTGATGCCGTGTATAGTGTCACATCGACTTAAAAGCCCAAACTGCTTTTGCCATCAATTTTACTCTTTCGTGACCTTTTATAGCCCGGTGCTCATTACGTCTTTTCCACGCTTTGGAGCCCTCAGGGCTGGGCCCGTCGGAGCCCGAAACGCTCTGAGAGGCCGAGAACGAGACGGATTCGCAATACACACTGCGCTTTGGAGCCCTCAGGGCTGGGCCCGTCGGAGCCCGAAACGCTCTGAGAGGCCGAGAACGAGACGGATTCGCAATACACACTGCGCTTTGGAGCCCTCAGGGCTAGGCCCGTCGGAGCCCGAAACGCTCTGAGAGGCCGAGAACGAGACGGATTCGCAATACACACTGCGCTTTGGAGCCCTCAGGGCTGGGCCCGTCGGAGCCCGAAACGCTCTGAGAGGCCGAGAACGAGACGGATTCGCAATACACACTGCGCTTTGGAGCCCTCAGGGCTGGGCCCGTCGGAGCCCGAAACGCTCTGAGAGGCCGAGAACGAGACGGATTCGCAATACACACTGCGCTTTGGAGCCCTCAGGGCTGGGCCCGTCGGAGCCCGAAACGCTCTGAGAGGCCGAGAACGAGACGGATTCGCAATGCACACTGCGCATTGGAGCCCTCAGGGCTGGGCCCGTCGGAGCCCGAAACGCTCTGAGAGGCCGAGAACGAGACGGATTCGCAATACACACTGCGCTTTGGAGCCCACAGGGCTGGGCCCGTCGGAGCCCGAATCGCTCTGAGAGGCCGAGAACGAGACGGATTCGCAATGCACACTGCGCATTGGAGCCCTCAGGGCTGGGCCCATCGGAGCCCGAAACGCTCTGAGAGGCCGAGAACGAGACGGATTCGCAATGCACACTGCGCATTGGAGCCCTCAGGGCTGGGCCCGTCGGAGCCCGAAACGCTCTGAGAGGCCGAGAACGAGACGGATTCGCAATACACACTGCGCTTTGGAGCCCTCAGGGCTGGGCCCATCGGAGCCCGAAACGCTCTGAGAGGCCGAGAACGAGACGGATTCGAAATACTCTCTGCGCTTTGGAATCCGACGGACTCCGACCACGGTATTGACTAAAGGAGGCAAGGTGTTTATATGGCCAAAGCGAAAATGTCTCGAAGGAATAGTTATATTCATCAAAAACGGTGCCGCGGCTCCATAAATGGAATGCCTTATAAGTATTCCACCACGAACTGCCGTGGCTGGTGCACGAAAATGCCAAGCGCTTGCATCGCAAGCTTTTACCAGCCGCACACAGGTTTTAAGGGTCTAATCCCTCCGTTGGCAAATGGAGTCCGGCCGTGCCTGTGTCTGCTCGTAAACCATCCCAATTAACCGAAATCATGGCGCTCAAAACTGCGAGTCGGCAAAGTCGTGGAAATGCGAGTTGAAAAACTCGAAACTTTTCCTCCTCTTGGAACTGAGTGCTAGCCGGTTAGGATGAAAGCACCCGGAGACCCTTGGGAAGTTTGTGTGTTTGAAGTAGCAGCAGCAGCAGCAGCAGCAGCAGCAGCACAATTACTTGCAAAATTACTCGAACAACCTGCCTGCAAACTTGATAGATAATCATTTCGGTACTTAACTAAAGATACCTACACTGGGATTAATTTGAGTTTACCATCTCTCAGCTTTCTTACGGTAACTGTTAGACTACAATAGGACCTTATGGATGTTTTAATTGCTTATAGAAGGCCGAGGGAATGATTACCATAAATTAATTATACTGTACGTTGACGACGACGTAAGAAATGTTGATAATTTTCAAACCGCCGGTCCCGTTTGCTAATAGCAAAATTTCACTATTTTTTAGTAGCAATTTTCTATATTTAGCATAATAACGTAATTTCACGGTCATTTTGCATCTTCAAGGAATTCTATTACAAGTTGTGCGTACATGAAGGATTTTCTCTTTTTATCACCAATACAGAAGCAATTACAATTTGTGTCCACCAATTGCCGATTTGTCTAATCTTCCCGATTTCAAAATTAAATTTCCAAATTTTAATATCAATACAAATTTTAAACATTGCAAAGTGATCGCTACCGAAATACCGAAAGTTTGAAGCGAATTGCGTAATTACGGAACGTAATTGTTGCCAAAAAAAACCTATTCCCAGAGCCCACGATGACGTCATAGAGGGCTCCACATAATTGATGTTTGCTGCCTCAAAATATTTTGAATTTTTTTTTGCCTCAGCCATAAGTTATAAAAAGTTAAAATCTTAAATCTGAGCACAGCTTGTCAGGAGATGAGCTATGGCAGTAACGAATATTTGTAACTCACCAATTCAGCCACAGGTCTTCGAATCGAAATCCCACGTCACTGCAACTTGATCGCGTCGACACACGCAAACCCCGAAACGCAGTCCCGAATTGTTCAAAACCCCGACACTCGGAAACCCCCGGCAACGCGGAAACCCCGCGCCCAATCGCAGCGTGTCGAGTACGGCGCGTACCCCCACGACCGACCGCCGGCAAATTCTCACCCAGGACAGACGCGACGTGTCCGTCGAGACGCTAGAGGGCGCACTGACTCTGCGAGCAGCGCGTGGTGCGGCGCTCGGTGCGAGACTGACGACGACGACCATGCGCCCGACGTCGCCCCCCCCCCCCACCCCCCTAACGCTAGATCGATCGTGCGCGTCCGCGAACCTAGGGGTGGCTGGCGGGGCGCAAGATTGCTAACGACGGCTGGATTCGACATGGGATTCAATTGGAACCAATCAAATGGCGGGAAAATGTCAATTATACATCGTTCCCGAGCACGAGAAACAAATTTGCAATAACTTAAGAATAGGCAATATGATAAGAGTTTGAATTCTTGGCTGCGGTTGGCTGGTTTAATGTGTTGTTCAATTAATCGTGGCATGGGCTCTATTGGGACTGGCTGCTATTGGCTGGATCCCTCGTGGCATGGGCTCTATTGGGACTGGCTGCTATTGGCTGGATCCCTCGTGGCATGGGCTCTATTGGGACTGGTTGGGTGTTGCATAATTACTACTGGCCAATGGCCGCCTATCAGTGCTTTCACAACCCGCCTTTTGCAGCCATTTACAACGGCCATTTCAGATGCCGCTGGCCGTTCCAATAGCACGGCAAAATGCACACACAGCCAATGCAGTCCACGTGTTCTGATTCTGACGACCCTTGCCCGTCATTTCAGGCTGGCTACTGACAATTCCCCATCCAGCCTCACAGGCCAACAATGCACACACAGCCAATGCAGTCCATGTGTTCTGATTCTGACGACCCTTGCCCGTCATTTCAGGCTGGCTACTGGAAATTTCCCAGCCACCCTCACAGGCCAACAATGCACACACAGCCAATGCAGTCCATGTTTTCTGATTCTGACGACCCTTGCCCGTCATTTCAGGCTGGCTACTGGCAATTTCCCAGCCAGCCTCACAGGCCAACAATGCACACACAGCCAATGCAGTCCATGTACCCTTGCCCGTCATTTCAGGCTGGCTACTGACAATTCCCCATCCAGCCTCACAGGCCAACAATGCACACACAGCCAATGCAGTCCATGTGTTCTGATTCTGACGACCCTTGCCCGTCATTTCAGGCTGGCTACTGGAAATTTCCCAGCCACCCTCACAGGCCAACAATGCACACACAGCCAATGCAGTCTATGTGTTCTGATACTGACGACCCTTGTCCGTCATTTCAGGCTGGCTACTGGCAATTTCCCAGCCAGCCTCACAGGCCAACAATGCACACACAGCCAATGCAGTCCATGTGTTCTGATTCTGACGACCCTTGCCCGTCATTTCAGGCTGGCTACTGGCATTTTTTCAGCCAGCCTCGGCCATTTATGCAAACCCGAGCCGTATTGGCAATTCTAAAGTGATGGCAGATTTCAATTCATATACTAATATCTGCTTGTCCTATCTTTAGCACTAGTTTAAAAAAATACTGTCTCAAACTTGGATTTTATTGCAAAATAGAAGTATCTCTGGTTTCTCAAAGGTTCGTATCATATAGGTACCATTTTCATCTTTAAGGGTGAAAGCTCGACTGACATGAAACGCGTGAACAAAAGAACCAATTAGTTCTTCAGCCTAGGCTTCTTAAATTATAATGTTCCTGTCGAAGTCCAAACACAATCCCAATTATGGCAGTTTTGTTTCTTGCATGTTGCGCGCGGTAGTCTGCCACGGGACGCTGCCTCTTCGGCGTCGGCGTCGGCGTCGGCGTCGGCGTCGGTGCCCCTCGGGCCGATATGCATTTGGGACACTTTGTAAACAAGAATAACGTGGCGATATCGAAAACAACGTGTCGCTAAGGGTGGTGTGGGGGCGGGGGGGGGGGGGGATTGCCCAGAGACATACTCTTATACAAGGGCGATGCAAAAATGTCTCGAAATGCATTTGGAAACTTTCAAACAACAATAACGACACGGGAGACAATGGGGAGAATGGACAATTGTGGGAATGTTGTGGGAATGGAATTTGTGGGGATCTCGCCCTGAGGGGCACTTTTAGCCGGAGCTGGTAATCGTGGACTAGAGTCGGTTCACCGTTAAGATGCAGGATGCTGCTTGAGTAGTTTGAGACTAAAATGCGTTTAAGTGGCTTTGACCTTGTTTGAGCGATGGTATTTTTTGACTCTATACCATTTTCCACAGTCAGATGTATGTCCAGAAGGCCCTGGTTGCGTGCTCGGATATAAATTCAATGTGTGCTGTCGATGGCTGCCATGCCTTGTCACAACACTTGCTTTCCACCCAGAAGGCCCTGGTTGTGTGCTGGGATAGAAATTCAATGTGTGCTGTCGATGGCTGCCATGCCTTGTCACAACACTTGCTTTCCATCCAGAAGGCCCTGGTTGTGTGCTCGGATAGAAATTCAATGTGTGCTGTCGATGGCTGTCATGCCTTGTCACAACACTTGCTTTCCATCCAGAAGGCCCTGGTTGTGTGCTGGGATAGAAATTCAATGTGTGCTGTCGATGGCTGCCATGCCTTGTCACAACACTTGCTTTCCACCCAGAAGGCCCTGGTTGTGTGCTCGGATAGAAATTCAATGTGTGCTGTCGATGGCTGCCATGCCTTGTCACAACACTTGCTTTCCATCCAGAAGGCCCTGGTTGTGTGCTCGGATAGAAATTCAATGTGTGCTGTCGATGGCTGCCATGCCTTGTCACAACACTTGCTTTCCATCCAGAAGGCCCTGGTTGTGTGCTGGGATAGAAATTCAATGTGTGCTGTCGATGGCTGCCATGCCTTGTCACAACACTTGCTTTCCACCCAGAAGGCCCTGGTTGTGTGCTCGGATAGAAATTCAATGTGTGCTGTCGATGGCTGCCATGCCTTGTCACAACACTTGCTTTCCACCCAGAAGGCCCTGGTTGTGTGCTCGGATAGAAATTCAATGTGTGCTGTCGATGGCTGCCATGCCTTGTCACAACACTTGCTTTCCACCCAGAAGGCCCTGGTTGTGTGCTCGGATAGAAATTCAATGTGTGCTGTCGATGGCTGCCATGCCTTGTCACAACACTTGCTTTCCACCCAGAAGGCCCTGGTTGTGTGCTCGGATAGAAATTCAATGTGTGCTGTCGATGGCTGCCATGCCTTGTCACAACACTTGCTTTCCACCCAGAAGGCCCTGGTTGTGTGCTCGGATAGAAATTCAATGTGTGCTGTCGATGGCTGCCATGCCTTGTCACAACACTTGCTTTCCACCCAGAAGGTCCTGGTTGTGTGCTGGGATAGAAATTCAATGTGTGCTGTCGATGGCTGCCATGCCTTGTCACAACACTTGGTTTCCATCCAGAAGGCCCTGGTTGTGTGCTCGGATAGAAATTCAATGTGTGCTGTCGATGGCTGCCATGCCTTGCCACAACACTTGCTTTCTATCCATAAGGCCCTGGTTGTGTGCTCGGATAGAAATTCAATGTGTGCTGTCGATGGTGTTTTTAATCCATCATTGTGGTAATGAAATTGGAATTTTATGCGAAAAAACTAAAAATCTTAGCGGATAGTACCTTCCATACGAGTATCTTTACCTCTGCGATAGAAAATGTTGTTATGTTTTGATTTTTTCTGTTATACGAATTTTGGCAATCATGCTACTCTGGCCCTTCTGTTTGACATTATTGAGCCTCACACGCTGGCTGGCGGTGTCTAAGCCCCGCTTGCTCAATAGGTGGTTAAATAATTAACGATCCGTTACGTCGTTCTACGTCCAATGGATGCCTTGACTGCTTTTAAACGTCCCAAGCATTAGACAGTCATTGTGCATCTCTCTGGGAGTCTAGGCTTTCCGCAAAACAACAAATTCCTGCAAAGCGGGCGCACAAAAAACAGCGTCGGAACTGCGCGTAGCAAATCATTTCCAGCGCCTCGGCTCCGTTCGTGCACCGTCGGACGCGTTCGGAAGGACTTCCGCTCGGCCGGCATGCAGGGGACGGACGCGACGCAAGAAGTGCAATGAAAATTTAGTGGCCGACACCTTCACGGCCCCGGGCGGTTGTTGCGATGCTTTTTGCCGTCGCCGGGCCGTGCCCGGGACGGACGAACAATTTCACCCGCGAGTAGCTTACGACCTGGTTTTCAAACTGACATTTTACACTTGCAGTCAGCTTTTCTCTTTCTGCAAGACTAGCTGACATTTTCCAACTTTCCATATCAAACGGAGAACGAGGCAAATATTGCGTTTAAACATTGTTCTTTTCCCAAAAATGAATGTGTTTTGACGCAGAAATATATTTATCACAGTATATATAGACCTCCTTTCCTAGAACTGTCGAAAAGAGAAACCCTCAAAGGGCTATAGGTTTAAAAACTGCCAGAATGATTTGCAATCAATGAACATATTTGGACTGCTTTGAACTAAAACACGTTTTTTAAACGCCAAAATAGCTGTTTCATTTTGAGGCAACACGAAACTTCATGAAACTGGAACAATGAAACTGTTTATATGGTATTTAAAATCATTAACAAGTATTTTATTTTAATTGTGATACATTTTGCGCATATGGTCCCCTTTTCTGTAGCTTCTCTGATGTGAAATGAAATGATAGTGAGAATAGTAATTTGTTCCATATGGAAACATAGGCGACCTTGGAGTTGTCACTCTCATTTCTTGTCATCTCTCTTCGAAAAAGTTACAGAATATGGGTACAAAATTGAGAATGGTGTAGTGTACGCGGTTTTGGTCTGGTTTGAATGACTTTAGGTCCTAAAAAGGACCGTGGTCGACGTTTCGTCGGCGATGGCGCCGACATCTTCAGGACTGAAAGATGTCGGCGCGTTTGAAAGTCATTCAAACCAGGGCGAAACCGCACTACACTACGCCATCTAACCACGGCTCTGAACCGCTTCGCCATTACAAAATGGAGAATATAGATCGTTGATATAGAGAACGTTGGTATCATCCGCAGGTCAGCAAGGTCGCTGACGGCTGGATAGATTGTAAAATCATATAATCAAATCGTTTTTTTTGCTTACAAAAGGGCTAAAATCCAGCACAAGTCCCTGGTGCGAGGTTCATCGCATGAACTGACATTACCAGCTGGAAACCCAGCTTTACATAGTGTGAAGCAACCTACAATATTGGCGTGAGTCCTCACCCCTCAAACTGATCGTCGTTGGAGGTACAATCGTTGCGTTCTCTGCATGTTCAGCTAGCTCAGTAACTTCTTCTTCTTCGACCCCATTTTCGTCGATGGTTCCCAAAATTGTCCTGTCCTCGGTCGCCTCCACCTTTCCCGCCATTTTCACTCCATCCTGGATCTCATTTTGCAACCTTGAACTCGATGCGAACGCCATCTTTTCTGAAGCTGCCGAACTAGTAATACAAACTTGTATTACAGTGTCTTTCTCTTTGCTCTTCTGTATTGCCTTTCTTGAAAACCCAATGTCTATCCAATCCACATTTGTTGCCATATCTCGGCTGTCACTTTACCCTACACTCAAACATGTGTGCACTAACTAAAATTATGTGTGTTTGGATGTCTTATAGGAAGCGATCCGGAAATAAAGTGACAGGCAGTCAATCTTTATCTTGTAATCACGGTCAAGTAACAATTGAGATAAATGACGTTTTCAGTGATTAGTTGTTATCAATTCTATTCCACTTGTTTTTAACACACTATCACTCAATGGGCACATAAGGTTAAACAAATTCGAGCTCTACGAAACTGTAGGACAAAAACCGGAAAAAAAACAATAAAATTCATTGTTTCGGATCGAAGTTACAATTTATTTAAATACGGCCAAATTTCATCCCATTCATGATATCTGATAAGTTATCTATTGTGTATGCACATTGTACATAAACTGTTTACAATGTGTCTTTAAAAATAACTATATCTTCTACCTTGTAGGCAGATGTTATCAAGTTATTGCAAATTTTAATACCACTTTATAACCCACTTTATAACCCACTTTTAAAACCATGCAGTATGTGCTTTGATATAGGTATGTGACCTCAGTAAGGTTTGTCTGAAATCAGCATAAGTAAGCCAGTAACGTGGATGAGCACATGGCGGAACTAGATGACAAAATATCGTTATGACAAACCGGTTTTCTTATAAGCAACTGTCTCGCTCCGTGAAATGAGAATCGACCAACCTGATAGATCGGTACATTGTGGAGTTTTGCATTAGATTTCACGCAATTCTAATGGCATAAAATACATAAAAATAAATGCTTAAAATTTTCCTAAGTCTTCTCTGTACGAAAAATTCATTTATGACATCACTTTTTCGGTACATGCAAAAGTTTGGTTATCACAATTTCAATTCAATAAATTTTTACGGTTGGTTTTGTTATTTTGCATAACCGGAAAAGCAGGGTATTAGTAATAACCATTTACTTGATGTCAAGATAACGGAAAATTAATAGAAATACAAGTTAATCTGAATAAATAAATATGTTGTCTTTAATATTCAAAAAAGTATTGACATAGAAGTATTGGCATCCCTTTGATTTCGAGCTTGCTAAGCTATTTGCACATCCCGACTAGCATTGATCCAAGGTTTTCCCTACTTCAACGCTGTACGACGGCATCTCTTTGATTTCGAGCTTGCTAAGCTAGTTGCACATCCCGGCTAGCAATGATCCAAGGTTTGTCCTATACTTGAACGCTGTGCGGCGGCATCCCTTTGATTTCGAGCTTGCTAAGATAGTTGCATATCCCGGCTAGCAATGATCCAAGGTTTGTCCTACTTGAACGCTGTACGACGGAATCTCTTTGATTTCGAGCTTGCTATGCTAGTTGCACATCCCGGCTAGCAATGATCCAAGGTTTGTCCTATACTTGAACGCTGTATGGCGGCATCCCTTTGATTTCGAGCTTGCTAAGCTAGATGCATATCCCGGCTAGCAATGATCCAAGGTTTGTCCTACTTGAACGCTGTACGACGGAATCTCTTTGATTTCGAGCTTGCTAAGCTAGTTGCACATCCCGGCTAGCAATGATCCAAGGTTTGTCCTATACTTGAACGCTGTATGGCGGCATCCCTTTGATTTCGAGCTTGCTAAGCTAGTTGCACATCCCGGCTAGCAATGATCCAAGGTTTGTCCTATACTTGAACGCTGTATGGCGGCATCCCTTTGATTTCGAGCTTGCTAAGCTAGTTGCACATCCCGGCTAGCAGTGATCTAAGGAGAAAGGAAGTGCGATAGAGTCGTGGAGATATTATTGGGCTGAATGCAATTCGTGGAGCTTTACATTATCTGATAATATATCAATAATGTGTCTTCATGTACGGGGAAACAAAACTGAAAAATTACACTATATCCTTAGTTTTTAGAATGAAAAACAAAAATTTTCAACATACAAAATTATTATGTATTTTATTTTCACATGGAAGTAAAATGATAATATATTAAGTGATAAAAAATTGTTTACATTTGGTAATTGCGATTAAAGAAAATAACATGGAATAAAATTAGTACCTATCAAAATGTAGTCGGCTTCTAGGCGCAGTGTGTATTGCGAATCCGTCTCGTTCTCGGCCTCTCAGAGCGTTTCGGGCTCCGATGGGCACAGCCCTGAGGGCTCCAAAGCGTAGTGTGTATTGCGAATCCGTCTCGTTCTCGGCCTCTCAGAGCGTTTCGGGCTCCGACGGGCCCAGCCCTGAGGGCTCCAAAGCGCAGTGTGTATTGCGAATCCGTCTCGTTCTCGGCCTCTCAGAGCGTTTCGGGCTCCGACGGGCCCAGCCCTGAGGGCTCCAAAGCGCAGTGTGTATTGCGAATCCGTCTCGTTCTCGGCCTCTCAGAGCGTTTCGGGCTCCGACGGGCCCAGCCCTGAGGGCTCCAAAGCGCAGTGTGTATTGCGAATCCGTCTCGTTCTCGGCCTCTCAGAGCTTTTCGGGCTCCGATGGGCACAGCCCTGTGGTATCTTAAGCGTAGGAAAAGCGTTATAGGTGAAAGCAATAAGGACAGCACTGATTTAAAAATTCAACCCGAACCCTGCCGCAAATGTAGCAAAAATTTCAACAAAATCCCAACCACTGCCACCAATGTAGTGGAAACCCCACTCGCTGCCACCAATGTAGCGATAGAAATTTTTTTGTTTAAATTATTTATTTTATCAGCTCTTTATTAGGAACTATTTTGTGTTGATGCAGGCTTTAGTTGGTTAAGACTGTGCGGTTTTAGTGTGGTGTGCGGTGTGCGGTGTGCGGTGTGGTGCGGTGTGCCGTGTGTGGTATACACTTCCAGCTTACTTATTTGATTTATGATTCGGACGATTTGGTCATAATTCATTATTTTGTGTTGTCTATATTCTGCTGTTATTTATTCTGGTGTTATCTTTTCTGGTGTTATCTATTCTGTGTTATCCATTCTATTATTGGGGGGGGAGCAGCCCCCCAATCAAAGACTCTTGTAGTTGTGCCCTGTTTTATGCTGTTGGTTCCGTGAAGCGGGGGTTCGGCTTTGGGTGGAGCAGCCCCCCACATATGAAACAATGTGTAAATGCTCCCTGCTTCACGCTGTACGTGGCAGGAGTTTTGGCGGGGTCTGGCTGTGATTATTTCATTTTCATTTCAATTTATTTTTGTCAAGGGATCAACAAGTTGATATAATGACAGTCAAAATAGTAAAACATATACATTTTGTACAAATAAATAAATAGGTAAAGTATATACACTTAAAATATAAAGGGTTACATACAATTGCATAGTGTCCCAATTATTATTATTAAAGTCAACTTACATTCACTTCCGAGAGGTAATCATCAATTGAATAAAAGCATTTGTCTAGCAGCCAGTTTTTTAGTGTTTTTTTAAACAATGAGTGATCGTGAAGCTTGGACAGGTTCTTTACGTCGATAGGTAGACAACTCCATAGTTTATATCCCGCTCGGATCGGGCTTTTGGTCGTCATAATAAAATTCGTAGAAGTGGAAGGGAAGATAGATTAGATGCTAATGCAAACAAAAATGCAAATTTATACGACAAACGTTGCTTTTATGGAGTTAATTTTTATTTCAAGCTATAGTTTTAATAAATAGTTTTAATAAGAAAATCAAAATCAAAAAACAATAATTACATTACATTACGACGCTGAGATTTGAAAATGACCGCACCAGTCTCGCATAGCTCACCATCGCTGTGAAGGATTCGACCAATAATGTGGCTTGAATCCACTGACATTTTGTAGAAATCACAGATATAATTGATTGCGAATTCCGAGACCAACTTTGTAGAAAGATACATCCAGCCCAAAGTCATCAAAATCTTTAAGCACCGTCTTAACGGCCGAGTCATACTTGACGGTTCATCGCCAACCTCGCCCGCTCCAGAAGGTCACTGTTCTTGTCCAAGACATCGTTGTCCATTGCCCACCACTCCTTGACCTTTTCCAAGAAGCAAGCGCCGGGACGACCAACATCAAAATCTTTAAGCACCGTCTTAACGGCCGAGTCAGACTCTGTTCATCGCCAACCTCGCCCGCTCCAGAAGGTCGCTGTTCTTGTCCAAGACAACGTCGTCCATTGCCCACCACTCCTCGACCTTTTCCAAGAAGCAAGCGCCAAGACGACCAACGTCAAGGCCGCTAAACTTGGCGTTGTCCATCTTCGTCAGTTCGTCTCGAATCAGCTGGTCCAACTCGCCAAGTTCCGGCTGTCTGGTGAAGATCCGGAACCGCGACAGGAACGCCGCCCCCTCGGCCGGTTCCCCACGCAGACATTCGCCCAACGTTTCGTCTCTCGCCAGACAGAAGCGATGGTAGCGAGCCCCTTTGCCGAACGAGTGCATCACCGACTCCAAAGACAGAACGGTATACGTTTTACCATGCACCGAGCCCAATTTTTGACTGCCTCTTGCGTTAGTGTACGTCGCAAAAACGCAGTCTTCGACCTCCAAGTCAAACAGCGAACCTTTTTCTGCAGCCGCCATCGACTCTTTGATCTCAAGGTACGACTCGAAGTACGTCTGCAGCGGGAAGCAGTTGTCCGTATCCGTGAGCGTCTTCGGCGAGACGACTAGCTTTGCCGCTGGCTTCAACTGGAGGAAGATTGCCGAGAATTTGCCGGAGCAACTGAGCTTGAGGACGACGTCGCCCAGACGGCCGGCGCCGCCCACGTTAGCCGCCAGCTGGAAGGCGATGTCGCTGACGCCGGTCTCGCGGGCGAGGTTCATGACGCGGAGATAGATCAACGCGCTCGTCTTGACTTTGAAGGGTGCGTCGTAGTTGGCCGTGAAGAGCGGCAGCCTCGAGGACGGCAGTGTCCTTGTGTCGCTTTCCAGGTCTCTTGTCGCTTTGGCGACGTCCTTGGTTGCCTCCTCCTTTCCCGCCATTTTCACTCCATCCTGGATATCATTTTGCAACCTATAACTCGATGCGAACGCCATCTTATCTGAAGCTGCCGAACTTGTATTAACCTGGTTTGTTGCAATATCCTTCTCTCTGCTCTAGACTGTATTGCCTTACTTGAAAATCCTCACTCTATTCAATGTATGTTTATTTCAATATCTTGACTGTCACTTTACACTACACCCCAAAATGTGCGTACTAACTCAATTAAGGTAAAGTTTTTTATCTTATAGAAAGTGACCAGGAAATAAAATGACAGGCAGCCACACTTTATCATGATGGTCACATGCAAATTACATTTGCGTGATAGGACGTTTTCATTGAAAACTTCTTATCAATTAATTAAAATCGCTACCTAACGCCCAAAAACACTCAATGGTAAAATGTTGACCGTATTCCTGCTCGTCACTTGGCAAGGAATTGAATGAGACAATAACAGCAAATATTAACAGCTCTAATTCCTTTCATTCATGGTATCTTTTAAAAGTATTTCGTCTATTTATAAACAACCTGCATGCACATGACATTTATCTTTTAGTAAAACGGATCCATTCACGTTTCTGACAAAATAGTTATTTCTTTTTTGTCAGAAGTTCGAATGTTGCTAATTGATTAAAAATTTGAATACCACTATAAAATGAATCACATTTAAAAGCATGCCGTCTGTGCTCTTATTATAGGTTACCTAGTTTGTGGTTATCGGTAACGAAATTGAGTTACAATTGGGATATAAATATATGCATCTGACTGAATCATATCTTATCAACAACTATTGTTTGAATACAATATAATATTATACTACCTTTTCCTTCACAAATCGTGACACTTACATCCTATATAAATTTATCCTATCCTAATATTTATCCTAATATATCCCATAACATATCCCCTTTTCACACTAATTGAATCACACTGAGTGTTGTAAGGAGACCCGTTTGCGAACGATATTGACAGCAAGATGGGACGCTGAACGAATTAGTTTATTTCCGATACAGGAATAATCCACTCGGTTATAAATTGTAATTGATAATCCATTCGGCTATCACTGCGAATTATCGATTACGCTGCACATTTTTCTTCTTGACATAACGTTTTGTTGTTGTTACTACATACAGACCTATATATATATATATATATATATATATATATATATATTTTTTTTTTTTTAATTTATTACTTGAGTCATAGAAATTCCTAATACTGCTCAAGGCAGTAGAATGTACAGACTTGTCATAATTCTTAATTATGTTATCGAATGATAATAAATACATCTTATTTCTAAGCAAAACATGGTGATTAAATGAAATTGAATGAAATTGAATTTAAATTGAATCTTTATAATATATTGTCAAGATAAAGTATGATATATCAAAATATGACGTCAAAACAAAACATTGCCCATGAAGGTAACGTCGTAGTCTCGAAACAGCACGGCTTGTTGGGTCATGTCAGAGCAAACTTGGAACACATCATTGTCAACCTCGCCCTCTCCAAAAGGTCGCTGTGCTTGTCCAAAATGACGTTGTCCCTCTCCCACCAAGCATTCACCTGCTCCAAGAAACAAACGCAAAGACGCTCAACATCAACGCCGCGATACCTATCATCGTCCACCTTCGCAAGTTGGTCCCTGATGAGCTGGTCCAACTCCCCAGCCCCCGGTTGTCCACACAACAGGCGAAACTGTCTGAGAAAGCATCGTGCGTCGCCCCCACCCTCGCGCACACACTGCCACACGTCGGCGTCCTCGGCCGGATCGAACGCGTGGACGCCTCCCCTGTCCGAGCACACGAGCTGCAACGGCGACCCAGACGCACTGCTCTGAGCGTCGCCCATGTCGGCGTCCGCCCGGGCGTTTGTGTAGGCGATGAACACGCAGTCTTCGAGGCGTCCGTCGAATAAAACGCCCCTTTGTGTTGAACTCATCGAGTCTTGGATTTCGAGATACGACTTGAAATACTTGCGAACGGGTAGGCAAGCTTTCGGACCGGTGACCATCTGCGAAAGCAAGAAAAGAAACCTTAAAATGAACTCTATAATAAATAGCTCAAAAATGATCCGCGAACGTTATTTAAACTTTTGTTGGACCTTTAAAGTCCAAAAGTCCAATGGGGTAAAACTTGCGTTCAACGTTCACATTCGCCAGATGTTCGATTACAGGTTCTACCCGAACGTTGAACGCAAGTTATCCCCCGTTGGCTTTGCGACGTCCACCGAACGTTCGTGATAACGGGTTTTGTGCTACTTGAGAGGTATTTTGGAATTTGGTTTTATTTTTATAGGAACTTTGGTCGGAACAATACGGCTACTGGCAATTTCCCAGCCTACCTCGGCCAAGAACGCAAATCAGAGTCACGTACACCAGAATTACTATGAGTTTGCCATTTTTTGGGGACCTTATATGATAGAGTACCATGCCATAGAATCAAATGATTAAGTTTTTATCATTACCATTAAAAATGGCATTTAACATTTCCATTATTTACAATTATACTCTTTACAAATGGTAAAGAGTCAAATGATACTTCGAAGTCCACCAGGCTGTGGTAATCTTAGGCTAACACAACTGTATTGTTCATCTCAAAGTTATTACAGAATTGTTTCTCACCTGTCGGTAAACCAAATGACTGTCGGTGTGTTTCAGATGCAGGAAGAACGTCGTCACGCCGGCGTCGCGACGCCCGACTCGAAGGACGACGTCGCCGAGTGCGCCGGCGCCGAGTGCGTCCGACGCCAGCCGGAAGTCGAGGCCGGAAGTGAGCGCGCGCAGGAAGAGCAGCGCCGTCGTCTTGGTTGCGAACGGTGAGTTGCTAGGCGACGCTTTGCCCGGTGCCCTTGGGTATCGCACGGCGGGGTCGGACGCCATCTTGGAAACTGACGGGGAAATGTTTCCCCGCATGAATGAGGTGCGAGATTGCTCAAGGTCATTCATTGAACGAATTCGATTTTGGTTATAATAAAGATTATTGAATGAATGAAGCTATTTTTGAATTTCCATGGCGGTTTTCGAGATGTATATCGTGTCAATTGATTTTCAAAAGTGTGAGGATTCCATTGATATTTGTTTGGTCGCGATCCAACAAAATGTGTGGCCTATAAAGTGGATCCAGTACGCAGTGGACTCTTTACGGGAAGCGGCCCGAGTACTATGCTCAATAGTTCCGATGGTAAATTTGTTGAAAAGTTGACCTTAATCTTGAAACAACGCTAAGTAGATGTAATCAGTGTAAAACTGCCGAGTTCTCACTGCCACACAGCTAAAGTAATCATTCCAATGATCGAGTATGTTATTAGTTAAATACATACAAATGTTTTCCCAGTGCCCTTTTCCCTCATTTTTCTTTGCACTTTCGTATACAATAGCTCTAAAAAGGGGAAAAAATAAAGAGTTTCGGGGTATTTTCTAGCATTCCAGGGGCAAATTGTCGAAAAATTGCCATTGGCTACCATTTATACGTATTTTGTCTACAACATACTGAAATATTGAAATGTTAACTTCAACGATATTGTGTCCTTAAAAACTCGGCAACTTTTTGTCTGAAAGCCACTTTATGGTGAACTGCTCTATCTCCGTTTAAGAACTCGAGAAATTCTAGATCTCGAACCATGCTGCCCATACTGCCATACTGCACACAATACTGCCTATGTGGATGGCGGTCACCCAATAAAGAATTGAATCAGCGCAGTGTTGCTTAACTTCGATGAAAGATGACATAAGGGCAAACAAATTGAACTTTTAACCGATTCTTGTGCCTTGTGCTTGCGTCATAATGCGACTTATGTCATCATGTCATGGTCGCGTACGAATCTCAATCTTATTAGAAACTGAATGTTGTATTACTTGCGTCTTACGTCTTATGCCTTCCGCTGCCTCGGCTTTCTTTTTGGTAGAGTCCGCTTTGGTTATAGGATACTAGGAAGTGTTTATGAAAGAGGGTTTATGAAGGGGGGTAGGTAAAGGCAGGTTTGGGGGTTAGGTAGGGTAGGTAGGGTTTGGTTGTAGGTAGGTTTGCTCTCTAATATGTTGCACCGTTTCGCGTAACTATATCCAGTGCCTATGTATATACAACACCTTCACCTTGCTGTTCGCTATCAACTGCAGCTTGTTGATAATGACGCAAAGATTACGTCAAACCGAGTGACGATAGCAGATGAGACTATTAATAGTTTGCTCTGAGTATTGATTATCTTTAGTCCTTGCTGCACCGATTATAGTAATCTGTGTATTGTTGCTGATTAAAGGAATTCTTTCAGATAAAAGATTTCGCATTTTTGTTACCAATGCAGAAGCAATTAAGGTTTAAAAAAAGTGTTAGTCCATCAACTGCCACTTTTTCTAATCTTTCCAATTTCAAAATACATTTTCGAAAGTGTAATATTGATTCAAAATAGTAATATTGCGAAGTGATCGCTGTCAAAAGTCAATGCCGAAAGTTTAAAGCATCAAGAGCTTTCAAAATTGTGGCAAATCTTGTAATATATAGCAAGATCTTGCAGGATCTTGACACACGATCTTGATAAAGTCTAGACAAAATCTTCTAAGATCTTGCAAGATCTTGCAAGTTCTTGGTAAGAGTTTTCAGCACGGTGCTTCAAGATGTGTTCGTTTTTGGGATCTAATAAATTGCATGTGGGCTAAAAATTGGCCTCTAGTGCTGTAGCAATGGTAATGTAGCAATTTCATCTTATTTTCTATAGAAACTAAAAGTTATTGTAGACTTGTTACTGGCGGCCCCGGGTTCGTGCCCGTGTCCGTACACCACGTCCCCACAATGACGTCACCCCTTCGAGTCTAACGGATGGCTTTCCGATAATATCGCTATATGTAATGAAAGCCGCATGGATATCGCTCGCACTCACTCGCACCTCGGCGATGCAGGCGCTGGAACGCTCTCGCTCTGTCTCTTTCGCACTGGCGGGTGTGCCGTATAACCTCACTTTGGGGTAGCGAATCAAAAATGAGGTGCGGTTCGTGCTCCGAACTCGCCCTGTGTGGCAACGTTTCCGTTTTGGCGACATTTTGACTGAATCTCTTTCTTTCTGGGCCCGGCTTCACAAAGAAGGGATTTAGAAATGGGGGTTTTGGCAAAGATGATATGTTTTTCTCCCTGAAAAATCATCAATTATATTCCCCCCAATTATCCGTATTTTCTAAAGGAGATTTCAAACGAGGTAAATGGAGGGGAGGTAAATTGAAATTGATTAATAAAAGTACTTCGATGTAGGAACTCATTTCGAAATAAAAAGACAGTTGACAACTCAGCTGTCAGTTTTCTCGGAATTCACTATCGCCTGTATTGGATCTAACGTAACTTCAAATTGCGAAACTTTAGCTTCCACATTGAAATTACCAATTGAAATTACCTTTGAAATTTTGCCATGTCTCGATTTGGAAATTTGACCTGCACTGCGATTTCGTAACTCCGACTTTGCCGTTTCCGGTTTCAAAGTTAAAAAGTTAGCATGGACAACAATAGGGATTTTATTCATCAGAACCGATAACGGCATCACGTAAAAGTTACAAAATCAAAAGGTCCTCTCGGTTGCAAGCTCAAATTTCTTACACTTCACAAGGTATTTCAAGGTCTTTATTGGCCGAAAAATTACAATTTTGATCAACTTTTCCTCAGAAACAGATGAATTCCACGGCATCCTATTGTCGGTTGCCATGACAATTAACTTAACTCCTACTTTAACTCAGGGTTGAGTCACTTGTAATACTTAGTTGACTTTTTAATTTGGCACATTGTGTTTGTATGGGGAAGAAAGAATAATTTTTTTTATTTATCTCAACTAAGAGTTGAAAAGTTAGGTTAAACCAGGTCTTAAGAGAGAAGGTAAACTGTTGTCATTTTGTTCGATTTTCGCAAAAACACGGGAACTGCACTGAGTGTGCACTCAGTGTACACTCAGTGCAGCCAACCGAACACGCCGTCATTCGCATTTCATTTCATCTCACACCAGAAAAGTTACAGAATAGCTGGTACAGATGCGCTTTCGCACGACCAGCGCCCTCTGGATCGGTATTAGAAACCCGCGTCATTCAGGTGACTTGCAATATAATGACAATATTTGTAAAGTGTCAATCAAAAGTGCCAGCGCCACGCGGTGACGTCGGCGTCGGCGTCGGCGTCGGCGTCGGCGTCGGCGTCGTTCATTTTGGCGACGCCCGACAAAAGAGCTACAGTACGTATCACGTTTTTTGTAAGCAGCGAACCGGTATTCTTCAATGTTAAAGCACAGATATAAGGTTACCCAGACATTCTACCATACCTAGCTATGGCTACGGTAAACATTTGCTGCTAGTAATTTCGCCGGCGATCGCTGGGGTGCGTTGGCAACCTGTTTTAGCATAAACATCCAGGCCATGGCACAAGGTCAATTATAATCAAGGGACGCAATGCTCCTCAGGTGGTTACAGTTTTGGCTTTATCTACCAGGCCGTGACACAAGGTCAATTTATAATCAAGAGACCCAATGTTCCACAGGTGGTAACAGTTACCTTAGTAGCAGGGGATAAACAACAAATAGTGGCTCCATCCCTTGTCTGCCGTCAAAACTATTATTACGGGCGGAAGGCATTCGCGTAGCTGCTTTAGTATCGGAGTGGAACATCTAGGTAACCTTCTATCTGTGGTTAAAGTATAGGCCACATGGCCCGGGGCGCTGCCAACAGAACCTGAGCCGTACTGTAGACATCCTTTTGTAGAGTGAAGAGCCGCGAAGCGGAGAAGATCTCTCTAGACTATTATTTATTATATAAAAGAAACACTAGGAAAAGTTGAACAGTTCAATTCGGTAGGCCGTCAGAAAGTTGCGTGAAATATGATTTGCCAAGTCTATGGGGGTGGGTGGGGGGGGGGGGGGGCGTTGGTGTTATTATCGGTCTTCTGGGGACCCGGTTGTTCGCGGCACGCAGAGTTCCACCGCCTAGCAGTGCCCTGGCGGACATTGTGCGAGTTAACAGTTGTGATCGCTTTAGCAGCTTGCACGACGACGACGACGACGACGACGACGACGACGACGACGACGACGACGACGACGACGACGACGACGACGACGACGACGACGACGACGACGACGACGACGACGACAACGAACGTCGATCGTGGTAATGAAAGTTTTTGATACGTTTAATGTTCCCCGCGGATCGATTCCGACCCCGGGGGGGGGGGGGGGGGGGGGGTGTTGAGAGGGTGTGACGTATGGACGGCGTCGTTTGTGGAGGAAAATTGTGTCGGCGAGAGGCGGTTTCGCTTCGTGGCAAGTTGCGGACTGCTTTCATTGTTGTTTTCTGTATGGCTTCTTGCATATATACGTGCGATTGAGCGATTACAGTATATTACATCTTATAGCACTTTAAAAGATGTTCAAAGAGAAGCCGAATTCCTAATTTCCTCAGCATTTATGAAATATTCTCGACTCTAGGCGCCATTTCACGTTGAGAAGGAGAGTGGATTTGCATCTTCCTCGAGGACCCACTGCTGCTAGACACGAGCTAATAATTACAAAGCTAAACAAGCCATGTCTTGAGCCGGACAAAAGGCTCTAATTCGTAGTTTTGAAACTCTTAGCTCGTGTCTAGCAGCAGTGGGTCCTCGAGGAAAACGCTGAAGGAAAATTGTATAAATTGAAAGTTTTGAGTTGGTAGATGGATTTGAATGGTTGTAATGTCATCATCGTTTTTGAGTCTTCATTTAATTTCGGCTATTAAGGCAAAAAGATTCATGGATCTTAATAGAGATGACACAAATGTTGTAATAAATGCAGAGAAAATGATATTTGTACTCGGCGTTTTGTTTTTATCAAGCGTGAATTATTGAGTGAAAATAGGGAATTATAGAACCAAGCACCGGCATTTCAAAGCCATACCGCCAGCACTGGGTTTTTCTGGGTCATAATTTTTAAATAATAAAGTGCACCTACCTCTTTTTCATAGTTCCTTCGTAAGTTTTTCCAGCAAATTACTTCACTAATTAGTTAATTATAATTAATTTCAGCGAATCTCATTCCAAGAGTGGCGCACACCAGTCTTTTTTTTAGAGTATAATCCCCTATTCTTACTTCTTTTCTTAGTTTTTCCGTGTCAGAAACCCTAGCATTGCAAACTACAAAGTTAAGTCCGAATTTTCCATCGCATAACTCAATGTAATTATCTCAGCGAAGAAAAGCACTAGATGAAAATCTTAAACTTACATTTTTCTACTTGCAATTTTCATGGTAGCACAGAACACAATCACAGAAATTGAAAAAAATCCAAACAAGGTTTGAATGTTAAATAAAAATCTCGCTGGTGTCCAGACGTTTTGTTGGATGAACTTTACTGGTAACTTCTTCAGGGGTGACCATCAATCGAGCTATCAACATCAAGGAAGCAACTAAACTCCATTTCACGTTAAGAAGGAGCGTGGATTTACATCTTCCTCGAGGACCCACTGCTTCTAGACAAGAGCTAAGAGCTTAAACACAGGCCACGTCTTGATCCGGACAAAAGGCTCTATGGGTAGTTTTGAAACTCTTAGCTCGTTTTTAGCAGCAGTGGGTCCTCGAGGAAGATGCAAATCCGCTCGCCCTCTTGACGTAAAAATGGAGTTTAGTATATAATGTGATATTATGTTACGAAACGTCGGAAAATATGCGTGACTTTTATTAAGCATTCAAAACTCAGTTTGAAAGATATATTTTCCCAACTTAGTAATACAGCTGATTTCGATTGTGTAAAGTTATCGACGAGTTATCGATGTTTATCGGTGGCACGGCCCATAGGAATAGGCAGGCAACTTGCTGTCGATCGGTTACCTTTAGCTACCGATCGATATATATATATATATATATATATATATATATATATATATATATATATATATATATATATATATATATATATATATATATATATATATATATATATATATATATATATATATATATATATATATATATATATACATATATATATATATATACATATATATATACATATATATATATATATATATATATATATATATATATATATATATATATATATATTTTTTTTTTTTTTTTTTTTTTTTTTTTTACTCAATCGATACCCAGATAGCATATACAGACATGAGTCACAGATACTTAAAGTAGTTCCGATGATACTCTCAATATATGTCATTTTTACCAAATTATTAAGACACATAGAAAAAGTTACGCCACATCCAACGGTGTAATAATATTGGGGGGTCACCGCACTGATAACGGAGATACAAGGGTTTGAAAACTCGATATTTAGTATGGGCAGTATTGGAAATCAGGTCAAAGCCCGCACATAACCCAGGAAAAATCTAAAAAATACAAATAACAGTTAAACAAATTTCTATACACTTTAAAGATGAATTTCTGCTGAATATTTTCGACTATAGAAAAACTAGGGTCAACGAACGAACTTTTGAGATAATGACATTAAAATTTTTGCATCGTAGTTTCAGGGTGCAGTTTTAGGAGCATTTTTGAATACATTTTTTCCATGAAAGTAAAGTTGTACTATTAAAAGAAACAAAAACAATGTTTGTGATAATTTATAAAGATGTTATCACACTAATATTAAACGTGTTTGTACAAGGCCACACACATTTTCGCACGGAATTATGTTGCAAATTTGGTGTTACCATGGATACGAACTACGAAGACCATTTGTTAGAACTACTTTAACGACTCCGTTAAAACACCGAAACTGCACGGACGAAGTTCGTACCATGGCATGAATGAATACTGGGGTCTGGATCGGGCCAACAGCTAAGGTCATTTTGCGCCTGAAAAGTAAAAATTAAAACACTTCAAATAGACACAAAAGTTTTATTACGTTAAAATAAATATGATAAAATATGATAATATGATCAAACTGAACAGATCAAACAGCTACGAGAAGAAAATCAAGAACTTATATAAAACTCAAAACCGAAAAATAATAGACGAACACACTGCTCTGAAAACATAATCACACACACCAACAAAGAAAAACAACAACCACCGATACGACATGTTGATTACACTAACAATACCAAAGGCAAAAACAACACCAAGATGCCAACGTTGGATGCACCACAAACCTAAGACGACGAACAAACTGAGGCAAGTGGCATCAGAGTTCACGAAATTATGTCCTTCCATGCCACTGACGAGGGCGTTGAGCATGAGCCCACGGTGACGGGCACATGGGATCCATGACAATCAAGGGGAAGGAAATGATATACCAACAATAACTGATAAAGTTTATAGTACTTGGATTATTCTTTACCGTAGCAAATTCCCACGATCTAAAAGCTAAGGCTTTACCATCCCCAGACCTCGTTAAAGGAATTTTAACGAACAGTTATGAATGGCGCAGTCATTTATTCGGTCGCCCATGCACGCCGGGATTAGAGCAAGTTTTAATTACGGGCTAACTGACCGATTAATTACGCCGTTAGTAAACACCGTTGGCAGGCAGGCATGCAGGAGGGGGTGGGGGGGGGGGGGCGATGGCAGCGCGCCAGTTTTCCGGGGTGGCGGCATCGCGAATGCAACACGCGTCCGCCAGAGAGCGCAGTGGTCGTCCGAGAGTGGCCGACTTGGGAAACAACGCCATCTTGGGAAACAACGCTGAGAAACAACGCCATCTTGAGAAGCAACCTT
The DNA here is from genome assembly GCA_921293005.1 of Nemoura dubitans. Classification (NCBI taxonomy): domain Eukaryota; kingdom Metazoa; phylum Arthropoda; class Insecta; order Plecoptera; family Nemouridae; genus Nemoura; species Nemoura dubitans. The sequence goes on from OV121076.1 coordinate 45,037,405, forward strand.
GAAAAACACTACGCCATCTTGAAAAACTACATTGAAAAACAACGCAATCTTGAGAAAAACCTTAAACAACAAAGCCATCTTGAGAAAAAACCTTGGAAAACAACGCCATCTTGAAAAACAACCTTGAAAAACACCGCCATCTTGAGAAACAAACTCCACCTTCCTCCTGGCCAACAAACAGTCCGTGTCAGTGACACGATGTCATCAACATTGGCTCTGCACCACTCAAAGACTCCGTGGCAGAGTCGCAAACATGACGTCATGCACTTCCAGAGTCTCTGATTGGTGGCAGAGCCAATGTTGATGGCATCGTGTTGCTGACATTGCCAGCTGTAAACCCAGCGTTACCGATTTTTTCTCCATTTCGATAAGGTTTTTTTAAGGACCATATCTACCTTCCATCCAAGCATTCACCGGAACCACTCTATCTACATCGAAGACACTTTTAATGTTGACCACTGCGTGTAGAAATCAAACAGACGCCAGCTAGTTGACTCCGACCACCACTCCCTGTCCCTGCCACAGCCCTCTAGACACCGACGCCTCTCGCGGCGCTATCTCCGCGGGCGACGCCGACGCCGACGCCGACGCCGACGCCGACGGTGGCCGGCGGGCGTCGCGGCGCTCACTTTCCCTTACAAACGACTTAAGTTTGCGGCACGAAGCTGACGCCGGGGCAAAAATTCCAGCCTGCCGTGCCCCCCCCCCCCTCTTCACGTAACGAAGGCTGCTGTTGCGAACTTGTTTTGTTTTCCGGGGTCGACTTGCATGATGAGCGAGCTCGGGAATGCGATATCCATTTGTGCGGTCGCGGACTACACGGGTATATAAGGGTAGGCACAGGTATGCATGGGCATACAAGGGTGTACTTACCTGTTTTCCATGCAGCAAACATTATTCATGTAAATATCTGGGGGAAAAAACCATAGGCTAGGTAAGAATCAACTGATGTCGGACGGTTGTTTTTAATAAATATTATTCAGACGAATTCCGATTAATACAAACTGGGCTAAAATTCCTTAAAAAAGGAGGCATTTTTTGAAAATTCACACCACTGTCGTGTTTGAAGGTATGATAACCCAACACACAATTCGACATCCAACAACCCTTCAACTACACGTGTATTTTTCTTGTTCAAATCTCTGTGTTGGTATTTGCGGCAAGGTGAAGTTCCCGCGTGAACCTCCGCGTACGACGAAAACACTGGCGTTTATTTTCCTCTTTAAAAAGACTTGAAATTAATTGACGCAGATATGATTTTCAATGTAATTCACTTCCATCTAACCTTGGTCACAGAAAACAACCAATAGGACCTTGTGCATGGCAGTTATTTGGATGTTGCATTTTGCCAACTTTGTGTATCAGATCTACATCAAGCAACACCCAAAATGGCGGCCAGATTTGTCACAATTGGGAACAAATGCTTTGTCAGTACATTGGTGGCAGTGGGTGGGATTTCCACTACTTTGGTGGCATCGTGTGGGGTTTCCACTACATTGGTGGCAGTGGGTGGGATTTTTTCAGCATTGTTGTCCTTAACCTCCGCGCTCATTAGCATTGAAAACTGAAATTCATAGAGTTATTTTGATGGCTAGTGCTAAAGAGAGCACAAACAGACTAGAATCCTTTTAATTTAATACGAATTTTTGGTGGCCAAAATTTAAAATGTTGTCTCTCTGCGTATAGGCTGAAGATCCTCGTTCCAGCCCACCTTGGTTTCCAGTGCCCCGAAGAGCGCTGGGCGCTACGACTTAGCCATGTGCACTCAAGATACGGGGGCGTTTGCGAGGCTCAACCGAGTGTGCACGGCCACGGATACATACTTTTAAAGCTTTGTTTTATGCATCACACCGCAAGCAGCGACAAGCTAGAAAAATTTTTGACGTTTTTTTTCGGTTGAATATAAGATTTGGATTGTGTATATTTTATGTTTAGTGTGTTTCTATATACCTATATAGCTTTTGTATTTGAGCGACGATGTTTATAAAGTTCGTACTGGCTGCAATGTTGAGGCCGGGGGTAGGCGGCTTTGGGTTGGAGACGTGGAAAAGTCTCAGCGAGCGTGAAACGCATTTTCCTAGGCTGCGATATCTGCCGGAGAGATTTTCCGCTGCGTATTTTTCATTTCTCTCCGAATGGTTTTGTTAACAACAAAAACTCTTTGTTTTATAAAAGTTTTCGAACCGAGCGCTACATAAAATATAGACGTCAATGTATCGAGAAAAATTTAAACAGATGCATGCGGGCAATGTATTTTCAATAAAGCGGAAAGTTATTTATAGACGAGTTATTAATAAAATGGTTTCAATTTTGCCGATACTAGAGAATAGTGCATAGCCAAACAAAGGTACAACTAATTTACTAATATATTTTTCACCGGGCCGTGGCGTGGCAAAAATGTCCGGGGAGTCAAATTGGAACATTTTTCAAAAACAGCACCATCGCTTGTTTCACTATTGAATCTTATTTGACGTCACAGACAAAAATTACCCACCATAACAAAATTAAAGAGCAACAGCTTGCAAAATACAGCTCGCGAACTCTGCGCGAAACTGAGCTTCTCAAAACTGTGAGTTTCTCAAAACTCTGTACATTTCAAAACTCTGTACATTTCAAAGCTATGTGCCTTTCAAAACTCTGTGCATTTCAAAGCTATGTGCCTTTCAAAGCTATGTACCTTTCAAACCTCTGTGCATTTCAAAACTCTGTACATTTCAAACCTCTGTGCATTTCAAAACTCATGGCTTTCCAAAATTTTTAGATTTTTAAAACTCTGAGCATTTTAAAACTCATCACTTTTCAAAACGCATCACTTTTCAAAACTCGGAGCTTTCCAGGGCTACGACGGTGCGCCACTCTCCAAGGAACACCGCCATGTTCAAACATATTATGGCAGTTCAGTAACCCCACCGTAACCCCACCGTAACCCTGCCGTAACCCCACCGTAACCCCACCATAACCCCACCGTAACCCCACCGTAACCCCACCGTAACCCCACCGTAACCCCGCCGTAACCCCGCCGTAACCCCACCGTAACCCCGCCGTAACCCCACCGTAACCCCACCGTAACCCTGGCACATTGACCGCTCCCGCAAGATAAGAACCTGCCGTGCATCGCCTTTTTATCCACCAATGCCGCAATTTAAAAGCTGTTTCCACAGACGACCGCACGAGCGACAATCGCATGATATATCAGCGCTGCAGTCGCGACGGATCTGTCGCATGATTTACAATTTTCGCGGACGAAACATGGCCGACGTCTGCACGCTGCCGAATAAGCGTCGCTGGGTTGATAATTAATCTGCGTTACTAGACGAAACAAATCACCCTGCCAACGCTCTGAACAACATCGCTGTGTGTTTGTGTGTACCGGATTATTTCAGCGTCGAATATCATTAAACTTGTGTGCCCTTTGCCCAGTGAATAGAAAAGCAAGTCATAGAGCTTTTTGCGAAATTGTGTACTATATGTTGCGTTTTGCCCCCGGGGCGATCGTTATTTCTCATTCGTTCGTTATTCGGGGACGGTCGGACACTTTTCCTTTTGCCGTCATAGAGACAGGGTGGTTTCTGAGTTTGGTGGTCGTTTGGTTGGGGGGGGGGGGGGGGGGGTGTAAGGGGTTGGGCAGCGTGATATGTTGATTGGAATTCTCTAAAAACACGCTGGAATTGTGTTTCATTTTGGTTGCGGCATTAAATCCTCATTAGAAATAAATCGAAATTGCTTTTTCATTCGTCTTGATAACGTTTTTAATATTTTTGACAAAATGAGTGCAAACATTTATTTATTTAACGAGCTTAATAAGTTGTGATGTCAAAAAAGCTGTTGCTTCAAATTTGAAATCATCCAACCTGTTTTACCGAACCGAACTGGTCATATTGTGAACGGTGGTCACCCATCCAACGCCCAACTCGGCGCAGTGTTGCTTAACTTCAATTTCTCCAGTCCCTCTCCGTTTGAGAGCCGGCCATTGGCATGGCAGTCACCCATCCAACTCGACTCAGCACAACACCTCTCTCCCGAAACAAAACTGGTCATGTGCATGGCGGTCACCCATCCAACACTCGTCACGGAACAGTGCTGCTTAACGCGAGACAACCAAAAGCGAATTGCACCCGAATAAATCACGATCCAATCTACCGGCACTTGCTCCAAACGGTTCGTGAATTTGACCACGTCGGCGGTAATTTAACCCCAGGCGCGCGACGCCATCTGCCGACCCCCCCCCCCCCCCCTCCAGACCACCAGTGTCGCTATCGTGCACTCGTCGTAATAACATTTTGGGGTCGTCCTTTTGCCTCGCCGAGAATTGATATCTCTATATAATGTACACGTGTCAGTCGTGGCTTTAAACAGTCAACATGAAACCGCACATTGAACGCTGAGTCAAACCGCAAAAGCAGATAATTATTTTTAAAAATCGTGCCATGAATATGATCGTGAATCTTGATCACATAAAAATATAGAATCAAACAGCAAAAGCAGATTATGAAGAGAAAAAAATCGTGCCATGAGTATGATCGTGAATCGTGATCACATCAAAATATTAGAACAGGATTTAGAAATTAACATTTATCAGTTAAAACTTTAACTCATTCACACAATTCACAATTCAAACTTGTGAATTCTAGGATGGACTTGTGAATGCATACTCTAGCGACGGTTGTTAATTGTATCTCGTTTACCAAGTCTTGCCGCTTTCAGCGTACAGTCGAGTTGGCCTAAGATTACCACAGCCTGGTGGACTTTGAAGTAAAGTATCATTTGACTCTTTTACGATTTGTAAAGAGAAAAATGGTTATTAATTGTAATGATAAATAAAGTTTTTAATGGTAATTACAAAAACCTAATCAGTTGATTCTATGGTATGGTACTCTATGATATGAGAACCCCAAAAAGTGGCAAACTCAAATTAATTCTAGTGTAGAGTTCTGTGTCTGCACTTCGCGAACCCGATTCGCCTGTTAAACTCGACTCATCGCACTTACATAAAACACAAATTATTGATAGTTCGAAAACGGTGTACTTACCCGAAACATACTTCAAATCGAATACTTGCTTCTCAATACAATAAACGGTAATACGATGAAACCAGAGTAGTGACAGATAACATTAAAAGCCAACAATGAACGGTGTTTTCGCTGCTGCCGAATCTGCCTGAGAGTCTCGCTGCAATTGTTTTCCTCTAAATTCCAGGTGCCTTATGAAATCAAATAATTCAAAAATTAGGAGGCAATAGATAACACGCTTCTGTCCCCACTGCTGTAATGCGGAAGTAACCCACAGTGCAACTAGCAGCTACGTCGCGCTTTGTTAGCCGTCCACAGGGATGTTTGTTTGCGAGTGTTTGTTGTTTGTTTGTTTGTTTGTTTGTTTGGGTAGGAGTGGTCGCGTGTGCAGTTGAACGATGTAGTTAGTTAGATACTGAAGCTGGGATTGATTTGGGAATTAATTTAAGTTGCCGTGTGTAGCGTCCGCTGTGGTTTGGAAACTAATTGTGAGAGAATTTGTGGTCGGTGGAGGTGCCGGGTTTTGTCGGGATTTCGTTTCTAAGTAATTGTTTTCTAAGTTTCTAAGTTGAATATAACCGAGTGGCTGGCTAAATTAGTTGATGAGGCTTCCAATATGTCTTAGTTTTGGAATTTCACGGGAGCACTAAATTTTGTAAGGCAGTTTTGTGTATAGATACTTTGGCAGCAAGGTTCTTGGAAAATGTTGAAGTGATTGAAGTGCCCAAAAGAAATTTTTGCCATTAGTGTATTATAATGAAAAAAGGGAGAAGAAGCTTAAAAACTGCGAGTTATATTTTCGGAAAATTTTGTATAGCTATATTGATCATGTACTGTTACAAATTCCATGAAATTGATTAACATTGTTGTGAAATGTCCTCAAACAAATTTTTGCACCATTACATTGTAATGAGAAAATGGTATAGGAGCTTCAGAACTATACTGGGATATATATATATATATATATATATATATATATATATATATATATATATATATATATATATATATATATATATATATATATATATATATATATATATATATATATATATATATATATATATATATATATATATATATATATATATATATATATATATATATATATATATATATATATATATATTTTTTGTATTTATATATAGAATCGCTAATTTAATACTGGGGCAATATTGTTTTTCTCAGGAGGCGAAATCCATTTCGTGTCATATCTCCCAATTGCTAATTAATAAAACTGACGACACAATTCCGTTCGAGAGTGAACGAAAAACGCATTCTAAAACGCGTTCAAAAGAAGAATGGAAAAGTAAGAAGGTAAACATAAATCGTTATTCTGCAAAAATGAAACGTCATCTCTGCGATAATCGAAAACAAAGGCCTGTCGGAGCGGCAAAGAATATCGGTTTTCCGCCCAGAGTTTTCCGGAGAGAAAAGCTTGTCATTTCACGGCAGATGTTTTTCTTTCGAGAAAAACTTTGCGTGGACAGCTCTCGTCTCGAAACAAGAGACCTAAGCCGTCAACCCTTTCGCTCCTCGCAAAAGAATCGGACCCTTCCAGGCCAGACTACCTTCATCATCAGCCTGTAATTCACCGACAGCCAATAGACCAGTGCCACAGGGACAGCGCCAACACAGTGTGTCAAAGGGACAAAGCTAAGCGGTGGCCGGCCCTTGGTGCTGTTAGACGGTAGCAGGCCTTGGTGCCGGCACCGGGTCCACCCTTGGCTCCCTTCCAGGCCAGGCTAGCTTCATCATCAGCCTGTCATTCACCGATAGCCAATAGACCAGTGCCACAGGGACAGCGCCACAACAGTGTGTCAAAGGGACAAGACATGTTACAACCTGTTATTATACCACAAATCAATTACGAGTAATTGTGCTGAAAAAACAGATAAAATCTAGTTTCACTCCTCACGAAAAAACATAGGTGCAATGTCACCCTTTCAATTCTGTCCCCTGCCTGTTTTCCCAAACCAATTATTTGACCAAAATGGCAAATTTGCCAATCGGCATAGCTCCAAACCATACCCAAATAATCGGATAGTTATTGAAAGATTCGCTCGCTTAAAGCTGGGATTGACAAACTGCGCCGGCTTAGGCACCTTTTGCATCCCAACCAACGTGGGCTCTGTATAACAATGAGTGTGACGTCACCAGACGAGGCAGAGTGCTGCTTAATTAACTCTCTTACGTCACGGGAAGCGAGCTAATTGAAAAATGCACGCCCCCCCCCCCCCCACCCACGCAACCCAGTCCCCTTAGTTCCAACGCAACCCCCGTTGGGCTTCTCTTGTTTCGTTGCGCACAATAGGGTTGAAGGGGGGTGGGGGGTGGAGGGGTACCAGGTCGGCCCGAGGCCGGCGCTGTCGTCACGGCCTTCCTGATCAATGGCGCAGTGAACATCAGACGAGCGCTCTATTACCGTTTGAAACGTCCTAGTGAGCAGTGACTGGACGTGAGATTATAGAGTTTCGCCAAATACCGTTAACAGTTATAATACGGGACACTCCCTCCTTATAGCATTGGATTTCACGGCGACAATCTTCAGCTCAACCTAGCTGCGCGGAGTACAACAAAATAACTACCCGCCATCTAAATACGAAAGACTTCTAGCTATCAAGGTGGCTGAATCACAATTTTTTCAAAAATTGACCTGTCATGTCAACCATCGCAAGAAATGATAAATTCATATTATTCACACGTTAACTCATGCAATAAGCATAATTATTGGTAACTAAGATCGCATAAACAATGGGGTGAATTCATGTATTGTCACCTAGATCAGGTGTGTATCGAGCGGAGACGATTATGTGGGACCTTTGCTGCAAAAGGACGCTTTGTCCAAGATAAGTATTAGGCTAACGCAACCGACCCATTTTAGGGGTCTGAAGGAGATAACTATTTTAAACTCAACTACGAGTTATGGCAGGCACTTTCGGCTTGTTTACAATTCTTTTCTCGTGACAGAATGACCACTCATTACGAGATCCAATGTGAGATGGTCTCAAGCTGACGCAATCTGTGATTATCTGTTTGTACTCCGCGCCACCAGGACCCTCTGTTTTTGGCCCACATAAATTCAACGCTATTCTTATGGCAATTATTGACTCACATAAATTCAGCGCTCTTCTTATGGCCTTTATTGGCCTCCAAAATGATTGACCATATAGTCGTCCCGTCCAGGGTGTGAAGATTACTGTAGGGTTTATAGATATCCTGGGCTCTCAAAGTCTCCCTTTCCCGTTCTGGAATCCAAGTAGCTAAGTTAGCTCATTTCTCGTTGAACCAAATTTACTGTTGAACCGCCATGAAACTACAATTTCCCAACGTACTTCACCTCTAGATGGACCTAATATAAGGTATATATAGTACATTCGCGAATTACTGGTCAAAACCACTTGAGATTTTGGGTTAGGAAGACGCGTGCCGACCCTTGTAAGCTCTGCTAAGCTCCATTTTGTTCTCTTCGAGAGTGACAACTGACGGATCTCCTTGCAAATAGCTGAGTTGTCACTTTCGTCCCTCTTGTGTGTTTACCTACCTGATGATTGGCAATGAAGGGGTTTCCCCGAAAATTGGCAACACAGGGCTGTGAAAGGGACAGAGTAGGTTCAAATTCTTGACACACGTCAACATACATTATCTGTGTTAACAAGAGCATTGTCCGAAGCCCTGCAGTGGATTTGACCAGTAATTCGCGAATGGACTAGACTCATTTTAGTAATCTTAGCTCCGTATACCAGCATCTGTTCTCATGAAACGTACCGCGAAACATCTAATTGCCTTCCGCAACCCGAACCTGAGGTTCTCGAAACGGCCGGCGAACATGCTAATTGCATGACCATTATCGAGGCGTTGAAGATCTTCGGTTGCGCGTCGTAATAACCCAACGCCCCCCCCCCCCCCGACCCCTCGATGCAAACCTGTGCCCTTAGCACGGTCACGTCGTTCGACCGCGAGATGTGCTCGTTGAGATGCCTGTGAAACGCCCCGGGGGGAGGCCGAGTGCCAAGTGAAGAGGGCGAGCGCTCGGAAACGAAGTCTCGCGTCTTGTAGATTTAATTACGATAGTGTTAATAGAGATGCGCGTGTGAATAAAAATCGTGTAATGCTGGTCTGTGTGCGGATTGTTATGCGCAGGGTTACTTTTCTCAATTACGGATGTTCTGCACTATAAAAATGCGCAATTAAAAACAAACTCGCAATGCCGTCTTTGAATTTTAATATGTTTAATATAATATGGACTTAAAACATAAATTGGGATACGCCTACAGTCAGTTCTTAAGCAATTCCTTTCTGTACTGTTTGTTTGTTTTTGGCAAATGGTGAATGGTTTTAACCGAACCAGCCACAAAAGAAACAGCGAAAAAAAAAACTAGACAACAGAAAAATCTCTGTAACTAAAAACGTTATTCTTATTGCAACTCTTATTCTTACCTACTTGAATTGTGGTTAAGTCTGTTGCGGTTAAACTATGCTTAATCCTATTGTTAATAATGTTAAAGCGTGTAGCTAAACGTTTATTCTCTACCGTTTTGTCTATTGAAAAGCATGAAATTCCGCGCACAATATTACATGTCCCGTTCGATGCAGACACTTTATTCCCAATCCATCGCCATTTCCCCACGCTCCCAGCAGGGAACCACCCCTGGGCTGATGGGGGGGGGGAGGAAGTTGTGAAATATTTGGCGAAAAATTAAATTTCGCCCCCCCCCCCTCCCGGGCAGGGGCGCTCTCTGAGATTATGTGTGTGCCGTGCGCCCCCCCGGCCAAATTGTTTGTCACTTAGGAGCTGGAGAGATAAATTAGTTGTTGTCTCCCTTTATTTCGGGGTGGCCGACGGGGGTGCGATGCGAACGGCGACTTAGTTCCTGACTCCAATCGATACGCGGCGCTGGCGTCGCTCGGCTTTCAACGGGGGGGCAGATTTCGCTGCTGTGATCCACTGAATTGTACGCCCCCCCCCCCCCCCGGCACCGGCAACCCTCTGCAAACAGGGTCAATTTTCGGGCATGGAATGACCCCCCTCGCCCTGTTTGCATTTTAGGCTTGGGTCACACTTTGGCCGAAGATACGCTCGGATGAATTGTATTCTCTAAACAACATACCGAAAACGAGAACACAACAGCGAAGAGGCGCAGAAATCACAGAGTACTTTTGAACTATTATTGAGTAGTAGGTACTTTATATTGAGTTATTTACACAGTGCATAGCTTAGACCAAGATATCAGTTTTCAGTATTCAGTATTCAGTATTCAGTATTCAGTATACAGAGTGCCTGTGTACTAAGTATATAAGAACATTTGTACTAAGAACACAGCCGCGGCGCAGGCGCGCAGAAAGCACAAAGTACTTCGAACTGTTGTGAAAAAAACTACTTTAAACTTGGATTTGACAAGTTTTTTTCAAAACTAGTGCTAAAAATAGGACATAGTCGACATGAGTCTAAAACATTCGAACTGTTATTGGGTTAGGAGTTGTTCTTTATATATTGAGTTATTTACTAAGTACATAGCGTAGAGCACGCGAAGAGCACAGAAAAAGCTGAGCATTGAGTATTTATTTATATTTATATTTTTTATTTAAGTCTTGGGAATCCCAAGTTGTATACAAGTACAATGGAATGTACAGTATTGAGTATTGTGTACTTGAGTTTTGAGTATTCAGTATCCAGTATTCAGTATTGAGTTTTCAGTAATCACTAATCAGTATTCAGTATTGAGTGTCTGAGTGTCTGAGTGTTAAGCACATTACACAGAGTACTAATGCTAGGTTGACCAAGATTTCCAACTCTTAGTTACAATCTTAACTAGGAGTTACAACTTATTCGCTGCATGTGATTGGCTTAATTCAATTGCAACTACATAGCGGGGATCTCAATAGGAGTTGACAAACTTGGTTAAACTGGGAATGAGTAAATTGTACAGAGATTGCCAGTGGCGAAACTTAAAATCGGAGGGCCCAAAGCAAAAAAAAATACGAGTGCCCCCTACCCCGACAAGTTGAACTGAAAAATAAAAGCATATTTTTGGTAAAGGATTTTGTGAAAGCTTGTATAGGTACTGGGGAAACGTACTAGATTTCACAAAGTCCTTTCCCTAAAAAAAGGACATCGCCTCCATCTTTTTTCGGCCCCCGAGCACTGAACCCGAGGCCCCAGAGCACTGGTATACCTGCTCCCCTCTAGTTACGCACTGAGCCCGAGGCCCCAGAGCACTGGTATGCCTGCTCCCCTCTAGTTACGCACTGAGCCCGAGGCCCCCGAGCACTGGTATGCCTGCTCCCCTCTAGTTACGCACTGAGCCCGAGGCCCCAGAGCACTGGTATGCCTGCTCCCCTCTAGTTACGCACTAAGCCCGAGGCCCCAGAGAACTGGTATGCCTCCTCCCCTCTAGTTACGCACTGAGCCCGAGGCCCCCGAGCACTGGTATGCCTGCTCCCCTCTAGTTACGCACTGAGCCCGAGGCCCCCGAGCACTGGTATGCCTGCTCCCCTCTAGTAACGCACTGAGCCCGAGGCCCCCGAGCACTGGTATGCCTGCTCCCCTCTAGTTACGCACTGAGCCCGAGGCCCCCGAGCACTGGTATGCCTGCTCCCCTCTAGTTACGCACTGAGCCCGAGGCCCCCGAGCACTGGTATGCCTGCTCCCCTCTAGTTACGCACTGAGCCCGAGGCCCCAGAGCACTGGTATGCCTGCTCCCCTCTAGTTACGCACTAAGCCCGAGGCCCCAGAGAACTGGTATGCCTCCTCCCCTCTAGTTACGCACTGAGCCCGAGGCCCCCGAGCACTGGTATGCCTGCTCCCCTCTAGTTACGCACTGAGCCCGAGGCCCCCGAGCACTGGTATGCCTCCTCCCCTCTAGTTACGCACTGAGCCCGAGGCCCCCGAGCACTGGTATGCCTGCTCCCCTCTAGTTACGCACTGAGCCCGAGGCCCCCGAGCACTGGTATGCCTGCTCCCCTCTAGTTACGCACTGAGCCCGAGGCCCCCGAGCACTGGTATGCCTGCTCCCCTCTAGTTACGCCCTGAGCCCGAGGCCCCCGAGCACTGGTATGCCTGCTCCCCTCTAGTTACGCACTGAGCCCGAGACCCCCGAGCACTGGCCTGCTCCCCTCTAGTTAAGCACTGAGCCCGAGGCCCCCGAGCACTGGTATGCCTGCTCCCCTCTAGTTACGCACTGAGCCCGAGGCCCCCAGCACTGGTATGCCTGCTCCCCTCTAGTTACGCACTGAGCCCGAGGCCCCCGAGCACTGGTATGCCTGCTCCCTCTAGTTACGCACTGAGCCCTAAGCCCCCGAGCACTGGTATGCCTGCTCCCCTCTTTAGTTGTACCCCTCGAGCTAGCGTCCTGCCATGCACTTCACAAAGTAATTTTGCAAAATCAAATTTCTGGTTTTCATCGGTGCATGGCTCTAGGTATACTAGTTTCTCAACTTTGACCAACTCAATTTATCCAACATACAAACTTTGTACCGGCTGACGACCACCTGCAGGTAACTTCATCATGGACATTTAGTGCAATTAGTATGTCAATTATGTTAAATCAATTTTTACTAAGTGCTAAATTATGTGTCACCTTGCCATAACAAAGGGTCGAACAGCTACGAACTTTTCGGGGGCCAAGTCTGCTCTGCAGGCGGCGTGATGTCGAAATTTCGAGAGAAACTGGGTAATGAATTCGTGCCTATACTAAAAGAAGTCAAACTGGCTTCGTTATTGTTTATTGTTCAATTTATTTTCAGCAAGATGTAAACTACACTGTGGCATTCACAGATAAATCTGTCTGCTTTAGGCCATGGCCCGAATGCAGTGACGGCCCTCAGTGCGCACTCACACTCAGTGCTCACTCAGTGCACACTTAGTTGGCATTTGCAATGATAAATCGTCCCCAAAGTGCGTACTGAGTGAGGACTCAGTGTCGACTCTGCATTTGGGCCTGGTTTTTTCTGAGTCAAATTTATAATGTTCATTTTTAAAATTTCCCTTCTTTCTTGTGTTGTTATTTTCAAAGTTGTTTTAAAACGGTTCGTATCTGAATTAAATAGGTATATACCCTGTATATACTTGACTGTAGTAGATTTAAACGTCCACAAAAGCTGGTCGTTCAAAACCCTTGGTGCCATTCGTACGAAGCCCTGCTAATAAAATATCGCCAGCATTTGGTTCTAGAATGCTCCGCCAGAGAGCCTATCCGTCCACTAAACCTGCTCGTCGAAACGTCTGTGTTAAAAACTATTGCCAAGGTAATGGCAAGACTTGCGATAGCTAAGTATCGTAAAATTAGGAGGCGAAAGGCAAACTTTATCTTGCATAACGCGCACGATAGTACATGCAGGAAGCCAGGGACCCTAACCGGATACGGATACGGAACCGGAATCGGAACCATCGAGAACCCGTAATTTTTTGGAACCGGATTCTGAATTGGAGCATTTATAAGGAAATTTTGAGAACCGGAATCGGAATTGGAACCAATTTTTAAGCATTACAAATTCCGGTTCTCAGCGTTTTCAAAAAGGTTCCAGGAAGGTTCCAAAGTCTTTAGTGAAAATTGAAAAAAAATGTACCAATTCTATATTTTTTCGATGTTCCTAAATATTGCCAACGTATTTTTTTTCAATGACTACTCAGAACAGTTTGAAGATGACGTAATTACTCAATTTACTAACCTAACCAACTGGAAGAGTAACCCAAAACCGGAACCAGTGGTTCTCAAAAGTCAGAATCGGAATTGGAACCTTTTTTTTGGTGAAAAATTTAGGATCAAGAATCGAAACGGAACCGGTTTCATCTTTCGTTTCGGGTCACTGCCGGAAACCCCACCTACCTTACTCAGTTTTTTCCGTCGAACACGGTCATCTCGGTGTCCAAGGGGGAAAATTGAAGGTGCACCTGGGGCAGCGCGTCGAAGGAAGGAGGCGTTTCGCGTCCCCGGACTAATCCGTCGGAATCCTCCAAACCACGGGTCCGATTTCAACACTTCTCTTTCCAATGTCTTTGTAAGATTTCAGGCTTCCAAATAATTTAATTTAAATTTCCTTATTACAAATGTGTCGTTGCATTTCACACGTAATTTAAAAATCTTCCCGTTGATAGAATCGTTTTATCTGAATATCATGTTACTCATCGTGTTTTCTTACAAACTGTGCCAGACAAAAATTAAAGATAATTTAAAAACCATTTAGATAATAGTGGTGTGCTTGTCCGACAACCTTTGGCGACCATCGTCGTCTCACACGGTCTTCGATGTCTAGTGGCCGGTCGGCACAAACTAACCGAGTTTTATTGGGGAAAAGGTGCTCACACTTTTGTGTTATCAGGTCAATGGGTCTCCGTCTTCGGAGGTAGTTTTCATGCCGGCGTCAAAAGTTTGTTGTCATTAAGATATTCTGCGGAAATCTTTCTTTACTCCTACGGCGAGATTCTTTAGGCACAAAACAAGGTTGATGTTGAACAAAACAATTCAACAAATAATGTTGAAGCCTGTGTTCCTCATCACACTTGGTTCGTATCTCAATAGGAGACCTCCTAGGGACCTGCGTACTAACACAGCGCCCTTGTAGCGGGGGCCCGACATGATATCGCCATGTGGCATTGTTACGGCGGGGCTACCGTGGTATTACTGATTCCGGTATGTTTTCAACATGGCAGTAGCACCGGGGCTAGTGTAACACCACCGTAGCCCTACCGATTGTTAAAAATTAGGTCGGGCCCTTGGGTTACGGATTAAAATATGCAAGTCGAGGATGCAAGTACATATGGCATATGATCTTGCATACTTGAAGTCCGTAACCCAGTCATAAGGACCTTATGTAAGTTCGCAAGTCCACATGAAACCTCCTATCGAGACATGTCCTTAGAGCGACGCAGGGAGGATTATCCTTTTCATATGGTTTTTGTTTTTGCTTACTAGGAAACGCTGCCGAAGTGTTCGTGTTGCAGATGAGCGTAGCTGTTTGTAGTGCAGCTAATTTGAATGCAGAACGTCGTAAACAGCCGATGTGTTAATTTGTATATCCAAGTTTGGGCACACAATAAGTCACAATAACTTGTTGTGAAAATTACTACTTCTTTCTGCTTTGAAGAGAAGAGGTATGGAGGATTTTCTTGAAAAACACAAGGGGTCTAAATTGACAACAAAAGTAGACACCCTTAAAATTTCATCGCAATCGACGCAGGCGTTTAGTCTGTAGTGCACGCTCAAACACACATTCGAAAAAACACACACTCACAAGTGTTTTTTTTTACCATCAGTGAAATTGAAGATTTCGCTTTGCTCGCTACGCTCATCAACAAGCTCTCATTTCAAAATCCATCCATCCGTTGGGAATATTCAAATTGAATGATTATAACCAAGAAGTCGTTCAGCAGCATTTGTTAAACTTTGCTATTGCAAATATGTTATGTAAAGATAAAAACGGCGTAAAATTGAAGCGTGCGTTTCAAGTTCTTGCATATCTTTGAAACGGCTTCTGGCTTTAAAAGTTTCCACTTCAAAACTAAAACGCTGCCAAACAAACTACTGCCAATCATTTATTTTCCAATTCAAAGATTCATTAAAAATTTTCATTTTCCGTCCGAGCACGCTCTGTTCCGGCCGCACTTGATGTCAAAAGACTCTCTTCAGAAACTCTTGCCCCAAACATCTCCACAATCTCACACAATATGGACACAGCAAAACTCCCGAAAGAGTCTCGACTTCTTTTTTAATAATCCTTCCGTGCATTAGTAAACCTTGCATCGCTAGACGCTCTTAAACCTTGCCCAAAATACTTGCTTTCGGCGAGCAAGTTTTGCATATAGCATACATTTTAGACCACAGATAAAGTTTCTTCAGATAGCCCATCACAACGGTCAAAAAATATACAGTAACACTAAAATAAACAACTCAAAATCTACAATTGCATCAACCACTCGACAATACGGTTTAGTGAAGGAATCTTGCTATTAGATTTGTACCGTCCTCCGGAGGGCACGGTCCTTTAGATCCCCTTGGTGCTACTCGACACGATAAGGCTACGTGCACTCGCCATATTTCCCCTCCTCCCTTCTAGGCTAGGTAAGGTTCATGATCATGCTCAGCACTACCCTATCATTGAACGACGTCATTTGAGCAAGGTGCCACAGGGCCAGTTATCAAAACAGTGCGTCGTTAAACACCACAACTCAATTTCGGGATGCAGAGTAGGTGAGCTTACGGTTAACAATCGTGGTATAAAGAGAGAGAAAAACTGCATAAATAAATGATAGTCAGAACGAGTGATACAGACAACAAACATACATGCTGGGAATCTTGCGGGGTGAGGGCTTTCGCAAAGCTTGGCAAGCTTTCGGCGTAGCCACGTTTAACATACTAGGGCTTCGCTAACGCAATTTGTGTTGCGTTGAAGTTGAGCATAGCGGTTTGTATAATGAAATATGGTGGCTCGCTCTACACACACACAAAGGTCAGACACAGAGTCTCAGTAAATTTTACATTATCGAATATTGCTCTTTTTTCTGATTTGAAGGGGAGTGGTGAAGAGGATTTTCTTGAAATACGCAGGGGGTCTTGAAATTGCATCGCAATCAGCGCAGGCGTTTGGTCTGTGGTGCTCCCGCAAACACAAACACAAAGAAAAAAAAACACAAGTGTTTTTTACAATAAAAAACACACAAGTGTTTTTTTTTTACAAGCATTGCATTTGAAGATTTCGCTTCGCTCGCTACGCTCATCAATTGGCTGGCAATCTGGATGAAACTCGTCTGTGCTCGAACCTTGAACGTAGTTGTTTGCCGCCCCCACGCCCCCCCCCCTCCCAACGCCCCCGAGGGGCAGAGGCGTCGCTTGACAGCGCCAGCAATATCGGACGGTCGACTCTGGCGCCGACTGTTTCGTCTCTGTGCCTCGGGGATACTCAAACATTGCCGGGAAACTTGACCGGGACGCCGCGCAGGGATGAGCGACTTGGGCGGCTTGCCTGGGGGAGGGGGGGGGGAGACAGGGAGGGACTCTCCTGGACTTGCAACAAAGTTCGTAAGATCTTTACTTGAGTTGAACACGCAAATTTTTATATGCTAGTAAGGGTCAATTTGGAACGTTCTTTTACTTCATTGACATGCTTAAAATCCTGTAAATCCAACCGGACTTTCTAGCATGAAATCGACTCTCACTAAAGCCTCTTGACCATTCGCACTGTATACAACGAATGAGTTTACAGCTAGCAATGTCAGTGACACGATGTCATCAACATTGGCTCATGCTACCAATCAGAGACTCCATGGCAGAGTCGCGAATATGACGTCATGCACATCCAGAGTCTCTGATTGGTGGCAGAGCCAATTTTGATGACATCGTGTCACTGACACTGCCAGCTGTAAACTCAGCACTTTGGTGTATATTATATTCAAACGAGATTGTTATTTGACAAGGCAACCTGGGGGGCGATTGTGTAACTTTGTGGTTTCAAAACCATTCGTTTTCAATATCACTGCCTATGGTTTAACACGGGGGGGCAGTGATTTGAAATCGAGTGATTTCGAGCCAAATCGAACGAAATAAAGTTACACAATCGCACCCCAGTACAACTTTAGCGATAATTATGGGCACGGAAAGTCCACTGACAGCCTCCAAAGAGTCTTTGGTGACGCGCAAACGCAGAGGCTGCTGGACCTCGAGTTGCCCGGCAAATGGAACGGCTGGAAAACCGACACCGGGGGGCCTTTAAAGTCTCTCTTACGTTTGGTCTCCGTATCCATGGCAAAGAAATTTCGTGCGAAAACGTGTGTGCGATTGGAAAAACATGATAATGCAATATGATAACATCTATTTAAATCATTACTAACGTTGTTTTCGTGTCTTTAAAGAGTATACAAACAATTTCGTGAAAAAAAATTGCAAAAAAGGCGTCAAAAACGCCACCCTCCAAATTTTGATATGCCGTTAACTCAAAAGTGAGTTCGGTGACCCCAGGTTTTCTTTTGCTGAGAGTGTTCAGCAGATCATTATCTTTCATGTATATAGAAATTTGTTTAAATGTTATGGTTATATTTGGAGCTATCCAGGGTTAGATGCCGCTTTTGACCTCATTTCCTATGCCGCTCATGTTAAATTTCAACTTTTCAAACCCTAATATCTCTGTAATAAGGTCGAAGGACCCCTTAATATTATTACACTGTTGAATGCGGTGTCACATTTCCAACTAAAAACGACAGATTTTGAGATTTTTTCATGAACTTCGAGTTATGAGTGAGAGACTCTAAACGACACACGCTCTGCGCATACGCACACGGCGTGTATCGCCAAGTCAAACACTACTAGCGCCCGCGGCGGCGGCGGGACTTTCTCCTTCACCGCCCTCTGGATAGGTCTGGAGAGATTGCAGTCGCAAAGCTTGCCGGACCGGCCGCTGCTTTGTGCACAGCGCTCCGATGTACTTTGATGTCGTTTCGCTCATTGCAGCGTTTCGATCGTCGAGTGCTTTTGTTGTTGTGCATCTTCAGGCGAGTCGGCAAACGCTGGGCAATTTAATAAATATTAACCCTTGCCCCTCGAGCTTGAACTTTATTGGAAAGGTATAATTCATTCACGAATTACTGGTCCAAACCACTTCAGGGCATCGGACAGTGCCATTGTTAACAGAGATAAATGTATCTTGACGTGTGTCAAGAATTTGCACCAACTCTGTGCCTTTCTCAGCCCTGTGTTGCCAATTTTCGGGGAGACCCCTACATTGCAAAACATCCGGTAGTTATTAGCACACAAGAGGGACGAAAGTGACAACGCAGCTATTTGCAAGGAGATCCGTCAGTTGTCACTCTCGAAGAGAACACAATGGAGCTTAGCAGAGCTTACAAGGGTCGGCACGCGTCTTCCTAACCCAGAATCTCAAGTGGTTTTGACCAGTAAGTCGTGAACGTACCACAAAGAACGTGAAGAAGTGTGTTGCCATGGGTAATTCATGAGCCAAGTGGACCAAGTCAGGGCAAGCTATACTTTACAACACCTGATATTCGTTAGTGAGACTTTAACAAAACCACTAATTTGTAGCTAACTTGAGATTTGAGCTCTATACTCTGGTAAAAACAGTTGAACTATGGCTTGCTCCATTTTTGGAATGTTCGAATTCGAATATATATAGACTGTTGTGTCAAAAAGAACGTAAATATTCAATAAGGAAGTAATTTTATGTATTTATTTATTTATTGTTTGATTATATTGATCCTTCCGGATATGTACATGTCAATGCAATTATACAATATATTCAATACAATAATATTTACAGGTTATAGTTGACTTCGATCACTTGGCTGAAATGAGCCCGTATTACGTATGTTGATGCTAGTTGATATTAATATGTTTCAAGTGTACATGGCAGTTTCCCTAGCCTTGAAGGCAGCCGAGGGTGAACCCTGTGCCGCATGACCTTGACTGCCAGTTACAAGTCAAAGCTAGCCTAGCCTTGAAGGTAGCCGAGGGTGGACCCTGTGCCGCATGACCTTGACTGCCAGTTACAAGTCAAAGCTCGCCTAGCCTTGAAGGCAGCCGAGGGTGAACCCGGTGCCGCATGACCTTGACTGTCAGTTACAAGTCAAAGCTCGCCTAGCCTTGAAGGCAGCCGAGGGTGAACCCGGTGCCGCATGACCTTGACTGTCAGTTACAAGTCAAAGCTCGCCTAGCCTTGAAGGCAGCCGAGGGTGAACCCGGTGCCGCATGATCTTGACTGCCAGTTACAAGTCAAAGCTAGCCTAGCCTTGAAGGCAGCCGAGGGTGAACCCGGTGCCGCATGACCTTGACTGTCAGTTACAAGTCAAAGCTCGCCTAGCCTTGAAGGCAGCCGAGGGTGAACCCGGTGCCGCATGACCTTGACTGCCAGTTACAAGTCATAGCTCGCCTAGCCTTGAAGGCAGCCGAGGGTGAACCCGGTGCCGCATGACCTTGACTGTCAGTTACAAGTCAAAGCTCGCCTAGCCTTGAAGGCAGCCGAGGGTGAACCCGGTGCCGCATGATCTTGACTGCCAGTTACAAGTCAAAGCTAGCCTAGCCTTGAAGGCAGCCGAGGGTGAACCCGGTGCCGCATGACCTTGACTGTCAGTTACAAGTCAAAGCTCGCCTAGCCTTGAAGGCAGCCGAGGGTGAACCCGGTGCCGCATGACCTTGACTGCCAGTTACAAGTCAAAGCTAGCCTAGCCTTGAAGGCAGCCGAGGGTGAACCCGGTGCCGCATGACCTTGACTGTCAGTTACAAGTCAACGCTAGCCTAGCCTTGAAGGCATCCGATGGTGAACCCGGTGCCGCATGACCTTGACTGCCAGTTACAAGTCATAGCTCGCCTAGCCTTGAAGGCAGCCGAGGGTGAACCCGGTGCCGCATGACCTTGACTGCCAGTTACAAGTCATAGCTCGCCTAGCCTTGAAGGCAGCCGAGGGTGAACCCGGTGCCGCATGACCTTGACTGCCAGTTACAAGTCATAGCTCGCCTAGCCTTGAAGGCAGCCGAGGGTGAACCCGGCGCGGTATGACCTTGACTGCCAGTTACAAGTCAAAGCTAGCCTAGCCTTGAAGGCAGCCGAGGGTGAACCCGGCGCGGTATGACCTTGACTGCCAGTTACAAGTCAAAGCTAGCCTAGCCTTGAAGGCAGCCGAGGGTGAACCCGGTGCCGCATGACCTTGACTGCCAGTTACAAGTCGAAGCTCGCCTAGCCCTGAAGGCAGCCGAGGGTGAACCCGGTGCGGTATGGCCTTGACTGACTCGAACTTGAATAAGTCAAAGCTCGCATAGCCTTGAAGGCAGCCGAGGGTGAACCCGGTGCCGCATGAAGCTCTTTCACCACTGTCGGAAACTGCCGACAGCGCTCGGTGAATTTTCCACGGTCAGCGCCCGGCATTTGTCCAGTTTTCCACCGGTAGGAGCGATAGGACTTTACGGAATTTACGGAGTGCGGGCGCTCATGCGCTGCCCGGCCACGCACCCTCGCCTGCCCGCCAAGTTTCATTTCTCCGAAGAGCAAGGTATGAGCTGGGAAAACTGGAAAACTGGGTATATTTTGAAAATTTTAAAAATATACCCAGTTTTCCAGCATTTTTTTAATATCATTTATGATATGAAAAAAAAATGTAACTTTTCTCTCTATTGAATTGTTGATTATTTTAAATACTTTTTCGAAGATAATGGGATCCTGCTTTTGAACTACCAGCCTTTTAAACGTTAATCAAATGTTATCTAACGAACAGGGCAGGGAAAGATTTTAAAGTCAGCTAGAAGCAATATTCCTTTTGTATTTAGTATCGGTTTTTCGCCCGTTAAGGCTCAAGCACACTTCAGATTGCAAATTTTTTGAGGAGCTGACTTAAGACTATTGGAGTGAGCGCATACTCGGGCCACTTCCCGCTCAAATTTTACCTCCTACTGGACACTAACATCTGGCCACACCTTTTGTCCGATCGTAACGAAACCCATGTCTACGGAATCCTCACACAACAAATTGTGTGTTTGCCAATCTTAAAACATATTCACTCATCTAGTATTTTCAAGCTTTCTATAACAACCCTGTTACGTCGTATTATTGAGCGTATACTCGGGCCGCTCCCCGCGCAGCATTCACCTCCTACTGGATACTAACTTGTGGCCACACCGTTTGTCCGATTGCAGCGAAACCAGGGTCAACGGAACCCTCACACTTTTAGCAACAAATTTTAGCAACAAATTGATAACCACGAAATACCAATAGAAAGTTAAAATAAAGCTTCATGAAATAATCACCAACAACCAGACCAATATAGCCTTAAACTTGGTACACCCCTATAAGGAGAAGTAATCAGTGTAAAATTATCCAAGTTCTCGTGTCTTATTTTTTTCGCATGGGGTGACCAAAGTCGAAAATTACGAGTCGATAATGCAAAGAAAAAAATATCCCCGCTTGACAATCAAGAACATTGTAATTGGTGGACTTAATTCATGCCTACTTTCAAAGTCTTATCACGATCGTTTTCAAAAAGAATTTATATTCCAATTAATATTTTTAGCTGCGTATGGTTATGCTAAGAGAAGTCACCTCTTTTTCTCCCAACGTTTCCTATAGGCAGTGACATTCTCCATGATTAGTTCCCCCCCCCCCCTCCCGCGGCCAAAAAAAATATATCGAAAGTTGATTGGTGACCGCATTTGTTTTTAATCGAACATCATCAAAGTTAAAATAATCTCCGATCGTATATACATTGTCAGCGATAAAATTTCAACGAATTGCGATCGTATAACGGAAACGCCCGAAGGCAACCGGACAAATTTCAATGCAAAAGCCTTTGCGGATCGCAAAAAGAAAATGGCACACATTTTCAAAGTGAATGTACAGCGTTTCAAAGAGCGCGGCCGATCAACAGCGCACAAGTTTTGCAATTCGGCTAATGGCTTTCGTACTCAATCGACGCGACCCGCGGCCACGTAGCGCACCGCGCACGCGCAGCGCGAATCAATCCGCAAATTGGGAAAAAAATTGACGCGTCCAAATAACCATTCGCGTCTCTACACTCTCAGATTTATTCACATGGCCTGTATGTGAATGCATTCTCTTGAGCGACTCGATGTGATCTTTAGTAATTAGCATGTTAATCAATCCATTTTAAAATCGCCATCCACGCCGCCATGGCAATGATTCCCATGAGCGCATGCCATGTGGCCCATTGAACACGAATGTTTAGGGTATATAGGCACTAGGCTGCGAGACGTATCGGGCAGTGATATCGGTAACTAGAGCAATCCAGTGGAAACTCTACATAATCGGCTCCCAAACTTGCTAACCATCCCAAAGAAAGGTCCAAAACCTCCCCGGGGCATCCTAACCTCAAATTCCCGTGGGTGGCAGGCTCCTGCAATGGCAGCCGAGAACCAAGAGAATCATTCCCAGGAAGCCATGGGAAGCTACCACGACATATTTGATTACAATCACTGCCATGATTTCATGGCACTATCACATAGGTCCATGGGAAGTTTTTTGAGAGTGTAAAGTTCAGTGGGAAGTCTAGCAACAAGCGAGCTATATGTCAATTCCACGCGTTCTGCGCTGAGGGAGAGGCTACCCATCACTCAAAACACAACTAAAGTCGATATAAATTGCATTCAGATTTCGTGAAAACATTGTTCAGCTTACGATCCTTGCCAGCAAAGTACCCGCGTGCAGTCGTATAGCGTTCAAGTTGGACACACCCAACCCTTGTCAGCTGCCACCACGCTATCAGATCAACTCTGTTACCAAGATTATGTCGTTATTTTTGTTACATTATTACTGAAATACGAACTAGAGACTTCCTAAGAAGTTAATAGAAATTTAGAAGCTGCTAAATAATTATCTAGTTTGTTTGTATTCATGTTAATTTACGTTTAAAATGAAGTGGAAACATCGTGAATGCAGTGGGAGCTGGCACGGCATACTAGTTGCCTATCCCGTACCGGAGCAGTGAGAGCTGGCACGGCATACTAGTTGCCTATCCCGTAACGGAGCAGTGAGAGCTGGCACGGCATACTAGTTGCCTATCCCGGACCAGAGCAGTGAGAGCTGGCACGGCATACTAGTTGCCTATCCCGGACCAGAGCAGTGAGAGCTGGCACGGCATACTAGTTGCCTATCCCGTACTGGAGCAGTGTGAGCTGGCACGGCATACTAGTTGCCTATCCCATACTGGAGCAGTGGGAGCTGGCACGGCATACTAGTTGCCTATCCTGTACCGGAGCAGTGAGAGCTGGCACGGCATACTAGTTGCCTATCCCGTACCGGAGCAGTGAGAGCTGCCACGGTTTACTAGTTGCCTATCCCGTACCGGAGCAGTGAGAGCTGGCACGGCATACTAGTTGCCTATCTCGTACCGGAGCAGTGAGAGCTGGCACGGCATACTAGTTGCCTATCCCGGACCAGAGCAGTGAGAGCTGGCACGGCATACTAGTTGCCTATCCCGTACTGGAGCAGTGTGAGCTGGCACGGCATACTAGTTGCCTATCCCATACTGGAGCATGGGAGCTGGCACGGCATACTAGTTGCCTATCCCATACTGGAGCAGTGGGAGCTGGCACGGCATGCTAGTTGCCTATCCCGTACTGGAGCAGTGAGAGCTGGCACGGCCTGCTAGTTGCCTATCCCGTACCGGAGCAGTGAGAGCTGGCACGGCATACTAGTTGCCTATCCCGTACCGGAGCAGTGAGAGCTGCCACGGTATACTAGTTGCCTATCCCGTACCGGAGCAGTGAGAGCTGGCACGGCATACTAGTTGCCTATCTCGTACCGGAGCAGTGAGAGCTGGCACGGCATACTAGTTGCCTATCCCGGACCAGAGCAGTGAGAGCTGGCACGGCATACTAGTTGCCTATCCCGTACTGGAGCAGTGTGAGCTGGCACGGCATACTAGTTGCCTATCCCATACTGGAGCAGTGGGAGCTGGCACGGCATACTAGTTGCCTATCCCATACTGGAGCAGTGGGAGCTGGCACGGCATGCTAGTTGCCTATCCCGTACCGAAGCAGTAAGAGCTGGCACGGCATACTAGTTGCCTATCCTGTACCGGAGCAGTGAGAGCTGGCACGGCATACTAGTTGCCTATCCCGTACCGGAGCAGTGAGAGCTGCCACGGTATACTAGTTGCCTATCCCGTACCGGAGCAGTGAGAGCTGGCACGGCATACTAGTTGCCTATCTCGTACCGGAGCAGTGAGAGCTGGCACGGCATACTAGTTGCCTATCCCGGACCAGAGCAGTGAGAGCTGGCACGGCATACTAGTTGCCTATCCCGTACTGGAGCAGTGTGAGCTGGCACGGCATACTAGTTGCCTATCCCATACTGGAGCATGGGAGCTGGCACGGCATACTAGTTGCCTATCCCATACTGGAGCAGTGGGAGCTGGCACGGCATGCTAGTTGCCTATCCCGTACTGGAGCAGTGAGAGCTGGCACGGCCTGCTAGTTGCCTATCCCGTACCGGAGCAGTGAGAGCTGGCACGGCATACTAGTTGCCTATCCCGTACCGAAGCAGTGAGAGCTGGCACGGCATACTAGTTGCCTATCCTGTACCGGAGCAGTGAGAGCTGGCACGGCATACTAGTTGCCTATCCCGTACCGGAGCAGTGAGAGCTGCCACGGTATACTAGTTGCCTATCCCGTACCGGAGCAGTGAGAGCTGGCACGGCATACTAGTTGCCTATCTCGTACCGGAGCAGTGAGAGCTGGCACGGCATACTAGTTGCCTATCCCGGACCAGAGCAGTGAGAGCTGGCACGGCATACTAGTTGCCTATCCCGTACTGGAGCAGTGTGAGCTGGCACGGCATACTAGTTGCCTATCCCATACTGGAGCAGTGGGAGCTGGCACGGCATACTAGTTGCCTATCCCATACTGGAGCA
Organism: Nemoura dubitans; assembly: GCA_921293005.1. Taxonomy (NCBI): domain Eukaryota; kingdom Metazoa; phylum Arthropoda; class Insecta; order Plecoptera; family Nemouridae; genus Nemoura; species Nemoura dubitans. The sequence goes on from OV121076.1 coordinate 45,062,775, forward strand.
GTGGGAGCTGGCACGGCATGCTAGTTGCCTATCCCGTACTGGAGCAGTGAGAGCTGGCACGGCCTGCTAGTTGCCTATCCCGTACCGGAGCAGTGAGAGCTGGCACGGCATACTAGTTGCCTATCCCGTACCGAAGCAGTGAGAGCTGGCACGGCATACTAGTTGCCTATCCCGTACCGAAGCAGTAAGAGCTGGCACGGCATACTTGTTGCCTATCCCGTACCGAAGCAGTGAGAGCTGGCACGGCATACTAGTTGCCTATCCCGTACCGAAGCAGTGAGAGCTGGCACGGCATACTTGTTGCCTATCCCGTACCGAAGCAGTGAGAGCTGGCACGGCATACTAGTTGCCTATCCCGTACCGAAGCAGTGAGAGCTGGCACGGCATACTAGTTGCCTATCCCGTACCGAAGCAGTGAGAGCTGGCACGGCATACTAGTTGCCTATCCCGTACCGGAGCAGTGAGAGCTGGCACGGCATACTAGTTGCCTATCCCGTACCGGAGCAGTGAGAGCTGGCACGGCATACTAGTTGCCTATCCCGTACCGGAGCAGTGAGAGCTGGCACGGCATACTAGTTGCCTATCCAGTACCGGAGCAGTGAGAGCTGGCACGGCATACTAGTTGCCTATCCAGTACCGGAGCAGTGAGAGCTGCCACGGTATACTAGTTGCCTATCCCGTACCGGAGCAGTGAGAGCTGGCACGGGATACAAGTTGCCTATCCCGTACCGGAGCAGTGAGAGCTGGCACGGCATGCTAGTTGCCTATCCCGTACCGGAGCAGTGAGAGCTGGCACGGCATACTAGTTGCCTATCTCGTACCGGAGCAGTGAGAGCTGGCACGGCATACTAGTTGCCTATCCCGGACCAGAGCAGTGAGAGCTGGCACGGCATACTAGTTGCCTATCCCGTACTGGAGCAGTGTGAGCTGGCACGGCATACTAGTTGCCTATCCCATACTGGAGCAGTGGGAGCTGGCACGGCATACTAGTTGCCTATCCCATACTGGAGCAGTGGGAGCTGGCACGGCATGCTAGTTGCCTATCCCGTACTGGAGCAGTGAGAGCTGGCACGGCCTGCTAGTTGCCTATCCCGTACCGGAGCAGTGAGAGCTGGCACGGCATACTAGTTGCCTATCCCGTACCGAAGCAGTGAGAGCTGGCACGGCATACTAGTTGCCTATCCCGTACCGAAGCAGTAAGAGCTGGCACGGCATACTAGTTGCCTATCCCGTACCGAAGCAGTGAGAGCTGGCACGGCATACTAGTTGCCTATCCCGTACCGAAGCAGTGAGAGCTGGCACGGCATACTTGTTGCCTATCCCGTACCGAAGCAGTGAGAGCTGGCACGGCATACTAGTTGCCTATCCCGTACCGAAGCAGTGAGAGCTGGCACGGCATACTAGTTGCCTATCCCGTACCGAAGCAGTGAGAGCTGGCACGGCATACTAGTTGCCTATCCCGTACCGGAGCAGTGAGAGCTGGCACGGCATACTAGTTGCCTATCCCGTACCGGAGCAGTGAGAGCTGGCACGGCATACTAGTTGCCTATCCCGTACCGGAGCAGTGAGAGCTGGCACGGCATACTAGTTGCCTATCCAGTACCGGAGCAGTGAGAGCTGGCACGGCATACTAGTTGCCTATCCAGTACCGGAGCAGTGAGAGCTGCCACGGTATACTAGTTGCCTATCCCGTACCGGAGCAGTGAGAGCTGGCACGGCATACAAGTTGCCTATCCCGTACCGGAGCAGTGAGAGCTGGCACGGCATGCTAGTTGCCTATCCCGTACCGGAGCAGTGAGAGCTGGCACGGCATACTAGTTGCCTATCTCGTACCGGAGCAGTGAGAGCTGGCACGGCATACTAGTTGCCTATCCCGGACCAGAGCAGTGAGAGCTGGCACGGCATACTAGTTGCCTATCCCGTACTGGAGCAGTGTGAGCTGGCACGGCATACTAGTTGCCTATCCCATACTGGAGCAGTGGGAGCTGGCACGGCATACTAGTTGCCTATCCCATACTGGAGCAGTGGGAGCTGGCACGGCATGCTAGTTGCCTATCCCGTACTGGAGCAGTGAGAGCTGGCACGGCCTGCTAGTTGCCTATCCCGTACCGGAGCAGTGAGAGCTGGCACGGCATACTAGTTGCCTATCCCGTACCGAAGCAGTGAGAGCTGGCACGGCATACTAGTTGCCTATCCCGTACCGAAGCAGTGAGAGCTGGCACGGCATACTAGTTGCCTATCCCGTACCGAAGCAGTGAGAGCTGGCACGGCATACTTGTTGCCTATCCCGTACCGAAGCAGTGAGAGCTGGCACGGCATACTAGTTGCCTATCCCGTACCGAAGCAGTGAGAGCTGGCACGGCTTACTAGTTGCCTATCCCGTACCGAAGCAGTGAGAGCTGGCACGGCATACTAGTTGCCTATCCCGTACCGGAGCAGTGAGAGCTGGCACGGCATACTAGTTGCCTATCCCGTACCGGAGCAGTGAGAGCTGGCACGGCATACTAGTTGCCTATCCCGTACCGGAGCAGTGAGAGCTGGCACGGCATACTAGTTGCCTATCCAGTACCGGAGCAGTGAGAGCTGGCACGGCATACTAGTTGCCTATCCAGTACCGGAGCAATGAGAGCTGCCACGGTATACTAGTTGCCTATCCCGTACCGGAGCAGTGAGAGCTGGCACGGGATACAAGTTGCCTATCCCGTACCGGAGCAGTGAGAGCTGGCACGGCATACTAGTTGCCTATCCCGTACCGGAGCAGTGAGAGCTGGCACGGCATACTAGTTGCCTATCTCGTACCGGAGCAGTGAGAGCTGGCACGGCATACTAGTTGCCTATCCCGGACCAGAGCAGTGAGAGCTGGCACGGCATACTAGTTGCCTATCCCGTACTGGAGCAGTGTGAGCTGGCACGGCATACTAGTTGCCTATCCCATACTGGAGCAGTGGGAGCTGGCACGGCATACTAGTTGCCTATCCCATACTGGAGCAGTGGGAGCTGGCACGGCATGCTAGTTGCCTATCCCGTACTGGAGCAGTGAGAGCTGGCACGGCCTGCTAGTTGCCTATCCCGTACCGGAGCAGTGAGAGCTGGCACGGCATACTAGTTGCCTATCCCGTACCGAAGCAGTGAGAGCTGGCACGGCATACTAGTTGCCTATCCCGTACCGAAGCAGTAAGAGCTGGCACGGCATACTTGTTGCCTATCCCGTACCGAAGCAGTGAGAGCTGGCACGGCATACTAGTTGCCTATCCCGTACCGAAGCAGTGAGAGCTGGCACGGCATACTTGTTGCCTATCCCGTACCGAAGCAGTGAGAGCTGGCACGGCATACTAGTTGCCTATCCCGTACCGAAGCAGTGAGAGCTGGCACGGCATACTAGTTGCCTATCCCGTACCGAAGCAGTGAGAGCTGGCACGGCATACTAGTTGCCTATCCCGTACCGGAGCAGTGAGAGCTGGCACGGCATACTAGTTGCCTATCCCGTACCGGAGCAGTGAGAGCTGGCACGGCATACTAGTTGCCTATCCCGTACCGGAGCAGTGAGAGCTGGCACGGCATACTAGTTGCCTATCCAGTACCGGAGCAGTGAGAGCTGGCACGGCATACTAGTTGCCTATCCAGTACCGGAGCAGTGAGAGCTGCCACGGTATACTAGTTGCCTAGCCCGTACCGGAGCAGTGAGAGCTGGCACGGGATACAAGTTGCCTATCCCGTACCGGAGCAGTGAGAGCTGGCACGGCATGCTAGTTGCCTATCCCGTACCGTAGCAGTGAGAGCTGGCACGGCATACTAGTTGCCTATCCCGTACCGGAGCAGTGAGAGCTGGCACGGGATACAAGTTGCCTATCCCGTACCGGAGCAGTGAGAGCTGGCACGGCATGCTAGTTGCCTATCCCGTACCGTAGCAGTGAGAGCTGGCACGGCATACTAGTTGCCTATCCCGTACCGGAGCAGTGAGAGCTGGCACGGCATGCTAGTTGCCTATCCCGTACCGTAGCAGTGAGAGCTGGCACGGCATACTAGTTGCCTATCCCGTACCGGAGCAGTGAGAGCTGGCACGGCATACTAGTTGCCTATCCCATACTGGAGCAGTGGGAGCTGGCACGGCATACTAGTTGCCTATCCCATACTGGAGCAGTGGGAGCTGGCACGGCATGCTAGTTGCCTATCCCGTACTGGAGCAGTGAGAGCTGGCACGGCCTGCTAGTTGCCTATCCCGTACCGGAGCAGTGAGAGCTGGCACGGCATACTAGTTGCCTATCCCGTACCGAAGCAGTGAGAGCTGGCACGGCATACTAGTTGCCTATCCCGTACCGAAGCAGTAAGAGCTGGCACGGCATACTTGTTGCCTATCCCGTACCGAAGCAGTGTGAGCTGGCACGGCATACTAGTTGCCTATCCCGTACCGAAGCAGTGAGAGCTGGCACGGCATACTTGTTGCCTATCCCGTACCGAAGCAGTGAGAGCTGGCACGGCATACTAGTTGCCTATCCCGTACCGAAGCAGTGAGAGCTGGCACGGCATACTAGTTGCCTATCCCGTACCGAAGCAGTGAGAGCTGGCACGGCATACTAGTTGCCTATCCCGTACCGGAGCAGTGAGAGCTGGCACGGCATACTAGTTGCCTATCCCGTACCGGAGCAGTGAGAGCTGGCACGGCATACTAGTTGCCTATCCCGTACCGGAGCAGTGAGAGCTGGCACGGCATACTAGTTGCCTATCCAGTACCGGAGCAGTGAGAGCTGGCACGGCATACTAGTTGCCTATCCAGTACCGGAGCAGTGAGAGCTGCCACGGTATACTAGTTGCCTATCCCGTACCGGAGCAGTGAGAGCTGGCACGGGATACAAGTTGCCTATCCCGTTCCGGAGCAGTGAAAGCTGGCACGGCATGCTAGTTGCCTATCCCGTACCGTAGCAGTGAGAGCTGCCACGGTATACTAGTTGCCTATCCCGTACCGGAGCAGTGAGAGCTGGCACGGGATACAAGTTGCCTATCCCGTACCGGAGCAGTGAAAGCTGGCACGGCATGCTAGTTGCCTATCCCGTACCGTAGCAGTGAGAGCTGGCACGGCATACTAGTTGCCTATCCCGTACCGGAGCAGTGAGAGCTGGCACGGCATGCTAGTTGCCTATCCCGTACCGTAGCAGTGAGAGCTGGCACGGCATACTAGTTGCCTATCCCGTACCGGAGCAGTGAGAGCTGGCACGGCATGCTAGTTGCCTATCCCGTACCGTAGCAGTGAGAGCTGGCACGGCATGCTAGTTGCCTATCCCGTACCGGAGCAGTGAGAGCTGGCACGGCATGCTAGTTGCCTATCCCGTACCGGAGCAGTGAGAGCTGGCACGGCATACTAGTTGCCTATCCCGTACCGGAGCAGTGAGAGCTGGCACGGCACACTAGTTGCCTATCCCGTACCGGAGCAGTGAGAGCTGGCACGGCATGCTAGTTGCCTATCCCGTACCGTAGCAGTGAGAGCTGGCACGGCATGCTAGTTGCCTATCCCGTACCGGAGCAGTGAGAGCTGGCACGGCATGCTAGTTGCCTATCCCGTACCGGAGCAGTGAGAGCTGGCACGGCATACTAGTTGCCTATCCTGTACCGGAGCAGTGAGAGCTGGCACGGCATACTAGTTGCCTATCCCGTACCGGAGCAGTGAGAGCTGGCACGGCACACTAGTTGCCTATCCAGTACCCGAGCAGTGATCGAAGGTACAACGAGACTTGTTCCTTCGTGCGCATGTGTAGTTTCCATTCGCGGTACACATAGCAAGTCCGGCGAAAGGAAGGTCCACACTTTGTTTCGGCACCGAGTATCACATGGGACAGGGAGGGGAGAGACGTTTTTCCACCTCGATTACCGGTCAAAAGTGGTGTACCTATATAATGTATAAGACGTAAATACCTTTATTTATAGGCATTTTTGATAAATTATTTGAAAAACGCTATATTTTAGTTTACGGCAAAACTTGATAATGTTTTCCTTGCTTTTTTACGTTGAACTACGTCTTTGGTTTATGTACAAGAGGTATGCGGTTAAAATCATTTCTAGTTCACATTCTTGTTTCCAGAGGGCGCGTTCCTCAGGTCAAAGTGCATTGGGTGCCTTGAATCTAATTGATTCCAGCTTACTGGCACCCGGGAGCACACCAACATTTTCCCACAATTACTATTTTCTTTTGAAGATGGAAGTAAACTATTTACATTGAAGCTAGGTTAGTTAAATATATGGATAATTTGCTATCGATATAGATAGGGATGCATATGTTTTTTCCAGATCTGGGAAAATCAGATGCTGCATATGGCATCGCAAGTATGATATAATCGTTTCGATTTATTTTTCAAAATGTTGCTTGAAAATTAACAAAACCAAGTCACATAACTTGAAAATAATTCATAATTCATAATTCTTTATCCTCCAATTGACCTAGTTATACAAGGTATATGGCATGTCAACTTAAAACAATGTCACCAAGTAAAACAGAAAATTACAGATACAGTCAACCTTGCTTGAAACTACTCCGCTCTAGAAGTTCGTCCACATGGTAAAAGCATTCGTCAATTTGAGGTATACATTTTCAGGGCTGCTTTAAAATTCAGTATGTTGCTTCTAATATTTTCCGGCAGTGCGTTAAACATTTTAAGCCTTGCATAAGTTGGTGTCCTTAGTGTCAAATTTGTGAACATGCATTTTTGGCGTCGGTATTTCTTTCTGCCGGCACCAGACTGTTTTCCGCACCGTCGGTGGTCCGGTGATCCGGTGTTGACCTCCGCGTGGTCCGGCCGTCTTTGACCCAGATGGCCCAGTTCGAGTCCCGAGCGCGGCGGTCGTGGGCAACCAGGTGATTGGGTCAATGGCGGCGTGCGTCGGACGTTCGACCGAGTGCGCGTGCGTGGCGGGCAGAGGGCGGGGGACCCGCTTTCGCTTTCGTCTGCATGGTGACCGGACTTCCTTGTCACATTTTAGACTCGGTAGTTTTTATTTTAAGTCTCTATTGGCTTTCAGAAATTTACATTGTCAACTTATCAATACTAGGAAACGCTGCCAAAGTGCACGCGTTCAAGATGAGCGTATGGGCGCAGCGTACTAAGTTGCGAACAAAGTAGACACCCTGACATCGCATTTGAGGCAGGCGTTTGGTCTGTAGAGCGCGCACAAACACACATACAAAAAAAAACACAAGAGTTCTTTTTAGCGTAGTGAAATTGATGATTTCGCTTCGCTCGCTATGCGCTCTTCAATTATTACACATTTTAATAACTTTTGCTCTCAATTCTTTAACATTTTCAGCCCAGCCCAATAAAGTGCGTGTCACTCACATTCATGTGTACTGTATACTGGGCGCCTCAGACTGGGATTTGCACAGGGACGCTATAATAAAGTTATAATATAATAATATATAATTCTTTATATTGTGATTGCAGTTCGGACGAACAATGCTCAAATTGTGATAGGTTTCTCTAAATGCCATAGAACATTGTACAATGTTTTTATATGGTGTAATAAATTATAATAATAAATTATAATAAAGAGTCCGTCCTATTATTATGTACACAAATTAGCCTCCCAAAAGTGTTGTCCATTCCGGGACAGGGGGGTATGGTCCCCAGGGGGGTATGGTCCAGAGTCTACGAATACTCATAGTGGCTCTGGTACCGCGTGATGCTATACTGCAACCACATTTTACATTCAACCTCGAGTAACTCCAAATTGTCCAAAATGTCCCCCTGGGGACATTCAATTCTCACCCTGTATGCAAATTACTTCTCCCAAATTTAATGGCCATTTAGCTCAGCGGTTAGAGCACCAGCCGCGAAAGTTGGGGACCCGGGTTCAAATCCCGGAATGGACAACACTTTTGGGAGGCTAATTTGTGTACATAATAATAAAATGAATAGCCAATTACGAGCTTTCGTAATTTAAATAAGATTAAAAAAAGAGTCCGTCCCATTGTCAGGCGCTCGGGAGGCCAGCAGGGCGATTATGTAAAATTTCGTTTGAGATAACGATCTTTATCTCGACCAAATAACATTGAAATGCCCCTAGATACCGATTGTTATCTTAAGATAACGACCGCCAGAAAGTTCACCCAGGAGGCACCGGCGCCCCCCCCCCCCCCCCCCCTCCGCGCCGCGAAGTCTGCGGTGGCGGTCACTACGCCACTGGCAAATATACAATTCACAAACAAACAAGTACCCATAACACATTTCAATCATGTATACATAAATACCTCCATACACTCGTTTATTCTTCGTACATTTTCTACGTAAAGCCATGCTGCGTTTGCAATGTCAATGTAAATCAAGTCCCATTCCTAATTTTAAGTTTCTTAATGCGTTTTTACTTTACCAACATTCTCGTTAACATAACGAAGGTGATATTATTTACAATGACATAGCTTTTTGACATGCTCTCAAAACAGATCCTGGTTCCTCCCTCTGACAATGCCAGTGCCATCTAGATAATTATTTCTGCAATTATTCTTGCATTTGCCTTGCGCAGTTCATCGAGGATCGAGTTGCAGTGCCAGGGTCTAATTTCGCCGGCAGGGTTCGCTCTAGTCTAGAGTTAATGAAATGAAAATAAATGCGAATTAAATAAATGAAAATTCCGTTTGTTTGGAGCGTCATTAGCTTGACCTTAAAGCTCAATAATTGCATGTTATGCGGGCATTCTGTCTGCTAATAACTGTGTTTATTTTTAAAATACAGCCATTATTTGAACCGATTTGCGTCATCTACTCGATCCTGTAAACTATTCTGAGAAACTGATGAATTTACAACGTCATAAAAATTATAGAATAGAGTGTATGAATCACCTCGCTCAACCAATATCTATGCCAAACAATTGTTTACAGGCATACTATTAGTGACAGCCCAGCCAAAATATCTAACCTCCTAAGTTACGTAAGAATAACTATTGTGCTATGATTAATTATGCCTGGTTTTACCAAGTTTTTCAATTCCTAGTTGAGATCTCAACTATAGAAGTTGAAATATTTGGTAAAACCGCGGCAATTAACGCCCGTAACTAAAGAAAATTAACGGTTACTATGGAAACTAGTACTTCCCATATTTACGAACGTTCTTTAGCCAAACCTGTGGCCAAACCAATTTTACCACAAAAATTATTTTTGCTTCATTTGAAATCCTTATACATTACCTAGGAGGTGAGCTATTTTGGTAAAGCTGTCACAAATAGTTTGCCGGTAAACCATTATTTGGTAGACAGTGCTAATATATCTGGCCATTTTCATGGCAACTTGTTGGCGAACTGATCTGTCCGCTTGAATCCTCTCAGCCTGAACGAGCCTTATTGAGTATATTTGCCAACCTTGGCCGAAATACCGTCGGTACCAAGATCCGTAATGCATAGACGTCGTCGTCGTCGTCGTCGTCGTCGTCCCTAGGCGTCGTCACTTGGAGAGCCGCGTTTCATGCAGATTACATCGACGCCGCACCCTGGGAGGAAATTGGAAATCAATCAACGCCATCCGCGTCCGCCATCTGGCTACACCATATTGTGTCTTCAAACAACACGATGTGAATAATCTGACCCTGGGGACGGATGCATCTCGGGCTGCTCCACGGGTGTACGTCGAGCTATGAATGGGAGCGGAGCGGCAAACTTAAGGATTATTGCCTCGGGTGGGACAGCGTTCAGCCGTTGCAGTAAACACGATGCACAACTTTTGAAAATTACTAGGGTCTTGCGAACGCAATTTTTGTTGCGTTAAGAGCCGGTTTTACGATAGTTTACAACTCTGGGTTAAGCGTTAAGTCTGTTCAATGAGCTCCGAAGTCGAGCCGTTTCCTTCACCTCGTACGGGATACACTTTCCAGGCCACACCTTTCGTCGGATCGCGACGAAACCTATATTTTCGGAACCTTCACACTTCGGACAACCAATTGAACCATTTTCATTTCGCAAGATTCACTCGTCAATTACTTCCAAGAGTTTTAAAATAATCTCGTTTAGCCGGTTCATTGAAAGATGTTCTTAAGGATCCCTTACAGCAAAGAATTTACCTCTTACCGTATACACTTTCCAGGCCACACCCGTTATCCGATTGCTACGAAACAAATATCTACGTAATCCTCACACTTTGGACAACCAAATGAATATTTCATAATCTCGAAATATCTTTTGGAAATCCACCAAATGTTTAATTTAATTTACACCAACAATCATCAATGAATGACCTTAAGCCCACAGAAACAGATGAATTTCACGGCATCCTATTGGCGGTTTCCATGACAAATAACTTAACTCCTACTTTAACTCTGGGTTGAGGCACTTGTAAAAGCGGCCCTCAGTGGTGTAGTCAGTGCTGGACTACAGTGAATCCCGGAGTAGTGCTCAGTAGTGCTGGAAACAAAGGTGGGTATATGCTCATTTTTCGTCAACCGGGTGGAGAGGGGAGGGGGGGGGGGCAGTACAAATGAAACTGAATTCTTATTTCCACATTTTCGTCATTACCAACACACCCTATTTTCACATATCAAACATTGTTGTTTGGCGCTAACGACTATTTTCGCTTAGGTTTCACTAAAACACGTCCACACATCTCGATTTGCGCCTCAAAGGTAAATGGATAAATGGGTAGTGGGTAAATGGGTGTGCTATGGGTGGGTGGGAAATGGGTAAGATAAGGTGAATGGGTATATAAAGTTTGAAACATAGAACAAGTATGGAAAACTCGCAAATGTTAGACATTTAAAAGCTAGAATTTCGCGTATAAGTACTAGCGCATACCAGCGTATTTCTTTGAAATAATTTTGAGTATACCCCTTATACCTGCGTTTACCCGTTGACTACAGCGTATACGCGGTGTGATACGCAGGTACCTAAGCGACCTTCTAGCTTTATACCTTCTAGCTTTATACAATCTAGCTTTATGTCTAACTTTCGGAGTTTCCCCGCACTATACGTAGCATAATGACGCATCGTCCGAGCTACGTGCCTTTGGAATCCAATCAACGCGAAGCAAAATGACACGTACTACATTTGTTTACGAAATTATTTCGGTCCGAGTACGTTCTCGTCACGGTTATTACTTCGAGTACTTATAGCAATTGAGTCTGGTTCGCCACGGGCCCGCTGCTTGGAGCGCTGCTGTTGTTGGACGCTGGACTGGTGAAGATGCTGGTCTGGTGAAGATGCTGGTTGTTTGCTTGCAAAATCGTCCGCACGTTTATGTGAGCGAGAGAGAGGGAATGAGGAGAGTAGAGAGAGGGAATGAGGAGAGTAGAGAGAGAGAGAGAGAGAGAGAGAGAGAGAGAGAGAGAGAGAGAGAGCATTCTGACACATTCTGACAGGCACGATTAGCGATATCCATCAGACACAACATGACTTGATCCTTGGTCCTGGCGGTTAGCCGGCTGTGAGTCTGGTGCCGTTGGCCTCGCACCATGTCTGAGTCTGACGGGGAGCCGGTCGAGTCGCCGCGGTCGGTCGCAGTGATGGATCGGCAGCCGGCTAGACGCGAGGGCGACGAGTTTGGCCGGGAGTAGCGGGACTTTTTGAGGACGTCGGGCTCGTTTTAGGCCCAGGGTCGAGTAGGCCACGGCGTGGTTTTGGGACGCCGACAATGGAGGCACAGTCACAGTAAACAGTCACAGTAAACTTTTGGGAAAATTTGGAAAAAAACGCAGTTTAGATACCTTTTTGAATTTTTCTAAATTTTCCCAATTCGAATATTGCTCTTTTTTCTGCTTTGAAGCGGAGGGGTATGTAGGGTTTTCTTGAAGGTGTAAGTTGTGATAAGAGTAGACACCCTGAAAATTTCATAGCAATCGACACAGGCGTTTGATCTGTATGAGCGCACATAAACAAATATACAAACAAACAAACAAACAAACAAACACACAAGTGTATTTTTTTAACCGTAGTAAAATTGAAGATTTCGCTTCGCTCACGTCGCTCGCGGCGCTCATCAGAAAAGCCCTCTAAAACACAAATTTGGCCACAATTCCTTCGTTTTCCAACACACCTTATCTGTACGACGAGCATTTTGTAAGCGGATGCAGATTTCATTTCGTTCCTATGCTCCTGTGCAACGGAGTCGGTATGCATGTAAGCGACCTCCAGGAGGGGGGTCGCCGCTGACGGCAATACATAGTGTCCCGGAGGCAGCTCTGGGTCGGGGCGACGTCTTCATCCCGGGCTTAGGCGTCCGGTGTCGGTCGAGACGGTAAGCGCCCCCTAATGCCGACCAGGAGAGCCCGATGAAGACACTGGGGCGTTGGGGGCAGTGGCGGCGACGAGGGCCACGACGACGTGTTTCAAATGTGAGTTTGCAGTGGCGGAGTGGTTCAGAGCCACGATCAGTTGGTTGTTATGCTCTAATCGCTATTGTGAGGGATTTTTGGTCGGTAAAAGGACCTTGGAAACGACTTTGAAATGGACCTAGGATGGTGAAAAGCACCTGCAAAATGGCACATGCATTTAGAAATGATCAGTTACAACGTACGTGAATGTTAGAGTTTTCACAAATTTTCTGCATACTCGTATTACAGTTTTTGTCATCCGTTTTTGGTCTGTGCATATAGGTATGTACCCAATCTTTCTAAACGAGACCAAGCAATTTCGGCCAATTTACAGATTTTCAACAGTTTAAAGTGGGTAGAATTGATGCCCCTAGATTTTCTCCGCTCTTTGTATACAGTTTCAAAACGAAACCACCGGCACAATCAGCTCTTGGGGCTGATTTTGATCAATTTCAGCACAGTTTCAAATGGGAGGAACATGCCTATAGATTATTACAGCGCTTAGTACAGTTTAAAAACGAAACCACCGGCACAATCAGCTCGAACTGTGCACGGGGCTGATTTTGGTCAATTTCAGCACGGTTTCAAAATGGGAGAAATTCAAGCCTCTATATTCTTACAGCGCTTTGTACGGTTTTAAACACCGAGAAGTTTTGCGACCGTTAAAAACGAAACACCTAGATGACGGCAAACTTGAGCAGAATTCCAAATTTCATTATAGGGTAATTAAGTGCAGAGTTTTTTTCTAATCATATTTTTGGTCAGCGTCAGATTCGGCACTCAAGCGAATGTTAATTTTCTCCCTCGTGCGCCACTGCCCCCCCCCCCCCCCCATTTTCCAGGACACGTTTAATTAAGAGTCGCGAAGGCGTCGCTCATTAGTCCACCTTATCGCCGCAGCGTCGCGATAAGCGTCGCGACGCTGTCGTGCACAAAGCCCGACATTTAATTACACCCCAGCCCGCTGCCAGCGCTGTTAGTTGTTATTATATGAATAAATAACGACACGGAGCAAGATTCACTGCCCGGCTGCGTGTTTGCAAAAGCGTGTGTCGTTAAGAGGCCCCGGTGTCGGTTTTCCAGCCATTTCATTTGCTTCGCAACACGAGGTCCTCTTATGCCTCTTGGTCGTTGCACATCACCAAAGACTCTTTGGCAGCTTTCGGATTAATTTCTGTGCTCATCTTTGCTTAAGGGGGACAGATCAGTTCGCCAGAAAGTGGCCTCACACCTTTGCTATTCGTGTTCCGGTTCCCACAAACTGCCCGGCGATCAAGTCAGACCGAAGCGCCGTGACGTCAGAGGGGCGGATCATCAGGGGGCCAATTCACGTACCTACATCTCACTGTACCCCCTTAGTCCGGGTATAACTTCCCACCACCAAAGCGTCATAAACCATGCAGAAAAGCACACCGTTATGTTGATGTCGTCCAAATTGATTGAAAGATTACTTGAAACTTATTTAATGAGTTGACATGAGAAGATAATTTACATAAAACTGACACAAGAAAATATAAACACTGCCATAGTGATACCCGCCTCAGGGTAGATATAGGGAGGGCTTGGAATTGGACAAGTTTTATTTTAACTGCCAAGTTTGAATCATTTGACACATCTTTATCATTGTTTTTGCTTGGTTTTAGGCACTATTTCCTTTATCTGTTTGAGTGCAAGCAGCAAGTTTTCCTTAAAACCATTTTGAGTTATTTTCATTCTAATGAAAACTTGCACAAATCGCTAAACCTCGCTAGTCCTCGCTAGTCCTGCCTTATGGCAGAATAACATGTGTCTAAAGAAGGCTTAGGACGCTATACCCGGACTAAGGGGGTACAGGAAAATGTACGTGAATTGGCCCCCAGCAGGAGTATATATTCTCTGTATGTACTGTGCATTGGTTGGAGCAAATGAAGACGTGCAGGTGTTGAAACTATATAGTTGCGTGTTGTTGTGCGTGGCGCTATTAATTGGTGGTGTAATAGCGTGATGATCGCACGCACTGATGGCCCTCGTATTACAATGTGTTTATAAGAAGTCGCTCGCAGGCACATATACCTATTTCGGAGGTGAATTATAATCGGAGACGACGGTTGGTTTAATCTGGTTGTCTGACAACAATGGTAATTTGATAAGTGAGCGGAACATAAATTGACAAGGCACACACTATTAAAATGTAATTATCATTTCGCTCGTTTGTCTGATAATGATAAGGTATTATGGAGCCATTAATTGTCCATTATTGTAAATTAATACTGGTTTCAGGCTGGCCCAGCTCGCAAATTTTCTGTTGAAATGGGCATATCGTCCGTGTTCTTAAATTTGCGAAGTCCTGGTTTTAACATTCTTTCCAACTCATACTTGAGATCCGAATTTCAACGGGATGCAGCTAATGTCATTCAGCGCATTCTGTAAAGCAGTGTTTACACGGTTCAATGTTTCGTTCAATGCATTGAACGAAACATTGAATGCACTTGAAGAGCCGTTAACACGACTCAATGTTCTGAATTCATAGAAAAAAGAGGCACAGCCTTCCAAGATCTTTGTTTCTAGAAGGCAGTAAAATACTCTTCCTTCTATTGAAAGGAAAATTGAACGATATTTAGAAGACGTCCTAAATGAGAAAACATTTAATGAAACCTTGAATTCAATGATTCATTGAATTCAATTATTGATTAGACGGTTCAATGCATTGAATTCAAGCTTGAATTCAATGCATTGAACGAAACATTGAACCGTGTAAACACAGCTTAATTGCGTTTATTGGGAGTTCAAAATTGAGTTGAAAAACTTGGTAAAACCGAGCATAAGACAAAGTAATCGTTTGTGTTGACATTGAATACTGTAGAAAAATAAGTTCTCATTTGTACATACGTTATAAGCGTAGCGAGCGAAGCGAAATTTTCAATTTCACAACTGGAAAAATAAAACACCTGTGTGTGTTTTGTTTGTTTTTTTGTTTGTATCTATTTTTGCGCGCGCTCTACGGGCCAAACGCCTGCTTCGATTGCGCTGAAATTTTCATGGTGTCTACTTTTGTTCTAAACTTAGACCCCTGTTTATTTTTCAAGAAAATCCTTCATACCCCTCCCCTTCAAATCAGAAAGAAGCAATACTTTTAATTTTGAAAATTTTGAAAAATACGGAACTTTATCAAAATGTACGTATTTTTTCAAAATTTTCCCAAAAATTGATTGTGATCTTGTGTGTGACCGAACTTGGAAATACTAATCAACATATTGGCTGTTAACGACGTTCTGCATTCAAGTTATCTGCTACAAACTCTTCAACGCGAACACTTTGGCAGCGTTGCCCATAGAAACATCGAATACACGACTCATTTCAGGTTTCCCCGTCGCTTCAGAGATGCCACTTTAGGGCATCATTGTGTTCGTAAACTCCTTCTAATCCACCGAAAGCCTAGAAGTTGTTCGTAAACTCGGCACATCAATGGGCGTGGCCAAATATTTTATTGATGTGAAACCGTGCCGTGCCGTGCTTCTAGCCTTTGCTCACCGAGCACAGGCGGAGGTGATGTGGCGGGAAAAAATATGAAATAGGAAATGACCTGTTATTTCGATGGTCAATGATAGTGAAATTTATATGCAGTTTGGCGACGAATCATACAGAATTACCTTTCGCTAATTTTTCAAACTTTCTGCCGACATTTATAATTAACTATCTCAAAAATGATTTTGAGATTTTGAGGTTAGCAGCCATGTTTTTTTTTGCCAGTTACGTAGTTGGGCTGCTCATCTGTTCGTAAACAGAGGTGATTTTAGGCTCTCACATCACTTCCACCAGCAAAGCAATTGGAAGTGTTTTCGAACACACTGTTCAGGGCCAAACGTTCCACGTTTCGTCGACGCGCGAATCCAAACTTGGCGCGCTCCATATTCGTAACATGACCTGCGTAATGCACGCACGGCCCATCCGAAACCAACCCAGAGCTATTAATTAAAACATTTCCCGCAGCTAACTTTATTTACAAACGCCGCACGCGACGCCACCAGATTCGCATCTGAAGTGAAACCCGACGCCCGCCAATGAATTAATTTGCCAATTAGCACCAACCGAAACGCACGCACACGCACAATTGTTTAAATATTTATCAACAGGTGATTACGGTCGTTTTGGACAGCAGCATTAAAAATAGGGGCCGATTTTTTATTTTTACTTCTCTTCGAAACCCAGTAAGCCTTGTTGATGTGCGTAGGAAACAACAGTCCAGCCCGTGAGAGAAGATGCCACAGCAGGGCCTGCCCCCTCACAAACTACCAACTCATGCTACGGTCCAGCCCGTGAGAGAAGATGCCACAGCAGGGCCTGCCCCCTCACGAACTACCAACTCATGCTACAGTCCAGCCCGTGAGAGAAGATGCCACAGCAGGGACTGCCCCCTTATGAACTACCAACCTATTAATTTAAATTTTAATGGCGGTAAAACAAAACACTAATTCGGCTACAAATATAAAAATTACAACATGAATCTATTTCATAATTATGAGTAAAAATATCAAAGAATAAAAAGATTTGAGAGATAAAAACATAAACTTTGATAATATTACTTCGCCTCAAAACCCCGTAAGATATGTTGATGAGCGAAGGTGACATAGCGGAGCAAAATCATCATTTCACTGCAAAAAAAAAAAATTCACGTGTGAGTATGACGTGTTTATGTCTGTTAACGGGCACTCAACGGACTTAACGCCTGCTTCGATTTTGATGAAAATTTCAGGATACCTTTACCTTTGTTCTCAATTTAGACCTGCTTTTTTCACAAAACTCGATCGGATAGTTTTTTAACCAATCGAATTTTACAAAAATTTTCATTTTTTTCTAAGATTTGCTTTCGTCGTTGAGCTTAATCTTATCAATGTTTACTGTCAAAACTTTGCAGAGTTGTAGAGCTATCAGAACTAAAGCATCTCTGATGATTTTATGGTGTGCGTGATTTTTCGTTCTCTGTTTATTCAAATGTTGTTTTAAAATTTCAACGGAAATCTAATAAAATCGTTTAAAATGAAAATTGACTTGACCCATTGCCGAAGTAATAAATATTTCACACATGTCCTATACACTGTTAACAACGTGCTTCATTCAATTTACCATCAGCTAAAAACAGCTACAAACGGTTTCATTTAGTTATTATAACATTTCACGCAATAAAAAGCGTATAATATAAAACAAAAAATACATTCTAGAATTTGGCATTACCTCTATGACTTGCCTTGATCCAGATGAAATGCACTTTACGCAGCATTTAAACTCTGCTGATGCTAATTCACTATCCTTCTTAACTTGAAATTGAGTTTACATAAATAATATTATCTTAAGCCGACCAAGGTATTGCATAACGTTTTCGGTTTTACTAAACTACGAGAAGTGATCCCAAGCCACATATTTTATTGTTGTAAGTTTCGCTTGCGTCTTGCACCAGAGTGGCGTAAAATCCCCGGTCGCCCATTGGTCGTGCGATTTGCGCGTAATTGTAGCGTACACCTCGGTAATTGGTAGGTTGGTGCACCCAAGTGGCTGCTCGATATCCGAGCTGGGATTCCACGTGGAGGTCGCCGACGAAGTCGATGATGATAGGAGGGCATGGGTGGTAATATGTATAGTGCCGATGTGTTTGGGGGGGGGGGGGGGGGCGATTGGACAGTCCAGACATACGTTGTCGATGGTGCTGGTACCAGTCTTTGCCTGGAAGCAGTCGGGAACAGAACTACACTCTCGTATTTGGAAGTGAGTAGTGAGTAGTGGGATATTGACAGTCGCATGTAAAAGCATTGATTGCGAAATACTTGTAAATCGATTCTGTGTTTAGCATCTTTTTAATTTTTCCAATCATTCTGCATGCAGCAAATTTAATGGTTTTATAATCCATGAAACAAGGAATCAACGACATCGGGATATCTCTCTTCGATCAATCATGCATTCTTGCATTTCCTTCTAGCATTATTTTCATTTGTTCAACCATTCTTTACCCCAAGAAACAAATATCACCAATATATATTGATGACCCTTGGAAAGTTTTATTTTTTCATTCACCCAGGCTTGCAAATCTTTTTAGTAGTTCCTGCAAGCATTTTTTTCATTTCCCACCATTCTTCAATATATGCAACAACATGTAAAAAAAAAATTGACAGCACCTATCAAATAATTTCTTAGCATAGGACATGCTTTCAACACAGACCTGTTTACTTAATATATTCATCTCAATCTAGCCAAACGGCCATCAATGAAAACACTACACAACTCTAAATACATAAAAACAAGCTCAAATTCTTCCCGTCTCCTTGGCAACTCGACGCTGCACACGAACGAGCCAATCAGTGACCAGCAACGGCTTCCTATCTCCTTTTGCCCGCAGACTCCGACGCCAGCCACCGCGCCAGAAACGTGCGGACAAATTTCGTCACCGAAATCTACAACTGGAAACATCCCGGGTCAGTTTATACTACGAGTCAGTCCGTCAACCGACCGAGCCAAGCCCGAGTCAATCTTGTAACCAGCGCTGTGATTCGCCAACTCTGATTTTGCCTTTCTCGGTTTAAAAGTTAGCCAAATATCATAACATTGACAACAATAGGGAGTTATCCATCAGAACCGATAACGGTATAACGTTCAAGTTACGTGATCGAGTGAAGAGTCCTGCACTGCGATTCCATATCTCTGACTTTGCCGTTCTCGATTACAAAGCTAGAAAATTAACACGGACAACAATAGGGATTTTATTCATCAGAACCGATAACGCGGCATAACGTATAAAAGTTACGCGATCGAGTGAAGAATCCTGCACTGCGATTTCGTAACTCTGACTTTGCCGTTCTCGATTACAAAGTTAGAAAATTAACACGGACAACAATAGGGATTTTATTCATCAGAACCGATAACGCGACATAACGTATAAAAGTTACGCGATCGAGTGAAGAGTCCTGCAGTGCGAGATGTCGGTGCTGTCGCTGGAGAGTCCCTCCGAGGAGTGTTTGACGTCGGTGTTGAAAGGGTTCGACACGACGCGACAGCGGGTGGAGGAGGACGTGCAGATCATCAAGACGTGGCTGCACCAGCAGCCGCACTTGCCGCACATCGAGGGTGAGTTTTTGGGGTAGGGGGCGCAGCTTTTGCCGTTTTGAAATCACTCGTTTTCTGGTTCATTACATATCATGTTTTAGATAATGAGTTTATATTTTGATAATGTGGAAATTATAGTTGTTATCTCAGGGGTGGTTGGTAATGGATAAATTGTAGCATGAATTACAACTTCTTTAATCATGCTTTATGTTTATCAATACATATTACATTTAGGGACCCAGTATAATTCCTAAAACTTCATGTTTTATGCACAGCACAGCTAATTTGAGAGTTAGAGTTTCGATAAGACCTAAAGAATGTCAACTTTACTGACATTTTGGGCAACACTGAACTGATCCTGAAGCTAGTTGGTTCCCAATCAACTAACGGCCATTGGTGATCGAAACAAATGTTCTGTGAGAAAATCATCCTCTTAAGAGCGTTGCAAACGATTGGATTCACATCACGTGGCCAGGGGTCGGTGCAGAGGTTCACGCCGGAACTTCCTACACCAACAATTATTAATGTAAAAATCAGAAAAAACAAACCATAGACCGATAAAGAACCAATTGATATCGGATGGTAGTTTTTAATACAAGCTATGACATACTTTGCCTAACCTAACCAAACCTATCGTAAAATGCCGGAAAAAGGACATTTTTGGCACTTTTTGAAAATGCACACCCCTATCATTTTTGAAAGTATATAACCTAACACACCATCCGACATGAAACAACCCTTCATCTACACGTGTATTCTTTCCGAAAATCTGTGTTGGTATTTGTGGCCGGGATAAGTTCCCGCGTGAACCTCCGCGTACGACGAAAACACTAGCGTTTAGTTTCCTCTTAACCGTGAGCAAAGTTTCAGATTTGATGTTTTCCGGACGCTAAAACAATGCAATAACTTTTTCATCAACAACAATTTAGCAATTATTCATTCATTGCCGTTGCAAATGTATTTTCTCTATGGGTCTCTTTTTACGACAGAGCAGTGTTCTCTAGCAGAAATGCCATAAATATCCCACATTTTCCCAGTTTTCAACGTTCTCCGTGACAAAGACGCCAAAAAGAACGCGGCAAACCTTTAGGCACGCTTGTCCTCTACAACGTGGTGAAACTCAAAGTCACAGCTAAAATTAAACAACAAATTCCCCGCTTGTAATAACTCAAAATCCCAGGTACTCACTTTACCGTCAAAATTAAGTATACTTACCAACCTACGTCATACCGTAGATAAATCACCAGCACCCCATTCAGCATATTGCATGGTATAATCTCGACAGGAATACATGCTTAGACTTGAGAAAACTGCTAATGCATTTGATATCAGTCATTACTCGGGCGAATGACTGTCATGGAATCGAGGGAACACACGATGAAATGCCAGTTTCGGTAGGTCGTTGATTACATCCATGCGTGAAGGCCGGCCCCATGTTAATGAAGGGCTGCTCGACCTAATGATGGACATCAGCGTCCGTTGGGGAGGCGTCGGTTCCCTTGGTTGTCCCCTCGAGCGTGGCGGTGGACAGTTGCGACAACTTCCCAAGACTGAACTGCATTTCACGGCGAGAAGGAGAGTGGATTTGCGTCTTTCTCAAAGACCCACTGCTGCTAGACACGAGATAATTAGTTTCAAAACGTACAAGCCATGTCTTGGGCCGGGCAAAAGGTTCTCGGGGCAGTTTTGATACTCTTAGCTCGTGTCTAGCAGCAGTGAGTCCTTGACGAAGATGAAAATCCACTCTCCTTCTCAACGTGAAATGGAGTGTATTTAATTCCGATTGCCGTCTCATTGTTTGGACTCTGAGGAATCGAGAGTGTCACGATGATGTCTTGGTTTCATTGTTGACCTTTTCGTTTGCGGTAAATGGGGTTCCCATAATTTGCATCAAAAGATGTGTCCAAATTTTAAAAATATGTCTAGTAGCTTATTGCGTCAAAATTCGCTTAAACGGGCGTTTGAGACCAATTTAGCCGGTGCTTTGATACTCACTATTTTACTGACTTTTTAAAAAGACGTCAGGTCACCCAAAAATACTTCGATTTTGATTTAAACGTGGCAGTGATTCTCGAAGGCATTGTTTTGACAAGTGAAACATATTTTATTTTGTAAATGTCAATATTTTATTGGCAATTTTCTTAGATAGAACTGCAAATTCTCAATTTTGAACGACCGTTTAGGGGGCATTTAATCGACTTTGGTGAAACATGCCAAGGTCGATAAAGCTGTGTGTACAGCTGGCAATGTCAGTGACACGATGTCATCAACATTGGCTCATGCTACTCTGCCGGTCGCAATGTGTTGTGTCCGCGCAGACACTGATTATGTTGTCGGCAACGGCACTCGCTCTGCCCGCGCCGAAACACGCAGGCTGCAGACGTCGACCTTCGAACGTGCCGGCGATTTCGTGGCGGACGCGGAATTTATCGCGGCCGCGCTCCGAACTAATCGATTTATCTGCCGCGGACCAAGGCTACCATCTCCTAGGACGACGACGTTGTTCGTCTTGTTGGATTAAAATAAGTACCAGTTTCGTTTCTGTGTTTTTGATTGCCCAACCAGTGATCTTTTAAGCAGATACAAAGCAACAATCATAAATAATCTATTTCGCAACAGATTTTATTCAATTTAGTCATTGAATAAGAGATTTTTCAGTAAAGTGCATAGCGACCTAAACTCCATTTCACGTCAAGAAGGAGAGTTGATTTGCCTCTTTCTCGAGGACCTACTGCTGCTGCTAGACATGAGCTATAAGAGTTTCAAAACTTACAAGCCATAACTTGAGCCGGAAAAAAGGCTTAATTGGCAGTTTAGGGACTCTTAGCTCGTGTCTAGCAGCAGTGGGTCCTCGAGGAAGATGCAAATCCACTCTCCTTCTTAACGTGAAATGGAGTTTGGGCTAAAGCTGTCGAAATAATCTTCTTGTCCGGAAAATATTAATGAGGTCACTTAGTTTAGGGGTTCGCATTTAAATTTTGAACCAACTTATTTCCCTTCCTCGCGTGAAAATTACCGAAATCGGATCCATTGACATACTCCATTATCAACTATTCGTCCCATTACCGGCATTCTCGATTACACTCTGATCAATTGCATCCGCAATTTTCAATTTGCTTTCAATTTTCGTTCAGTTTCAACTCCAGCGTATCTGAAGCTACGTATCCTTAACAGATTTATTTCTCCCGCTCTGCTTTTACAACTAATATCATACAAAATCCTCTGAAAATGCAGCCATTTATTCGCAGAGAAGCAACTCTTTGCGCTTTATCATGCACTAACTCTGCACTAACGCTGCACTAACTGTAGCACTAACTGCAGCACTACCTGTTTTCACACTCAGGTTGCCGGATGAAGCGTATTTTGTTTCATCAGCATTGTGCTCTTCTCTGATTTCCAATAGCCTGGATAGCTGTTGCCTTAGTGCGGGTTTGAAGTCAACAATCAACAAGTCGGAGTCCCGAATTTTGAGTCTCCCCATAATATCCCATTGTGACTTCAGTGTTTTTACTAACCATTTTCGTAGCTTTTAATCAGATATTGACATAAAAAAATTAAGTGTATAGCATTCAGAGAGGCTTTTTATATGTATTTATGGTCTCTGCTTGATGCTTAGGCTCGAAATATGCGAGTGAATAAAAAATTATGTGCAAGCTGTGAAACAGCGTGAAAAGTCAATGCGAAAAATTCGCAAAGTAATTAATTTAGAGCAGTGCTGCCTCCCAAAATCAAAAGTCATATAACCAGACATTATTTTAGTGCCAACTGCTGCAACTTCCGCTGGAAATATGTTTGAAAAACTCTCAAATTAGCATTGAAATCATAGGTAGGCCACAGATTTTGGGACTCCTACCTATTGAAAACTATGACTACCTACTTGCTGACTACTTGCTGTCATCTGACTTCATGCTGCTAGCTGGATACTATGCTCCATCCAGGCTATTAGAGATCAGTGCTGCTAGCTGGATACTATGCTCCATCCACGCTATTAGAGATCAGTGCTGCTAGCTAGATACTATGCTCCATCCAGGCTATTAGAGATCAGTGCTGCTAGCTGGATACTGTGCTCCATCCAGGCTATTAGAGATCAGTGCTGCTAGCTGGATACTATGCTCCATCCAGGCTATTAGAGATCAGTGCTGCTAGCTGGATACTATGCTCCATCCAGGCTATTAGAGATCATTGCTGCTAGCTGGATACTATACTCCATCCAGGCTATTAGAGATCAGTGCTGCTAGCTGGATACTATGCTCCATCCAGGCTATTAGAGATCAGTGCTGCTAGCTGGATACTGTGCTCCATCCAGGCTATTAGAGATCAGTGCTGCCAGCTGGATACTATGCTCCATCCAGGCTATTAGAGATCAGTGCTGCTAGCTGGAGACTTTGCTCCATCCAGGCTATTAGAGATCAGTGCTGCTAGCTGGATACTATGCTCCATCCAGGCTATTAGAGATCAGTGCTGCCAGCTGGATACTATGCTCCATCCAGGCTATTAGAGATCAGTGCTGCTAGCTGGATACTGTGCTCCATCCAGGCTATTAGAGATCAGTGCTGCTAGCTGGATACTATGCTCCATCCAGGCTATTAGAGATCATTGCTGCTAGCTGGATACTATGCTCCATCCAGGCTATTAGAGATCAGTGCTGCTAGCTGGATACTGTGCTCCATCCAGGCTATTAGAGATCAGTGCTGCTAGCTGGATACTGTGCTCCATCCAGGCTATTAGAGATCAGTGCTGCTAGCTGGATACTGTGCTCCATCCAGGCTATTAGAGATCATTGCTGCTACCTGGATACTATGCTCCATCCAGGCTATTAGAGACCAGTGGGTCTACGTGATGCTATTACTTTTACAAGCCACTAACTATGCACTATCCCCCCTGCAGATGACAGGTGCATCGAGAACATGCTGGTGCGATGCAAGTGCAGTGTGGAGCGCGCCAAGCAGACGCTGGAGATGCACTTCACCCTGAAGACGGCGTTGCCGGAGTTCTTCGCCGACCGTGACCCGACGACTCCCAAGATGCAGAACACCATGGAGATGATGTGAGTCTAGCTCGCTGGGAGAGTTTTTGCAACACTGTTGACATGTGTGATTGATTTGGAAATTAGTTTGTTTTAGGGCTCTTAAATATCCATTGCGCTTACAAGCAAAAACAGGAATGACACCCTTTCCCTGAAGATTTGAAGGGTTTTGTACAGATTAAAGCTTTTTTTTGCAAATTATCAGCATTTTGTCAGCTTGGTCAATTTAGAAATGTAAGTCTTGTTCTGCATCCTGCAGGTTTTGGGGATGACGAGTTGTCAACCTGAGGAGGATGTCTTTCCCAATCTGCACTTTGTTGGTCGGCTAATATGTTTGGGAAAGAAATCATACATGCTTCTAAAAAAACCTTTATATATATATATATATTATAGAGAATATCAGTTCCAATTTTCTTTGATTCATATTCTCTTTGGCCAACTGCAGCCAGCCGGAAATCGCTTTGTTTGTCCAGCCATTCAATTCGCAACAATGTCATTGATTTGCGGGGGAAATACTTTTGGTGTTCCGAGAAAACGTCGGTCACGCAACACTTTTATATAACAATTTCGGACGATAAGTTAGCTTTAATATTGCAAGTTTTTCGATGTTATATTGGTGATGTTATGTTATGGCATGTTATGTGATGTTATGGTCGATATAATTATTGAACAAGTTACTACCGAAATCTGTGGTCATTTTGCTATTCGAGATCGAAAAGACTGGCATGACTTTTCAGTTGACTGAACTTAGACATCAGATGACACCTAGATTAGATTATACCTGAAACACAGTTGGGGAAGATCGCTTTGAAATCGATCATTTAAAAAGATCAAGATCGTCATCAAAACAAGATCTTTTACTAAGATCGAAGTTCACGATATATATATATATATTTTAATTCAAATTGAAGATTGTTTTATTAAAATATCAAACTCATCTAAAAGATCGTGTTCAGAAAAAAAATTTGAAAAAAGGCTTAACAGAGGCAATGAATCTTCGATTAGTGGTTCGTTGTCGGACAAAAATGGACCACTAATTGTAGGTTTATTGCCTCTGTTTCGGCTTGTCCCGAAATGAACGGTCGTATTAGAAATTAACATGCTGCTGGCTAAAATTCCATAAAATTACGTATCTCCGCAAAACACACATAATTTAAAAAAAGTATTCCTGAAAAACCTCAAAACAGGAATGGAAAAAGATATTGATCTTTTAAAACGACAATTTTTTAAAAAGATCGTTAAAAAAAGATATCGATCAAACTAAAAATCACTGCATAAAAAACGATCTCGATCATTTCTTTGATCACTAAAAAAGGCTCTCGATCTATTTAAAAGTTCCTTCCCCAAAAATGACCTAAATGCATTTAAACTGGCACACACTTTTGAAACGTCCGCGAAGGCATTAATATTATGAATTACTGAATGGTTTTCTAATGTTCCGAAATCCTATCTTCTTCGGAGATCTACTGTCTGCATTAGATCTCTTTTTGCAGTGTCCATGTCAACCCGTTGGGGGGTCGTCACACAACTATCTTTTTTCAAGGTGCCTGACGCGACTTTGACTTACGCACTTGGTAGAAAGGAAAAACGAGCGACGGTCGATGCATTCCGCGAATGTTGTGCCAATGCTGAGACTGGTTTTTTCAACCAGGAAAAAACACAAACTCTAATATTTAAATCAGCCTGCAACTGCAAAACACAACACGCAATCGACGTATTAGCCAAAAGTTTTTTTTTTACTGCATTAAAATTTGTAATCATTGTGCTTTTAAAAGTCAAGGGCACAAATGTACAGAAAAAATAGCTTGTTAGTCTTTAGTTAGTTATTAGTTGAGAGCAATGTGAAGCAAGTGGTTGAAAATTGCATATACCAGAAGATTTTTCAGTTCATTTCATTTTATTTTATTTATCCTGATTCCATATTAATTTATTTTCAATACATTTTTTTGCACCTAGATGCATGCCCTTTGCGCAATTAAAATAAAATTGTCATCGCAAGCGTTAAAAATGGTCATATGATAATAGCCATCAGACTAGTCAGGTTTTAACACATTCCTCACATATACTCACATGCTTTAAACTGTACAAATTCGTCAGTGCCATAAAAACAATGTGAAACTGTCTCTGCTTGCATGTGATTTCTTAAGCCGCAAAGGCAACCTATTGTAGAACGATGCTCCTAGATACATTACTTCGTTTTAGGGGTTGGGTACCACTGAACTCTGTAATTATAACCACAGATTGAAGGTATAACCGTGTGTCTCCGTTGTAACCTGGAACGATAGGTTTTGGTCATTAATTATTATTGAAATACATTTAATTGTACATATCAGTTCATGCCCTTGCATATTATTTTACAGGCTTTGAAAATTTTCATATGTTTTAAAACTAAATCTCAGATGCGTTCCCTACTACAAATTCGTCGATACTATAAAAGCCATGCATAATTAAATATAGTGGTTTACGTCATTTTTAAACTATCCCTACTTCTATTTGGTTTCTTAAGCAGCAAGGGCAACGTATTTTAGAGTAAAACACCCAAGTGCAATACATTCCTTCTACTTAATAATAATTTACCCTGCAGCCAGTCCCAGCCTATTCTACATTTCACGTTAAGAAGGAGAGTGGATTTGCATCTTCCTCGAGGACCCACTGCTGCTAGACACGAGCTAAGTGTTTCAAAACTCACAAACCACGTCTTGAGCCGGACAAAAGGCTCTATGGGCAGGTATGAAACTCTAAGCTCGTGTCTAGCAGCAGTGGGTCCTCGAGGAAGATGGAAATCCACTCCTCTTCTTAACGTGAAATGGAGTTTCGAATGCCAACCAGACACTGAAGTGCTTGCGGACGAGTGTTGCTGCGGTCCTCGACCACCAAGTTGACCGTCGCCTCGGTGTTGCAGTCAGATCGCGCCCCTGCCCGCCATCAACTCGGACGGATACCGCGTGGTCGTGCTCAAGAACGTCGACAAGGACCCCAATAGTCTGGACGCCGCCAGGAGCATCAAGTACCACTTCATGCAGTCGGACATCCGGCTGCTGGAGGTAAGGGGAGGCCGTCGTGGACGCTGCAGACATCCCTCGTGGTGTTTTAGGGTGTGCCCTTGCGTGGTTAGCAGTGTTTTTCTTGTGGCTATAGTCAGTGGTGTAGTCCAGGGTATACACAGGCTTAAAATCCTGTTTCACTTTAAGATTAACGTATATTACTACCCTTATTGTAAAGAAATACACGAGTACACCCTAATACTCTAGTTTCCAGCTTCTTTACGACTAACTTTGGCAAATTTTTAATACTTTTCATGGTTTTGGCACAAGAAATGTACCCATTCCAGACAACCTAGGAGCACACTGGAGGTAAAAGGGGGATGCATTGCAAAAATATCAGTGCTTGCAAGGAACCCAGAGAGATATGGACGTGCCCTAGTGCGCCAACATATACTTGGTATACATATATACCTACGGAATGACGGAGTGGTTCAGAGCCATGGTTAGATGATGGTAAGGTGTTCGGTAATGCTCTGTTGAGACTGACTTGCGGTCCTAAAAAGAACCTAGGTCGACGTTTCGTCGGTGTTGGCACCGAAGTCCTGAAGAAGTCGGTGCCAACACCGACGAAACGTCGACCTAGGTTCTTTATAGGACCGCAAGTCAGTCTCAACAGAGCATTACCGAACACCTTACCATCATATATACCAAACTTACCAAACGCGTAGCTGTTAGAAGCAGATAAAATGAATGCGGAACGTCATAAACACGCTATGTGTTGGTTAGTATTTCCAAGTTTTGTCGTACACAATGTCACTATAAATTTTCCCAATTTCGAATATTCTTAAAAAGCGCAGGGGTATACTTATTTGAGAACAAAAGTAGACACCCTGAAAATGTAATCGCAATTGACGCCGGCGTTTGGTCTGTAGAGCGCGCACAAACACACATACAAACAAATAAAAAACAAACAAACACACAAAAGTGTTTTTTTTTTTACCAGCAGTGAAATTGAAGATTGCCCTTGCTTGCTACTGCCTTTTTGTGTTCTCTTGTTATTTAGACTGTGTTCAATTACTTACCATTATTGTGTTATTTCGTTAACATGTTTTGTTTATTAATAATATTGTTTACCGTCATATTATAATTGTAATTAGTTTAAGTGTGTACATTCCACTGTCCCGCACAGTATTAGGAATTTCCAGAACTCAAATAATAAATACATTAAACATATAAAAGTAAATGCTAGCGTTCAGAAAATTGACCCGCATGCAAAAATCAAATCTGCAATAACTATATAATGTAAATTATATTCTATTCTATAACAACTGTATAGAAAAAAGACTCGGGTTTGCATTCTTGTCTACGGCTGGCTGCTATTGGCTGGATCTCAATTGGAATGGGCTCTCTGAGACTGGTTGGGTGTCTCATAACTCATTATGACCAAAGGCTGCCTATAAACGAATTCACAACTCGCAATTTAAGCCATTTACAATGGCCATTAAAAGTGGTTTAAAACACGCGGCGTTCTTAGGAGGCAATATTTCCTCACTCAATGTCTTCCTTAGATTGTGATGCTTCTTGCTCATCATTTTTGGTTGAGTACTGACAGTTTCCCAGCCAGGCTCGGTCACAAACGCAAGCCCAAGTCCTGTTTCCTATCCGTCAGTAATTGCACATTTGTTTCTCGCGACCCTTGTTCCCCCCACCCTTTAACCGCGTGCCCCCCACCCTTTGACCGCGTGCCCCCCACCCTTTGACCGCGTGTGATCTCGTCCTGCAGGACTCGTCCGTCGGCGACATCGTGCTCTACGACTTCACCAACGTGACGCTCGGTTTCTTCACGGCCGCCTCGCTGCCAGAGATCAAGAAGATGGAGATCTGCGCCACGGTAAGACCGCAAAGACCGCAAAGACCGCAAAGACCGCAAAGACCGCAAAGACCGCAAAAACCGCAAAAACCGCAAAAACCGCAAAAACCGCAAAAACCGCAAAAACCGCAAAAACCGCAAAAACCGCAAAAACCGCAATGACCGCAAAGACCGCAAAGACCGCAAAGACCGCAAAGACCGCAAAGACCGCACATACCGCAAAAACCGCAAAGACCGCAAAGACCGCACGGTGCGCGGGCAAAGGCCTCAACGCCCCACGGTTTTGGGCCTTTAAATCTGGGTTCAACCATTTTTTCTGCCAATAAGATTCAATGATTAGTGCATTTGTGTGGTTATCACCATGGTTATCATCTCAAGTTTGCATAATAAGTCGCTAGAAACTAGCAAACCAACGCAATGTCGGCGTATTTCTTTAAAATACAGTACGTTCACGAATTACTGGGCAAAACCACTTGAGATTTTGGGTTAGGAAGACACGTGCCGACCCTTGTAAGCTCTGCTAAGCTCCATTGTGTTCTCTTCGAGAGTGACAACTGACGGATCTCCTTGCAAATAGCTGCGTTGTCACTTTCGTCCCTCTTGTGTGCTTACCTATACCTGATGATTGGCAATGAAAGGGTTTCCCCGAAAATTGGCAACAGGGGCTGAGAAAGGGACAGAGTTGGTGCAAATTCTTGGCACATGTCCAAAAGCGTTTCGGGCTCCGACGGGCCCAGCCCTGAGGGCTCCAAAGCGCAGTGTGTATTGCGAATCCGTCTCGTTCTCGGCCTCTCAGAGCGTTTCGGGCTCCGACGGGCCCAGCCCTGAGGGCTCCAAAGCGCAGTGTGTATTGCGAATCCGTCTCGTTCTCGGCCTCTCAGAGCGTTTCGGGCTCCGACGGGCCCAGCCCTTTGGACTCTAAAAGCGTGCTAACGACGTCCCCGTTCTGTCCCCGCCTCCCCGGCAGAAAGGCTACCGCGCGCGCATCAAAGCGCTGCACTTCATCCACGCGCCGGCCGCCATGGACATGGTCATCATGCTGCTCAAGTCGTTCATCAAGAACAAAGTGGTGAACCGAATCCACGTGCACCCCAGCCTCGAGTCTCTGCACCAACACGTGGATCGCGACATCCTGCCGGTCGAGTACGGCGGCAAGGCGCCTCCACTCGCGCTACTATCAGGTTTGCAGGAGCCCAATTCTCGAGTTTAAGTCATGCCTTAGTCACTTTATTTAGGTTGTATTGTGGCGACTCCAGGATATTTTTGGAAGAAGTTGCTTCTCCCAAGTCATTTTCCAAAGGTCCGAGTAGACTAACGTTCATTGTCGCTGGCTGTTCGTCTTCCAGGAATGTTTTAAACGGCGTTAGTCACTTTGACTAAAAGTTGACTTAAAACTCGAGAATACGAGCCCAGGGCCGATTCATCGGGGGCTTTTTAGGGCATTGGCAGGCGGGGCCCGGGCCCAGGGCGCCAGAGGGGTGATCGTGTATTGTACATTTACGAAATACTGGTCAAAACCACTTGAGATTTTGGGCTAGGAAGACGCGTGCCGACCCTTGTAAGCTCTGCTAAGCTCCATTGTGTTCTCTTCGAGAGTGACAACTGACGGATCTCCTTGCAAATAGCTGCGTTGTCACTTTCGTCCCTCTTGTGTGCTCACCTACCTGATGATTGGCAATGAAAGGGTTTCACCTAAATTTGGCAACCAATGGCTGTGAAAGGGACAGAGTTGGTGCAAATTCTTGACGGATGTCAAGATACATATCTGTGTTAACAATGGCATTGTCCGAAGCCCTGAAGTGGATTTGAATAGTAATTCGTGAACGAACCATGCACAGGAAGCCCTAGTTTTAGACAAGGGATGCTGGTCTCTTTAATGTAGTTTGTTCGATCATTCCGCTCTTACTTTTCTCCCTGCTTATTGATCGCTTCTGGGCAATTTTTACAATGGATGCTGATGATAATTGCATTGATTGTCTATAAAACAGCGTAAAATATGGAGTATTTTGTCATGATTCAGGATTACCACTACTTCATTCCTGTGTGTTAATTATTGTTTGAACGATAAAACCATTCACCGCCTAATAAAACCTAATGCGCACTGCATACTTGATAGACCACGACACATGTGATAATAAAATCAGAGAACGGAGACAAAAAAAATACGCAAAATTTGATCCTTGCAAGAGCTTTCTTGCGCGCAATGCAGTATAGGTACCACAGAGAATGTACTTGCGAATTTGCAAGACGGATTGCCGGCACTTAAACGTATTACACAAAACACGGTTTATGTGCTGTGATAGTACAGGCAGTTTATTATGTACCGCAGTGTTTTTATTTCTCGTGAATAACTAGCCGCTTTATGTAGGTCCAATCCATTTGGCAAGGTGACATCTTGTATAAACCGGATGACAAAACACCAGTCGCAAAATGACGTCATGCAACTCGATGCAGTTAAATCACGTTTAGAAGGAGAGCGGTGTTTCACTCTCAAAGTGGCTCCCCTGCTGTTACGTTTAGAAGGAGAGCGGTGTTTCACTCTCAAAGTGGCTCCCCTGCTGTTACGTTTAGAAGGAGAGCGGTGTTTCATTCTCAAAGAGGCTCCCCTGCTGTTAGAAGAGCCAACGGTGTCAACATTCGCAGGCCGTCCCATTGTTCCGCTAAAGGGTTAATCTGAGCATCGAATGTTTGACAGTGCAATGTCTGGAGTCTACACAGCAATACTTTCCTTCTGAACGTGAAAAAATACTTGAGAGTAAAAATACTATGAGTCTATAAAAAGTAAGTCATACCGCATTGAGTAATGGATTAAGTCAACAATACCTTAGGATAAAACCTGAGAATAACAATCAGTTATCGCTAACAGGTCGTTTGGACTCCAGTTATTAGATTATTTAACCAAAGTTTGTTAAATTCCATTCGCATGTCAGTGCTGGAATCAGCACCGAACCCTCGGCCTTTTGGCTGCGTGCTGGGATCGAGATATTTGAGCCGGGCACAAAGGGGGAACATTGGTCTTCTCAGGCTGGGTTCCAATCGCATGTCAGTCCTGGAATCAGCACCGAACCCTCGGCCTTTTGGCTGCGTGCTGGGACCGAGATGTTTGAGCCGGGCACAAAGGGGGAACATTGGTCTTCTCAGGCTGGGTTCCAATCGCATGTCAGTCCTGGAATCAGCACCGAACCCTCGGCCTTTTGGCTGCGTGCTGGGACCGAGATGTTTGAGCCGGGCACAAAGGGGGAACATTGGTCTTCTCAGGCTGGGTTCCAATCGCATGTCAGTCCTGAAATCGGCACCGAACCCTCGGTATTTTGGCTTCGTGCTGGCCGACAAAATATTTGAGGATCACACCATTTGGAAAATCGTATTTCTCTTGGTTGAACATCACTTATTTGCTGACGTGAAACCTAAAAGACAAGCATTTCCCAAAATTATCATTCACAATTGCTTTTCCCCTATATTTTTTAAATATATGCCAGAGATAATACCAGAGATTCAATATTGTGCTTATGATGGAACGGGTTACCTAGAATGCAATTCAGCCATTGATTTGAGAAAATAGAAGCACATATCTCACGTTATCTCCAATTGCACAACGAAACACGACCTCCTTTCAAAAAGGAAAATCCACAAGTCGACCCGGAACACTTGGTGTGTCCATTTCCCGTCGCCGATTTCCCGACCTGCAGCGCTAGTGCTGATTTATAACACAATCAGCACAAGTCAGCCCGTTTTTCAACTAACCGAGCGCGCTTCGAACAGCTTCTTGCCCCCATTTTGCACCCTTAATCTCGGCTGTACTGGTACAGTACATTCACGAATTACTGGTCAAAACCACTTGAGATTTTGGGTTAGGAAGACGAGTGCCGACCCTTGCAAGCTCTGCTAATCTCTATTGTGTTCTCTTCGAGAGTGACAACTGACGGATCTCCTTGCAAATAGCTGCGTTGTCACTTTCATCCCTCTTGTGTGCTTACCTACCTGATGATTGGCAATGAAAAGGTTTCCCCGGAAATTGGCAACACAGGGCTGTGAAAGGGATAGAGATGGTGCAAAACCTAACCTAACCTAACCTAAAAATGGCATTTTCCGAAGCCCTGAAGTGATTTTCACCAGTAATTCGTGAATGAACTGTACCTACATAAACAAGCTTTAATCCCTCGCTGCCGAGAATTACGAGGTATACGAACAACATACACACACACACACACACACACACACTCACTCACACACACAAATGACTCTCGAGTCATGTCCTGCTTTTTGCAGTGGGTTTTCATAATAGAGTCTTTTCTTCGATTTGTCAGCGCGGGTGAAAATATATAGCGGATTGTTGTTGCTGTGCGAGATTCGCACGTCGTGGACATGACAATGTTAGCAGGAGCCATTCGACCTGGAGTCGAAACCGCGTCCTCTGTGTCGACATATGTTGTCAGTACGAGATTACTTTTGTAAGCTATACTGCTATACAAAGCCTATTTTTCTTTTTTTAAAGCACATTTCGTTTCTGAAAGAATGCAATTAAGGGATGTTTGTTTGGTATTGAAACAGGAAATCGTGTATACCACAGGAAATGCAATCGTTATTACAAAGATTTCATTATTTTTTTAACTCCCTCTGATAGAGTAACGCAAATTAATTCTTGGCATCAGCACGTCGACACAAAATACATCTTAATCTTGATTCTGTCAATACATTTTCTTTTCACTGCCATCGCCGGGTTTCCCCGCCTCCCATTTAGGCTAGGCTAATATCATATTTCATTAATCGACGCCATTATAAAGACCAGTGTCCGAAACAGTGCGTCGTTAAACATAAAAATCAACTTTGGACTGACGATGCCGTTCCCTTGTTGCAGCCGAGTGGAAACGCAAGACCGAGTCCTACAGGAGCTGGTTCCTGGACCAGGAGGTGGTCGGCAAGGCGGACGAGTCCAAACGCCCCGGCAAGACGTTCAACACCTGCGACCTCTTCGGCTTCGAGGGCACCTTCAAGAAGCTCTCCGTGGACTGACCGAAGCGACGATGACCATAGGTCACGAGGAGGTATCATGGACGACGTCCAGTGACCGTTGGGTGGTAGCAGACATCGACAAGGTTGTTTGATGGGCGCACTACACAGTCAATCTCAACCCAAGAAGAACAATGTCCTGGGATGCGATAATTTAACCTTTTTTATTCGATTTACCCCGCTGAAAATTCTTACCACGATCTTGCAAGATCTTGTCACAAGATCTTGCAGATCTTGTCACAAGATCTTGCAGGATCGTGACACAAGATCGTGAGTCAAGATCACGAGACAAGATATTGCAAGGTCTTGCAGGATCTTGCAATATCTTGGTAAGAATTTTCAGCAGGGTGGCTCGAAATCATTCGATCTCAAATCACAGGCCATGTTAAACCAAGAAACAGTGAAGTTGAAAACGAATGATTTTGAAAACACAAAGATACATGATAGATCTTCAGTTATCGCTAATAGGTCGTTTGGGCATCGGTTATCAGATTATTTAACAAAGTTTGTTGGGTTCTATTCGCATTTCAGTCCTGGAATCAGCACCGAACCCTCGGCCTTTTGGCTGCGTGCTGGGACCGAGATGTTTGAGCCGGGCACAAAGGGGGGACATTGGTCTTCTCAGGCTGTAACAGGACTCTAGTTTGATTGACTGTGTCGCAAATCGCAATTCACCAAAGTTCTCTCAGAATCACCGAGCCAGCTGTCGGAGATTCGAACTGTGAACTCTAGCGTTTTTTTTTCATGTACAACTCCTAGCAACACTACATAGTTCATTGACCGTGGATCTGGTTTTAGGCAGATACCAGGATGCACTGGAAGTATAAGGGAAGTGAAGCCGGAAAATTGTTGAACCGAACCGGGATACGAACCCGGGACCTCATATTTTCTAAAACTACATGCTTAATTAGTCACGCAGCAGCTTTGCCTAAAAGGGTTTGAGGGATTTTGAAATCCCTTTTGAAATGTTGTGCAAGCAATGATGATTTCTTTGGTATAGGATGGAACATGAGTACATAATAACATGGAAATGAATTAATATACTTATGTTGCTTTTGTATGAATGAAGTTTTGGGGTCACCACTCATTGATTCATTTATGCAAAGCGCTGCTTGTTAAGTGCAATGCAATTGCATCTGTAAGCAAATTGCATCTGTAAGCAACGCAGCGATTAGTAATAATATGATGTACGAATTGCATCTCTGTATACAGTTTGCAGTTCCCACGGTTATCACGAATAGATTATAAACCATTAGCAATATTCACATATTATAAAATTTGTGTGTGTGTGTGTGTGTGTGTGTGTGTGTGTGTGTGTGTGTTTGCCGCAATCAACGATGATTACCTGTCACTCAGATCTCTTACACTGTCTCTTGACGCTGCCATCAAAGATAAAAGCATTCGGCCTTGAGAACGAATTGCGTTTCATTTTGATAAACGTACCATCGCAGTACTAATTTAGAATTGCATAACCCGTCGATGAAAGAAATGATCTAAGAGAACTTACAAAAGGGCGAGCAGTTTTTAAATTCGGACCCGTACGACCTTTTGTGATAGAAGATTTCGTTTGCATTGTTTCTCTCTCTCTCTTTATCTCTATCTCTCTCAGTACCTCTCGGCGAGAAATTGCACTAATTGCATATCTTGTACACGCGTAATTAGTTTAATTAGCTCGGTGGCTCGATGCCGGTGCAATCACGGCAACACGCGGGAACGCCGGGAAATCTCCAGGCAGCCTGGACTGGAACGCGGCACGCACCATGGTCTTTTGTTCTCAGGCATGGAAAGAACGGCCGATTTGAGGAGCGCTGTGTTCATTTCTTGCTTTTGTTGCGCAGACAAAAAGGAATTGTATAATGTTCACTTACTATTGTCTATATATTATATAATATAGTTATTGTTTATGAACATAGAATAGAATACCTTAGGATACTTTGAATAAATAATCTTACAGTTTATTTCTTGTTCGATTCCTGTTTCAATTTACATCTTTTCATATCAATTCATCGTGAAATCTATTCATCGAACGACAAGTCACTTTTCATTCTCAAAATAATAATTAAAACCATTTAGCAGGTCATAAACATGACCGCGTCATCTTTCATTGCATGAAATCACAACAAACATTTTGCTACGACGCCTTGACTGTCGCTTGTTTATCATTCCGCCAAGTAATTTTGCGTTTGAACAAAAATTGAGGGCGGCTATTTCGAAAGAACCATGTGGCATGGAAATTTTGGGCACAAAATACGGCAGTGTACAAAACGCATCACGTCCCAACACCACAAAGCAACATACAAGGCGGTTGATTTGGACCTACAACTGCAAATTTCATTTTTTTTCAAAGATTTCAGGTTCCGAGCCTCATTATTCTTATTTCTTTTATAGTTTTTCCATTCCTTACGTCGAAACGACAAAACCGAATACTAATAAGGTTTGCATTCATCAGTTTAATTTCTACTTTTCCTAAACTTTAGGAGGTACTAGTTTATATACAATATTAAACAAGTGTAGAATCTTAAGTGAAGTCTACGCTCCATTCCACGTTGAGAAGGAGAGTGGATATGTATCTTCCCCAAGGACCCACTGCTGCTAGACACGAGC
The DNA here is from genome assembly GCA_921293005.1 of Nemoura dubitans. Classification (NCBI taxonomy): domain Eukaryota; kingdom Metazoa; phylum Arthropoda; class Insecta; order Plecoptera; family Nemouridae; genus Nemoura; species Nemoura dubitans. The sequence goes on from OV121076.1 coordinate 45,099,612, forward strand.
AAAGAGTTTGGAGACGTATACAAGCCAAGTCTTAAGCCGCTTAAAAGGCTATGTGGGCAGTTTTGGGACTCTTAGCTCGTGTCTGTAGCCGTGGATCCTCGAGGAAGACGCAAATCCACTCTCCTTCTTAACAAGAAATGTAGCATAGCTATTTTCCTAACGGAAAATCGGAAGTAAAAACTGCTGGACTTCACAAAATATGAAATACCCACGGCTGGCAACATTTTCCAACACCCAAAGTCTTAGGTCCCAGACATTTGACCGTCCTGTAAACCCTCCTCCTCATCTCACACCTCGACATTTTGCCACCGTGCGTTGCGATCGCCCGACCATCACACAAAGCACCGCGTAACGCCCCACGCACCTCGACGTCCCCGTCGACCGCCGCGTTCCCCTCGCGTCACCCGCCTCTCGCTCGCTCTCGCCGCGCGGTCCATGCGTCCGTCTCGCTCGGTCCTCCCGCTTCGATCGACGCCGACGTGGTGGACCACGAAGACGCGCGTCCTCCGGCGACAGACGACGTGCAGACGCCAGGAGGACGACAGTGACACGCGAGTGTGCGACGCCGAAGTGAGACAGATTGGGGAGACACGCGAGAAGGGGACGGTGACGACGAGGCTGTGAGTACGAGTCAAGGGGTTGGCACGCTTGTTTTGGGGGAGAAAGGATTTTGGCGACTTTGGGGTAGTTTACTTGTAGGTCGTGTCTGAATTCTTTTTTTCAGTCTTGGTCTAGGCGGGTGATCATGTGACTTTGCGATTTAAAAATTCTTCGTTTTCAATTTCACAAAGTTTCAAAGTTGCTAGGGGGCTAACATGTTACTTCGTGGTTTCCAAATCATTCGCTTTCAATTTCACTTGCTATGGTTTAACATGGGCAGTGATTTGAAATCTTGTGATTTCAAGCGAAATCGAACGAAAAATTGTTACATGATTGCTGTACCCAGGTCTTGGTCTAGGTCTTGATTCTGGCCCATACTTCTTATAAAAGTTTTTCCAGCACTTTGAAACTAATTTTTCTCAAGTACCTTTTCGACAACAACAAAATTGTATCTTTTTTGATTTCCATGGAACATATTTTCACGTTTCCGTGTTACTTTTTTTCAATCGATTTGGCTCGAAATCAATCACTTGAACGAATCACAAAACGAATGATTTTTAAATCACAAATTACATGATTGTCCCCCTGCCATCAAATCTAGTCGGCACAGAATTATTGTGTTTGATGCCACCAATGGAAGTGCTTGAAATGTGCAGCGTCAGACACAAGATTAAGACCGAGACCAGGAAATAGACAAAACCAGACCTGTCTGATTTCGGACACGTCATCAGACTTGTCGCTTAGGGTTGGTCCTCCGACGTAACTAATCCAGAGTTAGAGTGCGATTTAAGTCTGGATCAGACTCAAATGAGACCGCATCCTGCTCGAAACGCGCAGCTGGTTTGATCAATTTTAAGTTTTATTGGTGTTGAATGGGAGAAATATGTCTCCTGATTACATCTCTAAGACTCTGATCTGCTTGTCCTATCTTCAGCACTATAAGGCCGAATAAACTTATTTTAAGCTGGTTTGGAATGTTACATGTTAATTTGTCTATACCGAGTCCGTCCTCTTTTTCTGCGGTATTATGCAGTCTGGTTTAGCCATGGTATAAAGTTGAGTTGACAACTCATCCTTATTCAGTTTGGTTCAAGCATACAGGTATTAAGCGTAGCAAATAGATTACTTATCTTAAATAACTGTCTCATCTTAAAATTCCTATTTATAAGTTTCTGTGATTTTCCATGCCAATATATTATCTAGGCCATTCCCATTCCTGTCCCTTTCCTTTCCTGTTCCCATTTCTGTACCGATTCCTTACAAGCTGTTGTAAATTTACATGAAAACTTTTACGCCATTTGGGAATTAACTAATTACATTTTGATGTATTGCCTTTTATTGCATTTTAAATGTATGTAATTAAAGGCATTAGAGCGTGGAGGTATGTAAGATTTCAATGTTTTTCATCTGTTTGGCCAATTGAGCAATGGCTTTTTTTCAACCCTCAAATTGAGCACAACGTGCAGATAAAACTCAATTGCATCCTAGCCATGGAAATGTAATTGAGCATTATACTAATGAGTAATTCTCCGACTTTTTCTTCCTAAACCAAAAAAAATTGCATTAAAACAAACTGCAACAAGCTGGAATCTAATCAAGTCACTAGCAATTAGCAAAATGCACTAACGCTAATTTAATTACCAGTTCACACTCTCAACAACGACGAAACTCGTGTACAACAATAGCAAACAACGAAACAACACGTAATCCAGCGACTAGTGCAAAGTGGCCAAGGGAATCAGGCCAATCTGCTCAATCCAAACACTCGAAGCCATACAAAAGACTTTTGCGCAGCGTCATTGAGCCATCCTGGCCGCTTGGCACTCGAGCGCAGTCCGAGTGTTGGCGTTGGCTCATCGGGTCGCGCAGTTCGTTTCGTGCCGTTGCCTCATCCAAGGATGCGCGGACGCGGTCGACCAATCGCCGTCTGGCGGAGAGTTCGATGCGCGACTCGGACGCTTGGATAGCGTCGAGTCGGGGGTTTTGGGCTCTGTCGTTCGTGCGACTCTCTGGACTCGAACCATGCCTCACGACAAGTTCCCGATGCCACTCTAGCTTCACCAGCTTGCTGGCTCCAAGAAAACACAACCCCCACATGAATATTCCACTCCGCCAAGCTTATATAGAACAGCACTTAAGCCAGTTCAATGCGCTCCGAAGTCGAGCCGTTTCCTTCACCTCGTAAGGTATACACTTTCCAGGCCACACCTTTCGTCGGATCGCGACGAAACCTATATTTTCGGAATCTTCACACTTCGGACAACCAATTGAACCATTTTAATTTCGCAAGATTCACTCCTAATGTAATTCAAAGAGTTTTAAAATAACCTTGTTTAGCCGGTATATTGAAATATGTACTTAAGGGTAAATTCCAGCTCAGAATTTACCTCTTACCGTATACACTTTCCAGGCCACACCCGTTATCCGATCGCAACGAAACAAATATCTGCGGAATCCTCACACTTTGGACTACCAATTGAATATTTCAGAACCTCGAAATATCTCTTGGAAATCCATAAAAAGTTGAATTCAATTAACCTCGACAACCATCAATGAATGGCCTTAACGCGGAAAATCTTTCAACACCCATCAGCTAGGTGCCCGAGATTTCGTCTCGGTCACCAACACCGACCGTAGGACGAGAACGAGGGTCTGGGCTCGAACATAACGCTGGGTTCACAGCTGGCAATGTCAGTGACACGATGTCATCAACATTGGCTCTGCCACCAATCAGAGACTCCGTGGCAGAGTCGCGAACATGACATCATGCACATCCAGAGTCTCTGATTGGTGGCAGAGCCATTGTTGATGACATCGTGTCACTGGCATTGCCAGCTGTGAACCCAGCGTTATGTTCGAGCCCAGACCCTCGTTCTCGTCCTAGGGTCGGTGTTGGTGACCGAGCCATTGTTGATGACATCGTGTCACTGGCATTGCCAGCTGTATATCCAGCTTTAACTCATGTCTGCATGTCCTATCGTTAGCACAGCTCTCAATAAAGAAATACTATTTGAAACTGGGGTTTTTAATGCTAGATTGATTGATTGTGGGGTTTAACGGCACGTCAGCTGCATGGCTATTTGTGCCGCTGAATGCTAGATAAGGTCTCACTGACTTCCCGACGTTTCGTTTTATAAACTGCGAAACAATTAATTGCAGAAAAGATGTTTGGTTCGTAGATATGACAATGTGTAAATCAAACTTGCAATGTTTTACGCTCGATTGAAAAGTGCGTCCACGGTTCAGCTATTGATACTCTGAATGCAGACGTCCTAGGTTAATTAGTTTCATTACCATCTTTATCATCTGATCAAAAAGCTATGTAGTTATCAAATAATACCTATATCAAATAGTTGCTATCTAAGTGAGATTCTGTATGCTTTGGACTTTCAGCATAAATGGTACAGCGCTCCCAGGAGAATTTGTACATATATTTTCTGTTTCACGTAAAGAAGGAGAGTGGATATGCATTTTACTCGAGGAACCATTGCTGCTAGACACGAGTAAAGAGTTTCAAAACTGCCCATAGAGCATTTTTCCGACTCAAGACATCGCTTGTGAGTTTTGAAACTCTTATAGCTCGTTTCCAGCAGCAGTGGGTCCTCGAGGAAGATGCAAATCCACTCTCCTTCTTGACGTGAAATGGAGTAAAAAGGCTGCATCACATCTAAATCAAGCCAGGCACAACGAAAATACGACCTTTCAAAACCGACCGCTCGTGGATTTCTCGAGAACAGGTCAGTATCTTCTGCGCATGACTCACCAGAACGGCCTGAACGGTCTACTGCCCAGTCCCTGACTTTGACCTTACACTTTAATTCATAATTGAGTAACTAATCCAAATCCAAACGAGTTGTTCATTATACAAAAAAAAACATATTTACCACTAATTTAGTCACTGACCCATCCGGCCAATTACCACGCTCGGTTCCGCCTTGTTGCCCGTGGCAACGGCACATGCCACCAAACAAGTTGGTTACGCAGCACGCCGCGCGCAGCGCGCGCTCTTGGCCGCGCCAGAAGGCCTCGCTTCGAGTCCAGACCTTGGTTCGAGTCCAGGTCACTCAGCTGTCACTCATCCCGTATACCAGTCACGGCCTTTCTGTGCTGAGAAGTTGTGACAGACGAGCATCGGTAGCATCGGTCACATGCAGTAACAGTGTTCATTACGGACGTAGTAAGTTGCGTAAGATGTGTTTGATTTGTTTATTTGAATCCATTTGGTTGATCAATACATTGATATACAAGGAGTGTCATACTCATAAATGCCTTTAAATAACTTTAAATAAGTCAGTATGGTTTAAATATTGTTCAGCAGAGAACAACAGTTTGCTTGTTCAAGCTGGAGGTGGACAGCATTGACATTTGCACGAGAGAATTGACAACCTACTCAATTCAAGGATCAATTACTTGCCTGGGCAAACAAATTTAATGTTATCCTTGTGGAAATTATCTGTGCCTAAGTAATTTACTGCGGAACAGTAGTCGTTCATTGCGAATATGTTTTATTTCACCGCAAGAAAGATGTGAGATTCGAAACTTTTAAAGTAATAGCCAGTACACATTACGCTTTTTCCATTAGAGCATTGCCCGTCGGAGCCCGAAACCGAAACTGTATGAGAGGCCGAGAACAAGACGGATTCGCAATACACACTGCGCTTTGGAATCCAACGGGCTCATGCCTAAGGGCCATGAAATAAATGAAAACAAACATTTCATCCATCGAGCCCCAGTGTGAAAAAGTTTTTTTTAAATACTAATATATAGTGCGAAGGTTGTGGGAAAAAGTAGGAATGAATTGCAAAAATTGAACAACATTGCTGTAGTCGGTCCTAGCCAGAGAATACGAGATTACCCGGCTTTCCCCTCAAACATCTCGGTCCCAGCACGCAGCCAAAGGGCCGAGGGTTCGGTGTTGTTTCCAGGACTGACATGCGAATGGAACCCAGCCTGAGAAGACCAATGTCCCCCCTTTGTGCCCGGCTCAAACATCTCGGTCCCAGGACGCAGCCAAAAGGCCGAAGGTTCGGTGCTGATTCCAGGACTGACATGCGAATGGAACCCAGCCTGAGAAGACCAATGTCCCCCCTTTGTGCCCGGCTCAAACATCTCGGTCCCAGCACAGATGCCAAAAGGCCGAGGGTTCGGTGCTGATTCCAGGACTGACATGCGAATGGAACCCAGCCTGAGAAGAAAAATGTCCCTCCTTTGTGCCCGGCTCAAACATCTCGGTCCCAGCACGCAGCCAAAAGGCCGAGGGTTCGGTGCTGATTCCAGGACCGACATGCGAATGGAACCCAGCCTGAGAAGACCAATGTTCCCCCTTTGTGCCCGGCTCAAACATCTCGGTCCCAGGACGCAGCCAAAAGGCCGAAGGTTCGGTGCTGATTCCAGGACTGACATGCGAATGGAACCCAGCCTGAGAAGACCAATGTCCCCCCTTTGTGCCCGGCTCAAACATCTCGGTCCCAGCACAGATGCCAAAAGGCCGAGGGTTCGGTGCTGATTCCAGGACTGACATGCGAATGGAACCCAGCCTGAGAAGAAAAATGTCCCTCCTTTGTGCCCGGCTCAAACATCTCGGTCCCAGCACGCAGCCAAAAGGCCGAGGGTTCGGTGCTGATTCCAGGACCGACATGCGAATGGAACCCAGCCTGAGAAGACCAATGTTCCCCCTTTGTGCCCGGCTCAAACATCTCGGTCCCAGCACGCAGCCAAAAGGCCGAGGGTTCGGTGCTGATTCCAGGACTGACATGCAATAACGGAAATCAGCAAACTATGTTAAAGAATCTGACAACCGACGCCCAAACGACCCGTTATACCGATAACTGAAAACTCGTAATCTCCGATTGTAGGACCGTCTGTGTATCTGTTGTAAAGTGAGAATATACTGGACTTCGAGGCGTCACTCAAAGTATTATGCTTTGACCCAACCGTGACCCAATCGCTCGTGTCCAGCCGACGAATGGCATCTGCTTCATGGGTTCGGCCACCGGCACGTAGAAAAAAACTCTCTCCACGTCCGCACAGCAAGTGGCTGGCCTTCGCGTCGCTGTCTCTCTCTCTCTCTCGACCGCGTGATATAACTCACACCATCTCTCTATCTCTCTCTCGCGACGATCGAAAGTGTGACGCAAAGTGACGTGCTCGTGGTCAGTTTCGGCCGCGCGCTTGGCTTTGTCTGCGTGCCGGTGTAGGTATTGTGTCATCGATCTGAAATGCCATTGTCGCAGGCCAAAATCTGAACACTATCCTCCATTTCACGTTGAGAATGAGAGTGGATTAGCATCTTCATCGAGGACCCACTGCTATACTAGACACGAGCTGTTTCAAAACTACCCAAAGAGCCTTCCGACCCAATATATGGATGGTGAGTTTTGAAACTCTTAGCTCGTGCCTAGCAGCAGTGGGTCCTCGAGGAAGATGAAAATGTACTCTCCTTCTTTACGTGATATTAAGTTTAGAACTTATTTGAGTTTGCCGTTGGACAGCTTCTAGCTCAGTTATGCATTGGCTCTTATGGCTTTTATTACTGCTAAAAGGTTGTGGGAACATTAACCATAAATAAATTATATTGACGCCTAATATTAGAGCTGAATACATTATCCTGGATATCTAGCTATATATTCTTGTTGCGTCCAATGTAGACAAAAAAACATGGTCATCTTCCCTGACTACCTACATGCCTCTCATACATTATAATTAATTTGAGTTGGCCACATTTTGGGAATCTCATATCATAGAGTACCATACATCAGAGTCCACTAGGCTGTGGTTAGGTAAAGCTAACACGACTGTTTATAAAGCTGGGTTTACAGCTAGCAATGTCAGTGACACGACGTCATCAACATTAGCTCTGCCACCAATCAAAGACTCCATGGCAGAGTCGGGAACATGACGTCATGCACATCCAGAGTCTCGTATAACGCGTAATCGCGTAATCGGTGATTAATACAATTCTCGCTCAAATTCGTCACGTCTGTCCATTTCGGTACAGCTGGTGTCTTTCAGAAGTGTAGGCTCTATCATTATTCATTGCTGCAGTTGGTTTCAGGATTTTTAACACCTCGAATGGTAATGCTATATTTATAATCAAAATTTAAGCTCTTACTTCAGTGTAAAAACGAAGCGCGAAATGCAAAAACTACCATTTTAAGATTGTAAAGCTTAAATTGTAGAGCGTAAAGCAAAAAAGCTCTCCCATCCAGAGAATAATCCATAAAACTGCAAATCCATTTTTGTATCCCCATCCAGTCAAAGTACTTGTGCTAGACTTATGGATGGGATCCATTAATAATTAACATTAAAATTATGTATGAGTGTTACCTCTTCAGACATCGATCCCTAACTTTATTAAAGGATAGCTTCCTTATGGGCAACAACTTGGAGGACCAACCAAAACCTACACCTTCCCATGGCCAATGTCTTCTCAAATAATCAAATTACTGTACGATTTTAAGCCACATTAATTCTTATTTCATAAATTGCAGACATTACACCACCTACGCAAAATCCCCGAAACCTTGTGACTTATCTGTGGAATTTCACGGCCAACGTTCGCCACCAAATCGGAGGTCCAGCAACGAGACAGACCGATAGAAACTCCCTATCACCGAGGACGCCGTCGACAAGAGCAAGGAGTTCCCTCCCACCGCCGAGGACGCCATTGATTTAAGACCAAGGAGTTCCCTCCTTGTTACCGAGAACGCCGTCGATATAAGACCAAGGAGTTACCTCCCTGTCACAGAGGACGCCGTCGATATAAAACCAAGACCAAGGAGTTCCCTCCCAGCGCCGAGGACGCCGTCGACGTCACCAGGATGTCGCTGATCCAGGCGTCCGATGAGACCCTGGCGATGATCTACAAGGACCTGGACACGAACCAGACGCGAGTCAGCGAGGACGTCAAGGTGCTCAAGACGTGGCTGCACCAGCAGCCGCATCTGCCACACATCGAGGGTGAGTCTCTAGAAAGTCCTCGAAGGGGCCTTACCTAGAGCGGCCACTCGTAGTCCCGGGATTACTAGCAGCATCCCCTGGCTTATTAATACCACCATAGCACCAAGCAAAAACCCAGACCTAGAGCGGCCACTCGTAGTCCTGGGATTACTAGCAGCATCCCCTGGCTAATTAATACCACCGTAGCACCAAGCAAAAACCCGGACTTAGAGCGGCCATTCGTAGTCCTGGGATTACTAGCAGCATCCCCTGGATAATTAATACCACCGTAGCACCAAACAAAACCCCCGACCTAGAGCGGCCACTCGTAGTCCCGGGATTACTAGCAGCATCCCCTGGCTAATTAATACCACCGTAGCACCAAGCAAAAACCCAGACCTAGAGCGGCCACTCGTATGTCCCGGGACTACTAGCAGCATCCCCTGGCTAATTAATACCACCGTATAGAACCAAGCAAAAGCCCAGACCTAGAGCGGCCACTCGTAGTCCCGGGATTACTAGCAGCATCCCCTGGCTTATTAATACCACCATAGCACCAAGCAAAAACCCAGACCTAGAGCGGTCACTCGTAGTTCTGGGATTAGTGGCAAATTTATAATCTGAGCACAACTTGTGTGAAGGCGAGAGAATTCCTTCGAAGCATCTTTACGGTCGTTGTTTTCGACGTAGAGGTCGCCCGCACATATGCCGCGGCTGTTTTCGCCGCGAACGGATCATAAAACTCCAGACACTGACGACGAATTGCTAGGACCGACGGCTGGCCGTCAAATTTAATTAGCAGCCGACCGGTTTGGTGCCTAGAGTGCATGTCGTGTAACAGACAACGTGTACAGAGGGCCGCGTCGTGGGTACAAGTGCAACCTCGAGCGTCGATTGGCAGAAATGTTTGCGTCAAAAAGATTAGCATATTTAAGGATACAAAGCTAATCTCCATTTCACGTTACGAAGCAGAGTGGATGTGTATCTTCCTCTTAGACCCACTGCCGCTAGACACGAGCTAAGAGTTTCATAACTCACATGCCATGCCTTGAGACACAGTGGGGCCGGGTCCTCGAGGGAGATGCAAATCCACTCTCCTACGAAACGTGAAATGGAGTTTAGTCGTTTTAAGCATTTACTGCCTTTACTTAATAATATGTATATTATGAGGCTTTATATGCACATAAATAATATTGGAAGATTGTAAGTGAAATAGCGTTTCTGCTTTCGCACTTTTCTACTCGCAATCGACTTGACAATGAGCGGCCTAAAAATATTTACAAAAATTTCAAAATCAATCGAAAATGATACTCTATTTATAATCTGATTTAAATTACGAAAGCTCGTAATTGGCTAGTCTTTTTATGATTACGTACACAAATTAGCCAGGAATGGGCAACATTTTTGGGAGGCTAATTTGTGTACATAATAATAATATGAAACTCTATATTTACAGTTCATTTTTGCCAGTAACCGAGCTAAACTGAAGATTTAAAAACCGGCCAACGCACATGTTTCTTTCTCTCTCCGTCGCCTTGGACTATCAATGCGTCTCACTCTTTCCTGCAGACGACTTCGTGCTTGAGAACATGCTGCTGCGTTGCAAGTGCAGTGTGGAGCGAGCGAAGCGAGCGTGGGACATGCATTTCACCCTGAAGACGGCGTTGCCAGAGTTCTTCGCCGACCGCGACCCGATGAGTCCTGCCCTTCAGCACACCATGAAGACCATGTGAGTTATGGGGACGAAACCTGTCGCCAGGGACGCTGCAAGCGTATGCCCTGTATCTCGTTTAGCGATTCAAAACTGCTAAAAAATTTGTTCAACTTTCCGATAATCATTTCTATGCTCCATTTCACGTTTAGAAGGAGAGGCGATTTGCTGATTCCTCGAGGACCCACTGCTGCTAGACACGAGTCAAGAGTTCCAAAGCTCCAACAGAGCCTTTTGTCCGACTCAAGACATGGCTTGTGAGTTTAGGAACTCTTAGCTCGTGTCTAGCAGCAGTGGGTCCTCGAGGAAGATGCAAATCCACTCTCCTTCTCGACGTGAAAGGCGTGGTGGTTCAGAGCCCCGTTCAGGTGATGTGTAGTTGACGGTGGTGCTCTCTTGTGATCGATTTTTGGTCCTAAACAGGACTGAATCTTCAGGACTGAAGAAATGGCAGTTGAGGAGCCGGACATAGGTTAACAGATTGCGATTTCTGTTGTCTATTAATTGATCCACGACTTGAAAAGATTCGCGTCCTCGTGAAACTAAAACACAACTGATGTGTGTAATGTAAAACGCAACGCTGCCCATTCCCTTCTTACACCGTCTTCAGTATTTTTCACGTTCAGCAGGAAAGTATTGTTGTGTAGACTCCAGACATAGCGCTGTCAATCATTCGATGCTCAGACCATTCAACCCTTTAGCGGAACAATGAGACGGCCTGCGAATGTTGACACCTTTGGCTCTTCTAACAGCAGGGGAGCCTCTTTTAGAGTGAAGCACCACTCGCCTTCTAAACGTAATAGCAGGGGAGCCTCATTGAGAGTGAAACATCCTCTCCTTCTAAACTTTAAAGAAGGGGAGCCTCTTTTAGAGTGAAACACCGCTCGCCTTCTAAACGTAATAGCAGGGGAGCCTCATTGAGAGTGAAACATCCTCTCCTTCTAAACTTTAAAGAAGGGGAGCCTCTTTGAGAATGAAACACCGCTCTCCTTCTAAACGTAACAGCAGGGGAGCCTCTTTGAGAGGGAAACGCCGCTCTCCTTCCAAACGTAACAGCAGGGGAGCCTCTTTGAGAGTGAAACGCCGCTCTCCTTCCAAACGTAACATCAGGGGAGCCTCTTTGAGAGTGAAACGCCGCTCTCCTTCTAAACGTAACAGCAGGGGAGCCTCTTTGAGAGTGAAACACCACTCTCCTTCTAAATGTGACAGTAGCCTTCGAAACTTCATGATCCTTTCAGGACTATCGCCCCCCTGCCGCGACTCACCAAGGACGGCTACCGGGTGACCGTGCTCAAGGCCATGAGCAAAGACGCATCCGACTTCAAGCCTGAGCTCTTCTACAAGTTCTCCCTGATGCTCGGCGACCTGCGATTCATGGAGGTGACAAGACCTTTACCCTAAAGCTGGGTTTACAGCTGGCAATGTCAGTGACACAATGTAAAGGACATTGGCTCTGCCACCAATCAGAGACTCTGGATGTGCATGGCATCATGTTCGCGACTCTGACCTGACGTTTCTGATTGGTGGCAGAGCTAATGTTGATGACATCGTGTCACGGACATTGCCAGCCGTAAATCCAGCTTTATATTTTCACACTAGCTCCGGAGACCTCTAGCTCAAAGCTCAGAGCACACTGTCAACAGGTTTTAGTTGTAGACCAAGCCCATAAAAACATATTTAAAAGGTGCTAATAGCTTTTATACTTCACGCTTAGGACCTTTGCGGAGAATGCACTACGATTACTTTTAGTTTACCATTGCATAGCCTTATAACTGAAGCTGCTATATATATTGGCTCATATGGTCATTATATACTGCTAAAAGGCTTTGGGAAAAGTTAACCATAAAATAGTTCAACTGTTAGCTTTCCAATTTCCTTCAAAGATTGTTTTCGCTGCACAGCTCTATCAAACTAAACGATGTGTAAATTGCATCAGAAAATAAAACCCTCGCTCCAAGCAAAATATAATAACAAAAAAAAGTATTTTATTGTCAATAAACTTGAGTAACTCGCCAACTTATTTGCTAGCCCATCATCAAGTCTTAGTGTCGCACACGTAATCTTATCCGTTCGTGTAAGACCTGTGTGTCGTAATGTTATGGTAATCGCGGTCGAATCTACCAAGAGATTGTTACACACACTTATGCTAGCTTCATTTCTGCGAAGGCACCATGACAGTTGACACTTGTGCCATGTCATTGCAGGTCTCATTATTGCCTCTGAAGACTAGGGGTGCTTTCGTGGAACATTTGTGATTACAAAATTATTCGTTTTCAATTTCACTGTCTGTGGTATAGGAGGCCACTTAATGCATAACTAGCAATCTCCAAAAAATGGCAAAATGAGTTAGATACAGTATTCGATAGAGAGTTTATTTTCCCTTATATGTTAATATCAGGTTGAGTTTCAAATATGGCATTCTCCACTAGAATTGAAAGGGAGAAGTTCAGTGTTGGTTGTTAAAAACAGATTTCTCCAGTGTTTTACTGAACCAATCCCGGCATCAGAAATTTTGAAATGCAATTTACTCAAGAACACGAAAAATGGAGATTGCTGGTTTTGGATCTAGTGGCCTCATGGGTAAACATGGGGGCAGTGATTTGAAATCGTCTGATTTCGAGCCAAATCCAATGGTTAAAAGTTACATGATCGCTATCCAGCCTAGCGACTTTGTAACTTTTACATCATGCCGGTATCGGTTCCGTTGGGTATTTCCCTATTGTTGGTCATGTAGATTTTTTGAATTTGAGCCCGAGAACGGTGAAATCTGAGTTATACATGATCGCTCTCCAGGTCTCCTATGTTGTTGATGACTGTTGCGAGCGGAGCGAAATCTTCAATTTCACTACCCCAACAAGTCACATAGTTTTTGGGAGTATTTGTGTGTAACTTATTTGCAGAGGTAATTTGCTAGGTTCATTATTCCATGGAGGTATAGGGGCTCCCTATCTAGGGGCTAAAGGGGGTATAAAGGCTCCCTGCTTTCACTTAGATCCTCTACAGACCTTGGCCTGGATTCACAAAACGGGGTTATCATAACCCTGGAGGTAAAGTTGTTATCTCCATGGTGATAACCCCAAAAATCATATTGAATCTGATTGCCTGAAAGAAAAATAACCCCGGTTTTAACCCAAAATTTTTTCAACTCTACCCCGTGAATCCAGACCCTTAACAGCTAGTTTATTTTGAACACACTGTACATCCGAAAGTAGTGAATATTTCCCCGAAACTTTGCAAAAGACGAGCATGATATTAATATTAAATAATGCATTTCTGCTGGTTTTAGACCTGCGATCCGTTTCATGTTCTTTCCATTCGCAAGTCCCAACGTTTCCCGTGAAGCTAGTCGTGATTTGCGTGTTCCAGGACAAGAGCGTGGGCGACGTGTACGTGTACGACCTCGAGCACGTGGGCATGGGACACGTGGCCAGAGTCACGCTGCCGATGCTCAAGAAACTCGAGCTCATCTGCGCGGTAATACGACGGGCGCTCTCAGCCTCTAAGGTCGAAGGAAAAGACGACGGGCGCTATCAGCCGCTCAGATCGAAGGACAAAGAAAAACCCTGCTATAGCTATCGAATAGAAAATACCAGCTGGTTGAAATGTAGTCAGTACCCAAACTAAATTGATGGCCAAGGGTCGTCAGAAGTAGAAGAGGACATTGGCCAAAATATTTAAGAATGACGGATGTTTTTAATATTAACTGTGATGGCCAGAGTTGCTCAAACATTTACAGGTGACATATTATGGCCAGACGCAATTTTGAGATACCCAACCAGTCCCAATAGAGCCCATGCCACTAGAGATCCAGCCAATAGCAGCCAGTCCCAATAGAGCTCATGGCACGACAGGTCCAGCCAATAGCAGCCTGTCCTAATAGAGCCCATGCCACGAGAGATCCAGCCAATAGTAGCCAGTCCCTATAGAGCCCATGCCACGAGAGTTCCAGCCAATAGCAGCCTGTCCTAATAGAGCCCATGCCACGAGAGATCTAGCCAATAGCAGCCGGTCTCAATAGAACCCATGCCACGAGAGATCCAGGCAATAGCAGCCAGTCCCAATAGAGCCCATGGCACGACAGGTCCAGCCAATAGCAGCCGGTCTCAATAGAGCCCATGCCACGAGAGATCCAGCCAAGCAATGGCTGACTAAAATTCCAGAGTCAATTATATGTGGGCAAATAATTTCCATAAGAGCAGCATTGCATTGATAGGGACAGATCGGTCATTGACTCGGGAACTGTAGTGGTCCATTCTGCCTATGCTAAAGTTAATGTCGATTTGTTTCTCGCGACTGGCTGGCGACTAAAATTTCCGAATCCTGACTGACTCATCTGACTGCAGCTGACTTCATGTTGAGTCGGTGCCGAACCCACGATGGGTTTTAGAAATTTAATACGCCGCTACCCCTGTTGCCGACTCGACGGTTTCGCAAGATGTTCTGAAATGGTTCTTCGAAAGGTTCGCTCGGAACCTGGCTGGACCTATTCGAACCCAGTGGCGAAACCGTACAATCTCTTTTATTATCTTATTTAAATTACGGAAGCTCGTAATTGGCTTATTTTTATTTACACAAATTAGCCTCCCAAAAATGTTACCCATTCCGGGATTTGAACTCGGGTCCCCAACTTTCGCGGCTGGTGTTCTAACCAGCTGAGCTAAATAGACACGAATACGAGAGAAGTAATTTGCATACAGGGTGAGAATTGAATGTCCCCATGGGGGTATGGTCCAGAGTCTACGAATACTCATATTGGCTCTGGAACCGTGTGCTGCTATACAGCAACAACATTAACATTCAACCTCGTGTAACTCCAATTTAACGTTGGATGCGTTGAATTCTCTTTTATTATCTTATTTAAATTACGAAAGTTGGGGACCCGGGTTCAAATCCCGGAATGGGCAACATTTTTGGGAGGCTAATTTGTGTGCATAAAAATAAAACCGTCCCATATCCGTCGCCCCAACGTGTATTCGTCTGACCCGACCAGGAGGGCTACCGCGCCCGTATCAAAGGCGTCCACTTCGTCAACGCCCCCGCCGTGGTCGACGTGGTCATGGGCATGGTCAAGTCGGTGCTGAAGAGCAAGCTGGCGTCCAGACACCACACCCACGTCACCATGGACTCGCTGTACGACTTTGTCGAGCGGGACGTGCTGCCCACGGAGTACGGGGGCACTGAGCGACCACTGGAGGAGATCGCAGGTAAAGAGGCCACTGAGGTCCTGGCGAGGTCCTGGCGAGGTCCTGGATTAGTCCTGGATTGGTCCTGGCTCTCTTTGACCCGGTGCTGAGATGAAATACTTTTTTAAGTAACTTTCGGTAGTTTTGTGTATATTAATTTGCCTATTGGGGGTAACTTTGCCTACTGTACAAAAAGTGTTTAAAATCTACCAAATCTATACAGAATATTTTTTACCTTTTAGTAGGTTTAACCTGTGGCTACCTTTTGTTGGGTAAACATTTTGCAAGGTCTGGTTAACTGTGATTACCAGTTGGGAAAAATACTTGAGACATTGATATCAAAGAACGTTTTAAACACAATTTGAACAGCAGACAAAGTTAAGTTAAGTAATCCTATTTAAAGTTATATTTTTGCAATATTTTTAAGATCCCACCTCTGGGCACCAATTGCAGTGTGTGTTTCTTTAATCCCACCCTTAAAAATATTTAAACGCCAATTAAACAGCCTTCCGAATCACAGTTTTGTGCATAGCGGCGCCCCTGTGAAATTTGCACCTGAGAATCACTGAAGAATACAACCACGTTCAAAGTATCGAAATAATATTATTGAGTAGTATTTAGTATTTAAGTAGTAAATAGTTAATAATATTAGGTATTAAAATAATAATTCTTGTTTTATTGGTTCACGTCTAATAATTTTGATGGATCTGCTTTCAAAGGTAATGAGCCTTGCTCTTTTACCAACTCACAAAGATTCATAAAGGTACGTAACAATAAAGAAGGTTGGCGTATTTAATCGGTATAACTTAAACCTTACCACATTTCAAAACAAAGCCGCATTTTACTTTTAACAGAAAGAGTGGCCTCTTTCGTATAGCGACAAAAACGTGCTTTCTGATAATTTTGTATTAACACCTGAAATAATTTCAACCCCTTTGCAAAAACACTCCAGCCCCAACTATGTCGTGCTATAAACGTACAAAGTTCATATAAGATGGTGTTCGCTCTAATTTCTATGGTTCCGTCTGCCAATATTATCTGTGTGATTAGAGAAAAGCAGACCAGATGACAAAACAGATCAAAGCAGACACTTTGAGTACGCCATAAATTTCCTCTTAATGTCCCGTTTCAAAACATGGAGTATGAATAAGAGACTTAGAGCAAACTTGTATATTTGCAGAAGCGTGAACATCGGTCGTTCTGGCTGAGTCATTAGTGGCTCCATCTATCTTGTCGTCGTCTATAAATTATAATATCCACACTTAAATATGCATATCCTTTATATAGGATATACCTCCGAGGGAAATAATAACACTGTGGCAAAGTGTTAGCTAAATGAGTATGTTAACATTAGCGAAGAACGGGAAAAGCTCATGCTAAAAGCTATTGTTCGACGTTATGTAAGTAGCTGATGTTAATCTAACAAATTACATACTTTAGCAAAACATCGAATTTGGGCTTCAAATTGTACGAAAATACTGTGAATCAAAATCGAAAATTCCTCTTTATGTGTGGCTAAATTTCTTCCGCACACTCGATAAAAAAATGAAAAGCCTTCTGAGCCGGTCTACCAATATACATCCAAATTCAATACCAAAGTTTTTCCTATTGACCATATCTAAATTTGAAGTTTTTATCACACAAATCCAGTGCAGTTTTTACAAACTGTCAGACAACAAGCAGATTCCTGGAGAACTTGTTTCTAAAGTGAACTTATTACCATTCTTACCATATTTTGTTTAAGGCAGGGCAGGTGCCTCAACCAAGACTTCAAGCAGGAGCTAAATTATTTGTAATGGCAACAGCCAATAAGAATCCGTAGATTACATCTGTTTCCGAGAGCTGGATGGCCCAGAGTTGAAAATTTTTGAAATTCTGATCATTGATACAATTTTTTAAACTTTTTGGTCATATATTATAGCAACATCTTCAAAAACTATGCCAAGTGAAACGTACTAGTGATATGCCATTTGCTAGAAGCCAATGTCTAATCTCGATCCTGCTGATCCTGATCCTGCTCCTGACAGCGGCGTGGCGCAAGAAGGCCGAGTCCTACAGGAGCTGGTTCCTCGAGCAGGAGGTGGTCGGCAAGGCGGACGAGTCCAAACGCCCCGGCAAGACGTTCAACACCTCGGAGTTCTTCGGCTTCGAGGGCACCTTCAAGAAGCTCGCCGTCGACTAGAACGACGGAACCTTTGGCGGCCGGAGGTACGACATTCGTCGACGCAACTACGTCGTTTGTGTCGACCGCCGCGAGAAACTAATCAGCAATCTCTTCAGAATATATAAATACCACTTGGGTTTGAATTTGGGCCGAAGCTGGCTGGGAAATTGCCAGTAGCCAGCCTGAAATGACGGGCAAGGGTCGTCAGAATCAGAACACATGGACTGCATTGGCTGTGTGTGCGTTGTTGGCCTGTGAGGCTGGCTGGGAAATTGCCAGTAGCCAGCCTGAAATGACGGGCAAGGGTCGTCAGAATCAGACACATGGACTGCATTGGCTGTGTGTGCATTGGTGGCCTGTGAGGCTGGCTGGGAAATTGCCAGTAGCCAGCCTGAAATGACGGGAAAGGGTCGTCAGAATCAGAACACATGGACTGCATTGGCTGTGTGTGCATTGTTAGCCTGTGAGGCTGGCTGGGAAATTGCCAGTAGCCAGCCTGAAATGACGGGCAAGGGTCGTCAGAATCAGACACATGGACTGCATTGGCTGTGTGTGCATTGTTGGCCTGTGAGGCTGGCTGGGAAATTGCCAGTAGCCAGCCTGAAATGACGGGCAAGGGTCGTCAGAATCAGACACATGGACTGCATTGGCTGTGTGTGCATTGTTGGCATGTGAGGCTGGCTGGGAAATTGCCAGTAGCCAGCCTGAAATGACGGGCAACGGTCGTCAGAATCAGAACACATGGACTGCATTGGCTGTGTGTGCATTGTTGGCCGAGATTTTTTCCATATTGGGTCAAAAGTGTTTTTTATGTCATCTGGAATGGCCGTTGTGAAAAGAAGAAGCGAGTTGTGAAAGCATTTACAAAATGCAATTGGCCAGAAGCAACTATGCGACACCCAATCGGTCCCAATAGAGCCCATGTCACGAGAGATCCAGCTAACAGCAGCCAGCCTCGGCCAAGAATTCACACTCGTTTCATTTTGTAAATGCTAAAGTGACTGCAGATTTGTTTCGCGCTAGCCATCGGCTCCATGGTCTTGTTGTTTTGTTTTGAGAGACATCACAATCACATTCCTGTAGATTCGTTTGTTTGAAGATCAGTGTATTGTCGAATCGCTGCATTTTGGGGGGTACACCCCCCCAAAGAGCATATATGCTCTATATTGTGCAATGGTCGAAGATGGCACGAGGTCTAGGCACCTTTTGTGCTGTGAATGTTGAAACGTTGTCGAGCCAAGGTGTCGACACACGTAGCGATCAACATGCGGCGCGAATCGGAAGTACCGACCAACAAGTACCTACACTGAGCAGAAAGTCAATAACCTGATTCATGTCATGTCTGTGCATTGTTTCGCGTCTCGTCATTCGATTGGTTGAGGCGTAATGATTACAGTCTATTGTCGTGAGCTGATTTTTTGCAGTTTTACATTCGCCAGACTTTGCTGGGTGATTTTACGCTTTCTAGCCGATTTACTGTCATCAATGTCATATTATTTTTTTCACGCCGCGAATGTTTAAGTAATCTGCTGTAACATTGATTGTTGTATCTAATATATTTTTTTATCGAAACGAGATTGAAACCGTGCGAGCTGCATGTGTTAAGAAGCACATTTATTTATCCTAAGTTTGCACTTTAGTTAGTTTAAAGAAATCAAACTGGGCTTTGAATGCGTAGAAAAAGGAGTTTAACTCGAGCTTATCTTTAAATTTTTTGAAATATTATTTTGGAATATTTTGTGAAATATTTCAATTTGATTCTTTTGATCACGTTTTTATCTTCAGTCAAGCTATCACCCTTGATGTAACTAGCATATGCTACGAAACGTCGGGAAACCAGTGAGACTTTTGATTTAGCATTCAAATCCCAGTTTGAAATAGTTTTTTTCAAAAAGTGCTAAAGATAGGATGTAGTATAGACATGAGTCTAAGAAATGTAATATTGTAATAACTTTGGGAAGAAACAGTTATAAGTTAAAAACAATCATCGCCCAGTTTTTATATTAGCAATATTTATAGTTTTTTTTACAAATTATATGTAAATACTCTATTTATATATTATGAGTGTGGTGTTTGCTTTGGCGGTGAAAACACAAAATCAAAATGTATACTTTCTGTGTTTCGACCGCGACGTTATAAATATCAAGACACCTATTATTATCTTTGTGTGTGTACTTTGATCAATAGAAACCTTATTACAACTCAAAATGCTGTGTGTTTGTGTGTTTTATTTCAATGCCGAACTCATCGGTCAACAGAATCAGCAGAGAGAAAGGATGAAACCACCGACCCAACTAAGCTCAGACATGAAAGTCAAACAGAATCGGAAATGAATATTCATTCAGTTCTCTAAATATGCCTATATAGAAAGAGAGAAGATGTTGTTATTACTACCTCCCAAATATCGATCGACCCTGCACCTAGAGTAAATTACTTTGGCCCTAGCTAAAACAAAAGGTCGTTAAACTAGTACCCTAGTCTTATGACGAACCGTGGGTCGTTTAACTGCATCACGCAAATTGCATTTGTCGAGCAATTTATATATTTTATCGCCGGTAATGAAGAGTAATGCATCGAATTCCCGCTAGGTTGAGCCTGGACGATTTACATCAATTGCAGTTAGACTGAACTGAGCTACGTAGCTGTGACGACAGACCCGGCTGATAAAGCACACAGCTCTACATCAAGCAATTATAGTTTTAAAAAAATGCCAAAGTATGCATTACTAACCTGTCTTTCATCACAATCTGATTGATTTATGACACGTGGTTGCAGATATGCTAAATCAAAATCAAGTGCAGTGAATGAAGTTCGTTTATACACAAGCCGGGTTGTTTCTTTTAAGTCCAGAAGCAATCACAGTTTGATCAGAGAAGCAATTGTGAGACATCAAAATAATGCTGGAATTTTGCAACCAAACAGTAAGTGGCAGCTTGCACCCAGTTCTAATCCAAACGCCTTTGACTGCTCTCAATCTTTATGGCTTTTACCCTGATTCTAAATAAAATAATGGCATTATTGCTCGACCATAAAAAGCTATCTGGCACATGCCTTCATTGTGTAGCCTACATGCATGTAGAATTGCAAATGTAAGCCACCATCTTTCGCAAACAGCTGTCTAACTCTTGTGTATAACGTACAAATACGATTCTTTTTCTTCATGGAAGGTTTATTTTAACATCTGCCTATGTGTGAGTCATTGACTTCATGAAGATCATCTTTGGAAGAAAATTACGGTTATACCACAGATAGAAGGTTGCCCAGATATTCCACTCCCATACTAAAACAGCTACGCGGAAAGCCCTCAACCCGAAATAATAGTTTCGTCGGCAGTCAAGGGATGGAGCCAGGTTTTCTTGATATTTCACCTGTAACCAAGGTAACTGTAACTACCTGAGGAACATTGGGTCCCTTGATTATATAATTGACCGTGTGCCATGGCCTGGTAGATGATGTAAAAACAGGTTGCCAACGCACCTCAGCGATTGCCGGCCAAACTACTAGCAACAAATTTTTGCCGTAGCCATAGCTAGGTATACGGTAGAATTTCTAAGTAACCTTCGGTCTGTGACGTAGCCATAGTTAGGTATACGGTAGAATGTCTGGGTAACCTTATGTCTGTGGTTAAACGAGAATCGATCTTGATCCTGAACGAAACTGTGAACATCGCCCCTGTAGACTCGTATATACAGCTGGCTTTCGTGTAACTCTTTCCGTGCCGATGGCCAGCCAGCTAGTTTGGCCCGTGTCCGCGCGGCCACGGTGCGTGCGTTCGGAGAGCGTCACGCACTTGAGCACGCGTGCGCAACAGAGCGACGCGTCGCGTGACCCGCACTTTCACTCGGCGTCGGCGTCGGCGTCGGCGTCGCGGGTGTTTCAACGCGTGGGTCATTGCACGAGCTCGCTGGAGATTTGCAGGCAAGTGGTGTCTTGGGGACGAGAGTTTGTCAATGAACGAACACCGAACTGGGGTTTTGATGACTGCAAATCCTAAAATGACTATTTTCAAATGATTCCTTTTTTCCTCAAGTGTTTGGATAGCAAGCTCCTTTGGGACTCAATTTTATTTTGGATCTCTCGTAGCTTAAACTCTATTAGGGCTGGCTTATATTAACTGAATCTCTCGTAGAATAGGCCCTATTGGGTCTGGCTGCTCTTGGCTGGATCTCTCGTGGCATGGGCTCTATTGGGACTGGCTGTTATTAGCTGGATCTCTCGTGACATGGGCTCTATTGGGACCGGCTGCTTTTGGCTGAATATCTCGTGGCTTGGGCTCTATTTGGACTGGCTGCTATTGGTTGGATCTCTCGTGGCTTGGGCTCTATTGGGACTGGCTGATATTGGCTGGATCTCTCGTGGCATGGGCTCTATTGGGACTGATTGGGTGTCTCATAATTGCTTCTGGCCAATGGCCGCCTATTAATGCTTTCACAACTCGCCTTTTGCAGCCATTTACAACGGCCGTTTCAGATGATATAAAACACGCTGGCCGTTCCACTATGGTAAAATGCATACACAGCCAATGCAGTCCATGTGTTCTGATTCTGACGACCCTTGCCCGTCATTTCAGGCTGGCTACTGGCAATTTCCCAGCCAACAATGCACACACAGCCAATGCAGTCCATGTGTTCTGATTCTGACTACCCTTTCCCGTCATTTCAGGCTGGCTACTGGCAATTTCCCAGCCAGCCTCGGCCAACAATGCACACACAGCCAATGCAGTCCATGTGTTCTGATTCTGACGACCCTTGCCCGTCATCTCAAGCTGGCTACTGGCAATTTCCCAGCCAACCTCACAGACCAAGAAAGCAAACCCGAAAGATTGTTTCCTATTCTGAAGTTCTTGCAGATGTGTTCCTATAGTACGTCTCACGTTCTTTCCTCGGAGCCTCGGGACATCGTGCATTTACTAGAACATTGTAGAATACCGGTCCGCTGTGGATATCCGTGCTTGAGACTGACTGTAGTTCGCGGATATCTCCCATTCGAATCGTAACATCTACTGACCCAAGAGCGTGCCAGACACCCAAGCCTTGCCGACCAAATCCCCTGAACCGAAGCCCAACATATCGCAACACCCGTTCCCCGACCGTGTCCAGTGCATGGCCCGTGGCGTCCCGACTTTCACCGCCTGCCCCGGCCGTCGGTCAAGCGTCGCGACGCCCTCTAGCAGACGCGACGTCCGAGGTCCGAGACGGGGGGGGGGGCGTCGTTGGCCCACGTCGATTCGCGTGTCCGGCCAAACAGGGCGTGCGATCCGCGGACGCAGAAAGCATGACGCCGTCGTGCGAATCCGTTAAGAGGTGGCGTCCGCTCGACGGGTGCTCAGTGCTCGTCGCGGCGTCCAAGTCGAAGCAAGAACTTGACTGCGATTTAGCGGAATTGAAACTTACGAGCGGCGGTCGAGTTTATAGTTTTGGCAGAGTTTTTTTTTTGTTGTGTTTGAAGTGCAGAAATCGTTTCTTTTTCTCTCTCTCACTACCGTTTTATATAAAGTAGAAAACCCTGCGAGTGTGAGTATATTCGGGTGCCAGTGTTGGTGAAATTGCATTTTCGTTTATCTTCTCTCTGCGAAAACTTTGCGAACAACTTTCAAAAAGTTTTCTCTCCGCACTAGAAAACCGACGTTTTAAAATAAAAGTAAAATAACAGTTTTGCGGTAAAGAATCAACGCAAAGCCTTCTAGACTACTTTCGACGAGCAAGAATTCTAAAAAAAAAGCGGCCACTTCACCGTTTCAAATCCGTTTTATTATAATACACAAAACGCCCGTCTCTCCACACCCAAAGAAGTCATGGCGCTGGTGAACCCCACGGTCGAGTGCTTTGCGCAGGCGCTGAAAGAGTTCGACACGACGCAGGATCGCGTCAAGGACGACGTGCAGGTCCTGAAATCCTGGCTGGCAATGCAGCCGCATCTGCCCCGCATCGAAGGTGAGCCAAAAACCTCTACGACTTATTCGTCCTGGCACGGTCAATTCCCTGAGTGCACCATCTATATTGCTGCAATTGCAACATGCATCATATAGTTACACCACGTGCATTACTGCAAGTTTGCAAGCTGTTTATCATTTGATGTCGTACGATTTATTGGCAATTATCTTTAGTTTTCGCCAGATAACTTTTATCATATATCAGGGGAACAATATCCGATGTCACGTATTTTGAAAGGACATCAGTTCGCAGCTAGTTTATGAAATTGCAGCTTGCACTCACATATAAGTGAGGGTTAGTGTTTAGGGACCACTAGCTTCATCATCAGCCTGTCATTCACCGACAGCCAATAGACCAGTGCCACAGGGACAGCGCCAACACCAGTGTGTCAAAGGGACAAGGCTAAGCGGTGGCCGGCCCTTGGTGCTGTTGGACGGTAGCAGGCCTTGGTGCCGGCACCGGGTCCACCCTCGACTCCCTTCCAGGCCAGGCTAGCTTCGTCATCAGCCTGTCATTCACCGACAGCCAATAGAACAGTGCCACAGGAACAGCGCCAACACAGTGTGTCAAAGGGACATGGCTAAGCGGTGGCTGACCCTTGGTGCTGTTGGACGGTAGCAGGCCTTGGTGCCGGCACCGGGTTCACCCTCGGCTCCCTTCCAGGCCAGACTAGCTTCATCATCAGCCTGTCATTCACCGACAGCCAATAGACCAGTGCCACAGGAACAGCGCCAACACAGTGTGTCAAAGGGACAAGGCTAAGCGGTGGCCGACCCTTGGTGCTGTTGGACGGTAGCAGGCCTTAGTGCTGGCACCGGGTCCACCCTCGGCTCCCTTCCAGGCCAGACTAGCTTCATCATCAGCCTGTCATTCACCGACAGCCAATAGACCAGTGCCACAGGAACAGCGCCAACACAGTGTGTCAAAGGGACATGGCTAAGCGGTGGCCGACCCTTGGTGCTGTTGGACAGTATCAGGCCTTGGTGCCAGCACCGGGTCCACCCTCGGCTCCCTTTCAGGCCAGACTAGCTTCATCATCAGCCTGTCATTCACCGACAGCCAATAGACCAGTGCCACAGGAACAGCGCCAACACAGTGTGTCAAAGGGACAAGGCTAAGCGGTGGCCGACCCTTGGTGCTGTTGGACCGTAGCAGGCCGTGATGCCGGCCTCTGCTCCTTTTCACGGCCTTCTGTATGCTTCCAGATGACAAGTGCATCGAGATCATGCTGATGCGTTGCAAATGCAGTGTGGAGCGAGCGAAGCAAGCGTGGGACATGCACTTCACCCTCAAGACAGCGTTGCCAGAGTTCTTCGCCGAGCGAGACCCGATGGCCGCCGAGATGCAGACGGTCATGGAGCACATGTGAGTCGGGGCAAGTGACCTTGCGGTTCAGGTCATCGGCAGGACTTTCATCTAGGTCTAGGTCTAGGTCTAGATCTTGGTCTAGGTCTAGATCCAGATCTAGGTCTTGGTCTTGGTCTAGGTTTTGTTCGTGGTCATGGTCTTGGTCTAGGTCTAGGTCTAGGTCTAGATCTAGATCTAGATCTAGGTTTTGGTCTTGCTTTCTGTCCATACTTATTTAGGAAACTTTTCCAGTTCTGTGTAACAAAGGTCCCTGAATCTTACGTCCGCAATAAAGTTGTATAGGTATCTCCCTTCTGTCAATAATCAAGACCTAGCCATAGAAAACCTAGCAATCAAATTTAGTGTCCATCTTTCGACTGCTGGATCACGATTGCTAGTCATACTCGCTGCCAGCAATGTAAGTTATTTTACCAAATGCATTGCTAACACAGGACCAAGACATAACAGAATCCATAGCGCACGAAATTTAGCCAAATCATGAATTTAGCCCATTAATTTATGAGAATACGGTAACTGAGTACGTAAGTCAAATATAACACTTCTCTTTTTTTTTGCACGCCCTAGTAATCAAATTTTCTCAAATTGCTAGTTGCAAATAGTTTTACGTGGTTATACTCGATGCCAGAAATGGAAGTGCTTTTGGAAAATGCGTTGCCAGCATAGGACTGAGACCGAACATATTTTGGGGCAAGGCCCTTTGGGGTGGTCTAATAGCCCCATACACACCGTTTTTTCAAGCCCTTAGGGCTCAGCCCGTCGGATTCCAAAGCGCATTGTGTATTGCGAATCCGTCTCGTTCTCGGCCTCTCAGAGCGTTTCGGGCTCCGACGGGCCCAGCCCTGAGGGCTCCAAAGCGCAGTGTGTATTGCGAATCCGTCTCGTTCTCGGCCTCTCAGAGCGTTTCGGGCTCCGACGGGCCCAGCCCTGAGGGCTCCAAAGCGCAGTGTGTATTGCGAATCCGTCTCGTTCTCGGCCTCTCAGAGCGTTTCGGGCTCCGACGGGCCTAGCCCTGAGGGCTCCAAAGCGCAGTGTGTATTGCGAATCCGTCTCGTTCTCGGCCTCTCAGAGCGTTTCGGGCTCCGACGGGCCCAGCCCTGAGGGGTCCAAAGCGCAGTGTGTATTGCGAATCCGTCTCGTTCTCGGCCTCTCAGAGCGTTTCGGGCTCCGACGGGCCCAGCCCTGAGGACTCCAAAGCTTTTCAAAAGCGTATTGTGTATTGATTTAAAAAGGAAGTGACTTAATGATACAGTGATGAGTAGTGTATGCATTGGCCACTCAGTAATCCTTTATCCTTGTTGCTTGTCTTCTGCTTATACTCTTATAGCCAAAGTCTAAAACGTGAGAGAGACTTCGCTAAAAGTTTTAAACCTGCTGAATTAAATACCTTTCTTTTTGCTAATTACTGGTTGTTTGAGTTTTTTTTATTATTCATTAATTATAGTTAAACAGTTTTGAGAAATTGTCTTGATTATAAAGAGCTTGCCGAGCCGTCCGTATCGACAGTGTGTGTTCAACGAACCAGAGCGCAACCGCGAGCAAGTACTTGTTTTTACCGGCGTACTGACCATGGATTGTTATGACGAGTATAACGTGATGTTAGGTTGTTACTTATTAGGTGCTACATCGGAACATTGCGATACAATTATCGAGTGACGGTATTTCTTTTTTCTGGCGATTAAGTACGAAACATTGAACTCAGAGAACATGTGCTATCCGCCATTTCGTTTTACGCCATTTTGCTAATCATAATAGGCAGTTTTAATAATTGATATTGATATTTACCTGCCTACTAATATTAATAAAAAATGAAATAGCTACATATAATATGCTATACCATAATCATATGTTACACTTATAATATGTGCAAGAGCACTGGTATTAATTGCCGAATTCAGTACGTTTCAAACTTGTTTCCTGTTAAATGATTTCAACATTTCAATGGTATATCTCATATCTTTCAGATCCTAAACTCCATTTCACTTCAAAGAAGGAGAATGTATTTGCATCTTTCAAGAGAACCCATTGCTTCTAGAGACAAGATATCAAAACTTACACGCCAGGTTTTGAGCATGACATAAGACTATATAAGGAGTTTTGGAACTCTAGCTCGTGTCTAGAAGCCGTGGGTCATCGAGGAAGGTGAAAATCCACTCTCCTTCTTCACGTGAAATGGACTTTAGCAATCAAATCTAGTGTCCATCTCTCGATTGCTGGATCTCGATTGCTATAGTTACTCGATGCCAGCAATGCAAGTGCTTTGGTCCGCTGCATTTCTTTCGCATAGGAATAGGAATAGGGTGAATGCAGTTTTCGGACGTGTACTGATTGTTTGTTCGATGCGCATGCCGCAGGGAGATCGTGCCGCTGAAGCAAGTAACTGCCGACGGCTACCGCGTGGTGGTCATCAAGTGTCTGCAGAAGGATGCCTCCAGGTTCCACCCCGAGCTGTTCTGCAAGTACGCGATGATGGTCGCCGACGTGCGTCTGCAAGAGGTGAGTCCCCCCTCGGCCCTGGTCAACGCTACGCCATTGGTCAAAAAGCTTTGGGAATATTAGAAAGTAATAGAAGCTAATATATTACGGAGTAAATATGATGACAGGTTTTCAGTTTTGTCAAATTGACGCTCGTGTAAGCTACGAAGTCTACTAGCGCTCACAGCGGAAAGGTATCTTCTTTAATAAAATATATTACATAAACGCATCGTTATTAGCTGCCAGACGGCTGGCTTTGAACTTCGACCATTGCTGGCCGGGATACGCAACTATAGCTCAGCTCTGAATGTGTCCCATGCAACGTTAAAGAATAGGCCTTACCAGCTGTCATCTTCGGTCAGATCTAGATATCTAGAACGAAGATTATGTCGTTATGTATTGATATTTGAAAGTTTAAATAATATATACTAGTTCATTCTAAATAAGTAAATTGAATTTTAGAAGTAGCTAAATTAATCCCCTTTTGTGTTTGTTTTATAGCTAATCCAGTTTTAAAATAACGTAAAAACGGCAACATACATCGGGAATGCAGTGAGAGCTGGCACGGCATACTAGTTGCCTATCCCGTACCGGAGCAGTGAGAGCTGGCACAGCATACTAGTTGCCTATCCGGTGCCGGAGCAGTGAGAGCTGGCACAGCATACTAGTTGCCTATCCCGTACCGGAGCAGTGAGAGCTGGCACGGCATACTAGTTGCCTGTCCCGTACCGGAGAAGTGAGAGCTGGCACAGCATACTAGTTGCCTATCCCGTACCGGAGCAGTGAGAGCTGGCACGGCATACTAGTTGCCTATCCCGTACCGGAGCAGTGAGAGCTGGCACGGCATACTAGTCGCCTATCCCGTACCGGAGCAATGAGAGCTGGCACGGCATGCTAGTTGCCTATCCCGTACCGGAGCAGTGAGAGCTGGCACGGCATACTAGTTGCCTATCCCGTACCGGAGCAGTGAGAGCTGGCACGGCATACTAGTTGCCTTTCCCGTACCGGAGCAGTGAGAGCTGGCACGGCATACTAGTTGCCTATCCCGTACCGGCTCAGTGATCGAAGATTTGAATAAATGACGATTTTCGATATCACGGTGCTTCGAAAGCCAAAATCTCGTTAGTGCGTTTTACGCATGCGTAACCTCGTTAGTGCGTTTTTTAGATTTTCTGTGTTTTGTGGTGAATTAGATTTTCCAAAGTAAGGATTTGAAGCTTGTAGTCGAGCGCAGTTGTGGTTTAACGGGAAATACAGGCCACGCTGACAATCGAGGGTTGCATGTTGCTCTCGAGGGAAGAGCGCCTCGTTGCCAAAGCAGTGGAAATGGTTACCAATCTGTCTTCGGGCTGCATTGACTGTGACGAGTCTGAATAACCTATCAGTGGAATGCACGGTCTCGCACCGGCGTCCATTCTTTGAAATGCCTGACTTATCAACTGTCGATGGTAGAGGGTAACGGGGAATCAGGGTTCGATTCCGGAGAGGGAGCCTGAGAAGCGACTACCACCTTTAAGGAAGGCAGCAGGCGCGCAAATTACCCACTCCTACCCAAACCAATATCTAACGGAAGAAACTATTTCAACCTGGGATTTGAATGCTAAATTAAATTCTCTGTGTTTTCCCTATAAGAATGATTTCTAAGAGTTTTTAAGACTCTAGTTTAGTATTCAAACCCCAGTTTTAACTAGTTTTTTTTTCAAAACTAGTCCTGAGATTGGTCAAGTAGACATGAGTCTAAGAAAATTAACAAATCTCATCGCAATGTCCTTTAAATGGTTGTAAGTTCGTCTTTTGGGACTTTGATGAAAAAAGTTTTGAATATTGTACGCTTGGGTTTCTAAACTTTCGGTAAACAGTCGAACAGAGAAACGGTCAAACTCGTAGTGTCCAATCTCAATTTTTTCAAAATTATTTTCAAAATTTCGGCTATTCATAGTTTGTTGCAATATTTATATATTTAACAGTTTTACCATGAAACAAGGTCGCATTTAGACGAACGTGTATACCTGAACTAAACCCCAGAGGTTCGCCGTTGAAAACTCTCCTGGCAACCTACCTGTGAAACGCTCACCCCCGTGGATCCCGTGTGTCCCGCAGGACTCCAGCCTGGGCGACGTCTACGTCTACGACTGCGCCAACGTCGGCATCGGGCACATCTCCAAGATGACGCCGACCTTGCTCAAGAAGATTGAAGTCTGCGCGTCGGTAAGTTACCGCCCCCCCCCCCCCCCCTCCCACCCAAAGTATACAATGAAGTTTCGTAATATTGGTTTTGCAAGTCAGGTAGAAACTGTTACACTCCATTTCACGTTAAGAAGGAGAGTGGATTTGCATGTCCCTCGAGGACCCACTGCTGATAGACACGAGCCCAAGAGTTCATAATTTACAAGCCATGGCTTGAGCCGTACAAACGGCTTTGCGGGCAGTTTTGAAACTCTTAGCTCGTGTCTAGCAGCAGTGAGTCCTCGAGGAGGTTGCAAATCCACTATCCTTCTCAACGTGGAATGGAGCTTAGAGTGGGACATTGCTATAGTTTATTATCTCTGTGGAAAGGCTGTGCCAATATTTTAATTAACTAGGTACATCAAGAAAATCCGTTAGCGGATCGGTTCAAAAGGGTCTTATTTCTGGTAGTCCGTATGGAAGACTAGCGTATAAGATTGATCGAACATTTGATGGAGATATGTAGTAATTGGCTGTGCCGTAGATGAAGTTACAACCAGTGTAGGTCTAAAATTCGTTGAAAGATTTTGATATTTACCGGAAATTGTGCAGATACCGTGGTATATAATTTTGATGCCAAATATTAAATGGACGAATGTAATAGAGTTGTTCTACGTCGATCTCCTCAGGGAAAAAGCAATGTGGTCTGTCTCATCTCCGGTTGTCACTGACACACACAATCCATACTGTTATGTCTAAGTAGATCAACTTACCAAGGTCCCCTACCACCCCAGCCAAACATGGACGACGCCGGACAATTAACCCACTTTAGCGGGAATCTCCCTAATTGTTAATTAAGCTTGGCGAAAGATCCAACGACGCTGGAGTCATGACAACGCTGCCGCCAGTGATATGGACCAGGGCATACGGCTCATACTCACATTTTATTTTCGAAAATAGCGCTCATATTATACTCTCATTTGTTTCAAAGAAATGCGCTGGTGTGCGCTGATTGTACGATTATTTCTATATTTTTTACGACAAACTTTAGCAAATTTTCAATACTATTCATGGTTTCAGCTCTAGCAATATACCCATTCCAGACAACCTTTGTTCAAACTTGAGGTAACAGGGGATGCATTGCAAAAATATTTGTGCTTGGTAGTGCGAGATGTGGACGATTTCAACTGCTAAATACCTAAAAGAAAATCGACCTAAGCGAAAGTCAATTCCATGTTTGAAAATATCGAAATTTTATAGGCCAAGGATTCAAAGTTAACAGTTTAGTGCCAGTAAGCGACAAATTGTGGATGATTTCGTCCCCTCTCGCCCCCCCCCCCCCCCACCCTGTTGACGAACAATCACAGTATACCCACATTTAAATCCAGCACTCCGCCACTGATTTAAATTGCATCTCACGTCCCGTCAACCGCACTAACTCCAAGCCAGCACGGTAGAATGCACCTCGTTGCAACAACCTCCATTTTCTTCCAAACTATATACACAAGCACAAAGCGGGCTGCGTTTGATGGTGAATGTTAATCTGAAATGAAGCAATTTCCCTCGGGAATACCAGTCTCCTCTCGCGCAGCCGATCTCGGCACAATTAATTTGCAAACGTTAATGCATGTGTGTTATGTACGTTTTAGTTTAGCAGTTTGAATTAGGAAATTGGTCCGCCATCGTGTGCATTCCGAGAGTTCAAGCCAAGTTTAGGTTTCGGTCATTGCTAGCCGGAATATGCAACTAGCTTAGCGATCTCTGAATTCAGTGCAACGTTAAACCAACTGTCATCTTCGGTCAGATCAACTCTATATATAATGAAAATTATGTCTTTGTGTTTTGCTATTTAAAAACAAAAGTATATTTTCTAGATGGTTCTAACATCTAAATGAGTAATTAGAATTTAGAAGTAGCTTAATAATCCCCTAGTTTGTTTATTTTAAGGTTTGTCCAATTTAAGATAACTTAGAATCAGTCACAAACAGCTCATTTAATCAATAAGAGCTGGTGTTTGGGTAATTAAGCATCTTCTAAAATTCAATTTACTTCTTTGGATATGAGCTAGTATATATTTCAGCTTTCAAATAGCAATACACAATGGCATAATCATGGTAATAGAGTTGGTCTGACCGGAGATGACAGCTGGCAAGGCCTTATATACTTTAACGTTGCACGGCGTACAGAGAGCACTAAACTAGTTGCACATCCCGGCTAGCAATGGTCGAAGGTATATAGTACGTTCACAAATTACTGATCTAAACCACTTGAGATTTTGGGTTAGGTAGACGCGTGCCGACCCTTGTAAGCTCTGCTAAGCTCCATTGTGTTCTCTTCGAGAGTGACAACTGACGGATCTCCTTGCAAATAGCTGCGTTGTCACTTTCGTCCCTCTTGTGTGCTTACCTACCTGATGATTGGCAATGAAGGGGTTTCCCCGAAAATTGGCAACACAGGGCTGTGAAATGGACAGAGTAGGTGCAAATTCTTGGCACATGTCAAGGTATACATAATATCTGTGTTAACAATGGCATTGTCCGAAGCCCTGCAGTGGTTTTGACCAGTAATTCGTGAACGAACTATACACAGGAAGCGCTAGTTTTAGACAAGGGATGCTGGTCACTTTAACGAAGTTGGTTCGCTCATTCCGCTCTTACTTTACATACATTCATGCATACATTCTACACAACATACATGCGCCCAAGATTCCACGCTAGTTGCGATTGCCGCTGCACCAGCCGAAACTCGAATTCGAACCTTTCCGCGCTAAGAAACTTGAACTCGCGGCCTGCAAATCTTCGCGAGTCGCTAATCGCAATTGCATGGACAGCCGCTGCCCGACCGACCGCGACCGCACAACTCTCCTTCTCTTTCCTTCTCTCTCCTTCTCTCTCCTTCTCTTTCCTTCTCTCTCTGCAGACTGCGTTGCCCGCACTGCCCGTCTCTCTCCTGCGCACGCACGCGTACTCTCTTTACACCTAGACTCTCTTCATAGTTTCACCGTCCCGCAAAGGAGAAGTCGCGTCTTCCCATCCCGGCTGCGTTAACTTTGGCGTGTACCGACCCTGAAATTAGTTTGGTCACAAAAAGATATACCACCTGGTGGCCAGGCTTGGTAACGCCCCAGCGGCCCCAAGCACAATAAACGCCTTCCCTTAAGCCCACTAAAAGTAATCCCAAAAGCCGTCTAAACGTCTCCTCCAGGCCCTGAAAACGCATCCCCCAAGCCTGCTAAACGCCCTCCCCCCCCCCCCCCCAAGCACGCTAAACGCCTCCCCTTAAGCCCACTAAAAGTCATTCCATAATCCCTCTTAACATCTCCTCCAGGCCCTCAAAACGCCTCCCCCAAGCACACTAAACGCCTCCCCTTAGGCCCACTTAAAGTCATCCCACAATCCCTCTACACGCCCCCCCCCCCCAAGCCTGCGAAACGCCCCCCCACCCCCCCCCCCCCCTCCAAGCACGCTAAACGCCTCCCCTGCTGCCCACAGCAAGGGTACCGCGCGCGCATCAAGGGCGTGCACTTCGTCAACGCCCCCGCCGTGGTCGACGTGCTGATGACGATGATCAAGGCGGTGGTGAAGAGCAAGCTGGCGGCGCGTCATCACGTTCACGCCAGCCTGGACTCGCTGCACGGCCACTTGGACAAGACGCTGCTGCCCGAGGAGCTCGGCGGCGACGCGGGGAAGCTCGCCGATCTCGGGGGTGAGTGACCTCGTCGACGGGGCGCAAGGGTGCAGCAGCCTCAACACACACTGCGCTTTAGAGTCCTTACGAATCAGCCCGTCGGATTCCAAAGCGCAGTGTGCATTGCAAATCCGTCTCGTTCTCGGCCTCTCAGAGCGTTTCGGGCTCCGACGGGCCCAGCCCTGAGGGCTCCAAAGCGCAGTGTGTATTGCGAATCCGTCTCGTTCTCGGCCTCTCAGAGCGTTTCGGGCTCCGACGGGCCCAGCCCTGAGGGCTCCAAAGCGCAGTGTGCATTGCAAATCCGTCTCGTTCTCGGCCTCTCAGAGCGTTTCGGGCTCCGACGGGCCCAGCCCTGAGGGCTCCAAAGCGCAGTGTGTATTGCAAATCCGTGTCGTTCTCGGCCTCTCAGAGCGTTTCGGGCTCCGACGGGCCCAGCCCTGAGGGCTCCAAAGCGCAGTGTGTGTTGCGAATCCGTCTCGTTCTCGGCCTCTCAGAGCGTTTCGGGCTCCGACGGGCCCAGCCCTGAGGGCTCCAAAGCGCAGTGTGTGTTGCGAATCCGTCTCGTTCTCGGCCTCTCAGAGCGTTTCGGGCTCCGACGGATCCAGCCCTGAGGGCTCCAAAGCGCAGTGTGTATTGCGAATCCGTCTCATTCTCTACAACGGCACCAGACTCACTTACGTCTGCCTTCAAGGCTAGGTTTGCCTAGTCAGCCCGACATTCACTAGCATTCAAGGTCATGCGGCTCCGGGCTCACTCTCGACCGCCTTTAAGGCTAGGCAAGCTTCAACTAGTTAACAGGCAGTCACTGTGGCAGGGGACGCCAACGTGCTTGACGGGCAGGCAAGGGTGCGTGGCCGGTTAATGCATAAGCGCCCGCACTCCATAAATTAGCGTCAGTCTTATGGGACTACGAAATAAAATTCCAACATGGGTTTCATCGGAAATGTCGAAGCTCTTCATTCGATCAACGGTGGAAGACTGGAAAAGTATCTCCACCAGGCGCTGACCGTGGAAAATTCACCGCGCGCTGTCGGCAGTTTCCGGCAATGGCCGATGATAGTCTGGCGGCACCGGGTTCGCCCTTGGCTGCCTTCCAGGCTAGGCTAGCTTCGAAATCTTCTCTGTACCCGGCTACCTTCAAGGTCATGGGCAAACTTGATCTTCAGTTAGGCCTATAATGGCAGTCAAGGCCATTTGGCACCTGCTAGCAGCACGGGGGACCGACGACGCTGGCGGGCACGCAAGGGTGCTTGGCCGGGTAACTGTGAGCGCCCGCACTACGACAGTCGCCGGGAAATTGCGGCTATCTCATTTCTCAAGCGGCAATCGTCTCGCAAAATCTATTCGTTTTATTGCTTTTAAAATAATTTTTTGAAAATCTCCCCTGATTACACTATTTTATCTTTTGGCCAGCCATATTTGATTTTGGAATCCTGATGTACGAATTAGCGAGAGTGCCAAATGTTATGCTAGTGTCACGATTTGCACGATTCTTTCCAACTATCAAACCGCACTATGGTATTTTTCTACGTTAACATATTTATTTCTTACATGATTTAGTAAAATGTAACATGCGGCTGATTTTCTCCATCAAAGGAACTATGAAACACCAATCCGGATTAAGGCGAGTAGATTTTCATCTTCCTCGAAGGCCCACTGCTGCTAAAGACACAAGCTAAGAGTTTCAAAACTTACAAGCCAAGTGTTAAGCCGGACAAAAGGCTCTATATGGACAGTAAACTTTTAGCTCGTGCTAGCAGCAGTGGCTCCTAGAGGAATTTGCCAATACACTCTCCTTCTCAACGTGAAATGGAGAATAGATACACAAAAGCCTGCTCTTACATGACTCAGACCTGAAATGGATTCGAACCTTGGTCTAAGGATCCCGCAAAAGAAGGAAAATGCGGCAAGATCTAGGTCATGAAACTCCGTGCCAAATAAGATATTTTCCCCAAGGGATAAGACCGTCCTTCGGCGTCGACAGCGTGAAAGCATCGGTCCCGATTCCCGAACACAGTTGCCAAACTTTCGACTAGACTCCGGCTAATCCGTCGCTCTGTCCTCGCCCCTGCAGCCGAATGGCGGCGTCGCAGCGAGGCCAAACGCGACTGGTTCCTCGAGCAGGAGGGTTCGGGCAAGGTGGACGAGTCCAAGCGCCCAGGGGAGAGCATCAACACCGACGACCTCTTCGGCTTCGAGGGCACCTTCAAGCAACTTACGGTCGACTAGCCGAAAGGACCAATTGGCCCTCGGCCTGGGACTAGCCTTTGGACTGGCCCTTGCACGTTGGTCCTTGGACTTTGGCCC
Organism: Nemoura dubitans; assembly: GCA_921293005.1. NCBI lineage: Eukaryota > Metazoa > Arthropoda > Insecta > Plecoptera > Nemouridae > Nemoura > Nemoura dubitans. The sequence continues at coordinate 45,135,141 of OV121076.1, forward strand.
TCGGACTTTGGCTCTTGGACTTTGGTACTTGGACGTTGGCCCTTGGGAATTGGCCCTTGGACTGACTACAGGAGCAAGTTAGTCCTCGCAAGACCCTACGAAGGTCTACCGTGATTTAGAATAAGTTTTGCACATTCAATTGGGTCGCTTGTGCATTACATATTTAGGGTGGAAATGCAAGACAAGTTTCCTGTCTCTTTAGCGAGACACTCAGCAGGGAACATAGGTTTATATTCAGAAAACTAACTTAATATGAAAATAATTGTATACCTAATGTTACACATCAAAAAATATTTACATATAATGTTAACAATATTGTTTAAAAGATTAAATTATCAATAATTATAAACACTTACTTTCGAAATACTTTATTTATACAAACAACAATCCTAGTATGTCCATGAAGCAGCTATTTTATTATTATTATTATCTCCTTTCTCACAATCCTATAGCGTTCTGCTGGCAAATACCCAGTGATTTCTGATCTCCTCTGTCCCACTTCCGATTGCTAGTCATTTGTCACATTGCCTCGTCATCTTGACTTTTGTAACCATGACGACGACATGCGGCAAACACAGACTCACGAACGGCATTAAGTGTACTTACCCAGTTAAGTGCAACCGCATGCAATTGACCTTCGCACTCCGCGTGATCGCCGTCCTCGTATTCCGGGAGACGACGGCAAGCAGTGCAGAGTAGCTGATGTGCTCGACACAACGCGGTCGCTTCCAACATTTCCCAGCGGCCTGACGTGCTACGGTAATCGTCAGAGCCATCGTTTGCCTGCCCTAAAGCGACCTGGAATTGATAACCGTTCACGGAAATCCTATCGTATCCTGTCAAATAAGTGGAGAGCAGTAGAGATTTATTTTAGTTTCTCAGTTTCTAACTCTATAAAGTGAAGTTTTAGTGGTCAAAATCGAAGTGTTAGACCTTCTATAAGTCGAAGAAAGTCCTGGGTGTATAAAGATCCTTGTCCGCGCCTCCCTCCCCCGCTATGACGGACGCCTCCAGTCCGACGCCGACGGCGGGCGTCTTCCGCGCCCTCGACGCCCTCGACGCGTACGTCGCGCGCGTCGCCGTCGCCGAGCGTCTGGTGGCGACGTCGTTCGAGGTGCGCGCCGGCTCCAAGGCGGGCGACAACTACGTGGGCGTCGTGCACAAGGTCGCGCTGCGCGGACGGCGTCGCGACGCCTCGGACACTGCCGACGCCGACGCCGACGCCGACGCCGGGCGGGAGGTGGAGATGGCGCTCGTCTTCAAGTGCCAGCCGGACAGCGCCAAACGGCGCGAGCATTTTCGCGCGGGCGTGTTTTTTGCCAACGAAGCCGTCTTCTACAATGAGGTGATTTTCGGCGCAATCAGTGTTTTTCTGCAGTTGCTACTTGGTTTATAAACGACACGATCCCATAGGTTGCAATCAAAAAGTGGCAAAAACCCTTTATTTCTCGACTTTTCTATTTATGATTGTTAGGCTGTGTCTGAATTGGCTGTTTCATGCGGTCTCGCGTACTCGTTCATGACAAATGACGTCACAAGTACTGTCCGAACTGCAAATCCACCGCATAGCAGAGCGAGTACGCGAGACTTGGACGATGCAGTCTCGCAGTCTTGGTCTCGGTGACTTGCCTGTTGTCAAATGGCGGTCGGAACCGTGATTGTGTCAGGTAGCTGAAGTTATCTGTACGTATACGAAACAAATGAAGTCACCGAGACCAAATCGCGAGACCGAGACCGAATCAATTCAGACAGGTCCTTAGACCTCTCGGTCCCTTTCGAGGTTAATTGTAGACAAGATTTCTTAGTGTCAACTCGAAAATTTGTAATTTTAAAATCTGTTTGCATGTGTATCACGTAACCTTTGATATACCAATTTATAGTTCAATCTTTAATTTTTTCTTGCAGCTGGTTATTGCAATTTCTGTTGTTTTCTTGACTTTCAAAGCCATTAAATTGTCAGCCAACCGTGCTATAGCCACTGGTATAGAGAGCCATCATTCTAATAGGTTTACAGCTAGCAATGTCAGTGACACGATGTCATCAACATTGGCTCTGCCACCAATCAGAGACTCTTGGATGTGCATGACGTCATGTTCGCTACTGTGCCAATGGAGTCGCCGATATGTTCAGATCCAACACCAACATCACTTCAACCCTGCTGCAGGTCCTGCCGACGTTCGCGCGGTTCCAGCAGTCCAAACGCCTCCCCCCGGCCGCCGTGTTCGCGTCGTACCCCGCCTGCCACCACGCCGACGCCGACGCCCTGCTGCTCGAAGACATGACGCCGCTAGGGTACACGATGCGCGACCGCCAGCATCCGCTGGACCTGGCCCACTGCTCGCTGATCATGCGGGAGATGGGCAGACTCCACGCGCTCTCCTTCGCACTGCGCGATCAGCGGCCCGAAGAGTTCGACGCGGTCCGACGCGCCGTCAAGGAGACCTTTTTCATCCCCGTCAAGGATCAGAAACTGATGAAGTTCTGGACCGAGTCGGCGTCGAACGCGATGGCCAAGTTCGTCGAGTTGTCGCGGTTCGGCCGCGTGGAGCGGTACGCGCGCGCGCTGGGGGCGTTTGTCGACGACTACTACCCGGCGATGGTCGAGTGCGTGCGCGGCGACGCGGCCGAACCGCACGCGGTCGTCACGCACGGGGACTGCTGGACCAACAACATCCTCTTCAAGTACGGCAAGGTGAGACCGCACTTTATAGGTGGCACTTTGAAATACGGTATACGCGTAGAGAGGATCATTGTTACTGGTTTAAGCCCGTTTACACGGTGATAGATGATAATAAACGCTGATACTAAAGCAGCTAAGCTAATTTTCCCCGTCTGAAATAACAGTTCCACCGGCAGTCAAGGGATGGAAGCACTGTTTGTTGTTATTTCACCTGTTACCAAGGCAACTGTAACGGCCTGTTAAACATTGGGTCCCTTGATTACAATTGACCTTGTGCCATGACCTGGTAGATAAAGCCAAAACTGTAACCGCCTGTGGAACATTGTCTCCCTTGATTATATTGACCTTGTGCCATGGCCTGGTGGATGATGTTAAAACAGGTTGCCAACGCACCCCAGCGATTGCCGGCCAAACTACCAGCATCAAATTTTTGCGTAGCCATAGCTAGGTATGGTAGAATGTCTGGGTAACCTTATGTCTGTGGTGAGACTTAATATTAGCATTCAAACCCCAGTTTGAAATGGGGTTTTTTCGTGATAATGAATACCGTCTGCCTTTGTGCTCATAGGCGTGTTGTGTGACATTACGTGTGGATTTGACCGTGACTTTCGTTGCTGACGGCGACGTGATTAAAACACAATGCTGGGGGATTTGTCGTCTGTGTGCTCTGGCTGCTTTTATATATGTCATCCATGACGTTGGAGGTCGAGATCTCGGTTCGGATTCGATTGCGAAACACGTGTGTTTGCGTACATTGAAGACAATAAACGATTTTTTTCTTGGGGAGGCCAAAGTGAAGCACCAAGCTATGTATCGATGACCTAATTACAAAGCCGCGTATATATCTGTAAATCGTTAAATACGTTGAGACGGCGGAAAAGAACGCGTTCAAAATATTACTTGTGGAGATTTAAAAAAATAATTTTTATGCTTTTAGACTTCAATGAAATGTTATCTATTGAATATTCCTTCAAGTTCTAGGTTTTGAAGTCGGGAAACTAATTATTTCTACATTTTATCACAACTAATTTTCAACTAATTATTTTCCCGAAAATGCTAATACGAGCTGTTTTGCAAGTAGGGTATCGGTATGTAATCACACTTTGAGCCGCATTCTCCTGGGATTGTTGTCCGTCGATGCTTTGGGGGTCCAAGATCTTGCTAGTCAATACGTACTTTCACCGTACTTTGTTACATTGGAAACAGTGGTATACCGAATGTAATTCACACTTCTCTGTGGCTGACATTGCATTGCTGAAAGTACACCGCAAAAACAGCACCAATTACCCCAAGAAGTTATTACTGAAATCCTAATCAGGTAGTTGGAGTATCATAATCTTACAAAGAATCACAATAAAGATGAGAGGGACCTCCAGCGAAGCAATAATAAAGTACTACATAGATTATTGGACAAGATGAATGTTATTTGCATCCATTTACATTACATTTGGTTAGATGTTGTCTAACATATATGTTCCTATCCTATCACTAAAAAAACAACTATATCACGAAATACTTCATTATGAAAGAACCCGATTTCTTTATACTTGGCTCCTTTGGTTCCCTCAGGACCCCGCCGTCCCGGAGTCGCTGTGCTTCCTGGACTTCCAGCTCTCGCGGTACGGCAGCCCGGTGACCGACCTCGTCTACGTGCTCTTCAGCTGCACCGAGCAGTCGCTGCGCAGACAGCACTTTGACGCCCTCATCGAGGTCTACCACTGCAGTCTGTCGCGCTTCCTTAGGGAGCTGGGCTCGGACCCCGACACCCTGTTCCCCTTCTCGGCGCTGCAGGTGCGTTTAGCGTGGAGGTCGAAGACGAAAAGGAGTCGATTGATTGAGCTGTTAGTACACATACGGGTTGCTTCACATGCAGTATTTCCTCGTACTGGTTCCCAGCTTTTCGCTGCATTTTTTTACGGATCGTGACGCGACCTATGTCAATACGGAACCCTCACACTTTTGGCAACTATATGTTCTATCTTTGTCTGAGTTTACCGCTAGCAACGTTAGTGACACGATGTCATGAACATTGACTCTGGACTAATAAGAGAGACTCTGGATGTGCATGACGTCATGTTCGCGACTCTGCCACAGAGTCTCTGATTGGTGGCAGAGCCAATGTTGATGCCATCGTGTCACTGACATTGACAGCTGTACGATAGTCTTTCCTCCCGTCTGTCCAATCACAGAGCCAGCTGGCAAAGTTCGGCAAGTTCGGCCTCGGCATGGCGATCATGGTCATCCAGATATTCACGTGCAACCCGGAGGACGTGCTCGATCTGGACGCCGCCTGCGAGAACGACTCCGGGGACTTTGCCGAGAAGCTGGTGACGGGCGGCGCCGAGTGTTGGCGTCGCCTCAACGGCGTCGTCGAGGACATGGTCGACCGCGGGTACATCGCGTAGAGATGCTGACACTGGCGGTAGGTGGCCTTGACCGCTCAGCCTTGTCCCTTTGACACACAGTGTTGGCGCTGTCCCTGTGGCACTGGTCTATTGGCTGTCGGTGAATGACAAGCTGATGATGAGGCTAGCCTGGTCTGGAAGGGAGCCGAGGGTGGACCCTTTGCCGGCACCAAGGCCTGCTACCGTCCAACAGCACCAAGGGCCGGCCACCGCTTAGCCTTGTCCCTTTGACACACTGTGTTGGCGCTGTCCCTGTGGCACTGGTCTATTGGCTGTCGGTGAATGACAGGCTGATGATGAAGCTAGTCTGGCCTGGAAGGGAGCCGAGGGTGGACCCGATGCCGGCACCAAGGCCTGCTACCGTCCAACAGCACCAAGGGCCGCCCACCGCTTAGCCTTGTCCCTTTGACACACTGTGTTGGCGCTGTCCCTGTGGCACTGGTCTATTGGCTGTCGGTGAATGACAGGCTGACGATGAAGCTAGCCTGGCCTGGAAGGAAGCCGAGGGTGGACCCGGTGCCGGCACTAAGGCCTGCTACCGTCCAAGAGCACCAAGGGCCGGCCACCGCTTAGCCTTGTCCCTTTGACTCACTGTGTTGGCGCTGTCTCTGTGGCACTGGTCTATTGGCTGTCGGTGAATGACAGGCTGATGATGAAGCTAGTCTGGCCTGGAAGGGAGCCGAGGGTGGACCCGGTGCCGGCACTAAGGCCTGCTACCGTCCAACAGCACCAAGGGCCGGCCACCGCTTAGCCTTGTCCCTTTGACACACTCTGTTGGCGCTGTCCTTGTGACTTTATGTTTATTAACTGGGTTTCTGAACGTTATTCTTAATTGCGGCATTATTGCTAGATCATGGAAAAATAGCACACCATTTAAATAAAACATCCTTTTTTCAAAGAGGAAACACATCGTGTAAATACACAGAAGTGCGAATTTTTTTCAATTCTACGCATTCAAAATCACTAAAAATGTGGTTGAACCAACGATGCCTTAAATTTTCTGAAACATGTAGATTTTCTTATAAATGACATAGATTTTTTGAAAAAAATTTGGCTAAAACTATGTGTGTGTCTCTAGGTCGAGTCCCTAGCCCGTCAGAGGACGTCAACGTCGCGACGCTCTCCGACGCTTGAGGAAGGCGTCGGCGTCGTTTGCAATTTCGGGCCCGTGTTTCTGAGCGGATTTCCAAGAGGCTGTGCCCGACCAATTGTTGCATCTTGATGGCGTCGATTATGAGATTGAAGGATATATCATGATTTTGTGTTGCTGAATTGTTCTATGATTTTGTTGTACAAACGAAATAAAAATCTTCTTTTCCGAAAGGAAGTTCACTGTTTTATAATGACTAGAGCGTCGCGAACGCAATTTGTGTTGCATTGAGGATGAGCTTGGCTTTTTGAAGCTGATTTAAAGGTGAAAGAAAAAGTCTTAATGTTATGTCATGTGTGAAATAACTTCATCGTCAATAAAATTTGAGAGATTTTTATGAGAGATTGCGATGGTTCGGGCACAGGTAAGGAATGAACAGAAATAGAATTCCAGACGGGAGTTTGAAGCATTACTGTTGGGAGCCGAAAAGGGTGGGAAGACCGGGATTAAAATAGAGTCGATTGACTGGGTGGCTGGCTGGTTTCAATGTGTCTAGCCTTAAAGAAAAAAATTTATGTACCTATTTATAGTCTATTTTAAGACAATAAAAAGAATCCTTTCTCCCGCCGTACAATAGTTCCGTCTCTCACCGCTGTACGACGATTTCGTTGGCTGGCGGTGGGTTTAAAGATGGCCGGCTTTGTTTCAGGTTTGACAGCTACCTATGCTTATAAAGTGTAAATTGTGGTATATTTTTATTATTTAAATGCTATTTTCAATTATCTCGGTGCAACTAATGAACTTGATATCCAACTAAGTCTGCTTGACGTTTTCCTGCGTCTGAGCAAGCTACAATGAAAATGGACACAACTTATATGTATGGAGCTAATCTCATTGCTGAAATCCAGCAACAGTGAGTAAATTTTTTCTATTGAATTAGCGATACAAACTGCCCAGTTTTACAGAGTTTTGAAAATTAGTGGCCTCATTCACCTTTGTTTCATAGGATTCCAGACAGCGATGATATCGTCAACAATATAGCGCAAGCATTTGAACCCGTGCACGCGTTTTCAATTCTCTTCCCGTTCGTTGCCGGTCTAAACGCTGCTCTCGCCACGGACATCCTGGTCGTTTCGGCATCAACAGAATGGCTCACCATGATCCTCAAGTGGTGAGCACAAAAATAGCACCACTTCCTCTATTGCATTAAGGTAGGTAGGTGATTGATTATTGAATGAACGGTAGAGAAGCTGAACAGTAGAGACGCACGTAGGCTGCTGACAGGAGGAATGGCTTGATACAGCCCCTAGCCTAGTGGTTCGCCAACTGTGCGTTGTGGCTCCCTGGGGCTTTGCGGAATTTTTACAAGATTCCATGCATCGTCATTTTTCTAGTATAAATAATAATTATTCCCGATGATGACTATGATTACATGATTACTATTTACAAAAATCCTTGTCTTGTCAAATTAAAGGTATCTAGAAATGTATTTTCATACACTTTGAGTCAACCACATATAAGATGTATCAATTGCCCAGGTATCTGCAAAAATGTGAAGATACGTACTACCTACTAATTTACTAAAGGTTGCATTGCAAAACTCGTGATATAAGTACAAGGGCGCCGCAAAAGTTCGTTCCCTTGTTCAGGGAGCCACGGATTCAATAACTTTGAAAACCTCTACCCAAACCCATAAAAAGAGGATTTCTATGGATATCTCCGTTGATGCAAAGGTTTTATACATGAGTGCGATTTTAATGCACAGTCCCTAAGACCTAACAATATTTCTCACAACCTGGTCTGGCCTACACACAGATCTCAGAGTCGTTCCTCTTACCTGGATGCCTGACTGTGTTAAAAACCTAGGGGAATCTATGATGGTTACTAAAAGTCCATCGTTTTCGATGCCCGTTACCTTGAAAGCAAGTGTTGTGACAAGGCATGGCAGCCATCGACAGCACACATTGAATTTCTATCCGAGCACACAACCAGGGCCTTCTGGGTGGAAAGCAAGTGTTGTGACAAGGCATGGTAGCCATCGACAGCACACATTGGATTTCTATCCGAGCACACAACCAGGGCCTTCTGGATGGAAAGCAAGTGTTGTGACAAGGCATGGCAGCCATCGACAGCACACATTGAATTTCTATCCGAGCACACAACCAGGGCCTTCTGGGTGGAAAGCAAGTGTTGTGACAAGGCATGGCAGCCATCGACAGCACACATTGGATTTCTATCCGAGCACACAACCAGGGCCTTCTGGATGGAAAGCAAGTGTTGTGACAAGGCATGGCAGCCATCGACAGCACACATTGAATTTCTATCCGAGCACACAACCAGGGCCTTCTGGGTGGAAAGCAAGTGTTGTGACAAGGCATGGCAGCCATCGACAGCACACATTGAATTTCTATCCGAGCACACAACCAGGGCCTTCTGGGTGGAAAGCAAGTGTTGTGACAAGGCATGGCAGCCATCGACAGCACACATTGAATTTCTATCCGAACACACAACCAGGGCCTTCTGGGTGGATGGGTTTGTATGTTGACCTGTCCTGCAACGGTTCCAGGGTACTGCGCGAAGACCGGCCGTTCTGGTGGGTCCGCGAGACGGGGCACGCCGCGCCATCGCTGGCGCAGGCGGCGTCGACGTGCTCGACGAGCTTCGGATCGCCGTCGGAGCACGTGGCGCTTGCCGCGGCCGTCGGCTGCGTGCTGGCGGCGCACGCAAGGTACTTTCGTGCGGACCGCGTTTGCGAAACTGTTTTATATCGTTGCCGATTATGTTCGGTGTAGTGTGTAGTGCGGTATTGCTCCTGGGGCCTTACCTAGCTCGGCCATTTGGAGCGGCTATCATGCGGCTAATTAGCCGGGCTGGCGGTGTTATATGACCCGGACCTAGAGCGGCCATTTCAACAATGGGCAGTTTGTTGATTTCGTAGCACCGCTAGCAACCAGTATTACGGTGGTGCTACGATGATAGCATTATCTAGAAGGCATACTGCTTTTTAAACGATCATCATTGTGCAGTGAAGTCAAATCAACCAATCTCGTGGCTTGTTACTAAAGTCAGAGTCGATGTGCCCCGGCTATATAACCTGGCCGTAATACTGCCGCTCTAGGTCGAGGTTACTGCTTGGTGCTACGGTGGTGTTAATTAGCCAGGGTAGATTGCTAGTAATCCCGGGACTACAAGTGGCCGAGCTAGGTAAGGCCCCTGGTTTTAGTGACTTTTGGTCCTAAAAAGGACCGTGGTTTTTTAGGACCATAAGTCACACGGTTCAATGTTTCGTTCAATGCATTGAATTCAATGCATCGAACGAAACATTGAATGCTCTTGAAGAGCCGTTTACACGACTCATGGCCTATTCCACCGACGTCGGTTTAATACCCCCTAAACGGTCGTTTAAGACCGATTTTGACTGGCGTATTCGTTTTCTTTACAAAACTCAGTTCTTCAATAATTAAAGTGGAGAATTTGGAGTTCTCTCGAAGAAAAATGCAAATTTGACTGTTAGTTCCGTGGTGATAACAAATAGGAATATTTGGTGACCTGAAAACACTTGCATGTTGTGTCTGGAACTACTTTCTTTCACCACTAAACACGGTTTAAAAGCTAATTCCCCAACTTTGGGGGCTCAAATAATGGACGATGGTTTAGCCAGGTAATTAATAATGACAATTACAAAATAAAATATGTTTCACCTGTCAAAACAATGCCTTCTAGAATCACTTCCACTTTAAAATCAAAATTCAAGTATTTTTTTGTGATCTGTCTCAAATTTCTGCTTTGAACTTCTCAAAAAGTCAGTAAATTAGTGAATTTCAAGGCACCGGCTAAATTGGCCTTAAACGCCCGTTTAAGTTAAACTTGGTGAAATAGCCCATAAATGTTCTAAATTCATTGAAAATGGTGGCACAGCCTTCTAAAATCTTTGTTTCTAGAAGGCAGTAACATACCCTTCCTTCTATTGAAAGGAAAGTTGAACGATATTTAGAACACGTCCTAAATGAGAAAACATTGAATGAAACCTTGAATTCAAACTTTCGTTCAATGATTCATTGAACTCAAATGTTGTTTACACGGTTCAATGCATTGAATTCAACCTTGAATTCAATGCACTGAACGAAACATTGAACTGTAAACACAGCTTTAGAGTTTAGACTCATGTCTACTATATCCTATCTTTAGCACTAGTTTTGAAAAAAAAACTATTTCAAACTGGGATTTGAATGCTAAATTGAAAGTCTCACTGGTTTCCCAAATCAGTACTAGTTAAGAAACCGGTGAGACTTTTGATTTGGCATTCATGTCCCAGTTTGAAATGGTTTTTTTCACTTTCCTACCTCGTTTGTGAAACTATTATTACCGTAGCCTATTATGTTCGATCATTGCTAGCTGGGATATGCAACTAGATCAGCGCTGTTTGTATCCCGTGCCGTGCAACGTTAAAGTATCGGCCCTACCAACTGTGATCTTCTTTCCGATCAACTGTATAACGAAGGTTATATCGTTATGTATTGGTATTGCTTTTTAAAAAAAGAAATACTATACTAGTCCATTTTAAATAAGTAAATTGAATTACTTATCTATGGAAGTAGCTTGTCCCTTGTTTGTTAGTTGTTATGTTTATCCACTTTTAAGATAATGTGGAAACTGACCTGTCACATAGGTACATCATTTATGCAGTGAGAGCTGGCACGGCATAGGTACTGGTTGCCTATCCCGCGCCAGAGCAGTGATCGAAGCTATTCTGTATTTGTATTTATTATTGTAGTAAAATGGACTGTGCCTTGACCGCCATATAAATCCATAATTTCAATGTAGGTACCTATGTTTTTCAAGTAGGTAGGTATTTGTCTGTTAAGAGTGCTGCTCACGGTTATACCTTTAACCCCCTGCCCCACTTAAACGTTGAATGCAGAGGTTCAAGGGAATAGAGAAATGAACCCCTCAATGTATTCCGATCTTTAATTTCAACATACCAGTAGATGAAGGAAGAGTATATCTAGTTACGGGACATCACCACAATTTCATATTTTCAAAAATGAAAATGATGCAAACTTTCAAATACATATACACATTTTCGAAAATATTGCCTTTAAGAAACGTCAGGAAATCAGTGAGACTTTTATTAAGCTTAGTAAGCCTAGTTTGAAATAGTTTTTTTTTTAGGAACCTCCAATTTCAGTCCATGCTTCAAAAGCATCACCGGCCGTCCTTGTCTGTTGGCAGCCGCACTTGGCGCCGGCCTGCGCTGGCCTGGCCTGCGCTGGCTCTTGCGCTGGCGCTCGTTGCGCTGGCTCGAATGCTGCCCGCCGCCAGTTTCCCCCACCAGTGTGTGCTGGGCGCCACAATCGGTACGCCACGCGGACACCCAATTCGCTTTCGACGCTCGATTTGCTTTGCTTGTTGCCGAAAATCCCGTGCACTTTGCTTCATTTTTTGAGGTAGAATATTCTCTTTTGCGTATGGCCGTAATTGCAATATTTTTCAACTCTGGGTTAAGTGTCTAACCCTCAGAAACAGATCAATCCCGTGGCAGCCTATTGGCGGTTGCCGTGACAGATAACTTTACTCCTACTTTAACTCCATGGGTTGAGGAAATTGTGAAATCGGCCCTTAATATTACTAACCAAATGGTTTTGTAGGCAAAATTTTAGTGACAGCATTGCAAAAATAGTTATCCCTTTATGTTTTTCCTAGGTTTCTAGCTATTTTCAAATGTCTGGCTAAATTTTTTTTTTTAGATATGATATTCGTAGGCCAAAGGGAGCATTGCTTGTCACCTTAACCAATTGTTTTTTAAGGGAAGCAAAGCTGGAACAATTTTTATATTGAAGGTTTCAATGGCGATACCGAAATCCCGGTGTTACGCTCCCCTTCCTGCGCAGGCGTGCTGGTCTCCCGGATCGCGCTGGCCCAGCACCTGCCGGCCGGCCGCTGCATGATGCTCATCGTTGCGCTGGCACTCGCGCTCATTGCGCTGGCGGCGTATTGGATCCAGCGCGGCGCTGGCGTGGACCCGCAGGCCAGCGTCAAGCGAGCATTCAAGTGGTGGGTTTTTCTTGGTGTACTTTGCTTTGTGCCGGTTTTTCAGTGGCTTGTTAAGCCTACTAACGGTCCGTAAGCAAGAAAATTAAAGGCGCTGATTGGATGTTGCTAAGCAAATAACAAGTAAAGAGACTATTAGATATTTAGCGTGCCATTGACAAACCGGGTCTTAGACTGCTAATTCTAGGCAAGCTCTCCTAGTTTACAGGCTGCAAAACATCGGGTAACCTGTTATAGCCAGTAAACTACGCTTTTTGCACGCTTTGAATCCGTTAGGGCTGGGCCTGTCGGAGCTCCAAACGCTTTGAGGCTGAGAACGAGACGGATTCGCAATACACACTGTGCTTTGGAGCCCTTAGGGCTGGGCCCGTCGGAGCCCGAAACGCTCTGAGAGGCCGAGAACGAGACGGATTCGCAATATACACACTGCGCTTTGGAGCCCTCAGGGCTGGGCCCGTCGGAGCCCGAAACGCTCTGAGAGGCCGAGAACGAGACGGATTCGCAATACACACTGCGCTTTGGAGCCCTCAGGGCTGGGCCCGTCGGAGCCCGAAACGCTCTGAGAGGCTGAGAACGAGACGGATTCGCAATACACACTGCGCTTTGGAGCCCTCAGGGCTGGGCCCGTCGGAGCCCGAAACGCTCTGAGAGGCCGAGAACGAGACGGATTCGCAATACACACTGCACTTTGGAGCCCTCAGGGCTGGGCCCGTCGGAGCCCGAAACGCTCTGAGAGGCTGAGAACGAGACGGATTCGCAATACACACTGCGCTTTGGAGCCCTCAGGGCTGGGCCCGTCGGAGCCCGAAACGCTCTGAGAGGCCGAGAACGAGACGGATTCGCAATACACACTGCGCTTTGGAGCCCTCAGGGCTGGGCCCTTCGGAGCCCGAAACGCTCTGAGAGGCCGAGAACGAGACGGATTCGCAATACACACTGCGCTTTGGAGCCCTCAGGGCTGGGCCCGTCGGAGCCCGAAACGCTCTGAGAGGCCGAGAACGAGACGGATTCGCAATACACACTGCGCTTTGGTTTTTGACTGGCTCAGTCATAAAGCCGGGTTTACGGCTAGCAATGTCAGTGACACGATGTCATGAACATTGGTTCTGGACCAATTATATAGACTCCAAGGCAGAGTCGCGAACATAACGTCATGCACATCCAGAGTCTCTGATTGGTGCCCATGTTCCTGACATCGTGTCACTGACATTGCCAGCTGTAAATCCAGCTTAAAGGATCGACAAGCGTGTGTATCTGTACTGGCTCTTGTGGATTTTTGGCTTGGAACAAAGATTTGTGGCTTTGGAATCCAACGGGCTCGGCCCTAAGGGCTCGATCCATGCAATTACACTTCACTTGGTATTTCAAGTTTGAAGTAGATTTTTTGCAAACTATAGTTCTAAGGATTAGAATAAATTAGAAAGAAGTTGTTTAAATTTAGCAGGGAACCAGGTTCCATTGGAAATCCTATTCAATGCAGTGTTTATTGTCAGGATTTTTAATTGGTTTAAACAATTTAGGCACAGATCTCTAGTAGTTTTTGGATTCATTACTTTTGTGGCCTTAATATCAAGTTCATTTGGGTATTTAATTTTAACTAGGCATTTGATTATTTTGAAGCAGGTACGTGGAAAACTTTATTTTCCGTAGTTCATTTAATTTACTGGTCAAATCATCAGAGCTTAATCTCTTTGGTAAAGTACCTATCACAGATTAACCAACGTTGCGAAAACAGTTCGACTATATTTACTATTTAGCATTCTAAGCCAGGCTCTGGAAAGTAGCACTAAAGCTGTGTTTACATTTTTTAATGTTCAGTTCAATGCATCGAACCATCTAAACAACAATTGATTTCAATGAATCATTGCATGAAAGCTTGAACTCAAGGTTTAATTCCACTTTTTCTCATTTAGGGCATGTTCTAAAAGGCGTTAAAATTTCCTTTCAAGAGAAGGATACTGCCTTCTGGAAACAACGCTTTTGAAAGGCAGTGCCACCATTTTCAATGCCGTGCGAATGGCTCTTGTCAAGAGCGTCCAATGTTGACCCACAGGACACATTGAACGAAACATTGAATTCATCGCATTCAACGAAACATTGAACCGTGTAAACACAGCATCAGTCTCTAGGAGAACCTAGAAGCGTCAAGGAATAATTCCCGCTGGCCGCGTTTTTCACCGTCCTCGCGTTGCCGTCCGCGCAGGTGCGAGCAGCCCGAAACGATCCACGTCTCGACGACGCCGCTGTTCTCGTTGGCGCGCGCGGTCGGCTCGTTCGTCGGCCTGGCGCTGTCGGCACCGCTCTGCGCGAGGTGAGACCTCGCAAGTCCGACACAGCCGGCGTCACAGACTTAGGCCCGGTTTATCAGTGGCACGTTGCATACCCAATGGTCTGTTGACTTGTTACTTGCTTAGCAACGTCCAATCAGAGCCCCAATTTTCTTGCTAATGGACCGTTAAATCTTGACGGGCCACTGAAACGCCGGCACTCGAGGTTACCCAGACATTCTACCATACCTAGCTGTGGCTACGGCAAGAATTTGATGGTGGTAGTTTGGCTGGAAATCGCTGGGGTGCGTTGGCTACCTGTTTTAACATCATCTACCAGGCCATGGCACAAGGTCAATTATAATTAAGGGACCCAATATTCCTCAGGTGGTACAGTGAGGTACCTTGGTTACATGTGATATAAAAACAAACAATGACTTCATCCCTTGACTGCCTGCGAAACTGTTATTGCGGGCGGAGGGCTTTTGCGTAGCTGCTTTGGTATGGGAGTGGAAAATCTGGGTAACCTTATATCTGTGATGTTGGTAGCCATAGCTAGGTATGGTAGAATATAGTAGTGGTACATGTTGATTTTGCCCCCAGTTTTAGCACCTTCATTTACTGAGAAAATACCCTATTTTGCAGCAAGCATTTGTGTTCCTCTTGTTGTTTTGTTTATTTCTTGTTAGGATTCTGGAGATTCCAAGTAAATTTTATCATTCCAGACAATACAAACAGATTTAAATGGCATTGGAAGTTTAAACCAATTTGGAACCAATATTTTCAGCTCTTTACCAGTGGTAAGGTAAGTGTATACTCCGTGGATTTGCAGTGGTGCAGCTAGACACAATAGTGAACAGTTTCAAAACCTTCAAGCCATGCCTGGAGAGTTGAGCAAGACAAAAGGCTCTATGAGCAGTTTTGAAACTCTTGACTCGTGTCCAGTATTAGTGGGTTATATTCACTCACCACTCACCTTTCACTCACCTTCTTAACAGGAAATGGAGTTGAGGTTTAGTACATTATGTTGTATAAGTCAGCTGTTGCTAGGAGTAGGTATGTCTTTCTTTTTGCATCCACAATTTGCATTATTACTGATCAACTGGGTCTACTTTGTCTATAGAGGGTAACTTTGCCGCTGTTCCCCTCTATGATTTGCCGAAATTAACTTTTGTTGCCAACCAATAGTCACACTCGATTGGAAAACGACATGCACCCTGCTTGACAGGGCCTCATAGTTTTAAACACTATTTTCACAGGCAAAGTTACTTGCTGTAGACTAGACCGTAGCAACATTCATATTCCCACGCTCGGCAGGCCATTTTCCCCCATATCTACGGTAACACCAAAGCCGTGGCCCGTTCCGTACGCGTTCCCGACTCGTTCCAGCCGTTCCGCCCGGCTGCCGGCGGTTCCCGCGCTGCTGACGTGCGCGTTCCTCGCGTGGTCGCTCGGCCTCGTCGCCGAGAACGTGCCCACGCACAGCTCGGCGACGTTCTTCGCGGCGCACTTCGCTCTGGCGGCGCTCCGCGCGCCGGTCTTCCTGCGGCTGTTGCCGCTGGTCGTCGCTCGATGCTCGCGGTGGCTACGACCGAAAGCCGCCTCACCGCGGCCGCCGTAAGGCCTAGGTTCGCGGCTCGGTGGGCACCGTGTCTGAACTTCCCGTTTCAGTCTGGTCTACAGTGTTTTTCACGTTACGAATGAGAGAATAGACAAGTCCAGGTAGGAGTAGCCGTGAGTATTCGCTTGAAAGCCGATGCCAGGGTGTGGGAAACATTGTGAGGTCTTATGGACTTTGCATTGAAATCGCCCTCATTTCAAACCTTTGCAATAACGAAGATATCCATCAAAAGTTTATGAAATTTTAACACGTAATATAAATAATAGTGATTCTTATGTAGTTTAAATTTCAACATAATATGACCAACAGGAGCTTGTTGACAGGCCTCCAAACTCGGCTAAAACCCGTCTCACTCCTGTGCTATTCGTTTTCGTTTCCCACAGTCTACCCGTCCAGCAAGTCAGACCGAAGCGCCGTGACGTCAGAGGGGCGGACAGGAGGGAGTTGTGTATTATTGCTGTGTAGACTCCAGACATGGCGCTGTCAATCATTCGATGCTCAGACCATTCAACCCTTTGGCGGAACAATGGGACGGCCTGCAAATGTTGACACCTTTGGCTCTTCTAACAGCAGGGAAGCCTCTTTGAGAGTGAAACACCGCTCTCCTTCTGAACGTAACAGCAGGGGAGCCTCTGTGAGAGTGAAACACCGCTCTCCTTCTAAACGTGGACAAATACTTAGGTATTTGGGCTTGATCGTGTAAAAATATGTCGATCATTATCCTAAGGTAACCGATCAACAGCTAAAAGTTACCATACAACCGCATTAATACCTCTTCTCAATTGCCACCGCTGTCTAGAGGTCTTGGTGTAAGCCCAAAATTCAGTTCTGGTTTAAAATCACACTAGTCGGTGGTTTTAGGTAGCCGCTTGAGTTCTGAGCATGCAGCCAATGTCAATGTGTCGATTGCACAAGAAATGTTGAAATCTCATAATGTGGGCTGAATTTTTATCTTGCATTCCTTTTGATATTATACCTCAATTCAATGTCATAACTGGTTATGAGCTCATTTGTTGTCATTGCTAAACAGGAAATAGCAACTTTATGGGGCATTCTGCATTAATGCAATACCTATAAATAATATGTGATATATATAATACAGACCTATACATCTCTTTTCGCCTCTTTAATAATATAGAGAATCTAGTCAATTTGCCATCATATAAATCGTGAATTTTTTTCAACGCTTACTTAATCTTTAGTAGTTACCATGATTAGTGATTATGGGAAATCAGTGAGAGTTTATGTAACATCCATCTGCCGAGTTTAAAATAGTTTTTTCTTCTAAGCTATTGCTAAAGAGTCGTACAACTTGAACAGTGATCATGGTGATTAAACATCAGTACGTTACTCATAGGTACTCTTCTAAATGTGCTAGTGCCAACTAGAAATAAATCCAAAATATAAATCTCTAAAAGTAGGTATAGGTATAGGTACTACGGAAGATTTTCATGTGTGAATGTGATACAATTTACTTTTTAATTTGTATTTTACATGTTTTACATATATTTATTTTGTTTGTTTGTTACCAGCACGCCAGTGATTACCTGAACTATCTTGCCTCGGAAACTGTACAGCTTAATTTTATGTTATTGTTCACTTAAGAAAGTATAGGTAGATTATTTATTTTCTAGAAATATCAGTGAGACTGCTGGTTTAAAAGCTTATGTCAAGTCTCTTGCTAAAATACCGTTGATATGCACCCACCCAAAGAACAAGTTGCTCAGCCTTTCTTTTCAAAGTTATAGGACATAGGTATAATACGTAAGTACTAAACATCTCTATCCCTCCCAGCCTAGCAGGAAATTGTGTGCCCGGATAGCGCAACTTGTTAAAGCGCCTGACCGGACAAGCAACCAGAAGTTCCTGGGTTTGTATCCTGGTTCAATTGCACATTTTTCCAGCTATTGCTACACTTTCTACTTTCTTGGTTTATGCTGTTTGGTGAGCAATAGATGTCGAGACACTGCTGAACGGAAGAGATTTGCTAGGATCTCTTAATTTGACTATAACCCACCTGAAAAGTGACCTCTTAATTGTGGTGTAGTTGTGTATGTGTGTTGTGCACGCAAATGTTATTACTTATTACATACTGATGAGTGGTTGACAAATAAAAATGAAGCAATCAATTGTATTCTGTAGAAAACCTTTTGCTATAATTGAAGGTTAGTGGCGCGGCAGAGTAGGTGAACGGAAGGTTTTGTGTGCAGTCTCTATCCATCGAGTAATTGTGGTCCTTTATGGGAAAAGTGCAAGAGCAACTATAGCCATAAGTGTCAGTAAAGTGAGCTATAAACACCGAAAACTTGTGAAATCCCACGTTTTCTGCCACCGTTCCGAACCAAAACACGGTACGGCTACCTTCGAAACCGTGATTTCAAAGTTGTAGGCACAATTAATCCGCCAACATTCAGTGCCTATGGGCCAAGGTTTATTACGATGCAGAAAAACAAATAAATTCAACAAAACTCAGCTTTTATTGCAATATTCGACAACACAAGCCGAGTATTTCAGACTGATTTTGCCAGTTCCGAATTGAATTCGGCGAATTCACACGGCTCGTGGATATAGCTGTCATGCAGTTGCCAGTTCGGCCCTCGTGAATCTGCAGCGAGGAGAGATCAAAAGTCGAGACTACTCGCTGTCCTGGGCGCCTGATACCGACAGTGAGTTTTGTGTCACAATTTTAGTTAATTTTGCGCTCAATCTTGGCCGAGTCCTTCGCTGTAGGCTGGCAAGTATGCATGCATGTAGCTGGGGTTGCCTACCAAGCCGGAGTTTCACAGTAGGGTAAATAACATTGTATTTTATATTTTAAATTTTGAAATAATGCAATTTTGTATTCTTTTTAATTAGGGGGAAAACTGCGTAAGCCCTTGTGCCAGTCGCCAACGCCGAGTACATGGAGGTGCTGGAGGAAGTCGTCGTCGCGGCGCCCAAGTCGATGCACAGGGTGCTCTCGTCGAGGGAGTTGCCGCCGAACCCCGCGTCCGACAACGTGTACGAGCCCGTCGCCGAGGAGACGGGCGCTGGGTTCGATCCTCTGGAGGCGACGGCTTTGTCCGGCCACGATAGGAACCGCTTCGACGAGTTCGCCAAGGCGAGGGCTGCGACGGCGACGACGCCGCCTTTGCCGGCCAAGTCGAGCTAGAAGATTGGGTGACCACGCTCGGATGGACTTCGTGAGGGTGTGACCTGGATCTTATAAGGGGGGGGGGGGGGTCGGTTGTGAGGTGGTGTGGTACAGGCCACAGGTACGAAACAAGGTTGCAGGATTCTCAGGATTCACACCGAAATCGAAATCTGAGTCTGAATTCTAGTAGTCTCACTCTAAAAACGTAAGCCCAGGAGTTTCACGGCCGTTTGAAAGTGGGGATTGGCGCATGGCGGGTAGATTTCAGCCGAGAATAAATTAATAAAATAGCATCTTATGCTAAAATTTCTGTAAGTTCTGATTGTTATAAATTTCGGCTAATGAAACGTCTGTTTTACTCGTTGTCCCACGAACGAATTGATCACATAAAAGTACCAATGCACCGGCGTTTTAAACATGCGCGCTGGACGGCATCGTCGCAGAGCAGCGAGCACAGGTACCTGCTCGACCGACATGAATCGACATTTTAATCGATTGATTGATCAGGTATAGTACATGATATCCGACAGATAGCTCTTGGATAGCGCTGTAGAATTAATTGGACACTTCTGCCCGTTCCTGGTGTACCATGTGGACATGCGGGGCATCGCTCAGCACTGAAATCAGTCTCAGTACTCCCAGTCGGTCCACGGCGGTAGACACCCAGTCGCCCTCTGGGCGCGCTTCAGGGGTCGACCCCCGAGGCCGGTGGACTTGGGAGAGTCGGGACTTTTTGGACTCTGGTGTCGGCCACTGTGTCGACGTCCAGGCGGTCGAAGCCAGGTCATCTATACTTTGTCGCCGCGTGGCGTGGCAGCGTGCGGCTTGGCGCTGAGCGTCCGAGCCTCGCGCTTGTCTGACGCGAATCTCCGGAGTCGCGTTAGTGCGTTTTCCGTCTTCCACTGCCGCTAGCGTCGTTGCCGTTGGCAATACTCAGTTTACTACCGTATTGGCAAATATTTGGGCTCCAATATAAGATGAAGAGGAAGAATGTTAACAACTCATGACGTAGCTGAAGTGGACAGCGGGATGTTTGAAGTTATGGAGATCATGTTGAAATATAGACTTGAGATCGTGGAGTAAGGCAAGTTATTTTCAGAGTTGTCATTGCAATTCATGAACGACATTTAACCATGAGTCTTTCAGAAACAAATGTGGCCTAATGGTGGCCATGCTCGTTTCGTAACGCGGTGATGGCTGGTTCGATCCCGGCGTAGACGGCTTTTGCAACCTGAGTCGAATGCTGAAGAAAATTAATGTTCGTGCTGCAGTCGCCCTGGTAGCTAATAGTCGAACTAAAGCATCTTCGATTCGAAGTCAATTTTATTACAAGTCCCCCAAGTTAGTACCAAACTTGCCAACAGAGAATGCTGCCTGGATCCTGAGTCATAGAATTTGCTGAACACTCGGAACCATTCCGTACTTGGTGAGTCGATAGGCCAGAAAATCGCGGGGTTTGGCGGGGTGTGGGGCGTTGGTAGAATCTTCATCAATCGCCCAAAAGAATGCCATGGTTACCTGTTGGCCAAAAAACTGCCTAGTTGCTAGTTTGGCAGTGAGCGCTCCCTGGTGTCCGGGTTCCTTGGGACTCCGAAGAGTCCGAGACACCCGCGACGGACGGCACCGTCCGGAGTCGAGCCCCAATGGGGACGGCTGAGTCGCTGAGAGCTCTGTGGATGGCGGAAGTGATCGTGTGCTACTAGGTAGCCCAATCGCTTCAACTTGCGCCGACAGAGATCAGACAAAACTCAGGCCGTTAGCGACTGTAAGCGGTCTCGAACCAGGTTCACCTGGACGCTCTCACTGCCAACCTAGCGCTCTACCAATGAGCTAACTAGGCAGTTGAGATATCTGTGAGAAAATTTTATATATGAATTTCGTTTGAACTTAATTTGCTAAATTAAATACTTGACAAAACTCAGTGCCGATGACTGGAATCGAACCGAAGACTTCCGCTTGTCAACTCACCGCTCTACCACTGAGCAACCAGGGACGGATAATTACGTTAGAAGTATGATATATTAGGGTTGTGTTCGGATCAAAGTTGAAATAACCATCGCCCGACCACTAAGGGTCCTACAGAAGCGCCACCTGTTAGCGAATTTATAAGTAGGTAAGTTCAACAAATAGCACATTAAGAGAGGCACGTTTGCCGTAAACGCATGCAACCAGAAGTTTCATCTCAAATTTTATCGGTGATGTAGGTATATAGGTATCCGCGGGTTTCATTACAAAAATATATAAGGAAATATGCAAACAAAATATAGTATACCAGAGTCCAGACACCTATCGTTATCTATAGTTATGCAATTCCCCAGTAGGAACCTACATAATTTATTATCTTTATATTTGGTAGGTAATCTATGTATCTTGAATTAAACAGAAAAATACAGAGGAAGTTGCATAGAGGAAAATGGTTGGGCAAGAAAGAAATTGAGTACCTAGGTAAAAAAGTTACGTGGTACAATCCCGTCACATCGGTTTAGTACAGAAGTTTTAGGTATAGGTATACTAACTACTAATTAAAAAATGACCACGAAAAATATATTTTTTCAAAGCAATTATTTTATTAATCAAGTTACTGAATTAAATTGAATTGACAATTAACCAATTTTTTTAGGTCATCTTTTATTGGGATTTAATAAAAGGATTTAATAAAAACTATTACACAAGATCTTTAGGATATAGCCATACATTAAAAAAGATTTTTTCTCTTGTGTCTTACTTGAAACCCTGCTCAGAAACCCTATAAGGCCAGGCACCCAGCTAAATTTCATGCCACACTTCCACTATAGCACAGAGCCATATGGTTCTGAAGAACGAACATAATAGCACAAAAGATAAAAATAGGATTGGCATGGTAACAAGATGCACTACATATCACGTTCAGAAGGAGAGTAGATTTGCATCTTGTACAAGGACTCGCTGCTGCTAGACACGAGCACAGGGTTTCAAATTAACTCACAAGCCATGCCTTGAGTCGGACAAAAGGCTGTGGGGGCAGTTTTGAAACTCTTAGCTCGTGTTTAGCGGCAGGTCCTCGAGGAAGATGCAAATCCACTCTCCATCTTAACGTGAAATGGAATTTAAGTAGGTAAGCAAAAGTAACAGTAGTACAAATCAAATTAGGAACTGCAACAGGAAAATCCATGACAATATTACCAGAGAACCCAGAGAAACATTGATGAATGATGATTGAAGAGTGATGACAGATTGTAGTATCATGCAAAGCCATGATGTCATGCAAAATGTACACTACAGAGTAAGTAAAAGTCTAAAACAAACAAATAAAAATTATTACATATACGAAGTAACTGCAGCAAGTTTTGATTTAAGCTACTCCTTTGGCACAATGAAGAGCATCATATTCATTGGCAAAGAAAACCAGCCATTAATTTGAGATTACAACAGTTCACATAGATACTTCACATGCTCATCATTCATGTTCATTACATGCACACATGCTCATTGAGAGCACACCCAAATCCTCCGAGATGCAATTGAAAATGTCCAGCGGAAGACTGCAAGGAGGGTTTTCAACAAATATGGATCCAGACAGAGCCCAACCGAAATGACCAAGGCTTTGGGGTGGGCAACCCTGGATAGAAGGAGGGCTTTGACCAAATGGCCATAGGAGACTGGGCAGCAACTGATGAAGGCTAAACGCTCTGAAAGAAATTACCACCGTTTCTAGCTTAAAAAACCGGACATAACACTAATGTAATGCGTTTCTTTGTTTGCTTTTATCCCGACAGCAGTCAGACAGAAGAACGACCTACCAGAGCAGAAGTCCAGTTGACCAAATACAGCCCAACTCCTGAAAGCCAGATTGGAGATTTAGAACTTAGTTGATATGAATTAGAAGAATTTAGTCATAAGAATGTTGATTATATGATGACTATATTATTTGTACCTCTAGGTGAAAGAAAAACAAATAAACATAACAAATACAATACAAATCCCATCTGCTATTTGCCGGCTTACCTCAGCAGAAGCGGTCCCGAACGCGTCGTTTGATCCTCGGCGAAAGACGGGACGTCGAGAGGCTCA
Source organism: Nemoura dubitans (assembly GCA_921293005.1). Lineage (NCBI taxonomy): Eukaryota > Metazoa > Arthropoda > Insecta > Plecoptera > Nemouridae > Nemoura > Nemoura dubitans. The sequence continues at coordinate 45,158,438 of OV121076.1, forward strand.
GCGTTCAGCCCGAAGGAACCCCACGTCCCCACCGTGGAGCAAAATCTCGCAGCTGTTTGACACGTGTCTTTGCACTTCATTGACAACACGAACCTCCCAATTTGTATCAACTGCTTCCTGGCGTTTCGTTGACGCTTTGTTTTAGGAGTTTGTCATCGACTTCAACGAAGCGCTACGTATTTATTGATGAGCGTAGCGAGCGAAGCGAAATCATCAATTTCACTACTGCTAAAAAAAAACACTTGTGTGTGTTTGTATGTGTGTTTGCGCGCGCTCTACAGGCCAAACGCCTGCTTCGAGTGGGATGAAATTTTCAGGGTGTCTACTTTTAATCTCAACTTAAGACCCCCTGCGTTTTTCAAGAAAATCCTCCATACCCTTCACTTTCAAAGTAGAAAAAAGAGCAATATTCGACAATTGGGCAAGTTTGGAAAAGTACGGACATTTATTTAAAAGTGCGTATTTTTTTCAAATTTTCTTAATTTTGATTGTTGTCTTTAGAAACCATCGAAACCAAATCGAAACATCACACCAGAATTTTTGACTTGAAGTTGACTTCAAGATTTGACATATATTATAAATTTTGTCAATTTCGTGCATTCAAGGTTTTGAAAGTAAGTTCGCGGCAGAAATATATCTCCAACCCAATAAAAACCCTTGGGCATGAGTTACATCTATGTATTAACATGCACAATGCTCAATTACCTCAAAATTAGCCTATTTCACTGAGCCCACAGCTCGGACAGAAACAAAGAAAGGTCAGAATCGTTTACAATTTCAAGTGAACAGAATTTTTGAGAAAGCAATGGTCGGGCTTGATGCTCCATGATTTTCATAGGCTTTTTGCCTCAATCTGTTTATGCGCTAAATACAAACCGCTACGCTCATCTTCAACGCAACACAAATTGCGTTCGCCCTAGTAAGGCTACACGCAACCGGGTACTGAAAAGCGTGTCAAATTGAACGCCATCTTGATTGGGACCATCAGCCGTCTAGAAAATGTGTCTCAGCTTGGCACAGTCCAACAGACAACTTGCAAGACAGCTCTTCCGGAGGCAAAAGTACTCAGAAGTAATGTAGTAAGGTATTAATCGGATCAGGAATAGCAACAACAAGTGTTTCCTTTACCAAAATACTAGGGTCCGGGCTGCCTCGATTCCAGTATGAAATTTTCGTCAAGGAAGTCTTTGGTTCTAGTGACAAGTTTTAATCGTATCTGGAAATAGCAACAAGTGACATTTCACAAGTATTTTTTACCAACAACAGGTCTGGGCTAGGTACCTTAATCCTAATGTGAAATTTGCACCAAGGAGATTTTTGGTCCCAATCAAGATGGCGTCCAATTCGACACGTTTTGGTATACAGGCAGGTACGGGCGGTTGCGGGTCCAGCCTTATATACGTAGTAGATACGCTTCCTTGAAGTCGATGAGGTTTGTACAGATAAAGAGGTTCCTATTTTAAATAAACTATTGGCAACAGACACTCTGCTGTTTCACTTGTCTTTGCTGCAATATCCTTACCAGTAGAGATTGCAGCAATTAGGAAAGGGTACTAATACATTTGATCCATGCTTGCCTCCGTGTAAAATTGATTGTTAGAATGTCAATTGTCAACAAAAGAATAAAATAAATTCAGAATCATCCACAACAATTTGAAGCTAATCCACTACATATTCAGATGGAATAGGCATCAAATTCACCTCTGAAACCATGCAAATTCTTTTCAACTTCACAAGACCTCACCAACATTCCACCGGCATGCAATGCACGGCACCGAAACCAAAGCCGTCGACGCAGTTTCAAATTTTACGCATTTTATTGAAAAATTGACCATTGTTAAAAAGAAAACACCCGTCGAGAGAAAACGAGCCGCGGCACAGCTCTCGTCGGCAAACATCCGACGAGCTCTATGTACCGCGGAAGTCTCGCTCGCGGGATCAGAAAATAAATACGGGCAATCGGAAAAAGGCATCGGACTAAACGTCTCTCACAACGGAAACGCGCCTGCAAAGAGCGAAAAATCAGTGTGTGTGTGTGTGTGTGTCCACAATGTTCACAATATTAGATTACAGTATTTTTTTGTCATTTTTTTTGTTGCTTTTAAGTTTTTTTTTTTACTTTTTTAGATACACATCGAATCCTTTTTAATATAGGTAATAAAACGCCGCACGCGTGGGCAGTCGTATCGTGAGGGAAGGGCGCGATCGCTAAGCGCTGTAATATCGGCGCCGACGGTTTCAGCTGTGGCTTCCGTTGGCGCGGATTAATTGGAACTAGTTGATCGGCGGCGTCGTCGATGGCGCCGGGGCGGCGGCGGCCGCCGCAATAAATAACGGCCGGCGGTCGCTGGCCGAACTGTGGTGTCCCTGCGGAGAGGAGCGGACGTTGAAGGCATCGGACGAGACGCGGACCAACAGATCTAGCAATCGGGTTTCGCAGGTTTTGCTATCAGGTACTTCCTTCGACCGTTGCTGGCCGGGATACGCAACTAGCTCAGTGCTGTGTGTATCCCATGCAACCTTCGACCATTGCTAGCCGGGATACGCAACTAGCTCAGCGCTGTGTGTATCCCATGCAACCTTCGACCATTGCTAGCCGGGATACGCAACTAGCTCAGCGCTGTATGTATCCCATGCAACCTTCGACCATTGCTAGCCGGGATACGCAACTAGCTCAGCGCTGTGTGTATCCCATGCAACCTTCGACCATTGCTAGCCGGGATACGCAACTAGCTCAGCGCTGTGTGTATCCCATGCAACCTTCGACCATTGCTAGCCGGGATACGCAACTAGCTCAGCGCTGTGTGTATCCCATGCAACCTTCGACCATTGCTAGCCGGGATACGCAACTAGCTCAGCGCTGTGTGTATCCCATGCAACCTTCGACCATTGCTAGCCGGGATACGCAACTAGCTCAGCGCTGTGTGTATCCCATGCAACCTTCGACCATTGCTGGCCGGGATACGCAACTAGCTCAGCGCTGTGTGTATCCCATGCAACCTTCGACCATTGCTAGCCGGGATACGCAACTAGCTCAGCGCTGTATGTATCCCATGCAACCTTCGACCATTGCTAGCCGGGATACGCAACTAGCTCAGCGCTGTATGTATCCCATGCAACCTTCGACCATTGCTAGCCGGGAAACGCAACTAGCTCAGCGCTGTATGTATCCCATGCAACCTTCGGCCATTGCTAGCCGGGATACGCAACTAGCTCAGCGCTGTGTGTATCCCATGCAACCTTCGACCATTGCTAGCCGGGATACGCAACTAGCTCAGCGCTGTGTGTATCCCATGCAACCTTCGACCATTGCTAGCCGGGATACGCAACTAGCTCAGCGCTGTGTGTATCCCATGCAACCTTCGACCATTGCTAGCCGGGATACGCAACTAGCTCAGCACTGTGTGTATCCCATGCAACCTTCGACCATTGCTAGCCGGGATACGCAACTAGCTCAGCGCTGTGTGTATCCCATGCAACCTTCGACCATTGCTAGCCGGGATACGCAACTAGCTCAGCGCTGTATGTATCCCATGCAACCTTCGGCCATTGCTAGCCGGGATACGCAACTAGCTCAGCGCTGTATGTATCCCATGCAACCTTCGGCCATTGCTAGCCGGGATACGCAACTAGCTCAGCGCTGTATGTATCCCATGCAACCTTCAGCCATTGCTAGCCGGAATACGCAACTAGCTCAGCGCTGTATGTATCCCATGCAACCTTCGACCATTGCTAGCCGGGATACGCAACTAGCTCAGCGCTGTGTGTATCCCATGCAACCTTCGACCATTGCTAGCCGGGATACGCAACTAGCTCAGCGCTGTGTGTATCCCATGCAACCTTCGACCATTGCTAGCCTGGATACGCAACTAGCTCAGCGCTGTGTGTATCCCATGCAACCTTCGACCATTGCTAGCCGGGATACGCAACTAGCTCAGCGCTGTGTGTATCCCATGTAACCTTCGACCATTGCTAGCCGGGATACGCAACTAGCTCAGCGCTGTGTGTATCCCATGCAACCTTCGACCATTGCTAGCCGGGATACGCAACTAGCTCAGCGCTGTGTGTATCCCATGCAACCTTCGACCATTGCTAGCCGGGATACGCAACTAGCTCAGCGCTGTATGTATCCCATGCAACCTTCGGCCATTGCTAGCCGGGATACGCAACTAGCTCAGCGCTGTATGTATCCCATGCAACCTTCGGCCATTGCTAGCCGGGATACGCAACTAGCTCAGCGCTGTATGTATCCCATGCAACCTTCAGCCATTGCTAGCCGGGATACGCAACTAGCTCAGCGCTGTATGTATCCCATGCAACCTTCGACCATTGCTAGCCGGGATACGCAACTAGCTCAGCACTGTATGTATCCCATGCAACCTTCGACCATTGCTAGCCGGGATACGCAACTAGCTCAGCACTGTATGTATCCCATGCAACCTTCGACCATTGCTAGCCGGGATACGCAACTAGCTCAGCACTGTATGTATCCCATGCAACCTTCGACCGTTGCTAGCCGGGATACGCAACTAGCTCAGCACTGTATGTATCCCATGCAACCTTCAACCGTTGCTAGCCGGGATACGCAACTAGCTCAGCGCTGTTTGTATCCCGTGCAACCTTCAACCGTTGCTAGCCGCGATACGCAACTAGCTCAGCGCTGATGTATCCAATGCAACGTTTAAGTATAGACCTTGCCAGCTGTCATCATCGGTCAGACCTACTCTCTATAACCATGATTATCAACCCGTTATGTAATGTTATTTAAAAGGTGAAATACATACTAGTCCATTCTACCTAAATAAGTACATTGAATTTTAAAAGTAGCTAAATAATCCCCTTGTGTTTGTTTGAATGTTAATACAGTTGTAAGATAACCTAAAAACGGCAACATACATCGTGAATGCAGTGAGAGCTGGCACAGCATGCTAGTTGCCTATCCCGTACCGGAGCAGTGAGAGCTGGCACGGCATACTAGTTGCCTATCCCGTACCGGAGCAGTGAGAGCTGGCACGGCATACTAGTTGCCTATCCCGTACCGGAGCAGTGAGAGCTGGCACGGCATACTAGTTGCCTATCCCGTACCGGAGCAGTGAGAGCTGGCACGGCATACTAGTTGCCTATCCCGTACCGGAGCAGTGAGAGCTGGCACGGCATACTAGTTGCCTATCCCGTACCGGAGCAGTGAGAGCTGGCACGGCATACTAGTTGCCTATCCCGTACCGGAGCAGTGAGAGCTGCCAAGACATGCTAGTTGCCTATCCCATACCGGAGCAGTGAGAGCTGGCACGGCATACTAGTCGCCTATCCCGTACCGGAGCAGTGAGAGCTGGCACGGCATACTAGTCGCCTATCCCGTACCGGAGCAGTGAGAGCTGGCACGGCATGCTAGTTGCCTATCCCGTACTGGAGCAGTGAGAGCTGGCACGGCATACTAGTTGCCTATCCCGTACCGGAGCAGTGAGAGCTGGCACGGCATACTAGTTACCTATCCCATAGCGGAGCAGTGATCGAAGGTACTTCACACTATTTTTCATTTTCAGAAGGAAGGTATCGTTGTGTTGACTCCAGACATAGCGCTGTCAATCATTCGATGCTCAGACCAATCAACCCTTTAGCAGAACAATGGGACAGCCTGCGAATGTTGACACCTTTGGCTCTTCTAGCAGCAGGGGAGGGCAAAACGGCTCTCCTTAAAACTCTATTTCTAAGCTCCTGCTCCGGCAACGTACCTACTACCTACACTCTTCATAGAAATCGACGTACTTAAAACAAACAAAAAATATTTGAAACTGGGTTTTGAAAGCTACCTAAGTGAAGTCATTGTAAAGTCAAGTGAAGACATTTGGTAACATGTAAACAAGTTACTTCCACAAGGGTGATAATTAGGGATGTTCAACAATAATAAAATCATTATCGATAAAAACTTTATAATTCGCATTATCGTTTTTATATTATCGATTTTCCAAAAAAAAAAAAAAAAAGAAGAAGTGAGCTATCACAAAAGATGTCATTTAATTTGTAGTCATTTATAAAACAAAATTTCAAACTGGTCACTTCATTACGTAATTACGTTCGGATTACGTCACGGGTTACTTTTGCACGAGAAGGGGGGGGGGGGGGGGGAAGCCTGGCAATATGGTATTTATCATATTTTTGAAGCCTTCACCCTCTACAGTACTCAGAGGCCGCATGTCGATTGCTATGTGTCGCACTATTGAATCGACTACTTGCTTGTACCTGGCACTCGATTTTGGTATGGGCTGTAGAGGTGGCATTAAGCCTGGTAATGTAGGTTGCTTATTCCCTGCCATGTGTGTGGCGTACATGTGACAACGCTTCAGGTGTGCATGAAGATTTGTTGGAGACTTGCAGTACTTAACACTTTTCTTACAGTGCCGACAAATAACTACAGTATCGTTTACTATTTTATTCGGTTGATCAACATTTGTTTCAAAGCCAAAATTTGTCCAAACTGCACTGCGAAGACTTGTCGGCGTATTACAAATGCAGTTCACCTCGCACAAAACCCGCCATTTCTGCAATGCTTCCGCGTTCTGCATCTGCTGCTCCACTAAGACACTCAGCTTCACCTTTTTTCCCAAAAGGCAGCGCTCCAAGCAGAGAAGCGAAATCTCCGCCATGACACTTGAACATTTAAAATCGGCGGCAATGTTCGGTTTTTAACTTTTAATTTATGATTTCGATAATTTCGATAATTAAATCATTATCGCATATCATTTCAAAAAGCCATATCGTTTATCGAATCGATAATATCGATTTTTTGAACATCCCTAGTGATAATGCCAGAGAGAACTAAAGAACAAATTGTTTCTTTATCTTCGAAATCAGTTAAGACTTCTCTTGGCAGTCAATACCCAGTTGGAAATTGCTACACTAGCACGTATCTCCGTTGAAAACGACTGTTGACTCACTCTGTTTAGTAAATTGGTGGCACGGGCGACAGCCACCGCTCCTACAAGCACTCCTCTTGACTCTTGCGCACGCACCGCGCGACTTTGCGCTTGAAGTCCGGATAGCTGTCTCGCCACTCTTTCTGGAAAACCCCGCAGGAAGAAACACAAGTCAGAACGATCCACTACTGCGAAGCTAGCCGCAAGAAACATGCCTGCAATTACTATAGAATACGATACGACTCGGGCTTGTAAATTTGGGTATTAACCGTCTGTGAAATAGCCGTAATGCAAACTAAAATGATGGACGATGTTTATTAGAATCAGTTAGTGGGTTTTGGCTGGGGTAACTTTGCCATTTATAAGAACGCCGTAGTGTTGTATTATTGTATATCATTTGCAATGGCTGCAAAAGATGAGCTGTAAAGGAATTAACAGGCAGCAGATTGACGAGAAGCAAATATGCGGCTCCCAGCCAGTCAAAATAGAGTCCATGCAACGAGAGATCCAGCCAATAGCAGCCAGCCTCGGCCTAAAATGCAACCTCGTGTCGTTTTGTCAGGTGCTTAAGTTATTGCAGATTTGTTACAAGTAGGGATGTCGATCGATTATGAGAAAAAAATATTGATCGATGACACTGAAATAATTGAAAACATCGAAATTCCAACAAAAACGTCAGAAATGTGAAGATTTGCTGCGGACGCACTTTTTAAAAATCTAGCTACACAAAATACCACACAGCTGTGTAGCGCTGGCTTATCTGAAGCTTTGTAGCAATGGACGGAATCATTCTCGTGACTCAAACCTCAAATTTGGGAGAGTGCGTCTTCTCAGATAGATTGAAAAAGAGCTGTTTTAGATATTTATTACAGTGCGAATGTGAACCTGAAAAATGATAATACCTCCGATTTACATAAATTACATCATATCCTGCCTCAATTCCACGATTTTTTTGGAAAATATCAAAAAAATCGATTAGTCGAATAGCAGTTTTCATTTTGATTCAATAATCGACTTGAAAAAAAATAATCATTTGACATCCCTAGTTACAAATGAGAGCAGGTCATGGAATACCTAGCGTCCATTGTTGTTTTGTTTGTGTTGTTATTTTGGTGCTTTTTCCATTGTCCATTGTTCTGTAGCAGTTACAAAATAATACCTATAACTGCATATTTACAATGGTCACTAACTAGTTCATGTTTGTACCAACAGCCTTGAGAGTAAAAGCTAAAAACGTAGACTTTTCAATTCCTGTTTACCTCGTCACTCCAATACAGAGGCGAATTTGCACCGAAAGTGGTGCGTACGCTCTTTGCGAGTGTCTACATGTATAACCCAAGTCCAACACAGAAATAACAAAAAATTATTTTCAGGCCACCAATAGTTGTTTTGTCCAATCTTTCCAAATTCAAAATTGTAATATCTATTTTAAATTACAATATTGAAAAGTGATAGTCATAAAGTCACTACTTAAGTTTGAAGCAAATCGCAGCTAAGGGAAGGTGATTACGGCTAAAAACTAATCCTAATGCCATAAGCTGGGTTTTCAGCTGGCAATGTCAGTGACACGATGTCATCAACATTGGCTCATGCCACCAATCAGAGACTCCGTGGCAGAGTCGCGAACATGACGTCATGCACATCCAGAGTCTCTGATTGGTGGCAGAGCCAATGTTGACAACGTGTACCCAACATTGCTAGCAGTAAACCCAGCTTTAGATGACGTCACAGACAGCTCCGCAAAAAAGCTACTTGCGGCATCAAACACACTTTTTATATTTGCTTCTTCCACGGCTTTAAAACGTAAAAATCTTGAATCCGAGCACGACCTGCGTCAAGAGTAGCCGAGGGCCTAAACTGTGAACGGAGCTTTGTAGTCGGAAAGTCGGACGGGGCTTACCGCTGCGTCCACGTTGGCCGGGCTCTCGTCGTTGGGATCGGCGAGCATCGAGATGACCGAGATGAGGATCGTCTCGACCGTGTGCACCGGCAGCCACCGCTCGGACGCCTTCTCGTAGCCCCACTTGTCGTCGCCGGGCTCGTGCAGGATCGAGATGCACACGTTGCCGTTCTTCTCGACTGGAACGCAAACGCACTCGCTCGTTTCAACCACGATTTGCTAAGATTTGTGTCTACTTGTCCTATCATATGTAGCACTAGCTTTGAAAATACAAACAATCTGTTACAAACTGGGTTTTAAATGCTTAATAAAGTATAGTTTATATCAAGTTTAATACACCTATTACACTACTTTACCTACTTTTATTGTGGAGTTTTTACTTAATCGAGCTGCCAAGTAATGGGTAGCACGTAACACTACATACCTACCCGAAGATACAAGTTACGAAACTTTGGGAAATCAGTTGCCTTCATGAAGAATTCAAAATCCAGCTCGCACTATCGATTTACTTTCAAACAAAGTAGGTACTTACCTTTCAACTTATACACAATCGACAGCTTAAACTCTTTCTAAAGTTTAACTTTAAATAAACTGCAGTGCTTTCTAAAGCCCGTTTTACACGGTAAAAGATTTTCATAAAATCTATCACAGCAATCTTTTGTAACATCTATCATGATATCTTTTGTAAAATTTTTATGAAAATGTATGATGGTATTAACACAGTCCTCTATGAAATTCAAAAGGCGGTGGATTAAGAAAAATTTTAATGAAGGTGCAAAGTTAAAACTGTCAATATGTGTGTACAATTAAAAATTGAGAGGGATTTGGCAGTTTTGGCTAATATTCAGGCTATTGCTGATACTTTATCCATTTTAGATGTAGTAGAGAAGGTTTTGAAGGTTTGTGAACCAAAGAAAAGGAAGAGGAAATGCTGGAGACGTGAACATGAGCTTTACAATCTTGGCACAGTACACCATCTATCAAATCAGTATCTTTCAGATGCTGAACGCTGATTGGTTCATTTTCATCACATCTGTCACGGAAATAGAACCGGGCCTAATTGAAAATATGTCATCAAATCTTTTATCACATCTATCATGATAGACCGTGATAGGATTTTTTCATCACATTTTTGCATTTACATGGTGATATTTAGGTACGTAAAAGATATCATGATAGATTTGATGAAAATCTTTTACCGTGTATAACGGGCTTTACACACAAACTTATTTTATAAAATCGTATCAATTGTACGGTGTACCTATATCTCCAGCATCTGTATTGTTTTGAGTGTAGGTACTGTACTTACTGTTTGGATGCCATATTTCCGTTATAAAATTCATTCTTGGCGGCCTTAAGGGATACTCTTTAGGAAAATGTAGGTGTGCCTTGAAGAATCCACCCTCGCTGCAACAAAATCAACCGTTGGAGAAAGTCGCTCGCGAAACTCGGCAAGAAGGTTTGCGGCGTAATTTGTTAGAATACTTACTAGAGCGTATCTGGCGGACCGATGATGAGGACTTCCCATTGATATATGTCATTATCATCTATTAGCCCGGCAGAAAACCCTTCAACAGGGTTCTTGTTTAATTCTGGAATGCAAATTGAAATCATTAGTCACAGAGGTAGGCATCAGTGCATCACAAAAGAATCGTGAAAAGGTGTGCCAAGTCAAGGATAGAAGGAAAATAATATATTTATTTATGTGCAGCATGTATAACTTGGATGGGGGTAAGTGTGAATGAAACATTTATCAGAAGAGAATAATATAAAATTATATTGCATAGAATAATTTAAGATGGGGAAATGGAAGGATTTTAGGGAGTAAAATTATGCTATCAGTTTCATTGATTATTGGAGGCCATTGTCCTAAAGATGTGAGCTAAGGACGTGTTTTAGAAACCCAGGGCCCAATTTGATGACAGTGCAAAAACCCTAATTCCTGGAACGATGAATGTAAGATCAAGATGATTCGATGAAGCTACGAAATGATATTTGAGAAATTACAAAACGAAGGGGGTGAAAATAATGCGATGCCTAAAAAGGAATCTGACAATGGAGGGTCCCTAGATAAAGGCCTGAAAGATTTTGTCTGATGCACACCGTGGTTTCCTTTAAGCAGCAAACGAAATTATGCAAACGCTAAGTAATGTGCAGCAAATTTCACGTATGAGCTGAGTTTTTGCAATGCATCACAAAAATAATTGGAAATCGAATGATTAATCACTTCCATCGAGCGAGGTCGTCGACAGTCAAGCAGCGTTACATTCCGATTTTCGTCAATAAAACGAAAACTTCAAAGCCGAGCCCAATGAAAATAACTTAAAATTAAATATACCTGCTAGTTGTTTTCTTAATAGCAGAGCTGATTGTGGCTCTGACATGAATAGGGAGTACTTTAAAATTTTATAACAAGCAAACAATAACTAGACTCCCTGAGAAAGATGGCTATGTTGTACTGAACGCGCATGCGCCACACGCCAGATGGGACTACTTCCTTCCATGGATACATCGACCCTGCCATCGCCATGCTTCTCAGGTCGGTAAAACAGTAACCGTCTTGAGCACGCACGTGTTTTGCACGTGTTTCCACATGTGTATTTGCACATGCGAAAATGAAATGTCATTTATTTTTAAATTTTATTTTTCTGTTCTTTTCGCCAAGTGCGCTGAATGGTTTTTTTCTTGACAAATGACAACTTTTTAGTACGGATCTAAACCGCTTATGAAGAATCGCGCTAAAATACAAACTGGCCGTGTGAGTGCTCCGCTATCTTTTATTTCACTGCGCTTTAAAAACTGCCCGTTTCTTTTTCTTACTGCATTTCAAGTTTATATAATTTCTTTCTTTCAGATTGAAGAGTAACTTTGAGATATTTTCGAACGCCGAGAACTACGACCGACGATCCGGCTCCCAAACAAACTGTGCCTTGCGGCGTTTGACCGGCGAATAAACACAACAGGAACAGGCGTTCGCCTCGGCTCGGTCGTTTCTTAGCGGGCGAAGCTGTTTGCTCAGCCCCAGCGACGGAGTCTCTCGCTCAAAGCGTCGGAACGACGGCGACGACAGGCGTCCAATTGCCACATCCTCGAGAGTGCCTGCACACTGCGAGCAGGGTAGTAACGCACTATGAAACATGCGTGCAGTGTAGACATGGGAGACAGGGGCCAATCGTATACCTACGCACTACGCAGTGCGTGGTCAACGGCTAGGGAGGAGTACAAATCAATAGATATAATATTACAGATAACGTTGGATTAATTAGTTTCTTTGCTATTCATTAATTTCGTATTTTTATTTTTATCGCAAATCGTACTTTGGATATTCAAGATTGCGTAATGCGTATCACCAAGTTCATACCACAGTCCAATACCTATAAACATCAAATATTTGCACATTTCCATGACAACGATGAGGAGCCATGGAAAATATTGTTGAGGGCACCTATACATAGTCAGGTTCTAATTTTATCAATTGCAAGTTGTAATATTCTCGATTTCTTCAAACTCGGTATATAGGTAGGACCGGCATTGGGTATTAGCCGAATACCCAATGTATATATATGTATAATTAGGTAGGTATTCATACCTATTACATAGGTACTGATTGAACCTTATTGTTTCAAAATAACGCCTGATTGATTCCAATTTCATATAAATTATAAGAACTTTACAAAATACCTATATATAAGTACCTATAAACTATTTGTAAATGGTATCACGGACCACGGTATACATAGTAACGATGTAGTAGTATAGTAGTACGGTGGTAATACACAGTTTCTAATAAATTCCGTCCGGATTTCGTTCCAAACAACATGAACATTCATCCTGCCTTCGACAGACACTCTTCCCACACACCCACACACTCTCTCCAACGCCTTCCTCGCGGACATTTCGGCCGCTTTGCCTGCCACCACCATACCGCCCATCGGCCATAACGTCTGTCATCCCCGGCCATATCTCTGCGCCGCTCGCTGCAGACGCGGCGACAGGTCCGCTCGTCGCCTCCAAATCGACGACGGCGTCCCGAGGGGCAATCATTCAGCGCGGGTCGACGACGGGCACCGACTAGCCGCGGCGGAGGCGATGTCGGGACGGCGGCGACGGCCCGGGAAAGCGAGAAACAAATCTGCAATAACTTAAACATGGGAAATATGACTTGGGTTTGCATTTGTGACCGAGACTGGCTGGGAAACTGTCAGTACTGAACCGAAAATGATGAGCAAGAAGCATCACAATCGGAAGAAGAAATTGAGTGAGGAAATATTGCCTCATAAGAACGTCGGAGTGTTTTAAATAACTTATAATGGGCATTGTAAATGGCTTAAATTGCGAGTTGTGAATTCGTTTATAGGCAGCCTTTGGTCATAATGAGTTATGCGACACCCAACCAGTCCCAGAGAGCCCATTCCAAGTGAGATCCAGCCAATAGCAGCCATGCCCCGAAGAGAAGAATGCAAACTCGAGTATTTTTGTCTATACTTGGTCATTGCAGATCTGCGTCGGTGCGAGCATTTGGCGTCGCAATCAGTCATATACAGGCTTCACACCAACTGCGATTGGGAACGTTTTCCAATGTGGAATCGCTTTCCGATCGCAATACAGTCTTCGTTCGCTATAGCGATGGAACATTTGCAGCAATTGGGTACCAAATTATATAATATTAAATCGCACGATTTTAAGAAAATCATGCAACTGTGCGAAATCTATTATCCTGAAGAGAGGATATCCATAATGCATTGTTGCAATTAGCATTTTTATTTCTGTTCAGAGCAATTTATAAAATATGTGTACAGAACTATATACATATACTTATAGCAAAAAGATGTTATGTCATGTAATGTTATAAATATATATAATCATAGATTTGATTTCGATGGGTTGAATAAAATTGAGATCGGTACAATTTCCCAGCTTCCGTTAAGTAAATGGGTAATAATCAAGATATCTTCATGCCACTACCACAGGGACAGCGCCAACACAGTGTGTCAAAGGGCTAAGCGGTGGCCGGCCCTTGGTGCTGTTGGACGGTAGCAGGCCTCAGTGCCGGCACCGGGTCCACCCTCGGCTCCCTTCCAGGCCAGGCTAGCTTCATCATCAGCCTGTCATTCACCGACAGCCAATAGACCAGTGCCACAGGGACAGCGCCAACACAGTGTGTCAAAGGGACAAGGCTAAGCGGTGGCCGGCCCTTGGTGCTGTTGAACGGTAGCAGGCCTTGGTGCCGGCACCGGGTCCACCCTCGGCTCCCTTCCAGGCCAGGCTAGCTTCATCATCAGCCTGTCATTCACCGACAGCCAATAGACCAGTGCCACAGGGACAGCGCCAACACAGTGTGTCAAAGGGACAAGGCTAAGCGGTGGCCGGCCCTTGGTGCTGTTGAACGGTAGCAGGCCTTGGTGCCGGCACCGGGTCCACCCTCGGCTCCCTTCCAGGCCAGGCTAGCTTCATCATCAGCCTGTCATTCACCGACCCCCAATAGACCAGTGCCACAGGGACAGCGTCAACACAGTGTGTCAAAGGGACAAGGCTAAGCGGTGGCCGGCCCTTGGTGCTGTTGGACGGTTTAGTGTTCACCCTCGGCTCCCTTCTAGTCAACATAAAGCATGCCATTCACCGACGTTGCCCTTTGCTTTGCCCTGCACTTTTTGAAAGAGCGTCGGCTCGCGTCTCGAGTAAACTGCCTGGTTTCGTCGGGGAGCGAGCGTGATTGTTCCCGGGCGACGGTGGGTGACTGGCCCGGGCAAGTTGGCGGGCGCTCCCCGGACTGTTGAAAGCGAGTTGGTGAACCAAATGGGTTTAGCTTGAATATACAGCGGGAACTTTTTAACCAAGGCTTCCAAACCCATTCAAAATCCCATATATGACGACTTGGAATAAATTTTAATTTAATGTGCAGTTTGCGTAAGATTGTGTGTTTGTGTTGTGATGATGACTGGTCATCATCACAAGTTTCAATACTTAATCAAACACACACTCTTACACAAACTGCACATCAAATTAAAATATCTTCCTAGTCGTCATATATGGGATTTTGAATGGGTTTGGAAGCCTTGGGTTAAAAAAAAATAATTGGTTATTTTGTTCATTTTTTGACGTTGTGTCAAAAACCTTGAAGAAGTAAATATATGATTCAAAACGTCGGGAAATCATAGAGACTTTTATTTTGAATTCAAACCCCAGTTTGAAATGGTTCTTTTCACAACCTGCACATGTTTAAAGGTAAGCACATCTCATAGGTATTGAATGTTGAAGAAATAAAGTGGAGGTACACGTGCTGTGGGAATGCCGGGGTTCTTATTAAAAAAATACGAAAGATTTTAATATCATTGGACAGAGAGTATATTTTGACGGAGAATCAAAAGACCAAAATAATCTGAATGCTGCTCCTGTATTTGTGAAAGCCCCCGTTCAGCTTGTGTGGCCGAGTTACATGATTTTTGGATTGGTTTGGTCTATATTACTGAATAACCATCCCTTTGATTTCGAGCATGCTAAGCTAGTTGCACATCCCGGCTCAATGATTTTTCCTACTCGAACGCTGAAAGGCGGCATCCCTTTGATTTCCCTGATTTCCCTATGCCATCCCTTTGAATCAAAGGGAACCATCCCTTTCATTTCGAGCTTTCTAAGCTAGTTGCACATCCAGGCTTGCAATGATCCAAGGTTTGTCCTTCTTGAACGCTGTACGGCGGCATCCTTTTGATTTCGATCTTGCTAAGCTAGTTGCACATCCCGGCTAGCAACGATCCAAGGTTTGTCCTACTTGAACGCTGTACGGCTGCATCTCTTTGATTTCGAGCTTGCTAAGCTAGTTGCACATCCAGGCTTGCAATGATCCAAGGTTTGTCCTTCTTGAACGCTGTACGGCGGCATCCCTTTGATTTCGAGCTTGCTAAGCTAGTTGCACATCCCGGCTTGCAATGATCCAAGGTTTGTCCTACTTGAACGCTGTACGGCGACATCCCTTTGATTTAGAGCTTGCTAAGCTAGTTGTATATCCCGGCTAGCAATGACCAAATATTTTTTAACATAACTTTCCCGGTGGACTGTACCAAGACTGGCATATATAGCTGCTGTGCACATGGCGAGTCAGCTCGCGAATTCGCCGCGCGTTCGGCGTCGATGGCAGGATGCCGACGTCGTCTGTCCGTCGACGCCCGACGGTGCGCGGCCGCGTCGCTACGCCGGGTGTCACTCGACGCCTCGCCCGAGAGCGTCGCGACGCCGGCCATGCCAGGCGTCGCCAGGCGAATACATCGCCGTGCCAGTGCATTCTAATGTGTAGACGTTTGTGCCGCTTTACAATGTAGAATCACAGACATAAGGTTACCCAGACATTCTACCATACCTACTGCTGTGGCTGCGGCAAAATTTTGACGCTATAGCGTCAAACTACTATTAGTTAAATAGTAGTTTGGCCGGCAATCGCTGGGGTGCGTTGGCAACCTGTTTTAACGTCATCCACCAGGCCATGGCACACGGTCGATTGTAACTAACCAAGGGACCAAATTTTCTTTAGGTCGTTACAGTTATGGCTTCATCTACCAGGCTATGGCACAAGCTTAACTTAGCTTAGGAACTTAATGTTCCACAGGTGGTTACAGTTATCTTGGGGCTTGGTTACATGACAAAAAGTGGGTCCATCCCTTGACTGTCGTCGAAACTATTTTATTGCGGACGCAGTGCTTTTGCGCATAGCTGTTTTAGTACATGGGAGTGGAACATCTGGGTAACCTTCTATCTGTGGTACATTGATACAATGCACAAACACCATGGTCTTGAATTATATTTCAACGACAGCCGGTTATGCTTTGTATAGATGGCGGGCACTATGCGTATTTTAATTCAACATTTCTAAATATATCAAATCAAAATTAAATGTGACGCCAAGTATATATATATTGCGGATGAATACCATGTTTCTGTTCGTATATTGATCTGAAACCAATGGTCTTGTAATGGATAGCCAAATTGAATTGTGACAACACCAAGGAAACAAATAAATAAATAAATATTTATTTATATTTATTATTGTCCATGGTTGACTACAACATTAATATGTTGAGTCTTAAAGTGCAGCATGCTCTAAAACTACTTAAAATTACTAAAAATTATTCAGTTTATAGTTAAAAAATTGTACTTTAGAATAAAAACACTTTTCCGTCCGAAAGGCTTTAAAATCAGTCTTGAATGACTCTCCAACTTTATCTATAATACAGACAGGAATCCTGGGTAACTGGGCCCCGTGACCATTTATCAGTTTTATACAGAAGATATTTTCGAATGTGTTTCTTGTATACATACGTGTACGGTCATAACATAGATTTAAAAATACTTTATTCATCTATTTTCATAAGCAACGAATTGGTATATCGCATAATTTTTTTGTGCAATTGTCGCTATTTCTGCAGCAATAAGTATTCGATTATGATCGTAATAGTTTTTACAGTCGCTGGCATACCTATACTCCATTGCAAGGTAGACATCAGAGGATAGTGCATGGTATATAGCGACAGAATTGGGCTGCCACGGAGATATAGAGGAAAACAACCAAAAACCAAAAAACGACTTTGTTCATCCATTACATCGATTAATTTATCGATCGTAAATTGCGCATTAGAAAACATACGGGAATTTCAAATACGTATTGATTAATTGCTAGCCGTCTCAATGAATATTACACGTTTCAGCACCTTTTCTATCTTTAGAGGAAATAGAGGAAACCCATAGCGCTGTGCATGCATTTCAGCAAGCTACTTGCGAGCAATTTGCCTTTCCCCACGTGCATCACAAGCCAGTTTCATTCACTCCAAACCCGCCCATTGACCAAGTCCAGCATTCGCGCGCTCTCCGCAGACTCCATTAATCAGACGACGTCTACCCCCGAGCGCGATGCAGCGACCCCGAACGCCGCTAAACGCCTCTGTCAATGCCCTAACGACGCCGTCGACAACAGCAACGCGACATCCCACCAACTCGTCATCTTCGACCTGTCATCGCGCCTAAATCGCTCGCATTCACCCCCCGGATCCCCGCCACCAAAGTCACGCACCCGGAAGCCGCCCCCACCACGTCGCCGTCAGCCAATCGGCGACCCGAGCGCCCGAGCACCCGAGCGTCGGCCGCCGCGACGCCGTCGGCGACGCCTCTCGCGTCCAATCGCCGTCGAGTCGCGGCGGGGCGTCGTGGCCGGGGTGGGGGACGCGCGGCGCGGAAACATCCTCTCAACGGCGTCCTCGCGTCGCCGGCCAGGAATCCGATGAAGTCGTCGTCGAGTCGTTTGACCGCGTCGCGAAGACAGAGGCTGTCGACGGTGTGCGGCGTGCGCTGCGTGTTAATAGCGGGGCGATTGTCTGGCCGCATCGGAGGTGTATGCGCGCGTGTGTTGTAACTTGTAAATCTATCCGCGGGACTGTGATCGGGCGACGACGGCGACGGCGAGGTGTGCCGGAGGTTCGCTAATGGGTGGCTGATGATGGGCGTCGTGGAAGGCCGATGAGGTATTGATGTGGCGGCGTTGTGTTTCGGGTTTCGTTGGGCGCTGATGTAGGTGTTAATCGCCCGGCGGAGAGTAATGATAGGTCGCGTCGTTGAGGGTATATTTTGATCCCAGTTTGGGAGATTGTGAGCCGTTTGTCGTTGCGCTTGGAATTTTTGGCAATTCTGAAGTTTAGCAGTGCGTGTTTTTTAAATGGATTGTATACGCTGCGATTTGTCCGCCTATTTTTGTGAATAAGTATTCGATGGAAATCTGGATTTTGTGACCGAAGTGCCTGTGGAATTTGTGATCGAAGTGCCTTATGTCTGCGACTCGTGTGCCTAAATCTCTTTTGATATAGTTATATGTACATACATTATTAATAATTCATGTTGCCAAATATCGAAAAACTATATTTTTTACCGAAATTTTTGAAATAGGAAAACGGCAGCGACTTACATGTTCTATGCGATTTTGAGGACTGACGTTTCGTTAGTTCTGTTTATAAAATCTAAACTTCGTCATCGCTTCTAAAAAACCGTTTGCTATTTTAGATATAGAACCCAGTATAAGAAAGTAAAAGTTCTGTACATCAATTTGAGTGTATAAGGAAATTAGCTTCATCGCGGTAGAAGTGAGGCCTGCTCCAAAGGAACCCAATGCGAGTCACCGCGGGGGACATCCGCGATCTCAAGTGGAGTCCTCTGCACCCTCTTCGCCTGCACGGCGGGGCCATCGTCTGCCGTCGTGTGCGTCCCTGCCAGGCCACACCAGGGACAAGGGTGCTCCTAATTGACTTATCCGAGCGTCGGGAAGAATGCGTTGCTGGAATTCACAAACGGAGTCACGAAAACCGAAAAATTAAAACGAGGTGTACAACTCAGTCGGAGGAATTTTACTACGACTGGTAAACTCATTTAACTTTTACCGACGGGACAGTTGAAAAGCAAACGAGAAAGATTTGGAAGATAGCGAGTGCCT
The DNA here is from genome assembly GCA_921293005.1 of Nemoura dubitans. Classification (NCBI taxonomy): domain Eukaryota; kingdom Metazoa; phylum Arthropoda; class Insecta; order Plecoptera; family Nemouridae; genus Nemoura; species Nemoura dubitans. The sequence continues at coordinate 45,177,717 of OV121076.1, forward strand.
TTATAAATTTGAAATTAAATTGCCAAAGCCAAACGTGCCTTTATATAATATAATATTGTAGTGTATACCTGCCTTTATATACAGAAGAGAGTATACGTATATTAAGGTGTGAGAGAAGTGAAATATTTCAACGCCTTAAAAAAAGTTCGCAATAAGTAAAGAAGTGCATAAAGCTTGAAGTGTGCCTGCCGACTAAAGTGAATTCATAAGGTAGTCCTGCAACGCGCAAACGAGTCAAATAAGGGTGCAAACCCCTAAACGTAAGCAAGAAAACTAGAAAGTCAGTGCTGTCCGGGAGAAAAGTGTGCTTTTAGTGACCAGCAAGCGTCCAAGTTCAAAATAACCAAAGTACAAAATCCAGTCGCCACCGCTGCCAGACCGATCGGTCCGCCACTGCTGCAGTGTCGTCCACCGACGCCGACGCGCGGCGATGACCGACGCCCGCGGCGACGTCGTCGTCCAGTGAGCGATGTTCTCGGGCTCGCGAGGCGTCGCGGCGCCGGGCGTCGCCGACTGCTGCTACTCGGACGCCGGCGTCGGCGTCGGCGTCGGCGCCGCCATGTGGCCGACGGCGACGCCCTACTCGACGCCGATGAAGGAGATGGAAGGTAGGCGACCGCGTCGGGCTAGGGAACGTCTAAGAGTTTGCTTAATTAATTTAAACTTAATACTGGGTTTGGATGCTATTTTAATGAAGCTAATTAACAATTCCTATGCGTTTTCGAATCCTTAAGGCTGAGCCCGTCGGATTCCAAAGCGCAGTGTGTATTGCGAATCCGTCTCGTTCTCGGCCTCTCAGAGCGTTTCGGGCTCCGACGGGCCCAGCCCTGAGGGCTCCAAAGCGCAGTGTGTATTGCGAATCCGTCTCGTTCTCGGCCTCTCAGAGCGTTTCGGGCTCCGACGGGCCCAGCCCTGAGGGCTCCAAAGCGTAGAAAAAGCGAAATGTGTACTGATGGTTATCAGCATAAAATACCTATACACTTACTAAATGAGTTATTTTTTCGAGTTCTGTCTCAAAAAGTGAATAAAGGGCAGAAATTTATATTTTTAATTTTCTAGCCGTGATATTCAAGTGGTTTTCATTGTTCACCAACGAAGTAATTTTGCATGTCTACAAACCGACAAACTGCATCATGTGGCCCAAACCTAGTAAATACGGAACGAATTATCACATAGGAGCTATTTGCATTTGAGTGATCTGCCGTTGGCTTTGGTTTTCTGAAAAAAATTATATTCAATAAAACCGTTAAAGTTAAAAATATAATGCAATTATGCATGATTTGAGTAAAATTTTTGGAACCTCATCTGTCTTATGCATATAGTAAACCTTAGTTTATTTATTTTCAATACATTTTATTGCACCTAGGTAATTAGGTCCCTAGATCCCCTTGCGTAATAATTACTATATGATTGTTATCACAAGCGTTAAAAATGGTCATTTGATAATAGCCACAATAGCCATATCAATAGCCATTTGATATTCGTCAAGATTATCAAGATTTGATATTCGTCAAGACCTTTCTTAAATTGACTTGATTAATAAGACTCAATCTCATAACATAATTTCTTTAAGAGCTGGAACGGTGTGAGTTGTGAAAAGGCAAATCGAAAGCTCACATCATCGCACGGGAAGGATCCGTGAGAAGCAAACGACAATTATAGTTAGCCGCACTCGAAACATTTTAAAATGAGTGCCGACGGCTTCGAGGTGCTTGTCTGGCCCTCGAAGTCGAACCGCGTCGGGGCGATCGCTTAAATCTGTCGTTCGAGTCGTTCGGAGTCAGTCTTCGCCGCGCCACTTATTACTTCGAGTCATAAAGTCAACAACGCGTTCCTTGGAGTTGATTCAAATCGACGACGCCGTCGTCAATCACGGCGATTGCTCCGACGGCTGCCGAAGGGGCGACGCGGTTGTTTGAGTCAAGTTGTCTCAGTTTCTGGGCTCTGCCTATAGCGATTTTGTTACTTTTACGTTATGCCGTTATCGGTTCTGATGGATAAAATCCATATTGTTGTCCATGCTAATTTTTTAACTTTGTAACCAAGAACGGCAAAGTCCGAGTTACGAAATCGCACTGTAGGTTCTTCAAGTTTTCGAGACAATCTTAACGCAAGGGATGATCCCGATATTATCGGTGCATTCCAATGATATCAAGCCAATCATTCACACAAGGCAAGCATTATCATTCAGCTAAAAACTTTGGTCACTTGTAGCACAAAATGAGAAAAATATCAACTCAGAATTCAGCGTATATTTTATAGTTTTCGGGGGCCATTTCAGGGCCAACTTTTTTCATTCGATTTGGCTCGAAACGACAAGATTTCAATCACGGTCCATGTTCTCTTTTTAATCTTATTTAAATTACGAAAGCTCGTAATTGGCATAGTCATTTTTATTTTTATGTACACAAATTAGCCTCCCAAAAATGTTGCCCATTCCGGGATTTCCTGTATGCAAATTACTTATCTCAAATTTCGTGTCTATTTAGCTCAGCTGGCTAGAGTACCAGCCGTGAAAGTTGGGGACCCTGGTTCAAATCCCTGAATGGGCAACATTTTTGGGAGGCTAATTTGTGTACATAAAAATAAAAACAATCCATGTTAATCAAAGAAATTATATTAGGCAGTGAAATTGAAGACGAATGATTTTGAAATCACAAAGTTATGGGTGAAACCTACAGACCCATGAATTTAATTACAAGTCAGTTTTTTATCCAAATAATATAACTGTTCCGGTTCCGGTCGCAAGAAGAAAACGGTTCTTTCGGGTTCCGGTTTCGGTACTAGTTCGAATCCCTGATGATACATGATCATGTAACGCATACTTTGATAATATACCCGATTTAACTTTTAATTTGCTTCCACAAGTTCAATAAATTCAATAACAGCCTAAAGTTACAATTGAATTCACATTATTGTATACGTATGCAGCGGCACTATAGGTAAATAAACTCTTATATTATTTGAAAAAGTTGGTGAAACCTTGCTTAATTATAGATGTCTGCTAGTTGAATGGTTTAGTACAAATGTATACTCTATACCTTAACTCAACCGCGTACAGATTGGATATATTAAAGGACTTAATATTTACTGAAAGGTAATTTCCAAAAGCATCGGCGAAAGGAAACTGCCCTTCAAACCCCCACAAATCGCCCCATGTCGCCTCCCCCCCCCCCCCCCCTACGGGGACAAGGTGGTCCACTCATTAGCCGCAGACGTGTCGCGCTCTCGCCTGGCAGCGAGCAAACATTATTTTTAGCTGTCACTCGACGGCAGCCGATGCATCACCGACCGCGGGCAGAATCCCTGGCCTTTGCACGGGATTGGGACGGGGCGTTGGAAGGGATACAAATGGATTGCCAGGGTTAGGTAGGGATTAGAAGCGATAAGCTGCGGGGATACGTGGGAGTTAGAAAAGGGATTTGCAGGGATAAGCAAATAAGAAAATATATAAGTAAGAAGCAATATGAGAAACAACAAGCATATAAGAAAGAATAAGCAGGGATATGCAGGGATAGGTATGGGTATTAGAAGCGATAGGTAGGGATACGCAAATCAACAAGAAGAAAGAAGCAATATGAAGTATAATATAAGAAAGGATAAAGCAGGGATAGTTAGGGACTAGAAGTGATAAGTGGGATGAGCAAAGAAGCAATAAGAAGTGTAATATAAGAAAGGATAAGCAGGGATAAGCATGTTTATATGAGGGGGCAAACAGAGATAAACCATTGGATATTTGGTGATCGTGTTTATAGTTTGTCGAAAATTCGAAATGTTTCTCTCAAATGTTCCCGCCCATTTGGAGCTGAAATTGAAATGTCCGAACGGTGCACGGCCTTCCTGCTCCCACCCTCGAGTCGGCCCGAAGCCTGCACCCAAGCTGCCGTGCCCGCGCTCACTGATTTCCTCAAGAACTTTGACATTTCACGGATTGAATCACATTTACATTTTGTGCTGACAATAGTTTTACTTTTGTGAGCGGACTTCGATATTTTGCCAGACTGTATTTGATCGATTTGATCGACAACTTTACATTTTGTAAGACTCGCAGCAACAACAGCAATAACAAAAAAAAACAACAACAACAAAGTTTCAAGCTCTGACTTTTATAACTCAGTGTTTGAATATACAGTATAATTTACAGAAGTCTGTTCTCTCAACAATTTGTATTCTGCACCACAATAATATGGTACACTCTTCCTCAACGGTTTAAACATTAAAGTTTCAAGACATTCCTTTGCATATATTTTCATGTATAGGTACTTACCCCAGTTTCAAAAAGTTTTTTTGTCAACAAATAACACTACGCGACAGTCCTAGCCACAGGAGCTGACAGGGAGTTGTTCAATTGATCAGTTTCGGAAGGAACCAAGTCGTTAAACTCTGATCGCTCCCTAGAAACAAGATCCTGATTACCGGATGTCACATGGAATCCCAATACTAACACAAACAAAGCTCACCTCTGACTCCATCAATCATGGACACCATTCTCGACCAAGATGGTGTTAATATTGGCCACGCGAAATCTTGAGTCATGTCCCAACACCGCACTTGAATTCCGGCATTCCCCTCTCCTACTAGCGTATATACACGGTATAGCATATAATATTATAGCACATTATTGTATAATATATCAGATTTGTTTGAGTTTACCATCCAACAGCCTTTTAAGTAGTGCTGTTGTTACACATATGCTCTTATGGCCATTATAATTGCTAGACGGGAGTAGGAACATTTTATGTCATGACCACAAAGAAATTCTACGGGGCAGTGTAGATTAGAATACAATCAAGGAATGCCAAGGCACATTGTCCTTTTATCTGTTTCACTCACTCTACCGACACCGGTTAACCAGACAGGAACGATTATATATTAACCAGGCTTGCCCCTCGAACATCTCGGTCCCAGCACGCAGCCAAAAGGCCGAGGGTTCGGTGCTGATTCCAGGACTGACATGCGAATGGAACCCAGCCTGAGAAGACCAATGTCCCCCCTTTGTGCCCGGCTCAAACATCTCGGTCCCAGCACGCAGCCAAAAGGCCGAGGGTTCGGTGCTGATTCCAGGACTGACATGCGAATGGAACCCAGTCTGAGAAGACCAATGTCCCCCCTTTGTGCCCGGCTCAAACATCTCGGTCCCAGCACGCAGCCAAAAGACCGAGGGTTCGGTGCTGATTCCAGGACTGACATGCGAATGGAACCCAGTCTGAGAAGACCAATGTCCCCCCTTTGTGCCCGGCTCAAACATCTCGGTCCCAGCACGCAGCCAAAAGACCGAGGGTTCGGTGCTGATTCCAGGACTGACATGCGAATGGAACCCAGTCTGAGAAGACCAATGTCCCCCCTTTGTGCCCGGCTCAAACATCTCGGTCCCAGCACGCAGCCAAAAGGCCGTGGGTTCGGTGCTGATTCCAGGACTGGCATGCGAATGGAACCCAGTGTGAGAAGTTGTGCCCGGCTCAAACATCTCGGTCCCAGCACGCAGCCAAAAGGCCGTGGGTTCGGTGCTGATTCCAGGACTGACATGCGAATGGAACCCAGTCTGAGAAGACCAATGTCCCCCCTTTGTGCCCGGCTCAAACATCTCGGTCCCAGCACGCAGCCAAAAGGCCGAGGGTGCGGTGCTGATTCCAGGCCTGACATGCGAATGGAACCCAGTCTGAGAAGACCAATGTCCCCCCTTTGTGCCCGGCTCAAACATCTCGGTCCCAGCACGCAGCCAAAAGGCCGAGGGTGCGGTGCTGATTCCAGGACTGACATGCGAATGGAACCCAGTCTGAGAAGACCAATGTCCCCCCTTTGTGCCCGGCTCAAACATCTCGGTCCCTGCACGCAGCCAAAAGACCGAGGGTTCGATGCTGATTCCAGGACTGACATGCGAATGGAACCCAGTCTGAGAAGACCAATGTCCCCCCTTTGTGCCCGGCTCAAACATCTCGGTCCCAGCACGCAGCCAAAAGGCCGAGGGTTCGGTGCTGATTCCAGGACTGACATGCGAATGGAACCCAGTCTGAGAAGACCAATGTCCCCCCTTTGTGCCCGGCTCAAACATCTCGGTCCCAGCACGCAGCCAAAAGACCGAGGGTTCGGTGCTGATTCCAGGACTGACATGCGAATGGAACCCAGTCTGAGAAGACCAATGTCCCCCCTTTGTGCCCGGCTCAAACATCTCGGTCCCAGCACGCAGCCAAAAGACCGAGGGTTCGGTGCTGATTCCAGGACTGACATGCGAATGGAACCCAGTCTGAGAAGACCAATGTCCCCCCTTTGTGCCCGGCTCAAACATCTCGGTCCCAGCACGCAGCCAAAAGGCCGTGGGTTCGGTGCTGATTCCAGGACTGGCATGCGAATGGAACCCAGTGTGAGAAGTTGTGCCCGGCTCAAACATCTCGGTCCCAGCACGCAGCCAAAAGGCCGTGGGTTCGGTGCTGATTCCAGGACTGACATGCGAATGGAACCCAGTCTGAGAAGACCAATGTCCCCCCTTTGTGCCCGGCTCAAACATCTCGGTCCCAGCACGCAGCCAAAAGGCCGAGGGTGCGGTGCTGATTCCAGGCCTGACATGCGAATGGAACCCAGTCTGAGAAGACCAATGTCCCCCCTTTGTGCCCGGCTCAAACATCTCGGTCCCAGCACGCAGCCAAAAGGCCGAGGGTGCGGTGCTGATTCCAGGACTGACATGCGAATGGAACCCAGTCTGAGAAGACCAATGTCCCCCCTTTGTGCCCGGCTCAAACATCTCGGTCCCTGCACGCAGCCAAAAGGCCGAGGGTTCGATGCTGATTCCAGGACTGACATGCGAATGGAACCCAGTCTGAGAAGACCAATGTCCCCCCTTTGTGCCCGACTCAAACATCTCGGTCCCAGCACGCAGCCAAAAGGCCGAGGGTTCGGTGCTGATTCCAGGACTGACATGCGAATGGAACCCAGTCTGAGAAGACCAATGTCCCCCCTTTGTGCCCGGCTCAAACATCTCGGTCCCAGCACGCAGCCAAAAGACCGAGGGTTCGGTGCTGATTCCAGGACTGACATGCGAATGGAACCCAGTCTGAGAAGACCAATGTCCCCCCTTTGTGCCCGGCTCAAACATCTCGGTCCCAGCACGCAGCCAAAAGACCGAGGGTTCGGTGCTGATTCCAGGACTGACATGCGAATGGAACCCAGTCTGAGAAGACCAATGTCCCCCCTTTGTGCCCGGCTCAAACATCTCGGTCCCAGCACGCAGCCAAAAGGCCGTGGGTTCGGTGCTGATTCCAGGACTGGCATGCGAATGGAACCCAGTCTGAGAAGTTGTGCCCGGCTCAAACATCTCGGTCCCAGCACGCAGCCAAAAGGCCGTGGGTTCGGTGCTGATTCCAGGACTGACATGCGAATGGAACCCAGTCTGAGAAGACCAATGTCCCCCCTTTGTGCCCGGCTCAAACATCTCGGTCCCAGCACGCAGCCAAAAGGCCGAGGGTGCGGTGCTGATTCCAGGCCTGACATGCGAATGGAACCCAGTCTGAGAAGACCAATGTCCCCCCTTTGTGCCCGGCTCAAACATCTCGGTCCCAGCACGCAGCCAAAAGGCCGAGGGTGCGGTGCTGATTCCAGGACTGACATGCGAATGGAACCCAGTCTGAGAAGACCAATGTCCCCCCTTTGTGCCCGGCTCAAACATCTCGGTCCCTGCACGCAGCCAAAAGGCCGAGGGTTCGATGCTGATTCCAGGACTGACATGCGAATGGAACCCAGTCTGAGAAGACCAATGTCCCCCCTTTGTGCCCGGCTCAAACATCTCGGTCCCAGCACGCAGCCATAAGGCCGAGGGTTCGGTGCTGATTCCAGGACTGACATGCGAATGGAATTTTAGCCGACTTGGTTGATGTCCTAAACACATATTATCATTAGCGATAACTGATGATGATTATTCTACCCTAGTCAGGACTTACCTATAGAGCCTGCAGCAGTAACAAGTTTCCTGGGTAAATTCGTTACAAGCTCCATGTTATGTTGCTCGTAATAGGAGGACATTGTTACTGGTTTAAGCAGTTACCACAATGTTACCGCGTATAGTATGTTACCAGTTACCTGGTAGAGCACTTGCCCGGCAAGCAGGAGGTCCCGGGTTCGTATCCCGGTTCGGGTGCACATTTTTCCAGCTTCGCCTCCTTTCCATTTAAGAAATACATTGAAGTAATATATATATAAGTAATGCATTGAAGCCTCTCAGTCCACGTGTTAAAGGAATTCTCTCACCTTTACACAAGTTGTGCTCAGATTAAAGATTTTGCCTTTTGAAAACCAATATCGAAGCAACTAGAATTTAAAAAAAAATGTAGTCCACCAATTGCCGTTTTGTGTAATCTTTCCAATTTCTAAATAAATTTTTTTCGATTCCAAATTTTGATATTGCGAAGTGATCGCTGACAAAAGTTAATACCGAAAGTTTCAAGGGAATCGGTGCTTGGGGAAGGTGATTACTGCCAAAAAGCTATTCCCAAAGCCCTCTATGACGTCATCGTGGGCACTGGGAATAGTTTTCTGGCAGTAATCACCTTCCCGAAGAACCGATTCCCTTCAAACTTTCGGAATGTACTTTTGTCAGCGATCACTTCGCAATATTAAAGTTTAGAACCGATATTACAATTTTGAAATTTTATTTTTGAATTGGAAAGAATAGACAAAATGGCAATTGGTGGACTTAACATTTTTTCAAATTTTGATTGCTGCTGTATTGGTTATAAAAAGGCACAATCTTTAATCTGAGCACAACTTGGGTGAAGGTGAGAGAATTCCTTTAACCGGCCGACGTGCCTACAAATTGGCCGACATCGAAGCGACCAAAGCCGAGTCGATCGCCTCGCAGTCCGCGTGCTAACCGGTCGATTTGCCGGGCAGCGTGTCTGCAGAGTGCCGGCAAGACGCGCGAGTTCGCGCCGCTCTCGCCGACCGCCGCCACGGGCGACGCCAAGTCGACGTCGGGCGCCGGCGTCGGCGTCGCGACGTCGGGCGGCAGGAAGGCGTCGCGGCCATTGACGCTGCATCCGCGGCTGCAGGACTGCGGTGCTGTGCTCGAGATGAAGCCGTTGTGGGACGAGTTCAACGAGCTGGGCACCGAGATGATTGTCACCAAAGCGGGAAGGTAAGGTAACGTGTTTTTGTGAAAGCAGGCACTACAAAAGTCTATGAATAACACAATTAATAGAATTAGAAAAGCATTTAAATATATGAAAAATATTTTTGTGAAAACAGGCACTATAAAAAAGCCTATGAACAAGGAAATTAATACAGATAAATAGAATAAAAGGCATTTGAATATATGAATTTTTTTTTGTGAAAGCAGGCACGACAAAAACCTATGAACAAGAAAATTAATTAATGATGAAATGAATAAGAAAAGCATTTGAATATTGGAAAAATATTGTTGTGAAAGCAGGCACTACAAAAGCCTATGAACAACAAAATTAATGCAGTTAAAATGAATAAAAAGCATTTTAATATAATATGTAAAATATTTATGTACAGACAAGCAATAAGTAACAGTCCCACCAAGTTAGCTAGCACCCTAGGTAATTTATCAGGCTTTGGAATAAAATAAGAATCAATTTTGTTTATGATTAGGGCGTGCTGAAAATAATCTCGCAAATATTTTTGAGTTTTCCTAAATCGCTTAACAGCATTAACCAATAAAAATGTCTTAGACACACGTTAATTAGTGAATGGTGTGCTAACTTCTTATTTGCTTAGCAACGTCCAATCAGAGACTTTAATTTTCTTGCTAACGGACCGTTAGTGTCTTAACGGGCCACTTAAAAACCGGCACTAAAACTCATGTTTACTTAATATGCTTGTTTCTAAAAATATCTATTTGAAATTGGGGTTTGAATTCCATGCAAAGCATCACTGATTTCCCGATCTTAACCAAGAATGGGCAAGGCTTGCTAACCTTGCAATGCTTGAAAACCTTGCAATGCTTGAAAACCTTGCAATGCTTGCTAACCTTGCCAGACTTCGCTCGCAAGACAGTTTATCGTCCTATGCTCATGCTAACCTGGTAAGACTTCGCTAGCAAGACAGTTTACCGTCCTATGCTCTTGCTAACCTTGCAATACTTCGCTAGCAAGACAGTTTATCGTCCTATGCTCTTGCTAACCATGCAATACTTCGCTAGCAAGACAGTTTATCGTCCTATGCTCTTGCTAACCTTGCAAGACTTCGCTAGCAAGACAGTTTACCGTCCTATGCTCTTGCTAACCTTGCAATACTTCGCTAGCAAGACAGTTTATCGTCCTATGCTCTTGCTAACCTTGCAATACTTCGCTAGCAAGACAGTTTATCGTCCTATGCTCTTGCTAACCTTGCAAGACTTCGCTAGCAAGACAGTTTACCGTCCTATGCTCTTGCTAACCTTGCAAGACTTCGCTAGCAAGACAGTTTATCGTCCTATGCACTTGCTAACCTTGCAATACTTCGCTAGCAAGACAGTTTATCGTCCTATGCTCTTGCCTACCGCACGGCCCCCCGGTCTGCTCCGGCCCACAGGAGGATGTTCCCGACGTTCCAGACGCGGCTGTTCGGTCTGGACCCGCTCGCCGAGTACATGCTCATGATGGACTTCGTGCCGGTCGACGACAAGCGCTACCGGTACGCCTTCCACAGGTACGAGCCGTGTTATGTCTCGACGGAGATAGCAATAATAAGCCCGACTTGTGACATTTTCATTAACTTTGAGGAAGCTTCCCCTTCCTCAAAGCAGCTGCTCTCTTTATCGATACACGAGTAAGCGCAAAAAAATAGCAAAATTCTACACTTTTAGAAGCGTTTTCGGCCCTTTTTGACCCAACAAATTTAAAAAACGGGTCCTTTACAGAGACAGATTGACTCTTTATCTACAACTTCCTCGCTTACTTCAATAGTTTATCACTTACGATTTAGTAAAAAATCGCATACTAGCGGGACTCTGCATTCGCGCTATCTCGCAGCTGCGAGAGAGGTAGTCTGGCCTCTTAGCGTGGAAAATATGTAGGGAAATCGAGACGGACAGAGAAAGATTTTGGATACTAGTTATACATTTACTTTTTAAATTGATATATTAGTACACGTGTATACGTATACGTTTGCCCCGAACATAGTTACATGTAGCCGTTGTATATTTATATATATATATATATATATATATATATATATATATATATATATATATATATATATATATATATATATATATATATATATATATATATATACGAAATGCGTCGTCAAACACAGTATCTGTGGTCAAACTATTGGTAACAGCGGCGTGCGGTCCACAGCTCCAGCTGGGTGGTGGCCGGCAAGGCGGACCCGATCTCGCCTCCAAGGATCCACGTGCACCCCGACTCGCCCGCCAGTGGTGGCCAGTGGAGCAAACAGGTCGTGTCGTTCGACAAGCTCAAACTCACCAACAACCAGCTCGACGACAACGGACACGTGAGTTCAAATTCAAATTCAAAATGTTGTTTTATTTCTTTGTACAAACATTTTAAAATTAAGTGCGCACTCCAATATAAAAGTATAAAAAATAGAACATAAATGGGTGCAATTGCAATCGTGTTCTGAGACTGGGCGTGGGGTGCTTTCATTGTGGTTTGGGGTTAGGTTTCAATGCTTTGAGTGGTTTTCAGTGTTTTGGGATAGTTTTTGGCTTGGTATTCCTACTGTTTATAGTTATTTTTCAGTGTTTTGGAAAAGTTGTCAGTGATTTAGGGTATAGTATGCAGTATTTTGGGGTGGTTTAAAATGTTTTAGGCTAGTTTTCTTCATGTTTTCAGTTAGTTTTCAGTGTTTTGGCGAAGTTATCAGTGTTTTGGAAAAGTGATCAGTGTTTTGTGCTAGCACTGGCGTAGGAACAGGGGGGGGGGGCAAGGGGGCAATGCCCTCCCCCAACTTTTAGGCATAGGGGGGCAACTGGGGGGCAAATTTTATAGTTGCAATCATTCATTTTGACTGCTGCTCAGAGTTGCGTATACCTAGTGTTTCTGCTTAGCTGATGTTGAACGAAATCTTTTGACTCGTAAAATCAAATCACTTCCAGGAATATGACTATAGCAGTAGCAGAAATGCAGACTAACACTGTTTATGTTATAGTCTGAGTCATACATGCACCCAGACTGGATAGGGAGAGGAAGGATGGTGTATTGCTAGTGTAAAGCTGGAATTCGCTCGGCAAGACGCTCTGCTATATTCGATGTGCGATATTTACAGGCATCACAGAAAACGTGATAGTAATTTTCGTAATGCGTTAATTTGATATCTTTAAATTAAGTATTCTAAATGTATATTTCTTACCCCCATGTTCCCAGGCTGCAATTTTATCTCAAACCCTCAGATTTGCTTTAAAATATATATCCCCCCCTCCCCCCCCCCCCACAGTCCGGGTTTCACCACTGTCTGTCTTGCAGCTTGCCCCCCCCCCCCCCCCCCCAACTTAAAAAGCGTTCCTACGCGCCTGTGTGCTAGTATGCAGTATTTTGGGGTGTTTTGAAATGTTTTTGGCATAGTTTTCTTCATGTTGTCAGTTGGTTTTCAGTGTTTTGTGGTCGTTTCAGTGTTTTTTGCAAAGCTTTCGGAGTTTTTGGGACATTTTAAATTGTTTGGTAGTACTTTGCGGTGTTTTTGGGATTCCATTTTCTACCCTGAGGAAATGCACGAGCTTTTTAACCCATCGGGCAAGGTGCTCTTAAAATTGAAGCTCAATGTAGTACACGTGTATTCAAAAACATAAAGTACCCATGAAGAGTTTTCGGTAATCACTTTCGATTTTGAGATATAGTTTACATGTATTTTCATCCTTTTCGATATTTTTCACTCAATTTGTTAAACGTTTTGATGTCAGTGCATTGCAAAACATCCATTTTAAAACGACACAGGCGCAACAAAGGTATGCTAAGAAACTAGACATACTTAAACCATATCGGAAAGTTCTATCTCTTAGCAAGAAAACGTTGCCAACTGGATTTTATAGCGCACACAGACACAGAAATTCGGAAATGCATTTTTTCAATCTCCCAATTTGCCGACATCTTTTTGTGACCGCAAATTATTCCGTTCACCCTCACGACGCCAGATCATCCTGAACTCGATGCACCGATACCAGCCCCGATTCCACGTCGTCTACATCCCCGGCAAGCTGGAGGCGTCGGCGTCGGCGTCGGCCACCGAGAACTTCAAGACGTTCGTGTTTCCCGAGACGAGGTTCACCGCCGTCACCGCCTACCAGAACCACCGGGTACGAAAGCCATTGATACACCAATTACCAATGTGAAACACATATTTTGGTACCAATTTCTTGAGCCCCCATTCACTGAGCGATGTTCTCGGACCGACGAAATGACTAGCATCAAATCTTTGCCGTAGCCAGTGGCGTAGCGGAGGGGCCCAAGCCGCCCCCTCAAGGGTTGGGGACCCACCCGTCAGGGGGCCCCCAAGCAAATTTTGTTTTAAAAATGCAAAATAATTTCAAGAATGACTTCAAGCCTCTCCTTGACTTGCTTAAAATACAATGTTATTGTGAACAGCGACATAAGATTTTGCTGAAATGTGTTATACTGTTTTACTGTACCTAAGACCACCAATTTTGCAGAATGAAGGCCTTCAGTTTCGAAGACTGTAGAGAGTACAAGTATAGGTGCACCGTACAAGACTATATAGAGGTGGCGTTCTTGACTTCGAAAGAATATCAATTATTCGCTAAACATCACTGCTCGATGCAACAGCAAAATCGCCAAAACTCAGTCAATTCATAAGCTGCAACCCTCGGGGGTGGTTCTTTGACGAAGGAAAGATGCTTCTTGTGATGACACATGACAAATTCAATACATATAATTGATTTTGAGAAAAAAGATTCCATATTTTGGACTTTTTAATAAGCATATTCCCTAATTCATATCTAGCCATAGCTACATATAATAGAATATCTCGAAAGCCTTGTTCTTCTCCGGCGACCCCCCCCCCCCCCTCCCCGGACAGACATGCCCGTGACGATGCATGTGCTGACCGTGCGCGTGCGCGCGTGTTGCAGATCACGCAGCTGAAGATCGCCAGCAACCCGTTCGCCAAGGGCTTCCGGGACTGCGACACCGACGACTGGTGAGTGGCGTTTTGCACCCGAATGCCAGTCCCGTTCAGTGCTGCAGTATTCGCCTTGTTCAGAAGGAAAGTGTTGTCATGTGGACTACAGACGTGACGCTGTCAATTATTCGATGCTCGGACCATTCAACCCTTTAGCGGAACAATGCGACGGCCTGCGAATGTTGACACCTTTGGCTCTTCTAACAGTCCCAAAACTGCCCATATAGCCATTTTGTCCGGCTCAAGACATGGCTTGAAAACTTTGTAACTCTTATTTAGTGTCAAGCAGCATTTGGTCCGTGAGGAAGATGCAAATCCACTCCTCTTCTTAACGTGAAATGGAATTTTTTAAATATATATAGAGACGTTTTCCACCATTTCCTAGCCGCGTTAAAACTGACAAAAATTAGCAGAAATTCAAACCGATTCATAAGTTGTTCGTCAAACCTACTTTTGCGGTTTGATTCGGCAGCAAAGTTGCGGTTTCTTTATTATTAGCGGTTCGTTCAAAAGTCAAAACACATAGCAACATTAACAGACATTTCAGTTCAAACAAATTCAACCTCGTCTATCACGGAGTCGAGCGTCTTAATCCACAGCCACAGAGATGCAATTAAGAACCCGTGGCGCTACACAAATGCGAGCAATAACCCTATAAAACCGAGCGCGGCAATCCGTCAAACTAATCACCCCGTTATAGTGCGGCGCGACGGGGCCCATAAACCAGCGCCTTCCCGATCGCGCGTCCACGGCGCATGCGCGCGCTAGTTACAAGACGCCAATTAGTGCGCCGCTAAGCGTCTCGTTAGGCGTCGCGACGCGCGGCGTCGTTGTCAATGGCGACGCGCCAAAGAAAGCGGCGCTTTTTGCGGTCATCAATCACGGCGTCGGCGTCGGCGTCAGGTGCCACACGCTTCTGGGCATTCGATGGGAAATGAAGAGCGCATTCAGCTCGAACTGTGCACGGGGCTGATTTTTGTCAATTCCAGCACGGTTTCAAATGGGAGGAACATGCCTCTAGATTCTTACAGCGCTTTGTACAGTTTCAAAACGAAACCACCGGCACAATCAGCTCGAACTGTGCACGGGGCTGATTTTGGTCAATTTCAGCACGGTTTCAAATGGGAGGAACATGCCTATAGATTCTTACAGCGCTTTGTACAGTTTCAAAACGAAACCACCGGCACAATCAGCTCGAACTGTGCACGGGGCTGATTTTTATCAATTCCAGCACGGTTTCAAATGGGGAGAACATGCCTCTAGATTCTTACAGCGCTTTGTACAGTTTCAAAACGAAACCACCGGCACCATCAGCTCGAACTGTGCACGGGGCTGATTTTGGTCAATTTCAGCACGGTTTCAAATGGGAGGAACATGCCTCTAGATTCTTACAGTGCTTTGTACAGTTTCAAAAGTACAGTTTCAAGATGGGCCGCCGTCTTGAAGATGCAAGGCAAAAGGCATGCAAAAGTGACTGCTAGTGCTGCAGCATGAAAAGTGTGTTCTCTCATGGGACAGAGCTCCCTAATTCGTGAATGAACATACCACAGTGAGGGTCGCCATCTTGAAAATTCATTATGTAATTTATTTCATTCGATTTGGCTCGAAATCGCTCGATTTCAAATCTCTGCCCATGTTAAACCTGGCAGTGAAATAGAACACGAATGGTTTTAAAAAAACACTGATTTACACAACCGCCCACCTGGGCAGTTCGCCACTGCTACCTGACAGTTCCCAGTAGGCAAATAAAACAATCGGTAGCTAGTTAGCATCCAACGGGCACTAGCACATGGGGAGGCTGAGGAGGCCACGGTCCCTAAGATCCCAGCGGCCGTTGTTTCTCTTGGACCGTGACTGGACCAAGGTATTTTGTCCCCGACCCGCCCGCGCTAAACGCCGCTTGACGAGCGCTCGTTAATTACCATGGTTACGCGTGTGGTCACGTGACGTCCGGACGCCGTCTGTGTTTGAATTGGCGGGAGGCGTTTAGCACGCAACGCTTTGATGTGGTCGCTTTGAGCGAGAGTTATGGCCGAGGTGACTTGAGAGATATACTTAAAGGTGAACGCTTTCATTTAGAACGTTTTAAGCTTGTGTATACTGTATAATAGCTGCATTCTTAGAGGTTGTTTTTACATGCTGTTTTGTTGTTCTGTCAGAGTTTCGTCAGAGAGTTGTTGCCACAAAAAAAATGTAAAAGAAAACTGTAGCACATGCCATTTGAACGAGACGATTTATCTCAATTATTGTCAAATCCTGCAGTTTTATAAATAAAGGCCAAGTATTTTTTTCGTATAGTGCTTTACACCCAGGTATAAAGTAACAGCTCCATCTTTGGGAAACTCAAGTTGCCCAACTACCCATTTTCCATGTTTGACCTGTTACCCTAATATTTTGGTTAGCAACAGTAGAATTTTCTTTTATATAGCTAGCTTTTTGCACAGCCTTCTAACAATGTAATGGTCACAAGGTCCCATGAATAAAACTGCTCCGGTTGGTAAACTCAAATCACAGACATAAGGTTACCCAGACATTCTACCATACCTAGAGCAGTAGCTACTGCTAAAATTTGATGGTAGTAATTCGGCCGGCAATCACTGGAGTGCGTTGGCAGCCTGGTGTAACATCATCTACCAGGTCATGGCACAAGGTCGATTATAATCAAGGGACCCAATGTTCTGCAGAAGGTTACAGTTACCTTGGTTACAGGAGATATAGCAACAAACAGTGGCTCCATCCCTTGACTGCCGGCGAAACTATTGTTGCGGGCGTTGGGCTTTAGCGTAGCTGCTTTAGTATGGGAGTGGAGCATCTGGGTAATCTTCTATCTGTGCTCAAATTAATTATCGTGTGTGATACTTGACGGCTACAAATAAGATATTGCTCCATCACGAAAAAGCGATGCGTACCAATGCAAAAACCAAAAGGACCACCTTTTAAATTACGAAAGCACATACCCTGCAATAAGTTGTCAAAATTTCGCACAAACAATGTTACCTCAAGTTTGCTCGCCCAGTTTCTAAGGGCGAAACTAACTACCTTGGTAACTACCTCTTATTTAGCCCAGATTGTTTGGGCATCCTTGTGAAAAATGTAAACTTTGACCTACCTAATAGGGCTATGAAATACCTAGTCGGGATCGAATGAGGCGTCGATCTAGGCGTCCCAGTCCCAGCCAATTGATACCCCTGTAAATGCCCCATCCTTTCGTCAGAATATAGGATAAATTTAAGTAGCAAATTAATCATGTTATTTTTGCTGGAACACGAAGGAGTAAGATTTTATTCGATCGCTTCTCGTCGTTTCGACCCACGCACACCGATTGCACCAATGTTTACCCTCGTCGGAATGCACCGAGTGCGGCGCGACAATATCTGTTTGATGTGGCCGTTTTGACGGCGATGGAGTCAAGTTCGGCGTCGGCGTCGGCGTCGGCGTCGATGTTGTTTTAACTCGGTAATTACCGACGCCCGTCGCGGCACCAGATGACGCCGCGGTCGCCGTTTCGGGCAACGACGCCTCCCCCCTCTCCCCCCCCCCCCCCACCCTCTCTCTCTCCCCACTCTCTCTCAGCTATATGTGTTGAACAATAGTGCTAAAGATTTAGGAAAAGCAGACATGAGACTAAAGCTGGGTTTACAGCTGGCAATGTCAGTGACACGATGTCATCAACATTGGCTCTGCCACCAATCAGAGACTCCATGACAGAGTACCGAACATGACGTCATGCACTTCCAGAGTCTCTTATTGGTGGCAGAGCCAATGTTAAAGACATCGTGTCACTGACATTGCCAGCTGCCTTAAGAACCTTAACGCCGATTGTCTCCTGTGTGTTAACTGCGTCCCTGATTGTTGTTGTTGTTGTCTCGTTCTGTGCACAGCGGCGTCGACGTGATGAACCATCTGCAGCTGAGCGCGCAGCAACGACTGCGCAGCGTGCAGTGCGCAGGTGGCGCGCAGAGCCCTCGGGGCTTCAAGGACGGCAAGTCGGCCGACGGTGAGTCCCCGCCGACCAGGCGTCTTGCAACATTCTGTCCGTGTCTGGTGTAATTGCAATGCTTTGGAGCCCTCAGGCAGGGGTGTAACTAGAGGGGAGCAGGCATACCGGTGCTCTGGGGCCTCGGGCTCAGAGCGTAACTAGAGGGGAACAGGCATACCAGTGCTCGGGGACCTCGGGCTCAGTGCGTAACTAGAGGGGAGCAGGCATACCGGTGCTCGGGGGCCTCGGGCTCAGTGCGTAACTAGAGGGGAGCAGGCATACCAGTGCTCGGGGGCCTCGGGCTCAGTGCGTAACTAGAGGGGAGCAGGCATACCAGTGCTCGGGGGCCTCGGGCTCAGTGCGTAACTAGAGGGGAGCAGGCATACCAGTGCTCGGGGGCCTCGGGCTCAGTGCGTAACTAGAGGGGAGCAGGCATACCAGTGCTCGGGGCCTCGGGCTCAGTTCGTAACTAGAGGGGAGCAGGCATACCAGTGCTCTGGGGCCTCGCGGAGGCCGAAGTTGAACCGAAAAATGAGACGTTGAACATTTTTTCAAGGGAATGGACTTTTTGAAATCTGGTGCGTTTTACCAGAACAAGCTTTAATCAATTTCCTAAAAACACACCACCATCCTTCAATTTTCGGTTCAACTTTTACAAAATTGTGTAGGGGGGCCTCGCATTTTTTTTTGCTTGGGAACCTCAGATTTGAAGTTACGCCACTGCCCTCAGGGCTGGGCCCTTCGGAACAAACCAGCGAATTGCTTCTAACGGTCGGTAATAACTTTTTAGAGCCATTACTTTGTAATGTCAACATTTCGAATCGATATTACAAATTTAAATATTTATTTCGAAATTAGAAAGATTAGACAACCTGGCTGTTGGTGGCCTTAAAAGAGGAAACAATTTTTTAGCCTCTGCCATGGGTTTCGAATCTCCAAAATCTTTTATCTTGAACACAGCTTCGTGTCACGACGAGATAATTCTGGTCACTTTCAACAAGTTGGCGTTATATACCGTTGCCCGTGAACTATCTATAGACAGAAGATCTGTGCTTGCGTTGTACGAATAGAAAAAATTGTTGTAAAAATTTTGCCTCTCGGTGTTTCCGCCATGTCTCAATAAATCACGCTCCGTAAAGTATTTGTAAATACACACAAGCTGCAAAAAACGAGAAACCCCCAACCGAAAACTTTAATTTGGCTGCTACCCATCCATCCTGTTATATGGAGCTAGCATGGAACTATAGTACTGTCCACGTTTAGAATGAGAGAGCGGTGTTTCACTCTCAAAGAGGTTCCCCTGCTGTAACGTTTAGAAGGAGAGCGGTGTTTCATTCTCAAAGAGGCTCCCCTGCTGTTACGTTTAAAAGGATAGCGGTTTTTCACTCTCAAAGAGGCTCCCCTGCTGTTACGTTTAGAAGGAGAGCGGTGTTTCACTCTCAAAGAGGCTCCCCTGCTGTTACGTTTAGAAGGAGAGCGGTGTTTCACTCTCAAAGAGGCTCCCCTGCTGTTAGAAGAGCCAAAGGTGTCAACATTCGCAGGCCGTCCCATGGTTCCGCTAAAGGGTTGAATGGTCTGAGCATCGAATGATTGACATCGTAATGTCTGGAGTCTACACGATAAGACTAATTCCTTCTAAACGTGTAAACTACTGTAGCATGGACTGCCATCTGTTGCCATGGTGTCTAATCGGGTGGTTAGCGTGCGCTAATGATCGCCGTCGAGGGGAGCGCTGCAGGAATGTGCCACGCATGGAATGTGCACCAGGAATGCACTTCTTGCAGGGATGCACTTGGATGCATTGGGTGGATGCAGTCCATCAAGTGCAGCGACAACATTGCATCGGTGGATGCATTCCGGTCAATGTTTAGGGGTGGTAAGGGGGTGAGGGATATCCCCCACGTTTTCCGTTGCCACATTCTGTATTTATTTTGTTTCGCACTTTTGGTTTGGTTTGGGTTTGTTGAATATTTCTCATTGGGTGCATTTTAAGGCATGGACGTCAGTGGCGTAACATAAAATCGGAGGACTTTAGCAAAAAACACCGCGGTCCCCTCCCCCCCCACCCCCCTCCACTTGTGTTTCATCATTTTGAAATATTTAAAATGGGAAAATGATATTCATACACAAAAAAAGATGCACGAATTTATTTTAATGAGTTTTGTTGACTACAGAAGGCACTGTGCTGTCACATTTAACATTTTAGTTCATTGCTGTCAATATTTTCTGTCTTTGCAAATCAAGAGGCAAATTTTCAACCTTGCCAGTTTGGCAGTTGCTTAAGTAGCTCAAAACGGTACAGTGGCAACAGCCAGATATAACATTAACGTATTTTTACATCAGTTCAGAACACATCCATATTTTGAAATAAAAACAGTGCTTAATTTCATATCTGTTTCGTTTTTCGTGTGTAATCCAAATTCATCCTATATACTTTGATGTAAATTGGCAAAATGTCAGCTTTTAACAGAAAATAATAGTTAGTTTCTACCTGGTTTTTACCATACGTTTAGCTCGATTTAGTTGAAATCGGCCCTAAGACAAGCAGGCTTGAGTGTTGGAAATTTAACCTGCACTGCGATTTTGTAATTCTGACTTCGCCGTTCTCGGTTACAAAGTTAAAAAATTAACACGGACAACAACAGGGATTTTATCCATCAGAACCGATAACGGCATAACATAAAAGTTACAAAATCACCAGGCAGTTCCCGCTATGACGCCAGCATCGGGGAATCTCCAGCCACGTTGTGCACCCCTGTGCAGTTAATCACGCGTGACATCTGCCAGACGAAATGTCGCACGGCGGTAACCAAGGCGACGGAGCTAAACGATCCCCGTGTGTTCCTGTCACGCGGGACGCGGGGAAGACGGACGACGTGTCACGCTATTTCGGGAGCACGCCCGCCACTGTCGCTGCTTGACGGGCAGCGGCTGGGATAGCACGGGATAGCACGGGATAGCACGGGATAGCACGGGATAGCATGGGATAGCACGGGATAGCACGGGATAGCACTGGGATAGCACGGGATAGCACGGGATATCACGGGATAGCACGGGATATCACGGGATAGCACGGGATAGCACGGGATAGCACGGGATATCACGGGATAGCACGGGATAGCACGGGATAGCACTGGGATAGCACGGATAGCACGGGATAGCACGGGATAGCACGGGATAGCACTGGGATAGCACGGGATAGCACTGGGATAGCACGGGATAGCACGGGATAGCACGGGATAGCACGGGATATCACGGGATAGCACGGGATAGCACGGGATAGCACGGATAGCACTGGTTTAGCACTGGTTTAGCACTGGGATAGCACTGAGATAGCACTGGTATCACTGGAATAGGGGGCTAGATGGGATAGCATGGGGTCGTCACGCGATATTGAAACGCTCGGGGAAGTTCCAAAACGTAGAATGCAGATGTCCAAGCGAACAGAAAAATGAACCCCTAAATATGTTCCAATCTTTAATAGCACGGGATAGCACGGGATAGCACTGGGATAGCACGGGATAGCACGGGATATCACGGGATATCACGGGATAGCACGGGATATCACGGGATAACACGGGATAGCACGGGATAGCACGGATAGCACTGGTTTAGCACTGGTTTAGCACTGGGATAGCACTGAGATAGCACTGGTATCACTGGAATAGGGGGCTAGATGGGATAGCATGGGGTCGTCACGCGATATTGAAACGCTCGGGGAAGTTCCAAAACGTAGAATGCAGAGGTCCAAGCGAACAGAAAAATGAACCCCTAAATGTTCCAATCTTTAATTTTAAGATGCCAGTAGATGAAGGAAGAGTATTTCTAGTCATGGATAACCACAAAATTTTGATATTTTCAAATATGTGTATGGTGCAAACTTTCAAAAGTCGTATAAATGTGCTCATTTGTGCGAGGACCTCTGCATTCAACGTTTAAATGGGAGTTGTGGGTTAAAGGATTAACTGTGAGGAGCTCTCTTAAGGCTTACAAATATCTTCAGCTCGACTCTAAACTCTCAGCTCGTGTCTAGCAGTAGTGGGTCCTCGAAGAAAATGCAAATCCTCACTTCTTTATGTGAAATGGAGTTAAGCTTAAGAAGCTTGCAAATAATGTAAGAAACATTATGGGTCAAGAAAATCTTCATTCATAAAGAAGATGATTTTATTTGGCTTGAAAATGGTAAAATTTTACCCCAAAAAATTGGGAATCAAAGGAAAATTAGAACATCAGCAAACCTAAAAGTTTCAGAGATGCTTTATTTTAGCATGCTTCCAGTAGCTGCAAAGTTTCTTAAATAAGTATTCAGAACTTTCGGTTAAACAGCGTATGAAAATTTTCGAAAAATATGAAGTATTATACGTATATTTTTATTGGTTCAATAACTATCTAATCAATTTTGTATATTTATTTATTTTATAGATTTTTTATTTAAGTCTTGGGAATCCCAATGTTGTACAACGGAACTTACAGACTATAAACTAAATCTGAAGTATTTAGAGTTTATGGTAATAATAATTAATAATATGATGAAACATAGTAAAAAGATGAACATAATAAGGACAACACATATTAGTGCAAGCTTAAACTATGTATCAAGATAATATGTAGATTTGACTAACATGGGCCCATGGAAAACGCATGGGCTCTAAGTGAACAAAAATATAGGTCCTCTGAAACTTTTATTCTGTTTTGGTATGTTTGGTGTGCACAGAGCATAAAAAAAAACTTTTTAGGGGCAGTGAATCCCGACTTCCGCCAATATATCTACTACCGTTCACCGTTCCAGACACCGACGCCCCCCAACCGACGCCCGGCGTCGCCACCGAAGACGCCCGCTACGCCATGTCGCCCGGCGTCGCGGCGCCTCCGATGCCGCCGCTCGGTCAGCCGTATCCCGGCGAACTGTGCGGCTACGGCCCCATCTACCACCTCCAATACGCCGGCTACGGCGGCGTGCCCAAGGGTAGTCCGCCGGCCCCCGGCGCGGTGACCGCGTCGAGAGCGTCGCCCTATGCGGGGTACGGCTACCAGGGACTCTATCGGGGACCGCCGGGGCTGCATCCGCCGGGGGGGTATGACTTCGCGCCGAGGTGAGGGGGACGCCGTCGAGGTGTGGGGGACGCCGTCGTGAGCGTTGCACTTTGGCGGGTTCCGCTGATGGCTATCGTTTCGACTGTGATAAAACAATCTGCAATAACTTTAGAATTGACGAAACGACGCGAGTGGCATATTATGATCTATTGGGACTATTCGATCCATCTATTGGCTGGATCTCTCGTGGCATGGGCTGTATTGGGACTGGCTGGGTATCGCTTAATTGCTTCTGGCCAATGGCCGCCTTTAAATGCTTTCAAACCTCGCTTTTGGCAGCCATTTACAACGGCCATTCCAGATGATATAAAAACACGCTGGCCGTTCCAATATGGCAAACTGCACACACAGCCAATGCAGTCCATGTGTTGTGATTCTGACGACCCTTGCCCGTCATTTCAGGCTGGCTACTGGCAATTTCCCAGCCAGCCTCACAGGCCAACAATGCACACACAGCCAATGCAGTCCATGTGTTCTGATTCTGACCACCCTTGCCCGTCATTTCAGGCTGGCTACTGGCAATTTCCCAGCCAGCCTCACAGGCCAACAATGCGCACACAGCCAATGCAATCCATGTGTTCTGATTCTGACGACCCTTTCCCGTCATTTCAGGCTGGCTACTGGCAATTTCCCAGCCAGCCTCACAGGCCACCAATGCGCACACAGCCAATGCAATCCATGTGTTCTGATTCTGACGACCCTTGTCCGTCATATCAGGCTGGCTACTGGCCATTTCCCAGCCAGCCCCGGCCAATTGCTTGTTCTAAAGTGACTGCACATTGTTTCGTTGCTCGTCCCCCTGTGAATAGGCTGTAGCGCCAGGCCGAGGGGGACGCCGTCAGCGAACGAGCGCGTCGAACGTGCACGTGGCCCGTTGGCAAGATTCCATGACGTGTGAGACAAGAGGCTTGATGTGTGTTTACGTCGAGCGTAGATGAACTATGAGTGGAGGATCGGCTGTAAACACTCGTGGTCGACAAGGATAATAATCTCCAGCGAGTGGCTTTGTAACATGCGTGCTCTTTGAAATGCGAGACGAAGTGTTTGCCGTCAAGTCAGCTTTAATTCTGGTTTACAATCTACTTTGCAGTAAGAGTTAGCAGCAGAGTTATATACACTCTATGGTAGACGAGAAGTTTTATGCGTATCCGTAAGCTTGTCTTGAACAAACTTAGGAAGTTGCCGTTAAGTTTAACTTGATGTTGCATAAAAATAAAATGTTTGACCATGCCTAAATTTTTTGGGGAGGTTAAAGTCAAAACTTAGTGGCGCACTAACAGATTGAATTGGATGACCTGTTAAATGAGGTATACTCCCATATTTCATAGAGAGTTAGGTTAAGCATTGTTGTGTTTGCCACGATTTGATTGGCTTGCCGTGAGGAATTGAGTTTAGAATTTATGCGTACCAAATAAAGTTACAGCTGAGTTCAATGTAAACCAGTTTTTAAACTGCGAGGAGAGGATAGAAAATTGATGCCGTGGTGGCCTTAAATGCAAAGAGATTTTTGCAAGTCTTAAGGAAATTTAAATTTTTAAATTTTTATTGGTACAAAACATGTATTTGCCTTAAAAAAATTCGTCACATTGTATTGTGTTAATGCATTGAAATGTATTTTATCTACCAAAGATTGTTAGCCTCGCAAGCGGCCGTTATTTTGTGGCTAAACAAAGGAAATATGGTCAAGGACTTGTATTTTTCGCAACGAATTTTACGTTAGAGGAGCGACTTTTCAGGAGGTTGCTGAGAAGATACGCTAATTGTGCCTGAAACTTGCCTGAAATGAACCAGAGAAATCAAAGAATGAGATTGTCGCCGTTTCATATAATGTGTACAGCTCATATAACAATGCCACTGATAATTATGTAATATGTATAATGTAATAAATCTTGAAAGTGTAAAACACCAATTTTGAGCGCGTAGTTTTCTTTCCCGAAAGAATCCCACTCGGGACAACAGGTTCCTCAACCATCAGCCTCGACATAATTATTCCCATCGCAACCTGCAAACGCCAACTCCGCCCACCAAGGAGCCCCTGGGTTCCTCGAGCAGTCGTTAGCATTCACAGACAGGATTAGTATTCACAGACAGGGTTAGCATTCACAGACAGGGTTAGCATTCACAGACAGGATGAGCATTCACAGACAGGATTAGCATTCACAGACAGGATTAGCATTAACAGACAGGATTAGCATTCACAGACAGGATTAGCATTAACAGACAGGATTAGCATTAACAGACAGGATTAGCATTAACAGACAGGATTAGCATTCACAGACAGGATTAGCATTCACAGACAGGGTTAGCATTCACAGACAGGATTAGCATTCACAGACAGGGTTAGCATTCACAGACAGGATGAGCATTCACAGACAGGATGAGCATTCACAGACAGGATTAGCATTCACAGACAGGATTAGCATTAACAGACAGGATTAGCATTAACAGACAGGATTAGCATTCACATACAGGATTAGCATTAACAGACAGGATTAGCATTAACAGACAGGATTAGCATTCACAGACAGGATTAGCATTCACAGACAGGATTAGCATTCACAGACAAGATTAGCATTCACAGACAGGGTTAGCATTCACAGACAGGATTAGCATTCACAGACAGGGTAAGCATTCACAGACAGGGTTAGCATTCACAGACAGGGTTAGCATTCATAGACAGGATTAGCATTCACAGACAGGGTTAGCATTCATAGACAGGATTAGCATTGACAGACAGGATTAGCATTGACATACAGGGTTAGCATTCACAGACAGGATTAGCATTCACAGACAGGATTAGCATTCACAGACAGGATTAGCATTCACAGACAGGATTAGCATCCACAGACAGGATTATCATTGAAATACAGGGTTAGCATTCACAGACAGGATTAGCATTCACAGACAGGATTAGCATTCACAGACAGGATTAGCATTCATTTTCTAGACCGGGCATCGAACCTGAACTCGAACCCGAACCCGAACCCCTAACCCGAACCCGTAACCCGAAAACCCCGTAATTCTGTGTTGAACCCGAGTCCGAGCCTGAACCGGAATTATCAAATCGAAAAAAACCGAACCCTAGCCCAAAGAAATTTCACATTTAACCTGAACCTGAACCCTAATCAATATTAATTTCGGTTCGATGCCAGATAAATTTCTGCCACCAACGAGCAGATCGAATCAAATCCAACAATGTGCCATCTTATTGAAATGAACTTGTATGCTGACTCCCATAAAGATGTCCAAATCACAAAATTAATATTGAATGCAAAATAATTGGTTCTCGTTACCTAATAAAATCTCTGTCTGGACTTGGCAAATTTAGCTTGAATTCAGAATTTAGAATTTTCAATTTCTATTTGGTATTTCGACAAAGTTATCTTGGCTATTCGGTCACAAATTCTCCCTGCTTCGCCGGGTGGGAAAAGGGGGGATCTCCGGGGAAACGAGAGGCCGAGCGACCCGTACATGGGACGTCCCATGTACGGGTCGCTCGGCCGCTCGTCTCCCTGGAGATCCCCCTGTCCCACCCGGCGAAGCAGGGAGAATGTGTGACCGAAAAGCTCAGTTGGTAGAGCACCTGCCCGGCAAGCAGGAGGTCCCGGGTTCTTATCCCGGTTCGGGTGCACATTTTTCCAGCTTCGCCTCCAATTGCACACTGGTATCTTCATAAATCAGTAACCATTCTCTCTCAAAGTTATCTTGGTTGTTCCACTTGCTCCACTGTCAGCATCTTATATATAAGACACTTATATATAAGACGGTTACTATATATAGTAACTGTCTGTGCCGTGCCGGCCGCACGGTTGGCACCCCTTCGCTCTGGTCCAGACAAGATCCTCCCGTCGCTCTCAGATCGCGTACCAAGCCCGGCCAACGCCCTCCCAGAGACGTCACCCGCTGTCTTACGCTTATCGGATCGGCGGCGTTTTACTGCCTCCAAGCACGAGGAGGCACCGACTGACACCTGATACTAAACGGTCACAGTACTTACGGCGACCACGATTATAATAGAATGTCTAATGATGGATGAAACTATCAAAGCAAGGCACATGGATAGCACTGTAGCATGCACCATATGTGGAAATCTTGGAAATATAACATACCTCATGCAAGTATAAGCTAGGTGGTTGTAGGGTACATTTAGATTTGGTTTAAAATGTGAACAAAATTATGAAATTTGAAGAAAAAAAATTAGAACTTTAATTAGCATTCAAACCCAATTTGAAATATATTTTTTCAGAACCAGCTCTATAAAGATAGGTCTATAAGCAGACATGAGTGTGTATGAAATTTAACGATGAAATTAGATTTTACATTAAGAGCCTTTTATACTTTTTATACCTTTCTCCCAAAGATAGTTGTAAGGTCGTCAAGTACTTTGAAAATTCAAAAATAATTTGAGGATTTTGCCAACTTAATTTTGGGTTTGTCTCGGCACCACGAAAACTCAATCACGTGATGCATCAGCGATCACTGCAGGTTAAAAATATTGTTTATTGCGAATAATCGCCATTACAAAATATATTCACATCACAAATATTTTTAGAATTAATGTCAAGTTCGCTTTATACCTCGTTCACACTACAGACTTGATCAAGATCAACTCTCTACGCCATCGAAGATGGCGTTGATTGGGTTTCCACAACTCAGTTATCTATTTGATGGTGATGAAATCATTCGGAAATCGTCGTGAACGCTCGGAAGAGTTCGTGATTATTTCAAAATCCGCCACCGGAAACGTTGCAACATTAACCTGGGAGCGTGTTCCGTGTGCTACGAGCTCGGTGATAATGTGGGATTAGATTCGTCGCGATTTCCGGTTGTGTTCGTTTCCCGAGTATATTCCGAACTTGTCCGAATGACTTGATCATGATCAAGTAAGGAAACAAGTGTGAACACCAACTGATTTTTGAAACCCAATCAACGCCACATTTGATCGAGTTGAGGACTTGATCATGATCAACTCGTGTAGTGTGAACGAGGTACTAGGGTCTTAGTCCAAAATTCGAACAATGAAATGTGCATAGGAAAATAACTCAAGCGTTCCCGTTCGTAAAATGTAAAAGGTGCCGAATTTCAGCCATAAGATTTTCGCCAAAACATCCCACCTAGAAAAACCAGCGACCGGCCAACCAAGGAAACACCCTCGCGACGCTCGGCGACGGCTCGACGGGCATCAGGTCGTAGTCCAGGTCCAAGTCGTCGTCGTCGCCCACCCTCGGCACCCGCCGTCCCACCTCGACGCCGGGCGTCCAATTCGGACACCGCTCCGGACAGCCGACCGGGAACGTCGAGTCGAGGTGCACGTTGTCACAGATCGAGTAGGCGATCGCGCGCACGCCCACGCGCGCACAGATGAACGCCCTCGTGCAGTCCAGCGGGTGGGCGACCAGACCGCCACGACGACAGATCAGGGGGAGCTTCTTTCTGAGGACGATGGGCGTCGTTTGAGGTGTGGGAGGCTGGGTGGCAAGAGATATTGATGGTACAGGTTCAAGGTAAGGATATTGGTACAATGGAGACTCTATGACAAAAGGTTCAAGGGGTCTTAATTGGTTGTCAGGAGTTTGGGCTGCTGGAACCACTGGGTTGTCAGGCTGTGATGACATAAGGTTGTCAGAATATTGAGCTGATGGAGCTGGTGTGTTGTCAGGCTGTGATGACCAAAGGTTGTCAGGAGTTTGGGCTGATGGAGCTGGTGTGTTGTCAGGCTGTGATGACCAAAGGTTGTCAGGAGTTTGGGCTAAAGGAGCTGGTGTGTTGTCAGGCTGTGATGACCAAAGGTTGTCAGGAGTTGGGGCTGATGGAGCTGGTGTGTTGTCAGGCTGTGATGACCAAAGGTTGTCAGGAGTTTGGGCTGATGGAGCTGGTGTGTTGTCAGGCTGTGATGACCAAAGGTTGTCAGAATATTGAGCTGATGGAGCTGGTGTGTTGTCAGGCTGTGATGACCAAAGGTTGTCAGGAGTTTGGGCTGATGGAGCTGGTGTGTTGTCAGGCTGTGATGACCAAAGGTTGTCAGGAGTTTGGGCTGATGGAGCTGGTGTGTTGTCAGGCTGTGATGACCAAAGGTTGTCAGGAGTTTGGGCTGATGGAGCTGGTGTGTTGTCAGGCTGTGATGACCAAAGGTTGTCAGAATATTGAGCTGATGGAGCTGGTGTGTTGTCCGGCTTTAATGACCAAAGGTTGTCAGGAGTTTGGGCTGATGGAGCTGGTGTGTTGTCAGGCTGTGATGACCAAAGGTTGTCAGGAGTTTGGGCTAAAGGAGCTGGTGTGTTGTCAGGCTGTGATGACCAAAGGTTGTCAGGAGTTTGGGCTGATGGAGCTGGTGTGTTGTCAGGCTTTAATAACCAAAGGTTGTCAGGAGTTTGGGCTGATGGAGCTGGTGTGTTGTCAGGCTGTGATGACCAACGGTTGTCAGGAGTTTGGGCTGATGGAGCTGGTGTGTTGTCAGGCTTTAATGACCAAAGGTTGTCAGGAGTTTGGGCTAAAGGAGCTGGTGTGTTGTCAGGCTGCGATGACCAAAGGTTGTCAGAATATTGAGCTGATGGAGCTGGTGTGTTGTCAGGCTGTGATGACCAAAGGTTGTCAGGAGTTTGGGCTGATGGAGCTGGTGTGTTGTCAGGCTTTAATGACCAAAGGTTGTCAGGAGTTTGGGCTAAAGAAGCTGGTGTGTTGTCAGGCTGTGATGACCAAAGGTTGTCAGGAGTTTGGGCTGATGGAGCTGGTGTGTTGTCAGGCTTTAATGACCAAAGGTTGTCAGGAGTTTGGGCTAAAGAAGCTGGTGTGTTGTCAGGCTGTGATGACCAAAGGTTGTCAGAATATTGAGCTGATGGAGCTGGTGTGTTGTCAGGCTTTAATGACCAAAGGTTGTCAGGAGTTTGGGCTGATGGAGCTGGTGTGTTGTCAGGCTGTGATGACCAAAGGTTGTCAGGAGTTTGGGCTGATGGAGCTGGTGTGTTGTCAGGCTGTGATGACCAAAGGTTGTCAGGAGTTTGGGCTAAAGGAGCTGGTGTGTTGTCAGGCTGTGATGACCAAAGGTTGTCAGGAGTTTGGGCTAAAGGAGCTGGTGTGTTGTCAGGCTGTGATGACCAAAGGTTGTCAGGAGTTTGGGCTAAAGGAGCTGGTGTGTTGTCAGGCTGTGATGACCAAAGGTTGTCAGGAGTCTGGGCTAAAGGAGCTGGTGTGTTGTCAGGCTGTGATGACCAAAGGTTGTCAGGAGTTTGGGATGATGGAGCTGGTGTGTTGTCAGGCGTTGATGACCAAAGGTTCTGAGGAGTTTGGGATGATGGAGCTGGTGTGTTGTCAGGCTGTGATGACCAAAGGTTGTCAGGAGTTTGGGCTGATGGAGCTGGTGTGTTGTCAGGCTGTGATGACCAAAGGTTGTCAGGAGTTTGGGCTGATGGAGCTGGTGTGTTGTCAGGCTGTGATGACCAAAGGTTGTCAGGAGTTTGGGCTGATGGAGCTGGTGTGTTGTCAGGCCTTAATGACTCTAGGTTGTCAGGAGTTTGGGATGATTGAGCTGGTGTGTTGTCAGGCTGTGATGACCAAAGGTTGTCAGGAGTTTGGGCTGATGGAGCTGGTGTGTTGTCAGGCTTTAATGACTCTAGGTTGTCAGGAGGTATAGGTAAAGGAGACGCAGTGGAAGAAGTTTCATACGATCGAAATAGGTTGTCAGTATTAATTGCCAATGGAGGTTCAGTGGTATAAACTTCTGATGATCTAAATTGGCTTACAGGATACGGATATGAAGGGGGTCCAATGTTATAAGTTTCAGTTGGTGTAATGTGGTTGTTAGCAGTTAGTAGAGACAATGATGCTTCTGTGTTAACAGGCGTTGATGGTCTAAATAATTGGTAGACTGGAGATAAAGATAGTGGAGACTCTGTATCATAAGCTTCAGATGATATAATTTTTGGGTCTGGAGACAAAGTTGATGGAGGCTCTGTATTTGAAGCTTCAAATGATCTAACTCTGATGTCAGGGGACAAAGTTGCTGGAGGCTCTGTATTTGAAGCTTCAAACGATCTAACTCTGCTGTCAGTAGACAAAGTTGATGGAGGCTCTGTATTTGAAGCTTCAAATGATCTATCTCTGATGTCAGGAGACACAGTTGATGGAGGCTCTGTATTTGAAGCTTCAAATGATCTAACTATGATATCAGGAGACAAAGTTGATGGAGGCTCTGTATTTGAAGCTACAAATGATCTAACTCTGATGTCAGGAGACAAAGTTGATGGAGGCTCTGTATTTGAAGCTTCAAATAATCTAACTCTGAAGTCAGGAGACAGAGTTGATGGAGGCTCTGTATTTGAAGCTTCAAATGATCTGGATTGGATTTCAGGAGTCAGAGTGAATAACGGTTCTGCAGCAAAAGGTTGTTTTCCAGGTAACGAAGAAGACGACAGTTCAGCGTCAGGAGGCAAAGGAGTTTGGATGGCAGGATCATGTGTTAAATGCCTTCGAGTGTCAGGAGGAAAAAATGATGAAGCTTCAGTATCAGCAGGTTCAGATGATCGAATTATGGTGACGGGAGAGAGAAATAATGAAGTAGGTTCAGTTGAAGAAGTTTCAGACGTTTTATGTTGCTTGTATGTAGCCAAGGATGACGAAAGTTCAGTATCAGAAGGTAAAGATGACGAAAGAACAGTGTCAGGAGCCTGTCGTTGGATGACGAAGGGGCGATTTTGAGGAGATTGGGTGGCTGGAGCAAATGATGATTGTCGTTGAGTTTCAGGTGTAGAAGATGAGAGAGGCTCAGTGTCTGCAGCAAGTGACGAAGCAGATTCGATGTCCGGAGCGAGGGTTGGTTGTGGTTCATTTCGAGAAGGTTCAGATGATGTATTCTGGGTGTCAATAGATTGTCTTTGATAGGCTTGAGCTTTAGATGATTTTTCCTGGGTGTCAGCAGCAAGTGATGAAGGCGATTGGGTGGCAGGAGCTAGAGTTGGTTGCGATTCAGTTCGAGAAGATTCGGATGATCTGGTTGACAACCAGTCAATAGACTGCCTTTGATGGACAGAAGCGAGTGATAAAGGGATTTGTGTGGCAGGAGTAGAAGTTGATTGTGGTTCATTTGGTGGAGATTGACAAGATTGAGTGGCAGCAGCAAGATGTGACGGTGCCGTTATGCCTGAAGGTCCAGTCGATTTATAGAGGACGTCAGAAGATCTCCTTTGGATGACAGGAGTAAAGGACGACTGCCGATCTGAGTCAGAAGCCAGAGATGACAGAGATCGAGTGTTGAAAGGTCCAGACGACCCAGGTTCTGCGCTGATGGTCGACGTTGACGGCGTTCGGGTGGTGAAAGGAGTCAAAGACAATGCTGTGGTGGTCGTTGCCGGGTAAAACCACCGAAGCGTTCGGTCTGCACAGCGCGTCTGCAGCTCGTCGCATCTCTCCGGGCAGCCCAAGGTGAGCCCGAGGTTGATGAGCTCCCGTTGGCCGCACAACGAGACGGCAAAGTCCAGGGCGCCGATGCAGGTGACCAGATAGGTGCAGTCTTCGGGGTGGGGGATGAAGACGCCTCTGGGTCCGAGGGTGCAGTTGTAGGCGAGCGGTGGTCGGTTGGTGCAGGGCTCGTCGATGGCGGTTGTTGCGGTGGTGAAGAGGGCGAGGAGGACCGCGACTGTGAAAGGGAGGCAGATGAGGTGAGGTTGCCAAAGTGCGATGGATTTAGTACTGTTAGTGGGGGTATTTGAGGATATTTCGACATTAATGGGGTAGATTTGATTTCAAAAATGCTTTGGGAACCTGATAAAACACGGCATGCATATTTTTTTACCAACTGCAGCGTTATAGTTTTCTAATGGAAGGCATTGTAAACTTTTTTGACTCCATTTGAACTTTGAAGTATTTTTAATGACAAAAATGATGTAGCAAAAATGTGTTTTTGGTCATCTACGACGTGGGAAATCAAGTTAACACCACGAAACATTTTTAAAATTACTCGAAATTCTAGAGATCACGAAAGATCAGACCTTTCAGGCTGTCCCCTACTTATTACAGTGAATAATTTTCAGTTTCTACTATAAATCGTATGAAATAGTTCGTTTAAACATTTAAAAATGTTAAATACTTAATATAGGACTGGAAAACCGTTAAATTAACCCCAGGAAAGTTCGTACGTTTCAGCGCACACTGCACTTTTAACCAAATTCAAAATGCAATTCTGCCACGTCTGCGTGGTGCACGTACCGTTCATGACCAAGGAGTGTATTATATCGGCTCTAGTCCACGCGTTCCTATTGGTCCAGCCGTCAGTCCGCGGCTTCGGACACCAAATGAGTCGAGTCAGCGAGGCAAGTTGCGAGACCAGTCGCCGATGTCGCTGCCGTCGTGCCCGAGTCGAGGGCGTGACGATCTAGTCGTGGAAGTCGCTTGACCACAACAAGGCGAGTGCAACGCCGCTTGTTTACACGGGATGGCACCGATCGTGTTTACAGGCAATTAAAAAAAGTGTTTTAAACAACGCTGTAATTTTGAATTGCAAACCACGAAAGTTTGAAACGTTTGATAGGTCTTAGGCTAGTCATGTCATCACAAAGGAAAGGCAATGACGACCACTTTTCCAGGATTTACACTCTCAGATTTATTCACATGGCCTGTATGTGAATGCATTATCTTGAGCGACTCGATGTGATCTTTAGTAATTGGCATGTTAATCAATCCATTTTAAAATCGCCATCCACGCCGCCATGGCAATGATTCCCATGAGCGCATGCCATGTGGCCCATTGAACACAGGTGTTTAGGGTATATAGGCACTAGGCTGCGAGACGTATCGGGCAGTGATATCGGTAACTAGAGCAATCCAGTGTAAACTCTACATAATCGGCTCCCAAACTTGCTAACCATCCCAATGAAAGGTCCAAAACCTCCTCGGGGCATCCTAACCTCAAATTCCCGTAGGTGGCAGGCTCCTGCAATGGCAGCCGAGAACCAAGAGACACATTCCCAGGAAGCCATGGGAAGCTATCACGACATATTTGATTACAATCATTGCCATGATTTCATGTCACTATCACATAGGTCCATGGGACGTTTTTTGAGAGTGTCCAGACCAAACGCCTCAAAACTTTTTGTTCTCTCTGAGATTTCCATTTATGATTTCTTTATTATAACCTGCTGTTATGATACGCAGGAAGCTTTTAAACCATGGTGTGCTTTTGTAAAAGGGAGTTTTTAATTACTGTTTTATGTTATCTTTTGGGAAATGTAGCAAATTCACTGTCAGGTATACGATTAAAGCCTAAAGGTGGAACATATTAGGATAACAGGATTCGCGACCCACTTTATTAAATAGAAATCAAATTAGAAGCACGTCTTTAATCAAACATGAATTGCCAAAGTGAGGGGAGTTCCTTAAGACGCTTTAGAACTGAATGTGCAAGTAAAGACACTAAGATATCGTAACCCTCGACTGCAGCAGCTCGCCGTCAGCGCAACTACCATCACTAACATTGATGTGTGGACTACCACACCGAAGAGGTCTGCGTTTCCGGCGTTCGGCACACTTGCGGACAGCCGACGGGGAACGTGGAGTCCACATTGACGTTGTCGCAGATGCTGAACAAGACGTCGTCGTCGCCCGCACGGTGACAGAGAAACGCCTCCATGCAGTCGACAGCGTGCGCGATCAGGCCGCCTCTTGTGCACTGAAGTCTGTTGACTGCGGGAGGAGGCGCTGGGGCGACGGGCAGCTCAGAAGGGGGCGACGGGCAGCTCAGAAGGGGGCGACGGGCAGCTCAGAAGGGGGCGACGGGCAGCTCAGAAGGGGGCGACGGGCAGCTCAGAAGGGGGCGACGGTCAGCTCAGAAGGGGGCGACAGGCAGCTCAGAAGGGGGCGACGGGCAGCTCAGAAGGGGGCGACGGGCAGCTCAGAAGGGGGCGGGTGACTTTCTTCTACGGGTAGGTAAGTAGTATTTCCAGCGCCCCGAAATCGCGGGGGCTGGGAAATGCAATGGGTTCGGAAATATCCAGCGTACTCATTGTACATCGACATTCACAAGGACAAATTTCAAGGACAAGTTGTATCAAGGACCTTTTATAGCATGCTTCGTAGCTTCATGGCAAGCTTTGGTGCTCGCACGCATTTCCCAAATTATACCATTGCTGTATTATTTCAATTCCCAATTACATCACATAACATATTATAAACTCTTAAACTAAATACAAGGTGTACAAACACAATTAAATCAGAATAATTTGTGTAACAGGGTATTTTTCAGCTTCTGCTAGAGATGGAATTCAGACTTGGAACTTGGAAACAACCAAAGGTTAGAAAAGTAGGAAAATTTTGATTTTCAAGCGCCACGTGTAACCAAGAGAGTGCAATAGAGTGAAGTATAACATAGAAATGCGTTATGCACGCAGTAGACATTCGGTAGAATGCGGTATAAACGCAGAAGTTTGAGATATGATTCATTATAGAAATGTGGTATAGATATCGGTATACAAATACGTCATCGTCAGCAATGCCTATTTGTGCGTGGCCCTGAAGTTTTCGGCCAAGACGTCCGGCTTCCACCCCGGACACATTTCCGGACAACCGACCGGAAACGTCGAGTCGTCAACGACGTCGCTGCAGATGATAATAATAATAATAATAATAATGTGTATTCTTCCACAACAGCACAGTGTGCCAATCAGAACGTCATCAGTTAAAATCAACAATAGTCTAGAGTAAAATCATCCGATACTCGATACATCGATTAAAATCTATTCGAAATGAACTCTACACAATAAAAGCATTTTTCATGTCATGATGATTTTCATGTCATGATTCATGATGTTGAACAACATGGGCGGCAATCCCACGTCCGGACAAAACAAGGCCTGCGTGCAGTCCACTTCGCGCGGGAACAGCCCACTGTAGTTGCACACCAGGTCCACGTGACCGGCGTCCGGCGGCGGGAGGACGACGGCGTCCGGGCATCGGGGCCGGACGTCGGTGCAGTTTTGCGGACATCCGAAGATCACGCAGAGTTCGACGAGGGCGTTGCTCTCGGGCTGGACGCCGACGTCGTCGCCGGCGATGCACAGCATGAGGAAGGTGCAATCGTCGTGGTGCGCGAAGAAGACGCCGCTGAGGGACGTTTCGCAGTCGCATAGCGAGGTTTTGGGCGAGACGGGACGCAGTCTTGGGCGCGGACGGGCGCCGTCAGGCAGAGGATCGCGATTATGGAAACGACTAAACAAGTAAGTTTTCGACCGCTATAGTTGATATTGTTTAGCCGCCTGCTATTGATGAGTCGAAATGCGATCGAAACACAAAGATGCGCGCATGTTTTATGAACACAATGAATTTGACTAGAAATTTGTAGCTAAAAAAATGAAAAAAGTACAACCACAGATAGAAAGTTGCCCAGATATTCTACCGAGCAATGGTTACGGTTTTCTTACAGCAGTTCAAAAAATTTGATTTTTTTGGTTCATGATTCATGCTTTTGATTCAATTCATGATTTAATGATACAGTACGTAATAACATGAAAGTGGTTCCAGCTTATAAAAACTCCTATAGCTCCCTGTAGCTTACCGTTCACTGTACCGCCCTCGGCTCCCAATGTGAAAGTCTACTATCCCTACAACCCTAGAGCTCTGACCGCGTCTCTAGCTCTCTGTCGGTCAGCGCCGAGTCCCGGCGGCGTCCTCCCTTCGCGACGCCGCCCAGGCGGTTGGCCCATAGCCGGGGACGTCGTGCCGGTGCGGGGGCGTCCAATCGTGCATCACGGGACCATCAACGCGATCGGGCTTTTCATTGGACGAGCGATTGGCGCTCAACGGGAACATTGTTAACGGGGTCGTGAAGTTGTCCAGTGTATGTACGAGCTGGTACCGTGAACATGAAAACTGTGTTCGGTAAACACTACGACAATAAAACAACAGTAAACCCAGAAAAATCGATGTGACACATTAATTTCACATCTTTGTCGGTTATGTCTTTCAGGCCTATTACATGACAAGCCTAAATGCAATAAAATTGTTATTCCTAATTGTCCTCCGGTAAGTAACCCTTTGGAATTACCTTGTAGCATTCAGAGCAAGGTTCGAAGAAAGGATTTTTGAAATTGTTTTTAGTTACGGGGCATATTCAAGAAGATATCCTTTCTGGCAAATAGATGTTGCAACATTAGATATTAAACCATGGAGAACATAAACAAAATTTCAATTTCTTATTAAACAAGACGTTCTTAAAACGAAACATCGTGAACATGTATATATTATGGAAATGACCCGAGCGATACTTTGCGCCAATACAAATATTAAAAGCGGTGACGTCCAAGCAAAAAGTAATTTATAGAGCATGAGCCGAGAGTCAAAACCACAATAAATATGTGTCAAATTTGCATGAGCTCATTTGGGTGTTAATTTTACTCATCAATGCAGGAAAATGTCCAAAATGCAAGGGTACTTTTCTTCGTTGCACCCACAGGCGGCCGCAAAAATCTGAAGCTATGGTCTTGGATATTTAAAAAGAAAAGTCGTCCTGTGGTGTGTTTCCGAGTGTCCGGCAAACACGAGCCTAGATGCCTCGGTGCCTCGGTGCCTCGGTGCCTAGATGCCTAGGTGCCCGGTGTTTAGTGGGCAGGGGCCATGCCTACCTTGAGAAATGATTTAAAGAACCGATAGCATAGGATGCTGGCTGCTCGGGATGAGACTTCGGCCGGTACGATCGAGGTGGACCGGTGCTACAGCAGTGAATGCAAGTGACGGGGCGTCGCGTATTTTATGGCATTGACCTTGGGACCCTGAGGAACGATTCACAGAACCGGGCGCTGACCGTTCTGGCGGCTTTGCATGAGGCTACGGGCGACCGGTGCTTAAAGCAAGTGCAGGGAAAAACGGTGCACCGTTTTTTTCAATATTCTTATTTAAATTACGAAAGCTCGTAATTGACTAGTCATTTTATTATTATGTACACAAATGAGCCTCCCAAAAATGTTGCCCATTCCGGGATTTGAACCCGGAATGGGCAACATTTTTGGTAGGCTAATTTGTGTACATAATAATAAAACGGGGCACCGTCTCTCCGGCGTTTCCCAGCTGTAAGGCGCTGGCGCCCCGACGCCTTGGGCGCCTCCCCCTGGGCATTGCACAGAGACGTTGTAAAGGGCCCGGCCCAATGTCAGGCGCTCGACGCCGAATCCTCGCGCCGATGTCGGGGGCCAGAAGGCGCCGGCGCCCCCGGGACCTCGGCGCCTCCCTCTACGGTCTGCGGGGAAGGTCGCTACGCCACTGACCTAACTGACCTTATTGCACTTCGAAACCCTCAAAACTACATCGAAACATCACACTAGCTTAGTTGACTTCTAAGTTTGTCCATGACAAAGATTTGACAGATCAGAAAATCCGTGACAGAATTATATATTCAGTTAAAAAAAACCATTGGAGATATATTTCTGTAGCGGATTTACTTTCTTTTATACTTGCATGCACGAAATGGATAAAACTTCAGACCAACTTGAAGTCAACAAAGCTTGTGTGATGTTTTGATGTGGTTTCGATGGTTGGATGAAATTGGGAGAATTTGAAAAATATAGGCAATTTTAAAGAAATTTCCGTACTTTTCCAAACTTTCCCAACTTTCAAATCTTGCAATTTTTTATATTTTAAAGAAGAAGGGTCCGAAAGATTTTCTTTAAAAACCCAGGGGGTCAAAAAAGGGAACAAACGTAGACAGCCTGGAAATTTAATCGCAATCGACGCAGGCGTTTGGTCTGTAGAGCGCGCGCAAACACACATGCAAAAAAACACACTTCCTTTTTTTTTACCAGCAGTGAAATTGAAGACTTCGCTTTGCTCGATTCGCTCCCTACCGCTAGCTCGAACCGTTATTTTTTTTGAAATATATAATGGAAATTCTTTTTTTGCTTTTAGATATTGCTACAAATGGGAAAAGGGGAAAAAGCGTTCGAAGTCTCAAGGCACTGTTCGTACTATCTTGGCGTTCTGCGTAGCATTGAGGGTTAGATCCAGTGGTTCAATGGACCAGTGGGCCAAACATCCAAAGGTCCCCCCCCAAAGGCCATATTGCAGAAATCCACAGATGTACTAAGCAGACACATATCCATCAAAATCCCCTGTCGCGGGCGCAACTCCACTGCGCAGTGGTTCGAAGGCCCGGTTCGGGTGTCAATGGACGTTGCCCCTTTTTAGCTAGGTTACGAAGCTGATCACTATAAACTTCAGCAGAAACGTGTCCGCCACTGTGCCCTTGCGAACGCGGGCGTTTCTTCACTCCATTGCGCAATGGTCCGAAACGCCCACCGGTTCATCATCCTTGAACGCCGCCCCTTTCAGCTAGGTCAGGAAGTTTAGCTACAAACTTCAACTCAGATACACTGCGTTATTATTAGTACATTACTGTTAATTTGACTGAAAGCGAAAGCCAAATTTAAACATTTTCAATTAATGTTTTTAGTCCTAGCATTAGCTGATAGATCTCAGGGACAAATCTAGCAATCTTATTGGATAAGCGAGCGAAGCTGTTATTTAAAAGACAAAATTTTTCCCAAAAGGTTTTGGGAAAATTCGGGAAAATGTTATCCCAAATATTTTGTGTTTTTTTTCTCGTATGATTCAAAAATTTCCGTTTTTGCGTAGTAAGATCATTCGATTGATGATTTAGCTTCGCTCGCAACGCTCATCAAGTATTTGAAATTGGGAAAATTTAAAAAAAAATGCACTTACAGATCAATTTCCGTACTGTTCCAAATTTTCCCAAATTCAAATATTTTCAATTTTTCTGATTTGAGGGGGAGGGGTATGGAGGATTTTCTTGAAAATCGCAGGGGGTCTTAGATGAAAACAAATGGGAAATTTTTTCCCCGTCCTTCATTTTCTTTCCCCTTAAAATCACACGAAAAATCTTACAACGCAAAAAAGGAAATTTTTGAATCATACGAAAAAACAACATAAAATATTTGGGATAACATTTTCCCGAATTTTCCCAAAACCTTTTGGGAATAATTTTGTCTTTTAAATAACAGCTTCGCTCGCTCATCCAATAAGATTGCTAGATTTATCTCTGAGCTCTAACAGCTAATGCTGGAACTAAAAACATTAATTGAAAATTTTTAAATTTGGCTTTCGCTTTCAGTGAAATTAACAGTAATTGATGAGCGTAGCGAGCGAAGCGAGCGAAGCGAAATCATCAATTTCACTACTGCTAAAAAAACACTTGGTGTGTGTTTGTTTGTTTGTTTGTTTGTTTGTTTTTTTGTTTTTTTTTTGTATGTGTGTTTGCGCGCGCTCTACAGGCCAAACGCGAGCTTCGAGTGGGATGAAATTTTCAGGGTGTCTACATTTGTTCTTAACTTAGACCCCCTGCGTTTTTCAAGAAAATCCTCCACACCCTTCACTTTCAAAGCAGAAAAAAGAGCAAAATTCGACAATTGGGCATGTTTGGAAAAGGACGGAAATTTATTTAAAAGTGCGTATTTTTTTCAAATGTTCCCAATTTCGATTTGCATTTAGAAACCATAGAAACCAAATCGAAACATCACACCAGATTTTTCCCAATAAAAACCAATCCAATAAAACCCAATAAAACCCTTGGGCATGAGTTACATCTATGTATTAACATGCACAATGCTCAATGATCTCAAAATGAGCATATTTCCGCTACCCGACAGCTCGGACAGAAACAAAGAAAGGTCAGAATCGTTCACATTTTCAAGTGATCAGAATCTTTAAGAAAGCAATCGTCCGGCTTGCTGCTCCATGATTTAGGCTTTTTGCCTCAATCTTTTTATGCGCTAAATACAAACCGCTACGCTCATCTTCAACGCATCACAAATTGCGTTCGCCCTAGTTTTATAAATTGCCACTGATTTTATAAGATACAAAAAATATATTTCTATACACTGGATTGATTTATTCTGATTGCCAGTTTCTTTACATGTGTAGAGTGGAAAAACATGCTAGTAAAATATAAGACAAACCAACGGATGGCCAACAATCTCGAAGCAAAGCAAACTGTGTTTGCAATAGACGTGGAATGATCATGCATTAAAAATAGTGGCACAGGGAAAAATCTTTTCTCTTAGCATAGAGTAGCATTACTCTATGCTCTTATAGTTTTGTATAAATCTGTAGTTTATCT
Organism: Nemoura dubitans; assembly: GCA_921293005.1. Classification (NCBI taxonomy): domain Eukaryota; kingdom Metazoa; phylum Arthropoda; class Insecta; order Plecoptera; family Nemouridae; genus Nemoura; species Nemoura dubitans. The sequence continues at coordinate 45,218,990 of OV121076.1, forward strand.
GCAAAATATCACAAGTATTTATCAAATTTTTTATTTTAAAAACTAAATTCTAGCTCCTAGTAATTATTGTCATAGATTATTGCATAATTTTAAGTTATAAGCTAATTAGAAAAATGCATATCATGTATTATGTATTTTTAACAACAGTAAATGATAATGAAGCCAACCAATCAAAATTTAGTCTGGTCACAGGAAAACCTGGTGCAATTGATGCTTTTGCTGAGTAGGTACGTACTACACATTATGATTATGAGATAAAAAGGTCAACAAATTTATTGATGAGCGTAGCGAGCGAAGCGAAATCATCAATTTCACTACTGCTAAAAAAAACACTTGGTGTGTGTTTGTTTGTATGTGTGTTTGCGCGCGCTCTACAGGCCAAACGCCTGCTTCGAGTGGGATGAAATTTTCAGGGTGTCTACTTTTGTTATCAACTTAGACCCCCTGCGTTTTTCAAGAAAATCCTCCACACCCTTCACTTTCAAAGCAGAAAAAAGAGCAAAATTCGACAATTGGGCATGTTTGGAAAAGTACGGAAATTTATTTAAAAGTGCGTATTTTTTTCAAATGTTCCCAATTTCGATTTGCCTTTAGAAACCATCGAAACCAAATCGAAACATCACACCAAATTTTTTCCAATAAAACCCAATAAAAACCCTTGGGCATGAGTTAAATCTATGTATTAACATACAGATTGCTCAATGATCTCAAAATGAGCATATTTCCGCTACCCGACAGCTCGGACAGAAACAAAGAAAGGCCAGAATCGTTTACATTTTCAAGTGATCAGAATTTTTGAGAAAGCAATGGTCCGGCTAGTTGCTCCATGATTTTCAAATGCTTTTGCCTCAATCTGTTAATGCGCTTTATACAACCGCTACGCTCATCTTCAACGCAACACAAATTGCGTTCGCCCTAGTATACTAATAATGACGCAGTGTATCTGAGCTGAAGTTTGTAGCTGAACTTTGTGACCTAGCTGAAAGGGGCGGCGTTCAAGGATGATGAACCGGTGGGCGTTTCTGACCATTGCGCAATGGAGTGAAGAAACGCCCGCGTTCGCTAGGGCACAGTGGCGGACACGTTTCTGCCGAAGTTTATAGTGATCAGCTTCGTAACCTAGCTAGAAGGGGCAACGTCCATTTACACCCGAACCGGGCCTTCCAACCACTGCGCAGTGGAGTTGCGCCCGCGACAGGGAATTTTGATGGATATGTGTCTGCTTAGTACATCTGTGGATTTCTGCAATATGGCCTTTGGGGGGGGGGGACCTTTGGATGTTTGGCCCACTGGTCCATTGAACCACTGGATCTTACCCTCAATGCTGCGCAGAACGCCAAGATAGTGCGTACAGTGCCTTGAGACTTCGAACGCTTTTTCCCCTTTTTCCCATTTGTAGCAATTTCTAAAAGCAAAAAAACAATTTCCACTTTTGATGAGCGTAGCGAGCGAAGCGAGCGAAGCGAAATCATCAATTTCACTACTGCTAAAAAAAAACACTTGTGTGTGTTTCTTTGTATGTGTGTTTGCGCGCGCCCTACAGGCCAAACGCCTGCCTCGATTGGGATGAAATTTTTAGGGTGTCTACTTTTGTTCTCAACTTAGACCCCCTGCGTTCAAGTAAATCCTCCATACCCTTCACTTTCAAAGCAGAAAAAAGAGCAATAGTCGACAATTGGGCAAGTTTGGAAAGGTACGGAAGTTTATTTAAAAGTGGATATTTTTTTCAAATTTTCCCAACTTTGATTGTTGCCTTTAGAAACCATAGAAACATCACACCAGATTTTTTTACTTGAATTTGACTTCAAGATTTGACAGATATTAGATATTTTGTCAATTTCGTGCATGCAAGTTTTTGAAAGTAAGTTCGCGGCAGAAATATATCTCCAACCTAATAAAAACCCTTTGGCATGAGTTACATCTATGTATTTACATGCACATTGCTCAATTACCTCAAAATGAGCATATTTCCGCTACCCGACAGCTCGGACAGAAACAAAGAAAGGTCAGAATCGTTTACATTTTCAAGCTATCAGAATTTTTGAGAACGCAATGGTCCGGCTTGCTGCTCCATGATTTAGGCTTTTTGCCTCAATTTTTTTATGCGCTAAATACAAACCGCTACGCTCATCTTCAACGCAACACAAATTGCGTTCGCGAAGCCCTAGTTATCTACGTCGCCATCAAACCACATCGAACCATCACGACGGGCTGTTTACGAAGTTCTAAATTCAAGTTATCTGCTACTAACAGCTACGCTCGTCTTCAACGCGAACACCTGGGCAGCGTTTCCTAGTTTTAGTCGTGTGTTATGTTTAGCAACAAAGTGTGGGATTTGTTGGTTATTGCGACAATTGGAACTTGCCGAGGTTCACAACAAGGCACACAAAACTCAGCTCGTGATGACGGGGTAAGTCATATTTCGTGTCTCCTATATGTTTTTCGACCCACGAACTGCTACTGGTAGACGCGTGCCGACCCTTGTAAGCTCTGCTAAGCTCCATTGAGTTCTCTTCGAGAGTGACAACCGACGGATCTCCTTGCAAATAGCTGCGTCGTCACTTGCGTCCTCTTGTGTGCTTACCTACCCGATGATTGGCAATGAAGGGGTTTCGCCGAGAATTTGCAACACAGGGCTGAGAAAGGGACAGAGTTGGTGCAAATTCTTGACACATGTCAAGATACATATATATCTGTGTTAACAATGGCATTGTTGGACCAGAAATTCGTAAATTAACTTCATACTTTTCATTAAATTTCTATATTAACCCGTGGACCAAATATACAGATTTGCATGTTTCTCTTCGGGTTTGTAGGTCTGTACAGTTTTCATTTGTATACGCATTGTGTATACACATCGCTGTCGGCAATCACAATTTGCAAGACATAAAAGTAGAGGAATTATACGACACTTTATTGATTAGCAATAACACCAACTGAGACATGCAATAAAGATCATCAAGCCAAATCCAGGATCTGCGTGCGTTTTGCGGTGTGCGGTGTGCGGTGTGCGGTGTGCGGTGTGCGGTGTGCGGTGTGCGGTGTGCGGTGTGCGGTGTGCGGTGTGCGGTGTGCGGTGTGCGGTGTGCGGTGTGCGGTGTGCGGTGTGCGGTGTGCGGTGTGCGGTGTGCGGTGTGCGGTGTGCGGTGAGCGGTATGCGGTGTGCGGTGAGCGGTATGCGGCCATCGCTCATAACGCAACCGCGTGCGGTTTCGGGTCCACCTTCAGCGACCTCACTCCAGGCAGCCATCCAGGACACAGTTCGGGACAACCGATCGGGAACGTCGAGTCCCGGTGAATGTTTTCGCAGATCTTGAACAAGATGGCGTGCACGTCGGCACTGGGACAGACGAACGCCTTCATGCAGTCGTAGGGATGGGCGAAAACGCCGCTACGTGTGCACAACAATCGGTCGCGACCGTCGGGGCCAACAGCCGGGGGATTGGATGGAGGGTGGTAGGTCGGACTCGGCGCTACTGTGGTCTTGGTTGGTGACTGCAGAGGCGGTCGCGTCGGGGAATCCGTGACCGGCGCCCACCTCTGCACTTCCGGCGGCGGAACGGGCAGGCAGCCGCTCGGCTCGACCAGCGTGCATTTCTTCGGGCAGCCGTGTGTGTATTCCGGGTCTAGGACGTTGTGGTAGTCGGTCTCGTCGCAGAGCGCGATCGCGACGTCTTGGAGGGCGATGCACACGACCAGGAAGGTGCAGTCGTCGGGGTGCGGGAAGAAGACGCCGTACGGGCCGAGGTCGCAGTCGTATTTGGGGGCCGGACGCGACGGGCAGAGGTCGCCGAGGGCTGAGGTGGTCAGGCCGAGGATGAGCAGCGTGGCGGCCGTTGCTGTAGGCGTTCAAGAAGCTCATTGTGAGGCTACCAAATTGAAGATGTTTTGGGAGAGGACATGAGAAATATCAGGGGCGTAAGTAGAGGTGATCAGGCATACCAGTGCTCGGGGACCTCGGGGCCAGAGGGCCTCCTAAGACATTTTTGGGGCCCGCAGAGGCCCAAGCTTATCCGAAAACAAGGCGGCGACGTTTTGTTAGGGAATGGAATTTTGAAAAGTTAATCCGAAAAGAAGGTACACCTCTGTGAAAGATCACTATGTTTTGCAACCCAGTGCTACATGGTTAGATAAAGAAACCACGCAAGGTTATTGGATGAGCGAGCGAAGACTTCAATTACACCACCCGTAGAAAAAAGTATCCCATGTTTTTTTTTTTTTGTCTGTTTGTCCGCGCTCTACTGACCAAACGGCTACAGCGATTTTGATGAAAATTGTAGGACACCTTCAAAATCTCTGAACTTAGATCTGCCACGTTTTTGAAAAAGATCGGCTCGGAACTTTTTGCATAAATCGATTTTTACGAAATTTTTCGATTTTTTCAAAATTTTGCGTCTTTATAACTGTCAAGGTTATTAACCAATCTTTGCCCAAATTTTTACACATGTTGCCCTTATGGATATTTATCATTCCTGAAAATCTTAGATTGGTAAGACGTTCCGTCTGGTTTTTATTCGCATTTAAGTAGTGATTTTTCGTGATTTTCGACACCTGATTCAACATTTGATCGGTGTCCTTGGTTCTCTTATGTTGTCCGTGGTAACCAGTGTTGTTGATTTCAAGTTCGTCCAAGGGAAATATTCTATAGCTTTTGGAAGCTAGGAAATTCTGTTTATGAAGTTAATTGAAAGGGAAACAGCGCCACAAATGTAGCTAGAAACTTATAAAAAACCTTTAAGAATAGTTAATATTTATGTATTTACGATTTCGTTACTGAATACGCTCAAAATAAGTATATTTGAGCTTTTTGATAGGTTACAGGGAAAAACAAAGAAAAGTCAGTCATCGAAATTTCACGTGATTAGAACTTTCGAGAAGGCTCGAACGCTCATCCTTCAACGCGACGGTATAGAGCGTTCGGCGAAGCCCTAGTTAAAAATAATATTATTGTGTGTATTGGGTGGTGTTTAAAGGAGCCGCACAATTGGTAATCCATGTTACATATTCGTGCCCAGTTGGGCTTTATTATTCTCTACAACGTCGCTGTAGACATAGGGAGGGACCGTCAAGAAGCGGATTTCGACGGTCAAGATATAGTGATTGTATCAAATTATATCGAAAGGTTGTTGATGTTTGTATAGGCAGCGCGGCCCTTTGAAATGGAAAGACAGCTTTTGGCTGCCAACAGTTGGTTGCCTATGGATACCGACCAATATCATTTAAGGTTCAAGCACAGTCCCGATTGTTAATATTTTGAAAAGTTGACTCAAACTTGGTACACCCCTAAGTAGATGGAATCAGTGTGAAATGATCCAAGTTCTCGTGTCATATTTCTTTCACATGGGGTGACCAAAGTTGAAAATTGATAAATTCAAATTTTTGAAACATACCAAAAGTTTCCGTCATCTCAAGGCCACATCGTTGAAAGTTATCGTTCCAATATTTCATTATGTTGTAGACAAAATACGTAAATAAGGGCGGATATGGCCCTTTTTCCCATATTTTCAGTTTCACTTTTGTATAGGTACAACGGATCTCATCAAGTTAAAAAATGAAGAGTTTCGGTGTATGTTCTGGCAATACAGGGGTACATTTTCGAAAAAAGGGCCACGGTCGCCTTTATTTACGTCCTTTGTCTACTAGATACTGATATATTGGAATGATAACGTCAACGATGTGGCCTTGAGATGCCGGCAACTTTTGATCTGAAAGCCATTTTCTGGCGAACTGATCTGTCCCCTTAACTCAACCGTGTTGATTCGAACAAACAAATTAACAGTCAAGTTTTATCGAAAGGATTCTGATCTACAAAGCTTAAGTCATCGGCGCTGAACAAAACAAATATGAAGATTATTCAGAAGTGCACAAACTCAATTTGTTGTTGCTATATATATTTTCAGATGTGTTTAAAAAGTCGAATGCTGCCGCTCTTCAATGAGCTTTTAAAATGACGAACGACCGGTTTTGACCTACACCAAGACAAGACACATTCTGAAAATATTTTTTCAAGTCCATTCAAGCTTGTCCAGCGTCCTACCGTTCATGTCGAGAGCTTTGTTCAAGCACCCAGCGTTACCAGTAGATCAGGGACCTTCGATCGAATCCTGGCGCGGTCACTCTGTCGCGGTGTGCTCGTGAAACCCGTCACCCGAGTGCGCGGTTCCCTCCGAGCTGCGACTGCGCAGACGCGCTCGCGCAGGCTTTCCACGAGGACGTGACACTTGGACATCAATTGGCAACAATAGGGCCGACCGATGCATTAATAACACGCTGGCACGAACTAATTTTTCACTATTTACGAGCTTTTGTATGAAAATATGGTCTACATGAAAGATTTACGGGTGACCTTGGCAAGGTACGATTTTCCAGTTGTTCCGCGGGGTTACAGACAGAAAGAGACGCTTCCTTTTTCGAAACAAGGCGTGTTTTTTTTGCAAAATATAGAGATGATTTGTCGGCATTAGAGGTATCAAGGTCACCCATTGCTGTACCATGTTGCAAGAAAAACAAACATGTGCACAGTGTCAGGATCACAGGACATTAAACCATTTATTAGCTCGAGTACGTGCGACACAAAAAAAATCAGAAAGATCCAACATAAAATAGTAATGTGCTAGAGCAATAAAGATAATCATTGCCTTTGAGACAATGTATAAATGCAGTGCGACCACTTTGTGTAGATTGATATAAGAATGTTTCATACAGCCCATGAATGCATTGCTAGCTTTGAATCAGACGTTTGATTTAAATCGTGGGTCGAAACGATGGCCGGCTTCCGATTGGAACAGTTTCCCGGACAGCCGACACGGAACTTCGAGTCCACCTTGATATTATCGGAGACGGCAAATATTGCTAAAAATTTTAAAAGATCGGTTAATACGTTAGTTGTATTTTTTTAACAAAGAAAAAATTCAAAATTGTATATTAATGTTGGGACTACGAAACAAATTCGTCCAAGTCATTTAAAATCTGTGGTCTTGTGGGAAATGTCGAAGCTCTTCACTCGTATTCACCGAGCGGTGTCGGCAGTTTCCGGGTATGGCTGACTTTTGTCATGAGGCACCGACTGGGGATGTACGTAGGTATCTGACGTTCATTTCGAAACTTCCTCGCAGGCGCAAAATGACCAAAAGGTTGACGCGCCTTAAAGCCCCACTATTCATTCAGGTATCTGACTGAAAATTTGACTGACCGAAAAAAAGCTTGCAGTGTAGAATTTTCGACTGTTCGAAAAATCGTAAAAATTATGATTCCCTAACGTACGAAAATTCGACTGTAATCGAAAATTCAAGTCAAGTGGTCGAAAACAATTTTATGAAAAATCAAAGGAAGGTGAACCACGACACTAGGAGTACTATGGAGAGTAAAACAATTGACCCTAATGATATTTTAGGGACCGAAACAATGAACAATAACAAATTCTAAAATTCGAACACGAAAATTCGATTAGTCAAAAAACATGCAAAATTGCAGACTTAGTTCCATAAGGCGACGTATAACAGGACAACGTCGTTTTTGCAGACGGAAATTCAACCAGTCGAAAAACAGGCAAAGGATCGAGCGTAGTGCCATAGGGTCACGTGTTAAACGACATAGTCGTTTGTTCCGAGTAAATTGAAATTCGATCACCTAAAAATTCGACCAGTGGAAAATTTAATCAGTTAAAGTCTCTCACTCATAACTGAAAGTTCAGGGAAAAATTTCAAAATCTTTCGGTTAAAGTTGAAATTTTAACGCCGCATCCAACGGTGCAATAACATTGGGGGGTCACCAGCCTAATTACAGAGATATTAGGGTTTGAAAACTCGAAATTTAACATGGGCGGTATTAGGAAATGAGGTCAAAACCGGCATATAACCCAGGATATAGCTTCAAATATAATCATAGCATTTATACAAATTTCTATATACTGGAAAGATAATTCTCTGCTGATCACATTCAGCAAAAGAAAAACTGGGGACACCGAACTCACTCTTAAGATAACGGCATATCAAAATTTTGAGGGTTACGTTTTAAGCGCTTTTTTGCAAAATATTTTCCATTAAAGTGTTGCTATAAGTACTCTTTAAAGACACAAAAACAACTTTAGATATGATTTAAATAGATGTTATCATATAAATTTAAACACGTTTTTCCAATCGCGCACACGTTTTCGCACAGAATTACTTTGAAAAATTGGCGTTGCCATGGATACGGTGACCAAACGTAAGAGAGACTCCAGTTCAATGAGCTCCGAAGTCGAGCCGTTTCCTTCACCTCGTAAGGTATACACTTTCCAGGCCACACCTTTTGTCGGATCGCGACGAAACCTATATTTTCGAAATCTTCACTCTTCCGACCACCAATGGAACCATTTTCATTTCGCAAGATTCACTCGTTAATTACTTACATGAGTTTTTTAGCCGGTATATTATTAAAATATGTACTTAAAAGTGTAAATTCCAGCTAAGAATTTACCTCTTACCGTATACACTTTCCAGGCCACACCCGCTATCCGATTGCAACGAAACAAATATCTACGGAATCCTCACACTTTGGACAACCAATTGAATATTTCAGAACCTCGAAATATTGCTTGGAAACCCATAAAAAGTTTAATTCAATTAACCTCAACAACCAATTATGAATGGCCTTAGTAAAATTCGAACTCCATGCGGCACCGGATTCACCTTCGGTTGCCTTCAACGCTAGGCAAGCAATAACTGACAGGCAAGGCCATGCGGCACCGGGTTCACCCTCGGCTGCCTTCAAGTCTAGGAAAGCAATAACTGATAGTCAAGGCCATGCGGCACCGGGTTCACCCCCGGCTTCCTTCAAGGCTAGGTTTCAGTTTTCAGGTTTCAGTTTTCTTGTCAATTATGACACAAATAAAAGGATCCTCACAATAAATGGACAACAACCACAACGTTTTTAATTATTTTAAAACTCATTTCTGTGTGTACATTTTATTTCAGAATACGTTCTATACCATGGGTGGTACTCTATACAAAATACGCCAGCGAAGCCCAAATCATAAAAATTTGCAAGATGGTTGTTATTAAAATTACAATATGGTTACAACCTTGATTTATTTCGCCTCGCCCACTAGCAATTTTGCAGGCACATATTCGACACGAAAAAGCATATACGAACATAGGTATCTATATACGAAAGTGCAATATCTTGTAAGAAACTTATATCGATACCCTAGAGGCAAGACCTCGTATATCTACTGAAATCCTAATTGTGCTGGAGGTGGTTTAAACTTTATTTCACAGCATCCTTTGAACTTACGATCATGATTATTTTATTGGGTTGTTCAAATATCGAATATTACTTGCTAATAGTTAAATACCAACAGTTTTAATATCAAAAACGAATTTTCTCCACCATAATCACGTAGCTAGTCCAATTTCAGGAAAAAAAGCAGCTACGAGGTCTTGCCTCCAGGATATCGATATGTTTCTTATAACAATTTCAACCTTCCATACATGTTTCATATGATATGTTTTTTGTACGTACTTCCGCGTGGGATAGCTGACACATTAAAAGTGCCAACGTAGCCTAGAAGCAAAAGGCACCAGTGGATACGAATACGGCAGCTGCCCGCCGTACCGAGTCCCGCGGGGATTGTAGAGAGACGGTCGCTCCACCGGGCGAGGTAAAGTGGTAGCAGTCGCCGCCCAGGGGCACCGCACGAACAGCTCCTTGCACTTCGAGGTACAGCCGACGGATTGGTCGACCCAGCCGTTGCCGCCGAGGGGGTTGTCGCGCTCCCTGCACAGCGAGACGACTAATGGCATGCGGAAGAAGCAGGCCACCCCGAACGTGCAGTCGTCCGGGTGGGGCGTTAACTGGCCGTCGTTGGCGTCGAGTGCGCAGTCGTAGGCTGGTGTCGGTCGCGGAGGACAGCGACGTTGCTTTGCTGCGAGTTCCCAAGGGTACGATGTTGTGGTGGGGGTCTCAGTTGGTGGTTCAGTTGTGGTAGGGGTTTCAGTTTGTGGTTCAGTTGTGGTAGGGGTTTCAGTTAGTGGTTCAGTTGTGGTAGGGATTTCAGTTAGTGGTTCAGTTGTGGTAGGGGTTTCAGTTTGTGGTTCAGTTGTGGTAGGGGTCTCAGTTAGTGGTTCAGTTGTGGTAGGGATTTCAGTTGGTGTTTCAGTTGTGGTAGGGGTTTCAGTTAGTTGTTCAGTTGTGGTGGGGGTCTCAGTTAGTGGTTCAGTTGTGGTAGGGGTCTCAGTTTGTGGTTCAGTTGTGGTAGGGGTTTCAGTTGGTGGTTCAGTTGTGGTAGAGGTTTCAGTTGGTGTTTCAGTTGTGGTAGGGGTCTCAGTTGGTGTTTCAGTTGTGGTAGGGGTTTCAGTTGGTGGTTCAGTTGTGGTAGGGGTTTCAGTTGGTGGTTCAGTTGTGGTAGGGGTTTCAGTTGGTGTTTCAGTTGTGGTAGGGGTTTCAGTTAGTGGTTCAGTTGTGGTAGGGGTTTCAGTTGGTGGTTCAGTTGTGGTAGTGGTCTCAGTTAGTGGTTCAGTTGTGGTAGGGGTCTCAGTTGGTGTTTCAGTTGTGGTAGGGGGCTCTGTATATGGTATGGTCGTGGTCACAATGGTGTAGGGCACGGCGATTGTCTTTTTGCATTTCGTGTGCAGCTCCTCGCACTTCCACGGACACCCCTGGCCGTGGTCGAAGCGTGCGAGCGGCGGGTCGTGTGCGACGTCGTCGCACAGAGAGACGAAGGTCGGCGTCGAGTCGTTGCAGGCGACGAGGAACGTGCAGTCGTCGGGGTGCGGGAAGGGTCGCCCGTTGTGCCGGTCGTAGCGGCAGTCGAACGAGGGCTGCGGACGGGGCGCACAGTGGCGGCCGAGGGTGGCCGTCGAGAGGGCGAGTACGAGGACGACGGTCGCGGCTGGGGGCAGAACGGGGCGGGGTGGTTGAAATGACCGTAATTTTGTAACTTGAGTGGTGTAATAGCCAATGTAGCTCTTGTATAGCTCCTTCGAGTCCAGAAGCTGATTTACAGCCGGCAATGTCAGTGACACGATGTCATCAACATTGACGCTGGACCAAAAAGAGACTCCGTGGCAGAGTCGCGAACATGAAGTCATGCACATCCAGAGTCTCTGATTGGTGGCAGAGCCAATGTTGATGACATCGTGTCACTGACATTGCCAGCTGTAAACTCAGCTTTTGGGCTAAGCCCGTCGGATTCCAAAGCGCAGTGTGTATTGCGGATCCATCTCGTTCTCGGCCTCTCAGAGCGTTTCGGGCTCCGACGGGCCCAGCCCTGAGGGCTCCAAAGCGCAGTGTGTATTGCGGATCCATCTCGTTCTCAGCCTCTCAGAGCGTTTCAGGCTCCGACGGGCCCAGCCCTGAGGGCTCCAAAGCGCAGTGTGTATTGCGGATCCATCTCGTTCTCGGCCTCTCAGAGCGTTTCGGGCTCCGACGGGCGCAGCCCTGAGGGCTCCAAAGCGCAGTGTGTATTGCGGATCCATCTCGTTCTCGGCCTCTCAGAGCGTTTCGGGCTCCGACGGGCGCAGCCCTGAGGGCTCCAAAGCGCAGTGTGTATTGCGGATCCATCTCGTTCTCGGCCTCTCAGAGCGTTTCGGGCTCCGACGGGCCCAGCCCTGAGGGCTCCAAAGCGCAGTGTGTATTGCGGATCCATCTCGTTCTCGGCCTCTCAGAGCGTTTCGGGCTGCGACGGGCCCAGCCCTGAGGGCTCCAAAGTGTGAAAACAGCTAATTATGTATTGGCTATAAGGACAGAAATGCTGTTAATATCCCAAGCGCTCACTGCCACATTTGTAGTGAAATAATCCCACCCAATGTTACCAGTATAGTGGAAAACCCACTCGCTGCAGCCACCAATGAAATGAATAAATATTTTTCGCGACCATAATGAGTCAACAACGTTTGGGCTAGCATTCTTATCTTCGAGTAAGTTACTAACGAAATACTTATAATTGGACGACCGTCCACGACCGTTCTTTCGACAATGTTTTATTTTGAAAACATCCATTTTGCATTTTTTGGAGAGAGAGAGACATGAAAGTGAACATAAAAATATGAGAAAAGGGACATTTGCACCTAAATTTACGTAACTTGTAAACTTAGTTTGGGTTGTACAAACTGATAGTTAAGGTTAACTATTAGTTAGAATTTAACTATCCGGCAAGCAGCTTATGTAAAGCAATCTAGAGCTTACAATCTGAGCTACTGATCAAATTTAAGAACTAGTTAAACCTTGATTATCAGTTGGGGCAACCCAATATTAATATAATTTCCGTAATCTACAAAAGATTTCAGAATATAATAAATAAATGGGCACATTCATTAATTTCAAAAAGTACTAATTGAACATTTTTCATTAGGTCTTTTCTGAATCACGTAAAACTTTACGCGGAAATGGTACAAGCATTCAAACAATCAAACAAACAAACAAGCGTAGCAAATCAGAGAGGCAGAAACAAGAATGGGAGTTGTACCATTTTCTTACCAAACTATTTGAATTAATATTAACTATTTGGTTTTCGCTCCCTACTTGTGCTTTCTATACGTGGTAAGAAACCAGATGCAATTTCCATTTTTCAAGATGTCAGTTGGACTATTTTTAAAGAGTCATAGTATGAATTAATGATCACTTCATCCACCTATACGGACATTTCAATTCCTATACTTAGCTGAACAATCTCACCGTTCATGTCGACGACTCCCAGCAACCCCTGTTCGAGTCCCGTCACTTCAGTTCTGTCTCCAACACGAGTGCGATCCGTCGCCTAACCCACGAATCTCCCGGGCGATGACGCGACGAAGTCACTCGCCGACGTCGCCGCCGTCGGTCGCAGCACGTACTCCCACACAACGGCTATCGGGGCTCGGTTACCGACAACAAACACCGTCTTCCTCCGGAGAGGCGAACGTGACACACGCCAACACGAGCCCGTCGTCTGATTAATCATTAGCAATCTATCAACAAAACAATCAACAAACTAAACATTTGCTGGCAAAACATTGCTTCCAGGTTGCGTTGCTTTTGTGTTATCCAGCACTTGGTCATTGCACTTCTACAGTTGGCAAATAATTGCCATAAGAATAGCATTGCGTTTATGTGGGCAAAATGTAAATAATTGCCAAAAGAATAGCATTGCGTTTATGTGGGAAAAATGCAAATAATTGCCAAAAGAATAGCATTTCGTTTATGTGGGCAAATCAGTGATTGACTATGGAATTCAGTAGTCGTCCATTATTCCCAGTATTGCAAGTGGCTCGAATCAAGAGAATCGAAGATTGTTTAGTTATAGAGGATCTAGTGAAAGTTTTCTTTCTTCTGAGGGATTGTAATAGGCTGTGTAACAACTGATAAGTCGACCACCAAAGTTACCCGAGACACAATTTACACATTTCCTGCATTTTAAGGATGCCAACGTATTAAATACTCACATGTTATCTCGAAATAGGTTAACTCTCTGCGATAATACAAAGATTTTCTGGAGTTGTAGAGAGTTGTTAGTGGATGTTTACAACGACCGTCGTGATTTCAATATCTCGGTCCCAGCACGCAGCCAAAAGGCCGAGGGTTCGGTGCCTATTACAAATTGAATTTCTATCCGAGCACACAACCATGGCCTTCTGGATGGAAAGCAAGTGTTGTGACAAGGCATGGCAGCCATCGACAACACACATTGGATTTCTATCCGAGCATACAACCAGGGCCTTCTGGGTGGAAAGCAAGTGTTGTGACAAGGCATGGCAGCCATCGACAGCACACATTGGATTTCTATCCCAGCACACAACCAGGGCCTTCTGGATGGAAAGCAAGTGTTGTGACAAGGCATGGCAGCCATCGACAGCACACATTGAATTTCTATCCCAGCACACAACCAGGGCCTTCTGGGTGGAAAGCAAGTGTTGTGACAAGGCATGGCAGCCATCGACAGCACACATTGGATTTCTATCCGAGCACACAACCAGGGCCTTCTGGGTGGAAAGCAAGTGTTGTGACAAGGCATGGCAGCCATCGACAGCACACATTGGATTTCTATCCGAGCACACAACCAGGGCCTTCTGGGTGGAAAGCAAGTGTTGTGACAAGGCATGGCAGCCATCGACAGCACACATTGGATTTCTATCCGAGCACACAACCAGGGCCTTCTGGGTGGAAAGCAAGTGTTGTGACAAGGCATGGCAGCCATCGACAGCACGCATTGAATTTCTATCCGAGCACACAACCAGGGCCTTCTGGGTGGAAAGCAAGTGTTGTGACAAGGCATGGCAGCCATCGACAACACACATTGAATTTCTATCCGGGCACACAACCAGGGCCTTCTGGGTGGAAAGCAAGTGTTGTGACAAGGCATGGCAGCCATCGACAACACACATTGAATTTCTATCCGAGCACACAACCAGGGCCTTCTGGGTGGAAAGCAAGTGTTGTGACAAGGCATGGCAGCCATCGACAGCACGCATTGAATTTCTATCCGAGCACACAACCAGGGTCTTCTGGGTGGAAAGCAAGTGTTGTGACAAGGCATGGCAGCCATCGGCAGCACACATGGAATTTCTATCCCAGCGCTCAACCTGGGCCTTCTAGATGGAAATGTGTTATTTTCCTCAACGAACAATTCGAAACACACCCATCCATAGAGGGCGCTTCTTAAACTCTTCAAGAATGTCCAAATGGCAAATGTATGCCAAAAAGTCAGATCTCTGAAATATATATTTACGCCGTCATGAAAAAATAGCAAAACTTTCCCGTTACAATCAGAAAAGGAAAAAATTCCGACAAGTTTTCTTTTAAACAAATAGATTTATTCATCTAAACACCAAAAACAATAGTTTCACAAAATAAGCAATCCTAAAATAACATTCGTACAATTTTGGTGATTACATATTTCTCGTTCCCTCTTATACTGTTAATTGGCAGTATAGTGGAAAATTGTACTCTGTAGTTATTTGAAATCATGTTTTACTTCGAAAGCAGTGCAAATAATACTTTTCCATACGTTTTTAACAGTAAGTTTCTTGGTTTTTGTTTTGCTTGGACTTCGGATGTGTTTAAAAAACAAACAGTTTTTTGTATGGGATTACTGCTAACTGAAAGGTTTAGTCGGATCGGAATTGAGAAGAAAACAATCTCATAGCCTTGGAATAATCAACCCCCCGACTACAAAATCACGTCGAAAGCTTGTCTACAAATCATCAAGATTGCGCGTCGTACATTGCCGCACTTCCGTCTCCCCCGAAAACCCACGTCTCGACGCCGAACGCGTCGGCGTCGAAGGTAGAAAGGGCGCCGGTTTTGCGTCAGAGGGCCCCGTTCTTGAATCGTAGAATGTTTTTTTTTTATTTTTTTTTATCAGCAACAGAATACATTGAAATTCCACGAGTGTGATATAATATTATATAATATTGTATATATATATATATATATATATATATATAATTTGATCAATTGTAAACGATTCGTAAGATCGTTCTCCATGTCGGTGGTATATGGGGTAAGGTAGGCGGTACAGTTCGTGACTATTCGATATTCGAAAATTCTGAATTTGGCGACTGAAACCTTATAGGTTAAGAGTTTAGAATCTCTGAATTTGATTGCTCTGGAGTAAGAGGCCCTTTGCTTGGTTGTTCTGAGTATACAAGCTCTGAATTGAGTTGCTCTACATTTTGGAAATGTGCTCCTGGGAAACTAGAACTTGGAACCGCTGAATTGTAATACCCTTGGAATTTTGATATTGAGACTGTTGGAAATCAGAATTTTCCGCCGCCGCCTCCGAAGCGCGACTCGCTGGGCATTGCGCACGCGCGGAGACCGGCTACGTCGCCGTCTTTAACGGCGTCGCGGTCGTCGAACGGCGCCGGTTCACGAGGACGGCATGGATGTCGGACTGCTCACGTTACGGCTCCTGGGGCCTTACCTAGCTCGGCCATTTGGAGCGGCTACCATGCGGCTAATTAGCCGGGCTGGCGGTGTTATATGACCCGGACCTAGAGCGGCCATTTCAACAATGGGCAGTTTGTTGATTTCGTAGCACCACTAGCAACCAGTATTACGGTGGTGCTACGATGATAGCATTATCTAGAAGGCATACTGCTTTTTAAACGATCATCATTGTGCAGTGAAGTCAAATCAACCAATCTCTTGGCTTGTTACTAAAGTCAGAGTCGATATGCCCCGGCTATATAACCCGGCCGTAGGTCGGGGTTACTGCTTGGTGCATGGTGGTATTAATTAGCCAGGGTAGATTGCTAGTAATCCCGGGACTACGAGTGGCCGCGCTAGGTAAGGCCCCTGGGCGGGGATGTTGGTACAAAAAACTATCGTGAGTGGGTGGAACGAAATCGACGATTAACCATTGTTTTGATTTGTATGTACTCCGCGAGTGTTGCTGTATTGATTTTGCCCTTGGGGCTAACTTAATAGGTCACCGGTGAGAGGAGAGGACGAACGTGAACAAACTTTTTTTTTACGTTTGTTTACGTTTTTGCGCTTGCAAAAGTATGAAGAACAAAGAAAATACATGCGCTCCCCTTTTTTCATTTTTAAATTTTACAGATATTCTGTACAGGGTAAAGAATATTATGTTTGGGAGTGAAAAAGCATATTTTTTCCTTTATAGTTCATTTAAAAACTTATTATTTTTTTTAAATATTTTTTATTTAAAAGTTATTGTCCTTCTGACTGAAATAACTCTCCATTTTGATACTGTGAACCTTGAGGCACAGTATTTTGTCCTTCTGATTAAAATAACTCTGTATTTTGATACTGTGAGACTTGGAGCACAGTATTTTGACCCTCTGACTTCGCCGACCGACAGTCTTCGAAGAGTCCCCGACGCTCACAAGGAACGACCTTTAACGGGAAGGGAGGGGCGAGGCGTCGACAAGGGCGCCCTCAAGGTCACTCAACTGAATGGCTGACGAGCACACGATTTATGCGGCGTATTTATTGTCATTTCTCACTCCTTACTTTTTAATGCGTTTATACCAACCAAGGGTAATACGTTGGCATTTTTATTTGATTTTTTCCACCAAACACACATTATCGAAAACTGTTTTTAACATAAATTATTCGTCCCAAGTCAACCAAAGAGAGGAGAAAGGAAAAGGGATTAGTTTCAAATTTCGTAATATGATCCTGACAAAAAAAATGCCACGGCAATAGTTAATTTCTTTGCTTGCACACAAACGAAGGTAACGGGTTTATTAATTCGTTCACTTTTATGTTCCTGTCACCGTTCCTGTCAATCGCTCACCGGGATCGACTCCTGGACGACCCACAAACCGCCGCTCGCCAGCGTCCCTAGCCACGATGGCGTCCCTAGCAACGAGGGCGTCCCTAGCCACGACGGCATCCCTAGCCACGACGGCGTCCCTAGCCACGACGGCGTCCCTAGCAACGACGGCGTCCCTAGCCACGACGGCGTCCCTAGACACGACGGCGTCCCTAGCCACGACGGCGTCCCTAGACACGACGGCGTCCCTAGCCACGACGGCGTCCCTAGACACGACGGCGTCCCTAGCCACGACGGCGTCCCTAGCCACGACGGCGTCTCATCCAGTCGCCTCCGGCTCCTCGTTGTCCTCGAGCTTGCCGGACGACGGACACATCTCCTTGCAGCCGACGGGGAAGTAGGGGTATTTGGAGACTGCCAGGCAGACGGACACCTCGATCGGCTTGGCGCCGGGGAACGCGCAGGCGAACGCCTTCAGACAGTCGTCGGGGTGCACGAAGAAGCCGCTGTGCCGGCAGGTGAAGGTCATCGGGTCTTCGGCGCTCGTCGTCGTCGTCGCCGTCGTCGGGGGCGTTTCGATCGCAGCTGGACTAGTGGCTGGTGGCCGCGTGAACGGGGGTCTTGTAGTTGGGGGCGAAGTAATCGGGTGTCTTTTAGTTGGAGGCCAGGTAGGTGGAGGGCTTGTGGTTGCAGGTGAAGTATGAGGAGGGCTTGTAGTTGGAGGCGAAGTTACCGGGGGTCTTGTAGTTGGAGGCCAGGAAGGTGGAGGGCTTGTGGTTGCAGGTGAAGTATGAGGAGGGCTTGTAGTTGGAGGCCCAGTAACCGGGGGTCTAGTTGTTGGAGGCCCAGTTACCGGGGGTCTAGTTGTTGGAGGCCCAGGTACCGGGGGTCTAGTTGTTGGAGGCCCAGTTACCGGGGGTCTAGTTGTTGGAGGCCAAGTAATCGGGGGTCTAGTTGTTGGAGGCCCAGTTACCGGGGGTCTAGTTGTTGGAGGCCAAGTAATCGGGGGTCTAGTTGTTGGAGGCCAAGTAATCGGGGGTCTAGTTGTTGGAGGCCCAGTTACCGGGGGTCTAGTTGTTGGAGGCCCAGTTACCGGGGGTCTAGTTGTTGGAGGCCCAGTTACCGGGGGTCTAGTTGCTGGAGGCCAAGTCCCAGGAGGCCAGGTCGGCGTAGCGCACGGCGGTCTAGCGGCGGGCGGCGGCACGTAGCCCGGACACCGGGTCGGACAGCCGAGCGACTTCCTGTCGGCGACGTGGTTCTCGTCGTCGCAGATCGACACGACCGCGTCGTGGAGGCCGACGCAGAGCACGAGGAACGTGCAGTCGTGCGGATGCGGGAAGAAGAGGCCTTGCGGCGCCAACGGGTGGAGCAGACAGCTGTAGTGCGGCTTGGGACGCGCGCACTGCTTGCCCAGGACGACGACGGCGAGCAGACTCGACGCCAGAGCGACGGTCGCGGCTGTGGTGAGGACGGGGTGGTTAGCGGTGACCGAAACAGTTCCCCCGCGTGGGGGACTTTCAGATGTGTGGACCAATATTTTAAGCGACGTTTTTGTATAATTACCCCGCCAATTCATTTAGGACTCTCTATAGTATGGAAGGGAGGCGAAGCTGGAAAAATGTGCACCCGAACCGGGATACGAACCCGGGACCTCCTGCTTGCCGGGCAGGTGCTCTACCGACTGAGCTATTCGGTCACACATTCTCCCTGCTTGCCGGGCAGGTGCTCTACCAACCGAGCTATTCGGTCACACATTCTCCCTGCTTGCCGGGCAGGTGCTCTACCAACTGAGCTTTTCGGTCACACATTCTCCTGCTTGCCGGGCAGGTGCTCTACCGACTGAGCTATTCGGTCACACATTCTCCCTGCTTCGCCGGGTGGAACAAGGGGGATCTTTGGGGAGACGAGAGGCCGAGCACCTGCCCGGCAAGCAGGAGGTCCCGGGTTCGTATCCCGGTTCGGGTGCACATTTTTCCGGCTTCGCCTCCCTTCCATCAATTGCATACTGGTAACTGCTTAAACCAGTAACAATTTCCTCTCTCCATAGGATGTTAAATTTCTAATACTCATTTCTGCAGGTCTTACCTTTAGCACGTATTTGTCCACGTTTGGAAGGAAAACTGTGTTTTCCCGACGTTTTCCCGACGTTTCGTAACATATACCTAATATAGATATACTTTCTCAAGGGTAATATGGTGATAGTTCGAATTCTTATAAACTCGTTGCTCTTTTTGGCTACTTTTTTCGAGCCTTGCATTTAGATGGGGTTAAAAGTTTTTGCGGCAAAAATCAGGGTTAAATATTTTTTCAACTAATCATATTCAATGATTAAGGGAACTTTTGTGATTCTTACCATGGTTATAACAAATTTACATTCGGGGTTATGATAATCCTGCTTCGAGAATCCAGGCCAAGGGAAGTTAAGTGCATAATCTGACAAGTATGTCTTGATGTAAATCTTTTCTTTGCAGATTCTTTATAATTATTTTCTGTTTTGTCAATGTAACAAGATAATATTATGTTCAATACAGTTGTTAACGAAATGAATTGCAAATGCTAATGCATTGGGTTTCAAGTTTTTGAGCTCATTTTCTCGATTTTGAGCAAATGTGGCGAAACATCGTTCTTGCAGTAATGGTACCCTTCAATTCCAAACACTCCTGTAATCGAGGCCTGGCAGTTATCATCATCCCGGGGGTAGATTTGTTACTTCACGGTGATAAATCACAAAAATTCACTGAATATAATATCATCTGATTGATGGTCGAGCGAAACGAAATCTTCAATTATCAGTACTGGCTGATTAGCGTAGCGAGCGAAGCTCCTGATTCGGTTGCGATAAAATTTTCAGGGTGTCTTCTTTTGTTCTCAACTAAGAACCTAAATCCTCTATTACCCTCCCATTCAAATCAGAAAAATTAGCAATATTCGAAATTGGGAAAATTTGGAAAAATACGGAACTTTATATAAAAGTGCGTATTATTTTTTGTAAACTTTCCCAAAAAATGTATTGTTACTTTGTGTACGACCAAACTTGAAATACTAATTAACACATCGGCTGCTCACGACGTTCTGCTTATCAACTTATCTGCTACAGACAGCTACGCTCATCTTCAACGCGAACACTTTGGCAGCGTTTCCTAGATGTTAAAAAAAAAGTAATCCCCGATTTTAGCCCCAAAATGTTAAACTCCCGTGACCCAAGAGACAGTGTGTGACGCATGCTCACCTAAGCCCCTCATCTCGGTAACTAGCAGCAGCCACCCGTGCCTCGCCAAAGTGACCGACCAGACGCCCACAACGCCCCCTTATAAGCCCTTGCCTCCTTGTCGTCGGCCACACAGGTGTAAAAGCCTAGTCATCGTCTTAACGACCGGCCTCAACGTCAAACAATGCGCTCAATCGGTTGGCCAATCACGCGCCAGGTGAACCGGAATTATAGATTTCTTGATTGATGTCGTTATGAAAGCATGACTGCATGATTTGGTATATGTCACCATTTCAACAATGTAAAGTAACTATAAATCCAATATGATATTCTTTTTATTACGAACTATAACAAAGGCCATACAAGGAAGATCATAATATAGGCACGTTCGATTTCCTGATTTTCCAGCACAGAGGCGACGGCGAGTGTCCGCTCCTTTGCGGGGAGCGAAACAAGCACCCTGTCACGGAATGTCCAGCACAGAGGCGACGGCGAGTGTCCGCTCCTTTGCGGGGAGCGAAACAAGCACGTCCTGTCACTGAATGTCCAGCACAGAGGCGACGGCGAGTGTCCACTCCTTTGCGGGGAGCGAAACAAGCACCCTGTCACGGAATGTCCAGCACAGAGGCGACGGCGAGTGTCCGCTCCTTTGCGGGGAGCGAAACAAGCACCCTGTCACGGAATGTCCAGCACAGAGGCGACGGCGAGTGTCCGCTCCTTTGCGGGGAGCGAAACAAGCACCCTGTCACGGAATGTCCAGCACAGAGACGACGGCGAGTGTCCGCTCCTTTGCGGGGAGCGAAACAAGCACCCTGTCACGGAATGTCCAGCACAGAGGCGACGGCGAGTGTCCGCTCCTTTGCGGGGAGCGAAACAAGCACCCTGACACGGAATGTCCAGCACAGAGGCGACGGCGAGTGTCCGCTCCTTTGCGGGGAGCGAAACAAGCACCCTGACACGGAATGTCCAGCACAGAGGCGACGGCGAGTGTCCGCTCCTTTGCGTAAAGGAGGCGCTGGCGCCTGTTTGCTCTCAAGCCGGCCGTGTTTGCAGCCGCACAGGAATAACTCGACACGGCCGGGTGGATCCTGTCGGGCCGATTATTATTATTGCCGTTGATCGGATTAATAAACGAGCACCCGTTGCCGATAGCAACGAGAGGCATTGGTTATTCACTCGAGACGGCAGAGTGCGTTGCTGTCAAGGTCGTTGTCAAGGTCGTTGTCACGGCAGCGAATTGATAACCAGGAGTTCGGAGAGATGATAATCAGGAGATCGGAGAGAAAGATTCATGCAGACCTATTTTTTTACAATTTGGTATTTTAACTTTGCCTTGCCTTTATATTTTCAGCACAGTGTTATATAAACTTGACAACATGAATTTGACATCTGAAACAAATGAGACGCATGATCATTGGACGAGATCTAACCACATTTTAAAGATTGACAAATATTCGAAGTACAGCAACAAAAGTCCAATAGCTAATGGCAAATGTTTTTACAACTAGGGCTTCGCGAAC
Organism: Nemoura dubitans; assembly: GCA_921293005.1. Lineage (NCBI taxonomy): Eukaryota > Metazoa > Arthropoda > Insecta > Plecoptera > Nemouridae > Nemoura > Nemoura dubitans. The sequence goes on from OV121076.1 coordinate 45,240,915, forward strand.
GCAATTTGTGTTGCGTTGAAGATGAGCGTAGGTAGCGGTTTGTGTATAGCGGATTAAAAGGTGCTTGCAGCAGTCACAAGAAAACCATGGAGCACCAAACCTGACCATTGCCTTCTCGAAAATTCTAATCACTTGAAAATGTATGCGGATTCTGACGTTCCTTTGTTTCTCTTCGAGGTCAACAAAGCTGGTAACCAAGGAAACGAAGGAAACCGGACTCGTATTGAATCAGCCGTCAAATCACGAAAAAAACACCACAAAAATGCTAATAAAAACCAATTGGAAGAACCTACCGAAATAAGATTTGCAGGCATGATAAATATGTATAAGGTCAACATGTTTAGAAGTTTTGGTGAAGTTATGTTCAGAACTTTGAAATTTACAGGGGTTCGAAATTCGGGAAAAATCGAAAAATTTCGTAAAAATTGATTTATAAAAAATTTACTTAACCGATCTTTTTCAAAAACGCAGGGGGTCTAAGTTGAGAACAGAGGTAGATACTCAGAAATTTTCATCCGTGTCGGTTCAGGCGTTTGGTCTGTAGAGCGCGCACAAACACACAAAAAAAAAAAAAAAAAAAAAAAAACATACACAAGTGATGTCCATTCCGGGATTTGAACCCGGGTCCCCAACTTTCGCGGCTGGTGCTCTAACCGCTGAGCTACTTTTGGGAGGCTAATTTGTGTACATAATAATAAAATGAATAGCCAATTACGAGCTTTCGTAATTTAAATAAGATTAAAAGAGATACACAAGTGACTTTTTTTTGGGGTAAGTGAAATTGAAGATTTCGCTCCGCTCGCTTCGCTCGCTACGCTCATCAATAAACTTTTATCAGATTGTCAACTTATGTATAGTAAGAATAACAAGAACGCTTCTAAAACAAAATAAATGTTAAAACATTTTTTATTCAGCATGCCTTTTATTCAGTACAGGAATGTTTAACATTTAAAATAATCATTGGTGATATTGACACTGCTACAGATGTAATATAGACATATACTTATTATTGTATGCTAATAATTTACTGACCGGTCTAATACCATTTGTACATGGTGCAATGATCAAATAAAGAATTTGAAATTTAAATTGAAGAGATTTATAATAATAAAAAAGTTGGTACTCTAGCATCACGAATTCTGGCTCAGGGATCATCTAAAAGTTATGAGATCGGGTTGCTCCAACTGCAAGTGAAGCTTGACTACTAGTTAAAATTTGATTATTAGTTAGCAATGAATGCAAAACCATCTATGGAGATTCTAACTAATAATTATTTTGAACTACTAGTTAAACCGCAACTAGCAGTTGGTGCTACCCAAACTTAGTAAGACACGAATTCAATTTCAGCATTTCGGCACCACTTTAATTTATCCCACTCTCTCTCCCAATGGAGTAGGTGTATCTCACGTAGCCGCTGTGCCATAATGATAAACTACCCAGTTCTTTCGTATTTCCACTAGGCTTGAATCATACATTGAATTCAACTCTTTATTTTGCCTGAATATTACAGTTTTCTATACTGATTTGAGCACGTCAAACTATGAAAACTATAAAACAGTACAAAAGACAACAATACAGTTCCAGAGTCAAGTCACTTTTGTGGGGAAATTTTCACACAAATTTGAGGGTTTATTTGCCTACAGATTTACCCTGGAACTGTAGGAGTCCTTACAGTATACAGCTTTCCCATTCGATTTTTGGCATCTGCACTGCGATTTCGTAACTCTGATTTTGCCGTTCTCGGTTACAAAGTTAAAAAATTAACATGTACCACAACAGGGATTTTATCCATCAGAACTTTAACGTCAAACCGTTATCGGTTCTGATGGCTACCCTATTGTTGCCCACGTTAATTTCTTAACTTTGTTACCGAGAACGGCGAAATCAGAGTTACGTAATCGCAGTGCCGGCTGGGTATTGTAAAAGCTGGTATGGTCAAAATTCCAATCCCTAGAACCGCCAGAAAGAAACCACCCTTCGTCGGTGCTAAGAGTTCTTCGAGGCAGCTCCCAATAAAGATAAGCAACCTCATACTACTAAAAGCAAGCGCTCTACAAAACGCCACTACGGGGAAGGGGGGCGATTGCACTCCTCTGTGCACCTGGCCACCCTCCAGCCAGGCCTCGACGTGCTCGTGGTGGCCGGGTGGCGGCCGTCAGCGTCAGCCCAGATAGCTTATCACGGCACGGAGATGTTCGACTTTCGCCGCGGTCGTTTTGGAGACAAGCGCTCGGAGCACAGATCGAGTTTACCAAGGTGGTCTGTCGTAGGGAGTAGCGACGACATGGGGAGGATGTTGTGCAGTGGTGACGTCCAGGGTATACACACGTATACGGCGTATATACTCACCCTTTATTTTCGAAATTAGCGTATACACAATTTTTTTTTAAAGAAATACGCTGGTCTACGCTGGTATACCTATACGCTATAAGTAAATTTTACGAGTTTTCCATACTTGTTCTATATTTAACACTTTATATACCCATTCACCTGATCTAAACCCATTTCCCACCCACCCATGGCACAATCGCGTGGCAAGCTTTCGCGTAGCCACATTCAACATTGGAGTGGACAATCTGAAAGACTTGCGTGGGAAAGACTCTCACAAATCTTCGCAAACTTGCTCGTAGCCACATCCAACATCGGAGTGGACCATCTGGGAAAACGCGATCTGTGCCCGCGCTAACACACAGCGAGAGGCGTTTACAGGGCTCTGTTTGGCATCTGCTTGTCGTTGCTGTCGCGCTTGACGCTAACCGGGAGACGCACATGTTGTGGATGTGTACATCAGCGCTCCTCGCGGTCGCGATTCATGGGCGCCGAGGATATTATTATTATTTTTATGTGTGATGTTTATATTTAAAAAAGTCAAAATATAATAATTTATACATGTAAAGTGGAATGGTTGGGTGAAAGGGGGAGCGATAAACATGTGAAAACATGCGGAGAGAGAGAGAGAGAGAGAGAGAGAGAGAGAGAGAGAGAGAGAGAGAGAGAGAGAGAGAGAGAGAGAGAGAGAGAGAGAGAAAGAGAGAGAGAGAGAGAGAGAGAGAGAGAGAGAGAGAGAGAGAGAGAGAGAGAGAGAGAGAGAGAGAGAGAGAGAGAGAGAGAGAGAGAGAGAGAGAGAGAGAGAGAGAGAGAGAGAGAGAGAGAGAGAGAGAGAGAGAGAGAGAGAGAGAGAGAGAGAGAGTCTGTCTATTGCTCTTAAATCGCTGTTCCTGGCGCTCTAAATCGGGGCGCTCTCAGGTGGAAAACCCCATGCGTGGCCAGAAAACGACATCATCTGGGAAACGCTAATTGTGATCACTTAAGTGACGTCAGAGCTGAGGGCCACGAATTCGCAAAATCGGAGCGTAATCTTATATTCATACATATAAGGAATTCTAATAATAGCACCAAAAACGATTCGTTCTTTATTACAATTACAGAAAGCTTATATAACCAATAGGTGCGAAGCTAGTTTGGTGGGGCTGTCACTAATAGTTTGTCTGTAACAATTGTTGGGTAGATATTCGTTGGCCAAGGTGATCATGCCGCCTTAAACAGATCAGTTTGCCTGAAAGTGGCTTTCAGACAAAAAGTTGCCAAGTTCTCAAGGCCACATCGTTGAAGTCATCATTTCAATATTTCAGTCTGCTGTAGACAAAAGACGCAAATAAGGGCGAAAATGGCTCTTTTTTTTCGAAGTTTTCCCCTGGAATGCCAGAACATACCCCGAAACTATGTATTTTTTACCCTTTTTAGAGCCATTGTATACGAAAGTGCAAATAATAATTGGGGAAAAGGGCCATGTTCGCTCTTATTTACGTCTTTTGTCTACAACATACTGAAATATTGAAATGATAACTTTCACGCCTTGAGATGTCGGCAACTTTTGGTCTGTTTCAAAAATTTTATTGATCGATTTGCGACTTTGGTCACCCCATGTGAAAGAAATAAGACACGAGGACTTGTACACTGATTCCGTCTACTTAGGGGTGTACGAAGTTTGAGTCAACAATTCAAAAAATTAACAATCGGGACTATGCTTGAGCCATAAACCTCAATTGTTGAATTAAGGTTAACCTAAAATCAATCATGGCATGTATTCAAACTGCAAAAGAGGGTAGAAAATGGCCTTGTATTAATTAAACAGGGGCCAAATTACCAAATCGAATCCAAGAATCCAAGAAATCCAAGAATCCAAGAAATCGAATCCAAGTAATATATAATATTATCAGTCACTAATGTGGCTTTTGGAATTTCGCAACAATCCAACATCATTTTCCAATATTCCCAATTTCAAAAATTATCTATTACTAAAGAAAATTATGTAGATAGATTTTTTCATCTATTATCTTTTATCTTATCTAATCTAATCTTATTATCTTATCTAGGTAACAAATTTTCCCATTATCTTCATCATTATCTAGATGAAAAAAAAATTATCTAGTCATACAACACAGATTATCACAATAATTACATATAGGATTTGAGCTCGTCAATAAATAAATAACAAACCGACGGCGTGTGTCACGTATTGAAATATCGACGAGAGCGTCGCGACGCCGGACGCGAGGCGTCGCTATTTTTACGCCGCACGACGACGACGACGACGACGACGAAATCGTACGGAAGCGAGCGCGGTGCGAAAAAAAAAACTGACAGCTGAACGGCGGCGATTAAAGCGATTGTTTATGTTTGAATTTTTGGCGGAACAAAGCGCTAGGTCCCGGCCTCTTGTATCGTGGTTAGAGCTGGCACGGCTAGGTGTTCAAATTACTGTTAATTGTCCTCTTGGGTGGTGGTCATTGGCAAACGATTGAATATCTACACAGACGGTTACAAATAACCATATATATAGAGATCACAGAATAGAACAGTTGTATTATGATGTTATTGTATATTATTGTATATTATTTGTATTATAATATTGTAATAAATTGTATTATATTGCTGTATAGGAGGTTCCCGCGTGAACCTCAGCACGACCCCAGGACCACTTTTCTGTAACTTTCAGATGTGAGATGAAATGAAATGGGAGTGAGAACCTTTATTTGTTCCGTATGATAACATAGGCGAACTTGTAGTTGTCACTCTCATTTCTTGTCATCTCACTTGGACAAAGTTACAGATGAGGGGTCCTGGCCACGGAGCGTGGCCAACTCAATTTCAGTTTATTTCCTTGTAGATAATATTAAAGATATAAGGAACGTCAGATTTATGAATTATAAAATAAAACATTGCACAAGCATCTAGACCACGCCATGGTACTGAATCTTTTTTGCCCCGGGCCAAATAAAATAACTGTGCTACCTCTGTGGACCACAAAGAGTAATTTGACTTCAAATTTGCAAAATTGTTAATTGCAAGTTGTGTAACATTGTGGATATTGATTGAACGCATTCTCGTAGCTTGTACTTGCTTGTACTTGATAAATTAAAATTGAAATTGCTGACGACACAGTGGGGACTTGGGGGTTCAATATCCAAACATTTTGATTCAGAGCATTTTTATGGAACATATCTATTCGTTTCATGGAGTTTTGACCTTAAAATACCCTGATATTACGAACTTGTTGCAAGAAGGTTGTGGAATTTTCAAAGCAATATATATTCCACTGAGAATTGCATGATAAGTTGGCATTTCAAAATTACTACAAATATTGAGATGGACCGCAAAACTTTGAGTAGCTGGCCGCACGTTGAGTAGCTCTAAAAATCCTTTAAAGTTTTTGAAGCAGTTTGATCTTTGTTTTAATGTAAAATGTACAATATACATTTACAATGTAAAATTCCATTTATTTAATAAAAACAGAAAGTGTTTTTCAAGGTTTTTTCAAAGTTTTTTGCAACACGTTTGCAATGTTGCTAATGCTCAAGAATTTCACAAAAAAATTGTTTAAATTCCGCATCGTTTCCTTAGCAGCAGTAGCTAAAACCCAAACAAACACACAGTTTTTTTTTTAAGGACATCCGAAGTCAAACCAAAACCAAACCAAAACCAAGAAACTTACAAAAAAACGTATGGAAATGTATTATTTAGCACTGCTCTCGAAGTCAAACATGATTGCAAATGACTGCAAAGTACAAATTTGCATTATACTGCCAACAAGTTCAAGCAAAACCTAATTTCATCCACGGTAACTAATGCGTATCTTTCATTGGTCAAAAACAGTTCTAACAGATAACATCCGCTATAATCACCGGAAATCTAGCAGATTTCCGCTACAATTCCGCCATAAATTACATCTTCGTTTTCTCAGCAGCAGTAGCTAAAACCCATACAAAAAAACACGATCCGAAGTCAAACCAAAACAAAAACAAAAACAAAAACAAAACAAAAACCAAGAAACTACGCTTAAAAACGTATGAAAATGGGTTAGAAGCACTCAGCAGCAGCAGCTAATTCGCAAAATCGAAGGATTGTGAGCGAAAACGAGAAACGAGATTCACGAGACCCGATAGACGTGCCCCCCCCCCCCCCCCCCCCCCCCCACCAAGGACTCGGGTGCTGGATTATCCCGAAGCCAAGCAAAACAATAACACCACTAAAGTCATCCCAAACAAACACCGATGGGGTCGTTACTTATACCCGGCGAGCCATTCAACATTTCCTGCTGCTCCGAACGCGTCACGTGCATAAACTATGTCCCCCTCCCCCCCTACCACCACTACTAGAGCACTCATTAATCACCCGTTAGCATTGCGTAGGATGGCGTCCCCCCCCCCCCACCCACCCAACCCCCTGCCAAGAACTGCTAGACTGGAAAGGATGCGTGAAATACGGGTGATATTTTTCGCTTTTTGGTCATGAATTGCGAAAATATGGACAATTTGCAAACCGGTGCTCGTCATAATATGACTTTGGTTCAGAAATAAGAGTACATACATTATGAAACCCAGAGGCTTTTATTTGGCATTCAAAACTCTAGATTGAAAAAAATAATGTTTTAAATTAGTGCTTAAGATAGGACTAGTAGGCATGAGTCGTAGAATTTTAATTAGAGTACAAATCCGTATTTGGTGCTTTAGAGAAGTACACGGCAGCGAATAAAGAATTGAAAAGACGCCCCATTGAAACTATATTATGGCGTCGTGGGTTTTTTGTTGTTTCATGTAGAAAATTAATAAACTACGTCCTGAAAAAAAAAACTTTACGTAACAGTTTATAAATGTATTTCAAAACCAAGTGTTATATAGTTGTGTTTCAAAATAGTGCAAAGATAAGACAAGATGACACAAGTCTTCGAAATGAAATAATTTAAATGCCATTTTCAAACACAATCAAGAGGCATATTTCCCCACGCTGCAACAGATGTAAAAAAATAAATATCTTAGCAATTCTTGAAATGTGGTCTTGTTCCAACATGTTTTTGAAACAATAAAAACATAACATAAAAATAAAATACCACTTACTCGCGCTTTTAGCTTCAAATTTATCATTTTTCATACTGGGCAGCTTTATTTCTTTACCAATTGTCCGATCAAGATGCGATACAAAATTTTGGAACGCAGCTTTACGCATCATGACTATATGTTTCAAATTTCCATATACAACATATTTTTCTGCTAACGTTTGATTAAGAACAGTCAATTTTTGTATGATTTTTCAATAATCGATTTCTCAGCCAAAATCAAGAAATTTGATCAAGGCTCTAACTGGTAATGACAAGACAGTTATTCTGCGCTAGGAAAAAAATCCGCTGCCTGTTATCTATGATAGTGTCTGTAAGGCTGTAGCGTTTACGTGAAATGATAAATTTGAAGCTGTAAGCATGAGTTAGCAGTATTTAATTTTCATTTAATTGTTTAATTGTTTCAAAAATATGATGGAACAAAACCATATTTAAAGAATTGCTAAGATATAATAGATTTTTTTACTTCGGTTGCAGTGTGGTCTCGAACCGTCTTAAGATAATGAATGCGAGTCCCCCGTGTCCTTCAAGGATGCAGTCACAGCATCGCCGGAGGTAAGAGGTGATTAAGCGCTGGCACGTCACTGTCCCGTTTTTGCCTTGCTGGTCCGCTACGGGGTGGGGGTGGGGGTGGTCGTCAATCACGCGAGGGTGTCATCCCCATCGCGCAGGAAGCAGTCTCACCCCCGCAAGACACGAGAATCGGAGCATACAGATGTCACATGGGGAGGGGGGGGGGGGGGGGGGCGTGGGATTTAGGACCCATGATTGACTTTACGAGACGTTTTTTTTTTTATAGGAGAGGTAATTAGTTAACTTTGAAGGCAGTTTGTATTTTTAATTGTGGCTTTTTCGTGAAATGTAAATAAAGAAGTGATCTTAATTTGAGAGCGCGCGCGATTGGCTGGTTTGTGTTCGAGTCACAAAAAAATGTTCACAAAAAAAATGTGTTCATAAATATAAGTGTAAAATAACAATGAATCTTACACCTTATCACTTACATACCTGGATCTATAGTCAAGAATAAAAGTGATGCGCTGTATACCTTACTAATTTGTAACAAGCCAAAAAAAACGTTTAAAAATTCATAACGACGTAAGTAGAAACAAGACAATATGCATAATACAACTTAATTTAAAACATGTATATAATAGGTACAATTTCAATACAATTGACATAGTTTTATCAGCAAATAACCTTCAAAGTCGATTAGAAAATCTTATCGCAGAACTCTCAAGAACCAAAACAAGAATACAACATTCGAAAACATTCTTAAGACGCTTCCGTAATCATAAGCAGCTACTAAACTCCATTTAACGTTAAGAAGGAGACTGGATTTGCATCTTCCTCGAGGATCCACTGCTGCTAGACTCGAGCTAAGAGTTTAAAAACTGCCAATTGAGCCTTTTGTCCGGCTCAAGACATGGCTTGTGAATTTTTATACTCTTAGCTCGTGTCTAGCAGCAGTGGATCCTCGAGGAAGATGCCAATTTCCACTCTCCTGCTCGACGTGAAATGGAGAATAGAATCAATCACAACCCGCTACCTGCACTGCGATTTCATAACTCTGACTTTGCCGTTCTCGGTTAAAAAGTTAAAAAATTAACATGGACAACAATAGGGATTTTATCCACCAGAACCGATAACGGCATAACGTTAAAGTTACAAAATCGCTGGGCTGTACTAGAAATCGCGAGATGTGATTATGCTAGAAATTGAGGACCAAAAACAGTATCAGGACCCGAGCCAGAAGTACCAATACAGTAAACGAACGGGATAGCTAACGCATCCATGGATTCTGAAGTGGCAGTCCAAACATGCAGTGCGTGAGTCCCCGTGGTTTATGGGGTGAGATGGGGGGGGGGGGGGCGTAGGTGGTCGTAAATTCGTTGTCTCTCCCGCCACATGTGGCAGCACTTGAGCGCCAGGCGCGAGGTCGGCTATTGTTTGGGGAGGGGGGGGGGGGGGGGCAGGATAGACGCTAAACGGTTTGCCGGGATTATCGGGGTCTGGAACGCGGTTTGGGATGACGTTATATTGGCGATTCAAGTACCTGTTTTTGTGGTGCTTTGTTAATTGGTCGTGTCTGATTTTTTTATGTGGGTAAACACAGAAACATCAGGGTGCGATGGATGGGGCCTGCTCTAATTGCTGGCTTTTGTGTTATTTTACCTTAATCTGTTCCAAGATTGAAGTTCTATTCCATTTGCAATTGCACCTACAAATTATTGGAAAGCAGGGTTCTGGGGGAAACCATAGATGATACAATAGAGGGAACTACTATTGAAAAGCTTCAATCAACAAACTTCCTAGGGATAACAGTGGACCACAACCTTGACTGGAAGAGCCACATCGCTAAAACGTGCCTGAAAGTCTCATCAGGCTGCTATTTAATTAAGAGGATTATGCAAATATGTAACCTGGAAACGGCTAAGCTTGTTTACTTTGCCTACATAGAGTCACGACTGAGATATGGAATAGAAATGTGGGGTCAATCATCATCTGCAAAAAGGTTATTTGTACTTCAGAAGAGAGCCCTAAGAATACTAGGAAAAGCTAGCAATGATCCATGTGCCAAAGTGTATTATAAAGACTCCTGCTCAACCCTTTTTAAACAATACTGCATTTTAACACTACCAAGCCTGTACATCTATTCAACTATTATGTATGTTATTAATAATAAGGTGTCTATTTTAACTTTTAACACGGATGTACACAATCACCTTACTAGAAGTCGGAACGAATTTTACCTCAAAAAGAACAATCTTAAAAAATCTGACAAATGCCCAAGGTATGCTGGCGCTCTTTTATTTAATCACCTTCCTAATAACATTAAAAATAAAACAGGGGACAATTTTAAATTCGCATTAAAGCAGTATCTTTTAGCAAAATGTTTTTATACTGTACGCGACTATCTTTCTGAATAAGTTTTAGTTGTAAGCAACTGACTGTCTATTTATCATGTACCATACTGTGATCCATTGACAATAAACATATATTATTATTATTATTATTATTAACACTAGATTAATACTAATGTAGTAAACATTGATTAGGTACCTATTTAGTAGAATCTCTGTAATACGACAATTTTATTCTATTACTTAAAATTTTCATAGTTTTATATTTTATCACTTATTTTATTAAATGTATGTAACATATTACCATTACTAATTGCTATTACTATTACTTATTACCATTGTGAAATGACATGAATAGCTATACAGCTAAAATAAAGACTTACTTACTTACTACTTACTCGTTTTGAATCTCTTCTAAAAGCAAAATCATATTGACAAACCGTTGGTATATTTTTCAGATTCAGAGCTAAGGTGATGTCTTTAAAAACCTTTTAATAACAATTACAACTGCCGACAAATATAATTCAGCTTCGGAACGTAAGATAATACCGATTCAATTAGGTCATTAACCAATGCAAATTTGCTCATCAAGACAGTCCATCTATACTTATGAGTAATCTTTCTCCGAGGTATCGAAGTAATTTGTGCATTGGTATATAATTCATCAGAATATCTCCAGCTGTTCTTGTCATCTCCGACCTGCCTAGGCGATTAGCCATCCAAAACGACGGGTCTTGGTACGATTGACTATACATTGATTGAGAGATAAGGGAAGCAATGAAATCGAATGATTTAGCGTGTAGGAAACTTACTTTTTACCAAATAATGGAAAAATTATGCGAGATTTGTGTTAGTATAAAGAGAGAAGACGCAGAAACTTGTTTTATTGAAACTGTTTCTCCAAAATTACTTTAGACAAGGATAATATGAGCCCACATCGTACAAAACGCCAAAGTGAACCGAATCATGAGTCTTTACGATTGTCATTTGCCAAAGCAAAGCAGCTATACTGATAAGGAAACCGGTTTGTCAAACTAGTTCCAGGCCCGCAAAAGCACATGGCTAGCCACATGTTAATTGTACCCGGCCCTTACCTATACAATGTTTTCAAACGAACCTAAAAAGGACTCTGACCTTATCGACGATTGCTGAATTAAATCTACATTTTCATGCAAACAAATCTAACCTTTCCACACCACAACAACTTAAAAACCCTGTCGCTTCCTAATCAGTCAGTTATTAAGTTATCAAAAAGTGTTGCTGCACTCACGTTGAAAAGTATGAAAATTTCGATCACTGCTCCGGTACGGAATAGGCAACTAGCATGCCGTGCCAGCTCACACTGCTCCGGTACGGGATAGGCAGTATGCCCTGCCAGCTCTCACTGCTCCGGTACGGGATAGGCGACTAGTATGCCGTGCCAGCTCTCACTGCTCCGGTACGGGATAGGCAACTAGTATGCCGTGCCAGCTCTCACTGCTCCGGTACGGGATAGGCAACTAGTATGCCGTGCCAGCTCTCACTGCTCCGGTACGGGATAGGCAACTAGTATGCCGTGCCAGCTCTCACTGCTCCGGTACGGGATAGGCAACTAATATGCCGTGCCAGCTCTCACTGCTCCGGTACGGGATAGGCAACTAGTATGCCGTGCCAGCTCTCACTGCTCCGGTACGGGATAGGCAACTAGTATGCCGTGCCAGCTCTCACTGCTCCGGTACGGGATAGGCAACTAGTATGCCGTGGCAGCTCTCACTGCTCCGGTACGGGATGGGCAACTAGTATGCCGTGCCAGCTCTCACTGCTCCGGTATGGGATAGGCAACTAGTATGCCGTGCCAGCTCTCACTGCTCCGGTACGGGATAGGCAACTAGTATGCCGTGCCAGCTCTCACTGCTCCTGTACGGGATATGCAACTAGTATGCCGTGCCGACTGTCACTGTATAAATTATATTTACTTGTTTGGAATGAACTATTATACATTTCAGCTTTTAAATAGTAATAAATAACGACATAATCTTCGTTAAAGAGTTGATCTGACCGAAGATGACAGCTGGTAAGGTCTTTACTTTAACGTTGCACTGCATACATAGATCGCTGAGCTAGTTGCACATCCCGGCTAGCAATGATAGAAGGTGAAACACTACTTGGCTAGCCCATCATTTTAATATGCACTGCAAGATCACTGAATATCGACGAGATGCAGTAGTAAATCAACTCCTTGAAACTACTCTCGAGTTTTGATGTTCCCGGCTCTAAAAGTCGTCAAGCTAAACAAGCTGGGAATGAGAAAGCTTTTCGTGTCGACTGCCGAACGTGACGCTGGATTCACATCGCGTCGTTAAACTCCATGGATACACGTCGGTTGCCATGGCACTCTAAACGCCCGCGAATCCAAACAAACACTCGGCGTGAACGTCGATGTTTAGATCATCCGCGGCCCACTAAGATGCCTGGGCACTTCGGGATCTCACTCCCCTGTGCACGTATTGTCAACGCAACTCGCAGCAGAAAACGTCAATGGATGGGTGTTAAGAGTGCTCCACACCCCCTCTGCACCAGTAGAAGAAGGAGGAGTGTCCCTGCCCACACGGAAGTACATACAAAAAACATAAATGAAACATATATTGAAGGTTGACATCTTTATAAGAAACATATAAGTTTCTTATAAGATATTGCACTTTCGTATATTTTCCCTATATATTATGTATCACATTATATGTTCGTATCTGCTTTTTCGTGTGGGTAGTCATGGGATATAACCAAAATTTGATATTTTGAAAAATGTGTATGATGCAATCTTTTGAAAATCGTTTTAATTAGCTCATTTATACGATTTTTGAAAGTGTGCACCTTACACATTATTTTAAATATCAAATTTTTGTGTTTATCCATGACTAGATATACACTTCCTTCATCTACTGGTAGCTTAAAAGTAAAGATTGAACCACATTTAGTGCTTCGTTTCTCTATTCGATTGGACCTCTGCATTCAGCGTTTAAGTGGGGGTGGGGGTTAAAAGATTAAACTTGTGGAGCACTCTTAATGAAATGAAATGGGCATGGGGACAGATTAAATTCTATGTCCATTGTCGAAATATTGTGTGCAACTCTCGGACAACCCTTCATCTCATTATTACCTTTACCCAAATCATTACCTATGTACCCAAATATATTTTAAACATTTATTTTAGAAAAAGTGCTTTCTAGCACTGAGGATATATTAATTACATTTTAGATGATTTCTGAATTTATTCCAACATTTTTTCCACAAAAAAAGTGAACTTTCAACTTATATACATGTCATCAAATGCATGTAAATATAAATACATTAAAGCCTACCACATTTCTCTGGCACCATCTGACTCATGTCCAATAGGGGTTCGATCGCTGAAAACACGAAGGTTAACGATTGCTAACTATGGCTAACGATTGCTAACGATGGCTAACTATGATTAACGATTGCTAACGATGGCTAACGATTGCTAACTATGGCTAACGATTGCTAACTATGATTAACGATTGCTAACGATGGCTATCGATGGCTAACGATAGCTAACGATTACTAACAATGGCTAACGATTGCTAACGAAGGCTTACGATGGCTAACGAAGGCTAACGATGACTAAAGATGGCTAACGATGGCTAACGATGGCTAACTATGATAAACGATGGCTAACGATTGCTAACGATGGCTAACGATTGCTAACGATGTCTAACGATTGCTAACGATGGCTAACGATGGCTAACGATGGCTAACGAAGGCTAACGATGCATGCGGATCTCTGAATCGATGTCCGTCGATAGCGTCGAGCGCCATGCCCCCCGATCTCGACAAACGCCCCAGCGGGCTTCACGCTCAACGTCTCGGCGTCGGCGTCAAGCTGCCATAATTTACGCGACAATTTGCGTTTCTATTTAGATCCCCCCGGAACGTACCGACAACTTCCGCTGGAGATGAACCCATGCGCATCTTTCCATTTATGCTGTAACCACAGATATAAGGTAACCCAGACATTCTACCATGCCTAGCTATGTCTATGGCAAAATTGCATGCACAACCTAAATCTCATCATATTCCTAGCCTAACCTTATCTATATAGCTGCAGTATACACATTACGCTAAAGGCCATATTCCACTCGGGTTGCAACCTGCTGGTCCTAGGCCTAATTACCGCACATTTACAATCACCACCAATGGAACAAAACCATCTAGAGGGCCTTGGATCGGCAGGCTGCAGCCCTAGTGGAATATGGCCTTTAAAGCACGCCTTGGAGTCCTCAGGGCTGGGCCCGTCGGAGCCCGAAACGCTCTGAGAGGCCGAGAACGAGACGGATTCGCAATACACACTGCGTTTTGGAGCCCTCAGGGCTGGGCCCGTCGGAGCCCGAAACGCTCTGAGAGGCCGAGAACGAGACTAATTCGCAATACACACTGCGCTTTGGAGCCCTCAGGGCTGGGCCCGTCGGAGCCCGAAACGCTCTGAGAGGCCGAGAACGAGACGGATTCGCAATAGGTACACACTGCGCTTTGGAGCCCTCAGGGCTGGGCCCGTCGGAGCCCGAAACGCTCTGAGAGGCCGAGAACGAGACGGGTTCGCAATACACACTGCGTTTTGGAGCCCTCAGGGCTGGGCCCGTCGGAGCCCGAAACGCTCTAAGAGGCCGAGAACGAGACGGATTCGCAATACACACTGCGTTTTGGAGCCCTCAGGGCTGGGCCCGTCGGAGCCCGAAACGCTCTGAGAGGCCGAGAACGAGACTAATTCGCAATACACACTGCGCTTTGGAGCCCTCAGGGCTGGGCCCGTCGGAGCCCGAAACGCTCTGAGAGGCCGAGAACGAGACGGGTTCGCAATACACACTGCGTTTTGGAGCCCTCAGGGCTGGGCCCGTCGGAGCCCGAAAAAAGGTTGTAAAATTACGCTGCCGCATCGCGAAGATACCGACGACTTCCGGCTGACCTAGGCTCCTTAGCAATCGCGCACACAGCATGGGCCTCGATCGACTCTTTCCGTGGAAGCAGTCACTCGACGCCCCCCCCCCCGCACTATGAACGCCTCTGATGGACAATACCCGTCATCGACGACGCTCACACTTGCATCAACACTGCCCCCCTCCCGCCCCCGCACCAAGAGGGAATCAGTGGCGACATATAGTGGCGGAGAAGTAAATGGCCAAAAACAGTGGAGGATTGTAGAAGAAAGAATGGAAGAATTAAATACAGAAGAAACCAAGAATATAGGAGGTTTAAATTAGTTACAAATTGTATACCTTGTCACCTTGCTAAATGCATATTCTTCAAGAGAATGAAATAAAATTAAATCTTAAAACTTTAAACCACAGCAAGCAGAGTCGATGGACAACTCGGCACTGACAGCCGCACGATGAAATACGTGGGATTCTGCTCGAGTTCGCCACATCTAGCTGGCCGTGTTCAGCTCGAATCGCGTATCGCCAATAATTTCAAATTCCCAAAGAAGCCAATCATATATGACGATAGATTGGCAAGCCAAAAAGTTCCTCCAGAAAGACAGTTCATGGCCCCAACGGCGGTGATGAGGATTGTACCGTCGTTGTTGTCGTCGCTACTGCAGGAGGTCATGTCGCAATGCAGCAGCACCAATTGCTGCCAGCTTGACGCCTCCATTGGCCACCATCGAAGGCCTCCGATCGACTCCAGTCAGAGTCACAAGGCGGGGGGGGGGGGGGGGGCCGTGTGGCCCTTGCCAAGCCGACCAAAAATCGCGCAATTTTTTGTTGTTTTAATGCACAAGTTTGAGTAACACCCCAGCAAGGGAATTAAACTATGTTTATCTTTCGAGTATCTGGTATCATCGAGTAACATTCGAGTAACATTCGAGTAACATTCGAGTAACATTCGAGTAACATTCGAGTATCTACGGGGCGAATTACAGAACGAAATCATAGCGTAAACAGCTGCCTTCCTATGTAAATAGCTTTCCTATGTAAAAGGAAAAGTTTCCGTAATTCGCCCCCAGGTTTATAATTTATTGGTATATATTGGTTACTGGTACATTAGTGTACTGGTTATTGGTATATTGGTATATATACCAATATATATTTATATATATTTACGCTGTTTTTATTCTATAAATGAATTTTTACATTGTACTTTTTAACATGTATTTTAGTCTAAGTTACTACTTTTACATTGTTGTATTCCTACACTTTTGACGTTCCTCATGTAATTTAATGTTACCAACAGGAAATAAATTGAAAAAAAAAAAAAAAAAAAAAAAAAATTGGTATATTGGTATATTGGTATATTGGTTATTGGTTATTGGTATATTGGTATATTGGTATATTGGTTATTGGTATATTGTTACATTGGTCCACAAAGAACTCGAAGATAGCTTGACGACGTGTGACTCCAAGATTGTGAGATCGCCATGTGATGCTGGACGGCGTTGTCGGATGCTGAAAGGATTAACGTCAAATTCTGACTCACCCTTGTTGGTCAGTCGCCGCCACATGGGCGAAGATGATCATCCACGGAATGTTGCATGTTTTGTACGCACATTTTTCACACTTTGTCGCACTGCACAAACGCACACACACATATCCCTATACGCACCGAATTAAGGTCATTCATTGATGGTTGTTGAGGTTATTTGAATTCAAATTTTTATGGATTTCCAAGAGATATTTCGAGGTTCTGAGGTATTCAATTGGTTGTCCAAAGTGTGAGGATTCCGTAGATATTTGTTTCGTTGCGATCGGATAACGGGTGTGGCCTGGAAAGTGTATACGGTAAGAGGTGAATTCTTAGCTGCAATTTACCCTTAAGTACATCTTTCAATATACCGGCTAAACATGGTTATTTTAAAACTCTTGTAAGTAATTTATGAGTGAATCTGGCGAAATGAAAATGGTTCAATTAGTGGCCAGGAGTGTGAAAATTACGAAAATATAGGTTTCGTCGCGATCCGACGAAAGGTGTGGCCTGGAAAGTGTATACCTTACGAGGTGAAGGAAACGGCTCGACTTCGGAGCGCATTGAACAGACTTAACCAAGAGTGAATGCGAAAAAGCCCACATGCATTTTAATTTTCAGTTTATCAACAAACGCACAAACGCGCATTATAAATATTACTCGGTTTGATTAAAACCTATATTCATTTACACTGAACAAAAAATAGCAAACAAAAGACTCTAAATGTATAGTGGTAAACGTTTATGTCTACACTCAACAAAGTATATTCGAGAGAGGAGAGAGGATGAAGATGAAATCCACTGCACGTGGTATCTGTATTTTTGAATTCCAATTTTACGCACAAAAACCCGAATTAACCAAGACAGGATTCGAAAAAGCCTACGTTTATTTCCATGAAACACAGTTTCATAATTGAACAAAACACACGAAAACTTGCATTATTGTAAAACAAATTCAATGGCGGCGTACTAGTATAGAAAACAGCAAGCAAAAGACTCTAAATATATCGTATATTATGCCCTATATCAGCACTGAATGACAACAACAGGTAAACTGCCAGTCCAACCCGGGGTTACCGCTGACTGATGCACCTACGGGGTGAACCGATAACCCAGCAATGAGTTGGAGCGTAATGACTCTGATTACCTCTAATCTATGTGGAGGTGAGCAGGGCTGGCTTGAGTCTTGGCTACATCTCGAATAATGCTGTAAAGTGCAAGTACCAGATACTGCAATTTACGATCGTTGCTGTAATGGAAACCCGGAAGGAGATACGGAGCTTTTGTTATTGTTTGTTTGAAGTCTTTATTAGCATGAAGCTATTTAGATTCCCATTACAGTTATCTTAAACTTAAACTTATATCTTTTCTTATGCGTGTAATAAGTTTTGTTTAAATTATTTATTGGCTTTTGCTGAATTTTTCCAGCATGCGTTGAAAAGACGTCTGACTAAATATTGACAATGAACTCGTGTCTCAAATAGTTATGACCAAAATGGCAAATGGATACAATACTATATCAGTTAATGTAATCACACCACCATAGTGCGTTGTTGTACCACAGGTTTCATGATATAAATGCCAATAGAAATTCACAGCGGGCTGATGAAAGAATGCCGTCAAAGATCACCCTGATAAGTTTAAAATCAGAGGCAAGGGGCTTATATGCAAAACATGTCGATGAAACAGTCAAAACCTGTTAATACCAAAAAGAAGGCTAAATATCATTGACAAGGATCCAAAAATAATATGTGCTATATTTTACAACAAATCTAGCAAACAAGACTGAAAAATCTAGGCTGTGAAAGGAAGCTTTTTAAAACTAACGTTAACGATTTTTTAATGGGAAATGCTTTCTATGGCCTGAAAGAATATGCAGGGAATTTTAATTAAACAAGCGATTTTAAGCTCCTTTTAGCATGTTAATGATTTTAAGAATGTTTTTACTACATGACAACTTACAAAACTAGGAGGAATTCTATTCTCCTCACATCTAGTTAAGTACATTTTTTTTGTAATAATTGTACCAGACGAGAGAAAATACATTTGTCGAGTAGGTGCCTATATATTATGAAGTTGATGCAGAACTCAGGCTTCATGTGTTGGAAAAAAGTGCAGTCAATTCACAAAGCATTCCTGCCTTTTTTGAAATGTGTTTCTTGCCAATTATGCCATTGGTCGTTGGTCAACGGTGATTTGAATCCGTGGACCCGACACCTCGCCACTGATCGTCGAGGCGTCGGTGTTCAGTGTTTACATCGGCGCCCCCCCAACACCGCTATTCCGTTTCGTGCCTCGCAGACGCAATGTTAAATTTCCCGCATTTAGATTGGCTTTTAGGACAGTTTGGCTGAAGCTGGCCTTAAAATGTTTTCCAGATCACACGGTTCGAGTACGTACTGTTAGGGTGCCAGACTACCTCGCTCTCAGCTGCGAGATAGCGTGAACGCAGAGTCTCACGAGTATGCGCTTGTTTACTAAACATTAAGAGATAAACGATTGAAGTAAGCGAGGGAGTTCTAGATAAAGAATCAATCTGTATCGGTAACGGACCAGTTTTTCCATTTTTTGGGTCTAAAAGGGCCGAAACTGCCTCTAAAAATGTTGTATTTTGCTATTTCTTGCACTTTTTCGTGAATCGATAAAGAGATAAAGGAGATTAACATTGAGAAAAAGACTCCGTAACCGACACAGATTGATTCCTTATCTACAACTTCCTTGCTTACTTCAATAGTTTATCTTTTACGGTTTAGTATCAAAGTGCATACTAGTAAGTCTCTGCATTCGCGCAGCTGCGATCGAAGTGGTTTGGTCTCTTAACTGTAATGTTTCAGGAATAATAAAATTAAAAACTTGAGTACACGGCCGACAACGCTCGTTGGAGTCCGGAGAAACACACAGAAAATGATTTCAAGTGAAATACGATGTAAATTTATGATGAATTGAGGTAACCTAATTTTTTTTTTTGCTACCAGTTTGCTACCAATATGGTACCAATGTTTTGCACTACCAGTATGATTACCAAACTGTATAAAATTAACATTGTGCCTACTGGGCACGAAACGGAATATCGCTCCCCGACAAGCGACGCATTTGACGCCGACGCCTTTGACGCCTTTGAGGCCGACGCCGACGCCGACGTCGATACGTCGATCGGTGAATGAGTGGAGGGCTGGAAATAGCTCGAGCCAATCAAAAGTTGGCGCACGTTTCGCTGATGCATAGATTTAAAGGAGCTTTGAAATGCCTCGCCGAAATGTTTCTGTAGCTGTAATGATCTTCTAGTAGCTAGGAAGTATGCGAGGTAAGAATTTTAATTCAGGTTTCCAAGAGCCCTAGCAAAAATGGTCGAAATTTCAATGAGGGGTTTTCAGCCTAAGCTCCATTTCACGTTGAGAAGAAGAGTGGATTTGCATCTTCCTCGAGGACCCACTGCTGCTAGACACGAGCTAAGAGTTTCAAAACTTATATATTATGGGCACTGTCTTGAGCCGGACAAAAGGCTCTATGGGCAGTTTTGAAACTCAATTAGCTCGTGTCTAGCGGCAATGGGTCCTCGAGGAAGATGCAAATCCACTCTCCTTCTTAACGTGAAATTGAGTATATAGGCTCCTTGAAAAACGATTTCCCGTAAGAAATTATGTGGGGGGGGGGGGGGGAAACATAGATGGCGGGCGGTCGTAAATTGCTTCACAAGCCACCTCTCCACTCATACGTTATAGTTTTTTTTAGCCGGCAAAGTTGCTTCAAAAATATCTAGTTTTTTGTTGGTTTTTCTCGAAGAAATGCCTCTAGAATGTGTGACATTATACAAATTGAATAAATATTTTCTTTTGAAAAAAACCCCTATTTCCAACTGGGTTT
The DNA here is from genome assembly GCA_921293005.1 of Nemoura dubitans. NCBI lineage: Eukaryota > Metazoa > Arthropoda > Insecta > Plecoptera > Nemouridae > Nemoura > Nemoura dubitans. Next base: position 45,261,488 of record OV121076.1, read on the forward strand.
TAAATGCCCCCTAAAAAAAGTCTCGCTGTTTTGCCATAAATTAAATATCATCTTTTTGCTGCACATTCCTTTACACAGCATTGCATATCACCAGGACTATGCAATATGTTCACAGAGGAAAAAACTATTTCCACTGAGAGATTCCCAAATCGACCATGCTTCGCTAGAAGTCTCACTCTGAAGATGGCAGAGCGAACTCTGCCGGAACAGGTCCTGTTTAGGACCGCAATCCATTCCCAAAAGAGCAAACACCGAAATACCACTAAGCTAGCACAATGTTTTCAGTTTCCATCGCGATATTCGACAAGGAAGTATTGTCGGAGCGACTCGTCTTGTGACTCAGCCGATGTCTCATACACAGGTCAGGAGGTACGCTGAGTGAAATGTCACCACTTGCCGCCAGGGGACGACCGAACGACCGACAGAGAACGCGAACAGATAGATCGCCCCGAAGATTTACTACCTTAATTACCACCAACTAATTATCGACCTGCTGCAGAAAATCATGCGTATGTCGGTATGTTGGGATGTCGAGATGTCGATATGTAGATATGTTGAGATGTCGAGATGTCGAGATGTCGGGATGTCGGGATGTCGGGATGTCGAGAAGTAAGGATGTCGGAATATCGGGATGCCGAGAAGTAAGGATGTCGATAAGTAAGAATGTCGGGATGTCGATAAGTAAGGATGTCGGGATGTAGGTATTTCAGGATGTCGGGATGTAGGTATTTCAGGATGTCGGGATGTTGTGCATGTTGTGTGTAGTGTTATGATGTTGTGTTGTGATGTGTTATGAGGCCGTGTGCTGCAAGGGACCTTACGGACTGTAATATTTATACTTCTTATAAATATACTATATATTCTCCATTTCACGTCAAGAAAGAGAGTGGAATTGCATCTTCCTCGAGGACTCACTGCTGCTAGACACAAGCTAATAGAGTTTCAAAACTGTCCATGTAGCCTTTTGTCCGACTCAAGATATGGCTTGTAAGTTTTGAAACTCTTATATCGTGTCTAGCAGCCTCAGTGGGTCTTCGAAGGAGACGCAAATCCACTCTCCTTCTTATCGTAAATGGAGTTCTTACTTCATATAAGGACTATACGTGAGTATACTTTAGTTCACAACTGAGAAAGAACAGACTAGAAAGAAACAAAGGGAGGTCACAATCGCATAAATTTTCAAGTGATCAGAATTTTCAAGACACTGGTCTGGCTTGGTACTCCATGATTGCCTCCATCTTTTTATCCGCTACATACAAATTCCGCTAACCGCTCATCTTCAACGTAACACAAATAGCGTTCGCGAATACCTAGATCGCTGGCGTCTTTAATTTTGATATGTGCTGTGCTGTTATCTGTACTGACCAGCTCTAGCGCGAGCTAGAATATAACTTTGCATATAATATTTAAAATGGATTAAAAACGATATCGGTTGTGGTATAACTTCTCAACCAATTCCATAAGGACCTGTGGCGCAACGGATAACGCGTCTGCCTACGGAGCAGAAGATTCCAGGTTCGAATCCTGGCAGGTTCGGCGATTTTTTTTTCACTCTATTATAAACTCTGGGAACCCCGCTGAAAATTCTTACCAAGATCTTGCCACAATCTTGCAAAATATTGCAAGATTTTCCACAAAATCTTAAGACAAAATCTTAACTAAAGCTCTTGCAAGATCTTGTCTCAAAGTTGTGACACATCTTGTAATATATTGCAAGATCTTTGCATGATCGTGCAATGTGCACCCGAATCGTTATACGAACCCGGGACCTCCTGCTTGCCGGGCAGGTGCTCTACCAGCTGAGCTATTCGGTCACACATTCTCCCTGCTTGCCGGGCAGGTGCTCTACCAGCTGAGCTATTCGGTCACACATTCCCCTGCTTGCCGGGCAGGTGCTCTACCAGCTGAGCTATTCGGTCACACATTCTCCCTGCTTGCCGGGCAGGTGCTCTACCAGCTGAGCTATTCGGTCACACATTCCCCTGCTTGCCGGGCAGGTGCTCTACCAGCTGAGCTATTCGGTCACACATTCTCCTGCTTGCCAGGCAGGTGCTCTACCAGCTGAGCTATTCGGTCACACATTCTCCTGCTTGCCGGGCAGGTGCTCTACCAGCTGAGCTATTCGGTCACACATTCTCCCTGCTTGCCGGGCAGGTGCTCTACCAGCTGAGCTATTCGGTCATACATTCTTCCTGCTTCGTCGGGTGGGACAAGGGGGATCTCCAGGGGGACGAGAGGCCGAGCGAGATTTTGCACAATATCAAACAAAAAAACTTAAACGCATTAGTTCGCTGTGTGCAAATAAGTTTAGTGTCGAAAGAGGGATTCTAGCTCTACCCTCCGAGGAGGACTGCGACCTGAACGCAGCGCTAGGACACCTGGACATCGAGAAATTTTTCGAGTCTTGACCCGGTTCATTTACCGCCTTACTCAGTGGCGTAACTTCAAATCGGAGGCCCCCGGGCAAAATAAAATATTAGCCCCCCCCCCCCCACCCACCCAAACCAATTACACCAACTAATTTTTACTAGTTTACTAGTGTCTGTAGCTCCTGGCGACTTTTTCTTCCTCTTCTGGGACCCGCTTAAGAATACACGTTTGTTGGAGCTCATCGCACAAGCGCACTCGGCATATAAATTACTAAGTTACTAATCGGCAAATCAATCAGCGCATAGGCAAATCACGGCAAATCCACTTAAAAAATCGACATTATAGGAGACTTAGGTACGCGCACACACCCGCACACGCCGATCGCAATCAGCTAACTTACTGCCTTTGTTTACTTTCTGTTTCATGGCGCAAAATTTTTGGGAATACTGGGCAGTCTTCGACAATGTGCTTTTTTCAGTTGAAGTCCGCGGTATATATTCGAAATTTGAATCAAAATAGGTTTCTGGCAATGTTGCGTTCCTAGTAACGAGTTCATGTACCGAAACTCACCACAGCCGGCTAACCCCCTCTCGCTAATACCCAAAGCCAAAGAACACTAACCAGAAGAAATCTTTTCCATGTAAAAAATGTACCATTTCAATTTTTACGAAATTTGAAAATACCAAATCATGAGAACGGTAGTAACTCAGAAAATTCTCCGAAACTCAGGGGGGCCTCTGCGAGGCCCCCCTGAGTCGGAGGCCCCGGGCTTTGCCCGGTCCAGCCGGGTGGTAGTTACGCCTCTGGCCTTACTCTTTCCCTCGTACTGGATGCAGTTTACAGGCCACTCCTACTGTCGGACCGCGAAGAATCTCCACAATTCTGGCAACGTAAATTGGCATTTCAAATGATTTCTCCGTCAATTTACTTCTTTGCGTTGTAAAACAATCCTGAGTGACAGTTATTAATTTACCTCTTATACCAGACACACTTTTCAGGCCAAGCACCCCTTATCCGATCGCGACGAAACAAATACTACGGAATCCTCACACATAAAAATCTTACTTAATCTCACTTAAAAATATCTCCTGAAAAGTCAAAGATCTCAGCTTCCTTCAATCAACCACATCAACCGACAATGGACGGGGAGTCCAATACAGGGATAAAGCTATGTCGAAACTCTTGTACACTGAGGACAGGGACCAAACACGGTGCATGTAGGTATGCTGAAGAGCTTGATAGGAGTGTTCATCGGTACACCAAAGTTGTATTCGCAAGACCGCAAAAGGACATCGTACCATCCGTCCTCCAAGCAGGACCTGTGGCGCAATGGATAACGCGTCTGCCTACGGAGCAGAAGATTCCAGGTTCGAATCCTGGCAGGTTCGATCCTTTTTAATGCCTTAACTTCTTTGCCTTTTTTACTTGTTTTTTTTTCTGCCAGAAGATCCCGGAAGTATTCGGAGATTTAACAATTCCCTATCATTATGGTCTTTTTTTGGTTTTCCAATCATTTTTTTGGAATTAGGAAAATAGATTTGCCAGCTATGTATTTTCAAGTTTCATTTCGCTCTGCTTTTTTCAAAGTCTTTGGTTTTGGCTCTTTTTTGGTTTTTTTCAGCGTTGGGTTCTGACTACTGGCATCGAGTTGGCAAGTCCAACATAAAAGTTTTCGATCTTGAAAAAACAAATTTTAACCTGGTAAACGACTTTCAATAGTCACTGCGCATGCTCAAACCCTGAAATCAACTGTTGCGTCTTTGGTGTAGCTAGTCGTTTCTTACAACGAACGATTCCTAAATAGGAATTTAATTTTAAAAGTTATGTCTTCAAAATTTTATAAATAAGCAATCGTTGATTAGAAAGAATAAAAGAGATAATTTTAAAATGCTATACTGCTGAATGGCATATTTGAGTAGCACCCATTGGTTCTATTAATTTGAAATCACACAACAATAATAATTTGACAGTATTATTCTGCGCTGAATCTTACTAAAACTGAAACTGAATCGATATAATGTAACAATAATTGTCACAATACCTATTGATTATCTTGTCTCTTTGTGTGTGTGCGCAGTTGGTTCGCTGTGTTCAGGACGAAGGGATGAGCCAATTTCAATAATACCTACTTAGGTCCTTTGACTCCTTTGCTAGGCTATCGCGACAACCAAGCGTTTTTCCCCATACAAAGCGACACCAATCGCCATATAGTTTTGAAACGTTTATCCTATTTAAAAATAATAATAATTTCCGAAAAATTTTCCGATCAAAGTATTATAGCCTCCTAAGAAAAATGTTCAATATGTTTTCATGAAACTTAACAAAGTAGTGAAGCGAGATGCTTTCCGTTCTAATTTGATGCATATCTATCGAATGTTTGATAGGTACTGGGTGATCATGTAACTTTATTTCGTTCGATTTGACTCGAAATCATTCGATTTCAAATCACTGCCTATGGTTTAACATGGGCAGTGATTTGAAAACGAATCGTTTTTAAATCACAGTTACACAGATCAGTTTGCCAAAAAGTGGTTTTCAGATCAAAATTTGACGAGTTCACACGGCCACATCGTTAAAGTTATCATTCCAATATTCCAATATGTTATTAGTAAAATACATACAACCGGAAGGACTTTGACTATGTATTATGTAAATATAAGGACCTTGCACGTGATTCAGCCAGGACCATTTACTACACACGTATCAACGCCCACATCTGCCGTGCGGTCCCCGCCTCGACCAATCGCCCCAGGCCCGTCGTCCACCGAACCGGCGTTATCGCTCACTCGTGGCCCGCTCGGCGGCATCTCCTTGGCAACGCCAGATAACCGACCGATTAAACGCATCGGTCCCGAACGTCTGGACGTCGTTAACGCGCTCGTTAAAGTGCTCGTTAAGCGTGCAAAGAGGCCGCCGTCGCGGGGTTATCGTGCCGGGCGGCACGGACTCAAAGCGGCAGGGCGTCGTTGGAGTCACGATGACGACGACGTCGGCGGCGACGGGTCACCGGGCTGGCTGTCATCCGTGATGGTAAGACGGTGACGAGCATTTAGTTATTGCAATGTTGGGACTCATTTCTACCTTTTCCCGACCAAATCTAGCCATGAAAGTAGCACTAGTTTCAGACCCATCATGCTCTTAGGCTGGTGGTCACCTAGCCTATTTTCCCCAACCCATACCTTCCCAGCAAACCCGCGATACTGGCAATGTTAATATTAGATTAATTTATGATAACTTTGTTCATAATTTTATGGTAAATGCACATCATTCGCGATAAGAGCATTTCTTTCAAATCTTGCCCCTGTTTGTACTTAAATTCAGTAGTTCACCTGTTTAACTGCAGAGAGCAGGTATTTCGCTAGTGAAAAAACAGTAACCACCTGAGGAACATTGTGTCCCCTGATTATAATAGACCTTGTGCCAATAGCTGATGTTAAAACAGGTTGCCAACGCACCCCAGCGATGGCCGGGCAAACTATACTAGCATCAAATTTTTGCCGTAGCCATAGCTAGGTATGGTAGAACGCCTGGGTAATCGTATGGCTGTGCTATATAACTTAAAAAAACACCAGTTTTCTGCTGATATCTGAACCTGGGGCATACTGTACATGCAACCATCTCCACACTTGAAACCGCACCAAGCAGAGTCAATGGACAACTCGGCACTGACATTGAAAATGCCAACTATAGGCCGTTCATTGATGGATGTTGAGGTAAACTGACTTTAACATTTTTTGGATTTCCAGGAGATATTTCGAGATTCTGAAGTATTCAATTGGTTGTCAGAAGTGTGAGGATTCCGAAGATATTTGTATCGTCGCGATCAGATAACGGGTGGGGGGTGGAAAGTATATCCAGTAAGAGATAAATTATTCTTAGCTGGAATTGACATCTTTCAACGTACCGGCAAAATAGGGTTGCTTTAAAGCGCTTGTAAGTAATTGAAGGGTGAATTTTTAGAAATGAAAATGGTTCAATGCGTTGCCAGGAGTGTGAAGATTCCGAAAATATATGTTTCATTGCGATCCGACCAAAGGTGTGGCCTGGAAAGTGTATCCCATACGAGGTAAGGGAAGCGGCCCGAGTTTACAGATCAATGAACAGACTTAAAACAAAACAACAGTGTCTTCGCGAGCGGGGAAAGCTTCTCTCGCGAGCAACCATCTGGCCGCTCCTGGCAGTCTCAAGCCAGCTCGCCCCGGGATAACGGGCCACGTGGGATCATGCACGTGTGTGGCGGCATTCCTGACGCGCCCGTCTCTGCCGGGAGACTAACGGGCAATTTGTAGCCCCTTTCCTCCCCGTTCCTAAATCATCCATCGCCCGCGGCGAGGGGTGCAAACGATACGCGAGTCTTGGCACAGACAGGGATAGACAGTGTCGGTGTGGTGGGCGTTATGTATGAAGGCGTTTGAGTCACAAATGGTCGCCAATTGACATAGAAACACATTGTGTCAATTTCAAGAATTTAACCACCTTGAACGTTACTGCCGCTTGTGGATCAATTAATGGCCAATAAGCACCGGGTCCACCCTCGACTCCCTTCTAGGCCAGGCTAGCTTCATCATCAGCCTGTCATTACAATGTTAAGGGCCGGTTTTACAAGTGCCTCAACCCAGAGTTAAAGTAGGAGTAAGTTATTTGTCATGGCCACCGCCAATAGGATGCAGTGGAATTCATCTGTTTCTGAGTGTTAGACGCTCAATCCAGAGTTGAAAAATATTGTAAATTCGGCCCTAAGTCAGTTTAGCTTTATTACGCTTGAAAAAGAAAATTGTGGTTCTGTGTACATGCTACGAAACGACACAATTATCATTTAAAACCCATGGTTTGAAATATTTCCCCGACGCCCCGTGCGTCTCGTACGCACGTGCGTGGCGACGCCATCACGCTGTCACGACGCCCGTGCGTCTGTCGACGCCGCGACGCCTGCCAAACGACGCGCGTTCGGCGTCGCGACGCCGAGCGAAGGCTCGACGCCAGGAGCGACGCCCGAGTGGATCGGCGTCGACTGCTCGAATCAAAACTGTACATGCGCTGCACTCGGATAGAATTCGTAGGAAAGCAACATTCACTGCACACGGATACCATTCGAATCAAAACTAAATGGACTGCACACGGATACAAATACAATACGAGATCATCTCGTTACGGGGTTCTGTTGTCTTGTACACAACATTTTAGATCAATGCATTGTAAGTGATTTGCCATGATTTTATTCCTTGTAAAGACGAAGATATTATTCAGAGAATGGAGAGTGACAATTGGTTCCTGCACTGCAATTTCGTAACTCTGACTTTCGTAACTTCGACAACGTGAAAATTACAAAATCGCTAGGCTGTTCCGGTTCTTTTATTTTGTCATGGGAACGGCAATCTGATCCATACGTGGATCTGCATCCACGTAACCAAAGAATCTGTTATAGTGATAGCTTAAAGTACTTTAGCATTATCAAACAGTTATCAATTTGATATGAATGAATGGTAGTTTAGACTTCAGCTGTGTAAAGCGTAGCATTCATTTTCAGGTTGATTAAAGTATCGTAATTCCACTAAGAACACATGCGATTGGCTGAAAAAATATTTATTTCAGAACGTGACACCATTATTTTGTGAATGTGTCTGATGGAGATGTGACAAAATGTGGCAATGTGACCAAAGTGCGACATCGCGCTGCGCGTCTCGGCCGTCGACGTCGACGCTCGCCTCACCCTGTCACCTGGCGAGCGGCGTGCGAAGCTCCGCGCGACGCCGACCGCGCGCACGCTGTCTTGCCGACGTCGCCGCGGCTGCAGCCAGACGCCAGTGTTGCCGCGTCTGTACAATGGTACTCGATCTAGTACATTTTGGTGTTCGTCAGTAGGCCGTTCTAAAACCTAGTAGCCGTTCTAAAATCTAGGACATTTTGAAATTTTGTAGACATGCATAGTTTTTTCGCGCCTAGAAAATAGAAATTTAAAAAGCAGCGATTACCTACGTTTTTTTAGGGAATCGATTTTTAATAAAATTCTAGTACAATTTCTCGAAATCTAGTACATTTCAAAACTAGTGATGACCTTTTTTTTGCGAGAATCGATTTTTTACGTATTTTACACGTAAAACACCAATTCTTGATTCTTGAACGATTTTTTGCGATCTAGTAAGTATTCCCGCCGCCGGGATTACGTTCTGGAATTCTGAACCGGCAACACTGCCTGACGCGAGCGTGTGACGTCGGGCGAACTCATCACTTGAATGTACCTAGTTATCGCGCAAACGAGACGTCAAGGTCGGCAGACAGATTGCGACTGGAGGTCGGATGCTCGTCCGAGCGACTCTCTAGCCGTCCTGCTGTATCCACTGGTCGGTGCTGTCTCTGTGCTCGGGGAAAGTCTGCTGGGAAAGTCGACCCGGGAAAGCGCGAGCGAGTGTGTCAGTGTCGGAAAATGGCGTGGGGTGATTTCTTCGGTGGTGGCTGGACTGGTATGTTTGACGGCTACATCGCTTAGCGCGACAACTTCAAATAGTTCACGAGCAAGTTCAAATTAGCATCTGGCAACTTGCAGTCTTAGAATAGAATCATGTCTTCCGATCTATACACAAACGGTAGATAAGCTTAATGCAGATCGCAGCGAAGAAATTAATATCCTAAGTTACACGTTGATTGATCAAATGTTTGGCTAAGACAAGGAAAGTAATAAACATCGAGATAAAGGCACCGGTTTTTGAACTGAATGTCAAACTCGAAAACAAAAGGCGGACAGAGAGCGCGCAAACCACAGTCCCGTTGATCGCTTCGCACAAACGTGGCGTCGATAAAGCAGGGGTCAGCGCGCCGGCGGGCTAAGATATCGCAAGCTACCAACTAAGACATTACAGAAGTCTACATTTTCTCAAATAGACGCCCTGCATTGCATTGAAGGGTGACATTTATTATACCAGCGTTGTGCACATCGAGTTTCTATTTTTAAAATTTTTATTCAAATCATGGTTTAATAAACTCGCCGGTCAAGTAAAACAAATATATTGTCGACGGCGAAAACAGAAATCAGCAGAAACAGTTAAAAGCAATAAAACTTAGGATCATTTTGACCGAGATTTTCAACTCCTAGTCCTATATAGTTGAGATCCCAGCTTAAGGAGATGCAACATAATTAAGCAAATCGTGTACCGAATTCAGTAGTATAACTTCCAGTAGGGATCTCAACTATAGGAGTTGAAATACTTGGGATTATCGGGAATTAGTAAATTCTTGATAAAAACAAGTTCCGATTAGTTATAATATAATTTCATTTAATATTTATTTTTATTTCGTTTTTTTCTTTAGCAAAACACAAACACATTCCATGGTTACAATACATAAATAAATAAAAAAAACAAGAAAAATCCCACGTGAGTTTTCACTCGTGTGTGGGGCGATTAAATAACATTTTTTCATAATAAATTCAACATTGCGTAGGTATTACAAGTTAGTAAATAATAACAGTTATATGAAGAAAAGAAGAAGGCCTGGAATTCATTTGATGTTTTGTTTAGATTTGAGTTTCTATGAAGTTTTCGGTGCCATCTTTCTCCAGAAGCCACTTAGTGATGAGGGTTTTTAAGATAAATTTCAATCTGTTTTGCAGTGATCAGTGACGCGTAACTTCAAATAGGAGGCCCCTGTCATCACCAGTCTCAGTCTCGCTTCAAATCAGCCAGTACCTAAGAAAGTCGCCGCCTTCATTTCGAATTTGGGCCTCTGCGGGCCCCAAAAATTTCTCATGAAACCCCCCTGGGCCCGAGACCCCCGAGCACTGATATGCCTGATCCCCTCTAGTATAACGTCCTTCCTGTATAACATATAAAACACTAGATTCACTTACCAATCGAGAGCCCACGCAGTTTGCAAGAGGTAATCATGTCCAACTATGTCCGTGTCCTGCACGTCGTCCAGCCAGCCAGGTGACCCTGGCGGCGTCGGCGACGGCCGTCCTCGCCGTCACCGTCTACACGCTGCGACGCCGCCCCCGTGCCGCCCCCGCCCCCGACGCCTGGCGCCGAGTGGGCACCCTCACCGACGTCACGTGCTACCCCGTCAAGTCGTGCGCCGGCATCCCGCTGCAGACCAGCCACTGCTCGGTGCTCGGCCTGCAGAACGGCTTCCTCAGGGACAGGTATGGCGGCCACCCTCGGCTCCCTTCCAGGCCAGGCTAGCTTCATCGTCAGCCTGTCAATCACCCTCGGCTCCCTTCCAGGCCAGGCTAGCTTCATCGTCAGCCTGTCATTCACCGACAGCCAATAGACCAGTGCCACAGGGACAGCGCCAACACAGTGTGTCAAAGGGACAAGGCTAAGCGGTGGCCGGCCCTTGGTGCTGTTGGACGGTAGCAGGCATTGGTGCCGGCACCGGGTCCACCCTCGGCTCCCTTCGAGGCCAGGGTAGCTTCATCATCAGCCTGCCATTCACCGACAGCCAATAGACCAGTGCCACAGGGACAGCGCCAACACAGTGTGTCAAAGGGACAGGGCTAAGCGGTGGCCGGCCCTCTGTGCTGTTGGACGGTAGCAGGCATTGGTGCCGGCACCGGGTCCACCCTCGACTCCCTTCCAGGCCAGGCTAGCTTCATCATCAGCCTGTCATTCACCGACAACCAATAGACCAGTGCCACAGGGACAGCGCCAACAAAGTGTGTCAAAGGGACAAGGCCAAACGGTGGCCGGCCCTTGGTGCTGTTGGACGGTAGCAGGCCTTGGTGCCGGCACCGGGCCCACTCTCGACTGCCTTCGTTTCAAGGGTGTTCGTGGTGGTTCGCGAGGGCGGGGACTTTGTGACGGGTCGCATCTACCCCAAGCTGACGCAGATCGCGCCGAGCGTCGAGGGGTCGACGATGACTCTGCGCACGGAGGGAATGCCCGACATTGCGATCGACATCGCCGCTCTGAGCGACAAAGCCGACGACAAATCGAGGTAGGACGCCGTTGGAATGTGGTCCAGTTTGTCGTTTGGCGGTAAGATGTTTTCATCAAACCATAAGTGGGTCCTAGACTGAATGGGAATGTTGTATTTAGATTTCCCATCAAAATGTTTGTCTCAAATCATACTTAGTTCTTACTTATTGTTTGCTTTTGCTTTTAAGTTGGACATCAAGGGTTCATTTGCATGTTGATGAACTCGCTAATTACTCCAAGTTCTAGGCAAAGAACTTCCAAGTGTTTTGTCATTCTCAAAATCAACCAGAAATTCAAGCAAAGATCTCGATTGCTATAGTTACATGCTCGAAACATGCATTGCTAGCATGGGACCGAGACCAATATAACTACGACCTAGACTTATACCAGGGACAAGACCAAGACCTAGACCGAGACCTATAGACCTAGACCTATAGGGCTTGTCTGAATTGATTCGGTCTCGGTCTCGCAAATTTGGTCTTGGTCTTGCGTACTTGGTCACGGTGATTTCATAGTTCATTTGTTGCATATTCGTACCGATAACTTCTGCTACCTGACATAATCACGGTACCGACCGCCATTTTGATAACAGGCAAGTCACCGAGACCAAGTCTGCGAGACTGCATCGTCGAAGTCTCGCAGACTCACTCTGCTACAGTCGTGTTAGCCTAAGATTACCACAGCCTAGTTGACTTTAAAGTAAAGTATCATTTGACTCTTTTACGATTTGTAAAGAGTAAAATGGTAAATAATTGTAATGATAAATACCTTTTTTAATGGTAATGGCAAAAAAAAATTTTTTGATTCTATGGTATGGTACCCTATGATATGTGATCCCCTAAAAGTGGCAACCTCAAATTAATTCCAGTGTAAGCGTTCTTGGTCTCGGTGGTTTTGCAATTTGGACAGTACTTGTGACGTCGTTTGCCAAGAACGAGTACGCAAGACCGCACAAAACGGCCAATTCAGACACGGCCTCCGGGCCCCAGACAAAGACCGAGACCGAGACCGAGACCGAGACCAGGGGCCTTACCTAGCGCTGCCATTTGGAGCGGCTACCACGCGGCTAATTAGCCGGGCTGGCGGTGTTATATAACCCGGACCTAGAGCGGCCATTTCAACAATGGGCAGTTTGTCGATTTCGTAGCACCGCTAGCAACCAGTATTACGGTGGTGCTACGATGATAGCATTATCTAGAAGGCATACTGCTTTTTAAACGATCATCATGGTGCAGTGAGGTCAAATCAACCAATCTCAAGGCTCGTTACTAAAATCAGAGTCCATGTGCCCCGGCTATATAACCCGACCGTAATACTGCCGCTCTAGGTCGGGGTTACTGCTTGGTGCTACGGTGGTGTTAATTAGCCGGGGTGGATTGCTAGTAATCCCGGGACTACGAGTGGCCGCTCTAGGTAAGGCCCCTGGAGCCTGACAGAATTCAGACACGACCCCAGACCTAGACCAAGACCTGGAGCCTGACAGAATTCAGACACGGCCCTAGACCTAGACCTAGACCTGGAGCCCGACAGAATTCAGACACGGCCGACCTGGAGCCCGACAGAATTCAGACACGGCCCTAGACCTAGACCAAGACCTGGAGCCCGACAGAATTCAGACACGGCCCTAGACCTAGACCAAGACCTGGAGCCCGACAGAATTCAGACACGGACCTAGACCGAGACCTAGATCTGGAGCCCGACAGAATTCAGACACGGCCCTAGACCGAGACCAAGACCTGGAGCCCGACAGAATTCAGACACGGCCCTAGACCGAGACCAAGACCTGGAGCCCGACAGAATTCAGACACGGCCCCAGACCTAGACCGAGACCAAGACCTGGAGCCCGACAGAATTCAGACACGGCCCCAGACCTAGACCAAGACCTGGAGCCCGACAGAATTCAGACACGGCCCCAGACCTAGACCGATACCAAGATCTGGAGCCCGAAAGAATTCAGACACGGCCGTAGACCCAGACCTAGACCGAGACCTGGAGCCCGAGCTCCGACTCAGTCGCGCCAACCGTGCCGTCTTGCCGCAGGGTCTGGGGCCAATCGGTGGGCACCGTGGACTGCGGCGACGCGGTCGCGGCGTGGCTGTCCCGCGCGGTGCTCGACGGCGCCGACGTCGGCCTCCGTCTCGCATACTTCCCCGGCGAAGTCGCCACGCGGCAGGTCAAGCCGAGGAACCGCTTCAAGGCGAAGTGCGAGCAACGGGACATGGTATGATGTGTGCACGCGGGCCCTCAAGTAGCACTAAAACGTTGCCCATTCTGGGATTTGAACCCGGGTCCCCAACTTTCGCGGCTGGTGCTCTAACCAGCTGAGCTAAATAGACACTATAATAAAATAGACAATAATAAAAAAATATATACTAAATAGACGTGTCTATTACGCTCAGCTGGTTAGGGCCCCAGCCGCGAAAGTTGGGGACCCGGGTTCAAATCCCGGAATGGGCAACATTTTTGGGAGGATAATAATTTGTGTACATAAAAATAAAATTACTAGCCAATTACGAGTTTTCGTAATTTGAATAAGATTATAAAGAGAACACGAAAACGTTCGGTGGACGTCGAAAAGCTAACGGGGTATAACTTGCGTTCCACGTTCACATTCGCCAAACGTTCGATTAGGTTACTATAATTATTGGCAACTAAAATCGCGTTAGCGATGGGGTAAATTCATGTTTCGTCGTCTAAATCAGGTGTATCGAGCGGAGCCGATTCCGTGGGACCTTCGCTGCAAAAGGACGCTTTGTCCAAGATAGTTTTAGGCTAACGCAACCGTCCCATTTTCGGGATCTGAAGGAGATAACTATTTTAAACTCAAATACGAGTTATGGCAGGCACTTTTGGCTTGTTTATACAATTCTTTTCCCGTGATAGAATGACCACTCTCACAAGATGCAAACAGATGCACTGTGAGATGGCCTCACGCTGAAGAGAACTGCGATTATTTGTTTGTACTCCGCGCCGCTAGGGCGCTCTGTCGATTGTCGCCAAGATTTGGGGAGAGTGTCCCGTATTGGTTACTGTTAAGGTAGGTAGGTATTTGGTTTCGCTTGCGGGTTTATTGTGAATACTACCAGCTACTAGCAGCCTGGAATTTTTCACTCAAATTTGGAGCAAATTCAATTGATTCCTGTCAGAGAGCCCCCTTGTACCAGGTTCTCAAAAATATGACTTTTCTTTTGAACTTTAGTTCCATATTTTGACATAAATTTTGATGCTGCATAAAGATATGTGGACTAATTTCAATGTACGACTACATGTTTCAAAATCAAACTCTGATTTGCCCACATAAATTCAATGCTATTCTTATGGCAATTACTTGCCCACATAAATTCAACGCTATTCTTATGGCAATTATTTGCCAACATAAATTCAACGCACATTCTTATGGCAATTATTTGCCAACATAAAATCAACGCTATTCTTATGGCAATTATTTGCCAACATAAATTCAACGCTATTCTTATGGCAATTATTTGCCAACATAAATTCAACGCATATTCTTATGGCAATTATTTGCCAACATAAATTCAACACTATTCTTATGGCAATTATTGGCCCACATAAAATCAACGCTATTCTTATGGCAATTATTTGCCAACATAAATTCAACGCTATTCTTATGGCAATTATTTGCCAACATAAATTCAACGCTATTCTTATGGCAATTATTTGTTAACATAAATTCAACACTATTCTTATGGCTATTATTGGCCCACATAAATTCAACGCTATTCTTATGGCAATTATTGGCCCACATAAAATCAACGCTATTCTTATGGCAATTATTTGCCAACATAAATTCAACGCTATTCTTATGGCAATTATTTGCCAACATAAATTCAACACTATTCTTATGGCAATTATTGGCCCACACAAAATCAACACTATTCTAATGGCAATTATTTGCCAACATAAATTCAACGCTATTCTTATGGCAATTATTTGCCAACATAAATTCAACGCTATTCTTAAGGCAATTATTGGCCCACATAAAATCAACGCTATTCTTATGGCAATTATTTGCCAACATAAATTCAACGCTATTCTTATGGCAATTATTTGCCAACATAAATTCAACGCTATTCTTAAGGCAATTATTGGCCCACATAAAATCAACGCTATTCTTATGGAAATTATTTGCCCACATAAATTCAACACTATTCTTATGGAAATTATTTGCCAACATAAATTCAACGCTATTCTTATGGCAATTATTGGCCCACATAAAATGAACACTATTCTTATGGCAATTATTGGCCCACATAAAATCAACACTATTCTAATGGCAATTATTTGCCAACATAAATTCAACGCTATTCTTATGGCAATTATTTGCCAACATAAATTCAACGCTATTCTTAAGGCAATTATTGGCCCACATAAAATCAACGCTATTCTTATGGCAATTATTTGCCAACATAAATTCAACGCTATTCTTATGGCAATTATTTGCCAACATAAATTCAACGCTATTCTTAAGGCAATTATTGGCCCACATAAAATCAACGCTATTCTTATGGCAATTATTTGCCAACATAAATTCAACACTATTCTAATGGCAATTATTTGCCAACATAAATTCAACGCTATTCTTATGGCAATTATTGGCCCACATAAAATTAACGCTATTCTTATGGCAATTATTTGCCAACATAAATTCAACGCTATTCTTATGGCAATTATTTGCCAACATAAATTCAACACTATTCTTATGGCAATTATTGGCCCACATAAAATCAACACTATTCTAATGGCAATTATTTGCCAACATAAATTCAACGCTATTCTTATGGCAATTATTTGCCAACATAAATTCAACGCTATTCTTAAGGCAATTATTGGCCCACATAAAATCAACGCTATTCTTATGGCAATTATTTGCCAACATAAATTCAACTCTATTCTTATGGCAATTATTTGCCAACATAAATTCAACACTATTCTTATGGCAATTATTGGCCCACATAAAATCAACGCTATTCTTATGGCAATTATTTGCCAACATAAATTCAACGCTATTCTTATGGCAATTATTTGCCAACATAAATTCAACACTATTCTTATGGCAATTATTGGCCCACATAAAATCAACACTATTCTAATGGCAATTATTTGCCAACATAAATTCAACGCTATTCTTATGGCAATTATTTGCCAACATAAATTCAACGCTATTCTTAAGGCAATTATTGGCCCACATAAAATCAACGCTATTCTTATGGCAATTATTTGCCAACATAAATTCAACGCATATTCTTATGGCAATTATTTGCCAACATAAATTCAACGCTATTCTTATGGCAATTATTGGCCCACATAAAATCAACGCATATTCTTATGGCAATTATTTGTCAACATAAATTCAATGCTATTCTTATGGCAATTATTTGCCAACATAAATTCAACGCTATTCTTATGGCAATTATTTGCCAACATAAATTCAACGCATATTCTTATGGCAATTATTTGCCAACATAAATTCAACGCATATTCTTATGGCAATTATATGAGCTAGTGTCCGTGTCCCGTGTTATAACGTTAAGGCGTTTGATGGTCTCGCACGCAGGGCGCCTTCCCCGACGAGACTTCCTACTGCCTGATGGCGTCCGCGTCGGTGGCCGACCTAAACGCCCGCCTCGCGAGACCCGTTCCCGCGCGCCAGTTCCGCGCCAACTTCCTCGTCGCCACGCAGACGGCGTTCGCGGAGGACGCCTGGGAGTGGGTGCGCGTCGGGGACGTCGTCTTCCGCAACGTCCTGCCGTGCACGCGGTGAGCCGGGTTCGAGGCTTTGCGGCGCGGAAAGCGTCCGTTGCGAAATGTTAACGTTTTTTTTTATAGTGGTTTTCTTGGTTCGAATCGAATATCGAATATTTTAAAAATCGTCGTCGAATTCGAAGCCTGGTTCCAGGCTTCGTGAAGCGTCCGTTGCGAAATGTTAACGTTTTTTTTTATAGTGGTTTTCTTGGTTCGAATCGAATATCGAATATTTTAAAAATCGTCATTCGAATTCGAAGCCTGGTTCGAGGCTTCGTGAAGCGTCCGTTGCGAAATGTTAACGTATTTTTTATAGTGGTTTTCTTGGTTCGAATCGAATATCGAATATTTTAAAAATCGTCATTCGAATTCGAAGCCTGGTTCGAGGCTTCGTGAAGCGTCCGTTGCGAAATGTTTACGTTTTTTTTATAGTGGTTTTCTTGGTTCGAATCGAATATCGAATATTTTAAAAATCGTCATTCGAATTCGAAGCCTGGTTCGAGGCTTCGTGAAGCGTCCGTTGCGGAATGTTAACGATTTTTTTATAGTGGTTTTCTTGGTTCGAATCGAATATCGAATATTTTAAAAATCGTCATTCGAATTCGAAGCCTGGTTCGAGGCTTCGTGAAGCGTCCGTTGCGAAATGTTAACGTATTTTTTATAGTGGTTTTCTTGGTTCGAATCGAATATCGAATATTTTAAAAATCGTCATTCGAATTCGAAGCCTGGTTCGAGGCTTCGTGAAGCGTCCGTTGCGAAATGTTAACGTTTTTTTTTATAGTGGTTTTCTTGGTTCGAATCGAATATCGAATATTTTAAAAATCGTCATTCGAATTCGAAGCCTGGTTCGAGGCTTCGTGAAGCGTCCGTTGCGGAATGTTAACGATTTTTTTATAGTGGTTTTCTTGGTTCGAATCGAATATCGAATATTTTAAAAATCGTCATTCGAATTCGAAGCCTGGTTCGAGGCTTCGTGAAGCGTCCGTTGCGGAATGTTAACGTTTTTTTTATAGTGGTTTTCTTGGTTCGAATCGAATATCGAATATTTTAAAAATCGTCATTCGAATTCGAAGCCTGGTTCGAGGCTTCGTGAAGCGTCCGTTGCGGAATGTTAACGATTTTTTTATAGTGGTTTTCTTGGTTCGAATCGAATATCGAATATTTTAAAAATCGTCATTCGAATTCGAAGCCTGGTTCGAGGCTTCGTGAAGCGTCCGTTGCGGAATGTTAACGTTTTTTTATAGTGGTTTTCTTGGTTCGAATCGAATATCGAATATTTTAAAAATCGTCATTCGAATTCGAAGCCTGGTTCGAGGCTTCGTGAAGCGTCCGTTGCGAAATGTTTACGGTTTTTAATAATAATAATGTGTTTTTATTCCAGATTGGTTATTCGTTAACATTGGAAAGTCAGTTTGTTACGATAAATTATTGTCCATGGTTATCAAAAATTCTTTCAGACTATAAAAACAAGCTTTGAAAAACGACCAATGTTTACCTACATGCAAAGTGGAACACGTCATATAATATATGATTGAACTGAAATACTACATCTAAATATGATGCAGCTCTTCAGCTTATTATGTTTCAATAAGATTTTTCAGCCTAAAACAAATCCCATTTTCTTGCATTGGTGCAGTGAGTTCTAAAAAACTTTTTTATTTTATTTTTGAATGCCAAATTTGGTTTAACTATTTGCCTTTTCAGCGTTCCTTACGCCTTTACCACTCAGCAAGTATCACACTGTACGTGACGTTGCAAAATCAGTTAGGCTTTGTTTAGCATTGAAACCTAACTTGTGCCTATGATAGGTCAGGCCTAAAGCCCTTTTTACATGGTGATAAAATTTCATAATATCTACCATAGCATCTTTGATAACATCTATCGTGATATTTTTGATAACATCTTCAACAATAATATTTGATGGTATTTAAATGGTCCTAGAAAAGAATGGATGAAAACACCGAGGTTGTGACAGAAGCGCTTTATCACAATCATGATTGCCTGTGATTGGCTTTGATCATGACATTTTTACGTTTACACGATGACATTGGGGTAGGTACGTAAAACAAATCATGATAGATATTACGAAAATCGTGCACCATGTAAATCGAGCCTTAGAAAATGTTTTAGCAGAGACAGAAGGTTACGCAGATGTTCCACTCCCATACTAAAGCAGCTACACGAAAGCCCTCCACACGAAATAATAGTTTCGACGGCAGTCAAGGGATGGAGCCACTATTTTTTATGTAACCAAGGTAACTGTAACCACCCGAGGAACATTGGGTCCCTTGATTATAATTGACCTTGTGCCATGGCCTGGTGGATGATGTTAAAACAGGTTGCCAACGCAGCCCAGCGATTGCCGGCGAAATTACTAGAATCAAATTTATTCCATAGCCATAGCTAGGTATTGTAGAATGTCTGGGTAACCTTATGTCTGTGACGTAGCCATATAGCTAGGTATTGTTGAATGTCTGGGTTACCGTATGTCTGTGACGTAGCCATAGCTAGGTATGGTAGAATGTCTGGGTAACCTTATGTCTGTGACGTAGCCATAGCTAGGTATGGTAGAATATCTGGGTAACCTTGTGTCTGTGACGTAACCATAGCTAGGTATGGTAGAATGTCTGGGTAACCTTATGTCCGTGACGTAGCCATAGTTAGGTATTGTAGAATGCCTGGGTAACCTTATGTCTGTGACGTAGCCATAGCTAGGTATGGTAGAATGTCTGGGTAACCTTATGTCTGTGACGTAGCCACAGCTAGGTATGGTAGAATATCTGGGTAGGTGTGGAAGGTAGTAAGTTTAATCTCCTCTAAGATAGTAAGCCAAGCGTGTAAGACATCGGATGATAACGATGACATGTCTTTCGTTGCAGCTGCCTGTTCACGACGGTGGATCCCGACACCGGGGACAAGAGCGAAGACACCGAGCCGCTCAACACGCTCAAATCGTGAGTCACGCTCAAGTCGTGTTGCAAATTTTCATGATTAAAAAATTTTCAATTTCTTGAAAATCTTGAAAATTTTTGATATTTTATACACATTTGAAGTTTTTTCAAAAGTACAAGTGGACAAGTACAGTGGAATGAAATCGATTGAATTTGACGGGGAAGCTTATTCAGGTAAACACAAACAACATTGAATATTCTAACTGCCCGACACGTAGACCCTGACAGAGCCAGTGTCCGAAGGTCGCAGCCCTTCGATGCCTCCTCGACTTACTTGTCCCAGTGGAGGGACAGGTTATGTACTGTACCTACTAATATAAGAGTAGGTAGGTACTGTACAAAAAGAACAATTTTTTGTAACAAAAAGTAACACTGCTGTTACGTTTAGAAGGAGAGCGGTGTTTCACTCTCCAAGAGGCTCCCCTGCTGTTACGTTTGGAAGGAGAGCGGTGTTTCACTCTCAAAGAGGCTCCCCCGATGTTACGTTTAGAAGGAGAGGGGTGTTTCACTCTCAAAGGGCTCCCCTGCTGTAACGTTTAGAAGGAGAGCGGTGTTTCACTCTCAAAGAGGCTCCCCTGCTGTTAAGTTTAGAAGGAGAGGGGTGTTTCACTCTCAAAGGGCTCCCCTGCTGTAACGTTTAGAAGGAGAGCGGTGTTTCACTCTCAAAGAGGCTCCCCTGCTGTTAAGTTTAGAAGGAGAGCGGGGTTTCACTCTCAAAGAGGCTCCCCTGCTGTTAAGTTTAGAAGGAGAGCGGGGTTTCACTCTCAAAGAGGCTCCCCTGCTGTTAAGTTTAGAAGGAGAGCGGGGTTTCACTCTCAAAGAGGCTCCCCTGCTGTTAAGTTTAGAAGGAGAGCGGGGTTTCACTCTCAAAGAGGCTCCCCTGCTGTTAAGTTTAGGAGAGCGGGGTTTCACTCTCAAAGAGGCTCCCCTGCTGTTACGTTTAGAAGGAGAGCGGTGTTTCACTCTCAAAGAGGCTCCCCTGCTGTTACGTTTAGAAGGAGAGCGGTGTTTCGCTCTCAAAGAGGCTCCCCTGCTTTTAGAAGAGCCAAAGGTGTCAACATTCGCAGGCCGCCCCATTGTTCCGCTAAAGGGTTGAATGGTCTGAGCATCAAATGATTGACACCGCGATGTCAGGAGTCTACACAATACTTTCCTCTTAATGTGCAAATTTCTACTTTCTACCTGTTTATATCGAATACGGTTTTTGTATGTACAGATTTATTACTGTGACCTAAACCCACTCAGTGGTTTTCTAACATTACCTATAGACGGTGTTCATAGCAGTATTGGGCCATAGTGTTTCTGAATCACACCGTGTGAGCCGATTGCTCGCACATTGGCTTTGAAATTTAAACAGAAATGTTTTACAGCCAAAGCGCCAAGTCTGGAGCCTACACAACAATGCTTTCCTACTTGACGTGGACGAATACTGTACCTAGTATTGAGTAACTACTTCAAACTGGGATTTGAATGCTAAATCAAAAGTCTCACTGGTTTCCCGACGTTTTGTAACATATACTAGTTACTTTATCAACAGTGATGTCTCGACTGATGTTAAAACATGAACATGTACCTAGTAATTTAAGTCTGTTCAATGAGCTCTGAAGTCGAGCCGTTTCCTTCACCTCGTAAGGTATACACTTTCCAGGCCACACCTTTCGTCGGATCGCGCCGAAACCTATATTTTCGGAATCTTCACACTTCGGACAACCAATTGAACCATTTTCATTTCGCAAGATCCACTCGTCAATTACTTAGAAGAGTTTTAAAATAACCATGTTTAGCCGGTATATTGAAAGATGTAGAAACAATGTTGTAACAGCAAGGAAATTGGGAGAAGACACATGCCCCAACAAACCCCAACCAAGGGGTAAATCCCAGCTAAGAATTTACCTCTTACTGGATACACTTTCCAGGCCACACCCGTTATCCGATCGCAACGAACCAAATATCTACGGAATCCTCACACTTTGGACAACCAATTGAATACTTCAGAACCTCGAAATATCTCTTGGAAATCCATAAAAAGTTTAATTCAATTAACCTCAACAACCATCAATGAAGCGCCTTAATAGCGCATTCATGTCGATGTACCAGTCAAGTATTGACCGGCGTCCGTGTTTCCGCGTTTCAGGTACCGGCAGATCACCGACCCCGCGGTGGCTCGCTTCGCGGGGCCGTCGCCCGCGCTGGGAATCCACCTCGCGCTGGGCCCCGACGCCGGCGACATCTCCGTCGGGGATCCGGTCTTCGTGCAGTGATTGCACAAAACACAGCGATGGCCACAGACAGAAGGTTACCCAGATTTTCCACTCCCATACTAAAGCAGCTACGCGAAAGCCCGCAATAATAGTTTCCCCAGCAGTCAAGGGATGGAGCCACTGTTTGTTATTTCACCTGTAACAAAGGTAACTGTAACCACCTGAGGAACATTGGGTCCATTGATTATAATTGACCTTGTGCCATGGCCTGGTAGAGGAAGCCATAACTGTAAGTAACCACCTGAGGCACATTGGGTCCCTTGATTATAATTGACCTTGTGCCATGGCCTGGTAGATGAAGCCATAACTGTAACCACCTGAGGAACATTGGGTCCCTTGATTATAATTGACCTTGTGCCATGGCCTGGTAGAGGAAGCCATAACTGTAACCACCTGAGGAACATTGGGTCCCTTGATTATAATTGACCTTGTGCAATGGCCTGGTAGATGACGCCATAACTGTAAGTAACCACCTGAAGAACATTGGGTCCCTTGATTATAATTGACCTTGTGCCATGGCCTGGTAGATGAAGCCATAACTGTAACCACCTGTGGAACATTGGGTCCCTTGATTATAATTGACCTTGTGCCATGGCCTGGTAGATGAAGCCATAACTGTAACCACCTGTGGAACATTGGGTCCCTTGATTATAATTGACCTTGTGCCATGGCCTGGTAGATGAAGCCATAACTGTAACCACCTGAAGAACATTGGGTCCCTTGATTATAATTGACCTTGTGCCATGGCCTGGTAGAGGAAGCCATAACTGTAACCACCTGAGGAACATTGGGTCCCTTGATTATAATTGACCTTGTGCCATGGCCTGGTAGAGGAAGCCATAACTGTAACCACTTGTGGAACATTGGGTCCCTTGATTATAATTGACCTTGTGCCATGGCCTGATAGAGGAAGCCATAACTGTAACCAGCTGAGGAACATTGGGTCCCTTGATTATAATTGACCTTATGCCATGGCCTGGTAGATGAAGCCATAACTGTAACTACCTGAGGAACATTGGGTCCCTTGATTATAATTGACATTGTGCCATGGCCTGGTAGAGGAAGCCATAACTGTAACCACCTGAGGAACATTGGGTCCCTTGATTATAATTGACCTTATGCCATGGCCTGGTAGATGAAGCCATAACTGTAACTACCTGAGGAACATTGGGTCCCTTGATTATAATTGACATTGTGCCATGGCCTGGTAGATGAAGCCATAACTGTAACTACCTGAGGAACATTGGGTCCCTTGATTATAATTGACATTGTGCCATGGCCTGGTAGAGGAAGCCATAACTGTAACCACCTGAGGAACATTGGGTCCCTTGATTATAATTGACCTTGTGCCATGGCCTGGTAGAGGAAGCCATAACTGTAACCACTTGTGGAACATTGGGTCCCTTGATTATAATTGACCTTATGCCATGGCCTGGTATGAAGCCATAACTGTAACCACCTGAGGAACATTGGGTCCCTTGATTATAATTGACCTTGTGCCATGGCCTGGTAGAGGAAGCCATAACTGTAACCACCTGAGGAACATTGGGTCCGTTGATTATAATTGACCTTGTGGCATGGCCTGGTAGATTAGGTTAAAACGGGTTGCCAACACACCCCAGAGATTGCCGACCAAACAACTAGCACCAAATGTTTGCCGTAGCCATAGCTAAGTATGGTAGAATATCTGGGTAACCTTCTGTCTGTGACGTAGCCATTTGCGAATCAAATAGATTACTACAGTTACAGATTCAATAACTTATGTGGGCAAATTATCACTGTGCTTTTCTTATGGCAGTTATTTGTCCACATAAAGTGATTTGACTCTGGAACTATAACTTCGTCCATTGCAAATGAGCGATGGGGTATCTAGCAAAATCGAATTGGGTTTGTATCATAATACCATCATATCATGATTACTGGTCAAATACCTGGTATCAAATAATTGAATTGGTATCACTATCGTATAATGTAATATCTATCGTGTTAACATCTAACATGATGTTTCGGGAATCAATTCTTGAGGTGTCAACTGCTCAGGATAATGTACGGACTTAGTAGTTATAGTACCCCAAAGAAATGTACGAAACACGGAAAAAATATAAATCAACGTGTTTGTCATACTCAATGCAGTCAGGGTTTAGTTAGTTAATTATAAAATATGCTTTTCGTCTTGGTTATAGATGCTAATCTATTATGTTGAGCTCCAGGCATGGCAGTGCTTTTGATAGTGCTTCCAGATTAAAAGTAGGTGCCTATTCCCACACTACTACACCTATCATCATCTATCATCTAGTCAAAGTAGTGAGAAAAGGAAGGGAACAGAGTTTTGTATGGACATGGTGATGGTGATCGATATTTTCAAATAATATGTGTCAATTTCTAGATCGGTATTTTAATAATAAAACCATTTGTTATAACTTTTGTCATTGCTTAGCTGATAGTAACATTTGCATTGTAGGTACCTATTTCATCTCCTTTGTGCCAAACCATGTTTCCTAAATTTCTTGTCCCAAAATAATCTTGAATACCTAGCTACCTATATTAGGTATACATACCTACCAAGAACTTTGGCTAACTCTGTCAATTTGTTCAACATCAAGGTAATAGTAGTACCCACTTCCTTGTCAATATGATAGATAGTAGGTATAGGGTCTGATTAGGTTTGGACTGTTTCTTCAACTAGACTTGACTTACTAGATCACATTTTTGTATCATTTTGAGAAGTCGAATATTATACGTTAAAACACATTCAACTTGCACTTGCAAACGTGGTTGTAATTTTTGTTGTTGTTTTCGGCGGAATCTAAACCGTTTATCGCCTAGTTTACCTAGGTTAGGTACTGGAAAATATTATGAAAGCTTTGCACAGTAGAAATAACGGAATTTAGCTTGTGACCCTGCTGGAAGTTTTCATCCCAGCAGCAAGCACCTAACAATCCAAGACTTCTAAGCATCTGGTAACTCTGAGCTCTTGTTCATGCTTGCTATTGTTTCGGTAGAGAAACCTAACGCTTGAGGCAGAAAAAAAACAAATCAAATTTCCAAATTTTGATTTAGTACTCCCTCTCTCTCCCAATGTTCCTTTCCTCAAAATAGTTGAAACCTTTCTTCCTGTCTACACTGACGCAAGGATCCGTTAGGACTTCGATCAACTTTCAACGTGCTTATAACTGCAATGTCAAGCCGATAACAATCGACATCATCAAACATCGACAACCATTGACATCGTGCAATCGTCACCCTCACCGAACGGTACTCAGACAAGCGAACGTAACGATGCTGCAGCAGTCGTGCGATTGCCGTCCGACTCACGATTCATCTCGATGGAGGATGGTCACGGTGGGGGTGGCGGCGTTCGGCCGTGGTCTTCCAGGAAAACGGTGGCGAGGTTTCGGAGCCGGACGTCGTTGGACGCGGCGAATCGGGTCACGGCGCTCAGCGTTTCGTCGCCGGTGAACACTGCGGAACGGAGCGGTTGCGGTTCAGTTCACGTCCGCTCGTGAGATTTCCCGTATCTTTTTTAACTGTACAAGGCGTCTGGGTCTCGTAAACTGCATTGGTGATTGAAAGAACAAACGTTAATGCGTTTTAAAACTATTGTTTTGGTAGGCCCAGTTCAGAGTCCAGTTCAGAGTTCGGAGTTCAGAGTTCGGAGCCTAAAGCTGTGTTTACACGGTTCAATGTTTCGTTCAATGCATTGAATTCAAGGTTGAATTCAATGCATTGAACCGTGTAAACCACATTTGAGTTCAATGAATCATTGAATGAAAGCTTGAATTCAAGGTTTCATTTAATGGTTTCTTATTTAGGACGTGTTCTAAATATCGTTCAATTTTCCTTTCAATACAAGGAAGGATATGTTACTGCCTTCTAGAAACAAAGATTTTGGAAGGCTGTGCCACCATTTTCAATGAATTTAGTACATTGAGTCGTGTAAATGGCTCTTCAAGAGCATTCAATGTTTCGTTCAATGCATTGAACGAAACATTAAACCATGTAAACACAGCTTAACAGTACCTACCTCTAGGTAGGTAGGTAGGTAGGTATACTACATACCTATTATCTCCTAACACAAAATGTTTTATACTGTAGGTTCAAATGTTATTCTGTGGCAGTGTGGCAACCACTTTGTTGGCAGAATTGATAATAAATATCAAGCTACTCTCTCATCTATCTAAATGATCTATTTCCATTTTCCATTTACTTTAATGTTTCTAGTCTAGATAAAATTTGTTTTTAGTATACCTACCATTCTTTGGTAGTTCAAGGACCACTTCTGCAATCATAAATTGCGCCTGCAAAATTTTACAAGTCCCGACGTATGGGCTAGGCTGAAAAACAGTGTAGTGTAAAACTGGTTGAAAAGACCCATGAAGATTCATGGTCGATGAAAGACCCATGCCCCAACAATTGCACGGTGGAGCCAAAAGGTAGAGGCTTATCTAGATTCAGCCCGTGACTGGTTTGGGTAGATCTGCTTTATCGAATAGGCAAAGTGTCATTTTAGGCACTTTTTGAAAATTCCCCCAGCTGCAAGTTTAAAAAAACTACGAAAAAAATAGAATCCGCCATTCAGCAGCTCTTTAACAACAAGTGTATTTTTTTTTCAAAATTTTTGTAAATAATTTGTAGCCAGGAGACGTTCCCTTTGTTTGTGAAATTTATGCGAAAATCGACCAAAACGACAACCGTTTACTTCCCACTTAAAAACGTTGTGAACCGATCTTATCCAAAAGTGCAGAGAGTCTAGGTTGAGAACAAAGGTAGGTCCTCTTAAATTTTCATCCAAATCCGCCTGAGCGTTTGGTTTGCAGAGCGTGCGCAAACACACTACAAATAAAACATACACACACGTCTTTTTTGGGGGTAGTGATATCGAAGATTTTGCTCGCTCGCTACGCTTATCAATAATCATTCCAGACCACCATGCCTCTTTTACTGCTTACTTTTTCATTTGAGTACATTTTTCGTTAAATTTTCCATTAATATTTTTAATACAAAAAACCCAGAAAATCCTGCCAAGGCTAAGTTAAATAAGAAATACTCTGGGTTTTTGCCAACCCTGCTATACCTAAATGCTAATATTGTGAGGTTCCTACTTCGGATGACAACACATGGTTAAACGGTAGAATATCTTGAATTCTTTATCTGGCTAGTATACCTACGTACCATACCTATGGCGGGCCTAGAGGCCATGAAGCCAGAAATTGCGGTATATATCAAAGCAAACAATCTGTGGATCCATACTCACACGTGCGTGTGGCAGGCGTTGAAAAGAATATCAGCGTGGTCAAGGCCGATATGACGGTTTCGTCGTCAGCAGACGTTAGCAGGCGGGACGTAAGTTCGATCGCACCGCAAGCCAGCATGTGGTCTCTGCTCTCGGGATCTGCAAGGACAGGGTACGTGTTACGACTACCTAGATTAAACGTGAATCCTCGATCGGAAACTCGTTACTATGACATTTCTTTGAGAACTTTCCCAGTTGCCTTTTCACTCAAGTTCCAGGCTCTCTGCCAGACTAAATTGCTACTAAAAACGTACCCAAAGCCATATTGCAAATGCCCCCAATGGCGAAGCGAACCAATGTAATGTTGTCTTCTTCGAGCTGATCGAGAAACAAATCGACAACTTGAAGCTCTCGCAGGAACTCGTAGTTGATCGGATCGTACGCAAAGTTGGCGAGATTGGCGAGAACTTGCTCCTTAGGCTCTGTGGACGGCAAGAAAACAATTAGTTAGCACCATCCAACAAGGAACAATTTAACGAAAAACGACAGGCATATAATTTATAAATAACAACTTATGCCGGTGAGCAGAGCAGGAAGGTTAGTTTCCGAACCTGACTTTTTCGACGCACGGAATTCTTGCACTAGCTGTTTGAGGAACTCAAAGCGCCCCACACCCTTTGAACCTTGCTGTTTAACAAGCTGTTCTTTAGTGGAGAACATAGTGACGATAGCGTCACACTACGCAGGATAATAAATGTCGAAAATATAACAAAATTTTCTCTGAACAGACTCTGCGATTCATAACCTAACATGACCGAACTGTTAGCGCACGTGCTGCAATCTACGATCGACCATGGCGCATTTTCAAAGTAGTAGCGCGAAAGGATCAAGACAATAATAATATTATGTTGTAAATTATAACATTGTTTTATTGAGCCTCAATTAAAAATGTTTATGGCAGACCTATGTACTAGGAAAGTGTTTGAATTGATTATCGACAATTACGTTGCTACATGGATGGTGACAGTAAAATAGGTATATGGCAGACCACTGTACTAGGAAAGTGTTTGAAGTGATTACCGACAATTATGTTGCTACATGGATTATGACATGAGGTGAGTAGGGGCAAGGATTCTCAATGTCTGTACGGAGCCTATAATATATCACTTATCTATCTTTGATCTGTACCCTGGGTAATTGTTTAAGGACAGCTCCGGAAACAGACGAATACTGCGCTTCGAAAGTCGTGATTTTTCCGAATCCGATATTGATTCAATAACCGCGTCCTTCAAGGGGCAAAAGTCTGGCGTGCCCCGGGCATTTTATGACTACTGCCCTGCATCCATTGGAAACCAATCGACAGCTAGCCTACTCTCAACCAATGTCCCTACTCTCAACCAATGTCCCTACTCTCAACCAATGTCCCTACTCTCAACCAATGTCCCTACTCTCAACCAATGTCCCTACTCTCAACCAATGTCCCTACTCTCAAGAACACTGCCTGCTCCTCTATATTGCCCGCATTGCAAGGCGCCGTCCGAAGTCGCGGGTCTCAGGGGAACGCCTAGGAAACTCCCGAGACATCCCTTAGTGAACTCCACACACAACCAGGCTGGCTCCCACACAGCTGGGTTACGGGGTGCTGCTACTTACTCCAGCGGTTGCAGGCTGGGATATTTAAATCATATTGTCTAGTTGCGATTTAGCGAATCAAATTTTGCATGCATGTTCCCAAATTTCATTAGATCCCATACTGGCTACTATATAAGGCTGGTTCACGATTGGTCATAAGGTTTAAGGGTAGTGATAAGTGTTTAAGCATAAATCGTGTAAATGCTGTATACGATTACGAGTTGCCTGTGCCTTAAGCTGGGTTTACAGCTGGCAATGTCAGTGACACGATGTCATCAACATTGGCTCTGCCACAAATGAGAGACTCCGTGGCAGAGTCGCGAACATGACATCATGAACATCCAGAGTCTCAGATTGGTGGCAGAGCCAATGTTGAGACATCGTGTCACTGACGTTGCCAGCTGTATACCCAGCTTAAGGCACAGGCAACTCGTGTAGTCGTATACAGCATTTCCACGACTTCATAATCTCCCCGCCGGTTCGTTGAGCTATCATTCGATTTCCTCCCTTTGTTAAGGCGATGTTCCCGTCGTGGCCATTGTTTTTGCTACTACCCCCGCCCCCGACGAGAGCTCGTGTGTATAAGAGGATCACGACTCATCGTCTCTAATTGCTTCGCAGAGATCGGCGACCACACGGACGCCGTCGACGACGACGACGACGACGAGGGGAGTTATAGAGTCACTAATCTGCTTGACGTACCTACGTATATACCTACCTACGGTATATAATGCCTAATAATGTTGAATTGATCTCCCAGCAAGCAGATGTTCTGCGAATCGACTAAACAGGCTGGATCGTTCTCCCGAGACGAGGATTATATTATGTTCCTATGCTGGCGGAATCGTTCTGTATTATTATCGAGTTCATTTAATATAGATTATTACGATTGAAGATACAATTCTTTTATTTTTTATGCTTGACACGTCAAAGTCTCTGTTTACTGTTACGTTTGGCCTTCGTATCCAAGGCAACGCCAATTTTTCAAAGTAATTCTGTTCGAAAAAGTGTGCGCGATTGGAAAAACTTGTTTGATTTATGAGCATAGCGAGCGAAGCGAAATCATCATTTTCACTACTGCTAAAAAAAAGCACTTGTGTTTTGTTTTTTTTTGTATGTGTGTTTGCGCGCGCTCTACAGACCAAACGCCTGCGTCGATTGCGATGAAATTTACAGGGGTACAGGGGGAGGGGGGAATTTACAGGGGGTTACTTTTGTCCTCAACCTAGACCATCTGCGTGTTTCAAGAAAATCCTCCATACCCGTCACTTTCAAAGCAGAAAAAATAGCAATATTCGACAATTGGGAAAGTTGGGAAAAGTACGGAAACTTATTAAAAAGTGCGTATTGTTTTAAATTTTCCCAATTTCGATTGTGGTCTTTAAAAACCATCGAAACCAAATTGAAACATCACACCAGATTTTTTGACTTAAAGTTGACTTAAAGATTTGACAGACATTAAAAACTATTATAAAACTATTATAAAACTATTGCTAAGAATATTTCCACAACAGCTGTCAGCAACTATATAATCTCACTTTTATTTTTCTTGTTTTTTTGAATGCATAATAATATGTACTGTAATTCTTAACTTTTACCCCCAAAATTTCGTGACAGTGTAGCTAATTTCTCAAAAGAGTGTTTGTTAATAAACCATTACCTTAGAATCTCAATCCATTCACGATCAAAAGGTAACTTTCCATTTCCGGCATTTATCATAGCCAATAGGCTGTGCTAAAAATAAACTAGCTAAAATTACGCTGCACGTGCAGAAGTTTAACTTATTGTCTTATTATTACATGCAAGCCCATGTTATAGTGTGCTTGTAATGCACTGGCGTTTTTTTCGATAATGTTATTATAAGTCATTGATTGATAGGTACAACAATGTATTTCTATTATGTGTATTGAAATAGATAATCTTCAGGTGGTGTCACTTTCTGTCACAATATTTCATTGGATCGCTCATAAAATACTCTACTACATAATACTAGGCTTAGCGGAGCGATGCGAGCGTAGCGAAAACTTCAATTTCACTAGCGAATAAAAAAGTCACTCGTGTGAAGACCTCAGTGTATTTTTTTGTGTGTTTGCGCTTGCGCTTTTGTGTGACGGCTGCTCCGGATTTGATGACCTTTTGTGGGTGTCTACCTTTGGGCTGGTTCCATTATGGGCTGGTTTTTCAAGTGCCTCAACCCAGACTTAAGTCTGTTCAATGAGCTCCGAAGTCGAGCCGTTTCCTTCACCTCGTAAGGTATACACTTTCCAGGCCACACCTTTCGTCGGATCGCGACGAAACCTATATTTTCGGAACCTTCACACTTCGGACAACCAATTGAACCATTTTCATTTCGCAAGATTCACTCGTTAATTACTTACAAGAGTTTTAAAATAACCTTGTTTAGCCGGTACATTGAAAGATGTACTTAAGGGTAAATTCCAGCTAAGAAATTACCTCTTGCCGTAACACATTAAACAATTTCTCCCGTGACATTTCTTTATGTCAAAATGATTGCTGGTGACATTTTATTGCGTCCTCGGGCTCAGCTGACAGGTGGGGCGATAATGGCGGGTATTTAACGAGGTGGCATCTTGTGATCGTTGTGGAAACGTCTTCCAGCTCAACGCCTACGTGAAGATGGACACCAAGGTGATGCTCACTGCGCTGTCGCTGACGGCGATGCTGCTGGTCATGCTGCCCTCGTGAAGTCTCTCGATTTTCTCGGAAAGTAAACTTTATTTTGTCCGAATGCTAAACGGGGCTTGAACTGAGCTGTAACTTACATTTTGATTCCGTGAAATAACTTGACTTTATTTTCATGTTTTAATTGAATACAACGAAATTAAAAGCAAGCTCAAACTCACATGTTGAATTTCTGTAAATTTCATAACATAAAACATTTAAATATACAAATATACGGAAAGATTATTTCAGCGCAGATTCTATTCAAGAAACGAGTAGGTTTGTTAAAACTCGGAAGATGCAAGGGTGTCGTTGCTTTGTAGATGAGCGCGCTTGTATATCTTTATAGTTGGAACGTTGAAGCATTCAACATTTTGCGATTTTCTTCAATGGAATGAACAAATGGGGTTTAGAGGCGTGTCAACCGCAAATTGGTCTTTTTGTGCCCGATGCGATTTTCTTGCGAAAATCTATCAAAATCTTGTAGAATTATAAGATAAAGTTTATTCACCAATGGCCTTGGACCTAAACTCCATTCCACGTTCAGAAAGGGTGTGCATTTTCATCTTCGTCTAAGAAGGACCCACTGTTGCTTGACACGAGCCAAGAGTTTCAAAACATACAGGCCATGTCTTGAGCCGGACAAAAGGCTCTTTGGACAGTTTTGAAACTATTGTAGCTCGATGAATAGCGGCCTGGAGTGTCCTCGAGGAAAATGCAAATCCACTCGCCTTCTTAACGTGAAATTAGGTTCAGTTGTATGCTACGTTCGGCATTCACCAATGTAGTCCGATACAATGCAACACATATTGAGTTCGCGAAGCCCTATTATGTTTATGCACATGTCCTTCCATATTGATCACTTTCTACTTTTTATTCTCTACAAACATCTACGCTCATCTCAAAAGTATGCTAGCAATGTCAGTGACACGATGTCATCAACATTGGCTCAGCCACCAATCAGAGACTCCGTGGCAGAGTCGCGAACATGACGTCATGCACATCCAGAGTCTCTGATTGGTGGCAGAGCCAATGTTGATGACATTGTGTCACTGACATTGTCAGCATCATTTAATTTTTATTAATTTATCTTACCTTTGATCCGAGGATATAAGACAGTCCGAATCACTTAACAGATCAATAACATATCGGATAGTAAACAAACAATCACAAAGTTACGTTTTTGCACACCAGATAAAACTCGTATGTTGAATTAAATCAGTGTTGTAACATGAAACGTTTTAAAATACATTTAAGTAGCGATGACTAGCAGTCTTAATAAAATCTTGTAAAGCAACAAAAAAAGTTTGCGACCAGCATACATTGGTCCTTTGGGTAAACGGCTTAGCTTGTGAAATGGCACCATCAGATAAATTCCTCTTTCGGGTCGACTTCTATGCACAGTGGGGTAAAATTATCAGAGATACCCCAGTTTTATTTGCAACCCTATTTTCCGGCAGGCTCCAGCGACTGTTGCGGCTACATGGTATAAATACCACAAAACCCCGGACGTATATGCACCCTTTCGGCAACGAACAAACAAAGTGTACTGCTGAGCCGACTGCTCGAGGATCACTTGGTACTACTGCGCCGCGGACAGGAAAGGCTGGTTTGATTGGGTCGGCTGCAACTGCGACGGCGGGTGCAGACAGCCCGTTCCCGGGAGGAATTGCAGCGCCAACTGCTGCGACGACCGCAGCGACAGGAACGAGAGGGACCTCGCATTCGCTGACGGAAGGAATGCATCTCTGATGGGAGACGTTGAACCGATGCCTTTTGAAGGCACCTACACGGCCCATGACGTCATGGCCTACATTGACGTCAACATGGTAAGAAGTAGCGGCAAATAAACAAAAATGACTGAACAGCAAGATTCTTGGTCCTGCAAATGGTTGGATCTCTCGTGGCATGGGCTCTATTGGGACTGGCTGCTATTGGCTGGATCCCTCGTGGTATGGGCTCTATTGGGACTGGCTGCTATTGGCTGGATCTCTCGTTTCATAGGCCCTATTAGGCCTGGTTGGGTGTCGCACAATTGCTTCTGGCCAATGGCCGCCTATAAATGCATTCACAACCCGCCTTTTGCAGCCATTTACAACGGCCATTTCAGATTATATAAAACAAGCTGGCCGTTCCAATATCACGGCAAAATGCACACAAAGCCAATGCAATCCATGTCCAATTGAAACTGTGATGATGCAGTCCAATTTCCCCAAGAATGGTAGTGATATCGTGCTTATTTGCCGGTTGACTATTACATCGAAATGAAAAATTCTGCAAAGTCTGTCCCACATCTGTTTTAGGACGGCAAACTAGATGAACCGGAAGTGGTGATCTTCCTCAAGCGTCACAAGCTTCCGTTGGACACCGATTGGCGCGCTCACGACGCCGACGGCGACGGCGTGCTGACAGTGCACGAGATCGACGCCGGGGGGCCGACAGGTGGCGCCTAGCGGCCGAAACGGGAAGCAGACGGGGCTGAGTGGAGAGACCGGCCGGCAGAGCGAGAACGGGACACTTTGCACGGAGATGATGATGGGCTAAATGTCACTTTTAATATACTATTATGTTCTGCACCTTTTGGGAAATAAAACACATGATACACAACAGAAAATACAGAAAATACAGAAAATAACAGAAAATAGAGTTAGATTGTTTTATTTGAGCCTTTAAGCAGGGACCCGAACCGGCATCGGAACCGGAACCGCTTAGAACTCGCAATTTTTTGGAACCGATTTAGGAAATTTTAACCTTTTAAACAAAAATTTGAGTACTTGAATCGAGATTGGAACCATTTTTCAATGTAAAAAATACCGGTTCTCAACGTTTTCAAAATAAAAAGGATCCAGCAAAGTTCCGAATTGTTCTTATTGGAAATTGAAAAAAATAAACTAATTCTATATTTTTTGGACATTCGCAAAGATTGCCAGTGTATTTTTGTTCAATGACCAATCAGATTAGTTTGAACATACCGTAATTACCGTGTTTACTTGGAACCGGTACTGGA
Organism: Nemoura dubitans; assembly: GCA_921293005.1. Taxonomy (NCBI): domain Eukaryota; kingdom Metazoa; phylum Arthropoda; class Insecta; order Plecoptera; family Nemouridae; genus Nemoura; species Nemoura dubitans. The sequence continues at coordinate 45,296,299 of OV121076.1, forward strand.
ACCGGAACCGGCATTGGAACCCCAATTTGAACTCTAAGTGAAACCCAAAATCGGGACCCGGTGATTCTCAAAAACCGGAATCGGATTTTTCCGAAAAACCGAAAAGCTTTTCGGAGCAATAATCGCATATTTTGGTTTTGGCATGGCACCCCCTCGTGACGTATAAGTACTTGGGGTGCGGCTAGCGCCAGCAGCATGAGCTCGGCATGCTGGTAAAGTAATAGCATTGTAATCAATGGTCAAAGTATACTCCATGGACTATGCTAAGAGATATGGGTGGAGACGGTGGGTAGGGGGTAGCGAGGAAAGGGAGAAAGAGAGAGAGAGGGAGAGGGAGATTATTGTTGTCGCCGCTGTCCGCTGCGAGCGCTGCTGTCGCTTCGAGATAACGAGTGGAAATCGATGACATCATATCGGGTCGGTCCACACGCACACACACACACACACACACACACACACACACACACACAGCCTCCCGGATACATCGCGACATCGAGCATTTGTTTGCTCGACGAGATGACGGATCACTGCGCGGTGGGCGTTTGTTTTCGAAATCGGTTTCACATTTTTCCCATCGTGTCTGTGTGTGTGTTCACTGCGATCGAAGCTTGCCGACCGAGCCACCGACGCCACCACTCGGCTGGGTCGGGTTAGGGAGCCTATGTATACGGTTAGAGAGTGGCCATCTCTGCGTATGGGCGCCATGTTTTTACCAACTTGATTTATTCAACAGCCGTTTCAGCAGTGGTTGATACGTTACGAACTTACCTCACCATGTATACATAATACGTAGATATGCAAAGGAATATGATAAACTCATATAGACAACTGACACGTGTTTCGTGATCAACTTGGTAAAAACATGGCGTCTGTTTAGCATGGAATTCGAACTGCCAATAGAAAAGTGTTATCATGTTGGCCACTCTCTAACTGTATATAGGCTCCCTAGGCCGGGCGGTGCTGATCGAAAAGTGTTTAAATTTATTGAGACTCTACTGGGCTCAAATTTGATTCACACTGAGTTCAAACTGGGCTTATACACTTGGTTCTAACTGGTTTTCAAGCAAGTCAAAGTGGTTTTTATGCTGGATTTTAACCATGCTCTGGCGGCGTTTAAACTGCGTTTAATCTGGGTTTATAATGCGTGTAAACTGGGTTTAAACAGGATATAAACAGGGTTTAAACGATGTTTAAAATGGGTTATTATTTTAATACAAAGTGAAATTATGCTGATTTCCCAAAGTTTGGAAACATGAACCAACATCTTTTTACACTAAAATATACTCTTACTACACTTTCTAAACGGTTTGAAGATGAAACTCGACTCAGTTAGCAATTATATCGAGAGAAAATTAGCCGAGTTTCCCGAAGAATTAATTACTTACAAAGATTATAAGCATCATGCCAATTAGCGCTTTCCAAACCACTTGAAATAAAATATGCATAGAAATTTCGTAGGAACTTTAGCGAAAATAACGTTTACTTAAGGAACCAGTTTACTATGCTTGTTAGTTTGTTTATGTTTATTATGTCGTTTAGTTTCTTAGTTTATATCTGTTAAATACATTCATGCATACACAAAGTAGTTAACACAACTTTTGCAGCTGTTTGGAACTTTGATCAAATAAAAAAAGTATATTATATTTAGCGTGGAACTTTTCTCCGCTTTTCCAAGAAGTCTTCCGGAAAATTGGTCGGTCCCCCGCGCCACCCCCAGACATCAATAAATCTATTTCAGGCTGCACATACACATAGATATCTTTCACTCTGAAATAAATGACCTCATATAAAAATCTATCTCCCTCGAAATCAGTGTTCTTCTCTATTATAGAATCACAACGATCTAATGTAATCAAAACGACTAACGACTCAGTCGTAACTACTCATAACGTAATCTAAAAAGCAAAACTGGCTTCTCTTCCTACCAGCCAGTGTTGGCCTGGGTCCAGTTGGGACTAGTATTCCAAAATTTCTTCACCTTGCATAACAATTTACACTGTCACTGCCAGCTATAAAGCAATGTAGATCGAAACCGGCATTTCAAGCGGGCAGTGATTTAAATATTACAACCTCTTCTACGAGCCGGTTTAACGATGTCAAGTTAAAATGAAAATAGATGTATCTGACTGGCTGTCAGTGCCGTATTTACCACTAGGCAGAGTAGGCTATCGCCTAGGGGCGCCGAGGTTTTAGGGGCGCCGAGGTTTTAGGGGCGCCGGCACCAGCACTCATGTTGTTTTAATTTTTAATTTTTTTATAAACATTGTGAACTGCGATGTCTTGTGTTTTGTGCGTTATATAAGCAACAATAGTTCTGAAATCTTAGTCTTAGTTTATGTGGCCATGTATGTAGGTATATTATATACCTTGAATTCACGCGAGGAAATTGAAAGGCGAGAATTATTTCTTTCTTGTGTATGTGCGCTTATCCGCATTTTCTGTGTGAAAGGCTGTTCCAGTCGGGAGGTACGGACTGAGAAGTTTTTTGAACTCATTTTACGATAGAATTTAAATGTACAGTTGCGAATTCAGCTCCCGAATTGGCAGAATGGCTAATTCCACTCCTGGAACTATTAATCGCTTTTTTCCGGTTGTCAAATGTTGGGAAAAACATTGAGCATGGAGCACTCCATTGCTCTTTCGTTTGCGCTGCTAACAAGCTGGGTATAGTGGGTACGCATTCACCCTGCGCGATTTTCGGGCATTTTCTTTATTTGCGCATTTGAAAGTTTCGATAGTAAAACAATGAGCGATACTAGAGCTCAAATCAAAACAAAATCGCTAAAGAGCGTGACATAAATCAGCCAGATCACGCCCGGCGCAAGCACAATGCAGGTAAAATCAAAATATCATTATTGTTTACTACTTATAGTTCGGGTTACATTACAATACCTGCAAGATAGAGGTACCTATCAAGTACCAATCTATACCAGTCCGTTGTATAATTTCTCTTACAAAATCGACGCATCTTTCAAAATTGGTTCCTAAGGCTTTACCTATACTGATGAGTGATGAGCATAGGCAGCTTATAGGGGCGCCTCGAAAAAAACTGCCTACTGGCGCATATTGTCTAAGTCCGGCCCTGCTGTCTGTGACCTTGGGAATAACAAACTAAGCTAGCAGTTAACATCCTAACTGGATATTGTAAAACCGGCCCAAACTTTTATCTACTTGTAGCTATTGTAGTAACTAGTTTTATGATACGAAACGTTGGGAAATCAGTAAGACTTTTATCTACTTGTAGCTATTGTAGTAACTAGTATTATGATACGAAACGTTGGGAAATCAGTAAGACTTTTATTTAGAATTCAAACCCCAGTTAGAAACAGATATTGTGTTTTAAACTTATTCGCGGTCTCAATGGTTTCGCGTTCTAAACACTATTTCGCATCGCACGTTGATATGAAAATTGGCCACAGAAGTAAAGAGCTCCTGCAATACATGTTTCCTCACTGGTGGACAGCATACTTGCATATTTTTTTCTTAAATGGGAATTAGCATTGAGGTTGTCCACCAGTGAGTTGCATAAAGGCTGCCGTTGCAGGTGCTCTATACATCGACACTGATATTTTTCAAGCGTCATGCCCTTTATATCAGCAATTAACGGTCGCTGCCCTCGCCGTGCGTTCAAGCAGGCCGTGCCCGCCTGCCGCGCAAAAGGTCGCGTTTGCAGCAAACCAATACAATTCCACTTCAGACCCAATACTCATCGTTGGCGGCACCGACCAATCGAATCGTCTCTATCCCGCGCGGCCGATCCACGGCCCCGTGTATGACGTTCGATCGAGATTTGATTGAATCCCATAAGGGAGCTCGGGCACGGCTTTTCATTACATGCGACCCGGTCGCAGGGCGCTGGCCAGACTGTTGATCGGTCGCCATGGGAACGACAGCGTCGCGGCGCTTGATCCCGGATCGGGGATCGGGGATGCCGTGAACGCGACACGCGACCTGATAAATGCTTTTGTTTGTCAGATTCGACGTGTGCAGGTTTCAATCGGGTTTCAATCTTGCGTTGGTATATGAGCGCACGGTCAATTTTATGAGGTGAGGTGATATGTACATATTGCAAAATATGTTTCGCATCGCTGAAAAGTAGAGATATTGTATTTTGCACCGTGAATGGATTCCTCTCTCGCTGTTTCCATGGGTGAAGTCAAGTGAAATTAAACGCGTATGTGTTTTTATTTTGAAAAAAATACTGGTTCGTGTTACGGATATCGGCGAAATGTTTGCGAATGATGCGTTATACATATCTCAACATTCATATTCACTGGGCTCAGACAACAGGCGCAAACCTGGACGTTTATGATGCAAATTCCGCTTTTATCTGAAAATATATAATATAAAGGTAATGTATATTAGATACAATAGCGTATAAAAACTGTTTGGCACAACTACCAACTTTTAATTCCTAGCCAATCATAATTCATGAGTAAAATCCATTATCAGTTATCGCTAGCTGATATAGTTTGGGCGTCGGTTACCATGATTCTAATTACCTCTCTCGTTGGGTAACCATTCGCATGTCAGTCCTGGAATCAGCACTCAACCCTCGGCCTTTTGGCAGCGTGCTGGGACCGAGATGTTTGAGCCGGGCACAAAGGGGGGACATTGGTCTTCTCAGGCTGGGTTCCATTCGCATGTCAGTCCTGGAATCAGCACTCAACCCTCTGCCTTTTGGCAGCGTGCTGGGACCGAGATGTTTGAGCCGGGCACAAAGGGGGGACATTGGTTTTATTATTATGTACACAAATTAGCCTCCCAAAAATGTTGTCCATTCCGGGATTTGAACCCGGGTCCCCAACTTTCGCGGCTGGTGCTCTAACCGCTGAGCTAAATGGCCATTAAATTTGGGAGAAGTAATTTGCATACAGGGTGAGAATTGAATGTCCCCAGGGGGGTATGGTCCAGAGTCTACGAATACTCATAGTGGCTCTGGTACCGCGTGATGCTATACTGCAACCACATTTTACATTCAACCTCGAGTAACTCCAAATTAACGTTGGATGCGTTGAATTCTCTATTATATTGCGTTGAATTATATTGAATGATAATTTGTGTACATAATAATAAAATGAATAGCCAATTACGAGCTTTCGTAATTTAAATAAGATTAAAAGAGGGGGGGGACATTGGTCTTCTCAGGCTGGGTTCCATTCGCATGTCAGTCCTGGAATCAGCACCGAACCCTCGGCCTTTTGGCTGCGTGCTGGGACCGAGATGTTTGAGCCGGGCACAAAGGGGGGACATTGGTCTTCTCAGACTGGGTTCCATTCGCATGTGAGTCCTGGAATCAGCACCGAACCCTCGGCCTTTTGGCTGCGTGCTGGGACCGAGATGTTTGAGCCGGGCAATCCAGATAAAAATTATCTTCCCATTTATATGGATGGATATAAATACTGTTTTGTACATCTGTTCGCATGGGTACTAAATCAAAAATAACTTACTCATTTTTATTAGTTCAGCTTGTACTGCAGTATCTACTTTTAAATAGCTTTTTATCACTATAGTTCTTAGGAAAGGAATCGTATACAAAGGTACCTAAAAAAATGTGCTAAATTGTTGATAAATGCGGATCCGTTTAAAGAAAATTTATACGAATCATTTTCAACTCCTACGAATCGATAGTGTGATACTCTCTAGTCAAGTCTATAGTCTATAGTCTATAGTCTATAGTCTATAGTCTATAGTCAAGAGTATGAGGCGTATAGAGAAACGTTGACTTTGTGTGTACGAAAGTCTACTTCGTTTCCCATACATGACCCATCTTCTTCACGAATGAATTTGAATTTTATTGACCTCAAAAAGCATTCCGCTCTCGTCCAAAATACCAAACGTTCCAGATAATACGCGAGCGAGCAATCCAGCGCAAAATGAAATAAAACCCGAAAATCGCGCATAGAAAATCGAGACATCTTCATCACTTAAATAATAAAAAAAAAACACGATATCGGAAAAGCGTTTTCCCAGCGCTTCCATAAAGCACGCCACGACCTCCCCGATAGCCGCGTCGTCAGAGTCGATGAATCAAACGCTTGCTGTCAAAACACGGCGCCATTGATCGGCAATACGTGCGTCGGTGTGCCGCGCCTTGTCGAAGCCAGCGCCCGAGATCAGAGTCGATTTATCGGCGCCAATATCACGGCTCCCTCGGTGCGCCATGTATTTTCATTGGGTCGTAATGGCCGGGATTTCTTATACAGTAGCGGATGAGAGATCGCTTATCCCTGCAGGTGGAACATTGACGTCAAGGAAGCTTACCTTTACATATAAGGCTATATACCCAAATGGGATGTGAAAAGTGTGACAAATTTGACGCCATCTATATAGGAAACACCAATCAACCATCTAGGAAATGATGTCACAGCTTGGCTCGGCCCAATAGATGACTTGCAAGATCGCTCTACCTGAGGCAAAAGTATATACTCGACATTCTGGCTCAACAATAACGTAGTCAATTATTAATCGGATCTGGAATGGGTTTATCAAGTGAAAATTTTCCAAATTTTTTTTGTTTGTTTTGCCAACAAGAGGTCTGGGCTAATTCGATTCTCAAGTGGAACTCATATCAAGGAGGTCGTTGCAGTCCTAATCAAGATGGCGTGGAATTGAGCATGTTTGCGTATATATCGGCAGGTATATATGGGCGGTTGTGTGTCTAGCCATGAAAGTAAGTAAGCTTATTCGAAGTCAATGGAGTGGCCGTAGCTCGGCGTCGGCGTCGGCGTCGTAAAGCGCCGCTTTTATTGGACGCTGATGGCGAATGTCCGGCCGCTCTTGTCCGAGTTATGGCTATTAAACGATGGTTTAGTGTTTACGCCGTAGTTTTGCCTGGTCGTTTCGGCGGTCGATCGGCTCTGTTCGACACTAAGGCCGATCGTGGATCTAGGTTACCGTAACTCGTCGGTAGTTGAGCCATTGCTCTTGACGATTGTGGCATTTATTACTGGTTAAGCAACATTGTGCGGGGTCGTTTGGTGGATGGGTGACCATGTCCATTTGCTTGCTACGTTGGACCGCTATAGAAATCTTTTTTTTTCAGTGACCCATGAATGATACTTAAGTCCATTATCAAGAAAGATAACAGGCTCCGATTGTAAACAAGTTAATAGAAGTTGGATATTTAACGTGCCACCACAGATATAGGGTTACCCAGACATTCTACCATACCTAGATATGGCTACGGCAAAAATTTGATGCTAGTAGTTTGGCCGGCAATCGCTGGGGTGCGTTGGCAACCTGCTTAAACATCATCTACCAGGCCATGGCACTATTTCTTGGCAATTTCTTGGCATTTTCTTGGCAATTTCTTAAGATTTTTTCTTTCAGCCAAGATATTTTCAAGATCTTGATAAGAAATTGACAATATCTTGACAAGGTCTAAAAAAGATCATAAATGCATGTAAGATTTTTGAATCTTGACAGAGAAACAATTTCTTGACAATTTCTTTAAACTTTTTTCTTGTGTTACGATTTTTGCAAGGTCCTCACAAGAAATTGTCGATAGCGTTTTTATCGAAGTCGGATCCGATTTTGGTATCGGTCCCTCGAGCTACCTCGAGCTCGAGGGTTTTAGAGCTCGCGTGACACTTTTTGGCCCTTTATGGTATTTGGTGGTGGGGGGGGGGGGGGGGGGGGGGGGGGGAAGAAGCATTTTTGACATTGCTTTACTTTTATACCAAAAAGAGTAATCCAATTTCAGAGACACTCTTCTCATGATACGATTTCAAAAGTTCGGCTTTCTTTTTGGAGGGGAGGGGGGGGGGGGATCCAAAAACATACGGAAACATGCCACTGTACCCCCAGCACATTGCACACTTTCTGGCTATAATTTTGTTCCATGTGTTGCCCGAAGTTTAGATTACAACATCTGGGGCTGTGCGCCCAAAATTGGGCTCTTTTTTGGGGGGTCAATTTGAAAATGTTCAACTTTAATGCGTTTTGCGAATAGGCCGTTACGTATAACATCCTCGTTCAAGAGAATGGGCTCGACAAGGGGAGGGAGGGAAATCTGGAGGGGGTTGGGGATGGATGTGCCCTACATTGCGAAGGGGGGGGGGGAGGGGAAGCCCATATTTTCAGAAAAGTTTACTGGCTGCCGGGTACTTTTCATACAAAACACTTGCAGTCCTCGATAACATTTGTTCGGCGAAGCCCAAGGCCGCGCAACATTTTGTTACGGTTAAGTTGTGCACGGCGCGGCCGAAGTCCGCCAAGCCCTGATGGCTGATCGTTGTATTGTTAATCTAAATGCAAGGTAGACGTGCTCTCACCGTGCCACCGTGATCTCTTCATGGTATAATGGGGATTGTGAAGGAGTGGGGGGGGGGGGGGGGGGTTACTGGGAGGAAGGGGAGGGGGTTGACAATCTGTTAAACTCACAGATTCTGGTAACTGCTGGGTTATTAATGAGTGATTACAATAATAACAAGTTACTGAGGAGTCTCAAAATTCTAAGACTCATGAGTCCGCTGAGTCGTCTAAGAAATGACATGTCATATCAGAAATTTTACAAAAATCGTAACCAATATAGGGTTTAAATATTGTAGGGGCAGCGAGAGGCCGAACTAAATACAATTTGACTGTGTCGTGATCAGGGGCGGACCCAGCCCTGATTTGGGGGGGGGGGGGCGGTTGACATTTTTTTTCCAACCCAAAATATATGATGACGCGCGGAAGGGGTGGTGGTGGTGGGGGGGGGGGGGGGGGGGGGTCGTGAAAAGAAAATCGTGAAAAAAAACACTTAAAAAATGCGAAAAAAAAAACAATTGGAATGTCCTACCCACCTCAGATTTCCAGGCATAATACATTTCTTTTAGGTCGACACGTTTATAAGTTTTGGTGAAGGTATGTAAAGAACTTTGACATTTAGAGAGATTCAAATATTTGAAAAAATTAAAAAATTCGTAAATATTGATATGTTGAAAAAGTTATGAACCGATCTCTTCCAAAAACGTAGAGGGTCTAAGTTGAGAACACAGGCAGATTCTCTGAAAATTTTTTCTAAATGTGAAGACATCCGTCGGATTTTCCTTCGATCACAAAGTAATCGTGTATCGAAGTGATCGAAGTGTAATCGAAGTAATCATTGTAATTTTAATGCTATTTCTTTTAATTTATTTGAATCTCGACAATTATTAACTTTCTGCATGTTGCTAAACTGATAAGAATATTTAGCATAATTTAGTGTTTTTGTCGAAGGTTTTTGTTCCCGCCTGATATTGAAACACGACAGATAGCGCCTCAAGCAGCCGCCATTAAAAATGTCGGTGAGCTCTCGGCGTCGGCTTACGGGAGAAATTCCGGTGAATGTAATTGGTTGCTTTTCTGTGCTCGCTGATATTTTTCACGAAATATTGTTGGTATACACTGAAAACTAAGATCTTGATCGATCGAAGAAAGGAATTTTTTATAAATGACGACAAATTCTCGCAACAGCACCATGTGCCTGCTACGCCTACTTGCTCGTGTGCCTTCCAGAAGCCTAACACGATCTGACATGATCTATGCAACAAAGTATTTGAACGTCAACGCTTTTGTTCCTTGAATCGACGAATGTTCATGGAGGTAAGTTATTTAAATTTAAACGCATTCAGCAATCGTCACAATAAACGGATCCAAAGCCAATGATATGTTATATTGGATTCAAGTAACTGTCAGTAGAGCAAATGTATTTTTGAGTGTCAAACTCTGTGTTTGAGCACAATTGTATTATGTGCTACCTATTTTTAATGTTCTGCGTTTCCTTTTTCCATAACCAAGGCATTTCATTTGTGGATTCAGCCATCTCAGCTCGATGACATGATCTGCGGACCTCGCCTCTAACTCTCGGCGTTACCTACATGCGTAGCTGCAATAATCGACATGGCGCCGCTTTCTACCGTCCTAGGTATTTATTGCAGATGGACACTGACAGTGATGTAGTGCTGGAAATAATTGTGGTGAGCTTCTGTCAAATGGGTAGGGTGGGTGGGGGGGGGGGGGGGGGGTGTTACTATCCACATCTTGTCACTTATTGGCACTTACCTTGAATCTTTAGGCTCAAAAAGTATCCTTGTGTTCAAACATGGTTGATTGGCACTTACCTGCGACAATTTTCTGTTATGTATCTCTAAAAGACAGGCGCACATTTCTTTGGGTTCTATACAAGCATTTATATTATTGCAATGTAGGTATCCCCTTTTACCACAATTTTGCACATGTACTATGATGTCTGGAATGGGTATATTTAGTGCTCATGAATGATATTGAAAATTTGCAAAAACTTTGCCGCATAAAAAGCTATAAATGAACACACCAGTATATACCAGAGTGTTTCTTTAAAATTAAGGAGAGTACATGCAAATTTTAAAAATAAAATGTGAGTATACCCTGGACTACACGACTGGACACTGGTCCATCTCCACAAGTGAAAATAAAAAGAAAGCTTCCAAGCACTGGTACCTACCTTCCTCAAAACACGAGGCTCTAAGAGTAACAGTGTAGGCTACTCCTTTGAAATTGTCGTGTTTATTCGTAGATTCATCGGATGGAGGGTCACAATGCGTAAACGGTGCCGTAAACTTTCTTGTTAGTGCAACCAAACCATCATTGTTTGTGGGGGGGGGGGTGTATTTAAAAGCCATAATAGAATATAGGTACTTTATGCTGTATCGCTGGTGGCGCATTTTTGCACATGTTGTTGCTGTAAAATTGCTAGGTAATAATTGCGTAATTACCGTAAATCTGTTACTGATTTACATCTCTACTTGTACCCATCCATCTTCAAGATGGCAGCTATTCCAGTAACCTAAGTGCTGCAGCAGAAAGAATATTCTCTCATGGGACAGAGTGTAGCAGATAATATGTCTAGGCATCTTGATTATCATGTGCTTTTACATCCTCCCTCCCTGCACACACCAACCCACCCTATTGTAGCATTTCTGGCAATGATCAATCTGCTTGGTCAAGTAACCGGAAATCTTGTTGGCGTTGTAATTATCCAGGATATGTCCTGGAAATGCACAGAGATTCGAGGCCGCATCTTTTTAACATGATCTTGGGCACAATTTTTCTGAGAACTAAAAATGGCAGTAAAAGGCCCAAATAGCCCAAATAGTGAATAAGTACCTGGACCCCTAAGTCAATGCTGGGTCCTCTTGTCACTTTGAAATCCCAGAAAGGCTGATAGTAGCTCGGTCCAAACATGGTTATAAAATAACCATATCCATGGTCCAATCCATGGTCCATATCCATGGTCATATCCATGGTCCAAATATGGTTGGTCCAAATATGGACCAACCACTGGATCAGTAACATGTATTTACTTTAAAATTTGATCAGATAGCAATTATTCTAATGGCCCACTGATATTTTTAAATTGTTTTTAAACCATGGGTGCCAAAATCAGACTTAGACCTGGTTTTTCAGTGACACGTTAAATATCTAATGGTCTGTTAACTTATTATTTGCTTAGCAACGTCCAATCAGAGTCTTTAATTTTCTTGCTAGTGGACCCTTAGTATCTTAACGGGCCACTGACAAACCGGCACTTTGTCTCTCTTGCGTTTAGTCTTCGTATCCATGATAACGCCAATTTTGCAACGTAATTCTGTGCGAAAAAGTGTGCACAATTGGAAAAACATGTATATAACTGCTCTACTTTGATGGGAAAAATATTTAAAAAGCGCCAAAAACGTCACCCTCAATATGCAATGTCATTTTTGATATGCTGTTATCATAAAAGTGAGTTTTGTGACCCCAGTTTTTCTTTTGCTGTCAGTGTTCATCAGAGAAATACCTTTCAAGTATATAGAAATTTGTTTAAATGCTATGGTTATATTTGGAGCTATCCTGGGTTATATGCCGGTTTTGACCTGATTTCCTATGCTGTCCATGTTAAATTTTGAGTTTTCAAACCCTAATATATCTGTTATCGGGCCGGTGACCCTCCAATGTTATTTCACCGTTGGATGCGGCGTTACGTTTTCAACATCACAGCATCTCGTGAGCCCTCAAATTTGAAAAAAGATTTGCCCATGAGCCAACCCCTAAAGCAGGGCTGGACCTGGGCCATCCTTTCGGGGTTTATGCAATACAGTTGTCTGGTCAAATCTGACGCCGATTACTTTTTAAGTATTCTACGAGAACCGCAACGGCCTAAGGTGGGAGGAAACCCTTAGTGTTCGAATGTCTCTTATCGAAACAAAATAACCGCTCGTGCTACAAACAAAAACAATGGCGAAGGAAAAAGGGCGAAAAACAGTGTAGGTAAATATGGTGAATGAAATTTGTGCGAAACGGGGCGGCAAATATGGCGTAATAGCCATGTATCCCTTAGGTATCCCTTAGGCCTAAGGTGGGAGGAAACCCTTAGTGTTCGAATGTCTCTTATCAAAACAAAATAACCGCTCGTGCTACAAACAAAAATAATGGCGAAGGAAAAAGGGCGAAAAACAGTGTAGGTAAATATGGTGAATGAAATTTGTGCGAAACGGGGCGGCAAATATGGCGTAATAGCCATGTATCCCCGTGCACCCTCCCGTGAATAGTAAGACCAGGACCAGCACGGCTCTCGTTATGGAGGCGTTGTGGCAAAGACCACAACAACGGCCACGACGACGACGAGCATTAGCTGTTACATGCCATTGATGATTCGTATTTAAATTTGGGTGCTTTTTGTTCGTAGAGGGAAATCCACTCATCTGTTAGCATAGGTACCGCAATAATCATATTTAATTTCCACGTTGACACGCACGTATACCTACCGGCAAGCTCGAGGCCACTCGAGTCACCACTTTGCCAATACCGACCCCACATTGGCTTGCCTGCACCCGGCCGACGTAAATTCACGTGTCGTCATACTTGTGATGGTTTCATCCTAGGCGTTCACCTCAGGTTCAAAATATAACTGGACGGATTGTGTGCATTAAAATCGCATTTCAATACCACAGGTATCAGCAGCATAATCGACAAGTCTTCAGCCTGCGGATGGAGGGGTACCCAGTTCAAATCCTGCCAGCTCCAAAACATGAATTCTTTTTTCGCCTCGGTGAGAAATTAGATCGATTACTTTCCTCTCACTGTCTGCGCAGTGAAACGGTCTATATGGAAAATCCAGCCCTGAATTTTTATTTTCATTTTCCCAAATGCGAATTTTTTTCCGTAGCTGTTGACGTCACTGATTTTGAGGCAACGGCAAAGTGTGGGCAAAGTTTGCGAGAAGTAAGACAATACAACGAGATCCAATGTATCCTAACCAAAAACACGTCAATTCATGACAGGTTTGCGATGAGTTGCAACGAGATGCTATGAGCATCTCATATGCCATGAGTTGCAACGAGATGCTATGAGCAACTCATATGCGATGAGTTGCAACGAGATGCTATGAGCAACTCATATGCGATGAGTTGCAACGAGATGCTATGAGCAACTCATATGCGATGAGTTGCAACGAGATGCTATGAGCATCTCATATGCGATGAGTTGCAACGAGATGCTATGAGCAACTCATATGCGATGAGTTGCAACGAGATGCTATGAGCATCTCATATGCGATGAGTTGCAACGAGATGCTATGAGCATCTCATATGCGATGAGTTGCAACGAGATGCTATGAGCAACTCATATGCGATGAGTTGCAACGAGATGCTAAGAGCAACTCATATGCGATGAGTTGCAACGAGATGCTATGAGCATCTCATATGCGATGAGTTGCAACGAGATGCTATGAGCATCTCATATGCGATGAGTTGCAACGAGATGCTATGAGCATCTCATATGCGATGAGTTGCAACGAGATGCTATGAGCATCTCATATGCGATGAGTTGCAACGAGATGCTATGAGCATCTCATATGCGATGAGTTGCAACGAGATGCTATGAGCATCTCATATGCGATGAGTTGCAACGAGATGCTATGAGCATCTCATATGCGATGAGTTGCTACGAGATGCTATGAGCATCTCATATGCGATGAGTTGCAACGAGATGCTATGAGCATCTCATATGCTATGAGTTGCAACGAGATGCTATGAGCATCTCATATGCTATGAGTTGCAACGAGATGCTATGAGCATCTCATATGCGATGAGTTGCAACGAGATGCTATGAGCATCTCATATGCTATGAGTTGCAACGAGATGCTATGAGCATCTCATATGCGATGAGTTGCAACGAGATGCTATGAGCATCTCATATGCGATGAGTTGCAACGAGATGCTATGAGCATCTCATATGCGATGAGTTGCAACGAGATGCTATGAGCATCTCATATGCTATGAGTTTGCAACGAGATGCAATGAGATGCAATGATGCAAATCATCGCATCTCATTGCATCTAGTGGCAAACTCATCGCAACTCATGGAAAAATTCAGTTTTCCCATCAGTTGCAACCAGTTCAAACTCATAGCAATTGATCGCAAAATGCAATGAGTTCCAAGGTATTTTTCTGTAAGGGGCTTGCTGGAAATTATGAATAACATTCGAAATTTTGTTTAAATTGCTATTGTCTAGTCATTACACAACAAAAATTACTAATTCTTAATTTGAATGCCTAATAAATTGCCTAGCTATTTTGTTTTGGGCTGTCACTAATAGTGTACATCTGTACAATTTTATTTTAAAGGTGTTCAAAAGACAATGGTTCCTCCCCACCTTGGGAAAATTCTTTCTATGCACTTCTAGTCCATTCACACCGTTAAATCTACTCGCATGTTCACATGTGTCAAACTAATTTCTATTGTTTCTATGAGTCCATGTTTTATGCCTTGGAGTATTATACTTTTATTACCTGTGAAATCACCAACCTTCTAGTCAAACATGCTCCCCCCCTAGATTCTGCATAGTTTTAGGAGTTCGCTATACTGGACGCGTGACACCACTGACAGTAAGATATTGGTTGTAATTTTGTTTCTTTTTTCTTTTTCCAGGCAAAGAACAAATTTTGCATGTAACAGTCGCCTACAACAGCCACCTAGTGAGAAGCTTAGTAGAATTTGACAAACGCTGGCAACCAGTATCTAGAATTCATTATAACAACAAACTTTTACAGATAACTTTTACCAGTTTTTCAGTTTCACCCAAAATAATTGGTACAGTCGTGTGCGGCATTAGTATATTCTCCGTCAATAAGTCCATCAACGTGACATTTTGAATTAAATTGGTAGGGGTGTCGTAACCTTACCTGATTAGACAGTGCGTGTGCCTCGAAAGTGAGCCAATGAAGTACCATCTCAGTATTAATCTCTCTGGAACTAAAGTTACTATTTACTAGTTTTCACCCAAAGTGGGAGATTTAAAAGTGAACGTTTTTTGCCCGATTCTGTGAAGGTTCAAATTACGTTCTTCTTACTTTAGCAACACGTGAGTCGTTTGGCGCTTTCAGTAACACATCATATCTGATATTATTAAGCATCAACACCTTCAGGACGTTAAAAACAGTTTCATGTCGAGTGAAATATATATTGCAACCATTTTTATGCAACATGCACCCACATTTTTTTTTAGCATCGATCGATAATTGATATTGCTAGTTATTTTAATCCTAGAAATCTGTTTGGGTGCTCACAAACTGTTGTACTGTGCGTTGTAAAACAAATAAATATGCATTTTTACAGTTATATTATTGAAATTATGACACTTTTCCATTTACAGATTTTAATTATTTTTCTTGGCAAGATCTTGAAACAAGAACTTATATGATCTTGGTATTATGGTATGAGCCTCTGCTAATTTCTTGGTAAGATATTGGTAAAATCATTCAAGATCTTGAGTCAAGATCTTGCAAGATCTTGGCTAACGTTTCTGGGTAAGATCTTGGTAAGATCTTGCAAGATCTTAGGTAAGATTTTTCAGCAGGGTACCTATCACAGTGACTGAGCTGGACCCAGCTGGCCGTGCCGTAACCTGCTGAAAGCCACTGAAGTTCACTGGAGGTTTCGGCCTCACTCAATCCTAAACTGAGCTCAGTCAATTCACATTTCAAGATGGCGGGCTACAAATGAGATCTGACGTGTGCTGTTTGCGTGGTTACTTTTAGTTGAAAGTTAGTAGAGATGGAAATGAACGTCTATTAACAAGAAGCCAGTTATTATTTCATATTTTTCTTATGTACTTTGGTTGTGTTATTGAAGAAAAAAATCTTGGCTACTTGAGAGCTGAGAACTACGTATACGTATTGCCGAAAAAATTCAAACAAGCTGAGCGTAGATCGCGTACTGCGTTCCGTTATCCGTTAAACAGAAGGCAGCAGACTTGCTGAACTCTATCAACTATAGTACGTCTCAGGTTGTTTTGGCAGCGCCCCGGGACATAGGTAAGGTACTGCAACTTTGCACAGCCTTTGCTAAAGGTGGCAGTGGTTCGCTGCCAGCTCCATCAAAAAGGTTCGGGAAAAAGGGGCTGCTACCTGTTTCGCAATCAATTTGAGCGTTTTTACTGAAGATAATTCGCACTGATTATGTGACGTTAAATGCGACGAATTATTGATCCCGACACAAAAATAATCTGTGCATGTTTTTGAAATTTAAAAATCGAAGGAGAATTAAGATATCGTAAATCACAAGGAATATTATTTTCACGAATGATCACTCAGTTTATTGATCGTTCATTAGATTTGTATATAGGTATGCCGTGATATTATGTTTAATGACCAGGCAGCAAAGACCGCACCGAACCGATTACTGATTAGAAAACAAGTTATCCAGACCGACATCGGCCAACTCTACACAACGGGAGAGTAAGGGGTATGCAAAACGAGGGTTCTCGCGGAAATATAAAAAACGCTCTGTGGACTTCCGAACCTGAGACGTACTATAAACAGGACTATACCGAGCAGGACTATTGTCTGGTGCATCACGACAAATAGGATGCGACGCCGGGAACTTCGGGCTAGAGTTCGCCGCCTAGTGTGGGTGCATGTGTGTGTGTGCATGTTCGTGTAATATGATGATTATAATTAGAGGAGCGTGTACAGAGAAGGGATTGTTCAAGTCTCCGAAACCCGCGACGAGATTTCTGTTTACTCGACGCTGTACATCAGTCGGCATTAGTGCAGCAAGCGTGCTGTCGACGTTCTCGGCAGGGACGCGTTTCGCGGAAAAATGGCCAACTTGCACCACTTTGACAAGTTTGCAATTAGGGGCGTCCTACTTACGCAGACAGCGTTTCTAAAATACTGTTCACTAAATGCAGGGATTCTAATCAAATATCTTAGACTCATGTCTGATTGTCTTGTCTTTAGAGCAGTTGGTAAAAAAACTATTTCAAACTCTGTTAAAATCTCACATGGTTTCCTGACGTTTCGTAATGACTGACGTTGACAACCTATTAAATAGAGCCAATTGTTGTTTAAAATAAAGACTCCCAAAATTTATAATGATTCTAATGACTAATTGCTAATGATTCTCTATCTTTCTCCGAAGGTTTCCCATTTAGAGCAAGAAACTCAACATTTGCATGAAATTCGCACAAACGTCTCACACAAACGCGTGATGCAATCCAGCAGGCGGTGGCATTCCAAAAGAAAGACAAGTGCCAGTCACCTACGAAACACGACCCAGTGAAACCCATCCATCCAGACACGGCTTCCTAGAACCCAGACACCGCTTCCTAGAACCCACACACCGCTTCCTAGAACCCACACACCGCTTCCTAGAACCCACACACCGCTTCCTAGAACCCACACAACGCTTCCTAGAACCCACACTCCGCTTCCTAGAACCCACACACCGCTTCCTAGAACCCACACACCGCTTCCTAGAACCCAGACATCGCTTCCTAGAACCCACACACCGCTTCCTAGAACCCACACAACGCTTCCTAGAACCCAGACATCGCTTCCTAGAACCCACACACCGCTTCCTAGAACCCACACACCGCTTCCTAGAACCCAGACATCGCTTCCTAGAACCCATACACAGCTTCCTAGAACCCACACACAGCTTCCTAGAACCCAGACATCGCTTCCTAGAACCCACACACCGCTTCCTAGAACCCACACACCGCTTCCTAGAACCCACAGAACCCACACACCGCTTCCTAGAACCCCCACACCGCTTCCTAGAACCCACACACCGCTTCCTAGAACCCACACACCGCTTCCTAGAACCCACACACCGCTTCCTAGAACCCACACACCGCTTCCTATAACCCACACACCGCTGCCTAGAAACCAGACATCGCCAAAACATGGGGAGAAAACCAACGCCACACTTTTTCCTCAAGTCAGCAAAACACGAGAGCAATGAAAAGATCTGACACGCCGCCTTCCGGAAAAGCACATCGCGCCTTTTGGTTGCTCGTAACGCCGCTCACAGCGCGGTGACAGCCGCTCGCGCGCTTTCCCGAAGATTTCCACACTCCGAGGTTTTCCGCGTCTGCCATCCGCACGTCGGCTCGGCTTTTCCGCGCCGTCTCGCGCGACTGCGTTGATGCATGCACGTCAGACAACGCTCTCTTCGCGGGGTGGGGGGGGGGGGGGGGGGGGGGCGCAGTACACCATGCTGTCTATAATATGGTAGAGAAGGGCTGTCTATGCGAGAAACCTGTCGACACCTTTTACCTTGACGTCTATCACACTGGGTCTGCTTTGCCTGCTGTGCCAATCGTGCTTAAAAGGCCCTCTCAATGTTGGCATTCCAGTTCAATCGAACTAAGTGTAAAGACCAAATTGAATTTTGATCAGTTTTCTACATTTTGAAAGATTTAAAATGGGAACATGTCATTTACCTATACACACAAAAAAAGATGCAAAATATATTTAAATGTGGCGTTGAATACAGAAGGCACTGTTGTCACATATAAAATGTTTTCGTTCATAGCTGTCAATATTTTAAACATAGCCCTTTGGCGGTTTCACTTTTAAACTGTGCTCGAAGTGCAAAAACGTTAGTGCCAGATGTAACTTTAATATATTATATTTAAAATTTTAATCACAACACATTCATTTTAGGAAAAAAAACAGTGTTAAAATTCAAGTATGCATCGTTTTTAGTACACGCTATCAAACTTCACTGCTTTAAAATTGGAAAAATGTCATCTTTTTACAATAACAATAAGAAAAAAAAAGAATATATTTATTGTCATAGAAAACATATACATGTTATTTTGACAGTCAGTGCCTTAAAATTACCGAGTACAATTTCAAAAGGTAAGTTTGAACAAAGTTCAAACCTGCAGGTTCAGCTCGACTTTGGTGAATTTGGCCAGACATGCATGCACACTGATTTGTGAGTATCATTTCAACACTGGTCTCATCGCTTCGATTACCCAGAGTTGTGACAGATAATTTTAAAATTTATCCAGCTAAAGATGACGATAACGATAATTTTTTTAAATCTAGGTAACAAAAAAAGATAACATTGGCAAACCTATCTAGATAAAAGATGAAGTTAGCCAAAATTTATCTAGATAATCCAAAACAGATAAAAGATAATATAAAAAAAATGTATCCTGAAAACAGCAAAATTGTCGATTTCGAAGAGAGATCTTCTTTCCCACTTCCTGCACGCTTCCAAAGAGGACCACCGCATTCTGACCGGGCAGTGCTCAACGGCGCCAGCGACATACACAGCAGGCGGTGGTAGAGGACAATGTTGCCGGAGAAATTGATTTGACAACCGTTTATTTTTAGATAATAATTTTGCTATCTTAGATAAATCGTAAAGATATGACTAATTATTTCATCTAGACGAAGATAAAAGAAAACGTTTGTTAAAATTATCTAGATAAGATAAAAGATAACAAAAAGTATATTCATGATTTATCTAGATAAAATTATCTAGATAAGTCACAACTCTGATTACAGCAGACAAATATCCCTCGGCGCAAGCTCCTTTAGTGTGTCGCATGAACTCTATATCATAGGCGAGGTCACTTTCCGCTCTAGAAACCCTCAAAAACCGCTATCCGCGTGCCCTAATGGCCATTAGAAGGTTTTCTCAATTTTCCCAGCAGCTCGATGGAAATGAGCGCTTTTCCGCCAGCGGTCGTCGATCGGAAAATGTCGGCGCGCGATCGGGAAATTGCGGAAGGAGGTTTGCCAGACTGCGTGGCTTCGCGTCGCGATTGTTTGCGACGCGCGGCAAGCGAAGGTTTGGCGAAAGGTCGACGTTCGCTGCGATAAAACTATGTGATTTACGCTAGGTTATCACGGTTCTATGTTCCGGTCAATGCATGGAATTCAAGGTTGAATTGCATTGAACCGTCTAAACAACAATTGAATTCAATCAATCATTAAGTTCAGGCTTGAATTCAAGATCACTCTATGTTTTCTCATTTAGGACGTGTTCTAAATATCGTTCAAGTTTCCTTTCAAGAGAAGGAAGGGTATGTCACTGCCTTCTAGAAACAATGCGTTTGGAAGGCTGTGCTACCATTTTCAATGAACTGGCTCTGTCAAGAGCGTTCAATATTTCGTTTAAATGAATTGAATTCAACCTTGAATTCAATTCATTGAACGAAACATTGAACCGTGTAAACCAAGCTCTGCTTGCTTAAAAACAAAGTTCTGGAATAATCTTTGATCCTACGATTTTCAGCGGGAGAATATTCAGTTAAGTTTTTATCTACTACTATAATATAAAAAATAAAAAGGGAATCGGGATCAAATCTAGTTCGTTCAAAGCAGCGGAAAATTGGCGGAAAATTGGCAGGAAAATGGGTGTGTATTCATGTGACGTTTGCCAGGTGAATGAATACCCGGAAAAATTCTAGATGCATGGAAGTGCTTGAAAGTTGCAGCTGCAATTTACGACTACAATGCAGGTTTCGAGGAAATATAAGTTCTGTGAATTCTCCAGTAATGAAGTGACGACAAAAAATCATTCTAAACCGACTACAAACAAGTCAACTGTAAATTACGAAATTCTGTGAATTGCGATACATTTTATTTTGAATTGCGTCGGTCTTTTAACTTCTGATCTGGGGTGCGATTGTGTAACTTCATTTCGTTCGATTTGGCTCGAAATCACTCGATTTCAAATCACTGCCCGTGTTAAACCATAGGCAGTGATATTGAAAACGAATGGTTTTGAAACCACAAAGTTACACAATCGCCCCCCTGGTAGCTTTACCCTCGTCGCTGACCGTAATTTTGAAATTTGGTACTTGGTATTTTTGGAACCGACTGTTAGTCCCATAACTGACCAAGGACCACCGAAAATCAGTAAAATATTTATCTGCACACGACTCGCTTTAAGTTTTACAAGACCCGTGTCTGCATCAGCACTTAGCGTTAAAAATGTAAAGTCAAATTGGAGTTTGAATGCTTAATAAAGTGTCACTGATTTCCCCACGTTTCGTGAATAAACTAACGAACTTCTGTTTAGCCAATAGACGCTATAAAATTCCAAAGACGGATGCGGTCAAAAAATACCTGCGAAACAAATAACTTCAAAACCTCTACAGAGCACTTGAAAAAGCAGCGTTGTTTAACTGTTGACAACCTCTATCTTTAAAAACAAATGCCAGTATGCCACCAAATGAAACAAAAAATGTCCCCCAGTGAGATAACACGTATGGGAGGTGCTCGACTTTCCATTTCACGTTAAGAATGGGGAGTGGATTTGCATCTTCCTCGAGGACCCAATGCTGCTAGACACGAGCTAAGAGTTTCTAAACTGCCAATAGAGCCTTTTCTTCTACTCAAGACATGGCTTGTAAGTTTTGAAACTCTGAGCTCGTGTCTAGCAGAAATGGGTCCCCTTGGAAGATGCAAATCCAACGATAAAGATGCACCTTCTTAGCGTAAAATGGCGTTTTGACAACCTGTATACCATAAATTGAATGTGCCAACAAAAATCCCACATGCCAGCAACCGTTTTCACGGCCCTCACGTTGCACAGAGGCAACACGACTTCCGAGCGCCAGGAAATTTACCCTGGCTGGGGTCGTGTAAAATTCAGTTCTAGCCGCCGGAATAATCAGGCGAGAGGAAATTCAGTGCTTCGGCCCGGGGATGTAATTACCAGCCTCCCTCCGTCACTCACATTTCCGTGCGTGTACACGCACAATGCGTGCCTTCCTGCACACGCATGTTTTCATGCAGATTGTATGCCTGTGTCTTATACTAGTGAGCCTATTTAGGGCTATAGAGTGGCCATCTCTGCGTATGGGCGCCATGTTTTTACCAAATTCATTTATTCAACAGCCCTTTCAGCAGTGGTTGATATGTTACGAACTTACCTCACCGTGTACATAATACGTAGATATGCAAAGGAATATGAGAAACTCATATAGACAACTGCCACGTGCTTCGTGATCAACTTGGTAAAAACATGTCCGTTTAGCATGTAATTCGAACAGCCAATCGAAGAGTGTCATCATGTTGGCCACTCTCTAACCCTATATAGGCTCTCTACCTTATACCATAGTAGCACAAAATCGTTCTGTGGACGTTGAAAAGCTAACGTTAAACTTGCGTTTAACGTTCACATTTGCCAATTTTTCGAATAGGTTCTACCCGAACGTTGAACGCAAGTCATCCCCCGTTGGCTTTTCAACGTCCACCGAACGTTTGTGATAACGGTTTTTGTGCTACTTGGGCTATAAAGTTGACTGGCAAAGCCGTGAAGCTATAGTTGCAATTTCCAATTAAATCGAACCAATGATCAAAGGTTCCACTTCCACCACATATTGAGTTAAATTGGCAATGCGAAAATAAGGGTAATGTAATGATAATCTGCAATTTGTTTTTTAACTATAGCTTTGAAGATGAGTTTTCAGCTAGCAATGTCTGCGACACGATGTCATCAACATTGGCTCTGCCACCAATCAGAGACTCCGTGGCAGAGTCGCGAACATGACGTCATGCACATCCAGAGTCTCTGATTGGTGGCAGAGCCAATGTTGATGACATCGTGTCACTGACATTGCCAGCTGTAAACGCAGCTTAAGGCAAAACTAATGTCGAACATCGAGTAAAGAAAATAAAACAGCGCCTGTCACTGAGAAACTCGTTCACCGCCAGCTCGTTTTACTTTGAGATGCAACAAGTCAGACGCGGCCCCCTCGATGCCGAGCCCAGAAGGCGTTGCCCCCCCCCCCCCCCCCATAACAACCGCCCGTCGTCATGGAGATTGCCTCGCTACGCGACGAGTGCACAATTTGTTTTATTAAACAGCGTTTTGTTACTTGCGAAATGTTTAATTAGTGCTCGGGCCTCCCGCTAGGTGCGCGCCGCGACACCTCGATGCCGGGTGTGACGTCACCAGGCGTCGCAACGCTGTTTTGTCCTCGGGAGCTCACGGCGTCGTGGATCACGGGGCGAACGGGCGGCAGAAACAAATGTGCACTCGCTTTGGCATAGAGAATTCGACATGAGTTTGCATTCTTGGCCGAGGCTGGCTGCTATTGGCTGGATCTCTCGTGGCATGAGCTCTATTGGGACTGGTTGGGTGTCGCACAATTGCTTCTGGCCAATGGTCGCCTATAAATGCTTTCACAACACGCCTCATGCAGCCATTTACAATGGCCATTCCAGATGGCATAAAAAACGCTGGCCGTTTCAATATCACGGCATTTGCCATGTGAGCCAGCCTCACAGGCCAACAATGCACACACAGCCAATGCAGTCCATGTGTTCCGATTCTGACGACCCTTGCCCGTCATTTCAGGCTGGCTACTGGCAATTTCCCAGCCAGCCTCACAGGCCAACAATGCACACACAGCCAATGCAGTCCATGTGTTCCGATTCTGACGACCCTTGCCCGTCATTTCAGGCTGGCTACTGGCAATTTCCCAGCCAGCCTCACAGGCCAACAATGCACACACAGCCAATGCAGTCCATGTGTTCTGATTCTGACGACCCTTGCCCGTCATTTCAGGCTGGCTTCTGGCAATTTCCCAGCCAGCCTCACAGGCCAACAATGCACACACAGCCAATGCAGTCCATGTGTTCTGATTCTGACGACCCTTGCCCGTCATTTCAGGCTGGCTTCTGGCAATTTCCCAGCCAGCCTCACAGGCCAACAATGCACACACAGCCAATGCAGTCCATGTGTTCTGATTCTGACGACCCTTGCCCGTCATTTCAGGCTGGCTTCTGGCAATTTCCCAGCCAGCCTCACAGGCCAACAATGCACACACAGCCAATGCAGTCCATGTGTTCTGATTCTGACGACCCTTGCCCGTCATTTCAGGCTGGCTACTGGCAATTTCCCAGCCAGCCTCACAGGCCAACAATGCACACGCAGCCAATGCAGTCTATGTGTTCTGATTCTGACGACCCTTGCCCGTCATTTCAGGCTGGCTACTGGCAATTTCCCAGCCAGCCTCACAGGCCAACAATGCACACGCAGCCAATGCAGTCTATGTGTTCTGATTCTGACGACCCTTGCCCGTCATTTCAGGCTGGCTACTGGCAATTTCCCAGCCAGCCTCACAGGCCAACAATGCACACGCAGCCAATGCAGTCTATGTGTTCTGATTCTGACGACCCTTGCCCGTCATTTCAGGCTGGCTACTGGCAATTTCCCAGCCAGCCTCACAGGCCAACAATGCAAACCCGAGTCGTGTTTCCAATGCTGAAGCTATTGCAGATTTGGCTTTCGCCTATACCTGGTTTGTGGTGTTTTTAATCGGTAAAAACATGAATACTGCAATTGTACATATGGAACAAACCAGGTATGTATAACACACATCACAAATCGCCTTTTTGAACTACTGAAATAATTTTTTTATGCTTGAGTTTTGTTGATCTTTTCTTGAAATTGGACCAATAGGAAAATTAGTTTCTTATTTTATTGTTGCAAAAGGACGACACATAAAAAGTTCCAGCGTCCAGAGTAAATTATGAAAAGCGGTGCAACTATTTCCCCAGATATATAAATGATTTACTCTGGAGATGTATTGTAATGTAATTATAATATTTGTATATAATTAATTAAGCAGACTTTTCGAAGAAAATCGCATTCTTATATAGGTTTTATTGATATAATAAAAAAAGAAAAATAATATCAATAAAGTACCATGCCTGTAGGAACTTTGTAGCTGGGGAGGTAATCGAAGACGAGAATCAGAAACGAATCCGGTAATACATATTTCTAAAACTTGAAAATGAATTATTTTTTCGTTTAGAAATATTTGTATATTATGTGTTGAGCGCTTTAACTTGTTCACGAATATATTATTGAAATTAATGCTATATTAACGTTATGAAACTGCTTCCTCGATTTTTATCCTATGATTTCCTGCAGATTTTGGTTCTCATTATGTTATATTATTCATACTTTTGCATTTGAGAACCAAGAATTCTTGCATATTTATCAGCTAAATTACAAATATTTGCTTTTTAAGCTTTTTAAGACACATATTTTGTTTACATCTACTTTACACTCTGTTTAAGTTTGTAGAAATATTTGTTATTCTCATTATGTTCAACACGTGTTTCATCCTATTCTTAATTATTATTATCATTATTTACTATCAATTAGATTTTGTGTTATAGTCTGTATTAAAAAACTGTTATAAAAAATAAACCATCTAAGTTATTTTGTCGTAAAACCTTTGAAATTGTTTCGAACTTATCTAATTGAGTCGTTTTTCCACAAGTTTTCTCATATTTTTATATCATTAGAGGACTATTTTTTTAGTTTGTGTAGTAGGTACATTTCTCATCGAAGTTTATCCACAGCCACGCAATGGCCTAGTATTTCACAAATGTTTATTAATTAAATCAATTTTAGAAATTAATACATCACAAACCTTCATCTAAAATAAATAATACACAATATTAAGTTGTTAATTCATCGCAATAGCTGAGAAATTCGCAATAAAATCGATTTTAAATGACGCTTTCGATTTGGTCAACATTTAACATTGTCACAGGTACACAGTTTTATATCAGCTCTCGGTGCGTTCCGGCGATTTGTCTACCCGTTGCCATAGCAACGTTGACAGTGGTAGTGGAAGGGGGCTGAAGGTCGTTGTCCAGTGCGACTTGGAGCAGCGAGGACGCGCTCTCAGCTCGCTGCGTCGTTTGTTTTACTAGCAGAAGTGCGTTGATCTTTGCCGCGTTTTCTTTATTGCGTGTGTGAACTACTGTGAAGTGATACTATTTTAATCTTATTGTGTGCCATGTTTGTTAACAAACATCCGTTCATTCAGCCGCTTCGTTTGCCTCAGTTTTAATTTCTACGCTTGAAGTAAAAACTGCAATACAGGGTAGGAATCAATACACCAATTTTACATAGTTTAATCTCCGCAGAAAATAGCCAAATATATTTTTACACATTTAAACAGCATTATATATTTTATAATGCTGTTTCAATGTCTGAAAATATTTCCCTTCTCTTATTTCTCTCAAAATGGTAGTTTGTGGCTGTTTCTGGTGCAGTTAAGCGGTAACTTTTCCAACTGATGACTATAGATGTGTCAAGCCTTGCTATTTTTTCTCTGTGCTTTTAGTCCACATCTCATTGCTGCTATTATAGACTTATGTACCGGCGTTTTTGAATTCTTTTGTGAATGTTGTAGTGATTTAATTCTTTAGTGTCTATAGGTTTTCAAAGCGAGCTAAAATTGGCAAAACTTAGTTGTAAGCTATAGATCGAGCTGCTTGTGCGAATTCAGTTTTAGAAAATCAAATTTAGTAATGAGACCTATAGGAGGGAAGTGGAACTTGTGAAAAATTTACACAAATTTCCAGTCGTATTCGGCCCACCATTCCATTCGTTCCATTCCTTCCATTCGCTCCATTTGAAATCGAGTCTGAGGAAATTGTTGAAAACACACCACCCCCTGATTTCAGAGCAATGTTTAAACAAACCCGAACACCATGTGTGCAGTGGAACAGAGAGATAAAATTGTCACCGCCATCCGGAAATGAGCGGCATTTTAAAATTCATCCGACCCGACAACGATCAGTTTTATTTTCCTTTGTACAGCCATATTATTATGATCACCATATTAATTATTTACACATACAAACATGCTAGAATTTAGGATGGAAGTAAGAGAGAAAGAAAGAGAATGAGTGAGTGTGTGTGTGTGTGCTCATTTTCCGAAACAAATTGGCGTACGCATAGCTTTTCAAATTCCATCCCCCTAATTGGACGCAACAGCTTCCACCCCGCCGTGTCCGCGCGCGCACATGGATACACAAACTCTAGCACCCCATTTTTTTTGCACCCGTTGCTCTCATTCTTTTTTCTCTGTGACAATTAGCATCTATTTCGCCATGTGCGTTGAAACTCATTATTTCTACGGCCGCCAAACTAATTAATGGCCCAGAAACGATAGTTTGGCGCCATGGAAACGAATCCAATTTGTTTCAATTATACGCGATAATGTGCGCCTGGTGTCGATCGGTTTGCCGAGTTTTTGCGTGCTCACGATATTGATGCATATCGACGCTGTGGCATGATTATCATGCAGGGATCATGTTTGTCGTTTCCAATGCAATCGCTTGAATTTCGTGCCGTTAGCGCAAATTCGACGCGGGTAATTGGGAATGATTAGTGTCGGTGTTTTGTGTGCCAACAGAGGCGACTCCTTGATTACTTTAATCCGCGTGCGAGTGTAGGTACACTGTTTGCGATGAACGCGATTGCAATGTAATAATTGTATTGCAGTTGTCACGTTCGAATTGCGTGACTTGGCTTCGCTCTATGGCTGGTTAAGGTCATTGATGGTTGTTGAGGTTAATTGAATTCAACTTTTTATGGATTTCAAAGAGATATTTAGAGATTATGAAATATTCAATTGGTTGCCAAAAGTGTGAGGATTACGTAGATATTTGTTTCGTTGCGATCGGATAACGGGTGTGGCCTGGAAAGTGTATACGGTAAGGAGGTAAATTCTTAGCTGAAATTTACCCTTAAGTACGATCTTTCAATGTACCGGCTAAACATGGTTATTTTAAAACTCTTGGAAGTTATTGACTATAGTGAATCTTGCGAAATGAAAATGGTTCAATTGGTTGTCCGAAGTGTGAAGATTCCGAAAATATAGGTTTCGTCGCGATCCGACGAAAGGTGTGGCCTGGAAAGTGTATAACTTACGAGGTGAAGGAAACGGCTCGACTTCGGAGCTCATTGAACAGGCCACACTGTTTGTGATGAACGCAATTACAATGTAATAATTATACTGCAGTTGTCACGTTCGTTGCGTGACGTGGCGGGTGTTGGTTGGCTGACGCAGTTGTCATGGTGATTTATGGGGTTTGTTTGCTGGCTTGCATTGTGATTGGACGATTGGAAAACCAGTTAGCTATCATTTGATTTGAAGGAAAGTCGTAGAGTTTTCTTTGGACAAAAAAATTATAATTTAAGAAATAAATTAATGTATTTCGTATTCATTAGTCACAATAGCTATCACCATTGAATATGATACTACATGTATATATTATAACCTATACATATCATGCTACGAAACGTCGGGTAACCAATTAAACCTTATTGAGCTTCCAAAATTCAGTTTGATATAATTTGGTGACATGTTTTGGTTTTGTTTGATAT
Organism: Nemoura dubitans; assembly: GCA_921293005.1. Classification (NCBI taxonomy): domain Eukaryota; kingdom Metazoa; phylum Arthropoda; class Insecta; order Plecoptera; family Nemouridae; genus Nemoura; species Nemoura dubitans. The sequence continues at coordinate 45,324,739 of OV121076.1, forward strand.
GTGCTTGATATGTTTAGGACAAGCTAAATGGGAAACGGGCATTGCGAATTGTATACCTACGCTCCTTATGGTTCATGACTCAAAAATAGTGCAGGTACCAACATAAAAATTGTTGAGTCTTAAATTAAATTTCAAATATTTCAGTTCTAGCTTAAGAGCCATATATAGGAACAGTTATAGGAACTTGCTTTTGAGTGCCAGCTTATTTCCATACGGGCTTCATACTGCAAGATCGCTGGGTCGATTTGGAATTATCGTTTCTTATTCACGATTTTTCTATTCCTTGTATGGGTAAGTCACTGCGTAGACTTGGGAAAATTGTGGAAAAACTATGGTGAAAACAGGACTTCACTATAATAGTCGGTAAACACGCTATGGAGCCCTCAGGGCTGGGCCCGTCGGAGCCCGAAACGCTCTGAGAGGCCGAGAACGAGACGGATTCGCAATACACACTGCGCTTTGGAGCCCTCAGGGCTGGGCCCGTCGGAGCCCGAAATGCTCTGAGAGGCCGAGAACGAGACGGATTCGCGATACACACTGCGCTTTGGAGCCCTCAGGGCTGGGCCCGTCGGAGCCCGAAACGCTCTGAGAGGCCGAGAACGAGACGGATTCGCAATACACACTGCGCTTTGGTTTTTGACTGGCTCAGTCATAAAGCCGGGTTTACGGCTAGCAATGTCAGTGACACGATGTCATGAACATTGGTTCTGGACCAATTATATAGACTCCAAGGCAGAGTCGCGAACATAACGTCATGCACATCCAGAGTCTCTGATTGGTGCCCATGTTCCTGACATCGTGTCACTGACATTGCCAGCTGTAAATCCAGCTTAAAGGATCGACAAGCGTGTGTATCTGTACTGGCTCTTGTGGATTTTTAAAACCAAATTGATTTGCCCGACCAAAATGTGCAAGCCAGCCAAAACTGGGCCAGCGAGTCCCCTATATTTAGAGCTACGCGTCGCCGTCAACCCCGGGTCGTCTCCCGCTCGTGCAGCCTCTGTCGATCACAACGCCCCCCCCCCCCAGCTCCCCCACCACCCCCTCTAATGTCCTTTCGCCCCGACGTTGCAGTCTGCGTGGCGCTCCCATGCGCACGCCGACGCCGATGCCGACGCCGACGCCGACGCCGACGCCGGGCCACAGGTGGGTCGCGCGCGACACTCGCCGCTCTCAGTGGGACGCCGTCGGTGAGCAGGGAGAGAGCGCCCCTCGACGTCGCTGCGACCAACGGGCACCGCGCCATCTAGAGGAGGTAGGCATTGCGACGGCTTCATCAGCAGCATGTCTCTTTGTTGTACATCTCTTATAACAGAATGGGATCAATTGGTTTTAGTTATACCTATATAGGTACAAACTCCGGAGATCACACTGTTTATAGGTTCATGTTCTTCTTTGAAATAACTTTTTAGCGGTTGGTGAACCACAAATTTTGGGATCCTGCTTTTGGTTGATCAAGTAAGTGCTACCTGTTTAGGGTCTAAATTTCCCAAAGGGACTTCATTTCTCCGCGTTTTGGGAATTTCGGGAAGGATAATATATGACATGGTATTTATTATAACGTCAGATAATTTTTAGGGTGCTCGACACAAGTGTCGGGGTGCTTATATGCAACACATGAATAATGGTGCAGCGACCTTCTCATGGGGATGGTACTTACCTCATTGTCGCTTTTTTCCCGAAGTTTGGCCGGCTTTGCTGTGAAATATCCATATGCGAATATTCTGCGAATATTTTTTAAAGCAAATTAGACGCAGAAAATCCCAAATCGGTCCTGTGACCCTAACTTCGGGATGGTCCTTACCTTATATTGTCGCTGTTTTTTCGAAATGTGGCCGGCTTTGGTGGAAAATATCAATTTCCGAAATGTCTTGAGGATATTTTTCGGAAAGCCGTATATGACTTCGAGGATTTGCCTGTCGCGTATGCACCTACTGTTAGTGGACCCAGACTGTAACGAAAAACTTTCGAAAAGCACCATGGTTCCGGCCACGGAAAGTACATGCAAACTTTGCTTATCTTAAGGCAATGAAAAAGTTCGGCCTGCCGGCCCCTTTGGCACTTGTTGATGCATAATGCAGATTAACATGATTTTACAAAATTTTTAAACCCAGCTTACGGCACTGGGGGTTTCAAACTGTCTCTATTGAGACGAAAGAAAAAGAATCTGAAATTTCGCCAAAGTTTTCTTAACTTTTGAACCGTCTTTTTGGACAGTCTCTTAGAATTTGCAACGGTTTATTGCCTTTACTTATTTCTTCACTCATATTTTTCTATACTTTCTTCCAATTTTACATAACTTTTCCCCATGTTTTTAAAACTCTAATCTACATCGAAATGACGAAATATTTCAATGGCTGGCTAATTTTTACCACGGAGTTTCGTTCAAAATTTCTTTATGGGATTTTCTAGATTTCTAAATGTGTAATTTCAATCGTCTCTCTTTATAACTTAACCTCATCGTTCAACTCTTATACTGGAAACGCAAATCATTCTCTTCGAGTTCAGAGTTCGATGCCCGATGCACCGACCCTTCGGAAAAGCGTCCGAGTCTCGCTTTTCCCCACGCTTTCCCGCTATAAACATCTCGTTTTCACACACACTGTACCACTGCCTTCCCGGCGGCGTGCAATTCCGTTTCGTGCCTCGTAGATGCAATAGATAATAGATGCAATAGATGCATTTCCCACATTTAGATTGGCTTTTTGGACAGTTTTACCTAAGCAGACATTAAAAAAAAAATACATATGGGTAAACAAAACGGACAACGTACGGTAATGTATTCGTGGCAAAAAAAAACTTCAGTGCACGCCGAAAAAAAAATACGACAGGGTCCGTAGGAAAACAAAGAAATGTCAATTAATAACATGAATACATAGCAAAAAACTAAGTAAATTCGTGTAAATAAGTTGTTTTGAATCAGTAAATCGTTTTTCGAAACAACAAAAAGGTAGGCCCGACGGAGAATCGCACGCCGATTCTTCGCCGAACGCACGTCGAGCAATACGAGCGTGGCCATCAAATTACCGAGCATCTTTGAGGGATTTGACGCTCCTATGGGCTATTTCACCAAGTTTAACTTAAACGGGCGTTTAAGGCCAATTTAGCCGGTGTCTTGAAATTCACTAATTTACTGACTTTTTGAAAAGTTCAAAGCAGAAATTTGAGACAGGTCACAAAAAAATACTTGAATTTTGATTTTAAAGTGGCAGTGATTCTAAAATGCATTGTTTTGAAAGGTGAAACATATTTTATTTTGTTAATGTCATTATTAATTCTCATGGCTAAACCATCGTCCATTATTTGATCCCCCAAAGTTGGGGAATTAGCTTTTGAACCGTGTTTAGTGGTGAAAGAAAGTAGTTCCAGACACAACACGTGAGTGTTTTCAGGCCACCAAATATAATTTTATGTTATCATCACGGAACTAAAAGTCGAATTTGCATTTTTCTTCGAGAGAACTCCAAATTCTCCATTTGAATTATTGAAGAACTGAGTTTTGTAGAGAAAACGAATACGCCAGTCAAATTCGGTCTTAAACGACCGTTTAGGGGGTATTAAACCGACGTTGGTGAAATAGCCCGCTAGTATGCTAACTATGCGGTGGAAATTGTGTCTATGTTATATGAGGCACGAAACGGAATATGGCGTCCCGGCGAAGCCACGAGCGTCGCTTCCGCCGGCTACGGGCCCGATTATTGTTCCTACCGTGCGGGCCGCGACTCGTCAGAGTGGATAGATCCACGACGACGTTCGGCATGGAGCCTTTGGGACTGGCCGAAAGACGCTGGAAGGATTCTGATGGATGGGGAATCGAAAAAGAGTCACGGGTCTCATGAAAACTGTTCCAACACTGGGGTTTGAAACCTAAATAAAGTCTCACTGATTTCGCCATCGTTTCGTAAACTTATAGTGCCTATGTTACTTATACGTCGGGAAATTAGTGAGACTTTATTTAGCATTCAACACCAATTACCTATTTTTTTTGAAAACGATAGTGCTCGCGTTAGGACAAGAAGATGTAGAAATCTAATAATGAGCGTAGCGAGCGGAGCGAAATGTTCATTTTCACTAGGTACCCCGAAAAAAGGAGCATGTGCATGTTTTTTTTTCTTTTTTTGTGTGTGTTTGTGTGCGCTCATACAGACCAAAAGCCAAAACCGATTTGGATGCAAATTTTAGAGGACCTACATTTGTTCTCAACTTAGACCCACAGCGTTTTTGGAATATGTCGGTTTATTACTTTTGTAATGAATAAACTTTTACGAAATGTTTAGTTTTTTTCAAAACTTTGAGTCTCTGTAAATGTAAAAGTTCTTTACATATCTTCACCAAAACTAAGAAGCATGTAGACCTTAGATATTTATCATGCCTGAAAATCTAAGGTCGGCAGGACTTACCGATTGGTTTTAATTCGCACTTTTGGAGTTATTTTTCCGTGATTTGACGCCTGGTTCAAAAAGTCCGCTATCCTTCGTTTCCTAGGTTACCAGCTATGTTGATTTCAAGTTTGTCCAAGGCATAGATTCAACAGAAATCATAAGTTTTGTAAATTTCGTTTATGTAAGTACTGGAAAGTAAATCAACGTCAGAAACATAATTCCAATCTCAGAAAAACCCTTGGTCATGAGTTACAGCTATGTTCTTATGTTCACATTGCTCAATTAGCTTAAAATGAGCATAATTTCGCTATCTTACAGCTCGGAGAGAAACAAAGGAAGGTCAGAATCGTCTACATTTTCAAGTGATCAGAATTTTCGAGAAGGCTATGGTCTGGCTTGGTGCTCCATGATTTTCATCCGCCTTCTGTCTCCACCCTGTTATCAGCTGTAAACAAACCGCTACGCTCATCTTCAACTCAACACAAATTGCGTTCGCGAAGCCCTCGTTAGTAACTATTAGTGTTTATTTAACGAAAAGGCGGGGGAATCAGTGAGACTTTATTTAGCATTCAAAGTCCAATATGAAATTGTTTATATTTTTAAACTATGTGCTAAAGATATAGGAGCAGACATTTGGTTCTAGAAATTTAAAAAGCCGAAACAAACTCGCGAATGAGTTCGATATGACGTCGTTTACGGGTCGCGGATTTTGCGTCGCTAGAGTTGAAATGTAATCAACTAAAATCTTGCCGAGGAAATCGAGAAAAACTCGAGCCGTCGCGACATTTGCTCCACTTGCGACTTTGTTGTCGACTAACATAATTAGATGCCGTCTTTCTAAATTGCGTCATAAACAAGATTTCAGTGCCCGTTTAACTGAATACATCTCTGATTTGTTACTGATGAAATAGAAATTTAAGAGTGAAAGAAAAATACGTTTTTCTAAAGCTGAGTTTACAGCTGGCAATGTCAGTGACACGATGCCATCAATATTGGATCTGCCACCAATCAGAGACTCTGGATGTGCATGACGTCACGTTCGCGACTCTGCCACGGAGTTTCTGATTGGTGCAGAGCCAATGTTGATGACATCGTGTCACTGGCATTTCCAGCTGTAAACCCAGCATAACTCAATGCGTTTGCTTTGCTTTGTTTTTATTTCAGTGGAAACAAAGCGAAAAGTTAATAAACCTTTTCTTTTATTAGGTACATTGTTTTTGGATAACCATTCAAAAATCTCACAGCGCTGAAATAATATTAAATTGGCACGGCCATAGCTCATATAACTCCTGGTTTCTCTCTCTCTCTCGCCCTCTCCCTCTCTATCTCTCTAAACAATAGGATAATACCTGCAAATCAAAAAGGGAAAATCCAATAAAATCGCATCAATTCAGTTGTCCAATTTGCTATGTGCGCCACACCCAAAAAGGGGACATACATTTTCGCTTCATCAGCCATGTAGTATTTACAATAAATGCAGGGTCGAAACATTCAGCGACGAAATTTTAACCGGCTTGCCCGGCTCAAACATCTCGGTCCCAGCACGCAGCCAAAAGGCCGAGGGTGCGGTGCTGATTCCAGGACTGACATGCGAATGGAACCCAGCCTGAGAAGACCAATGTCCCCCCTTTGTGCCCGGCTCAAACATCTCGGTCCCAGCACGCAGCCAAAAGGCCGACGGTTCGGTGCTGATTCCAGGACTGACATGCGAATGGAAATAAGCAGATTTCGTTTAAGAATGTGATACCAATGATAACCGATTATAATATGATCAATATATATATCGACTTACAATTGTGAATGCCCATAATACATTATTTTATTTTAGTGACTATTATTTATTTGTTCATTGGATCATCATTTTGAGACGGTTTTGAGATCAGTGTTGTGATCTAAATGTATGAGAGAATCGAGATGGGAGTTCATATTTGAAGGGTGTATTAAAAATTAGTTTACCTATAGGTGTTTATTCTTTTCTTTGTGTAGTTGATTGCATAGTTTTTGGTCCGAGATCATCATGCTTGTCTTTGTCCTAGTCTGGTAAATTTTTTCCACACTTTTGAACCTGTCCTCTGTCTTGACACAGAACGCGAACCACCCTTAGCGCAACAGCCCGGAAATTCAATAATCTCTAATAAAGTCCCTCGGCCGGTTCGTAGAACCAAAAGAAAAAACCCGACAGCCTTTCGATCGACTAACCCTCAACCGCCCTCGTCAACCAGAGGGGGTAAACGCCCTCTCCACCGTGTTTTGCTGACAACGGGCACGTACCCGGGCGCTACACACTCTTTAATTAGCCTTACGGACACCCCCCACCTCCACCCCCTCCACAACCCTTGCCCGACTTGTTCACCGGGCTTGGGCTGGTTCTTTCATCAACGTTGCACTCTCTTGGGACAATTTGAAGGATCGACGTCGCCGAACTTTGGTCGTTTCCTCGTGATCAGTTTTTCCGGGTGTGTGGATATAGTTCGACGGACACTCCCCAGAAGCACACATATCTGAAATGACTACTTAATTTTTTTTATTTTTCTTGGACCCTTATTATTATTATTACAAAATCTATTAATAAAAAGTGATCAAGGAAACGGTAGGAATTGCCCTAGCTGCTCATAATTTCTTCAATAAGTGGTAAATTGTTCTAATCTTAAATAGATTTCAGGAAAAAGGAAATTTGATAAAATCATATTAGGAATTCAAGTCTTGGCCGCGATTTTTTTTTTTAATGTGACGATTTCGTGAACTGTATTGGGGTGGTTTGCAATATGACTTTTTATCAATTACGTCCATTGACTTCGAACATAATGACTTCGTATTTTCAGTTTTGTTTGACTGGATGTATAGACATGAAGTAAAGTGTTTTTACACAGTGTATAAACACAAAGCAAAACTATTTTCTGATCGAAAAACTATTTGTAGCTTGGAAATCATGCACTAGATGCTACCTAAAATCAGCTGTTTTTTGTCGACAATATTTTAATTGCTCTGCTGTGCGCCAATTATTCCATGCCCAAAGAGTGAAGTGAACACTATGTGTCCTAGCACTGAACGAGGCGTTAGCTTTACGACGTCCGCCGAACGTTCGCGATCACGTTCGCAGGACGTTCTTTGTGCTCCTTGCGCCTGAGTTTTCCGGCGTCGATGGCGTCCGCTGCACCGACGCCGGACGCCGTTGTGTCGAGGGTCGACGTCGCGTGCGATTTGATGGAGTTTGCTCGATCGAGCTATGGCTCGATTTGGGGTTGCAATTTTTTTTGGGGTTTTCGTATTTTTTTTCCTGCTCGTGAACCATTAGTTTTCCAAGAGCCGTCAATATTTTCTTAAAACATACAAATTCCATATGAAAAAACGTGCAATGGGCAATGATTAATACAAAATATTACTCGTTTGTTTCGAAGATTTCTTTTCGTCATGGTGTAATTCTGATTGAAAGCTATATATCTTTTTAGAGATAAAAATAATATCTAAATCTAAACTCTATTTCTCGCTAAGTAGGAGAGTGGATTTGCATCATTCTCTAAAGGACTCACTGCTGCTAGACACGAGCTAAGAATTCCAAAACTGCCCATAGAGCCTTTTGTCCGGCTCAAGACATGGATTGTGAGTTTTTAAACTCTTAGCTCACGTGTCTAGCAGCAGTGGGTCCTCGAGGAAAATGCAAATCAGAGCTTTGTTCTATGGAATCTTGCAACCAAAAATCTTGCCAAGCATTTAAAAAAAACTCTCAAAACAGCTTGTGTGGCCCCTTAATTTAAACAGCAAGGGGGTATCTTTAAAGCACGACACTTTTTCATGGCACCAAAGTGTGACAGCGTGTACTCCCATATATTTATTATTTATAGCTATACTTTAAGTACGTCATACTTAAAAGAATACACTTTATAAATACCTAAAAGTTTGCCATATAAAATAATGAAAATTAAAAAGCATAAATTAAAACTCATATATTAAAACTCGTAAAATTACCTTGCATACTACGGGGTTTTTAGGTAAAAAATGTCCTGCGTGTTATTTTCACATTGCGTTATGCTGATGATACCACGTAGTTCAAGATGACGCCGTGAAACGAAAGCAAGCGCCTCGGTGACACGACGGTGACAGCTCACTTCCGGCAACGTTTCTCGCATCTCCCGTCAGCGTCGCTGCAGGACATCAAGGACAATGCCCACCCCGCGCACGCGACAGTGTTGCCCCTTCTCTGCCGCCTGTTTATAACGCCCATAGAGATCTAACATGCGTGTAGTAATGAGTCTAGAGGGCCGACTCTGTTCTGGGCCTGTTACATTGCATTTGTTTCATGGGTGCAAAATCCATAGACAAGAAAGCATGAGTTGAAACATTGCGATCATGGAGGCGGTGATGGTGAATCTAGACGTTCAATTTTGTGCCAAACTGACAAATATTTTATTGAAATATCGTAAAACTGGCCATCATAGACTCTGCCTTTGTCAATTTTACTAACTTAATTGTCTGTTGTCTACTGATTTTGCCCCCTTGTAACAATTGCCATGGTGGCCAAATTTCCACTGCATACCAGTTTTTGGATCCATGGCCCTCTAGACTTACGGAATAATTTTTAATGATTAACTTTCCCACAGCCCTCTGAAAAATAAAAATTTTCATAAGAGCTAGTGTTTAAAAGCTCCAGTTTGAAAGCTGTGTGATGGAAAATTCATGTAATGTTTTGTGTACATTATAAGATCTCTATGGCAGTGATGCAGTCAATTTCGGAAATGTCGTCCAAGTGTGTTTCAATGTTGAGAGCGAGTTAGTTTCCGGCAACGCCGCTCGACTGCTCGGCGGCGCTCGCGTCAGACATGACTTCATTATGAAGGCACGAACGAAGATATTATAACTTCGGATTTTATAAAAAATAAATTAAGTCAGTTTGTTATGCGTAAACTTGCTCGCGCCGTTGTCACCGTTCATAAATTCACTCTCGTCACTCGCTTTAGCGAACTGTATTTTATATTATGGAAAAGCGATAGCAAAATTTCATTCACTTTTCGTGCGCGCACACACATAATATAAACACCACTTTTTGCGAAATTAAAATTAGTAGAAGCAAGTAAGAAAAAAGTTTACAACTCTCAGATTTGTTTAGCTGCGTGGGGGGAAAGGCGACAGAGAAAGAAAACAGCAGCCACTCGCCCTCGGGGGTCCAATCGGGCACACGGCCACCCTGTCGCCGCGGCACACGCATAATGCGACGCAGATTTCCAACGGACCGCGCTCGGAGCCCCGCGAAACTTTCAAAAAAACGCGAACGCCGCATGGAATTTGATAATTCTGCGGCTTGCCCACGCACTTTATTCCGCCATACTACGCCCGTCTCGTGTATTATGTTAAACTTGCCTTGACGACGGCTCGTTAAGTTTAACGCGCGCTACATACTTGGGGGGCTTTTCGAGCATCATAACATACGTCAAGTGAAGCGTATAACTCAACGCGGTTTAAACTACGATGCTACATACTTTGTGCTGCATATCAACATGTACATAGCAGCTGGCAGCAAGTATTACAGCATCCCAACTCGAGGCACCCGCAAAAACAAGCTAATACACTTTTGCTTACAAAACAGATTCGGTGAGTTTTCCCCCGGAAAATCCCCGTGTGTGTGCATCCATCCGAGGCAAATAAATATACAAGCCGGAAATGCGATTTCCCAGGACGCGATCGATGTTGCCGCATCTGCAAACTGACTTGCAGCTATAGTGCGTCTCAGGTTCGGAAGTCCACAGAGCGTGTTTTATATTTCCACGAGAACCCTCGTTTTCCATACCCCTCACTCCCCCAATGTGTAGAGTTGGCCGATGTCGGTCTGGATAACTTGTTTTCTAATCGGTTTGGTGCGGTCGTTGCTGCCTGGTCATTAAACATAATACCTAGGCATACCTTTACAAATCTAATGAACGATCAATAAACTGAGTGATCAGTCGTCAAAATAATATTCTTTGTGATTTACGAAATCTTAATTCTGCATCGATTTTAAAATTTCAGAGTCATGTACAGATAATTTTTTTGTCGGGATTAAGTCCGAATCAGTCCGAATGATCTTTAGTAAAAACGCTCAAATTGATTGCGAAACAGATAGCAGCCCCTTTTTTCCGAACCTTTTTGATGGAGCTGGCAGCGAACCACTGCTACCTTTAGCAAAGGCTGTGCAAAGTTGCAGTACCTGACCTATGTCCCGGGGCGCTGCCAAAAGAACCTGAGACGTACTATAATGTCTATGTTAAAAATGCATTGCAAACTCTATCCCGTGAGAGAACATGCCACAGTGAGGGCCGCCATCTTGAAGATGCACGGCAAAAGGCATGCAAAAGTGACTGCTAGTGCTGCAGTGGAAAGCATGTTCTCTCATGGGACAGAACACTCTATCCCGTGAGAGAACATGCCACAGTGAGGGCCGCCATCTTGAAGATGCAAGGCAAAAGGCATGCAAAAGTGACTGCTAGCGCTGCAGTGGAAAGCATGTTCTCTCATGGGACAGAACACTCTATCCCGTGAGAGAACATGCCACAGTGAGGGTCGCCATCTTGAAGATGCAAGGCAAAAGGCATGCAAAAGTGACTGCTAGCGCTGCAGTGGAAAGCATGTTCTCTCATGGGACAGAGGATAAATTAGTATATATCCATGTTATGAAATATTCGTTTAAATAGCTTTCAGAATAAAGATTAATATGTTGTTTCCGAGCTAAATGATTCAGCCTAAATACCACTTAAGAAAATACCACGCCAAATTATAGGTTACCTACCCTATATAGCGCCTTGAAATAATTAACTTTTGATGTCTAATTTAATATACAAGCAAGAGCAATTAATTTCCTCCCCTTATTTTCATCCAGGTACAAGAGGGGGGTGTTTTCATATCAAGTGGATAGAGATGTTGACTTTGTTTATCATGCTTTCGCCACATGAAACTTATCCATTATTCTTTTCTGTTTCGACACAAGCTGGTTTCCAAATAGGCTAATTTTCAGGCCTTTTGAAAGAAACTTTCGAGTTTTAGCAATGCGGAACCACCCTGAGGCCTAGTCTTAAATTTAAAACAAGGAGTCTCAGAACTTAAAAAGATCGCATTTTATGAACGAAATAACCTCCTTGGCGAATTTTTGTGAAAGATACTTGCGAAAAATTTCGTAATTTTTTCGCTTTTTTTTTTAACAAAATGAAAATCGATTGTGGAGTGGGTGGATAATTAGCGTCGCGAAACGACAAAACTAGTGTAATGTCGGATCTGCGCTTTCGACGTGAAAACGCATGTCGAGTGCCGAATCAAACCGCAAAAGCAGTGCCATGATTGAATTCTGGCCCAATTTATCGACATCTGGGTGATCTCTCTATCGCGATGGTATCTCTATCGGTGGTATCTCTATCTAACTCAAATCGCGCAATAAGGACTTTTCCCAACGTTCGGAAAACAGCAGATTTGAAATGTTTACAAAGTTCTGAAAGTTCTTTAGAAGCATATATTTCTTCTGTTTGAAATCGTAAAAATTTAACAAAATAAGCACGCTTAACACAAAGAGCTGATTGTGCCGTTTCATTTAGTGTCTAACGTTATGGGATGAGCAGCATGATATCGTCGTATCGGGTGGCGAAAGCGCCCCAGATTCAGGCACCTTAATCTGGAATTGCCGCGGTTAAATTGACTGGCAACGTCTTCGCATTATACGAAACACTAAATCAATTAAAATGCCGACACTTTGCGTTCGCTCGCGACGAAATAACTTTAATTTAATTTCGAATACGTTTTTCGTGTGCATGGACGACATAATTGAAAAGTCGATAAAATTCAATTCCGGGACCGATTTTCGAACCCGCGGCCCCCGCGCGCGGAGGGATATTAAAAGATAACACAGCGCCATCTGGAAACGTGTAAAGACTAGGGTGGCGATTATAAGTAACTTTTTAGCGATCGGTATCTAAGAATAACAATCGGTATCTAGGTGCATTTCAATGTTATTTGGTCGAGATAGCGAGCGTTATCTCAAACGAAATTGTACATAATCGCCATTCCAGGGCTGCCACGAGCCTACTTTTTTTTTGCAGTGCCTACTTTGTGACTACTTTTTTTCTCAGCAAACACGGTTCAAAAGCGACTTTTCGCCCATACTATTTCAGTATCAAATGACAAGAAAATACAACCTCATAGTTGTATATTATGATTTTCAACAGGGCTTCCACTCGTTTGGTTTTGAAAAGTGATAAAAAAAAGGAGACTTGTCTGGCTTTGTAGGGACATTTTTTGTTAATTAATATGACTGAAGCGCCGGAAACATGCCTGAGCAACGCAACGCAACTCAACGCAACGCAACGCAACGCAACGCAACGCAACGCAACGCAACGCAACGCAACGCAACGCAACGCAACGCAACGCAACGCAACGCAACGCAACGCAACGCAACGCAACGCAACGCATGACGATGACGGGCAGAGCGAGTGAAACAGATGTAATGACAGCAGTGCCGGCATCCCTTGATTGTATTCTCATCTACTCGGCTTGTAGGCGAGGGGGATGCCAAGTGGTGGGAGAGAGAACTGTGTAGCGATGATGGGCAGAGCGAGTAAAACAGATGTAATAACAGCCTGTAGTGCCGGCATCCCTTGATTGTATTCTCATCTACTTGGCTTGTAGGCGAGGGGGATGCCAAGTCGTGGGAGAGAGAACTGTGTAGCGATGGTGGGCAGAGCGAGTCAAACAGATGTCATAACAGTAGTGCCGGAATCCCTTGATTGTATTCTCATCTACTTGGCTTGTAGGCGAGGGGAATGCCAAGTCGTGGGAGAGAGAACTGTGTAGCGATGATGGGCAGAGCGAGTGAAACAGATGTAATAACAGTAGTGCCGGCATCCCTTGATTGTATTCTCATCTACTTGGCTTGTTGGCGAGGGGAATGCCAAGTGGTGGGAGAGAGAACTGTGTAGCGATGATGGGCAGAGCGAGTGAAACAGATGTAATAACAGTAGTGCCGGCATCCCTTGATCGTATTCTCATCTACTTGGCTTGTTGGCGAGGGGAATGCCGGCATATTGTTTACAACGCTCCCAATTGCCTTATTTGGCGTAGCCAGTATTAACACAGCCATGGACCTCGTCTCTAGCATAAGCCCTAATTCTAAGCGCGACCAACCAAAACGGTCCGCCAATTTCCCAGGCGACAAAACAATCGCGCGACAATCACGGCCACGCAACACCGAACGAATCGCCGCCTAGCGGAAAATCCCCCGCACTAATTCGCGACTTAACACCGGTAGATACTCGGCAAAAGCGCGGCAAACATCCAGAGAATTCCAAGAACAATACATAATATAATGCCTTCCCCTTCTCTCGCCCTTTCCAGTAAACATTAGCATAGCGCCGTCTTGTTCAATCCCCGGCGAAATCCGGCAGGGACCTAACGACCCTGGGGCCCATTAGCCTCCCCCCCCCCCTTTCACACCTATATAGAGGGGGGGATCGATGACGTAACGAGCCTTGTCACAAATCGCTCAACAAGTAGTTCCATCCGCAAGCACCAGGTGGGTGCTCTCTCAGATAGATAAAGGGGGATGGTGGGGGTGGGGGAGGGGGGATATCGACTGCAACGTCGAGGCGGGGAGGGGGTGAACTTTTGGCCCACATTTAGGTTCGCGCCCCGAGTTGGGTGTCGAACCGTGTTGGAGTAGAGTGATGCGTCCGGGTTTCGAACGTGGACTTCAATGGTTTGACGGGGCGGGGGGGGGGGGGGGGGTGATGCACATGGGTTCTTTGACTTTCGATGGGGGCCATGGGGGGGGGGGGGTAGTCGAGGAGGAGCTTTTTGTGACTTTTTGAAACTCGCTATAAAGCTTCTCTTTTTTTGTATCCCAATGTGCAAATAAAGGATTCCCTATTTCGTTTTTTTTTACAATATTAGCGCTAGGGAATCCTGTTACACACATTTGTAAAAGGAGAGGAGACTTTTAATCAGCATTAGTTGAACGAGATTAGATTGCTGTATGCTAATTTTGATGTTTTAAAGTAACGGAAAAGTAGTATGTTTTTAGCATTGCCATTTTCTGCTACCAGTGAATGCTATAGGTTTAATAGGTAAACGTGTGCTGTGTTTCTTAAGTGCATAATGACCACCCGTGGATACGGTAAATACTTTCGGTGTCGTTTATGTGATTAATATCAGGGGCACTTAAAATACTGTAATCAAAACTGTACGTACATTTCTGCTCGAGTTCGCCACATCTAGCTGGTTGAGTTCGAACCGAATTTCTCCGCCAAGCGCCATTTCTTACAGTCCAGAAAACTGCTCGGTTTAAAACAGTATAAAGCGCTGTAAGAATCTTTAAAGGCTCAATTTTCCCATTTGAAACCGTACTGAAATTGGGCAAAAATCAGCCCCGTGCACAGCTCGAGCGGATTGTGCAAGTAATGTACTTTGCAATTGTGCAATGCACGAGAGGCGCTAGAAAAGGTACAATGGTTGCCGTGGAAAGCTCTTGGATGTGAAGGGAAGGCGTTTAAAACGCTTCTCCATCTCCAGCCCCTGAACGCTGCCCGCAGTGCAGACTCGGCTCCTCCACCCCGTGCCTCTGAACGCAGCCCGCAGAGCAGACTCGGCTCCTCCACCCCGTGCCTCTGAACGCAGCCCGCAGAGCAGACTCGGCTCCTCCACCTCTTGCCATTCCTCCCATTTGAAACCGCGCATAAATTAACCAAAATCAGCCCCGTGCACAGTTCGAGCTAATGATGCCTGTGGTTTCGTTTTGAAACTGTACAAAGCGCTGTAAGAATCTAGAGGCATGTTCCTCCCATTTGAAACCGTGCTGAAATTGACCGAAATCAGCCCCGTGCACAGTTAGAGCTGATGGTGCCGGAGGTTTCGTTTTGAAATTGTACAAAGTGCTCTAAGAATCTAGAGGCGTGTTCCTCCCATTTGAAACCGTGCTGAAATTGACCGAAATCAGCCCCGTGCACAGTTAGAGCTGATGGTGCCGGAGGTTTCGTTTTGAAATTGTACAAAGTGCTCTAAGAATCTAGAGGCGTGTTCCTCCCATTTGAAACCGTGCTGAAATTGACCGAAATCAGCCCCGTGCACAGTTAGAGCTGATGGTGCCGGAGGTTTCGTTTTGAAATTGTACAAAGTGCTCTAAGAATCTAGAGGCGTGTTCCTCCCATTTGAAACCGTGCTGAAATTGACCGAAATCAGCCCCGTGCACAGTTCGAGCTGATGGTGCCGGTGGTTTCGTTTTGAAACTGTACAAAGCGCTGTAAGAATCTATGAGACATGTTCCTCCCATTTGAAACCGTGCTCAAATCGACCGAAATCAGCCCCGTGCACAGTTCGAGCTGATTGTGCCGGTGGTTTCGTTTTGAAACTGTACAACGCGCTGTAAGAATCTAGAGGCATGTTCCTCCCATTTGAAACCGTGCTGAAATCGACCAAAATTAGCCCCGTGCACAGTTCGAGCTGATTGTGCCGGTGGTTTCGTTTTGAAACTGTACAAAGCGCTGTAAGAATCTAGAAGCATGTTCCTCCCATTTGAAACCGTGCTGAAATCGACCAAAATTAGCCCCGTGCACAGTTAGAGCTGATGGTGCCGGTGGTTTCGTTTTGAAACTGTACAACGCGCTGTAAGAATCTAGAGGCATGTTCCTCCCATTTGAAACCGTGCTGACATTGACCAAAATCAGCTCCGTGCACAGTTCGAGCTGATTGTGCCGGTGGTTTCGTGTTAAAACTGTTGATAGTCTTTGATACGCATCTTGTCCATGTCTCATGCACAGCCTCCCAGATCTCATCCTTATGGTCATCGATGCGCTCTTTTCTTCGATGTATAAATAATGGTTTTTGAAAGCCGGCGACGTCGGCAGCCTGCAGCCAATGGCGTCGCGGCGTCTCGCGATCGGCGTTCCGACGCCGCGTTATGCTAATGCACACGTCGCGAATGCAAGCGACGCTTTCGCAAAGTCCTGGGCTCAACTGCAGCTAACGGGATACGGACGTCGTGTTAGCTTGGACATAAGGGATGTATTATATGTCTGGATTCTTGCAGTGTTTGTGTTGGGATAAGGATCGAACATTAGTTCCTATTCGGTTTTTTAATTTTTGTCATATTCGTTCTCAAATCAGAGTCGATGGATTAATTTACGGTTACACGATTTTAGTCACAATTCAGAATAATAGGTATGAAAACCCGTTTTTGATATTTTAAGCGGATAAAATTTCTTACTAATTATTTTCTTGAATCATTCCGATATTCAGTTGAGTTGAAAGTTTCTTTATTTTTTATGAGCCTAGCGAGCGAAGTATAGTCCCAAAAAGTAACGCGACACGTGAAATTTTTTTGAGCACGCCCTGCAGACCAAACGCCGACTCTGATTTTAATAAATTTTCTTTGGATACCTACATTTGATCTTAACCCACACGACAACTGTACAAAACGCTGTGAGAATCTAGAAACCATGCTGAAATTTACCATAAAGAACCAAGCATTTCGATCTAATTGTCAAGATTCATTTTGAGATCGTATGATCTGAACATGGCCGCTCTCGTAGCCTCGTCCCCGAATCCAGCGTTGTTTTGCACCGGCCTGTATTGACGTCATCAAGCGGGGAGCCAGTAGACCGTGGGGCAGCGGGGGCGGGGGGGGGGGGGGGGGCTGCCCCTCTACCTGTTGCACCGGCAACCCGGCACACGGTCGCTTTGATCTCTCCCCCTCGGGGAGCAATGCAGGAGGCCGTGTTTGTTAGTGGCTCCATGCGGTGCTCTTTACATCGGGATGACCTTGTTTGATAATGCCATACATGTACGGAATTCTTCACAGTCAAATTCAGTTGTACCAATTCTAAACATGCCATTAGAGACAAAAACTGTGTACCGAACTAAATAATGTTATCACTTTTATTTACTTGGTTGCCTATTTTCAGTCCATAGAGACGATGACAAAACATTGATTTGAAAGTAGTGATTTTAAATTGAAAGTAGGTAATTTACCTTCGCTTTTGGTAACCTTTGTACAAAACTAATCTAAATACGCAAAAAAAATACATTGCATCAAAAGAGTGCTCTAATAAGCTGGGTGTACAGCAGTCAATGTCAGAGACACGATGTCATCAACATTGGCTCTGCACCAATCAGAGACTCTGGATGTGCATGTCACCAACCGATGCCCTATATTGCAAAACATCGTATCTACAAAAAGTAAAATGGCAAGTAGACAGGAAAAAAAACGGTTTCAACATAATTTCAACATAACTTTTATACTTTTAGAATGCAATGAAATGTCTTCTTTTTATTATTTATTCAAGATCAGGGGTTTGCAGCCGGGAATATGACTTTTTTCAATTCGTATGATGGTGTGTTTATTTCTCCAAAAATGCAAATACGAGGTTTTGCAACTAATCGCAATGTTCGTGTTAACATATTGTCACTGACATTGCCAGCTGTAAACCAGCTTTACCTTATATTGCTAATTCCTTTGTTGTGTTACTTGGTATAGTTTCCTTGCAGATAAACTATATTATATAATAGTGACATTCCCCGTGGACTTGTGACCCCAGCCCGGTCAGAAACTACGCTCCTAGACGGCCCAGTGACGTCCAATATAAAATATTGCAGGTAGCAGGTAATGTCCTTTTGAATAAAAGGGACGCTGTCCGGACAGCATAAAAGCTTGTCACAAAGCGTTTCATTTCTCGGAGCGATGTGCCGCTGCAGCTTGACACCGTTTTTTGTGATAGGGTGATTTTTTTCGTCGCTTTTACCTTGGGAAAATTCCCGACGGATTTTCAAGTATATAGGAAAACGACGGTCGCATTAGAAAGATAACTATTTCACAGTCTTGTAAAATAGGTATGCCAGGTGAAGTCTAAAGCTGGATTTACAGCTGGAAATGTCAGTGACACGATGACATGAACATTAAGGGGGGACATTGGGTTTCTCAGGTTGGGTTCCATTCGCATGTCAGTCCTGGAATCAGCACCGAACCCTCGGCCTTTTGGCTGCGTGCTGGGACCGAGATTTTTGAGCCGGGCACAAAGGGGGGACATTGGTCTTCTCAGGCTGGGTTCCATTCGCATGTCAGACCTGGAATCAGCACCGAACCCTCGGCCTTTTGGCTGCGTGCTGGGACCGAGATTTTTGAGCCGGGCACAAAGGGGGGACATTGGTCTTCTCAGGCTGGGTTCCATTCGCATGTCAGACCTGGAATCAGCACCGAACCCTCGGCCTTTTGGCTGCGTGCTGGGACCGAGATGTTTGAGCCGGGCTCAAAGGGGGGACATTGGTCTTCTCAGGCTGGGTTCCATTCGCATGTCAGTCCTGGAATCAGCATCGAACCCTCGGCCTTTTGGCTGCGTGCTGGGACCGAGATGTTTGAGCCGGGCACAAAGGGGGGACGTTGGTCTTCTCAGGCTGGGTTCCATTCGCATGTCAGTCCTGGAATCAGCACCGAACCATCGGCCTTTTGGCTGCGTGCTGGGACCGAGATGTTTGAGCCGGGCACAAAGGGGGGACGTTGGTCTTCTCAGCCTGGGTTCCATTCGCATGTCAGTCCTGGAATCAGCACCGAACCCTCGGTCTTTTGGCTGTGTGCCGGGAGGAAATATTGGAATTGCAGGCCGGTTAAAACGCCCAACTACGTCCAACTAAAGATAGAATTCTATTGGTCTTGCCAAATCATACTTCCAGTGTTAATGAGTTCCAAAAGCACTAGTTGAAAAAAATGATTACAGTCCTTTCAAACACTGGAAAAAACGTTACTTCTGCCATTCGAGAGAGATGTTTCATGAACTTGTACATTTCTTTGCATAAAGACCAGTGAGGGCGTTTTTATTTCTCTCCCCCCCCCCCCCCTGAAACATGGCCGACAGCTCGAGAGCAACCACCACCTTCCCTGCGCTCTGGCCTGGGTGAGGGGTGGGGGGGGGGGGGGGGTATCGTACGTGCCGTGCATGCATCGCGCGTTCCCAGCTGGCCGAGTGCGATGCTCACTGGTCCCGCGGGGCGCGCTGCTGTTGCTCGTTCACCGCCTTCTAGAGGTTGACCCAGATCACCGCCACCTGCACTGCTCGGAGCGCGCCGCGCGGCCAAACGACCGACGAAGTACGTGTCGCCAGAAGGCGGTGGGTTGCATCGATGGTCGTTAGGAGTGCTCGACTCGGTTCACACTGGAGATGGCGGTGGGTTTGTAATGCAGGCCGATGTTTTCAGTGTAATGGATCGCAAACAGCTGTAGTGGGCCGAGTCAAACACGGATGAAAAATCACGCTCAATTTTAGGTTGAAATTCGCCGCATCCAGCTTGCCGAGTTCAGCTCAAATTGCGTACCGCCAAGCGCCATTTCTAACGGTCGCCAAAACTGCTTGCTTTTAAAACCGCACAAAGCGCTGTAATAATCAAGATGCGTTTTCTTCTCATTTGAAATCGTGCTGAAATTGAGCGAAATCGAAACCTCAGCTGATTGCGCACCGTAATCAATTAGACAAAAAAATCATTAAATCTAAATCACAAATATATTTAAGGTTACAGCTGTGTTTCCAGGATAAAAAATGAGACCACAAAGGTACAGTATCTCAAGTTGACACAGGCTTTAGCGAAGAGGGAAAACGCATTGCTCTCTGAAAGCTCTGGAGATCGAATACATTACGCGTTTTTCAAATCCCAGCCGCTTTTCCGGCCGGGAAATTCAGCCAGCGAACGCGAAAACCCCCGTCAGAAGAGTTGGAGGGAAACGAATCCCCCGCCCCCCCCCCCCCGTTTTTTACACCTCGCGAACATCTCGAAACACGAACTGGCCGTGGTGACGAGACATCCGAGCCCGGCGTGGCGGCACAGTATCGGGCCCTGGCAAAGTATGGCGGTGCAAAGGATTCGACCAATCACAGCGCGCGCTGCGAAATTGAAAACAACGGCGCGAGCGCGGGCTCGGATTTCCCCGGCTTGTTTTGTGCGCGCATATAATATTTGTGAAATATTTTACATCTCACCGCGATGGAATGATGAAGACGCCGCGCGTCACTGGCTTTTGTTTCTGACGACTTTTGTCTGAGTGGCGTTATTAAAACAGCGCGCCATCGCCGGAAAACTGAGGCAGACGTCTCGAGCGCTGTCAGTCCCGTCGTCGCGGCGTCTAGGCGGCGGTGGAATGGGGCACGGCCCCGGCAGTTGACTTGCTTTCAAAGTGTCCGACCTGGTGAGTCTCGTGGACCGTGACGGGACGATGCGGGAATCTTTGTGGCGTTGGCAGACAGACGCGGATTCACATGGCTGTGTTTGGGATTTCAATTCGTGGACAGGTGTGGGTTTTGCGGGTAGACATGTTAGCAGACATACGCGGTGTTTTATTTGCGTTTAGTGAAAAGATTTCTTTTGAGATATGCATAATACTGCGCTGTTGTGGGCAGAGGAAAGGGGGTACTGGGTAATACACTTTGCCACTTTTAGTGGATCTCATATCATAGAGTCGATATTCGTGTCAGAGTCCACCTGGCTGTGGTAAGGTAACGCTAACACTACTGCAGAACGAATTCCTCCACAATAAAATCGGACTCTTTTTTTTATACCGCCCTTTTCGATCAAAATACTATTCTTTGGTTAGGCTGTGCTTCTTTGACGACAGTGAACCACTTCAACTTTTGTTGGCGACTGCAGTGCCAGAGTCAATAATTAGTGTTGGGTGCAAATTATTGCACACATTTTCCTTATTACTGGCAGTTTGTTGCCCACAAAAGTGATCTCTGGAACTCTGGAACTGTAGTCGTACATTGCAAGACATAGTTTCCGTCGAATACGTGTGATTTTATCTTACAATCAAAATATACATTTCCACAGGATATAGAAACCCACAAATATTAGACAATTGGCCGGATGATAACCTTGGTAATGGACATTGCGGGGCCAAAACGGTATCTCTGGCAATAACGGCCATTGAACCACATACATATTGTTACCCAGACATTCTACCATTTACTATGGCAAAATTTTGATGCTTGTAGTTGGCCGGCAATCTCTGGGGTGCGTTGGCAACCTGTTTTAACATCATCTGCCAAGTCATGACACAATGTCAATTATAATCAAGGGACCCAATGTTCCTCAGGTGGTTAAAGTTATGGCTTCATCTACCAGGCCATGGCAAAATGTCAATTATAATAAAGGGACCCAATGTTCCACAGGTGGTTACAATTACTTTGGTTACATAATAAACGGTGGCTCTAGCCCTTGACTGCCGGTGGAACTATTATTACTGCGGGCGGAGGGCTTTCGCGCAGCTGCTTTAGTATGGAAGTGGAACATCTGGGTAACCTTATATCTGAATCTGTGATTTAACTTAAAATTTCAAAATTATTCGTTTTCAACTTCCCTGCCTATTGGTTTAACATGGGCCGTGATTTGAAATCGAATGATTTCGAGGCAAATCGAATGAAAGACAGTTACATGGTCGCATCCCAAGGACGCCAGTCATTTTTTAGCCACAAATTTCGGGATTCCGCAAGGGAACAATCGACGCTCACTAGCTGATTGTCTATCGGGATCGTTCCCGTTCCCTAACACCGTGTGAAAACACGCGCACGGTGACCCGGACGCTGCTAGTCGATGGAGAGCTTCTTGAACGAGCCGTCTCTGCCGAAGAGGTCGCCGTCGACGTGCGTCAACTTGGTCTCGCGCAGCGCCTCGTTCACCTTGCAGTGCGCCTCCTGCTCGAGGAACCAGTCCCGGTAGCCGGCCAGCAGCGTATCGGCGCGCTCTGGGGGGGAACCGTGCAAGTCTTCAAGGAATTCTCTCTCACCTTCACACAAGTCGAGCTCAGATTAAAGATTTTTTCGTTTTTTAACCATATACAGAAGCAATTAAAATAAAAATAAAAAATTGTCCACCAAATGCCTTTTTGTCTAATCTTTCCAACTTCAAAAGTAACTTTCAAAATTTTAATATCTATTCCAAACGTTCATATTTCGAAGTGATCGATGTTAAAAGTCAATACCGAAAGTTTAAAGCAAATCGGTGCTTCGGGAAGGTAATAATGGTCAAAAAACTATTCCCATGCAGAGCCCTCGATGTATATGAAAGTGCAAATAAAAATTGGGGACACGGGCAATGGTCGCCCTTAATTACCCCTTGTCTAAAACATACTGAAATATTGAAATGATAACTTTAACGGTGAGGCCGCGAGTACTCGGCAAAATGTTTGTCCTTTTCGAGAGAAAAAAGTGCTAAATGTGCGATTTTGGCCTGCCTGAAAAAAATTTTCGACCATACATTTAAAAATATACACATAAAAATAGACACAGGTGTCTGACAAGTGATATATCTTGCCGATAGGAGGCGATTTACTGAAACTTTCATCTGGAAGTGATCTTCCCCCTTAAGGAGAGCTGCGGACAAGTTGTCGAAAAAGCCAATCGTAAAGTGGGATATTTAGCAGAGCGTCCACCATGGACACGAAATGGAATAGCTCCCCCGGGCAGCCAGCGGCCGATAAAGCAGAGCACCCCACTAACCGGCCAAGACGTCCACAGACTCATCGGAGCCACCGTACTCTTTGGGCAGTCGCTTCTTGGGCACCGCCTTGTAGAACTCGTCCATCTGGTCGGCCGTGTGAAAGTGGAGCTGGAGCAGGGACATGGGCCGACAGTCAACTGTTAGTTACATCAGCCGATATGCCGTTATCGGTTCTGATGGATAAAATCCATTTTGTTGTCCGTGTTAATAATGTTTCACTTTGTAACCGAGAACGGCAAAGTCAGAAATCGGGAAAAGTTATACGACATTTTAGGAGAACATTGATCTGCTGTAATGGTATCCTAAAAATGAATGGTTTGAAAGTTTTGAAAGGCTAAGCTCTTGTCTAGCAGCAGTGGGTCCTCTAGGAAGATGCAAATCCACTCTCGTTCTTAACGTGAAATGGAGTTTAGGTTACCATGGAATACACGATCCGTGTGCCAATACACAATACCTTAACAAGAGGAGCGCTATGTCTCTTACCAAGTTGACATGATCAGCTTCCATGAACGGCTTGATGAACATCATGATCTTGCTGATCAGGGAGGTCGAGTTGATGACGTGCATGGCCCTCAGCTTGACCGGCATCGCTTCCTGTCGAGCGATCAGACCGGGGGCGTTGCACAATCATACGTGAAATCACAGTCAAGCACCAAGCACCAGGCAGAGTCGATGAATGAAATCATATACGAGTGCGCAGGGTAAATGGCAAGACGCGGCCCAGCCACAACTGAAGTGGCGAATGCGGGGGAGGCAAAATGGTGGTTACAAAAAGTGCACCGTTTTCTATGCC
Organism: Nemoura dubitans; assembly: GCA_921293005.1. NCBI lineage: Eukaryota > Metazoa > Arthropoda > Insecta > Plecoptera > Nemouridae > Nemoura > Nemoura dubitans. Next base: position 45,348,391 of record OV121076.1, read on the forward strand.
CGTTACTTTGAAAGCAAGTGTTGTGACAAGGCATGGCAGCCATCGACAGCACACATTGAATTTCTATCCGAGCACACAACCTGGGCCTTCTGGGTGGAAAGCAAGTGTTGTGACAAGGCATGGCAGCCATCGACAACACACATTGGATTTCTATCCGAGCATACAACCAGGGCCTTCTGGGTGGAAAGCAAGTGTTGTGACAAGGCATGGCAACCATCGACAGCACACGTTGGATTTCTATCCGAGCATACAACCAGGGCCTTCTGGGTGGAAAGCAAGTGTTGTGACAAGGCATGGCAGCCATCGACAACACACATTGGATTTCTATCCGAGCATACAACCAGGGCCTTCTGGGTGGAAAGCAAGTGTTGTGACAAGGCATGGCAACCATCGACAGCACACATTGGATTTCTATCCGAGCATACAACCAGGGCCTTCTGGGTGGAAAGCAAGTGTTGTGACAAGGCATGGCAGCCATTGACAACACACATTGGATTTCTATCCGAGCATACAACCAGGGCCTTCTGGGTGGAAAGCAAGTGTTGTGACAAGGCATGGCAGCCATCGACAGCACACATTGAATTTCTATCCGAGCATACAACCAGGGCCTTCTGGGTGGAAAGCAAGTGTTGTGACAAGGCATGGCAACCATCGACAGCACACGTTGGATTTCTATCCGAGCATACAACCAGGGCCTTCTGGGTGGAAAGCAAGTGTTGTGACAAGGCATGGCAGCCATCGACAGCACACATTGAATTTCTATCCGAGCACACAACCAGGGCCTTCTGGGTGGAAAGCAAGTGTTGTGACAAGGCATGGCAGCCATCGACAGCACACATTGAATTTCTATCCGAGCACACAACCAGGGCCTTCTGGGTGGATAGCAAGTGTTGTGACAAGGCATGGCAGCCATCGACAGCACATATTGAATTTATATCCGAGCACACAACCAGGGCCTTCTGGATGGAATAGTTTCCCATCGTTCTTATGGCTCAAATGTTGCTAGGTGGCTGTGGAAAATGGCAGAGTATAAATAGCTACCGTTAGAATTTCGTTCAAGGTCAAAGCCATCTAGATGCATTTTTGCCATACGAGCAAATTACAGGAAACAAATCCATTGAGAGGGCTCTGGAAAGGTGCCTCTTGCGTAAATGAATTCTAATTTGAGTTTACCTTCAGCTCAGCTCTCATAGCCCTTATAACTGGAGCTGTTACGCATTGAATCTTATGGCCATTATACAGTGCCACAAGGCTGTGAGTAACGTTGACATTTAAATATCTACTGTCCTGAGTTCTTGAGAGGAGAGTTCCAGATTCAATAATCTTTTGGGCAACAAATTGCCATAAGAAAAGGAACAGAGCCTGTGGTAATGAGGCTCTGACTCTGAAACGAGTTCATGAAATGTGTAGGTACGATGAGCTGATGAGCTGATGAGCTGATGAGCTGCACACACCTGCACGTAGCGCATGTACTTCTTGAGCGCCGTCGGCGCCATCTTGACCACGTGCTGGAACTGTGCGCCAGTCATGTCGTAGACGAAGACGATGCCTGGCGCCAGCGGCTCGTAGCGGAGGGCGGCGTCGATCACCAGGAACAGCAGTTTGGTGGCGACCTCCGGACTGTAGTGGGTGACGTCGTGGTCGATCAGACGGCCCATGATGATCGTGCAACCGTCGTCGGTCTTGTTCGTCAACGGCATCACCTGGCTGCGCGACCGGGAAGGGGAGGCGTTTGTTAGCGTCGGGGGATTGTTAAATGGCAAAGGCGGATTGCCAACGTTCGGAGCAAAAGTAACCATTGTTGCCGTCGTGACGGCGTGATCCGTAAATCAGCAACAGCAAAACCACCCCATTGTGTCAACCAATGTTGAAACGTAGAGTTGTCACCTTCGAGGAATTTAACTAGAAAACGTTTAGGGACGTCGGGTTAACAGTAAGACTTTATTTAGTATTCAAAACCCAGTTTGAAATATTTTTACACCTATTGTTTAAAGATCCTTCGCTTTCCACGAATAAAGCGCTACTCTTTGAGAAATCCAAACAGAACCAATTTTAAAAAAAGGTCAACCAATATCTTTATGTTACAAATCTTTAAGACAATTATTTTCCTAATGATGTGCCTTTATCTAAAGAGTCCAAAAAATTCAAGAAAAACTATGTTAGCCAGCCAGGGTTTTTGCTTTATGTTTACAGCTGGCAATGTCAGTGACACGATGTCATCAACATTGGCACTGAAACATTCAGAGACTCATTGGCAGAGTCGCGAACATGACGTCATGCACATCCAGAGTCTCTTAATGGTGGCATATCCAATGTTGATGACATCGTGTCACTGACATTGCCAGCTATGAACCCAGCTTTCCGCATAGCAACTGTCACCACTACAGTGCGTCAACTACAACGCCACACCAATTGTTTAGCCACACACTTTTCCATTTCCCGGCCATTTTCCTCAGCAGCAGCAGCAGATTTCCGTCTCCTTCCCGTTTTCCATCGGGCCCGGAGACCAGAAATTGGTTTTGCGCTCCGGCTTACCGCGCGGGTGGAGAGATCGTACCCCCCTCCGCCCCCATTTCCTCACCAACGCCCCCTCGTCTTCCCTCCCCCCCCCCCCCCTCCGAACGAGAAACGAGGGTCGGGAAATAATGGCGAAAGAAACTAGATATTTAATGGGAAATATGAGAGGCAATTTTTAAAAGAAAAAACTGTCAGCGTCATGTCTCTCTCTTAGTTTTAGATTTTCTATATTATTTTGTGTGTTGGCGCCTTACGACGTGAAATTGCATGGATTTCTCTCGCGGAGTTTGGCCGTCGGTGTAGCTATAGTATTTTTCACGTCAAGAAGGAAAGTATTGTTGTGTAGACTCCAGACATTCTATCAATCATTCGATGCTCAGACCATTCAACCCTTTAGCGGAACAATGGGACGGCTTGCGAAGGCTGATACCTTTGATACTTCTAACAGCAGGGGAGCCTCTTTGAGAGTCAAACACCGCTCTCCTTCTAAACGTAACAGCAAGGGAGTCTCTTTGAGAGTGAAACACCGCTCTCCTTTTAAACGTAACAGCAAGGGAGTCTATTTGAGAGTGAAACACCGCTCTCATTCTAAACGTAACAGCAAGGGAGTGTCTTTGAGAGTGAAACCCCGCTCTCATTCTAAACGTAACAGCTGGGGAGCCTCTTTGAGAGTGAAACACCGCTCTCATTCTAAACGTAACAGAAGGGGAGCCTCTTTGAGAGTGAAAGACATCTCTCTCCTTCATAAAGCGAAAATTACTATGGGCTCGCTCGAACAATGCGTTCAAGAGAAGGCGACCTGGTTTTAATGGGCGACGCTCATTGTTTATTTAGTTTGCGTCGTGAAAAATGACGGGATTTTCGGATTTATTCGCGCCTGGGCTTTGTGACAGCGGGAGGCGTCGATGGTTCGATCTCGCTTGATGGGCATCAAACATTCATGGGGCGTTTCGATGCGACATTTTATAATGTAGTGATTCCCTGATGGAAGCGTCAGCCATTTCGAGTTTTATTGACTTATTTATTGACGGATTTCATTTAAATTTAGATGGAAATTTCAGCCTTGGAGGCACAATTCGAGCAGCTAGAGTACGATGATTTATGTCCAGATGCGAGCTGCAACGCTTAGTACCTTTGTAATTAGACTTTTCGTTTGGCCGGACCAATTATTATTTGGTGTACTTTTGGTCACTAATGGTCACTTAATTGACACAAAAAAATTAAAATACGTCGAGATATAATGGTCCATATATTGAAAAGTCATTGTGTGCGGTAGCTGAGACAAAGATGTCCTTGGTTCGATTCAAGGTTAATGCAAGAGGCTTGCTGCTGGAAACTGTAGTCTAAGAACTCATGCGGTTTGGGCAAATGTTCCTTTGGCAAAATGTGTATATAAGTACTTCTATTTGCTAAAATATACATTGCCATTATTAAAAAATCTCTGCTCATAGTCATATTTCAATTTCAATTTCAGTTTATTTCCTAGAGATAATTTTATACTATATAAGGAACGTCAGTTCTATAAGTTATAAAATGATACAATGTAAAAGCATCTAGACTAATTTTTAAAGTAAGTGGCACCGTTTTCTCTTTGTTACAATGCACATTGTGAATGTTCAATGTAAATATACAATGTAAAAATTTACTGCATGTTGCAGTGAGGAGAAGATTCAAATCTTTGGTTTAATATTATATCTGTATGGTTATAGTACATTCACGAATTATTACTGGTCAAAATCACTTGAGATCTTGGGGTAGGAAGACGCGTGCCGACCCTTGTAAGCTCTGCTAAGCTCCATTGTGTTCTCTTCGAGAGTGACAACTGACGGATCTCCTTGCAAATAGCTGCGTTGTCACTTTCGTCCCTCTTGTGTGCTTACCTACCTGATGATTGGCAATGAAAGGGTTTTACCCGAATATTGACAACATAGGGCTGTGAAAGGGACAGACATGGTGCAAATTATTGACACATGTCAAGATACATATCTGTGCAATGGCATTGTCCGAAGCCCTGAAGTAGATTTTACCAGTAATTCGTGAAGGAACTACACACAGGTAGCGTAAAATCGCGGAGGGTAGCGATTGGTCTGCTGGCCATGCTTGTAGGACGCCAGGATGTGTTTGATGCTTCGTCGATCTATACATTTTTGTTTTTCCAAAGTTGATTGAACTACTTAAAATATATTGCACTGCCTTTTACTGTGAATTCACTTTATTGACTCAAATCATTGATATTTCTTTGTGTGAAAGTAGCATAGCGTATCTACCCCACCGCACACCCCATTTTGCAAGCGTGCGCCGAGAATTGGTGGTAGAAGTCGTGTTTTTACACTACCAGTGTTTACTACGAAAGCGCGCCCGAACCGGCAGTCGATTCAATTCTCGCTCGGGGCGTCGGGCGTGTAATTTAACATAATAAAATACCGATTTGCCACAGAACTGCCCGATTTGGGACTTACTAAGCACACGATCTCAACACGCTGCCCGGCAGAGAGTCCTCCGCGGGCGGCGGTGAAACGACCGTGATTTGAACCGATTTCAGCGCGGCGTGCTTACGTCGAGGTCGCCTGCGGGTCCGTGGTTCGACTTCCGAAACAAACCTTTTGCACGGTCGCAGTGCTTCAGTCGCATGGTTTATAAAATTTGTTGACCTTTGAAAGGAGAGCGGTGTTTCACTCTCAAAGAGGCTCCCCTGCTGTTACGTTTAGAAGGAGAGCGGTGTTTCACTCTCAAAGAGGCTCCCCTGCTGTTACGTTTGGAATGAGAGCGGTGTTTCACTCGCAAAGAGGCTCTCCTGCTGTTACGTTTAGAAGGAGAGCGGTGTTTCACTCTCAAAGAGGCTCCCCTGCTGTTACGTTTAGAAGGAGAGCGGTGTTTCACTCGCAAAGAGGCTCTCCTGCTGTTACGTTTAGAAGGAGAGCGGTGTTTCACTCTCAAAGAGGCTCCCCTGCTGTTACGTTTGGAAGGAGAGCGGTGTTTCACTCGCAAAGAGGCTCTCCTGCTGTTACGTTTAGAAGGAGAGCGGTGTTTCACTCTCAAAGAGGCTCCCCTGCTGTTACGTTTGGAAGGAGAGCGGTGTTTCACTCGCAAAGAGGCTCTCCTGCTGTTACGTTTAGAAGGAGAGCGGTGTTTCACTCTCAAAGAGGCTCCCCTGCTGTTACGTTTGGAAGGAGAGCGGTGTTTCACTCGCAAAGAGGCTCTCCTGCTGTTACGTTTAGAAGGAGAGCGGTGTTTCACTTGCAGAGAGGCTCCCCTGCTGTTACGTTCAGAAGGAGAGCGGTGTTTCACTCTCAGAGAGGCTCTCCTGCTGTTACGTTTAGAAGGAGAGCGGTGTTTCACTCTCAAAGAGGCTCCCCTGCTGTTACGTTTGGAAGGAGAGCGGTGTTTCACTCGCAAAGAGGCTCTCCTGCTGTTACGTTTAGAAGGAGAGCGGTGTTTCACTTGCAGAGAGGCTCCCCTGCTGTTACGTTCAGAAGGAGAGCGGTGTTTCACTCTCAGAGAGGCTCCCCTGCTGTTACGTTTGGAAGGAGAGCGGTGTTTCACTCGCAAAGAGGCTCTCCTGCTGTTACGTTTAGAAGGAGAGCGGTGTTTCACTCTCAGAGAGGCTCTCCTGCTGTTACGTTTAGAAGGAGAGCGGTGTTTCACTCTCAAAGAGGCTCCCCTGCTGTTACGTTTAGAAGGAGAGCGGTGTTTCACTCTCAAAGAGGCTCCCCTGCTGTAACGTTCAGAAGGAGAGCGGTGTTTCACTCTCAAAGAGGCTCCCCTGCTGTTACGTTTAGAAGGAGAGCGGTGTTTCACTCTCAAAGAGGCTCCCCTGCTGTTACGTTTAGAAGGAGAGCGGTGTTTCACTCTCAAAGAGGCTCCCCTGCTGTTACGTTTAGAAGGAGAGCGGTGTTTCACTCTCAAAGAGGCTCCCCTGCTGTTACGTTTAGAAGGAGAGCGGTGTTTCACTTGCAAAGAGGCTCCCCTGCTGTTACGTTCAGAAGGAGAGTGGTGTTTCACTCTCAAAGAGGCTCCCCTGCTGTTACGTTTAGAAGGAGAGCGGTGTTTCACTCTCTAAGATGCTCCCCTGCTGTTACAAGAGCCGAAGGTGTCAACATTCGCAGGCCGTCCCATTGTTCCGCTAAAGGGTTTTATGGTCTGAGCGTCAAATGATTGACAACTTTTTCAAACTCAAACTCAAACTCAAAGTGGGCCAAGACAGATCTTTGCAATTAACTTTTTTTTGCAATTATTCAATCATCGTATGTCAATGAATTTGATGAACGTTACTTTTTAAAGCATTTAGGACATTTGCCTATGATTTACAGCCAACGCAAAAAGACTGAACTAAAAAGCAAAGCAAAAAAGGCAAAGTCACATGCGATTTAACGCCTGCTGCACAGCGGTAGAGTGTATGAGACTGGAGACCGTCGTTGAGTTTTATGATCACATAAATATTATATAGAAACAGGGAATATCCGTCCTTTTGTCAGACCGGAACTATACCGGAAATTGAATTGACTGTATTTGAATTTAAATCCAAATGCTGCCTCGCGATCAGCTGTCAATTGGTTGTTAAGTGCACATAATATATAGACGCTCAGGTTATGAATTCGCCAGGAGGGTGCCGAATCAATCCGCAAAAGCCGGCATTGTACGAATAATGCACATATTGATCTATATAAACGTGGAATCTAGCCGAAATGTAAGGCATATGTAGCTGGTTTTTTCAGCTCAATCTAGAGGAAAATTTCCAGTGAGAATTCCGTTTAAATTTGCGTAACTTTTATGTAAGTAAACGCCTCCCGTTCAAGGCATGGCTTGTGCTAGTTTTAAAGCTCTTAGCTCATCTCTAGGAGCAGTGGGTCCTCGAGGAAGATGCAAATCCACTCTCCTTCTCAACGTGAAATGGAGTGAAGTTCTATTTGTTTGCGAGGTATAAACAAGCGAGTAGGGGTCCAACCCCAGAAGGCTTTGCCGTAAGTCAATAGAACATCTCGGAAATGTGCACACTTTCAAAACGAACCCGCAGAATCAGGGCATCGAACCCCAGCCCCTTACCCGAAAACCCGTAATTCTGTGTTGAACCCGAACCCGAACCCGTTTTATAGTTTTGAAAAAACCCAATTGGTATTGTTTTTCGGGTTTTTTCGGGTTTTTCAACAGCCATTTTTTGAAAAGGATATACATCCGAAAAGATAGCGATGGCCTTTTTTTCAGGGAAAGGATTTTTCGGAAAGTTAATAAAAAAAGAATGCGGCGTTTGCTTTTTTTTTGGAGAATCGAACCCGAATCCGAATCCGAACCGAAATTTAAAATTCACTGAACCTAAGCCTGAACCCGAACCAACATTAATTTCGGTTCGACGCCCTGCTCAGAATGGGCGACTAAGTTCCAGAGTCAATCACTGATTTGCCCACATACGTGCAATGTTATTCTTATGGCATTAATGTGCCCACATAAGTGCAATGTTATTCTTATGGCAATTATTTGCCCACATAAGTGCAATGTTATTCTTATGGCAATGATTTGCCCACATAAGTGCAATGTTATTCTTATGACAATTAAAGCCCACATATGTGCAATGTTATTCTGATGGTAATTATTTACCCACTTAACTGCAATGTTATTCTTATGGCAACTATTTGCCCACATAGTATGTGCAATGTTATATTCTTATGCCAATTATTTGCCCACATAAGTGCAATGTTATTCTTATGGCAATTATTTGCCCACATAATTTTGACTCTGGAACTGTAGTCGTCCATTGGCTCGAGCTGACGAGTAAAAAGAGCCAATTAGCGGTGGCCAACTCACACCAGCGTCCGGATGTGCTTGATGTCGGCGCCGAGAGGATCGCGATGACGGAAGTACTCGTGCGCCCAGCACTTGATGGTGAAGTACGCGTCGATGCACTCCTTCGCCGCCTCGATGCGGTTGTCGCAGCTGTTGAGGAACGTCACCAACTGCAAGTCTGCGGAGGAGACCACCACAACGTGATTGTTAGGAGGCGTTGAACAGTTGGGGGCGATAACGTTGAAAAGAACACCGACTTATGATTGGAATTTCTACTTGCAAAGATTTGGTTTTCTTTTAAACATAACTGATTTTCACGAGATACCCTGCTGGTAGGCAGGAGCCAGAGGTTTCACTATTCGCATGCCGTCTCATTGTTCCGCTTAAGGGTAGGGTCTCCGGTCCTGAACCGTAAATTCTATTGAATGATTGACAGCGCACTGTCGGGAGTATGCAGAACAATACTAGCGTTCTTAACGTGAAAAAGAGTATAGCAGGATGGGCCCGTGCTACGTAGTACGCACGTGCAGTGGTCTAGTGGGCGGCGAGGGCAAGGGTTGTACGGAAAAGGAGGCGCAATTTTTTCCTACAATTTTTTAGATTTACAGATAAAGCTTTTCTTATGACAAGTATTTGCCCACATCAGTGATTGACTCTGGAACTGTAGTTGTGCATGAACACTTGGAGGTTGAGGAGATGTTAGCAGCTGCAACTGCAAGTCTGCAAAAACAGTCAACATCCAAGCAACTGTTGACGTGACTCGTACAGCTAAAATTAACAACTTTCAAATACTGGATTTCTTTGCTATATGCAAACACAACACTTAGAGGTTGAGGAAAGTCACCAGCTGCAACTGCAAGTCTGCAAAAACAGTCAACATCCAAGCAACTGTTGACGTGACTCGTACAGCTAAAATTAACAACTTTCAAATACTGGATTTCTTTGCTATATGCAAACACAACACTTGGAGGTTGAGGAAAGTCACCAGCTGCAACTGCAAGTCTGCAAAAAAACTAGTTGTGAATCAAGCAGCCGCGTCAATCTAGAGATAGATATTGTCGAAGGATTTGCAATCGTCTCCACATGATTTATCAATGCCAATTGTCATAACAAGCACCTCCAATCTATCGTTGACACCGATGATTGCTTCGGCTGGTCAAACGATTTCAACGTGATCATTATGTGTATTGAGGACTAGAATTTTGAAATTTGAATCGATAAACTAAACTGAGAACAGGCGGGCTATCATGTAACTGTGTGATTTCAAAACGATTCGTTTTCATTATCACTGCCAATTGGTTTAACATGAGAGGCAGTGATTTGAAATCGAGTGATTTAAGGTCAAATCAAGTTTAAAACGTAACATTATGACCGCTCTGGCCGCACGAATGTTGAAAAACGATCGCAAACAAAACACACTCTTTAGCGAAGCTGTTGCCATTAGAAATCCCTCCTGCAAAGGCGCAAGTTTTTAAACATAACATGTTTAAAAACTTGCCCAATGTCCATCGTTTGTCTATAACCACAGCTATAACGTTTGATGTTTAGATGACCATGTCTATAGATGCAGCCCGGTCTAAAATAAGAAAGCTGTTTATGCAGTTGCAAGATAGCGAATGCCGTGCACCAAATTGTTGCCAATGGTGAGGATTACACTCTCATTTCACCGACGCGACATGCAGAAATTTCGCCGCCGGGCGAGCGCCGTACAGCATTTATGGCGATGCCATAAAACGGCCGTAGCTGTAAATTTGCTGGAACCACTCGCATGGATAATAAACAGCTCGTTTTCCCAAGGCTGTTTTCCAGAGACATTAAAGAAATCAAAAGTGATCCCACTATTTAAATCATGGGAACGCACGGACGTAGCAAACTATCTCCCGATCGCGTTAAACTCGGTGATATTTGATATTTGAGAAAGCGTTATTTGATATTTGAGAGAGCTAGACTCTTTAATAGAATCAATTCATTTGTGATTAGAAATAATGTCCTAAACGAAAACCAGCACGGTTTCGTGACACAACTACCACAACTACAGCAGTAGCAGGCTTTGTCAGTGAAGTGATGAATGCGCTCGGTCAAAAACGGGATTCAATGGGCATCTTTTCTGATTTCTCGAAAGAATTCGACTCAATAGAGAAGACCATGACCGACGTTTAGATAAACTAGACAAATTAGGGACGGGCTTAGCGGATAAATTGTTGAGTTCCTATACCTGCTTAATCGCAAGCAGATTGTTTGTATAACTAGGGCGAACGCAATTCGTGTTGCGTTGAAGATGAGCGTAGCGGGTTTGTATTTGGCGCAAAAAAAGGTTGCGGCAAAAAGCATATGAAAATCATGGAGCGGCAAGCCGGACCATTGCTTTCTCAAAATTTCTGATCACTTGAAAGTGTAAACGATTCTGACCTTTCTTTGTTTCTGTCCGAGCTGTCGGGTAGCGGAAATATGCTCATTTTGAGATCAATGAGCAATGTGCATGTAAATACATAGATGTAACTCATGCCCAAGGGTTTTTATTGGGTTTGATTGGGTTGGTTTTTATTGGGAAAAACCTGGTGTGATGTTTCGATTTGGTTTCGATGGTTTCTAAAGGCAAATCGAAATTGGGAACATTTGAAAAAAATACGCACTTTTAAATAAATTTCCGTACTTTTCCAAGCATGCCCAATTGTCGAATTTTGCTCTTTTTTCTGCTTTGAAAGTGAAGGGTGTGGAGGATTTTCTTGAAAAACGCAGGGGATCTAAGTTGAGAACAAAAGTAGACACCCTGAAAATTTCATCCCTCTCGAAGCAGGCGTTTGGCCTGTAGAGCGTGCACAAACACACATACAAACAAACACACACCAAGTGCTTTTTTTAGCAGTAGTGAAATTGATGATTTCGCTTCGCTCGCTACGCTCATCAAATAGCCACGGTCAGACCACAAGCTCACCTGAAGAAACACTGAGAGTCGGATTACCGCAGGGTCACACCTATCCCCCCATTTTATTCATATTGTTTACCAATTACATGCCACAACATGTAAAAGAAGGCAAACTAACCCTAGTCGCGGATGGCACCCCCCATTTAGTTGTACCCGGAGTAAATGACCAGGGTGAGCGTGGCAATATAGCCCTCAGAGCAGGGTCCGTCGGAGCCCGAAACGCTCTGAGAGGCCGAGAACGAGAAGGATTCGCAATACACACTGCGCTTTGGAGCCCTCAGGGCTGGGCCCGTCTGAGCCCGAGAAGCGTTGATGCATTTTGGCTATGACATAACCTAAAAACCTGCGCCTACAAAAAAATACCAATTCGATCGACAGATTAACATGAACTCCGCGCACAAAAGCGAGTAGGTGTGGACGCACCTGTCACCGTCGGCAGATGCCTCTGTTTCTGCAGCCACGTGGCCAGGATCAGCACGTCCTGCTTGACGCTGGGATGTTTGGCGAAGATGAGGTCGACATCGTCGCTGCGTTGGGGTCCCATCGCGTGGCCGTCGGGAGTCGGACTGGCGGCGACCGGCGAGTGATGTGGCCGTTGGGGCCTGCTGGCGGTGCCGAGTGCGCGGAGACGTAGACAAAAAAGCTGTTGGAAATCCGTCATCTCTAGGCATTGGGTCACTTTTTTTTTAGGCGGTTTCGGTGCTGGTTTGGTGTTGGTTTTGTTGTGTGTTTTTGTTATCGATTATGTAACGCTGCCTTTCACTTGCTTTGGTTTCGTCTAATTTCAGATGAAATGTGGTATATATATCAAAATTACCACAATTACCGTTTTACATGGTGATTGATATGTATAATATCTACGATAAAATATTTGATATAACATCTTCCGGACCATACCGTTTGTAAAATATATTTCGAAAATGTATTATGGTATTTTATAAACATGGTCCAATGAAAACTTTGTGAAAACAAAAGGAAGATGCTAATAATACAGTACCTAACTATAGATTAGATATGAAGACACATCGTCACATCTTTGTGATGATACTGCAGCACCGTAATATATTTCACGAAAGATTGTATGGATATTTTTATTATTATTTCGAACATTTATTTACTCACACTCTTCACACGAAACACTTTTGAAAGAAACATGCAACGAAGAATAATAACGACCGCCTATTAAATTGCTTAAACTCATGTCTACCATGTCCTATCATTTAGCACTAGTTTAAAAAAAAAAACTATTTCAATATTTTATTTAGCATTCAAATCCTAGTTTGAAATAGTTTTTTTATTCAATAACAATCGCCATTTACAAAACTTGGGCGCCGGGATTTCGTGTTTGGATTTTCGGCGACAGATTTTTCGGTGATTTAAATAAAACATAATCACATTGTCATCACTCGATAATGCACTCTTCTGCTTGCATCGTGTCCTTGAAAATATGATGGCGTTCACATGGATCGTGATAATGTGCAGTTGGTACCGCAATGCTTTACAAATTACAACGTAGTCGAATGGTAATAAGTAATAACACAACACGGAAAAAAATAATTACATGTAATTGATACAAACAAAAAAAAACATACATTTATACTCGTTGAAATCGGTTTATTGCAGGATTGAAGTGAATCTGTAGACGTGTATGTACACTGAAAGGTTGTTACGGACTGCGGAAAGAAACTTAGTTCAACCGAATTGGAGAGCGAACTTCTCAGAAAAATATCCAGCCAAAAATAATTGGTCCTATACAGTATACAAATACACTTTATATATGCGTAGTATTGTTTTGGTTCTTGTAGAAGATAGGCGTCCAAGAGGATGGTTGGAAAATCTGCCCGAAAAGTTGGGAAAGCGAATAAAACTTCAACACAGATTAATCCAAAATAATGATTGTGATTGAAAATATTGATTGCAATCACCGTTGCTGTGAAAATCAAAACTCGCATAAATATAGGTAAATACACTAAACGTGTAAACACTATATTATGCAACATATTTTTGCGACTTAACCTTGGAGATTGAAGCCAGAGGCAATTGATGACAGTGAACTGTGACCTGTGACCTGTGACCTGTGACCTGCACCATATACATGTATATGACGACATGAGTAGGTACTATACAATAAAAAAAAAACCCGTTTGGGGATTTCGAAATGAATACCACGTCCCACTGACAAAACAATTCGCGTTTCGTTTTCAAAAGCCAGCATTTTGCCGTATCACGTGCCGCTTGTCAAAATCTGTCTGCGACCAATTACCCCCCCCCCCCCCCCCCCCCTCCATCCAGCTCGAGAAACCCTAGCGTGACCCGAAACCGACACTGCTCTCTACCGGTGCACAGGTTGTGGGTTCACAAATCACAATGAAGCTCAGCTTCGTGAATACGTTTATTGTTGGAACGCCCGGGTTAATACGGTTGGACTGAGTCCCGTTTTCATTCCAGAAAAGCATACGACTTTGAAGCAATTATTCGTATTGAAGCGCTAATCTTCTTGCCGTTTGACGGTATGGCTGCGCTTTAGAACGACGCTTTACAACCGGTCATGTCCTAACGCGGGGTTTTCGGTGTTTAATTAATCTTCAACGTATCGCAGCTATAGAACTACGACCTTTCATTAAGCGGATTGATCAGGGATTAGCAAATACTCAAAAACAAACCTGCATTCACCCCAACCCTAATTTTTACGTAAAGGTCTGTGGATGAAAGTTTCGAAAAATAGTCTTACGAGGGATTATACAATTCTCAAAGTAACAGACGCCAAAAACGCAAAATCACCTAACAGCATATGGAGTTAGCAATTATCCATGAAGGGTATGTCATTTCCCCACAGCGGACCAATAATAAGCCCCATAATGGGCTGCAGCTGTACGCCTACCCTCTTATACCGACGTACCTGCAACCTCTACGAGCACAGTGAGCGTCCTTTCGCCGCCGTCGCCGTCCTCAGAATGCAGTCCTCAGAGTGCCGTCCTCAGCACCATCGTGCCTCCCCCCCCCCCCCCTCATCTCACTCTCCCCACCAACTCATGGCAACAGGTCGCGTGTCGCCGACGTCGTCCTAATGCCAGGTTGTGTGGAGCGCGGTACGCCCTCGGCCAAGGACGCCGTCGACACGGGGCACGATGTCGCCGATCTAGCGCCGGAACCGGAAGCACATGGCGCAGGAAGGGGGAGGTGGAACGAAAAACCAGTCTGCAATTACTTTAGATTAAGCGACACGACTGTGGTTTGCTTTCTGTGACACCCTAGTTAAGGGGGCGGGTCACTATACTCCATTTCACGTGAAGAATGAGAGTGGATTTGCATCTTCCTCGATGACCAACTGCTGCTAGACACGAGCTAAGAGTTTCATAACTGCCCATAGAGCCTTTTGTCCGGCTCAAGATATGGCTTCTTAGTTTTTAAACTCTTAGCTCGTGTCTAGAAGCAATGGGTCCTCGAGGAAGATGCAAATCCACTCTCCTTCTCAACGTGAAATGGAGTCTAGCTCTGATGGTCGGGTAGGACAGGTAGTCGATCTCAGTAGTGTGGAAGGACATCTCCATTCTTGGCTGGAAAATCGCCAGTGGACAAAAGGAAACTTTTTACCATCTCCTTAACAGTAATTTTTGGTAAATGCATATTCTGTAAGCTAGTGAGTATGACTTTAGCTTAACGTAACAAAAATGTTTGACCATGCCAAACTCTTTCGGAAAGCAAAAGGACATAGACAAGCGGTGCTCAGATCAAAGATCGTTACTTTTTATACCCCATGGCAGAGGCAAAAAAAAATTTGAACCAGATTCAATTGGTCGACCTGTTGAATTATTTCCTCCCATATTTAAGAAAAAGTTAGGTTAAGCATTCTTGATTTTGGCGCGAACTGATTGGAATACCGTAAGCAAGTAAGTTGCCATTGTAAACAGATAATTTAACAGTAAGATATAAAGTTTACTGCCAAGTATATTATTGTAAACCAGCCTTTAGTCTGCTTGTGCTAGACTTAGTTGAAGAGATCTGTATTTCCAAGCCAGGCCAGCTCCATCGTCAGCCAGTCATTAGCGAGCATGGTGTGTCAGGAGCATGGAGAGGCGTTTGCCCGTCTCGGTTGCTGGCAAGAATCCCGGGTAACGCTAGGGGGAGTGTCGTGGGGACGCATGCAACAATGAAAGGACACTATCGTGCAAGCCATGAGTGTCGAGAGTATGAATGTTCGTAGAGTAAAACATAATAATAGGACATGGGTATTAGCACACCTATAAAACAATCACTTTAATGATAATTATAATTACTTTATTGCAGAAAAATACTTGTTACAGGTCTCATTACCTTTCAATTGACATGCATAAATCAAAGATAAACATTCCAGTGGCGTAGCTCGCGTGACATGAGTAGACTTGCTAATTATGTTCTTGTACTGTTTTTAAATAATCGCCAACAGCTTCGGTGATGGATTGTGATAAAGAAGTAGCATCACGGAATAATTAGTAGCCGAGAATTTCGATCCCCTAATTGCAAAATCTCGTGTCTGCATTTCTGCAAAAAAATACACGGTCATCATACAAATTGAAAAAAAGTCCTCTTCCCCACTGCAAACCCTCGAACGTGAACGTACAATCAAAAGAAGTCACTTCAATGCATCATTAAAGTATAAAAATAAATTATTTAAATATCCACAAGTAATATTTTGAAAGCGTTTTTTTCGGTCTACTCAACATTTCACGTTTTGCAGATACGAGGTTATGCAATTAGGGTATCGGTTTGCTTGTGCAGATGATTAGGTCGAGGTACAGCGGGGACAAAGTCGACGTTTTGCGGGCATTTCGACCGGAAGTTGCCCATTAAACCGGGATGTGGTGGTGGGAGGGGGGGGGGGGGGGACTCGGGCCTATTTCGGGGGTCGCTAGGCTACAATTGTCTAGAAACAAAATCACGCACAATACGATCGAACTTCTGAACTAAAACTGGGCTTAGAGCTGGCAATGTTAGCAACACAATGTCATCAACATTGGCTCTGCCACCAATCAGAGACTCTGGATGTGCATGACGTCATGTTCGCGACTCTGTCACGGAGTCTCTGATTGGTGGCTGAGCCAACGTTGATGACAACGTGTCACCAACATTGCTAGCTGTAAACCCAGTTTAAGTCTCCATAACATAATAATTAATACTTGCATGTAATATTAAAGTCTTAATTTTAGTGCGCATTGCTATAAACTATATATGAACTAATATATAAATATACTAGGGCGAACGCAATTTGTGTTGCGTTGAAGATGAGCGTAGCGGTTTGTATTTTGCGCATTAAAAGATTGAAACAAAAGCATTTGAAAATCATGGAGCAACTAGCCGGACCATTGCTTTCTCAAAAATTCTTATCACTTTAAAATGTAAACGATTTTGACCTTTCTTTGTTTCTGTCCGAGCTGTCGGGTAGCGGAAATATGCTCATTTTGAGATCATTGAGCATTGTGCATGTTAATACATAGATGTAACTCATGCCCAAGGGTTTTATTTGGTTTTATTGGTTTGGTTTTTATTGGGAAAAATCTGGTGTGATGTTTTGATTTGGTTTCGATGGTTTCTAAAGGCAAATCGAAATTGGGAACATTTGAAAAAAATACGCACTTTTAAATAAATTTCCGTACTTTTCCAAACTTGCCCTATTGTCGAATTTTGCAATTTTTTTTGCTTTGGAAGTGAAGGGTGTGGAGGATTTTCTTGAAAAACGCAGGGGGTCTAAGTTGAGAACAAAAGTAGACACCCTGAAAATTTCATCCCACTCGAAGCAGGCGTTTGGCCTGTAGAGCGCGCGCAAACACACATACAAACACACACCAAGTGTTTTTTTTAGCAGTAGTGAAATTGATGATTTCGCTTCGCTCGCTTCGCTCGCTACGCTCATCAATTAACTATTAACTATTGTCTATTAACTATTACTAGGGCGAACGCAATTTGTGTTGCGTTGAAGATGAGCGTAGCGGTTTGTTAATAGCGCATAAAAAGATTGAGGCAAAAAGCCTAAATCATGGAGCAGCAAGCCGGACCATAGCTTTTTCGAAAATTCTGATCACTAGAAATTGAAGCGATTCTGGCCTTTCTTTGTTTCTGTCCGAGCTGTAGGGTAGCGGAAATATGCTCATTTTGAGGTCATAAAGCAATGTGCATGTTAATACATAGATGTAACTCATGCCCAAGGGTTTTTATTGGGTTTTATTGGGTTGGTTTTTATTGGGAAAAATCTGGTGTGATGTTTCGATTTGGTTCGATGCTAAAGGCCAATCGAAATTGGGAACATTTGAAAAAAATACGCACTTAAAAATAAATATCCGTACTTTTCCAAACATGCCCAGTTGTCAAATTTTGCTCTTTTTTCTGCTTTGAAAGTGAAGGGTGTGGAGGATTTTCTTGAAAAACGCAGGGGGTCTAAGTTGAGAACAAAAGTAGACACCCTGAAAATTTCATCCCACTCGAAGCAGGCGTTTGGCCTGTAGAGCGCGCGCAAACACACATACAAAAAAAAAAAAAAAACAAACACACACCAAGTGTTTTTTTAGCAGTAGTGAAATTGATGATTTCGCTTCGCTCGCTTCGCTCGCTACGCTCATCAATTACTTTTAACTATTAATTGTAGGAACGTGACGAATAGACATTTCAATCAAATAAGATGGTGATTGAAAGTTTGCATCCGAGAGGCAAATACAATGTAGCATTATGCAAAGAAAGCCTGGAAAGAGCCGGCCATCTTCAAAGTGGATACACATTAAAACAAACAAACTTGGGAATTATTTAGCAACTTCTAATATTCAATTTACATATTTAGAATGAACTAGTTGATATTTCAGCTTTCAAAAAGCAATACACAAAGACATAATCTTCGTTATTGAGTTGATCTGACCGAAAATGACGGCTGGCAAGGCCTATACTTAAACATTGCACGGCATACAGAGAGCGTTGAGCATGTTGCATATCCCGGCTAGCAATGATCGAAGGATGCATGGGATACACACAGCGTTGAGCTAGTTGCGTATCCCGGCTAGCAATGGTCGAAGGTTGCATGGGATACACACAGCGCTGAGCTAGTTGCGTATCCCGGCTAGCAATGGTCGAAGGTTGCATGGGATACATACAGCGCTGAGCTAGTTGCGTATCCCGGCTAGCAATGGTCGAAGGTTGCATGGGATACATACAGCGCTGAGCTAGTTGCGTATCCCGGCTAGCAATGGTCGAAGGTTGCATGGGATACACACAGCGTTGAGCTAGTTGCGTATCCCGGCTAGCAACGATCGAAGGATGCATGGGATACACACAGCGTTGAGCTAGTTGCATATCCCGGCTAGCAACGATCGAAGGTTGCATGGGATACACACAGCGTTGAGCTAGTTGCATATCCCGACTAGCAACGATCGAAGGTTGCATATCCCGGCTAGCAGTGATCGAAGGTTGCATAACCCGGCTAGCAGTGATCGAAGGTTGCATATCCTGGCTAGCAGTGATCGAAGGTTGCATTTTCCGGCTAGCATATGTGATCGAAGGTTGCTTATCCCGGCTAGCAGTGATCGAAGGTTGCATTTTCCGGCTAGCAGTGATCGAAGGTTGCATTTTCCGGCTAGCAGTGATCGAAGGTTGCATATCCCGGCTAGCAGTGATCGAAGGTTGCATTTTCCGGCTAGCAGTGATCGAAGGTTGCATATCCCGGCTAGCAGTGATCGAAGGTTGCATATCCCGGCTAGCAGTGATCGAAGGTTGCATTTTCCGGCTAGCAGTGATCGAAGGTTGCATTTTCCGGCTAGCAGTGATCGAAGGTTGCATATCCCGGCTAGCAGTGATCGAAGGTTGCATTTTCCGGCTAGCAGTGATCGAAGGTTGCATATCCCGGCTAGCAGTGATCGAAGGTTGCATATCCCGGCTAGCAGTGATCGAAGGTTGCATTTTCCGGCTAGCAGTGATCGAAGGTTGCTTATCCCGGCTAGCAGTGATCGAAGGTTGCATTTTCCGGCTAGCAGTGATCGAAGGTTGCATATCCCGGCTAGCAGTGATCGAAGACCTATCGGCGATCAGTCAAAGTCGAGCTTCTTGAACGAGCCCTGCTGACCGAAGACGTCACTGCCGCGTTTCATCTTGCCCTGCCGCTTGGACTCGTCCACCTTGCAGTGAGCCTCCTCGGCGCGGAACCACTCGCGGTAGTCGACCAGTTGGCCCATGGTGCGTCCTGCGCGGCAAACACAGTGCGTCGTTAAACATAGCCACAGTGCGTCGTTAAACATTGTCACAGTGCGTCGTTAAACATTGTCACAGTGCGTCGTTAAACATCGTCACAGCGCGTCGTTAAACATCGTCACAGTGCGTCGTTTAACATTGCCACAGTGCGTCGTTAAACATCGTCACAGTGCCTCGTTAAACATTGTCACAGTGCGTCGTTAAACATCGCCACAGTGCCTCGTTAAACTGCAAAAACAACATTCTGAAAATCAGCCAATTTACGTGTCTAAAGTTGTCCTCACTTATAAGCCGCATTTTAGGTTCATTATTTTTATGTCAGGCGGTTGAAAGGAGCCTGATTATTATATCAGGCACTTACAGACGTCCGATTATTGCGTCAGGCATTTAGATTTGGCAATTGAAACTTTCACACTGGAAACTTTTGAAACACATTTGAAACACATTTGAAAATTTCTGGGATTGGCGTTTTTGCAACAATGGAGCACAGTTCGACACTTTCGAGTTTCATTGCTGACAGCAATTAAGTGAACCGATTGTTGTCACAGACGAATTGAGAGAGACAAAGCTGTAGAAATGGCGGCTTATTGAGCCATAGAGCTTTCGGGGGTCGCGATAAGGCGTGTTATTGTAACTGGGTCCAAGAAAAGTTGTACAATATGTAGTACCAATGTAAGTTACTTCAGATTAATTAATCGAGCTACATGAGTGCTGTGATAGTTTGATATGCTTAAACCAATCACTTTCGCTAAAAATTTGGGCTTACCGAACCGAAATATCAATTTGCACAATTTGCTCAGATTCCAGCTGATTCTGATATATTTTTACACATGTCTCTAAATTCTTACAGCGCATTGAACTGTTTCAAAACGAAACCACCGGCACAATCAGCTCGAACTGTGCACGGGGCTGATTTTGGTCGATTTCAATACGGTTTCAAACGGGAGGAACATGCCTCTAGATTCTTACAGCGCTTTGTACAGTTTCAAAACGAAACCAGCGGGGCACAATCAGCTCGAACTGTGCACGGGGCTGATTTTGGTCAATTTCAGCACGGTTTCAAATGGGAGGAACATGACTCTAGATTCTCACAGCGCTTTGTTCGGTTTCAACTCAAGCAGTTTTGGCGACCGCTAGAAATGGCGCTTGGCGATACGCGATCTGAGCTGACCTCGGCCAGCTAGATGTGGCGAACTCGAGCAGAATTCGATATTTCATAATGATATACAAGTAAAAGTGTCGATCAAATCTGCGTTTGCGTTTTGACATTGGACACTCGAGCTACGTCTAACAAATGGCGTGGACTCAGAGGTGGCAGGACTCAGAGGTGGCGGGACTCAGAGGTGGCAGGACTCAGAGGTCGCAGGACTCAGAGGTCGTAGGACTCAGAAATCATAGGACTCAGAGGTGGTAGGACTCAGAGGTGGCAGGACTCAGAGGCCGTATAGGACTCAGAGGTCGCAGGACTTAGAGGTGGTAGGACTCAGAGGTCACAGGACTCAGAGGTCGCAGGACTCAGAGGTCGTATAGGGCTCAGAGGTAGTAGGACTCAGAGGTGGCAGGACTCAGAGGTCGCAGGACTCAGAGGTCGTATAGGACTCAGAGGTGGCAGGACTCAGAGGTCGTATAGGACTCAGAGGTAGTAGGACTCAGAGGTGGCAGGACTCAGAGGTCGCAGGACTCAGAGGTGGCAGGACTCAGAGGTCGTATAGGACTCAGCGGTAGTAGGACTCAGAGGTGGCAGGACTCAGATGTCGTATAGGACTCAGAGGTGGCAGGACTCAGAGGTCGTATAGGACTCAGAGGTGGCAGGACTCAGAGGTCGTATAGGACTCAGAGGTAGTAGGACTCAGAGGTGGCAGGACTCAGAGGTCGCAGGACTCAGAGGTGGCAGGACTCAGAGGTCGTATAGGACTCAGCGGTAGTAGGACTCAGAGGTGGCAGGACTCAGATGTCGTATAGGACTCAGAGGTGGCAGGACTCAGAGGTCGTATAGGACTCAGAGGTAGTAGGACTCAGAGGTGGCAGGACTCAGAGGTCGTATAGGACTCAGAGGTGGCAGGACTCAGAGGACGTATAGGACTCAGAGGTCGCAGGATTCATAGGTAGTAGGACTCAGAGGTAGTAGGACTCAGAGGTCGTATAGGACGCCGCTTACCGAAGAGCTCGTCCATGGACAGGTCGTCGCCGCCGTAGTCCTTCGGAAGGACACTCTTGGGCACGAACTCCTCCAGGCCGCTCATGCCGTCGTCGCCGGCGTGGAAGTTGATCTATACACACCGGGTGAACAAAGAGAATACGACT
The DNA here is from genome assembly GCA_921293005.1 of Nemoura dubitans. Lineage (NCBI taxonomy): Eukaryota > Metazoa > Arthropoda > Insecta > Plecoptera > Nemouridae > Nemoura > Nemoura dubitans. Next base: position 45,370,121 of record OV121076.1, read on the forward strand.
GTAAGCGGTCGCGCAAATCACACAACCCTTATTGGAGGGATGCAAAGCAGGATAGGCGGTCAGGAGGTTCCGGATTCGAATCCCGGTTCGGTTGCATTACTTTTAGCTCTGTTATACCCTACCAAATCCACTGAAAAAGCAATATCACTCTCACGAAACTTTGACAATTTGTTACCTAATGGTATTTTTAGCCTCTGCGCTACGCCCGCAAGGGGGCAAAAGTATACTTTGTTTATCAGGGATGATTGCATTCTGTTCAGAAAGGGTGGGAAATGCCCCTTCAAATAAGCGTGTATGTATTTTTACAAACAAATAATTAAAAAGTAAACAATATTTTGTTATGCAATTTGAGTTGATAGAGCCACTGTTTAAACAAATGTGAAGTTACCCTATAGGCAAAGCTGACCCAGTCGACATGCACACTGATTTGAGAGCCTGGCCTTTTAAACACTATTTGCACAGCAGGCAAAGTGACCCCCTATAGGCAAAGCAGACCCAGTTGACATGCACACTGATTTGAGAGCCTGGCCTTTTAAACACTGTTTGCACAGCAGGCAAAGTGACCCCCTAGGCAAAGCAGACCCAGTTGACATGCACACTGATTTGAGAGGGCCTTTTAAACACTATTTGCACAGCAGGCAAAGTGACCCCCTACAGGCAAAGCAGACCCAGTTGACATGCACACTGATTTGAGAGCCTGGCCTTTTAAACACTATTTGCACAGCTGGCAAAGTGACCCCCTATAGGCAAAGCAGACCCAGTTGACATGCACCATTGTATCATGAACTACAATATGTTCCTTTTGCACTCAAGCCGTTTTTATAAAATGGCCGTGCAAAAGTTTCGTGTGCCATATTGTGGGAAACTCGTGAAAACTTGTACCGAGCTCGGCGTCGAACCCCCCCCCCCCCCCCCCCCTCACCCACTAGACGGCTTCCTTGACGCCCCCGCTGACGAGACTCCGTGTCGTAAAAATAGCCCGTCGCCTGAGCCTTGACGCCCCCGCCTCGGGGCGTCAGCGCGTGGACGCGAAAAATTTCCCATTCAACGCCTCCCCCCCCCCCCCCCCCAAAATGAAGTTTCGTGCCCCGCAGCGCTTCAACTTTGCGTTTTTGCCTGCGCTTTTAACACCCACGCATGTGGCACTAGCTATATAGGTGAAAGCACAGGTGAAAGGTCACGCGTTTTCTAAAGATTTCAGATTATTTCTATAGAATATCAGTATATGGTTACTAAATGCCGCTATTAAATTACATATAGTCAATGGTTCATACAAAGAAAGAAGGTTACACTGGGTTTACAGCTGGCAATGCCAGTGACAGGATTCCATCAACATTGGCTCTGCCACCAATCAGAGACTCTAGATGTGCATGACGTCATGTTCGCGACTCTGCCACGGAGTCTCTGTTTGGTGCAGAGCCAATGTTGATGACATCGTGTCACTGACATTATGCTTTTTTGTGCGTATACACAAGGGTAACAAATGGTTCCAATGAGAGACCATGGTAATGCTTGGCTCGATCTTTTGTGGATGTTTCCCTAATGTCTTGCGTTTGCTCTTGTGTTTCAGGTAAGGAGGAAAAGGAGGACAACAGTGCCAAGGATCTACTCAATCTGTCCGTCAACTTCAGCGCGAAGCTGCAGGTTGTACCACGATTACAGATACAATCCATTCATTTTTATTCTGTTTAAACACTCATGTGAATACAAAGTTCCAGCGAACATAAGGTTTTTTCAAGATATACTTTATGCATTGATACAGCAGCCAATTGAACTACGCAGTTGGTAGTTACGCAGTCGAAATGGCTTCGAATGATCTTTGAATTTTGCAAGACCCGAGTAAAAGCGTCCTCAGAATACAGTCGCCGTTGAAATTACATTCCTTAAAGATGTTTCAGTGACACGATGTCATCAACATTGGCTCTGCCACATATCAGAGACTCTGGATGTGCATGACGTCATGTTCGCGACTATGCCACTGAGTCTCTGATTGGTGGCACAGCCAATGTTGATGACATCGTGTCACTGACATTGCCAGCTGTAAATCCAGACTTTTCTTGGAAATCTTCGGTCTTTATTCGACCTGCTTACATTTGATATTTGAAATTATAATGTTTTCCTCATCGGCAAAACTGACATGTTACAACTTATTGCTTTAAATTTTCCTCAACTGGAATGCAAAATTCGTCTAGGGATTGGCATAAAAATCGTCTGAGTTGTTGATATCAAAGCATAGAGAACAAGACTGGGGGCATTTAGCGTATCCACATGCGAAGGTATACTCATCTAGGTACACGTCAATATCATGCATACAAGCCACTTTGTTCTTTGTGTCGCTGTACCTTTAATCTCCGCTACATATGGAATAGCCCACGCTCTGACTATGAAATTATTGACCCAGAAAAATGCTAACACAGCGAGAGTTTTTTCAACAAAGCAAACCCGGCAAGATATACCATTGCATATTTCCACTTCCCTCTGTGCGTATTTCGCGATAGGTAATTCAAGGAATTCTAGGATTACTTCTAGGATCTCATGTCCATACCCTTATTTATTGCAAATCCTCACATGCAAGAACCGAAATGTTGAGCAGGCGGAAAAAACGCTTTCAAAATATTACTTGTAGGGTTTAAAAAATTATATTTATGCTTATAGACTGCCAGGAAATGTTATATTTTGAATATTCATACAATTTTTATAGGTTTTGAAGCAGGGAAATCGATTTTTCTTAATTTGATGAAACCATGTTTTTTTTTCTGAAAATGCTAATACGAGGATTTGCAATTCTGTTATCGATATGACTGCAGCACCAGCATTGAGCTAATCATAAATTCAGCCTGGATTTTAAAACCAAAATGCATTTTTACATGATTTAATAACATTTTGATAGATTTCAGAGATAATAATGACACGCATGCATAAAAAATATGCAAAACCATAATATTCATATCATTTTTCACGTGTTATCATACGTTTCTGTTATAAATAACGAAAAAACCTTACCAAAATATAATATTTTAGTTAATTGCCACGAGAGAAAGGAATCGAGTTGCAGACTCGACGGCTGTAACGCGATCATTATTATGAAGGTAAATTTGCAAATTTAATCATGAGCATGGCATCGAACCCGAACCCGAACCCGAACCGGAATTACCAATTTGAAAAAACCCGAACCCGAATCGGAATGAGCAAAATAAAAAAAACCGAGCCCGAACCGAAATGCACATTTACCGAACATGAACCTGAGCCCGAACCGATATCAATTTCGGTTCGATGCCCAGGGGACGTATTACAGAACGAAATCTTTCGCAAAAGGTTACGCAAAGCTTCTGAAATTCGCCCCCCATAACCACGGCGTAACGTATCTGTCCGACTGAATCAATGGATGACTTACGTCAACTTTAAGATGAATGACAAAATAATGTAACCACCTTTAATAATAATGAGTAACCACCACCTAAGTCCATCTTAGCGCTTGCGTAAAGTAACTACGAACAGCTCAAATTTTCTTAAAGTTACGCAAAGCTTCTGCAATTCGCTGCCCCAGAGCGGTGATTATGTCACTTTAGCGGTCGGTATCTAGGGATAACAATCGGTATCTAGGGGCATTTCAATGTTATTTGGTCGAGATAACAAACGTTATCTCAAACGAAATTTTACATTATCGTCACCCTGGTGTGTGCATACTGACCAGCCCGAGATGCTCCTTGCTGACCTATTATATTGGTCGGTCGCGCTAGAGATGGCTAACAGCATAGGGGTCCTGATCTATTATATTGGTCGGTCGCGCTAGAGATGGCTAACAGCATAGGGGTCCTGATCTATTATATTGGTCGGTCCCGCTAGAGATGGCTAACAGCATAGGGGTCCTGATCTATTATATTGGTCGGTCGCGCTAGAGATGGCTAACAGAATAAGGGTCCTGATCTATTATATTGGTCGGTCGCGCTAGAGATGGCTAACAGCATAGGGGTCCTGATCTATTATATTGGTCGGTCGCGCTAGAGATGGCTAACAGCATAGGGGTCCTGATCTATTATATTGGTCGGTCCCGCTAGAGATGGCTAACAGCATAGGGGTCCTGATCTATTATATTGGTCGGTCGCGCTAGAGATGGCTAACAGCATAGGGGTCCTGATCTATTATATTGGTCGGTCGCGCTAGAGATGGCTAACAGAATAAGGGTCCTGATCTATTATATTGGTCGGTCGCGCTAGAGATGGCTAACAGCATAGGGGTCCTGATCTATTATATTGGTCGGTCGCGCTAGAGATGGCTTACAGAATAGGGGTCCTGATCTATTATATTGGTCGGTCGCGCTAGAGATGGCTTACAGAATAGGGGTCCTGATCTATTATATTGGTCGGTCGCGCTAGAGATGGCTAACAGCATTGGGGTCCTGATCTATTATATTGGTCGGTCGCGCTAGAGATGGCTTACAGCATAGGGGTCCTGATCTATTATATTGGTCGGTCGCGCTAGAGATGGCTAACAGCATAGGGGTCCCGATGTGTGCATACTGACCAGCCCGAGATGCTCCTTGCTGATGAACGGCTTGACGAAGGTCATGATGCTGTGCACGACGGGCGCCACGTGGATGGCGTGGATCGACTTGAGCTTGACCGGCATCGCCTCCTGCAACCGACCGATTCACACCAAACACTGCAGTTAGGGGATGCACGTCCAACATGTACAGTCCATGGTCATGTTCATGTTTTTGTCATGACTCATGTTCATGTCCAGGGTATGCCTACGCAGGTGTACTGCGTATACTCACCATTATTTTCGAATTTAGCGTATACTTGCCTTTTTTTTAAAGAAATACGGTGGTATACGCTGGTATACCTACGCGAAGTTCTAGCTTTTAAATGTCTAACTTTTGCGAGTTTTCCATACTTGTTCCATATTCCACACTTGATATACCCATTCATCTTATCTTACCGATTTCCCACCCACCCATAGCACACCCATTTACCCACTACCCATTTATACATTTACCTTTGAGGCGCAAATCGAGATGTGTGGACGTGTTTTAATGAAACCGAAGCGAAAATATTCGTAAGCGCCAAACTACAATGTTTGATCTATATGTGAAAAGAGGGTGTGTTGGTTATGACGATAATTTTGAAATAAGAATTCAGTTTCATTTTTAATTAATGCCCCCCCCCCCCCCCCCCCCCAGTGGCGTAGCAAGGTTCATGGGCACCCGGGGCAAACAAAAAAATAGCGCCCCCCCCCCTCATTGCTGAAAATTCCACGAAATTTCTAGGGTCATAACTGGATTTTTTATTTTGCTAGTGATTTTTTTAACCCTGACCCCTATTTTAAGAGCTATTTAAAGAAGTAAGTAGATTAGGTCTTATTCTATTAAATAGGCAAATTTCTATTGATTTTTTCTGGTCATTTCCATTTTCACTTTTGGACCCATACTTCCATAGTTAGAAAAAAACTCAAATCAGAAAAAAGACAGGGGAACGGGGTGCGGGCATTGCCGGATGTACTGTTTCGGAGGCCCTGTGCAACTTTGGGTATGCGGGGGCCCTCGCATACATAATAGGAATATGTTTTTGGCCTATGCAATCGCCGGACAAACTATAAGTGGCCAGCCATATAGCTCCATTTCACACTTTATTCATCTATATGATTTCACGTTAAGAAGGAGACGGGTTTTGTCATCTTCCTCAAGGACCCACTGCTGCTAGACACGAGCTTAGAGTTTCAAAACTGCCAATAACGCCTTTTGTCCACCTCGAGGCATGGTTTGTATATTTTTGAAACTCTTAGTTCGTGTCTAGCAGCAGTGGGTCCTCGAGGAAGATGCAAATCCACTCTCCTTCTCGACGTGAAATGGAGTTTATCAACATGGAACATGGGGCACATGCAAAATGTTAACGAACACCGCCCGTCACTAGTACACAATCCACACTCAACAATTAGGCACACTATCACCTTGGCCGCCAGCATGCATTTCATTACCGCTTGGAGCGCTGCATTATTTATCACCGTGCTCAAGGCCAAATCTCATCTCCTTACGAGCTGTGCTCAGATTTAAGACTTTTACTTTTTATAACCCATGACAGAGGCAAACAATTTTTTCAAAATTATTTGAGGCCGCAAACAGCATTTATATGGAGCCCTTTGTCGAATAGTTTTTGGCCGTAATTACCTTCTCGGAAGCACCGATCCACTTTATGATTTCGATATTGACTTTTGACAGCAATCTCTTCGCAAGATTAAAATTTTGAATTGATGTTAAAATTTTGATACTTTATTTTATAATTGGAATGATTAGACCAAACGGCAAGTGGTGAACAAATTTATTTATTTATTTTACTTGCTTCTGTTTCGGTTATAAAGTGGCAAAATCTTCAATCTGAGCACAGCTTTTGTGAAGGTGAGAGAATTCCTTTAATTGCAGCTTTTACACCAGGTATCGTGTACATGGTTTATCGCGAAGGTTGCTCCTACTACCATTAGAGAGCGCGCCATGTTTAAACGCAGACTAGAGCTTGTTGCGATCAAGCCAATTAGCTAATTGCCCTCTGGCTGAGGTTTTCAATACCACAACACGAAATTCCCGATATACACAACACTCCCGCATCGGAGCCTCTCATAATATCGAAAGCGATCGGCAAAATAACTACATAAAAGACATAGGCAATATAACCTAATTAAACTTGGATTATTGTAGCACTTGCGCAGTGTTATCACTAATTGAAACTATAATTGCCCGGGTGCGTACAGCGTTCAGTCGAGTAGGCCGAATGGGTGGTCGGGTAGGATCGGCACACTTCGGCCATTGTCGGGTGTACTGTTAACAATTTAGTACATATTTTTCCGTGGCAAAGCATATAATTGATATTGCATGTGATGTGAAATAAACACCTTGGCCAATGAATAACTACCAACTAATTGTTTAAAGGCTAATTATTAGTGTAAATTATTATTTTATTAACTTATTTTATTTTTGTAATGTATTGTTTAATTTAATTTAATTATAAATAAATTAAATTATTTGTCTAAATGAGAAAATTCTCTACTAATATCTATACATATTACAGTAGATAAATATTTTTTTACTTCGTAATGAAATAAAGTGTTGTTTTGACTGCGGCAGTATGCCTTACTTTTTACTCAATTCCGAGACTGAAATGCCGATATCTTTGAATAAGTTCAGCAAGGTTGTATTTTCTTGAGAGCTTTGCGTTTATTGAAATATTTTCTTCCTAATTATCTGTTTTTATTTAAAATTTCAACGTGAGAACTGGTGTAAATTGAGAGAAAAGTGGTCGAAAACAGCTGTGTCGTTGCAAATCCAATGTTAAGGTATAGGGAAATAGCCAAACTTGATCTGTACATATCCCCGAAGTTGGTTGAGGTACCTCTCGATATTCCTTTAGATGATACAACAATGAACATAACTGAAAGTTTAAAAAATCTGTAGGCAAGTTTGACTTCGCCACTTTAAGTATAATAATAATGTTGGTACCATATGGTTCTGGTTTTGCTAAATAACGTCCGTAACTGTGGCAATAATTAGTTACCATAGTCACCAAAGTTTTCCTTAGTAACGGACGAAATTTACCAAAACTCACCACGGCACCAGAATTATTCTTACTTAACTTGAAAGCCTCATACATTACCCAGGAGGTGAGCTATTTTGGTGGGGCTGTCACTAATATTTTGCCTGTAAACAAATTGTTAGGTCGATGTCCGTTAGGCAAGGCGATCATTCCACCTTAAAATACCGAGCAGATGCTCCAAAATCTATAAGGACATCTGTTATAAGATTGCATGCAGTAAAACATAGTCTGGATATGTAGTTGACCGCTAGCGCTAATGCAGCAAGCTCGTTGACCTAGACCGCTCGCTGTCTCTCAAGGTCACACTCTCGCTTTCGCGCTCGCCTTGTCTTCGTTTCCGGCGTAAAAAGTGCGTGCACACTGCACTGTGACGTCATCGAAGTCGAGGCCGTCGGGCGCATGCGTTCATTGTGCAGTGCAAACAGTTGGCGACGCTGTAGTCGGTGACTTGCGGTGTAAATAGTGACTTGCGGTGTGAATAGTGACAGCGGTGTGAATAGTGACCCGACGCTTGGTCTTGCATTGTGCGAGATTACGTGGAAACCATGACATGAAATCTCGTATCGCACCTTTCGATATTGTCGTCAAAATGTTTACACATTCTGAACACCGAAAGAAATATCTCGGCAGGTTATCAATTCAAATATATGGAAACGATTTTTCCGTTCACGGGTTCGTTAAGGAATAAGGGCTATCTGATATAGCTAGCACCAGTGCTTTTTCTGTTCCGGCACTTCCGGTACACAAAAAAAAAACATTGGCGGGAATATCTGCGCGCGCCGATCGCTGGAAATTTCCAGCGCTCCATTTCAAGTTGAGAAGGAGAGTGTATTTGCACCTTCCTCATGGGCCCTCTGCTACTCTAGACATGGGCTAAGAGTTTGAAAACTTACAAGCCAGGTCTTGAGCCAGACAAAAGGCGATATGGGCATGGGCGAGGCAAATGCAAACACACTTTCCTTCTTACCGTGAAATAATGTTAAATGCGTCCATGTTGTTTTTCTTGAATGCGAATAGGGGGGGGGGGGGTAATCTTTTTTGAAAATTGGCTTTCCGGCACCTTTATTTTTACCCAAAAAAAAAGCACTGACTAGCACACCTAACTTTCTTGTACGCCACGCTTAAGTTGGGATCTCGACTTGGAGTTACAACAGAATCCAGTCAATTACATGCACCGAATTCAGTTGTAACTCCTAGTTGGGATCCTGACTTGGAGTTACAGCTGCATCCAGCAAATCACTTGCACCGAATTCAGAATAGTAACTCCTAGTTGGTATCTCGACTCGGCGTTGAGAATCTTGGTGCCACCAGTCTCACCTCGACGTAGAGAATCTGCTTCCTCATGGTCTGGATGTCCACCTTGGCCATGTGCGTGAACTGCACCCCACGCATGTCCTGCAACACCACGATGCCGGGCGCAGTCGAGTTGTACCGCATGGCGGCGTCGATCACCATGAAGCCGAGCTTGATGGCGGCGTCCGGGAAGTAGACGGACGGGTCGGGATTCACCATCCGCGTCATCACGTACAAGTAGCCCTCGGGACTCTTGGCGGTCAGCGTCACCACTTGGCTGCGTCGACAGAGGGAGTCGCTTAGTCGAGGGTGGACCCGGTGTCGGCACCAAGGCCTGCTACCGTCCAACAGCACCATGGGCCGGCCACCGCTTAGCCTTGTCCCTTTGACACACTGTGTTGGCGCTGTCCCTGTGGCACTGGTCTATTGGCTGTCGGTGAATGACAGGCTGATGATGAAGCTAGCCTGGCCTGGAAGGGAGCCGAGGGTGGACCCGGTGCCGGCACCAAGGCTTGCTACTTTCCAACAGCACCAAGGGCCGGCCACCGCTTAGCCTTGTCCCTTTGACACACTGTGTTGGCGCTGTCTCTGTGGCACTGGTCTATTGGCTGTCGGTGAATGACAGGCTGATGATGAAGCTAGCCTGGCCTGGAAGGGAGCCGAGGGTGGGCCGGTGTCGGCACTGAGGCCTGCTACCGTCCAACAGCACCAAGGGCCGGCCACCGCTTAGCCTTGTCCCTTTGACACACTGTGTTGGCGCTGTCCCTGTGGCACTGGTCTATTGGCTGTCGGTGAATGACAGGCTGATGATGAAGCTAGTCTGGCCTGGAAGGGAGCCGAGGGTGGGCCGGTGTCGGCACTGAGGCCTGCTACCGTCCAACAGCACCAAGGGCCGGCCACCGCTTAGCCTTGTCCCTTTGACACACTGTGTTGGCGCTGTCCCTGTGGCACTGGTCTATTGGCTGTCGGTGAATGACAGGCTGATGATGAAGCTCGCTAGGGTGAGGGGGGGCGTCATACTCACACCACTTTGGCGATGTGCTGGAGGTCGGCGGCGAGGATGTCGCGTGCGGCGAAGAACTCGGGCGAGTTCGACTTGCACGTGTAGTACGCGTCGATGCAGGTCTTGGTCGCCTCCAGACTGTGGTTGCAGCTGTGCAGGAACATGACGAGCATGCGGTCTGCGAACAGAGAGGACGCCGTAGGATCAAAGGCTGAATTTTATTGCCCCCCCCCCCCCCCCAAAAAAACTCACTTGTGTTATTTTGTATGTGTCTGTTTACGCTCTGTCTATAGCCTATCGCGTAATCCTATTTTGACGAAAATTTCAGAGGAATTACATTTGCTCTCTTCTTAGACCCCATGCGTTTTTGAAAAAAATCAACACATGTATTACTTTACGAATTACTGGTCAAAACCACATCAGGGCTTCGGGCAGTGCCATTGTTAACACAGATATGTATCTTGACGTGTGCCAAGAATTTGCACCAACTCTGTCCCTTTCACAGCCCTGTGTTGCCAATTTTCGGGGAAACCCCTTCATTGCCAATCATCAGGTAGGTAAGCACACAAGAGGGACGAAAGTGACAACGCAGCTATTTGCAAGAAGATCCGTCAGTTGTCACTCTCGAAGAGAACACAATGGAGCTTAGCAGAGCTTACAAGGGTCGGCACGCGTCTTCCTAACCCAAAATCTCAAGTGGTTTTGACCAGCAGTTTTCGAACGTACTATACGAATATTTATCAGAGGAACTTTCCGGGTACGTATACAGTGGGGTCAGAAGCCGAATGTTCTTTCATACGGCAATTTTCCATTCAAATGAACCAAGTATTTGAGTATGTCAATTGACGAAAATGTGACAAGGCTCGATAAAGTTTCCCTTGAATCAAGCATCTTCCGTATTTTTATTGCAAAACGGTATACGCTTGGTGAAGGAATAGGAGTTAAAAACTCTGGATCTAGCCTAGTGGTTTGGTTCAAATTATTTCAGGGCAGCCCCTAAATATCTATATTGTTATCCCTAGATTACGTACCGACCGCTAAAAAGTTCCATAATCGCCACCCATGATTTGTTTCGAACATCACGGCTGATTTACAAACTGATTGTAAAATCATAAAGTTCTGGGCCCATAACTATTTCCAAGGATGACATGAAATGAGAGTGACAACTTCAAGGTCGCTGATGTCATCATATGGTACTAATGTATGTCATCACGCTAATTTCATTTCATTTCGCTTCGGAAAAGTAACAAAGAAAATGGGGGTTCTGAGACGTTGCTGACCATTGTTGTTTGAATGTTGGCCATTGTTGGTTTAATTTGCTTCAAATTGTCATGTAGATCGTAATTCGTGCTTTAAAAACAGTAATGTAACAGATCTACAGCTGATCTACTCAGAGTTATACCACAGATATAAGGTTACACAGACATTCTACCAAACCTAGCTATGGCTACGGCAATTTTTTAATGCTAGTTATTTCGCCGGCAATCGCTGGGGTGCGTTGGCAACCTGTTTTAACATCATCTACCAGGCCATGGCACAAGGTCAATTGTAATCAAGGGACCCAATGTTCCTCAGGTGGTTACAGTTCTGTCTTCATCTACCAGGTCATAGCACAAGTCAATATAATCAAGGGACCCAATGCTCCTCAGGTAGTTACAGTTGCCATGGTTACCGGCGATATAACAAAAATCAGTGGCTCCATCCCTTGACTGTTAGCGAAACTATTATTGCGGGCGGAGGGCTTTCGCGTAGCTGCTTTAGTATTGGAGTGGAACATCTGGGTAACCTTCTTTCTGTGGATTTACTCTATGCGAATTCTGAAATCTGATATCTAACGCAACATCGTGGGCGTCCACCCGTGCGTCTCGATCTCCACGTTACAGACCGGCATGAGGACGGCACCAGCGCAGTCTGTGGCCACTGACTGTTACATTATACATGGTTCGCCTCGGGCCATATGGTACGAGTACAACCAACACTTGTTGCATGGGCTTAGACGGGCTGCAATACCGTGAAGCGTTTCAACATGGTTATTGCCCATAATTATTCGTATGTTATCCGAAAACTCCCGAAATTCTAGCACAGAAGCAAGTATGATAATTCCTCGACAAAGTACACTTACATAGATATAAAATATTAAATTACACCATATTGGTATGTAGGTCGCTTCAATAAAGCCAAGAAACCGAGACGTCTTAGTTTTTTGAGAATACACTCAGGAGTCTAGTCGTTTCCTCTCCTCATCGTTTTGAGCTGGACAAAAGGCCCGGGATGGGTAGTTTTGAAACTCTTAGCTCGTGTCTAGCAGCAGTGGGTCCCGAGGAAGATCCAAATCCACTCTCCTTCTCGACGTGAAATGAAGTTTACATTTCCAGAGGCAACGACCGATGACAGCGCCCCTGGCGACATTTTCGAGGTAAAAAAACACCTGAAAATCCCGCGCGCAAACGCGCCCTTCTGTACTCGACCATCTTGGATCGAACGGCAGACTGCAGCCGAATGTGTTGACCGCATTTTACCCGCCAAATTGCCATTATTTTGTTTGTTTTAAATTTAGCGCGATGAGGACCTTTTGCAAAGCGTATACCATAATGCACGAGAGACTAAAAAATACAACGTGACATAAAAAAAGAAGCTGGCAATTGGAATAAAAATACGCATGTAAAAACAGTGCTTGAAACGAGACTCAATTTACAAGGAATTAGTGCGGTTTGGTCCACGGATTATTGTTTCGTTTTCCACCATCAATGTCGGCGCGTGGGATGGCAAAATGTGACAGTGGCAACTGCTGTCAAACAAGGGTCAAACGGCGCCGACATGCGCTTCTACCAGCAACACACTCATCTAGTATTACTCGCATACATTTTTATATAAGAATGAATATGAGAGTGCTATTAGCAACCTCGGCATAAATATAACAGGCTTTCTTGTGCGGTCATGCGCGTAAAGTGTCTATTAACCATGTTGATATCTCAGATTACACATGAGCAATGTGCATACGTCCTTACCGGGGAAAATAAACAACACATTAATATGAGTCATCGAATTTCAAAGCAAAATTATATATCAGCAGTCTCGAATATACTCAAAGGTGTATGGAAGAATTTTAAAAGTATGCAATTATAAAACAAATTATATATCAATCAACATGATATAAAGGCACAAAAAACTAACGTTTTACCTAGTTAGTGCCAGGATATTTGAATCCCACCATTCAATGATGTTGTTGTGAAATTCAGCTTTAGCCGAGCTCAAACAGAGAAGTTGAGTTATCAGTTTTCGCTAACGGGTCGTTTTGGGCATCGGTTATCAGATTCGTCAACCGAATTTGCTAATTTCCTTTCGCTTGTCAGTCCTGGAATCAGCACCGAACCCTCGGCCTTTTGGCTGCGTGCTGGGACCGAGATGTTTGAGCCGGGCGCAAAGGGGGGACATTGGTCTTCTCAGACTGGGTTCCATTCGCATGTCAGTCCTGGAATCAGCACCGAACCCTCGGCCTTTTGGCTGCGTGCTGGGACCGAGATGTTTCAGTGTCAAGTGCATGGTTAAACTCGTCTCCTCTGGCTGAATCCGCCTATACTAAGACGCCGGTACGAAGAAGTGATTGGTATTTGGGTGCTCCGTATACAGCAAGGCTCTGGCTTCAAAATGAAGGCCACTCATTGATGGCAAATTGGTGATGATTGAATTACGCTTTTTTTCCATTTCTATGGGGGTTTTCGAGATTTAGGATATTAATAATATCTACATATGACTACAATGCCACACATAATATATAACTGCGATGAGCCGAATACACAGAGTTGTTTTAAAACGCTTAAAAATAATTCACGGTTGAAATATTTCGAAATGCAAATTATGTCAATTTGCTGCAAAATGTTTTAAAGTCCTTAGATAATTTTTGTCGCAATTTGATAGCGGGCGTGATTGATAATCAGTGTACCCAGTACGAGGTATGAACTCCGCTCGGGAAGCGACTGGAGCAATGGACCTCGTCAAGAGCAGCACCACGTGGTGGTCTGACGGTCTGACGGTCTGACGGTCTGACGGTCTGACGGTCTGACGGTCTGACGGTCTGACGGTCTGACGGTCTGACGGTCTGACGGTCTGACGGTGGTTCGGCACTGACTTTCCACACTGTTTCACAGCGTGTACATAAGATGCTATTCACGCACATATTTCGAGCTTCAAGCATCAAGCCATGGAACATAATAAATACACTCAAAAGCCTCTCAGAATGCAACACAATTCAATTTTGTGTAAATATCTTATTAAAAGCTACGAAAAAGGTTAGTAAAATCACTAAATTAACACTGGGATCTTCTAGGGAGACTAAAAATTAGGGACTCCTATACTTTTTTTTTATAATCTTATTTAAGATAGTCATTTTATTTTGAGCCCGGGTCCCCAACTTTCGCGGCTGGTGCTCTAACCAGCTGAGCTAAATATTTTTTGATTATATAAATTGAATGTCTACATGGGGGCATTCATTTATCACCCTGTATGCAAATTACTTATCTCAAATTTCGTGCCTATTTAGCTCAGCTGGTTAGAGCACCAGCCGCGAAAGTTGGGGACCCGGGTTCAAATCCAGGAATTGAAAACATTTTTGGGAGGCTAATTCGTGTACATAAAAATAAAACTCCTATACTTGTTGTTTGTTGACATCCAAACCGCACTAGGTCAACAGCTATATCTTTGGGCTATTTGAGATGAGTGGCGGTGGTATACGTACCGTCGACGGACGGCAGATGCAGCTGCTTGGTCAGCCACCCCCGCAGATGCGTCATGTCGTCGCGCACTTGGCGGCTGACGGCGAACACCTCGGGCACCACACCGACGCCGGACATCGTGAGACTCATGATCGGCCGCGCGACGGACGGACACTGACGCGGTCCTGGCGCGACGGCGAGCGGGCCACCGGACAGCCTTGGCCGTCGACGTCGATGGTCGTGTGTGTATGAGAGGGGGGGGGGGGGGCGATGATGGCCCGCGGGGTTTCGTACCACGACGACGGCGATGATGATGGGTGGATTGGCGTGCGGCGTTGCGAAGGCGATGTTTAAAAGCGCCGCGCTGCACGATTTGCACGAAGTTTTGTGCCAGAGTTATGGTTCGAATGCTACATAAAGGTATCAATGATTTCTCGACTTTTCTACTAGTTGCTTCTTCGAGGGTGATGGCTCGACTGACGATCACAGCGTGACACAAATGAAGCAGTTGTTGCTTTTAAATCTAGGGTTCTTAAGAGAGGTGTTCACGGTTGTTCGTTTTGGTCGCATTTCGCATAAATTTCATATTTAAACGGAACGTCTCCTGGCTACAAATATTAACAAAATATTTTGAAAAAAAAACGTGTTGAGAGCTGCTGAATTGCGGATACTTTTTTTTATCGTTTCTTGGAAAACTTATAGCTAGGGGATGTTTAAAAAAAGTGCCAAAAAGTGCCGTGCTCAAGGGATAGCATAATATGGCAGTTGTGAAACTCTTATCTTGTGTATAGCATTAGCAGCAGTGGGTCCTCGAGGAAGATGCAAATCCACGCTCCTTCTCAACGTGAAATGGAGATTAGTTGAATCCGTAGCGAAGAAAAGGTGCCACGACATCTGAAATCAACAACGTACGCATCTGCGTAGTCCGAAATTCGTCGACCTTGTTGGCAGGGTAGGACCAGGCGACGGTCTGCCGACGTCTCTAACGACGGGGGCGTCGGCGTCGGCGTCGGCGTCGGCGATGACAGTAATCACTCGCGATTGCTTCATCGCCAGCGGACGTCGCCGATTTCACGCTACTTTCAGTAATCACCCGGGGAACAAATTTCGGTGGAAATCTCACGTATTTCTCATGTTTTACGACCTTCGCTTCATCTACATGATTTTTTTTTTATTGACCAATCTGGAAGCTGTAATTTTTTTATCTTGCGGCAAATAATTTACATTCACAGACAGATATTATTTAAAAAAAACCATAAATCAAACATTTTTATATGGGGCCAAAAAAATGGAGGGACAGTATTTAAGACGCTATATTTGCATGTATTTGCAAATGTCAAGAATCGGTAAACATATTTAATTTATTCCACGCTAAAGCTGGTTTTACAGCTGGCAATGTCAATGACACAATGTAATGAACATTGGCTCTGCCACCAATCAGAGACTCTGGATGTGCATGACGTCATGTTCGCGACTCTGCCATGGAGTCTCTGATTGGTAGCAAAGCCAATGTTGATGACATCGTGTCAATGACGTTGCCAGCTGTTCAGCTGAATTTACACAAAGCATGTATCACAAAGTGTGCTACTGACATCAGATTTTCAGGATTATCATTGGGATTCACTCCAACGAACCTAACTCCATGAAAACGTTCAGGTTCCTCCTCGGCTGACCTTGTCGTACAACGGAAAAGTCCCCGACAGCCAGATCCTTCGGTTGTGGTCACAAAATCTGCTTTTAAAGTGGGGCCAACCCCTTTGGCATTCGTATCTAAAAAATACTTTGTTACCTAAAAACTATCAGTAACAGCCCAAAACAAAATTGTCAGTGCAATGCTTAATTTATAAAGCTTTCGAACAAAAGTATGAGTCGTTTTTTTTAAAAGTTTTGCAGGAAATTCAGAATGGCTGTCAAAAGTTTATTTCACAAAGTTTTGAAGGTTTTGAAGGTTTTCTAAATTTTCTAAATTTTCTAAATGAAAGCCTTACAAATTGCCTAGAGCACTAGCTATTTTGTTTTGGACTGCCACTGATTGTCTGTAAAAATATATTTTGTAGTTATTCGTAGGCTTAACAGTACCTTAACAGCTTGTTAGGAAGAAAGCTTTATTTTATAGATGGTGTTTTCGCTTCAACAATTGTTGCATCTTTTGTTCCTGGTACATTTAAGATTGAAAAACGGTATGAGAAGAGTCTATTTTTCATCAACCTGCATGAAAGGTAGTATTTTTTTAAATATGTTTTCATTAGTATAGAAATTTTGTAGGCCATTTTGAGGACTAGCCTTCCCAAATCCCAACCCAGCCCCGTCCCAGATCGCACAACGCTTTCCCTCTCAACGCGACACCTCCCTTCGCCCCGCATGACGGCGTCCTTCCGCACCCTTGCTCTTCAAACGCCCCCCCCCCCCCCCCGCTACCACCGCGGCTGGTCAACGCCTGGATGCGGGCTCGTCGAGTCGATCGCTGTTGGCGCTGGCCAACGCGCCCACGACGGCAACGTCCTTTGACGCCAACGCACGAAATAAGGAGCCTAGAACGCGGGGGGCGCTCGATTCACTCGCCGTCGTCTCTGTGCTGGCGTCACGCTATCACACAAACCACCTCTCCATAGAGCGAAACAATGTGCGGTCTAGGCACCCGATTCAAAGCCAACATCACGAGCGAAATTATAAACTCTTTTTTCTCGAACGACATACATGATACTTTTTTCATTCCATGCCTTGCTCAACTTTTCCCTGGTAAACGGGGTGGGATTTTCCATTGTACTCACAGCGTCCCCCACGGTAACATGTTACCTTATTAAATACTGCCCCGGAGTCCCACGGGATCCCGTTTTCGGGATGGGGAATTAATTCCCGCACGGATACAGCTCTTAGGCCTATACGCGTATAGGTATATAGAGACTATAGAGAGGATGATAATTTCGGGTTTTTTTGAATATGTATACAGAGAGATGTACGTACTATACATATAGGGGGGGGAAAGAGGATGAATTAAAACAGACAAGAGAGCAAAAGAGAGCAGAGAGAGAGGGAGCAAGAGAGATATGAGAGGCTGTAGTTAAATTTCTCGGGCACAAAAAAAAAAAGGCAAAGTATGTGAGGGCATGCGACTATCGAAAAAATGTGAAAATAAAATGGTTATACTTCGGTGCGGTCCCGCGTGGCGCGGTAAAAGCTGAAAAGAATGAGCGGGTTTTTGAGAGCTTGTGGCATATACGAAAGCGGGGGTGGAATTCAGTGCGCGGTGTGCGTTATGTATTGCATGGTCGAGCGGGTGTTCCGTGCGGGTTTGCCACGCGCCAATTAGTATTGACGGCGAAATGTTAATTAAAAAGTTGAAAGGCGAGTCGGCCAGGGCTCTCTGGAGGAAATACCTGGACCGCGCGGCCCCCGGGGGCGATTTTTCTGCTGGGCCAGTCTACAGTAATTTTCATGTCAAGAAGGGAAGTTTAGTTGTGTAGAGTCCATACATGGCGCTGTCAATCATTCGATGCTCAGACCGTTCAACCCTTTAGAGGAACCACGGGACGGCCTGCGAATGTTGACATCTTCTGTCTCGTTTAGTTCTAGGAAACATTGTGTTCGCTCACTTTTGGGCTCGGAATTTTGGGCGCACAGCTGAGCAAATAAAAAATGGGCGACCGAAAACAGCTGATTTTCTGTAACATTTAGTGCATGATTTCCAAGCTACAAACTGTATTTCGAATCAGAAAATATTATTGCTTTGTGTTGATATTTTAAGCACTTTACTTCCTGTCTATACACCAGTCAATCAAAACTGAAAATACGAAATCATGACGTTCAACATAACCTCACTTTTCAATTGTGAGGGCCAAACTTTGCGCGCCTCAGCAAAAAGTTCAACACGGTTCAAATCTGAAACGTTCGCTCACAAGTTGAGCCTCAGTATGTCACGTGACTAAATCGCGGGCTGTGATTGGCTGATCGCAAGCTAGACTAGTGAGCGAACACAATGTTTCCTAACTCTATAAACTAGACATAAGGCACTTCTAACAGCAGGGGGCAAATTCACTTACATCTCACTGTGCCCACTTAGTCCGGGTATAACTTCACACCACCAAAATGTCAGAAACCATTTAGAAAAGTTCAATTTTGTGTTGCCCTGCTTACTTAGTGAGTCTCGACCCTCCACCACGGATATAGGGTTACATTATGAACTCGGACCTTTATTCCTGGCATCCATTTGATATTGGAAATAAGCAATTACATAATATGGTTAAACAGACATTCTACCATACCTAGCAATGGCGACGGCAAAATTTTGACGCTAGTAGTTTGGCCGGCAATCGCTGGGGTGCGTTGGCATTTATGGCAACCTGTTTTAACATCATCGACCAGGCCATGGCACAAGGTAAATTATAATCAAGGGACCCAATGTACCTCAGGTGGTTACAGTTATGGCTTCATTTACCAGGCCATGGCACAAGGTCAATTATAGTCAAAGGTCCCAAAGTTCTACAGACGTTTACAGTTACCTTGGTAACAGGAGTTATAACAACAAACAGTGACTCTATCCTGTGACAAGTTATGTTCGACAGATGGTTACAGTTACCTTGGTTACAGGTGAAACAACAACAAACTGTGGCTCTATCCCTTGACTGCCGGCAAAACTATTAAATTGCGGGCGGAGGGCTTTGGCGTACAGCAGCTATAAGTATGGGAGTGGAACATCTGGGTAACCTTTTGTCTGTGCCTCCACTATGGATACAAGGACGCGAACGACCAACGAGTTGACCCCGTTAAACGTTGACCGGTCGCCGTCGGAGCGGTCAAACGCGGGCGACGACGACGAGGCCAGGCAATCGCCTCTGTGGTAATTTGCCAATCTCGACTGAAATCCAATATCGTTGCTGCTAACGTCGGGTTTTCGCTCAACCTCGATAACCTTATCATCGGCACGAAATGTGGCGATGCCATGTCGATACCCTATTGCCAAAACTTCGTATCTGCATTTCTTGAAAAGAAAAACACATCGTCAAACAATTTGACAAAAATTCCTTTTCCCTTCTACAAACCCCCGAACTTAAACGAATAATCAAAAGATGACATTTCATTGCATTCTAAAAGCTTAAAAATAATGTTTAAAAATCTCCACAAGTAATACTTTTTAATGGTCTTTTCGGTCTACTTACAATTTTAGATTGTAAGTTACGAGGTTTTGCAATTAGGGTATCGATATTCAAAACATCGTTCGGTTCTGCTGGGTTTACAACTGGCAATGTCAGTGACACGATGTCATCAACATTGGCTCTGCCACCAATCAGAGACTCCGTGGCAGAGTCGCGAATATGATGTCATGCACATCCAGAGTCTCTGATATGTGGCAGAGCCAATGTTGATGCCATCGTGTAACTGACATTGCCAGCTGTAACTTCAGCTTAAGAAAAGTCTTGAGTTTTTTGGCACCTTTTTCAAGATTTACCCACGTAAACCTTTCAAGCAACTTTATTCACCGAAATGGCCGTGAAACTTCAAATTTACCAACTAACAGTCAAGTATAAAGAGCGGCGTCCCAACTTTTCGAGCCATTATCGTCAACGCCGTCGCCCCGCAGGCGTGACGCCGTTCAGAGGCGTCGCGTCATCCCTCGCGCCCGACGCCCTCGAAATGACCCATTGTCCGCCACAGAATGCGACTCCTACGCGGCGTTTAGCTGCCCTTTGTGACGTAAGTGGGTGTCGTGTGTATATCCTATCTTTCCTAGAGGACGCGCGTTAGGTTCGGGGCTCTAATTTCACGTCGTCCGGTCATCATCGGCGATCATCGGGCGATTTGAGACAATTGCAAGCGGCGGGATCGGGTTGTGCTTGGGATAAACGTTTCTTCGGGTTAACTTTCTTGGGTAACTTTCTTGGGGTAGAGGCGAGGGAACGTGAGAAGGAAATTGCGACGGCGAAAATAATTGGCCGACCCGTCGCCGTGTTTTGTTTGACGGAAAATGTTGTTTTCCTTTAGCCCGAGTTTGCGTATCTTATAGCAACGGGGAACGCGTAAATGATTGGTATATGATAGCAATGCAATGTTTATTTTAAAGAATTGTTATTTTATGATCCTAGCGGCAAAAGTAACTAGTACATCTCAATTACAAATCATTATTATTTTTATATCGCATCGTAAAAATTGATCATACCATGCAAGAAATACGATTGGTTTTGCATGCAATTAAAAAATCCGTGTATTGTTCATTTCTTGCGTACATAGAAAAAAAATGAAATTATTATGGCCGGCCCTTGGTGCTGTTGGACGGTAGCAGGCCTTAGTGCCGGCACCGGGTCTACCCTCGGCTCCCTTCCAGGCCAGGCTAGCTTCATCATCAGCCTGTCTTTCACCGACAGCCAATAGGCCAGTGCCACAGGGACAGCGCCAACACAGTGTGTCAAAAGGACAAGGCTTAGCGGTGGCCGGCCCTTGGTGCTGTTGGACGGTAGCAGGCCTTGGTGCAGACACCGGGTCCACCCTCGGCTCCCTTCCAGGCCAGACTAGCTTCATCATCAGCCTGTCATTCACCGACAGTCAATAGACCAGTGCCACAGGGACAGCACCAACACAGTGTGTCAAAAGGACAAGGCTTAGCGGTGGCCGGCCCTTGGTGCTGTTGGACGGTAGCAGGCATTGGTGCCGGCACCGGGTCCACCCTCGACTCCCTCCCAGACCAAACATCCAGCCACAACGCCTCCCGGCATTTAATCACTCACACACGCCAGCCACCATGACGCCATCCATCGAGCTCCCAGTTAAACACTCGCCATCCATCAGCGATCCAGCCGGCCGTGCGACGTGCAATCAAAAGCCACGACACGCGCGGCCGACGTCTTGATCGCCGTGCCGCCGCGTGACTGGCAGCTGTTTGCGCGCCGGCGAGACGTCATCGTCCGAGCGTCGACAGTGCGGCGTTTTCCCGCCGGGAGCGCTGTGTTTAAGCGCCCACGACTGGACACGGCCTCTTGGCATGCACTCGGCGAGGAGTTTCTATTTCGACTTACCTGATTGGTTGACGTACGGTGGCGTGCGATCGGGTTGCACGAGAGATGTGCGTAGTTTTCTGGATTATTTAACCCACAAAAAATCACATTAAGTGCCGGTTTTTCAGTGTCTCGTTATGATACTAACGGTCCGTTAGCAATACAATTAAAGGCTCTGGTTGGACGTTGCCAAGCAAATAACATGTTAACAGACCGTTAGTGTGCCACTGAAAAATTCGGGTCTATGTTGAACATAGGCGTGCGCAGGTAAATAGTTAGATACGGCCTTGAAAAGGGGTGGGGGGGGGGGGGGTGACAAAAATTATGGTCACAAAATGCATATCGTTTTTGATGCCCATGACCGCGAAAGCAAGTGTTGTGACAAGGCATAGCAGCAATCGACAGCACATTGAATTTATGTCCGAGCACACAACCAGTGCCTTCTGCATGAAAATGTTTCCCTTTGCTTTAATGGCGCGAATGTTGCTAGGAGGCTGTGGAAAATGGCAGAGTCAAAAAATAGTTGGGTTGAATCTAGCTCAAGGTCAAAGACACCTAGAGACATTTTTTTTCCAGACGAGCAAATCGAAACAAATCCATTCAAAGGCGCTGGCAAGTGGCAAGGTTACTTCACTTGAATTCTTGTCTAAATGGCAAATTAATACAAAACAATCAGTCCTCGAAATCACACAACCCCTACAAAGTACCTAGATTTTCATTGAGCTTGCATTATGGATAGGTACTATTTTATATTTCCACTTTCCAGTGCAATAAGATATTGAACAACGAAACTTGCCATCACGGTTTTTGATACGGCCTGTGCCGCGTCTGCCGCACCGCTGCGCACGCCTATGATGTTGAAAAGTATAGCTTATATTTAGTGTAATTAAACTCAAGCTTACGTTAAGATGATCGAACTCTTATAACTTGTCTCTAGCATCGGTGGGTCCTCGAGGAAGATGCAAATCCATTCTCCTTATTCTTAACATGAAATGGATGATAGAACTAAAAATATATTTATGTATTATTTTGTCAGCCTCATTTTAGAATGGATCTGGAAAATTCGGTTGGCTCTAGGCTTAAAGTTATGTTATATAATATTCACAAAACTAATCCATGTGAAGGTGAGAATTATGGGTCCAGTCGGTGCGATTTGCAAAATACCAGAGCCGCCATTTCAGTTGGTACTTTGAGTAGGTACCCTTTCACCGACTCCGACCCCATTGGCTGTTGTTTCAACGGCAAACCTACTTACCCGGTAGGGTAAGTACCCTACCGGGTAAGTACTTACCCTACCGGGTAAGTCCTCAAAGGCATAAAATCCTCTTTGAACCCAACAACACACACCACACTGACACACGTATCACGTAATTCCTCTTGTTGTCAAAATGGAAACGCAGATGATATTATTCCAAAAACTTGACACGCCCGGCCGCCATCTTGTTTCGTTCCTCTTTCCATTGTCACGGCCCCGCGGACGACACGGAGCGCCTATCCGATACACCTGGCCGTGAGAGCGCGGGCACAATGTGCAACCAAACGAGCGCACAAAGATTGGAATCCCCTTTTGACAAAGCTCCTGCCATCGAAACAACAAAACAACAACAATAGTCAAACAAATCACAAAAAAATGAAACACGCCCTGCGAAAGCCAGATGCGACTCACTGAACGAAACAAGTGAGCAGCGTATTTTCCATTTTCATCGACTTGCAGCGTAGGCACCTGTCTTCATTAATATCCCTGCACGCTAAAAAAAAAGACAACACAAGCTGACAGAATCTATGTGTAGCACAGTTGCGCGCGGGGAGGAATAAATTCACCTGGGCACTGGATGACGTGTTAATTCTCGTCCGCGACGATATTTCATCCGCTAAATTCGCGCATCGCGAGATAACAAACTCATAAGCTCGTATATAGCGCGGTATACAGGGGGCTTTGATCCAGCGCGCGGCTGAATTAAATTAGCGCGCGCATTTTCCCAAAACAAACGCGCGCTCTGCGTTTTAAACGCGACGGTTGTCATTACTCGTTAATGACGTCACATCTGTGTGACGTTCTCAATTATGCGTAGTATCATTTTCGCCCGGCCAGAGTTAATAACCGGCATGGGTTGATTGAATCCAACGGGCTCCGGCGATGGGGGGGGGGGGGGGGGATGGAGAGGATCCCAGTGGCTCATAAAGTGCCAGGTGTATTTTTCATTTCGTGCTTGATATAGAGTTAGCGACGGTATAGGCATAAAGGTAGAAATTCCCAGCTTCATTGAAAAGTATCAAAGGAAAACAAGAATGACCGAATACAGAAGTATATTTTATGGAGACCTTTGCGCTCAGTGAAATTTAATATAACGAAACGATAAAATACATAAGACGATAATGAAAATGGGTGGGTGGGATGGAGGGAAAATTGTAGAGACATACTTTTTCTTTTATTAAAATCACGAAACGAGATTTAGATTAAATAAATCTCTGACTTTGTCGGTTGTGGTATATGAGGCAGGGTGTTTGGGGTGGCTGGGGTGGCTGGGGTGGTTGGGGTGGAGCCTCTTATGATGAACCAGCGCGGGCACAGTTCGTTATATTTTCATGACGTCACAACAGGTTATATTCGTCGTTGTCGTTGTCGTTTTTTTTTTGATGAAAAATGGAAAAATATTAAACGGCAAGAGCGCACGGTGGCGGCGGGTTTTTGCAACATTAATTTCCTCTTTACTCGGGGAAAATAAACGCTTCGAGTTCGTTTCGCGGCGCGCTCTTTGGGGAATCAACCCCCATTTGCCTAACGCCCCCCCCCCACCCCCACCCCGCCGCCACCCACCCCCAACCACTCGTCAATCAGACTAATCATTTCTATCAACCGCTCCCTTTAGTCGAAGCATGCCGAGCGAAGGAAATTATTTAAAAATCCACTCACAATTTTTTTCTGCTTCTCTTCGTTTTGCGCGTTGGCGGTTTCAGGCTATATAACTGAACCACATAGAGTAACAAATCTGCAGTCACTTAAGAATAGGACGCTACGCGACTCGGGTTTGCGTTATGGGCCTGTGAGGCTGGCTGGGAAATTGCCAGTAGCCAGCCTGAAATGACGGGAAAGGGTCGTCAGAATCAGAACACATTGACTGCATTGGCTGTGTGTGCATTGTTGGCCTGTGAGGCTGGCTGGGAAATTGCCAGTAGCCAGCCTGAAATGACGGGAAAGGGTCGTCAGAATCAGAACACATGGCCTGCTTTGGCTGTGTGTGCATTGTTGGCCTGTGAGGCTGGCTGGGAAATTGCCAGTAGCCAGCCTGAAATGACGGGCAAGGGTCGTCAGAATCAGAACACATGGACTACATTGGCTGTGTGTGCATTGTTGGCCTGTGAGGCTGGCTGGGAAATTGCCAGTAGCCAGCCTGAAATGACGGGCAAGGGTCGTCAGAATCAGAACACATGGACTGCATTGGCTGTGTGTGCATTTTGCCGTGATATTGGAACGGCCAGGGTGTTTTGTACTATCAGGATTGGTCGTTGTAAATGGCTGCAAAAGGCGAGTTGTGCATGCATTTATATTCGACCATTTTAAACCTGATTCAAATCAGGTTCAGCTTGATAACACATGAGAGGCGCATTATAATACCTCCATTTTTCTAACATTTTGCACAAGTTTTAAAAGTAACTAGGGTTTTAAACGTCGATAAATCAGTGAGACTTTATTTGCCATTCAAAACCAGTTGATAATTTTTACATTTTATTACATACCTCAGGACAGCTCTCAAAAAGTTTTCTGTCTTACTTTTTATGAAAGCTTTTTCTTGATACACATAACAACATTTTTATAAAACTTACTATGAAAGTCAAATAAATGAAAAATGAATGCTGATGGTACACATTTTAAAAGCATACTGCGTATGTCCACATACTGGAGCAAGTGGAGTTACTATTTCAAATATTTCACTCTGCAGTTTTCGACAGTATTTGTGCAACCTGCACTGGTGCCAAATCGTTTGAAAACGTACAAGTATACTGTGGTAAAACCAAAAGTATCGACTGCTCAGCTCTCCAATGTGCAACATGGGTACTCATAATTAATTCTATGCATATCGAATAATCAACTGAGGAAAAAAATACTAACAGAGGTATGGTGTACTTCAATTTGTCAAACTTTGAAGATATTAATATTTGTTTTTGCAGAGTTTCTACAGTCTTAGTTTCAGAGTTACAAGTTCCTAGAATGTCAACACTTACGCTAATGATCAAAACGCTAAGATGCTGCTGACAAAGCTTCGCAAAATAACAAAATCAACAGAGCCAAGAAGTTGCACAGTCTAGCAAAGACCGTCGCACCCCCGATGTCTATGGACGTGTCATCCACAGCCACCAAGATAATAATAACCCGTCTCGCGTGTCGTGTGCCGTTAGTTGGCAAACTCGCCGCCGCCGTGGCAGCACCGAATCACCTGTTAGATTTTTAACCACCGCCGCCTTGAAACCAGATCTCTCCGCCTGCCTAATTATACGCCGCCTGCTCAAACAACGACGCCGACGCCGACGCCGACGTCGACGCCGCAAAACGACGTCGTGACGCCCGCTCGCCGAGCAATCTAATTATTTCCATGAAATACGCCGAGCTAGATTGGGTGGGGGTTGGGGGCGGTGGAGGGGGGTGGTTGTGGTTTAAGTTAGTGCTTGTAGGCTGACTCTCGCTCTACTCGAAGTTTGCATACACTCTCGCTTCATGGATTGTTGACGTCGGCGCTTGTTTCGCTCCCCGCAAAGGAGCGGACACTCGCCGTCGTCTCTGTGCTGGACATTCCGTGACAGGGTGCTTGTTTCGCTCCCCGCAAAGGAGCGGACACTCGCCGTCGCCTCTGTGCTGGACATTCCGTGACAGGGTGCTTGTTTCGCTCCCCGCAAAGGAGCGGACACTCGCCGTCGTCTCTGTGCTGGACATTCCGTGACAGGGTGCTTGTTTCGCTCCCCGCAAAGGAGCGGACACTCGCCGTCGCCTCTGTGCTGGACATTCCGTGACAGGGTGCTTGTTTCGCTCCCCGCAAAGGAGCGGACACTCGCCGTCGTCTCTGTGCTGGACATTCCGTGACAGGGTGCTTGTTTCGCTCCCCGCAAAGGAGCGGACACTCGCCGTCGTCTCTGTGCTGGACATTCCGTGACAGGACGTGCTTGTTTCGCTCCCCGCAAAGGAGCGGACACTCGCCGTCGCCTCTGTGCTGGACATTCCGTGACAGCGGTGCTTGTTTCGCTCCCCGCAAAGGAGCGGACACTCGCCGTCGTCTCTGTGCTGGACATTCCGTGACAGGGAGCTTGTTTCGCTCCCCGCAAAGGAGCGGACTCTCGCCGTCGCCTCTGTGCTGGACATTCCGTGACAGCGGTGCTTGTTTCGCTCCTCGCAAAGGAGCGGACACTCGCCGTCGCCT
Organism: Nemoura dubitans; assembly: GCA_921293005.1. NCBI lineage: Eukaryota > Metazoa > Arthropoda > Insecta > Plecoptera > Nemouridae > Nemoura > Nemoura dubitans. The sequence goes on from OV121076.1 coordinate 45,397,109, forward strand.
CTGTGCTGGACATTCCGTGACAGGGTGCTTGTTTCGCTCCCCGCAAAGGAGCGGACACTCGCCGTCGCCTCTGTGCTGGACATTCCGTGACAGGACGTGCTTGTTTCGCTCCCCGCAAAGGAGCGGACACTCGCCGTCGCCTCTGTGCTGGACATTCCGTGACAGGGTGCTTGTTTCGCTCCCCGCAAAGGAGCGGACACTCGCCGTCGCCTCTGTGCTGGACATTCCGTGACAGGACGTGCTTGTTTCGCTCCACTCAAAGGAGCGGACACTCGCCGTCGCCTCTGTGCTGGACATTCCGTGACAGGACGTGCTTGTTTCGCTCCCCGCAAAGGAGCGGACACTCGCCGTCGCCTCTGTGCTGGACATTCCGTGACAGGGAGCTTGTTTCGCTCCCCGCAAAGGAGCGGACACTCGCCGTCGCCTCTGTGCTGGACATTCCGTGACAGGGAGCTTGTTTCGCTCCCCGCAAAGGAGCGGACACTCGCCGTCGCCTCTGTGCTGGACATTCCGTGACAGGGAGCTTGTTTCGCTCCCCGCAAAGGAGCGGACACTCGCCGTCGCCTCTGTGCTGGACATTCCGTGACAGGGAGCTTGTTTCGCTCCCCGCAAAGGAGCGGACTCTCGCCGTCGTCTCTGTGCTGGACATTACGTGACAGGGAGCTTGTTTCGCTCCCCGCAAAGGAGCGGACACTCGCCGTCGCCTCTGTGCTGGACATTCCGTGACAGGACGTGCTTGTTTCGCTCCCCGCAAAGGAGCGGACACTCGCCGTCGCCTCTGTGCTGGACATTCCGTGACAGGGTGCTTGTTTCGCTCCCCGCAAAGGAGCGGACTCTCGCCGTCGTCTCTGTGCTGGACATTACGTGACAGGGTGCTTGTTTCGCTCCCCGCAAAGGAGCGGACACTCGCCGTCGCCTCTGTGCTGGACATTCCGTGACAGGGAGCTTGTTTCGCTCCCCGCAAAGGAGCGGACACTCGCCGTCGCCTCTGTGCTGGACATTCCGTGACAGGGAGCTTGTTTCGCTCCCCGCAAAGGAGCGGACACTCGCCGTCGCCTCTGTGCTGGACATTCAGTGACAGGACGTGCTTGTTTCGCTCCCCGCAAAGGAGCGGACACTCGCCGTTGCCTCTGTGCTGGACATTCCGTGACAGGGAGCTTGTTTCGCTCCCCGCAAAGGAGCGGACACTCGCCGTCGCCTCTGTGCTGGACATTCCGTGACAGGACGTGCTTGTTTCGCTCCACTCAAAGGAGCGGACACTCGCCGTCGCCTCTGTGCTGGACATTCCGTGACAGGGAGCTTGTTTCGCTCCCCGCAAAGGAGCGGACACTCGCCGTCGTCTCTGTGCTGGACATTCCGTGACAGCGGTGCTTGTTTCGCTCCCCGCAAAGGAGCGGACACTCGCCGTCGTCTCTGTGCTGGACATTCCGTGACAGGGTGCTTGTTTCGCTCCCCGCAAAGGAGCGGACACTCGCCGTCGCCTCTGCGCTGGACATTCCGTGACAGCGGTGCTTGTTTCGCTCCCCGCAAAGGAGCGGACACTCGCCGTCGCCTCTGTGCTGGACATTCCGTGACAGCGGTGCTTGTTTCGCTCCCCGCAAAGGAGCGGACACTCGCCGTCGTCTCTGTGCTGGACATTCCGTGACAGGGAGCTTGTTTCGCTCCCCGCAAAGGAGCGGACTCTCGCCGTCGCCTCTGTGCTGGACATTCCGTGACAGCGGTGCTTGTTTCGCTCCCCGCAAAGGAGCGGACACTCGCCGTCGCCTCTGTGCTGGACATTCCGTGACAGGGTGCTTGTTTCGCTCCCCGCAAAGGAGCGGACACTCGCCGTCGCCTCTGTGCTGGACATTCCGTGACAGGACGTGCTTGTTTCGCTCCCCGCAAAGGAGCGGACACTCGCCGTCGCCTCTGTGCTGGACATTCCGTGACAGGGTGCTTGTTTCGCTCCCCGCAAAGGAGCGGACACTCGCCGTCGCCTCTGTGCTGGACATTCCGTGACAGGACGTGCTTGTTTCGCTCCACTCAAAGGAGCGGACACTCGCCGTCGCCTCTGTGCTGGACATTCCGTGACAGGACGTGCTTGTTTCGCTCCCCGCAAACGAGCGGACACTCGCCGTCGCCTCTGTGCTGGACATTCCGTGACAGGGAGCTTGTTTCGCTCCCCGCAAAGGAGCGGACACTCGCCGTCGCCTCTGTGCTGGACATTCCGTGACAGGGAGCTTGTTTCGCTCCCCGCAAAGGAGCGGACACTCGCCGTCGCCTCTGTGCTGGACATTCCGTGACAGGGAGCTTGTTTCGCTCCCCGCAAAGGAGCGGACTCTCGCCGTCGTCTCTGTGCTGGACATTACGTGACAGGGAGCTTGTTTCGCTCCCCGCAAAGGAGCGGACACTCGCCGTCGCCTCTGTGCTGGACATTCCGTGACAGGGAGCTTGTTTCGCTCCCCGCAAAGGAGCGGACACTCGCCGTCGTCTCTGTGCTGGACATTACGTGACAGGGAGCTTGTTTCGCTCCCCGCAAAGGAGCGGACACTCGCCGTCGCCTCTGTGCTGGACATTCCGTGACAGGGAGCTTGTTTCGCTCCCCGCAAAGGAGCGGACACTCGCCGTCGCCTCTGTGCTGGACATTCCGTGACAGGGAGCTTGTTTCGCTCCCCGCAAAGGAGCGGACACTCGCCGTCGCCTCTGTGCTGGACATTCCGTGACAGGACGTGCTTGTTTCGCTCCCCGCAAAGGAGCGGACACTCGCCGTCGCCTCTGTGCTGGACATTCCGTGACAGGGAGCTTGTTTCGCTCCCCGCAAAGGAGCGGACACTCGCCTTCGCCTCTGTGCTGGACATTCCGTGACAGGGAGCTTGTTTCGCTCCCCGCAAAGGAGCGGACACTCGCCGTCGCCTCTGTGCTGGACATTCAGTGACAGGACGTGCTTGTTTCGCTCCCCGCAAAGGAGCGGACACTCGCCGTCGCCTCTGTGCTGGACATTCCGTGACAGGGAGCTTGTTTCGCTCCCCGCAAAGGAGCGGACACTCGCCGTCGCCTCTGTGCTGGACATTCCGTGACAGGACGTGCTTGTTTCGCTCCACTCAAAGGAGCGGACACTCGCCGTCGCCTCTGTGCTGGACATTCCGTGACAGGGAGCTTGTTTCGCTCCCCGCAAAGGAGCGGACACTCGCCGTCGTCTCTGTGCTGGACATTCCGTGACAGCGGTGCTTGTTTCGCTCCCCGCAAAGGAGCGGACACTCGCCGTCGTCTCTGTGCTGGACATTCCGTGACAGGGTGCTTGTTTCGCTCCCCGCAAAGGAGCGGACACTCGCCGTCGCCTCTGTGCTGGACATTCCGTGACAGGACGTGCTTGTTTCGCTCCCCGCAAAGGAGCGGACACTCGCCGTTGTCTCTGTGCTGGACATTCCGTGACAGGGTGCTTGTTTCGCTCCCCGCAAAGGAGCGGACACTCGCCGTCGCCTCTGTGCTGGACATTCCGTGACAGGGAGCTTGTTTCGCTCCCCGCAAAGGAGCGGACACTCGCCGTCGTCTCTGTGCTGGACATTCCGTGACAGGGAGCTTGTTTCGCTCCCCGCAAAGGAGCGGACACTCGCCGTCGCCTCTGTGCAAGACATTCCGTGACAGGGAGCTTGTTTCGCTCCCCGCAAAGGAGCGGACACTCGCCGTCGTCTCTGTGCTGGACATTCCGTGACAGCGGTGCTTGTTTCGCTCCCCGCAAAGGAGCGGACACTCGCCGTCGCCTCTGTGCAAGACAGTCAGGAAATCGAACGTGCCTTTGTAGAGATTTAAAATTAACGGTCATTTAAGAAATGGTAGTATTACCGGTAAAATTACCAAAAATAATATCACCAAATAGTAAAATTGGTAAAATTGAAAAAAGGTAATGGGTTTACCATAATGTTCAACTCTGAGAGATCCCAACTGGGAGTTACAACTGAAATCGCTGCATGTGATTGACTCAATTTAGCTGTAACTCCCAGTTGAGATCTCAACTAGGAGTTGACAAACTTTGTGAAACCGGGCATTAGATATTTAAAGATAGAATAATGCGAACAAGACCACAGTTTTATCTCGTTCGTAGATTGATTGCCATGTGTTGATGAGAAAACGATATCAAATATTTCTATCCTCGTAAGAGACATTACTTTCCCAATAAATTTGTACACCCCCTACTGAAAATTCTTACCAAGATCCTGCTAGATATTACACGATTTTTCACAAACTTGTAAGATCTTGCAAGATCATGAGACAAGATCTTAAGTGAAGGTCTTGTCTCATGATCGTGGTAAGAATTGCCAGCCGGGCCGTTTTGCAATAAGCGCTTCTAGAGTTGGCCACTGTTTGCATCTGTGCGTCAGCAGTGTCACGGCCCCCAGGATTAGCGGGTGGTGGATGCGACGGGGTCCATGCGCCGACTGGATCCTCGCATGCAAATAAGTCGAGCGGCAGATGTTAGCCACACTACGTTCGGTGTTTGCACTGTATCTACGACACTGCCTCTGTGATGCCACTTCTACATGGAGTTAACAATGGGAACGTGAGTCGCTAAGACCCGATTAGTGGTTGATACTTGGCTTCATGGCTCGTTGAAGATGAGCGCAGATGTTTATAATTATAGCGGATTAGAAGTGAATACACTGTAAAAGTGATGCTGATCGAATTTTGTTACCAAATTAATTCAGTCTCGATATCAAGTAACTATACTCCATTTAAAGTTAAGAATGAGAGTGGATTTGCATCTTCCTCGAGGATCCACTGCTGCTAGACACGAGCTAAGAGTTTCAAAACACACATACCTTGACTTGATCACGACAAATTGCTCTATATGTGCTGTTTAGAACCCCTTAGCTCGTGTCTTGCAGCAGTGGATTCTCGAGGAAGATGCAAATCCACCCTCCTTCTCGACGTGAAATTGAGTTTTAAATGGTCACTCATAAATAATGAGGTCGAAGTTTTTAAAGTACATATATTTACAAGTGTAACTAGTTTTTCTTAACTGCTGAATATAAAATATCGCAGCCATTTTCACACTCGAAGCTGCATAACTTTCTCAAGCAAAAGATTCTAAACAAGGACACCATTTCTCATGTTATCTCACATTTTCCCACGTCCCCAGACACCCAGACCCCAAAACACAGACCAATTTGTTGGCAAAACGAGTGCACGCTCCGACTGCCCGCCGACAAGCCCATCGCTCACCGCGACCGCGTCGGTCAGGACGGCGTCGATCGCTCAGCCCGTCGTCGCCACGCGGCACGACCCCCTCGATTCGCCTTGGCCGCGCGCTGAGAAAGAGCGAGAGACGCGGTGGATGCGTGGCCCGTCCCTGCAATGGTCGCACCCTGGGGGAAGATTTCGTCACTGCACTAAGTTGCCTCGTCTCGACGAACGTTGTGATCAGTCGAAAGATGTGGGCCTTTTCTGACCAATACAGAAGCATCCCCCCCCCCCACCCCCCAGCCATCCACAACAATTTATTGTTGGAGATAAATTATAAATAACATCAAAGGGTCGAAATCAAAACGTTATTTTATCAAATATCTGAACATTTACGCGTTTTTTGCCAGATTTTGCAAAATGTATGCTATGAATGTCTAAACTATACAATATATAACTCCCGCTATACCACCCAGAAAAGAGAGCGAATGCATGGACGAACAGCTCAGATTGTAAAGCACCTGCATGGTTTATCATAATATGTAACTTAGTGATTTCAAAATCATTCGTTTTCAATATCACGATTAGTAACCTAACCCAATGACATCACTGCCTATGGTTTAACATGGGCAGAGTTTTGAAATCGAGTGATTTCGAACCAAATCGAATGAAACAAAGTTACATGATTACATTCCAGGTTCGCTTTACCCTTCCATAACTTCCATAACTATAGATGTTTCAAACACTAACGCTCCGATCCAGGGTTGGGGATAATAAGGGGAAAAAATCGGCTCACACAGAGAAACCATTCCCTAAAAGAAAGTTACCCGCTTTTCCAGACGTCAATCCCTAAAAGGCCTTCTATCCATGGTTTGTTTCTTGTGTCTCGGACCACGAGGGCAGCCCCCCAGCCGGTCTACCGGCCCAGAAACTACCGGCCCTTTTGCCCGGTCGCCTAATGGGCCTATCCAACCCTGGTCCGATTAATTTGTTCGGTCTAAAACTTGTCTGTAAATGATGCCGAGGGTAAATTATGAATTTTGTATTGAGAAATGGGTGGCTGGCCCTCCCGTTTCAGACCAGGCATCTCCAAAAATAGGGAGAATGGTTCTCATTCGAGAAAGCTGCTTTCAGCTTTTGGCTTTTTAGGGTCCAAACGAGACTGGCTGCATTAATCTTGTGCTTGGAAACAAAATGGCTTTGCCCCGAATATTGATGGTTCGACGCTAAATCGATGGCAGCGCTGGCGCGGACGGGGCGCGAACTATCGCGAAACTATTTGCCAGCATTCCGTAAACGTGAACTCAGAGCATTGCCTTCGGTTCGAGACCCACGGCGTCCCGGAGCGAGGGAGTTAAGCCGTTGTAGTCTTTCGTGGAGTCAAAACCACTTATTGGGGCGAATTCTCGAAGTAACTTCTGCGTCGACTTCAGCGTCGACTTCAGCGGTTGGCGACTGAAGTTTGCGTCAAAATGCACTCTGTTTATAATCCTCGCGAAACGTGAATTACATCTTTGGAAGTTTTGGCCGGCCCTTGGTGCTGTTGGACGGTAGCAGGCATTCGTGTCGGCACCGGGTCCACCCTCGGCTCCCTCCCAGACCAGGCTAGCTTCATCATCGGCCTGTCATTCACCGACAGCCAATAGACCAGTGCCACAGGGACAGCGCCAACACAGTGTGTCAAAGGGACAAGGCTAAGCGGTGGGCGGCCCTTGGTGCTGTTGGACGGTAGCAGGCCTTGGTGCAGGCACCGGGTCCACTCTCGACTCCCTTCCAGGCCAGGCTAGCTTCATCATCAGCCTGTCATTCACCGACAGCCAATAGACCAGTGCCACAGGGACAGCGCCAACACAGTGTGTCAAATGGACAAGGCTAAGCGGTGGCCCGCCCTTGGTGCTGTTGGACGGTAGCAGGCCTTGGTGCAGGCACCGGGTCCACTCTCGACTCCCTTCCAGGCCAGGCTAGCTTCATCATCAGCCTGTCATTCACCGACATCCGTTTGAACCATCAGTGGTGTTAGCTTCATTAAACACAAGAAAAATAAGCAGATTTTGTGACAATCTCTTTGCAAACTCTGTTATTGTTGTATTGGCAAGGCATCACCACGTTGTTTGGTGTAAATAGGCTTTTTGCAGATAAATAAAGAGAAAAACATGGTTCGATACCAGAGGCAATCTCGACGTCTTTGTCGCGAAACTTGCCATTCTGTAGCGAGAACATTTACGGGTCGGTGGCCCCGGGTTCTCGCATCATCGCATTTCGCTTCGTTTGCCAGTCGGCGAACTTCCAGAAAACTCGAAAAACGAGCGCGAATTCCACGTGAATTTACTGCCAGCGATCAGTTGCCCCGGCCCTAATCGCGTTCGCGACAGCCCGGCACATTAATCAACTTACACTTAACTGCCTAATCAACTTAACTTGTATTTAATTTAAACTTGCTCGCGGAAAGTCCGTTGAAAGTGTGCATAGCACATCCCGATTCAATGTGAAATCGAGTGGTAGGTATTACCATTCGCCCGTTGAGACTGGATTTATTGGGAATTAAATCAACGGGAATTAAATCTCTATTTGAGCTCCTTTGCTTTGTGTGTAACTAAGGAGCAAGTTTTAGAAGCGCAGCTCTTTAAGAGATCAACAAAAACGTTCAACAAACCTGGATTTTCTAGCCATGTTTAATTTCAACCAGTATTGGTTTGAAATTGAAAACTATAGTTTAGCCATGGTCTAAAATCATTAGTTTTCCATGTGAGTTTATTCTTTCTTTAAATTTCGGCCTTTTATTTTCACAATCACTTTATTATGAACATGATAATTTAATTATAGCTAAACCGTACCCAAAAGTTATAATAATTTAGAATAAAAAGTGTTCCTGCCATAAAGAAACCGATTAATTGATGCATCTTAACATTTTCGATCCCTGCAATATTTTAACACATTTCGCCATTTTCAATCCATGTTGCCAGTTTTCTCCCCAATAAAATAATAGCTTTTCACTCACTTTAACTTGATCGTCAACGTTACAGAAAATGAAATGCAGCAAACCAAAAAAGAGCTGCACGGTACCATTGATAATGATCACTACGGAGTATATAGATATTTATGTTAGTTTCGAAAAAGTGCATTACAAAGTAAAATTTACACAAAGTTATGCACCAAACTAAATTCCTCGCCCATTATCTACAATCTCAACGTATACCGTCACAACATCTAAATGAGAAACACACACATATAACAAACCCCACAAACTGCATGCAAAATTTCACGCCCTGCAATATGAAACCATGCTTTTCCACAAACAAAAACACGATATCACAATCTCACCACCACAACGGTTGCGAAAATGATTTCCCATTTTCCGAGGGAGATTCCATCTGCTCGGGAAAGCGGAAAAGCTCGACTCCATTTCAACCAATACCAGCTGGCAGTCGGACTTTTCAACCAGCCCTACCCGCTGAACCACCCCTTGATGGTTTCATTAAATTAAAAGATAGCGAACGCGTTCATTTCGACCAATCACACGGTGACGTTTCGCTGTGGCGCTATCTTTCGCCGCCTGCACGAACATTAAAGTGAACAGGTACTTAAACTCCGAGCACCGTTCAGACAACGAACCCACGACCCACGTACTTAAATTGCACATCCCTGTATAAGTTTATATTTTAATCATGCACCTAAGAATATACACTAAACGATAATTTTGTTACATGCAAACTATTAGTGACATGCCTTACCAAAATATCTTACCTCCTGGGTCATATAATAATATATGGACTTCAAATTAAATCTGAATATTTTTTTGGTTATGATTTTTCCCCTGATATTTGTCAATAATCTTGAACAGTTAAAACTTTTTTGAGAGTTTTGAGTAATTTTTAGGCAGCCTATCACAAAACAAAAAGAATTCTTACTGTATATAATGTCCTTTTATATTACCGGGGTCCCCACCTATTTCTTTAGGGATTTCCTGTAAAAATCATTCTTTAGATATTACGGGGCAGATCACTTCCAGATAATTCAGTTTCAGTAAATCGCCTCCCATCGGCATGAGACACATCACTTGTAAGACACATTTAAAGCACATTTTTTCAAGTTTGGTCTAACAATTATTTCCAGGGTGGCCAAAATTGCACAATAAGCACTTTTTTCCCGAAAAAGACCAAAAGTTGCCGAGTTCTCACGGCCACGTCGTTAAAGTTATCATTTCAATATTTCAGTATGTTGTAGACAAAATACGTATAAATAAGGGAACCATGGCCCTTTTCCCAAATTTTTCTTTGCACTTTCGTATACAATGGCTCTAAAAAGGGTCAAAATAAAGAGTTTCGGGGTTGTTCTAGCATTCCAGGGGAAAATTTTCCAAAAAAATTGCCATACTTACGTCTTTTGTCTATACAACATACAACATACTGAAATATTGAAATGATAAATTCAACGATGTGGTCGAGAAAACTCGGCAGTTTTTGGTCTGAAAAGCCACTTTCTGGCGAGCTGATCTGTCCCCCTAAAGGGACAAATCAGAGACTCTGGATGTGCATGACGTCGTGTTCGCGACTCTGCCACGGAGTCTCTGATTGGTGCAGAGCCAATGTTGGTGACATCGTGTCACTGACATTGCCAGCTGTAAACCCCCAGCTACCAGAAGTGCGTCAAAATGCACTTCGTTTTCACAGCACTAAAAGTGCATCCAGCCACTGCACTAAAAGTGCATCTAGCCACTGCAGCTGCAAGTGCAGCCTTGGTGCAGACACTCACATGTACAAACCATTGCCATAAAATTATATTTGCGTCTGCTAGCCGCGTTGTTATCTCGTGAACAGTCGTGTTACAACTTATAACCTTACATTAACAATTATTATTATACATTATTATTTTGTTGTTTTACGTATTATATTATCTTAAGCTTACGAGCTCTTACAAAAACTTATTTTGCCAAAGGGCACCAACAAACAGACACTCAAACAAATAAACAAACAAACAAACAAACAGGCTTGTGTAAGTACTCTAATATATATGGTACTCTATAATATGAGATCCCCAAAAAGCGACAAACTCAAATTAATTCCAGTGTATCTATATGGCAACGGTCCGTTGCTAGGGCTACGGCTCGGCCCATAGCAACGCGCCCTGTGACGACTGACGCTACTAATGAAGATGACGATGATGGAAATGTAATTGCAATCCAGGTGCTGTGTAATTTGCAATTAGCGAGTGTGTGTGCGGAGAGACAGAGAGAGAACGATAGGTTGGGGGGGGGGGGGGGTGGGGGGTAGTGAGAGAGTTAATGCGCTTACGTGATGCACCCACACTGCATGTGCTGCATAAAGTGCATTCCATATTATGCACTCGACGTGGCCGTTCGCGTCTGTCTTTGCTATAGTGGCCGTGACGGAATTGTTTCCGAGCGGCTCATTCTGGCGAGCGAAACGTGAATTAAATTAACGCCGTTTCTCTTTTTACGTGATGCGTTGCCCGTAGTTACCGTGATAACACGAGTTTTGTTATCTTTTGGTCACGGTTTTCCATTTAAGGGTGATGGTGGGGGGGGGGGGGTGGGTTTAGTCGACCAGTGGGATGGAGGGTGGTAAATTAGTCGAAATTCTGGCATTTTGTATGGAAATATAAATGATTTTAGCAAAAGATTGAAAATGCCTAATTAATAAATACTTTCGGATCCCCTATTTGTCTGTGTTTATATATATTAATAGAAAATATGAAAAAGTTCACTTCATAAAGATACTTTCGTTTATTTCGTACACATTTTTCTCAATTACATCGCAAAATAGGTATAGTACGATGGGTATATACTAGCACTGTCATGTGTTCGAGCAAAAACGTATACCCACAAATACCAGCGTATATCCACATACCCGCGTATACCCGCGAATACCGGCATTAACCTTCGTTTATTCACGTTTAAGCTTGTATACCCTCTTATATCCGCGTATACCCTGGTATCCTCGTATACCATCGTATACCCGCGATACCCGCGTATATGCATATACCCGCGTATACCCGCATAAAACCATCGTATACCCGCGTATACCCGCATAAAACCTGCGTATACCCGCGTATACTCGTGTATACCCACAAACCCGCGTGTCGCCTGTAATATATACATGGAGTTATCATAAGTTAATTTTCGAACCGGTGATCCGAGAGCGACGTCTCTCGACCCAAAGGGTCTCCGGGAAAAACTTGTTCTGACGGCAAAGCAGTCACAATTTTCATTACGATTTTCCTGGAAGCCCTTAATACTGACATAACGGAAAATCCAGCCAAAGGAAATGGCATTTCCCGGGGTGGGGCGAAAGAAGGACTAGGCGTATATCCGTTTCCGGGAAAGGCGATCGCTCCAGAGGGCGATGCGTAGATGTCTTCGTTGAAGCTGGATCAGTGGAAGAGTCGCTGCTTAACCTCAGAAAGGTGGAATGACTGACATAGAAAATGCCTACGAGACCCTGGGGCCTTACCTAGCTCGGCCATTTGGAGAGGCTACCATGCGGCTAATTAGCCGGGCTGGCGGTGTTATATAACCCGGACCTAGAGCGGCCATTTCAACAATGGGCAGTTTGTTGATTTCGTAGCACCGCTAGCAACCAGTATTACGGTGGTGCTACGATGATAGCATTATCTAGAAGGCATACTGCTTTTTAAACGATCATCATTGTGCAGTGAGGTCAAATCAACCAATCTCATGGCTTGTTACTAAAGTCAGAGTCGCTGAAAACGGTGTTATATTATAAACCGGCCGCTCTAGGTCCGGGTTACTGCTTGGTGCTACGGTGGTATTAATTAGCCAGGGGATGCTGCTATAGTAATCCCGGGACTACAAGTGGCCGCGCTAGGTAAGGCCCCTGGGTGGATCATGGCACAAACGTATATAGTGCTGATTTCATGTATACAGGAATATTCCTGTATACATGTAACCACTGTAGAAATGGTCAGAAACAAGTATTGCCATTGCTAATGTCAGAAAAAAAAATATTTTACTCCTTATTAACAATATGGGAAATTGAACAAAATCTCTTATAAAGATCGGAACCTAACGGCCGTAATCCCCTACGTTTGCAATCGGATCCAAGGCCTTCTTACCGCAAATTTGCCATCACAGTCAATGGAACAAAACCATTCAGAGGGCCGTGGGATCGGCGGATTGGAAACCTAGTGGAATACGGTCTTATCAAAACCGTATTTCTTTCATCTCGCCGCCCAAAAAACGGCCCCCCGGACGCCGATACATCTCCATCCCTTTTCCATCGGCGCACACCGGGCGGCGCTATTCCGTTTCGTGCCTCGTATAGACGCAATGTTAAATTTCTACGGTTTGGAAATCATACTGGCAGTGTAAAATATTGGTACCATATTGGTAGCAAACTGGTATCAAAGTCAATTGGACGACTTGAATCATCATATTTACATCGTATTTCACTTTGAAATCGTTTTCTTGCCTCAAATCTTCGTCATTTAAAATGCGTTTCGAGGATGTCCTCAAGTTTTTAATAGTATTGCTCCTGAAACATCACAGCAGGTTCTCGAACTGTGTACCCTGGGTAATTTTTTAAGGCCAGCTCCGGACAAACTGCCCAAAAAAGCCCATCTAAATGCGGGAAATTTAACAAAGCGTCTACGAGGCACGAAACGGAATAGCGCCACCGGGGCCGTGTGTGTATACCTGTTGCACTCGGCCCGGCCCCGCACTCTCTAGCGGGCCGTGATTACGTCACGGCCGCCCGGAAAAACTACATCCCGCGCGCGCTCGTCTATTATTAACCCAGCCAACTGTTGCGACCCGGTCTCGCCGTCTCCCTCCCACCAGCACATCACGTGCTAACGTCCCATCTCCTCTCTCGCTCGCACATCCGGCCCGCACTACTGTATTCGTTTCACTCGCTCTTGTTGGTCACAGTCTATTGCTATCCTGCTTGCACTCGCACGACCGGGATACGGTTTTGGTAATGCCCTCTCTTTTGCTCTAATGCACTGTCAAATTGCGTTATCTATTTCTATCCTTTTTGCACTCACAGGCGGCTTAGTAACGATGTCTCCTTTGCTCCAATGCACTGTAATGTCGCTATGACTATTTCTATTCTGCTCGCACTAACAAAAAATTGTACTATTGCCGTCTCTCTCACTCCAATGCACTGTTATGGCGCTATGACTATTTCTATCCCGCTCGCACTCACGGGCAGGTGCACTATTGCCGTCTCTCTCGCTCCAATGCACTGTTATGGCGCTATGACTATCGGTGTCCTGCTCGCACTCACGGGCGGCGTCGGCTATCGATTAGCGGCACTGGCACACCTGTGAAGGGTCGCCTGTTGCTCCGTCGTGCGCCCGGTGGATCCCAAGGGGCCGTGCCGCGCGGCGATGACGTGTTTTGTATCGGTGGGGCCGTGAGCGGGGATTTCGGGGCAGTGTGATTGGTTTGCAGGGAGGGGGGAGGGAGGGGGGGAATAGCGCGTGTTTCCTTTGTTGTTGAGTGTTGACATGATTTTTTTGGAGAAACTGCTGGAGATTTTGTGGCGACTGATACAATTCAAGCTCACTGTGCCGGTAAAGACTCTCCATGTAAAGTTGCAGCTCGATTTACAAGAAATTTTGTATTCTCAATAGAGTTTTTTTTACACAAATCTTGTTTCTAATAACTTTAATATATTTTATAACTAATAACTAATTTACCTTGTTACCACAATTAAAACAACATAATTTTTTGGGCCTGTCTTTTATTGGGATTTCGAATTGACTTTTTGTCTAGTGGTTTTGGAATACGATAACATAATACTCATAATCGTGGTAATAATACATCAAATACCTATAGAGCGCCTGCAAAACATGTTATTTCAAAGGTGGATATCATACTGGCATTTGTTTTTAAATGGGAATTAACATTGCGACTGTCCACCAGTGAGTTTAAAGAAGGCTGTTGTTGCAGTTGCTCTATACTTAGATAACTTCCAGCCGGCAAAATGGAGTTCCAAGTGTGATACGTTGATAATCTGTCCAAGAATAGACCAGAGTTCAAGAGTTCAATCAATGAACGACGCGGCGATGCCTAGAGGTGGAACTTTTATCAGCACGTGTTTCGCCCAGAAGATAGAAATTTCATTGTTTCAGCGTTCAAAGCTCTGCACCTTTTATATGTTTTATATAAGATTCAGTTGTATGATGAAGCGTGTCATAATTTATAGTTTACTTTGAACTTTCCGATAAGTAAATTACAATCCATATTATGTTCACTTACATTAAAGCTGGGTTTATACGGTTTAATGTTTCTTTTAATGCATTAAATTCAAGGTTGAATTCAATGCATTGAACCGTCTAAACAACAATAAAATTCCATGAATCATTGAATTCAAGCTTGAACTCAAGGTTGAATACAATTTTTCCACATTTAGAAAGTGTTCTAAATATCGTTCAAGTTTCCTTTCAAGACAAGGCTGTATGCCACTGCCTTCCAGAAACAACGATTTTCGAAAGCTGTGCCACCATTTTCAATAAATTTAAAAGTCTTTTGAGTCGTTTAAACGGCTCTTGTCTAGAGCATTCAATGTTTCGTTCAAAGTATTGAGTTCAAAGTTAAATTCAATGCAATTAACGAAACATTGAACCGTGTAATTCCAGCTTTAAACTCGCACTACACTTTACAGAACCTTTCATTTTAAACATTGGTCTTGTTCCGAAACCTGCTGAGCTAACTGAGCTCCAGTAGGCTCTCAGTTAGGTGCAGCAAGTCTGCTGCCTTCAGTAACGGAACGCAATACGTGATCTCAGCTCAGTGGGATTGAATTTTTTGTTTGCGGCAACGTAAGTAGTTCTCAGCTCTCAGGTAGCCAAGTTTTGATTTACATAAGAAAAATGTGAAATAGTAATTGGCTTCTTGTTAATAGACGCTCTTTTTGTTCTCTACTAACTTTCAACTAAAAGTAACCACGCAAACACCACATGCGTCAGATCTCATTTGTAGCCCGCCATCTTGAAATTAAAAATGACTGAGCCCAGTTTAGGATTGAGTGAGGCCGAAACCTCCAGTGAACTTCAGTGGCTTTCAGCAGGTTACGGAACGGCCAGCTGGGTCCAGCTCAGTCACTGTGATAGGTTTCGGAACGGATCTCAGTAAGATTTGTTACTGCGCAGTAGCTTCAGCAGGTTTCGGAACAGGACCATTATAACCATAAGCAACCAGAAAATGAACAAGCAGAGCTGAGATGCAAAACATACGTCGCTATGGCTGTGTGTCTCTCTCCAACTCATTGCATCCCTACCCTTGGGGAGACCTGTTTGGGCAATTGCAGGAGTTGTGCTGTCACCAGTTGCTCTTGCGTATACTTGTTGCTGCCAGGTAGAAACCTGAAGTAACCAATCAGCTCGCGCGTGTGTGTTGAAACTTGTGCAACAATAGAATTCCATTTTTAAACTCTGGTTGTTTTCATTAGATGCGCTAGGGAGTAGGGCATACAGCTGTAGAAGTTACATTGTATTTAACACAACATTTGCAACACATTCATATTTTGATGATAACTGCTTTTTTCAACTTTTCCTATACATAATAAGTATAAATATAAATTCAAAATAAATATACGCTATGAAAAGCAAATATTAAACATTATTATTTATTTGTATATAATTTTTATCCGTCGATAGAAAAAACTTTTTCGCAGCTTTATAACTTCAAAATAACCATAGCGCACACAGTTGGTTTGTATATACCTACAAATATAAGTTTCCCCATCGCGAAAAAACCTTTCAATCGGCGATTTCAAACATTTTTTTGCTCGCTTTTCTTTTCAAACGCCTCCGGCGCTAACGGCACGGGAATAACAAATAATTTTTCACAAACTAATTCCAGAGATTTTTACAATATTCGCTACGCGCAGCTTTGCATAAATGTTCCCCCCGCGGGGCATTTTGCGAAGCGCTAGCACGATTTCCACATCGGCTGAATAAGTACACACACTTCTACACAATTCCAATTTCCAATGAATTAATTCCATATACAGTCACAGTTATTTGTGTGTTTGTGTGCACACGCCGTCATGAATACATTGATACGATCAAACATGCCGTTATTGGCGCGGGAAAGTCAACAACAATGTGCCCCACGGCGGTCGCCATGGTTACCAGCCATTCCAGTGCCACCTGGATTGGAACGACGAGGAAATCTGTACCGCACGACTCACGCACGTTTGTCACGTAGTTGATACATTTTTTTAAATTCCGCGAGAAAACTCGTTTTAAAAGCAACCTCTAATTCGCTGTGACATGGTTTTGTGCGGATATTTGAAAGATTTTCCCTTTTATAACCCATGGCAGAAGAAGAATAATTTAAATAGTTATTTTTTGAGTACGCAAATATTCTTTATGTGTTAGCTGGAACAAAAATAAACCTGGAGCCATGCACGCCCAGAGTCTCTGATTGGTCCAGAGCCAATGTTGATGACATCGTGTCTCTGACCGTTGTGTCACTGACATCGTGTCCATGACCCAGCGTTAGATTATGTCGTCCAAGGAATAGGGATTAGTTAAATTAGGGAATAGATTTAACAATTTCCAAATATCAAATTGAAATCTGCAAGATTATAACCACAAAGACCAATGTAAAAAATATCTGTTTGTTTCTTCTTCAGCCATGGGAACATGGGTTCAAAGCACGGCTTTGTTTCGCGTATAGCGGCTCTCAAAATATGAGTAGCGGATAATCTGGGTAGCCCTTCTTAAATGCAGTAACTTCTACCAGTTTCTTCCTCAAGGATGACAGCTCGACGGACGTCGACAGCGTCAAGAAAAGAACCAACTCTAGGCTTCCTAAATTCGTAATGGTCCTGCCAAAGATGACTGGCCGTAGAGCTTTTTGTCCGGCGCAAGACATGGGCAATAGGACAACCTATATCATCTTTATAATCATATTTAAATTACTAAAGCTCGTAATTGGCCACTCATTTAATTTATATGTACACAAATTAGCCTCCCAAAAATGTTGCCCATTCCGGGATTTGGACCCGGGTCCCCAACTTTCGCGGCTGGTGCTCTAACCAGCTGAGCTAAATAGACACGAAATTTGAGATAAGTAATTAGCATACAAGGTGAGAATTGAATGTCCCCATGGGGGTATGGTCCAGAGTTTACGAATACTCATATTGGCTCTGGAACCGTGTGCTGCTATACTGCAACAACATTTACATTCAACCTCGAGTAACTCCAATTTAACGTTGGATGCGTTGAACATTTTTGGGAGGCTAATTTGTGTACATAAAAATAAAAAAACCTATATCATATTTGAAATACTTTCGGAAAATCAGAACAGGCATGGTCGCCATTTCTTTGGCCACCTTTATTCACGTCTATTAACTACAACATACTGAAATATTGGAAAATAATTTTTATATTGTGGCCTTGTCGGCAACTTAGGGTCTGTTTCAAAAATTTTAATTAATCAATTTTCGACTTTGGTCACCCCATGTGAAAGAAATAAGACACGAGGACTTGGATCAATTTACACTGGCCAACATATCTACTTAGATATGTACCAAGTTTGAATCAAATCTTCAAAAAATTATCAATCGGTCTCGGTTCTTGGTTCCTAGCCCGCGAAACGAAAGCATTCTCTTAGCCGGCAGTAAACACCGTCCCATTCTAATTTCCCATTCTAAATCTACTTAGGGGTGTACCAAGTTTGCATCAACTCTTTAAAAAATTATTCTTCGGAACTGTGTTTGAGCCTTTACAAACATGGTTCGATCCTAGCCTACGGCACGAAAGCATTCTCTTAGCCGTGGCAATAAACACCATCCGATTCCCGACCGCGTGCCCTGACGAGACTTGATCACGGAACGCACCCCCCGGGGGCTCAGCGCTCGCCGAGAGCAAGTTCATAAATCGCCAACAGCGGTGTTTGGTTCGAATCCCGCCCCTGAGGGGGGGGGGGGGGTTGCCGGAACCACTTGTGGCTCGCGCCGCGTCTAGCCCGGAGAATGATTGCCACTCTGCCAGAACGGCGTCCTAGATCACCGGACAGCCTGATATCACCTATAGTGTGTGTCCACGTTTAGGAGGAGAGCGGTACTTTTCACTCTCAAAGAGACTCCCCTGCTTTTACGTTTAGAAGGAAAACTGACTTTCACTCTCTAAGAGGCTCCCTTGCTGTCACGTTTAGAAGGAGAGCGGTGTTTCACTCTCAAAGAGGCTCCCCTGCTGTTACGTTTAGAAGGAGAGCGGTGTTTCACCCTCAAAGAGGCTCCCCTGCTGTTACGTTTAGAAGGAGAGCGGTGTTTCACCCTCAAAGAGGCTCCCCTGCTGTTACGTTTAGAAGGAGAGCGGTGTTTCACTCTCAAAGAGGCTCCCCTGCTGTTACGTTTAGAAGGAGAGCGGTGTTTCACTCTCAAAGGAGCTCCCCTGCTGTTACGTTTAGAAGGAGAGCGGTGTTTCACCCTCAAAGAGGCTCCCCTGCTGTTACGTTTAGAAGGAGAGCGGTGTTTCACCCTCAAAGAGGCTCCCCTGCTGTTACGTTTAGATGGAGAGCGGTGTGTCACTCTCAAAGAGGCTCCCCTGCTGTTAGAAGAGCCAAAGGTGTCAACATTCGCAGGCCGTCCCATTGTTCCACTAAAGGGTTGAATGGTCTGAGCATCGGATGATTGACAGCGCCACGTCATGGAGTCTACACCACAATACTTTTCTTCTTGACGTGAACAAATACCGTCGACCACGGAGTCTTGCTACTTGACTCGGGAAGGGAGGGCGTTTTTACGGCTTCGCGTGCATTGCGAGCGTTATTAGATCGTAGAGCTTGATTATGATTATGTGCCAAGTTCTTGCAGGATCCTGCAAGATCTTGCACGGTCTTTGATGAGATATCAATTTTCCGTGGACTTCTTCATGTTTGTCAGAAGTATTCTTCGTATTTGAAATTGAGTTTGAAATTGAGCAATTGATTTTCATTGAACTAAAACACTAGGCTGCTTTGAAATGCGGATTTAATTTCAAACAAAGCGTCCACCAATCCCACGGCCGCATGGCACATGGCACATGGCACATGGCACATGGCACATGGCACATGGCACCCCACAAATCATCGACCCCGTTTCGGCGCTTGTTTCCGCCGGAATCCAGCCACCAGACGTCGCTCAGTGGCGTCCAGCTGGCCGTGGAATCCAGCCACCAGACGTCGCACAGTGGCGTCCAGTTGGCCGTGGAATCCAGCCACCAGACGTCGCTCAGTGGCGTCCAGTTGGCCGTGGAATCCAGCCACCAGACGTCGCACAGTGGCGTCCAACTGGCCGTGGAATCCAGCCACCAGACGTCGCACAGTGGCGTGCAGCTGGCCGTGGAATCCAGCCACCAGACGCCGCACAGTGGCGTCCAGCTGGCCGTGGAATCCAGCCACCAGACGTCGCACAGTGGCGTCCAACTGGCCGTGGAATCCAGCCACCACACGTCGCACAGTGGCGTGCAGCTGGCCGTGGAATCCAGCCACCAGACGTCGCACAGTGGCGTCCAACTGGCCGTGGAATCCAGCCACCACACGTCGCACAGTGGCGTCCAACTGGCCGTGGAATCCAGCCACCAGACGTCGCACAGTGGCGTCCAGCTGGCCGTGGAATCCAGCTACCAGACGTCGCACAGTGGCGTCCAGCTGGCCGTGGAATCCAGCCACCAGACGTCGCACAGTGGCGTCCAACTGGCCGTGGAATCCAGCCACCAGACGTCGCACAGTGGCGTGCAGCTGGCCGTGGTATACCGACACAAACAAGCGACGATCGACACGCGTTCACGGCCAGTGCGACACCCCCCCCCTGCCGTCAACCCACCCAGCCAACGAGACAAGCAAGGCACGCGCTAGGGGCAACTTGGTCCTCTAAGGGGTGAGAGGGTGGCGATTGATTGGGGGAAAATTGCCGTCGCCTCGTGTGCTGTTGTTCCACCCCATCCCCTAGTCCTGGAAAAGCGTGCGGCCAAAGCACTGAGACCGAACAACCCCCACCCCTCCAGTGAAGTTAATAGGAAATTCAGTTGCCGAAGGGGTGGGGGGGGGGGGGGGGGGCTTACGTATTTCGCGTTCGTGAACCTTTAAGTAGGAAATTGTCCAACACATATATATTTTATACAATTATTCACTGTACCCTCTTGTAGTCATTGTAATGGAGCAAAGACAAATGCGAAATTAACTACAATTCCTATTGGTATATCATATGGAATATCAATGATACGGCTTGTATGGCATGTTTTTAAAATCGTGAGAGAGAGAACTGTGCAGCGATGGTGGGCAGAGCGAGTGAGACAGATGTAATAACAGCAGTGCCGGCATCCCTTGATTGTATTCTCATCTACTTGGCTTGTAGGCGAGGGGAATGCCAAGTGGTTGGAGAGAGAACTGTGTAGCGATGATGGGCAGAGCGAGTGAAACAGATGTAATAACAGTGGTGCCGGCATCCCTTGATTGTATTCTCATCTACTTGGCTTGTAGGCGAGGGGAATGCCAAGTGGTTGGAGAGAGAACTGTGTAGCGATGATGGGCAGAGCGAGTGAAACAGATGTAATAACAGTGGTGCCGGCATCCCTTGATTGTATTCTCATCTACTTGGCTTGAAGGCGAGGGGAATGCCAAGTGGTGGGAGAGAGAACTGTGTAGCGATGATGGGCAGAGCGAGTGAAACAGATGTAATAACAGTAGTGCTGGCATCCCTTGATTGTATTCTCATCTGCTTGGCTTGTAGGCGAGGGGAATGCCAAGTGGTGGGAGAGAGAACTGTGTAGCGATGATGGGCAGAGCGAGTGAAACAGTTGTAATAACAGCAAACAGAGAAGGTAATTTTTTTAAATGGGGGGATATTTCGAAAATATTTCCCGGAAGAATTCGAGTAGCTACATTTTTAGCCTTTGTGGACTGCATATGTTTCATCTATGAGTTGTATAAATTTAGCGTGGAAATTTTAGAAATATCATTTCAGACGACCTTTTTGAGATAATCTTATAAATCTATGCATAGGATGTAACAAATCACGCCTCAGGACCCGACATTTGCGATGATGGGATGGAACCTGGATCCTCTGTCCGGGGTCCTCTGGACTCTCGCCCTCTATCCTAGCCAGCGTTCAACCTGGACCAATTTCATCGCATTTTTATTTCAATTATTATCCGGGTAATATCAATCGATATAAGAATAAATGCATTTTGCACACAATAAAATATATACACATACAACACATAAAAAGTATATGTACACACAATTCATTCACAAAGCATTTCCAACAGCAAATTCTTTAGCGAGCTTACAAGCTTTTCAGGAGCGCTGACCCATAAATCAGGGAAATAAATCAAAGTCCAGTCGTTTGGTTTAGAGTTACTGGCTGATATCAATGCAAATCAAAACCATGTAGTCAAAACTGGTCGAAGGAGTTTACTGATCTGCCTGAAAGTTTTATTCACGTTTTCTTTAAATTTTCTTCTAGAAAATTGGGTTTACAGCTGGTAATGTCAGTGACACGATGTCATTAACATTGGATCTGTCACCAATCAGAGACTCTGGATGTGCCTGACGACATGTTCGCGACTCTGCCATGGAGTCTCTGATTGGTGACAGATCCAATGTTGTTGACATTGTGTCACTGGCATTGCCAGCTGTACACCCATCCCATCTTTATTGGTAATAGAATGTAAATATTTATAATCTGAGCACTTGAAAAAGCAGTGCAAAGAGAAAAGTTACGGTACTTGTTACTGACGTAACTTCAGATCCATGGAGTTTAGCGCCAACACAAATGAATGTAGCTTCATTGCCGATTCAAGCACGGCTCCATACAAAGTAAATTCAAAGACGAAATAAGTACCGTCAAGAAATCGACCAATTATAAATCCGTGATGCAAAATTCGATGAATAAACCGAATTAAACTTTCCATCCCAAGTTGCTAGTTCCGTGAAAACGGCAGCTACCAGCGATTAACCAATTTGTGGAATTGACTCCATTTCCACAGTCGGCAGATTCAGTCCCCCCCCCCCAATTCAGCACGTCGAATGATTGGAAAAGTATTTAACGACTCCATGTTAGAGTTTTCCCCGATGTAGATTCGCTGTGGAAAACTTTTTTCCCCCTCACAAGTATCGGAGAGGAAAAGTGGCACTGCCTACGGGAAAAGCCGGAACTGTTGGGGCCTCTGGGCCTCGCGTGGGCTCAGCGTGCGCTGTCGGATTTCCACGGCCCCTCGGATGGAGATCGACGGTGGCTGGTTCGCAGTCTAATCGCTAGTGGCGCGATCGTCTTCGGAGCCCACTGAAATCGAGAGCTCCAACGGTTCTTGCCTGAAATATAATGCCATAAAAATGATGAAATATACATATTGTATCATTATACTATATAAAATACTTCTAACATCTATTCAGGGCTGTGTCTAGACTGCAGTTTTAAATTACGATCCCTGAAAAGAATCTTTCGATTCGGATTGTGGAAATATGGATGACATATTGACCTCCTTTTTCCATTGTTACAGATATAAGATAATAAGAACTATCCATTTTGCGGAATGAAACTTATGAGACCTTTTCTTGTCTCCCAAATAAAAGGTTATTGCGAGTCTGGTTTGAGCATCTAATTTTCGTAAAAGGATAAATTTATCTGATGCACTATTATAATTTACACTTATACACTTACACTTCAATGAATTACTTACCATTGAATTACTCACTCTGGATTGGAGCACTTTTTGACGGAATACAATGATTAAAAATAAAACTAGTCAGATTTTGAAGGGAAAATTTCATATAATGAAAATACGATAACGACTCTAGACTTTTCCGAGAAGCCCATTCACGGCCCCGTGGACCCCCGGTCGTCGTGCGTCACCCGTCACCCGTCACCCGTCCCTCAGCCACGGCCCCCAGGATCGCAGCCATGCGACTGTCAGTGTCACGGCCTAATCCCGCGGCCCCCAGGAGCTCCAGGACCCACAGGTGTCTGCTGGCGGCGCGAACAAAAGCAGGGTGCGGCACGGCCAGATGGGTGCTCGGCCCGGGAATGGGAACTAGTCGGCAATGACTTGGGTGTATAGCCAGACTCGGGCTAGCATTGTTGGCCTGTGAGGCTGGCTGGGAAATTGCCAGTAGCCAGCCTGAAATGACGGGCAAGGGTGGTCAGAATCAGAACACATGGACTGCATTGGCTGTGTGTGCATTGTTGGCCTGTGAGGCTGGCTGGGAAATTGCAAGTAGCCAGCCTGAAATGACGGGCAAGGGTCGTCAGAATCAGAACACATGGACTGCATTGGCTGTGTGTGCATTGTTGGCCTGTGAGGCTGGCTGGGAAATTGCCAGTAGCCAGCCTGAAATTATGGGCAACGGTCGTCAGAATCAGAACACATGGACTGCATTGGCAGTGTGTGCATTGTTGGCCTGTGAGGCTGGCTGGGAAATTGCCAGTAGCCAGCCTGAAATGACGGGCAAGTGTGGTCAGAATCAGAACACATGGACTGCATTGGCTGTGTGAGCATTTTGCCATATTGGAACGGCCAGCGTGTTTTATATCATCTGGAATGGCCGTTGTGCATGGCTGCAAAAGGCGAGTTGGAAAGCATTTACAGGATGGCCATTGGCCAGAAGCAATCATTCGCCACAAGAGATCCAGCCAATAGCGGCCAGTCCTAATAGAGCCCATGACACGAGAGATCCAGCCAATATCAGCCAGCCTCAGCCAAGAATGCACACTCAATTAGCCTAATCTCAAGAGATTGCCGATTTGTTTCTCGCTCGGATGACTCTGCGCCTACTGGATGCAAGAAACCTGAGGTTCGTATCGCGTAGTGCTGCAAACGCCCCCCCCCCCGCACATGGCACATGGCACGGTCTATAGTAGACGGAAATCTTTGATATTTCCTTTTCTTCCTCGTCTTCAAAGTGGATCTGTTCTCTTTATTCCTTTGTGTACCGCCTCAGTCCAGGAAGTGGTGAAAGAGTAAGTTTTCTTGGCCGATTTTCCTCCTATTTTCTTTTGCGCCGGCCGGGACGACATCGTATATGATACGTCTGGTGGGCCGTGTGCGGAAAGTGACTAATTTTTCCTGCACGCGATTTTTGTCATCCCTTTGCCTCGAGGCAAGAATAAATTTCAAACTAACACACACATTCACACACAGAGACACAAGCACTGCCACATGGTGAGCAAAACTCTTTGAACGCGATGCACTTTGAGCGAGTTAATATTTGATGTTGTCAAGAGACCGGGGTATCGCACTGGCCGTGTGTGATCCGAAAATCAATCCAATTTCCATGCTGCCTGGCGGCGGTGGGGAAAAGCGGAAAATCTGTGATGGGGGTTGGGGTTGGGGGGGGGGGGGGGAGGGGGTGGACAGTGCCATACGCGCATGTTTGACTTCCGCCCAGAGTTAAAATCATCAAACAATTCGGGTAGTTATAGAACTAGTTTATCGAAAACGCTATTCGCTATATTTCTATCAATTTCTATGCCAATTTCTATCACTTATCTGTCTCTATCAACCGAGCTGTTTTCTTCTCTTTGCTCATTAACATTAAAATCGTTGCCTTCTTGATAAATGCAATTAAAATGATGCAGATGAAAAGGGCAGTCTATATTTAAGCGAAAACTACATTTTTTTAAAGTTCCAAAAATGATATGGAGTTCAACTGAATTAGCCGCGTGTGATTGGCTGAACTCAGTTGTATGTTGTAACTCCTAGCTGGGATCTCAGCCTGGAGTTGAAAGATTTGGTAAAAACTAGCATCTGTACGATCAACTATACTTAATTATATGTGTCTACGCCTGATTTGCAATCAACTTGGCCGTGGGCATCACCAGTAGCAGTGTAATGTTTGGTTCATCCAAATCCGTACGCTTGGAAACATCACACTTAAGAACGTGAATTTAACATAATGCTAACACAATGTTTAACCGTGCCAAACTTTTGCGGAAAATTTAAGTCAAAGCTAGATTCGTTTTTCATTTTGTCGATCTGTTGAACCTGTTGCAAAATGACCAAACAGGTTGACGCGCGCTTTAAAACCCTACTAAAAGAAAAAAGAGTTCCTTCCCTGTTTAAGAAAAGGCAAAACAGTTTTGCATGTTTAATACATTATTTCAAATTTTGATACCAATTTCGAATTAGTTTTTCTTCCGTATAATGTGTTTCATTTACATCCATCACCTGCAGATGTATAATTTATATGATAGAAGTGGCCAAGATATCCATATACAATAACATTAAATTCATGCCAAGATGGAAATATTATTTTCTAAAAAATTTTAGAATTTAAATATTTCCACTTTTGGTGTAGGTTAATTCGATTTATCCATATACCATTGTACCATGGAATACTCTAACTACGTGTACCATCCCTGCATCTATTATATCGCGAATTAAAACGTACCCCTCTCTGAAAATAATATGCTCATTCACCAGTGCATTGCAGGCAAGGTTCGCACAAACAATTATTACACCCTGTCGACGCCGCTGTCAGCACCGCCCCCCCCCACACCCCCCAACCCCCTTATGTCACAATCGATAGCTCCACACAGCAGGTATACATAGGCTCGTATCGCATAAATAATACACAGGACCAAATTCTCGGGGCATACTAAATTTCATTAACCAACCCGGCCGTGAATGTACGGAAAGATAATTTAAGCAAATATCGGCATTTCCTCGTCCTCCCTTCCCCCACCCCTCACGCGCTAACTCATCAGATATATTATATACACAAATGCAAACACACACAAAAAACATACCAACCACACGCGTCTGTTTTTGTATGATTTATCTGCCGCTAGATGCGCTAGTGGCCTGAAATTGGATCATATTTTAGCGCCGGTCTCCCCCCCTCTATCTCTCTCCCAAACCGATATAGGACGCCGTCGGTGGGTGAACGGCAGAGGGTGGCAGATCGATGGACGTCGCTGCTTTTTGGGGGGACGGGGGGGAAACGTAGTCTCTGATAACGCCAGATTCAATTACAGATATTTTCGCCGTCGCTAACTACACACAAAGGCGGCATCGACGTTGTCGTTGTCTACGAGAGACAAGATCAAACGCTTCTGCAACGAGCATATAAATGAAACTGTCTTTGTGATGAAAACAGAACAATGCTTGTTATATATATATATAAACTCATCTATAGGTATACATTGTAGCTAAATATCTTTGCGTATAGACACGACAAAGTTTGTGTGGGCATTATTTTGGAGCTACCTTCTAGAATGTTTGGGTCACTGTCCCCTCTACGCTCGAAACTTGTTAATGGGACGCGCCTGGCCGATGGTTCGGTCGCTGTTCTAATGTTCTAACGACGTGCGTCTCTTTTGTTGTTTGCAGAAGTTGGCTGTCGGGTTCGACTCAAGGGTGCGGTGAAAACGCAGGGTGGACAAGGTGAGTGTCGGCCCGTCGTGTTCATCGGCTCTGCTTCATGCTCGGCCCCGTGGGGTTTGTGCGCCTTGTGCGTTTTGTGCTAGGCCTTGTGGGTTTTGTGCGCCTTGTGCGTTTTGTGCCAGGCCTTGTGGGTTTTGTGCCAGGCCTTGTGGGTTTTGTGCGCCTTGTGGGTTTTGTGCTAGGCCTTGTGGGTTTTTGCGGCGACTTTGCGAACGATGGCAAGTTGGCCGTGACGGGGGCGGGACGGACGATCGCCGACGACTGTTTTCAGTGTGAGCCAGTGTGCAGGGCGAAGGCGTCGAGGGGGCCGTGGCCGACCGCAACGTTTGTTCGCCAAGTGGCGCTGGAATGGCGTCTTTGCGTTGGTTTTGCGTGTCTCTCTTTAGCGAAAGTAGACGCTCGTTCGACCGAAAGTGCTTGTTCTACACGGTGTACAAGCTTTTCCAACGCTGAAATGGTTAAGAATTAAAATATAATAGATTGGAAAGTTAATTATCAAAGTTATTTTATGCTTTGAAGACGAGGAATTATCTAGTCTTGATACTTTGATTTTCTTTTAATAAGTAAAAATCGCATTTATTTTTTAACGTCTTAATTTTCCCACCCTATTTGCAATTAGTAAAGAATATAAGAAGAGTTTTAACAAGTTCTCATAATACGTATAACATTCCGAATCCGGTTGTTATGCTTTACTTAAAATTTCGTGGACTGAACAAGTTTCAACTTACGGATTTTTGTTGGTTTTCCAGAAAATTTTATTAACTCTTGCATCCCGTCCAAAAATCACAAAATAATAATGCGTGTTACGGCATTTTTATGCAGAATGAAGGTCTTCTTATGACAAAGAAGGTTTTTTGATCGATCTTCAACATTGTCTGAAAAATCAATCTTTACAAAAACACAATTATTTTGTGGAAAACTGTTATTTTTAGTCAATGATCAACAGGTAAAAAATGCGCTCATTGTTATTTGAAACCTTTGTCATAAAGCCTGAAGCATGTAGATTCCAACTATGTTTTTATCTATTTAATCCGACACAAAGTGTGGATGCTGGATGTGACGGGAGAAGCGTTTGCGTTTGGCAAATTTTTCGCGAATACCCGTTGGAATAACCAGTTAATCAACCTTATTATGACTTGAACAATTCTTGAGTGACCTTTACAAGCCACACGATTGTTTCTAGCAGTCAGCACTTCTTATTGGTTACCTGTACTCGTAAACTCGACGCTACCCCTCCCCCTTTTACCCAAGGGTTCCCCTTCAAACCCCTAGTGGTCGTAAACATCCCCGTTTATCGCGTCCGACGCCCTCGGTTCGACGCTCGCCCGCGATAAACCCCAGAGGTTATCTGCTCGGCGATCAACAAGTCGCATGGCGCGAGGGTTCGCTCTCAGTCACGTACCGGAAACAGCTGACTGCGCCGAATCAACAAGTAGCCGCTGTCTCTTGGAGCGTTTCAAGCATTTTCTAGCCGCAATTGACAAAAAAGTGACGAACGAAGGTGACACGAGTTGGCATGGGCTCTATTGGGACTTGCTGGTAGTCGCATAATTGCTTCTGGCCTATGACCGCCTATAAATGCTTTCACAACTCGCCTTTTGCAGCCATTTACAACGGCCATTCCAGATGAAATACAAACACGCTGGCCGTTCCAATATCACGGCAAAATGCACACACAACCAATGCAGTCCATGTGTTCTGATTCTGACGACCCTTGCCCGTCATTTCAGGCTGGCTACTGGCAATTTCCCAGCCAGCCTCACAGGCCAACAATGCACACACAGCCAATGCAGTCCATGTGTTCTGATTCTGACGTCCCTTGCCCGTCATTTCAGGCTGGCTACTGGCAATTTCCCAGCCAGCCTCACAGGCCAACAATGCACACACAGCCAATGCAGTCCATGTGTTGTGATTATGACGACCCTTGCCCGTCATTTCAGGCTGGCTACTGGCAATTTCCCAGCCAGCCTCACAGGCCAACAATGCACACACAGCCAATGCAGTCCATGTGTTGTGATTATGACGACCCTTGCCCGTCATTTCAGACAGGCTACTGGCAATTTCCCAGCCAGCCTCGGCCAAGTCAAAAACGAACGCATGTTTGTTTCTCGCCCACGGCGACGCGGGTTTAACGCTCATGGCCACTAATTGCCATTTTCAACAGGCTTTGCATGATCAGCAAATGTCTGCTCGTCGCGTCGTCCACCGCGCACACGCGACTGCGCAGGACCGAGGCGTAATGGACTTTCGGTCCACAAATGCAGCGGGTTTTGCTTTTAAAATTATGCAACTGCCTGACCATTAGAGCGCGGCTGATGCCAGCTGATAACAGGATTTTATCACTCGCCGTTATTCTATTATAGTCTCGGTGCAATTTCATTGCTTGTTTTAACAGGGCAATTACTTTGATAAGGTTTTACTAATTTCGTCTACTCGTGTATATGAGGCGCAAAATTGGCCCAAGAATGCAATGATAGTCAGTGCGGCAGCTATTTAGTTTCCATATGCACATAAAGAGCTTAGACACACAAATTGTCCTTGACTATGTTGATATTGGCCACGCGAAAAATAACTTTGCGAAAGTAACTTTGCAGTCCGGCATTCCTCTCGCCTGCAAGCCAAGTAGATGAGCACACAATCAAGGGATGCCGGCACTACTGTTATTACATCTGTTTCACTCGCTCTGCCCATCATCGCTACACAGTTCTCTCTCCCACCACTTGGCATTCCCCTCGCCTACAAACCAAGTAGATGAGAATACAATCAAGGGATGCCGGCACTACTGTTATTACATTCTGTTTAACCGCTCTGCCCATCATCGCTACACAGTTCTCTCTCCCACGACTTGGCATTCCCCTCGCCTACAAACCAAGTAGATGAGAATACAATCAAGAGATGCCGGCACTACTGTTATTACATCTATTTAACTGCTCTGCCCATCATCGATACACAGTTCTCTCTCCCACCACTTGGCATTCCCCTCGCCTACAAGCCAAGTAGATGAGAATACAATCAAGGGACGCCGGCACCACTGTTATTACATATGTTTCACTCGCTCTGCCCATCATCGCTACACAGTTCTCTCTCCCACCACTTGGCATTCCCCTCGCCTACAAGCCAAGTAGATGAGAATACAATCAAGGGACGCCGGCACCACTGTTATTACATATGTTTCACTCGCTCTGCCCATCATCGCTACACAGTTCTCTCTCCCACCACTTGGCATTCCCCTCGCCTACAAGCCAAGTAGATGAGAATACAATCAAGGGACGCCGGCACCACTGTTATTACATATGTTTCACTCGCTCTGCCCATCATCGCTACACAGTTCTCTCTCCCACCACTTGGCATTCCTCTCGCCTACAAGCCAAGTAGATGAGAATACAATCAAGGGAAGTAGGTGTAAAAGGCCGGTTGAGGAGCACATTTTATGAGGAAGTGCTTACGTCAGCATAACATGCCCAAAAGAAGCATGTGCACGTGTCATGTGAAAGTGCAAGTTCACCTATTTCCAAGAACGGCATGCTTATAAAACTGCACAACACATACCATATACAGTGAAATGATGATTTTCCGCGAACGGATAATCAATTCCCACGAACGGCACGCTTATAAAACTGCATGTACAGGGAAATGCTGAATTTGTAATTTCATTTCTGTTGTTTTCGGTTTATATGTTTCGATATATCGCACTCTCTCTCTTTGTCATACATTCCCTCGATGGAACTATAGTACCTGTCATCTTATAGCCTATAACCGCTGGCTCCCGTGCAGGTGCATGTGCATGTGCATGTACACATCTATCTGGATGTTTTGATGTTCGATTCACAACAACTCGTATGACATGTACTTGTATCCAGAGACAGATCGAAAGCAACAGGAATAAAAATACAAATTCAGCATTTCCTTGTATAGATTTCCTCGAAGGAACTAAAGTGCATACATTATAGATCAGTAGGTGTATTAGTAATTTGCGTTCCATAAATATGTCTCCTACGAATCAACACCGCCTAAGTTCATGCTATGACACGTTTCGTTTTAAGATATTATCACATTGTAACATGCACTCATACCTTACATTATCTCAACATAGCTTAGAAGACTTTTGATGATTTCTTAGCCTTAAACAAACTTTAGACAATTTAGCTATCTAGTTACACTCTGTGACTAGATGGTTCATGGAAGTAGATGTTATTGAATCACATCTACTACATCAGCGAGATTAGAACAAATCAGTTCATAATTAATAGCAGATCACAATTACACTTGAAGTCATTACGACGAGGCGACGAAATACAATTGAAGAGTTTTTTTTTAAAATAAAAACAAGTGCGATGGATCCAAACGCAGCTCTACAAAGTCTAATGTAAGTGATTCCTTTTAAGTTCCGATCAATTGTTGAATTAGCAGGTGATTCATGAAATATCTTTAATTATTTTTGGAAAAGTTTCTAAATGTTATAATTTTGACTTATCCAGGGATATCGAGATAGCTTGCGAAGCAGTACTTAACCCAGCACCATATATCGCAGAGTCTGTCATGTAGGTTTGATAATATTTTCTGACAATTCTATAGACCGATTTGTTTCACACATTTATAATTGTTTCAAACTGTTTAAAAATCTTTTTTCATTCTTTGCAGGGAGATTGAAAATGAACATGCTGCTATATTATCGCCGTTACCAATAGAAAATCAATCGCTACCAACATTCAACAGGTGCATACCCTTTTCTCAAATTCCTATAAAAAATGTGATATTTGTAAAAAATAACATTAATTTTTAATTTTCACAGATCTGGTGAAGTTACAGCCGTCAAACCACTTTTTGGACCATGTCACCTCTGCGGATCATCGTTTACGCGTAAAGACAACTTCAAGCGACATCAACAATCGGGGCATTTCAAGTGTGACATTTGCAACAAGATGTTTTTAAGTGAAAAAAAGATGTATGCTCATCATGTTCGTCATGATAAGTTTGTTAATTCTCCACACCCGTCGACGTCAACAGCACAACTTCCACTGAATCAGTCACACTCACAAATCGGTAGAGGTAAATTGTCAAAATGTGCGCTAAATAATAGTGTTAAAACTTACACTTTCAAAATTCCGAATATTCATATTGATATTTTGACGTACATATCCGATAATCGTGATAAAATTAGAACTCGTTTAATGGAGAATATTTCCAAACAACACGGTGTTAAATGGTATCTAACAATTTACCCACTTTTTACAAAAATGTTAGAAGATGAGCGAAGTGAGTCAACACCATGTTTTAGAAGTTGTAACTTAACACTCTTACAACAATCTGAGTACAATCGACAATATAATCAAGCGTTCGAGTCGATTGCAAAGGCTAAATCGAATTTCCAGAGGGGGGGTAGTAATTGGAAATTTGAAAAGATATTAAGAGTCGAGCTTAACATCGCTAGTTATGTTCCATTAGCTGCAAGTAGCTTCATTCCTTTACCACAAAAATTGTGTAAGAAAAAAGCGATTGTGAATATAAAAAATAATGATCAAAAGTGCTTTCTTTGGTCTGTGCTGGCACATCTACACGTGCCATGTTATCATCGAAATAGTGTGCATCCATACAAGCAATTTGAGTCAGATTTGGATATGTCAGGTATCGAATACCCAGTGCAACTTTCGAAATTAGATCGTTTTGAGGAACAAAACAACATATCTATAAACGTATTTGGATACGAAGGAGAAGTTTTCCCTCTTCGTATCACAAAATTTAATTCAAACATTCATATAAATTTATTGTATTTATCAAACGAAAAGACAAGTCACTTTTGTTTAATCAACAATTTAAATCGTTTACTAAGTTCACTAACTCATCACGAACATCGAACATTTTACTGTAATTTTTGTCTACATAGGTTTTCAAAACAATCACTCCTCGATGATCATTCGAAGTATTGCAATAAGAACGAACCTCAAAAAATTAAAATGCCATCGGAAAAGTTTATGCACTTTAAAAATTATCATTTCATGTTAAAAGTTCCTTTCACTATATATGCAGATTTTGAAAGTTTAAACAAGAAAATTGATAGATGTTCTCCAAGCGATGATTCACCATACACTTTAAAAACAGCTAAACATGAATGTTCTGGATATTCATACGTCGTGATTAACTCAAGTGGTGAAATGCATAAGCCTTTAGTTGTGTATAGAGGTCCAAATGCAGTCACTCATTTTCTTGAAAGCATCTTGAAGGAGGAAGAAGAATTGCAGAAAATAATGAAGGAAATAAAACCAATGATAATTACTCCAGAGGAGGAGCAAGACTTTCAGGATGCAAAAGAATGTTTTATCTGCTCGGGAAGGCTTGATATTTCAAGAGTACGTGACCATTGTCACATGACTGGAGTGTATAGAGGTCCCGCCCATGTCTCCTGTAACCTGAATTTCAAACAAGCCACTCATATCCCAGTTTTATTTCATAATGGAAAAAATTACGATACTCATCTCATTATGCAAGAGCTCGGTAAATTTAAGTTAACTAAGATTTCATGTATCCCAAACAATATGGAAAAATATGTTGCATTTCAGGTCAACTCCTTACGTTTTCTTGACTCTCTTCAATTTTTGAATGCATCTCTTGAAACACTCACAAAAAATTTGCTTGGGTATGGAGAGGATCAATTTAAAATTATGAAACGGAACTTCACCGACAACGATGAATTTTCACTACTACTTCGAAAGGGTATTTTTCCTTATGACTATATGGATTCACAATCAAAATTTGATGAGACTGAACTTCCATCTAAATCAGCATTTTATAATACACTTCGCGATGAGCATATTACTGATGAAGATTATGAGCACGTTAAAAGAGTTTGGGAGTTATTTAAAATTCGAAATTTGGGTGAATATCAGGATTTAAATGTTAAAACGGATGTTCTGTTGTTAGCAGATGTCTTTGAGAGCTTTCGAAAATTATGCATTCAAAACTATAAGCTAGACCCTTTGCATACGTATACATTACCTGGATACAGCTGGCAAGCATTTCTCAAAATGAGTGGCTGTCACCTTGAATTACTAACTGATCCTGATATGTACCTATTTATGGAGCAAGGGGTACGTGGTGGTGTTGCAATCCGCCGATCGTGAAAACACACCATGAATTTCTAAGTCGTCAGTGTACAACTTGGACATACAATGAGACTCAATTGCAAAGTCCAATTTCTGATGTGTGTGGTGAATACGCTGCCCTATTTCTTGCACATAGAGCAAGAGGTCTTAGCTTGCAAGAATTTTTATGGTTTTTTCAAAATAGAACTTGTGACGAAAACGATGAACTTGTTCGAGCATTGTTTAACGAAAAATTCAAGTCATGTTTTGCTCCTGTACGAAAAGATATCCATAAACAAAGTTGTTGTAACCGTGTATCCAATTCATTGTACATGATGAGATTTTAATAAATGTGTCTTTTTTTAATTTCAATTTTCAAGTGATTTTTGTTTTCATTTATTTGATAGATAGAACCTACTTCCATGTATGTAATTACAAGCTGCTTCATTGTTCTAGCCGACTAGGTACCCCACAAAATCTGCTAACTCAAAAATAAGTTCAAACTTGATCGAGATCTGTTCACCGAGCAGGATATGATGTATTAGATTACACATGAGTATTTTTGAAACTGCTTTCTGAACAATTATCGAAATGTTTGATGAGTGTGATTTTGGATTTAGGAATTGGAAAATATTTGGTGAATAGGTACAATGACATTCGCAGTTTCTTTTATAGTTTAAACAAACATGAAAAGTTGTTTATTTTATTTATATATATCTATGACATTTACAATTCTGATCGATTGATTGATTTAAATCTAAAAGTCTTCAAATTCCAAAATTGCTGTTGGTGGATAATTTCCAAATTTTTTGTGCCCTTTGTAAATTAAACATATTTGTTTCAAATTGTATGTTTCAATATCAACATCAGTCAGGGAATTGAATCGCGACGGTAGAAAATACTGTTTTTCTTCGAGGAAGACCGTCACCTGACGGCTATATCTTTTAGAAACAATTTCCCAACGCTGAATCGGATACCGCTGATTTGTCGTAAGAAGTTCAAGAACCCCATATGTTGCTGTCTTCCCCGCGCCGGTTTGTTCAAATGGTCCATCTAGCAGGGAAAGACGAAGAATTCAATTATAAACAAATTTTACTTGACGATGCGATGCTGTTATTATATATATAATCTCACCAATTACAAGAAATTGTGAGAGTTAGAAAAATCATGAAAGTATTTAACCAATTGTGATTGAAATATTCATTCAACTTGATGGTATTTGGTCAACACTTATGGTTGAAATATTCATTTGTAATTTTAAAGAAATTTAAGATAAATGAACTGAGAAATTACTTTTTGATAAAATAATTCTATAATTTTCTAGTAATCAGTTGAGATGGGACTTACTTTATTGATGCTGTTGCTGCTGGCTCCTGTTGAGTGATTGTTGCTCCTGAAGTCAAGTATGATTGATGGTGTTGATTCGTAGGGGTATATAAGGTTAAAAGTTGCTGATTCGGCTGGTTGTGAAACTAGTATTATACAAATGTATATTATGTCAATGCTATAAAATCATAAAACGAAACGTGTCATAGCATGAACTTAGGCGGTGTTGATTCGTAGGAGACATATTTATGGAACGCAAATTACTAATACACCTACTGATCTATAATGTATGCACTTTAGTTCCTTCGAGGAAATCTATACAAGGAAATGCTGAATTTGTATTTTTATTCCTGTTGCTTTCGATCTGTCTCTGGATACAAGTACATGTCATACGAGTTGTTGTGAATCGAACATCAAAACATCCAGATAGATGTGTACATGCACATGCACATGCACCTGCACGGGAGCCAGCGGTTATAGGCTATAAGATGACAGGTACTATAGTTCCATCGAGGGAATGTATGACAAAGAGAGAGAGTGCGATATATCGAAACATATAAACCGAAAACAACAGAAATGAAATTACAAATTCAGCATTTCCCTGTACATGCAGTTTTATAAGCGTGCCGTTCGTGGGAATTGATTATCCGTTCGCGGAAAATCATCATTTCACTGTATATGGTATGTGTTGTGCAGTTTTATAAGCATGCCGTTCTTGGAAATAGGTGAACTTGCACTTTCACATGACACGTGCACATGCTTCTTTTGGGCATGTTATGCTGACGTTAGCACTTCCTCATAAAATGTGCTCCTCAACCGGCCTTTTACACCTACTAAGGGATGCCGGCACTACTGTTATTACATATGTTTCACTCGCTCTGCCCATCATCGCTACACAGTTCTCTCTCCCACCACTTGGCATTCCCCTCGCCAACAAACCAAGTAGATGAGAATACAATCAAGAGATGCCGGCACTACTGTTATTACATCTATTTAACTGCTCTGCCCATCATCGCTACACAGTTCTCTCTCCCACCACTTGGCATTCCCCTCGCCAACAAGCCAAGTAGATGAGAATACAATCAAGGGATGCCGGCACTACTGTTATTACATCTGTTTCACTCACTCTGCCCATCATCGCTACACAGTTCTCTCTCCCACGACTTGGCATTCCTCTCGCCTACAAGCCAAGTAGATGAGAATACAATCAAGGGATGCCGGCACTACTGTAATTACATATGTTTCACTCGCTCTGCCCATCATCGCTACACAGTTCTCTCTCCCACCACTTGGCATTCCCCTCGCCTACAAGCCAAGTAGATGAGAATACAATCAAGGGATGCCGGCACTACTGTTATTACATATGTTTCACTCGCTCTGCCCATCATCGCTACACAGTTCTCTCTCCCACCACTTGGCATTCCCCTCGCCTACAAACCAAGTAGATGAGAATACAATCAAGAGATGCCGGCACTACTGTTATTACATCTATTTAACTGCTCTGCCCATCATCGCTACACAGTTCTCTCTCCCACGAATTGGCATTCCCCTCGCCTACAAGCCAAGTAGATGAGAATACAATCCAGCCCTGTGAACGATTTAGCCTCTTGACAAAGCAGAAAGACAGTCACTCTCCAATGGAAGCAAGTGAAACTGGCTTCTAAATCAATAATTCTACCCGAATCATGCGTGAAAAGTTCCACGTCAAGCACACATTTTAAACTCCTGCCCGTCTACAAAATCCGGCATACGAGCAGAACGTGTAAATGCGGGCGAAAGTACGCTATACAGTTGTCTAGCCACATGCATGAACTAAGAGGGCTAGACCCTCATTTGGTTTCACCTGTTCCGCAAAATGAGGAGTCGCTTCACCAACCCGTTGATCATATCATGAATTCTGGATTATTTTAGTCACAAAACGCAATTACCAGGTTATCGATTGTGTAAAGTTATCGACGAGTTTTCGATGTTTATCGGTGGCACGGCCCATAGGAAAAAGCAGGCGTCTTTAAGCTACCGATCGATATATTTTTAGACAATCGCATCACAGGTGGCCAGGCATGGCACTGGAAAACAATTCTTTTAAAATGCAGAGGGCAGAGATTTTTTTTAGAGGAAATGCGGTTTGCAGCCTGGATCGTATATTTTTTAGAAGACTTAAGCCTCATGCACAGTTCAGATTATTATTTTTTGATGAGTTGATTCAAACTCGGTACACCCCTTAGTAGA
Source organism: Nemoura dubitans (assembly GCA_921293005.1). Classification (NCBI taxonomy): domain Eukaryota; kingdom Metazoa; phylum Arthropoda; class Insecta; order Plecoptera; family Nemouridae; genus Nemoura; species Nemoura dubitans. The sequence continues at coordinate 45,434,260 of OV121076.1, forward strand.
TGTAGCCAGTGTAAAATGATCCAAGTTCTCGTGTCTTATTTCTTTCAAGTGGGGTGACCAAAGTCGAAAATTGATCAATTCAAATTTTTGAAACAGACGAAAAGTAGCCGAGTTCTCACGGCCACACCGTTAAAGTTATCATTCCAATTTTCGGGTATGTTATTAGTAAAACACACAATACAATTGGGTGCCGATGGCCCGTTTTCCCAATTTTCTTTGCACTTTCGTAAACATGGCTCTTAGAGGGGTGAAAAATGAAGAGATTCGGGGGTTGGTTCTAGTATTCCGGGGGCAAATTTTTGAAAAAACGGCCATGTTCACCCATTTGTAAGTATTTGACTAATAACAGGCTCGAATATTGGAATAGTAACTTTACCGGTGAGGCAGTGAGAATTCGGCAACTTTTGGTCAGAAAGTCACTTACTGTCGAACTCATCTGTTAACTAGGATTTTAATCGGTCGTGCCTAGGCCTTTCAACCGAAAATTTGCCTTCCCAGTCAAGAGAGCAAAACCATTCAGAGGGCCGTGGATCAGGGGATTGAAGTTTTAGTGGAATTTCATCCTAAGAAACACATATTAAGTTGGAAGTTTGGCTGCTATAGAGTTCCCAGTTTGTTATCAGAAACTTCCAATTACGAATAAATGTGTAGTTTTTTTTAGCGGCACGTCATCTAGAAGGCTTTGTACCGATCACATTATTAAAAATTAAAATGCTCCAAGTTAGACACAAAAGTGTTACAAAGTCAATATGTGAGAAAACGAGTCCAAGTTCCAGGTGCATTATTTATACAAACTAGCGAAAAGAAGGGCAAGGTGAGCGTAGACAAGCAACAGGTGTAGGCCTCTTAGGGTACAGACGGACGAAAGCTGCCGAAAATAATTCACCGACGTCGACGGCCAAATGAGCGTTTTGGAGTGTGCTCCGCCGCTCGTGGCAAAGTTTCGAGTGAAACGCCCCGCCCCCCCCCCCCCCCACTCCGCTTAAAACTCGACTCGGTGTGCAAAGAGTAAAACGTCAGACTGCCGTATTTCGATTAGCTCTACATGACTGCGGCCTGGCCGCGTTTCACTCAGCTCAGGGGCACCTTTAGGGTAAACGGGGGGCCCATAGACGAAACCGACTTTTGGGGCCCACCTCAAAAAGTCCATTCTCTACTAAAATTATCACTAAAACAAACGTCATCACGAGATATCCCTATAAATCCAACCCTTCAAATGTGCGTCATCGCCTGAATTTTTCTTTTCATTCCATTTAAAAACAAATACTCTTCGCATCCAGTGCACCTAGGCCTTAAGGTCACTGGTTTCGCTATGTCCTCGCGATGCACAATGCAGGTAAAGATTCTAGCCTCCATTTCACGTTAAGAACGAGAGTGGATTTGCATCTTCCTCGAGGACCCAATGCTGCTAGACACGAGCCAAGAGTTTCAAAACTGCCCACACAGCTTTTGTCCGGCTCAAGACGTGGCTTGTGTGTTTTGAAACTCTTAGCTCGTGTCTAGCAGCAGTGGGTCCTCGAGGAAGATGCAAATCCACTCTCGTTCTTAACGTGAAATGGAGGCTAGAATCTTTACCTGCTTTGTGCTTTGTGCTTTACCTGCTTTACCTGCTCATTCTAGACATGAAATGGAGTTTAGGTTGCAATGATGCAATAAGTACAAGCTACGAAACGTTGATAAAACGTATACGCATGGCATATATATGCATGGTTCTTACAGTGAACATAGCAGTAACTTTATGACTACGTTGAGTATAACCTTTATTTATTTGTCTGTAACAACAACTTTATTCCTTACTGGAAACGAATCAAATCATGACTTACCCAACAATAGTAAACAAAAATATCACCCAAATATTGATTTAGAAAGTTCTAAGCTTTAACAGTTGCGTATAATTTTCATCTAGCTTAATTTGATGACTACAGTTCCAGAGTCAATTACGTATCAGGGCAAACAAACGCAATTCTTTTCTTGCATGGCAATAATTTGCTCATATAAGTGATTGACTCTGAAACTGTAGTAGTCTATTATGACACCAAATTGACTAGAAATTGCTTAGCGCATATTTGCGCATAAAATCTACCGCGCAGCTTAGCCGCTAAAAGCGACGCTGCGATACGCGAAAATAGTATCACCTCTTATCGGAGCAGATTATCCGATTCCGTATCCTCATTATCAGCTGCTATCGTTGCTAAGTGGCTCACTTGTGAGCGATCTCATCTCGTAGTCATGAGCCCGTCAGGTATGGCAGGAGTGCGCCCTTACGAGTCGGAGGGTGGATACCAGATGCGTCCTCTAGGGGCGGAGGCGTCACGAGCTCTGGGGGCTGGGGGATGCAAAATAATTTATGTGCTATCATCAGTGATATTGTGAATGTTTATGACGTTGCAAGAGGTTATTTATTTATTTATTTATTTATTCAGTTCAGGTAATTCCAGTGATGTACATCTAATTATTGATAATAAATGAAAATAATAAATAATAATATGATGTAAATTGACTTGAACATAATAAGAATAACAAATATATCTGCAAATTTAAACTAGGTATAAAGATATGTTGTTGAATAAACAAATAGTTTGTTTAACAACAACAATAACAGGGATTAACACTAATAGAATTTCGGATTTCACATTAATTACATAATATCAAAGTAAGGATTTCTAAGAGCTAGTTTAAATTCTTCTACATTATAAAATTCATTCTTAGCAAGGAACTTTTTAACACGAAATGCTTCGGCGGATTTTTGCATAAGCGTGGGGTTCGAACGATTCAAATGGCATCCAACTATCAAAATCAATCCCAAGGGAACATGAGATTCCCTTTTCTGTTTGATGAGAAATTTCAGGTTCATAAACGCAACCCGCAGAGCAAACTTAAGTAATGTGTCGCAGGGCAGGGAATCCGCTTGAAAGTGTGCAAACGCCCCAACCGTTAGCGTCCGTCACATTGGACCCCGTCGTCGACACAAACAGGGCCGACGGCGGTGATCGGAACGAAATGTTGCCCGAACCCCTAGACGCAGCCCGCAGAGCAGACTTGGCTCCTCCACCTCGTGCCCCTGAAAACAACCCGCAGAGCAGACTCGGCTCCACCACTATACATAAGATGAAGCACTTCTAACTGGAGGCAGGACATTTTTGAACCTAGAAAGAATGATTCACATAACATCCTAACGCTAACGAAGTTGCGTTTCATGGGAACTATTTTATTGTTTACGTAACAAAGGAAATTCTAGTTATGTTGACTCCCGACATGGCGCTGGCAATCATTCGATGCTCACACCATACAACCCTTTAGCGGAACAATGGGACGGCCAGCAAATGTCGACACCTTTGGCTATTCTAACAGCAGGAAAGCCTTTTTGAGAGTGAAACACCGCTCTCCTTCTTAACGTGAAAAAATACTTTAAATTTTGAATTAAACCATCTTCCGATCTTCGGCTACGAACCAGAATGGCGCTGACCAAACGACATAATATTTTCGTTCACACAGTTGACAGCAAGCAATGGCGTATTGGTTTTTGCAAATGTCCACAAAGAGTTTGCGGGTTCGGAGTTCGTTTGCAGAGACTTGAGAGTTGATACCCACTCTCCGCAACGTCCTTTGACGTTCCTCGCCGGGCAAACGTCCTCCAGAAGCCGGCAAACTTTGCCAGCCCCGGCGCATTGTGTTTTGATGGACCCCGAACAGGCCGGTCATTGCGGCCGGAACGCTGGCACCGGAAAACTGGCCAACCCTCCCCCCGGAAAACTGCCTCCCGCTCCCTCGGAAAAGTTTCGTGGTAAACTTTTCGGCGCCGCACGTAGATTATTTAGCAATCGGTATCCTGCCTACTGTGCGTGACGTTTGCGTGGATTTTCCGAGCGTTGCCGGCGTTTCGTTGGCTTGGGCGTGCGTAGCACGACTCCGGGCTGCGTATGGACGATTTATCCGGCGTGACATTTTCGTTTAACAATGTTACTCTGTTTGTGCGTGCGATTTTCTATGCGGATCATGTCACGTTTTCATATTTCTCACTCTCTCGCGCTTTCTCTCTCTCTCTCTCTCTTATTGTGAACTGGTTTGTGGAGCCTATCGGATTTTGCCGCTGCCATGTGCAGTTTCATTCAAATTCAAACTGGTAACTCGATTCAGCTAGTTTCGTGTTATAGTTTTTGCTCTCAGAGTATCTGTTGCTGCAAGTTGAGATATTGGTGATGGAGAACGGGTTATTTTTTGTTGTGCCAATGACAAAAAAGCGTGTCAAGCTTGTGGTAAAGCTGTTTCAGCATGATCAAACACACGAGATAATTATGATTAATTAGTGTCCTACTCTAAAAGCAAAATCTTGCTAATCCAGAAGTAAACTAATTAAACATATTGCTCGGGGATGCACTTTTGAAATACAACACCAGCCGAGCTAACACGAAAGAGAAAACCCTATTACATTGCAGAATTTCCGGGGAATATTAATATCTTGATATTATCCGTTGAGCTTAAAGTTCTCGAAATAGTTGAATGCTTTTCACAAATTGTGAGCATCAAGCTTCAAAATTGACCACTTGGAAGAAATAAAACTGAACCCGGGTATAGAGTGCTGAAAAAAAGTCTCGTTTATTAATGGCTAAAGTGATGTAATATGGTTACAAACATTGTGCTTCGTTCAGAACCGTCTGAATACTAGCTCAAGTCAGTCAATCATTGAGGTCAATGAAAAAAAATCTTAAAGACTTTTTCCAAGAGCATTACAGTAACCAATCAGAGAACAGGAATATGTATGATTGGCAACGATAGCAACCGATGTTTGGCAACCTTTGATGGCGACCGAAACATTATCTTCAATATTTACAATTATATTATACAATTATATACAATTATACACTACTTACAATAATACATATATTTTTTAACAATATTTTTCAACTAAGGTGAAGCGTCTAGCCATCAAAAACAGAAGAATTCCACGGCATCCTATTGGCGGTTGCCATGGCAAATAGCGTAACTCCTACTTTAACACTGGGTTGAGGCACTTGTGAAATCGGCCCTGAGGGAAACATGGATCTGAGCAAACCAACCATTAGCCATACCAAAATATTCTAACGTTTCGAAATAGCCTGGATAGCTGTTGCTATAGTGCGGTTTCAAAGTCAACAACCTACAAGCATTAGTCCCAAATTTAGCTGGATACTATGCTCCATCCAGGCTTTAAGATATCAGTGCTGCCAGCTGGATACTATGCTCCATCCCGGCTATTAGAGATCAGTGCTGCTAGCTGGATACTGTGCTCCATCCAGGCTTTAAGATATCAGTGCTGCCAGCTGGATACTATGCTCCATCCCGGCTATTAGAGATCAGTGCTGCTAGCTGGATACTATGCTCCATCCAGGCTATTAGAGATCAGTGCTGCCAGCTGGATACTATGCTCCATCCAGGCTATTAGAGATCAGTGCTGCTACCTAGATACTATGCTCCATCCAGGCTATTAGAGATCAGTGCTGCTAGCGGGATACTATGCTCCATCCAGGCTATTAGAGATCAGTGCTGCTACCTAGACACTATGCTCCATCCAGGCTATTAGAGATCAGTGCTGCTAGCTGGATACTATGCTCCATCCAGGCTATTAGAGATCAGTGCTGCTACCTAGATACTATGCTCCATCCAGGCTATTAGAGATCAGTGCTGCTACCTAGATACTATGCTCCATCCAGGCTATTAGAGATCAGTGCTGCTAGCTGGATACTATGCTCCATCCAGGCTATTAGAGATCAGTGGTCAGGATTGTTAGCGCTCACTACACGTACGGTTGCCGGGCAACGGGCGCCCGTTGAGAGCTAGCGAGCGCGTGCGGCGTCCTTTTCAAGCCGACGTGTTCGACTTGGTGTCTGAGGGAGATGGAGCTAGCGGTGAAGACGGAGGAGTGAGAGAGATGGAGATAGCGGCAAAGACGGATGAGAGAGAGAGAGAGAGAGAGAGAGAGAGAGAGAGAGAGAGAGAGAGAGAGAGAGAGAGAGAGAGAGAGAGAGAGAGAGAGAGAGAGAGAGAGAGAGAGAGAGAGAGAGAGAGAGAGAGAGAGAGAGAGAGAGAGAGAGAGAGAGAGAGAGAGAGAGAGAGAGAGAGAGAGAGAGAGAGAGAGAGAGAGAGAGAGAGAGTGAGAGAGAGAGAGAGAGCGTGTAGTGTAGTTCGACTCTGTCACTATTAAGGAGGTTTTACCTGTTGCGTCACGGCCTCCTAGACGGGGCACGGTTTGTCGCAAAAAAAGCGAATCGTTTTTGCAACTCAAACTGAATTGTAATTAGTACCAAGTCAGGCCACCAGTCTAGTGATCAAGTAACTTTTACATTGTACCGCGATCGGTTCTGATGGATAAAATCAATGTTGTTGTCAATGTTATTATTTTAACTTTGTAACCGAGAACGGCAAAGTCAGAGTTACGCAATCGCAGTGTAGGTGGTGTTTGTCTGTCACCAGAATGATTCCAGAGGCGACATACACGCTGATTTAACACATTTGTGACAGGTAGTGACTCGCTTATTTTTCGGGCAGCCGAAACTATGGGCGGTGTAGCCACCTTAATATCATGCCACTAATAGAATGTAAGGCTTGCCGTTGCGTCGTTTGAGAAATGCTTTTACTTTAAGATGTAACTAAGCGATGGATTCTCGAGTAATAACCTAGATTGTCATGAGCGATCTAATACTTATGTTCTTTCTGCGCCAATCTTCTTCTGACGATGTCCGTTTCAATTTGAAATGACCTTTGTTCTTAAGAATCAAGAGTCCCGTCGTAAGATAGACGGATTCCGAACTTTTTTTTAAGGCACGCTTATTAACAAACTTTTGAAAAAAAATAGCATTTAAGTGGGCAGTCAGATTTTCCAGTTTTGTTAGCGAAAAAATAATTTCTTTTGGGGACACAAATATGGCTTGTATTCAAAATGTTCCTCCAAAATGCCCCAACCACGAGCAAAGGTATGCACTTACTTTTGACCCGTTGCAGACCAAAGTATAAATACGAAAGAGCACATAAATTTGAGTTTGCTTTGAAATACGGTGTAAAGCTACTAGACTTCTCGAGGAAATATATGTGTCTTTCTATTCCAAACAACTTCGTACGATGTCCGATGTAAGTCTGAAATGCGCTCTATTCTTGTACTAACAAATGGAAAACGGCATAGCTCACGAATGTGAATGGCTTAAAAGTTTAGAACTACATTTTTGTATCCGAGGATTATTATGTCTTGTTGCCATCTAGATGATTCACGCAAACGTATGGATAAGCTGGGTTTACAGCCTGCAATGTCAGTGACACGATGTCATCAACATTGGCTCTGCCGCCAATCAGCGACTCCATGGCAGTGTCACAAACATGACGTCATGCACATTCAGAGCCTCTGATTAGTGGCAGAGTCAACGTTCATGAAATCGTGGCACTGACATTGCCAGCTGTATACCCAGCATAAGCCAAGACATACCTATACCTGGAAATTTAATGTTATGGCAAATCAACTTTCAAAACATATAATCTCGAGTGGTACAAAATCTGAGTTTGACAAGTTGAACCCTTGGGCAAATATAACTAGCGGCCGATCTAATTTAGTACCTATACAGCCCACAAAGCGTTGGGAAATAACCAAATTGCAAATGCAATACCGACTTTGAAATAATGTTTTTAACCGTACGCTTAATCTAGGAAAACTTCAACGTGTCTTCGGCTGTCTCCTGCTGTCTTCGGCTGTCTTCGGCTGTTGTCGGGTGTTGCCGTTACCGGGTTTCTTAATTACTGCCGGCAGCAACTAATTAAGAGCAAGTATGCCGTGCCCACGCCTCGCTCGGCAGCGATCCATGTCGCGGTGGCATCTGAAACAAATTCCACGGGGCCGTGCCTGTTTTGAGTCTCACTGAACTCATAGGCTTATGTAACTTTGACAACAGCTGTACTTTACTTCTTAGTTACCTTTAGCTACACGTGAAAGCTGTACTGCTATCCATCACCATAGTTATTTAACAATCTCCTCAAGTATTGACTTATAAGTCTGGGGTCATAGCATTCTTGATTCCCCGAATCTACATTTTAATAACATCAACCCAGTAACATTAGGTTTGTCCTAATTGAACGCTGTACGGCGGCATCCCTTTGATTTCGAGCTTGCTAAGCTAGTTGCACATCCCGGCTAGCAATGATTCAAGGTTTCTCCTACTTGAACGCTGTACGGCTGCATCCCTTTGATTTCGAGCTTGCTAAGCTAGTTGCATATCCCGGCTAGCAATGATCCAAGGTTTGTCCTACTTGAACGCTGTACGGCGAAATCCCTTTGATTTCGAGCTTGCTAAGCTAGTTGCACATCCCGGCTAGCAATGATCCAAGGTTTGTCCTACTTGAACGCTGTAAGGCGGCATCCCTTTGATTTCGAGCTTGCTAAGCTAGTTGCACATCCCGGCTAGCAATGATCCAAGGTTTGTCCTACTTGAACGCTGTACGGCGAAATCCCTTTGATTTCGAGCTTGCTAAGCTAGTTGCATATCCCGGCTAGCAATGATCCAAGGTTTGTCCTACTTGAAGGCTGTACGGCGGCATCCCTTTGATTTCGAGCTTGCTAAGCTAGTTGCATGTCCCGGCTAGCAATGATCCAAGGTTTGTTCTTCTTGAACGCTGTACGGCGACATCCCTTTGATTTCGAGCTAGTTGCAAATCCCGGGTAGCAATGATCGAAAAAAAAGCACAGACCAGAGTGAGATTCCCCATTTCCAATTTCGCTAATGCATAGCACGCACTTTTTCGCCCAGAGCGATTCACCCCCCCCCCCCCCACCCACCCCGCGGGGGACGCTAGCGTCAATTATCCCGCCCTTTTGACACACGCGTGCACAATGCCTGGCCGGGAGCTCGAACACCCGACACCAGCTCGTTACGCACGCATTGTTAACGCGCTGTTAACGGGAGGGAGGGGGGCGTTAGCGGAAAAGCGTGCGGCGGTCGTAGGGTGGTAAACTGGAAGGGTTATATCGGCATATCTGGGTCAGCTATAATCGGCGGCCGGGTGTGGAGCTTGATTGGAGTCCTTTCAAAGTGGACGTTTGCGAATCGTGGCACGGGAATGATTTTATGGAATTGTGGACTTGCCAATCGTTTTTAGCGACAATTCTCTAGTAGGGAACACGAATTGCCTATGTCGAGGTTTTCGGATTTGAATGGCAGCAGTTAAAAATGTTGTATATATGCATTTACGTGGTATTTCACATTAATGGCGGGTTTATCGTCATAATTCGGACGTTCCTAATTTGTACTAGGTGTTACGTGCTATTTGTGTTATTTGTGCTATTTGTGTTACGTTGAAGATGAACGTGGCGGTTTGTAGCGGGTAAACGTGTTAAGGAAGACCGTCGAGAACAGAGGGCAAATGCGTGAAGTCACTATTTCGTTATAAAGGGTCAAGGAAATGGCCAAATCCATAATATGAAATCAACGAAAAAATAATGAAAAAATAACCTGACCACACAACATTTTTACCAAGGCAGTCTAGGAAGGATTAGAAACATTTTTTCTAAAAATTTACCTCTCACGGTTCATGCGCAGAAGCCAGTGAAACTTTTGCCGGTTTCAATGCAATTTCGCACATTCCTTTGCTTTCGGGCTTATAGCCAACGTTATAAGAAATAACAGATATAAGAAAGGTAAGAAAATTTGACTGCTGGCTAAACTATAATTGCGGGCGGAGGGCTTTCGCGTAGCTGCTTTAGTATGGGGGTGGAACATCTAGGTAACCTTCATCTAACTGTGCATCAGCGTTCAGTTTTCAGGGAAATCAGTGATACTTTTTTCATAATTCAAACCTCAGTTTAAAAAAAATATATGTTTTTTTTTTCAAAAGTTCCACCCACATTTTCAGCAACGACGTAGTGGTTAAAATGCCTCGTGCAAATCTCGATCGCAGATTCACACGCCTCGAAGTAATCAGAGAACCATCTTTAATCTTCCGCCGAGCGACAATCCCTTCCCGTCCCCACCGCGAAAGGAGGTCATTAATTTCGCACAAAAAACATCGTCCCGTCGCGAATCAAAGATTGCCCAACGCGGCGCTGTCCCTTTCTTCCTGGACACGGCCATTGTGTGGCTTCGTCCCGTGCGCCTTCTGGAGCGACTCGGCCACCGTCTTCAATTCTCTTGCCACATGCGCTCGGGGAAAAAAGAAGGAAAGTTCTCTATCCAGGAAAAATGTTTTTCCGGGGTTTCCATGCCAGCTTATTGCTTAATGCTTATATAACAGATAGTGAGGTTGTATTTGGTAGAGAGCGGCCAATGAGTTGCATGGAGGCCATTTTTTGTCCACTCTCGTGGCTGTCACCGGGCAACTAAAGCTAAAGTAGTCTTAATATAAACTTAAAAGCAAAATTAACGTTTTGATAATGATTTTCATGTTTCACTTTGTTTATCGCTATGAAATATGAATTCAATTCATTTGGACAATTAATGGCGTCCATAAACGCAATGGCCGCTCTTTGCCAAGGAAATCCACTCTGTATAACAGCTTAACGGTCGGTGGTCGGTCGGAAGTTATCGCCCAGGCCGTGCCTAATGGACCAATCATGTTCGAGGCCTCAACTTGCATCTGTGCACAATATCACTTAGTCACAGATACAAGGTTACCCAGATGTTCAACTCCCGTACTAAAGCAGCTACGCGAAAGCCTTCCGCCCGCAATAATAGTTTCGCCACCAGTCGAGGGATGGAGCCACTGTTTGTTGTTATTTCACCTGTAACCAGGTAACTGTAACCACCTGAGGAACATTGGGTCATTTGATTATAATTGACCCTGTGCCATGGCCTGGTTGATGATGTTGAAACCGGTTGCCAACGCACCCCAGCGATTTCCGGCCAAACTACTATCACCAAGTTTTTGCCGTAGTCATAGCTACGTATGGTAGAATTACGTTATATATAACGTTATATATGTGACGTAGCCGTAGCTAGGTATGGTAGAATGTCTGGGTAACCTTATATATGTGACGTAGCCATAGCTAGGTATGGTAGAATATCTGGGTAACCTTATATATGTGACGTAGCCATAGCTAGGCATGGTATACTGTCTGGGTAACCTTATGTCTGTGACGTAGCCATAGCTAGGTATGGTAGAATGTCTGGGTAACCTTATATATGTTACTTAGCCATAGCTGGGTATGGTATAATGTCTGGGTAACCTTATGTCTGTGACGTAGTTAACGGGAAACACGCAAAAAGCTCGAATTTGATGGCGTCATTGAGCCGTACTAATTGTGCGGCAGATGCACTTTGATGATTGGTGCTTTGCCCTGATTCCGATGTGCCAATAAAAACCGGGGGGAGAAAATCAATTGATTTCGCATCAAAAGCAGACCACACCACAGTGAGTACGCTCTCAATGTAAAACAGAGCTATCGTCATACAATGCAAAGCAAACACGTTTTTTTTTGCATAGCTACTGAATTTATTACAGAATTTATTACTTCCTTTTTCGATTGAAATTAAACCCATAACTAGCGCACGTACAAATGTTTGCCTCTCTACAGAATTGCACACGTAAAGTCATATAACATAAAATATATCCGATTCATTTTAACGATAACTGAGTTTGACAATTCGCTTATTGCGAGGACAAAAAATCGCTTATATTCAATTTCGAGAGACTCGTTTCGTGCTTCTCGCTTTGTGTACACTGTAATACCCAAAAACGACTGTGACACAAAATTAATATCGTCTCCATACAAACGAAAACTGCTAATTTCGTTTTATTCCTCTCCTCCATAAATAGGTCGCGTTAAATTTTTATTAAAACAGTATGAACAATAATTTATTTTTCGACCCATCCCTAGGTATCCGTACACTTTTTGAGCAGCGAACCAGTAATTCACTCGGCCGTAGTATATAGTTTGCCCTTTAATGTACACCCGTCGAATAACAGCGTCGCGGTGAAACAAGCGACGAACGCGTTTGTGTGAACTGCTCTCGACGACGCCGTTGTCACAACACGGTAGAGTCGATTCGCTATCCACTCGACCGCACTGGCATGGATAAACATTTCACAATTCCCAACGCTACATAACTAGTACCTACATGCACAGAGCACAAAAACTTGCTGCGAACGTTATTTTACAAACGTTCGGTGGACGTCTGAAAGCGAACGGGGAATTACTTGCGTTCAACGTTCGCATTTTTGCCAAATAAATTCGATTAGGTTCTACCCGAATCACAGACGAAAGATTACCCAGATATTCTACCATACCTAGCTGTGGCTACGGCAAAAATTTGATGCTTGTAGTTTGGCCGGCAATCGCTGGGGTGCGTTGGCAACCTGTTTTAACATCATCTACCGGGCCATGGCACAAGGTAAATTAAGGCCATATTCCACTAGGGTTTCAACCTGCTGATCCTATCCTTCTTACCGCAAATTTACTATCACCACCAATGGAACAAAACTATTAAGAGGGCCATTGATCGGCAGGTTGCAATCCTGGTGGAATATGGCCTTTATAATCACTGGACCCAATGTTCCTCAGGTGGTTACAGTTATGGCTTCATCTACCAGGCCATGGCCCAAGGTCAATTATAATCAAGGGACCCATTTTTCCACACGTGGTAACTGCTACCTTGGTTCCATAATATACAGTGGCTCCATCCCTTGACTGAAGGCGAAACTATAATTGCGGGCGGAGGGCTTTTGCGTAGCTGCTTTATTTTGGGAGTTGAACATCTGGGTAACCTTATATCTGCGCCCGAACGTTGTACGCAAGTTATTCCCCGCTAGCTCTTCAACGTCTACCGCATATGTGCGTGATAACGGTTTTTCCGCTAGATGGTGCAATCGTCATAACAGAATCAACATTTAGTTCGCAGGAGAAAAAAAACACAACCTAAATGTCTGTAAACGATGAAGCGACCCTTTCCCTACTGCACACAGGTGGCTCTGTACTTGAACGAAGCCCGTAAAACGCCCCCCCCCCCCATTTGGCATTAATAAGCAAGCTACCCAAATATCGACAAGCTCCCCTTATTACCAACTCCAGGCTACACTGGGAGCTTGCAGAGTAGTGTGCTGCTTCATTATCTTAACGTTCCCTCCACAGTCTTAAGGTGGAACGATCACATTGGCCAACGATTATCTAACAAACAATTTGTTAACAGGCAAACTATTAGAAGCCCCACCAAAATTGCTCACCTCCTAGGTGAAATGAACGCCTTCGAATTATCGAACGAACCATTTTTTCGCAGCCATGAATAGATTTGCTAAATAACATCCGTAACTATGGGCTCCTAAGTTTCCGTAGTAACCGTTTTTTTAAAAAAGTTATTGAAGTTTTTTAACCAAAATAATAATAGTACAGAAATTAGTTTAACTTAATTTTTAAGCCTTATAATATATTACCTAGGATGTGAACTATTTTGGTGGGGCTGTCACTAAATGTTTGCTTGTAAACAATTGTTTGGTAGAAATTCTTAGACCAAGTGATCATTACACCTTAAAGTTCCCTTCGCCATCTTAGAGCATTGGAGTTCATTATACGAGTAAGCGACGCTTTTTCAGTCGGCGGTGGGGGGGTTGAAGGGGGGACGGGGGAGGGTGTAATTAATGCCCAAAATGGCGGGCGTCTTGCGATAATTCAACGGTGCGACATCTGTAAGACGTCGTTCCAGTAATCTCTCTTCTCACTCGGTTGGCTTCGCAAGGTTCTATGTATGTGCAGGGGTGTTTGTGATGTGTGTTAGGGCTTAAGGGTTCTAAGGGTGGATGGGGTTAAGGGATGGATGTCGATTTGTTGGGCGTTTTCATGGATGCTCTTAGGGTCCACTTAGCTGGCGTGCGTATACGTATTTTAATGATATGGAAAGTACAAGGTGCTAAGAGAGAGAGTTAAGGTAATCGTGAGGAAACTCCTTGGAATTAACTTTCTTAGACTCACATCTGCTTGTCTTATCTTAAGCACTGGTTGTCGAACCAAAAAACTATTTCAAACTGGGATTTGAATGCTAAATACATGTTTCACCGATTTGACGACGTTTCAGAAAGGAACTTCACATTAGCTGTGCTCAGATTAAAGGTTTTGCCTTTTTTGTTTAGCCAATACAGATGCAATTAAAGTAAACAATAAAAAACTTGTCCACCAATTTCCGTTTTGAGTACTCTTTCAATTTCAAAATACAATTTTAAAATTGTAATATCGATTCGAAATTTTAACATTGTGAAGTGATGGCTGTCGAAAGTCAATACCGAAAGTTAAAAGCGAAACATAAATGCTGTTTGCTGCCTCAAAAATTTTGAAAAATTTGTTTGCCTCTGCAATGAGTTTTAAAAAGATAAATCTTTAATCTTAGCACAGCTTGTCCGGAGATGAGATGTGGCCTTTAACAAACTTTAGTTACTTCCTTAAAGGTTATAGCTATGTTAAAAACTTAAACAAAAGTACCAACTATTGTATTTTTTAGCTCAGGCTTCTTAACTCTAATTTGATCTTGCCAGAGGACATCCTAAATAATAAAGCCCCAAAAAACGGGTAACGGGGAAAAAATGCAAATCCAAAACCAAACAGTGGCGTTTATCCAGCGCATGGTCTCAAATCACTGGCAATCCGGATTCAATGAGCAAGGGTTGAAAAGGCCTGAATTTTATATATTAGTTGCTTTCAACAGGATTTATTTCTAAGTAACACCAGCGTAGGAGGAAAAATTCAGGTTGTTTCAATAATGCTGTAAATTTAAAAAAAAATCCAATCAGACTTGCAAAGTTAATTATCAGTAAATATTTGTTGAGAATTTATAGTATTCTGGGATCAGAATTCCGGGGTCATTGAAGACTACAGAGAGAGCAGAAATGCCTCAAAATATATTGGTATTTCAAGCACGATGAAATTTCATGATTTTTACTAAAGAAGGCATATTTTATTTCACTGGGGCTTCGCAAACGCAATTTCAGTTGCGTAACAGATGAGCGTAGCGGTTTTTACATAGCGGATAAAAAGGTGAAGGCAGACGACCTAATACTAAAACCACGGAGCACCAAGCCAGATCAGTGCCTTCTCGAAAATTACAATTAACTACTTAAAAATTTAGACGATTGTGACCTTCCTTTGTGTCTCTCCGAGCTGTCAGGTAGCGAAAACATGCAACTTTTTAATTTCTGATCACTGTCAAATCTATGCCGTGGCCATAACTTGAAGTCAACAAAGCTGCAGCAGCCTAGGAAACAAAGGCAACAAAGTCACAATACATTTTTTGAAAAATGTTGAAAAACTACACACTTTAAGATAAATAATAAAGCATAAACAATAATTTCTTGAAACTAATTACATATAAGAAACACTGATAAACGACCACAATGTGCAGACATATGTGAACTAACTCGAAACTAGTAGTTGTCGTTACACAAAGGTATCTCGTATACCGTGAGCTGCCTCAAAAGATATTGTTCACTTGCCTCACATTTAGGCGATTGCCTTTCAAAGCACACAAACTACGAACACCCAGCCAGCTCAGCGAACGCAGGTTCGGGTTCCAATTGAAATTTCCAACAACAATCCCATCCACGGTTCCAATGACGGTTCCGCCGACAGTTCCAACGGTTCCGACGACAGTTCCCATGATGATTAGCATCAAACGCACGAGACGCCGACGCCGACGTCGCCAAAGCGAGAGGCGTCGATGAAAGACGACGAACATTAACCGAATCACTCGACGCCAAAGTTCGCGGGCGAAATCAGCTTAGTACGTTAATGGGGGGACGGTGGGGGAGGGGGGGGCGATGTTTCTAAAGACTTGTGCCTCCTTGTTAGGCCACTACCTATCAGCTGCGATTCACAGAGAGGCGAAACACTAGACTCTAGAGTAATGCCGACCATCGGTCTCGTGTCGTTTCGTTGCCTCGGTCTGCCTATGGTCTGCTTTTAGTGCCGGTTGTTGATGTATGTCCTTGTTATTACCTGACAAACTTATTGGAGTAATGCGACATGAGTGTTCTTGTTACCTGTTAAACTGATTGCAGTAACGTTGCTTGTATGTACAAGTCCTATTTATAAATATTAAATGGAAGCGTAGCGCGGGATTTAATCGATATTTGACGAGGCCAGCTTAATTTGTTTGAACATTATTTGCTAATTTAATGATGCCGCTTTCCAATTAACGAAGATTTGCGAATGAACCGTCTCGTCGTTGGAGTGTCACTGAAACCGCAGCTCGAGTGACGAACCAAACTGTTGAATGAGAGTTTGTAGACAACCTGAAGCAATGGCCGCGATTTAATATGAAGGATTCTGCTCGAGTTCGCCGCATCCAGCTGGCCGTGTTCAGCTCGAATCGCGTATCGCCAAGCGCCATTTCTAACGGTCGCCAAAACAGATTGATTTTTTTAATTGACCAAAATCAGCCCCGTGCACAGTTCGAGCTGATTGTGCCGGTGGTTTCGTTTTGAAACTGTACAAAGCGCTGTTAGAATCTATAAGGAGGCATGTTCCTCCCATTTTAAACCGTGCTGAAATTGACCAAAATCAGCCCCTTGCACAGTTCGAGCTGATTGTGCCGGTGGTTTCGTATTGAAACTGCAAAAAGCTATGTAATAATCTAGAGGCATGTTCCTCCCATTTGAAACCGTGCTGAAATTCACCAAAATCAGCCCCGTGCACAGTTCAGCTTTTTGTGTCGGTGGTTTCGTTTAGAGAGTGATGCTTTAAAGTCATAATACTCGCTCGGGTTTCCGAGAATGCTTTCGTTTAATGTTTCCAGTATAAGTTATAATTCAACATTTTCAATAATCGCTTCTCGTTCCCTAACCAATATCAGGACCTTTCCACTAAAATACTCATACACTAAAATAGACTAAGCTCTATCATTGTCATTAAACGTATATAATCTCTTTTCTGCGGTTTAAAACGATAATATTCGCAATTGAAGCACCGGCCACAGCTTCTGACCGGCGCTGAAAACGCTGTGAATTTGTTGTTTGAATCTCACTCAAAACCCCACCCCCTCGCATTCGCTTTCAGTTTCACCATAGCAACCAACATCATCGTAAACAGCAACGCTCAAACTCTAATCCCCCCCCCCCCCACCCCATCATGAACCCATCCCGCATAAACAGCCCGCGGGGATGTTTCCACCCCCCGACTTCGGGAGTGAGCATACAAACACTCGAGTGCGGCCGACCTTTGGCCGTTCACCCGGGCGCGACCTCGCCGCTGCCCGGGCTTCAAGTCAAGGATCCCGCCCGCGGGGGAGAGCGCGATTAAGCTCGATGCAGGGCACACACACACAAAATTCCCCAGTGTTTTGAAATGAAAGACAAGCGGCCTTGCGGTGAAATTTGGAATCTTTGGTCATCGATATCTCAATTTCTTGCTTGGTGTATCTGGGAACGGACTTTATCAACTGACGCAGAGAAGAATATACTTGCCCAACTCCCCTACAGAGATAGGCAAAGATAGTTGATAGATACACAAAGATAGATACTTCTATCTCAGATATTGACCACCTCTGCCCCCTCTTCCCACTCATATCTAAAGTTTCACTTGGTGTTCCTTGACTTCCCTTGTTTCGAGTTCCAGCCCAGACCTTTCGATATGAGATAATAATCTGGCCTTGACAACATCTCAAAAGCAGCTCGAACTAAGGTAGCCTCGACAAGAGACACCCGATACAGACCGTGGGCTCGCTCGGCCATTTTGAAACGTCCTACGCACGTCTTTTGGCACGACAATTGGCACTACTTTTGACTCTCGCCTCTACTCTTTTTCACGTTTAGAATGAGAGCGGTTTTTAACTCTCACAGAGGCTCCCCTGCTGTTACGTTTAGAAGGAGAGCGGTGTTTCACTCTCACAGAGGCTCCACTGCTGTTACGTTTAGAAGGAGAGCGTTTTTTAACTCTCAAAGAGCTCCACTGCTGTTACGTTTAGAAGGAGAGCGGAGTTTCACTCTCAAAGAGGCTCCCCTGCTGTTACGTTTAGAATGAGAGCGGTTTTTAACTCTCAAAGAGGCTCCCCTGCTGTTACGTTTAGAAGGAGAGCGGTTTTTAACTCTCAAAGAGGCTCCACTGCTGTTACGTTTAGAAGGAGAGCGGTGTTTCACTCTCAAAAAGGCTCCACTGCTGTTACGTTTAGAAGGAGAGCGGTGTTTCACTCTCAAAGAGGCTCCACTGCTGTTACGTTTAGAAGGAGAGCTGTGTTTCACTCTCAAAGAGGCTCCCCTGCTGTTACGTTTAGAAGGAGAGCGGTGTTTCACTCTCAAAAAGGCTCCACTGCTGTTACGTTTAGAAGGAGAGCGGTGTTTCACTCTCAAAGAGGCTCCACTGCTGTTACGTTTAGAAGGAGAGCTGTGTTTCACTCTCAAAGAGGCTCCCCTGCTGTTACGTTTAGAATGAGAGCGGTTTTTAACTCTCAAAGAGGCTCCACTGCTGTTACGTTTAGAAGGAGAGCGGTGTTTCACTCTCAAAGAGGCTCCACTGCTGTTACGTTTAGAAGGAGAGCGGTTTTTAACTCTCAAAGAGCTCCACTGCTGTTACGTTTAGAAGGAGAGCTGTGTTTCACTCTCACAGAGGCTCCACTGCTGTTACGTTTAGAAGGAGAGCGGTTTTTAACTCTCAAAGAGCTCCACTGCTGTTACGTTTAGAAGGAGAGCGGTGTTTCACTCTCAAAGAGGCTCCCCTGCTGTTACGTTTAGAAGCAGAGCGGTGTTTCACTCTCAAAGAGGCTCCCCTGCTGTTAAGTTTAGAAGGAGAGCGGTGTTTCACTCTCAAAGAGGCTCCCCTGCTGTTACGTTTAGAAGGAGAGCGGTGTTTCACTCTCAAAGAGGCTCCCCTGCTGTTAAGTTTAGAAGGAGAGCAGTGTTTCACTCTCAAAGAGACTCCCCTGCTTTTAGAAGTGGCAAAGGTGTCAACATTCACAGGCCGTCCCATTGTTCCGCTAAAGGGTTGAATGGTCTGAGCATCGAATGATTGACAGCGCAATGTCTGCTACACAATACTTTCCATTCTTAACTTGAAAAACCCATAGCGTGTCCTGAAGGCCACCCCATGGCAAGACACGTGCCGAGGAGGGCGTCGAGCGTACAGGTGGACGCCCGACTAGACCATTAAGCCGAGAACGCTGGTGGTTGCGAAGAGGGGGGAGGGCATGAAGCGGACGGGTCGTAGCCCGGGACTTAGGCCCGTGACGGGAATTAACGGGGGGAGAAAGTTGGCGTGCCCTAGGGGCTTCAGGCGGGCAAATGGGGTGGCCGATAAGGTCGTGATGATTTTAAGGGTGGGAATGGCGGGCAAAGGGGTGGGAGAGGGGGGGCTGTGTTATTGTTCTATGGCTACCTGGAGCGGTGCGAACTCAAGTTGGGCTGTGAGCTGTGTGATGTGGTTAGCTAATAGTGGACTCCAAAACAGAGAAAAAGAGTTGTCAGTTATCGATAAAAGGTCATTTGGGCATCGGTTATCAGATTATTTTACCAAGTCTGCTAATTTCCATTCGTATGTCAGTCTTGGAATCAGCACCGATCCCTCGGCCTTTTGGCTGTGTGCTGGGACCGAGATGTTTGAGCCGGGAACAAAGGGGGGACATTGGTCTTCTCAGACTGGTTTGCCCTAGGCATGCCCTAGACACCTTAGGCCGAAGCACTCTTGCCGGAAAAGCATTTGATACGAATTGCGAGAAAGACATATGATATTGCTTCAAAAAACGGAGAGATAAAACTGAAATCTGGTGTTCCCTGTAAAAAACCTAAAGACGTTTGAAAATGGTATACAATTGGGTTCAATTTTAAAACAGCGTGCCGGTAGCAAAGCCGACAGACGAACCGTCCGAGCCAATTTGAGAGTAAACAGCGCCGAGCGAGCAAGTACATGTACATAGCGATGTAGCAGTCTGCCATCCTCAGGAAGTAATGCTACTCGTGCCGTCATATTTTCGGCAAGGTGCGTCTTGCAAAAACAAATAACTGCTTCAGTGCGTAATCTATGGACCAGCAATTCTTCTCATTTGAGCAGCGATGCGGGAAAAGGTATACAGTCTAAATTGTAGGGTAGATTTAAGGCCAGGGAAAACAGCGATCATTTTATTTAGCGTTCAAAACACAGTTTTAAACTGTTTTTATCAAAACTAGTGGTGAATGAAGTAGTTATAAAAATTTGATAGGGTTTACTACACTTTTCAACTCGGAGTGTTCAGCTGCTATAAGCTCGCAAAAAGAAATCGTTTGTAATGCTTCTTTTTATTGATGTTTGTTTCCAAAATTAACTGGGGCTACGCAATTTTCAAGCACTGGCCTTTTTGCATAGAAAATTTAACTATTTTCTATGAATCGAGTTAATTACCTTAGAGAGACGAAGTCTTTTAAGTCTCAAAGGAAATGTCCCTTTATCCTCAATTCCCCAGTTTCTCAATCCCTAAAATTCCATTCGATGTAATTTCTCGTGCATGAAACGTTGGAAAAACAATAAGTCTTTATGCAGCATTTTACACCATTTAATGTTTAACTAAAATAGGTAAAAGGTAAAAAAAAAATAGGCATGAGTTCAAAAATGGTAACGTCCGACATAAAAATTGTTGGTTTTGAGTATTGACGTGTCATTTACCTACATCAGAGTAGAAAAAACAGTCGCAATTTAGTCTAAAAGCGACGTCGAAATCCAAGATAACGCAAATATTTGTCTTCAAATATTTCACAAACATATCCGCTTCACAAAAAGACACGAGCCAGCCTCTCAAGACACGCAACGCAACGCACGACATCTCAAATGGACCTTCACAAAGAGACCCGTTTCACAAAGATGCACAGACCGCCCACATCACAAAACATAATGAAATGCCGTCTCATTAATTGGCTCATTCAACTCGAATTTAACAAGCGTTTAGCAAGATGCCATTCACTATCGTCGTCGTCGTCGTCGTCGTCGTCGTCGTCGTCGTCGTCGTCGTCGTCGTCAACCAGGCTCATATCTCTTGCACATAACGAGCCGCCTCAGGTACATAATGGGACAATTTTCCTCGAGCTTTTCCCGAGCTTTCCACAACCCCATTGATCACGACGGGCGGGGAAAATTGGCCACGGCCACGGCCCGTTTGTATACAGCTGCGTGTAGTTCGTGTAGTGGGGTTCGAGGCTTTTGTCCCGGTCCCGCCCGTTCTTGTTCAATTAGTGGATCTTGAAGGCAGTGCATTCAGCGAGAGGCTCGAGTGGGTCGTGATAGGGGGGAGGGGGGGGACTTGAGATACATGGCCTCGGTTTCTTCAGAATTTTCTTAATTTGCAAACTTGCGTGGATAGCGGATCCCGTGGACTGGTTTCGAAGCTAGTGTGGCCTTCGATCTCCCCTATTCTACCTGTGTGACCCACTAATCTGTACACACTTGCGTGGATAGCGGATCCCGTGGACTGGTTTTGAAACCAGTGGGGCCTTCGATCTCCCCTATTCTACCTGTGTGACCCACTAATCTGTACACACTTGCGTGGATAGCAGATCCCGTGGACTGGTTTCGAAGCTAGTGTGGCCTTCGATCTCCCCTATTCTACCTGTTTGACCCACTAATCTGGACAAACTTGCTTATATAGTGGATCCCGTGAACTGCTTTTGTGACGAGAAGATGGGAAATGAAAATAGATGAACAATGATTGCTTTCGACAAAATTGCTTCTTTGCGTGCCCACATCCTCCGACTTTTGCCGATGTTAGCCGAAGCCAGCTCGGTGACTGGAAAGCGTCGTCGTTTCACTAATGGCAGCGTTGAAAACTCTGAAATGTCTGAGACATAATTTTAATGACACTTTTATTTAGCTCAAAGCATTTATTAAAATTAAACAGTGATAAATATCCTGTAAACAAACCGTGTTCCAATCCCTCTTTTTAGCCAGCTAAGTGACTGGAATTCATGCATCTCGTTTTGAATTAACAAGAGTGCTCTTAGCCTAATAAAACAACATTTATCTTCGGGGCAATTTTCTTTGTCGGAAAAATAACAATTTTGCCGAGTAGGCTCGAAAACTCGAAAGCTGAAACAACGAAAGAAGTAAACAATAAACAATGACGAGAGCAATCGAAGCGTCTCGAACAGAAACCAATTGAAAAGTTTTTCGGAAAAACTCGCTCTCTTTGACTCAAAGTTACCATAGCAACCGGCGGTGTCAGATGACTCGATTTTTTAAAGTAATGAAGCAAGCGAAATTCTCCATTCTTTTCATTCACATAAGACAAAAAAATTGCCTTCAGTTTACTTTTTTTTTATACAACTCTGATATTTTGCAATTTTATTTTGTTGCAGTAACTTTCATGTGTAATTTAAAAAAGATGAAACCGGGAAATAATCTTCTGGACACCGTAAAATTTACCTAATGGCCAAATTTACCATTTATTTTAATTCAAAAAATGAAACACTCTTGGCTCCTCAGCTTTGTACCCCTGAACGCAGCCCGCAGAGCGGACTCGGCTCCTCCACCTCGTGCCCCTGAACGCAGCCCGCAGAGCAGACTCGGCTCCTCCACCTCGTGCTCCTGAACGCAGCCCGTAGAGCAGACTCGGCAACTAACATCGGCGACCCCAAACGCCACCATCAACGTGTCCCTCGACGGCGTCCCTCCATCATTGCCGCTATCTCGTTTCACAAAACCACGACGCGAAGGCTGCAAGAAATCACAAGTGGCTCGCCCGAAACACTTGTTGTCTGCTAATGGGGACACTTTCCCCCCACTCTGCAGCCCACGGCCGTCTGTAATCGCGAGGCGACGACGCCCAAGGGACGGTGAGCGTTCTGTCGACGTCACGTGGTTATCTGGGTGGCCTTGGGCCAGTTGCGAGCTTGTTCTCGGGTAAATCACGGGTTGTATGACGAGTTGTGCGTTGAGCTCAGTTCAAATTGAAGCGTTTCCACGGGTTGTGATTCGGTAATTTTAGTCGCGTCTTATGTCTGGTTTATGAATACTTGCGCTAAATCGCCTCACAACCAGCGACACGAATTGAAATAAAATACGGTTCCGGTTTCGATTCCGATTCCAAAATTTTTCGAAAGCGGGTTCCAATTCCGATTCTGGTTTTTGAGAATCACGGATTCTGGTAATGGGTTCCACTTCCAGTTCAAACTGGGGTTCCAATTCCGGTTCCGGTTCCAGAACCGATACCACAGAAAAAAAACGGAAATTACGGTATTTTTTTACTATTCTGAATGGTCATTAAACGAAAATACGTTGAAAATATTGACGAATATCGAGAAAATAGAGAATTAGTATTTTTTTCATTTTCCAATAAGAATTTCGGAACTTTGCTGGAACCTTTTTGAAAACGCTGAGAACCGAAATTTGTTACATTAATAAAATGTTCCAATTCCGGTTCCGGCTCTCAAATTTGTATTAAAAATGTTCAATTCCGATTTCAGTACCAAAAAATTACTGGTTCCATGCGATTCCAATTCCGGTTCCGATTTCGGTCGGGTCCCTGCTCACAACATAGTAATATTTTTAATTTTATTAAATGTAAAACCAAAGGCATTGATACAAATGACTATAAACAGCATTTTATTGCATTGCATGTTTAAAATTTAATCTTCCAAAGATTATACAAATCAAAATATTTGCGCCTTTAGAAAGTACAGAAAATAGAGAGAGTGGAAAAAATTTGTGTATAATTAGAAAATTGAAAAGTTATTTACTCATAACTAGAGCTAGGATAGTTAGGCAATTGCATGTTCTTTGTTAAGAAGTAGAGCACATGCAGACACAGATATAAATCCGATTTGAGTCCCAAGGATTCCAAAAATGTGTGTTTTATTTTGCATTTTTTGCATATATTGGCACTTTTTTTTAAAGTTGCATATTTCTTCATTTTCATGCATGTTTGTGCATACTTGAGCCATTTCAACAAAATTTTCTACGATTTATCAACAATTTCCTCTACGGATTGCTAAAACAAACAATTTTTTTGCATCAAGGGTTGATTTGTAATTTTTGTTCACGTTTGATATAGCCTTTGCAGCCAGTATACCCAAAGGCATTTTTTGCTGAACTCTATAGCTCGTGATCTGGCACACATTAAAGCTTAATTCGGAACCAGCCCGAGTTACATCAGACAACACATGGTTTGCCCCTAAAATACGAAAGTTGCGCTCAACGAGCTCGTGCAAGTTTTAGCAAAGAATTCTTCTTACAAGCTCCTGTGTGGTATTTCGAAAATTATTTCAAAATGTGACTCCAGAAATTCCAAGCTCATTAAAGTATTGTCTGGAGAACATCTTGCGATTTGAACGGTCTTTTTGGCGCATAAAAACCTTTTTCTGACCAACAACACAGCCTCAAATCAGGAAATATTAAAATGATGGTTGTAACCTACTGTTTAGCTCATACCTAGTCCCAAGCATATGCCAATTGTACAAAAAACCTAGTTTCAATTGATTAAAAGAACGACATTTGACTTGTGAAACACATTTTGTCGTATCACAACCTCACGGCTCCGTAAATACAAGATAATTAAATCTCCATGTGTTTTGCATGTCTTTTATTTCAAAGTTGCATGTTTGCATGTTTTGGCAGTTTTGCCTGCATGTTTTGCTGTTTTTTTTGTGCATAACTATCCTAGCTCTACTCATAACACTGTGCTTTTCTAAAAGTTCCCACATTTTGCATGAATTCTGATGGACGGGCTCATCAGGTAACAATGTTAAGTTCAGACAGGAGTTGTCAGATGATTTTCGGAATCAGTGTGCGAGAAAATTCTAAAATATGATCATAAAAAGGAAGTTAATTAAGTGTATAGCTATCATTTCGTAGCGATTTCGTTTAAAGTGGCTGCATTATATACAGACGTGTTAGCCTTACTTTACCACAGCCTGGCGGACTTCCAAGTAAAGTATCATTTGACTCTTAATCATTTCTTAAGAGTAAAATGGTAATAATAAATACCATTTTTAATGGTAGTAATACAAACTTAAATCATTCAAATCTTTGGAATGGTGCTTTATGATATGAGATCCCCAGAAAGTGGCAATCTCAAATTAATTCTAGTGTATCCATGGGCTAAAGTTCCCAGTACCATGGTTCATACTGGTGATCACTTAAGCAACGTCTCCCTGAGGATTGCAAAAGATTTTGTGATGCATCGAAAAAAATTGAAAAATGTGCTATATACAAAAATGATATACAAATGTAAAACGCAAAATAGAAAACGTGACACACGGAAATTCTGCGAAGAAGATCGTCTTACTCTTCAATAATAGTAAAAACGTGATTCTGTCAATTTATTGCAAGATTTGGTTTCTCTGGAACTATCTGGGGGGATATCATGTAACTTTGTGATTTCAAAATCATTCTTTATCAATTTCACTGCCTATTGGTTAAACACGAGCCGTGATTTGAAATCGAGTGATTTCGAGCCAATTTGAATGAAACAAAGTTACATGGGAGATGGAGTTAAAAAAGTGTGGTGCCGAGCTGGGGAACGAACCCGGAACCGCTCGATTGCCGGTCGTGTGCTCTCGTGGGGTCCCGGGTTCAGATCCCGGTCCGCTAGCGCATTTCCCCAGCCTCATATTCCTCCCACTAGTTTTTTGTTTCACTCAGTATCGCTTTTGATTGAGATAAATTAGTTTTCCCACGTATCTTCGCTTGCAACGCAAGTATCAACTCGGCAATGTCCACTTCGTCGCCGAACTGTACCATCAGAGACAAAAGAGCCGGATTCGAAACCCCAGAGTCACTCGTCGTCATCGACCTCTCACACGCCTGTTTCGAATCGACAGAGTCGTCCTGGACGGCGACAGCTTCACCCTCCTCCTGCCTAGAGACGCCTAATTCACACTCTTCATGCTTCCGAACAACATCATTCACGACACACCTGTCCTCCAACGCACCGCTCGTAATGATTTCGATCTCAGGGGATGAAACTTGGACTTTGTTAGCATCTGGATCAACAGAAACAACAGCAATAGAACCAGCATTATGAGGGGTTCGTTTCTTTATTCCCGTTTTCGGAATTTTCGATTTAAATTTAATGGCTTTTACGACTGTTTTATTACCAACCACCGGCGGTAAGTCCTTGAAAAGGAGCGAAGCCCAATGGCCTCTAGTCTTGTCGTTAAACACCACGAAGAACAGGAACATGACGAACCCTTGCACGGGGTCCAGCGCCTTGTTGATGTACACCAGCGCGGTGCTGTGAAACACGAGGTCGTTGAACATCTCGAACACGGCCGGTATGCCGAACAGGAAGAACATCATCACGGTCTGCTTGAGTTGTCGCATCATCACGTCTTTGCCGGAGGCCCCGTGACGCTGGAGTTCATCGTCGTCCCAGAGACCGCACCCGTTAGTGATGACGCGCACGATCGCCGCCAGCAGTCCCACATTGAGCAGGGTGATGACGACCACCGGCACCAAGTAGAGCACGTAATGGGTCATCTTGTCCGGCGTGCAGAAGTGCACTTTGACGTCCCAGGAGAGCAGGGCGGCCAAAGGTAGAAGCGGAACGCCCCAGGCTAGTACGCTGACCTTGAGCAGGAGATGCGAGGTGGTGGCCGAAGCCCCCACCACGCCCGAGAAGCGTTTGTATTGCAGCACGGACATGACCAGGCCCCAGGAGTAGTGGACAAGCCGCGTGTAATGGACGCTCACGGTAAACGCCACCAGGCCGACGTCCAGATGCTTCATGTCCGCGTAGATGGTGTGCGTTTCGCGGAACATGGTCAGCACTAGGTACAAGAAGTAGGAGATCGACAGGTGCAAGAGGATTTTGTTGCCGAGGTCCTCGCGCCATTCGGGGAACAGAACAGCAGTCACGGCGATCAGGATCAAGCCGACAAGCGAGTACGTGGATCCGATGAGGTAGACGACACTGGCGCCCTCCACCGTAGTGACCAGCATGAAGTTCGGTTCGGTGGTAAACTCGTAGATGATGATCCTTGCGACCGAGTTCTTGGGTATCGTGCAAATACAAGACTCGTGGCGTGATTCGCGATGTGTTTCACACGTGTCTTGAGTCCAGTTGTCGGCCTTTTCGTTCCACACGGCGCATGCGGTCTGGATGTAGGCGTGCGGCTCGCTGGTTGGCTGGAAGTAGACCTGGACGTGCGCTTCGTAGTAGACGTTGCCGTCAAAGAAGACGTCCACTTGGCGGGAGTTGAAGACGGGCGCCGAGGTCATCGAGTACGGGTATGGCGATATGTTGATGGGGTAAACTACAAAAATCATGATGTCGATGAAAAGTAGAATAAGGCTCGTGTCGGCCAAGACACAGGCAAACTGAGGATTATTTTTCAGCGCGTCTTTCACAGCCGAACTCGCAACGTATTGAACTTCTGTCGCTGCCTCGCGACCGAACTGCAAGCCGGCGTACTCGTCGCCGCCAATCGTGACAAACGCCATCGCCGAGTCGACGACGAGGTCGCGGTCGACGCTGCTCGAGAGGACGGCGTTGGAGAAGAGGTCGTCGCCGAGCTCGGCACTCTTCAGGCTCCAGACGCCGGGGAAACCAAACTTGAGCCGCTTCGTTTTGTTATTGTTGACTGCCGTGAGTTGGCGATACGCCTTGCTGAAATCGTCAAGAATCGGCCGTATTTTTTGCTTGCCGTCCACCAAGTCGTCCAGATGTGACATGACCTTCATGAAGACGTGCATCGCGTCGACGACGAGCCGCGAGTCCATCGGCAGCTGAGAGGCGTTGTGCATCAACGCCGCGCCGAGGTCAAAGACGACGGCGGCGTCGTCGCAAGACTCGGCGCCGAACCGCGCAAACACTTCCCGATCGAACACGGCCTCGATGTAACTGTACACGATGTACCGACCGCCGCCGCCCGTCACACTGCAGTTGCACGCGACGACGCCGTCGATGGGCACGCGCCGACAACCGCGCGGCGTCCAGTCGTCGACGGCGTCGTCCCAGACGCCGCAGTCCAGCGTGTGATTCGCCGGTCGTTTGAAGGCGAACTCCACGTACTGCTGTTCGACGGCGACCCTCGGCTTCAGCACGACGTCGACCACGCGACTGGTCAGACGTGTTCCGATCGACGGCGACGGTCGGGGGTAGCCGTCGCGAGGATAGAGAACAAACGCGTGACGTTCGTTTTGTTTGATGACTGAATCGGAGACGCGCAGAACGAAGATGGCGTCCGGCCAAGTGATTTGGAAATCGTCTCTGAAGGAAACCTTTGTTGGATCGGATGGATCCGACTGTAGCGTGAAGGCGTTGCTGGAACATATCGCACATACTGGTTCGATATCGCTCGGATTGCATTCACTTCTACATTCGACACTGTCGATATACCCACGTCCGACATTGTCAATGTACTGTCCGATTTCATCGTCTTTGGGTTTGTAATAATAATCACGAATTCCTTTTAGAACGCACGACACCGCTTTTTGAAAACTATGAAATGGTCGTGGTTGTAGATAATGATATTGATACATGTTTATATCACCTAGAGCCTCTAGCATTTGGAAATAAACATAATTGTCAAGTTGAGGTTCACGTTTTTCCGACTCGAGATCGTTAGTGTCTGATAGCTCGTAGTCGAACAAGATGTACTGACCGCGAGATCGGGTTTCGTTCAAGTACGCGCTGAGACTGCAAGTGCACACGCCTAGGTACAGGTCGGGGTTGTTCCGACAACCTCTCGTCGTCCAATTGCCCAGCGCGGCGCTCCAATACGCGCATGCGTACAAATATCCCGACTTTGGCGGTCCGTAATACAAACTCACAAACTGGTCGTCGGTGTTTCGATTGTTGTTGCCAGTCAGGAAAATGTCCACCGCTCGCATGTTGACCACTGGCGCGCCGCCAATCACCGACGCCGTCCTGAAGTACTTGTTCGGCGGGTAGACGATGAAGGCGTAGCGCGCGTTCTGCTCCATCACTGTCTTCGAAAAGAGCAGCGAAAAGTTCATCAGCGGAGAGAACAGAATATTGGGATCAATGTCTTCGGACGCCATTAAAAGCTCGACACTTGAATGGTCGCTGTAAACGCCGAAGCCGATCGGCAGCGCACGACGCTGATTGGTCCGTTCCGAGCACACCACGAAGCTGGTCAACAGGTTGTCGCGATGGCCGATCGTATCGCGTCCTTCGTCGGGTGACACGGCCTCTAGGATCGTGCCGATGTCCGCGAGGATCTGGTCCGCGCTTGTGTTTATCAGGAATGTGTTGTCAAAAAGCATCAGGTTGTACAAGTTTTCAGACAGCAATTTCTCAAACAAGTCTTGCGTGTTTTCATTGCTGGCAAGGTCACTTATACGTCTTTGATAAGCAGAATAATCATCCTCTGGCCTTGTCACGCTGGTATCTAAAATCGTGGCGTTAATTTCTACAGTTGTCGTCTTATCATCTCCTCTGTACTGATAAATCATATACTCACTGCTTTCACCATTGAAAATCAAATCGCATCGACACAAAATAGTATACACAGGGAATCGGTAAGCCGGCATTACCATCAGAGAGCAACCCAAACCAGACCATCCCGAGCCGGTGGCGTTCCAGCTGGCGCATCCGTACCGGACGTGCTCCCGAGACGGTTCCCGTTGCCAGCCCAAGGTCAGCACGTGGTACCGCCCGCTGTCGCCGACGCCGACAGCGCCCAGAAACAAGTGCACCACGCGGCACTGCGTCACGGTTCCCGCCACGACCGGCAGAGGGCGCAACGGACTGGCGTTCGGCTCGTAGACGACGAAAACGACATGACTGTTTTTGCCCGGCCGCGGCAAATTTTCTATGTCTACTTCATACTGATCGACGTGATCTTTGTAGAGATACCATTTGTACGAGGTCTCGTAAAGATTGCTCAAACTTTTGTCGTTGCCATAGGCGATCACGACTGCGCACGGCGACTTGGAACAAAATGCAAAATCGCCTTCCAAATCGGGATATTTACACAGGTACCTGACAACTTGCGAGTCTGACGTGGCGACGACGGCGGCGTAAGACAGCGTGCACTTGTTGCCCGACTTCACCGCCTCCAGTTTCATCGTCGCGGTGAGCGCGGCCGCGAGGCGCACGATCTGCGAGACCGTGGTCGTCTCGCGTGCGTCGGTCGGCGTCACGGCCGGCTGGAGTCTTGCGACGAGGGCGAAAATGTCGGAGAATTCGACGACAGTCACGTGTTCGCGTAGCGTCAGATTGCGTAGGTGTTCGGAAATCTGCATAAGGCTCGACAATCTGCCTCCATCGGCTACGACAGCCGGCGATTTACGCGGCGCCGTTTTTGGGCCTGGCTTCAGCAAGATTTTCGTCGCTTCAAAAGACGTTGAAGCGCTTTTGAAGCTCGACGCAGGTCGTTGAGAGTCCTCCCCTGGCGTAGAGACGCCGAACTCGACGGTCGTTTTAATGGACGCATCGAGGTCGCCGTTGACGGACGCCGTCTTTCCCGAGGTCAGCATCAGAGTCAGCATCAACATCAACATCAACATCTTCCCTCGACGCACAACCGCGGCACACGTGATGGCTTTCAGGGACTCTGTCAGACTGGCAGGTCGACCGAATCGTACTGTTCGCCTTGGTAATTGTTTGGTAATTACTTTTTTATCTTTGTTTACGAATTACATTGCTATCGGGAAGTAAACGTACTTTCAACGAGTCGCGTTGCTTTTTTTAAGGTTGTGGGTAGACAACCTACGATAATTGGAGGATTTTCGTAGCTTATAGTGAAGTCACTCAAGTAAAAAGCTAAATAAATATTAAGTTTACATTTAGTTTACATGAAGTTTACAATACTTAAGATATATACTGCATTGAAATGTATATTGATCGTTTTTCAACAGCTTGCTTAAAACAAGTACTAACCACTAACAAATACTAATAATAAGAACTAACCCCCCGCCCCCCCCCCCTGATCAGCCCTATGATTTTGCCCACGAATATGTTTCAGTACATGCCCTTGGGTAATACATTTAATCGTTTTACAAGCTTTTAAAATTGCCAGGTGTGTTTAAACTAAAACTCGTGTGCATTTCATGCCCGTACAAATATTCGTCCTTAAAAAAAACTTCACTACTATAAAAGCCATGGATAATTTAATAGTGTTTTACGTAATTTTAAAAACTATTCCTGCATTTCTTTAGTTTCTTAAGCTGTAAGGGCACTTAACGTAGAGTACCTATAAGTGCAATACATTTCTTTAACTTAATAAAAATTTTCAATTATTATTTCTTTTTATTATTATTTCAATTTTTATTTATAACTTTTTCTTCGCTTTATAAACACACGAAGCCGGATTTTGGGAAACAATTCCAGGAAATGTGCAATATGGTAGGGGCTTACCCCCCCCCCCCCCCCCCCAACAGCACCATATCCGACATTCGGGCCTGGAAGGCTTTATTATGTTCGGGACTCGCGCTCGCTTCATGCACATGGCAGCACGTGTCTAGATTGCGAATTATTCCCAATCGGATTCCAGGCAAAATGCAAGGCAGATATTGTGCTCTCGAAACATCGAAAAATGATTGACGATTTATGCATTTTATTTTATACACGCCGCATTTGGGAAAAACCCCCGACTATACCAGTATACGGTATATACGGTATGCTATTCAATCGTTATGTAGGTACCTATGAATTGGAAAATCCAATAAAACTTGCAAAAGGCATATGTGACTGGAATCTGATTCCCTTAGAAAACGACAAATGTGTACGCAACAAGATAAGTTTGCAATCTCTTGTGCTATTGAAAATGCAAAACGTATTTAATAATACTGTATCGTTTTTTTTTGGCGAGAACTCACATCTTGTAGAGTAAACCTTGCCATATAAAGAGTCTCTTTTTTCAAAGCGATCTCGACTGTTTATTTAATTTGTTTTTTTATAAATTCATGCGTGAAATTCGTTTGTTGTGATCCGCAACAATATGATAAGTGTGATATTCGAAGGCCGTGCACCGAAAATCTGTCAGTTTTGGGTCTATGATGTTGCAAGTTGCAATATGCTTCGAAAATCTCTTGGCTCTTGTTCTGGCTCGATGTTGGTTCCATACGGTAGAAACATTTTCCAAAATAACTTAGGACTATTGGTGTAAGCATTTATTAGTGCAGCTTCCCGCGCAGCATTTACCTCGTACTCAAACTCAGTTTTTTAGTAACACCTTTTGTCTGGTCGCGACGGAATCTGTGACTACGGAGTCATTGCATTTAAGGCAACAAACTGTTTATCTACAAACTTCGTAATTCAAGTGGAAAATTCAAATAATGCGATTTTTTTAGGATGATATCAAAGTTGCTTTATAAAAAGAGAGACAAGAAGCAGTTATTTAGCGTTTCAAAGTTGTTATTATGTAAAACAAACAATTTTGTCTCGCTTGACCAACATTTGCGTACATACATTATGTTACGAACATTACGCCAATAGCTCGCTTTGGAGCCCTCAGGGCTGGGCCCGTCGGTGCCCGAAACGCTCTGAGAGGCCGAGAACGAGACGGATTCGCAATACACACTGCGCTTTGGTGCCCTCAGGGCTGGGCCTGTCGGAGCCCGAAACGCTCTGAGAGGCCGCGAACGAGACAGATTCACAATACACACTGCGCTTTGGAGCCCTCAGGGCTGGGCCCGGCGGAGCCCGAAACGCTCTGAGAGGCCGAGAACGAGACGGATTCGCGATACACACTGCGCTTTGGAGCCCTCAGGGCTGGGCCCGTCGGAGCCCGAAACGCTCTGAGAGGCCGAGAACGAGACGGATTCGCGATACACACTGCGCTTTGGAGCCCTCAGGGCTGGGCCCGTCGGAGCCCGAAACGCTCTGAGAGGCCGAGAACGAGATGGATTCGCAATACACACTGCGCTTTGGAGCCCTCAGGGCTGGGCCCGTCGGAGCCCGAAACGCTCTGAGAGGCCGAGAACGAGATGGATTCGCAATACACACTGCGCTTTGGAGCCCTCAGGGCTGGGCCCGTCGGAGCCCGAAACGCTCTGAGAGGCCGAGAACGAGACGGATTCGCAATACACACTGCGCTTTGGAGCCCTCAGGGCTGGGCCCGTCGGTGCCCGAAACGCTCTGAGAGGCCGAGAACGAGACGGATTCGCAATACACACTGCGCTTTGGTGCCCTCAGGGCTGGGCCTGTCGGAGCCCGAAACGCTCTGAGAGGCCGCGAACGAGACAGATTCACAATACACACTGCGCTTTGGAGCCCTCAGGGCTGGGCCCGGCGGAGCCCGAAACGCTCTGAGAGGCCGAGAACGAGACGGATTCGCGATACACACTGCGCTTTGGAGCCCTCAGGGCTGGGCCCGTCGGAGCCCGAAACGCTCTGAGAGGCCGAGAACGAGACGGATTCGCGATACACACTGCGCTTTGGAGCCCTCAGGGCTGGGCCCGTCGGAGCCCGAAACGCTCTGAGAGGCCGAGAACGAGATGGATTCGCAATACACACTGCGCTTTGGAGCCCTCAGGGCTGGGCCCGTCGGAGCCCGAAACGCTCTGAGAGGCCGAGAACGAGATGGATTCGCAATACACACTGCGCTTTGGAGCCCTCAGGGCTGGGCCCGTCGGAGCCCGAAACGCTCTGAGAGGCCGAGAACGAGACGGATTCGCAATACACACTGCGCTTTGGAGCCCTCAGGGCTGGGCCCGTCGGAGCCCGAAACGCTCTGAGAGGCTGAGAACGAGATGGATTCGCAATACACACTGCGCTTTGGAGCCCTCAGAGCAGGGCCCGTCGGAGCCTGAAACGCTCTGAGAGGCCGAGAACGAGATGGATTCGCAATACACACTGAGCTTTGGAGTCCGACGGGCTCAGCCGTAAAGGCTCGAAAGCATTGGTGGGTATTTTCTTTAATTTATGCTGGCATTTCCCGGTTTAAAAATTTTTTTGGGAAATTCACAGCTAAAATGCCGCCAGCGAAGCCCTATAGTTACACATTAAGTTGCATTAATCATACTGTGGCGTCATCCGTTGAACGCATTAACGCACCGTCCAGTGGATAGATACATTCCACGCCAGCAACAGGTACATATTCCAGGCACGGCAGCCTGGAATCCCACAGCAGCCAGTCGCGCACGGCGAGGCGGAGGAAATTAAACCGCGCCGATTGTCAACTTTTATAACGAGCTCTTTTCAGTCGAGGCGTTTTGGCGTGCGTGCGCGCGCACCGTGTTCGTTTTCCGAATTTCCGGACCTCGCTTTTGTCCCGCCAGCGGAGTGCAAACAAACTCGACGTCGCCCCCCCCCCCCCCCCCCCGCTACCAGCTTTGTCTAGAGATACTTTGTGGCAGAGAGCGGGCCTGCTGGAAACTGTTTGTGACGCCGTTAATCATTCAAATGAAATTAATTAATATATCATGACGATTAAACAAAGTGAAACCATTATCACTACTCCAATTTTGCCTTTTTTGCCCATATTTCGCCAAAATTTTGCTGAATTCAGCCTATAATTGCCCGGTAACGGCCAGGAGTTTGGACAAAAAATGGCTTGCCGTTGTGCCGAGAGAGAGAGCGAGAGCGAGAGAGAGCGAGAGAAAGAGAGAGAGAGATTGAGAGAGAGAGAGAGAGAGAGAGAGAGAGAGAGAGAGAGAGAGAGAGAGAGAGAAAGAGAAAGAGTCGGCGACTTCCTTGGAGTGTCCGCACTAGTTTGGTACAGTTTCAGCTGCGATAGCTTTAATTGAAGTTTGCTCAACTAATTTCGTGGACCGCGCTACGGGGACTGGCTAAGGTTTTGTGAATTCGGTTGCCAGGCAAACAGAGTGTAATAAGTGAATTTGTGGACCGTTTTCGATATCTGTTCGCTTCTTTTCAAATTAATTACGACAGTATGTAAACACTGGGATTAATTTGCGTTTACCATCGCACCGCATTCTAGATACTTAGGCTATAATGGCTATTTCCTTGCTAGAAGGCTGTGGGAAACGTCGACCATAAAAAATTCAATTGTACGTGTCACTTTTAAGAACGTCAAAACCGGAGAGAGTTTAGAGATTCTTATAATCTGTCAAAAAAACACTGGAACACTTTAAAACGAAAAGTTTAAATCAATATTTTTACGTTTTGTGCCAATTGAGTTGTTTCCCTTTGTGAAACGGACATACATTTTTACGGTGTTTTTTCTGTTTATATACTTCATTTCACGTCGAGAAGGAGCGTGGATTTGCATCTTCCTCGAGGACCCACTGCTGCTAGACACGAGCCTTAAGACTAAGAGTTTCAAAACTAACAAGCCATGTCTTGAGTCGGACAAAAGACTCAATGGGCAGTTTTAAAACTCTTAGCTCGTGTCTAGCAGCAGTGGGTCCTCGAGGAAGATGTAATTTATCGACAACGTCGGCACAACGCTGACAAAATTGTCAACAATACGAAACAAATGAATCGTATTCCGAGCATGCGCCATTTCTGCTTGTCTCCTTATCCAGCGCCAAAGAGCATAGAGTACTCGAAACTAACTAAGGAGGGGGGGGGGGGGTGGGGGCTGTTAGCATATGAGCTAGAAATAGAATGCGTGCTGAAATTGTGTCCCCTCCCCTAAAGACCCCCCCCCCCCCCACCCACCCCAAAAACGGGGGCGTTCGTGACTCTTTGACTGTTCACGAGAAAGTTCACGCTGTCAGCAAAATTACTCTCATTTGCGTTCGAGTGTTTGCGAATGCAGGTCCCAATTTTGACTGCACATCTCACAGCTACACATCTCTACATCTCATCAATTTTGGCTTGGGCGGAATTCGTTCCATATGCAGAGTGTTGTGACTTATCTAGATAAATTATCTAGATAAATTATCTAGACACTTTTTGTTATCTTTTATCTTATCTAGATAATTTGAGCAAACGTTATCTTTTATCTTCATCTAGATTAAATAATTTGTCATATCTTTACGATTTATCTAAGATAACAAAATTATTATCTAAAAAAGACGGTTGTCAAATTAATCTCTCCGTCAACATTGTCCTCTACCACCGCCGTCTGTGTATGTCGCTGACGCCATCGAGCACAGCCTGGTCAGAATGCGGTAGTCCTCTTTGGAAGCGTGCAGGAAGTGGGAAAGAAGATCTCTCTTCGAAATCGACAATTTTGCTGTTTTCAGGATGGATCTTTAGTTTTCGATATTATCTTTTATCTTTTTTGGATTATCTAGATAAATTTTGGTTATCTTTATCTTTTATCTAGATAGTTTAGGTACTGTTATTTTTTTTTGTTATCTAGATAAAAAAATATCGCTATCGTTATCTTTATCTAGATAAATTTTAAAATTATCTGTCACAACTCTGTTCATATGTACTACGACTCAACAGATATAATGCTGTAGAATCCTGAAGCAGATTCTTAATTTTCTTCTCAAACATTAAATATTGCTATTTTATTCCACCACTTTATGTTCTTAGGTTCTTTTATGTTCTCTGTATAAACATCTATGTCAACAATCTACCATCCATTGTTGGGGCAAGCTTCCACTATCAGAATTGTGTTGAGAAAGCTTTTTGCTAAAATCAATCTCTTATATTGCTTGGCAAACGAAAATGCTTAATCGGTAAATGCATTTGAAATGTTTACAAAATCACCGCCCCATGCGAACTAGTCACGGCATTGCACGTTACGATAAATCCTGGGGGCCGATTTTGTAAATATTTTTTCGTTTGCTTTGGCTCGAAATAACTCGAATTTCAATCACTGCCCGTGTGAAACAAGCAGGCAGTGAAATTCAAAACGAATGATTTTGAATCAAACCTTGCAAGATCGCACCTCTAGAATCATGTTACTTGGTGATTTTTAAAATCTTTCGTTTTCAGTTTCACTGCCTATTGGCTAAACATGGACAGTGATTTATAAACGTGAGATTTCGAGAAAAATAAATAAAAAATATACATGTTAATAATTATATATGTAAGAAGCTAAAACATGCATTGTAACTGTGTAAGTTTACTTTAAGTTATAGAAACTTGAACCGAAATTTAAATCAAAATCTGTTTTCAAACATATTTACCTATATAAGTATGTAGGTATAAAAGAGTATCTTCTCTTTTACCGAGAGGCGCATTACAAGAGACGATGTAGCCTCCCTAATTCCAAGTGGCGTGAATTTAATTACTGACCCAGTCTCGACCAATCACACTCGAGGATTCCAGCCACTGAATATCCCACGACATAAAATTAAAACAACTGAATCCATCTCGCCACAGCCACCTGGATTTCCCGTCTCAACTCACCTTAAGACTTTGCCCGCCGCGCCGCGCTGCCGAGGCGATATTTTCAATTACAGAGAGTGTTTTCCCTTCTCGCTCGCCACAAAGTTTTCCACCGTCGCGCCGGAAAATCTCGTGGAAACCCGTGACGTAATCACTGGAGGCGCGCTCGCGTGGTTTTTCTCGCAAGTGATTAATTCGCGCTTGCCTCGTTCACGGCCGACTGGAACCTCATCGGCTCGCCGAGATAACGCACGGCGACAAGCGTGTGACTTTTTAATTTACGAATCAATCACGGTCGTGGGGGGGGGGGGGGGGCGTGAGCGCGACGGGAACAAAAGAAGGCGCGCACAAAGTTTTCGCAATCTCGCAGCTGTGGGGAGCAAGAGTTGTGTTGTTTTTTGGCGCAGTTTTAAAAACGAAACCACCGGCACAATCAGCTCGAACTGTGCACGGGGCTGATTTTGGTCAATTTCAGCACGGTTTCAAATGGGAAGAACATGCCTCTAGATTCTTACAGCGCTTTGCACGGTTTCAAAAGCATGCTGCAGTTTTGGCGACCGCTAGAAATGGCGCTTGGCGATAC
Organism: Nemoura dubitans; assembly: GCA_921293005.1. NCBI lineage: Eukaryota > Metazoa > Arthropoda > Insecta > Plecoptera > Nemouridae > Nemoura > Nemoura dubitans. The sequence continues at coordinate 45,471,883 of OV121076.1, forward strand.
GCGATTCGAGCTGAACACGGCCAGCTGGATGTGGCGAACTCGAGCAGAATCCCACGTATTTCATCGCGGCTGTCAGAGCCGAATTGTCCATCGACTCTGCTTGCTGCGGTTTGATTCGGCACTTGAGCCTACGAGTGGAAAACAACGATTTTCATACTTGTATTTATATAAACGATGGGGAATCATTTCACATTTCTCTCTCAAATTCTCTGCCAATTAATTGTTTTCCTGCCGTAAGGTTAACACACGCACAGCCCCCTTGAACACATGCCACAAAAATATTTCGTCTCTCTCAAACTCCAGCAAATTGAAGATGCCGAGCTTCACGCTTCAACTAGGCCGTGCTACAGATGTCTTTCACAAACGCTCGGATCAACTTGTGTACATATATAACCGTCACTTCGCTGGGGGTAAAGCACGAAATGAATTATCGCTTTTCTCAAAGTTTCCCCTCTTGTATAGAAACGTCTGCCAAGCCAGTCATTAGGATTATTAAATTTTATTGCGCGTACACGCATTCGTATACGCACAACACTTTCTGGTGATCCGGTCTTTTCTTATAAGCGTCTCTCCCAGAGCAGATCCATTTCAATTAGCTAGAGCTAAGTCAAGCCGCCTAAGTTGTGCAGCGGCCACAAGCTTTGTTGAATGTTTTACACGATATAGGACGGGGGAATGATTGCGTTCGCGTCGTCAAATCTTGAATCGCCTTTGTGGTTCGGGCTTTCATCGAGACGAGCCTTTTTGAGACGAGTGGCTGTAATGAAACCTACGAAATGCAACTGTTGTCGTCTATGACCCAAATCGTGATCGGGACTCAAATAAAATTCTTTCATTTTCCTTTGTGTTATATACGTTTCTACTCTTAATCAAACGAATTTCAACGAGTTTGTACTAGTTGAAAACTTTATTTGTTTAACTACTTCCACAGATATAAGGTTACCCAGACATTCTACCATACCTAGCTATGGCTAAGGCACAAATTTAATTATAGTTATTTCGCCGGCAATCGCTGGGGTGCGTTGGCAACCTGTTTTAACATCATCTACCAGGCCATGGCACAAGGTCAATTATAATCAAGGTACCCAGTGTTCCTCGGGTGGTTACAGTCATGGCTTCATCTACCAGGCCATGGCACAAGGTCAATTATAATTAAGGGACCCAACTATCCTCAGTTGGTTACAGTTATGGCTTCATCTACCAGGCCATGGCACAAGGTCAATCATAATCAAGGGACCCAATGTTCCTCAGGTGGTTACAGTTACCTGGTTACAGGTGAAATAGCAACAAACCGGTGAAACTATTATTGCTAGTGGAGGGCTTTCTTCTTGCTGCTTTGCTATGGGAGTGGAACATCTGGGTAACCTTCTATCTGTGCTATTACATTGTGGAATGCCGATTTTCTGCTCACATCCGAACCTGAGACATACTGTAGGTCTTCTACGTTAATTTCCGACTCACAAATCGATAATTCAATTTCACTGGAGACCACAACTGCGAGAACAATCGAGATAAGCGCAGCCCCCTGCCCCGATCACAGCCCCGTGGAAACAGTCCCAAACTTTTACGCCCCCCCCCACTCCCACCCCTCATCACACCGTTGACCACACAGTGTTTTTCGCCGAGCTTTCCGCGTTCACCCTCGCCCGATTTGACAGCCTGCTAGCGCTAGTTTCGCTCGTGACTGACAGATGGCCGAAAGGACGATCGCTCAAACTGTCATCGCACCGGCGATCGGTTATCGACTCTGATTTACAATTCATCCACGCTGACGCGGACGCTCTAGGAAGCGGGGACGAGGTATAAGAATTTCAAAATGCCAAGCTACGAGTAAAAAATCTGCAATCACTTATGAATGGACAAAACTACATGAGTTTGGCTGAGGCTTGCTGCTATTGGCTGGATCTCTCGTGGCTTGGGCTATATTGGGATTGGTTGGGTGTCACATAATGGTTTCTGGCCAATGGCCGCCTATAAATGCTTTCACAACTCGCCTTCTGCAGCCACTTACAACGTAATTTACACGCCACTTACAAAATTACAAAATGTAATTTACAAATTACAAATTTCCGGATGACCAAAACATGCTGGCCGTTCCAATATCACGGAAAAATGCACACACAGCCAATGCAGTCCATGTGTTCTGATTCTGACGACCCTTGCCCGTCATTTCAGGCTGGCTACTGGCAATTTCCCAGCCAGCCTCACGGGCCAACAATGCACACACAGCCAATGCAGTCCATGTGTTCTGATTCTGACGACCCTTGCCCGTCATTTCAGGCTGGCTACTGGCAATTTCCCAGCCAGCCTCACAGGCCAACAATGCACACACAGCCAATGCAGTCCATGTGTTCTGATTCTGACGACCTTTGCCCGTCATTTCAGGCTGGCTACTGGCAATTTCCCAGCCAGCCTCACAGGCCAACAATGCACACACAGCCAATGCAGTCCATGTGTTCTGATTCTGACGACCCTTGCCCGTCATTTCAGGCTGGCTACTGGCAATTTCCCAGCCAGCCTCACAGGCCAACAATGCAAACCCGAGTGGCGTATTTTCATATTCCGAAGCGAATGCAGATTTGATTCTCGGCATCTGTGACATCTGAAGTTGACAAACTCTTGGATTCTGTTGATTTAATTTCTTTTATCGAGTTCTTCTGATTTATCGGTGAACTATAAAAACTCTAATTTCGTTTCGGGCGTTCGCGAAACTAATTTCGTTTTCTCAGCGAATTTAGCATATTTTCTTCCAAGTTTCAATCAAATCTTTGCGCTAAAGAAAGAGGGAGAGAGAGTGAGAGTGAGAGAGAGAGAGAGAGAGAGAGAGAGAGTGAGAGTGTGAGAGAGAGAGAGAGAGAGAGAGAGAGTCAAAGGGACAAGGCTAAGCGGTGGCCGGCCCTTGGTGCTTTTGGACGGTAGCTGGCCTTGGTGCCGGCACCGGGTCCACCCTCGGCTTCCTTCCAGGCCAGGCTAGCCAACTTATTCTGTCAACAAATTCAGTCTCTCCGTGCCGCCCCCCCCCCTTTCCACCCCCTAGTGGAAAGTTTGCCACTTAGCGCGAGTGCTGCGATCTAGAACGCCGTGGGAAAAAAAAGACAGCCGCAAGTGCACTTCCGGTTAGAGTGTTGTTACAGGAAACGGGAGGGTCGTGACAGACTGATATCTATGTTGTTATTTTATTTTGTGGTAATTTTCTATTTGTAATTACTTTTTGTGGATATTTGTTGCGTTTAGTATATCCTTAACCTACTTTATGTATAACCTAAGTAGTTTTTCTGATCAATGCTTTAATTTTATACAGTGTCAAACATGGCGTCCACGCGCGGGGTCGGCCATGACCGCCCTCCCTCTCACCCTCTCCATGCCGTCGGCAGTCACGAACTGGCCATAGACGCGTTCCAAGCAGGATCAACGCCCCCCCCCCCCCCTTCCAACAACGCCCTCGGGTCGTGCCAAACGAGGCGACGTCGGTAATCGCGTTAACACCGACGCCGGCGACGACGCCGTGTTTTGTTTTGCAACTCGCCGGGGCGTCGGATTAAAGGTGGCCGCCGTCGAAGTTGTCGAGCGAAGCATTGGTCTTGCCCGCCTTTCAGAGTTATGTTCTGTGAGCTTTATACCTTCGTAGTCTTTGGTGGATGCATATTTTACAGTCGTGTTAGCCTATGATTACCACAGCATGGGGGACTTTGAAGTAAAGTATCATTTGACTCTTTTACGATTTGCAAAGAGAAAAATAGTTAATAATTGTAATGATTAATAAAGTTTTTAATGGTAATGACAAAAACTTAATCATTTGATTCTATGGTATAGTACTCTATGATATGAGATCCCCAAAAAGTGGCAAACTCAAATTAATTCTAGTGTACACACTTTTCGTTGTTGCGTGGATTGTTCGAACATTCTGTAACTTTTCGTCCTCTTTTATAAACCACCACTAACATAAACTACCAGTCAATCACTTACGATGTAAAATACAAAGCGTAATTCTTTGCAACTCGAATTATATTTGTTTTTCTGGATCTCTAACTCATGATGGAACTGCAGCTGTTGTCAAACAGTCAAAAGAATATTTTTCCGAACTTACTGCAAACCTCAAAAAGGTAATGTTATGGTAATCTTTTGAAGTAACCAAAGCGTAACTTTTAGCCATAGCGTCCTGGGGTGCGATTGTGTAACTTGATTTCGTTCGATTTGGCTCGAAATCACTCGATTTTAAATCACTGCCCGTGTTAAACCATAGGGCAGTGATATTAAAAACGAATGGTTTTGAAACCACAAAGTTACACAATCGCCCCCCCAGGTTTGAATCAAAATTAGCTCGATTTCTGTGAATTCGGCCCTCAGCCATGGCGAGGTCTGCTGTATGAACAAAGTGAGATCCATTGGGCTCGTTTACTGTTTCGCTTTGCGAGCGTTGTGAGCGTTGCGCTGTGAGCGTTCTCCAAACATAGCCCAAGGTCGGAACGTTGCGAGCGTTACGATCGCTTCGCCAGAAATGTTGAATCGGTTCAACACTTCCAAGCGTTGCGCTGGGTTTTTCGCTAGCCCCGCCCCCATAGCCATCTCGATGAGCTAAACAACTGACCGTGATTCCGCGTGTTTAGCTAGCTGTGGCAAGAGTGCCAATTTAATTTTGCTAGGCGCCAAACGTCAAACTACAAGCAACGCTCGCAGCGCGCGCGGCGCAACGCTCCACTGCAAACAACCCAGCGCTAGTAAAGCTCACAGCGCAACGCTCGCAACGCTCGCAACGCTCGCAAAGCGAAACAGTAAACGAAGCATAACCGTCGCGGCGTTGTCAGCTTTGGCCAGAGTCCGTTGTGTCGCTGGCGGCGCTGCGCACGGCAACGCACGCACGTTTCCCGCTGCTCGGCTGTCTTTAATCAGTGCGTTAGCAAACGTGCTTGGCGGAGTCCGACGGGCACGGCATACTCGATCGCAGGGGGGTGGGGGGGGGGGGGGGACTGTGGCCCAGAATCGAACCCTGTCGGGGTTGGGTATGTTATTACGAAATAACAAAATGAACACAAACACAAACATGTTATGTTATTTCGATGAGTAATCAAACTTTGTTTTATTTACTCGGAACAAAAAGGGGAAACGAAGCAAGAGTTCTATGAACTTTTTCATTTTGACGTCGTCGGTTCTGTTCTATGCGATTTCGCTACTCTGAGTTTTCCATTCTCTGTAAATAAGTTAAAAAAATGAACATGGGGGGATTTTATCAATCAGAACCGATAACGACATGACGTGAAAGTTGAAGAAATCCCTGCTGCTTTCAATTGCAGTAGGGTAACGGTAATTATCCGAATATTTAAAGAAAGGACTTGTGGAATTCGGGCGCATAACTTTCATATCTGCAAAATAAGGATGTACCAATAATTGTAAAAAAATATGAATACCAAGGGGACCTAAAGTGCAACAAATTTAACTGGGTTGATTAAGGGAATGAGTTCATGTGAGTTAATGTGAGTTATTGTGTGTGAGTTTCAGTGAGTAAACAAACTGAGCGTTCTGAGTGAATAAGCAAGAATAACTTTGTTTTTTAACCTAGACCTGCTACAATTTATTCAAATCCTACCAAAGTAGGCTTCCTAAATAATGAAATCCAAACCAGGAGACAACTCTTTCACCATATTGAATATTGGTTGCCCACCAGCTCGCTTCAAATGGGCCGTGACAGACGTGATACAGTGGTCACAGCGACGGTGCTGCCCTCACGGTCCAGGTGTGTCTCTCGTGGACTCAGGGCACTTGCCAGCGCCGGGCCGTGACTGCTGCCGTATCGGGCGGGCTTTGAGTGGAGGACAGCGCTCGTGTGGTCGTGCGGAGAACTGCGCCAAAGCCCGACGCGGCGCGGAGAGGCACGATCTTGGTGCAAGGCTTGGTTGGGTCTTGGTTGGGTCTTGGTTGGTTCAAGGGACACAATACGGTCTTCAGAACAGCTCACTTTGGTTTTTTCCGGAGATTTCCGAGTTAACATTCTTTGCTCCGAAATCTGTCAGCTCCAGGTCTTGGTCTCGGTCCCGTGCTGGCAATGCACAGGACCAAAGCACTTCCATTGCTGGCATCGAGTAACTATAGCAATCGAGATCCAGCAATCGAGAGATGGACACTAGATTTGATTGCTAGTAGGCCGTGCTTCGAAATCTTTCAGCTCCAGGTCTTGGTCTCGGTCCCGTGCTAGAAATGCACAGGACCAAAGCACTTCCATTGATGGCCTCGAGTAACTATAGCAATCGAGATCCAGCAATCGAGAGATGGACACTAGATTTGATTGCTAGTAGGCCGTGCTTCGAAATCTTTCAGCTCCAGGTCTTGGTCTCGGTCCCGTGCTAGAAATGCACAGGACCAAAGCACTTCCATTGATGGCCTCGAGTAACTATAGCAATCGAGATCCAGCAATCGAGAGATGGACACTAGATTTGATTGCTAGTAGGCCGTGCTTCGAAATCTTTCAGCTCCAGGTCTTGGTCTCGGTCCCGTGCTAGAAATGCACAGGACCAAAGCACTTCCATTGATGGCCTCGAGTTACTATAGCAATCGAGATCCAGCAATCGAGAGATGGACACTAGATTTGATTGCTAGTAGGCCGTGCTCCGAAATCTGTCAGCTCCAGGTCTTGGTCTCGGTCCCGTGCTAGCAATGCACAGGACCAAAGCACTTCCATTGCTGGCATCGAGTAACTATAGCAATCGAGATCCAGCAATCGAGAGATGGACACTAGATTTGATTGCTGGTAGGCTGTGCTCCGAAATCTGTCAGCTCCAGGTCTTGGTCTCGGTCCCGTGAGCCTAAAATTTGAAGAAAAAAAAATTACACCACTTAGTGAGTATCACTATACATAATAATATGTTGAGTTCTGTTAATATTACATTCAGTCATGTGCGAAAAGCTCAAAATCACCAGTAAATTATCTCTTCCACTTTGTGCTCGTGCTATAGGGCAGCTCAAGCCTTTCACTGCAACCTTATGAGTTTTCACATAATATCTACAACCTTTTAGCGCTGAGAGCTTATAACTTTGTTGAACAGCCAGGCTTAATACAATTCGTGGAAAAAATTTGTCATGTCTTTTAATGAAATATCACCAAGACCCAAATTGACAAAATAGAACAAAAACCTTGTGCCTCCATATTTTTTCCGCTAGTAACACTAACATTTTCTTCATTACTGCGTATTCTTTGAAGGAACTGCTGGACGAACAAAAATAAACCAATGTTACCATAAAAAATTCAGTGGATATCTGGACTTTTCTACTTCTGATAGGGAACTTTTCTTAAAGCAACTTGAAAGCCGTGCTCAAATCATTGTTGTCGTCTTTAATTTCATCTATCGAATCTTATGAGCTTTCAGTTACAGACCTTTATGTCCACTACCCACCAATTACGTAGAAACCACGGCCACTGCCACCAATGTAGCAAAAATCCCACACACTGCCACCAATGTAGCAAAAATCCCACACACTGCCACCAATGTAGCAAAAATCCCTTTGGGCGCTGTTCAATGCGAATAATAGAAAACTCCCTGCCATGGTTCTAAGGCCCCTAAGGCTGCAACTTGCAGCTTGACATGACCGAACAAATAAACATTTAAACCTCAGTTTGAAATACTTAGATTTTATGTACAAGAATTAGAGCCCCCGTTTCATGCAGTTCAGCGAATTGATTCAGAGACTCGACGTCGACACAATGCACCTTCACGTCGGTGCATTGAGGTCATGCAACGCCCCCCCCCCCCCGCACCCTCGACGGCGTCCCAATGAGACACCCAAGACATTGCTGTTTCCCCGCGCTCAACAGACAAGTATCATATTTGCCATCGACAAGAATGCGATCACCGTCGGGGGTTCGCCGTCGACGATGGGTGGCAGAGGGTGATTGGGGGGGGGGGGGGGGGGGCGTTCACGTAGAGGACAAAGGACTCGCTGCTTCGGCAACTTCTAATACCAATATAGGCATATTTCTGCGACGACGACGACGACGACGACGACGACGACGACGACGACGACGACGAAAAGCGATTGGAATGTGTTCACCGTGCGCGTTTTCCGAACTTACAGACGAAGTATAAAGGCCATATCTCATATCTTGACAAGCCGTGCTCAGATTAACGATTTTTACTTTTTATAACCTATGGCAGAGGCAAAAATATGTTTCAATATTTTTTGAGTCTGCAAACAGCATTTACGTGGAGCCTCTATGACGTCATCGTGGGATTTGGGAATAGTGTTTCGGCCGTAATTACCTTCCCGAAGCACCGAATCACTCCAAACTTGCGGTATTAACTTTCGACAGCGATCACTTGACAATATTAAAATTTGGAATCGATGTAATTTGATTTTGTATTGGGAAAGATTAGACGAAAAGGCAATTGGTGTACAACTTTTTTTTTTAACTTAAATTTCTGCTGTTTTGGTTACAAATAGGCAAAATCTACACTCTGAGCATTTAACGATTCGTTTAACGATTTATACGTTTAACGATTTAATGAGAGGCGTTTAACGATTACCGTCTGGTGGTGCAAGACAAGCTTGACTTGTTTTACAGCGCCTTGTGGGTAGAAAATCATATTTATTTATGGGTTTTCAATGTTAGAAAAAAGTATCACTGATTTCCCGACGTTTCCTAATATGTACTACAGGCCATTTCACGTTATGAAGAAGAGTGGATTTCCATCTTTATCGACTTCCTATACGGTGTCTATAAAAGATATATGAGTTTGAAAACTGCCTATAAAGCCTTGTTTCTGGCTCAAGACATGACTTGTAAGTTTTGAAACACCTAAAGCTCGTGTCTAGCTGCAGTGAGTCCTCGAGGAAGCTGCAAATCCACTCACCTTCTCGACGCGAAATGGAGTTCAGTTACTTCCTCGAGGATGATAGCTCGACTAAAGTTGACAGCGTGAACAAAAGAGCCATTTTTTTTAAATCCTAGAATTCCTAGAATCTTACTTATCCCGCCAAAGTAGGCTTCCAAAACAATTGAATCCAACCCACAAGACGTGACCTTTACCACATTTCGGTTTACAGTTCTGTCTGCGAACATTGCCATACTTTGCCACGTGCTCGCAGGTTGTGTTTGAGGGCGACGCGTTGGCGTGTATGGGGGCGTTCTCGCTTGTGTCTCGCTTGCGGTGGCTTTGTTCCAGCTTTTCGCATAAACCTATACGCCATTTCACGTTAAGAAGGAGAGTGGATTTGCATCTTCCTCGCGTACCCACTGCTGCTAGACACGAGCTAAGAGTTTCAAAACTCACAAGCCATGTCTTAAGAAAGATAAAAGATTCTATGGGCAGTTTTGAAACTCTGAACTCATTCCTAGGGACAGTGGGTCTTCTACGAAGCTGCAAATTCACTGGCCTTCTTAACTTGAAATGGTGTATAAAGCTTTTATAGACGAAAACCTTTCATTAGGGTTGCTCCGAGAAGTGAGCTGTCATTTCCTGGAAGATATTGCTATAAAAACCGTTTGATATGTCATTGTTCGCTGTCATATTTGAATATCATATTCATTTGTGGCACGCCGGTTGTCTAGTGGTTCTGGATTTCTTTCTTTATGAAGTAGGAACAGAGGAAGGATCATTGGAATTTTCAGAAAGTCTAGGTTACATAAAATTGTGTTCTTATGCATGCTTCGAAGAAACAAACAAAATTGAACAGACCGGTTTTTTTCTCGTGATAGTAAATAAGAAGTCGTCACTCTCTCATCCGAAATATCCCTCTATACATTCTACCTTACCTTATTTCTACTTACCTTACCTAGCGATCTCAATATCTTGATCAAGTATTTGTATTGTGCATGTTGTCAGTGTAGTTTGTGCCAGTACAGAAATATATTGAGTTGAGTTGAATGTTATATTTAGAATATAAAACGCAATATGGCTTCGCCATACGCACATAGAATGATAGAAAAGATTGGAATTTTTTTCATCACCCCTATATGCAAATTTTGAACGCATTCCAATGTAGATATTCATTTCCGAATAGACCCGAAATAAATAGAGTATTGTCCATTACTATGAATATCTATGTCTGGTTTCCGATACAACGCTTTTAACATAAAACATGCTTTTAGCTGCACAGATATAAGTTAACCTGCAGACATCCTATCATACCTAGCTGTGGCTTCGGCGAAAATTTGATGCTAGTAATTTCGCCGGCAATCGCTGGGGTGCGTTGGTAACCTGTTTTAACAACATCTACCAGGCCATAGCATAAGGTCAATATAATCAAGGGACCCAATGTTCCACAGGTGGTTACAGCTACATTGGTTACTAGTGAATTAACAACAAACAGTGGCTCCATCCATCGACAGCCGGCGAAACTATTATTGCGGGCGTAGGGCTGTTTTAGTATTGAAGTGGAAAATCTAGGTAACCTTATATCTGTGCTTTTAGCTTTCGCGCCGTAGTGTTCTTCGTGATTCGTACATGCACCCAGAAGGCCGTGACGAAAGTTTTCCCGGCAGCCGGGCGCAGGGCAAAGTTCCGCCGCGATGTGGCAGCACTGCTAGCGGAACGGCCGTCTGGATAATAACAATGGCATCAAAGTTTTGGTTATTCCAAGGCAGGGTTCGCTGCTAGAATAGCGAGCTATTCGAAGAGAGACAGAGATTTGGCTGGGAATACGGGCTAGAGTGAGACAGAGAGAGAGCGTAGCCAATTACGATAGACAGCTAGGTAACTTAATTGAGACGTGCCTAAAATAGCAGACCAAGTGTCGGAATCGACCGTTATTATACGAGACAGTCGCATTTGCATTAGCATTTCAGTTTGGGTATTCCACTATTTCCAAGCTACATGAACAAAACTGCCTTAAGGTCATTCATTAATGGTAGGAGATGATGATTCAATAAAGCTTTCCTCGAATTTCCGGTGGGGTTTTCGAGTTGCCGTAAATATTTGTTTCGTCGTGGTCCAATAGATGGTGTGGCATGGAAAGTGTATCCAGTACGCGGTGACTTTTGAACTGGAAGCGACCCACACACCTTTCAATATACCGACTCAACATGGTTGTTTTAAAACGCTTAAAAGTGTTGACGGGTAAATTTGTTGCCTGCAATGTGAAGATTCCGTAAAAATAGGTGTGATCGCGATCCGACCAAAGGTGTGGCCTCGAGAGTGTATCCAGTACGCGGTGAAGGAAACGGCCCGAGAACACAAATTGACACAAGATGAGCTCAGCTAAGAGATTTTGGTCTTCTATAACCTATTGCAAAAGCAAAAAAAGTCACCCCCAGTCCTCTATTAGCCCGTTTTGTATAATCTTTCAAATATCAAAATAATATTTCTAATTTGTTATATCACTACCGAAATTGTGGAGTGAATTTGGGAGTGAAATCCCGCAGCCCTCGATGACGTCACAAAGGGCTCCACGCATAAAGTCAATCACTTATGTAGACAAACAAACGCAATGCTTTTCTTGCATGGTAATTATTTGCCCACTAACATGATTGCCTCTGGAACTGTACAGTCGTTCATTAAGGATGGAGGTACCCATTGGCTTACGAATATCAACAAAATATTTGTTTACAGAAAAACTATTAGTGGCAGCCCAAAACAAAACAGCTAGTGCTCTAGGTACCTATTAAGGCCATCAAATAAAGCATGGGTCAATTTAATGTCAGGATTAGATTTGCTGAAAATTCTGAATAACTGCAAAAATTAATTTAAACATGTTTAAAAGGTTATTGTAAATTTTCAGCAAGCCTCATCATAACACAAAATTGATTTTTACATAATTTGAAAGCTTTATAAATTGCTTAGTGCACCAGCTATTTAGTTTTCGGCTGTCACTGATAGTTTGTCGGTAAAAAATAATAATTTGTGAAAATTCGTCGACCAAGGGGTCCCTTCCCCCCACCCCCCACCTTAAAGTATGGGTTCACCTAGCGTGAAATTGAGGACCCTCAAAATGTGGCTGCCTATAACTAATGAGGAGTGTTCAAACATGAACCGCTTTCGTGGCTATATTAATATTCTTCCTATTCTTGACGTGGTGACTGGAAGTGACTCGGAGGGCAAATTTGTTCAACATACATAAAATACGCCAGCAGCTTTATAAAGGCTGGTGTACAATCACTTAGCAGTAATGATTTAGCAGTAGCAGCAATTCCTGGTATATGCATATCTGTTAGTTTGTCTACAACAAATATAAGAATATGACTTAAACTTAACGTAAGCTTAATGTTTCACTATGTCAAACTCTCACGGAAAGTTAAAGTCAAAACTTAGTGGAGAACCAGTCAGATTCATTTGGTCGACCTGCTGAATGATTTCCTCTCATATTTAAGAACAAGTTAGGTTAACCATTGTTGATTTTGGCACGATCTTATTGGCTAACCGTAAGGAATTAAGTTGTCATTGTAAACAGATAAACTAACGTAAGAGTCAACGTAAGAATATATAAAGTTACTGCTAAGTTGGTTGTAAACCAGCATTTAAGCTGTGTTTACACGGTTCAATGTTTCGTTCAATGCATTGCATTCAAGGTTGAATTCAATGCATTGAACCGTGTAAGCAACAATTGAATTCAATGAATCATTGAATGAAAGCTTGAATTCAAGGTTTCATTCAATGTTTTCTCATTTAGGACGTGTTCTAAATATCGTTCAATTTTCCTTTCAACAGAAGGAAGAGTATGTTACTGCCTTCTAGATCAAAGATTTTGGAAGGCTGTAACACCATTTTCAATTAATTTAGAGCATTGAGTCGTGTAAACGGCTCTTCAAGAGCATTCAATGTTTCGTTTAATGCATTGAGTTCAATGCATTGAATTCAATGCATTGAACGAAACATTGATCCGTGAAAACACAGCTTAATTGTATATAAACGTATATTTAAAGAAAAACACGATAATTCAGGTAAAAGACTGGCTGTAACTATGACACGTTTTCTGGTAGTAGCTTTTCTATACCTTTAAATTTCGGCACCAACACAGAAGGCATGTGTCTATGTTGAGCATGGCTACGCAAAATCTCGATGAAGATCCCGCAGTTGAATTCTGGCATTTCCCTCACTAATGCAAGTAAAAAGGATAAAATTTACATAGCTTGTGACCAAAGACCCTAATTCAGATATCCGGGTTAGATTGTTGTCTAATGGCCTTATTCCACCAAGAATGCACTCGGCCATCCAAGGCATTCTTACCGCAAATTTACCATCACAGCCAATGGGGCAAATCCATACAGAGGGCCGTGGATCCACCAAGCATGCCGTCCAAGGCCATCTTACCGCAAAGTTGCCATCACAGCCAATGGGGCAAATCTATACAGAGGGCCGTGGATCCACCAAGCATGCCGTCCAAGGCCATCTTACCGCAAAGTTGCCATCACAGCCAATGGGGCAAATCCATACAGAGGGCCGTGGATCCACCAAGCATGCCGTCCAAGGCCATCTTACCGCAAAGTTGCCATCACAGCCAATGGGGCAAATCTATACAGAGGGCCGTGGATCCACCAAGCATGCCGTCCAAGGCCATCTTACCGCAAAGTTGCCATCACAGCCAATGGGGCAAATCCATACAGAGGGCCGTGGATCAGCGGGCTGGAATCCTAGTGGAATACGACTCTAAAAGTTACTTGCATGTTCACATGTTCACAAATTTTACACTAGGACACCAACGTATGCAGGGCTTGAAATGTATTACGCACTGCCGGAAAATATTATAGAAGCAACAGACTGAATTTTAAAGCAGCCCTGAAAATGTATACCTCATTGACGAATGCTTTTACCATGTGGACGAACTTCTATAGCGGAGTAGTTTTAAAAACGGTTGACTGTGACCTTTAATTTGTGTTTTACTTCGTTGTTTTTATGTTGACCTACCATATACCTTGTAACTAGGTCATTTGGAAAAATAAAGAATTATTATTATTATCTGTATCTACATGGCGCTGGCCAAGGAGATGACAACTGGACCGTGGTTGTAACCGTGTGTGTTTTGTGGTTCCAGAAGGCGCCGCCAGGGGGAAGCGGAGTGTGGACTCGATGACGCCTTCCTTCACTTAGCCGGCCCCTGAGACACTCACCCAGGTAAGAACCCAGCACCCTTATGCAGACTCTGGATGTGCATGACGTCATGTTCCCTACTCTGCCACGGAGTCTCTGATTGGTGGCAGAGCTAATGTTGATGGCAACTCGTCACTGACATTGCCAGCTGCAAACCCATTATTACTGTACAAGATTCAAAAGGAAATGGTCAAAATTGATAAAAAGTCGTATTGCAAACCACAATACAGTTCACGAAATAATCACATTTTTCAAATAACCCCAATAGCGGCCTAGAACAATGCTTATCAACATTCCTCTTTCCCGGAAACTATCTCAGATTGGAACAATACCACTTACTGACGAAATTATGTACAGCTTGGAAAATTTCGACTCTTTCCATGATCTATTTTTTATTTAGACTTTGTCTATTAATAAAACTTTTTTCTGTAATACCCTCCTAAGGGTCCAAGAAAGAAAAATAAAAAAAATATATATATATATATATATATTTTGATGCCAAAAAAAAAGCTTGGCTTCCGCTTGAAGCCATCGGTCTTTCGCGCACGCGACCGCGATGGAATCACCCCGACACGTACACCGACCACGCTCCCGACGGCGTCCCACCGCTGAGCGTCTCCGTGTCGATCGCGATCGCGTTAAACGCCCCCCCCCCCCCCCCCCCCACCGGCAATGCACACTGGGCATCACGGGCGCCAACTTGTTGCCTATCTGATCGCCGTCACGCTAGCGTAGTGGCCAAAGCGACCGCCGACAGCGCTGCACGCTACACTAAAACATGTATCAGAGGCGCATGCCCAGGGAAAACCAGTGTTTTAGCACACGACCGCTATTCTATTAAGACTATTGGTGTGATCGTATACTCGGGCAGCTTCCCGCTCAAATTTTACCTCCTACTGGATACTAACTTGTGGCCACACCTTTTGTCCAATCGTAACGAAACCCGTGTCTATGGAATCCTCACTCTTTTGGCAACAAATTGGGTGTTAGCAAATCTCGACAAATATTCACTCATTTAGTATTTTCAAGCGTTGTAAAACAAGCCTGTTACGTCGTATTATTGAGCGTATCCTCGGGCCGCTTCCCGCGCAGAATTCACCTCCTACTGGATACTAACTTGTGGCCACACCGTTTGTCCGATTGCAACGAAATCAGGGTCTACTGAATCCTCACACTTTTAGCAACAAATCGTGTGGTTTATAATCACGAAATACCAGTTGAAGGTTTAAATATAGCTTCATGAAATAATCAACAACAACCGCACCAATAGCGTTAATGAGATTAAACGAAATGAGCGTGAGCATCTTCATTTTTTGCATGTGATAACATAGGCGACCTAGGAGTTGTCACTCTTATTTCTTGTCATCTCACTTGAAAAAGTTACAGAATTGGGGTTAGCTAGGTATGCCATAGGTATGTCTAGCCATAGCTAGGTATGGTAGCATGTCTGGGTAACCTCATGTCTAGGGGCCAATTCACGTACATTTTGATGTAGGTACCCTATGAGCCTGGGTATAGCGTCCTAAGCCTTATTTAGTCACCTGCTGTTCTGCCATAAGGCAGGACTAGTAATGTTTAGCGATTTATGCAAGGTTTTGGACTCAAGAGGATTGGAAATAACTCAAAATGGGGTCGAAGTGTAAAACCCTGCTCGAATGCAAACCACTCAAAAAGATAATAAAGATGAGTGTCAAATTATTCAAATTTGGCAGTTAAAATTAAACTCCGGGTTTCACAAAAACACGCACACAAATCTCGAATTGCGACTCAAAGGTAAATGGATAAATGGGTAGTGGGTATAAATGGGTGTGCTATGGGTGGGTGGGAAATGGGTAAGATACATTGAATGGGTAAATAAAGTGTGAAACAAAAAACAAGTACTGGAAAACTCGCAAAAGCTAGACATTTAAAAGCTAGAACTTCGTGTAGATACCAGCGTATACCTGCGTATTTCTTTTAAATAAAGGTGAGTATACGCTAATTTCGCAAATAAAAGCCCACACGGGAGTACATACAAGAAACATATATGAAACATAAATATGGTAGCGTCAAATTTTTATGAGAAACATATAAGTTTCTTATAAGATATTGCACTCTCGTATATTTTCCCTAAGTGCATCATATAATATGTTCGTGTATGCTTTTTCGTGTGGGAGGTGAGCACACGCCGCATGCCTGCGTGGACCGTGGACCACGCCACTGCTGACCAGCAAAGCAATGTGCTTGGAAACATCGCCACTTGGCCATACGCGACGATTCCCACAGAGCTCTGTTTGCCATCAGGCGTCGTTAAGGGCGATATTAGTTCGGCTTTCCACGGCCAAACTGTCGCTGGGTTTCGCTGATTATTTCTACCGCCACGCTTAGGGATAACGAGCGTTCTTGTTTGTGTTAAGCCCGTTAATGTTGCAACACTGTTCGCCGCGCTAGTGTGCACAAGAAAGTGCCTGCGGAAATGTGTTTCACTATTTACACGGTATTTTTTTATGCGTGAAGCATCCTAACCTGATACTGTTAGAGAGATCCTTTTTCAGGAATCTGGCAAAAGTGTTTTTTCTTAGTTTTTGTTAAGCGATATTCTATTTTGAAGTTTTATTTAAGATAACTTGGAGTTATTATGGGATTATCACTTCGAGAAATTTTCTCTTCTAAAGATAGTTTGGTAATCATCGTTTTCTGTGCTCGTTGTGACCTTGAAAGCAAGTGTTGTGACAAGGCATGGCAGCCATCGACAGCACACATTGAATTTCTATCCCAGCACACAACCAGGGCCTTCTGGGTGGAAAGCAAGTGTTGTGACAAGGCATGGCAGCCATCGACAGCACACATTGAATATCTATCCGAGCACACAACCAGGGCCTTCTGGGTGGAATCGTTTCCCATCGCTCGTATGGCACGAATGCTGCTAGGAGGCTGTGGAAAACGGCAGAGTAAAAAAATTCTAAAATCTCGTTCAAGGTCAAAGTCATCTAGATACATTTCTTCCATGCGAGCAAATCGAAACAAATCCATCAGAGGACGCCGGCAAGGTGCCTTCTTGGTAAAAATCAATGAACATCACACGGAAAATTAATAAGATTTCCAATCAATCTTTCTATACCAACAACCAATGGGTCGAAATCCTCCTTATGTAGATGATAATTTCAAAAACTTTTGATGTTCATTTTCCTGGCCGATTTTTTTCTTTCTACTTCACTTAACGATCGACGCAAACATTCGCCGTTACCTTGACAACGACACCGCCCCGGCCCGAACAAGCCAATTAGCAAGCCTAAACCATACCATCCCTAGAGATCTAATAATCGTTTAGCTGTGCTTATATTAGCAAGTCTGGGCCAGGGCCATAGACAAGAGAACTTGAGTTGAAACTATTTTTAAACATGAAAGGCATTGAGAGAGAGTCTATAGACATTCATTTTATGTCAAACAATCAAATATTTTATTAACGTCCTACAACAGAATAACATTGACTCTGCCAGCGTCAATTATTGTTCTCACTTATTTATATATTGTATATAGATTTTGTTGCTATTGTAGCAAAATTTCCAATGCCGGCCATGGCCTTCTAGATTTGTATTACAAGATCGCTTTGGCTTGAACGGACCGAAGACCAGGTGGTCGCCATGTCAACAACACGGTCCGTTAGCCGCGTATCTTAGCAACCCACGCGTGATGACACAGCGCCGCTTACAAATCAAACAAGCGACCGATTTCCAGATTAATTAATTAATCATCTTGGTCGGCGCAGGCGCAAAGGCCTCATTCATTATCGCTGATTGGGGTGCGGTTTGCGCAGTGAGAGAGAGAGAGAGAGAGGAGAGATGGAGAGAGAGAGAGAGAGAGAGAGAGAGAGAGAGAGAGAGAGAAAGAGAGAGAGAGTGAGAGAGAGAGAGGGGGGGGGGTGAAATACAGCTGTGATTTTGGTGATAATTAGGAGTTAAACCCCCGGGGACTTGCAGTCTGTCTATACGTTCACGTTGTGGTGAAGGGAATTCTGTGGGAGAGGGGGCTGGGGGAGGCGATGTACCAGATTACATAGACACGGAGGATCAATTCCCTGGATTCGTTGGAGAAAAATGTGATTGCGCGATTCGATTCAAAGCGGTTCCAAGCGGTTCCAAAGCGGTTGCAAAGGGGTTTGTAGATAGCTTGACGAGCGAATTAGAGCTACAGGCTGACAGATAACTAATAGCCAACACACACAATAGAGCCCATGCCACGAGAGACCCAGCCAATAGCAGCCAGTCCTAATAGAGCCTATGCCACGAGAATTCCAGCCAATAGCAGCCAGTACCAATAGAGCCCAAGTAACGAGAGATCCAGCCATTAGCAGTCAGTCCCAATAGAGCCCATTCCACAAGAGATCCAGCCAATAGCAGCCATGCTTTGGTCCGTATGAATACTCGTGTAATTTAGTTTCATTTTGGTATTTTTCTCGCCCCCCCCCCCCCCCCCCCCCCCGGCACCCTAACTACCATCTTTGTGCCTGGTTTGTTTCGTGAACGCAAAGGCACCTCGAGCGCGAACAAAAGGATCACGACAACCACCAGGAAGCGGTGTTTATTATCCGCCTGGGCTGGTCTAGTGGTGTGGGGGGGGGGGGGGGGGGGGGATGCGCTGATCAGTTGTTCGCCGAACTGACAGCGTTTCCTGCGCGCTGTTGAAATATAGAGCGGCGCGCCTATAATAGAATCACCTTCGCTTGGCACTGTATCAAAGAGACCGTGAGTAATTAATTGAAATTAATTGTTTTAGGAGGTAGCCAAGTTTTAATTGGACGGCTTTCGGCGCGTGGCACCACGGCCACGTTGATACGTGCGTGCGTGCGTTGGGGGGGGGGGGCAGTGGGTTTGGGCATCTAGCGTAGGGAAGTTTGCAACAAACCGGGGTAGGTTTCGGATGGGTTGCAAAGGGATTGTGAGCGAAGGAGGGGGGGGGGGATGTTAGTTTTAGCAAAGACAGTGACACTCATGTTTTGCTCGCGGATAGATTTAATTTCCTTTCATTAGTTTTTGGTGTTGATTTTTTGGTTGATTGAGTTGAAAACAAGGTGGGTTTTAAGCTCGCGGAAGAACTCGCATATAACTTTAAAAATTAAAATAATTTTAGGTTACTATACTTTTAAAGGATCTCTCTCATCGTCACTCAAGTTGCGCTCTGATCAAAGATTTGTATAGCCTTTTTATATCTTAAACAGAAGAAATTAAAGTTAAAAACTAAATTTGCCCCCATTGCCATTTATCAACTTTCCAATTTCAAAATAATCTTTTAAAAATGTAACACCGATTCCAAATTTCAATTTTGCAAAGTGATCGCTGTCAAAAGTCAATGCCGAAAGTTTCAAGCGAATCGGTGCTTGGGGAAGGTGATTACGGCCAAAAAACTATTCCCAGAGCCCACGATGACGTTATAGAGGGCTTCACATAAAAGCTGTTTTCTAAGCTCAATTTATGAGTTTTCCATTCAGAAAGGCATAGACAATGTGTATTGGCATACATTTATAAACAGTGAATAATAAGAATACTAATACTGTTAATATTTACTGGTAATTACAGTGGCTAATTTATGGCTCATTAATGCAAATGGATTGATAAACAATAAAACGAATACAAAACACATACAAGAAAAAAATATGTATTTCCATGCGTCCCCATTTATCTCGACAAACGCCCCAACTGCCCGTTGTCATCGTTCGTCGCACCCCAAGAAGTCCCCTTTCTGAGACCCGACGGCGTGTTTCCGTTTCGTGCCTCGTAGACGCAATGTTAAATTAATACAGTTTGGCAATCATACTGACAGTGTAAAATATTGGTACCATATTGGTAGCAAACTGGTATCAAAGTCAATTGGACGACTTGAATCATCGTATTTACATCGTATTTCACTTTGAAATCGTTTTCTTGCCTCAAATCTTCGTCATTTCTGTGTGCATCACCGTACTCTATCGTGCGTTGTCGAGGATGTACTCAAGTTGTTAATTGTATTACTCCTAAAACAACACAGTAGGTTCTCAAACTGTGTACCCTGGGTAATTTTTTAAGGCCAGCTCCGGAAAAACTGCCCAAAAAGCCCATCTAAATGCGGGAAAGTTAACATTGCGTCTACGAGGCACGAAACGGAATAGCGCGTCCCGACCCCCCCACACCCTTGTTTGAGTTCCAAAGGAGCACCATTCTTGTAGCACCAACGGAGTCCCGTATTCGTGGCCCAATAGAGCCCCTTTATTTTCAATCCCCAACGGACCCCGTGTCGGCGCCGCCTCGACGTCCCATCTTCGTCCGAGGAGTGACTCACGACAAACACCCCATCTCGCGGAGTGCCCGCTCCTGTGCGCCAGGCGCGACGCTCCTTGGGGACGGCGTCGCGACGCGTCCAGGGATGACGTCATGACGCCTCGAAATGGGAGTCGCGCCGTGCATTTGTTCGAGCCACGGGAGCGTGATGAAAAACGCTCGAGAGAGCCACTAAACTCCATTTCACGTTGAAAAGCAGAGTGGATTTGCATCTTCCTCGAGGACCCACTGCTGCTAGACACGAGCTAAGAATTGAAAAACTGCCCATAGAGCCTCTTGTCCGGCTCAAGACATGTCTTGTGAGTTTTGAAACTCTTAACTCGTGTCTAGCAGCAGTGGGTCCTCGAGGAAAATGAAAACGAGGAACGTGAAATGGAGAACAGCGATGAATAGTGTAGGAGAAACGATTGGACTTTCAAAAAAAAATATGTTTGCTACGTTTTGAATGCTTTGTCAAGACTTCCTGTTTTCCCAGCCTTTAAACTCCTAGTTAAGATCCCAACGATAAGTTAAAAAACTTGGTGTAATCGGACATATTATTATGCAACGGGTTATGGTGAAATAAAAATCTACAGAATTGCCGGTTCAGGCCCCTCGGTCCGAACCCAACGCCTCCCCCCGCCCGAGGGAACTCTAGTACACACACGACTAGGTACTCCCCCGTCGCCTTACACCCGACGCCTGACCAAACGCACTGAGAAGCGATAGAGACACCTGTTAGATCCGAAGCGGTGAAGGGGGGGGGGGTAGAGTGGAACGGACCTTCTTGTTGTTTGCCTTGCTGTCACATCCCTGTGACCGTGCCTAGGAAAAGTTATCTCTCTGAAAGTGGAAACCCTGATGCGATGCGAAAAACAACCCTGTGCCCCTGAACGCAGCCCGCAGAGCAGACGAGTCTTCTCCATCCCGTGCCCCTGAACGCAGCCCGCAGAGCAGACTCGGCTCCTCCACTTCGTGCCCCTGAACGCAGCCCGCAGAGCAGACCCGGCTCCTCCACTTCGTACCTCTGAACGTAGCCCGCAGAGCAGACTCCCCTCCTCCACCTCGTGCCCCCTGAACGCAGCCTGCAGAGCAGATACGGCTCCTCCACCTCGTGCCCCTAAACGCAGCCCGCAGAGCAGACTAGGCGTTTTCTAGAGCAGACGGCAGCAGCCCATATGGAAATAAGTTCATCGATAATTTTTTATGAATTTTTTAAGAAATCTTGCTAAAAAATCACAAATTTAAAGTAGGTCAGACAATGCTACTATCAATGTTAATGGCATAGTGTCACCGTCATGGCTGGCTGGAAACCCTCCTCTAGATGTGACCTGCCGTGTTGCCAAATCGAATCATGTCTGCCGCGGTGCTAATTTGATTTGCTGTGATTCATGGCACCGGACGGCATCGTGGAATTAGCGGTCATCACATGAAGTTTAGTCGGGTTCCAGCACGCACAGAGGCAAGCTCGTTTTCCGTGTGCTTTTGTGAACGCAAAGACTTTCGGCTGATTGCCTTTGGCCAAGTGTGCTAAAGACCATATCTCAACTACAACATTCCAAAACGTCTAGGGCTGTGACAAAAAGAAAATGATACTATTCTTATTGAATATTTTTTATTAAAGCTAGGGAAGTAAACATTTTGCGCCATATCTTTGAATTGATCAATTCAATCGGAGCTTAATTTCCATACTTTGTCATATTATTTTAAAGCCGACTCAGTATCGGAAAAAAACTGACGCAGAACCAAATAGAAAATCAAAGTAATATAATGCAAAATTGTCTCTTGTCACACTTTTCTCTCCGGAAAAGCTGTCAAACACATGTGTGCGACACAATGAAAAAACCAGCCTCTGTTACAATTCAATCCAGAATGCTACAGCGGTCGGGGAAAAGCAAATGCGTCCTGTATTATCTTCGGGGTGCAGACGATGCCTTCCTATTTCAATGTCTTTCCTCGTTTCACGTTAAGAATGTGAATGGATTCGCATTTGCCTCGAGGACCCACTGCTGTTAGACACAAGTTACGAGTTCCAAAACTCACAAGCCATGTCTTGAGTCGGACTAAAAGCTCTATGGGCAGTTCTTAAACTCTCAGCTCGTGTCTAGCAGCAGTGGGTCCTCGAGGAAGATGAAAATCCACTCTCCTTCTTAACGGCATATGGACTTAAGAGTACTTTTCAGCACAGCGATTTTGTAACTCTGACTTTGCCGTTCTCGGTTACACAGTTAAATAATTAAACGCGAAAGATTTTAAAATAGTAAAGCTGGTCCAACTATTCACACAGAATAATATGCATGAAAAAGAATTTCTAAATAGTTTCTATTTTGAATTCAAGATTAACCAAACGACAAAAGTTCCGAAAGCACTCAAAGACGAGACCACCCACCGAACGAAATACACTTGATCCCCCCCCCCCCCCCCCTCAACGCATTTAGCTGCACGACGCTTTGAAACGCCCCCCCCCTCCCCCCCAGAGAGCGGTGCTTCCCGACGCGGCGTCGCGCCGGACAGGTTGAGCGATGACCGACGCCAGGTGCGAGAGCGTCGCGACGCCCGCGATGCGCCCCGTGCAACGCGTCGTACAGAGCGCATTGTGCCTCGCGTTTTTAATGGCGGGGGGGGGGGAGGGCTGGTTGTTGATTGCGATCGATTTTATCCGGGACACAGGCAATGTGTCTCCGCGGATGGAAATCACTTTTCTTTGAAAAATAGAAGAAATCTAGCGTCTCCATTTCTCTGTAATTTTCCGTGAGTGTTTTTGACTCGATCTTCGTTCCATCGTTGGAATTGAAAAGTCTTAAGCAGTCAACAGGTAGCAAGTCGCTTTATTCTACCCTGGATTATCATAGCTGGCCGGGATATGCAACTAGCTTTGCACAAAAGCAAACACACAACACAACGCACCAAAATTTGTTATCAAAGCTTGTCGAGAACATTGCTTCTTTGTTTTTTCTTTGAGTATATATTTCTAGTAACGATATAATAATATTTATTTTCAAATTATTACGTCACAAGACCAATTGGCCATCAAATCTAGTGTCCATCTCTCGATTGCTGGATCTCGATTGCTATAGTGACTCGATGCCAGCAATAGAAGTGCTTTGGTCCTGTGCATTGCTAGCACGGAACCGAGACCAAGACCAGAAAATAGATCCAGACTTTAGACCCAGTGGGCAGATTTTGCAGGCCTCGAAACCAATCAAATGAAACTAAAGCAGCCAAAACACTTTTTCCAGAAAATAATTAAACTACACGTTACCAATGAAACTCGTCCAAGATTCGGAGCATGTCCAAAGTTCACCGTCAGTGTGAAATAAGTTCACCGTCAGGTTAAAAATTGTATCTACCGAAACAACTTCGAGATCCGTCGATGTCAATCAGCTGAGAGTGCGCGCTAAGCCCCGGCCATCTGAAACCTCCTAAGCCCGGCAAACACCGCAAACTCTCGGTGCTTTTCTAACACAACACCCACGCACTCCATTAGCCCCCCCCCCCCCACCCCCCCCCCCCCCTCAAAACGGGGCCCTCGAGCGATTTCCCATTATAATCACACGGCACTGCCAGCTTGTTAGCAGACAATTTAAATAGCAGGGTCGATTATTATCTTGCGGTTTTCGCCGACTCTGCTAAAACCTTCTACTCTGCCTTAACCCCGTCCCCTCCCCCAAACCACGCTAAAACCTTCTACTCTGCCTTAACCCCGTCCCCTCCCCCAAACCACGGCCTAGTGGATAACATGCGCGTCACGCGCGAGATTGCCAGAGTCTATAAACTGTGCGGTGACTGGTGAGGCGTCAGAGTCGCTGGATGTTTCGTTGCCTTCTTGATTCTCCGTGGGGCTGGAACAGAGCATGCACGTTACTTAGCGTTGACATATAGGAAGAGCTGCTTTACGTCATTCTTGTTGAGCTAGTAGACTATTTTCTACTATAAACTCGAGGGTTAATTCAATTCAATTCAATTCAATTGTTTATTTTGCTCGAACATCACAATGTACATGATTGAGCTCGTCAACAAATAAATACAAATATGCAAAATATGAAATATACAATTATATAAAACTATTTACAAATCTCCCATTCCTTTGACTGGATTTCATAAAATTCTTCAATATTATACAATGTATAATGTATAATACAATATTATACAAATATAATACAATATTATACAATGTATTAAAAACTTTGTCCCATAAGGGAACATACTTTCCGGTGCAGCGCTAGCAGTCACTTTTGCATGCCTTTTGCCTTGCATCTTCAAGATGGTGGCCCTCACTGTGGTATGTTCTCTCACGGGATAGCGTCAAGTTGTTGGTATTTTATAGGGAAGAGAGCATTACTATAATTCGCTTAGTGCAACAACCATGAAAGATGGATGAAATATATATATATATATATATATATATAAATCTTTTATATAAATGTAGGTACTTAAGTAAAAAGGAAAAACTAAAAATCTAGATATTTAATAAGTCATTTTTACAAAGCGTCAAATTCAACTAAGAACATTGAGAGAGCAAGTGCGTTCCGCAAATTAACCACGCGCAACTTGAATTGAAATCTTTCGATATCAAGTACTCAAAAACTTAATCCCCAAAATATCACGACATTCAGACCAACAACACATCGTTCCTTTAGATAAGTAATTCAATCGCGTCGACCGCCACCAGAGCGCACGCACATCGCCTGAATTATCGCACGCATTTCCCCGTTTCGTCGCTAATTGCGCGGGTGCGCTGACGACGCCGTGTATACATTCAAATTTAATTGCCGCGTTGCGATACGGGCGCTAGTGCGGCAGCCTCGGCAAACACACGCGCACTTATACTCAGTTGCGGGGGAATGCGGCCAAAGTTTAATGTTAATATTGCAGATTTGCATTTTATGACCGCGTCTCGCGTTATTCACCCAGACTGTCTGCGATCCTCGGGGTGCTTTCGTTACCCGAGATATCAGTTACGCTGTCGCATTTCATTTAGTGTTATTTTAGTAATTATTTTGGCGCTTATTTTGGTACAAATATCCATAAGTGAAAAAAACTATTTCAAACTGGGATTTGAATGCTAAATCAAAAGTCTCACTGGTTTCCCAACGTTTCGTAACATATACTAGTTACTTTATCAAGGGTGAAAGCTCGACTGACGTTAAAACATATTATATGATAAAGTAACTAGTACATGTTCCGAAACGTCGGGAAACCAGTGAGACTTTTGATTTAGCATTCAAATCCCAGTTTGAAATAGTTTTTTTCAAAACTAGTGCTAAAGTTAGGATATAGTAGACATGAGTTTAAGAAAATTAATATCCATAAGTGACTTCCCTTTTGAAACTTGAAGCCTACTTTGCCTACTTATATACATTTATAAGTTAAACATAAGATAGCAATGCGTATGAGACGGTGTGTTTCGTCTCGTGATTTGCAACAAAGTTCAGTGCAAAGTTGGCAAAACACACTGAAGAAACGAATATACCGTTTTAAACCGTGTTTTGGATTTGCTTAGTAAAGTGTTACCGTAACCTTTCAGCCGTAGACTTTCAACTTTAACACTCCGACACTTTAGTTAAAGCACGATCAATAACAGTTTCAAAATATAACACAGAGTAGGAAAAAATAACCGTGGTGCCACGTACAATATGGTTACCCAGACATTGTACCATACCTAGCTATGGCTGTGGTAAAAATTGGATGTTAGTAACTGCGCCGGCAATCGCTGTGGTGCGTTGGCAACCTGTTTTAACATCATCTACCAGGCCATGGCACAAGGTAAATTATAATCAAATGACCCAATGTTCCTCAGGTGGTTACAGTTATGGCTTCATCTACCAATTCATGGAAAAATGTCAATATACTCAAGAGACCCAATGTGCCTCAGGTGGTTAAATTTATGGCTTCATCTACCAGGCCATGGCACAAGGTCAATTATAATCAAAGGACCTAATGTGCCTCAGGTGGTTACAGTTATGGCTTCATCTACCTGGCCATGGTACAAGGTCAATTATAATCAAGGGACCCAATGTGCCTCAGGTGGTTACAGCTATGACTTCATCTACAAGGCCATGACACAAGGTAAATTGTAATCAAGAGACTCAATGTTTCTCAGGCGGTTACAGTAACCTTGGTTACAGGTTAAATAACAACAAGCAGTGACTCCATCCCTTGACAGCCAACGAAACTATAATTTCGGGTGGAGGGCTTTCGCGTAGCTGCTTTAGTATGGGAGTGGAACATCTGGGTAACCTTATATCTGTGGTGTTGCTCTGAAATCTGAGCACGCTTTTTTAGAAACTTTACTGCTGGCTATAGACACGATAAGTGGCGGTTTTGTCTGACCCGTTCATTTATCAAGGCACATTCTGATTCCGCGTGACATGATTGCCAGTCTGAACGCAGTTAGCCACGAACAAAGGTGACAGTGATTCGTTCAACTCTCTTCTCGCGCTGGATCATACGCAAAGACGGCAACACCGCGTCGTATTCTCTCTCTCTCTCTCTCTCTCTCTCTCTCTCTCTCTCTCTCTCTCTCTCTCTCTCTCTCTCTCTCTCTCTCTCTCTCTCTCTCTCTCTCTCTCTCTCTCTCTCTCTCTCTCTCTCTCTCTCTCTCTCTCTCTCTCTCTCTCTCTCTCTCGCTCTCTCTCTCTCTCTCCCTCTCTCTCTCTCGCTCTCTCTCTCTCTCTCTCTCTCTCTCTCTCTCTCTCTCTCTCTCTCTCTCTCTCTCTCTCTCTCTCTCTCTCTCTCTCTCTCTCTCTCTCTCTCTCTCTCTCTCTCTCTCTCTCTCTCTCTCTCTCTCTCTCTCTCTCTCTCTCTCTCTGTGCCGTTAGCCAAAAACTCTATGCAAAACTTAAATAAAACAAGGCAGTTTATTTCCAGCGGCCAAGTACTTTCTTGTTTATACACAGAATGCGCACAAAGGGTAATAATTTATTCGCACGTACAGTGAACGTCAACTAGAACAAAAAAAACCCGGCAAGATGAAGCAACGCAATTTGTTTTGCAAAAAGCGCGCGAAACCAGAAGGCGTTGGTGGCGCACGATTTGCAAAGTGCGCTGGACATCAAGGCGAGGCCAAATATGGCCGGAATAGGGTCAAAGAGAGGCCAAACGTGTCCAAAGTCGGGGTGGCAAAAAGCACGCGGCGCCGGGGATTATGGAAATTCACCTGTTCGCTGTTCACCGCCCTCTTTGTTCGCCCGCCGGTAAAGTCCAGGAGGCGCTGGCGGTCTGAAGGTGCCTAGACCGAGACTTGATTCGCATGTGACAAAGTACGGTTAATTATCGTGGAATTGTCTCCGAAGTTTTGCGCACTTCCTTAAATTTGTCGATTAATGTCGGGAGTATTATAGTCTTGAAATCTCTACTCGAGTGACATTTGGAGATCATTTTTATGTGTGGAAACCGCAAAGTTTAGGATAAAAGCCACAACCGCAGGATAATTACTTAACAAATAAATTATGCCTAGAAAAGAAGAAGTCAATGTAGAGCTAGAATCGGGCAAATGCAGAGATAACGGAAAATATACTAACATAAAGCTAGAGAGCCTATATAGGGTTAGAGAGTGGCCAACATGATGACACTTTTCTATTGGCTGTTCAAATCCCATGCTAAACGGACGCTATGTGTTTACCAAGTTGATCACGAAGCACGTGGCAGTTTTCTATATGAGTTTCTCATTTTCCTTTGCATATCTACGTATTATGTTACATTGTGAGGTAAGTTCGTAACGTATCAACCACTGCTGAAACGGCTGTTGAATAAATGAATTTGGTAAAAACATGGCGCCCATATGCAGAGATGGCCACTTTCTAACCGTATATAGGCTCACTACATATAGCCAACGGTGGCGAAACAGGCCACACCTGGGCTCCTTATTTCATGACTTCCTCGACTCGCACACACAAACAAAACAAGTGCGAGCGTGTGTGTGTGTGTGTGTGTGTGTGTGTGTGTGAGAGAGTGGTGGGGGGGGGGAGGGCGTCACAGCAGCACAATAATTCCCACGACGCCTCCAACGCAATTTCCTGTCGTCCTGAAATATGCGTCTGTGCGGTCGCCGCCAGACCGATCACTCTTGCCCGGTAAACGCCCCCCCCCCCCCTTACTGAGCTCGGCACGCAGCGCTAAGGACTCCGTGTTGAATTAATGTCGACGCAGATTGTTCGCTCAGATGTTAACGTGGATACGCGAAAGTTTACACAGCATTAGGAGTGAGCATTGAGTCATCGTATAAGGCCAATCTATTACCGCCATAGCCGCTAACATTAATTGTCCAATCAAATCACGGCAAAGAATCAATAAGCACATTTGAAAGCATGTTGGTCATTGTTATGAATTTTGGCAGACAAACATTTTTTGACAGACATCCCGTAATTATTTTTTCATCCATAGGTAATGAAATTTTAAATGATTGATTGAAACTAATTAATTGAACCAATTGATTGAAGCCATTCATTGATGGTTGTTGAGGTTAATTGAATTCAAATTTTTATGGATTTCCAAGAAACATTTCGTGGTTCTGAAATATTCAAATGGTTGTCCAAAGTGTGAGGATCCCGTAGATATTTGTTTCGTTGCGATCGGATAACGGGTGTGGCCTGGAAAGTGTATACGGTAAGAGGTGAATTCTTAGCTGCAATTTACTCTTAAGTACATCTTTTAATATACCGGCTAAACATTGTTATTTTAAAACTCTTTGAAGTAATTGACAAGTGAATCTTGCGAAATGAAAATGGTTCAATTGGTTGTCCGAAGTGTGAAGATTCCGAAAATATAGGTTTCGTCGCGATCCGACAAAAGGTGTGGCCTGGAAAGTGTATACCTTACGAGGTGAAGGAAACGGCTCGACTTCGGAGCTCATTGAACAGACTTAACAACAGAGTACTAACACGGAATACGCGTATATAGTATAAAAATTCGGAAATTTATGCAGTCGTCAGTGGAAATAGTCGGCAATGATGAGTAGTCGGCACTGAATGTAAACGATAGGATTGGTTCTCGCATTCGGGGAAAATGCTCCCTTTCACAACAAGTTTGGCCTAGTCAAACTCTAAATTTACGTTATCTCTACGAAATATTTGGTCGAGTTCTTTTGTTTGTTGTAGCTTGTCTTATGGAGATCCATGTGGCAAACTTTACGATTATTGCTAAGTTTATGTTATGTTTACGGTTATTTTGGTTGTAGACGGGCCTTAACATTCTTTACAATCAACTCAGCCGTAAGAACCAGCAGTAACATTAATGTTTTGTGCTACCACTTAACTTATCAACAACTCCCTTGAACCTAACTTAACGTATAACTTAAACAAAACTTAAACAAAAGATTTTTTACAGACTGTTAAAGTCAAAATTAAGTAGAAAATAAATCAGATTCGTTTGGTCGACCTGTTGAATACGATATTACAGGAAAATTTGGGTTAAGAATTGAAGTACGAATATCACAATGTGATTGGCTTGCCGTAAGAAATTAAGTTGCCATTAGAAACAAATAAATTCACAAAAGAATTAACGTAACTAAACTAAGTAAGTACTAAGTTCATTGTACAAACCCTGCTTTAGACTTTCATACGCCATCTGTACGCGTAAACCACACTTTGGTATTGTAATAATAAGCCGATTGCCAGGCAGAGCGCTTAACAATACAGGCCGTCCGAGCCGAAGTCAAAATCGCGTTCGTGCACGTTCGGGTAAGTTCGGCTACGTTCGGCTACGTGCGGCTTCTTTTCGCGCCGCGCGCGAGCTTCCTTTGTTCTTGCGAGTTCGCGAGCATTTTTTTTTATTTCATAAATATCTCTCTCTTTATAGAGCAGGCAAAAAAGAAAGAAGCAAAAAGGTTTCTTTGTTCTCGTTTGTTCGATAATTAATTCGCAATCCGCTTACTGAGAGACAAGAAGGCGCTGGTTGTTTTAGCGTGCCAAGAGTGCTGCCATCTGGCGAGAGTTGCCGAGCGACGCTCTGAAGAACGGCCGAATGGAATCACTTACCCATGCCAGCAGCTATTGTAAAGGACACACTACACTTGTTTTTTGCTTTGGAGCCCTCAGGGCTGGGCCCGTCGCAGCCCGAAACACTCTGGGAGGCCGAGAACGAGACGGATTTGCAATACACACTGCGCTTTGGAGCCCTCAGGGCTGGGCCCGTCGGAGCCCGAAACGCTCTGAGTGGCCGAGAACGAGACAGATTCGCAATACACACTGCGCTTTGGAGCCCTCAGGGCTGGGCCCATCGGAGCCCGAAACGCTCTGGGAGGCCGAGAACGAGACGGATTCGCAATACACACTGCGCTTTGGAGCCCTCAGGGCTGGGCCCATCGGAGCCCGAAACGCTCTGAGAGGCCGAGAACGAGACGGATTCGCAATACACACTGCGCTTTGGAGCCCTCAGGGCTGGGCCCGTCGGAGCCCGAAACGCTCTGAGAGGCCGAGCACGAGACGGATTCGCAATACACACGCGCTTTGTAACCCGACGGGCTCAGCCTTCAGGGCTCGAAAGCGTGTTTTTAATTGGCTATATTTGCTCTATTTCCAAACAATATCACAGATTTACAAGAATCAAATTAGTTAGCCCCGCGTCAAATTTTGGCAATTCGCCAATATGACAGCTTTAAATTGTTTGACTCTCCAAATTCTTTAACATGTATTTTTAATTTCCTAAAAAACCCTATCAATGTATACGTCTTAGTAGTCTAATGTTCTTCCATTCATTAATTGGTATGGAGAGAGCCCGTTTAAACGTTAATGCTGGCTGGTTACGCTTATGCATTTGTATAATCCCAATCGCCTTTCTAGACCAGACCAAGACTCTCTAAATGCAGGAACCCCCGGGTGTACATTACACGACCGGGGGTTCCCACCGCTACCTAGACACGATCTGTTGAGCAAGGGGAGGCCGTGACGGGGGGGCCTACGCCCGTCTTGTGTCTCGCGCGCTGTTCGCGTGTCTCTGATGCGCCCGGCGATCGCAGAGGCCGTGACTGGAGCTGGAAAACGCGAGTTCCATTGGGCGCTGATTTGGCCGGAAAACTTACCTAGAGGAACGCCACAAGCTGATGCTACCGCACCTAGCGCTAGGAAATAATACTAGCCGATTGTAACATACATACTCACAGAAATTAAGTCCTTGCGCTGACTTATTCACGTCAAACACAGGATTTTAATTTCAAGTTAATACATTCATTCCTTTATTATAAGCGTTTAAACGGGCAAGAACTTTATTCCCTTCTTGGCTTATTAATGGGAAAATTTATATATTTCCCCATATATATATATATATATATATGCATTGATATGTTTATTTATGTACTTCAAATATTATCTTCAATATTCATGCATATAATTGCAGAAATTCTAGACGTTTATGCAATAATATTAGAAGGCACTCCTTGAAATGGAAGTAGTTAGCCACGTATTTCAGCGTCTCTCCTTAAACTCCTCAAAGCGCTGCTCCATTTCACGTCTCATTGCCCTGAGCTTCAAGGTATTATCCAGATTAGGTATGCTCTTGATAAGACCATTCATTGTACCAAGATAAGCCAAGAATCTGAAGTCGCCTGTCCGTTTTGAATTTATTCGACTGTAGTTTCATTTTTATTCAGGAAAAAAACAATCTACGCCACGTTTACGTTATGCCGTTATCGGTTCTGATGGATAAGATACTATTGTTGTCCACGTTTGTTTTTTTAACTTTGAAACAGAGAACGGCGAAGTCAGAGTAACGTAATCGCAATGCAAGTCCATTTTTTTGCCAGTCACAGAATTTTTAAAACCAGTACAGAAGCATTTTGAGCTTAAAAAAAATTGTTAGCCCATCAATTGCCGTTTTATCATATCTTTCCGGTTTCAAAACACAATTTTAAAAATGGTATATCGATTCCAAATTTTAATTTTGCTAAGTGATCGCTGTCCAAAGTCACTACCGAAAGTTTGAAAATTCTGTTTGCGGCCTGTAGCGATACAAAGGTGGAGGCAGAAGGCTGATGAAAACCATGGAGCACCAAGCCAGAAATGGCTGTGTTGTGTTTAAAAACCACTGCTATAAAGACAGGACAAGCAGACATGAGTCTTGGGAATCAGTGAGACTTTATTTAGCATTCAAAACCCAGTGTTGAAATGGTTGTGCTTGAAAACCAGTGCTAAAGACAGGACAAGCAGACATGAGTCTTGGGAATCAGTGAGTTTTTATCTAGCATTCAAAACCCAGTGTTGAAATGGTTGAGCTTGAAAACCAGTGCTAAAGTCAGGACAAGCAGACATGAGTCTTGGGAATCAGTGAGACTTTATTTAGCATTCAAAACCCAGTGTTGAAATGGTTGTGTTTGAAAACCAGTGCTAAAGACAGGACAAGCAGACATGAGTCTTGGGAATCATTGAGACTTGATCTGGCATTCAAAACCCAGTGTTGAAATGGTTGTGTTTGAAAACCAGTGCTAAACAGACATGCAGTCTTGCATGCACATGCAGACATGAGTCTTGGGAATCAGCGAGACTTTATTTAGCATTCAAAACCCAGTGTTGAAATAGTAGCGTTTGACGACGAAGTTGTTGTTTTCGTCGCAAACCCGTTGCCATCACTACCGTGTCTAGACCGTGGAAAGTATATCCCCCAGAAATGTTGAGAAAACTTGGGCGTTCCTTTATTTATTATTAAAAAGTTTTAAGTGCCTTAGTGTGTGCGCTAGAGAGCTTGGCAAAGACATGCAAAACGTGTGTGCACAGATATAAGGCTACTCAGATATTCTACCATACCTAGCTATGGCTACGGCAAACATTTGATGCTGGTAGTTTGGCCGGCAATCGCTGGGGTGCGTTGGCAACCTGTTTTAACATCATCCACCAGGCCATGGCACAAGGCCAATTATAATTAAGGGACCCAAAGTTCCGTAGGTGGTTACATGTGAAATAGCAACAAAAAGTGGCTCCATCCCTTGTTTGCCGGCGAAACTATTATTGAGGGCGGAAGGCTTTCGCGTAGCTGCTTTAGTATGGAGTGGAACATCTGGGTTACCTTATATTTGTGGTGTGCATCTTTCAGAGGTAGAGAGAAAAAGAGAGAGAGAGAGAGTGAGATAAAGAGAGAGAAAGAGAGTGGTGAACAATAACAGTGAAGTAACTTTTGCAGTCTCCCAGTCTTAATCTTCGAGTTTAATAAAGTAGCGGCAACCGTTTGAATTTTACCGTCGACTTTTCCAGTGTTGTGAAAAAAAGCATAATTACCAACGAAATGACGCGGTTTTGAAAATGCCAAGACTTGGACAGTGTGAAGTTCCTGCACTGCAATTTTGTAACTCTAGCATCGCCGTTCTCGGTTACAGTGTTCAAACATTAACATGGACAGCAAAAGGGATAAAACCTCATCTGAACCGATAACGGCATAACGTAAAAGTTACAAATTCGCTAGGCAGGTAACTAACTAACTTTTACAGTCTGCTAGTCTTAATATTCGAGTTTAATAAAGTAGCGGCAACCGTTTGAATTTTTGCGTTGACTTTGCGAGTGTTGTGAAAATAAAGCATATTATTACCAACGAAATGTCGCGGTGTTGAAAATTCTAAGGCTAAGGCACTGCGATTTCCTAACTCTGACATTGCCGTGTTCTCGGTTACAAAGTAAAAAAATTAACATGGACAACAATAGGGATTTAATCCATCAGAACCGATAACGGCACAGCGAAAAAGTTACAGAATAGGGGTCCTGGGGTGTGATTGTGTAACTTTATTTCGTTCAATTTGGCTCGAAAACACTCGATTTCAAATCACTGCCCGTGTTAAACCATAGGCAGTGATATTGAAAACGAATGATTTTGAAACCACAAAGTTACACAATCGCCCCCCCAGGTATCCTTTACAGCTCTCTTGTCAATAACCTAATTGCGAAACCTCGTCCACTCAGTACAAACGTTCATCAACGTCATCGTTCGAAGTGCACGAATCACTGGCTCGAGTGTCACCTGTTGATGTCCGATCGAATAGTGACGTCAGAATCACGTTCCCGCTTCGTCTTAGCGACGCGATCGCAGCGCTCGCGTGGCGCCAAGTGGCAATAAATCTACTTTTTACGACGTCTATTTTGACAGCGTTTAACATTTTTCATGTCGCAATCTCTCGCTGGAATCTTTTTATGGGACAGAAGCGATTCGTTATTTCCCTATGTGTCGTTGCCAAGAGCGGGCACTTTACGGCACTTTATGACACTTGTTTTCTACTTGTTGACAACGAATTGATGTCGCTATAGTAGCTGCCATTCAGCTGTGTTTATTCATACAAAAGAAAATGAGCTTATTTACTTTATAAAATGATTGACGGTGGGATAGCAGATAGACATCACTAATCACTGGTTGACCCAGGCTGTTATGTATTGATTTGTTTAGATGTTTTTGAGACTTTTAATCGATAAAATAGTCAAAGCTTAGCATATTAAATTTAAGAAGAATTTTAGTAAAATTAACATCATACATTTTATGATATATTCATAAAAACGCCAGATTAAACTAAAATGGCCGTCTTCTTTTGAAATTTGTTACTCACTTTAGTAGTTGATTGATCTCCGTTCAAACTTGCCGCTTTTGTTTGACGTATCCACGGCCCAACGATCGTTACAAAGAAAACGCGACACACAACAAAAGTCAACCATCAGTTTCTCTCGCCGCCCCCCCCCCCCCCCCCCGGGTCCATTGGACCCCGATTAGCGGCGCCTTCACGGCCGTCCCGACGCCCCCAATTCGCCGATGAGCGTCGCGACGCCTGCGACGCCGCTCGTGACGTCACGGCACCGGGCACAAAGCGTCCATTAGCCGAGCGTCGGGCGTCGGTAAGAGGATTACCGCCGTGACGCGTAGGTGGCAGCGACGACGTGGGAGGTCGTAAACCTTGGTGCCTAAAAGGTATGGGGAAAATGTGTATGCACCCTTAAATAGCACTGCCTAACCGGACCTACAGGCTTCGAAGAAATTTCTGGAATTTCTAAGTAGATTAGATGTCAAACTCAAAGAGAAAAGAAACGCAGAATATTTGGAGAGCAAAAAAGGAAACTATTGTCTTCTTTTCAGAGGCTTTTACATATATATGCATAGAATTAGGCTATAATTTAAATGAGTGAATCCCTGTACGCTGTTCGCACAGCAAACTAAGCTCCTCCACTTTGTGCCCCTGAACGCAGCCCGCAGAGCAGACTCGGCTCCTCCACCACGGCCGTCTATGTCACTGATCGCGAAGACAAAGCATGTCTGTCCCAGATGCATAAAATGGTGTAAAAACTATTCCACCCTCCTAGTGAGAGTACCTGCTAATCAAGTCTCATGGGCTGTTACTTTTAGTACGTACTTGAGACGTCTTATTGCCTCTCGTGAACGTCGTCCCTGCGAACGTTCAGGATTCCTTGAGCTAGGCATCGAGGCAACTCGATTTGGGTGCCTAGACTTGTTTCCACCTGCCCACTAAAGAGGAGTCACTTTGTCTCTACGCTGTGTTCGATTTGCGTGTGCGAATCGGGAATTGTTTTAGGCACAACACGAAATCACCTGTTGGCCAGGCTTGGCACTTGTCAACTTTTAATTTGAACGTGCTAAGCAGTGATACCAAAACACAGGGTGGTGATTCTGAGAATATATTTTAACTTTTAACACTTTTATTGGAAATGTATTCGAAGCCACCTTATCATTTTCAGTTTGCTTAGAAATACATATTTTAGTACAAAGATTGCAACCAGAGTTATAATGTGAAACAAATATCGTTGTCATACCTTTTTCATTTTAAAAACAGGAATCAGATCTATATCTCGACTATATGTACCTACTTTATTGTTCTGATGTTCTCATGTGAACTGCTTTCTAGTTGGCGTTCTAGCAAAGGGCCAAGGCTCCTTCTTCAACATGTTCTCATCCTCCGACTGACAGCTCCAAGCCTGGATCGATCACTCGGCAAAACTCGGCCAAATTCGCTGACAAAACCAGGCTTAGTGCGAGACACACAAGTTTACCAACCCCTCTCAATTAGTTTTATTGGCCTAGCCAATTTGGGACTAATACCCTACACACATTATCCGGGGGTTAACTGTAAGCCAGGGATTAACAAAATATGTTCCCTACGTTTCAATCATAATGCCGGCACGATGGTCGATGATTATTGAAATAGACGTCACTAAATTAACAGCGTTGACAAAATCGATCCGGTATTTCACTGCCCTGTGCGCTACCAAATCGTGCAATGTGATTAGTAAATAATAATGCCGTGACTTGGTTATCTCGTAGACATAGAT
Organism: Nemoura dubitans; assembly: GCA_921293005.1. Classification (NCBI taxonomy): domain Eukaryota; kingdom Metazoa; phylum Arthropoda; class Insecta; order Plecoptera; family Nemouridae; genus Nemoura; species Nemoura dubitans. The sequence goes on from OV121076.1 coordinate 45,508,411, forward strand.
CGTGGGGACGGTGGAGTTGGCGGGAGATTGGATCGGTGATCCACCAAGCGGAGGGTGCATCAAGGCTTGCTCGATGCACGGATTCAATTGCAAGTGCGTAACTAGATTTTGCGACTCTGATTGGCTTTTGGGGTAATTTAAGGTGCCAATTACGCGGCCGGTACAGCAATTACTGTGCTCGTGCGTATGAAAGGTCATACGGGTGTTTGTGCGTGAATATCGTTCCAATTTTGCTTTCTATTCAAGTAAGCCTATTCATACACGTTGAGAAATTAACTTTTTTGAAATAGGTTCCTTGAAAACAAGTATCTACTTAATTTTTGAAAAAATTTACACGTGTCGCCAAAGATTTGTGTGCATATCTGACTTGATTTTGCGTTTTCTTCGTAAGATGAGAATCACCTTCGTCGTGTTTCTCGTCGTTTCGATTTCGTTTTGTCGCAAGATCTCAGGTTTCAATGGTTTCGTCCAATCAGATTGCAGAGTGACTCGCTTTTCCAGAAGCTCCTCGTGTAATCTATTCATTCGACAACCTCTCCCCCCCCCCCCCCCGCCCGTCTTCACAACCCTTCAGGCAAACCAGATGCATTACCTAGGTAACGGTAGGATGGTGAGGGGTGAGGGTGGGGGCTTACAGGGAAACGTCTTACCAGTCAGCTAATTAGTTTATTGACTAATGTGACAGCTGGCCTGGAAAGGGCTGAATTGGAAACAGTTAGGTGGGGGTGGGGCAGGATTATTCTGCCAAAGTTTTGCCTTCCGCTATTCTATACGTAATTTTATTTTGAGAAGGATTCGGGATTGTTTCTTGCAAGAGAAAGGACCCAATGTTTGATACTACAAACGTACAAACGTACTACTACGTACGTAGCGTAGATTTAGTTGTGTTGAAGATGAGTTTAGCAGTTGGAAGCGGAACGTTGTCAATTCAGGAGGCATATGTGTGAAATAATTTATTCGATAAAAGAATATTATTTTAAATGAAAATAGATAATTAGAAAACTGTTCGTAAAATGTGAAAAAATTGAATAAATGCGAATAATCAAAGAAAACAACAGCATGCAAAAAGAAAATCTTCGAAATTTCATCCCTTAGATACGTATGAGGCGTACATAAAGGTACTCCACGTGCAGGAATTGCAATTGCCTGAACCCAAAGTTAAAGTAGGGGTTAAGTGTTTATTAGTGTCATGGCAACCGCCAATAGCATGCCGTGGAATTCAATTTTGTCTGAGGGTTAGACTCCACGAGTTGAAAGATTTCGTGAAATTGGGGGTTGGAGTAGTTCTAAAACTTTTTGCTTATCAGAATTTAAAACTCAATATCAATCAGAGAAAACCCCCACCTCTTCTAAACATAAATTTTAGAGTAGATATGTCGAGTAGCCTTCAAAAAACACTTTTCTCCTCTAATTTTTTATATTTCTAGTGAAATGCCGTTGTAAAAAAAAACCGTTGACTTTGTGACTTTTGACTTTTGACTTTTGACATCCACGCCAAGCGTAACTGCCACTCGCAACCGGATTTTTTCGACACAAGTCACAGAATCTCGCGTCGGATTTCGTGAGCCCCGTGGCATGTTTTATATTATGTGTGGGGGGGGGGGGGGGGGCGTTGTGAAGGCATGCTCGTGCGATTTCCACCGCAAGGGTCGCGAACGGCGTTGACTTGTGCCTCGTGCATTTCGTCGAGGGTGAAAGCACCGCTTGACAGAACGACGTTGGAGGCACGGGGCGCACAAGCTTCTGGGGCTGCATTTCGTCAAATCTTTGAGTCACACAAGGGGTTCAGACTCGAGTCTGTTTATTCTTGAGATGCATAGTGTTTTATTCGGTTTTTATGTGCGCATGTTGAAATTTATAATCTTAACACACAACCATCAGTGCATTATAATGATCATTAGTTAGCTGTCATGAAAATAGGTAGTAAAAAAAAACGTTTAAAAGGGTCGTGAAAACTGTTCCATTTGAAACTGTACAAATTGCTTTTACAATTTGGATTTGAAACCGTGCTGAAATTGACCAAAATCACAGCCTCATGCACAGTTCGAGCTGACGGTGCCGGTGGTTTCGTTTTGAAACTGTACAAAGCGCTGTAAGAATCTAGAGGCATGTTCCTCCCATTTGAAACCGTGCTGAAAGAGATCATATTGAGCTGCTAGTAAAAGCCGATTGTGTGACTTCGTTTCGACAATGTAAACACAAACATCAGGTGCAACTGCACTCCAAGTACTCAACTCATTCTATAAATACCCTGCACAAAAACGCACGTTTAGTAGTTCGTTAAAACTCAAGTAAACAAGCCATTGTTTCCCACTTCAGTTCGCCGTCAACCGTCATCCGCTCTCGTGTGCCGTGCCCACGACGACACAAAAAAACACACGACACCTTGCCCGCACCACGCGCCCATTCACATCAACCTCCCGTACAGCCGATACCTCCCCCCGCCACCACCAGGGGCGCCACATGTGTGTCGACTGCTATCCCGAAGCGTTGGAAACTCTAGACAGCGCTCATGTTTTATGCAACGGCCTCGTCCGACGCGCAGACAAAGTGAATCAGACACTGGTGCGAGGGGGTGGGGCGTTGAACGGGCATTATGTTGTCATGAGTGTCGATACGTCAATATATTGGAAGGGTGCGCTGGTGAAAGGGTGTACAATGGATGACGGCGATATGGCAATGGAGGTTCTCTGACGTGTCAATGGTTTATTGGGTCGACGTCGAGAGGCGATTGGCGTGTTCGAGCACTCGTCGAAACAAAGCCTAGGAGTCGGGTGTTTTAAGTGTTTGCTTCTTCTATGCTCATTTTTTCCATGGTTGTGGATTGTGGATAATTTAATCAGTACACAAAAATGATTCCTGGCTTGGTTTGAACAGCCTCGTTGAAATTACATATCGATACCTAATTGCAAGACCTTTGCATCTGCAAAACGTAAAATTTAAACTGCCCGAAAAAAGCTTTAAAAGTAATTATTGTGGAGATTTTAAAATTGTATTTTTATGCTTTAGGCAGCAAAAATGTTTTCTATTGGAGATTCATTCTAGTTCTAGGTTTTGCAGGCGGGAAAACTAAATTTTTCTTCATGTTGTTGTGTTTTCCCGAAAATGCCAATACGAGGTTTTGCAAAAAGGGTATCGATGTGTCATCTACCTATAGGATTAAATGGTATTTTGTTTGGGTCTGTCACTAAAAGCTTTCCTGTAAAAATTTTTTGATGGATTTTCGGGTGATCTTGGGTTTCCCAACTCAAACGAAACTTAGTCCAATGGTAGTTTTAATTAATACAAAAATGCAGTTTAATTTTATTGGCTGCTTTGAAGATTTTAAATTATTTCAATGGCAGCGTATTTTCCTAACAGTAGCAAAAGTAAAAAGTCATGTAGCGGAGTCATTCAAGACTCATTTTAAAGCCTTTTTGACGGTAAAGTGTTTGTATTCTAAAGTACAATTTTTAAACGATACTGATAATTTTTTGTAATTTCAAGTGGTTTTAAGACATGCACTGCATGACCACGGACAATTATAAACACAAAAATACTTTCGAGTCCTCGCACTTTGGGTTTGATCGCAACGGGAATGAGGTCCTCTTCGGGAAAACGCAACAAGTCCCCCGGCTAAACAAAACGAACACATCGCCCCCCCCCCCCCCCCCCCGCCATCACCCTTTGAAAGCCAACACCCATTCAGGGGATATTAGCTCTCTTTTCATCCGCCAGGACGACGGCAAAAACGTTAAGCTCGTATGGGGGATTACTCTTCTGGCGTACATTCACAGATAGAGTTATACAGAGATGGTTCATGCATGTGCTTTTACTGGCTACGCGAATCTTAAGAGAAAGGAAAGTCTGCTATTGTATTCCCGTATTCCCTCGTAAACAGGCTAAGGCGATACGTATTCAATTTAGGGTTGGGATGCATAATTATTGCCATAAAAAGCACACAGCAAGTGTTGTGACAAGGCATGGCAGCCATCGACAGCACACATTGGATTTCTATCCGAGCACACAAGCAGGGCCTTCTGGGTGGAAAGCAAGTGTGTGACAAGGCATGGCAGCCATCGACAGCACACATTGGATTTATATCCGAGCACACAACCAGGGCCTTCTGGGTGGAAAGCAAGTGTTGTGACAAGGCATGGCAGCCATCGACAGCACAAATTGAATTTCTATCCGGGCACACAACCAGGGCCTTCTGGGTGGAAAGCAAGTGTTGTGACAAGGCAAGGCAGCCATCGACAGCACACATTGAATTTCTATCCGAGCACACAACCAGGGTCTTCTGGATGGAAAGCAAGTGTTGTGACAAGGCATGGCAGCCATCGACGGCACACATTGAATTTATATCCGAGCACACAACCAGGGCCTTCTATACTTCGTTTTATTTAAGAAGATACCATTCCGCTGGGAGCGCTAGTAGTCACTGTAGCTTACATAACCGCCAATTTGACAAAACTGAAATCCTGTCATAATTTTTTGTACCTTATAATATTACCAAAGCGTATGTTTTTTTCTCTCAACTATTTATTCTTTGATATTTTTACTCATAATTATGAAATAGATTCATGTTGTAATTTTTTTATTGGTAGCCGAAATAGTGTTTTGTTTTCCCGCCATTAAAAGTTAAATTCACGAGTTGGTAGTTCGTGAGGGGGCAGGCCCAGCTGTGTCATCTTCTCTCACGGGCTAGACTATAGATGGAAATGTTTACCATCGCTCTAATGGCACCAATATTGCTAGGAGGCGGTGGAAAATGGCAGAGTCAAAGATTGTAGTGTTTGAATAGCGCTCATATCAAAGCCACCTAGATGTTTTTCCCCTGTGCCGTGACGGTCGAACCACAGCTCTCGCGTGGACTGTCTTTTTGGTAGATCTGTGGTGACAGGCTGTAAAGGGCCAATGAAAGGGCGGCCATTTTGGAATGACGCGTGGAAATTGGACGTGTGATTAGTGGCGTAGTGAGGTTCTCTCTTCTTTGCCCGGAAGCCGCAAATGTAAGGGACTTCGATGACGATTCGGATTGGCTTGTGGCGACTTGAAGAGATTTGGGTCTTTTTGGTTCCAGTTTTTGTGGTGGTAACTACTGTGCGATGCAAAAAATTTATGTTGCATAGTCTTGCTGGACAATTTATGTTAAATGTTCAAGACTTTTTTATGAGAGTAGCGAGCGAAGCGAGCGGAGCGAAATCTGCAATTTTATTAGCCCCAGGAAAAAAGAACTTATGACTTTGTTTAATTTTAAATTTTGTTTGTGTGTGTTTGTTTGTTCGCGATCTGCTGGCCAAACACCTAAACCGATTTTGATGAAATTAATAGGGGTCCTCGCCAGGTTCTAACGTAGACTCCATCCTCTTTTTTAGTAAAATCTACTCGATAGTTTTGAAACTATTCAAAGTTTTAAAAAATGTTAATAATTTCCTAAATATTTTTAGAAACCGTACAGCCGAAAGTGGTCAACATTTTTTTCACAAACTTTACAAGCATTTCTGAAATTTTCAGGCTTCTTAGACTCTTGAGTTTTCATGTTATTAATATCTTTAAACATTTTTTTTTTATTTGTTGTGATTTTCAAGCAAAACACGGTCAAAAATATTTTTAAAATAACATTTTCGTGACCATTTATAACGAAATAGTTTTTCACGGTTTGGCCCTCTGTTCTCGACGTTCTACCTCCACTCGTTTACCCGCTACGCTCATCTTCAACGCAAAACAAATTGAGTTCGCGAAGCCCTAGTTGTGAGCATTGAATGAAACCAGGAATAAACTTTCTGTGGCCTGGCCTCCCTAACGCAAGAGCTAACATTTATGTCAGGAGCGTTTGGTTCGATTCCGCGTCGACTCAGATTTGATGAAGCGACGAAAGTGACTAGATTATTTTCAACCTGACCAGGCCGTGACGCGTTCTCGACAACAGAATGGTTTCTATTTCGGAACGAATGGAAATATTATAGGAAAATGATTCCGATCTGAACTTTTTTCCTACATTTAATTTAAAAAATATATAATCTATAGGAACAACATCTCGTGCTGGACTTCGATTACGTTTAAATGAAACCGATGCACAATACATTTACTTGAGCGGTCTTTAACCTAACAAACACTTATTGAAGCCTTTAACGATCAATTTGTTTTATTTTTTGCCATACAATTTAACGTTTGCTCCATTGATGAGCCCTATGGGCTTTGTGGGTATATGTAGAAGACAATGTGTATGTTAGCTATCAATACCTAATAAACATGTAAAAAAAAAAAAAAAAAAAAAAAACTTTTTCAAAGTGTTCATCCACACTCTTTTCCACGAACTTTCTCTCAGACCCCTCGACCGCCTCGGTGACGTCACATAGCCAGAGGGGATCTCGCAAAAAAAAACAGACATCCGTCGCTCAATGACCGTCGTCGGCGTCTCCATCACGTACTCGGACCTCGGCGTGCTTTAATCAACTCCTCGACCGGACACGGAAAGGACGCCGCTCCCGCTTCCGGCGTCCACTTCCGGCGTCGCGACTTCCACCTCGGTGACGTCGGCGTCGGCGTCGGTTCCTCTGAGAGATTTATAAGCCGTAGTGTCTGTCAGTTGGTTAATATTTCAACCGCTGTGTGTCGCCGGCGGCGTTCTCCCCTCCCCTCCCTCCCCCCCCCCCCCGGATTTCGCGAGGGACGAGGCGAGTTTGGCACCGGCGCTGTCTTCCATGGACAAGGGTTGTCTCATCTAATCATTGAATATACGATGGGGGCGGATGGCTTTAATAATAAACGGCTCAGCCAAACCTAGGATGCTTTTTACATCTTGAGATGTATGTCAAAGGGACAGCCGTAGTATTTACGTTTTTATGGCAAATTTATGGGTACCTTTTACATTGTAAGTTATAGGTAAGGGGAGGCCGAGGTTTTTACGGGTTTTGCGGACTGGTTTTTTTTTTCGATTAAGATTTCTCTGCAATTTATGGCGTTATACAAACGTTACTCCTAAATATAAGTTCAAATGACTTTTATCCTGAAGGTAAATGAGGCTTGTCAATACGACATACAATTATTAATATACATAAATACATAATCGTATAATACCAAATAATTGTCGATATAAAAAACACATAAAAATTTGAAGATCAGTAATTACAAAAATTTGAATTCAGATGACCAGCTCTGGTTCAGGTTCTGGTTTTGAAAATACGTTTTTGGGTCTAGTGGTCTGAAATAATGCGTTTTCCTACGTCATACTCCGCGTTGTGGGCCATACGGCTATACAATCTATATCGATATTGGCTTAACGTTCACGGCCGGTAGACTTTAGCTTCTAGGCAATGTTCTTGCAGGCATACATCTTAGTCACCGTGCATTACCAAATGTCACGCTCGGGGCATCCGTTAACAATGCAACGTCGCCGTCGATAGCTCCTCGTCACCACTTAGTTTCGCCACAGATAGAAGGTTACCCAGATGTTCCACTCCCATACCAAAGCAGCTAAGCGAAAGCCCTCCGCCCGCAATTATAGTTTCGCCAGCAGTCGAGGGACAGAGCCACTGTTTGTTGTTATTTCACCTGTAACCACCTGAGGACATTGGGCCCCTTGATTGTAATTGACCTTGCGCCATGGCCTGGCAGATGATGTTGAAACAGGTTGCCAACGCACCCCAGCGATTGCCGGCCAAACTACGAGCATCACATTTTGGCCGTCGCCATAGCTAGGTACGGTAGAATGTCTGGGTAACCTTGTGTCTGTGGTTGCGCCAACCGCCTCACGAGCGCTGCATTATTGCGCATCCTGCCGCCAGAGCGCGCACGGGGCGCTAGCTAAATATGTGAGCGTCGACGCTTTTCCGGGCGTTTTCCGCACCGGAGACTTTTCCGGGGACGTCGAGGGGACGCGCAAAGCTTTCAAAACGGGGGGGCGGTGGTTGGGCGTTGAGATGAGGCCGTTTCGATATTGTTTATCGAAGTGTAGCTGAGTGCGGCTGGAAAGAATGTGGAAACTTTCGAGGAAATATTCAAAGATATATAATATGAACACTTGTGTGGATAGCGGATCCTGTGGACTGGTTTTGAAGCCAGTTGGGTCTTCGATCTCCTCTATTCTCTTATGTGATCCACTGATCTGTTCACACTTGCGTGGATAGCAGATCCCGTGGACTGGTTTTGAAGCCAGTGGGGTCTTCGATCTCCTCTATTATCTTATGTGACCCACTGATCTGTACACACTTGCGTGAATAGCGGATCCCGTGGACTGGTTATGAAGCCAGTGTGGCCGTCAATCTCTATTATATTCAAAACTTGACAAACTAGCCTGAACAGTACTAAATTCGAGACGCCAAAAATAGCTACAGATTGTGTTCCTGAAATCGGTTATTCCCGTTGGTACACAGAAAGATCCTTGCCTGTCATCTAGCGGCTGGGGAAGTGACAATCAAATCGGGATTTCGATTCTGAGATCTGAAAATGCCCCCCCTTCCCCTCCCACCCAGTTTTTGCGGGAAGTGTTTCACTGCTTTGTCGGCACCGTGAGAGGCTGCTCGAAAAGTGGAGAGATGGAGCCTAATTTCACGCCTCGGAAATGTTCGCTCGTTGATTGGGAAGTGCCTTTTAAAATTTTATCACCACTTGCAAGTGAACTCGATTGCTTTTTGTGGCCGGCAATCGCTTTCATCTTCGTAGCTATAGCTTTTCATTATCGGTTATTTTACAATAGCCGAAATCCATTCTATTTTAATACAGATTTCAAGAAGGTAAAAACAGATCAAATGCTAGTGATTACAGCTCTTTGCAAACATGTGTTAAATCCAAATAAAACCTTGCCAAACCGTTATGTTAAAACTATAGTAGGTAATAAAAAGGGGAAATTTTGTAATTTGGCGCGATTTTCAGGCCAAGTTGATTTCATTGGTCTTAAATTATAGATCTCGACCCAAGGAACACGAATTACACCCTGTCAATTTTTCCACCGGTCATACTGGTAAATATGGCCTGCATAAGCTGTTTTCACTAATTATGTTTTTACACGCACACTAACCGTGACAAATCGACCAAAAACACTTCTAAGACCAAAGAGTGTATAGGAAATCCAAAAATAAAGCATATCTATTAGTAATAACATTTAACACCAAAAAATCATCTGTGACACACATATTATCGCGCTGGAGCTGTTTTTTCGACAAGTATGCCCGTACTATAGAGAAGACAAGTTTTGCCTGGCTTGCCTTTCAAACATCTCGGTCCCAGCACGCAGCCAAAAGGCCGAGGGTTCGGTGCTGATTCCAGGACTGACATGCGAATGGAACCCAACCTGAGAAGACCAATGTCCCCCCTTTGTGCCCGGCTCAAACATCTCGGTCCCAGCACGCAGCCAAAAGGCCGAGGGTTCGGTGCTGATTCCAGGACTGACATGCGAATGGAACCCAGTCTGAGAAGACCAATGTCCCCCCTTTGTGCCCGGCTCAAACATCTCGGTCCCAGCACGCAGCCAAAAGGCCGAGGGTTCGGTGCTGATTCCAGCACTGACATTCGAATGATATTTAGCAGATTTTCTTGAAAAATCTGATAGCCGATGTCCACACGGTCTTTTAGCAATATCTAAAATCTTATCTGGAAAAAATCATCTAGGTATACGTTCTCTATCACATTGTACATTCCTTTCTCGTTTCGAAATACATTTGAATTTATTGTAAACATACCTAATCCTCTGTATTAACCATGCCAACTGCATTTGCGTCATTAATTTCATGAATTTCATCAACAATATTTGTGTTCAAAAGTCGATTTCCATTGAAATTCCTCCCCCACCCTTTGCATATTAATGTCTATACTAAAGCTCCACGAAAATATAGTACGTGTTTGTGAAATGAAATATGCATAGGTATTAATGCATTTATTAATAAACAATTACTAACAAAATGCATTTCCATTAATTAACCGGTGGGAAATGCCTTCGTGTAATTCAATTAACGCTATGCGCTGAATTAATAAACGGGTGCACTAGGGCCGGACTGGCAATTAGTCCAACAACTCCGTCGAGTGCAAATGGGTGAAATCTCCTGCTCGAAAATAATTGTCACGCAATGCATTCACAAACTCTGGGCAATTTGTTTAATGTACAGTGTGCACACTGCACTTCTAGAATGCAGTGTGGCCATTGTACGACAAGAATGCAGAGACTACCGTATGCGTTAATTAAATGTAATGAGTGCTTGCGTCCTAGTGCACTCGGTCGCGGCACCAAATTCTCGGCAGAGTTGTTAAAGGCCACATATCATCATCTCCTGACAAACCGTTACCAGAATAAAGACTTTTAATTTTTTAAACATATGGCCTAAGAATAGGTTAAAGAATGTTTCTCAATTTTTTGAGGCCGCAAACAGCATTTATATTAAGCCCTCAATGACGTCATCGTGGGCGCTGTGAATAGTTTTTTGGCTGTAATCACCTTCCCGAAGCACCGAGTCGCTAAAAACTTTCGGTATTGACTTTTGAAAGCGATCACTTTGCAATATTAAAATTTGGAATCGATATTACAATTTTGAAATTTTATTTTGAAATTGGAAAGATTAGACAAAACGGCAATTGTGGATTTTTTTTTATACATTTTAATTTTATTTGATTCTGTATTGGTTATAAACTGACTAAATATTTAATCTAAACACAACCTTTGTGAAAGTGTGAGAATCCCTTCAAGGATTCAACGCTTTCCCAAGCGCTGGTTTTCCTGGGAAAAAGGAATGCGACTGTTGATGTAGTGGAGTCCAGAACCAACATACGTGGCTGTCGGTCATTGCTAGGACTCAAAATTTTCAATTGATTCGCACATATTTTACAAATTAGATCAGTTTCTGAACAAAAAAATCAAACAAGAACCGTTTCTATCATTCGAGAAGCCTCTTGGAAAAAGACTTATGCAAAAATATCACCGATTCTCCTGGCCTATGGCTATAGCTCATATAAAGATAAAGAATTATCATTCTTTAAAAAAAATATGTTAAAAACTTTGGGAAAGTATCAACTGCGCCCAAGATCGGAAACTTCTAAAACACGGCCAAATGGATTTCTAAAGTGCTCTAGGCTACCGTGAACGAAAAGAAACAAACTCCGAAGATACAGAGTAGGGTTGCAGCCATCCTGAAGCAATACCCATTCATATCAATACAAATTATTCATCCCTCCCCCCCACCCGCCTGAAACCAAAATCGTCTCTAATGGCACCCGTAATTTCACAAACCATTGCATTCATCACACAAAACGCGAACTTCAAAGCGTTCCTGATTTCGCTGTACCTCGACGACTCCAAATCGTCTCCCCCAATGAAGGCATCCCCCTAACCATGAACATCGCCCCCCTCCCTCCCTTTCCTATCAACCCATCGACAAGCTCATTGCTAATTAGCGGTGACCGGGGCTCGTAGTCAGCTGGTAGGGCTCGGGAAAAATATCAAAGTCCTTTGCAATTCGTGAACGAAATGAATATGTCCAAGTCAAATGTGTCCAAGAAATGGAAATGTCAAAAGTGTCCAAGCCCTTGGTGTCAAATCCCATGGTGTCCAAGCCCTTGGTGTCCAAGCTCTTGGTGTCCAATCCCTTGGTGTCCAATCCCTTGGTGTCCAAGCTCTTGGTGTCCAAGCCCTTGGTGTCCAAGATCTTGGTGTCCAAGCCCTTGGTGTCCAAGCCCTTGGTGTCCAAGATCTTGGTGTCCAAGCTCTTGGTGTCCATGCCCTTGGTGTCAAAGCTCAATGCGTTTGCGTCAGGACGCCCAAATACTTAAACCATGCAATTTTGTGGTAGACGTGACGAATTGCTTGAATTTGGCATTGGAAGGGGCTAACTATTAGGTGAACTATATATGCAAAAAACTTGAAAATAATTTGACTCAACAAAAACTTCAACATTTTTGCGTTCTAGCATTGCACGGTTACACAAAAAGATCCAAACTTTATTACGGTGTTTTTAAGTCAATCCCCTTCGTTTTGGAATTGAATACTTTCCTTGAAAAGCACAAGAATTCTTAAGAATTTTACTCAATAAAAAAAGTAACATTTCTTTAAACATGCGTAATTTCATTGGGTAGATACACAAAATGATAAGAAACCATCAAAACTCTAAAAAAGTATGCCAATTGCCTTCGTTTCGGATACTTTCCTGGAAAACAAACAATGCATATGAATTCTACAATTGTATTGTATGTCCAATGCATTGTACAATGGTAATTGTACATGTCGATGTTGACACCTCGACGTTTGCCAATTGGCAGGAAGGGGACACCAAGTGCAGTTGTCATAAGAAGCCGTCGTGTCTCCTGGCATTGTCGTCTGAATGGGGGTGGGGGGTCAATCTTCAAAGGGTCACCGCCGTCTGGAGTCTGAACCCGCCAGACCGTTCCAAGCCCCACGTCCCACGTCTTTCGTTCCCACGGCCTCTCGGAACCCGGGAAAACAACGGGAGATTGCCGGCCGCCGATTGGTCCTAGCGTGCGACACGGGAGCAAATAAGAATTCGGTAGCCAATCAGAGTGGGGGGTGACGTTGTTTTGTGTGCGGTGATGAGGGTGGGGGGGGGGGGGGGTCCGAGGGGCCGGGAAATGAAATGAAAGAAAATTGTGAGTGGTAATCCTGGTAATTACCTGGCAAAAAACAGCAAAGAGTTCGTGATCTCTCCCTCTCTCCCTTTCTCTCTCTCTCTCTCTCTCTCTCTCTCTCTCTCTCTCTCTCTCTCTCTCTCTCTCTCTCTCTCTCTCTCTCTCTCTCTCTCTCTCTCTCTCTCTCTCTCTCTCTCTCTCTCTCTCTCTCTCTCTCTCCATCTCTCTCTCTCTCTCTCACATACTCTCCACCCTCCCCCCCCCCCTCACTCTTTCTCTTACTTCTTAAGAAGACTGGACTTGCTGTATTTTCGTGATAACCTATGGCAATGTTTTCAAAGCATACGCGTTAGTCATGTTCGATATTCTCTGTCCAGTCTAAGTGCAGGTCTAGGTCTTGCACTTGGTCTTAAACTAGGTCTTAAACTAGGTCTTGGATTAGGTCTTGGATTAGGTCTTGGACTTGACCTGGGACTAGGTCTTGGACCAGGTCTTGGAATAGGTCTTGGATTAGGTCTTGGACTAGACCTGGGACTAGGTCTTGGACCAGGTCTTGGACCAGGTCTTGGACCAGGTATTGGACTAGGTCTTGGACTAGGTATTGGACTAGGTATTGGACTGGGTGGTGATTCGAGGACTGACATGCTATTGGAAATCAGAATCCGACAATCAATTTCCAAACGACCTACTAGCGATAACTGAAAACACGTCTTCTTATCCGTATCTCTGCTAACACAACAGAAATATTGTAAAACAACGAAGAACTTTAGCTCGTTTTTCACCAAAAGTAGTGACGTTAACATGCATGTCTTTTAACTTTAAAATTGTGGTAGGAGATAGATCTTGACCTCAAGGCTGAAAACCTTTTTGACCAACGGTCAGTTTATGTACCTACCAGATTTAACTAGATGAACCTATAAGTAAAAGAAACTGTTTGTTGGAACAATACCAGTAGAAATTGTTGCAGTGAGCACTTAGATTGGAAATTAAGTTCAAACCTCTCTAGATTTCTCTTTATTACATTTTTCAGACCTAATTGTCTATTTTTTCTTGCCAATTAGTAAAGCTTTAACTTTTTTAAGATTTCTCTCTATAAGAGATTTTCCCTCTAGAAAAAAAAACTCTCTAGAAGAGTCTGAAACACTGTGTTTGGTCGTCTTCCCGCCGTCGCCGTTCTCCTGTCTTTGACAGACACTGTGAAAGAGATCGCCCTGCGAAACAGCAGACGCACGCCGCACGGCTTCTTGCGCGCCGGGCTTCGTGGCCTCGGCCCCCTCGTTCATTAGCTTGATGGAAACACGGAGGGAGAGGAGGGTCGGTAGGAGAGATTGCTTCTTAGCCGACTGAGTCGGGTGTAAAGATGTGATAGCTGGCATGTGGAGCTAGGTGCATCTTAGTGCAGTGATAATATCTATATGCACTTTTTGTGCAATTAGTGAAATAACGAAAGGCTTTTCATGCGCCTTGTGCGAGTTGGCACTTTGCGTAATGGCGTAATTAGTGGAATTGTGAGCGGATGAAAAACTTTGGTTTTAGTATTTTCTGCTTTGCTTTTTATACTTTCGGTGGTTTGGAAAGGAAAACTTTCTGCAAAACTGTATTGAGGAGCACTATTTTTAATTAAGATAGTGTAACAACTTTTCTGGGTGCTGGTTTGTATGCAATTCTTGCGATTGCTTTCGACGGGGGAAAAATCTAGAATAATTCTTGGCGTAAGTTTTCTCTCAAAAAAAAAAAAAAAAATTAAATCACTCAGATGTTTTTTTTTTTTTTGATATATTGAAAATCATTTGGTGTACAAATTCACACAATCACCGAAAGACTTATGAAATTGAGCATTTATAGTCTTGTCTAATGCCCGGTTTTACCAAGTTTTTTTAACTCCTAGTAGGGATCTCAACTAGGAGTTACAACTGTATTCGCTGCTTGTAATTGGCTGATATCAGTCATAACTCCTAGTTGAGATCCTAACTATGAGTTGAGAAACTTGGTAAAACCAGGGCTATGACCAGGACTAGGTCTTGGTCTTGGTCAAGGTCTAGGTCTAGGTCTAGGTCTAGGTCTAGGTCTTGATCTTGGTCTATTCGTCACGATATCTTCCAATCATCAGCTCCTAGACGCAACCCGCAGAGCAAACTCGGCCACTAACTTGTAGCTGCCATATCGCCCCCCCCCCCTCTCCCCCCCCCCCGCAACGAAACTCGACAGCAGCATCCCAGCGTCCACTGGAGTAGTTCACTGTTTGAGTTTCATGTCTTTGTTTATCCCGGCGCTCCTTCATCCACCCCCCCACCCACCCACCCACTGACGCTGTTGCTTCAAGCACGGCCCTCCGTGTATAAATGTCAACGAATCGATCAGCTCGAGAAGGCCGCGCGGCTGCTCGAAAAACAATTGAAAGGGCAGACGGGAAATCTTCCATTTGTATTCTGTGCACGTATGGCGTGCTGTAGCTAAGTAGCGTCGTCATCGTCGTCGTCGTCGTCGTCGTCGGCGGCGTCGGCGTCGGCGTCGGCGTCGGCGGTGTCGTTTTGTGCGGCGGAGACAACGGTTTCGGGCACACAAAGGCGTGTACCTGAGATGGAGGCGTTGACGGTGCTGCATTATTATTGTGTTGGCGCCGAGCGAGCCTCGTTTCGAAGTGGTTCTCGCTTAATGTAAAAGACACCTAGAGACATATTGTGTGCAAATCGAACAAATTCACCCAGAGGGCGCTGGCGAGATGTCTTCCTGTGATAATTGTCAGACATTATACTGGCCATAATCGACCAGCCACAAATTACTAGAAACCAAACGCTGGGTTTACAGCTGGCAATGTCAGTGACACGAAGTCATCAACATTGACTCTGCCTCCAATCAGAGACTCTGGATGTGCATGACGTCATGTTCGCGACTCTGCCACGGAGTCTCTGATTGGTGGCAGAGCCAATGTTGATGAAATCGTGTCACTGACATTGGCAGCTGTAAACCCAGCTGAACGTAAGACTACCCACACGGAAGTACCTTCAGAAAACATATATGCATTATGAAACATATATGGAAGGTTCAAATTTTTATAAGAAACATACGTTTCATGTAAGATATTGCACTTTCGTATATTTTCATGTATCATATAATAATATGTTCGTGTTTGCTTTTTCGTGTGGTTAAGCGGGCCGAATACAGAGTTGAAACTGAGTGCGCACTCAATTACAACTCTGCATTCTGACTTCAGTTTTGAGTTTAAAGCGGGATGCTTTTAATGCACCTCGCTCATCCCTCAATGCCAACACAGGGGATGCTGTCACATATTTAGGTTACAACGTGAGGCGTCGATGGTGTCAAGTTAATTGCCTAGTCGACCTTCAGGCGCTAGACGCCAAGAGGCCGTGGAATTCCAGCCAAGCGTTGATTAACTCTAGCGTGTGGCGGTTTCACGAACTAAGTCCCCCCCCCCCCCTCCTTAGAGAGAAAGCAGCTGGCGAGGGGTGGAGGCTTACACTCGCGTCTCACTGGCACACATCTGACACTTTAGTTCCAGTCGCGGCCGCCCACGGCGCTGCATGCTGCGTGCTAAGATTATCATCCGCAAAGCGGTGAAACAACGTTGTAGTTTGGCGCAGCGCCGCCGGGCGCGTCGAGCGCTGCACGCGTATCTAGTCGGCGGTGACTTTTGCAGCCACTTGGATACTTTGAATGCCTCGGGTGGGGGGGGGGGGGGGGGGGGGGGGATTTCATTCCTAACACGTGCACGCTGCGGTTCACTTGTTTTAGCCCCCCCCCCCCCCCCAGTTCATCCATTGCAAAACTGCTGTTCACAGCCGGTTAGTTTATGACCGGGAATTATTACAGGCGAGCGAATTGAATTAATTTTAAGGACATCATGGTTTTTTTCGCCCCTTGCAGAATTATGTCCATTAGCATTTTAGCGTTGGTTTATGCGCTATAGATGCAAGTTCTCTTGTAGCTAATTAAAACAGAATATGCATCCAGAAGGCCGTGCTTGTTTCGTGGATTTGAATTTAAATTAATGTTTTTGGGGCTCGTGACGGTGTGGCAATTGTCTTGTGGGTGGAAGTGAGAGAGCACTATTCGTGATTGTGCATGCTAGAGAGAGAAGTACTGTTGTTTTCTTACA
This sequence comes from Nemoura dubitans, assembly GCA_921293005.1. Taxonomy (NCBI): domain Eukaryota; kingdom Metazoa; phylum Arthropoda; class Insecta; order Plecoptera; family Nemouridae; genus Nemoura; species Nemoura dubitans. The sequence continues at coordinate 45,525,077 of OV121076.1, forward strand.
AATAACGGAAAGCTTCGGAAAGAAATTTACAAGCTGATATACATTTGCCTCTCATTTTGACGCACTGTTACCAATGAAAGAAACTAAGGCTCATCAAGTCTCCTTTCTATTTTTCAGAAAATTTATGCACAGTTTACTCAAAAGCTGCTTCGAGTTTTTCTTTTGCACGTTTCACTTTTTCAGATTTAAAAAATTGGCCGCGTACCTTGGACATAATACCGTCTTAAAAACCTTTTACAGTACACTTTACAAACTCGCGAGTTTTTCCTTTATTTCAAACAAGAAATTGAGTTTAAAAATCTTGAAAGTTGAGCAGCTAACAAGACTTTAAGAGGCACGTATTCTAGGGAAACATTGTCCCGTAATTAACATCGTTTTAAACTTTTTCAAACGAACCTCGTGGCATAATTTATAAGCAAGGAAATAGATACCAACTATACGCATTCCAACTCATCATCTCTCTCCTCCCCCTCCCCCCCACCCCTCTCACTCTTTTACCGTATGAAATAGAACAACAACATTATTCCCCGCTTAAACAAATCACCCCCACTTGGTTTCAAACTCGCTCTCAACGTCTTCGTGTTGTTCTAACAAAGCCCCATGTAAAGTCTCATCGTCCCCCCCCCCCCCCCCCCCGGAAGGACAAACGCCACATCGCTCTTTGACACAATGTTTCCAATGGGCGGTGACCCATGCGCCCCCACGATCCACGATCCATGATCCACGATCCACGACCCACGATTACAGACTAAAGTCCGTTTTACACGGTAAAAGATTTTCATAAAATCTATCATAGCATCTTTTATAAAATCTATAATGATATCTTTTATAAAATCTTTTACGAAAATGTATGATGGTATTTACACGGTCCTTGAAAAATGTGATAAAAAACACATGGTTGTGACAGAAGCACTGCCATCTATATGTCATTCTGTATGAAATTCAAAAGGCAGTGGATTAAGAAAATTTTTAATGAAGGTGCAAAATTAAAACTGTCAATATGTGTGTAAAATTAAAAATTGAGAGGGATTTGGCAGTTTTGGCTAACATTCAGGCTATTGCTGATACATTATCCATTTTAGATGTAGTAGAGAAGGTTTTGAATGTTTGTGAACCAAAGAAAAGGAAGAGGAAATGCTGGAGACGTGAGCGTGAGCTTTACAATCTTGGCACAGTACACCATCCATCTTTCAAATGCTGAACGCTGATTGGTTAATTTTCATCACATCTATCGCGGAAACAGAACCGCGCCTAATTGAAAATATGACATCAAATCTTTTATCACATCTATCATGATAGACCGTGATATGCTTTTATCATCACATTTTTGCATTTACATGGTGATATTTAGGTACGTAAAAGATATCATGATAGATTTGATGAAAATCTTTTACCGTGTAAAACGTGGTTTAAAGCTGTCCGGGAACCCATAGAGGTTTGCTGAGCTTGTGTGTATCAGTCTAGATGGACAGCTAGCTGGTAAACTGTTTGGCGAAGGCGAAATCCATAGACAATTGATCATGAGCTGAAAGTTCGAACATGGAAGGCATTGAGAGAGACTTTCTTATATTGTTTTTATCATACACTAAACATTGTTTTGCTAAACGTGGTTGAATGACCCTGCTATCGCCCCAACGATACATAGCCGTGGTCACAGAAAACAACCGTAAGCCCCATGTATTGTAGCCATTTTGGATGGGGAATTGTTTCATCCGTATTATTGCCAACATATCGGATCTCCATGAGTGGACCCGGTTTTCACTCCCGATATGCAAACAATTTCAATGAGAAATTAATTTGAAAGCAAAAACATGTCATCATTGGGTTTTTTTTATCCGCTTCGTAAGCTTGTTGTTCATGTTTAGCCATACCAGGTTCGTGTTTTGTCCGCTCATTTCAGCTCATGCTGTGCACTGCAAGTTGTTTTCAATTTAATACAAATTAACTCATAATCACTATAATTATTTTCAAACGTAGTATAAACCGACAAGGGTTCACGAATACTTCAACTCGGTATAATAGCTGCTATGCGGCAATAGAGATCGGAATGTTGAATTTATTTGATACATTATTTAAATAGCGATCTTGTTTCGTCAAACTTTTAACAAGGTCCGGCCACCGAGCTTTAATTAATAATTAATTGTCAGTGAAACCGCTAGGTTCGAATTGATATCAGCACAAAAGCCGCGCTGGAATTTGCGCCTCATCATTTTAAAAACGACATTGAAGGCCAGTTTTCGTTATAATATGAACTTTTGTTATGCAACGATACCTGGAAATTGCAAATTAGGACATTTTTATGTTTCGACGCAGCCAATGAGTTATGCCGAAAATGTATCAGCGAGTTTGCAATATCATTATAAAATCGTAATTCCGCCAACAAACGTTTTGCTTTTCATGCGTGCATAATACTACCAGATATAGGCTTCTTTTTCCAGCGTTTAATCGTGGGAATTGCCATTTGTAGTTTCTAGTAATCTTCCTAATCATCTTCATAAAGCAGAAAGTGTATGGCGCTATGTTTTCAATTCAAAGACCACAGATAGAGTTTACCCAGAACGCTCACAGCTGAACAATTTGCTTCGCACATGCAAAGCGTTTGTGAATGGACTCTAAATTGCTGGGTGTCGCATAATTGCTTCTGGCCAATGGCCGCCTGCTCTTTCACCAATTTATCTTACAGCCATTTACAACGGCCATTTCAGAGGACATTAAACACGCTGGCCGTTCGAATATGGCAAACTGCACACACAGCCAATGCAGTCCGTGTGTTCTGATTCTGACGACCCTTGCCCGTCATTTCAGTCTGGCTACTGGCAATTTCCCAGCCAGCCCCACAGGCCAACAATGCACACACAGCCAATGCAGTCCATGTGTTCTGATTCTGACGACCCTTGCCCGTCATTTCAGGCTGGCTACTTGCAATTTCCCAGCCAGCCTCACAGGCCAACAATGCACACACAGCCAAAGCAGTCCGTGTGTTCTGATTCTGACCACCCTTGCTCGTCATTTCAGACTGGCTACTTGCAATTTCCCAGCCAGCCTCACAGGCCAACAATGCACACACAGCCAAAGCAGTCCGTGTGTTCTGATTCTGACCACCCTTGCTCGTCATTTCAGACTGGCTACTGGCAATTTCCCAGCCAGCCTCACAGGCCAACAATGCAAACCCGAGTCGCGTATCACCCCATTCTAAAGTAATTGCGAATTTGTTTGTCTTTTCACGGTACGCTCTGCTACCTAGATAAACTTTATCTTTGCCAAGACTTAGGTATACGATAAAGCAATCCGAATGCATCGGAGCTTGTTGTATAATTCCCCACCCCACCGCCAGAGTTGTCGAAGTATCGAAGTCAATTTAAACTTTGTTGTCGCCGTGAAATTAGGCAGCCTAGCCGCGCCCGCCTCGCCACGGCGCCCGAGATGATTCGCGTCGCGCGGGCTCGTATTCGCGACTCCACGAGGCGCAAATTCACTCGTCGTCGCCTGCGTCTTTCTTAGCATCAATTCGCGGCAGCAGCCAATCAGCGTCGAGCTGTCGGCGCGGCCTCTTTGATCATTTCGCAGTTGTCTTAACAAGCGGAACGCGAGATCGCGGCTGGCTTGTTAGAACAGCGAACAGCGAGGAGCGAGGAGCGAATGCAGATCTCTTTTTTTATGTGAGAGGGAAGATTTTTGGCAAAGTTTGACGCTAGCGAATGTGGTTTGCGTTTCGCGATTGGGGGCGGTTCTCTACTTTGGTATCAAGAGTTAGTTTAGATAGAAGGAAACTTCGAGAAAGTATTTATACTTAACTGAGCTATCGATGCACAGTTAAAACAAAAATTCTTAAAGATTATTTCCTATGATGGATGGAGAAAGTAAATAAGTTTGTCTCAAAAAATAAACAAAGCTTAACTTCTGTGTATACTTGTTCAAATCTTAAAAATTGTCAAGTTGTAACATGGCGTAGCCATTGAGCTACGGTCTAAAATTTGTCACAACTTTTTTTAATGAGGCAATCTTACAAATTGGCGGGATATTTCCGGCACATTAGTTCCTCTCTCTGCGTCGGGTATTCTTAGAAGTGAAACACAAATCCGACGCTGGGCCTCATCCTCAACATCGCCTCCCTCGTAAAGCACTAGTTGCCGAACTCTAGTCCTCAAAGAGGAATCGGCCCCTACAAGCTTACAGATTAATAACTTCCCGGAAAACAACATCGCCACTGCCAAACCGACTTATGGATTAAAGCTTAACCTTAATCTCTTACAAAAAGGAAAAAAAACTTTTACCAAAGAAACTCTGGGGTAGCCATAGCCACAACCCCCAGATGGCGAAAGAGAGAAAAATTAAGCTCACCTCTCTCTCTCTTTCTCTCTGTCTCCCTTTCTCCCCGCCACTGAAGCACGGTCCCCTACGAACGGTCCAGTCCAGCGCTCGGTGGAATAATGTTATTCCAGGCGGCGTCGCTCCGCCTCGGCCTACCCGATACTCACCGACCTCCACGTGGCGCGCTCTGGTTAAAGAGGAGTGTAATTATAATTAAATTCTCCGAGCGAGCGAAAGAGGGTTTGAAGGGGGGGGCGGGGGGGGGGGGGGTCCCGAGTCCGGCAATTAGCGATGAACCCTACGGGAATTCGGCAAGAGAGAAACGCCGTGTTCTAGAAGGCGGTGAGTCGCTCTGCATTTGAACTCATGGACATGCGGTGGATGCTGGAACCACAGATACGTAGCTTTTATAGAGAAAGTCTATAGCATTTGGATCAGCAGCTACGCGGGAAACGTTGAAATTTGGGTGGGCGTTACGAGGGAACTGTTTAGCGATAAAGTGCAGAGCGAGTGAAGCAGATGAACTAATATAACAGTATTATAATAATATATGTAATAATATGTAATGTAATTGCATTGTAAAAACATTAAGCATCACTTGATTGAAGTTGATGAAGGGAACGCCGAGATAGATTTTTACATCATTATTTTTCCAAGCCATTTTCAATACAGGCATTGAGTTTCTGTGAAAGTACAACAATATTTTAGTTTATGGCAAGGTAAATAATATAAAATTGCATATTTAAATAATTTTGCACATAATGCCATATTGCATTCATTGCAGGAATCTGTTTAGAAAGTCAATTAATGTTTTAAAGTTTCCCAAAAGATTGCTCAAGGGTGATAGCTCAAGGGTGATAGCTCCTGGGTGATAGCTCTAGGGTGATAGCTCGATTATTTTAGCATTTCTCAGTGCTTCAAGTAGAGGGTTAAGGTATTTAACGCAGGTTAATTTATGCAAACAAATTAAATGATAAGCGAAAGTAATAACAGCAGTTGGGCATAAACAGCTTCATGTTCACATTAGGCATGTGCCAGGTGTAAAAACAGTGCGTCGTTAAACACTAATTCCGTTCGCTGAGCATCATAAACAACTCCTGCAAATCACTTTACTCTACCAAACACATTTTCTCACACTCTCTATAAAGACAAGCCACCCAGGTCAATTCTGCTATGGCCACTTTCATTTTGAGAGTGAGACCTCTCAAACATCTCGGTTCCAGCATGCAGCCAAAAGGCCGAGGGTTCGGTACAGATTCCAGGACTGACATGCGAATGGAACCCAGCCTGAGAAGACCAATGTCCCCCTTTGTGCCCGGCTCAAACATCTCGGTCCCAGCACGCAGCCAAAAGGCCGAGGGTTCGGTGCTGATTCCAGGACTGACATGCGAATGGAACCCAGCCTGAGAAGACCAATGTCCCCCCTTTGTGCCCGGCTCAGACATCTCGGTCCCAGCACGCAGCCAAAAGGCCGAGGGTTCGGTGCTGATTCCAGGACTGACATGCGAATGGAACCCAGCCTGAGAAGACCAATGTCCCCCCTTTGTGCCCGGCTCAAACATCTCGGTCCCAGCACGCAGCCAAAAGGCCGAGGGTTCGGTGCTGATTCCAGGACTGACATGCGAATGGAACCCAGCCTGAGAAGACCAATGTCCCCCCCTTGTGCCCAGCTCAAACATCACGGTCCCAGCACGCAGCCAAAAGGCCGAGGGTTCGGTGCTGATTCCAGGACTGACATGCGAATGGAACCCAGCCTGAGAAGACCAATGTCCCCCCTTTGTGCCCGGCTCAAACATCACGGTCCCAGCACGCAGCCAAAAGGCCGAGGGTTCGGTGCTGATTCCAGGACTGACATGCGAATGGAACCCAGCCTGAGAAGACCAATGTCCCCCCTTTGTGCCCTGCTCAAACATCACGGTCCCAGCACGCAGCCAAAAGGCCGAGGGTTCGGTGCTGATTCCAGGACTGACATGCGAATGGAACCCAGCCTGAGAAGACCAATGTCCCCCCTTTGTGCCCGACTCAAACATCTCGGTCCCAGCACGCAGCCAAAAGGCCGAGGGTTCTATGCTGATTCCAGGACTGACACGCGACAGTAAATAAGAATACTTGAATAAATATTCTGTTAAAACCGATGCCTAAATGACCTTTTATATCAGCCATAACCGAGTATTCTTCTCGAGTCGAAAGTTACTGAAGTCGCTGAATCTTGATGAAACTAACCACGAAGCGCTGCACAGCTCCCGGCCTGGCGGATCCCACGTCGCCATAGCAACCAGGGCGGTTGTTGATGTACCTAAGTCGATGACGCAGGGTGGCTGGATCGTGCGTGCCGCGGGCCACGGTCCCTTCGATGTCGTTTACCGCCGCGCGTCGAGATACAAGGGGCTGTGTCCGAGAGCGAGCCACTCTGCTCTTTAGCAAGCAATATTATTATCCTCGTGAAATGATGTGATTCGTCGTAAAAGCCAGCTGTCCTGGCCGATTTCAGCAACATCGAGCTAAACTTGGTTTGCACTAGAGAGGCTGTATTTGACAGATAACGGCCATGCTTGAAATAGTTTTGGAAGCCATTAATTGCCCAAAAGAAGTTAATTCACTTTTGAAGGCGATTAAACCATGTCAAACAAGAAAATCATTATCATTTCCTTAAGTTTCTGAAATTTTGACAAAAAATGGCTTCACTGCGATTCATTTCCCGCTCCCTGCGAAATTAAGCCTCTCTTGTTTGAACCAGAATGTAACTTACCTTTAGATTTTCTGTAAACATTTTTCCAAAAATTTAATTCCAAAACTTAGTATTTTTCATGAGTGATAGCAAGCGAAGCGATATCTTCAATTTTACTACTGTTGAGCGTAGCGAGCGAAGCAAGCTCTACAGACCAAACGACTGCTTCGATTGCGAAGAAATTTTCAGGGTGTCTACTTTTGTTCTCAACGTAGACCCAACGCGTTTTTAAAGAAAACCCTTAATACCCCTCCCCTACAAATCAGGAAAAAAAAGCAATATTCGAATTAGAGAAAATTTTAAAACATACGGAAATGTATAGTTAGGTTATTAAGGGATAGTTAGGTACGTGTATTGCGACTTTGTGTGTAACATTTGTGTGTGGAGCGCGCCACCATCTTTCACTATACAAACCGCTACGCTCATCTTCAACTCAACACAAATTGCGTCCGCGACGCCCTTACAGTACGCCCAAATAACACAAAAACGATCGACGAACGTTATTTCGAACATTCGGTGGATGTTGAAAAGCCAACGTTCACATTCGCCAAACGTTCGATTAGGTTCTATCCTAACGTTGAACGCAAGTTATCCACCGTTAGCTTTTCGACGTCCTCCGAACGTTTGTGATGTCGGTCTTTGTACTACTTGGTGCTAGCTCAACACTGTATGTTTCCCATGCAACGTTAAAGTATAGCCCTAACCAGCTGTCATATTCGGTCAGATCATCTCTATAACCATGATAATGTCGTTATATTATACCTATTGCTATTTAAAAGACGAACGATTTACTAGTACATTCTACATAAGTAAATTTAATTTCAGAAGTAGCTAAATAATCCCATTGTTTGTTTGTTTGAATGTTAATTCAGTTTTAAGATAACGGAAAACATACATGTATAATGCAGTAAGAGCTGGCACGGCATACTAGTTGCCTATCCCGTACCGGAGCAGTGAGAGCTGGCACACCATACTAGTTGCCTATCCCTTACCGGAGCAGTGAGAGCTGGAACGGCATAAGTTGCCTATAACTTACCGGAGCAGTGGGAGCTGGCACGGCGTACTAGTTGCCTATCCCGTACCGGAACAGTAAGAGCTGGCATGGCATACCAGTTGCCTATCCCGTACTGGAGCAGTGGGAGCTGGCACGGCATACTAGTTGCCTATCCCGTACCGGAGCAGTGAGAGCTGGCACGGCATACTAGTTGCCTATCCCGTACCGGAGCAGCGAGAGCTGGCACGGCATACTATTTGCCTATCCCGTACCGGAGCAGTGGGAGTTGGCACGGCATACTAGTTGCCTATCCCATACCGGAGCAGTGAGAGCTGGCACGGCATCCTAGTTGCCTATCCCGTACCGGAGCAGTGAGAGCTGGCACGGCATACTAGTTGCCTATCCCGTACCGGAGCAGTGAGAGCTGGCACGGCATACTAGTTGCCTATCCCGTACCAGAGCAGTGATCGAGCCATAAATCCGCGTCCGAGAGCTTCGAATTCAATGCACCGCCCTCTAGTCCCCGCGTATCGTCAGGTGTGCCAACGCAAAGCCGCGAGCTCGGTGTCGCTCGTCGACAGTGCTGCCAACTTGCACCATGAATCACTCCCGGTCCGGTGGATTACTAGCGGCCACACATGTTGCGCGGATTGTCCGGCAGACGGCGCTAATCCGCGGCAGTGAATCCGAAACACGAACGTAGAGCTAACGCAGAAATAAAATAACGAGAAACACACTAAACCGAAATAGTATTGTACTTAGGCGCTGTCGAATTTACCCGAGCTACTTACGAAAACCACCTGTGGTCATTTCGGATCCGCAAAGATGATCAGCAAACGAATTTGCAATCGCTTTAGAATAGACGAAATAGAATTAAAGTGCATTCTTGGCCGAAGGTTGCTTCTATTGGCTGGATCTCTCGTGGCATGGGCTCTATTGCGACTGGCTGCTTTTGACTAGATCTCTTGTGTATTCGCAATACACACTGTGCTTTGGAGCCCTCAGGGCTGGGCCCGTCGGAGCCCGAAACGCTCTGAGAGGCCGAGAACGAGACGGATTCGCAATACACACTGCGCTTTGGAGCCCTCAGGGCTGGGCCCGTCGGTGCCCGAAACGCTCTGAGAGGCCGAGAACGAGACGGATTCGCAATACACACTGCGCTTTGGAGCCCTCAGGGCTGGGCCCGTCGGTGCCCGAAACGCTCTGAGAGGCCGAGAACGAGACGGATTCGCAATACACACTGCGCTTTGGAGCCCTCAGGGCTGGGCCCGTCGGAGCCCGAAACGCTCCGAGAGGCTGAGAACGAGACGGATTCGCAATACACACTGCGCTTTGGAATCCGACGGGCTCGGCCCCAAGGATTCGCAAGCAAATTGTCTATTGGCTATGATCCACTCACGGCCGTCCATCTCCCCAAAAACATCTGCACCCTGGCAACTCCCTACTGCCGTGCAAACCCCGATATCACACGCGCTCCCGTGGACAATCGGCACACTTTCCCGGGGGGCTTGTTCGCCCTTCAGCCGCTCGGCGCTAGCGTCGACCGTCGGGCATCGTGCTAGTGACGCCTTGCGGCGGCGGGCGCCGGAACTAAGTCGGCGTTTCGAGGATCGATGGCGGAGACAACCACCTGTTCCTACTTCATGGTGGGGGGGGGGGGGGGGGGGGGGGTAACGAAACAAGTGGCAGTCGCTGGGTGGCTTGGAAAGTTTGGCCACTCGACGCGATGCTGTTTTGTTTCCGCCATCCATCGAAAGTTGTATAGTAGAGGGACAATTGTCTGTTTCTTTTAATGTTGTTGTAGGCCATATTCTTCTACGATTGCAATTCGTCGGTCCACAGCCTTCTTAATGGTTTTGTTCTATTTAATGTGATGGCAAATTTGCGCCAAGAAGGCTTAGGATTGGACGATGGCAACCCTAGAGTAATACTGCCTTATTCTTCTTCAGCACCGCCTTCTCGAAGCGTGCTGAGCAGCGATCATGTATCCTTTTCGAAATCACTCGATTTCAAATCACTGCCCATATTTCAGTTAAATTGAAAACGAATGATTTTGAAATCCGGCTTAAAGAATTGATAAAAAAACACTGCCCCTTGGATGTCCAATAATGCTTTGTGGTGGTCATTTCCTTGTTGCAGCTCCCCGCGTGAGTGAGAGAGAGAAAGAGAGAGAGAAACAACAGAAACACACACAGACACACGGCCAGCTGGGTGTGTGGTGAGAGAGAGAGAGAAAAAGAGAAAGTGACAGAGACAGAGAGAGAGAGAGAGAGGGAGAGAGTCAGATAGTGCGTGTTGCGCATCGCCGCCGCGACATGAGCAATGGCGCTGCAGTCGCCTCGCCTGCGTCACTACAGGTCAACAGCCAATGGCTGCGTTACACGTCATACAATCTGTTCTTTTTTTGCTCACTTGTTCACATTCGGTATTGCGTTTGGTATTAGGCTACTTGTTGCGCTCGATTACGCGTGCTGGTTTTGGAGTTGGACGGAGGCGTCGTGACTTCACCGAAGAAGAAAACGCTTCAGCTAATGGCATTTTGCTTTGGTTTGATGTTTGCCATTAAATAAAATATCCAATTTAGGTGTACGGTCCAATTTATTCCTTATGGACAAATATTGACAAACTCCCTCTTATCTAATTGTTTAGGTCCACAAGATCAGTAAGATACCAAAGGTGTGACTCAATATTCTGCAAATAAATTGATTTAAAACTTGGTGTTTCATTAACAGCTAATTGAATTAAAAGTTAAGTTAAATATGTCAAGTTAAAGATGGATTTTTTCTTTCTTTGAATTTTATTTCCATAGCTTGGGTTTACTCTGAATCAAAATGGAGTCATTTCTGTAAGATTACCAAAGGTGTGACTCAATATTCTTTAATGAAAATGATTTAAAACTTGGTGTTTCATTAACAGCCAATTGGGTTATCAGTAAAGTTAAATAATATGTCAAGTTAAAGATTGATTTTTTTCTTTCTTCGACTCTTATTCACTTAGCTTGGGTTTACCACAGAATCAAATAGTCATTTCTTAAGTAAGATTTAGTTTACTTACATGTTTTTTTTTGCATTTTTAATTTAACTCGTTTGTTCCACCATTTGTGTGCAATCGATTTTTTATAAAACTTTTACTAAGATTATCTTAATTATTAACTGATAAATCACAACTCTTATGTCACATTATATCTACTCTGATCAGTGTCACCCATGCAAAGTGCCTATTTAACATCAGACAAAAATCAATTTCTTTGCCATTCAGCGAATCTTTCGGAAAGACCGAAGCATCCGTCCAAGAAACCTCTGCGAATCTTCTTGCCGCAAGACGACACTTCGACTTAGTTGTTTTCTAGCACTTACTATCTGGGAACGCCGAATGTATTTTCACGTTTTTTACTCTACTATACACAATCTTTTTCAATAGAACTTTCTAGAAATCGACTTGCGCATGACACTCTTTCACACTTGCTCACACTCTTTTGTCATGTTCTCACTTTCAATCACGTCGCTGTTTTGTTTCATTTTGGATTTCGTCTTAGTGTTTTTTCTAAAAAAAAAAAAAAAAAAAAAAAAAAAAAACTATCTCTCGCCGCACTCCTAGTTATAGAAAACACTCACACATCACAAAATAAAAAACTTCTAGAGTACGCATGTGTATTGCCTTCTGGTTCTTAGGTTTAGAATTAACCTTAGTACTAATGTTAAACTTTATCCTTTTGGGTACATAGGTTTGGTCACTGTCTATGTAAATTGTAAAGTAGACGTAAATTTTAAACGATCATACCAAAATCATATCGAATCGATCTTACATATCGATCGATCAAACGTATCGTAACATAGAGTCATGCTGATTATTCGATATCAAAAGGCCCAGGTGCTAGTAACTTTTGCCAAAACTGCGTTTGCACGGTTAACTACTTAATTAACTCATATAATTACGCTTACGATTTACGATTACATATTATTACGATACGATACATACGATTTAAACGACTGTAAATGTCAACTTGGTTAGTCTCAAAATGTATTATTTGAGTTACACCTACTGACTTATGCGTAGTTTAATGAAGATATCATAAATTCCTTACATTCTGCTTTTTTGTGGTATCAGCTCGTATGTACTGCAAAAATAGAATACGTCAACAATTTCAGAAAAAATGTATCGTGACTGACTAAATCTCTGAACCCAATGTTTTTAGCAATGAAACGTTTTTTTGATCATTCATAAAATCGCAAAGGTCAATCGCCTTATAGGTCCCATAGAGAAATCACCCAGTATAGACATGAAAGTTAGGGCTAGGTTCGTCACACAAACTGCATGACGACGCATTACGCATCCCGTTGCTAAAGCAACGCTAGAATAAAGCCGTTTGTGAAAACAATCTAGTCTGGTTAAGATATCAACCGGTTTGGAAATCTATTTAATAATGCCTGAAAGCTAAGGGTGTTAATAAAATGAGTGATTTATACTCAAAAAAGGTTTTACTCAATCGGTAACAGTACAATGGCGTAGAGATCGTTGCCAGAGATACACAGCTAGTTGTGTCTTTATGATTACTAGAGTCAAGAAGATTTTCAATATTAGCCCCTAGACGCATCCCGCAGAGCAGACTTGGCTCCACCACCCTGTACCCCTAAACGCAACCCGTAGTGCAGACTTGGCTCCTCCACTGAATTTAACTAAAATAGTTGTACAAATTATCAACATATTTGAAAGAAATAGATGACCTTTGGCTAGTTGGAGAGGGTATGGTGGGAGGGGGGGAGGGAGGAGTGGGGAGGGGAGTGTAATTGGTTCCCCGTGCCAAGATTTGCAGGGAAAATAATAGCATTTATCAAAATACAGTAATTAAAAATATCAACCCTCCTCAGAAACGTAGTACTTCCGTAGCTTGCCAATGCCACAGTTATCCCTCCACGTCTCTGCCACTCTAACGCCCGCCCTGTTTCGCGCACCTCCGCAGGACGATGACGGCGATCTGCTTCGTGTGCAACCTGCCGATCCTGTCGCACCAGGTCGGTCTGGTCTGGTCGGGCGGCAACGGCTGGGACGACCTGGTACGCGACCAGGTCGAGGAGGCGACGCTGCGCCAGCGACTGGGCGCCGGACGCCGCGACTCGTCCGCGCAGATCACCACCGTGTCGCCGCCGACCGAGACGCAGGAGACGTCGCCGCCGGCGTCCGGCGGGCCGCGGCGCAGGCGCAGCTCGCTCGCGCAACTCACCGACATCCTCAGAGAATGGGGTACGCGTGCGCACGGCGACGGTGATAGCTTGATCGCAGTCTGCGTGCGACCATAGCGTTTGCATTCTTGGCTGAGTCTGGCTAGAAAATATCCTGTAGCCAACTGTAAAACCGTGAAACAGTCCTGAAAACATGACCAACGGTTACCAATTGCTAGGCTATAATGGAATGGCCAGCGATCTAAAATTACCTTTGTAAATGACTGCAAAAGGCTGGTTGAGAAATAATTTCAAAGTAGCCATTGGCCATAAGCATTTATCTGACACCAGTATCCAAATCTCCAGTAGCCAATTGTAAAACCGTGAAACAGTACTGAAAACATGGCCAACGGCTGCCAATTGCTATAAGCGATTATGGAATGGCCAGCGAGCTAAAATTATCTTTCCAAATGACTGCACAAGGCTGGTTGAATCAGTCCCAACAAGTCTCAGCCAAGAATGCAAACTCAATATCATGTTGTTTACTCTCCTTGCACTTTAATTATGATTGAATTACAAATCTAGAATCCATAATTTAAAAGTGTTTTCATGCTGAAGGTTGGTCCTACATTGTCCAGCTACTTGTTTACCCCCAGCCTAGTTTGTAATCTCCAAGGTCACAGCCAATCATATTCCTTTATTTTTATATCAACTGATAGTCCTTTGAACTGGACGTTGTGAAACCAAAACTTAGAGAATCACATTGAAAATCAGAGTAACCTCGTCCGTATTCCTCCTTAATCACATTAATGCCGAAACAACAGACTTCTTCAGTTCCATAGTCTTGTTGTCTTCACGAGCCTATGTGAAATCACTTATTTCTGCAAATAATTGCCGCAAGAAAAGAAGTGCCGTAGCGATACCCTTATTGCAAAACCTCGATAAAGTAGACCGAAAAATACGCTATCAAATTATTACTTGTGGTGATTTTTAAATATTAGTTTTATGCTTTTAGAATGCAAGGACATGTCTTCTTTTGATTATTCATTCAAGTTCGGGGGTTTGCAGTGGGCAAAAGGACTTTTTTCAAATTCAACGATGACGTGTATTTTTTCCCGAAATACGGATACGAGGTTTTGCAATTACAGTATCGATAGGTGATAATGTCGTCACTTGAAAACCAGTGCCTGTCTAACGCCTCCCCCCGTCCCGATCGCCAGGCGGCGGCGGGTCGACGGCCGCCAAAGGCCAGCGGTCCGGTAGCAAAGGCTCTCAGCTGTGTCGCCGCGAGACCCTCGCCGATCTCGCACGGCAGCTACCCTGGGGGCGATCGGCGACCACCGACGCCGCCAGCGTCGCGGCGATGCGCAAACGCCGCGAGTCCAGCGCCGATCCGGACGCCAAGAACCCGGCGACGGCGACGTCGACGGCGGCGTCGGCGTCGGGCAAGCGAAGGGACAGTCACACGACAATCAGCGAGCTCAAGGCCGACATCGCGAGGCTCTGGTCTTCGCGCAGGGACAGCACTGCTGTCGTCATCACGGCCAGGTGGGTGCAGTCACCGTCGACATTACTAATTGCTTCCTGCGATCAAGGAATGCTCGCACCTGCACACAATTTGTGCTGAGATTAAAGGTTTTGCCTGTTTATAACCAATGCAGAAGAAATTAAAAATAATAAATAATTTTCACCAATTGTCGTTTTGTCGAATCTTTCCAGTTTGACTATAAATTTACAAAATTGTGATATCGATTCCAAATTTAAATGTTGCGAAGTGATCGCTGTCAAAAGTCCACCCTGAAAGTTAGAAGCGAATCGGTGCTTCGGGAAGATAATTACGGTCAAAAACCTAATATCGTCATGTGGCATTGTTACGGCGGGGCTACCGTGGTGTTACTGATTTCCGTATGTTTTTAACATGGCAGTAGGCCAATGGGGCTAGTCTAGCACCACCGTAGCCCTGCCGATTGTTGATGTTAGGTCGGGTACCTGGGTTACTAGTTCACGTATCTAAGTCGAGCATGCAAGACCACATGGCATATGGTCTTGCTTACTCGACTTGCATACTTGAAGTCCGTAACACAGCTATAATGGACCTTGTGTCCTTTGTACCTATCGAGACAAGTCCATAGCTCGAGACTTTGTCCATTCACAACGCCATGCTCGTTAAGCTGGGTTCACAGCTGGCAATGTTGATGAGACGATGACATCAACATTGGCTCTGCCACCAATCAGAGACTCCATGGCAGAGTGGCGAACGTGACGTCATGCACATCCAGAGTCGCTGATGGGTGGCAGAGCCAATGTTGATGACATCGTGTCACCAACGTTGCTAGCTGTGAACCAAGCTTTAGAAAAACGTATATTTCTTTCACTCTCACATTTCTATTCCATCAGTAGCAAATGAGATGTATTCTGTTAAACCGGCACTAAAAATCTTGTTCATGACGCAATTTAGAAAGACTGCATTTAAATTATGTTAGTCGACAACAAAGTCGTAGGTGGAGCAAATGTCGCGACGGCTCGAGTTTTTCTCGATTTCCTCGGCAAGATTTCCATCCACCGGATCGCCATCCTCGCAAAAAATTCAAATTACTTAATAAGAATGGACTGGTATATATTTCATGTTTTAAATAGCAATACATAACGGCATAATCATGGTTATATAGTTGATCTGACCGATGATCACAGCTGGCAAGGCCTATACTTTAACGTTGCATGGGATACATACAGCGCTGAGCTAGTTGCGTATCCCGGCTAGCAATGGTCGAAGGTTGCATGGGA
Source organism: Nemoura dubitans (assembly GCA_921293005.1). NCBI lineage: Eukaryota > Metazoa > Arthropoda > Insecta > Plecoptera > Nemouridae > Nemoura > Nemoura dubitans. Next base: position 45,541,053 of record OV121076.1, read on the forward strand.
TACATACAGCGCTGAGCTAGTTGCGTATCCCGGCTAGCAATGGTCGAAGGTTGCATGGGATACATACAGCGCTGAGCTAGATGCGTATCCCGGCTAGCAGTGGTCGAAGGTTGCATGGGATACATACATCGCTGAGCTAGTTGCGTATCCCGGCTAGCAGTGATCGAAGGTTGCATGGGATACATACAGCGCTGAGCTAGTTGCGTATCCCGGCCAGCAATGGTCGAAGGTTGCATGGGATACATACAGCGCTGAGCTAGTTGCGTATCCCGGCTAGCAATGGTCGAAGGTTGCATGGGATACATACAGCGCTGAGCTAGTTGCGTATCCCGGCTAGCAATGGTCGAAGGTTGCATGGGATACATACAGCGCTGAGCTAGTTGCGAATCCCGGATAGCAGTGGTCGAATTGTAAACCCAGCCTAACGCCCCCCGCCCTTGGCCCGCCGCACGACAGAGACCCGGCCGAGCGACGCGGCAGCGGCGAATCGGGACGCCGCCAGTCCATCATGGGCGCCACGATCATCACGGCCCGTGACCCGGCGACGCGACGCGGCTCCGGCGAGTCGTCGCGCAGCGGACGTCGCGATTCGACCACGGTCGTGGTGAGCGCCTCGCGTCGCGGGTCGGGCGAGTCGGCGCGCAGCGGCAGACGGGACTCTGTCGTCACGCCGTCGCCCACCGCCTTGCGACACCGACATCGGCAGCATCATCATCACTCGCACAGGAGGTAGGCACAGTTATTGCTGTCGACTGTGAAGAATGCTGTTTCCGTCGATGCAAGTGACCTGTGGAAACGGGGAAGATAACGAACACTCGCTTCAGTGAATTGATAATGCACTAGCTAGTTTAAGCTAAAGGCTAAAAGGGGAGTTTAAGGGGAAGCCATTTTATCTGGATGTGTGGAGGAGCTGCAAAAGTGTGCGACCGCACTGGAATACGAACCGGGGACCTCCTGATTGCCGGTCAGGTGCTCTACCATCTGAGCTAACCGGGCACACATTCTCCCACTTTGCTGGGTGGGATAAGGGGATCTACGAAGATTGCATTATTTTGTTGTGAAATGGACCATTTAACATTTTTTTGTCGCGACCGAAATGAGTAAATCTATCAAAACCCTTCGCACGCAACCCGCATGTACTCGCCACACATCTTTCTCACCCTGTCTAACGCCCCCCCCCCCCCCCCTTGTCACCCGCCAGGAGAGAGTCAACGCGAGAGTCGCCCAAGTACTACCGCGACGAGCAGCGCCCCTCGACGTCGTCGACGGCGTCCGACGGCGGGCCGTCGGTGAACATCATCGCCCCCACGGGACCGACCACGACCATGGGCACCTCCACCGGCACCGCCACGCTCATGTCCGGTAAAAGGACGCGTCTGTCTTCGCCTTGGGCTCTGGGTGGGATATTTGGCATGGCCCCATCCGTGGTCCTTTCCAACAACGAACACTTTTCACTATTTGACATCGTCCTACCAATTTCCATAGTCCAACCAATGTCCATCGTCCAACCAATGTCCATGGTCCAACCAATGTCTATCGTCCATCAACCTTCGAGGTCTAAACAATGTCAAGTCCACCGGACTTCTCCACTGTATTAGTTGATGAGCTTGTTCGAAAATTTCAAATTGACCTCTTGTAATAAAAATACTGGTTTGTGTTTCTTTGTTTGAATGTGTGTTTGCGCGCGCTCTACAGACCAAACGCCTGCGTCGATTGCGATGAAATTTTCAGTGTGTCTACTTTTGTTCTCAACTTGGAACCCCTGCGTTTTATCCACCTCCACCCCTGCCCTTCAAATCAGAAAAAATTGAATTTTTCGAAATTGGGAAAATTTGGAAAAATACGGAAATCTATCTAAAAGTGCATATTTTTTCCAAATTTTCACAAAAAATTTTGTTACTGTGTGTGATCATACTTGGAAAAACTAATTACCTCATCGGCTGTTTACGACGGCCTGCATTCAACTTATCTGCTACAGACAGCTACGCTCATCTTGGCAACATTTCCTAGTTTATGTATTTGCTATTATCAAATATTAACACACTCTTCTTAATTGGACTTGAAAAATTGGGAAATTAAGTAACAACAGAGCTTCCACCAGAACTGAAGGGCTTTGAAAACGCCTGGGAACACAATATGCTCCGCTATGCTGCAAATGGACGACTATAGGTCCATTGTCAACCACATGTGGGCAAATAATTGCCATAAGAGACCAGTGGAACATTGGGTCCCTCAACTATAATTTACCTTCTGCCATGGCCTGGTAGATGTAGCAATCACCTGAGAAACATTGGGTCCCTTGATTTTAATCGACCTGGTAGATGAATCCATAACTGTAACCACCTGGGGAACATTGGGTCCCTTGATTATAATTGACCTTGTGCCATGGCCTGGTAGATGTAGCAATCACCTGAGAAACATTGGGTCCCTTGATTTTAATCGACCTGGTAGATGAATCCATAACTGTAACCACCTGGGGAACATTGGGTCCCTTGATTATAATTGACCTTGTGCCATGGCCTGGTAGATAAAGCACTAACTGTAATTACCTGAGAAACATTGGGTCCCTCAACTATTGACCTTGTGCCATGGCCTGGTAAATGAAGCCATTACTGAACCACCTGAGGAACATTGGGTCCCTTGATTATAATCGACCTTGTGCCATGGCCTGGTGGTGGATGTTAAAACTGGTTGCCAACGCACCCCAGTGCCTGCAGGCAAAGTTAATTTCTGCCGTAGCCATACCTATAGGTAAATTAGAATAACCCTTTCATCTGTGGTACTCCGAACGCCTTCCCTGTCTGACCCCGCGTCGTCTCCGCCGCCAGGCACGACCGGCATCTCGACCCTCGGCTCCATCTTCCCCACGTGCACGATCATCATGCCGCCGGTGATGAGCGACAACAGCACGCAAGCCTTGCCGCCGCCGCCGACCATCATCACCAGCTCGACGACGCCGCCAGCCACGTCGCCGACGCCGACGTCGACGCCGCCGCAGGGAGCCGCCTCGCCGACGCCCGGCTCGAGCGGCGCGACGCATGCCCCGATGATGTCGACGCGGCGGGACTCCACCACGCAGGTCGGTGCCAGGGTCGGTATCCTCTCCAACGGCATCTACCTACCTGCACAACGTAGCGACTCTAGTGCATGTCAGGCGTGACAAAATGGGCACTCCTGGGGCCTTACCTAGCTCGGCCACTTGTAGTCCTGGGATTACTAGCAATCTACCCTGGCTAATTAATACCACCGTAGCACCAAGCAGTAACCCCGACCTAGAGCGGCAGTATTACGGCCAGGTTATATAGCCGGGGCACATCGACTCTGACTTTAGTAACAAGCCATGAGATTGGTTGATTTGACTTCACTGCACAATGATGATCGTTTAAAAAGCAGTATGCCTTCTAGATAATGCTATCATCGTAGCACCACCGTAATACTGGTTGCTAGTGGTGCTACGGAATCAACAAACTGCCCATTGTTGAAATGGCCGCTCTAGGTCCGGGTTATATAACCCAGCCAGTCCGGCTTATTAGCCGTTTCGTAGCCGCTCCAAATGGCCGAGCTAGGTAAGGCCCCAGTGTAGTCCCAATACACAACTCCTGGTGGTCCGCCCCTCTGACGTCACGGCGCTTCGGTCTGACTTGCTGGACACGGGCAGACTGTGGGAAACGAACACGAATAGCACAGGAGTGAGACGGGTTTTAGCCGAGTTTGGAGGCCTGTCAACAAGCTCCTGTTGGTCATATTATGTTGAAATTTAAACTACATAAGAATCACTATTATTTATATTACGTGTTAAACGTTCACAAAGTTTTGTTGGATATCTCCGTTGATGCAAAGGTTTGAAATGAGGGCGATTTCAAGGCAAAGTCCATAAGACCTCACAGTCTTTCCCACACCCTGGCATCGGCCTTCAAGCGAAAACTCACGGCTCCAAGGGTCGCTCCTCATGCCTGCACTTGTCTATCACGTTGGCCAGATGGCTTTACCGAATAGACAATTCCAATACTACGATTGCGTAACTCTGACTTTGTCGTACTCGGTTACAAAGTTGAAAAAGTAACATGGAAAACAACAGGGATTTGATCCATCAGAACCGATAATGGCATAACGGAATACTTACGAACTCGCTAGGCTGGTAGGAGGAGCGACCCTTAAAGCCGTGCGTTTTTTCTTAAAGGCCTATGCCTGGGTGTGGGAAATATTGTGAGGTCTTATTGACTTTGATTTAAAATCAACCTCATTTGAAACCTTTGCATTTACGGAGATATCCATCGATAATTTATGAAATTTACACACATGACAGAAACATTTGTGATTCGTATATTGAGTGAATTTCTAGTTTACCTACCCTTGCCCATAATCCTTGACGCTGTATGGTCAAATCCTTACCATCTGCTATTGACCACTTTTGTAAAGAACTTCCTGTCCCTGCTGTGCATCTTGACAACCCTCCGCCTTGCGGTGGACCTGTGTGCTTGTCATGACCATCCAAAAGGCCCTGGTTGTGTGCTCGGATAGAAATTCAACGTGTGCTGTCGATGGCTGCCATGCCTTGTCACAACACTTGCTTTCCACCCAGAAGGCCCTGGTTGTGTGCTCGGATAGAAATTCTATGTGTGCTGTCGATGGCTGTCATGCCTTGTCACAACACTTGCTTTCAACACTTTTGCACGTTTTGTGACCACCATTTTGCCTCCCCCCGTTCGCAGGTTTATTTTGTGGCTGGGCCACATCTTACCATTTACACCATGCACGCCTCTGGTCCGACCCCAACCCTTTGACCACCCCCAGGTGTACTACATGTCCCGTCGCGACTCCCGCACGGGCGCGTCCCCCGAACGGCGCTCAAGCCCCAAGGACGGCGGCGGCGGCGGTGGCGGTGGAGGCGGCGGCGGCGGCGGAGGCGGCAGCGGCTCGGGCTCCGGCTCGGGCTCCCCGTCCAAGTTCCCGCGACTGCCGCGCCAGTCGACGGCGATCGACGAGTCGTGTCTGCCGCCCGGCGTGTGGGGGCGTCGAGGCTCGCAGCCCACCCTGTCGCCCGACCACCCCTCGTCGACGGACACCGACGGCGGCAGGAAGGCGCGCAGGGACTCGTTGTCCCCAGACTCGGCCAGCTGTCCACGCGCGCGCAGAGACTCCAAGTGAGTACCGACCACGACGGCGTCCTCCTTTCCTTGAGCCATCATCAAGTGATGAGTGATGATCATCTATAGTTCGTATTACTGGTCAAACCCACTTCAGGGCTTCGGACAATGCCATTGTTAACACAGATGTGTATCTTGCAATGTGTCAAGAATTTGCACCAACTCTGTCCCTTTCACAGCCCTGTGTTGCCAATGTTCGGGGAAACCCCTTCATTGCCAATCATCAGGTAGGTAAGCACACAAGAGGGACGAAAGTGACAACGTAGCTATTTGCAAGGAGATCCGTCACTTGTCACTCTCGAAGAGAACACAATGGAGCTTAGCAGAGCTTACAAGGGTCGACAAGCGTCTTCCTAACCCAAAATCTCAAGTGGTTTTTGACCAGTAATTCGTAAACGAAATATATAGTAATATACCAATTAAAAAAGACTATACCCAGATTGTCCACTCCAATGTTGACGTGGCTACGCCGAAATCTGGCCAAGCTTTGAGGAAGCTCTGGTCCTGACCGCCCTCCTCTCTCCCCCTCAGGACCCACCTGTCGCCGGATCGCAGCGGTTCCCGCGACGTCAGCCCCGTGGGACGCGGTCGACGCGGTCGCCTGCGCCGTCAGTCGACCTCGATCCAAGGCCGCATCCCCTCGTCGGCGACGGCCGGCGGGACGACCTCGCGCTCTCCCGACTCGTCGTCGACGTGCTCCTCACGAGACCCGAGTCCCTGCAATCGGGGGGCGGCGCCGACGACCACGGCCACCCACGCGCCGGCCATCAGGAGGCAGTCCACCACCGAGGAGATCCTCATCGCCAGAGGCTTCAGAAGACAGTCGACCACCGAGGAGATGATCAGGTGACTTAGGCGTGCGAATACTGGTCTAACGTCATATTCAGGGAAAAGTCTAACGTCATAACATAACGTCAGTGCACACTACGCTTTTTCCACACTTTGGAGCCCTCAGGGCTGGGCCCGTCGGAGCCCGAAACGCTCTGAGAGGCCGAGACTCAAAACTGCCCTTACAGCCTTGTTTTACAAGGCTGGCTTGTGAGTTTTGAAACTCTTAGATCTTGTCTAGCAGCTGTAGGTCCTCAAGGAATCTGTACTCTCCTTCATAACGTGAAATGGAACTATGACTAGAATGCACAAGTGTGTGAATCAGCACTAACCCCCGTCCCCTCCTCCACCGTTGACTGACAGATGCCGCAACTTCCGACGCCAGAGCTCGCAGTCGGACGACGGGCAGCGGTCGCGGGGGCGTCGCGACAGCAGCGCGCAAATCACCGACGGCACGTTCGCGACGATGACCGTCGAGACGACCAGCACCTTCTTCGACTCCAGCACGCAGACCGGTGAGTCCTCGAGGCCCTCTCGCACCTCGACACAATCTCTATAGGTGCTTGATTAGGGGACAAACCATGTGTGGTGATGTAGCTGACCGTGATGTGGTCTGTTGTGATGGACTATAGAGGTCCTGAAAGGGTCCTTGGTATCATGTCAGTCCTGGAATCAGCACCGTACCCTCGGCCTTTTGGCTGCGTGCTGGGACCGAGATGTTTGAGCCGGGCACAAAGGGGGGACATTGGTCTTCTCAGGCTGGGTTCCATTCGCATGTCAGTCCTGGAATCAGCACCGAACCCTCGGCCTTTTGGCCGCGTGCTGGGACCGAGATGTTTGAGCCGGGCACAAAGGGGGGACATTGGTCTTCTCAGGCTGGGTTCCATTCGCCTGTCAGTCCTGGAATCAGCACCGAACCCTCGGCCTTTTGGCCGCGTGCTGGGACCGAGATGTTTGAGCCGGGCACAAAGGGGGGACATTGGTCTTCTCATTCCGGGTTCCATTCGCATGTCAGTACTGAAATCAGCTCCAGCAAGCAACTAGCAGCTAGCTCGATATGGCAAGAAAGAAAGGAACACGAAAATCTAATTTTCCCTGAAACTTTTCCGCACAACATTTGCCACCTTTTTCACCGCACGTTAACGACCGCTACGTGAAATGTCTCCTCATTAAATCGCCCCCCCCCCTCGCCCCCCACCCCCCTTAGGACGCTCGCTGCAGCGTTTGTCGCGCGGGTACATCCCCCCTCCCCCCGGCTGATAAACTACTTGACCCACTCCTCATCCCACCGTAACTCGGGTAATGAGCGACGTCTGTAAACTCCCTCCCCCACCCCCTCCCCAGCTCATCAAGGGTAGATTATCAAACCTTCTTTCTCTCCTTTTATGTCTCCATCCTCGTCTCTGCCCCCCACGCCCCACGCCACACGTTTGACGCGATTCGGCGTCGGTTCCCGACCGGGAAGCGCCTTGTGACCGCGTCGCCGTGCCGTCCCAGTGGCGTCCCAGTGGCGTCACTCACTCGCTTCGTTTTACGCACGTTCAGTAGTTTCAGTAAATTCACTTCGATCGTTTAATATTTTGGCTGATGGGGAGAGTCAGGTTTTTTTCCGACATTCCAGCTGATCCCAAAAGTTGCTCTCACAAATTTCGTCCCTTTAGGGGAATACTTCTTCGGGGAACTTCTTTATGGGAATATTTAATCTTATATTTACATCGTATTTTACTTTGAATTCTCTTCTTGTCTCAATTCGTGCACATAACTATGTGCTGCGACGAATAAATATGTCGTATAAATGTGTCTCTATGAGTGTATATATATATATATATATATATATATATATATATATATGTTGTTTTAAGTTTTCACAGCAATTAGTTTTTAAAAAAGACTTTTGGATAAACCGTGGTGTTTTATTTTTCATTTTCCCGTGGCAAAAATAAAACACCACAGTTTATCCAAAAGTCTTTTAAAAAAATATATATATATATATATATATATAAATATATATATATATATATATATATATATATATATATATATATATATATATATATATATATAAATATATATATATATATATATATATATATATATATATATATATATATATATATATATATATATATATATATATATATATATTAATATTTGAGTATAAATGATGATTAGGTATACCATGTTCTACTAAACATTATACCTAGGTACTCAAGGTATTTTTATTTATCCACACGCATTACAGTACGTTATCGATTTGTACGCCATGGTTTTTTTACGGACAGCTGGGGACAAACAGCCCAAAAACCAATTGAATTGGGTAAAATTTGCTTTGCGTATGCCTGGCCAAACCTGTCTAGCGATTTCGTAACTCTAACTTTGCCATTCACGGTTTCAAAGTTATAAAACTGACATCGACAACAATCGGGATTTGCACCAATGAAAACCGATAACGGCATAACGCAAAAGTTACAAAATCTCTATTCTGGAAATGGGTAACTTTTCGTGTACCGGTCGGGTGGCAATACCCTTTCTCAAGGGGTATACAAAGTTTCAGAGTACCATGAGTGACCAATGTCCCTTGGCTCTGACATATTATCGTGAAACTCCGTGTAGAAACACCCCCCCCCCCCCGCCCCCCCCCCCACTTCGTAACTGTGATCACCCACCGCCCCTGTTAATCCCATCACAATGGACCCACCCCTCATCCCATTCGCAAGCCTTAAGCAAGCTTACCTCGTGCTATCGTTCCATCTCTTTCATTGCCACGAGTTTACACCTTGATCTTCGTCGTTCTCTCCTCTCTTCCTCCACCCACGATCCATGAACCATGAACACAAATCACCCGCACCACGTTCGTGTTCTTCGGCGAAGACTCGGCGTCGTTCCATCATCGCGTGGCCGGCTTTTGTTTGCACCGCCTTCTGGGTCGAAATCGCGTGCCACGCGTTGCTTTGGTCAGACAGATTCTGTGTGGCAGTGACCGGCCATAACCGTTATGGACGCCATTATTTGTCCAAATAAAATGAATTCACATTTAATGGCAATAAAACAATGTGACACTAGAAAATCACTATCATAACTTTAATTTTGCCTTTTTAGCCTATATTTAGCCTGTATTAAGCACAGTTTAGCCTAAAGTTGCTAGGTGAAATGTTGAAATTTTGACAGCGGTGACGACATTTTTGTCAAATGACCGCTCTCTGCCAAATTTAAGGTGGAATTATCACCTCGGTCAACGTTGCCTATCCCGTACCGGAGCAGAGATCGAAGATTTTTACCTTAGGGGTTGTAGACTTGCACAATTTACAGTCGTGTTAGCCGAACCTTACCACAGCCTGGTGGCATCTAATGTATTGTACACTATGATATCATTTTCCCAAAAAGGGACTAACACAAATTGATTCCATGGTATACTTGCATAAAAACGTTTTAAAAACTAATAAGACAACAACGTGCCCAAAAAGGCGGCATGTTCTACGTTTGATCTACGACCTGCACGGGGGCTCGTACAAAAGACTGGCTATACGCACTACACGCAAATCACCCTCGCTATTCGCACGGCACGCACGACGCCGCGTTGACGTGTCAGGAAACCGCAAGCGACGTCGGCGTCGGCGTCGGTGTCGGCGTCGGCGTCGGCAGCCTTGTTTAACTGCGATACGGCCATGGCATTCCGAAACTCGTTTTCTGGCGACTCACTGACTGGAACTTGGCTACAGGAAGCTTATGTTGACCGCAGACGCCTGGAATCACTTTCCCCTGCTTGCATCTAGCTCTAATTTCCAACAATATCATACAATTTGTGTGATTCACTTTCTTTAAGATTTAATTCAGGTGAAATGCTTCCCGTGGCATACGGATCTACGTTTTTACATGCAACTATTATTAGGATTCTCACAAAAAATCTTAGCCTCTAAACTCCATTTCACGTTAAGAAGGAGAATGGAATTGCAACATCTTCGCTGACCCACTGCTGCTAGAGAGAGATGACCGAAAGACACGAGATAAAAATATTAATTGTGGAATCAATTTCGATTACTTCGATGTTCTTAAAATACAGTGCCATGTCATATTTTGAATTTTAGTTCGAGTAAATGGATTTTCAGGCGGGAAAAATACATTTTTTAATTTTATGATTCTAAGACACGGTTTTTCAGTGGCACGTTAAATACCTAACGGTCTGTTAACTTGTTATTTGCTTAGCGACGTCCAATCAGAGCCTGTTAATTTTTTGCTAATGGACCGTTAGTTATCCCTAACTGCCATTTAAAAACTGACATTGGTAAGAGTTGTTTTGACGATAATTTAGATACGAGGTTTTGTCGCTCGGGTCTCAAGTAAAAGCTTGACACCGTTGATATGCTCAAAAATCATCACTGCATTTGCGATTCGGTTCACTAGTTGCAATTGCTTGGCGCCATCGTTTGTGAGTCGCCGATTATTATTGCAAAATCAGACATTCGTGTGCGACGACCATTTGCGCTTCTGCACAAAAACACGCCATATTTACTTTTCTGCATTGCATGTTTTCCAGTGATTTATTTGTTGTTGTGCAACAGTAGGTGTAGCGTGCGTTTTACATAATCCAAACTCTGCATTGCACATACAAAAGCGGTCTCAATGACTTGATTACACTCTGGGAGTGTGGAAGAACGGGCAGTCCTGGTGCACCGCTGACAAGTTCAGTGGAACATCGAAACAAGTGCTTAAAGAGAGAAACTCTGAAGACTCAAAGATTATAATTCCAGTTCTAACGATCCACAAAAAGCGAAAATCTAACCATATTTTCGTCTAAAAAGTCTTCGGTCTCAACATAATCATCTTGGCGGAAGTACGATGGGAAGATTTATAAAAGTGTGGCGTAAAATTGTAGTAAACTGTGGTACTGTCTGAAAATTTAAACTAGAATCTTGTGATTCTTATATTTTGGGCGTACCAGCAGCTAAATAGCGATATTATTAGCGATTTACTTTTTGATTAGGATGTTAAGCAAAATGAAGACAGCGCTAACATCTCTCAGTTTCTCGACGTCAATGAAGCCAGTCGTGTACGTCGGTCGTCTTCTGAGTCTGTCGCCCTTCGAAACGACCGTGGTCCCTTTCAAGCTGACCGCTCGGTTCAGTCTTCTGCTCTGGCTGCTGATGGCATTTGCTTTCGGACAGAGGATGTTGTTTTTGTACCGTATTGCAATTTTACCAGGCAAACATTTCTCATGGTTTGTCACCGACTGTCTGAGGAAAATATTCCAATTGTCAAGTACTGGCACCATCATGGCTGTTTCAGGTTTAAAGGCTAAGAAAGTAAACAAAACATGCAAAAGTCTGGATGAAATTGATGAAAAATTGTACAAAGCAACTGGATCGTTTTTAAACAAATATTTGGTGGTGTTCGTTTTTGTTGAATTGATCGGTGCAATTTCACTAATAATAGTAGCTCGGTACTTTGTAAAATTATATTATGCTAAATATTTTCAATATTTTCATAGCGTGGCTGAGTTTTTAATTGAAACTATCAGCTACGTAACTTTTAAAGAGTATGTCAACTTTGTTAATGCTCTACGACTTCGGTATTTGGCCATCAACAGGAGTCTTATTTCTTTGTTTGATGTAACAAATTCAAACTACAGCAGGGAAGCAATGAAAGTCACTCTGGTTGATACGAATAAGGAAACCAACAGAAATCAGTGTCATGAGTCAAGTGTTGACCGCAAAACCAGACTAAGAAATTTTCGAATATTTCACCTTCAACTTTTTGGAGTTTACACTTCGGTAAATGCTAACTTTGGTCTCAAAGTTTTGGCACTGCTCTCAAGTAAAATGGCAGAATTATTATTCCTTGTGTTCAGCTTGATAGTAAATATTCCTGACTACATAACGATGACAAGCCACAGAAAAGTACAGTTCATTGTTTTTAATGCGTTCTGGATATCGTTGGCTCTGTTTTTTTTGATCGCAACGTCTTTCGCTTGCCATTGGACAATGGACGAGGTCAGGAAGACCCTGCACGTCCTTCAGCAATGTCTGCTGGCCAGCCACCTCGACCACAAAGAAGTCGAGGAACTGCAGAAGTTCGCCACACAAGTGGAGCGAACCAAGGTGACGTTCTCGGCTTTCGGTGTCTTTGAGGTCAACAAGTCGGTCGTGCTCAGCGTGTTAGCTACAGTAACCACCTACATTCTGGTGCTGGTCACGTTGAAGCAATGACTCGCCGACGTTTTTAACAGCTTTCTGTTGCGAACGTAATTTCGAACGTTCGGTGGACGTCGAGAAGCTAACGGGTGATAACTTGCGTTCAACGTTCACATTCGCCAAACGTTCGATCTGGTTCTACCCGAACGTTGGACGCAAGTTATCCCCCGTTGGCTTTTCGACGTCCACCGAACGTTGGTGGTGACGGTTTTTGTGCTACTTGGGAAATTGTCGAATATTCCGGGTTATTCCGGGATTTGCAATGCTACATTTTAAAATATGCTTTAAGTATCACCTTTCTCTCGTTTTATCCCGAATTACGCTGATTATATACGTACAATTTAATATTGTAACATTGTTTTCACAAACTAATATTAAATTCATTTGTTGCCGATAACTTTTTTTGCCTAATATTTGTAAACCTTGTTCATGTTATTTCGACCAAGAGGGGTGTTATCACTTAACACAAGAAATATTATTCAATAAAAAGTGTATATTTAAATATATATATATATATATATATATATATATATATATATATATATATATATATATATATATATATATATATATATATATATTCATGATTCCTTGTTAAATGTGAAGTGGATATGGCTGGTGTGACATTTCACGAGGATAAGTTTTGATTGACTGCAACTCAAAGCGTTGCATGTTGAAGTGCATTTGATGCTCGACATCGTTGATCTGATCACAGAATTATCACGGTGCCTTTACTGCATAGCGTTGAGGTCAGTGGCGTATCGGAGCCATGGGGGGGGGGGGGGGGTGGGGGCCATGGCTTGGGGTCCCTTCCGCCAGGGGGGCATATCGATCAAGCCCATAAACAGGTTGTTTGTTTTTAAAATGCAAAATTATTTCAAGAATGATTTCAAGATAAATTTTGTTGTGAACCGCGACATAAAATATTTTTTAACTGATTTACAGAGTACAACTGTTATACTGTGCGACCACCAACTAAACTGAATGCGGGCCTTAAGTTAAGACGACTTAAGAGAGTACAAGTATAGATACAACTTACAAGACAAGAAGTGGTGTTCTTGTCTTCAAAAGTAAGATAGTTTTTCTTGAAACATCACTGTAAGATGCACTAGTAAAATCTCCATAACTTAGTTAATCCATAAGCTGCAACCCTCAAGGGAGCTTCTTAGAGGAAGAAAATATGCTTCTTGTGAAAAGACCCATGACAAATGCATTAAAAGTTATAGTTCTTTAGCTATAGAGATCATATTTTGGGCTTTAATTTACAATTTTGTATATCCAATTTTTTACTCACGGGGGGGGGGGGGGGGGCTAACGGATAGTTTTGGCGGGAGGGCCCCGCGATTTTTCGCTACGCCACTGTTTCATGTTCACTTGATGTAATTGTTCGGTGATCGGTGATGACAAAAGCAATACAAATTATAGGTTTTTACCTTTTAGCCATAGAGGTCATATTTTGGACTTAAAATTACATTGTCTCTAATTAAATTTTTTTCTTACGGAGGGGGGGAAGGGTAACGGACCCGTACATACTTTTGGCGAGTGGGCCCTGCGATTTTTCGCTACGCCACTGTTTCATGTTCACTTGATGTAATTGCACGTTGATCGGTAATGACCCGCCAATAATTATAGCAAAGTGGGGCTTTCGTGAGCCAAGTCATACCGAGCAGTCGCTAAAAAGCACGCCATTATTTTGAGTTATGCAATGTTTTGTTAGCAGCAGTATCGCGCTCTTTACACAGTGCATACACGGCAAAGCACGTTTGAAAAGCGGTCAAAATGGACTTATAAAACTCTGGGAGTGAAGAGAAACATTCAGTACAGTAGGATCCGCTCGCTGGGTGAATTGAATTTACGAACGAGATAAACTCTAAAAACAGAATTAAATCGTACCGATTCATAATATAATGAAGCATATATCTGGTCATCTTAATGACTGAAAGAAGCCGGTTTCAACCAAATCATATGGCAGAAGCAAGAATAGAAGATTTGTTAAATATATCATTAAAAGACGAGTGAATTGGACTGAAATTTAAAACTGCATTCTAGTAATTCTTATATTTTGGAGTACCAGTAGCTCTACAGCACTATTATCTGCAATGTGCTTTTTTTTATTAGAATGGTAATCAAAATGAAGACAGCGCTAACATCTCTCAGTTTCTCGACGTCAATGAAGCCAATCGTGTACGTCAGTCGTCTTCTGGGTCTGTCGCCCTTCGAAACGACCGTGGTCCCTTCGAAGCTGACCGCTCTGTACAGTCTTCTGCTCTGGCTGCTGATGGCATTTGCTTTCGTACAGAAGCTATTGTCTCTTTACCCATTTGTCGCATCATTGGGCATATATTTATCATGGTTTGTCATCGAGTGTCTGAGAAAAGTAATCCAATTGTCAAGTACTTGCACCATCATGGCTGTTTCAGGATTGAAGGCTAAGAAAGTAAACAAAACTTGCAAGAATCTGGATGAAATTGATAGAAATTTGTACACAGCAACTGGATCGTTTTCAAACAAATATTTGGTGGTGTTCGTAGTAATTGAATTGATCGGTGCAATTTCACTATTAATAGTATCTCAGCACCTCTTTAGAATATTGTATCGTCAATATTTTCAATATTTTTATAGCGTGGCTGAGTTTTTAATTGAAACTATCAGCTACGTAACTTTTATAGAGTATGTCAACTTTGTTAATGCTCTACGACTTCGGTATTTGGCCATCAACAGGAGTCTTATTTCTTTGTTTAATGTAACAAATTCAATCTACGGCGGGGAAGCAATGAAAGTCACTCTGGTTGATTCGAATAAGGAAACCAACGAAAACCAGTGTCATGAGTCAAGTGTTGACCGCAAAACCAGTCTAAGAAATTTACGAGTAATTCACTTTCGACTCTTTGGAGTTTACACTTCGGTAAATGCTAACTTTGGTCTCAAAGTTTTGGCATTGCTCTCAAGTAAAATGGCAGAATTATTATTCCTTGTGTTCACCGTAATAGTAAATATTCCTGACTACATAACGACGACAAGCCACAGAAAAGTACAGTTCATCGTTTTTTATGCGTACTGGATTTCGCTGGTTCTGTTCGTGCTGATCGCAACGTCTTTCGCTTGCCATTGGACAATGGACGAGGTCAGGAAGACCCTGCACGTCCTTCAGCAATGTCTGCTGGCCAGCCACCTCGACCACAAAGAAGTCGAGGAACTGCAGAAGTTCGCCACACAAGTGGAGCGAACCAAGATGGCGTTCACGGCTTTCGGTTTCTTTGAGATCAACAAGTCGGTCGTGCTCAGCGTGTTAGCTACAGTAACCACCTACATTCTGGTGCTGGTCACGTTGAAGCAATGACTCGCCGACGTTTTAAACAGCTTTCTGTTGCACATTACATTATATAATCCCAATTAGCACCAAATCTTTCAGCGAGCGTACTTCTATTGCAAGAAAAGCAAAAGATGTCTCAATTCTCACTTTAAAATACGTCACATAATATGACCTGTATTCATGCACAAATCGTTACACTCGGAGTTTAACTACAGAAAACCACACAGAGAAGTCTACAATTTTTATCGGATGATTCTTTAATTTCCACGCACTAAAAAGTCATTCATTTCGAAATCAATAAATTTGCTTTAATGACTCAGAAGGGTGTTACTATTTTAAACAAATTTCAATAATGCCCTTCACACAAGTTTTTTGAAATGCCTAGCTAATATCCAAAATATTACATGTCAGTACCTATTCGATCTTTCTACATGTTGATATGGACTTTCTCTGATGTAAAAACCGTTTCTTTTCTAAATAAGCCTGTTTATCGAAAAAATATGTAATACAATTATAATTATGCTAGTAAATAGTGTATTTGGTTGAACGCGATTGATGGAGGTGCCGAGTCTGATCTGCGGGCTGCGTTCAGGGGCACGAGCTGGAGGAGCAAAAACCTTGCTTTTGTTTACCTGTTTTCCAACAGACATAGTAATTGTTGATAAATTTATACATAATATAGATTCTGCTACTTGAAATGCTTGTAATAAAAGTGTTCTGTATCCAGATTATAGATGTGAATTTTTCAATTCATTAAAGGAAAATGCTATAAAAACAAAGCCATGCTGTGACTGGTGCTGAACCTCACGCCAACCGCGTGCACGGCACGCACGGCCCGTCGGAGTCAAAGAGATTGCGTCTCGTCGCGCGCGACACGCGGAGGGTTCGCGCGACGCGACACGCGGAGGGTTCGCGCGACGCGACACGCGGAGGGTTCGCGCGACGCGACACGCGGAGGGTTCGCGCGACGCGACACGCGAAGGGTTCGCGCGACGCGTGACACTAGCTCGCAGAGCCGGGCCGCGTTTTTCCGAATGCTGACCGAGCCCGGGGGCTATATTCCGTTTCGTGCCGCGTAGCCGCAATGTTAAATTTCTACCGCATGTTAAGCATACTAGGAGCGTCAAATCGCCACCATTGACAAGTGGTCAGCTGGCCACGTTCGTAGAGCACTTGCTCATGATGCGAGGGGTCATGTGTTCGTTACCGCGCAAGGTCTAATTTTTTGTTTTTTCGAAAAACTGTTTTTGATTCATAACATCTTATTTACACGCATTTGCACAGTCTTTTATGTTGTATTCATGTTAGTAACTAGATTCGTTGTCATTTCTTTGTTTACCTACGGAATGTCGTATGTTTTTCGGGCGTGTACAGATTTTTTTTTGTGGCCCCGAACACATTTCCGTACGTTGTCGTTTAGTGTACCCTAGGTAATTCTCGCTCGCTAGGTATGTTCATGCGAGCATCCATTTGCGAGAATGCTCGACTGTCTATTGTATTTCCCAGCTTTCCTTAAGATCGAAGATTGCACTTCACGTTCTAGTTTGTAATGTGGCCGCCAGGTCTAGCATCGGCAGGTCTCTAATGGGCCGTGAGGCGCCAGCGATTTGTTTCGATATAATTATAATCGTGGTTGAGGCGAAAGGGGATATGATTGGCGGAAATAATTACAACCAGCCGTGCGGAAGGTGGTTTGTTTCCATGAGGCAAAGGATGATTGTTAAGTAATTGCTACGTAATACCAGTACGTTGAAATTGTGCACTCTCACGCGACATTGTTGTTTTTATGATATGCCTGCAGCAATACATATCGAGTGTTTTATTATTTTTGTTCAAATAACATGGAGTACCAATGCATTTTTATATGTTTTGTTCACCGATGGCTGTTTGGGAAGGACGAAAACATTTTGATAATGTAACAAATTAAATAATTTACTAGCGTAATTTGTTCTTGTGGCATTCGTAAAATGTGCCATTATTGGTTATACCGTTATGTGGTATTTGTTAGACCGTTAGGTGAATTCCAGAAGAAGTATATAAAATTCGTATTTTGTACACTTTTGTCTCAGACTTCTCAGTTATTTTCTGCTTTCATGCAGTAGCCAACATGCCGTAGCCATCATGCAGTAGCCATCATGCAGTAGCCATCATGCAGTAGCCATCATGCAGTAGCCATCATGCAGTAGCCATCATGCAGTAGCCAACATGCAGTAGCCATCATGCAGTAGCAATCAGGCAGTAGCCATCATGCAGTAGCCATCATGCAGTAGCCATCATGCAGTAGCAATCAGGCAGTAGCCATCATGCAGTAGCCATCATGCAGTAGTCGACCAATCAGATTGCAGCAAACCGTCGCATTAATCCCATCCCGCCACTCGAACATAGCGTGACGTGACAGAAAAGACGCCCCCCCCCCCCCCCACCCATAATCGCGTATTTTTATCCTCGCCCTGCACTCTAGCGGGTAATTGCGTCATTACCAATTACATCGGCGCGCGCACGCCCAGCGATTGGCACGCGTGTTTTAATTGATAGCGTTCGAGCAATGAAACACTTAAAGCATGTAATGGCTTGGGAATAATTTAAAAACGTTATGGGCGACTTTGGATTTGCCCTTTCAAATTGGATGATAAAAACGAGGCTGCCGTGACTGGGCTTTAGGATCGTCGATTTGTCTGATGTGCGGGGCCAAGACTTGTTGCTTTACTGACGGCAGATTGCATCAAAGTCGTGCTAAACTTGGTTCAAAGCTGGGCAAAGACCAAATTGATCTTTGTTCAGTTTTCACCATTTTGAAAGATTTAAAATGGGAGAATGATCATTACAATCTTATTTAAATTACGAAAGCTTGCGAATTGGCTAGTAATTTTATTATTATGTACACGAATTAGCCTCCCAAAAGTGTTGTCCATTCCGGGATTTGAACCCGGGTCCCCATCCTTCGCGGCTGGTGCTCTAACCAGCTGAGCTAAATAGACATGAAATTTAAGATAAGTAATTTGCATAAAGGGTGATAATTTTTGGGAGGCTAATTTGTGTACATAATAATAAAATGGGAAAATGATATTTATACACACAAGAAAAGAACATAAAATATATTAACATTTGTTGTTGTTTACAGAAGGCACTGTTTTGCCACACAAAACCTATTTTTGTTCATAGCTGTCAATATTCTCTGTCCTTGCAAAACAATTTGAATTTTAAACATAGCCCGCTGGCGGTTTCACTTTTAAACTGTGCCCGAAGTGCAAAAAAAAGTAATGCCAGAAATAACTTGCATGTATAATTACGTCAAAACATATTCATTTTTGGAATCAAAACAGTTTTGAAATGGATATTTGCCTTGTTTTTCGTCTGTAATCATATTTCACTGGATGAAATTAGGAAAAATGTCAGCTTTTTACAGGAAATCAAACGGTTAGTTAAAACCTGGTTTAAACCTGGTTGAGCCCGACATTGGTGAAATATGGGAAATCTGGGAAAAAGTAGCAATCCTCGGAAAACCCAATGCTGAATCTTTTACTATTCGGGACTGGCGAGTTCATACAGTTTTCCCTGGAGACATCGTTCGATATCTCGGTCAAATAACTTTTTAATGACCGTAAATACCACGTGACAGAGCCATTACCCTAGATACAATTGATACCGAACCATTTCATAGATCTTTACCCTGGTGCTACGGTGGTGCTATACTACCCTTGGTGCTACTGCCATGTTAAAAACATAGGAAAATTAGTAACACAACGGTAGCCCCGTCGTAACACCGCAGCATGGCGATATCCGGTCGGGCCACTGGATCCTAGATACTGATTCTTATCCTAGAGTTACAAATACATTATATTTTACATTATCTCTATACTCACGTCACAAATTTAACTTAAAGTTAAACGTCAATTAATTATCTGTTCTGAAAACGAAATTTCTACCAAAAGTTTTAAATATTATACATTGTTGTACGTACGAGTGGGTTAAAAATTATCTGGTTAAAATTAAGACCTTAACATTTTTTTAACTGTATTAGATCTGAGACTAGGGAAAATAAATTATCAACATTTCCTCTAGAAATTTATTGGCTTTCTGCTAATGTGGTGAGATTTTTATATTTTTTATTATTATTTGCATTTTACTCAAAGAAAATCATGAATGCGGTATTTTAAAACAAATGTTTTGAGTAGAATTTTATTAATATTGAAATAGAGCAATAAGATTTTTTGTCAGCGTAGTCAAGTTGATTGAACAGGAAATGCGATTTGGTACATGATTTCCAGTTGGTTTTAATAAGGATGAAACAATAAAAAAGTCGATTTTATTGCTATTTCTCGAACTTTTGTTGGCATTTCTACGGTGTGAAGATGTAGAAATGAGCAAATATTTGTACATAGTTAGCAAGAAAAAAACGTTCACTTCACGTCTACTCAAAGACTGGCAGAAAAACACCAAAACTAAAATTCAATTTAGCAGCCATTCATGCAACTATAAATCACTGCCCTGTGAGTTAAAATTTAAATTTCTCTAGTTTTGTGAAATATTCTAATGACCAAAATAATTTTGGAGTCGTTTATGCAATTCAAGCTTGACATGGCGTGGACTGGAAATAGTAAAATTAAATGTAATCTAGGCGCCTTAAAGTGGAACTTTTGTGAAGCATTAAGAAGGGGTTCTCTGAAAGTGACCAAGAAATTGGAAAAGACCGGGTTTAAATTTAATTCATTTCTGAAGACTTTTGCCTTTCTTCTGATCAACTGCAGAGTTTTGAGTAATGGGAATCAAATGGTTTTTCTTCTAGAAGAAAAAGATTCTGTCGGTAAATAAATTACAACGGAAAAGCGCCAAGACAACGTTATTTATTAGGGGATTCATAAATCATGGTTCTACTCGAAGAAATGGAAGGAATTGTGTGGCCACAAAGATTTTTCAAAGCTAATTTTTTTGTAAAAAAAATAGATTAAAAACCCTTTATAGATAAAGACATTAAAAAAACATTACCTTTTTGAGGTTATATATATATATATATTTTTTTTAGAGACATTTCTTTGTTTTTAGAGCCTTTTTATAATATCTCATGAAATCTGCACCTTTATGCAACCCGCAGAGCAAATTTGGCTCCTCCACCTAACTGAAAGAGCTTCCGATTTACTCTATTCAAATACTTTTTAAATTAGCTATAATTTTTTTTTCGTAATCAATTTGGTCATATTTGAATTTCATCGACTGCCAGCTCCACGTTTTCAAGTGATCCAACTCGCTCGTTTGTCTCATTTGTTTTGCACGCAATGAACTGGATTTGTTTTTAGCTATTTTCGGTATGTTTGATTTTGTTTTTCAATTGAGCTGTAATTATTTTACCCCGACCATCATCGATTATTGGAGGCCGAAACAACATTGAACCACCAGCTGACTGTGAACTCGGCATTCACAGCACAAGTCGTATCGAACAGTCACCGACATTTTTCCTGCAGCACATTTTTGGTAAGACATATTTTTTTGCCGAAATATAACACTAGGATATATACAAATGTGTTCGTAACTGGCTCATGACTTCTTAGTAAGTGCCAGCAGTTTTCCAAATTCCTAGCATTACGAGGCCTAAATATTATTCACTTTTAATGAGAGAGCGGTGTTTCACTCTCAAAGAGGCTCCCCTGCTGTTACGTTTAGAAGGAGAGCGGTGTTTCACTCTCAAAGAGGCTCCCCTGCTGTTACGTTCAGAAGGAGAGCGGTGTTTCACTCTCAAAGAGGCTCCCCTGCTGTCACGTTTAGAAGGAGAGCGGTGTTTCACTCTCAAAGATGCTCCCCTGCTGTCACGTTTAGAAGGAGAGCGGTGTTTCACTCTCAAAGAGGCTCCCCTGCTGTTAGAAGAGCCAAAGGTGCCAACATTCGCAGGCCGTCCCATTGTTCCGCTCAAGGGATTAATGGTCTGAGTATCGAATGATTGACAACTCCATATCTGTAATCTACACAACAATAATTTCCATCTTGACGTGAAAAACACTTTAGTCAGGGGTTTCAAGGGTTATGGTGGGAAACGATCGTCGAATTGGTTGGCGACATTTCGGATGAACAAAACGCTATCGGCGCGACATAAAAGCCCTCTTCGTCATCGATCTGTCTGCGACCGCACACGATCACGCTGTTAATGAACGGCAATAGACGTAGAGAGGGCTTTCAGACATAAGAGTCTCACAAATGTAATAGTCATAGCTAATATTCAACAATCAGAAACAATGTGAATTAACCTTGCTAATTCTTTGTGTCACAGTGTAATTGGACATACTTTTTAACAGATTATATCAATTTTGTCAGTACCTACGCATACGTAATTCCCATGCGTAGAAACATTATGCTGACAGATATCAGGCCGTATAGATTAATCACATCGGCACGCTATGCCGATCGACAATGGCGACGCCGCGCACCCAACAAGAACGTGGAACAAAGCGGCAACAATGGGACCGTGGCAACAATGCGACGTTGACAACAGTGGCGCTTACAACTGCGCACGACGGAATGATTGATGTGTGGCATCGAAGTGGCCGTGTGTGAGCATCGGTCACGGGGGGCTGGACACGGGAGCTGATGGGTTTAGGGAGGCCGATGGCTGGGTGGGGGGGGGGGGGCGTTAGGAAACGGGACGGGGCAAGGCTGGAATATCGATGCACTTGGGGCGTTGGTCCTGGTTGACGCGGACTTTCAAGTTTGGAAATACGCGTCTCGGGTTTGCATTGTTGGCCTGTGAGGCTGGCTGGGAAATTGCCAGTAGCCAGCCTGAAATGACGGGCAAGGGTCGTCAGAATCAGAACACATGGGCTGTATTGGCTGTGTGTGCATTGTTGGCCTGTGAGGCTGGCTGGGAAATTGCCAGTAGCCAGCCTGAAATGACGGGCAAGGGTCGTCAGAATCAGAACACGTGGGCTGTATTGGCTGTGTGTGCATTGTTGGCCTGTGAGGCTGGCTGGGAAATTGCCAGTAGCCAGCCCGAAATGACGGGCAAGGGTCGTCAGAATCAGAACACATGGACTGCATTGGCTGTGTGTGTATTGTTGGCCTGTGAGGCTGGAATTGCCAGTAGCCAGCCTGAAATGACGGGCAAGGGTGGTCAGAATCAAAACACATGGACTGCATTGGCTGTGTGTGTATTTTGCCCCATTCTAGGGTGATTGCTGATTTATTTCTAGCATCCACCAAGCCGTGCCCCCCTGTGGTTGCCATAGCGACAAGTGACGGTGACAAGAGGCGCGTGTTTGGAGAACACTCGCTCGCTCGATCATCTCGTTGGCCGTGTTCGTGCGCCACATCGATCAATTAGGCCGTGCCGCACGCTAAGTGATGAACATCATCCTAATATCGAGTCTTGTCCATAGAGGTCCTGTGGTGAAAGTCTAGACGGCCAGCGCCCAAAACTGGCCTGCATTCTCATTGTTACCACCGTGGAAATTGATATCAATTTTGGGTGAGGGTAACATCCAGACAAGAGGTCAAAACTATCAAAACTTCGAAGAAAATACTATTACAGGGTTTGCAACGGGTGACAGGGGTTGTTTACATGAAAGCACTGCTCGAATGCTCAATTTACTAACAAGTAAATTGGAGGTTCGAGCAGATAAAGTGACGTCTTTTTAAACAATGTCGGATATTTATAAGACTAAAATTCGATGGTCAGCATAACGACATTTCATAAAATACTAGTCGTTTTCTCATAAAGATAATAACGTGTATAATATCGCCCATGGCCGTCCATTTTCGGAATTTGATCATAAGCATATTAGCTCTCTATGGTCTAGACGTTAACACGCGCCCCAGCAACGCGCGGCTCCGATTGGTTGCTAGGGAACACCGCGTCCTGGTGGCGGTGGTCAATTAGCGCTTGCTGTTCACGGTCTGATGGGTAGCACGCTTTTATCGACAAGAAATCCGACGCGAGACGCACGGCCCGTTTGATCGTGTCTTGATCGGTCTGCTGGATCACGTGATAGCCCAGCTGCGTTCGTTTGTTTGTTTGCTTTTTCAACGGCGGCTTGGCTTTTTTAACTGGGTGTTGGCTATTTCGATATTCAGCGTTTCGCTAGAGTATGCGAGGTATCGGATGAATCATGGACCAACTGTGGCAACGGGGTGCTAGATTTTAACCCTTTAAGGCGCAGTGGTACAACTGTTGTACCACCTCAAAAATGGGGCTGTATCTTCCAAAATTCCAATCCTGGCGGGGTGCAAAATGTTTTATTTCATTTAGTACTAACTAGAGATAACCAGGGTTTTCGATATTTTATGGTGCACACTTTAAAAATCGCTTTAATTAGCGCATTTAAATGATTTTTGAAAGTTTGAACCATACACATTTTTTTAAATATCAAATTTTGGTTCCTTCATCCTTCATCTAATCATCCTTCAATCTTCCTTCATCTACTGGTATGTTAAAATTAAAGATTGGAACACATTAAGGGGTTAATTTCCCTATTCGCTTGGACCTTTGCATTCAACGCTAGACTCTGAACTGTCGTCCATTACACGTTCAACGTCAGAGCACTTTGCGTGCGGCGTAAGACTCAACAAGTATTCGGCAAACATCGTCGCAAACACTGCGTCGGATCTGGGTGTCCGTGCCAACACGCTCCCTTGTTTCCTGTTGGCCTTGGAAGTCTTCTACGTCGCCGTGCAAACACGCTCCCTTGTTTCCTGTTGGCCTTGGAAGTCTTCTACGTCGCCGTGCAAACGCGCTTCCTTGTTTCCTGTTGGCCTTGGAAGTCTTCTACGTCGCCGTGCAAACGCGCTTCCTTGTTTCCTGTTGGCCTTGGAAGTCTTCTACGTCGCCGTGCAAACGCGCTTCCTTGTTTCCTGTTGGCCTTGGAAGTCTTCTACGTCGCCGTGCCAACGCGCTTCCTTGTTTCCTGTTGGCCTTGGAAGTCTTCTACGTCGCCGTGCAAACGCGCTTCCTTGTTTCCTGTTGGCCTTGGAAGTCTTCTACGTCGCCGTGCAAACGCGCTTTCTTGTTTCCTGTTGGCCTTGGAAGTCTTCTACGTCGCCGGGTAAACCTATGCCGTTGGTTAAACTAGGCTAAAAAAGTGGTTGTATGCACAGAGTAATAATTGATAAAGATACCATTTGTGTCGGTTCAAGCTTTATGTCGTGACCAGTGGCGTAGTCCAGGGTATACGCGGGTATACGGCGAATACTCGCCTTTCATTTTCGAAATAAGCGCATACTCACAGAGTTGGATTGGGGGAAAAACCGGCCCAGAACCTACCGGCACTTTTGCCCGGTCGCCTAATGGTCCTATCCAACCCTGCTCAACTGTATTTCATTGAAATACGCTGGTATACACTGGTACCTACGAAAAGTTCTAGCATTTAAATGTCTCACTTTTGCAAGTTTTTCATACTTGTTCCATATTTCACACTGTATATACCCTATCGTACCCATTTCCCACCCACCCGTAGCACACCACCCATTTACCCACTGCCCATTTATCCATTTACCTTTGAGGCGCAAATCGAGATTTGTGGACGTGTTTTAGTGAAACCCAATCGAAATTAGTCGTAAGCGCCAAACAACAATGTTTGATATGTGGAAAAAGGGTGTGTTGGTAATGACGAATTTGCGTCTATACCCACCTTCATTTTCAGCACAACTCCACTTGTAGCGACTATTTACTCAGAAATTATATTTAGAACCTCAGATTTACTTTTATATCTACATCTATTTATATTTATATTTTCCTTTCTCTCCCTCTCTATTTTTTTTCTTTTCGAGAATAGATAAACGTATTGTTTATTTACTTTTTACAAGACCGACTACAGATTCAATTTTGTTGTTGCAGTAAGAGGACATAACTTATCAAAAGTCGTGCATAAAAACTCTTTTCCAATTGGCCTATAATAGGTCTTGGTTATAGTTTTAGCTCGTCCTCCTCATGAATTATTTTGACTAACTTTTAATCTTGGGGTCTTATTTTCACTTTTCTTTATTATGACTTTACATCACTGAATGCTTATATAACGTCAACAAAATAATAGTTTCTTATTTGTTTCAAGAACTAGCAGCCAAAATAAGGGTGCGTTTCTCTCTTACTAAATACATGATGCTATCACTTACATTTCTATAGGAAAACGCATTGCCAGCATGGATCGAATAACTAGACCTAGAATCAGTCCTCAATCTAGACCTAGGCCTGACAGATTTCAACGCCCAGAGACAGACTAAAACGCCCAGAGAGTCCACCCGCCACGGTCCCTGAGACCGCGTCCTCCGCGCGCTGGTTTGAATTGCAGCCGCTGCACGTCGCGCCGAGGTATTGATTACCCAAAAAACAGATTCGGCAGCGCACGGCGGGGCAGACCCCGCGCCATCCCCCCCCCCCCCCCAAAACGTTGCCAGCTTCGGGGCAAAGTCACCAGGGAAAACTCGTGGAGGAAAGCGATCAGGGAAGGCTTTGACGAGGGCATAAGTACAGTGCGATTGCCACGCGATAAAGAGACAAGAAAGAGCTTAGCAGAGACTTGGGAGTTTGTAGAGATAAAACTGTGCGGACGAAAAGGAAATGATAGTATAGAGAATCATTTTTATGTGCCCGGAAGCAGGACGTTTTAGTAGTAACTTGTTGCGCACTGATTCTTTGAATATTTTTACGATGTGTGTTCCGGGATTCAATGTGCCCATTTTAAGAAATTCCAGCAGTTCCCGACTATTTGTGTCTAACACTTTGAGATGGCCGTTGCCGATGTGGCATTCTTCTCCAATTCCAAGCAAAACAATAAAATTCCGAATTCCCTGCTGTTGCCAGAATTGTGGCATCTTCATTGAGTCTAGGGAATTCCCCTTAAATGCGAATCTATTTTCCAACCATTTTTCTAATTGCAATTTCAAAATAAAAGACTACATATTTTTACTTTCCTGATCGGATTACTCTTCAATTTAAATATGATTTAATAATGACTTAAATACGAGATTTTAAGTCAGGGAGAAAACGACCCAAGTAAACTCCGACTTCAGAATTCAGGTAATTTGAGGGATCTGCCCATGCTGGCCGTGCAATAGTGTCCAGGTACTGACGTCACTACTCATGCGTTGTCAGGTGAATTGAGGGATCTGCCCATGCTGGCCGTGCAATAGTATCCAGGTACTGACGTCACTACTCATGCGTTGTCAGGTAATTTGAGGGATCTGCCCATGCTGGCCGTGCAATAGTGTCCAGGTACTGACGTCACTACTCATGCGTTGTCAGGTGAATTGAGGGATCTGCCCATGCTGGCAGTGCAATAGTATCCAGGTACTGACGTCACTACTCATGCGTTGTCAGGTGATTTGAGGGATCTGCCCATGCTGGCCGTGCAATAGTATCCAGGTACTGACGTCACTACTCATGCGTTGTCAGGTGATTTGAGGGATCTGCCCATGCTGGCCGTGCAATAGTATCCAGGTACTGACGTCACTACTCATGCGTTGTCAGGTGATTTGAGGGATCTGCCCATGCTGGCCGTGCAATAGTATCCAGGTACTGACGTCACTACTCATGCGTTGTCAGGTGATTTGAGGGATCTGCCCATGCTGGCCGTGCAATAGTATCCAGGTACTGACGTCACTACTCATGCGTTGTCAGGTGATTTGAGGGATCTGCCCATGCTGGCCGTGCAATAGTATCCAGGTACTGACGTCACTACTCATGCGTTGTCAGGTGATTTGAGGGATCTGCCCATGCTGGCCGTGCAATAGTATCCAGGTACTGACGTCACTACTCATGCGTTGTCAGGTGATTTGAGGGATCTGCCCATGCAGGCCGTGCAATAGTATCCAGGTACTGACGTCACTACTCATGCGTTGTCAGGTGATTTGAGGGATCTGCCCATGCTGGCCGTGCAATAGTATCCAGGTACTGACGTCACTACTCATGCGTTGTCAGGTGATTTGAGGGATCTGCCCATGCTGGCCGTGCAATAGTATCCAGGTACTGACGTCACTACTCATGCGTTGTCAGGTGATTTGAGGGATCTGCCCATGCAGGCCGTGCAATAGTATCCAGGTACTGATGTCACTACTCATGCGTTGTCAAGGAAACAGGCCAGTCCTTTTTCCCGCGAGGTCCACACACCAACTTTTTAAATAGTTGTATCTTCTATCAAATTTAGCTTAGAATGATTTAAAAAGAGTATGTGTACTTTTATTTCCCACTCAAAAATATAAAAACATGTTTTGAAATTTAAAGAGAATTCCCTGTGTTGAAAGCGCTGATGGCGTCGACAATTGCTTTAGTATGGGAGTGGAATATCTGGGTTACCTTACATTTTTGATAATGGTCTCTTCTTCATGCTCACAATAATTACTTTGGCGTAGTTGAAGAATGGAAACAATGGAAAATGTGTTTACTCTTATGCAAGCGTTTGTTCAAAAATGTAGAAGCAAAAATCTCTCGTTAGTTTGTGATTTACGATATTTGTTCCACGAGCTAAAAACCGATCTACTTTAACCACCTCCTGGATTCTTTCCCTCGGCAGAGTTGCTAGTAAATTACAGTTAGACATTTCAAATCGGGCAAAGAGTTATTGTTTTTCCCCGGCCTCATGGACGGCGCCTCTGCTGCCGCCGCGCATTAGATCGCTCAGCCGGCCAGGCGGCCAGACTCCTTTACCGGCCGATCAGCTGGTGCACACTCCCACACACACACGGCCACGTATACATAAATCCACGGGATATTTACGAGCCAGCCAAAAGTTAAACTCACGCTGGAGAGAGAGAGAGAGACAGAGAGAGAGTGAGAGAGAGAGGGGGGGGGGGTGAAAACAGTTTCCCTAAAAAGCGGCGTTGTTATTTTTACACCCCCTCCCCCCTCGTTGGCTGTTAAAACGTGTGCGAATTAGTCAAAAGTTTTGACGTTGGCGTTGGTTTTTCAATTCTCCCGAGCGCTTGACGTCTCTAGGGGCCGTTCACGTCCGCGCGTCCGTCCGCATTTAATCAAGACGGCCGTGGAACAGATTTAGCTTGCCGCCGTTTTGCCGGCGCTTTTGTGCGTTTGTTTTCAAAACTTTTTTGTTTTGTTTTGTGTTTTTTTTTCGCCGGTCAGTCAAATTTTAGTTAATATCGGGAAGATTTGTGTTTTGCGGGCGAATTTCGTTGAGTTTAGAGCGCGAATAAAGCCGGAAAACAGGCGTGCGTTTTCGCCGCCGCTAAGTCTTTGCTAAGTAGAGTTAGAGGAAACTTGCCGGTGCTTCGCTAAGCCGCGGCCGGTGAGATGTGAATCGCTACGACGGCGACGGTGGAAGAAAGTTTGCCCGTGATGGGGCACAAAATCGCGTGGCCATGCGTGTTTTGGGCGAAACTCGTTTTTGCTGGTCCGTTGTGAATGTACTATACGTAGTACATGGGGAAGCCGTTGGGATGACGGTTCCTGTCCCTTTGGAGTATTCACAGACCACGACAAGATCGGCTGTACGGACACAGGTACGGAGCTCTCAATGTTATTTTGGGTTTGTTTCGAAAATAATGGCTGGAAAATAAAAGCAGCTACTTTTAATATCTTACGTTAACTCTTACGTGAATTCATCTATTAACAATGACAACTTAATTCCTTACGGTTAGCCAATTAGTTTGTGCCAAAATAAACAATACTGAACCTTACTTTTTTGATGAGCGAAGAGAGCGAAGCGAAACCTTCAATTTCGCTAGTGGTAAAAAAAAGCACTTGTGTGTGTTGTTTGTATGTGTGTTTGCGCGCTCTACAAACCAAACGCCTGCGTCGATTGCGATGAAATTTTCAGGGTGTCTACCTTTGTTCTCTACTTTGTAACGCTGCGCCCATACGCTCAACTTCAACGCGAACACTTTGGCAGCGTTTCCTATTAATAATTGAATGTGAAAGTACCTTTTTAACAGTATATCATATAAAATATTAAGAATATTGAGTACAATGTCCGAATTTCGCCTCATAGAAATTCGCCCCGAAGAATCACATTCTGCCACCTTTGTAGCGGGCAATACGCACCGGAATTCTAGTAATCCATGTAAAGAGATATAAATAGAAACGAACCCGATCCGATCCAAATTCCGAATCCTGACTTTGTCGAGAACAGACAACCCGGATTGAAAGCGGGCAAACATGTTTGCAAACAAAACGCTCCTGGCGTGAGCTATAGCCTAATTCCTAAAATTCGTAATTACTTCATTAACGACCATTATGATAATGTCACAGATAATATAATAATATAATGTAAATTTATATTAAATATACGCGCAGGTGGCCCTACCACTAAAACTAGGGCTTTGCAAACGCAATTTGTGCGGTTTGTAGAGCAGCTAAAAAGGTGAAGGTAGAACTTTGACATTAAGAGAGATTCAAAATTTCGGGTTGAGAACCAATGAAGGTTCTCTGAAAGTGTCATCCAAATCGGTTCAGTCGTTTGGTCTGTAGAGCGCGCACAAACGCACATACAAAAAAAAACACTAGTTACTTTTTTCTAGGGGTATATTGAAATTGAAGATTTCGCTCCGCTCGCATCGTTCGCGCAAAGCTTCGCTTCGGTCAAAAAGTTGATTTTTTCAATTCCTCAAAGACAACATTCCTTTCCATTATCGTTTCGTCGGCGTTTTCCGCTAAAAAGGGAACGACAAGAGAGCGATCACCCCTGAGGAAATAAGCATAACATGTAGCGAAACTTCGGCAAATCAGGGAGACTTTTGTAAAGCATTCAAAAACCCAGTTCGAAACAGCTTTTTCCGACAATTTCATATCTTTACCGCGTATATAGTTTGCCAACAGCAAGCTACCGAAAAATTGATAAAGTTACAAACAGAAACCGGCCGAAACGTCTGGAAAAGGTCACAAAGTTCGTCATAAATATCCAATATATACGAAGTCGGCACTCGTTATTTTAGCCATAAATACACATCCACCATCAGCCGAAAAGACCTAGTGACTTCCACGACCAACGGTTGGCATCGCTCGGCGCCAGCCCCCCCACGCCCGACGTCGACGCCGACGCCGACGCTCTAGCGCGCCACCGACGTCGGCCGCAGAGGCGCGGCCCTTCAGTAGCGTCGACGAGCGCGTCGAAGGAGCAGCCTCGCCCAGCATCGTCATGTGCGTCGCGACGTGCACTAGCCTCGTCGTCGTCGTCGTCGTCGTCGTCTCCACCACTCGCCGTCGTCGACGTCGGCGTCGCGACGCCGTCCGCGGGGAGGGCACACACGCGTCGGTCTGAGAGGCGTCGTCGTCGTCGTCGCCGTCGTCGTCGTCGTCGTCGTCGTCGTCGTCGTCGTCGTCGTCGTCGTCTTCGTCGTCGTCGTCGTCGAGGAAATTCGCAAATGGCATCGGTGCCAGAGGCACGAGACGAGAAAGTGAATTCTGTGGTTTTGTCGACGTGCCGACGTCAACTCGGCGAGAGTAGAAAGTGCGGCAGCCTCCCCTAGGGGCGTTTGCATACCATTAGGATTGTAATTACAATTTTTTTTTCCCTCAAAGATACAAAAAGTTAAAAAGGGATTTTTCCAGCACAGCGCAAGACTTTTTGCGCGTTCGGTGAACGAATTTTCGCGCGTTCTCGCTGTGTCTGAGCGATGCAAGATGCGTGGCTGGATATTGTGCGTGCGGCTGCACTAGGGCCGCACTGATCGTGACCCAGTGCGTGCGTGCGTGCGTTTCAGTGCGTGTCGTCGCCGACAGGGGATGTTCGACGAGCTGTCGGCGAGTGGCGCCACTGGCGTCAGTGGCGTTGTCGGCCGGGCCGCCGGCGCGGGGCAAAGACTTTCGCTTGTTTCGCCGACAGCAGTGACAGTGGCGGAGCGGTGCGCCCGATCGCGACTGGCCGTGACCAAACAGGGTATATTATATACTAGCGCCACTGGCGGCATGGAAATGTGCTTAAATTGTGCCAGCTTGTGTGAAAAGTTTTCGTTTTATTTGTAGGGCTGTATAGAATCCATGAAAAGAGCCATCGACTTTGCTTAAATAGGTTACGCAAAGCAATGCAAATTACTGCCGAATTATCGAAGCTATATCCGCATTTTTTTGATCACAAACTTGCAAACTAATTCATCCAGAAAATCCCTTGAATCCAAGCCAGCGCCGGGTTCGACTACCGAAACCAAACCGCACACTCCCATCTCTTTCCATTCACATGTCGCTCTGCC
Organism: Nemoura dubitans; assembly: GCA_921293005.1. Taxonomy (NCBI): domain Eukaryota; kingdom Metazoa; phylum Arthropoda; class Insecta; order Plecoptera; family Nemouridae; genus Nemoura; species Nemoura dubitans. Next base: position 45,572,642 of record OV121076.1, read on the forward strand.
CCTAAAAACTTGCCGCGACCGTGGCGTACCTAACCTAACCGTTCCGTTCACCCTGCGTCCGTCCGTCGCCGTCGTCCGCCGCACGCCAACGCGGTCCTTCGACGGGCAGACCTCGCCCGTACTACGCGCTATCCGTTCCGTGCCTCGTAGACGCAATGAATAAGTTCCCGCGATTAGATTGGCTTTTGGACAGTTTGTCCTGAGCTGGCCCTGAAACAATATCCAGGGCATGCGGTTAGAGAACCTAATGTGATGTTTCAGGAGTAATAGAATTAAAAACTTGGGGACACGGCCGACAACGCACGTTGAAGTCCGGAGCAACACAGAAATGTCAACGATTTGAGGCAAGAAAATGAAGTAAAAGGGAAATACGATGTTAATCTGATGATTTAAATCGTCTATTGGTAATCGTAAATGGTAATCGTAAATCGTTTGGTATTACAAGTGCCTCAACCCAGAGCTAAATCAGGAGTTAAGTTATTTGTCCTGGCAACTGCCAGTAGGAAGCAGTGGAAATAATCTGTTTCTGAGGGTAAGATGCATCCAGAGTTGACAACTATTGTAATACCGGCCCTAATTGACTCTGATACCAGTTTGATACCAATATTACACTACCAGTACGTACTGCCATACTGTATATAAATTTAACATTGCGTCCAAAAGGCACGAAACGGAATAGCGCCTCCCGTCCCCGGCGCCTACAGCGACCACCCGAATGCAAATGAGCAACTGGTAACAGCCTACGTCATCAAACGCCCCCCCCCCCTCACACCGCCACCGTCGAACAACTGGCCCATTTTCTTGGCGCGTCGGCGGATGCGGAAATCACCCCCCCCCCCCCTCCCAGTCCCGGCCTCCCCACTTCAACCACCGTCGAGAGGCTGTCAACACTTGTTGAATTATGCGTGCGTTGGCATGACGACGACGCCGACGCCGGGCGTCGTTTTGCGGCGAGTTGTCGACGTCGGAGTCGCGTGTTGCGTTGGCTACTGTTTTGGTTGTTCATATCTTATGAGGCTCAACGGATTTTTGAAAGAGTGGCGCAGATTTCGAATTGTTACGTCTTTCGCAAGGGACAATTGGCTATGCGGTGGCCGGCCCTTGGTGCTGTTGGACGGTAGCAGGCCTCAGTCCGCCCTCGGCTCCCTTCCAGGCCAGGCTATAGCCATATAGCTATAGCTATAGCTTCATCATCAGCCTGTCATTCACCGACAGCCAATAGACCAGTGCCACAGGGACAGCGCCAACACAGTGTGTCAAAGGGACAAGGCTAAGCGGTGGCCGGCCCTTGGTGCTGTTGGACGGTAGCAGGCCTCAGTGCCGGCACCGGGTCCACCCTCGGCTCCCTTCCAGGCCAGGCTATAGCCATATAGCTATAGCTATAGCTTCATCATCAGCCTGTCATTCACCGACAGCCAATAGACCAGTGCCACAGGGACAGCGCCAACACAGTGTGTCAAAGGGACAAGGCTAAGCGGTGGACGGCCCTTGGTGCTGTTGGACGGTAGCAGGCCTTAGTGCCGGCACCGGGTCCACCTTCGACTCCCTTCCAGGCCAGGCTACCTTCATCATCAGCCTGTCATTCACAGACAGCCAATAGACCAGTGCCACAGGGACAGCGCCAACACAGTGTGTCAAAGGGACAAGGCTAAGCGGTGGACGGCCCTTGGTGCCGGCCCGGGTCGCGAGAAACAAATCTGCAATAACTTTAGCGTAGACAAAAATACTCGTGTTTGCATTCTTCTCTTCGGGGCATGCTGCTATTGGCTAGATCCTACTTGGAATGGGCTCTATTGGGTATCGGTGGGTGTCGCGTAGCTGCTCAAGACCAAAGGCTGCCTATAAACGCATTCACAACTCGCCATTTAGCCATTTACAACAAGCAGACATTCTTATGAGGCAATATTTCCTAACTCAATGTCTTCTTTAAATTGTGATGCTTCTTCCACATTATTTTCGGTTGAGTACTGACAGAGTCCCAGTGAGTCTCATTCAAACACCCAAGTCTTATTTCCTATGTTTAAGTTATAACAGTTTTGTTTCTCGCCACCGGGTCTCCATCCTCTGCTGATAAATAATTCGGCTTTTCGACATTGTCGATATTTCCCCTCAAGGACGTCTTCTCAGAACCCACCAAAATGGCCTGCCAAAAACCAATCTGCGATCGCTAAGAAACAATCTCGGTCTCTGCTATAAATCTGATTAACGTGTTCTTGGAACTCACTAGAGGAGAAAAGCAATGACTTGCAGTTCGTAGCATTCTTCTTTTCTCCCTCAAGACGGCTTCATTTGAACTTTCAGCATCAGATTACAGAAAATACCTCGCTATGATTTAATAATATGTTAACAAAATACAGACTCATTTCGAAAACTACAGAAGTGGCCAAGTGTTGTAAATTGTGCCAAAAGGGGCACTTATTTTCCTTCCTAAATTATAAGTTTCAGGTTTCTGAGAGCACGAAAAGATATTTTTGAACATTTCGAGTTCATTATCACTGCATGGAGAGACACAATAATTGCGTATTTACAAAACCACAGTCATAAGTCTTGGGTTTCATTTCATAACAACATTACATGACAATATTATATGCTAACAATTGGCTCTGAGATCATTGGAGAGTTCTTCCAATTTTCATGTTTAACTAAACCATTTCTCCTTATTCACCTCATTATCCAACACTTATCGCCCTTCTTTTCATCACCTCCTTCAATATTGTTCCTTTCATTTCATTATATTTCCTTCGTCATATTTCTATTACTTGATTTTCCTGATTTTAGGAATAAAAAGTAAACCGGTGTACCGATACAGTAACACCTGTTGTTAATAAGATTGTCATATGTATTATCTGTGAGTGTGCTCAGGGTGGATAGCAAGATGAGGTCCAATCACAAAATTAAGCAGCAAACGGGGGGAGGCAAAATTATGGTAACAAAAAGTACGGAAATGTTGTGACAAGGCATGACAGCCATCGGAAACTTTGTCACTGAGTTGATCGGCTGCGTGATGACAGCTGCCAAGGCTCGGGTTTGTCCGACTTGAACGCTGTACGGCGACATCCCTTTGATTTTATTCATCTAAGTTACATTTAAAACTTAGGGATATTACAATTTATTTACATTATTTCTGTATAATATTTCCTCCGGTGGATTTACCAGGGTTTTGAGTAACGCATTAAATGTCTTGTTTCGTTCGGGAAGGGCTGCAATTCCACTGGAAGAGAATTTCACGGTCGACTTGCTCTTCCGACGAATGAATCACGTCCTAAGTTAGTGTTGTACCCTGGGAGAGCCCAAGTCATGATCACTTCTTCTCCCATGGAACTTATTTCGAGCTTGCCGAGCTAGCTGCATGTCCCTTTGGCTTCGAGCTTGCTAAGCTAGTTGCACATCCCGGCTAGCAATGACCCAAGGTTTGTCCTACTTGAACGCTGTACGGCTGCATCTCTTTGATTTCGAGCTGCTAAGCTAGTTGCACATCCCGGCTAGCAATGATCCAAGGTTTGTCCTACTTGAACGCTGTACGGCGGCACTCCTTTGATTTCGAGCTTGCTAAGCTAGTTGCACATCCCGGCTAGCAATGACCCAAGGTTTGTCCTACTTGAACGCTGTACGGCTGCATCTCTTTGATTTCGAGCTTGCTAAGCTAGTTGCACATCCCGGCTAGCAATGATCCAAGGTTTGTCCTACTTAAACGCTGTACGACGGCATCCCTTTGATTTCGAGCTTGCTAAACTAGCAACATATCCCGGCCAGCAACTATCCAAGATAACACAAAATCACTGCACAGATCTGACAGTCGCCGTCTCCTCCACCCTTCCAGAGCCGTCTCCGCTGTACGACAACCATCACTACCACGAGGAATGTCTGCGCTGCAACTCGTGCGGTCTGAACCTGACCGGGCCGAACCAGAAGCGCGCTAGACGCTTCAAGAACCAGATCCTCTGCGACCTGCACTTCGCCGACGTCGCGCTGATGGAGTGCAGCGATTTCATGCAACAGCTGCGCAGCTTCAAGCCGCAGTCGCTCGGCTGCGCAGTGGCACGACGCAAGAGCTCGACCACGCTCATCTTTCCGCTGCCGCCGCAGGCCTGCTCGGGTGAGTCAAATCACTGTACTATACTTGTTGGCGTCTAGAAGGGTTTAGGTCATTCATTGATGGTTGTTGAGGTTAATTGAATTCAACTTTTTATGGATTTCCAAGAGGTATTTCGAGGTTCTGAGGTATTCAATTGGTTGTCCAAAGTGTGAGGATTCCGTAGATATTTGTTTCGTTGCGATCGGATAGCGGGTGTGGCCTGGAAAGTGTATACGGTAAGAGGTGAATTCTTAACTGCAATTTACTCTTAAGTACATCTTTCAATATACCTGCTAAACAAGGTTATTTTTAAACTCTTGGAAGTAATTAACGAGTGAATCTTGCGAAATAAAAATGGTTCAATTGGATGCCAGGAGTGTGAAGATTCCGAAAATATAGGTTTCGTCGCGATCCGACGAAAGGTGTGGCCTGGAAAGTGTATACCTTACGAGGTGAAGGAAACGGTTCGACTTCGGAGCTCATTGAACTGGCTTAAGGCTATTGGTGTGATTGATGGTGATTATTTCATGAATCTTTATTTGAACTTTCAATTGGTATTTCGTGGTTATAAATCACACAATTTGTTGCTAAAAGTGTGAGGATTCCGTTGACCCTGGTTTCGTTGCAATCGGACAAACGGTGTGGCCACAAGTTAGTATCCAGTAGGAGGTAAATTCTGCGCGGGAAGCGGCCCGAGGATACGCTCAATATTTCGACGTTACAGGGTTGTTATAGAAAGCTTGAAAATACTAGATGAGTGAATATCTTTTGTGATTTGCAAATACAAAATTTGTTACCAAAAGTGTAAAGATTCCGTAGGCATGGGTTTCGTTACGATCGGACAAAAGGTGTGGCCACAAGTTGGTGTCCAGTAGGAGGTAAAATTTGAGGGGGAGGTGGCCCGAGTAAGCACTCACTCCAATAGTCTAAAGATGTCAACAATCGCAGGCCGTCCCATTGTTCCGCCAAAGTTGTGTTAGCCTAAGATTACCACAGCCTAGTGGACTTTGAAGTAAAGTATCATTTTACTATTTTACGATTGTTATAAAGAGTAAAATGTTTAATAATTGTAATGAGATAAAAAGTTTTTAATGGTAATGACAAAAACTTAATCATATGATTCTATGGTATGATTCTCTATGATATGAGATCCCTAAAAAGTGGCAAACTCATATAAATGCTAGTGAATCGAATGATTGACAGCGCTATGTCTGAAGTCTACACCACAATACTTTCCATCTTAACGTTAAAAAAAATACTTAGCCCATAACAGAAGTAGTAGTTCTGTCGGAACCTTATTGCCCTGTCGAAATACCAATAGAGAAACTTAGGAAGTGCCTTTCAATCTTTTTTAATGAAGGGTCACCGGTCTTGTTTTGCAAGCTTTAACATATTTTTTTGTTGGTCTTTGAAACTCGAGGTTGAACATAATCGGCGATAGAAATACAAAAACCAAGACGGCTATAATATTATGTACAGTGACATTTACAGCACGTTTCAACGTTATAAAATGATTGGCAGCACTCTTTATAACAGCATTATTAATGCCACTATTATCTAATATTGATAACTTATGAAATAACCTTAAAAACTCGGTAAATTGAACGCTATACGTAACGATTTAGCTACTTAAATAGAACGAATAGTCAACAGAAGTCCGAGAGCGAATTTTATGTGATTTTAATTACCAAAATACCAACCGCTCGATGTACATGTCCGATAAAGAGGTAATTGCTTTGTGGACAGCCACGAGCCCACGGGCTAGTTGGACCCACGACAGGCGAGAGATCAATACTGCTGATAACGCTGCTACGAATAATTATTTACTAACTGTGAACGGAATAATGCCATCGTTGGGTGGAAACATTTATTTCAATTAACGAAGCCTCTTATAGTGCAGTCAAAATTCAGTTTGAAATGTTTTTTTGATAACGCGTGCAACACGTTGTTTTCTATCACGACTAAACGCAAGCTGCACTGTGTATAGAGCATCTACTATCTATGCCATGATATCTTTGATAACGTCATAACAAAAATGTATGATGTTATAGATATTTACACGGTCCTATAAAAATGTCATAAAAACACAAGATTGTGACAAAAGCACTGCCAATTGCCATCATGAATACGTCTCTATAATTTTCAGAACGCAGTGTACATAGAAATTTGTAAATTTCTTGGGAGATGCCAACTAGAGAATTAACATCAGTGGTAAAGTCCAGCGTATTCGCAGGTTTACGCCGTAAACTCACATTTTATTTTCGATAGTAGCGTATATTTATTTACCACATTACATTACCATTACCATTTTACCATTTACATTTACTTATTTATTTATTTGCAGCTTTATTTAACAGAAATACGCTGGTATACGCAGGACTGACCCCCGTATGTGGATCACTAGATGAAGTCGCATGGCATACGATGCTTACTGAGCTACTAACGCGTCGTTTAGCTTAACGCACGATAAATCTGTATCCGTAAGACTGCAATTGAGGAGGACGTATAAGAGCAGCATGGAACGAATCACCAAGCAAAGGTGTACGCGAGGAGCGAATCGAAAGTCGAAATGTGGAAAATGGGAGATGGCAAAATTGGTTGTTTGTTTTAGAGCTTACCGCAATTCTCATTGCAGGCATTTTGATTCTGAATTTCTGTCTCGCTAACTGCTAAGTTGATTCTGGGTGTAGTTAAAACTTCATTTCACTACTAGGATCTCATGTTAGTTCACATATCAATTACATGACGAGCGTTTACCTACGACAAGAATAATTTTATTATATCTATTCAGCAATGTGAATGATTTTTTTAAAATCGTAAAACGAGCATAAAAATGAAATTTATATGCCATCGTTAGGAACATTTAATTGATCTGATAGTGAACCGTTAGGGAATGTAGCTAGTCGACTAGAAGAAATAATCATCATTGCACAGTTATAAGGTTACCTGCAGACATTCTACCTTACCTAGCTATTGGCAACGACAATAATTTGATGCTGGTAGTTTGGCCGGCAATCGCTGGGGTGCGTTGGCAACCTGTTTTAACATCATCTACCAGGCCATGGCACAAGGTCAATTATAATCAAGGGACCCAATGTTTCTCAGGTGGTTAAAGTTATGGCTTCATGTACCAGGCCATGGCACAAGGTCAATATAATAAAGGTACCCAATGTTCCTTAGGTGGTTACAGTTACCTGGTTACAGGTGATATAACAACAAACAGTGGCTCCATCCCTTGACTGCTGGCGAAACTATTATTGCGGGCGGAGGGCTTTCGCGTAGCTGCTTTAGTATGGGAGTGAAAGATCCGGGTACCGATCCTTATGATCATTGACTTTGCAGCTGGGATAATATCTATTTCTAAGTTACAATAAGTTTAAAAGTAGGATATATGACCAAGTTCCAATAAGATGACACCCGGAAATTCATGCGCACCTATAAATTTCCTTCGCCAAACTTTTCGAACACCCACGCGAACGCCAATGTTATCTTATCCCCCCACCCCCACCCCACCCCCTCCCCTTCGAGTTTCCACCATCTCCCATCGACGGCATCTGTTTGTTTGGCGGCGTCGTCGTCAAGGCAACAGGCGTCCCGACGCCTCGGGCGCCCCGGCGTCTGTTTGCCCAGGTTAATTGCCGGGATTAGGTGCTAGAGCCGCGACGACGACGACGTCGAAGTTTGTTGCCCGCGAAACCAAGACGACGATCAGGGGGGGGAGCTCGGATTACGCTTGGAAGCACAGCACGATACATCCATCTATCTCAACCTTATATTTAGATGGGGGGGGGGGGGGGAACCATTTGATCAAGAAATGCACCACCAAAATCTTTTTTTCAGACGAACTATCAGTGACCGCCCAAAACAAAATAGCTAACATAATTGGTGGAAAACCTGGGTAACCTCATATCTGTGGGGACACGACCAAATCATTATCATAATTTCAATTTGGTATTTGGCTTATATTAAGCCTATATTTAGCATATATTTAGCCTTTATTGAGCCTATTTTAAGCCGATATTTAGCCTATATTTAGCCTACATTTAGCCTACATTTAGCCTATATTTAGCCTATATTTAGCCTGTATTTAGCCTATATTTAGCCTATAGTTAGCCTATATTTAGCCTATATTTAGCCTATATTTAGCCTATATTTAGCCTATATTTAGCCTATATTTAGCCTATATTTAGCCTATATTTAGCCTATATTTAGCCTTTATTTAGCCAATAGAGTTGCTCGGTGAAATTTTGACATTTAGACAGCGGTGACGCCATTATTTCTCCATTGGCCGCTCCCTACCAAATAAGCCTCTCTATAAGTATACAAAGCAGCTGAGAAATATCTACGGGGCCGGGATTTCCGTGCATTACCCCGGGGCTAAGAGTTGAGCTACCAATCACAGCCGGCTTGGCACTGCATTTCATTGGCTGATTCGGTGGATTCGACAACAATTACCCCCGCTGGTGGTTGTACGAAAAAAGGGCTTTTCAGCCACGGTATTGGACTAGAATATTTACATCTATTATTGAACGTTCATAGTAAATTTTCGAATATTTACTTGAAACGGATATAATATTTATTTTCCAGCTGATAAAAAGTATTCTATACCAGTCAAGCGATTTTGTAGCTTTTACGTCATGCCGTTATCGGTTCTGATGGATAAAATCGCTATTGTTGTCTATGTAATTTTGTAACTTTGAGTGCGGGTCCGGCGATGTCAGAGTTACATAATCGCAGTGCTGGTGCCAACGTTTATTGAAATGTCATACCAAGTTGTCTCCACAGGTAACCTTTAAAGTTGAATCAAGCATAGTCCAAGAAAGGTTAGGGCTTAAGCACAGTTCCAATTGTACATTTATTGAAGAGATGATTCAAACTTGGTACACCCCTAAGCAGATGGAATCAGTGTGAAATGATCCAAGTCCTTGTGTTTTATTTCTTTCACATGGGGAGACCGAAGTCGAAAAATGATCCATTAAAATTTTTGAAACAGACCAAACGTTGCCGCGTTCTCCCGGCCACACATTTAAAGTTATCATTCCATTATTTCAGTATGTTGTCGACAAAAGACGTAATAAGACGTAAAACATGGCCCTTTTTCCAAATTTTGCTTTGCACTTTCGTACACATATGACTCTAAAAAGAGTAAAAAATGAAGAGTTTCGGGGTATGTTCTAGCATTCCAGGGGAAAATTTTCGATAAAAGGACTTGTTTACGTCTTTTGTCTACATACAACATACATGTAATGCAATTATTACTTCAACTATGTGACCTTGAGATGTCGGTAACTTTGGGTCCGAAAGCCACTTTCTTGCGAACTGATCTGTCCCTTTAAGTTACGAATTTTGGATTGCACATAAACTGAATGGTAATATGACGGTCAGCCATATCAAAGAACATGACATCCCCTTCAGATATAAAGCTCTTTTCATATCAAAAAGCTCCTGAGGACGTAGCCGCAATCCCACTGGCTCAATCGCCCATAACATCCCAATGATATTTTTGTGAATTGCAAAGTGGTTTACCCATTCAAAACCTTCTCTGCAAGATGGCATTCAGAATAATGCCCTTCTTATGCTCAACACACATTGTACAAGCAAATTGTCTCCCACTTATCCGTCCCAAGAACGGCGACCCCTCTCGCCCACACGTGGGAAGGGGGGGGGGCGTTACACTCATAGCGATGCTCGGGCACGAATGTTCGACTCCTTGAGTCGACAACGTCGTGGAGTCCTCGTCCAGACCGAGTTGCCGAACTTTGCGAGGCTGGAACGCTGGTGGAATGACTGCTGATGCGATGACTGCTGATGCGATGGCTGCTGATGCGAGGGCTGCTGATGCGAGGGCTGCTGATGCTGCTTTTTGCGACGGCTGAAGACGATTTCCTTGCAGGACTTACGGGCTGGGCGCTGGGAGTTTAAAGACAGTAGTTTAAAGAGAGTACTCTAAAGACCTCCGTGTGCTGTGTTAAGAGAGAAGTAAACGGTTGTCGTTTTGGTTGATTTTCGCTTAAATTTCACATTCATAGGGAACGTCTCCTGGCTACAAATAATTTACAAAAATTTTGAAAAAAAATACACGTGTTGTTAAAGAGCTGCTGAATGGCGGATACTATTTTTTTCGTCGTTTTTTTTAAACTTGCAGCTGGGGGAATTTTCTAAAAGTGCCTAAAATGACACTAAATTGGCACTTTTTGAAAATTCCCCCAGCTGAAAGTTTCAAAAAAACGACGAAAAAAATAGTATCCGCCATTCAGTTGCTCTTTAACAACACATATATATTTTTTCAAAATGTTTGTAACTAATTTGTAGCCAGGAGACGTCCCCTATGAATGTGAAATTTATGCGAAAATCGACCAAAACGACAACCGTTTACTTCTCTCTTAATTACAGTCTCGCGTACGTTTGGTCTCCGTATTCGTGGAAACGCCAAATTTTAAAAGAAACTATGCGCGAAAAAGTGTGCGCGTTTGGAAAAACATGTTAAATTTGATATGGAAACATATTTTCAAACATTATATCTCATTATAATCACATCTATAGTGTACAAAAACTCGATTGCTCAATTGTATTTCGATTATTTGAAGCTAAATATGAGGGTGCTTCAACGATTGTGTGAAAATGTCGTTTGAATGAAATCCGTACTAAAATTTGAGAGCAAAATATGGCGACATAAATGTGGGGCTAGGGGTTGAATGGATGTCAAGGACCCGCGTCCTTGCTCGCCTAGCGGGGTCTCTGCGTTTGAAAGGGCGGCCAAAGGGGTTGATGTTTGCGGGGTGGCTGGGGGACGCGAAAGGGGGTCGGGTGGAGGTGTAATCAGGGAGATGGACGCTCTGGAGTGATCGAGTGTTCGCGCTCCGTAGATCCACTGGGGCTCTGAGAAATGTGGTGCATTTTTTTCGTGCCACCTGGGAAGGGTGCTGAATTAATGGCAGGGTGGGTTTTGGTGTGGAGAAAGAGCTCGCCATGACTTGGTCCACGAGGCCAGTGGAGGTCGCAAGGGAGTATGCATTTTAAAAAACGCCCTGTGGGTCACAATTGACATGGAAGATTTCAGGAAAATCTTCTAGGATTTTTTTGCCGTATGAATCATTCTTTCAGAAAACTATATGTTTACGACCCTATAACGTCAACGGACAAAGAACTTATTTAGGATGTTGAAAACTTCGGTTATTTATCAAAAAAATTTGACCCCAAAGCGAATTCAAGGTCCTAAACTCCATTTCACGTTAATAATGAGAGTGGATTTGCATCTTCCTCGAGGACCCAATGCTGCAAGACACGAGCTAAGAGTTTCAAAACCCCATGTCCCAGACACGTGAACATTCGAACATTCTATCCCGAGCATCGCTACGTGTTCACAAACATGTTCCATGTCTTGAGCCGGACAAAATGCCCTATGGACAGTTTATAAACTCTTAGCTTGTGTCTAGCAGCAGTGAGTCCTCGAGGAAGATGCAAATCCACTCTCCTTCTTAACGTGAAATGGAGCTTAAATTATTTGAAAAAATAGCAACCCTTTTAGTAATGATAAGTCTGGCAGTGAAGTTTGAATATTATCGAGAAAACACGCAATGTGCAAACATTTTTACAAAGCCTGATTAATTGCGTGGAAGATTGTTCAAGTACGACATTCCGAAAACGGGACTTCGTTTCCGGACCGGCGACGTATTCCCAAAGCGTGTGCGGTCTGGGCTACATACACCGTACGCAGCGCGCTCTGCGTTTCGCGAGTCAGCCATGTTGCCAAACCGCGCATGTGCAACGCCAACGTTGCAACGTTGTACGAATAGCTCACTCGGCTGCTTATAATTTCCACTGCACACATGAATACATCACATAAAAGTGACGGGTCAATAGCAGCTGCAATTGCGTTGACAGTAACGCGTTTTGTTGCTGTTTTTGTCGCTTTGGAATCAATTTACAAAAGTCATTGTGAGCGTTTAACATTGTTTTCGATTTGGTTGTGGCAATAGGGGGCAGTATTCCAGCTCATCGCCGTTCCAATACCATATTTCCGAGAGGAATATCTAAAATAAAAATGTCCATTTGTGCTGGAAAACACGATCACAAATGAAGTCTGAACTACCCTTTGGAGAGTTCAAGGTCAGCCCCAAATATGCAAAACGTCAAGTTGTCATCTCGGTTATGTCTTTTTTAAGTCTCTTCGGAGCGTTTTAAAGACAATGAAAATACATAACGCAGATGTTGGTGCGGTTGTTGGTGATGATTGCTTTAAGCTTTCTTTGAACTTTGAACTGGTATTTCGAAATTGGAGGACCGAGAAATTGTTGATGAGCTTAGCGAGCGATGCGAAATCATCTATTTCACTACTGCTAAAAAAAGCACTTGTATGTGTTTTTTTGTTTTTTTTGTGTGTTTGTATGTGTGTTTGTGCGCGCTCTACAGGCCAAACGTCTGCGTCGATTGCGATGAAATTTTCAGGGTGTCTACTTTTGTTCTCAACTTAGACCCCCTGCGTTTTTCAAGAATATCTTCAATACCCATCCCATTCAAATCTGAAAATATATAGCTATATTCGAATTTGGGAAAATGAGGAAAAGTATGGAAGTTTATCTAAAAGTGCTTTTATTTTCCAAATTTTCCCTAAAATTCATTGTTACTTTGTACAAACCGCTACGCCCATCTTCAACGCAACACAAATTGCGTTCGCGAAGCCCCAGTTTATAAAACAACTTGCCCCATGGTATCTACAGCGGATCGAAACCTTCGAACTGTTAACAAGAACTTTGTGCAGCGCACTGAAAGTTTCGTCCTGGGCCGAATCCCTCGAGGTAAAATTATTTTCCTCGACAGTCCACTCCACTTTGCGCTTGTCTGTACACTGTTTACTTTCCGTGTTGACGTTTTCACTAGAGAGAGAGAGATATAAATAAAACGAAACATAATTTACCGTTCCAAGATCATGTCGGCAACGATCTTCAAATACTTGTTAACCATTTATAATGCCCCTCCTGCAAACATTGTTTACGCTCAGATTTAATTAAATCTCTTTGCGCTGAAGATAAGAAGCTATATACCAACTACTATACAGCTTATAACGAGTGAACACGAGAATTCTAGGAAAAACAACACATACTAATTTTCCGCTTTTCCGTCGCGATTTTCTATTAAAGCGAAGCGCCGCACGCTTGTCGCAATTTCTTTCCAGCATAATGCGTGCTAGCAACGAGCTGCGCAAAGGTGCGTGCGCATAGGTTAATGAGCGGACAGTGATAAAGCTGCAGCCTACACGCACCCCGCAAAGAAGATTACAAAGATGAAGACGATTATCATTATATTATTTTTAGCCATCAGGTTTACTTTCGCTAATCTTGTCCCCACGCCATAAAGGAACCTCGCTAAGCCCGCTAGCCCCGCTAAGCAATATATAGGTATACAGGCAAGGTTTGGCTATTATATGACGCTACCCACCTATCTCCGTTGCCTCTGCCGCGCCAGTCTATTATATAGAAGAGAGCTTTCCCGGGGAATTTTCCCGGCATTTTCCCGGCCGCTTTGTCGCACGTGCTCGGTGAAAGAATGTTCGACCGCCACCGCGCAAGAGATGAAAATGTATTCACCCAAGGGACAGTGGGCCGCCAACTCTTTACGGTTTCTGTGGTGGAAGAGCGCACGCGATTATATACAGTCTGAGCGAACGCGAAACACGCGCCGGTTTTGGTTTTAGAATTTTACTCCAATTTTTTCTCAACGATTTGGTTTTTTCCGTTAATTGTTTTCATCGATTTTGCATAACGTTTTATGCCCCCCCCCCCCCCTGTTGTCAATTCACCACATTTTATCCGCAACGCTGTTTTTGCAGCCGCGTTTTTTGTGTTTTCTGTGCTAAAACAAGTTTGACATGTCGGTGCCGAGTGGATTCCATTTCGAGCGACTGGTTTTGCGGCTACCGATGTGTTAATCGAGTCTGACAGCTTGAACGGCGGCGTGGATTCGGCGACTCTGACGAGGGGGGTCCACGGGACGGTGGCTGGATGATCGGGTCACTGCATTAGCGTGTGTCAACTGGATTTGCCTGTGTGTGCTAGTGCTGCCAGTTGCCACGCGCAAGCCTGGCGCTGCTGTCGATGAAGAACGTTTGCATAATCCAAGATACATATTATGTTGGGGGAAATCGCAAGTCTGCTGATGTTATCGATGCTGAAAGATGGGCATGCCAAGCAAAACGTTGATACTGTACTTCAGTATATGAGATAAACCACACCATAGACAAAATTTATTTGAAAATTTTCTGAAAATATTCGGATTTTTTCCGAAGATTTGGTAGGATTTGAACACGTTTTTAACATTTGTTGACATTGTCAACATGTAATTTTCGCCAAACCCATGGTTAACACGTTTCACGGCCTTGCAATAATTTAGAGACATTATTATAAGATGCCATATAGAGCACCTGCAACAGCCGCCTTCTTTTAACTCACTGGTGGACAACCTCAGTGTTAATTCCCATTTAAAAATAAATGCTGTCCACCAGTGAGATAACATGCATTGCAGGGGCTCTATAAGCATACATTTTTTAATAAACCCGTTTACCAGACGGCATATAATATATTTGACTGGTTTTGTATACCGTTTTCGGCAGCTTTTGGAAACTCGCGTCATCTAAACAATGTCACGAACTCAGCAGTGTGATGAATATTAACCAAAGAAACAAAACTCATTATACGGCATATCTGCTGTAAAACATGCGCTATTTCTGCATTGCAAGCTGCAAGTTGCAAGAACCGTATCTTTTTTTATACATTTTTTACCATTTCCCGCAAAAATATGCTAAAGCTGACAGCGCCAGTGACATTGACAGTTCGCAACAGATTGAAACAAGTCAAAACTCGGAACAAACTCGAGGGCTGCGGATGCACCGCCACTTGGACACCGTCGCAAGAGGGCCGTGGGAACGTTGACCTATTTTGGGGCCACGCCTGCGTGTATATAGTGAACCGAGCTCACGGCCCGTTGGTTTTTCCGCATGGAAATGGTTTTGGCAATTGGACTGGCCAGATTCCCGACTGCGAAAACACGAACATGGACACGAGCAGACGCGAGCATTCGCGAACACACACGAGCAATCCATCGGAAAGACCGTGTCAATAATTGAAACAACCGAATTGCGACGCACCGCACAGCACGCCGCGTATCCAGTTGCGTTATTTATGCTCGCAATTGGATAGCAACGAATTATCCGATTGGCATCGAATTCGATTGACAAAAAACTGATTGAAAAGGGTCGTCAATGTCATTAACATAGGAGGACACGGTCAATAGTTGAAATCGAACATTTCAAATATCACTCTGCTAAAATGTAAAAAGCGTGTGATTTTTTGGTGGGTAAACAATGTTTTGTAAGTGGCGTTATTGCATAAAAATCTTGAACAGCGATTGTTATTTTTTTGCCAAAGAGCAAGTTCGATTTTCATCAGATTGGACTTAGAGTCAGCACATAATATTTTTATGACCATGATCTTGCAAAAGTATGTAGACTTTATAAAAATTGGGTTTCCTATAGAGATGTAAAGAAAATCCATTTGTACTCTTGTCTAGCGGTTTTGTAACTGTTACGTTATGCTGTCGGTTCTGATGGATAAAATCCCAATTGTTGTCCATGTTAATTTTTTAACTTCGTATCCGAGAACGTAATCGCACTACACGAATTGTACAAGTGAATATATCATACGAATTAAACATAACACGTATTTGTGTATACCGCATTCAATCATGAAATGAAATACAAGACCAGACTTATCTATTCTCGAGACGATAAAATTCAATGAAAAACTGTAAAAACGTAGACGAACGAAGTCCGTTCTGTGCGCGTATAAAACATTGAGTATGATTGAAAGTAATCCGACGCCCATTTACGATCCCCTACTCGGAAGAAGACGAAGAAGAAGAAGAAGATGAAGAAGAAGAAGAAGACGATGCCCGGGCCCGCCCACTCTAAGCTTGGACACTAAGCTTTGAGCAAATATCGTTTGGTGTTCTACCTTACAGTGAGCGGTTCTGGGTTCGCCCCTGGCATTTCGAGCGATGGAAAATGCAAGAATAATACCAGGGGAGTACTAGAGGGGAGCAGGCATACCAATGCCCAGGGGCCTCGGGCTCAGGGCGTAACTAGAGGGGAGCAGGCATACCAATGCTCGGGGGCCTCGGGCTCAGTGCGTAACTAGAGGGGAGCAGGCATACCAATGCCCAGGGGCCTCGGGCTTAGTGCGTAACTAGAGGGGAGCAGGCATACCAGTGCTCGGGGGCCTCGGGCTCAGTGCGTAACTAGAGGGGAGCAGGCATACCAGTGCTCTGGGGCCTCGGGCTCAGTGCGTAATTAGAGGGGAGCAGGCATACCAGTGCTCGGGGACCTCGGGCTCAGTGCGTAACTAGAGGGGAGCAGGCATACCAGTGCTCGGGAGCCTCGGGCTCAGTGCGTAACTAGAGGGGAGCAGGCATACCAGCGCTCGGGGGCCTCGGGCTCAGTGCGTAACTAGAGGGGAGCAGGCATACCAGTGCTCGGGGACCTCGGGGTCAGTGCGTAACTAGAGGGGAGCAGGCATACCAGTGCTCGGGAGCCTCGGGCTCAGTGCGTAACTAGAGGGGAGCAGGCATACCAGCGCTCGGGGGCCTCGGGCTCAGTGCGTAACTAGAGGGGAGCAGGCATACCAGCGCTCGGGGGCCTCGGGCTCAGTGCGTAACTAGAGGGGAGCAGGCATACCAGCGCTCGGGGGCCTCGGGCTCAGTGCGTAACTAGAGGGGAGCAGGCATACCAGTGCTCGGGGGCCTCGGGCTCAGTGCGTAACTAGAGGGGAGCAGGCATACCAGTGCTTGGTGGCCTCGGGCTCAGAGGGGCCTCGCGGAGGCCGAAGTTGAACTGAAAAAAGAGGCAATGACCTTTTTAAGGACTTTTTGAAATCTGGTACGCTTCCCTAGAACATGCCTTAAAAAAATCCCTTCCCTCACAAAACGTCGCCGACCTCCATTTTCTGTTTAACTGTGACTAAATTTGCAACACTGGTGGGGTTAGGGGGCATCTTTTTCTTTGGGGCCTCTGATTTGAAGTACCTACCGCCACTGGATAACACCCCTCCACCGCCACTGGATAACACCCCTCCACCGCCACTGGATAACACCCCTCCTTTGTCGGTCGGTCCCTCCAGGTATTCGCATCGAATATGTATTCAAGTGGGGAAACTTTCCCAACGCGGTTTATTTTTGGTAATCAATTTTCGTATGCAGTTTCAGAGACGAAACTTTGGCAATATGAGCTTTGAAGTGCTTGAACCAACTATTTGTTCTATCGATAAATAAATTCTTCGTATATTTGGAAATGATGAAACTAGATGAGATATAAGAAACATTAAACCTGCTATCAATTTAACAAGCATCCATTAAAATTGTCGAAGTTTGTATATATTTCTGTCTCAACTCCATTTCACGTCGAAAAGGAGAGTGGATTAACATCTTCCTCGAGGACCCACTGCTGCTAGACACGAGCTTAGAGTTAAACTCACAAGCCATGCCTGAAGCATAACAAAAGAGACAAAGGGCAGTTTTAAAACTCTTGGCATTACTCTTAGAGTTGACTGGATGTTGTGTCCACAAAAGTGGACTCGTCTAATTCTTCAATCTTATCAAAAAATGTTATTGAAACAAATGTCCACATTTCGAAAAACGTGTTTTTGGAGAGGGAGCATATTCCCGTTGGCTGAACGGCGATATCTGAGCCCTTAGCATTGTTCCGTGAGGTCGAAACGCCCCCCCCCCCCCCCCCCCCCCGTCACCGTGTTCCAAAACAGCGTCACCCGCACAGAGTATTTGGCTCGTCGCCAACGGGGAAACTCGCCGTTTCACCCGGGGCAAAGTGCCCCAGTTTTACCCCCCCCCCCCTCCCCCCCTCCCCCCCCCTCCCTCCACCCCCGGGAACTCGTCCCGGTCGAGGCACGAACCTCGGACCTGCCAGACTAAATTAGTAACTTAATAAATGCACATCGGTGGTCAGATTATACGATCAGATCAAAACGAACCCGTATAACATAAGCTCAATTAGGGTCAATTTGAAGTTTGAACGGTTTGAAATGAGAGAAAATGTCTCTTTATCGTTTTTTGCACTTTGTTTAAATTCAAAAGCAAGCTGCAGTGTTGGCGACCGCTAGAAATGGCGCTTGCCGATACGCGATTCGAGCTGAACACGGCCAGCTGGATGCGGCGAACTCGAGCAGAATCCCACGTATTTCATCGTGCGGCTGTCAGCGCCGAGTTGTCCATCGACTCTGCTTGCTGCGGTTCGGTTCGGCACTCAAGTCATGCGGTTTCACGTTTGAACGGCATTGTTTTAAAAATTGCCGTTTTTGACGACGCGGACATTTTCGGTTCGCAAATTTTTGTGAATTTTTTTTTGCCTCGCTTATCAATCACATCTCGCATTTATCTGTTTTGCTGTGAGGCATTTAGCTGTGAGGAGGGGAGGGGGGAGGGGTTTGATTAGGGGTTGCAAATGCAAAAATCCTTACGCAAAAAAAATTAGCAAACAAAATTACGTGTATAGGAACACGCAGTATATACATCGAAATGCGGTAACCGCTCAAGTGTGCAAATTATTCCGTGTCAATGCGACCGTAAAAACCACCCCATGTTGTGTACTTAACGCAGCCTTGAGCGGTTCCATGGAAAATCTCCCCCGTACCCTCAGTTCCTGGTAAACGCCCCCCCCCCCCCCCACCACCCCCACACGCGACAAATGCAAACAGCGATCCATTCGCCGGAAACAACACCAGTGCGGCGTTTGGTGCTGTACGCATTGTCAGCGAATTTCGGCACGTTCAAAAAGTTATTAGCACCGCCACTAGTGTTGACAACCACCGACGAGCTTGTTCGACATTTCACCGCTCCATCGCAGATAGAAGGTTACCCAGATGTTCCACTCCGATACTGAAGCAGCTACGCGAAAGCCCTCTGCCCGTAATAATAGTTTTTCCGGCAGTCAAGGGTTGAAAATGGTAGAATGTCTGGGTAACCTTATGTCTCTGATAATATATTATAATGTACATGGATGGATGAACAAAAACAAAATATTTAAAGCGAACTAAAAAAAATTCTAGAGACCCAATGTTCCTCAGGTGGTGACAGTTATGGCTTTATCTACCAGGCCGTGGGACAAGGTCAATATAATCAAGGGACCCAATGTTCCACTTGTGGTTACAGTTACCTTGGTTACAGGTGATATAACAACAAAAAGGATACTGCCATATCTGTTACCACCCGAGGAACATTGGGTCTCTTAACTTCTTTTAGTTGGCTTTAAATATATTTTTTTTATCATCCATCCATTCATGTCAATGATAAATTATCACAGACATAAGGTTACCCAGACATTCTACCATTCCTAGCCATGGCTAGGTTACAGACATAAGGTTACCCAGACATTCTACCATTCCTAGCTATGGCTACGTTACAGACATAAGGTTACCCAGACATTCTACCATACCTAGCTATGGCTACGTTACAGACATTAGGTTACCCAGACATTCTACCATACCTAGCTATGGCTACGTCACAGACATAAGGTTACCCAGACATTCTACCGTACCTAGCTATGGCTACGTCACAGACATAAGGTAACCCAGACATTCTACCATACCTAGCTGTGGCTACGTCACAGACATAAGGTTACCCAGACATTCTACCATTCCTAGCTAAGGCTACGGCAAAAATTTGATGCTAGTAGTTTGGCCAGTAATCGCTGGGGTGCGTTGGTAACCTGTTTTAACATCATCCACCTGGCCATGGCACAAGGTCCATATAAATGAAGGGACCCCATGTTCCTCAGGTGGTTACAGTTATGGCTACATCTACTTGGCCATGGCACAGGGTCAATTATAATCAAGGGACCCTATGTTCCTCAGGTGGTTACAGTTATGGCTACATCTACCAGGCCATGGCACAAGGTCAATTATAATCAAGGGACCCAATGTTCCTCAGATGGTAACAATTGGTTACATGACAAACAGTGGCTCCATCCATCGAAGACTATACTGCAGGGGGTTTTCGCGAAGCTGCTTTATTACGTAAGTGGATCATCTTGGTAACCTTTTATCTGTGATTCAATAAAATACGTAATTGCTAACTTCTGAATCAGCAGTCGGCTAGCTTACCTTTAGGTTCTGGCGCATTACAAATCCCCAGAGACACCAATCAGACTGACAGTAACTAGACGGCCAGACGGACCCAACGCCTCCACCTCAGCCGTGAAATCGATCCGTTGATAGCTCGGCAAGAACCCTTACGACCCCTGAGATCCACCCTGCACCCAGTGCCACTAAGACCGCACTGCCCGGTCCCACCCACAGCCCGCCGTATCCTCACGGGACCCTGCTGATGGTGTTTCCGTGTGAGCTTCGCCCGGTCGCCGCCCGCAGCGCGCTTGTCAATTATTCAATCGGTGGACCGCCCTGTATCCCCGGCGACGACATGGCCAGTGGGAGGCGGTTGACACCGGGCTCGGATGGAGTGGTCAGCTCATCGGCGAAAGGGTCCGGTCGTATGTCTGGGGCCGTACCTTAGACCGGCCATTTGTAGCACGGTGCTATGAACTCCAGCATCGTGCTACATAATACCACCGTAGCACCAAGCAGTAACCCCGACCTAGCTCGGCCACACGTAGTCCTGGGATTACTAGCAATCTACCCTGGCTAATTAACACCACCGTAGCACCAAGCAGTAACCCCGACCTAGCGCGGCCACTTGTAGTCCCGGGATTACTAGCAATCTACCCTGGCTAATTAACACCACCGTCACACCTAGCAGTAACCCCGACCTAGAGCGGCAGTATTACGGCCGGGTTATATAGCCGGCGCACATCGACTCTGACTTTAGTAACAAGCCATGAGATTGGTTGATTTGACCTCACTACACAATGATGATCGTTTAAAAAGCAGTATGCCTTCTAGATAATGCTATCATCGTAGCACCACCTTAATACTGGTTGCTAGCGGTGCTACGAAATCAACAAACTGCCCATTGTTGAAATGGCCGCTCTAGGTCCGGGTTATATAAAACTAGTGGTCCGTATTATGTAATACCTCCGTAGCACCACCAAATGGCAGCGCTATAGGTAAGGCCCCAGAAGGAAAGAGCTTGGGTCCTGCAAGCTTCTCCGTGTTTCTCCGTGCTCCATGGTAACGCCTATTTCTAAGTGCGAAAATGTGTGTGTGCACTTGCAAGAAAACGTTTCACTTGAAATAATAACCTCTTGTAACACAAAAATTAAATTGGTTTTCCAGTGTCTTTAATAGTTAATTAGTACAACTTTACTTTCTTGGGCAAAAATTGAAAAAATATGCGAAAAACTGCCCTCTCAAACTGCAGTGGCAATATTGAAATGTCGTCATCTTAAAAGTTACTAAGGATGTCCCCAATTTTTCTCTAGTCGAGAGTATTCGGTAGATATCTTCCAAGAACGTAGAAATTAGTGAAAACATACCGTTAACTTTTATAGCGTTCCTGGGTTATAGCCGGTTTTGACCTTATTTCCTATGCCGCCCATGTTAAATTTCGAGTTTTCAAACCCTCATATCTCTGTAATTAGGCCGGTGACCCCCCTATGTTATTACACCGTTGGATGCAGAGTAACGTAACAAACTAAATCTCACAGATTTTTAGTTTTTTTCAAGACCTTTGAGTTGAGAGTGACCAACTAAATCCGGCTGACATTAAAGATTTTTTCAATGCCGCCAATCTCTTATTTACTGCTGCATGGTTATGCTCATGAAACATGGAAAACTGTAAAACAGTTAAACGTAAAGACATAAATTAGTTTTATCTGAAACTTTGTCATAACAATAACATTTATTTGGAAAGAATTGTTATAGAAACCTACACGCGGCGATTTCAATCTTAGCGACCCTGCCATCGCAATCTCTTTATTTGCCTCATAAAAATATATTCCATGGCGTGTTAACCGTGGCACATTTCCTTATTGCAAGACCAAGTTGGCAACGCAATGCTATGTTACTGAACCCGCCGATAAATTCGCTTGCTCTGCATTGAATTGCCAGCCCCTGTTAGTTCGGTTCAGTGGTGGAGTAATTTGAAATAAGGGTGGTTATGCGAGCGGTTTTTCTCTGAACCGTGTGGTTGGGGGGGGGGAGCAATTGAGACGAAATATAACGTTAGCATACTTATTTTCACAGGCAAACAGTTGAAAAAATGAAAGGAAATAGTAAATTACCAATTAGTATACTGTCGATGCCGCTTATTTATGTGTTTACTGTCAGAAATTCAATCGGAAAGGAAGTTAAGCTCAAAAAATAAAGAAAACAATCCTATTCTCACATTTTTTCAGCTCCGTGTCCCTTCTATCCATTGTTTTCTGGACTCTGCTAATATCAGGAACAATGTCTTGCACAGAAATGTCAGTGTTTTATGCTACGTATCTCAAGGGCCTCGTGGAATATGGGTAAAATTTTGTTTTTACCATGCTGATAACCACCATAATTGACTGATATTTGAATCTGATTAGCTTCAAAAATATTTTTTGCCCCGATAAAAGCCCCAAAATTTTTCTAAACCGTTCCCAGAATCAAGAATATCATAAATCAAAGGAAGATACGAAAGCATGTCTTGGGTATAGCGTGTTTGGAGTTAGTAAATGTTGGTGCACGCCAAAAATTAAAACCCGTAAACTCCATTTCACTTTAAGAAGGGGAGTGGATTTTCATCTTTCTCGAGGACCCACTGCTGCTAGACACGAGCTAAGAGTGTCAAAACTTACACGCTATGTCGTGAGCCGGACAAAAGGCTCTATGGACAGTTTTTAAACACAACTTAGTTCGTTTCTAGCAGCTGTGGGTCCTTGAGAAAGATGCAAATCCACCCTCCTTCTTAGCGTGAAATGGAGTTTAGTTTGGCTTTTTCATGATAGTGTAACGTCGCATTGTTTATTGCCGAGATAACATCCGGTGTTGACAGGCAGTTAGTGCGTGACGTCGACAACAGATAGTGCTGATTTTCGTCATGGTCACGGCCTCGACACTCGGTGCCGTTCGTATCCTTGTCAACACGGGGTGCCTTGCGGGTGAGCGAAGCGAGTTAAGGGTGACCTTCAATTCAGCGTCACATAAATAGCTTAAAATCCCGATTAATGCGAGACAAACATTTATGCGAGCACACTAAATCATTTTAATGCACCACAAAAATGTATTTAGGTTGCAATAAATACGTGTCAAATAACACTCCATCTTGATTACGTTCCACGACCTTTATGCTTCTTTAAATTTAAAAAATCGTGGTAGCTTTTATTTTGTTAGAGAACTCTTGTGTATTGTGTCTTGTTATTATCAAGCGATTACGTTACTTTTAAGTCATGCTGTTCTCAGTTCTGATTGATAAACTCAATGTCAATGATTTAACTTTTAAACCGAAACAGTCAAACTCAATTCTACAAAATCGCAGTTCACACCGCAATTACGTTAAACTGCATTGTTATCGAGTACGTTTAGCTTTCATGGACGTTGTCTATTGGACTGTGATAGCCTGTGACACATTTTCCAGACGGCTGATGGTCTTAATCAAGATGGCGTCCAGTTTCACACGCTTTTCAGACCACTATTGCGAGTCTAGACTTTAAATTAATGTAAGCTCACTTGAAGTTGATGGGATACGCAAGCAGGCTGCGTTGTTGACTCATCTTGCGGGGCCCCGAGATGGTATCTCGACTCTCAAGCGAAGCATCTACTTTTGGGGGAAGGAACACAAGCGACAGGGTTAGAACATTTGCTGTACCATCGAACTTAGCTTAAGTACACTTTACGCAACGTGCGAAAGCACGTTCGGTGGGTAACAACACTTTTAATGGTAGTTCAGTAATTGTTTAGTTGAGTGTTTCTTAACTTTCTTTGCGATAAAATTACGTCTTCAAACCTTCTATTTTCGAGTCCGAATAGGCATGAGCCCGTCGGATTACAAAGTGCAGTGTGTATTGCGAATCCGTCTCGTTCTCGGCCTCTCAGAGCGTTTCGGGCTCCGACGGGCCCAGCCCTGAGGGCTCCAAAGCGCAGTGTGTATTGCGAATCCGTCTCGTTCTCGGCCTCTCAGAGCGTTTCGGGCTCCGACGGGCCCAGCCCTGAGGGCTCCAAAGCGCAGTGTGTATTGCGAATCCGTCTCGTTCTCGGCCTCTTAGCGTGTTTCGGGCTCCGACGGGCCCAGCCCTGAGGGCTCCAAAGCGCAGTGTGTATAGCGAATCCGTCTCGTTCTCGGCCTCTCAGCGTGTTTCGGGCTCCGACGGGCCCAGCCCTGAGGGCTCCAAAGCGCAGTGTGTATTGCGAATCCGTCTCGTTCTCGGCCTCTCAGAGCGTTTCGGGCTCCGACGGGCCCAGCCCTGAGGGCTCCAAAGCGCAGTGTGTATTGCGAATCCGTCTCGTTCTCGGCCACTCAGAGCGTTTCGGGCTCCGACGGGCCCAGCCCTGAGGGCTACCTACGTAATGCCGGCTACTTACCTGCGGCTGTGTTGAGCCTAATAAATTATGATTACCTTGGACGGAACCCCTGGTTTAAGTTATGCCTACTACGTGCTTGGTGAGAGCTTTCCCTACTTTCAGAGAAGAGAGAGATCTAATCTGGAGGTATTGCTGGCCAAAGGCACAGTCTGCGTTGGTAATAGGACAACAAAACATTAATCTTCGTTCTTCACATTGAAAAAAGAACTTTTAAACGTTACATTTACCAATTGAAACATTATGATTTTTAAGACTTAACATCGTTTAGTCTAAAATATGCTATTGGCATAGAGCGAAATAGGCTCCAAGAAAAACACTTTGCTGATTTCTGTGTTTAAAAATCTGTTCCAATAAAATAATAGTCTAAATATTGGAGATCGGGAGAGGGTTTAATATCATCGAGACTTTTAAACCCAGTTTGGGTCATTTCGTCTTTTGCGATACGAACATTTTTGGAGACCTCTTCGATTTATTTTGCAATCCTTTGGTGAAATACGACTTTTACGACAAGTAATTCCAGATAAAGTACGATACCTTTTGGCCATTTCCCTCATACTTCACGGAGACCCCTCTTCGAGCGCGGCCCCCCAATATTCCAAATCTCACCGGGACACTGACGGGTGGCCGTCGTCCTCCGTCCGACAGCCGCCGGCGATCGGACCTTGCCGTCCGGCGCTCGGCGTCGTCCTCCGCACTAGCCAATCGATCGCCCCACCGTCCGGCGACGTCGACGAAAAGGCCCCGGAGTTTTTACAACCCCGTCACGTGACCATCCAACCCCCCCCCCCCCCCCCAAGACTGCGTCGTGACATTGACCCCAAGACCCTCGACGGAGTCCTGTCGCGTGCTCTACTGGAGCCGAAGGGGAAATCGCCAGAGACGCGAGGGATTTTTTCTGATTTTCAAACGCTTTAGAACCCGTTTTTCAATGCGTTTTTTTTCGAATTCAAGTCTTGGCGGGTTTTTCCTTCTTTTGAACGAGGCGTTTTGAAGCTGTCGGCTCGTCTACGCATAGTAAGACGGGGATCGAAGGAACGGAGGAAATAGGACCGAGTCGGTAGACTTTTCTGCAACATATTGAGTTGGCCGGGGGACCAGAGATGAAATTGAATGAAGACTTATTGTATTGCAAATGAAGATCGAATGACGAGTTTTTCTGAATTTTGAGCGCAGAATTCAACTTGGTTGGAAAATAAATGAGCACATCATTAATGGATTATTTTTAGCTCTCTGTTTGTCCAAAGCGTCGAACGTAGCTGGTTCATTTTAAGCCACAGAACGGGATTCGTTTGAACTACAGGTCCCATCGGCAAAACACACATTCGGAAAAGCTATGTCGCGTTCAATTAGTCCGGTTTATAAAATGTAAAGCTTGTCTGAATCCAACAAATTCCAGATTACTACTACTGCACGTTCGAAGATATCACCCGCGGGATAACCTCGAATCTTATCGGCAACAGCTCTTAATCCACGTGTCCGACACAACGCCGCGGGAAAATCGACTCGACGACGACGCAAATCCACTCGCCGAGTTTTCCGACCTGGTTTTCCACACACGGGCACAGTGAATTTCCCGAGACCACCCACCGAGTTTCCCCGCGCTGGGCGTGCCTGCAAGTGACATGCAGTGTCGTCGTCGTCGTCGTCGTCGTCGTCGTCGTCTAACTCTTGCTCTCCGTACCAAAGTGGCTCCTTAGCGATCGATGCTCGAGCTGCTTTGCCTCTTTCTCTTCAGCTGGATCTCAATGCCACTGAGAGGCTGAGTTTCTATTCCTTAACACTCAAGCAGAGTTCCAATTGTACATTTATTGAAGTGATGATTCAAACTTGGTACACCCCTAAGTAAATGGAATCTGTGTAAATTGATCCAAGTCCTTGAGTTTTATTTCTTTCACAGGGGGTGACCAAAAGCGAAAATTGATCCATTAAAATTTTTGAAACAGACCACATGTTGCCGCGTTCTCAGGGCCACACCATTAAAGTTATCATTCCATTATTTCAGTATCTTGTAGACAATAGACGTAAATAAGTGCGAACATGGCCATTTTCCCCAAGTTTTCTTTGCACTTTCGTATACAATGGCTCTAAAAAGGATAAAAAATCAAGAGTTCCGGTGTGTATGTTCTAGCATTCCAGGGGCACATTTTCGCTAAAAGGGCCATGTTCGCCCTTATTTACGTCTTTTGTCTACAACATACTGTTATATTGAAATTATAACTTCAACGATGTGGCCTTGAGATGGCGGCAACTTTTCATCTGAAAGCCACTTTCTGGCGAACTGATCTGTCCCCTTAAGTCTTTGAGAGAGATTGCTTATTGACTCGCTATCGACAACCGGGGATTGTTAACACTGGCCGTCGGTGCTGGTTATACTTAGTGAGCACTTAGACTTAGTTACGGCAGGGCAATCGGTCTTAGGTCAAGGTCACGTTAAATTGCTGTTAACTTGATGGCCAATGATTCAAGCGTAAATCAGGGTTTACAGCTGGCAATGTCAGTGACACGATGTCATGGACATTGGCTCTGCCACCAATCAGAGACTCGGGATTTGCATGACGTCATGTTCGCGACTCTGCCACGGAGTCTCTGAATGGTGGCATAGCCAATGTTGATGACGTCGTGTCACTGACATTGCCAGCTTTATACCCAGCTTCATATTCTGTTAAAATCACAGTATTCACAGGAGTTGACTGATCTCGCGTCACAAGTTTCTTGGCTTGGTCAATATAGCATGTTATACAGACATGTATAATATATAGCATTTGCTTTCATATAACGAAAATGAAAGTAAAACGGTTAAAATAGTTGACAGCACTGTCTAGAACAGAAATGGAAAGGACTGACATATTGTTACGTTTCTCAGCAAATGTACCATGTTTTTTTGATGATAAATAGCAATGTTTTCCTAGGATATTTCTCTGTTACCAAGTTGAAAGGGAAGTGATGCTGGTAAAACTATGCAACCGAACCGGGGAAGAGCACTTTTCCCGCACGCAGGAGGTGCCGGGTTCGTATCCCGGTTCGGTTGCACATTTTTCCATCTTCGTTTCCCTTCCATCAATTGCTTACTAGTAACTAGTTCAAACCACTTTCCTTCTCTAATACATAGTCGTGGAACAAAAGTGGAAATTAAAGTTTGGATTCGCAGTTGTAAGAAGTAGGCTCCGACATTTTTTTTTCAAACCCTCGTCTTTAGAGAAACACAACTATTTTGTGATGCCAAACACCCTCCAACTTTGCACCCCAATTTCAACGACGACATCTGCGTTCTAGCATCAAACACAATATACTCTCATAATATAAATCCTAATCCCTAACTTACTAATTTATGGGCTTTTAAGACCGATTTTGACTGGCGTATTTGCTGAAAACACTTACATGTTGTGTCTGGAACAACTTTCTTTCACCACTAAACACGGTTTAAAAGCTGATTCCCCATCCTTGGGGGCTCAAATAATGGACGATGGTTTAGCCAGGGAATAAATAATGACATTTTCAAATTAAAATATGTTTCACTTGTCAAAACAATGCCTTATAGCTAGAATCACTGGCACGATTAAATCAAAATCGAAGTATTTTTTTGGGTGACGTTGGTCTCAAAATTCTTCTTTAAACTTTTCCAAAAGTCACTAAAACAGTGAATTCCAAAGCACCGGCTAAATTGGCCTGAAGAAGACAGTTCAATTCTCTAAAAAAAATGCCTTTCAGACCAAAAGTTGCCGGGTTCTCAAGACCGCACCGTTTAAGTTATCATTCCAATGTTCGAGTATGTTATTATTAGTAACATACATACAAATCAGGGCTCATGGCCCTTTGAATGCTAGAACCACCACACACAACTCTTAATTTTTATATACTTTTAAGAGCCATATGTAAACGAAAGTGCAAAGAAAAATTGGGAAAAGGGCCATATGCACCCAATGAAATGTATTTTTCTAATTACATACTCGGATATTGGAATGATGACATTATCAGTGTGATTGAGAGAACTCGGCAAGTTTTGATAGGTATGTTTCAAAAATTTTAAATTATTTATTTTCGACTTTGGTCACCCCATGCGAAAGAAATCAAGACACGAGGACTTGGATAATTTTACACCGGCAACATCTACGTAGGTGTGCACCAAGTTTGAGTCAACTCTTCAAAAAATTACCAATCGGAACTGTGCCTGAGGCCCGTTTAGGCGAACTTTGGTGAAATAGGCCACTGGCCGTACAGGAGTGAATAATTAACAATCTCCCCGCGCCATCAAATTGCCAAATTGTGGTTCGCCGCTGGAAATCGACCGCCGAGCAGTGGCGTAGTCCAGGGTATACGCAGGTAAACGGCGATACTCACTTTTTATTTTCGAAATTAGCGTATTATTTTAAAGAAATACGCTGAAATACGCTGGTACCTACGCGATGTTCAAGCTTTTAAATGTCTAACTTTTGCGAGTTTTCCATACTTGTTATATGTTTTACACTTTTTATACCCATTCACCAGATCTTACTCATTTCCCACCCACCCACAGCACACCCATTTACCCACTACCCATTTATCCATTTACCTTTGAGGTGCAAATCGAGATGTGTTGACGTGTTTTAGTGAAACCCAAGCGAAAATAGTCGAAAGCGCCAAACACCAGTGTTTGATATGTGAAATACGGTGTGTTGGTAATGACGAAAATGCGTCATAACCACCTTTATTTCCGGCACTACGCCACTGCCTTCGAGGCTCAAGGTTTGTCCTCGTCGGAGCGAGATGCGAGTTTGGCGTGCTTTTGTGTCTGTGTGCGTGCGCGTGTGTGTGTGCTAGTGTGTTCTCAAGCGATCAAGTTACCTCATTACCGAACACCGCAAAACTGGCAGCGAACAGAGTGTGTTTGGGTTTGGGGGGGGGGGGGGGGCGGCGGAGGTCGCTAATTATAAGTGAAATAAATCACTGTTTTAGTTAAAGTTGTAGGTTCATGTGACGTCACGACCTTGGCCGCTTGGCTTCGGTAAAAATAAAAATGCAGATAACTTTAGAAAATTTTGTCCGGTGATTTTTGGCAACATGAGATAATGGACGACTGTACAGTTCCAGAGTAAATCACAAACACGTGGGCAAATAATTGCCATGAGAACAGCATCGCGTTTATTTGCCCGAATAAGTTATTGACTCTGGAACTGTTATTTATTATTATTATTTTTTTTTATTAATTTAATGGCCATTTAGCTCAGCTGGTTAGAGCACCAGCCGCGAAAGTTGGGGACCCGGGTTCAAATCCCGGAATTAAAAACATTTTTGGGAGGCTAATTTGTGTACATAACAATAAAATGAATAGCCAATTACGAGCTTTCGTAATTTAAATAAGATTAAAAGAGGCCTTTATGCTATCTGAAATCAGTTGAAACTACAGTGTATAGCTGTATATCCGTTAAATTATCAGCCTAATTTAAACGGCATTGTAAGCAAGATTAAGTTTTAGAATATTATTTAAATAACATTTTCTAAAGCTTTAGGAAAAATTTCCAGCTAGCTTTGACGAAAAGTTTTCAGTGGAGTGATAAGAAAACCAAGATTTATGTGAAATTTTTGGCTTTTTAGTATACCTATATGAATTCTTTTTGAAACTCCGGAAAGCTCTATGTGTATTGCAGAACAAGTTTGCTTCCCCCAAGTCTTTCTGCTCGTTGTGATTACATTTAAAAACAGAACAAACACTGAAATTGAAGACCCCTTGTTTTCTGTTGAACCTAGCCATAGATGATACGACTTAACAAACACAACGTGTGTGTTTGAGCTGATAGAAAATCACGTGAATCTGTTTAACTTAGTAAAATCCACGTTTTCAATTTAGACCGTGATGGACAGCTGTTGTGGATTGGTGCAGGGCTTAGGGTTCGATCCCAGCTGCGGTTGCAGAGCGCCGTTTGACGCGGCGTTTGTCGCCATTTCTCACAATATAATGTTAACATAATGTTACCCAGACATTCTACCATACCTAGCTATGGCTACTTCACAGACATAAGGTTACCCAGACATTATAGACATTATACCATACCTAGATCTGGCTACGTCTCAGACATAAAATTACCCAGACATTCTACCATACCTAGCTATGGCTACGTCACAGACATAAGGTTACACATACATTCTACCATACCTAGCTATGGCTACGTCACAGACATAAGGTTACCCAGACATTCTACCATACCTAGCTATGGCTACGGCAAAAATTTGATGCTGGTAGTTTGCCTGGCAATCGCTGGGGTGCGTTGGCAACCTGTTTTAATATCATCCACCAGGCCATGGCACAAGGTATAATCAAGAGATCTTATGTTCCACAGCTGGTTACAGTAACCTTGGCTACATGCCCCATCCCAAAACACAGTGGCTCCATCCCTTGACTTCCGGCGAAACTATTATTGCGGGCGGAAGGTTTTCGCGTAGCTGTTTTAGTATGGGAGTGGAAAATCTGGGTAACTTTCTATCCATGATGCTATTATGTTTCATTATTCAATTGCCAAGAATCATGTCTGCTTTCCGTTTTTAGCAGAAGTTTTGGAAACATCTATTTTAATCAAGGATTTTGTTGCTAAAGAAGTCTCGCTATTTTCCCGACGATTCGTAATACATGTAGATACAAGAAACTGAATGAGACACTCAGCATTCACAGCGCTGATACAATTATGCATTCAAAACCCTTTTTAGAACTAGATTTTTTTAATTACTAAGTGCTTTCTCAAGGGAGTTTTATCCACTGACGTAGACACCGTGAACAAAGAACCTATTGCATATATACAACCGTATAGAAACACAAGCGTATAGTTATGCAACCTTGCTGCACTCAAAAACGTTAGGCACACGTTTTCTAGCCGGGGATAACTTGCGTGCAAAGATGGGGTAGAATCTAATCGAACGTTTCGCAAATGTGAACGTTGAACTTTGAACGTTTGTAATAACGTTTTTTTTCCCTCAACCTCAATCTGTAAATGTGTTTACAGCTGGCAATGTCAGTGACACGATGCCATCAACATTGGCTCTGCCACCAATCAGAGACTCTGGATGTGCATGACGTCATGTTTGCGACTCTGCCACGGAGTCTCTGATTGGTGGCAGAGCCAATGTTGATGACATCGTGTCACTGACATTGCCAGCTGTAAACCTAGCTTTAAGCCCGTTTTACACGGTAAAAGATTTTCATCAAATCCATCATAGCATCTTTTTTATAACATCTATCTAGATATCTTTTATAAAATATTTTACGAAAATGTATGATGGTATTTACACGATCCTAGAAAAATGTGCTGAAAAACACATGGTTGTGACAGAAGCACTGCCATCTATATATCGTTCTGTATGAAATTCAAAAGGCGGTGGATTAAAAAAATGTGTTATGAAGGTGCGAAATTAAAACTGTCAATATGTGTGTGAAATTAAAAATGTAGGTGGATTTGGCAGTTTTGGTTAACATTCAGGCTATTGCTGATACTTTATCCATTTAAGATGCAGTAGAGAAGGTTTTGAAGGTTTGTGAACCAAAGAAAAGGAAGAGGAAATGCTGGAGACGTGAGCGTGAGCTTTACAATCTTGGCACAGTACACCATCCATCTTTCAAATGCTGAACGCTGATTGGTTAATTTTCATCACATCTATCATGGAAATAGAAATCGCGCCTAATTAAAAATATGTCATCAAATCTTTTATCACATCTATCATGATAGACCGTGATATGCTTTTTTCATCACATTTTTGCATTTACCTGGTGATATTTAGGTACGTAAAAGATATCACGATAGATTTGATGAAAATCTTTTACCGTGTAAAACGGGCTTTAGTTAAAATCTTACTCGTTCAGTGCTAGAACCACAGTAGGTCCACCATCCCCTCGTCACAGCAGCGACCTGCCATATACGAGGTTCACGATTTAGACGTCAAGGTTTCGACCACATAGTGACACTGGAATTAATACCTCGCGTTTGTCACCCGTCAAACTTAATCGCACTCAAACTTCGCGACTCGCCGCAACAATTCGGCAAAGTTCGGCAAAGAAAAACGCCGAAAACGAGCGCGCGCCGTTAAAAAGGGGGGGGGGGGGGGAAGTTGCCCGAACTGTCGTTTCCACCGCTTGCGTAACCCTTGACGACTGTCGCCGAGTTATTGCAATAATGTCGTCATGACGACCGCTCACACTGGCGACAACTTGACGCTAATGTGGTTCCCCGCCGGAATGTGATGCTGTCAAAAATCAGAGCGAGACTATTGGAGTGAGTGCTTAAAACTCCCGGGCCACTTCCCGCTCAAATTTTACCTCCTATACTGGATACCAACTTGTGGCCACACCTTTTGTCCGGCCGTAACGAAACCCATGTCTAAGGAATCCTCACACTTTTGGCAACAAATTTTTAGTTTGCATATCTCAAAAATACTCACTCATCTAGTATTTTCAAGCATTGTATAACAACCCTGTTTCGTCGACATATTGAGCGTATACTCGGGCCGCTTCCCGCGCAGAATTCACCTCCTACTGGATACTAACTTGTGGCCACACCGTTTGTCCGATTGCAACGAAACCAGGGTCAACGGAATCCTCACACTTTAAACAACAAATTGTGTGATTTATAACCACGAAATACCAATAGAAAGTAAAATAAAGCTCCATGCAATAATCACCAACAACCGCACCAATTCCCATAAAGAAGTTCCAACGAATGGTTTCCGTATCCACGGTAACGTCAAATTTGCAACATAATTCTGTGCTTTACTGTTTGTGGACTTGTACAAACACGTTTAATTTAGTATGATATCATCTTTATAAATTATCACAAACATTGTTCTTGTTTCTTTTGAAAGCACAACTTTACTTTCATGGAAAAAAGTTTTCAGAAATCCCAAAAACCTGCACCCTGAAACTACGATGCCAAAATTCAAATGCCATTATCTCAAAAGTTAGTTCGGTGACGCAAATTTTTCTATGGTCGAAAATATTGAGCAGAAATTCATCTGACAAGTATATAGAAATTTGTTTAACTTTAATTTAGATTTTTCCTGGGTTATGTGCGGGCTTTGACCTGATTTCCTATACTGCCCATGCTAAATATCGAGTTTTCAAAACCTTATATCTCCGTTATCAGTCTGGTTACCCCCCAATATTATTAAACCGTTGGATGCGGCGTAACTTTTTCTACGTGTCATACAAATATGGTACATATGACATTTACTGAGAGTTTCGTTCGAACTACTGAAAGCTGGGTTTACAGCCTGCAATGTCAGTAACACAATGACATCAACATTGGCTCTGCCACCAATCAGAGACTCTGTGGCTGAGTCGCGAACATGACGTCATGCACATCCAGAGTCTCTGATTGGTGGCAGAGCCAATGTTGATGAAGTCGTGTCACTGACATTGCTGTAAACCTCTCTATGTTTTTTCTCCCACTTGTTCTCTGTCTTCGTGTTGCGTTTGTTGTGGCTTAGCTTGAAAAATTGATCAGAGCATTGAGATTCCAGTAATAAATCTAACGACAAGTTACCGCTAGGCCACCCATAGGTATCTAATATTGATGTCACTGAGCTCGACAGTCCCTGGAATGTGCAGCACAAAAACACCGAAGCTGATTGCTTGCGAGAAAATGTATTTCCTGTGATTGTGAATTCGTTCTTCCCGAGTCGCAGACCAAGATTAGTAATTTATTCCCTGGATTTGCCGTCACTGATCCATTCTTCTTCTACTTATATCTAGACCCCAAAGTTCCCAAAGTTCGCGACTGCAAAATGGAGCGACACGAGCGCCCGTCCTGTTTCCGCCTTCTCTCTCTCTCTCTCTCTCTCTCTCTGTCTCTCTCTTTCTCTCTCTCTGTCTCTCTCTCTCTCTCTATCTCTCTATCTCTCTGTCTCTCTCTCTGGAAATGAGTTGCAAAGTTTGTGAGATCGTCGTCGGGTTCGTCGGGCATCGAATCCTGTTACACCCAATCTCACTCGCGGGCGACACGCTGCATTTTTGAGACGCTAAATCGCGAGGTGCATTCCAAAAACTATATATACTTGCCGGTGGCACAGAAGATTTTCTATTTTTTTTTTTGCTGCAAAAGCGCTTCGAAAAAGAAAACTGCCGAGAAAATGAGACGCAACGATGGGAAAAGTTGGTCGTCGAGGGAAATGCCAATTAAATTTTCCCTCCGTCTCGCGCTGAAGAGCAGTTAACACCGTTTTGCAGCCATGGTGATGTTGGATAATTGTTGCCCTATCTATCCCTCTTTTCTCTCTCTCTCTTTCTCTCTCTCTCTCTCTCTCTCTCTCTCTCTCTCTCTCCCTCTCTCTCTCTCTCTCTCTCTCTCTCCCTCTCTCTCTCTCTCATGAATTTCTTTGCTCATATCAGTGGTGAAGAGCAAAATCGCCCCCCGCCCTCAAGGTTAAATGTGTAAAGCTGTGTTTACACGGTTCAATGTTTCGTTCAATGCATTGAATTCAAGGTTGAATTCAATGCATTGAACCGTGTAAACAACAATTGAAGTCAATGATTCATTGAATGAAAGCTTGAATTCAAGGTTTCATTCAATGTTTTCTCATTTAGGACGTGTTCTAAATATCGTTCAATTTTCCTTTCAATAGAAGGAAGGGAATGTTACTGCCTTCTACAAACAACGATTTTGGAAGGCTGTGCCACCATTTTCAATATATTTAGAACATTGAGTCGTGTAAACGGCTCTTCAAGAGCATTCAATGTTTCGTTCAATGCATTCAATTCAATGCATTGAACGAAACATTAAACCGTGTAAACGGCTCTTCAAGAGCATTCAATGTTTCGTTCAATGCATTGAGTTCAATGCATTGAGGTCAATTCATTGAACGAAACATTGAACCGTGTAAACACAGCTTTATCATAGGTTATTAGCAATTTATTCTCCGTGAAAATACGTACACCAAACTACGGGAAACACTAAATTTCCCGAGTACATTTCCGAATTCTAAACGTGAGAGTTCCCTGCGTAAGTTCCATGCGCGCTAAACGCTCCGACTGTGAACCGTCCTCTAAACTTGCACCCGCGAGCGCCATCTACAATCGCCGACATCACAAAGAACGAGACCGCCTCGTAAATCACAAATCGCCGTCACGCGCAAACCCCTAGCGCGCTGCACACGTTGCCCTGGGCGCCATCAATTCGCGTTACCCCCCGCGTCATTACCGCCGTGTCCTCGAATCGAACCCAGGACTTGGTGCGGATTGCATTAAGTTATCGAACGTGATTTGTGCGATTACTTAATGAGAGAGCGCGAGCCACTTTGGTCGGGGTCTAGCGGGCCGTGCTTGCTGTGGGCCGGAGTTTCGACTGGCCGGGGTCGTGCACTGGCGTGTAAGGAACAAAACTGAACTCACTTTAGACTAGAGAAAATGATTAACGAGTTTGCATTCTTGGCTTACGCTGACTGCTATTGGCTGGATCTCTCGTGGCATGGGCTCTATTGGGACTGGCTGCTATTGGCTGGATCTCTCGTGGCATGGGCTCTTTTGGGACTGGCTGCTATTGGCTGGATCTCTCGTGGCATGGGCTCTATTGGGACTGGCTGCTATTGGCTGGATCTCTCGTTACATGGGCTCTATTGGAACTGGCTAATTTTGGCAGGATCTCTCGTGGCATGGGCTCTTTTGGGACTGGCTGCTAATGGCTGGATCTCTCGTTACATGGGCTCTATTGGAACTGGCTAATTTTGGCAGGATCTCTCGTGGCATGGGCACTATTGGGACTGGCTGGGTGTCGCTTAATTGCTTTTGGCCAATGGCCGCCTATTAATGCCTTTACAATGGCCTTTTTCTGCTATTTGACCAGTGGCGTAGTTCAAAATCGCGGGACTCCCCCGCAAAAAAATGTTGGGCCCCTCCCCACCAAGTAAAATTTAATTGGGTCAATTGTTTTTTAAAGTCCAATATATGGCCTCTTTTCTCCTAAAATCAGTTATTTTGATTTCATTTGTCACATGTCTTTACAAGAAGTATATTCTCTTCGCCTAAGAACCACCCCCGAGGATTGCGCCCTATGGACTGGCTGAGTTGCTGTGATGTTTCACGCAAAATGATGTTTCTTTCGAAGCCAGAACGCCACCTCTAGTCGTGTACTTGGTCTAGTCTAGTTCTTGCCTTCGAAACTGAAGGCCCGCATTGAACAAAGTTGGTGGTCGTACAGTAAAACAGGACATTCAATTCTCACCCTGTCTGCAAATTATTTCTCTCAAATGTCGTGTCTATTTAGCTCAGCTGGTTAGAGCACCAGCCGCGAAAGTTGGGAACACGGGTACAAATCCCGGAATGGGCAACATTTTTGGGAGGCTAATTTGTGTACATAAAAATAAAAAAGGATACCTCGTATTTTCAGATAATATTGATGTCGCAGCTCACAATAATATTTTGTTTCAAGCAATTCATATATAGAGGCTTGAAGTAATTCTTGAAATTATTTTGCATTGGGTGGCTTGGGCCTCCGCTTCGCCATTATATTTGACCATTTTCGATGATGAAAAGAGCGGTATAACCTCTATGTGGCTTATAATATGCTTTCAACCGCAAACAAACGCCATTACTTGTTTTAAAGCCACCGCTTCCTCCCAACGAAAATACTCTATAATCTTGTTCTAAAACAACTCGACCGCCCATTTTGCAGCTTCCCCCTTTTTTAGTTCGCAAACTTTTTGGCTGCATTCCGACATAATGTGAGCGTAACGGAGATATAAGAAAACTCCGAAGTTGTTGCTTTAGGGATACGCGCAGCAGCCAGTATTTTTATGTGATAAGTATAGTCCATATATCTATCTATCTAGCTATATACACTTCGTCTGTATAAAGGAGAATGGGAAAATAACACAGAGTAAACTCAGTAAGGCAAAACTTTGGAAACACTTTTTGAGAGGACACAAAACACATTATTGTTCGAACACCGCGACCCAGTTCCTGCTACCATTTCCAACAGCAACTACCAACACCGCACAGAACACACGTATCCAAGAATCCATATCGCCACGAAGAAGATAACGACGACGACGACGACGACGACGACTACGACGACGACGACGACGACGACGACGACGACGACGACGACGACGACGACGACGACGACGACGACGACGACGACGACGACGACGACGACGACGACGACGACGACGACGACGACGACGACGACGAAGACCTGCATGACAAAGTTCACAACGCTTTGTTGTTACTTTCGTGCGCACACGTTATCCCCCCGCCCCCCCCTCCCCGCCCGCCCCACCCCCTCTGCGGAGATGTGAAACCCGGACCCTCGGGCATTCGAGAGCCAAAGTGGACGCGACAGTCTTTCGAACGGAACCAAACGCGTTCGAAGAACCAGCGCCCGGATTCACAAAGGCTATTACGCACATTCAAAGTAAACTCTGGGAACAATGAGATGGTTTATTTCACATCCATATGCGTTTATATGTTCGGAGTGAATTAAATGCCTCGTGAACAAAACTATAGTTGTTTGTGTTATAAACATATTGTTTTATTATAGAGCAGCGAAAGCTTTTTGTGGAGTACATATTATAGAACTTGTAGAGAATCTTTAGCTAGAAACATTACTGAGAGCTAAGTTACTTATTGTGTTTACATACAATATATGTATGTTTGTATGTATCGAGGTGGTTAGTTTATCTCTCTGGCTTAGCAAATGGGGTAAAAGGTAAGCAAAAAATGTGTTAGCTTGTTGTATGGATTGGACTTGGGCATATGATGGCAAAGATATGGGAAAACATGGGAAAAAGGCGGGAAAACCATGGGAAAAAGATGGCAAAGATATGGCAAAAACATGGGAAAACATGGGAAGAAGATTTCGCGAAGACAAAGTAACCACAGAGCCGTTGACGTATTTATGCATCGAGGGCGTAGTTTAAATATGTAGGCAAACAATTTGGGCTTGTGGATATACGACCATCTATTATTTCTGGACTAAAAGAATATTTCGGGACGTACTTTTAGGACCATTTTCCACTAGGACCATTTTCCACTAGGACCATTTTCCACTAGGACAGCAGTCGGCCGAGGCCTTCTGGTCGCAAATTTGCATCACAGCCAATAGGACAAGAACGTTCAGAGGGCCGTGGATCTGCGGTTTGCAGCCCCAGTGGAATACGGCCTTCCCAGTTGGCTACAGTACGGCTGTGTGCACATGGACACTCAGTATCAGTATACCTGGCCACATTGCGTGGGCGTCTCACGGGCTTGACGACACGACGACGACGACGCCTCCGTGGGACGGCGTCTTGGGAGCGCGCCGCGACACAAGAAACCCATTCGGGCGCCGCGTGTCGCCGTCAACGGGGAGGTGGGGAGGGGGGCACGCGCGTCCCGGTCGATAGCCCCAGCTGGGACGGTGGGTGGGGGGGGGGGGGGGGGGGCGTCGTCATGGAGATCGGGACCAGGTCGGCGCGACGCGGATGGAAGTGGAGAGTGCAGCACGCGCGAATCGGTGACAGGAATGCGGTCGACTTGAGATATATTAGGAACGTCGAAGTTTTGAGTCGTCATACCTTCGAGCACTTTTTCAACACTGGGTTGTGAAATTAGAAATAAAGTCTAGCACTGTTTTCCCGAAGATTCCTCAGATATTATACAAACTAGGGCTTCGCTAACGCAATTTGTGTTGCGTCGAAGATGAGCGTAGCGGTTTTTACAGACAGAAATGTTACCCACAAAGTCACGAAACATTTTTTGGGGAAATTTTGAAAAAATACGCACCTTTAGATAAATTTCCGTATATTTCCTAATTTTCCCAATTTAGAATATTGCTCTTTTTTCTGTTTTGATGGGGAGGGAGGGGTGGTATGAAGGATATTCTTGAAAAACGCAGGGGTCTAAGTTGAGAACAAAAGTAGACACCCTGAAAATATCATCGCAATCGACGCAGGTGTTTGGTCTGTAGAGCGTGCGCAAACACATATAAAAAAAACACACACACACACACACACACACACACACACACACACAAGTGCTAGTAATGAAATTGAAGATTTCGCTTCGCACGCTACGCTCATAAACAAACCAATGATAGTTCCCCTGCCAAAGTGCCGTAGCCTTTCCCTTCCGTTTCCTTTTCTTTCTGTAATATGTGAGCTTTCCTTCAATTTATTTTGTGTACCGCTAAAAACTGCCATCCCTTTCTGACATACTGAGGCAAGGGAAGCATCTTAAAAGTGTGCTTATATCGAAGTCCCGAATCCTTTGAGAGAGAGAAGAACAGCCTACCACTTCCCAAACAGCGCTCGTGTCATCTGCATCGACAACATTTTGCCTATCGGCACCCACCAAAGAATCGTGGCCGAAATGCCCGCGCTAAGAAATCCAGTAACACCCACGCTTCCCTTAAAGCCATATTCCACTAGGGTTGCAACCCGCGGATTTGGACCCGGCGGGTTCGTTTTGATGTCAGTGCGCATGCGTGCGACAGGTTGCGTGAACAGCTCGGCAGATAGGATATTTCCTATCGCGAAAGATTGGAACCCGCGGGTTTCGAGAACCGACCAATAGGAACAAGGCGAGCCTTGTCGATTCATTTCTCTGCATTTATATACTGTCAGCTGTTTTCTTGTCATCTGCCAAAATCGTCAAGGAAATATATCATTTCACAAATTTATTGATTGATTACACATAAATGTACGTTTAAATACCATTATTTAGACAAGTAAATGCAAGATAAGTATGTCAGCGACCAGCTTGAAGCATTAAGAAGTAAATTAGCTGAAAACCCAATGCGTTATACCCTGCATGAAATCTTGTCTTGCCAGAACTTTGTCGTGTTTCAAAGCACTGCGCGTGCGCTAAGAAAGTCGGAGGTTTCTGTGTGGAATAGCAAAACATGCCGGCGGATCGGAATTGGCGTTTCGGATCGGCGGGTTGCAGCCATAGTGGAATATGGACTTTAGAAAGCCACTGTCCACCCACACACAAACAAAGCGTCCAGCGTCCCATGGATCCACGACAGTGCCGTCCACGCGTCATCGCCGCCAGAGTCGACGAATAGCGCGAGCCGTCGGGACCCTTCTTGATTACAGCGACGCAAATCACCAAGGCGGTGCTTTTATTTTCTATTTCCACCACTGTCGTTGTCGACGTCGTCGTCGTCGTCGTCTGTGGGGAATTTCGCACGTGTTTGGGAAATGATGATTGGCGTTATACGACGACGCCGATCCTGTGTGACGTGAGACTCCCTAGACGGGGATCTTGAGAGGTAAAGAGGGGGTGGGGGAGGCGTTTAAGTGGCTTGGGAAGACGCAAAGAGCTTCGGAAATAGACACCGAGTGTTGTTGTTGTTTTTTCGTTGATGCTGGGAGCGAGAGAGGTTTGCATTTTCCGTTTGCCACGCGCTTTCGAAAAGTGACCTTCAAAATGCTTTCTGATTGGCTGTGTGTGACCTTGGCTTCGATCTCCGATTGGCTGCAAGTTACCCTTGCTGTTGGCGTTTCCATTATATTCTCTATTGAATTCCGTGTTGATAATTATTTCTTTATTTA
Source organism: Nemoura dubitans (assembly GCA_921293005.1). Taxonomy (NCBI): domain Eukaryota; kingdom Metazoa; phylum Arthropoda; class Insecta; order Plecoptera; family Nemouridae; genus Nemoura; species Nemoura dubitans. The sequence goes on from OV121076.1 coordinate 45,613,706, forward strand.
TTTTTGGCTGGACGAAAATTCGTCGTTGTTTGCACAGTTTTGTGGTTAAGAATAAATCCCAACTCGTACACCCTCTTCCACGTCACCGCCTTCTAGATTCGGTACCAATCAGAGTCGCGTGTGCGCGCGCACGCTTTCCAGAGTCAATTACACACTTGCCAATCAAGTCGCAGAACGTGATGTAACACCAGTGCTACTCTGTCATTTGAAAATTGTTGCTTATTTTTCGCGACAGCGTAACCATGGAAACGATGTTGCTATTGTAAGCACCCACTTATTTGATACGCCCGGCATCTCCACAGAACGAACCTTGTTATGTTAAAATTGTACTTGACGATTATTGAAATAAGGCATTTTTATCCATCCGAATTGTCGGCCGTTGTGAAAAATATGGTTTCGTAAACCTAGCTTGGAATGAATTTAGCAGTAAACTTAATTCAGCGCCCAGCGGTAACCTTGCATTACGGAGTGCCAATGAAATCAGGTCAAGAACAGCAATGAATATCCTATATATCAATAACTTTTTCTCAAATACGGGATAAACTCATTTAACAGGTTGACCAGTTATGTATCGGATTTGTTCTCCGGGGTACGGAGCTGTTCAGATTGTTTTTATTGCGAAGAGTTGACACAGACGTTGTAAATCCCTAAGTATATCCGCGATAACGAGAGGCACGGAGTGTCAACAACGTCTCATATTTTGTCGAGAAGCAGTCGTAGGGTGTACAAAGTTAAAAACTGGACATGGCAAATTTTGAAACAGACCCATTTTTTCCACCGTTTGAGGGTCACATCGTTGAAGTAATCATTTAAATATTTCAGTATGTGGTAGACAAAAGATCACAAATTGGGTAACCATGCTCCTTTTTTTAAATTCTCTTTTGCACTTTCGTATACATGGCTCTAAAGAAGGTCAAAAATGAATAGTTTCGGGGTGGTTCCAGCGTTCCGGGGGAAAATTTTCGAGAAAAGGGCAATGGTAACCCATTTTCACATCTTTTGTTTACAACCTATTGAAAAATTGAAAAGATAACTTCAACGATGTGACCCTGAAACGATGGAAAAAAAGGGTCTGAAAGCCACTTTCTGGCGAATTGTTCCGGCCACTCAACTTCCCTTAAATATGGCAAATGATGTTCTAGAGTTTGTTGTATACAAGCTGAGAGATAAGAATGCACCAAACATCACTGCTACCACAGACATAAGGTCCCATCACGGATTACCGTCAGTGAATCACGTCGCACTTTGGAGGTTATATCCCCAAACCGCCGGCAACTTAGGGACTCGAATCTGTTTACACGGGCCCAAATGCTTCATCAAAACCATTGACCGGGAAGCTGCCAACAGCAGCGGTTAAACAACGCACCACTAACTTTGACGCATTAGTTGGTGAGTTTCTGTACTAGGCATGTTATTGGAGTTCTTACTTCATGAACTGGAAAATTTACACTTTCAAATTGCCATTACGAGTGGAATTCAAGCAACGTTGAACGTTTTAAATAATTAATATGTCAATTTAGGACACACTTATTGGAAAATAATGACAAGAGTTTTAATTTTTAAAGCCGTGACAGATCTGTTCACTGTATACAAAATAAATGTGGAAAAATAGCAAAGGTTTTCAGGAAAACTTACTTCTTAGAAATAGCGATGAAAGGGAATTTTTCTTACAGTCCTTTAATTGTGCGATGACATTTCGGAAAACTACGGCTGCTTTCCAAACAGAGCTTTAGAAGCCAGTTACTAAACCTAGGACTTGAAGGCCTAACGACAAGGGTTCCAGGAAATAAATGGAACACCACCGACACAGACAGAACAGCTGTTCTTGCAGCGTTCACACATTTGTTTACCTCTTCGGGTCGAACTATGCGATAAGTTCTCGTACAAGTTCACTGAAAAAAGCTGATTTTATTTTTGAAATTAGAAATCAGTGACTTTTGTTAAAACATTAAGAACATTTCTAGAACAGAGTGATGTGAAATGATTGCCACAGTCTGTTTGTCATTTTTTCCTCTCAAATATGAATTAGCCCCAAAATGGAGCGAGAACCTCGCAAACTATGACGCTGCATTTTTTATTGATTTTTAGTGTTGTCACAACGGAAACAACCCCCTTTCCTAGCCGCGTACCCCTCTGGTTATTGTATCCCTTGCATAAGAGTTCTGCTACGAGTTCTTTCACAATGGCAATTCCGAATCCATTTCTGGCCTGATTGATGAGCGTATAGCGAGTATACTTTTGTTCTCGACTTAGACCCCCTGCGTTTTTCAAGATAAATTTCCATATTCCTTCCCTTCAAAGTATAAAAAGCAATATTAGAAAACTATGTGAAATTGGAAAAATAAGGAAATTTTTCCTAATTTATCTAAACAGCTGCTTTAAGCTACGCACATCTTTAAAGCAAATTCACTTTGGCACCGTTTCCTAGTATAAGAGTACGAAGAAGTAACATCAGAAGTGTCATAAAATTTCCATATTCCTTCCCTTCAAATCATGAAAAATAGCAATATTAGAAAACTATGTCAAATTGGAAGAACATTAACATTTTTCTAAATTTATCTAAACAGCTGCTTACAGCTACGCTCATCTTTAAAGCGAATTCACTTCGGCACCGTTTCGTAGTATTAGAGTTTTGCAGCAGCAGTTACACCGCCCCTGGTCTAATCGCGTACCCCCCGATCGGTGTGTTCTCCACAGACGAGTTCTGCGAGGAGTTCCCGCACAACCTGCTCCCCACGCCCGGCTACTGGATCGAGTGCTCGCGCCAGAAAATCGCCTCGGACACGATCTGGGACGAGTCCGAGTCCGAGCACGAGTTGCACGAGGGCGACACCAGCGGCGAGACGTCGGCGTCGAGGGGACGAGCCGACGTCACGGAGGGCGACAACGACGACGCCGCCGGCGGTGATGGACAGGGTAAGTGCGGTTATGCATTTGGTTAAGCTCTGCGGGTTGCGTTCAGGGGAACGTGGTGGAGGAGCCGAGTCTGCTCTGCGGGCTGCGTTTAGGGGCACGAGGTAAAAGAACATTGTCTGCTCTGCGGGCTGCGTTCAGGGGCACGAGGTGGAGAAGCAGGGTCTGCTCTGCGGGTTGCGTTCAGGGGCACGAGGTGGAGGAGCCGAATCTGATCTGCGGGCTGCGTTCAGGGGTATGAGGTGGAGAAGCCTAGTCTGCTCTGCGGGCTACCCAGTTGTCCAGTTGTGCATCAAAGATTTTACCAAACTGTTTCTTGTTTCTTGTTGCTATATCTGACAGCAGCCCTTTTCCCCTCCCCTCGACAGGCTCATCGAAGTACGACGGCCTCTGTCTGTTCGAGGACGACGAACTGGACGACGAGCTGCCGCGTAAGAAGACGGCCATCGAAGACATGTGGGAGAAGAATCAGGGCTTCGAGCTCACCTCGGTCGAACAGGAGACGTACGAAAAGTACTTTTACGGCAGCGAGCATTGGAACTACTTCACCAACGATGAGGACCTCGGGCCGGTCATCCTCAGCATCAAGCAGGAGACGATCAATGGACGAGACCAGTTCCGGTGAGTGTCCTTTCCGCTCTTAGTGCAACTAGTGTGCCGTGCCAGCACTCACTGCTCCGGTACGGGGTAGGCAACTAGTATGCCGTGCCAGCTCTCACTGCTCCGGTACGGGATAGGCATCTAGTATGCCGTGCCAGCTCTCACTGCTCCTGTACGGGATAGGCAACTAGTATGCCGTGCCAGCTCGCACTGCTCCGGTACGGGATAGGCAACTAGTGTGCCGTGCCAGCTCTCACTGCTCCGGTACGGGATAGGCAACTAGTGTGCCGTGCCAGCTCTCACTGCTCCGGTACGGGATTGGCAACTAGTATGCCGTGCCAGCTCTCACTGCTCCGGTACGGGATAGGCAACTAGTATGCCGTGCCAGCTCTCACTGCTCCTGTACGGGATAGGCAACTAGTATGCCGTGCCAGCTCTCACTGCTCCGGTACGGGATTGGCAACTAGTATGCCGTGCCAGCTCTCACTGCTCCGGTACGGGATAGGCAACTTAGTTATTTGGGATCACGTCGCTAAGACAACGCGTCGGAATCTCATTCCGCGCTTGCGCGGTCAGATTGTCGTCACATAGTATCTTCTCTGAGTTGGCCAAAGATTGACGTGACGGAAACGGGTGGGCAACCCCCCCCCCCCCCCCCCCCCACCCTCCCATCGCTCGAAGCGTGGGGCAAACGTGGGCGGCATTTGTTTGCAGTCGTAATCGCGCCCTACGCACAGCCTTCCAGAGCACGTGACCACCGCCACCTGGGACTGGCAACGTGGGAAGCAGCGAGTCGGTATAAAGGTGGCGGTGGAAACAATATGTGCCAGCTGGGTTTGTCTGATTTCTATACCGACTGTTAAATATGCAGGGTTTTTCCTGGGAAACAGAGAGGGAAAGAGTGGAAACGAGAGGGGACGGCGAAAGAGAGAGAGAGAGAGAGAGAGTGAGAGAAGGAGAGAGAGATAAAGATGTGGTTCCTACCTGCTCCGATTTCGTTCGACTTTCAATAGGTAGAAAAAAAGCAAAAAAATTGATTCTATTTTTACACAGCCGTCATTTCTTTCTTTATAGAGACATCAAATACTTACATTTCGTTGTCCTACTCATTGTCTCTCTCTTTCTTTCTCTTTCGCCAATTTCATCCCACGCATGCTATAGACGCTGCACCGAGGGAGAAAAAAAAGAAGAGTATCCATTTCGCGAGAATCACGGCCCCATTTATCCATCCAGCGCGAAGCCGTGCACCACTTGGATCGACGATAAAACGCAATAAAATCACGACCCCCCCCCCATCACCCCCCTCCCCCCCACCCCCTCCAATGCACACTACGGCTTAATAGAGAGAGAAAGGCCTCTTTTGTTTTCTTTCCGGGGGGTAACGGAAAAAAAAAAAACGCGTTCGCCGTCTCTGGGCGGCCGTGCCTGTTCGGGGCTAATAGATATAAGTGCAATTAGGAAGCCGTGAGTCCCCCCCCCCCCCCCACCCCCCCGGCTACCAAAAGGTCGATCTGAGAAGCCGTTTCCGCTGCGAGTGCAATTCAGAGGAAGGGCGCTATTTTGTGACCACTTAAATTACTCTTTTCCCAAAACACACACCAAGAATTAAAGGGACTAGAAAAGGCTTTAATACTTAATCTCCAACGTTTAAAGTAGTTCCAACGAATGGTCTCCGTAACCACGGTAACGCCAAATTTGCAACATAATTCTGTGCGAAAATGTGTGTGGACTTCTACAAACACGTTTAATTTAGTATGATCACATCTTTGTAAATCAAAACAAACTTTTTTTTTTTTTTTTTTTTTTTTAATAGTACAACTTTAATTTCAAGGAAAAATGTTTTCAAAAATGCTCCAAAAACTGCACCCTGAAACTACGATGCCAAAATGTTAATGTCATTATCTCAAAAGTTAGTTCGGTGACCCAAGTTTTTCTATAGTCGAAAATGTTCAACAGTAATTCATCTTTCAAGTAAATAGAAATTTGTTTAACTTTAATTTGTATTTTTTAGATTTTTCCTGGGTTATGTGCGGGCTTTGACCTGATTTCCTATACTGCCCATGCTAAATTCTGGGTTTTCAAACCCTTATATCTCCGTTATCAGTCCGGTGACCCCCCAATATTATTACACCGTTGGACGCGGCATAACTTTTTCTATGCGTCATAAAAACTTGGTACATATGACATATATTGAGAGTTTCGTTCGAAGTACTTTAATACTACAGGATGAAAGAGCCAGCCAATATCAGCCAGCCTCGGACAAGAATTTGATACTGTGTCTTTGTGCCTTAAAAAAAATAGGAATTTGGGTTCTCTAACTTACATGATAGATGCCTTAACCAGCGAGTGTAAGGGCATAGGAGCTTCGCCATGCTTTATCTTCCTTCCATCTATTCTAAAGTTGTTGCAGTTTTGTTTATCGACGAGTTTATTTTTGTCCGCTTATAAACAAAGTAACACCTTGGCTGGTTAATGGAGATATTAAATAAGCGAACACAGTAATTTTTTAACATTCTCTTTGCGATTTTATGGAAATAAAGGTTTTTTCATTCATTTTTTCCCGAGGTACTTAGGAGAACTCTCGAGGGGAGTGGAAATTTCACGCGTCACAGAATGGAATTCAATCAATTTTCTCCGCGCGTAGACTTTTCCATAGCGACCGATTCATCCGTTTATTTTCCTAGCGAATTAAGTGACAGCTCAACAAGCTTTCTTGATTTCACTTTTAAAAAAGCGACCGCCTGGATGCTTTTCCCGCCGCGCAAAGCAAACAGTTGCCAGAGAATTTCGAGAAATATGATTGACGGGTATTTCTTTTTTTTTTTTTTTTGCAAGGCGAGGGCGAAAAAGAGGGTGAGGAAAAAGCGCTTGCATTACAAAAACGAAAGTGACGAATAAAGCCGCGCCCGCCGCTCTGTCGGAAAAGCGAACCGCCCGTGAATCGGAAAACCTCCGTCAGATTGACAGGAAAATATCGCATCGAATACCCCCCCCCCCCAACCCCCTCCGCGCAGAACCACACTAACCGGGGGGAAAGCAATGGGACCGTGAGGGGCAAGCACGTGACACAAGGGGAAATCAATGGGACCGTGAGGGGCAAGCACGTTACACAAGGTGGCCGGGGAAAGACGTGGCTGGATTTAAAAATCGGGTGGCCTTGAGATAGAAACTGTAGACTTAGGCTGGGTTTACAGCTGGCAATGTCAGTGACACGATGTCATCGGCATTGGCTCTGCCATAAATCAAGAGACTCCGTGGCAGAGTCGCGAACATGACGTCATTCGCATCTAGATACTCTGATTGTTGACAGAGCCAATGTTGATGACATCATGTTTTATGGAAATAAATGTTTTTTTCATACATTTTTATCCGAGGTACTTAGGTGAATTTTCGGGCGGAGTGGAAATATTTACGCATCACCGAATGTAACCGCAGTTAGGGTAGAGTAGTTCATCTCTGGTGGTATCCGACTTTAGTCCAGAAGACAGTGCTTGTTCAGGTGGCCGTGCTTCCTAGCCGTTTGTTGGTTTTTCCACTCTGCGAATCGAATTAGTTGCATCCTCCACAAGTTCTCGGTGAGTTTTCAGTAAGTTGTCTGCTGGTTCTGTCTTTATAAGAACTTGCTTGGGTGAAAGACGAAGTTAGTGGTAATTACTGGTGAAGGAACTCTTTCGCTTTTTTTGTCTAATCTAGAGTTATCTGTCTAGCAATTACGTTAAACACCGTCGGCTCTTTTTGCCGGCAAATCCATTTCCTTCTCTTAGGCAATCCTTTTATATCGACTGCGACCATGCAGTTTCGTAGATCCCATTTTCTCTCAAGCAAGCAAAATATACCTAACGGAGCATCATTTAAAATTTTCTTTTAAAATAGATTTTCTAAGAATCGGGCTGTATGTTAATATTGAAAACAAATCCAACAGGTTGCGCAAAAGTTAGAAACAACAAGTTTCCGTTAAACGGATTAAGTGTGCTGAAACACAACAGGCGAGAACATTATGGAAGAAAATATTTGTGTTTTTGTGGTAAAATATGTTTATGACTTGGCAAAAATCTGAAGCGTTTTTTTAATAAACTAAAGTACGAACCGCTAAAATAAATCCGTCGTTTTTGTCGAAAATAACCCTCATTTACAATCATTGACAAAAATCGGAAAGGTAATGCAGTCAAATGCCAGTCAAATGCAGTCAAATGCCAGTCAAAGTGACAGCGATTCTAACTGCAGGCGACATGGGGGCCGTGCTTGCGTCACTAGGGAAAGTTTCGAGATTTTGTTTGGACGCAAACAGCAAAACTGAAACACATTAAACAAAACGTTAAATTTTCTTTGGCCAGTGGAGGGTAAAATATCTTTAATTTACGATTATTTTCTCAAGTGTCAACTAGCCCCGCCCCACCCTTCCCAGCTCATTCTCAAGTATAAAATGTCAAATTTATCAAAGCTACGTCGAAAGCAAAAATATAGATTTTTTTTTTCTGTAGCATTCTCATGGGAACGTATGGCCCCCATAAGAACGTTTAACTGTGGTCAAAAATCCCCATACAAAAGCCATTTAGTGGACTAAAACTTTGATTAAAAATCTATCAAAATCTGCTACCCTGTCGTGTAATTTACAACAACAACAAAAACCGAGCAGTGCGTATTTTTCGTATTTGATTCCGTGTGTTAATGCTTATCGCGATTCACAGAACATATTTTATCGTGCATAAATCTCGATGATTCAAGAAACTTCGACCATTGCTGGCCGGGATACGCCACTAGCTCAGCGCTGTATGTATCCCATGCGACCTTCGACCATTGCTAGCCGGGATACGCAACTAGCTCAGCGCTGTATGTATCCCATGCAACCTTCGACCATTGCTAGCCGGGATACGCAACTAGCTCAGCGCTGTATGTATCCCATGCAACCTTCGACCATTGCTAGCCGGGATACACAACTAGCTCAGCGCTGTGTGTTTCCCATGCAACCTTCGACCATTGCTAGCCGGGATACACAACTAGCTCAGCGCTGTGTGTTTCCCATGCAACCTTCGACCATTGCTAGCCGGGATACGCAACTAGCTCAGCGCTGTATGTATCCCATGCAACCTTCGACCATTGCTAGCCGGGATACACAACTAGCTCAGCGCTGTGTGTTTCCCATGCCACCTTCGACCGTTGCTAGCCGGGTACGCAACTAGCTCAGCGCTGTATGAATCCCATGCAACCTTCGACCATTGCTAGCCGGGATACGCTACTAGCTCAGCGCTGTATGTATCCCATGCAACTTTCGACCATTGCTTGCCGGGATACGCAACTAGCTCAGCGCTGTATGTATCCCATGCAACCTTCGACCATTGCTAGCAGGGATACACAACTTGTCAGCGCTGTGTGTTTCCCATGCAACCTTCGACCATTGCTAGCCGGGATACGCAACTAGCTCAGCGCTGTATGTATCCCATGCAACCTTTGACCATTGCTAGCCGGGATACGCAACTAGCTCAGCGCTGTTTGTATCCCATGCAACCTTCGACCATTGCTACCCGGGATACGCAACTAGCTCAGCGCTGTATGTATCCCATGCAACCTTCGACCATTGCTACCCGGGATACGCAACTAGCCCAGTGCGGTTTGTATCCCATGCAACCTTCGACCATTGCTAGCCGGGATACACAACTAGCTCAGCGCTGTGTGTTTCCCATGCCACCTTCGACCGTTGCTAGCCGGGTACGCAACTAGCTCAGCGCTGTATGAATCCCATGCAACCTTCGACCATTGCTAGCCGGGATACGCTACTAGCTCAGCGCTGTATGTATCCCATGCAACTTTCGACCATTGCTTGCCGGGATACGCAACTAGCTCAGCGCTGTATGTATCCCATGCAACCTTCGACCATTGCTAGCAGGGATACACAACTTGTCAGCGCTGTGTGTTTCCCATGCAACCTTCGACCATTGCTAGCCGGGATACGCAACTAGCTCAGCGCTGTATGTATCCCATGCAACCTTTGACCATTGCTAGCCGGGATACGCAACTAGCTCAGCGCTGTTTGTATCCCATGCAACCTTCGACCATTGCTACCCGGGATACGCAACTAGCTCAGCGCTGTATGTATCCCATGCAACCTTCGACCATTGCTACCCGGGATACGCAACTAGCCCAGTGCGGTTTGTATCCCATGCAACCTTCGACCATTGCTACCCGGGATAGGCAACTAGCTCAGCGCTGTATGTTTCCCATGCAACGTTAAAGTATAGGCCTTAGCAGCTGTCATCTTCGGTCAGATCAACTGTTTAACGAAGATTATGCCGTTATGTATTGCTGTTTCAAATATGAAATATATACTAGTCCGTTCTAAACAAGTAAATTGAATTTAAGAAGTAGCTAAATAAGCCCCTTTTGTATTTATTTTAATGTTTATCCAGTTTTAAGACAATGTAAAAACGGCAACATACATCGTGAATGCAGTGAGTGCTGGCACGGCTTGCTAGTTGCCTATCACGGCCCGGAGCAGTGATCGAGGCGCTAACCCTAACGGCTTTCAACTACGGAAGGTTTGATTAAAGTTTTCCGCTGAAAAAAAAATCGCGTCACATTATGAAAACAGCTTAAAGTTTGAGTCAAATTTACCCGCTACGAAAACAGAAGGTCTATTCGTCGAGAGTAAAACGATTAATAAGCAATAAAAACAACGCTTACCGCTCAAAGTGGCCGTTAGGTCTGAGCTAGAGAGAGAGAGAGAAAGAGAGAGGGAGAAAACGACATTAATTCGGCAATTTGTTACGGAATTCTGAGAAAAAACGGTTCGCGTTTGGTTCACGACACAGCTTGCCGACAGATTACCAACTGCCTGATGCATTGTCACACGATGTCATGAACATTGGCTCTGGACCATTTAGTGACTCTGGATGTGCATGACGTCATGTTCGCGACTTTGCCATGGAGTCTCTACTGGCAATTTCCCAGCCAGCCTCACAGGCCAACAATGCTCACACAGCCAATGCAGTCCATGTGTTCTGATTCTGACGACCCTTGCCCGTTATTTTAGGCTGGCTACTGGCAATTTCCCAGCCAGCCTCACAGGCCAACAATACACACACAGCCAATGCAAACCATGTGTTCTGATTCTGACGTCCCTTGCCCGTCATTTCAGGCTGGCTACTGGCAATTTCCCAGCCAGCCTCACATGCCAACAATGCACACACAGCCAATGCAGCTTCCATGTGTTCTGATTCTGATGACCCTTGCCCGTCATTTCAGGCTGGCTACTGGCAATTTCCCAGCCAGCCTCACAGGCCAACAATGCACACACAGCCAATGCAGTCAATGTGTTCTGATTCTGCCGTCCCTTGCCCGTAATTTCAGGCTGGCCACTGGCAATTTACCAGCCAGCCTCACAGGCCAACAATGCACACACAGCCAATGCAGTCCATGTGTTCTGATTCTGTCGACCCTTGCCAGTCATTTCAGGCTTGCTACTGGCAATTTCCTAGCCAACCTTTGCCAACAATGCACACACAGCCAATGCAGTTCATGTGTTTTGATTCTGACGACCCTTGCCCGTCATTTCAGGCTGGCTACTGGCAATTTCCCAGCCAGCCTCACAGGCCAACAATGCACACACAGCCAATGCAGTCCATGTGTTCTGATTCTGACGACCCTTGCCCGTCATTTCAGGCTTGCTACTGGCAATTTCCTAGCCAACCTTTGCCAACAATGCACACACAGCCAATGCAGTTCATGTGTTCTGATTCTGACGACCCTTGACCGTCATTTCAGGCTGGCTACTGGCAATTTCCCAGCCAGCCTCACGGGCCAACAATGCACACACAGCCAATGCAGTACATGTGTTCTGATTCTGACGACCCTTGCCTGTCAATTCAGGCTGGCTACTGGCAATTTCCCAGCCAGCCTCACAGTCCAACAATGCACACACAGCCAATGCAGTCCATGTGTTCTGATTCTGACGACTTTAGCCCGTCATTTCAGGGTGGCTACTGGCAATTTCCCAGCCAGCCTCACAGGCCAACAATGCAAACCCGAGTGTGAATTCCTATTCTTTTAGTCGTTGGAGTCCTTGTTCTTGCTTTCGCCGCTTGGCAGAAAGGGGCGCCACATGTGCCTTGTTTTCGGAAATTAATCAACAGAAGTCACGGCTTGGTCGAGCCGCGGGCTCACGCGCTTCCCACGCTCTCCTCTTCACTTTTTTCCCGGCACGTGCGGCAGTCGCTTTTCCGCTTTTCCGGCATGCGCAGAGGACTCAAAGACAAAGAGAGTTGGATAATTTACCTGGAAAAAATGCTTTGACACAGAGATTTCAATTATTTTAAAGCGAAAACAAACTCGCAGAATTTGTAACTCCGGGCAAAATATTTGCAAAAATGAAAACTTTTCGCTGGAAATAATGTTATATTGCATCGAAAAATAATGTTTTGCTTTCGATGCCGCAATACTGATTTTTTTTTGTTTGTTTACGTAGATATAATATGACCTTTATAATATGTTTGTGAAGTTTTTATAGCAGATGAGATAACTATACACATTTCGGGCCAACCTCGAAAAAAAATTATTATTCTCAAAATTATTCCACGCATTTTGCGTCGATATCATTGATAGAGAAGAGCCAGCGATAGCGACTGCTGTGACTAAAGCCCGTTTTACACGGTAAAAGATTTTCATCAAATCTATCATGATATCTTTTACGTAACTAAATATCACCATGTAAATGCAAAAATGTGATGAAAAAAGCATATCACGGTCTATCATGATAGATGTGATAAAAGATTTGATGACATATTTTCAATTAGGCGCGGTTCTATTTCCATGATAGATGTGATGAAAATTAACCAATCAGCGTTCAGCATTTGAAAGATAGATGGTGTACTGTGCCAAGATTGTAAAGCTCACGCTCACGTCACCAGCATTTCCTCTTCCTTTTCTTTGCTTCACAAACATTCAAAACCTTCTCTACTACATCTAAAAGGGATAAAATATCAGCAATAGCCTGAATGTTAACCAAAACTGCCAAATCCACCTCAATTTTTAATTTTACACACATATTGACAGTTTTAATTTCGCACCTTCATTAAAAATTTTCTTAATCCACTGCCTTTTGAATTTCATACAGAATGACATATAGATGGCAGTGCTTCTGTCACAACCATGTGTTTTTATCACATTTTTCTAGGACCGTGTAAATACCATCATACATTTTCGTAAAAGATTTTATAAAAGATATCATGATAGATGTTATAAAAGATGCTATGATAGATTTGATGAAAATCTTTTACCGTGTAAAACAGGCTTTAGTAGTTGCGAGTTTGTCGAATTAAAATCAAATTATTATTCGACTTGTGAATCCCCATTGACAATTTGAAACTAAGCATTGCGTGTAAAATATCCTTTTAACATCGGAACAATGGCAGATAATATTCGCTCTTTGTCTGAAACATAACATTCTCTATCACCTATTCTAATGTGAATGCAGGTTTGATTCTCGAGCCGGGGACTAAAATACTGCATCCAGTATTCTCCTTTTGATGAAAATTATCGATAAATTGATTTACAGCTGGCAATGTCAGTGACACGATGTCATCAACATTGGCTCTGCCACCAATCAGAGACTCCGTGGCAGAGTCGCGAACATGACGTCATGCACATCCAGAGTCTCTGATTGGTGGCATAGCCAACGTTGATGACATCGTGTCACTGACATTACCAGCTGTAAACCCCCATTTATAGACCATGCACGCAAGCAGATATCATGCGAATGTGTTTCCGCGGAAACTCTATCGCAGTGCCTTTGGCGCGTGGTACGTCCCAGCTGCGATCGGGCCGAAGGCCGCGGTTCGGTTCCCGGTCGCGTCTCCCGAGGGGACTCCGAATCGATCTGGACGTGCCTTGAAATATGTGTCGGCTGTCGCAGTCTATTTGCACAAGAATTCTCCGTTTACGACCGAGCAGATGAAATGAGAGGTTCTGTAATGCCGGTAAGAGCCACGCTTTTCTCTGGCCCAGAATTGCTCATGAGAAAAAAATGATTCAAAACTTATGTCTTGAGTCGGACAAATGGCTCTAAGGGCAGTTTGGAAACTTCTAGCTCGTGTCTAGCGGCAATGGGTCCTCGAGGAAGATGCTAATACACTCTCCTTCTCAACGTGAAATGGAGTATATACGTTTCAGCCACTGACAATGATTCCGCATAAAATTTCTTATACTCATGTCTACCATGTCCTGTATTCAGCACTAGTTTTGACTAAAACTATTTGACACTGGGATAAGACTAATTCAAAAGTCTCACTGGTTTCCCGACGTTTCGCTACATTTGCTTGTTACGTTTTCAACGGTGATAGCTCGACTGACGTTAGAAAAGTGAACAAACGAACCATTGTTGTGTTTTTATATCTAGGCTTCCTTAGTCTACTCCCTAGCCTCGTTCTCTTTTCGCGAAGTGTCGCCAATCTACTTACCATCTTCCCACGTTTCTCCCCATAGAGAACAAGGCTAGGGTGTAGATTAAGGAAGCCCAGATATAAAACACAATAATGGTTCATATGTTCACGTGTTTAACGACAGTCGAGCCATTACCCTTAAAAAAGTAACAAGCTATGTCAGGAAACGTCGGGACACCAGTGAGACTTCTATTTAGCATTCTAATCCCAGTTTGAAATAGTTTTTTTTCTTCAAATTCCGTATTTCCTTCTCTTTGAGACTCTCGACAAAAAAACCACTTTAGCACTGGAACAAGCTCGAACGACCTGGGCGGAAAAACGCAAACCATAGTTAGCGCAAGTACATTGGCATTCGAAATCCAGTTTTCCAAGAGATTTTCTTTTCCACTGCGCCTGTTTTTTCCGCGATATTTTCGCTTCAAAACCTTAGACTCCTTTATTATAAGCATGTCACCAAGCTCGGGGCCTTCGCCATGAATTCAAACTGTTTGCTACGGGGGGGGGGGGGGGGATGGGGGGGGGGGGGGGGGGTTGAAGCTAACGATTTCGAGTCTCTGATGTAAAGGGTGGGTAGTCTGTTGGCCCGTCCTCGTTTATAATGAGAGGAAATACCTGGTATTTTGCAAGCGTTCGACTGATGATTTTAGTTTAGTTTTTATTTTTAAGTCTCATTACATTGACTCATGCTGTGACTTTTTCTGCTTTTCCAAGAGCATAAGAATTTAGTTTTCGAGCTTATAATCAACGTAACTATATAGTCTTAGTTCTAAACTGCAGTTCAACCAGAGATTAAAATGTACCCCCTTTGTGCCCGGCTCAAACATCTCGGTCCCAGCACGCAGCCAAAAGGCCGAGGGTTCGGTGCTGATTCCAGGACTGATATGCGAATGGAAATTGAAGAAACGAATGTAAATTAAACAAAAAGTTAATAAACTTATAACCTGTCAGTTAAAACTAATCATAATTCTTCTTATGATGGATCTTACTTTAGCAGAGCAAATTTCACAAAAATAAGAGGATCGTTTAATTGGATGGCACAAAAAATAATAATTTAAAAAATTCGCGCCAGAAACGCAGACAGCAATTAAATAATCCGATTGTCAGTTGTTATGTTCGGTGAGCAACACGGGACGTTTTAATCCGACTGGCAGT
Source organism: Nemoura dubitans (assembly GCA_921293005.1). Taxonomy (NCBI): domain Eukaryota; kingdom Metazoa; phylum Arthropoda; class Insecta; order Plecoptera; family Nemouridae; genus Nemoura; species Nemoura dubitans. The sequence continues at coordinate 45,628,801 of OV121076.1, forward strand.
TTTCGCAAATTTGTTTTTTCGTGTCAAAATGTCGCACCGCTCCGTGACGCGACACGCCAGACAATTGAACGGCGATGTGGATTCGGCCGACTAGGCAAATTTTTTTTTTTTACAAAGCAACTTAACGTGTTTGCCGAGATGAGTTTGAAAATTAATGACACAAAACGCTGGCGCCAGAGAGCTTAATGCCGTCACGGCTTGCTGAGTGAACGCTCCTGCAGTACCTGTGCTCGATCACAGAGGGCGCTGTTTTTACCCGAGTGCACTCGAGTGATAGGGGCGGTGAAAATGTAACGACCAAAACTTTGAGCGTACGTAGATTTTACAACTGCGCACGCGCCGCACATAAAATGTTAACGAAGTTCAAATGGGTCGTGTACGCCGAACATCTGGCCCAAGGGGCAGTGCCCGTTGTCTGGTCGCACTGCTTCGGGCTTTGGGGCTAGCGGCCAAGAGGCCGTGATCTAATCGGGGGGACATTAGTTTTTTACTGGTGCATGTCATCTAGAATTTATATCTTGTAATTAATACCTATTTTTTGACATTTTATAAAGTCTGGTCCATAAATTATTCATTCTTCTTCGGTGTTACAGTTTTAAGGCTAATACCTTTTTCTAGCTGTGTATAACACTAGTTTAAAAATATAATATGTATTTAATGCTAAGAGGACAGTTTAAGGGTGGTATTACAAGTGCCTCAACCCAGTTAGTTGATTGTCATGGCAACCGCCAATAGGATGTCGTGGCAATGGCATTCAGGAGTTTATTTCAGAGTTGAAAAATATAGTAATACCGACTCTAAGTATCTGATGTAAGCTCTGAATGACCGGTGAAGTTGATTGTCATGGCAACCGCTTATACAATGCCTTGGAATTCGCCAGTTTCTTGGGGCTGCCATGACACTTAACCCAGAATTGAGAAATATCGTAAAATCTGCGGCTATATACATTCAATTTTCAGTTATGAAGGAAGATCACTTCCAGATAATGCAGTTTCAGTAAGTCGCCTCCTTTCGGCATGAGACACATCACTTGTAAGACACACATGTCTAAGAGCTACACGCAGCACACATATTTACAAGTTTGGTCGAAAAATAATTTTCAGGGTGGCCAAAATCGCACAATTTCCCTAACTTTTCATTGCACTTTCGTACACAATGGCTCTAAAAAGAGTAAAAAATGAAGAGTTTCGGGGTGTGTTCTAGCATTTCAGGGGAAAAGCATTTAAAGCATTTAAAAGCATTAAAAGGGCCATGGGCGCCCTTATTTACGTCTTTTTTCTACAACATACTGAAATATTGAAATGATTTCTTTAATGATTTGGCCTTGCGAACTCGGCAACATTTGGTCTGAAAAGCCACTTTCTGGCGTACTGATCTGTTATACCTTCAGTTACGATTTTTATCTTGAATATGATCTGGATGTCAATATGATGTTTAGCCAGTGACGTCACAGTGAAAATCCCAATCGAGGCAACCTGGGGAACCATAAATTAACCTCGGTGCACGGAGATCTTCAAATGCGACTACAAAAAAATAACCGTTAACGCCCCAGTCAGCTCAAAACCCCTCATCGCTCTGAGTCGGCCGTATCTGTGCATTCCGCCACCCATCGACGGGCAGCCATCGACGGGCACCCATCGACGGGCACCCATCGACTCGGTGCACCCTTCCACGCCGTCGACGCCGTCGTCCTTGGCGAGGACGAAAAACCGGCGTCTCATCCATCACCCGACTCCTGAAGGACTTTCATCTCGACGCCTAGGGACGCCCCCCCCCCCCCCCCACCCCTACAAGATATGTTGTGTGGAGCATTGCCATGGAAACGCGGGTCGATTGGGGTGGGGGGGGGGGGGGGGGGGAGGGAGCAATTATATCGAGGCATGAGACTCTAAACTCTAAACACGGTTTCGAGGAGGTGTTCACTCAAGAGTGAGCGTCCAGTCTTCAAGAATAACACTTGCAAACTGTGGTACTGAATTCTGAGTGGAGTCCAAGCACCTCTTTCGTTTCATATACCTATCCTCAAATAAGTATTTTGGAAGATATTATTTAAATATTATTTTTTGGAATTGAGAGGATCATTAGACTTTAGGAAGCCGAGATTATTAACAACAATTTTGTTCTTTTGTTCATGTTTGTAACGTCAGTGGAGATATCACCCTTGAAAAAGAAGCAATTGCAAATGAAACGTCGGGAAACCAGTGAGACTTTATTTAGCATTCAAAATGATAGCAGATTTGTCACTCGCACGCCTTCGATGCGATCTCGTTCAAACCAGGGCATCGAACTCAAAACCCAAAAAAAAGGTAATTTTGTGTTGAACCTGAACCCGAACCGAAATTAATTTTGGTTTGATATGCCCTGGTGAACCTGGTGAACGCTTCGTTTTGAACCACGACCCGAAAACGTCAGCCGACGGGAGCCGTATCTTTGACGGCGTCGTCACCAGTGGCGTAGTCCAGGGTATACGCAGGTACACGGCGTATATACTCACATTTTATTTTCGAAATTAGCTTAAACTCACATTTATTTTAAAGAAATACGCTGAAATACGCTGGTATCAACGAGATATTCAAGCTTTTAAACGTCTAACTTTTGCAAGTTTTCCATACTTCTTTTATGCTTCACACTTTATATACCCATTCACATTATCTTACCCATTTCCCATCCACCCATAGCACACCCATTTACCCACGACCCATTTATCCATTTACCTTTGAGACACAAATCGAGATGTGTGGACGTGTTTTAGTGAAACCCAAGCGAAAATATTCGTAAGCGTCAAACAACAATGTTTGATATGTGAAAATAGGGCATGTTGATAATGACGAAAATGTGGAAATAAGAATTCAGTTTCATATTTCCAGCCCAACGCCACTGACTGCACCACTGGTCGTTACCATCGACATATCAAAGTCAGTGCCAATCAATCACTTGAAACACGATCGCGTCAGACACCTTTGTCGACTGCAGCGCTCGTGTGCGGCAAGCGGGCGAAACAGATTCTAGATCCACGTCTCAACTCTTTGTCGATAAGGTGGCATGATCCACTTGGCCTACGAATAGCTACCAAACAAATTGTTTACAGGCAAACTATTAAATGACAGCCCCACCAAAATAGCTCACCTCCTATACCCGGGTTTTTAGTGGTACGTTAAATATATAACGGTCTGTTAGCTTCTTATTTGCTTAGCAACGAACAATAAGAGCCTTTAATTTTCTTGTTAATGAGCTATTAGTATCTCAAAGGATCACTAAAAAACTGGCACTTAGGACTTGTTTGTATACTTGTAGTATATTATACAAACCTTGCTAATTCCAACTCTAAGTAATGTAATATCTTTCAAATTAAGAACGGATCGTTTTTGTTCTATGATACGTGTTGCTATTTTAATTTTTAACATTCGCTACTATTTTAAACTATGTTAAATGTGGAGACCAATGATTTCATTGGTTATGCACGTTATTCAACAAATTCAATCATAGCACGAAAATGATTAATAATTTATTTTGTAACCTTTTAAATCACCTAGGAGGTGAGCTAATTTGGCGGGCCTAACACAAATGTTTTGCCTGTAAACAACCGTTTGGTGGGTTTTCGTTGGTCAAAAGGTATCATTCCACCACAAAAAATAAAAAAGTTTGCTCAAAATTCCGTTCTTTTTGCGAAGGCAATGTGGAAATTGGTTCTTGCGATTCAGGCCTTAGAAACTGTATAATACAAATATGTATTCATGCTAAATTTGTTCGCTATTTCGAAAAAGCCACTGATATAAAAATGTGCACGCATGCGTATTTTTCCCGTTTTCTGTGCGATTTTGCCACCGTGGATTACTGTGATACGCGATACATGCGACACATACGAAGAGGGTTTTGCGCGGCGTTGTGTAGAATCACGTCACATTTCCCCCCCCCACCCCCCCCTCTCCCCATCGGGTTTTTTGACAAGCCGTTATTTCTCGAAGTGTGTTTTTCCGGGGACATACGTGACATACAGGAAAGCGTACGTGCGATGTGTACGTGCTGTTCTTCCTGCGTGTTTTTGCCGCCAGCGCCGGCTGCTGCCGCTGCATATTAGATGATTGCGTCAGTGGTTGTATTGTGTAGGAGAACTGTCGGGGAAGGAAATAAAGTGCCTACACACGGAAATGCAAACGATGTTTCGACTTTTGGAGCTACAAGAATATGACTGTGATATTTTATATGTCAGCCTGGTACTCTGTTAGCTCTATAAAGATCGTATTATTACCGATGAAATTTGTCCCTCCAAAGCACTTTTCTTTCATTCATTGGAGGCATTTGAACACCAGGCAATAATAGTAACAAAAAAATTTTTGGAAGGGAGGCAAAGCTGGAAAAATGTGCTCCCGAACCGGGACCTCCTGCTTAAACCAGTAACAATTTCCTCTCAAAAAAATATTTGTCTCCTAATGGTTTTTGGATCCTAAGAGCCGGGTATACAATGTCCAGTTAGAATTTAACTGTTGGTTAACTCTTAACATTTTTCACTTAGTTCCTTAACACGGGCCTTTTAAAACCGGTACTAAAGTTGGCCTAATTCGAAAAAGTACGTTGAAAAACTGAATTGCCGTTTGGTTATGGAAAAGTGGAAACAAAATAGAATTAATGCAATGTCACTCATTGAAGTTCAATTAGCTATTTTTCTACAGACACTTCAAACAATCTTGACTTACATTAAAAACGTGACTAAGAGTTCTGTAAATAAGATTATTATAAATCCTTTTTAAAATCCTTTTAAGCGATCTGCCATCTGAAAGATTGTCGCCATGATTGTTGATCTCATACCAAGTATGCAGATGTGAGCGAGCATAAAACCATAACATTTCTCGCATCACCAGACCGACGGCAACATGAACGCATTCCAGCGTCACATTTCTAAAGATCCAATAGCGGAGCGCCCGTTTGACGGCGTCGTCGCAGTCCCAATCCTGGAAAGTGCACCCCTTCCCCGAGAGGACAATGCCGGCATGACACTTGTCACCCATTGTCGTTTGATGGCAAGGAGGTTGACGACGACGACGACGACGACGACGGGGGGATGGGTGCTGAAATAACGTCTGCGTTGCGCCGACCGCGGCCGGGGGTTGGAGAAAAGCTCGCTGTCAGAGGCGGCGCTGCGGAAACCCGGGGGTTTGGGGGAGGGTAGGGGGGGTTGGACTCGACGTCGGCTACACAAAGCGGGGATTTTTTAAGTGGTATTCACTCTTTTCGCGACGCCCGTCGCCCGCGATTCCCCGGCAAACGCGGCGTCTTCGGCCGCGAGGAACGTTGCACTTTCGAGGACGCGATGAACGATGGTTTCGCAACAATGAACGGGGGGTATTTTTTATTTTTGATGAAGTAGTTCGACCGAAACCCTCTCTGTTTGTCATATGTACCAAATTTGTATGACGCATAGAAAAAGTAATGCCACATCCAACGGTTTAATAATATTGGGGGGTCACCGGACTGATAATGGAGATATTAGGGTTTATAAACTCGAAATTTAGCACATGGGTGGCATAGGAAATCTGGTCACAACCACACTATAAATCAGTACCTACTTAAATATACAAATGACAATTAAACAAATTTATTTATTCTTTAAAGATGAATCTCTGATGAACATTTGCAACTAAAGAAAAACTGGGGTCACCGAACTAAATTTGAGATAATGGCATGTGAATTTGGACAGCGTAGTTTGAGGGTGCAGGTTTTGGTGCTTAAAAAAAATTCCGTCTAAGTAAAGTTGTACTATTAAAAGGAACAAAAACATCGTTTGTAATATTTTATAAGGATGTTATCATACTAAATTAAACGTGTTTGTTCAAATGCACACACATTTTCGCTACGAATTATGTTACAAAATTGACGTTACCGTGGATACGAAGACCATTCGATCGAACTACTTTCAGGGTGGGGCGATTTTTTTTTCCGGTGCTGTCGCGATCGTTAATTTACATCAGAAAAAAAAAATTGAAAGCCGAAGCTCGTGTAAAATACGGAATTCATAAATATCTGAAAAATGGAACGAATTCGCGCGTTGCTTTAAAATCGGCCGCACTCGATATTTTCCTCTCGGAAAAGAAAAGCTGTAATACGCGCGTTTGCTTTCCACTGTTATGTTATCAGCGCTTTTCTTTTCCTCCATTTTCGCTCTGGCCCCGAGACCAGCTCAAATTCGATCCCGGTTTCGCGAATCCACAAAGTACTTATATAAAGAAATGAAAGAAAATTGGGAGTTTTCTTCTCTGTGCGTGTGATGTGTATCGACAGGGCCGTGCCTCAAGTCGGCCGGAAAATGTCCGTGCGTGGTTTTCCGCGTGTTTTTCTTTTCGCTCGACCCGTCAAGATCGCATTTTCCGGGCAGCGAATTGTGTTTTCCTTGTCACATGGCCGCTTTCGACTTGTGCTTGGGTCGGATGGATCTTGCAGAATCTTACCACAGATAGAAGGTTACCCAGATGTTCCACTCCCATACTAAAGCAGCTAAGCGAAAGCCCTCCACACGAAATAATAGTTTCGCCGGCAGTCAGGGTATGGAGCCACAATTTGTTGTTATTTCACCTGTAACCAATGTAACTGTAACCACCTGAAGAACATTGGGTCCTTTTATTATAATTGACCTTGTGCAATGGCCTGGTAGATGATGGCAAAACAGGTTGCCAACGCACCCCAGCGATTGCCGGCCAAACTTATAACACCAAATGTTTACCGTAGTCATAGCTATAGGTATAGTAGAATATCTGGGTAACCTTATATCTGTGATCTTACGTTAAATATCTGCCAACTCAGCGCTTTGTTAGGTCCCTTGAAAATATGTTCATGTCACTATCATGATTCAAGCAAAAGGTTAGTTAATAATACAATATAAGTAAATGTAAAAAATTGTATTAAGAACATCTCAGGTAATAAAACAGGTATTCTGCAATGTTAAAGTACCTGCCCAAAGCAGCGAGGGGATGAGAAAAGATCCCGATACGTTATATTTGATTCAACATTCTGCAGGGTGATAAGCTTTAATCTGTGCTTGAAGGCCCAGTATTCCTAAATTTTCCTACCCCTTTTTGAGATCCCAACTAGGAGTAACGACTGGATCCAACCAATCAAAAGCACCGAATTCAGTTGTAACTCCTAGTTGGGATCTCAACTAGGCGTTAAAAAACTTGCTTACACCGGGGATAATTGACAATTAGGGCACTGACATTTCCACTCCTTAGCTACAAGTTTAGCCTAAGGGTCCGAATTTGTTGATATTTTTAGGATTCTCAATAAGATAATTAACAACTTTTGTGTTCATCTGAGCTGTTCATTTATAAGCTATTGAGTTTAATACAATAGTTTCAATGAGTTTTCAAGTGCAGCCCGAAAACCTTACTTTCGAAGAAGACGAATCCTAGCTAGGACTTATGATATAAAAATTCTCATTACATTCTCTGTTTCAAAGGTCTTAACCATTTAAATCAAGCGAGCGCGAAACAGCTGCAACGCCCTTGCTCAATTCGCTCGAATTTCCGGCCGAAAACTTCGACCGACTTCCTGGAATTTATCAAATTAATCAACGCTTCGTCTAAAGTATGCTTAACGGTTTCCATAAATGATTAAATTCAAGAAATTTCCTGACCTAAGGCGTCTGGTTCGAGATTGAACTCGCCCGGCCGACTTCGAAGTATGCTAGGACCGGTCCTGGAGGGAAATGATGAACAACTTCAATTTAGGCACGAGCAGGAAGAAAAAATTGACGACGTAACGGACAGATAAGCGAGTCGTAAAGACGTAAAATAGGGTGAAAATGGCCCTTTCTTCCAATTTTTCTATGCACTCTCGTACACATTGGCTCTTAAAAGGGTAAAAAAGGAAGAGTTTTGGGGTACGTTTAAGCATTCCAGGGGAAAAGTTTAGAAAAAAATTGCCATGTTCGCCTTTATTTACGTCTTTTGTCTACAACATATTGAAATAAAGAAATGATAACTTCAACGATGTGGCCTTGAGATGTCAGCAATTTTTGGTCTGAAAGATACTTGCTGGCGAACTGATCTGTATCCCTAAAAACCCATAACACATTCAAATCTCGAACGCCTCTAACGCTTTGCCTCTCCCGTCTCTCCCCGTCGTCCGCAGGATCTTGGTGCGCGCCATCAGCTACACGGTCCACGGCCTCATCCCCGCCTCCTGCGTCTTCGCCGACCGCTACAACCGCGAGGAGGTGGTGCGCTCGCTCGGCAAGGAGGTCAACATCAATCCGCCGCTCACCCTCGGCCAACTGCCCGACACGCCCGAGGAACTGCTCAAGCTCGACCAGGTAGGGCCACTAACAAACTTTGAACGCACTCTGTTTTGGAAAGGGCTGCATATGTTGTAAACATAGACAACATTGTTACTTGTGTAGCGAATATCCCACCCACAGCCACCATTGTACTGAAAACACTATGGACAATGTTCTATGGTAATTAAAAAAAATACACACATTCGCAGGGGCTGATCCCGTCGGATTCCGAAGCGCAGTGTGTATTGCGAATCCGTCTCGTTCTCGGCCTCTCAGAGCGTTTCGGGCTCCGACGGGCCCAGCCCTGAGGGCTCCAAAGCGCAGTGTGTATTGCGAATCCATCTCGTTCTCGGCCTCTAAGAGCGTTTCGGGCTCCGACGGGCCCAGCCCTGAGGGCTCCAAAGCGCAGTGCGTATTGCGAATCCGTCTCGTTCTCGGGCTCTCAGAGCGTTTCGGGCTCTGACGGGCCCAGCCCTGAGGGCTCCAAAGCGCAGTGTGTATTGCGAATCCGTCTCGTTCTCGGGCACTCAGAGCGTTTCGGGCTCTGACGGGCCCAGCCCTGAGGGCTCCAAAGCGCAGTGTGTATTGCGAATCCGTCTCGTTCTCAGCCTCTCAGAGCGTTTCGGGCTCCAACGGGCCCAGCACTGAGGGCACCGAAGCGTAATAGGTACTGACTTTATAAGGGCAACAATGCTGAGAAACTCCAAAACGGGCTCTAGCACAAATCTAGCAAAAATCCCACTCGCTGCAACCAATGTACTGAAAAAAATGTTTTCGTTGAAATTCTCTATTTTATTGGCACTTTTTTAAGGATCACTCTTATCGCACATGAATCTTGTCTCCATCGACAATTTTTTCGGTAGTTCAGTAAATTATGTCGATTATCGATTTATAGAGAAGTAAACGGTTGTCGTTTTGGTCGATTTTCCGTTAATTTTACATTTAAACGGAACGTCTCCTAGCCACATTTATTAACGACAATTTTTGAAGAAAAAACACTTGTAGCTGCTGAATGGCGGATAATATTTATTTCCGTAGAACTTTGAAAACTAAAAGCGAAAGAAATTTTCAGAAAGTGCTATTCTAGGCACTTTTAGGCACTTTTTGAAAATTCCCCCTGCTGCAAGTTTTCAGAAAACGACAAAAAAAAATAGCATCCTCCAATCAGCATCTCTTAAACAACACGTTTATTTTGTTTTAAAATGTTCGTAAATATTTGAAGTCAAGAGACGTTCCGTTTGAATATGAAATTTATGCAAAAATCGACCAAAACGACGACCGTTTAATTCTCATTTTTCTCTCCGACGACTTAACCGTGCATCTTAATATAATCATCTTACTATCAAGAAATTTGCACACTTCGTCGCTGCTCTATCAGTTAAACAATCTGAGTCTTGAAGATCTGTGATCGTACCCGATTATCGATCCAATTTCACCAAACGCTGGATAGCACCATACAATTCCACAACTGCGTTTGTGAGCACGAATTGTACCTCGAAAAAAATACGGCTTAAAATATCACTACCCAAGAGACGGGAAATCGAACGAAACGCAGGCACGGCCAAGTCGAAAGGTCACACCACCAATCAATCTTAGTGTTTATTGATCTCAAGTTTCTATCAAGTCTTTAGTTTTCGACAATAAAGTCAATGCCATAAGGTAACCCAGACATTCTACCATACCTAGCTGTGGCTATGTCACAGACATAAGGTTACCCAGACATTCTATCATACCTAACTATGGCTACGTCACAGATATAAGGTTACCCAGACATTCTACCATACCTAGCTGTGGCTACGTCACAGACATAAGGTTACCCAGACATTCTACCATACCTAGCTGTGGCTACGTCACAGATATAAGGTTACCCAGACATTCTACCATACCTAGCCATGGCTACGGAAAAAATATGATGCTAGTAGTTTCGTCGGCAATCGCTGAGGTGCGTTGGCAACTTGTTTTAACATCATATACCAGGCCATGGCACAATGTCTTTATAATCAAGGGAAACAATGTTCCTCAGGTGGTTTTAGTTACCTGGTTTCAGGTGAAATAACAACAAACATTGGCTCCATCCCTTGACTGCCGGCGAAACTATTATTGCGGGCGGAGGGCTTTCGCGAAGCTGCTTTAGAAATCCGGGTGGAACATCTGGGTAACCTTATATCTGTGATAAAGTCTTTATGCTTGTTCGGAACGAAACACAAAAGGGTGACCGCCCTAAAGGAAACGACTTCTCAATATTGCGAAAAAATGCTGACCTCACTTGCTTCTTTATATGAAAGAAGTATAATATTTTTCCCAACGCTTGTGTGACGGATAAACTTTTAAAGAATGCCATTATATTCTTCCTAGAAACACAAGCACACAATGAAGTTCGAATATTCCCTTTTTTTTTTCACTGTGCCTGTGTCGCATCAATCACAAGGGCAGTATTCAAAACATTTTCAGCTCTTTTTGTATGTGACTATCTGGGAATGTCTACTCTTTGACCATCTCAGGTTGTAACGTTCCTTACAGAAATTACGAAAATCGGTCAAAGGTGGATGCAAATGGTTCTACCGGCTTGATGAGAGTAGTGAGAATAGCCTAAAACGATATTCTCCCATCGATTTTATGACGATTAGTTGGTTAATTTTGCCAAAACCCAGCTGGAATTAATGATTTTGCCGTTCTTGAATTTGGTGAATACTAGGGCGAACGCAATTTGTGTTGCGTTGAAGATGAGCGTAGCGGTTTGTATATAGCGCAAAAAAGATTAAGGCAAGAAGCCTATGCAAATCATGGAGCAGCAAGCCGGACCAATGCTTTCTCGAAAATTCTGATCACTTGCAAATGTAAACGATTCTGACCTTTCTTTGTTTCTGCCCGAGCTGACGGGTAGCGGAAATATGCTCATTTTGAGATCATTGAGCACTGTGCATGTTAATACATAGATGTAACTCATGCACAAGTGTTTTTATTGGGTTTTATTGGTTTGGTTTTTATTGGGAAAAATCTGGTGTCATGTTTCGATTTGGTTTCGATGGTTTCTAAAGGCAAATCGAAATTGGGAACATTTGAAAAAAATACGCACTTTTAAATACATTTCCGTACTTTTCCAAACTTGCCCAATTGTCGAATTTTGCTCTTTTTTCTGCTTTGAAAGTGAAGGGTGCGGAGGATTTTCTTGAAAAACGCAGGGGGTCTAAGTTGAGAACAAAAGTAGACACCCTGAAAATTTTATCCCACTCGAAGCAGGCGTTTGGCCTGTAGAGCGCGCGCAAACACACATACAAAAAAAAACAAAAACAAAAACAAACACACACCAAGTGTTTTTTTTAGCAGTAGTGAAATTGATGATTTCGCTTCGCTCGCTTCGCTCGCTACGCTCATCAAATATTTCTTATTGGAAACTTACTGTTTACGCTCTAGACGCTTCGCTGCGACTATTCACAATGCACTTTTAACTATTTGGATAAGATTTCACGGCTTCACGCATATTTCATCAATTTATATTCTTCTATACAGCTGTATTTTACACATTCGATCAAAGTTTGACATCTTCTCTTGACAGGTACACCAGTTGTTTCTCTATCGCCCCAGGATACAGTGAATAATTTATGCAAATGATATTACGTGCAGTGTTTTACTTTTTGAAGCTTTCTAAACTTGTGTCTGTGTTTGTGCAGGTGCTTGTGCTTATGGTTGTGTCAATTAGCGGTGAGATCAAAGTTTCACGCTAAATTCTAAAAAAAAAAAAGTTTTGAACTTTTGACAATATCACTTCCGGACGAGCATGGCGCTTTTTTCATGTCATCAACACGACTGGATTTATGTCTCGTTCGGGAATGGAAATCGGGAATGCCGTGAATCATTCCCGTCGGACCGTGCCGGGCCGCCTACAATCACCCGCGACCGCGGACTGTTTTTAAAGTCACGCGCCTTTACGTCACGCGCCTTTACGTCACGCGCCTTTATGTCACGCGCCTTTACGTCACGCGCCTTTACGCCACGCGCCTTTACGTCACGCGCCTTTACGTCACGCGCCTTTACGTCACGCGCCTTTACGTCACGCGCCTTTACGTCACGCGCCTTTACGTCACGCGCCTTTACGTCACGCGCCTTTACGCCACGCGCCTTTACGTCACGCGCCTTTACGTCACGCGTTGACGCGTCATCGAATCGCGCAGGCGCACGTCGAGCGAGGATCGAGCAGAAGAGGACCCCGTCGAAAGTGGCTTGAGAACAGTCGCATTCCACTGCACCAAATCAAATTCACTCGCTATACTTTATCACAGACAGCGCTACGCAAACAGCCCATGATCAAGTCAATTCTGGCAACGTGAAATCTTCGGGGAACGAGCATATTATAGTCTTACGAAAGTGTTTGTATTTTTTTATGCCGGCACTACTGTTACTACATCTGTTTCACTCGCTCTGCCCATCAGCGCTACACAGTTCTCTCTCCCACCACTTGGCATTCCCCTCGCCTACAAGCCAAGTAGATGAGAATACAATCAAGGGATGCCGGCACTGCTGTTATTACATCTGTTTTACTCGTTCTGCCCATCATCGCTACACAGTTCTCTCTCCCACCACTTGGCATTCCCCTCGCCTACAAGCCAAGTAGATGAGAATACAATCAAGGGATGCCGGCTCTGCTGTTACTACATCTGTTTCACTCGCTCTGCCCATCATCGCTACACAGTTCTCTCTCCCACGACTTGGCATCCCCCTCGCCTACAAGCCAAGTAGATGAGAATACAATCAAGGGATGCCGGCACTACTGTTATTACATCTGTTTCACTCGCTCTGCCCATCATCGCTACACAGTTCTCTCTCCCACCACTTGGCATTCCCCTCGCCTACAAGCCAAGTAGATGAGAATACAATCAAGGGATGCCGGCACTACTGTTATTACATCTGTTTCACACGCTCTGCCCATCATCGCTACACAGTTCTCTCTCCCACCACTTGGCATTCCCCTCACCTACAAGCCAAGTAGATGGGAATACAATCAAGGGATGCCAGCACTACTGTTAATACATCTGTTTCACTCGCTCTGCCCATCATCGCTACACAGTTCTCTCTCCCAACACTTGGCACGAGTCACACCCACCTCGTTTTTTGCCACGTAGCCGTTGGACTATCATAACGACGAACATTATTATCTGAGAATTAAATACCATCTGTATTTGTTCTAACGTAAGCACTAAGAAAAAGAAACTATTTCATTAGAGGTTTTGAATGCGAAGATAATTCTAGTTGGTTATTCCATGTTCTGTCTTCCAAACTATCTGAGAAGCAAAATGTCTGAGCTTGGCACTAGTCCAAAGATGACGGCGACCATATAAGAATGCTCCACTTAAACTTTGAATGCAGCTGCACTCAAAGCTAGGCCCAAGCGGTTCCAACAATTTGGCGCTATTTTTATATCTATTTGTTGATCTATTAGATCAACAATTTGTAGGTATCACCAAATTAAGGGTCCTCCACACTCCCTCTCAAACGTTGAATGCACAGGCCCAAGCGAATAGGGAAATGAACTCCTAGATGTGTTTCCATCTTTAATTTTATCATACCAGTAGAAAAAGGAAAAGTATATCTAGTCATGGGCTATTACCAAAATTTGATATTTTCAAAACTGTGTATGGTGCAATCTTTCAAAAATGGCTTAAGCTCATTTATGCGATTTTTGAAAGTTTGCACCATAAAATATCAAATTTTGGTGATTACCCATGACTAGTTACACGTTTCCTTCATCTACTGGTATCTTAAAATAAATGATTGGAACCTATTTAGGGGTTCATTTCCCTATTCGCTTGGGCCTCTGCATTCAACGTTTAAGTGGGGGTGGGGGTTAAAGAATTGGCCGTGAGGAGCACTTTTAAGACGTGCGTAGTTTCCCCCTCCCCCCCCCCCCCCCCACCTAATGGTCGTATCGCCATGTCGAGGTGATTATGGAGATGAGGATCAAGAGCGCCTTGTGAAACTCACCCTTTTAGGGGGTGGGGGGATGAAATATGCGCGATTTGATTGGCCGGAGTCACGCGAGCGAGCGCGTGGCGTGGCCCTGGCGGCAGCTGGGCGAACTACGCGCAGAAGTGGTGTGCATTACTCACAGGCATGCAGGAAGAATAAAGATAGTGGTCATTTTTGGTAAGCGAAATGGATAATAACAATGATTGTTTACTTCTGGGTGAGACGTTTCCTATAGGTTTTGTTACTTTCGAACCTCCTCTCGTCACTAAAACGTTCAAATCACGCCAGATTTTGTTTCTATAAAATGCTACTATACCACAATCATCATACACTGGTGGAAAAGTTTTATTACAAACTAAGTACTGAATACGTAGTGGTATTAAGTACTAATAAACGCATAAACAGGTTTTTCGTGTTTTAATTTTCATTTAAAGTTTTGATCCTGGTAAAATATCGCCCACAGAGAAAGAGAAATGTTGGCCATTTTCCGACGACACACGACAAAAGATGGCGACCGAAACCACATTAACATCGACACGGGCCCGTCAGACAGTCTAGACACATCGCGCAGCAAACACCACGACCTCTATGCCACAGTGAGGTATCCAACCGCATTAGCGTCCAGCCAACCGCATATCACTGCCTCGTAGATCCTGCAAACTATTTCATTAATCCACGGGACCGCGGGGAAGGGCTGGTGGGGGGGGGGGGGGACTCCCTGGTGGACGGTCGGCCACCGGATCCAACTCTCGGACATCGCCAGTCGGTTGTTTGCAAAGCTGCCAGATCCCGCCGCCGCCACCGCTGCCACCAGTCTTGCTCAACTTCGTCCACCTGCCGACAGGGTGCGCCCAAAGCGTCGACTATACTCTTTGACGTTCTATCGGCGCGCTTAACCTGCTTACGTTGAGCTTGCGTCGAGAGGTGGAGTGATTAGGAAGTTTAATGAAAATACGATAAAACAATGCGGTTTTGTCTTGTGTACGTGTTTATAAGAGGGTTTAAAATGGACATTAAAATAGGTGTCGGCGGGCGATTTGGTTTCATGTTAAATACTTGTTCGCAGAGTTTTGCGCGACAAAGCTTTTACTATTACCATATATATTAAGGAGTTTAAAAGTAAGTTTAACGTTATTCCTGACTTGTTTTTTTGGATCTATACAATTTGCGGACGACTACATTAAAGAGGGTGGGAAATAAAAATGGCTTTTATATCATCGTCTCTCTATATTGCATGTAATTGGCCATTTTTTACTGCCGCTATAAAATAATTAATTTCCTCGCTCCCCTTTTATGGCCTGTGCAATATCAACGTTATAACCCGGACATCGTCAGTCAGTCCCTCTCGCCCTTCACCGAAATTTTCAGCATGAACTGACAGTAAAAACTTCTCAGGAAACCGTCCGCCAGCACAATAAACTATATTACAGAAACTATTAAACTGTAATCTTCCAAAAGCCCTGCCAAATTAGATCCACAAAAGAAAGAAATTCACCATTCACCATTTCTTTCCCCATGTCCATAATATATAATACATGTTCATAAACCTTCGACCAAGCTGTCATCTTCAGTTAGATCAACTCTATAACCATGATTATGTCGTTGTGTATTGCAATGTACAAGATTAAACATATACTAGTCCATTCTTACTAAGACAATTGAATTTGAGAAGTAGCTAAATAATTCCCTTGTGTGTTGGTTTTAATGTTTATCCAGTTTTAAGTTAACGTAAAAGTGGCAACATACATCGTGAATGCAGTGAGAGCTGGCACGGCTTGCTAGTTGCCTATCCCGTACCGGAGCAGTGAGAGCTGGCACGGCATACTGGTTGCCTATCCCGTACCGGAGCAGTGAGAGCTGCCACGGCATACTAGTTGCCTATCCCGTACCGGAGCAGTGAGAGCTGCTACGGCATACTAGTTGCCTATCCCGTACCGGAGCAGAGAGAGCTGGCACGGCATACTAGTTGCCTATCCCGTACCGGAGCAGTGAGAGCTGGCACGGCATACTAGTTGCCTATCCCGTACCGGAGCAGTGAGAGCTGGCACGGCATACTAGTTGCCTATCCCGTACCGGAGCAGTGATCGAAGCAAAAAGAGTTATGCAATTCACTACAAAAACTACATCTGTAAACAACTGAATATCCAAGCGTTATTATACGAACGTTTGGTGGACGTCTTGAAGCTAACCGTGAATGACTGACGTTCAACGTTCGGGTGGAACCAAATCGAACGTGTGGCGAATGCAAAAATTGAACGCAAGTCATCCCTCATTGGCTTTCAGACGTCCACCTAACGTTTGTATAATTACGTACGCAAAACGTTGTTGCACTAAAACGGACACCCTAGTAGAATGTAACCTCACAAAGATGGCCACCAACCAGCATCAAGCATCTCAATTCAGACATAACATTCACCTACAGAGGCCCAAGAATAATGCAGCGCAAAAATAATGTTGAAATTCATGCTTTTTTGCGAAATGTGTCCCCTACCTCACTGATAAGAAACACTAGAGAATGTAAATATAATTATCAGTTACCGGTAACAAGTCGTTAGGGACCTGTAAGCGTTTGTCATCAGATTCTTTAACCAAAGTTTGCTGATTTCCATTCGCACGTCAATCCTGGAATCAGCACCGAACCCTAGGCCATTTGGCTGCGTGCTGGGACCAAGATGTTTGAGCCGGGCACAAAGGGGTTCATTGGTCTTCTCAGGCTGGGTTCATTCGCATGTCAGTCCTGGAATCAGCACCGAACCCTCGGCCTTTTGGCTTCGTGCTGGTACCGAGATGCTGGAGCCGGGCAAACCGGGTAAAAGTCTGCTCAGATTTTACCGTACGAAGTCATGGTCAAAGAATCACGGCCCACCCTATACCCAAGCACAGTCACTGCAGCCTAGTGTGTCCTAGAGCGACCGCCAGAGGTAGCCACCGTCGTCTCGTCACGGCTTCCTTTAATTACACTGGGGACTATTTATCCGTCGTTGTTAATTACATCATGTGTGCATAACGTAATGCGGACTCTAATCAAATTTCCGGTGCGATATTTAGTCGGTAGTTCTTAATTGGCAGATCTAGTTACAGCCCGTCATGTTATAGACCTGTGGGCCTTGTGCATATCATACAAGATAGATGTTATAGCCAGTGGGGTAATGCTGGAATTAAATAGGGGTATGTTCAAATGGATAAACTTTGAGTCTATAGAGAGTGGTTTTGACTGCTCTGCAAATAGTGTTTAAAAGGCCCTTTCAAATCAGTGTGCATTTCAACTGGGTCTACTTTGCCTAAAGGCGGTCACTGTGCCTGCTTTGCAAATAGTGTTCACAAGTCACAACACGTTATAACTGGGAGAAAGGTGGGTACACGCAAAAACTGGGAGAAAGGTGGGTACACGTTTAAACTGGGGGGAAGGTGGGTACACGCTAAAACTGGGGGAAAGGTGGGCACCCGCAAAAACTGGGGGAAAGGTGGGTACACGCTAAAACTGGGGGAAAGGTGGGTACACACTAAAACTGGGGGAAAGGTTGGTACACGCTAAAACTGAGGGAAAGGTGGGTGCACGCTATAACTGGGGTAAAGGTGGGTTTGTTCATCCCCTATATCCCCATAATCCTGGGACTATACACCACTGGATTTCATCATTTCACCCCTGGCAAGAGTGGTCATATTAATATATTGAAATTCTCCGTGGGTCCTGCAATATTATCTCGTACACACCGTGGTCGGATGAGTAATGGAATTAGTTGCCTCTCCCACCGCCAGAGAGCAGGACTAAACAAAACAGAGCGCTCGTCCTTCGTCGGATGTCAAGTATTTGCCTGGCCGTGTGTTTTCATTAGCGGAAGTGGAACGTGGTGGCGGTGGCCACAGACATTTGCAGCCCATTGGTGAGCGAAGCCCTCGTGATAGTTTCACACTTTTCACACTGGAGCGCTGTGCGTTAAGGCCTGGTTATAATGGGGAGCGTAACTTTTTAACGGTTATTGCCAAAGTTTTTTGCGGCTTTCAGCATATTTTCTACTATCTGTGGCCGAGGGCGCTTGAATATCGGCGAGGGAATTATGTTCGTACGATGAGAGCATCAAATTGATGTAATTTCATGCGGCTAAATGCAGTCTATAACCTTTAAAAGAGTTACACCCTAGAAAATATGGAGACGATAGTTTTATCAAATCTCTTACTTTGAAATATCCAGCGGATTTCCGATCAATTTGGGAGTGCTAATTCTGTATTTTAACTCTTTCTGTAAACCACAGATGTGTGCCAAAAATTACTCACACTAAACATTTTTCTGTCTATACTTTTGCCGAAAACCACATGGCCGTTTTATTCAATTGACCAACAGGACATTTTCTAAATTCGTTACTCGGGTTGGATATTTTACTACTTTATCTACAACAAAAAAATCCTTTCTGGCACCTGTTTTAGTAGGAAATCTTCAAATGCCTTTTACATTGTATACAACTACGTAACTGGCAATGTTTGTACCTCACTGGATGGGAGTTTTAACCAGCAAGGGAAGGGTGTAAAACAAGCCTCCACAATATTGACTGAAATTAATACTCAACTTAAGGGTACTGACCTGGCATGAGGATTGATAATGACTTGTACTCTGTATTACACTTAAGTCCCTGGAATCCCTACAAACCTCGAGGACTTGATAACTTCGACACCCCCGGATCCCGAGAACCGGGATTCTCTGCCCAGTATTTGTATCAACCTCGCCAACAAACATCCACGTCCAGTGTTGCCAGACGGCATTGCTCTCCCCGCACATTTGCCCGGCGCTGCGAAACAACGCGTTCGATTTGGCAACACGTGCGCGTTGTACGCAATGTGTGGCACGCACTGATAACGCACTCGACGCACGAGGAAACAAAAGCAGGTCGATGAGATTGAGGGCAAAAGCCACCGGATGCACGGGATGTTTTTTTTCCTGTTGTTGTTTTCCTTGTTTTTGAAGCCCGGAAATGTGAATCGGCCTGGCACGGCACGTTGGGTATTCCTCGGGGGACTTAAGAGGGTCGTGCAGCGTTTGGGGAATCTAGAAGTTCTAAACTATATTTCATGTTACGAAGGATAGTGGATTTGCATCTTCCTCGCCATTTCACTGCTGCTAGACACGAGCTAAGAGTTCCAAAACTTTCAAGCCATGTCTTGAGCATGACAAAAGACAATAATAGCAGTTAGGAACCTATAGCTCGTTTCAAGCAGCAGTGGGTCCTCGAGAAAGATGCTAGTCCACTCTCATTCTTAACATGAAATGGTGTAAAGCTCATTCTTTTGACGTGGAACCGCAGCTCGATAGTGCCGAATCAAACCGAACAAGCAGAGTCTATGTACAATTCGGTATACTGATAGACGCGATGAAATACGTGGGATTCTGCTCGAGTTCGCCACATCTAGCTGGCCGTGTTCAGCTCGAATCTAATCAATTTCTAGCTGCCACGAAAACTGTTGTGTTTGAAACTATAACAAAGCGCTGTAAGAATCTAGCTAGGCAAAATTCCTCTAATTTGAAACCGTGCTGAAATTGACAAAAATCAGCCACATGGATGTTCGAGGTGATTGTGCTCATAATGTGTTCGGGAACCTTGCAATGTGCAATAAGCCGTTAGTCAGGGTACGATGGTTGCAGAGGAAAGCGTTTGGATGTGCGGGGGAGGAGTTTTAAATGATCCTCAATCTCGTTCCCCTGAACGCAACCCGCAGAGCAGACTCGGCTCCTCCACCTAGTGCCCCTGAACGCAGCCTACAGAGCAGACTCGGCTCCTCTATCTCGTGTCATTCCTCTCATTTGAAACCTTGCTGAAATTGACCAAAATCAGCCCCGTGCACAGTTCGAGCTGATTGTGCCGATGGTTTCGTTTTGAAACCGTGCAAAGCGCTGTAAGAATCTAGAGGCATGTTCCTCCTATTTGAAACCGTGCTGAAACTGACCAAAATCAGCCCCGTGCACAGTTCGAGCTGATTGTGTCGGTGGTTTCGTTTTGAAACTGTAAGAAGCGCTGTAAGAATCTAGGAGGCATGTTCCTCCCATTTGAAACCGTGCTGAAATTGACCAAAATCAGCCCCGTGCACAGTTCGAGCTGATTGTGCCGGTGGTTTCGTTTTGAAACCGTACAAAGCGCTGTAAGAATGTAGAGGCATATTCCTCCCATTTGAAACCGTGTTGAAATCGACCAAAATCAGCCCCGTGCACAGTTCGAGCTGATTGTGCCGGTGGTTTCGTTTTGAAACTGTAAGAAGCGCTGTAAGAATCTAGAGGCATGTTCCTCCCATTTGAAACCGTGCTGAAATTGACCAAAATCAGCCCCGTGCACAGTTCGAGCCGATGGTCCCGGTGGTATCGTTTTGAAACTGTACAAAGCGCTGTAAGAATCTAGGAGGCATGTTCCTCCCATTTGAAACCGTGCTGAAATCGACCAAAACCAGCCCAGTTCAGAGTTCGAGCTGATTGTGTCAAGTTTTTTCAAGGATATGAAAATCAGTTTTTATTCATTTACACATTTCGCCATCGCAAATAACACGAAATCCGCAACATTTGTAAAAACAATCACACTGTTTCATATCAACAACATACACACGCCAACATATTTTGCCTGTTGAAATCGTGTTCACGCATCTAAACCCCGTTTGCATGTCATTAAAAAACAGATTTATTTTTATTCGCGCGGGCATTATTGCTGAATTCCCGAGCCATCGCTGTCCAACAGTATGCACATAGATGGCCGTGATGCAGTGAATGGAGTCATTTCGAAACCCGTGAGTGCAACAGGTCATCTCTTTCCGCCGAGCGAATCAAATGCGTGCCGCTACGAGAGTGTTGTGGCGATCGTTCGACGTGGCCGTGCCCCGTACGCGGGGCTGGTGATCCACTTGGCCGTTAGTACTAGCAACTCCCCGTCATGTTTGGTTCATGCTCCGAAAGAAAAATTGACTAAAGCTGAGTTTACAGCTGGCAATGTCAGTGACACGATGTCATCGACATTGACTCTGCCACCAATTAGCGACTCTGGATGTGCATGACGTCATGTTCGCGACTCTGCCACGGAGTCTCTGATTAGTGGCAGAGCCAATGTTGATGACATCGTGTCACTGACATTGCCAGCTGTAAGCAGAGCTCATAACTTTTGTGAAAAGAACAAACACTTTTTTCTCACTCTATTATGCCGAGGACAGAGAGAGCGGAGAGAGTGCGCTGACGGTTGCTAGGGGCCGTTGACGTCGCGTTGACTGATGAGCAAAATGATTAATGATCGGCACAGCGAGGGCAAGGTCTGAAAATCTGTGAAACACAAAGAACAAACTTAAAAGTTTCGTCAAAAATAATTAATTTAAAACACGAGTTAATTATTAGATTATGGGTGCGTTTTTTTTTCTTTTTCTTTGTTTTATCTACTCTGTGTATTTACTCGGAACTCCTAAATTCATTTATGCTCATCTCTTCATACTTATATGTCTTTTGGGTAGGTACACACTTTTAACATATCAGTTGACATTCTGGGTTAACTTCATCTACGGTCAATGTTTTCAATGAGCGAAGAACCAAACAGTTTAATTTACCAACCTGATAGCTTGTTCATTGTAGTAAATGCTTATTCATTGATGAGCGTAGCGAGCGGAGCGAGCGGAGCGAAATCTTCAATTTCACTTACCCCAAAAAAAAGTCACTTGTGTATGTTTTTTTTTGTTTTTTTTGTTTTTTTGTGTGTTTGTGCGCGCTCTACAGACCAAACGCCTGAACCGATATGGATGAAAATTTCTGAGTATCTACCTCTGTTCTCAACTTAGACCCCCTGCGTTTTTGAAAAAGATCGGTTCAGTAAATTTTTTATAAATCAATTTTTACGAAATTTTTCGATTTTTTCAGAATTTTGAACCCCTGTAAATTTCAAAGATCTGAACATAACTTCACCAAAACTTGTAAACATGTTGACCTTATACATATTTATCATGCCTGCAAATCTTAGTTCGGTAGGTTTTTCCAATTGGTTTTTATTAGCATTTTTGTGGTGTTTTTCTCGTGATTTGACGGCTGATTCAATATGAGTCCGGTTTCCTTCGTTTCCTTGGTTACCAGCTTTGCTGACCTCGAAGAGAAACAAAGGAACGTCAGAATCCGCATACATTTTCAAGTGATTAGAATTTTCGAGAAGGCAATGGTCAGGTTTGGTGCTCCATGGTTTTCTTGTGAATGCTGCCTGCACCTTTTAATCCGCTATACACAAACCGCTACCTACGCTCATCTTCAACGCAACACAAATTGCGTTCGCGAAGCCCTAGTAACTGGTCATAAGGTTTGAGGGTAATGATAAAGTGTTTAAAAATTTTAGGTTTAACATCTCATTGCGATTCACAACACCTGTTTCTAATGCCCCAAACAACTGCAGTGGTAGTTGATCATTAAAAGTTGTTTACCAAAATTCAAATAACAAAATCAATCATCTGTACCAAATCTGTAAATTACAAACACATATGTTGAACTAAACTAATATATATATATATATATATATATATATATACTATATACTATTTACTAGGCATAGTCCTAGTATAAGAACACAGGCACAGAAATCAAGAAACAGCGCCAAGTTGATGAACGGCTCCTCCCGACACTAACGACACATTGTCCTCACGCTGCGTAGATACACAAACACGACACGACAGTACGCAGAAGGCGGTGGTTTTTGCAGAACAATCGACGTCGACGAGACGAGTGTCCCTATCTGTCGGAGTCTATACGCATTATATTAAACATTTGAGCAATGCCGCAAGCTCTCCATGCGCCAGTTAGGACGCCTAGAACGTTCCATAATTCATCCTGATTCCGGCGTGGTTAAGGCCATTCATTGATGGTTGTTGAGGTTAATTGAATTCAACTTGTTATGGATTTCCAAGAGATATTTCGTGGTTCTGAAATATTTTTTTGGTTGTCCAAAGAGTGAGGATTCCGTAGATACTTCTTTCGTCGCGATCGGATAACGGGTGTGGCCTGGAAAGTGTAATACGGTAAGAGGTAAATTCTGAGCTAGAATTTACCCTTAAGTACATCTTTCAATATACCGGCTAAACATGGTTATTTTAAAACTCTTGCAAGTAATTAACGAATGAATCTTGCGAAATGAAAATGGTTCAATTGGTTGTCCGAAGTGTGAAGATTCCGAAAATATAGGTTTCGTCGCGATCCGACGAAAGGTGTGGCCTGGAAAGTGTATACTTTACGAGGTGAAGGAAACGGCTCGACTTCGGAGCTCATCGAACAGACTTAACGGTTAATAGCACTGTGGGCTAATAGGTCCCACGAGATAATACTGTCTTGTGCATTATTAAGAGGCCGTGAATGCCCCCCGCAGAGATATGGGTAACTAACGTATATAGGCTAATAAATCTCATTTCTGGTTCTCTTCACAACGTTGTCCGACTAGAAAGGGGAAGCTTTTCCCTCGGAAGCGACGACTCCATTTATCACGGAGGTCTAACGCCGACCCCGACGTCGGGAATGAGGGAGAGGGTTCACGTGCGTCAAATGACGAATTCTACGCTGCCGTAATTTTGGTCGATTTCAGCACGGTCATACTGAAACTATACTTGCATTTCGGTCCGACCGCTGAATTTGGCATTCAGGCTGCGGTGATCGACAACTTAGCCGGATTAATTAACTTGATTTCAACAATTTATTTTGACTTATACATATTCAGAATATCAAGTTGAAGCACATACATTATAGGCAACCCAAATATTCGACCGTATCTAGCTATGGCTTATACGGCAAAAATGTGGAGCTAGTAATTTCGCCTGCAATCGCTGGGGTGCGTTGGCAACCTGTTTTAACATCATCCACCAGGCACAAGGTTAA
The DNA here is from genome assembly GCA_921293005.1 of Nemoura dubitans. Taxonomy (NCBI): domain Eukaryota; kingdom Metazoa; phylum Arthropoda; class Insecta; order Plecoptera; family Nemouridae; genus Nemoura; species Nemoura dubitans. Next base: position 45,652,887 of record OV121076.1, read on the forward strand.
TATAATCAAGGTACCCAATGTTCCACATGTGGTAACGGTTACTTTGGTTACGCAACAAACAGTGGCTCCATCCCTTGTCTGCCGGCGAAACTATTTTTGCGGGCGGAGGGCTTTCGCGTAGCTGCTTTAGTATGACAGTGGAACATCTGGGTAACCTTCTGTCTGTGGTTTAAGATAGGTAAAAATATATCAACAAAACAAGGTGCTGGGTACTTTCTCTCAGAAAACAAATGTACATTCTAGTCTACAATACAACGCGAGCTAAGCGCCATGGCGAGCTGTGTGCTATAAAAAAACACTTCGTCAGTTAAATATAGAATAAAAGTAATTGAAAAAAATTGTAATAGGTAATTGAAAGTGATTAGGAGTAACTGTAAGCTCAGGCTTTGGCAAAATAACTATGTGTTTTTAATGCTACTATGCGAAGAACGTATTGTCAATTACAGTGACCCTGACAAACAAACCACCAATCAGGTGCAAGTGTTTACATGACCTTGAAACTAAGTTAACCGCGACATAAAACTCCCGGGTGCTGTCAGTGCTGGTAAAGAAATCGCGGGGCGTTCAAATGTGTAGCGAATTTCGCGTCGGTTTAGGCACCCCGCTGTTTAGGCAGTGCGTAATTCAAGGGTCCCGCTACCAATATAGGGTGAAAAGGGGTGGCAGGGTTGGCTCGGGTAGGGTGGGGGGGGGGGAGAGTCTATTCAGTCAATTCCATCAACTCTGCTCGATTTGTCAGAAACAAAATTGCCAGTTCGGGCAACCCTCTCTCTCTCTTCCCCCTCTCCCTCTCAGAATCAAGCGAATTCAGCTTGATTTTTGATTCCCTGCAACGCCCCCCCCCCAACCCATAAAGCACACGCAAATCCTTAGGCGCACCGTCGGCGAAGGTAAACTTTTGGCGCCAGGCGAAGGTAAACTTTTGGCGCCAGGCCTGGGCGCGTACTCGAATGGGCCGTTCGTTGGGCGGGTCGACGACGGCGACGTGCAAGGGCCTCCGATCGCCCATCGACTGCCACCTTGTGGGTCGTGCTTCGAAGCCCGGTGATGATAGCATATAGCCATTGAATATTTGGTCTTTGTCCGGGAAAGCATTTGAGGTTAAGCATGGCATTGTTGTGAGCCATTTGCTGACTGGGTGACCGTTATTTAAATCATGCATTTATTTGTTCCATAAAGATGGTTAATTTAGACAGCAAATTAGTCATATTAACAAAAAATAATTCTTATTTAAATAAATAGCTTTAAAATTACCGAAGTCCCGAGCTAACTTCTTGGAGCTGTCACTATAACCGTTTAATTGTTAAAATTTTTGGAAGATACTAGGGAGCACCTGCAACAGCAACCTACTTTAAGCTCACTGGCGGACAACCTTAATGTTAATTCCCATTTAAAAACAAATTCCATAATGCTGCCCACCAGGGAGATAACATGCATTGCAGGCGCTCTATTCATCAAACCATCGAGTAGGTGAGTTGCCACAGCTGGAGTGGCCATCGCAGGTTCAGAAAGCCCACTTGACTTAATAGTATCAAAACAAGCCACGGTAGGCACTATCCACCCGCACTTGAGACGAACGTGTCCCAAGAGAGTTGGGCCTGTTTATCGCAGCGATTGAAGTTCACGACCCCCCCCCCCCCCCCCCCCCCACTCCGGCCACCAACCGTGTTCGCTAAAACCAACTAGACGTGTTTACCTTCGACCGTCGGGGCAGCCATGGACTGGATCGGGCAGACACGAAACTTCGCGAAGTGCTGCGTTTGAGAGAAACTCAATTGGCGTGCTAATTGTTTAACTTTGCCGGCCAGGTTTGTTTAAAGATATAAAACCTCTCTACCTACTTAAAAATCTATTTATCAAATATCTTCATCTTTACCCAGTAATTATATAGGGTTTATGAGGGAGAGCAGTGTCTCACTCTATAAGAGGCTTCCCTGCTGTTACGTTTAGAAGGAGAGCGGTGTTTAACTCTCAAAGAGGCTCCCCTGATGTTACGTTTTGAAGGAGAGCGGTGTTTCACTCTCAAAGAGGCTCCCCTACTGTTACGTTTAGAAGGAGAGCGGTGTTTCACTCTCAAAAAGGATCCCCTTCTGTTACGTTTAGAAGGAGAGCGGTGTTTCACTCTCAAAAAGGCTCCCCTGCTGTAACGTTTATAAGAAGAGCGGTGTTTCACTCTCAAAAAGGCTCCCCTGCTGTTACGTTTAGAAGGAGAGCGGTGTTTCACTCTCAAAGAGGCTCCCCTGCTGTTACGTATAGAAGGAGAGCGGTGTTTCACCCTCAAAGAGGCTCCCCTGCTGTTACGTTTAGAAGGAGAGCGGTGTTTCAGTTGGGTTATCTAACATTACCTATAGACGGTGTTCAGAGCAGTATTGGGCCATAGTGTTTCTGAATCACACCGTGTGAGCCGATTGCTCGCACATTGGCTTTGAAATTTATACAGAAATGTTTTACAGCCAATCACCATTCTTAACGTCAAGCAAATTGAACAGACTGCTCAATTTTTAACCAGTGACAAAGTATCTTGGCGCACTTGTTTATAGTATGCATTTTGACCTATATTAAATTATACGATTAACACGGGAATTCACTTGGATTTCAGATTATTTTTATCTCATCCGAGCCTCGATTGAGTTAACATGTTATGTATCCAATAAAAGGGTTTTCAATTCAGTTTCAATCACTCAAGCTCTATTCCCAGCATTAAACAACGGCGTCGGCGTCGGTCTGAAGTTCGACGTCGCCCAGCGTCCCAAAGGGAGTCGCGACGCACGTGACCACCACGTCGGCGTCGGCGTCGGCGTCGGCGTCGGCGTCGAGCAAAAATCCGACGCTATTTCCGTCCCATGGTCCGCCCATAAACTGATGCGGAACAAAAAGTTGGGCCGTAGCTCGTAACGCCCCCGTGGAATTTCCCTGTCGAGTCAATTTCCGGGCGGCCGTGGGGGACGAACGTGCCGACGCCAGCCGAGAGAAAAGCCAGTTCCAAATGTTAATTTATTGAAGAGTTGGCTCAAACTTTGTACACCCCTAAGTAGATGGAATCAGTGTAAAGTGATCCTAGCCTCGTGTCTTATTTCTTTCACGTGGGGTGACCAAAGTCGAAAATTGATGAATTAAAATTTTTGAAATTAACCATAAGTTGCCGACATCTCAAGGCCACACTCTTAGATTTGTTATTTCAATATGTCATTATGTTATAGACAAAAGACGTAAATAAGGGCGAAAATTGCCCTTTTTCCAAAATTTTCTTTGCACTTTCCTATACAATGGCTCTAAAAAGGGAAAAAAGTGAAGAGTTTCGGAGTATGCAGTTTAGGAGTTTTCGGAGTAGCATTCCAGGGAAAATGTTCGAAAAAAGGGCCAAGTTTTCCCTTATTTGCGTTTTTGTCTACTACATACTGAAATATTGGAATGATAACTTTAACATAGCTTAGCCACCTGGTTGCGTGTATCGTGGACGCCGAAACAAACAGATTGGAAATTGAATCATACAGGAAATCCGGTTCAATTGCTTTATAGGGCATAAATATTGTTTTACATTGCATGTCTGAAAACCTGGCTTCAACAATATTAGCAATTTATGCTGTCCCTTTTTATCACTCTTGGTTCGTTTATTAATTTTGTTGTTTCAAGTTTCAACTGATAGACGTTTCAATGTAACTATTATAGTAAAAATGTACAAGTATTTTATGTTAATTAGGATGCATAAACGTGGCTTACTAATAACTAAATGTAATCAAATCGTTAAGGGTAACTTACATTTAGTGCAAATATTGAAAAAAACTATCGTTAACTATCTTTAGTTACTATCTTTAAACTTCTTTAGAAATACTAGTCAAATTTGTTTTATATTATTGACGATTATTTATTTATTCATATTTATTATTCTACTAGGACACAGTTCAAGCAAAAACAACCCCTATAGTGAACATCTCTAGAATGTAAACTGCTTTGGGAAGAAGCAATGCATCATAGCGCACTAAAACCCAGACCTGACAGATTGCGAAGGAAATGCCACCAAGAACCATCATCGTCGTCTGTGGTCTGAAGAACGCGACTGAAATATTAATAATATCTGGATAATCAATTCACATCACAAACAATAATGCGTCGGCAAAAAAAAATACAATGGAGCGCTCCTGCCGTCCAATTGTCGCACTAGCAGCTCGAATCAAAAGCAATCAATCAGCGAAAACAATTACCAACCTCCGACCGATCAATCAATAGCTCGATGGCGAACGGGACGACACCTGACGCTACAAGACCGTTTCATAGCCTCGAGTTCGATTCCCCGGGTGCAAGAATTGCGTCTACAGTTGGTTAAGGCGAGCTTTCATGGCAAGTAGAGAAGTTGCTAAAATCGCGCCGGCCATGATGGTAGAGCGGTAGGTAGTGTGGCCAGGGGTCGAGTGTTCGATTCCCCGCCGGTCCGTACGTGTTTTCCTTCCAAAGTTGATTGAACGACTTAAAATATGTATCTTAAGATACATATTGCCTCTTCGTGAATGTTGTCTTATGTCCAAATCAAATCTTATTTAAAAGACCTTCTCAAATGTACACCTTTCCAGCCTTGGTTGCACGGTGTATACCTCTTCATTATCATTTTTGCTATAAAGTTTCAGAGATAATCTTGTCAAAAAACTGAGTAATCTAAAATTTAAAAACCAGTAAAATGGGTATACACATTGCCAGTTACATGGTAACTTGACCAGGGGTGCGATCATGTAACTTTATTTCGTTCGATTTGGCTCGAAATCACTCGATTTCAAATCACTGCCCGTGTTAAACCATAGGCAGTGATATTGAAAACGAATGGTTTTGAAACCACAAAGTTACACAATCGCCCCCCTGATATACAAATCAATCAGATTTGAAATGGCCCTGCTCAAATCTATATCTTACCAAACATTGGTTACCTTCCCAAATTCTTTAAAAGGTCGGAAAACTATAAACTGTCATGCCCTTTGTTTTCCCAGCAGCCAAGTCATCCCCTGCCAATAGGATGTTTAATTTCAAACTATATGCATCAAAAGTGTTTTGTGTTTAAGCGATCACGAGGCGTTGGTGAATGACGATTCCATGTATCACAATGTCCAGCTGAATCTTCTTGTCAGGTTTACCCAATCCCGAACCCAAAACGTCTTCGTCATGGAACACATTTAGTAAATCCGCTGCCCGGTCGCATTGTGACGTCACCAAGTCGCTTCTCCAGCCGAACGTGTGCCAAGAAAACGCAGCCCTCGTCGACCCTCAGTCCGTCCTTGTCGCACCCGCGCCAGCCCGCATCTTGCGTCTCGCTCGCACTCGGACGGCACCGGCAAACGGCTTACGCGTCATGCAAATCACTGCCGCGAAAAACACATTTTCCACATTGACGAAGACTGCAAAAAAAAAATTGGCGTAGCCTAAAGTTTTTTTTTTCTTGACCTGTTGCACGAGCACGTTCTGCAATTCTTCGCCTTTTGCGTCGCCGTCGCGCTGTTGTCTAGCTACAGGTGGCGTCGGCGTCGGCGTCGGCGTCGGCGTCGGCGACTGATAAACTGGCCGTGCTAAGCAAGAGGGCGGTAAATCTTAGGCCGGTCGCTCACGGCGTCGATGCGTCTCTGTCGAAAGCTACCCCTTCCCCTTCCAGTCTGCCCGTCCCGTTATCCCTTTTGGGGGGAAGGGTGCGAGGGTTTCGACGTGAGCTCATGGCTTTCGGGCGCCCCAAACGTGCGCTGGATTTATTTGAATCGCGTGTTTGTTTTTCGGAAGGGGGTTGTGCGAAAATCCCGGGGATGAAAATTTATTTATTTAACCCCTCAAAGTGATGCGCTGAGCGATGTGATAAAACGCTTTTTTTGCCGTATAAGGCAAGGATGTGATTTATTTTTTTCTGTTTTCCTTTCGAGAACATTTCACGCATTCAGACCTTGAATTTTCATGCATCTCCCTTGCGAAAATAGTGGCGCGTGTTTTCTCAAATTTCCCATGCAAATCTTCTATCAGCACTCTATTTTCTAGCGTTTATGCTTTTTGCGCCCTTTTCCTTTATCAAGCCTCACGAGCTACGGGAGTGTAGAATCGGAAAAAGCCAAGGTTCCTTCGAATATATTTTGAAATAATCTTTGAATATGCCCAGTTTCTAAGCATCTGAATTTGAAAATTCCAATACTCGACGACAAATTTGATTATGGCATCTAGAAATCTCCCGTTGTCTCAGTGTCAATCTACATGCTGATTTTCCCGCCTAATTGCGTTCCAAACCACTCAGATTTCATTCTGCGCCATATTTCTTATAGAATTACCCACCGACCGCCGTCGAATACCAGGGGGTCGAATTGTACCTCTCGACGTTAGCCCCAGTTGTCGCCGCCGACTCGCACCGACGCTCAAAGACAGGAATGATGCAGATCAAATTGTCCACGTCAAAGTGGTGAAATTACGCTTCGAAAAAAAAACGTGCTACGCTGTGCAATGTAATTTCAAAAAGAAAGCCTGTGTCAGAGGTCGGCCAGAAACGAACAACCTCTAGCCTTTGTTAAGGATTATTTAAAATGCGTTGAACCCTGCATAAATATGTAAAACTGGGAACACGGATATGCCATCAAAAATGACTTGTCATTGCCTTTGAATGATCCACACGAAATCCCGAGGCAAGGTGGCCTCGCTATTGTATTCCAACATTCTCCTCGCCTACAAGCCAAGTAGATGAGAATACAATCAAGGGATGCCGGCACTGCTGTTATTACATCTGTTTCACTCACTCTGCCCATCATCGCTACACAGTTCTCTCTCCCACCACTAGGCATTCCCCTCGCCTACAAGCCAAGTAGATGAGAATACAATCAAGGGATGCCGGCACTACGGTTATTACATCTCTTTCACTCGTTCTGCCCATCATCGCTACACAGTTCTCTCTCCCACGGTTTGGCATTCCCCTCGCCTACAAGCCAAGTAGATGGGAATACCATCAAGGGATGCCAGCACTACTGTTAATACATCTGTTTCACTCGCTCTGCCCATCATCGCTACACAGTTCTCTCTCCCACCACTTGGCATTCCCCTCGCCTACAAGCCAAGTAGATGAGAATACAATCAAGGGATGCCGGCACTACTGTTATTACATCTGTTTTACTCGTTCTGCCCATCATCGCTACACAGTTGTCTCTCCCACGACTTGGCACGAGTCCCACCCCTCCCCCCTCCCACTTACTGTATCTGTCCAGTTCTGTAGGTCCTACAGCTTCGTCGGTGACTTGACATTTAGAGCATCCACAAAAGCAGTTTCAGCCTTATATAGATTATTTGAAACGCACCGCCCAAAGGTCGGAAATAGGACAGGAAATGCATCCCCCTTCCTCATAGTGACCTCCCCAGCCCACTAGAGACGACTTCCGGTCCCCCCTTCCTTTGTGGACATGACGCGCCGTACAAATAGTCCCTGTGCGCGCGCATCTGACCGGAATGTGTTGGCTGAACTCAGACGCAGTAATTTACTATAAGGCCAGTCCTCAAAGATTGAGTCACTCCTTTCGACACAGGGATATAATTGCGTAAAAGTCCCACATATGATTTTGGTTACAAAACGACATCGGATATTACGTCAACAAAATTGTAACTTATTTGTTACAAGACCTATAGCTTAAATCTAGTTTCAATCACTGTACCAAGCTGGTTGTTGGTGATTATTTCAAGAAGCTTTATTTGAACTGTACACTGGTATTTCGTGGTTATAAATCACACAATGTGTTGCTAAAAGTGTGAGGATTCCGTTGACCCTGGTTTCGTTGCAATCGGACAAAAGGTGTGGCCACAAGTTAGTATCCAGTAGGAGGTGAATTCTGCGCGAGAGCGGCCCGAGTATACGCTCAATAATACGACGTAACAGGGTTGTTATAGAATGCTTGAAACACTAGATGATCGAATATTTTAGAGATTTGCAAACACACAATTTGTTGCCGAAAGTGTGAGGATTCCGTAGACATGGGTTTCGTTACGATCGGACGAAAAGTGTGGCCACAAGTTGGTATCCAGTGGGAGGTGAAATTTGAGCGGGAAGCTGCCCGAGTAAGCACTCACTCCAACAGTCTTAAAAGACTTTTAGAAGATTTGCCTTATTAAAAAAAGCGCTGCAGACGTAATTAAAGCTGCCGCCAATAGGTGCATTCATCCGAAAACAATATAAAACGAGTTTTCCGCGGCGCGATAGACAGGAAAAGCTCTCCTGAATCGCGACGAGACGCGGAATAATATCTGGAACACGCAAAGGAACAACACATCGAGGTATTACTTGGAAACGTGAAACTATCTAATAAATAAAACGGGGACAAAGACCTTCAAGGAGATCCTTCAAGTTTCCCATCGGCATTGTCTGGATCGCGAGGACGACGTCGTCAGACGAGACGGGATCCTGATTGGCACAGCTCGACGGGGACTCGAACCCCGCGCCGTTACCTCATTACGAAACCCGGCGGCGTTTTCGCTAAACGTGTTCAAAAGTTCTCCAGACGGTCCATGTTTGTATTAAATGCCACGTCTCATCACCTGACAAGCTGTGCTCAGATAAAAGATTTTTACTTTTTATAACTCGTGGCAGAGGCAAAAAACATTTTTTGTTGCCGCAAACAGCATTTATGTGGAGCCCATGACGTCAGCGTGGGCTCTGGGAATAGTTTTGTGGCCATAATTACCTTCCCCAAGCACCGATTCGCTTCAAACTTTCGGTATTGTCTTTGGACAGCGATCACTTCGCAATATTTAAAATGTGGAATCGATACTATACTTTTAAAATTTAATTTTGAACTTAGAAAGATGAGACAAAACGGCAATGGGTTGACTAATTTTTTTTTTAATGCTTCTGTATTGGTTATGAAAAGTCAAAATCTTTAATCTGAAGGTAAGAGAATTCCTTTGATATTTTTGGGCACGCAAAATCTCGAGGTAAGGGAGCCCCTCAATAGCATTGCCCCTTACCATACAAGCAAAGTAGATGAGAATACAATCAAGGGATGCCGGCACTACTGTTAATACATCTGTTTCACTCATTCTGCCCATCATCGCTACACAGTTCTCTCTCCTACGACTTGGCATTCCCCTCGCCTACAAGCCAAGTAGATGAGAATACAATCAAGGGATGCCGGCACTACTGTTATTACATTCTATTTCACTGCTCTGCCCATCATCACTACACAGTTCTCTCTCCCACGACTCCAGTGTCCACATACCCAATTAGCATCAATGCTTCCCACGTAGCCATTGCTCCATGCGATGCCCTATCTAATGAACAGACCTGTGCTCATGCCAATATGGACACGTTTTGCAAACAAGCATCCCGTCAGCGTCAGCGACGACGCAGAGTTGTAACTAGGTCGCCGCATAGAATCAGGATTTAATCACGTCGCTGCCGACGACGACGACGACGTCCTGTTTGACATTGTCTCGAAGGATCACGTGCCGTCGGTCAGGACGCGTGCACACAGCCGGCATCGACCAATCACGAGCGGGCACGTGAACCAAAATCAGGAGCGACGAAAATAACTCCAGATGCGTTGACGTGTATCTTTTTCGCTCGCCTACGCACCTGACCTGGAAAAAATATGGAATTAGAAGCTGGAATTAGTTCACGACTTGCTTCTCTGCACTACCCAAGCTACTTGTATTTCAAATCCAATTTAAGTCGGGTAATTTTATACGCCGATATGCCTGATGAAAATCTGTTTAACGAACGCATCAAGCGTGAACTGAATTGGTTTTAAAGTAACGACGTCATTTTATTGAACGCAGTACACACGGCGGCTATGAATGAAAAAACTATTTCGAACTGAGTTTTGAACGCTAATTATAAAAGTCTCACTGATTTCCCTATCCGTTTTGCAGCATGATAAACAAGTTTTTTCCCCAAAGGGTGACAGCAATACTGTAAAACAGCGAAACTTTTAATTAGTACTTTAAACCCAGTTTGAAATAGTTTTTTCCAAAACTAGTGCTATATATTGGACATGCAAATATGAGTGTAAGAAATTCAATAACGACTATCCAATTGTGTGTTTGCATGTGTGTGTAAAATGTCAATTAACTTGGGTCGCCTAATTAACCCACTTCCGGTCACAAATTTGGTAAACAGAAACGTTTCCGGTAGCAATACATTGCATTTAATTTTTAAATCCTTTATATTATCTTCAATTTGGTGGCTGCCAGCCCGTCAGCCGACCAAATCTTGCGACGGCAAATAAACCTACTTACCTTCATCCGATCAAGCTAAAATTTGGTGCTCAGGTCTGTTGCCGGTGACAATACATTCCATTAGCAATGGACCAATCATAATCTCCGTGGCAGAGTCGCGAACATGACGTAATTCACACCCGGCGTCTCTGATTGGCGGCAGAGCCAATGTTGATGACATCGTGTCACAGACATTGCCAGCTGTGAACACATCTTCATGATTGTTGACACTCGTTTAAAATCATACAAACTTACCAACTTCGGCATCAATGGCTCTGATAGAAAAAATCCCACACCTAGACTCAACAAAAGTCAGCGCAACTAAAAGAAGCCCAATTATGAAAGTTTTTCGTCCCTAGAGAGAATAACCAGACTCACGCTTTTTCGGAATGACTGCATTTTCCCGACCGAAATAACGTGTTAGCACAGATATAAGGTTACCCAGACATTCTACCATACCTAGCTATGGATACGGCACAAATTTGATGCTAGTAATTTCGTCGGCAATCGCTGGAGTGCGGTGCTAACCTGTTTTAACATCATCTACCAGGTCATGGCATAATGTCAATTATAATCAAGGGACCCAATGTTCCTCAGGTGGTTACAGTTATGGCTTCATCTACCTGGCCATGGCACAAGGTCAATTATAATCAAGGAACCCAATGCTCCTCAGATGGTTACAGTTATGGCTTCATCTACCAGGCCATGGCACAAGGTCAATTATAATCAAGGAACCCAATGCTCCTCAGATGGTTACAGTTATGGCTTCATCTACCTGGCCATGGCGCAAGGTCAATTATAATCAAGGAACCCAATGCTCCTCAGATGGTTACAGTTATGGCTTCATCTACCTGGTCATGGCGCAAGGTAAATTATAATCAAGGGACCCAATGTTCCTAAAGTGGTTACAATTATGGCTTCATCTACCTGGCCTTGGCACAAGGTCAATTATAATCAAGGGACCCAATTTTCCTCAGGTGGTTACAGTTATGGCTTCATCTACCAGGCCATGGCACAAGGTCAATTATAATCAAGGAACCAAATGTTCCACAGGTGGTAGTTACGTTGGTTACACAACAAACAGTGGCTTCATCCCTTGACTGCCACCGAAACCATTGTTGATGCTTCAGTATGAGAGTGGAAAATCTGGGTAACCTTATATCTGTGGCTCAAGTTTCAACGATGGGCGTTACGGCGGCGGCTATTTTCGTCGCGACGGAAAGTGTGTAGAAAACTCGCGCGGAAAACTCGCTGTCGCTACGCCGGAGAAAATGAATGGACCCAATTTCAATGGAGAGCGCGCGACGCGACACGAAATGGCCGCTCTATTTGCAGACGAGTTAAACTCCTAATATGAATACAGACTGACGCTGAACACAAAGTTTTAAATACTGACTGAGCCCGGCTGCTTGTATAAAGATGAAAGCTACAGAGGGATGGGTGGGATAGGGGGTGGGGGCGTTCATTTTAATGACACAACTTTTATTCACCTTTGTGTAACTCGCTGAAGAGAAAAGGGGGGGCGCGGGAAATGAGGAAAGAGATTTCCATTTTCTTTCCCGTCGCGCGCTCTATGGTAATTTGGCAAAGTGGCGCGAATCTCGCTCGTCTTCTGTCTCTGGCAGCCGTCGGTCGAAGCAGCGTCTTGCGCGGAATTTCACAATATCGCCACAGATGTACAACGCAGACTGTCCTTACCACGTGGAGAAATGTGGCTACGTGGGAAACATCGGGGACTTTTCGTTGCGTGTGCCTATTGTGCCACACAATTTGAGAAAGATTCACTGAAATAAAATAACTAGGGCTTCGCGAACGCAATTTGTGTTGCGTTGAAGATAAGCGTAGCGGTTTGTATACAGCGGATAAAAATATTGAGGCGGAAAGCCTATGAAAATCACGGAGCAGCAAGCCGGACCATCGCTTTCTCAAAAATTCTGATCACTTAAAAATGTAAACGATTCTGACCTTTCTTTGTTTCTGTCCTAGCTTCAAAATCTTGAAGTCAACTTGAAGTACACAAATCTGGTGTGATGTTTCGATGGTTTCGAAAGGCAACAAAAAAGCAGTAAAGTCAGTAGTGAAATTGATGATTTCGCTTCGCTCGCTACGCTCATCAATAAAGTGATTTAAATTAAAGAAAATAGATTCAATACATTGGTGGCAGTGTGTGGGGTTTCCCTTACATTGGTGGCAGCGAGTGGGATCTTTATCAACTTGGAATCAGTTTCTTTTAATGTCATTTTTGTTTGTATCACAACCACGTACAATATGGCATCACACAAGTTATTAGTATACATAACATGTTTCCTAAGTATTAAATCTTGCATCTTTGCCATTAGATTGTTTCAATGATCAATTTAAAAAATTTCTGTACTAAATAAAAAGCATGATAAATTATATTGTGTGTGATTTTTCGTATATTGGTGGCAGTGGTTGGGATCTTCCCTTAGTTGTTATAGCTGTGATTTTTACGTTGGTGGCAAAGGCAAATTCCGCGTTTTTCCATCTACTTATTTCTATCTTAAATATTGGCGTGAACCTTTGCCCCAAAACAAGCACCAACTATAACCTACGCCACTGTTTCGACCCTGACTCCATGTCTTCCGCGTCGCGTTGCAGGTGTTCATCAAGTCCGAGCTCAAGGTGGGCGTGATCTACGTGAAAGAGGGCCAGTACACCGAGGAGGAGATCCTGGACAACAACGACAACAGCCCGATGTTCGAAGAGTTCCTGCAGATCCTGGGCGACCGCGTGCGACTCAGAGGTGAGACGACCGACAGGGACAATATGCCTTACAGGGACAATAAGCCTTTCGTGGACAATATGCCTTCCAGGGACAATATGCCTCCCAGGTACAATATGCCTTCCATGGACAATATGCCTTCCAGGGACAATTTGCCTTCTAGGGGCAATATGCCTTCCAGGGACAATATGCCTTCCAGGGACAATATGCTTTCCAGGGAAAATTTGCTTTCTAGGGACAATATGCCTTCCAGGGACAATATGCCTTCTAGGGACAGTATGCATTTTAGGGACAGTATGTCCCTTTGAAGAGGCCCTGTCTTTGAAGGCCCTGCCCTTTGAAGTGCTTTTGAAGAGGCCCTGCGGCACAGGTGTTATGGTGTCTTTGAACGGTAGGCTGTGAATACGAGGAGGTCGACGAACGCAGCAAGAGTAGCAAGGGTAGCAAGGGTAACAAGGGTAGCAAGAGTAGCAAGGGTAGCAAGGGAGTAGAAGCCTTGGTTCACTTTAAAAAAGGGTGCAATATCTTTACAAATCAGTTTTTCTGTTGTTGAAAAAAAACAATTCGAGAAACATTTTTCAGCTTTTGTCGTTTATCAGTGAAACCCCAATCAAAGATCGCGTCGTCGTCATCAAACACATTTTATTTTTCCATGTGAACATGCGTGAAAATGTTGAGCATAGTTTTGCGCGCGCCATAGCGACACCAACCCCGCGGCTATCTATGCACAGAACGCAAAATGTCCCGCATTTTCCAAAAACTAATTTCAGCCTCAAAGCCACGCGGGCCAGATGATGCGACAAGATTACGCCCGCACACGCAGAGAGACAGAGATAGAGCACGGAAAATCCATACAAGCACAACTGTATAGGACGGGGACTCCATATTTCCATTTTCACCAAGCACACACATAGTGCACATACATAGGCAGGTATACACAGTCACAATATATGTACACAATTCAAAATAATCTCTTTTGGCATTGTTGCTATTTTTAAATCGTTCGGTCCGGCACACATTTTCATCAGTTGTCGACAGAGATAACTCCACTGTGAGCCGGGAAAATTCGCCACGTCGCTTGCAGATTGTTTTGTTTTCGTGCTATTTCCACCACTATACCAGCTATACATATCCAAAACACATGTATCCAAACCTACATATTTGGTACCTACATATTGGTACATTGGTATGGCACTTACATATCCAGAACTTACATGTACCAAAAGTATACATGTCCAAAACCTACATTTTATTTGGTACCCACATATTGGTACCTTGGTCTGGCACTCACATATTTAAAACTTACATGTACCAAAAGCATACATGTCCATAACCTGTACATATTCAAACATATATATATATATATATATATATATATATATATATATATATATATATATATATATATATATATATATATATATATATATATATATATATATATATATATATATATATATATATATATATATATATATATATATATATATATATATATATATATATGTGTGTGTATATCCATACATGCGCAGGGTCCCAGATTAGGTGGGGTCAAACAGTGACGGCTGGTGGGGGAGGGGGGGGGGGGGAACGACAATTTACAATCCCCAAACATAAACTAACTAACATAAGCTAAGCTAACTTGTAATTCGGAACTTGAAACATGGCGGTTTCATATGCAAGCGAAAGCAGGAGCGTAAGAAACGTTTTTCACATTGAACCGAACCGACTTGCAAATTGAACATTGAACATCGACTTGAACTTGCACCAGGGGGTAAGTTTTGGGGGACAGGGCCCGCGCCAATGAGGGGTGGTCGGGGGGCACAGCCCCCGGCAAAAAAACAAACAATACATGTTTCTTTTAAAGCACAACATATGCGTTTTATAAATTTCATTTCGTGCCGGACCCAGGCCTACGCTTGCCCCCCCCCCCCCCCCCCTACGCGCGCCTATGTTTATATCGAAAACATACATATCCAACCAAACATATATAATATTCAAAACATACATATCCGAACCAACACATTTCCAAAGCTACTTATTGGTTCTTACAAAGTAAGCTGGCGAAATAGGGAGTTTCTCAATCAGAACCGTTTAAGGCTAGACTGGATTAAAAACCTTTGACCCTCTTCGCTTCAGCTACGGCGGGAATCGAATCTTCATCAAGGTACCTTGTCCATCCAAGAAAGTGTTTGAAACCTGTAATGGTACAGCTTTTTGGCTGCCCTTTTTAATGTTTTTGGCTCTGGCTGTACTTTGTGCATCCACACCTCTATGTACCGTTAGCTCAGCAGCCTTGTGTGCCATGTGTTGGCCAAGCTAGCTGTGTGCCATGTGTTGGCCAAGCTAGCTGTGTGCCATGTGTTGGCCAAGCTAGCTGTGTGCCATGTGTTGGCCAAGCTAGCTGTGTGCCATGTGTTGGCCAAGCTAGCTGTGTGCCATGTGTTGGCCAAGCTAGCTGTGTGCCATGTGTTGGCCAAGCTAGCTGTGTGCCATGTGTTGGCCAAGCTAGCTGGGGACGGTAGAGTGGTCCACGGACCTCAGAACTGCACGGTTCGTCCGGCAGGCTCTCCCAACCATTGTTGCTATATTTTAGGCAATTTTTGAATAAATATCCTTTTCCTACATCAAGTTTGGTGTTTGATTGGGTATTACATTACAAACCCATTGCACACCGTCCAGTGCTTCAATACATCGCGGGTCTCCTCCCTCTGACGGGCACCTCGGCGTTGACGTGACCTCTTAGGGTCTAGATTCGCGAAACAAGGTTCAATGTGTTTTGGGGCTAAAATCGGAGTCCGCACCCCGTCCTCGTATACCAGTGTCTCTGAAACGACCCCGTGCTAACGTACGACCGCCGCGTCCTCAATTCGACGCCGACCGTCGCTGCCGGGCGTCGCGACGCTAAAATAAACAGCTGACCAACGCGACGTCGGCGTCCGGAATTCGGCGCCGGACGTCGGGCGCCGTTTTGGCGTCTCTCCGTTTCCGTGACGCTCTTTTCAAATAAACTCAGCTGATGATATCAGGATTCAAAAACAGAAATATGGATCTACATTTCAAAGTCTGTGTCTGCCAGTCTGTTTACGGATTATATATTTTATAATCGTACTGAAATTGGTTCAAAATTTGTGTAGCGCCATTAATACGGCATTGACATCAAAATACCAACATTTCCGTATTACACTAACATATTTTCCTCATTTACTTATAAGACCAATATAGAATTACGCAGGGGCTAATTGGGGCCAATACATTGAAATAAATGTGCAAACAATTGCAGATGTAAAAAGGATGACGGCAATGCAAGAAAAGTGTTGAAAAGGTTGAGAACAAAGAAATGGCAAAGTTATAGAAATGGAGCAAGAGAAATAGCAAACGACAGCACCATCCCAATGATTTAAGAACTTGTGAGGCAACCGCTTGCAGAAAGAAGAAAAACAGCTATACTTGGTATAATATGTACTTTTAGAATAATATCAGGAAAGTAAACAGGATGGAAAGAATTGGAAATCAAATTAGAAAGAAGTAACTATTTGGGAAGGCATGACCTTAAATGGAAAATGGAAGGAAAGCAAAAGGGGAGAGAAGTTGAACAATACTCATTTTGGAACAGGATGTTGTTGAAAGAATGGAATGAACAAAAGGATGGATTTATGGATGTACCTATGGACTAGAACAGTAAAGGAATTTAGAAGTAGAATTGAAGATTTAAAGACGAAAGTAACCAAGAAGAAAGATTAAGAATTAGTTATAAATGTTTACCTTGCCGCATTGCTAAATGCATGTTATTGTTCAACAGAAATAAATCAATAAATCATTCAATAGGATATGTCCATCAACAATTTTCAATCGAGACAAAAACCGAAATATATAAAATCTTAACAGTCTAATTATGTATTTACCCAAAAAATATATATGTGCGTATAATAGGCGCGTATCTGCATATAAATTTGGCGAACAAAGTCAACGCACCTTGCGTGCAAGTATAGGTTAAAGACAGAGGGTAGACTTCGTCGAGCTTTAATGCGGAACCCGTACAAAACATGAAAACTTGGAGCACTCTCCTTTCGGTTTACACAGCCACATTGCACGTCTTGGAACGTCCCCCCCCCCCCCCCCCGGTCGCCATGGTGGTATCACTCCCATGAACATAGTTTGCTGTGTGTGATCAAGGTATATATACAGTCGCGGTAGCCTTACTTTGCCACAGCCTGGTGGACTTAGAAGTAATAGTGTCATTTGACTCTTCATCAATTGTATATAGAGTAAAATGGTAAATAATGGTAATTATAAATACCAATTTTGATGGGCACATGATAGGAACTTAATCATTTGATTCTTTGGCATTGTACTTTATGATATGAGATCCCCAGAAAGTGGCAAACTGAAATTAATTCTAGTATACAGTCACTATCCCGTGAGAGAACATGCCACAGTGAGGGCCGCTATCTTGAAGATGCAAGGCAAAAGGCATGCAAAAGTGACTGCTAGCGCAGCAGTGGAAAGCATGTTCTCTCATGGGACAGAGCACTCTATCCCGTGAGAGAACATGCCACAGTGAGGGCCGCTATCTTGAAGATGCAAGGCAAAAGGCATGCAAAAGTGACTGCTAGCGCAGCAGTGGAAAGCATGTTCTCTCATGGGACAGAGCACTCTATCCCGTGAGAGAACATGTCACAGTGAGGGCCGCCATCTAAAAGATGCAAGGCATAAGGCATGCAAAAGTGACTGCTAGCGCTGCAGTGGAAAGCATGTTCTCTCATGGGACAGAGCACTCTATCCCGTGAGAGAACATGCCACAGTGAGGGCTGCCATCTTGAAGATGCAAGGCAAAAGGCATGCAAAAGCGACTGCTAGCGCTGCAGTGGAAAGCATGTTCTCTCAAGGGACAGAGCACTCTATCCCGTGAGAGAACATGCCACAGTGAGGGCTGCCATCTTGAAGATGTAAGGCAAAAGGCATGCAAAAGTGACTGCTAGCGCTGCAGTGGATAGTATAATATGTTCTGAAATAAAACCAACTCGATCTGGTTGATACCCTCGACGCGGTCCACCTGTGCCGAATTCAGCCTCCGCTCGACGGCCAGAGTAATCCTCTTAGCGTGCGTCCCGACGGCGTCCTGGCGTCGCGACGTCGGCGTCCCGGCCTTGGAGATTATGGCGACGCACCGGGCCAAGTCGGGAGTGCCGACACCGGGTGCAAGGGGGTCGCCATGTTTTTTGGGGAGGCTCGCCGTACGGGTTTCGAGGCGAGGTTTTGAGGCAGTGGTACTACACCTGCGGCCCGGCTCCAAATATATAATTATAAGCATTTCAAATGCCACCTATAAGCATGCAACTCTCATTGAAAAGTACATTGTTTTGAAATTTCCTTCTTCACTAGTGCGTATTTCCAAGGTATATTTTAAATGACAAATCTCCCTGAAACGCAAAGATTTGCACCAATAAATTAACTAAATACAAATTTTCCTTGGCGATTGAACCCACAAATATCCCATAGTGTCGTAAACTGTATCTTGTTTCACCTTGTTCCAAGAGCAAGTTACAATAATGCTTTCAATATACCCCCAAGCTACGTAACGTTATATCTTGCAAGTCGCTAGTTTTATGCCACATTACCCTTTGCGGCCCTCCCAGGTCACACACCTTCCTTCATTTGGCCCTGTGCAAAATGGTTGAGTACCCCTGTCTTAAGGCATGTCGTTTAAAAATATTGCAGGTTAATAAAAAGCTATTTGAACGGGTAAATGCTGTGCATTAGGTCTTGCTGTTGCTTGTTTCGTTTGGCATTGCATTAAATCTTACACCACATAACATTCATAGTAAAATTAAAACACATAATCGGATTGATTAAAACCCATAATAAGTTATACAAGATTCTTGTTTTCAAAATACTAAGTTTCAACTGATTTTACTCGACTTCAAAGAGTTAAGGTGTAGTTATAATTTACCCTTTTTGGTCTTGTTGTTAAGCTGGTCAAGTTTTTCAAGTTTTGGAGATGGTTTTCTGTAACATTTATTTGTTTGTTTGGCCATTGGTTCTAAAATTATTTGGAAAAAACTTCCTGTTTCCGAAAAGATTACTGATATGAAACTCGATATCAAATTTTTGACAAAACACACAAGGATAAAAAGTAATATACTATCATGTTTGCCTCATAGCTCAAATCACAACGTAAAATTATTCCATTACTTGCTAATGCAACCACGAGATGCAAAACTTTGGCCAAGTGCACATCCCCGACTGCATTATGATGAGGTGTCTTGCTGTCGAATGCGGATGCAGTCGTGGCTTGCGACGCAGTGGAGTCCCCGTCAAAGTTTACTCGCGGTGCCGACAGGTGATCGTCCCCATCGAGGTGGGCGTCGTCGCACCTGCGAAAGCAGCGCCGAGTCGGACATGTAGTTTCCCGGCCCCGGCGCCGTCGCCGTGATCCTCTGAAATCCATCGCAAGTTTTGTGATCGTGCTCGTCGTGTTGGTTCGTCGTCGACCAGACGTTGGGAATGCTGATGTGTTCGCGGTGCCTGAAGTAGCCAAGACGTAACATAATCTAACTTATCCTATCCTATCTTACCTTACCTAACTTTTAATGTAGAAAATCGAGCCTTTCTTGCCATGCTGTCCGAGCCACGTGAACTGGAAATGTACCGAAATAATTACTGTCATTACCACACGAAAAAGCAGATAGGAACATATATGATATAGGTACATATAGGGAAAATATACCAAAGTGCAATATCTTATAAGAAATTTAAACTTTCCACATATGTTTCATACATTTTTTTGTATGTACTTCCGTGTGGGATTATTTGGGATTATGTGGGACTTTGCGACGCTCATAAGACCCGGTTTTCAGTGGCACATTAAATATCTAATGGTCTGTTGACTTGTGCTTAGCAACGTCCAATAAGAGCCTGTTATTTTCTTGCAAACGGACCGTTAGTATCTTAACGGGTCACAGAAAAACCGGAATTTAAACATATTTATGTGCAACTTCAAATATTTCAAATTCAGTTGTTTCATGATTGGATCATTTTCATAATTTGAACACAGTTGGGCTTACTCAAAGGAAAGTTCAAAGCGCGATTTTCAAAATCGGGTCTTTTTTGCAGGTGGCTGCACTTGTTTAAACAATCTCGATTTCTCTTCCGATCTTAAACACTGAAATTTCTAGTCAAAACTCCTAAAACACAAAACGGTCACCCATCCAACACCAATGTCGGCTCAATGTTGCTTAACGTGTTAGAACGCTGACACTTCCATTCAAATCTCCAAAACACACAAGAGTCCCCATGCCTATTAAGTACCCATTAAAAACCCAATAAGTACTCATTAAGTACCCATTTATAACCCGCTAAGTACCCGCTAAGTATACATTAAGTACCCATTAAGACCCAAATTAATTTTTTCTTGGTTTGTATATTGTTTTAAATGTCACAAAGAAGCAAATAACAAACCAAACTTGGGGAAAATACTTATTTGACAGTAATTTTTTATGAAAGGATAGAAATTGAGCTACATGTTTTTTTCTATTGTAATAGGTAGCGTAGAAAATAGGAATTTTTTAACAGAAATCTATAAATAGGACGCTGGTTACCGAAAATTGAATCTGTTCGGCTAAAATCCCGAATGCCCCGAAGTTAGACCCAAAAGCCATTTCTAACCCCCTGTTTCGCGCATCTAGACCCTACAAGGTCACATCAACGCCTCCAGACCGACGATCGCCGTCGGCCGCCATCTTGCAGAGCCGCGAGAGGCCGGCACACAATGGACCCTGATCACTTATCTCCCCACAGCGATACGAAGCCTGAGCGTGTGGGATTATCCCCAGACATTCTTTATACCGAGTTTTCCGAGCGCGAAAAGAAAACGCATTGTGTGCAGTGGTTCTCGTTTTCGTCTATTTACGGCGCGCACTCCGATTGTTATTTTGATAAAGCGCCGTGGCCGGTATTGTTCTGGCCGGCCGCGGCGCAGGCGCAGTATACCCCACTAACGCTCGGATCGGGGGACACGAATGACGCGCCGAGTGGCAACAATGGGAACCACTAGATCTTCGCCGGTGGCTTATGAATGCTTGGTCAGAGCTGTTGGATTTTCGTCGGCTCAGTTTGAGATATGCGGCTGTATCTTGTCATTGACGATGAACGGTACACTTCAAGTTATTCTTTCCTTTTATCGAGATATTAAAGCTATTGTGCACACTTTATACTCCATTTCACGTTCCTCCATCTTCCTCGAGGACCAACTGCTGCTAGACACGAGCTAAGAGTTTCAAAACTTCCCATAGAACGTTTTGTCCGACACGAGACATGGCTTGTGAGTTTTGAAACTCTTGGTTCGTGTCTAGCAGCAGTGAGTCCTTGCACAAAATCCTCGAGGAAGATCCTTCTTGGCGTGAAATGGAGTTTACACCCATGTTGCTTTCTGGAATTGGTGAGACTTATCTCAAATCTGGCCTTTTCACGGTCACCCTTTGAGGGATTGGTACAGTGCAAAACCACTTCATTATCATAGGCGTACGCAGTGGTTCACCAACTACAGCAACACGATGTCATCAACATTGACACCAATCAGAGACTCCATAGCAGAGTCGCAAACATGACTTCATAAACATCCAGAGTCTCTAAATGATGCAGAGGCAATGCTGATGACATCGTGTCACTGAAATTGCCAGCAGTAAATCCAGCTTTAGGGCACAACCAATACACACCACACAGCATCTGTGAATTGCCAGCACTATGTTCCCTTTGGCTAGAGATACACTGCCCCCTAGTTGCCCGCCAATCCTGCAGAGCGAGCAGCCATGCTTCAAACCGGGCTGGACGCCATCAATTGTCCATCAATGAGACACGAGAAAATCATTGTCAAAAGTTAATTGTGCCTTTTTAGGCTCTATTTAACATAATATATTTAGCCCAGTTTTGTCTTTAGTTGCCTTTAGTCAGACATTTTGACAAAATATGGCGTCCATGCGATTCAATTGGCCACTCTCTGTCAAATAAAGCCTATATCTAGCTTGAGACACACGGCCCCTTAGATTTCGACCATGCCCCCGCCGCCCAACAGGTTGCTAAATGCTAGTGTCGCGCTCTGTCGCCAGGTTTCGACAAGTACAAGGGCGGACTGGACACCGTGCACGACCTCACCGGCCTCTACTCGGTCTATACCAACTGGCGCAACATCGAGATCATGTTCCACGTCTCCACGCAGCTGCCCTACGAGAAACACGACTCGCAGAAGGTGGGTGGGGTGTGCGAGGGAGTCGAGGGTGGACCCGGTGCCGGCACCAAGGCCTTCTACCGT
Organism: Nemoura dubitans; assembly: GCA_921293005.1. Lineage (NCBI taxonomy): Eukaryota > Metazoa > Arthropoda > Insecta > Plecoptera > Nemouridae > Nemoura > Nemoura dubitans. Next base: position 45,675,143 of record OV121076.1, read on the forward strand.
CCAACAGCACCAAGGGCCGGCCACCGCTTAGCCTTGTCCCTTTGACACACTGTGTTGGCGCTGTCCCTGTGGCACTGGTCTATTGGCTGTCGGTGAATGACAGGCTGATGATGAAGCTAGCCTGGCCTGGAAGGGATGCGAGGGTGGACCCGGTGCCGGCACTAAGGCCTGCTACCGTCCAACAGCACCAAGGGCCGGCCACCGCTTAGCTTTGTCCCTTTGACACACTGTGTTGGCGCTGTCCCTGTGGCACTGGTCTATTGGCTGTCGGTGAATGACAGACTGATGATGAAGTTCCACTGCCTACTTACTTGACCTCTTCTAAATTGAAGCATAAAATATGTACGGGCTGAAAAGCGATTTCCGACTCGCTGAAGCAGTGGTCAAAAGTTTCCCCCGATTTCCCAAGCTCGAAACGGCGCGTCACGGATGGACATCTCGAATTATGTATCAGCCGTCGGCGAAATTAATCTCACCTGCACCGACGGCGACGCCTGACCGGGCCGGAAATAAAAGCGTCGACGTCGTAACGTTGGTTTTACGACGCCCGACGCAGCTGGCATCGGCGACGACCCATTACCCCCCTCCACTACCACCACCATGCAAGGGGTCTAGCCTCTAGGGCTGACGCAGGGGCAGGAGTGTGACGTCAGCGACCCTCGGAGGACGGCACCAGGGCCATCTTGATCGAAACGTTTCCCTGTCATGTTGGGTCAACATGTTGACTCAAAAAGTGTATTGTTTATGGGCATCTTTAAACTTAAGGCAAAACGACTGTGGTCTTATACATGGATATAATAGTTTCTCAAATCATCCACTCCTATACAAACAGCAGCTATACGCTCAAGCCCCCAAGATTCCCGGCGGCCTGGTTCCGTTTCGTGCCTCGTAGACGCAATGTTAAATTCCCACATTAAGATTTGCTTTTTGGACAAAATTTGTTTGGTGCCAGGCTTTAAAAAAAAATACCAAGGATGCACAAATCGACAACGTACTGCAATGTGTTCGGGGCAAAAAATAAAAATAAACGTCAGTACACGCCCGACAAATATACGATAGAGTTCGTAGGAAAACATAGATATGACAAGGAGTCATGAAAACATAGCAAAAGTGTGTGTAAATGCTAGTAAATAAGTTGTTTTAAATCGTGAAATCATTTTTCAAAAAAAAACACCAAGTTTGAACCCAAACTTTGAACCCAAGGGGACTAGAACGCCTAGCGCGTGGCATTTCGAGCAAGCGCCTTACCAGCATTGCTAGTACCTACAACATCAGCCGCTCCCTGCGATTTGACGCTACTAGCAGCCTGGCTTTATCACAGCCTGGTGGACTTCGAAGTAACGTACCATTAGACTAATTGGTAAATAATGCCACCAGTATAACATTGGGCCCTTGATTACACTTTGTGCAATGACGTGGTGGATGAGGCCAGGACATTTTCTAAACAGGTTGCCAACGCGACCCATTTCCTTTCCGAATCAACTAGCGACAGTTATTTGCACCTGTAATAAAGTACGAATATCTGGGTAACCCTTCTATCAGTGGCATCATTGACAGCAGCGTCCCCGTGTCGTTCGCAGCTCCAGCGCAAACGGCACATCGGCAACGACATCGTGTGCGTCGTCTTCTTGGAGGCCGACAACACGTCGTTCTCGCCCGCCTGCATCAAGTCGCACTTCCTGCACACGTTCATCCTGGTGCGGACCAGTCCCAGGATCAAGCGCAAACCGACCAGGTGAGACCGTCGCCCCCTGCACACCTTCATCCTGGTGCAAACTATAGTCCCAGGATCAAGCGCAAGCCGACCAGGTGAGACCGTCGCCCCCCTGCCCACCTTCATCCTGGTGCAAACTATAGTCCCAGGATCAAGCGCAAACCGACCAGGTGAGACCGTCGCCCCCTGCACACCTTCATCCTGGTGCAAACTATAGTCCCAGGATCAAGCGCAAGCCGACCAGGTGAGACCGTCGCCCCTGCACACCTTCATCCTCTTGGACCCCCTTCACCATTATTGGCCACCTTGCCGCCTGTTGTGCCAAGCCATGTGCTTAGAAGGCCATTCCAGGTGACATAAAACACGCTGGCCGTTCCAATATCACGGCAAAATGCACACACAGCCAATGCAGTCCATGTCTGATTCTGACCACCCTTGCCCGTCATTTCAGGCTGGCTACTGGCAATTTCCCAGCCAGCCTCACAGGCCAACAATGCTCACACAGTCAATGCAGTCCATGTGTTCTGATTCTGACGACCCTTGCCCGTCATTCCAGGCTGGCTACTGGCAATTTCCCAGCCAGCCTCACAGGCCAACAATGCACACACAGCCAATGCAGTCCATGTGCTCTGAATCTGACGACCCTTGCCCGTCATTTCAGGCTGGCTGCTGGCAATTTCCCAGCCAGCCTCACAGGCCAACAATGCACACACAGCCAATGCAGTCCATGTGTTCTGATTCTGACGACCCTTGCCCGTCATTTCAGGCTGGCTACTGACAACTTCCCAGCCAGCCTCACAGGCCAACAAAGCAATGTTGTTCTTTTTTTTAAATGTAATATTTTTGCCGATTTGTTTGCCGATTCTTTTGGCAAGTCCTGCAATCCTTCATCCTGGGTAGGACAACAATGTCCAAGGATCAAATTTATTATATGGTATACAAATATTTTCTTTAACGTTTTATTTCTTGTTTTAACTGCCTGCGCACGTTTAAAATTTAATTTAATTGTCACAAAATTCTGCATATAAAAGAAATAACCCACTCACACAGAACCCTGCTTGCATTTGACAGTTCTGCAATGATTTGTTTGGTGAGCCTCAATCCACACTTTGAAAATCCTGACTGCATTGAGCAGGGAGCATATTATTGATATGTTAACGTTATTTTGCATCATGATTTTTGGTTTGCGTGTTCATGCTTTGCCGCCCTGGATATAATTTCACTTCCAGTATATCGTATAATTTCACCGCCAGCTATATCTTTAACGAGCACGCCATGCTTTGGCCTGCAAATAGACTAGCGAAACTAAAATCGGGCTTTCGATCTGATTCTCATCCATCCAGACGGGTGGAAATACCCCTTCGGGGTCAAATCAGACAGCTCCATCTGCCGAGTTCGGCTCACGAAAGTTCCTGACTTTCCCAACCAATGACTTCCAGTAGGTTTACTTAACTAACAAGACTAGACATACCAACATGGCGTCTGAAAAGCGAGTCAAATTGGACGCCATCTTGATTAGAAAGTTATCTAGAAATCTCGATCCAGAAAATGTGTCTCAGCCTAGTCCGGCCCATGGTGTAAAGATTAGTGCATCTTTAGTTTAGTTCTTCCATGGGTACATTCCAATAGACGACTTACAAAACAGCTCTTCCAGAGACAAAAGCTGTCAAGTACTTAAATCGTATCTGGATTAAGAGCAAGCGACATTTCACATCCCGTAGCGGTGGGAGAAAGTCGGGAAATCCCAGCCAGTCTCACGATCGAGTCTGTCCCTCCACATGTCGATGGTCATTTGGATGGTCATTTAGGAAGTTGTCGATGCCCCCATTTTGCACGTCTCAATCCACCCTGGAACCCATCAGTAGCCTTTTGCACTGAACACAGCAACGTGGGGTCTCGAGACACTAGAATTTCATAGGTGAACACAAAAATTAAAACATCCATTCGAATTTGGAACGCAAATTTCCCCCAAAAGTAAGTGGCAAAATTCAGTTGTCTTGAAAGCATACTCACCTAAACAACCGCGGTCATTTTCATTGCTTTGGTATGTTCTGCCTTGAATTGCCCCTTCTCCTTCACCCGCAAGTCAAAGATGTTCACATCAGCCATCACTTTTCTTACAAACATTTCACCAGACCAATTAAATGTGTACACGTCAGACAAAAGCGACGTGGTGAGCCATTACCATGACAAGTACCTTATGAGTGCAAGCATCTCATGTATAGGTACTTGATGCCATGCGAAGCAGTCACAAAAACCCAGCGTCCCTTACACCTCATCGCCGACGTCGTCGTCGAGAGACAGAGTCAACATCCAATTGACCCTCGGCGTCGGCGTCGACGTCGGGTCTAAACTCGGTCCCTCCGACACGCGAATCGATGACGATGATGATGTACGTCCGACGCCCACGCACGCCCACTTGCTATGGCCCCGACGACTTGTTGATCCCTCGACACCTGTTACGCCAACCGTTGACGCGGTTCAAAGGTAACTGCAAGGCGGCCCTGGCTTTCTGAAACTAAAGCTATACGGCGGCGTCCCTTTGATTTCGAGCTTGCTTAGCTAGATGCATATCCCGGCCAGCAATGATCCAAAGTTTGTCCTTATTGAACGCTAAACGGCGGCATCCCTTTGATTTCAAGCTTGCTCAGCTAGTTGCATGTCCCGGCCAGCAATGATCCAAGGTTTGTCCTTATTGAACGCTGTACGGTGGCATCCCTTTGATTTCAAGCTTGCTCAGCTAGTTGCATGTCCCGGCTAGCAATGATCCAAGGTTTGTCCTACTTGAACGCTGTACGGCGGCATCCCTTTGACTTCAAGCTTGCTAAGCTAGTTGCATATCCCGGCCAGCAATGATCGAAGGTTTGTCCTACTTGAACGCTGTACGGCGGCATCCCTTTGATTTCAAGCTTGCTAAGCTAGATGCATATCCCGGCCAGCAATGATCCAAGGTTTGTCCTTATTGAACGCTGTACGGTGGCATCCCTTTGTTTTCAAGCTTGCTCAGCTAGTTGCATGTCCCGGCCAGCAATGATCCAAGGTTTTTGGGATAGGACCATCGAAGAACCAGGCTGGAGTCCCATGAACTCTTCACTGCCGTGTATTTTGTTAGCATGAGGCCGACAGGTGTGTCTGGCTTCCAGGCCGCTGTTGCTAATGGGCACTATCGACCGTTTCTAGGTCACGACAGAATTGACTGAGAATGTTCACAACCCGAGACGTTTGTCATCAAGTGTTGCACTGTCAGAATGTCAAATTGTCATGTCAAATTGCTGCGCGTGTTGTGGCTTTGTATATTTTGTCTTGTTTTGCTTGCTGCATACTTTTCCTTTAATTATTTGCGGAATTCTTGGCGTCTGACGTCGCATTAATATTAGACGACACCGGTTGAGAGATGTTTTGAGTAAACATTGTCAGTTCTATCGGACTTCCAATGCACGACCCCCCCCCCCCCCCCCCCCCCCCAAGCCCCCCCGTGGCTAGGTTTCCTGTGACGTCATCGTGCCCCACTTTGATTAGTTTACGGTATCGCTTACTCAAAAATAGGATGAAATGAAGTATGAATGCATTAGAACGGTCATCTCTATTCAATAAGCATCCAATCATCTTCACCACGTTAGCAAAACTGCTTTAAAAAATTTTCGCAATGCATTTCTTATGGACAAATATTTCCCCACGGAATTATTTTATCTGAAATCGTGGTACTCCAAGGTATGAATTCAATGATTCATTGATATCAACCTTGAATTCAAGGCTGAATTCAATGTTTTCTCATTTAGGACGTGTTCTTAATTAGCATTCAAGTTTCCTTTCAAGTGAAGGAATGGTACATGCCACTGCCTTCTAGAAACAACGCTTTTCGAAGGCTGTGCCACCATTTTCAAGAGCAATCAATGTTTCATTCAATGCATTGAATTCAAACTTGAATTCTATGCATTGAATGAAACATTGAACTGCGTTAACCTAGCTTTACACTGATCCTTACCGAATTTCTGATCCATCCCGAAAGATAAAATGAGTCAATCCACGACCTTCTAACGTCCATACGACAGATACGAGGCGTCCGTTCTCCCCCAATGACCTCCTATTTCCATGCAGACAGATACGAGAAGTCAATTCACGACCTCCTAACTCCACGCCGCCAGATACGAGGCGTCCGTTCTTCCTCAACGACCTCCTAACTCCATTCCGACAGATACGATGAGTCCGTTATCCGTAAACGACCTCCTATTTCCATGCCGCCAGATACGAGGCGTCCGTTATCCCCCAATGACCTCCTAATTCCATGCCTCCAGATACGAGGTGTCCGTGGTGACCCGGGACGAGGTGGGCGCCTACAAGCCCTACCTCTGGGAGCAGTCGGTGTTCGACAAGGGCCCGATGTTCCGCGAGTGGCTGCTCACCAAGATCGTCAACGGCGAGCGCGCGTCGTACTCGGCGCCCAAGTTTGCGCGCATGCAGGAGCGCACGCGCAGTCAGATGCTCGAGGACATTGTCGCCAATCTGGCCAATCACGCGGAGACCGGGCAGATCCCGAAGCCGTACCGGTAAGTCACGACCTCTTGGTATTACAATTGTAGTCGTCAATTACGCAATGTTTGGTCCCGATAATTGAAACTAAAACGGGGGATAACTTGCGTTCACCGTTCGGGTAGAACCTGTAATCGAACGTTTGGCAAGATGTGAACGTTGCTAGCGGTTTGTCCCCCGTTATTCCTCGTTTAGTGCTCGGAAACATTGTGTTCGGTCACAAGTCTGGCTTGCGATCAGCCAATCACAGCCCGCGATTTAGTCACGTGAAAGACTGAGGCTCAGCTTGTGAGCGAACGTTTTCGACTTTAACCATGTTGAACTTTTTGCTGCGGCGCGCAATGTTTGGCGCTCACAATTGAAAAGTGGGGTTATATTGAACGTCATGATTTCGTATTTTCAGTTTTGTTTTACTTGTTTATAGACAGGTAGTAGAGTGTTGAAAGTATAAACACAAAGCAGTAATATTTTCTGGTCGAAAAAGCAATTTGTTGCTTGGAAATCATTCGCTAAATTTTACAGAAAATCAGCTGTTGTTGGTCAGCCATGTTTTATTTGCTCTGCTATGCGCCCAACATTTCAAACTGGAGTTTGAATGCTTCATAAAATGTCTCACTGATTTTCCTACTTTTCGTGACATTTATGCAAGTTACTTCTTCAAGGGTTATATAGTACGACTGACGTCAAAAACGTGAACAAAAGAGCCAACTATGTAATCTCGGCTACCTAAATTCAAATGATCATGTCAAAGACCAAAATAACATACATTTTAAACACACATTTACTAAATTTTAAAATACCTTTCATTTATATATTTTCAATATAATATTTTGCATTCTAATCCTATAGCTTGAAATATACTTTTTTTCACCACCACTTCTGTTTTTCTCAATGGACCATGTGGCAACGGCTAGTTAGGTTAATTGGCGGTGAATTCGGCTATCCCTTCCCTTCCAGAATCCACCGCATACTGGATACACTTTACAGGCAACATCTTTTTGTCGGATCGCGACCAAACAAAGAGCTACGGAATTCTCAAACTTGTGACAACCAATCACCAATTGACACCCTTTGCATCTCGAAAACCCACCATGAAAATTCAAAGAAAACTAAGTTCTACATCATCATCTACCACACATGAATGACCTTGAGGGATTGACATGTGTTTCTGAGACCAATGTCTGACGTCTGTTCCGGGCGATTACATCATCAAGTCCCCCTGGCGACAAGGTGATCGTCATCTCATTATAGGCACCGCCCTCCAAGCACGGCCACCCAGACGCTATGTCTGTCGTGTGAATAGCGGGGCTAATGTGAGATAATTAGTAAGCTGCATGTCACACACAGCCTTCTAAAGCGTTCATTGCCAGTAAGGAGCCTAGAACTGCAGTGACTTCCCTGGCCACTGGAATGGAGAAACACTCTCGGAAATAAAACCAGTAAACCTTTTTTGTACCGGAAATCCCTTAACAAAGCCTGGAAACTGCGGTGATTAAACTTGAAAAAAATTGTTGTTTTTAAGTTTTCTGAAGGTGTATGATCTGGACTACAAATGGCAAACCTATTAAAAATGTGTTTTAGCGTTTTTTTCCCTTGTACGTTGTTGCCACTACCCCGTGCATTAAATTTATATATTGCCTAGTACCGAGCCTGGCCACCCGGTGGTGTTGTATTGTGACTACTAGTAAACGCTGCGAAATTGTTCGCGTTGAAGATGAGCGTTGCTGTTTGCAGCAGATAAGTTGAATTGTGAACGTCGTAAGCAGCCGGTCGCGATGTTTTGATGATGTTTTGATGTGCCAAGATTTGGAAAATTTTAAAAGAAATACGCACTATTAAATAATTTTTCGTATTTTTTTAAATTCTTTAAATTTCGAAAATTGCTCTTTATTCTGATTCGAAGCGGAGGGGTACGGAGGATTTTCTTGAAAAACGCAGGGGCTCTAAATTGAGAACTAAAGTAGACACCATGAAAATTTAATCGCATTCGAAGCATACGTTTGGTCTGTAGAGCGCGCGCAAACATACAAACAAACAAACAAACACACACATCAAAACACACATTGTGCTTTCTTTTACCACTAGTGAAATTGAAGATTTCGCTTCGCTCGCTACGCTCATCAAAAATAATTCCAAAGTCTCGAACGCAAATGCGAGCACTCGACTTATCCTTCGCGAACAGCGAGTAACGAAAAAGAGTCTAGCCACTTTAATGGGCAAGATTTTTGGGAGGCTAATAACACATAATAATAATAATAATAATAATAATAATACATGCACAATGCATAAGAATTATAAAACACAATACATAAATAATAATAATACACACATAATAATAAAAACATACATAATACATAATACTAATAATAAATACATACACATACAATAATAACATAATACATAAACAGTCTAGCCCTCTTAATGCCGGACACGACGCACGCGAGGGTGTCGCGTTTCGCCACGTGGAGCGCTGATGACGCGTCAGTCGCAGCGAAAAGATGACGATCGGCCAGAGCCGGCTGGTAACGTTTTGTGCGCAGGCCCCGAAATGGAACCTTGCGCCTGACACTTTCCAAATTCAACAAAGAAACCCGCGTTCGTGTGGAATTTCAATTCATACTTTTGTGTCCATACTATGATGTTCATGAAATTAATCCTATTGTACACAGTCAATTATGTTATTCAAATCTGGGTAGTTATATGTTTAGAGATCTGACAAGGGAAATATAAACCACTGGGCGCAAACTACGGTAATAATAACCGGTATTATAATATTTTTTACCTCTTAGTTAAGCGTCTAATACCTCGTTCACACTACAGACTTGATCAAGATCAACTCTCTACGCCATCAAAGATGGCGTTGATTGGGTTTCCACAACTCAGTTATCTATTTGATCGTGATGAAATCATTCGGAAATCGTCGTGAACGCTCGGAAGAGTTTGTGATTATTTCAAAATCCGCCACCGGAAACGTTGCAACATTAACCTGGGAGCGTGTTTCGTGTGCTATGAGCTCGGTGATAAAGTGAGGTTAGATTCGTCACGATTTCCGGTTGTGTTCGTAACCCGAGCATATTCCGAACTTGTCCGAATGACTTGATCATGATCAAGTAAGGAGACAAGTGTGAACACCAACTGACTTTTGAAACCCAATCAACGCCATATTCGATCGAGTTGAGGACTTGAACACGATCAACTCGTGTAGTGTGAACGAGGTATAACCCTCAGAAACAGATAAATTTCACGGCATCCTATATTGGCGGTTGCCATAACAAAAAACTTGCGCTTATAATGTTAGTGTGGTCATTTAATTTGGTTTTATTTGTAATCTACAATAAACAAATTCTGTTACGGAAATAATTACACAAACGCCATCACAGATTTACTCTTAAGCCCGATTATAAAGTGATAAACCAAACGCTAGTACTCCAATTCCAGCTGCTATTTTTATGGTTGCGTCAATGCGAGAAGAACTTGTTGCTAGTCGCGTTAAGAAGGGCTGTTAACACTCTCAGAGTGTTAATCACACCGTCCGATTGCCAGTTACCATGGCAATAAGACTAGTTAACTGACACTTAATACGGCGATTACATTAGAATCACGACTTACATTGAGTAGAGGTCGATCCTAAAGAGTTAATCTTGCCCCGTGCGAAACACAATTCCACTTTTTAAAATCCATTCCTAACTGCCCTGCTGAAAATTCTTACGAAGATCTTGCAAGGGCCGGTTTTACAAGTGCCTCAACCTAGAGTTAAAGTTGGAGTTAAGTTATTTGTGATGGCAACCGCCAATAGGATGCCGTGGAATTCATCTGCTTCTGAGCTCTAGACGCTCAATCCAGAGTTGAAAAATATTGTAAAACCTGCCCTAGAGGAAGATTTTGTCAAGACCTTTACAAGATCTTATCAAGACCAATCAAGATATTATTATCGATACCTTATCAAGGTCTTGTAACAAGATCCTGCAAGATATTGCAAGATCTTACCACGTTCTTGCAATACATTACAAGATTTTCCACAATCTTGCAAGATCTTGCCACGATGATTGCAATACATTACAAGATTTTTCACAATCTTGCAAGATCTTACCACGATATTGCAATACATTACAAGATTTTCGACAATCTTGCAAGACATTAAAAGATTCTTGAGACAAGATCTCAAAAAATAATCTGTCACCCAACTCGTATTTTTTTTCCCTAAAACCAGCCCACCCGGCCAACGGCCCAAGCTCTCCACCACTGCACACTTGAACACATCGCTTCCCCCCTCTAGCCGCCAGGGCCCCTCAGGGCGCGAAATCTTCGGCACGGCCGCTGGGGTGCGCTGAATATTTCATCAGTTTTCGACGCCAGAGCGCAGCCCGAGCGCGCGTCTTGCACAAAGGAGGCCGGTGAATAATTGATCGGCGGAAAGCGATTTAGTCGACGCCGTTGCAGTGATCCATCGACTTCAAGGAAGCTTATACTAACGCGGATAGACAGCCAGCCGGTCATTTACCATCATGCATACAAAAATGTGAACAAATAGGACGCCATCTTGATTACGACCGATGAACTCCTTGGGGCAATCCCTAAACCCACCCCGTTGACGCAAAGAACGCGGAGGATGTTTTATTATTATGTACACCCATTCCGGGATTTGAACCCGGGTCCCCAACATTTTTGGGAGGCTAATTTGTGTACATAATAATAATATGAGTAGACGATTGCGAGCTTTCGTAATTTAAATAAGATTATAAAGAGAACGCGGAGGTGGTCCGTGGAGAAATTGGGACGTGTTTTAGTTTTTACTTTCTGTTTACCTAAATCATCTAGTTTACAAAATTATATAGCTCGTACAAAATAATTTACAGTTTTTTATTAGAACTTGTGCGGGCGGTGGTTCTAGACTTTTAGTACCAGTCTATTCCATGCTTCCACAGGGGCGCTACAGGCAACATTTCCTCAATTTCGTAATCATTTCGCAATTTTTTAAATGATAATTGTATTCAAAACTAGTTTGAAATCGCGTATAGAAACCCACCTAATGTGTTTCTGAAATCGATTTATTTCCGGGGCTACGTGCCCCAAACCCGCATGATGCTTGGGGGGGGGGGGGGAGGCGCCCCCTAGACCCCCATTCGCTTCGTAGACAATCGTATTTCCCGCCGCACGTATTTTATGCGCTGATTGGTCCGCGAGATATACAACTACAAGTGAGAGATAATAGGGGCTTACGAAAACCTACTCCAGCCGCTTTCCAGCGTTCGGAAACCTGCTCGGAGTGACCCGATCGACGTTATTTTGCTTCCGAAAACCCAGTCTGGAGCGATCAGAGCGCTCAACTCGCGTACCATCTTTCAGCCTGGTGCGCGAGTTCTGTTCGTACGAACGGGCGGGTAATTTTAGACCGTTCAACCTATACATTAACGTTTGCACAACTGACATATGTAAAATACTTAACAATACGACCGCCAATACCATAGCCAACGGCTAGTACTTTATGCATTACCGGTTATGCATTGCCAATAAAGTCCAGCTAGTTCGTTGTCGGCCATTTTCGAATTTCTGCGGTCGACGGTAAAGTTTGCGTTCGAAATCGTCCGTATCTCGGAGAGCTCTGACCACGTGACAGATCGCTCGGTCGAGTAGGTTTCCGTAAGCCTCTATGGGTCTGCTTGTGCGAAAAAGATGGCGAGCGTTGTTCTAGACGGCTGATGGTCTTAAAGGGGCGCGGGCATAAGTGATACTTGTCTACAGATTTTTGAAACTTTCAATTTAAGTTCATTGTTGTATCATCTAAATGAATATCGAAAAATTTAGTGAGGTATCTGAACTAACTTCTGAAATATGCACAGTTCAAGTTTGGCCATTTCCCTATACTTAAACATAGATGTGCAACAACACAGCTGTTTTCCACCATTTTTCCCGCCATTTACACCAGTTCTCATGGTGAGAATTTAAATACAAACAGATAATAAGGAAGAAAGGGTCTCAATAATTACTATACTGTCAAAAAAATACAACCTTGCCGTACTTATTCAAAAGATATATTCATTTTAATCTCGGAATTGCGTAAAAAGTGTGGCATCGCGTGCCGTAATCAAAACAACACTTTATTTCACTGAGAAGATAAACAATATCATTTACTAAAATATAAATATATAAGTGAAAATTTTTCTCTTTTAGAATAATAAAATAAAATAACCAACGTTGTTATCATTATTTTTAACATTTATTTACATTTTATTCAGAGCCGATATTATAATATTATCAACTAGCTACGTTAAGCGTCTAGCCCTCAGAAACATATAAATTCCACGGCATCTTTTTGGCAGTTGCCATGTCAAATAACTTAACTCCACTTTAACTCTTGGTTTAGGCACTTTTAATATCGGCCCTAAATGTTTTTGTCTTTCGTTTTGTATGAAAGTGAGTTCCCTGTATGCCACGGTGGTTGCTATTACCGCGCCACTTTAACCGACATGGCGCCCGAATTTGACACACGCTTTTCAGACCCCATGTTGGCACATCTAGTCTTATAAGCATAAGCTTTCTTGACGGCAATGGGCGGCCATCTCACGGCCAGGCGACTACGAAGTTCAGCCGTTACGACAGGAGATGGATTGGCGCCGTGATTGATCGATCCAGCAGGCCGTGTTTCAAGTCCTCGTACGCCGCGCCAGACTCGATTATTCTATGCATCAACTTGTCTGAAAGGGTGTTAATGCATCATCGTTCATTATGGATTAGATACTTAGCTGGCGAAATCTGATTTTTAGATAAGGTGGGGATCCGAGATGAGAGTAAAGACTGAAAGGTGCGGCCTGTAAAGTGTATCAAGTACGAGGTAAAGGAAGCGGCTCGAGTATGAAACCGATTTTAAACGTATTTTCAAATTGGTTTAAATCTAAATTTGGTCGAAATGGCTAGCAGTAATGAACGGGCTTTAAGAACGATTGAAAGAGAACAGGAGTCGTGACGTAACTCTATATACTCTGACAAATTCCTCGTCTAGTCGAATTTTAATGGGGTTACCTGGATGCTCCATGGCTGTGCATAATCCAGCAGCCATCACCGACTAGCTAGCGATGTAATGCGATTGCCAAGAAACTGGGGATTCGATGGCTTAGCGGGGATTTATTAAATAAAGACGCAAAAGACTTGGCAGTCCCATTTTGTTCCCTTTGCGCGCGGATTTAAAGTGGACAAAACTTTAGGGACTGCTTTTCAGGATCTCTGGATCTCTGAGCGTTGGCATTAATCTGTCTTCATTCTAGTCAAAGAGACGCTCTAATTTCTAGTTTACAACACTTTTATAGGGGCTCGGATATGAATGAATAATCTCTTTATTCTGATTCTCGCTTCTGGTATGGTATTATAATACTCGAGCTTTAAAATTCATTAAGTCCTAGGTTGATACCAATCAGAATAAACGCATGTTTAATGTAATAAGTAGTAGTTTTGTAACCAGGGGGGCTGTCATGGAACTTTGTGGCTTCAAAACCATTCGTTTTACATTTCATTGCCTATTGGTTTCACATGGGAGCAGTGATTTGTAATCTAATGATTTCGAGCCTAATCGATTTAAAAAAATGTAGCAAAAAATAACATTTCAGCCGAAATCGCCTTAGAGCCTTATTGACCTTGAGTGATAGAGACCTTGAGTGATATGCCCTAGACTTAGAGTGACCTTGAGCGACTACATTGTCAAGGCCCATTATTGAGAGGGAAAAACAGTGATTCATTAAATTACATTCGCAATTTGAAAAACAATCCATTAAACATGTGGTTAGCTGACCTCGAGCAGAGCTACAAGTCCATGCCTGTGATTGGTTGTTTCAATCGTGGTTCCTCAGACTCGACCTTGAGCTTGCCATTAAAATACATGCGCTCAGATTGGTTGACATTGTACTGCAAGCTCTGTGATTGGTTGGCCTGAATATTGAATCTTTACCTTTGAACCACAGATATAAGGTTGCCCAGACATTCGACCACACCAAGCTATGGCTACGGCTAAAATAAGATGCCGGCAATCGCTGGGGCGCGTTGGCAACCTGTTTAACATCAACTACCAGGCCATGGCACAAGGTCAATTATAAACAAGGGACCCAATGTTCCTCAGGTGGTTACAGTTATGGCTTCATCTACCAGGCCATGGTACAAGGTCAGTATAATCAAGGGACCCAATGTTCCTCAGGTGGTTACAGTTATGGCTTCATCTACCAGGCCATGGCACAAGGTCAATTATAAACAAGGGACCCAATGTTCCTCAGGTGGTTACAGTTATGGCTTCATCTACCAGGCCATGGTACAAGGTCGGTATAATCAAGGGACCCAATGCTCCTCAGGTGGTTACAGATATCTTGTTTGCAGGTGATATAACAACAAACAGTGGCTCCATCCCTTGACTGCCGACGAAACTATTATTGCGGGCGGAGGGCTTTTCGCGTAGCTGCTTTAGTACGGGAGTGTAATGCTTGGGTAACCCTATGTCTGAGTGTGGAACTACCAGCGCGTCGCGATTGGCTGTTGCAGCCGCGGCTCGTGGCGTCCGATTGGTCACATGCGGCCGTCGAGTCCGCTGCTCGACTCGGTGCGCGACCAGTTCGAGGACTACGAGCAACTAGCCAAGGACTTCACGCGCATGTTCCTCAACAACGAGGAGAACCTCGCCGTCAACGCGAACCTCTTCGACATCGTCTTCATGGTCGGCCAGTCCAAGCAGAAGGTCAAGTTCATCGGCGTGCGCGCCATTCTCGGCGTCAGAAGCAGGTACGAATCCAGGTCTTTTCATACATGGGCGCTTCTACCACTGATACAACCTATCTGATCTAGTTTGCCTGCCGGGCCCTTATGGTGTTTTTTATATATTTATTACTACCCGTTTTTGCTAATTCCACGCTAAGGAGCCCTTGGGGCATGGGCCCGTCGAAGCCCGAAACGCTCTGAAAGGCCGAGAACGAGACGGATTCGCAATACACACTGCGCTTTGGAGCCCTCAGGGCTGGGCCCGTCGGAGCCCGAAACGCTCTGAGAGGCCGAGAGCGAGACGGATTCGCAACACACATTGCGCTTTGGAATCCTACTGGCCCAGCCCCAAGGACTGGAACTCGCAGAAGTGTACTTGTTTCCAGAAGCTGCTTTGCTCTGTCGAATGATGATCGTCATAAAACCAGTCGTGGCGGAATCTAGATTAGGCCAGAGAACTTTTGCTCCACCGTGCAGTTGTATAGAGACGTAGGTCCTTTATCGAGTCTAACCGTGTTTTAGTTACGCTGCTTTTCAACCTTTACCCATACGTAGGGACTTGTACCGCTAGGTTTTCAAAGTTCTATGTTTCGTTCAATGCATTAAGTTCCATGTTTCGTTCAATGCATTGAATGAACAATGAATGCTTATTGACATAAGCCGTGTTCACTACTCAGTGTTTCAAATTCATTAGAAATCGTGGCACAGCCTTCCAAAATCGTTGTTCCTAGAAGACGCGAACGATATTTAGAACACGTCCGAAATGAGAAAACATTGAATTTAGCCTTGAATTCAAGGTTGAATTCAGTTGTTGTTTAGACGGTTCAATGCATTGAATTCAACCTTGACTTCGCAATGCATTGAACGAAACATTGAACCGTGTCAACACAGATTAAAAAATTTGGTTTGCTGACTTCCTGTTTTCAAGAGAAAAATCAGTCCTGCCCTCTAATCAACTATTTGTTTCAGCCAACCCCTGTTTTTTTCGGCTCGACAGACAAGAATTATGTGTGGGTAGGCCCCTCCCCTCCACTTTGGGGGCTATCCCCCCCCCCCCCTTCGCCCAAAGGTGCGATACATGCCCAGTGCGGTCACACTGCACGCACAATCGTGCGTGATAAAGTGCGTATCACACGTGATTTACGGCGATCCCAGCCCATCACGTTATGCTGGCTGTATACTGGCCATGTTTTGGCCAGATTCGTCCTTTAGTGTGTTGGCTCCTGTTGCTCTGGCGACGATTGCCCAGCGGCCAGAGGGCGGTGCATAATGCACGACCCCACAGAGACGCACGCACGTGAATATTTGAAAACCTACCGCCGCCTTCCGGAGCGCGGGAAGAAACAGAACCGAGGCCAGAGCCTTGTTGTTTGTTGTTTTTTGCCGCGGGATGTTGACGTCGGGCTGTGCATTTCGAAAGCAAGCAGGCCGTGTGCAGAGCGAATTGGTTTGTTTTTTGTTCCCGGAAGTTACGTCGAGGCCGCGTGTCGGCCTGTCGGGAAAGGAAACAGGAAGTTCGATTCCGGGAAAAATCTGGACACAGCGATTTGAACTTTTGCTCGGACGTTGAAATTGAGTTTAGTTAAAGTGGATGAAAAAGCTACTTTACTGAGTAGAGTTACGGAACGTTTTTTTAAGAAAATGCATGCAAAGAAAAGGTTTCGCTTAAGGTATTGATGGTTTAGTAACGTTTTCTGACCGCATAAAGTTAGTAACAACTTCGAAAGTTCAAGTGGCAAATAAAGAAAAATACATTCCATGTTTCCGGGAAATCAAAGTGAAACTGTCAAACGAGAATCTGATTTAGTAGCTTTGCCCGCAACTCGGAAAATGATTTATTTTCTCCGAAAAGTTGTTCAATACTTGAAGGAGATTCAACGCTGAAACCGTCTGTCTATATAGAATGTATGAAATTCTGATTGGCAAAATTGTTCGATATAATATATAGCCTATTGTTGTTAACCTCGGATATTCTACGCAAACAAATTTTAAAATATGTCAAATCGAGTAAAACAATCTGTAACTACCACAAATTCATTTAGCGTAGGTAGTTCACAAATGTTTTCCCAAAGGGTTTTCTTACACATGAACGTCTTTGCAAAATGACAGGGAAATTTCTAGTGAAACGACACAAAACACATCTGTCACCAGACACAAGCATTTTGAATGTTAATTTCGCGATTCGCGAACGTCAAATACGCGGCAAGACTTCACCGCTTGTGCTTTTAGCGAAAGAGCAACGAATCAGAAAGCAGTTAGCAGCCGTGTTAGCGTCGGGGTTCAACTTACGACGAATTTGTCTGCGCTGAACTTTGCAACTAGCTGAAAGTTGGCTCTAAATTTCGAATATATAACAGACGAAGACAGAGTGCAAAAGAGAGAGAGGCGGGGGGGATAGAGTTAATTCGAGGAAAGCTAACATGTCGGTATAATGGGGTAACTAAAGATAGAGACAGAAACACTTACGTGCGTTACCAATAGGGGATCGTGCGAGAAAGAGATAGAGGTAGTGCGAGAGATGACGAACTCGTTGAACTTGTCTTATTGTTGCTGGCATTGCGTTTGATTAAGATTATGACACGTAAATTCGATAAGTTGCCTTGATATGCCATCATTTCGCGCGGTGAAATGTATAACGCGCGCTTTGTTCGCCAGATAGAGCCGTATTTTGGCGGTCGAGATGTCCATGTTGTTGGATCAGATACTTTGCATTATCTGTGAAACCGTATAGGTGAAACAAACTTTGGCATCTCATTTACTGTTTGTAAGAAGAGAAAGTCGGTTGCCTTAACCCTTCCGGTCCTGAGATATATTATACCAGGGATGTTGTATTATTTTCATGTTAGGTAAGCATTAGAGTGGATTAGATATAGATTATATATTACTAGTAGATTAGCTATGGTGGTATTATTTAGCCAGGGGATGCTGATAGTAATCCCGGGACTACGAGTGGCCGCTCTAGGTCTGGGTTTTTGCTTGGTGCTGTGGTGGTATTAATTAGCCAGGGGATGCTGCTAGTAATCCCGGGAATACGAATGGCCGCTCTAGGTCCGGGTTTTTGCTTGGTGCTACCACCTTGGGTTTTTGCTTGGTGCTTAGCCAGGGGATGCTGCTAGCAATCCCGGGACTACGAGTGGCCGCTCTAGGTCCGAGTTTTTGCTTGGTGCTATGGTGGCATTAATAAGCCAGGGGATTCTGCTAGTAATCCCGGGACTACGAGTGGCCGCTCTAAGTCCGGGTTTTTGCTTGGTGCTACGATGGTATTAATTAGCCAGGGGATTCTGTTAGTAATCCCGGGACTACGAGTGGCCGCTATAGGTCCGGGTTTTTGCTTAGTACTATGGTGGCATTAATAAGCCAGGGGATGCTGGTAGTAATCCCGGGACTACGAGTGGCCGCTCTAGGTCCGGGTTTTTGCTTGGTGCTACCACATTGGGTTTTTGCTTGGTGCGTAGCCAGGAGATGCTGCTAGTAATCCCTGGACTGCGAGTGGCCGCTAACATCCCTACTTACAACTTACCTCACAACTAACAACTAGCAACTAACTTCTAGGTATAAGGCCCCTCGCTTGTCCATGAGATTCTAACGCGGCATGTGTTCCCCCGTTGGCCGCCAGGGTGTTCCAGGAGATGCTGTACGGCATCACGACGGGGTTCGGCTCGCCCCAAGTGCCGGTCGCCGAATTGCTTGCGCGCGCTGTGCCCTCGTTGCATTCGCCGCAGCAGAAGGTCAAGAGCAGCAACTTCCTGCAAGTGCCCGACATCGAGTCTCCGCGGTAAGCGACCTCCGAGGCTTGGGGTAGGGGGTAGGAGTTGTTTTCACTACCTTCTTGGCACCGCAGAAAGCTGGGTGTACAGCTGGCAATGTCAGTGACACGATGTCATCAACATTGGGACTGGACCAATCAAAGACTCCGTGGCAGAGTCGCGAACATGACGAACATGACCGTAATAGCAATATCCAGACAAGAAGTTATCACCAGATAACGTATTAACTCCATAGTCACAGCCAATGAGATACCTCAATTTTTAAGTTATCCTGTAGATAACTTCTTACCTAGACATTGTTATTCGGTCCTCATATATACAACATTTGAATACCCTAGATTTAAATAATAAATAAAACGTAAAATTAAAATAAAGACATAAGGTCACATACGTTGCTGCTGACGTTAGCTGTAAATTCAGCTTTAGAGTTTCCCTGCTTAAAAATCTCAGTAAGATCATGTCTAGATTTTGCCAAAATTGAGCAAGATTGTGTAAGATTCTATACAAATGATCTTGACAGATTTTATAAGATCTTGTAAGATCTTGACATTAGTGCACGGCATCTTGGATTCGTGCAGGAATTCTTGTCGTGAGTTTTAATTGGCCAACATCGGCTGGATTTTCGTTTCTTTGATGTTCAAGACGATAATGTTTCCAGGTAATTTATTTTCCTATAAATACTTATATATATATATATATATATATATAAGTATATATATATATAGAAAACACAAAGCTTTATCAGCTTGTGCTGTGCATTTAATTATACATCATTCAACGAAAAGACATCGGGTATTTATATTATTTGTTATACGAGTCATCATGATTCCCACACTGAGGGTAAAAAACGTATAGAAAAATTGAAGATATTATTATTCCAAGGAAGCCCGATCGTTTCGTTTTTTAGGCAACTGAACAAAGCCGACGGCGTATTTGAAATGCAGCGACGTAACCCGGCGTCGGCGTCTCTTTGTCAGTCTAATTAGCAGCGAAAAGGGCGGCAGAGGCCCTCGCCGTTGCGACTGCGAATCCATCGACTGGGTCGTCATTAGGACTGGGTCGTCATTAGGACTGGGTCGTCATTAGGACTGGGTCGTCATTAGGACCATGGGGCGTTGATTGGACGCACCCCTCCGTTTGTCGTAGTCGAAACGCGGCCGCCAATGTTTGATAGGATTACAGGGGATGCGGAAAGTTCGACTCGACTGTTTTCACGATGACGCGATATTCAGAAAAACAGCTGGTGATGAAACAACACCAAAATCAAAGATACAATATCGACAAACTATTAAATTCATTCAATCGAGGTCTCCAACTTCTAAACTCGAACCAAAGCATCCGTTATCGAACCAAATTGGATTTCCGTAAATGATTGAGCTCATATAATATATTATACAAGCAGTCAGTCCTTTATACAGAAACCGCTTTTAAATCTCTGAGACCATCAACATTAATAATATATTTTACTTATATACTATAGTATATAGCAAATCGAACCAATCAGCAATCGTTACTCGTGGTACTTTCCGAGTGAACCACCGGCGAGTAAATACCGCCAATATCGTCCACATTTTCTAAGAAACACACGAAAAGCTGAGAAAAAAGGCACTGAGCAAAATTCTCGCCGCGACGCGAATTCTTTCTCGCAATTAGCGAGAAAAAACCGTGCCTTCCCCCCGCCAAACCTCACACGTGTTCGTCTACGTGGCAAGAATCGTAACCTCTCGACGCCTCTCCGGCCCACGGCTCACGACACGAGGACACGATGAAGCACGTCGCACGGAGCGCGCTAAACGCCTCACATCGATCCGACGTCGCCCGTCGGAGTAGCGCGGTTGATTGATGGCGTTGCGACGTCGTGGAATGGCACAGACCAAGGCGTCCAAGGCGTCCAAGGCTTCCAAGGCGTCCAAGGCGAAGTGGTTAACACCGAAGCAAAACTCACAACAATGTCGTGCAAACTTAGATTTGCCCGAAGGGTATATTTGGATATGACCAAAGAATTCTACGTCAAGATTTTTTCGAGTTTGCCTTCGGTCGTAAACAAATATGCCCTTCAGGCAAATCAGTATAAGTAACGTTTGACCTGTTGACGTAGAATCCTTCGGTACGAATCAAATATGCCCTTCGGGCAAATCGAAGTTTGCATGAGATTGTTGTGAAATATCCTTCGGTCTTAACCAAAATATGCCCCGGGGGCAAATCAGTAAGCAGTGGTCCACGGCTTCGCGTCGAATGCGTCGCTCGCAGATAGGCGTCGCGGGTCTAGATTTCGACGCCGAGATAAATGTGACCCAGTTTGGGCGTCAATACGAGCAATGGGTGGGGGGGGGGGGGGGGGCGATGGCACCCACTACTTGTTGCTTGTGGTGTGCGTATGGGGGAGGGGGGATCTTTCTAGACAACGGTATCTTGTGTTGATAGCCTGAACACGCTTTTAGTTTTGGGGGTAAGTGGTTTTGTCGATTTATTTGAGACCGAGTTGTAGCTGTCGACTATTTATAGACGAACCATTGGCCTGAAGCTTTCCCGGACTCTGCAGTCTGTTTTCAGTGTATAACGCACGGCTTCTCACTTATTAACACGTTTGTTCTAGACATTTCTCTAATCTGAACGTCAACAAAATACATGACAGGACAACCTGTTTTCGATCCAAAGTTCCCAAACACATATTTGGACACAAATACGGGATACCGTATGATGAAAATCGGAACGTATGAATCGTATAATATGAGGAAATCGTATGAATCGTCCTGGTTTTAAAAGGGGCATTGCATTTTCATCCTCTCTTATAATTTATCTAATCTAAACTACAGCATAATACATGACAAATTATATGACGATATTTTTTTAAGTCGAAGCATTCTGAAACACAAATTTGTTAATGATTTTCCGAAAATCGTATGATTATTTCGTCCTTGTTTTTAATCGGGGTTTGCGCTTTTATCCTCTATCTCGACGTCTACGAGGAAACTTGCGCACGAAACATTTCAATTGCTCTTAGCGCAATGTAATTCTGGGAAGGAAATATATTACTCGAAATTCTCCATCAAGTTATATAATCTGGCAGCTTTGAAAGAAGCCCGCTCGACGCTGATCGTCTTTTGATGCGTTTGGAATCAAGGCGACAGTGAAATATACGTCACGACAGGCAAACATTTGAATGGGGGAAAGTTGTGGAAAATGGCCGACGTCTTCGCTGAAAACTTTCTGTGAAAAGAGATCGTTTAGCTGTTGAAAAGAATTGTAATCTTGCTGCTATTCTGCCATTTCGTCACATTTTCACCATCACCAATTTGGACAAAAAACGAGCAAGTTTCAATTTACACCAAATTTGAGAACCGAACATGTCTGATTTCAATGAAATCTCAACAAATAGCAAGGGCAGAGACGATGGAATAGCTTGCGACCGAACTAGCCCGGGACCTCCTGCTTGCCGGGCAGGTGTTTTTCCGTATGAAATATTCGGGCACGCTTTCCTCCGCTTCTCCGTGTTGGGATAAAGGGATGTCCCGATGGTCGAGCGACCCGTACATGGGACGGGTACATCTCAACGTAATGGTAACAAGATACGGATGGACAGCGATTGCGATGTCACTAAGACCCTGAGTGATACCCAATCTCAGATGAACAGACACTAAGGTACTAAGGAAATGGCATTGAATAACCACGTTTGAAGAAATTTTTTCGCAAGCTATGTGCTAAAGCTACAAGGAAAAACTATATACGAATCTCAATTCTCAAATAGGTAATTATGCTGAGGGACAGAGTGGAACGCTTGTCCAAACCGACCCCGGTGTTTTTCACCCGACTTTATTTTCCTCCTCAAATGTAATCATGGCTTCTAGCTATACACATTAAACGCCACTTGGAAATCGCGTTCAAGATTTCCTCGAGAAGTAATTATGCTCGGGACCGGCGCTCAAAGGGGCGGTGGTTAATTGCTCGTGCTTGGAAAACTCTCCGTCGCCTGCAGCAGTGATTTTCCGAGGAGCGACAGACAATTTTTAAACGAGAGTAAAAATGAACGAGATCTTTAGTCGGGTTCAGTCAGAGAAAAAGCATTTTACCCGACTTGCCCTTAAAATATATCCTCCCAGCACGCAGCCAAAAGGCCGAGGGGTCGGTGCTGATTCCAGGACTGACATGCGAATGGAACCCAGTCTGAGAAGACCAATGTCCCCCCTTTGTGCCCGGTTCAAACATCTCGGTCCCTGCACGCAGCCAAAAGGCCGAGGGTTCGGTGCTGATTCCAGGACTGACATGCGAATGGAACCCAGCCTGAGAAGACCAATGTCTCCCCTTTGTGCCCGGCTCGAACATCTCGGTCCCAGCACGCAGCCAAAAGGCCGAGGGTTCGGTGCTGATTCCAGGACTGACATGCAAATGGAACCCAGCCTGAGAAGACCAATGTCCCCCCTTTGTGCCCGGCTCAAACATCTCGGTCCCTGCACGCAGCCAAAAGGCCGAGGGTTCGGTGCTGATTCCAGGACTGACATACGAATGGAAATAAGCAAACTTTGTTTTAAAAAATCTTAACCGATTCCAAAATGACCTGTAAGCGATAACTGATAATTCCACTTCTTTGGTTGCACCCGACTATACGCAGTGGCATAAAAATATCAGTAAAGAACACAAGCTGCCCGAAATGATAGTCAATTGAGATTCCCTTAAAAATATTGCCCATCGTACACGAACAAAGTACTTTAAAATTCCAGAGAAATACCAAAAAGTGACCATAAATAACTAACTTCAGTAAAGGGTGGTGAAGTAGGACGACTTAAGAGAGCTGTCCAAAAGTTTTCGGTTGGCTTACTGCTTGTCTTTTGGAGCTGCCTATAAGCTTATACGTTCGCCGACCAGGGAATTGCGAAGAGGAATATTTTACTCTACTCCAATAGAGCGAAAGAATCCGTCGTTTTCACACTGCCTTTTGGCGAATTCCTTTGCGAGACGACCTGTGGCTCGAGGGTCGGGACTTCAATTGCCGCGAATATTAAATTTTAGTGAATTCAATTAAAGTGAAGAGATTTGAGCAGGCAAAAGCATTGGCGAATTGTAAAATACTAATTCTGTAATTACTTCAGTGATGCCGAACCATTTGAAACGAGACAAGAAATTTAATAACGAGTGATTAAACTGTGATTTTGACGTTAACTCTCAGATCTCGCGTATTACCTACTCAAAGATACATTCATTTATATTGAAACCTAAAAACGCTCTTCTGCGAAGTGGTTCTTGTTGTACAAAGTGATTTTAATTTTAAAATTAATTCTTAAAGAGGACACTAAACGCCAGTGTTTTCGTCGTACGCGGAGGTTCACGCGGGAACTTCTCCTGGCCACAAATACTAACTCAGAGTTTTGGGGGGGAAATGCACGTATAGTAGAAAGGGAATGCCTTTCTTATGGCATTTTTACGTAGCTCGTATGGAACAAGTATGTCACAACTTGTATTAAAAACTACCATCCGACATCAATTGATTCTTTCTCTGCATATAGTATTTTTCCCAGATTTTTACGTTAATAATAATTGTTGTGTGGAAGTTCCCGCGTGAACCTCTGCACCGACCCCTGGCCATCGCAGCCCATGGCGTGTGAATCCAATCGTTTTCCGTCGGTCCGGCCCGACCGGTCGTGAGTCCGGCCCGGCTCGAGGCCCGACGGGGCTTACATTTTTCAGTCCGGCCCGGCCCGAAGTATTTGTCCAAACGTTACATCTGTCCGAAGCTGTCCGAAAGTCCGAAGCTGTCCGAAAGTCCGAAGCTGTCCGAAAGTCCGAGACTGTCCGAAAGTCCGAGACTGTCCGACAGTCCGACACGGTCCGAGAGTCCGACTCGGTCCGAGAGTCCGACGGCCCGAAGTCCGGGTCGTGTCCGGCCCGGCCCGGCCCGACATCTCAGATCAAAAGCCCGGCCCGTCCGAGGCCCGACAATTGCAAAAAAAATCTGTTCGGCCCGGCTCGAAAGTCGGGCCGGACTCGGGCCGGGCCGGACTTTCGGACTGTTCGGGCTTTTCCCCCCATCTCTAGCTTGTATAATATGAAATCGTCTACTAGCTGTGTTTTGTATTGATATTATTCATTGTATTGCTATTCAAAGTCAAACAAACTAATTATTTACCACTAGAATTGACCTTATCAGAATACATTCCCGCTAATAATTTAAATGTATGATCCACAGCATGCATCGAATAAAATTCGACAAAAGTGCTCCAATTCCTTTCCAAGTAACATGAAATCGCTACGTTCTGCAATAAGCAACAAATCCATGCTGCAAACTCGTGCTCTCGTTTCGGGTTATCGATGCACTTCCAAAACGAGCCGGCCCAGTTGCAAACAGTAGGTAATAAAACGACGCGGGTCATTAACATGATTTCATCGGCTCAGGCGGTCGGGGTTCATGTTTACATACACCTGCATGCCTGGTTCGCCCGCTCGCTCTGTCGCCGACCAAGTCATTAGTCTTTGTTATCGGATCCAGGCAAGACGTTCTCGCTGCTCATACTATCAGGTAACAATCATGGGCCTCACAGAATGTGCACACCCTCGCAGTTTGCCATGGAGCTTGCTGTGGCAAATACCTACGTGTTACACTAGAATTAATTTGACTTTGCCACTTTTTGGGATCTCATATCGTAGAGTACCATATAGAATCAAATGATTAAGTTTTTGTCATTACCATGAAAAACTTTATTTATCATTATAAATATTAACTATTTTACTCTTTACAAATCGTAAATGAGTCAAGTGATAATTTACTTCAAAGTCCACCAGGCTGTGGTAATCTTAGGCTAACACGACTGTACTGTTAAATTTCTTAGACTCATGTCTACTATATCCTATCTTTAGCACTAGTTAAAAAAAATACTTCTAACTGGGATTTGAATGCTAAATCAAATGTCTCACTGGTTTCCCTACGTTTCGTAACATTGTCGTCGATTCACAAATACATTTCTGCGAGTGTTTTGCTTATTTTATCAATTAGCACGATTACATAGCAGCGTTGCATACAATTTGAAACTTCTACATTTATCATTATACTTATTGTGTCACCAGTCCGTTTTGCACATTTCTGCAAGAGTCTTTTTTGTTTTTCAATTATTTAATTAGAAGAATGTTCAATTAAACTGTAGAGATAGGTAGATGAAGGTTTATTAAACGTTGACATGGAATTTTCTTTTTATTAAATGAAATATGTAGGGAAGTCGCGTTTGGACTGAATATACGCAGACTTGCTATATTTTCTTACAAGCTAAATACGTTTTTAATTAGGTACACAGGTGTTGTTTGCCGGTGGGGGTGTGTGAAATCGCGTACAAAACTTGATCCAGGACAAATCCGTGAGTTTTGCGAGGCAGGCACAGACAATAAAACTGGTTTTTCAAAACTAGATTGCGACAGATCAATGAACATGACATCCCATGCCACCATGTGCTCATCCAAGTGGTCGGTACCTGGCCTGCCTATGCTCTTTTCAGAGAAAATACAAACCTTTCGGAGGACATAGCCGAAACCCCACTGGGTGGATTTGAAATAATATACAGGTGTACCTAAAAAAACATTTAAAGTAGTATTCGTATTGTCTATACTTTGACTGGGCAGACAAGGGGTCAATTAAACCGATCAAAAGAGTAACTTTACCTTCGGGCCCATCTTTGTCTGCTGTTCAAAAGATGTGTAAAATAACCCTCAAATCTAACTAGCCTAACCAGAACCAATGTTTTCTTAGGAAATGCCCCGGTTTGGTTGCATTTTGGCCATATCACACTGGTTTGAGAATACATTTTGCACACTATTTGCTTTTAGCAAAAGTCCCTTTCGCCGGCAGTCGAGTATTAAGTCATGTCCCCTTCGTTGATCGCGTCGTGTTTCCGCTGTACCTGCAGCCCGAAAAGTGTGCCGAGCTCGCCGATGGTGAAGAGGGCGTTCAGCCGGCTTGGGACGCTGACGGCGGGCTGGGGACGCAGCATCCGCAAGCAGCACTCGCATCTCTCCGCGGACGACAAGAAGAAGTGGTCCTCCTCGCAAGACTGCTCCAGTGAGTGACCACAGTCCACTAGAACTAAATTCAGTTTCTGGGAGAGAAACCCTGCCTGTAACGTAAACACAGAGCTTTCGAATATAACTCAGCGGGGTACTGATTGCTAAATCAAGTCCCGGCTTTTCAGTGGCACGTTTAAATATCTAACGGTCTGTTAACTTGTTATTTGCTTATAGCAGATAGTCAATCAGAGTCCGATATTTTAACGGGGCATCTTAACGGGGCACTAAGAAACCGGCACTAAAACTTGTAAGAATTCCAAAATGTGATATGAATTGAAATAATTCCCAGCTTGAAACATTCAAAGTGGCATATGAATGTTAATTAAATACAATCAGTTATCAAAATAACCCATAATAAGTAGATTGCGCTTGTATGCAGAGGTACTTTACATTCTAATCGGATGAAACGAACCAAGGTACGAGAAAATTCTTGCCGGGATATGAAAGAATATCTATCAGTGGAAAATAGATTAAATACAATTGTGAGAAATGTCCCACTTGATGCCATACGATGTCATACCATATGTGTTATGCCTGTTTTAAATGGTGAACGATTTTCATAGCATATTTGATAACATCTATCATGATATATTTGAAAACTTTTAATCATGATATTTTTGATAACATTTATCATGATTTCTTTGATAACATATATCACGAAAATGTGTCATGGTATTTACACGGTCCTGGGAAAATGTGATGAAAACCACAAGGTTGTGACAGAAGCACTGCCAATTGCCAGTTGTATGTTTCTATGATATTCAGAAGGCGATGGAAAGTAAAATTTTAAATTTCTTGGGAGGCGCCATCTTGAAAATTGAGAAATATCAAAGGCCGAGAGCTGATTGGTTAATTTTCATGACATCTATCACGAAAATAGAACCGGTCCTGATTAAAAAATGTTATCAAATCTTTTTCATCACATTTTTGCATTTACATAGTGACATTTGGGTACGTAAACGAAATCATGATACATATTATGAAAATCGATCACCGTTTAAAACAGGCTTTAGGCCCGAATACAGATACGGACAAGTTGAGTGCGTACTGAATGTCGTCCCTGCATTTAGCCCAGAAACTCTTCAAGGTCATGTTGTTCCCTAAACATGTCACTTTATTCTGCTATGCCTTGCCAAGTACCTAAAGGGTGTCATCGAAAGAAAAGGGTCTCATGAGTCCGTCGTGCCCTGCAGACAAGGAGGGCAAGGAGAAGGAGAAGGAGAAGGCCAGCAACCAGCAGCAGCTCGCCGTGCCACGACTGTCGGTGTGCGCAGACGCGCAGAAGGTGGACCGCGCCAAGCTTGCGCAGACAGAGGTGAGGTTCGAGATCGTGCGCAGCCCTCGGTCCTAGCCGATAGACCAGTGCCACAGGGACAGCGCCAACACAGTGTGTCAAAGGGACAAAGCCAAGCGGTGGCTGGCCCTCGGTGCTGTTGGACGGTAGCAGGCCTTGGTGCCGGCACCGGGTCCACCCTCGGCTCCCTTCCAGGCCAGGCTAGCTTCATCATCAGCCTGTCATTCACCGACAGCCAATATACCAGTGCCACAGGGACAGCGCCAATACAGTGTGTCAAAGCGACAAGGCTAAGCGGTGGCAGGCCCTCGGTGCTATTGGACGGTAACAGGCCATGGTGCCGGCACCGGGTCCACCCTCGGCTCCCTTCCAGGCCAGGCTAGCTTCATCATCAGCCTGTCATTCACCGACAGCCAATAGACCAGTGCCATAGGGACAGCGCCAACACAGTGTGTCAAAGGGACAAGGCTAAGCGGTGGCAGGCCCTCGGTGCTATTGGACGGTAACAGGCCATGGTGCCGGCACCGGGTCCACCCTCGGCTCCCTTCCAGGCCAGGCTAGCTTCATCATCAGCCTGTCATTCACCGACAGCCAATAGACCAGTGCCACAGGGACAGCGCCAACACCAGTGTGTCAAAGGGACAAGGCCAAGCGGTGGCTGGCCCTTGGTAAGATCCATGCCTTTTACCGCTGACACCAAACGCAAAACGCACAGCAAGACAATTGATCCGCTGAAGTCCCTGTTCTTCCGGCTGCAGTTCTCGATCATCGAGTTCGACCCGGACACGTTCCGCATCCTGCTCGACTACCTGCACAGCGGCTCGTGTCCGCTCACCTGTTGCAACATCCCCGGCCTGATCTGCGCCGCTGAGCACTACGACCTGCCCGAACTGCTGCAGGCGTGTTTCCACCACGCCAAGCAGTTCCTGCGCGTAGACGTGGTGAGTTCGTCAAGTTCGGCGCATCGCCTTGGCTGCTGGCTTATAAACCCCGCTAAGCGAAAGACCCTGAGACAGACCTCAAAGAGGCTCCCCTGCTGTTACGTTTAGAAGGAGAGCGGTGTTTCCCTCTCAAAGAGGCTCCCCTGCTGTTTCATTTAGAAGGATAGCGGTGTTTTACTCTCAAAGAGGATCCCCTGCTGTTACGTTTAGAAGGAGAGCGGTGTTTCACTCTCAAAGAGGCTCCCCTGCTGTTACGTTTAGAAGGAGAGTGGTGTTTCTCTCTCAAAGAGGCTCCCCTGCTGTTACGTTTAATAGGAGAGCGGTGTTTCACTCTCAAAGAGGCTCCCCTGCTGTTACGTTTAGAGAGAGAGCGGTGTGTCACTCTCAAAGAGGCTCCCCAGCTGTTACGTTTAGAAGGAGAGCGGTGTTTCACTCTCAAAGAGGCTCCCCTGCTGTTACGTTTAGAAGTAGAGTGGTGTTTCACTAACAAAGAGGCTCCCATGCTGTTTCTTTTAGAAGGAGAGCGGTGTTTCTCTCTCCTGCTCCTGCTGTTACGTTTAGAAGGGGAGCGGTGTTTTACTCTCAAAGAGGCTACCCTGCTGTTACGTTTAGAAGGAGAGCGGTGTTTCACTCTCAAAGAGGCTCCCCTGCTGTTTCATTTAGAAGGATAGCGGTATTTACTCTCAAAGAGGATCCCCTGCTGTTACGTTTAGAAGGAGAGCGGTGTTTCACTCTCAAAGAGGCTCCCCTGCTGTTACGTTTAGAAGGAGAGCGATGTTTCACCCTCAAATAGGCTCCCCTACTGTTACGTTTTGAATGAGAGCGGCGTGTCACTCTCAAAGAGGCTCCCCTGCTGTTAGGTTTAGAAGTAGAGTGGTGTTTCACTAACAAAGAGGCTCCCATGCTGTTTCTTTTAGAAGGAGAGCGGTGTTTCTCTCTTCTGCTCCTGCTGTTACGTTTAGAAGGAGAGCAGTTTTTCAATCTCAAAGAGGCTTCCCTGCTGTTAGAAGAGCCAAAGGTGTCAACATTCGCAGGCCGTCCCATTGTTCCGCTAAAGGGTTGAATGGTCTGAGCTTCTAATGATAGAATGCGACCAATGTCTGACAGTTGCCCGTCTGTCCGCCAGGTGTGCAACATGCTGTGCTCGCTGGAGAACTACTACTGGCGCTACACGTCGGCGTCCGAGCTGGTCAACATGATCCTCGCGTTCGTGGAGACGCGCGCGCATCAGGTGAGTGCCAGACCCTGGGGGGCGTTGCTCTGTCTTCGTGGATCGAATGGTAGAGGTTTCCTCCTCGCAATTTGATCGACGGGCACCCCGGGGGCGATGCTCTGTCTTCGTGGACCGAATGGTAGAGGTGTCCTCCTCGCAATCTGAACGACGGGCACCCCGAGGGCGATGCTCTGTTTTCGTGGATCGACGGGTAGTGGTGTCCTCCTCGCAATCTGCTCTACGGGCACCCTGGGGGCGATGCTCTGTCTTCGTGGATCGAAGGGTAATGATGTCCTCCTCGCTCTCTGATCGACGGGCACCCCCTGGGGGTGTTGCTCTGGTCTTAATGATAAATACGAAAGCGCCTTTTACTGATACGTTTTATGTGGCCCTCAAGACAGGCCTCCTGCTGCGGGAACGGAATCAAAGTATTCAACGTTAATGTAAACCCCATGCCGTAAAATTTCTAAAAATGAAGTCTGCATGTTATATCTTTAGTACTAGTTTTGAAAAAGTGGCTGTCAACGTCAGGAAGTAACAAGTATATGAGAGGACATTGCTATGCTACTGGTTAACGCAGATGCCCGGACACATGAATGGAAGGAAGCGACCCTGGACCGGGATACATGTGGGAAATCAATGTTTGGTACTTTCTTCAAAACTTCGGTTTGTAATATATTTTTTTTCACCCCATGCTGTTGTTCAGTATAAGGCGTGCGAAATGTCTCGTGCACTACATTCCTCGACTTGAACTGAACACTGCGCCTTTCACTGATCACTTATGGCGACGAACCTTCCTCGAGTGTTCAAATCCTGTAGCCTGCCTCAATGTTAGTAAGATGGTCGATAAGAAAGTCGGTTTGCGTCAGTAAGATAAGAAATTTAGACTCGTCCTGGCGTTGTTTTTATCAGAATGAGGAAGATAAGTCGAAGTGGTCTAGGTAAAATATCAGAATAATTCTGCTCGCTCTGAACTAATCTGTGTTGTTGATCAGCGATTGGCTGCTCAAGAAGCTAGAACAACTGATGCAATACGCGCTGTGAGCGAAGCGAATGTAGTAATTTCGCCTGCTTAGCCGATATTGATGACAGCTAGACTTTGATCTCGTTGTCAGAAACATTGGCCCTGCCACCAATCTGAGACTCTGGATGTGCATGACGTCACGTTCTCGACTCTACCATGGAGTCGCAGAGTCAATGTTGATGACATCGTGTCACTGACATTGCCAGCTGTAAACCCAGACTTAAGGGCCACATTCAAACATTATGTGGGCAAATAATTGCCAGATAAATAGAATTGCATTCTTGTGGGTTTTGGTACTGTAGCCGTCCATTATACAAGTCCCAAATGTGGTTTAGTTCGTTCACGAATTACTGGTACAAACCACTTGAGATGTTGGGTTAGGAAGACGCGTGCCGACCCTTGTAAGCTCTGCTAAGCTCCATTGTGTTCTCTTCGAGAGTGACAACTGACGGATCTCCTTGCAAATAGCTGCGTTGTGACTTTCGTCCCTCTTGTGTGTTTACCTACCTGATGATTGGCAATGAAGGGGTTTCCCCGAAAATTGGCAACACAGGGCTGTGAAAGGGACAGAGTTGGTGCAAATTCTTGACACACATCAAGATACATATCTGTGTTAACAATGGCATTGTCCGATGCCCTGAAATGGTTTTGACCAGTAATTCATGAACGAACTTTTACTCATCGTGGTCCCACATTGCAGGGTTTTAACAATGGCATTGTCCGAAGCCCCGAAGTGGGTTTAGTTTTGTTTAGTTTGTTTATTTTCCATTGTAACGAGTTACACTCCATAATGTGATTACAAGATAAGTAAAAACAGGCTTGGGAAATTGTCATTATTACAGGATTACAGTTTTTCATTCATTCATTCGATCCTCATTCTTGCAGTATTTACATGTACAATCATTCTTTCTTGTAAATTTGTCGAGATTGTAAAAGCAGTGCCAGTAATTACTAGTTTGACCAGTAATTCGCGAACGAACTCTGACTGATCGTGGTCCCACATTGCAGGGTTTTAACAATGGCACTGCCCGAAGCCCTGAAGTGGGTTTAGTTTAGTATTTATTTATTTATTTTGAAATACTCTGCAAATAATACATGGTATTGGTGGCAGGTTCCTTAAAAACTATAATTATCATACACTTTTTTTTTCAATTATTCATCTCTTCAATAATATCTTCTATTTTTCTCCTTAATGTCTTCACTTCCATTTCTTCCACTTCAAACACCTCCTTCTTAATTCCATTCCAATCTCTACTTGTTCTATTCAGGAAGGAGAATTTTCCAATATCTGTTTTCTTCCCTTTTACAACTACTTTCATTTTGTGGTCCTTCCTGCCGTAATACTTCGCTTCTTTTTCTATCTTCGTGCTTAACTCCTTCCAGCCATTATCTCCTTTCCATGACCTATAAAAGTTGCAAAGTAAATCATGAAATTAAGTATCAAAGTAATCAAAGAAAATAAAATAATTAAGGAATCAAAGTAATTCATGAACGAACTCTGACTGATCGTGGTCCCACATTGCAGGTGTTCCAGGCGGACGACTTCCTCACCCTCTCCGAGTCGATGGTGCAGATGATCATGTGTCGCAACCTCGAGGTGTCCGAAGTGCGCAAGTTCGAGGCGATGCTCGGCTGGGCGCGCCACAAGATTCGGACCAAGACGTCGACCAAGGTGGACGCCAAGGTCGAGTTCAAGTGCATCATGGAGCGGCTGGCCAGAGACCTCAAGCTCTATCGCATCTCGCCGCAGGATCTCATCAAGGTATGGGGGTGGCGATGTAGGGGCGAGGGCGTTTAGGAGGCTAGAAGTGTGCGAAGGAGCTGCGACATATATGGAGCGGCTGGCAAGGGACCTCAAGCTCTATCGCATCTCGCCGCAGGATCTCATCAAGGTATGGGGGTGGCGATGTAGGGGCGAGGGCGTTTAGGAGGCTAGAAGTGTGCGAAGGAGCTGCGACATATATGGAGCGGCTGGCAAGGGACCTCAAGCTCTATCGCATCTCGCCGCAGGATCTCATCAAGGTATGGGGGTGGCGATGTAGGGGGGAGGGCGTTTAGGAGGCTAGAAGTGTGCGAAGGAGCTGCGACATATTTGGAAAGGTAGAATGTTGTTTTCTGTGGCTTGCGTGATAGATGCTTAAAGGAATTCTCTCACTTTCACACAAGTTGTGCTCAGATTAAAGATTTCTTTCTATTTCTAACCAATACAGAAGCAATTGAAAAAATAAAAATAAATCCCTGCAAAACGTTTATCTGGATTTTTTTTTGACAATTCTGAAAGCTGATATCGGGCTCTTGTGCACTACGCTTTTTTAACATTTTTAACATGGTTTAACATGGGGGCAGTGATTTGAAATTGATTGACTTCGAGCCAAATCAAATGAAACAAACATTATCGCTCTACCTAGGTTTTTCTCTCGATCAACGCATGAGAAAACGAACGACACATTACGCACTGAGTAAGAGGTAGGTAATTATTTGCAAGGGGCGATTGTCAAGCCCTAAAAACGCACTAACGAGGCTCTCATGTTTGGCCCAGGCTGGGACTCTGGATTCTTTGTTGTGACTTTGCTCGACTCTGGATACTTTTTTGTGACTTTTCTCTGACATGTATGGGTATGGCTAGGCTTTATTGCAGATAATAACATCTTGTAACACAAAAATTAAAGTATGTGTATGTGATTTTGTGTCTTTAAATGGTATAACTAAACTTTCATGGAAAAAATTGCAAAAATTGGCCAAAAACGACACTCACTGCAATGTCAATAATCTGACAAGTTAGTACGGATACCCCAGTTTTTATTTAGTCGAGAGTATTCAGCAGATTTTTCACATTCATAGAAATTTCTTTAAAAGTTTAAATTTCGTTTCTGGGTAACAAGCTGGTTTTGACCTGATTTCCTATGCCGCCCAAGTTAAGTTTAGAGTTTTCAAAACCTCGCATCTCTGTTATCAGGCCGGTAACTCACCAACATTATTACACCTATGGGGAAGCGTTACGTTACCAACTAAAACCGACAGATTTTGAGGGTTTTTTCCCAATATCTTCAAGATTACCGTATTGTCTTTTCAAGTACAGTCTCACCCAAGATTTCAAACCCTTGTCGGAAATTTCATATTCTGAAAATTGGCTGCAAAAGTTTTAAGTGGGATTCACAGCTGGCAATGTCAGTGACACGATGTCATCAACATTGGATCTGCCACCAATCAGAGACTCTAGATGTCATGTTCGCGACTCTGCCATGGAGTATCTGATTGGTGACAGAGCCAATGTTGATGACATCAGGCCACTGAAATTGTCATCTCTAGAACCAGCATTTCGCGTTCAAAAAAAAGTAACCGGGAAGTAATGGTATATGTGGATGTCTCCTGAGTGATAGCCCATTACGGGTTATTGATATCAGGCATAAACCCTCTCTTGAGGTCATTCATTGATGATTGTTGAGGTAAATTAAATTTAACTTTTAATGGATTTCCAAGAGATATTTCGAGGTTTTGAAATATTCAATTGGTTGCCAAAAGTGTGAGGATTACGGCGATATTTGTTTCGTATCAATCGGATAACGGGTGTGGCCTGGAAAGTGTATACGGTAAGAGGTAAATTCTTAGCTGGAATTTACCCTTAAGTACATCTTTCAATATACCGGCAAAACATAGTTATTTTAAACTCTTGTAAGTAATTGACGAGTGAATCTTGCGAAATGAAAATGGTTCAATTGGTTGTCCGAAGTGTGAAGATTCCGAAAATATAGGTTTCGTCGCGATCCGACGAAAGGTGTGGCCTGGAAAGTGTATACCTTACGAGGTGAAGGAAACGGCTCGACTTCGGAGCGCTTTGAACTGGCTTAAAATACCATAAAAAATCCCGACCTTTATGCACACCTCAAAAGAACTCCTGCAATGCATGTTATCTCAGTGGTGGACAGCATACTGGCACTTGTTTTTAAATGAGTATTTACCTTGAGGTTGTCCACCAGTGAGTTTAAAGAATGCGGCTGTTGCAGGTGCTCTATAGTTCCTTGAATTTCAGAGAGCCGGATAAAACTACATCCACTTATCTAGATTGCCTTGTCAGTAGCCCAGCCTGTGCCTTTTCACTCGCAGATAAGCTCGATTATTTTTATTGCATAGCTCTAAGTAAGCCAGGCTTTACATGGTTAGTTTTTATTGGTCTAGTGCAACAAATGAAACAGTTGTTTGAACAATTTCTGGGAAGAAGAACTGATAAATCGTTTTATTGTATACGTTAAACGCATTCTTTCCTTTTTTTGAGAAAAGTATTGTGGTTTACATTCGAAAATGAAAATTTTTCAAATAACTCTTCCTTTTCTCATTATTGAAGAAGAAAAATATCTACTTTACGAATGGCATCCTGTGGAGTTTACCTTTTTATCCTCTGCAAACATCTGCGCTCATCTTTAACGCAACACAAATCGCATTAGCGAAGCTCTATAGTATTGTTGACGTTTATGGAATGAGAGCACCTGTTTCGCTCTCAAAAAGGCTCCCCTGCTGCTAAATTTAGAAAGAGACCGGTGTTTCGCTCTCAAAGAGGCACCCCCGCTGTTACGTTTAGAAGGAGAGCGGTGTTTCACTCTCAAAGAGGCTCCCCTGCTGCTAGAAGAGCCAAAGGTGTCAACATTCGCAGGCCGTCCCATTGTTCCACTAAAGGGTTGAATGGTCTGAGCATCGAATGATTGACAGCGCAATGTCTTGGAGTCTACAAGACAATACTTTCTTGTCTGACCATCGCGTCGTTCCCCATCTGCCCGCCAGATCGTGCTGCCCAGCAAGGCGATCAAGAACGAGCGAATCCTGGAGACACTCATGTACCAGGCCAACTCGGGCATGTACCGCATCCAGGAGAGCTATCTGGAGGCGTGCCAACAGCGTCTGCAGAAGCAAGACTCCCGGTTCAGCGAATGGGGCGACAGCTTCGACTGCAACCCCTAGACGGCGGCTGCCCGGCAGTGACCTCGTCGTCAGACCAGGTAGGGGACCGGGACGCGCTGAGTTTAGCGCGTGTGAGGTAACATGGGTGGTGGCGGAACGGACGAAACTCTTGACACGAAACTCATGATACGTAACTCCTGATACGAAACTCCTGGTACGAAACTCCTGATACGAAACTCCTGATACGAAACTCCTGATACGTAACTCCTGTTACGAAACTCCTGATACGACACTCCTGATACGAAACACCTGGTACGACACTCCTGATACGAAACTCCTGATACGAAACTCCTGATACGAAACTCCTGATACGAAACTCCTGCTACGTAACTCCTTATACGAAACTCCTGATACGAAACTCCTGCTACGTAACTCCTTATACGAAACTCCTGATCAGAAACTCCTGATACGAGTCTCCTGGTAGTCCGAACATCTGATTTCACGATGTTCGGTCAAACTTTCTCGGCGCGAACTTTGCGGGTATTTGTGTCTTATTATATCAGGTGTCTATTTAAACACAAGTAGCAAAGGAGGCGAGTTTGAAAGACTGGCATGTGTTGTTCGCATATTTTAAATCATATGCGAATCACTTACAAAATAGGGAGCTTCAATTTGTGTAGCTTGAAGCTTGAGTAGCTTCAAGCGCTGGAGTAGCTTCAAGTTTTTATTTTTTATTATTATGTACACAAATTAGCCTCCCAAAAATGTGGCCCATTACGAGCTTTCGTAATTTAAATAAGATTATAAAGAGCTTCAAGCTTGAGTAGCTTGAAGGGTGGCTCCTACCAGAACTTGTATATTGGCTGCTAGAAACGAATACATGGAAGTGGCCGTGGACAGGATTGGTTCTGGGAACGGGTCAGGCAGTCACATTGGATTATTGCAATCTCTCCATGAGGCTCTGTCTGAAGACAGTCAGCTCTGGTCCTAGACCCAATGGCGTAGGTCACCGTTGCTAGGCTGACCTACTCATTTACTTGTTCTTGACTCGAGTCAACTTTGAAACAAGTTCTCTAAACACCTGTCGTTGTCAATGATTGTCAATGATTGTCTCGAGAATGGGAGCAAATTTAATTTGTTCCGGCAACATTTTAACCATTTGCCAGAAAAACAGACGTCTCTCTCTCTGTATCTCTCTCTCTCTTTCTTAGATTGGGTTTTACCAACTGAGATTAAGCTTAACTATTAGTTAAAATTTAACTCTTAGTTTAAATTAAACTAGTAGTTAGCAACTCATACATAGCCCTCAAAAGATACCCAATAATTAAATGTAACAAATAGTTAAACCTTAACTATTAGTTGGTACAACCCAATCCTATTAACATTTTCACCCATGCTATGACTAACAACTAATCTTCTCTCCTCTTTTTTCACGCTGCATTTGGGATTTAGCGCTAGTGTCGTTCTCTCTCTCTCTCTCTCTCTCTCTCTGGTCACGGCCACCAATGTCGGCGGCCCCACTTTGGGCGCCAATCGTCAAGTTGGCCGTGGACGTTCAATTGCGAATCCAACTCGCCATACGCTTGCTCGATCACGTGCGTTACCGTGGTAACAAAGTGAAGTAATCAACTATTGAGAAAACCTTCTAAACTTGGTTTAGTTCGTCCAGAAACCATATTAATATATTTTTTTTTATTATTATCATTATTATTATTATTATTATTATTATTATTATTATTATTACTTATAAGTAATTGGGAAGTCGCTGTTGTATTTGTTTCCCACCCGCGAGACGTGTGTTATTTACAATTATATATATCATATACGATGGATGTTATATATTGGTACATATATCTGTATAAGTATATATTTGAATATGAAAATACTGTATTCCATGGCCGTCTCGATGTTCGAAATACCGTGGTGTAGCGACCGTGACGCCCTGGTATCCAATACGCGGTGTCGAAATCCCTCGTCGCATCCAAACGATGTTTCTGTTTTATGTTTCGACCTCGTTTTCTTTTCTTGCTAAAAAAAAAAAAATAGAAAGTTAATAAATAGAATTACAAAACATGAAAGTAAATGGGCAAAAAATACAAAACACGCACAAATTGTCGCTGGTGCGTTTGCGAATTCGCACGCTGCCTACGTCAAAAAGCCGCTGCAGAGAGCACATCAAACTTTCGGTTAAGAATTTAACCCACCGTTAAAAAAATAGATTTGTGCGTCATTCTGGTTCTAAAGCCAGATTTAAACGCTCACTCAAAAGAAAAATACTAAATGGACCTTAAGTGTGTGTGTGTTTGTGCGTGTGTGTGTGTGTGGAATTTTTCCAAAGTTTCTTTTTATCGAAACCGCCAAAGCAAAACTACCCTATATACTATAAAATAATATTATATTATAAGCGATGTCGTGTATATGAAATATTTCTGAAGTGCTGCAGCTGGGATGAAAAAATTATGTACCTAATTGTAAGAAAAACACGATGACCTTGTGCTCTACTGCGCACATCCTGTTGCGCACAAGGTCGTTCATTCGCTGGGACGGGACCGGATGTGGGGAATTGTGACGTCATGCGACGCCAGCGACGCCGGCTCAGTGGCGTATATTTTTTAAACGAAAAAACGTCGCTTAGAAACTAATGAAATTCTAATTTTGACAGCTGGACATTTTGGCGTTTATTAGTCGAAAAAGATTATAGGATGTTGATTTCGGAATTTTCCTTGTCCGAAAAGGCGATGCTAAAAAGGTGTTTTTCTTTTCCAAACAGCTCGACTTTTACTTCAAATATTGTAAAAAAAAAACATACTAAATGGACTCAGTATTTTTAAATAGTTTCTGATATTAACTTCGATCAATTCTATGTGTAGGATACATGGAAATATTAACCCAAACAAAATCATACATGTGTTGCAAAGAAAAATTTGATGGCCATAATTGGAAAAACCGCATTCCCTCGAGCTGTGTATATAATTAAACAAAAGAAGCAAAAAAAAATACTAAGTGTCTTAAAAAAATGTAACATTAAGGAGGAAAAATATTTGTGTACAATCGATGTAATCAAAGGGGCGGAGGTTTGCCACTGGAAATCGGGGGCCGTGAGCTCTGCGCCGAGTAAATGTTGTGTGTTCTGCGCCACCGCCTTCTGTATGTCGCCCCCGGCTGGGACTTGTCCAGCCCCGAGGCCACGTCACTCCACAAGGCGGTGGCTGCATCCATCTTTATGTTCCATATCGCTGTGATTATATCCTATCGTATAAGATAACACACACACATTATGATGATATATATATATATTGTTATAATCCATAACAAAACCAAACATATATAGGTATATAATGGTATTAACTTTTCTACTTGTAAAAAAAATCATTTTCACTTGCGAAACGCAGAAAAATAAGTCATAATATAAAATATTATAAACTATATACATATATAAATATATAAAAAATTAGTGACAAAACTTTATGTAAGAACGCTGAACGGATCAAGAAACTTTTTCTAAAAGTATAAGTGTATACACGTTCGACAGTATGTGGAGATCGAGTTGTATAAATTCCCGCCTCGGGCGCTTTCAAGATGGCGGTGTCGCAGAATGGCGCACAGTAGGGCCAACTGCACACAGTAATGTTAGGGTAACGGTAACCTCTTGGCGCTTGAATATCTACACAAAACACTTTTATTTAACTGGCAAACTGTAGGTGGAAGCCCAACGCAGAACAGCTATTGAGCTAGGCAATTCAAGAGACTACCAAATTAAGTAAGAATCAATTTTTTTGAATTGTGATTTTAAGCGTTTTGGAAACTATCCCAAAGCGTGGCAAACAAACTGCTTTTTGATACTTGTGCATAGTTTTCAGCAAGTCTGATCGTAAAATAAAATATATATTTCCTTATTTGAAAGCCCATAATCACCAAGTTCCACATGGCTGTTTTGTTTTAGTGCCGGTTTAACAGTGCCCGTTTAGATACTAGCGGTCCATTAGCAAGAAAATTAAAGGCTCTAATTGGACGTTGCTAAGCAAATAACACGTTAACAGACCGTTAGGTTTTAAACGAGCATCTGAAATACCGGGTCTTGGATTGTCTACACTAACAGTTTGTCTGATAATATTTAAATCTGCCCAGCGATTTTGTAACTTTTGCGTTATGACATTACCGGTTCTGATGGTTAAAATCCCTAATTGTTGTCCATGTATTTTTTTTAATTTGCCGTTCTCGGTTTCAAAATTAAAAAAATGTACATGTGCAACAATAGGGATTATATCCATCAGAACCGAAAACGCCATAACCGCACTACTTAAAAGTTACAAAATCGCTAGGCTGTTTGATTTATCTGTAAGCCAATGGGTATCCCTCACATTGACAGCGTACAGAAGTACCAACTGCGCCAAGTAATACCAACAGCCCAAATTTAGTACCAACTGCGCCAAGTAATACCAACAGCCCCAGTTTAGTACCAACTGCGCCCGGGGTGGTGGGGCGAGCGGCGCGCGCGGCTACCAGCCGATAAACATATATAGTGTTTGTATCAATGTTAAATGTGGGCGTCGGGCGTCGGGACGCCGCCAGAGGGCGTCGCGGCGCTGAGAAATAAAGTTTATTTAGATAAAAACCTTGTGTGTCTGTTTTGACGTAAGCACGCGATCCTTTCACTGCGCATGCTCTATCCCGTGAGACAACGCTGCTCGAAGATGCAGGGCAAAGTGCATGCAAAAGTGACTGCACAGATATAAGGTAACCCAGATGCCCCACTCTCATACTAAAGCAGCTACGCTAAAATCTTCCGCCCGCAATTATAGTTTCGCCGGCAGTCAAGGGATGGAGTCACTGTTTGTTGTGATATCGCCGGTAACCAAGGTAACTGTAGCCACGTAAAAAGCATTGGGTCCCTTGATTGTATTGATCTTG
This sequence comes from Nemoura dubitans, assembly GCA_921293005.1. Lineage (NCBI taxonomy): Eukaryota > Metazoa > Arthropoda > Insecta > Plecoptera > Nemouridae > Nemoura > Nemoura dubitans. Next base: position 45,716,206 of record OV121076.1, read on the forward strand.
TGTCATGGCCTGGTAGATGAATCCATAGCTTTAACCACCTGAGGAACATTGGGTCCCTTGATTATAATTGACCTTGTGCCATGGCCTGGTAGATGATGTTAAAACAGGTTACCAACGCAGCCAAGCGATTGCCGGCTAAATTAACTGCATTACATTTTTGCAATAGCTAGGTAGAATTTCTGGGTAACCTTTTATCTGTGGTGACTGCTAGCGCTGCTGTGGAATGCATGTTCCGCATCGGAAAGAGTGTACAGATTACCATGCATAATTTGCTATGCAAATGGATCTTCTTTGACTGTTTTGGGTAACTTTGCCTATAGGGGGTAATTTTGCCTATAGGGGGTTACTTTGCTTGCTATGCAAATAGTGTTTTAGTATGTTATAGTTACTTTTTTAGAATGTTTTTGGTGGGCCTTTAAAACACTATCTGCACCGGAGGCAAAGTGATCCCCTCAAGGCAAAGCAATTTGCACAGCAGGCAAAGTGACCCCCTATATAGGCAAAGCAGACCCAGTTGGCATGCACACTGATTTGAGAGTGGCTTTTAAGCAATATTTGCACAGCAGGTAAAGTGATCCACTAACGGCAAAGCAGACCCAGTTGACATGGCTTTTCATATTATGAATATAATGCTCAAGTCCGGAAGGCAATTGACCAACAAATCCAGGACGTTATCTTTGAATATTCAATTCACGAGCCACGTTACACAAGCCAGACGCTTGCAGTACGTGTATAAACTTTCAACGCCCCCCCCCCCCCCCACGCACTACCGGACAGTGTAGGTACTCTTGCTTGGACAGGACGTGCTAGGACCAAGCTGGCGAAACGCCTGTCACTTGCTCGTGGCGCGATCTACTTGGAACAATACAGCATTCATTTCTATAATACGTGCCGAGATTGGACCTGGCCTGCTACCGTCCAACAGCACCAAGGGCTGGCCACCGCTTAGCCTTGTCCCTTTGACTCACTGTGTTGGCGCTGTCCCTGTGGCACTGGTCTAGTGGCTGTCGGTGAATGACAGGCTGATGATGAAGCTAGGCTGGCCTAGAAGGGAGCCGAGGGTGGACCCTGTGCCGGCACCAAGGCCTGCTACCGTCCAACAGCACCAAGGGTCGGCCACCGCTAAGCCTTGTCCCTTTGACACACTGTGTTGGCGCTGTCCCTGTGGCACTGGTCTAGTGGCTGTCGGTGAATGACAGGCTGATGATGAAGCTAGGCTGGCCTAGAAGGGAGCCGAGGGTGGACCCGGTGCCGGCACTAGGCCTGCACCCTTGTCAAACGGGCTGTGACACATACCGACGGCGTCGCTAAGCGATGAACCCTCGGTCGACGGCGTCCTCGACGACGCCGTTGAGGCGACGCCAACACTCGGCGCTGCCCATCAGCAAAGCGTCTGCGACGTCGACGGCGTCGTCGTCGCAGGCGGCGTCCAGGTCGGGGGCGTCGGCCGACGGACACGTGAAGAACTGCATGAACCGGATCGCCGAGCCGACGCCGAACTTGCCGAACTGCGACCACTGGCGCTGCGGTCGAAAATGCGGCAGGGAACACAACTAGGTCACCCTCGGACTCCAGATAGTGTCCTTGTACAACGTCAATATTTGTTCACGTTTAGAAGGAGAACGGTGTTTCACTCTCAAAGAGGCTCCCCTGCTGTTACGTTTAGAAGGTGAGTGGTGTTTCACTCTCAACGAGGCTCCCCTACTGTAACGTTTAGAAGGAGAGCGGTGTTTCAATTTCAAAGAGGCTCCTCTGCTGTTACGTTTAGAAGGAGAGCGGTGTTTCACTCTCAAAGAGGCTCCCCTGCTGTTACGTTTAGAAGGAGAGTGGTGTTTCACTCTCAACGAGGCTCCCCTGCTGTTACGTTTAGAAGGTGAGTGGTGTTTCACTCTTAACGAGGCTCCCCTACTGTAACGTTTAGAAGGAGAGCGGTGTTTCAATTTCAAAGAGGCTCCTCTGCTGTTACGTTTAGAAGGAGAGCGGTGTTTCACTCTCAAAGAGGCTCCCCTGCTGTTACGTTTAGAAGGAGAGTGGTGTTTCACTCTCAACGAGGCTCCCCTGCTGTTACGTTTAGAAGGTGAGTGGTGTTTCACTCTCAACGAGGCTCCCCTACTGTAACGTTTAGAAGGAGAGCGGTGTTTCAATTTCAAAGAGGCTCCTCTGCTGTTACGTTTAGAAGGAGAGCTGTGTTTCACTCTCAAAGAGGCTCCCCTGCTGTTACGTTTAGAAGGTGAGTGGTGTTTCACTCTCAACGAGGCTCCCCTACTGTAACGTTTAGAAGGAGAGCGGTGTTTCAATTTCAAAGAGGCTCCTCTGCTGTTACGTTTAGAAGGAGAGCGGTGTTTCACTCTCAAAGAGGCTCCCCTGCTGTTACGTTTAGAAGGAGAGTGGTGTTTCACTCTCAACGAGGCTCCCCTACTGTAACGTTTAGAAGGAGAGCGGTGTTTCAATTTCAAAGAGGCTCCTCTGCTGTTACGTTTAGAAGGAGAGCGGTGTTTCACTCTCAAAGAGGCTCCCCTGCTGTTACGTCTAGAAGGAGAGCGGTGCTTCACTCTCAAAGAGAGTCCCCTGCTGTTACGTTTAGAAGGAGAGCGGTGTTTCATTTTCAAAGAGGCTCCCTTGCTGTTAGAAAAGCCAAAGGTGTCAAAATTCGCAGACCGTCCCATTGTTCCGCTAACACAACTAGGTTACTCTTGGACTCTAGACATGGACCCGAATGCAGAGTCGACACTGAGTGCACATTCACACTGCACTCAGTGCGCACTTCGGGGACAATTTATCATTGCAAATGCCAACTCAGTGTGCACTGAGTGTGAGTGCGCACTCTGGGACCTGCATTGGGGCCTTAGTGTCCATGTACAACTTTCGTTCCCGTGTGAATGAGAGCGGTGTTTGCCTCTCAATGAGGAACATGACGTTTTCACTACCGAGATAACCGTTCACCAGAATCGATACTGTGACCCCCCCGAATGTGAATTGCCCAAGTTGCGCTCTCACTGCCATGAGAATAGTCGATTTGCCACATCATAATGAATTGACCTTTGCCTGTTATGAATATATTAACAGAGAGAAATACTGTGCTGCTGATGCTTGTGTTTTTTTAGAGGGCGTTTTAATCGTTTCTGATCTGAAATCGAATTTTATGAGCCAGCTGTAAACATTGGATATAAATATTCACAGTCCTTTTTTGTAAAGACATAGGTGCCGGAACGCCAATTTTCATAATAGAAAAATGTCATTTAACCCCCCCCCCCCCCCTTCCATCTAATACTTTTAATTATTCTAAATAAAAAATATGTAATTTTCTTAATTACACTTTCAGATTTATTCACATGGCCTGTATGTGAACGTATTATCTTGAGCGACTCGATGTGATCTTTAGTTATTGGCATGTTAATCAATCCATTTTAAAATCGCCATCCACGCCGCCATGGCAATGATTCCCATGAGCGCATGCCATGTGGCCCATTGAACACGGATGTTTAGGGTATTTAGGCACTAGGCTGCGAGACGTATCGGGCAGTGATATCGGTAACTAGAGCAATCCAGTGAAAACTCTACATAATCGGCTCCCAAACTTGCTAACCATCCCAATGAAAGGTCCAAACCCTCCTCGGGGCATCCTAACCTCAAATTCCCGTAGGTGGCAGGCTCCTGCAATGGCAGCCGAGCACCAAGAGAATCATTCCCAGGAAGCCATGGGAAGCTGCCACGACATATTTGATTACAATCATTGCCATGATTTCATGTCACTATCACATAGGTCCATGTGAAGTTTTTTGAGAGTGTATGTCCACAAACTCGGTAAGCACGCGGGCACACGAAAAACAACACGGACTCACTAAACCTCATTTAACGGTGAGAAGGAGAGTGTCTTCGCATCTTCCTCGTGTACTCTCTGCTGCTAGACACAAGCAAAGAGTCCAAAAACTGCCCATAAAGCCTTTTGTCTGGCTCAAGACATGGCTGGTAAGTTTCTAAACGCCGCTAATGTCTAGAAGTAGAGGGCTCACGAGGAGGGAGAAAATACAGTCTTCTTCGTAACGTGAAATGGAGTAAATATTTCTCCAGCGATTCCAGATATTCCCGCCGATATTAAAATGTTCTTTTAGAGTATCGAAAAGAGGTGCCGGAACGGCGTTCCGGTGCGTTCCGGCACAAAAAAAGCACTGGATCTTCATCTCATTATTATAAAGTTATCGATGATGAGTTATTAGGTGTATCGCACCTGCAGCGCCGAGAAGGGGAACAGGGTGTCGGGGTCCGAGCCCAGCTCCCTGAGGAAGCGCGACAGACTGCTGTGGTAGACCTCGATGAGGGCGTCAAAGTGCTGCGCGCGCAGCGACTGCTCGGTGCAGCCGAAGAGCACGTAGACGAGGTCGGTCACCGGGCTGCCGTACCGCGAGAGCTGGAAGTCCAGGAAGCACAGCGCCTCCGGGACGGCCGGGTCCTGAGGGAACCAAAGAAGGATAGCGGATCGTTGGGCACTCTCGCTAAAGCTGGGGATTTACAGATGGCAATGTCAATGACACGATGTCATCAACTTGAACTCTGCCTCCAATCAGATAAAATGACGTCATGCACATCCAGAGTCTCTGATCTGTGGCAGAGCCAATGTTGATGACATCGTGTCACTGACATTGCCAGCTGTAAACCCATCTTAATGATTGTTGAAAACTCGTTCAAAAATATACAAATGTACCAACTTCAGCATCAATGGAAGGACGTGTCTCTTGCGGTTATTTTACAACGATTTCAGCGACTCTGACTTTAGTAACAAGCCACGAGATTGGTTGATTTGACCTCACTGCACAATGATGATCGTTTAAAAAGCAGTAAGCCTTCTTGATAATGCTATCATCGTAGCACCGCCGTAAAACTGGTTGCTAGTGGTGCTAAGAAATCAACAAACTGCCCGTTGTTTGAATGACCTCTCTAGGTCCGGGTTTAAACACAACGGTTCAAACGTACATGCTAAGGCTAGGAAAAGTAGACAAAAGGTCTTAAAACGACCTCAACTTTCTGTCTCACCGTGCCGTACTTGAACGATCACCGTGTAAACGGGCTTTAAACCAGTAACAATGGTCCTCTCTACGCGTATACCGTATTCCAATGTGCCACCTTAAGTGCTGTCTCACCTTGCCGTACTTGAAGATGAGACAGATCCTCTCTACGCGAATACCGTATTCCAAAGTGCCACCTAAAGTGCGGTCTCACCTTGCCGTACTTGAAGATGAGACAGATCCTCTCTACGCGTATACCGTATTTCAAAGTGCCACCTATAAAGTGCGGTCTCACCTTGCCGTACTTGAAGATGAGACAGATCCTCTCTACGCGAATACCGTATTCCAAAGTGCCACCTAAAGTGCGGTCTCACCTTGCCGTACTTGAAGATGAGACAGATCCTCTCTACGCGTATACCGTATTCCAATGTGCCACCTTAAGTGCTGTCTCACCTTGCCGTACTTGAAGATGAGACAGATCCTCTCTACGCGTATACCGTATTTCAAAGTGCCATGCCTAAAGTGCGGTCTCACCTTGCCGTACTTGAAGATGAGACAGATCCTCTCTACGCGTATACCGTATTTCAAAGTGCCACCTTTAAAGTGCGGTCTCACCTTGCCGTACTTGAAGATGAGACAGATCCTCTCTACGCGAATACCGTATTCCAAAGTGCCACCTAAAGTGCTGTCTCACCTTGCCGTACTTGAAGATGAGACAGATCCTCTCTACGCGTATACCGTATTTCAAAGTGCCACCTATAAAGTGCGGTCTCACCTTGCCGTACTTGAAGATGAGACAGATCCTCTCTACGCGAATACCGTATTCCAAAGTGCCACCTAAAGTGCGGTCTCACCTTGCCGTACTTGAAGTTGAGACAGATCCTCTCTACGCGTATACCGTATTTCAAAGTGCCACCTATAAAGTGCGGTCTCACCTTGCCGTACTTGAAGATGAGACAGATCCTCTCTACGCGAATACCGAATTCCAAAGTGCCACCTAAAGTGCGGTCTCACCTTGCCGTACTTGAAGATGAGACAGATCCTCTCTACGCGTATACCGTATTCCAATGTGCCACCTTAAGCGCTGTCTCACCTTGCCGTACTTGAAGATGAGACAGATCCTCTCTACGCGTATACCGTATTTCAAAGTGCCACCTAAAGTGCGGTCTCACCTTGCCGTACTTGAAGATGAGACAGATCCTCTCTACGCGTATTCCGTATTTCAAAGTGCCATGCCTAAAGTGCGGTCTCACCTTGCCTTACTTGAAGATGAGACAGATCCTCTCTACGCGTATACCGTATTCCAAAGTGCCACCTAAAGTGCGGTCTCACCTTGCCGTACTTGAAGATGAGACAGATCCTCTCTACGCGTATACCGTATTTCAAAGTGCCACCTATAAAGTGCGGTCTCACCTTGCCGTACTTGAAGATGAGACAGATCCTCTCTACGCGAATACCGTATTCCAAAGTGCCACCTAAAGTGCGGTCTCACCTTGCCGTACTTGAAGATGAGACAGATCCTCTCTACGCGTATACCGTATTCCAATGTGCCACCTTAAGTGCTGTCTCACCTTGCCGTACTTGAAGATGAGACAGATCCTCTCTACGCGTATACCGTATTTCAAAGTGCCATGCCTAAAGTGCGGTCTCACCTTGCCGTACTTGAAGATGAGACAGATCCTCTCTACGCGTATACCGTATTTCAAAGTGCCACCTATAAAGTGCGGTCTCACCTTGCCGTACTTGAAGATGAGACAGATCCTCTCTACGCGTATACCGTATTCCAAAGTGCCACCTAAAGTGCGGTCTCACCTTGCCGTACTTGATGATGAGACAGATCCTCTCTACGCGAATACCGTATTCCAAAGTGCCACCTAAAGTACGGTCTCACCTTGCCGTACTTGAAGATGAGACAGATCCTCTCTACGCGTATACCGTATTCCAATGTGCCACCTTAAGTGCTGTCTCACCTTGCCGTACTTGATGATGAGACAGATCCTCTCTACGCGAATACCGTATTCCAAAGTGCCACCTAAAGTACGGTCTCACCTTGCCGTACTTGAAGATGAGACAGATCCTCTCTACGCGTATACCGTATTTCAAAGTGCCACCTAAAGTGCGGTCTCACCTTGCCGTGCTTGAAGATGAGACAGATCCTCTCTACGCGTATACCGTATTTCAAAGTGCCACCTATAAAGTGCGGTCTCACCTTGCCGTACTTGAAGATGAGACAGATCCTCTCTACGCGTATTCCGTATTTCAAAGTGCCATGCCTAAAGTGCGGTCTCACCTTGCCTTACTTGAAGATGAGACAGATCCTCTCTACGCGTATACCGTATTTCAAAGTGCCACCTATAAAGTGCGGTCTCACCTTGCCGTACTTGAAGATGAGACAGATCCTCTCTACGCGAATACCGTATTCCAAAGTGCCACCTAAAGTGCGGTCTCACCTTGCCGTACTTGAAGATGAGACAGATCCTCTCTACGCGTATACCGTATTCCAATGTGCCACCTTAAGTGCTGTCTCACCTTGCCGTACTTGAAGATGAGACAGATCCTCTCTACGCGTATACCGTATTTCAAAGTGCCATGCCTAAAGTGCGGTCTCACCTTGCCGTACTTGAAGATGAGACAGATCCTCTCTACGCGTATACCGTATTTCAAAGTGCCACCTTTAAAGTGCGGTCTCACCTTGCCGTACTTGAAGATGAGACAGATCCTCTCTACGCGTATACCGTATTCCAAAGTGCCACCTAAAGTGCGGTCTCACCTTGCCGTACTTGAAGATGAGACAGATCCTCTCTACGCGTATTCCGTATTTCAAAGTGCCACCTATAAAGTGCGGTCTCACCTTGCCGTACTTGAAGATGAGACAGATCCTCTCTACGCGTATACCGTATTTCAAAGTGCCATGCCTAAAGTGCGGTCTCACCTTGCCTTACTTGAAGATGAGACAGATCCTCTCTACGCGTATACCGTATTCCAATGTGCCACCTTACGTGCTGTCTCACCTTGCCGTACTTGATGATGAGACAGATCCTCTCTACGCGAATACCGTATTCCAAAGTGCCACCTAAAGTGCGGTCTCACCTTGCCGTACTTGAAGATGAGACAGATCCTCTCTACGCGTATACCGTATTTCAAAGTGCCACCTATAAAGTGCGGTCTCACCTTGCCGTACTTGAAGATGAGACAGATCCTCTCTGCGCGTATACCGTATTTCAAAGTGCCATGCCTAAAGTGCGGTCTCACCTTGCCGTACTTGAAGATGAGACAGATCCTCTCTACGCGTATACCGTATTTCAAAGTGCCATGCCTAAAGTGCGGTCTCACCTTGCCGTACTTGAAGAGGATGTTGTTGGTCCAGCAGTCCCCGTGCGTGATGACCGCGTGCGGTTCGGCCGCGTCGCCGCCCACGCACTCGACCATCGCCGGGTAGTAGTCGTCGACAAACGCCCCCAGCGCGCGCGCGTACCGCTTCACGCGGCCGAACCGCGACAACTCGACGAACTTGGCCATCGCGTTCGACGCCGACTCGGTCCAGAACTGGAGCACGCGTTCCTGATTATGTGCGTGGACGGCGATGATTGGCCAGAGCCGGGGGATTCACATTTAACCTCATATTGACACTAAACTCCATTTCACGTCAAGAAGGAGAGTGGATTTGTATCTTCCTCGAGGACCCACTGCTGCTAGACTCGAGCGAGAGTTTCAAAACCGCCCTCAGAGCATATTGGCCGGTTCAAGTCAAGGCTTGTGAGTTTTGAAACTCTTTGCTCGTGTCTAGCAGCAGTGGGTCCTCGAGATAGATGCAAATCCACTCTCCTTCATGGCGTGAAATGGAGGTTAGTTGTGCGCAGGTTTCGGTACAGCCAACATGGCTCAGCATTATGATGATAATAATGATGATGATGATAATGTCAAGATGGCTTCGAGTCCTTATGGCTGAGCCAGTCGGATTCCAAAGCGCAGTGTGTATTGCGAATGCGTCTCGTGCTCGGTCTCTCAGAGCGTTTCGGGCACCGACGGGCCCAGCCCTGAGGGCTCCAAAGCGCAGTGTGTATTGCGAATCCGTCTCGTTCCCGGCCTCTCAGAGCGTTGCGGGCTCCGACGGGCCCAGCCCTGAGGGCTCCAAAGCGCAGTGTGTATTACGAATCCGTCTCGTTCTCGGCATCTCAGAGCGTTTCGGGCTCCGACGGGCCCAGCCCTGAGGTCTCCAAAGCGCAGTGTGTATTGCGAATCCGTCTCGTTCTCGGCCTCTCAGAGCGTTTCGGGCTCCGACGGGCCCAGCCCTAAGAGCTCCAAAGCGTGGAACTAGCATACCGGGCATTTTTTCAAAAGTTCCTATATTACAATGATGATGATTACATTACAATGGATTACGCACGTGCATCTTGACCCTCTCGACGGGGATGTAGACGGTCTCCTTGACTGCGCGTCGGACCGCGTCGAACTCTTCGGGCCGCTGGTCGCGCAGTGCGAAGGAGAGCGCGTGGAGTCTGCCCATCTCCCGCATGATCAGCGAGCAGTGGGCCAGGTCCAGCGGATGCTGGCGGTCGCGCATCGTGTACCCTAGCGGCGTCATGTCTTCGAGCAGCAGGGCGTCGGCGTCGGCGTGGTGGCAGGCGGGGTACGACGCGAACACGGCGGCCGGGGGGAGGCTTTTGGACTGCTGGAACCGCGCGAAAGTCGGCAGGACCTGCAGCAAGGGAGTGAACTCATTAGTGCTAGGAAACATTGTGTTCGCTCACTCTTTGGGCACGGACGGCAGAGCCAATAAAAAATGGCCGACCAAAAACAGTTGATTTTCTGTACCATTTTAGTGAATGATTTCCAAGCTACACGTTGTTTTTCGATCAGAAAATTGTATTGCATTGTGTTGATACCTAAAACACTTTACTTCCTGTCTACAAACCAGACAAACAAAACTGAAAATACGAAATCATGACGTTCAACATAACCCCACTTTTCAATTGTGAGCGCCGAACTTTGCTCGCGCCGCAACAAAAAGTTCACTACGGTTCAAGCCTGAAACGTTGGCGCAGAAGTTGAGCAGCAGTCTGTCACGTGATTAAATCGCGGGCTGTGATTGGCTGATCGCAAGCTATAGACTTGTGAGCGAACACAATGTTTCCTAGCACTAAACGAGGCATCTATATATACATATAGATGCACTTTAAAAAATAAACTGTAACGTTACTAAAAAAAAAAAAAGGAAACTCTGTAAAACAGGTTTGTATCCTACACTTAATAATGTTTTAGTATTCCACACTTAATAATGTTTTAGTATTCCACACCTAATAATGTTTTAGTATTCCACACCTAATAATGTTTTAGTATTCCACACTTAATAATGTATTAGTATTCCACACCTAATAATGTTTTAGTATTCCACACTTAATAATGTTTTAGTATTCCACACTTAAAAATGTTTTAGTATTCCACACTTAAAAATGTTTTAGTATTCCACACTTAATAATGTTTTAGTATTCCACACTTAAAAATGTTTTAGTATTCCACACTTAATAATGTTTAAGTATTCCACACTTAATAATGTTTTAGTATTCCACACTTAATAATGTTTTAGTATTCCACACTTAATAATGTTTTAGTATTCCACACTTAAAAATGTTTTAGTATTCCACACTTAAAAATGTTTTAGTATTCCACACTTAAAAATGTTTTCGGCAACAGAGTTCCCTAAATTTTTTTTAGTAACGTTACAGTTTATGTTTTACAGTGGTGTCACGGCCAGTTGTAGCAATGTCCTAATCAGAGATTACCTCTTTGATCGTTGATTATAAATTGGTATGGTGTTTTATCTTTGAAATATAATAATGTTTTATTAATTTATTATATTAATTCAAATAATCATAAATTAATAGAATTGAAATTTGAGATTATGTCAAATTTAATCTGACGATTTCAATGAAAAAACACCATACCAAATTATAATCAACGATCCAGGAGGCCATCTCTGATTAGAACGTTGGTCATCAGTGACACAGAGTAATAAACATAGTGTCTTGACCAATCTATACTCTTTAGCAGAGTCGCGAACATGACGTCATGCACATCCAGAGTAGGGTGGCCATATTTTCAAACTAAAAAACCATTACATTTTCGGACGGGTGTGATGGGGGGGGGGGGGGGGGGGGACAATCCAAATCAACGCGACTTTCCCGTAAATAATCGGGTCGCATCGTGCAGAAATGGCGTCTTGTGAAAAAAATGCAAGTCTTCTCCCTAATTGATCATTTAAATTAATCGAAATTACGGAAGAGTGGGGACATAGCCCGGAAATATATCTGTGCGAATAAGGCAATTTATGGGCTAAAAAGTGTTCTCAAGCTTTTGTGATTTCCTAAATTCATCGGATTCATTTTGCAGCTCTTTCCATTTCCAGACGGCTCCAATTCACAACAATGGTAGATTACCTATGGCAAAAAATCTAAAGTTGAAGTGTTAATTGTGGTTTTAATGAGGGTTGGTGGATCGTTCATGGAGATTACCTACTGCATATCCACATACCAATTGCGTGAAAAAGGCACTTTACAAATTGACAATGAAGTGCCATGATAGACAAATTATTTGAAATTTCAATGATAAAACTAATAAAATGGAATGACTGGAAAACCGGGACGTGTCCCGGGTGGTGTCTCTCGGGACGCCGGGACAGGGACCTCGAAACCAGGATTGCCCTGGGAAAACCGGTACGTCTGGTCACCCTAATCCAGAGTCTCTGATGGGTGGCAGAGCCAATGTTGATGACGTCATGTCACTGACATTGCCAGCTGTAAACCCCCAGCGTTAGGGTGCAGTAAATACAGCATATCTTTGAGGATGTTGGTGGACGTTTGTTGGTTGTGATTGAATGAAGCTTTCAACTGGTGTTTCGTAATTTAAAGACAGAGAAGATGAGGATTCCGTTGACATAGGTCTCGTCGCGATCGAACAAAAAGTACAGAATAGAATCAAGTACAATCCGGCCCGTGAGAGAAGATGCCACAGCAGGGCCTGCCCCCTCACAAACTACCAGCTCGTGAATTTAAATTTAAATGGCGGGAAAACAAAATACTATTTCGGCTACCAATAAAAAAATGACAACATGAATCTATTTCATAATAAGAGTAAAAATATCAACGAATAAATAGTTGAGAGATAAAAACATAAGCTTGGTAATATTATAAGGTATAAAAATGATGACAGGATTCCAGTTTTGTCAAATTGGCGGTTATGTAAGCTACAGTGACTACTAGCGCTCCCAGCTGAATGGTATCTTTAATAAAACGAGGTGTACGAGACAAAATTTTAGGTGTGTATCCGTCAATGATCCGGCTTGACGGGACCAAGCTGGAACTTATCTTTTTGATGAGATAGCCGAAATATTTCACTGGCACTCGCTGGCGATTGTCAGAGTGCGGGCGCTAACAGTTACCCGGCCAACCACCCCTGCGTGCCCGCCAGCGTCGTCGGCCTCCCGTGCTTCTGTGTGCGCAACGCTACGTTCGAGATGAGCTATTTCGGACCGGTTATGCAACACAATTACATTCAAGGCTAAATACGAAGCTTGTCTAGCCTTGAAGGCAGCCGAATGTGAACCCGGTGTCGCATGGCCTTGACTGCCATTGGATGCTAATTTAATAACGAAGATTGCCTATCCTTCAAGGCAGTTGAGGCCGAGAGTTAACCCGGTGCCGCAAGACCATCATCGGCCATTGCCGGAAACTGCCGACAGCGCTCGGTGAATTTTCCACGGTCAGCGCCCGGTAGAAACACTTTCCAATTTTCTACCACTTTGTTCGAATTATATTTCGTAATCCCATAAAGGCCATATTCCACTAGGGTTGCAACCTGCTGATCCTAGGCCTTCTTACCGCACATTTACTATCACCACCAATGGAACAAAACCATTTAGAGGGCCATGGAATGGCAGGTTGCAACCCTACTGGAATATGGCCTTTAGACAAACGCTAATTTACGGAGTGCGGTCGTCCGTGCATTAACCGGCCACGCACCCTTGCCTGCCCGTCAAACACGTTGGCGTCCCCTACCGCGGTGACAGCCAGTGAACTAGTTGAAGTTAGACCAGTTAGGAAAGTAGCCGATACCTCAAAACGCACCTGATTGTAGACGACGGCTTCGTTGGCGAAGAAGTCCCCCGTGCGCAGCTGTGTCCTCCGTTCAACGCTGTCCGGCTGGCACTTGTAGACGAGCGCCATCTCCACCTCCCGCCCGGCGTCGGCGTCGGCGTCCGAGGCGTCGCGACGCCGTCCGCGCAGCGCGACCTTGTGCACGACGCCCACGTAGTTGTCGCCCGCCTTGGAGCCGGCGCGCACCTCGAACGACGTCGCCACCAGACGCTCGGCGGCGGCGACGCGCGCGACGTACGCGTCGAGGGCGTCGAGGGCGCGGAAGACGCCCGCCGTCGGCGTCGGACTGGAGGCGTCCGTCATGGCGGGGAGGGAGGCGCGCACTAGGCCCGTTTTTAATTTTACGTTAGGCCGTTATCGGTTCTGATTGATTAAATCCCTATTTTTGTCGATGTTATTTTTTAAATTTGAAACTGGTAACGGCAAAATCAGAGTTACGTAATCGCAGTACAGAACTTTCTATGGCTTTTAGGTCTAAAACATCAATTTTGACCACTAGAATGTCACAGCATTCTTTATTTTCTGGTCAAATATACTTAAATATTGATCGTTACTTATCCAAACGTTCGAAAAAGAGATACCACGACGGTCTTGCATATGAATTCGCCTGGAAAGCGCCAAAATTTTCGAGAAATACACTTCAAAATAGACCACCGAGATTCGAAAACCAAACGTGCGGTCGCGGACCTTAAAAATTAATCTGCGCCAGCTCTCAAAGAGCTAAATTGACACAACTGCCACTAATATTTCTGGACAAAAACGTCTAGTTTTCAGTCACTGCCACTTAAAAACTCAGCCGCCAGAGAAACAGTGGCCACGTGTTGCGTCCTGTGCGACAAAGACCACTCGCTACCTGTTGACTGTTGCGAATGAAAGAAGCCATGGAGGTGGACCGCGTGTCCTCGTCTAGCCAAGCGTGACTGGCTGGTTTGGCCAGCTGCGTGTTTATGGGTGTCGTTTACTATTTAGGTTATCACTTAATTCCACACGTTATTGCCGTTAGCGGTCCTAAGCCTGGGAGTCTGCGACGACACGTTTAGCTGTCGGAACTCTTGGAGGAGTCGTGCCAATAATAACACCAAGCGCCGAAAGACCTCTGGGAGGAAATAACTGAATTGGAATTATTTTTAAGGATTATTTTTATTTTTGCGTATGTATTGTACATATTATTGAACGATAACTATTGCATGAATTGTCGAAACTCTTGGAGGAGTCGTGCCAATAATGACAGAGACAGCCGCCGAAAGATTTTGAATCTTAGAAAAATTATATTTTTTCGTATGTTATAGACATTGTATTTTTTAGGAAACAATAACTATTGCATAAGTTTTCTTACAAGTCAACTATATGTCTGTGAATTACAGCAGGAAGCAATATGTCTGGTTTATAAATGTGCCTATCGATATTTTAATCTTCTATCATATGGTGCAATTACTACGTGGGAATATTTGGACTGGTATGTGAGTTTTGGTGAGGGGAGTAACTTCATACGGGGCTCCATTGAAGCAGGATTTTGCGTAGCCAATATAAGCATATCCATGGACTATCTGTGTTATCTCTATCAGCGATTACAGGTTATCTCTTAATCCCAATGTTTTACGAGTTTGCGATAGGCGTCGAAAAATACAGTTTACACAGTAGAATTTCGAGGAATTTGTATTTGCAAGGGTTGGTTTTCCTGGAACTATCAGGGTAGAATATTAGGAACCAGCAAGCGAGGGATGGAAGGAAGCCCCAGCTGTAAAAAAAAGTGCTACCATACCGGGATACATTTTTTATTTGTTAACTCCTTCGCACGTTAAGAAGGAGAGTGGATTTGCATCTTCCTCGAGGACCCACTGCTGCTAGACACGAGCTAAGACTTTCAAAACTCACAAGCCATGTCTTGAGTCGGACCGTACTGAACCAAGCCTAGCCTAACCTAACCTGACCTGACCATAAGTTGTATTTTATATTGTAGTCGTCGGTAAGGATTAATTTTCCTCATTTCCCTTTTTTTGAAATCCAACATTTGCATGACAACAGCCTGTGTATTCGAATGCCCCTAATATGTAATCACAAAGTTCCTATTAGCCATGAAGAGAAACTATCGATTTGCTATACCTGAGTATATTTTATCCGTTCATTTTATGTTTATGTTACTATCATTAAGAATTATCACAACAATGGGAATAGATATCTTGCGTGATCTTCAACTATAGTTATTAAAAGAAAATACTGCCTTCTTTAGAATTCTCCGAATAGATTTTCCCTGTTGATATGTAGCGATTATTGAAATTTAATGTACCTCTATGGGAAAGCACTGCAAGTATGTCACCCTTTTTATGCCTGGCTGCTATTGGCTGGATCTTTCGTGGCATTGGGCTCTATTGGGACTGGCTGATATTGGCTGGATCTCGCGTGACTTGGGCTCTATTGGGACTGGTTGGGTATTACATAATTTACTGAAAATTTCCCAGCCAGCCTCACAGGCCAATAATGCTCACACAGCCAATGCAGTCCATGTGTTCTGATTCCGACGTCCCTTGCCCGTCATTTCAGGCTGGCTACTGGCAATTTCCCAGCCAGCCTCACAGGCCAACAATGCACACACAGCCAATGCAGTCCATGTGTTCTGATTCTGACGACCCTTGCCCGTCATTTCAGGCTGGCTACTGGCAATTTCCCAGCCAGCCTCACAGGCCAACAATGCACACACAGCCAATGCAGTCCATGTGTTCTGATTCTGACGACCCTTGCTCGTCATTTCAGGCTGGCTACTGGCAATTTCCCAGCCAGCCTCACAGGCCAACAATGCACACACAGCCAATGCAGTCCATGTGTCTGATTCTGACGACCCTTGCCCGTCATTTCAGGCTGGCTTCTGGCTATTTCCCAGCCAGCCTCACAGGCCAACAATGCACACACAGCCAATGCAGTCCATGTGTTCTGATTCTGACGACCCTTGCCCGTCATTTCAGGCTGGCTACTGGCAATTTCCCAGCCAGCCTCCCAGGCCAACAATGCAAACCCGAGTCGCGTATTTCCAATACTTAGGTTAACATTGCAGATTTGCTGCTATTTCGTGGCTCACTGGCAGTCGACGGCTATAGGTACGTCCTCG
The DNA here is from genome assembly GCA_921293005.1 of Nemoura dubitans. Lineage (NCBI taxonomy): Eukaryota > Metazoa > Arthropoda > Insecta > Plecoptera > Nemouridae > Nemoura > Nemoura dubitans. The sequence continues at coordinate 45,732,465 of OV121076.1, forward strand.
TTGTGCGCAGGTCCGTCACGCTCCACATGCCGTGTCAGTGTCACGTCCTGCGACGGCTGGAGTCACGCGATGGCGCGTGCGCGGCAGGGAAAGTGAACGCTCGCGAGGATGTAGGCTCGGTGACAATGTGTCGGGTCTTCAGTCCTTAGTCGTTTGGTTTCTGCTCGCGTTTCGCGCAGATATTCATTCCATCACGCGTGCGTTTTGGTATTTGTTTACCAACACAAACTCGTGCGATGCATAACATTGACTCTTGCAATTCTTTAATTGACATATTGACTGCCTTTAATTTATAATACTCTTGTCGAGCTATCACCCTCGAGGAAGTAACTTGTATTATGCTACGAAACGTCGGGAAACCAGTGAGACTTTTATTATGGATTCAAATTCCAGAATGAAATATGTTATTCCTTGAGAGTACTTAGTTACTGGTTACCAGCAACGGTAACAAAAACAAACATCTCTGACAGGTAACACGTTTCACAGGTCAGCATCGAGGCTTACAAGTGGCCCAACAATGGCTCATTGTTAGAAGGGTTGAAAATTCTCTGCACATTTATATAGCGAACGGACTATAACAATATCCTCTCTTCTAACTCATGTATCTCCATCTGAGAATGGGTTAAAGGGTCTGTGACAGCGTCATCGCCGTCCTGGGGCCGAGTCTATGTACCCGTCCCATGTACGGGTCGCTCGGCCTCTCGTCCCCTTCGGAGGTCCCCTTGTCCCACCCAGCAAAGCGGGAGATGTGTGCAAAGCAGAAGGTCCCGGGTTCGTCTCCCGGTTCGGTTCCTTACTTTCCAGCGTTGCTTCCCTTCCAGTTTATTCTTATACTACATTTTGCTGGAAGCTGTAGATCACTGTGTTCAATGTCAGCTTATCATTGCAGGCTTGCCAGCATGGATTTTAGGGATGGGGAAGTATTGTGCCTCTGCAATCTTTTCTGTTTTATCTATGAAAACATCATCAATGGACGTTCATGTTAAGTATTTAACAAGACAAGTTTGTATAGGAATATGTATTTTATTGTCAATTGTCACAAATGTTGTCAGTTACAGTCATATCATCACATTGTCTCTCGTATCACTCTTATCAATCAAGTCCTTCCTGTTTATTAAACAGCTCTTTGAGTACCTAAATATGTAAAAACGCTCCACCATTTACAGTGCATATTATACGAGTCTAGCAAAAAATAAGTTTGTACATCAATTGTACCATGGCCCACCGCTTGCCATTGTGCTTGGTGCCATCACGAGCGTCGAGTTACCCTCGGGGTAACCCCTCAGAGCCCCCAGTCCTGGTAATGAAACTCCTGGTAACATTCCTGCTAGTCAATCCTAGAAGACGACCTCGTCGTAGCCACACGATCGCCCTTCAATGTCGGTGATGGTGGCACCATTGGCAGGAAGACATTCTGCAGTTGTACCGTACAACAATTCCCCTTCGGCCAATGTGCCCTGTAAACCCTGAACTGTATGGATGTCTCTCAGTTCCATTTACCACAAAAATGCAATTATATTGTTATGGAAATTATTTGCCCGCATCATGATTAACTCTGGAACTGTATAGTCGTCTATTACAACGTCGGTTCGAAATAGATTTGCCAAAACTACGGGCACTATTAAGGGAATAGTTATTAATTTGATAGACAATTGTCAATTACCACTGTTAGCTGACAAGTAAAACTGCCCCTACAACAACTCACCACCAAAACATATTTTGCCCCACTCCTAGGTACCGAGTTATAGACAGGCCTAAATTAGGCCTATAGCGCCTTTCTGAAACGTCTGAACACGTCTTCTTGCATGTAAGGCACTTTTCAGTCTTCAGGCCCAAAAACTATTCACAACAGAGCAATAACTGAAGAACCAGTCTTTTTTCAAGTTTAGCTTCTTCGCCGGTGAAAACTACAAACTCAACCACACGCATATAGAATATCATCGGTTACATGTCGTCAAATTTGTGTCACTGGTCGACTAAAGCTGGGTTTACAGCTGGCAATGTCAGCAACACGATGCCATCAACATTGGCTCCGCACCAATCAGAGACTCTGGATGTTCATGACGTCATGTACGTGACTCTGCCATGGAGTCTCTGATTGGTAGCAGAGCCAATGTTGATGACATCGTGTCACTGACATTGCCAGATGTAAACACAAGTTGCGATAAGCCCTCTTCGTGGTCAAAAACCATTCATAACCTTGCTGTAAAACCAGCCATCACTACCTACAACCACGAGATTCACAATGTACAACAACTGGGTCAGAGCAAAATACTAAAATTATAGTTGACTGACGTCTGCTCCTATAGAATCTCATCGGTCAAATTTTGTCAACTGTGTGTCCTTCAGTCCTGAAGATGACCACCATGGTCAAACCTTCAAGAAAAAGCCAATATCCAACAACCATTCAAAAGTTAACCTTGACCAAGCTAGGTATAACGAAATATTGTATAAAAATTCTTGGTCAATTCAAAATTCTCTAAAAACATGTTCTTGCAGCTTCTATCCGAAGAATCCCAGCGGCCTGTTGTAGACCGGATAGGGAGCCGGCGCGACGACGGGCAAGGGCACCTGATAGCTGGGGTAACGCAGAGGGTAGCTCGGATATACGAGCGGATAGCTGGGATAGCGCAGCGGATAGCTCGGGTAACGCAGCGGATAGCTCGGATAGCGCAGCGGATAGCTCGGATAGCGCAGCGGATAGCTGGGCACGGGCACGACGGCCGGCGGCGGCGGGACCAGCAGGTGGCGTCGTGGGCGGCCGGCGTCGGAGGTGGGCGTGTCGGCGGCGACGGCGACTCCGACGAGGAGGGCGACGAGCAGGGCGGGGGCGATCTGCAAGGGGTGGCACAGAGGCTAGAGTCACGTGAGATGGATGGGAAATGCGTTGGTCCTGGTGTTTTTGAGGGTTCAAGATCAAGTTATCCCATTCACCATTAGTAAATCCAGGTGCTCAAATTCAGGTGTATTACAAGAATAACTTTATTTACAAGGTCCTACAGTTAAGGGGTTTCACCCATGACTCGTTAATGCGGGTTTGCGAGAGTAAATTTTTCATTTTTACAAGTTCAAGTTAACTTGGCATCCTCATTGCTTCGACAATGAGGGTTGATTGGGGGCTTCGAGAGTTATCATTTTTCTTGTAAAGCTCGGTTACAGCTGGCAATGTCAGTGACACGATGTCATCAACATTGGCTCTGCACCAATCAGAGACTCCATGGCATAGTCGCGAACATGACGTCATGCTCATCCAGAGTCTCTGATTGGTGCAGAGCCAATGTTGATGACATCGTGTCACTGACGTTGCCAGCTGTAAACCCAGTTTGTCTTTTAGGGTTTGATTTGTGTTTTATAAATATTTGCCTCTTGTTATTGAAAAAGTCTACTTTTCTCAGCGTGTCCCCAACGCAATGTTAACACGATGTGATTGTCCATTGCTTTAAAAACACAAATTAGTTGGCCGCAATTCCGCGCCGTTGCCAGAAGAGTGTGAGAACAAATAATCGGAATCCCGAAATTACAATTTCATGTGTGTTAGAACGTGCTCTTAATCGAAGAACATTTCAAAGATTAGTAAAACGTGATAATATCTAGTCAATGTCTTGTCCTTTGTCTATTGTAAGCCGAATTCCTGTAATTGAAAAGTGCATGTTGCGATCCTTTAGCAAATAATCATGAGGAAACAAATTAATCTAAACTATTTTGTACAATGTGCCCCTTTAAACTTTGAAGGTCAGTGGCACCTGAAAACAGTTCTTACTCACCCGACCACTTTTCATGAATCTAGTTGGGTACTTCCCAATTGAAGTACGTTTAACACCGCACATCGAAGGGAGTTCGTACAAGAATACACGAGTCGTAGAAATTTACCACAACAGCCCCTATAACTTCCACTGTTACAACGGGGTCCCTACCCACACGGAAGTACATACAAAAAACATATATGAAACATATATGGAAGGTTGAAATTTTTATAAGAAACATATAAGTTTCTTATAAGATATTGCACTTTCGTATATATTCCCTAAATGTATCATATATGTTCGTATTTGCTTTTCGTGTGGGTATATTGGGTTGGGCCAAGCCGACCTAAACCAACGCCCTCCACAACAACTCACCCTCGAATGCATGGCGACTGACGATGCTCTCTGACTGTCTGCCCAGCAACACCAAAGTCTGCACACTGATGCCCGAACCGGCCGAGGGCTTGGCTTTTATACCCGCGACCCGTCGCCCGTCGGACCGCTCATTAATCGTTGCCTAATTACACCAACGCTGTACACGTGCGCGCGATCGACGCCCGGCGTCGCGACGCACGTGACGCGCATGCGCGATGTGCGAAAGCGAGCGCTTGAAAGACGCCGCCGCGGCGTCGGCGTCGGCGAAGAAATCGGGCCGATCTGTTGCGCGGCGTGTGCGCGGAATACGGCGTTCGGCGCGGCGTTTTGGAAGAAATCGGGCCGATTGTCGGGCGGGAGGATTTGTGGTGTTTTGGTGAAGTTGTTGGATATGCCGCCTTTTAATGTGAGTTGATGCTTTCTTGCCACCAATTTCACCATCTACGTGAAACCGCCGCTGGAGGTCAGAGTTTATGGACAATGAACGACTGCAGTCCCGGTGTCAATACTAGTATAGGCAAATAATTGCCATAAGTATGCCATAAGAAATTTTTAAAATACGTGGGATTCCGCTCGAGTTTGCCACATCTCGCTGGTCCAGCTCAAATTGCGTCGCAAAAATTGCCGTTTTTTAAACTGTACATAAGCGTTGTAAGACTCTAGAGGCATGTTCCTCCCATTTGAAACCGTGCTGAAATTGACCAAAATCAGCCCCGTGCACAGTTCGAGCTGATGGTGCCTGTGGTTTCGTTTTGAAACTGTACAAAGCGCTGTAAGAATCAAGAGGCATGTTCCTCCCATTTAAAACCGTGCTTAAATTGACCAAAATCAGCCCCGTGCACAGTTCGAGCTGATGGTGCCTGTGGTTTTGTTTTGAAACTGTACAAAGCGCTGTAAGAATCTAGAGGCATGTTCCTCCCATTTAAAACCGTGCTGAAATTGACCAAAATCAGCCCCGAGCACAGTTCGAGCTGATTGTGCCGGTGGGTTCGTTTTGAAACTGTAAACAAAGCGCTGTAAGAATCTAGAGGCATGTTCCTCCCATTTGAAACCGTGCTTTAATCGACCAAAATCAGCCCCGTCGTGCACAGTTCGAGCTGATTGTGCCGGTGGGTTCGTTTTGAAACTGTAAACAAAGCGCTGTAAGAATCTAGAGGCGTGTTCCTGCCATTTGAAACCGTGCTGGAATTGACCAAAATCAGCCCCGTGCACAGTTCGAGCTGATCGTGTTGAAATTGACCAAAATAAGCAAAAGTTATATAACATTTTACCTAGATTTTCATCAATACATTTCGACAGAGTTTAGGACTGTGCCCATCTTGAGGCTGCGACGTGCGCGTTCAAGTTATGCAGGGTTCCTAGTCGCTGCCAGGAGATTGTTGTGTGCGTGGTGTCGCTATGGGAAACGTTCAGACATCACGTCAAGTCTCGCAAGACGTGCCAAAAATAACGATATTTACACCTAATGAAACTCCTTCCACCCGAGACAACCTCTGTAGTTGCCGTCTCGTTGCCAGACTTGGCGAACGCACGAGTCAGTCTCGTTAGTGCGTTTCCTCCACATCGGCGACCTCGACTCTTCATCGTCTCCCCGTCGTCTCCATCACTAAATAATAGGAGCGTCGTCAGTCTTAGCTAAACACCATCCTACGTCAAAAGGGGGTTGCGTCCCAACGGTCACCAAAGACCTAAAGATATGAGCTCTTGTCTCCGAACAGAGCTGTCCAAACGCCCCCATGGTCCCAAATGGGCAGCGGTCGCCTGACATCCGATATATGGAGATTGCATCGATTACCCAAGAGCCCGAGAGCTCCCCTTACGGAGCTGGCGAAACTCCCCCGGTCCCGATAGGGCAGCGATCGCCTAACGTCCGGCCCCCGGGGATTGCAGCGGTTACCCAAGCGTCCGAGAGTGCCCCGCATGGAGGCGTCAGGCACGCGGAAGACTCGCGGCACTTTCACCGCGTGGCGGCGAGTTGCATCACCCGGCCGCCGCGCGCGCTGCATGCCGAGCGGGCGACGACGTGATCCGAGTGGCCAATGTTTGTGGCCCCCAGCGGCCAGGGCCAACGAGGTGGTCAATCTACAGTTTCGATCGTTGATAGTCGGGATTTCAAACGATTGCGCGTGGTATTCACGAAATCATAAGGGACGGTTCCGCCCAAAAGTGTAGGCCAAACCCGAACCTTGTCTGTTCTTTGACGAAGATCTTGTTTGAAGAGCGAAATGTGTCAACATTCGCAGGCCGTCCCATTGTTCAGCTAAAGGGTTGAATGGTCTGAGCATCGAATTATTGACACCGCCGTGTCTCTATACACACCATTTCACGTTGAGAAGGAGAGTGGATTTGCATCTTCCTCGAGGAACCACTGCTGCTAGAGCTAGACACGAGCAAAGAGTTTCAAAACTGCCCACAGAGCCTTTTTTCCGACTCCAGACACATGGCTTTGTGAGTTTTGAAACTCATAGCTCGTGTCTAGCAGCAGCGAGTCCTCGAGGAAGATGCAAATCCACTCTCGTTGATGTGAAATGGGGTTTAGTCTCCATAACAATACACATCTTATCAACGCGAAAAATACTGTACTGTCGGCAAACTTTTTGTGATATCGATGATAACGCTTTTCGTTTGGTCCTGATGCGTGAACCATTTAGGGCATCTTGGCATTGTTCGAGCGGTGTCGGCGAATGTCGACTTTTCCAAGAATTGAAAGTACTGTCGACACTGATACTTGATACTTGATAGTATTGACATAATTGACAATATATTGACAGTACATAATGAAAGTAATGCATGTCAAATTCCTGATCAGTACATGTTGTTTTCTTTTACACTTGCCTCTGTGTTATATAACATCGAATTTCATACTCAAATACCTTACACTCCATATAGCAGCTGGAACTTATAACAATAGCTCGCCAAATGACGACGCAAAGCGTAACGAATCACAGCTTACGGACGACTGTTTTTGGTCCCATTTTTTTGTGTTAACCTGGTCACTTGCGTTTTCAGGCAGAAATCAATCACGATCAATTTGTTCCGTCACCACTTAGTATGCCATGTTCTCTGTCCCCGTTTTGGCGAACAAAAACCCATAAGAGAATATACATAGAATATACGTGGAATATACGTGGAATATCCGCCTTTGCGTTCACTTTCGCGTGCAAAAAGGTCGTGTCGACGCCTCCTCTTGAGTCTTGACTCTCGACGGCGACGTCATGGACGGGCGCCGAGGGTCGGACGAGAAGCGCGCTTTCGCTCCACGCGGCGACCATGTCGGTCAGCGGACTCGCTTCGCTAAACACTCTTCACTCTTCACTCTTCAGTCTTCGGTCTTCGGTCTTGACCACTGGGTTTGTTCGGTCGGACGTCGGACAGACGTTTCCCTGATGATTTGGAGATTTTAAATTTGTTACTTTCAATAGATGAAGAGTTTACTAGACGTTATTCATTTGATGAAAACATCGAACTTGAAAGTATAGTTTTGTTTGCAATTTAATTTCGTTCAATTGAAGTTAGTTTTAATTTAGCTTAATAGCAGAGCTTTGTTTCCGGTCGTTTTTCGTTTGTGTGTTCGAAAACAGGCCAAACGCTAGTTCCGATTTTGATTAAAATACGATATTGTTTTCTACTTATACTCACTATGAATTTTTTCCCCAGAAAATCGGTGGGATATTTTTTGAAATAAGTGATCAGAATTTACGAAAATATTACTATTTTTCGACAATTTGTAAACGCTGTCGAGCCGAAAGTTCTGAATACTTTTTTACAGAACTTTGTAAAGATGTGAAAAAAACTAGAATAAAGTATCCCTGAAAGGTGCCGAAAGTTTTATATCCGTATGAAATCGCATTTAAAAAAAAAAAAAATACAGAATATTTTGCTGTTTTCAAACGAAATTGAATCAAAATCTTCTTGAATTAACTCTTTCTTTCCCCCAGTACCTATATACTGAAGTAACAAATACTCTACTGTTAACGACATGGTGTTTCCACCTTTTTGTCCGGCCCAAACCGCTACGCTCATCTTACGTTCGCGAAGCTCATAGACTAGATAAATAATCTCTTAAACGTTTTGCTTTGAATTTTATTTCGAATATAGAGGAAACAGGCAGCTCAGTTAATTAAAGTTTTGATAGCGTGTTGAATTATTAGGATAGTTGTCCATCTTTATTTTTAATTTCCTGTAAATACTTGTACTTTTTCCTTTTATCTACACAATTTGTATTATATATAGTGTGCCGTAAGCGACCATGAAAGCCTTCACTTCCCAAATCTTATTTTAGCAATTAGTTTCGGAGTTTATTGTTTACCATGTTTTACGGCAGCTAATTGTCTCTCACAAACAAACTATCCTCATTATTTGAAAAAAAGCGTCTATTATAAAAGTCTATACCAAAATAAGGAGCCTCATATTGAGATGGTGAAACCTATTCAAGACTGAGTAAATATGGAAACCTGGCTATCTGAGCCGTCCGGAAGTAGGAAGTGAACTTATAGAACTGGATGTGCACTTCATTTGCAAAAAAATCAATTCCTTCCTTCCTTCCTTCCTTATCCTGAGTCAACATGCGACCTCATCGCCCACTTGCCCCCAGCCAGAAGTATCACCCGGGTCTCGGCACACTTCCTTCCCGTCGCCTCCATGGCGCCGACCTCCCACGTCCTGCGTCCGATGCCGTCGAGAGCGTGACGACGACGTCAGTGAAGCGGTGACCCCCCGGCGCCCGTCACCGAGGGTATTTAGGCGCGGCACGAGACGGCGACCGCGAGTGCAAGTCCGGTGGAGGCGTCGACAACATCGGGGACATTGTGACTGGAGTGCGGCGTTTAGACCACCGGCGCTCGAGGGTGTGCGTCGGGCCTAGAGGGCGACGACGGGAGGACAATGCCAAAGTTCAAACTCAAAAGATGGAGTCGGTTTTTTGTGTGGAAACAGTGAAAATCAGTGGATATTATAAATAACCAAGAAGACAGTGTGGATGTTTGTTAAAAAAGGAAGTAGCTACGTAGTGTATTTATATTTTTAATATAAACTATTAAGTGATTTTATTTATTAGTGGTGAAGTTCAAAAAACGCTATTTTAATAGAGGAATCAATACGACAAACCCCAGAGACTTAAATGGGATATGACTAAATAACTCGTATGGACAAAGGTGTGGACAAATTCAAAACTTAAACAATTTAACACTTTCAATGCGTCGCTGGCTCGTCGTCTGTCTCCTCGTCGGCGTCGCGACGCTGCCGACGCCGACGTCGCCGTCGCATCGCGAGCGTCGCACGATCGCCCTCCTCGCGCGCGGCCTCGCCAACTACATCGGCATCAACCAGCCGGTGCGTCAAGGCGTGGACCCCGTCGAGCCACTCACCTACCCACCGCCCATCGTCGGCGGCGAAGCCAAACCCAAGCCACGACCTCGAACCACCACGACAACCACCACCACCACGACCACGACGACCACCCCGAAGCCGCCCGACCTCGCTGCGATCCGCGCCGCCCTCCGAGCGCTCACAACGCCTCCATCCACGCGCTTTCCGCCGCGTCGTCCGCGCGTTCAACAGCCCGCATTCTCGCCGACCCCGCCCGGCGACGACGGCTACCCCGACAAGAAGGTCGTGCTCATCGGCATCCCCGTCGCGCTGCACCAGATCCAGCCCCAACGCGACGCCCCCACCGACGCCGACGTCGAGCAGGACGCCGTCGACGCCGAGGCGAAACGGCTCACGCAATCGCAGAACCTCTACAGGGCGTTCAACAGTCTCTTGCGCCAGGTGCCGACGCGGCCGGTGAAGTCGAAAGCGAAGGAGGTCGTCAAGGAGACGCCGAAGCATCCCGACGACATGAGCGTCGGCGAGATGATGCGCGCGATGCAAGGCTACGAGGACAACTACGAACGCTACCGCGAACGCATCGCCGCCAGACTGCGCGCGCAGCGGCAGCGTCCGGTGGACTCGTACGGCGAGGTGGTGGCCGGCGTGCACGCCGAGGACGAGACGGTGGCCGACATGATGGCCGCCATGAAGGCGTTGGAGGACAGCTACGAGCAGTACAGGGTGCGCGTCGGCGCGAAGCTGCGCGCGGCTACGAGGCCGGCGACCGGACATCCGATCGACTCGTACGGCGACCTCGTGCCGTTGGTCAAGCCGAGCAAGAGTCCGCCCAAGAAGGTCGGACAGGCGGTCGAGGATCGGCCGCTGGCGTGGACCTTTGTCGCGAGGCCGACCACGACGCCGACGCCGCCGACGACGACGACGAAGCAGTCGACCCTGTCGTGGATGTTCTACGGCGACCAGGCGAACGCGGCGCCCGAGAAACAGTCGATGTTGTCGTGGATGCTTTTCGGCGCACCGGAGACGACGACGACGACGACGCCGGCGCCGACGGCGCACGCCGACCCCGAAATCTACACCAACTACTTGGACAGTCAGATGGGCGTCGACGCGACGAGGCCCGACTTTTTCGGCGACGCGGCGCCCGGCGGCGGCGACTTCTTCGCCGGCCACGACGCCGCCTACATAGACCACCTGGCGCATCACCATCAGCAGCATCGGCCCGAGCCCGGAGTGGTCGCCGACTTCCATCCGTCGGCGTTCGCACGGCCCCAGTACCAACCGCCGAGCGGGCACCCGACCGCGCCGCACTGGGCTCCCCCCGGGGCCCCCGGGGGCCCCGGGGCCTACGCGGCCCACGGCGCTCTGCTGCAGCAAACGCCCTTCGACGCGTTCCGCGACCGCCACTCGGGGCCGGCCAAGGGGACGGCGTTTGGCGGCAACGGTACGTCGGCGTTCGGCGGATGGACGTCGCCCGTGCTGCTGGCCGGGCCGGGGGCGTCGGCGGTCGATCATCGCGGCGAGGACGGCGTCAGACAAGACGGCGTGCCGGTCTACGACTTTGCGTCGAGTGGCGTCAGTGTGGCCAGGGCGGTGCCGCCTGCTGGGGAGGCGACGAGGAGGCGGAGGATTAACATGGTGTAGAAAGGGAGGCGACGAGGAGGCGGAGGATTAACATGGTGTAGAAAGGAAGGCGAACGATTGTTCCTTTGTTGCAGGGACGACACTAGGGGGTGGCCAGGGGGGGCCGCGGCCCCCGGGGGAAAATACTCGGCCACCCCACTGGCCCCCCCCCCCCATGTCGAACGAAAGCAAAAGTACACACACGAATTATAGCACTGAATTGCTTTTAAATCTGAATTTTGAGAATTTTATTTTTATTTTCTTAATGCTTTTCATAACTGCAGAATAGCTTTGAATTCATTTCATTTCTGTGGGAAATTCGTGAACCTCGGCTCAGGCTGTGACGTCAATCTCAACAATTTGCTTGGAAGGCATAAATATAATATCAATGAAACTTGTATTATCAGGAATTCCGAGAGAAAAGTAAGTAGCGCTTAAACGACGAATGCCCCCCCCCCCCCGCCCACCAACTGCTAGAAAAAAAGTCGTGCGTGCCACCCCATGAAAATTTTGGGGCTACCCTTGGCCGTCCCCAGGAAAAATTCGTCGTCGAATTTCGAAAAATTCGAAAAATTCCTCGAAATTCCTCGAAAAAAAATTTCGAAATTCGAAAAATTCCTGGCGTCGTCACTGCTTTGTTGTACTGAGATCGTTCTCCTTTTGTTGTTACCTTAATCGCATTGTTGTGATTTCAATATTGAATGGACAACAATAAAAAATTGTGTTGCACAATTCTTTTGAATAAGTCATCACTTCCTTGTCAGCCCTGGACATCAGATTTCGAGTGTGGTTATACTGATAATCAGTTGACGTGGAGAAATTCGTATCGTGTGAAGTGAGATATGGACAAGTGATCAGTATTTTAAGTTGCATCTGATACCTATAGATATGATTTTTATTTATTATCTTTGATAAAAACAATTGATATTGTGGAGAGGCATGCTAAGTATTATCATTGTCAATTCGAGTGATATGTAGGTATAATAATCATGGCGTTGTTATTTTGATTGTTACTAATAAATTGGTAAATTACCTCTATAATATCTACAATATTATTATCTTTTATGAATTGTCTGTCATATAAAAATCAATAAACACTTGATCTATCTGTGTCACTTTTTTGTGACCTCTCGATTTCTACGGAATTAATCGTGATAAACAACGGGATAAATTTTTCAAGGTTACAGAATAGAGGTGCGAGATGAATCTATATATTTTTTTATTTTGGATTACCGTTTGAAAACTGTTATGGATAAAAACTATTTGCAATTTTGTTTAAAAACTGTAAACGATTTAGTGTGAATTCTGCTAACGAGTTAGTTTGAAAACTGTTGGCGGTTTTTGTTGTTTACTTCAATCGTCGTAATATGGCGTATTGTGGTTTGCTGAGGACCTTACCAAATGATTACCTCTAAATACCTGTAGGAAGTGGAGAATGAATCCTTTCTACGATTTTTCGGATAGCAAATTGGCCGCGGACATAGCGCAGTCTATAATGAGCTCTTATACGAGACCTTATCTCTCTGACAGCTATCTTCAAGACGCAAATATTTCAACGGGGATGCTTATTTTTATTTCGATATGTCATGAAAAGATAAGGGCTGCTTAACGAGATGTATCTACTATCAACAGAGGAGCTATCAACATATGAGCTATCAACAAAAGAGCTATCAACATATGAGCTATCAACAAAAGAGCTATCAACATATGAGCTATCAACAAAAGAGCTATCAACATATGAGCTACCAACAAATTAGCTATCAACAAATTAGCTACCAACAAATGAGCTATCAACATATGAGCTATCAACAAATGATCTATCGACATATGAGCTATCAACATATGAGCTATCAACATATGAGCTATCGACATATGAGCTATCGACATATGAGCTATCGACATATGAGCTATCGACATATGAGCTATCGACATATGAGATGTCGACAGATGGCTAGGAAATGAATATTTTTGTTACCATCCATGTTGTCCTAAATGTGGGTATTTGGCGTCCATGATTAACTTATAAATTCGGTCATCAGTAAAACAAATTTTGCCGTATTAAAAATTAAAATGCTGAACGACCTTGAACCAGACGTGGGGGTGAATCTAGAATCAACCTGGCACTGGATTCACTAAACGGGGCTCAAAAGTGTTGGGGCTAAGATCGGAGGGGGCGGGTAATTTTTTTTTTTTAGCCAGATTCAATTTTCAGTGAATTTTTGTGGTTATCACCATGGTAATAATGATTTTACCCCCGAGTTTATGCAAGCCAATTTTCACGTATGCCCCCCCCCCCCCCCCCCCCATTCCATTCTCCCAGCGCCCATTCCAAAAGGGCGCTGATCAGTTTGCAAACCTTAAATTGGTTTGACGTAGGTTTTCAGAGCCGCGTGATGATGGTGTGAAGTGTTTAACGGTTATGCTCTGTTTGGATGAGTTTCTTGGCCCTAAAAAGGGCCTGGTTGCTCGACGTTTCGACAAGTCACGGCTCGTCATCTTCAGGAGACTGATGAAGTCTTCAGTCTCCTGAAGATGACGAGCCGTGACTTGTCGAAACGTCGAGCAACCAGGCCCTTTTTAGGGCCAAGAAACTCATCCAAACAGAGCATAACCGTTAAACACTTCACACCAAACCTTAAATTCGCGCCAGAATTTGAATTTTGATGATAATATTAATCACTAGCATTATCGATGCAAAAACCTTAGATCTGGGATTTCGCGTCGCTATTTGTATAGTAAAGTACAGTAAAGATAAGATAACAATTCGAGGATCGGTCGTGCCAATTCACTTTGTAGATAGTCAGGATTCGTTTTCGCAACTATATAGAAGGTTTGTAGCACAGCTCATCAATTATCCAGATCAGGTAAGGAAACGAGGGTGTAATTTCATTAAACTCTCTTGCAAGAAGGTTGCATTTTGCTGAGTTTGGACGGTGGGGGGGGGGGGGGGGGTGCGCGCAGACATTTCTGACTTTGTGCATAGAAAATACTTCTATTGACACGCTATTATACCAAATGGGCAATAACAGGACATTTTAGGCGGGTTTTCGTATGTATCTGTATGGGTTCTTTCTGTCTGCGAAGGAAATTTACCCTGAAAGTAAATAAACACATGAACCGAACCTGTTTTGACGGCCAATCAAAGTCCAACTATATCGATCGCATCCCAGTGGCGTAAGCATCACCATAAGTCCACCATCACATCAACGGCACCGTCTGAAAGTAATTTTCACCGCTCATGGCAAGGAGTTCTCACATGTCTCTTCTTCTTTCCGTTTGCGAAAAAGCACTTTTGATTTTGGTGTCAGTGGGGTTCGAACCAGGTATTGGCGACATAAAGGGTACTTTGTGTTGACGCCTTGTCCTTATGAGCTGCCACGACAACTTATCTCAAGTGGGATTGCTGAGTGTATTGAGCTGCAGTCACCGAATTGTTCTTTGAACTTGGCATTTTGTGCCAGTCTTTCATGCACAATGTTTGCACCTGCAGTTTTCAAAAACGGTCGCATGCTTTTTTCCCAAACCCATTTTTGCTCCTGCAATTGTGACGATGTTCCACTGGACCATCCTCACAATATTTGCACATGTTTATCGTCACATCCAATGTGACTTTATTCCAGTAGGGACTTGTGACGATATTGCGTGTGACTTTATTCCATTGCCTCAGTTTTCCAGGATCCAGCTATTTTCATCACCACAGACATACCCTGCTGAAAATTCTTACCACGATCTTGCAAGATCTTGTCACGATCTTGCAATGTATTACGTGATTTATCACACTCTTGAGACAAGATCTAAAGACAAAATCTTGCAAGATATTGACTTAAGATTTTGTCTCCAGATCTTGTCTCAAGAATTTGCCTCAAGATCTTGCCTCAAGATCTTGTGGAATATCTTGTAATATTTTGCAAGACCGTGGCAAGATCTTGGTAATAATTTTCAGCAGGGTAAGGTTACCCAGATTTTCTCTCCCAAACTAAAGCAGCTACGCGAAAGCCCTCTGCCTGTACCTGGGTTAGGCTCCTACGTTCTAGTGAATAGGCAACTTAATTTAAGATATTATCTGGAGCAGTTCTACGTGAAAATTTGCAACATAGGAGAGCTGTGCTCCCGGCCAATTTTTTACTTTATCTGTGTTTTCTTTCAGATTTTGGTTGCTCTGTAATAGAAAAGCTGTGCTACAAACAATAACCAAGAGAAACTCATTTGAGTTTTCAAGGCTGGTTCGGAATTTGATAAATGCAAATCGAGAAGACCGTGAATCACCGATCTGAGCACGAAAACGCGTTAAGATTAAACGGAGCACAACACTTAGTAAAAGTAGGTATAACAGCTGCCGAATTCACGTGATACTTTCCAATATCAGTGAAGTTGTATAGTGCGTCATTTTGGGCGGGTTTATACTCATGGTCCAAATGTTTGTATCGCTTAATTATTACTGTAATCCCCGCGGGGCTCTGTGTAACTTCGTTGTCGTTCCTGTACTGGGAACAATGAAAGGACGACGTTGTAGAGTTCAAAGAAGGGGGGGGGGTGAGGAAAAGGAAGGTCGTTTTCACGTGAAACCCTTGCTTATAAAGAAGTGCAGTTGAACAAAAATGGCCTCGATTTAAATCAAACGCCTCTTTCTAGAGCAGCAGTCGAAATATGTTATGAAAGATGAGTGCACATGAGTGATTATCTGCTTTAAATATCACGTATATAAAGATCTGTAATTGTGATTATCTGCAGATTTATAACGAAGCAGATCAAGTAATTAGCCCCAGCCGCAAAGGTTAGCTCGTAAACTCTATTTTACGTTAAGAAGAAAAATTCGTTGGTATCTTCCTCGAGGACCCATAAGAGCTAAGAGTTTTAAAACTGCCCATAGAGCCTTTTGTTCGGCCCACGTCATGGCTTGTGAGTTTTGAAACTCTTAGCTCGTGTCTAGCAGCAGTGGGTCTTCGAGGAAGTTGCAAATCCACGTTCCTTCTTAAAGTGAAATGGAGTTTAAATGCGGAAAATGGCAGGATTACGAGTAGCCACTTTCCACATAGTTATAGGCCAACGGTTCAAACTCCTTCTCCTGTGGCACTCAAAGTGTCCTTAGTTCGTTGTCACTGACAGAATTTCTGCTACCACTAACTCTAAACATTGCAGTGCAAACGCCCTAATTTGTATCTGTTTCCGTCTCCCGTTCACAGACGTACCCACGAAAGCAGTCCACTTTAAACGGTCGTCATGCAGTTAGACTTACCTTTATTAGCGTTGGCAGTGGCGGCCATGCTGGTGCTAGAGCCATCAGCAAACGCCGAATCAACGGCGACGCCGCCGCCACCGACGCCTGCCTCGGAAACCACGCTCTTCAACGCCTCCACCGACCCCGCGACGCCACCCATGTGTCAATGCCTGTTCAACGCCGTCCTGCAGCATAACGAGCTGGTGTGCAAGTCCAGGGTAGATTCCATGGAGGAGGACGCCGATCTCAACGATCTTGTCGATTGGAGCTGCCTGTTTGTCAAGATCGAGATCTCCAACTTGGACATCAACTTTGTATCTAAAGATGCTTTCGCATCGAGGCCCGACCTGACTATTGTCTATCTATATTCGGACTTCATAGAGCAGATCGATGAGGAGGCTTTCAGAGGACTTAAATCCCTCGTCGAAGTCGACCTCAGCGACAACAGCTTGCTCTCAGTGGACTCTCGGATGTTCGTCGACAACTTCCAGCTCAAGACTGTCTCGCTGGCCGACAACCAGCTGGTCGAGCTTAAGCCAAACACGCCCATCCTCGAGTCGCAGTCCATCGTCAGTCTGGACCTAAGCTTCTGCAAGCTGAAGACTCTGACCAAGGAGTCGTTCGCCAAGCTGCCCAACCTTGAGCGCCTCGATCTGTCCTCCAACGACATCCAACATCTGCCGATGGCGGCGCTGCAGACGCTACCGTCGCTTAACGCATTCAATATAGGCAACAATCGCTGGAAATGCGACTGCGCGTTGAAGGAGGTCGTGGAGTTCGCCAAGACGATGGAGGCGACCGACACCAGAGTGCGCTGCTACGGCCCGGACCGCGTGATGGAGTATTGGTCGGCGAAGACGGCTCAGAAATACTGCCACGAGCCGGAAATCGTATACGGGCTTACTGTCTCGGAAAGAGACGACATTTCCTTTGACGATTTCACAGCCAGCAAAGAGCACATCATCGTGACTGTGCTAGGGGTGGTCGTCGGCTTCGTGGTCTTCGTCGCCATCGTCGCGTTGTTGGTGCGGAAGACGGCGCCACAGAGGAGGAACCGCGTCTACCGCACGTCCATCAGCTCGACGTTGCTGATACCCGAACTTAAGACGAGCATTGTTCGGCAGCCGGACTTTGGTCGCGTCTCGAGCGGGGACAACGTCAACGGACACCACTACGAGCAGATTCGCTGAGCGTGTTTGGGGTGTGCTGGCGGGCGCGAGGTGCCCATCCTGATCGATGGTTTTCCGACATGGGACGGGGATTTCGGGAGTGTCGCAAGGTTCCGTTCGGGCGAAAGTTTGGACTATTACTTCGGGTGCAGGTCATTTGAGGGCCGGTTTCGTCAACACTACTGCTAAAACTCGAAAGGTTAATGCGTGTAACAAATTTTAAGATATTCGCAAAGGAAAATGTACGGCTAGGAAACGAAATCAGGTGGGGGAAAACACATGTGACATAGACGATAACATCTCGTGTATTTTTTATGTGTGTTCTTTGGCATCGGGAAAAATTATACAGAAAGAATCTAGAACGTACCTTGAATGGACGCTATAGTTTGGACTAAGCGAGCCCCACTCTTGGTTGGTTTACTACTGTTTAGTACGGCAAGAACACTTAAGCAGTCCTGTCAACCTAGAAGTGGAGTTCGGGAAAAGCCTCTCTGTTACACGAGCAACATTTTCCATAAATTATTATAAATTGGTAATGTTTTTGAATTTTTAAGCAAGCCTGGGCTATCCCTCAGATTCTTGTACATAAGACAAACAAGACCAACAAATGTAGCTCCATTACCCATTACGTACCAGCGTCCTATCTATAGGAGAGTCAAAAAATTGTGTTTTTCTACACTAAAAAATCGAGAAAAAAATTGAAGCTATATTTTTTCACTCTGATTAAAAAAATTGACCATCTAATACACATTTTCACCCCAGGTTCAACTGTTATTTGCTTATTTGTGATATAAAAAATAAAAATAAAAAATTTATATATATATATTACTAGGGCGAACGCAATTTGTGTTGCGTTGACGATGAGCGTAGTGGTTTGTGTATAGCGCATAAAAAGATTGAGACAAAAAGCACATAAGAATCATGGAGCAGCAAGCCGGGCCATTGCTTTCTCAAAATTTCTGATCACTTGAAAATGTAAGCGATTCTGACCTTTCTTTGTTTCTGTCCGAGCTGTCGGGTAGCGGAAATATGCTCATTTTCAGGTCATTGATGGTCATATGATACATAGATGTAACTCATGTCCAAGGGTTTTTATTGGGTTGGAGATATATTTCTGCCGCGGACTTACTTTCCAAAACTTGCATGCACGAAATTGACAAAATTTATAATGTCTGTCAACTCTTCAAGTCAATTTCAAGTAAAAAAATCTGGATCAAATTTGGTTTCGATGGATTCTAAAGGCAAATCGAAATTGGGAACATTTGAAAAAAATACGCACTTTTAAATAAATTTCCGTACTTTTCCAAACATGCCCAATTGTCAAATTTTGCTATTTTTTCTGCTTTGAAAGTGAAGGGTGTGGAGGATTTTCTTGAAAAACGCAGGGGGTCTAAGTTGAGAACAAAAGTAGACACACTGTAAATTTCATCCCGCTCGAAGCAGGCGTTTGGCCTGTAGAGCGCGCGCAAACACACATACAAAAAAAAAAAAAAAACAAACAAACAAACAAACACACACCAAGTATTTTTTTTAGCAGTAGTGAAATTGATGATTTCGCTTCCCTCGCTTCGCTCGCTACGCTCATCAATTATATATATATATATATATATATATATATATATATATATATATATATATATATATATATATATATATATATATATATATATATATATATATATATATATATATATATATATATATATATATATATATATATATATATATATATTTGGGACTTGTTAATGAGTTAAGAGAACAGCTTCAAACAGAACCAAAATTATATCACGCGTTATTTGTCTGTCAGTTAAAAAATCAATACGACCTTGAAATAAACGGAACCGAGTTAAGTAAAACGTTGTCGAAGCCGGCCCTGAGAATCTGTACAACCTTGTGAAACTAAGCCCCGTTTTTTGATTAGCTAGTTAAAGCGATAGCGGTTCGTTAACTGGTTGTCAAGGCAACGGATTATGCCATGTAGCGGAGTGTTTCTTCCTCAAACTTCCAACGGAAACAGTTCTGCAGAAACTTTAGCATAGACAAAATGACAAGAGTTTGCATTCTTGGCCGAGCCTGGCTGCTATTGGCTGGATCACTCGTGGCAGGGGCTCTATTGGAACTGTTTGGGTTTCGCATATTTGCTTCTGATAAATAGTATTAATATAAATAAGACTATTTACTGACATTTTATAATTTTTATTAGTTTAAGTCCGTACATTCCACTGTACCGCACGGTATTAGGAATTTATAAGAATTAAATCATAAATAAATAAAGAAAGAAATGGCCGCCTATAAATGCTTTCACAACTCGCCTTTTGCAGCCATTTACAACAGCCATTCCAGATGACATAAAACACGCTGGCCGTTCCAATATCACGGCAAAATGCACACACAGCCAATGCAGTCCATGTGTTCTGATTCTGACGACCCTTGCCCGTCATTTCAGGCTGGCTACTGGCAATTTCCCAGCCAGCCTCACAGGCCAACAATGCACACACAGCCAATGCAGTCCATGTGTTCTGATTCTGACGACCCTTGCCCGTCATTTCAGGCTGGCTACTGGCAATTTCCCAGCCAGCCTCACAGGCCAACAATGCACACACAGCCAATGCAGTCCATGTGTTCTGATTCTGACGACCCTTGCCCGTCATTTCAGGCTGGCTACTGGCAATTTCCCAGCCAGCCTCACAGGCCAACAATGCACACACAGCCAATGCAGTCCATGTGTTCTGATTCTGACGACCCTTGCCCGTCATTTTAGGCTGGCTACTGGCAATTTCCCAGCCAGCCTCACAGGCCAACAATGCACACACAGCCAATGCAGTCCATGTGTTCTTATTCTGACGACCCTTGCCCGTCATTGCAGGCTGGCTACTGGCAATTTCCCAGCCAGCCTCACAGGCCAACAATGCACACCCGATTCATATTGCGTATGCGGAACTTATTACAGATTTGTATCTCATGTCCCAAACCCGATACGCATGTCTCGTTTAAAACTAGCAAGTAGAAATTTTCCTTAAGAGCCCGAAGTGTCTATATATATATATATATATATATATATATATATATATATTTTTTTTTTTTTTTTTTTTTTTTTTTTTTTTAAAGACTTTTGGATAAACTGTGGTGTTTTATTTTTCATTTTCCCAACGTTTCGACCAAATTGTTTGGTCTTTCTCAAGGGTCAATCAATGAACTACAAAAAACAAAACATTGGACAAAAGGTACCAGAGATCTCAACAATCAAACCAAAGTTATAAAAAAAAAAAAAAAAAACACATTTTGACAAGAAACATATAGCGAGAAGGTCAAGGTCGATTCTGTTTCGATGCTGTCTTGCTTCGTGTTGTAGGCCCCAGGGAAGGGGTGGGTGGATGGTGTATGGGCGATTCAGTGTTCGACTCGTATGATGATTTCTGGGACGCGGCTGTAACCCTGTATGGCAGAAGAGCCAGTTTCCAGGCTGGTGGCAGTCGTTTGGCGTCATCTCTCTTGTTCATTGTGTCGGGGCGCTTTTCTATCTCAATGGATTCTCTGATTATGAGCGGGTAGAATTTCTCTTCTTTCGCCACCGTCCGTGCGTTTTTGAAGTCCACCACGTGTCCAAATTGATCTGCATGCTGTGCCAACGTTGAAGTCTTCAAGGAATTCGTGACAGCTACTTTGACGGTGGTTTAATAGTTTAGTGACGGTGGCGAAAGAAGAGAAATATATATTTAAAAAAAAAAAAAATATATATATATATATATATATATATATATATATATATATATATATATATATATATATATATATATATATATATATATATATATATATATATATATATATATATATATATATATATATATATATATATATATATATATATATATATATACATTTTTTTTTTTTATATATATATAGCCCGGGGTCTTTAGAGGCGGGAATACACATACATCAACAGTAAGTATTGAGAAGAGTGTAGCGAGTGATAAGAGCCATAATTATTTTATTATCTTCATCGTGGATTTTTGCGATACACTTCTGACCAAACCGAATGCGTTATTGATTTGGATAACTTAATTTCAAGTGTTTTTTGTTTGTTTATACAGGTACATTTTTCAATATGATAGTGATCCTGCAGATAGTCATATATTTTCTACTTATAGAAATCTATAAATAAGTTGAAATCTACGAAACGATTGCATGAAATGTTGCAAAGTATAATGTCATGGATATGATACATAAATGTGATAAGAAATTACTAGTAAATTACGCATTTGCGAAATCATAGAAGTTAAGATCTGAAAGATGTCCATATTCTCATTTTAATAATGCAAACTAAAAAAAAGTCGGACTTCTTTGTTACCGATACGCTCACTACGCACATCCCTTGCATTCATTTGTAAAAAGGCATCCGAAATAATTTTAGTTTTATTTAAACTAGGAAACGCTGCCAAAGTATTCGCGTTGAAGATGGGCGTAGATGTTGGTAGCTGTTTGTGTGTATGGGAAAATTTTGCTAAAATATGCACTTTTAGTTAAACTCACGTTTTTTTCACAATTTTCCCAACTTCGAATATTGCTCTTTTTTCTTATTTGGGGGAGTAGCAAGAAGGACATTCTTGAAAAACGCAACAATCATCATTAAGGTCTACATTAAGGTCTACATTAAGAACAAAAGTAGACACCCTGAAACTTTCATCGCAATCGAAGCAGGCGTTTGGTCTGTTGAGCGCGCGTAAACACACATACAAACAAAAAAAAACACACACAAATGTTTTTTTTACTAGTAGTGGAATTGAAGATTTCGCTTCGCTTCGCTACGCTCATCAATAATTTGTATCACTTATGAAGTTTTTTGCAAGACATTCGGAGCTTTTGATTACGGAAGAAAGAAACACATAAAGAAAAAAGAAAATGCAATTTGACTAACATGTGAAGATGCTTTACTCTCTTCGCTCGCTCGCTATACTGGCTATGTAATGTGGCGTAAGGCCCGTTGACAAAAAAAAGCACAGGTCAACCAATTTTTCATCAAATGACACGATAGCAAACTGCATGCAGAAAACAGAGAGGGAACGAGTGGAAAATGTCAGGAAAGTAGACCTCAACATGAACATTATAATGTAGCGGCTTTGTGCCGCCACTGATTGTGTATTCCTATACCTTCAAGTAGTTATACTAACGCTGTTATTTCTTCCTGTTTTATCCCTATGTACATCCCGGCTTACGAAGGATTAATTGCATTACTACAAAATAATGGCGTTGATATATTGCATTGGCAATTATGTGTATTGGCAATGATATGTATTGGCTTTTATATGTATTTGCAATGATATGCAATGGCAATGATATGCATCGGCAATGATATGTATTGGCAATGACTGCCAAGGAACTAATGAAAAATCCGACGAAACAAGGAATTCACATATCAATTTATTTTATCAAAATGAATGTTAAACCTTCGACCATTGCTAGCCGGGATACGCAACTAGCTCAACGCTGTATGTTTCCCATGCAACCTTCGACCATTGCTAGCCGGGATACGCAACTAGCTCAGCGCTGTGTGTATCCCATGCAACCTTCGACCATTGCTAGCCGGGATACGCAACTAGCTCAGCACTGTGTGTATCCCATGCAACCTTCGGCCATTGCTAGCCGGGATACGCAACTAGCTCAACGCTGTATGTTTCCCATGCAACCTTCGACCATTGCTAGCCAGGATACGCAACTAGCTCAGCGCTGTGTGTATCCCATGCAACCTTCGACCATTGCTAGCCGGGATACGCAACTAGCTCAGCGCTGTGTGTATCCCATGCAACCTTCGACCATTGCTAGCCGGGATACGCAACTAGCTCAGCGCTGTGTGTTTCCCATGCAACCTTCAGCCATTGCTAGCCGGGATACGCAACTAGCTCAGCGCTGTATGTATCCCATGCAACCTTCGACCATTGCTAGCCGGGATACGCAACTAGCTCAGCGCTGTGTGTATCCCATGCAACCTTCGACCATTGCTAGCCGGGATACGCAACTAGCTCAGCGCTGTGTGTTTCCCATGCAACCTTCGACCATTGCTAGCCGGGATACGCAACTAGCTCAGCGCTGTGTGTATCCCATGCAACCTTCGACCATTGCTAGCCGGGATACGCAACTAGCTCAGCACTGTGTGTATCCCATGCAACCTTCGGCCATTGCTAGCCGGGATACGCAACTAGCTCAACGCTGTATGTTTCCCATGCAACCTTCGACCATTGCTAGCCAGGATACGCAACTAGCTCAGCGCTGTGTGTATCCCATGCAACCTTCGACCATTGCTAGCCGGGATACGCAACTAGCTCAGCGCTGTGTGTATCCCATGCAACCTTCGACCATTGCTAGCCGGGATACGCAACTAGCTCAACGCTGTATGTTTCCCATGCAACGTTAAAGTATATGGCCATACCAGCTGTCATTTTCGGCCAGATCAACTCTATAACCATCATTATGTCGTTATGTTTTGCTATTTAAATGATTAAATATTTACTAGTCCAATCTAAATAAGTAAATTGAATTTTAGAAGTAGCTAAATAATCCCCTTGTTTGTTTGTTTTAATGTTTATTCAGTTTTTAGAAAACGTAAAAACGGCAACATACATGTTGAGCGTATTGAGAGCTGGCACGGCATACTAGTTGCCTATCCCGTACCGGAGCAGTGATCGAAGGTTAAACAGCATATAAACAAGATATACCTACAGGATTAGTTTACTAAAATAAGTTATTTCCGATGCTGGTGTTTAGAGTATTTTTTTATCAATTTCGGCATTTTAATAAATGGGTGTGGTCTTGCCATGTTAAACAGATAAGCAGTTAACGACAAATGTTCGTCTACCATTAAAATTCTGTTCAAATGAACCAAGCGAACTTGAAAAGATAATTCTGGGAGTAATTTACGTTTGTGGGCAAAAAATTTCTATTCATCTCTTAAGGCAATTATTTGCATACATAAGTTATTTACTCGCTGGAACTGTATTCGCATATTGCATTCATGCTCCCTACACTAAATTGTTGAGGACTGCTTTTTGATAAGCGATAAATTTATCTGATCTGAAAAAGAGATTGGAAAGCAACGTTTTTATCGGTGCAGGTAAAGCCCGATAAAAAAGATACTTTTTTCTATACTTTATTCGTCCATTACCAATAACAAGAATAAACTATAAATTTAACACAAGCAAGAGTCTAGAGATGACTGAAAAAAAATAATTTAGTATTTAATCATCTAAAGTGACTCTTTTTGAGACAAGTAAGAGGCACACGTGTCACACATTTTCCCCTCGTTTTCGCTGCCCGCGTCCGCCTGTTCGTAGCGGCCAGCGCCCCACCAGCGCCACTTCTGAGCTGCGACCTGCCCGAGAACCATCGCCAGCGCACCCAGGACGAAACAGGCGACCCCGATGACAACCGCCGAGCCGGAGCTAACGCCCCCGCAGTCAGCAATCGGCGTGACCGTCGACGTCGCGGGAGTCTCGGTGTATCTTGGCGTCGACGACGTCGGCGTCGCGGTCACAGTCGTCCTGGGTGTCAAAGTCACCGGCGTCGGCGTCGGCGTCGGCGTCGGCGTCTTCGTCTTCGGACTAACCGACGGTTCTCGAGTCGACGTCGACGTCTTCACGTGACTACCGCAATGAACTGTGACCTCGGGAAGAGCTGCTCTCAACATCCTGCATTCGTGGCGGTCGTACCCCGTCAAACGGAGCACTTGCAGACTCTCCAGGTCCTTAAAGTGATCAGCCGTGAGACCTATGATGTTGTTGAAGGTCAGATCAAGCGAAGTCAGCCATCGAAAGCCCTGGAAAGCTTGAGAATCGATGGAAGAAAGTCGGCAGTTTGAGAGCTTCAGACTTGTCAAGTGGTCGAGTCCCTTTCCTTGCAGCGAGGATGCAGTGACGTTGTGCAGTGCGTTCCCGGACAGGTCCAGAGTGCTGGTGTTAAGGGGGTATATTCCGGGCCAGCGACCCTCTGGGAGGTCTGGACATTTGACGTCGATCTGGTCTGCGGGTCCGGTGCACGAGCAGACGTGCAGGCACCTGTCTTTGGTGGAGCCCGTCGGCGGTGCGGTCAGCAAGGCGGCGGCAAGGATCACCAACAGCATCTTGTACTTCTTTTCGACTGTCACATGAAACAAATGAATCGGGTTAAGTCCACTGATCTCTAATAGCCTGGATGGAGCATAGTATCCAGCTAGCAGCACTGATCTCTAATAGCCTGGATGGAGGCTAGTATCCAGCTAGCAGCACTGATCTCTAATAGCCTGGATGGAGGCTAGTATCCAGCTAGCAGCACTGATCTCTAATAGCCTGGATGGAGGCTAGTATCCAGCTAGCAGCACTGATCTCTAATAGCCTGGATGGAGGCTAGTATCCAGCTAGCAGCACTGATCTCTAATAGCCTGGATGGAGCATAGTATCCAGCTAGCAGCACTGATCTCTAATAGCCTGGATGGAGCACAGTATCCAGCTAGCAGCACTGATCTCTAATAGCCTGGATGGAGGCTAGTATCCAGCTAGCAGCACTGATCTCTAATAGCCTGGATGGAGCATAGTATCCAGCTAGCAGCACTGATCTCTAGTAGCCTGGATGGAGCATAGTATCCAGCTAGCAGCACTGATCTCTAATAGCCTGGATGGAGCAAAGTATACAGCTTGCAGCACTGATCTCTAGTAGCCTGGATGGAGCATAGTATCCAGCTAGCAGCACTGATCTCTAATAGCCTGGATGGAGCAAAGTATACAGCTTGCAGCACTGATCTCTAATAGCCTGGATGGAGCATAGTATCCAGCTAGGATCTGATAATTGAAGTCAGATGACAGGAAGTAGTTAGCAAGTAGTCATTATTTGCAACAGGTATAGGAGTCCCAATATGTGTGGACTCTCCATGATTTTAATGCTATAGTTAGAGCGTTTTAAAAACATGTTTCCAGCGATATTCTACATCAAAGTTGCACCGATTGGCACTAAAATAATGCCTGGTTATGAGAAATTTGAATTTGGTAGGCAGCACTGCTCTAAATTCACATACTTTTTTTCGGCATTGACTTTTCACACTGTTTCACAGCGTGTACATTATGTGCTATCCACTCGCATATTTCGAGCCTAAGCATCAAGCAGGGACCATAAATACCTATAAAAAGCCTCTCTGGAATGCTGCACACTTCAACTTAATGTTTAAACTTAATATTCCTTTAATCCTTTAAATCCTTTAAAAAGAAAATCCTCACACCCTCACATTGACATAATTCCTCACCATGATTAGATAATTATTGAGTCGTGCTTTAAAACTGACAATTGGCAAAATACCAATTTAAAGCCCGTTTTACACGGTAAAAGATTTTCATAAAATCTATCATAGCATCTTTTATAAAATCTATCATGATATCTTTTATAATTTCTTTTACGAAAATGTATGATGGTATTTACACGGTCCTAGAAAAATGTGATGAAAAACACATGGTTGTGACAGAAGCACTGCCATCTATATGTCATTCTGTATGAAATTCAAAAGGCTGTGGATTAAGAAAATTTTTAATGAAGGAGCAAAATTAAAACTCTCAATAAGTGAGTACATATTAAAAATTGAGAGGGATTTGGCAGTTTTGGCTAACATTCAGGCTATTGCTGATACTTAATCCATTTTAGATGTATTAGAGATGGTTTTGAAGGTTTGTGAACCAAAGAAAAGGAAGAGGAAATGCTGGAGACGTGGGCATGAGCTTTACAATCTTGGCACAGTACACCATCTATCAAATCAGTATCTTTCAGATGCTGAACGCTGATTGGTTAATTTTCATCACATCTATCACAGAAATAGAACCGCGCCTAATTGAAAATATGTCATCAAATCTTTTATCACATCTATCATGATAGACCGTGATATGCTTTTTTCATCACATTTTTGCATTTACATGGTGATATTTAGGTACGTAAAAGATATCATGATAGATTTGATGAAAATCTTTTACCGTGTAAAACGGGCTTTAGACTCTTGACGTTTTTGTATAAAAAGTCGTCAAATAATGTAACCCTGTTCCGATTCAGGGTGCTATGAAGCCGCCCATTGCTTACCTGTCATTTTGCTCCGGGGTAAATGAACGAGATTGAAATTCCAGGCTCACAGCTAGAACCAAGCACGTCCGTAGAAGAAAGCCATCTTGGATACTGTGTGCTAAGTCACCGCGGATGAGGGTGAGCGGCCAATCGATTTGGTGGGGGGGGGCTATACTCTTATCTCTTATCAAACTTCTTCGATCATTATCGAACAACCTTATTTGATATCAACTCTATATTGAACGACTTCGAACCCAAGCAGTAAAAATTTAACCTACGACCGAAATTGCAACTTTTGCAAATATGAAATGACATAGCCAAAGATTATTGTCCGTTCTTATCGTTCTCATGCACTTTAAAAATTTCTGAAGATTTAATTTCGCGTACCGTAAAATAGTCAGCGAGCAAGCCTTAAACGTAAATGTTCATATCATGGACTGAAATAACAATACATCCTGCAATAACTTCAGAAATGTGTTTCAGTCCATTGTTTTCAGTTTATTAGAAGAGGAATGTCATGATTCAATTTAGTCTTATCTTTTACCTTATCTCTAGAGACACTCCGACTGGCATTTGAGCATTTTGCACCAGAGCACAGCTGATTAAACGTGTCCCATTCGTGGAACGAGATAGCGGCGTGCCTTGACGAGCAGAAAGTACAGCATTTTCCTGCGAATTTCCCGTGAGTAGCCGCAGTTTTCCTATCGAGATGCAAACTTTTCGGGCGATCTCCAGAGCGAAGGTCCATGTCATGGAGGGTGCCAGTAATGCACTTGCAGGAAGGGTACAAAATGTTAGAGACATGGTCAAGTAGTGACTGATGCAACAAACATGTCACGTGACGATCTGGCAAAATGGCGTCCAACAGAGATACTAAATCGATACTATAGTTTATAGGCGGATGAGTCTTTGGCACTTAGGTATTTGGCGGTCATTCTGGGTTTTAGAATCGATTTTTTTATTTTGGAAATATGTTTCACTAAGAGTGGTTCTGGGTTAATGCGGATCTCCGTTATGATTCATACATTTTAATATTATTGGTACCTACCAAATGTTCAAGAACTTAGATATCATACTAGATAAAATACAATATTGAAATTAAAGGCTTCTCCTTGATAAGATTGTTTTTCGCAGCTTAGAAAATGATTGATAAGTCTTATATTTGCGTCAAAGAAATCAATTGAAACGGTTTTAGTGCCAATTGCCGCAAATGATTCAACATAATGTACCCAATGCGCATTTGTATACATACAGCCATGAGAGATTTTGCCAATCTCGTGAGCAACACCATTGTAATATATAAATAGATAAGGCACCCAGCCTATAACATGAACCCCTGTCTCTCTTATCGGCATTGTCATGAGCTAAATTTTAGAGCATTGGTCACGAAATACCTTTCTCGCACGCAACTTGAGCAATATTTATGCATCAATCCTAAATTTATAACCTGTTACATTGTGAGTACAACGACGGTGTGTTCTCTTGCAGGCAAACAATTGCAGCACGCCTAAAACCGACCAATCATGCTGCTGTTGCACCTAGCTTTGACCCTCGCCGTCGCGACGCTGGCGCTCACCGACGCCGACGTCGCGAACGCGACGCTCTCCACGTCGTCGACGTCAGCGCCATCCTCGACGCAGTCGATTTCATCGTCTTTACCCTCCTCACAGTCCCCCGATTTACCCGACGACGCCTTAGCGTTAGCGTTAGGCGTCACCACTGAGGCGCCGCTATGTGAATGCCTTCCGTCGGACGGCGTTTTGAGGTGCGCGTCGAGCCCTGACGAGGAGGCGAGATCCGTAGCGCTCGGCGACCTCCTCGCCTGGCAGTGTCAGTTCACCACGATCGACGTCTCCCACGTGGAGCTCACCTACGTCGCCGCCGACGCCTTCGTCTCGCGTTTGCAAGTCCTGATCATCTATTTGCACTCGGACTACATCGAGCATGTCGATGAGGAGGCTTTCAGAGGACTTAAATCCCTCGTCGAAGTCGACCTCAGCGACAACAGCTTGCTCTCAGTGGACTCTCGGATGTTCGTCGACAACTTCCAGCTCAAGACTGTCTCGCTGGCCGACAACCCGCTGGTCGAGCTTAAGCCAAACACGCCCATCCTCGAGTCGCAGTCCATCGTCAGTCTGGACCTAAGCTTCTGCAAGCTGAAGACTCTGACCAAGGAGTCGTTCGCCAAGCTGCCCAACCTTGAGCGCCTCGATCTGTCCTCCAACGACATCCAATATCTGCCGATGGCGGCGCTGCAGTCTTTGACTGTGCTTAACGCGTTCACCTTCGGCAACAATCGCTGGAACTGCGACTGCGCGTTGAAGGAGGTCGTGGAGTTCGCCAAGACGATGGAGGCGACCGACACCAGAGTGCGCTGCTACGGCCCGGACCGCGCGATGGAGTATTGGTCGGCGAAGACGGCTCAGAAATACTGTCCCGACCATCGCGACGATGCTCTGGTGGCTGCGACGAAGGTGGAGGTGCAAGCGAATGGCATGATAGCGGCCGCCGATGATTACGACGGCAGCTCCAGTGCGGAGTACAACGAAGACGTCGACGTCCCTTCAATGCCGATCTTCGACGACCTTCGACAGAACACCAATGCCCTGCGTCAAGCGATGCACCAACTGGTCGACGAAGACGACGTCACTGTAGTCGCCGAAGACATGGTCATTGTCCTGGAGGGCGCCGACGCCGACGCCGACGCCGACGCCGAGGTCGACGTCGACGCGTACGTCTTCTCGGCGTCGGTGCTGGTGTTTGTGCTGGCGGCGTTGGTCGTGTTCTGCTTGGGGATGAGCGTTGTTCTGTGCAGGAGGGCGTTGGTGAGACCCGGCCCTGGCCAGGGGTGGGCGGAGTTGGACGAGGAGGGCGACGGCGACGTCGTCTACAAGAAGGTGCCGCTAAATTGAAGCTTGGTCGTCATAATTAAGACACAGCGCTTCGTCAAGATTGCATCGGACAGTTACCTGCCATGCTGCATTTGCTTGAAAGTCACATGCACCTGAATTCTGAATACATTCACATCTCGGGTTACGGTGCTACCAGGGAGTTCTCATCGCCTTTGGTAACGAAAGACCACCGAGTTCTCGTAGACGGTGAGAGAGCTCCTCATGGGTACTGCTTACACATTGTATTTTATAGGTATTACCTACCGTAACCTACAATGTGTTACAATTAAAGGTATTACCGTGGTGTATAACAATGCATTACACATTGTCCCGTATATACCATCTACCGTAAGCACTGAAGAATCGTTTAGTATTAAGATAGCACTAAGATAGATACACAAAATCAAACTGAGAGAAAAGAGAGGAGTGAAAAACGGGAAAAAGTGAACGATATACGGAGAAATGGCGGAGAGAAAATCAGAAATGGGCAGATATGAAAAAAAAGATAGGGAATTGTTAGATTTGACTTCAGATAAAATATGTATACAAATTTGTCAAATTTATCAAATGAATTACCTCATAGTCTTGGGAAATGGATGCTCTTTATATTTTTGCTAACCATATTAAAATAAAATCTTTCAAAACTGTAAAATGCTTTTTCTTGCAATTGCCACTGATCAGTCTGCCCTTGATAATGCATGCTTATTGAAAGTCTTGAGGCCGTAAAGACATCTAGATTTCCTCGAAGGCGAAAGGGCGTTTCCCCCGCGCGATGCTTGAGTAGAGGTTGAGGAACGCCCCTAAGCCCTGCGGTGGAACATTAGCAGCTTGAAGAAGGCATTTTTTTACTTTTTTTCCCATTATAATTTGTGTCTATACACTAGAATTAATTTGAGTTTGCCACTTTTTGGGGATTTCTAATCAAAGAGTACCATACCACATTATGAATCAAAAGATAAGTTTTTGTCATTACCATTAAAAAAGGTATTTATCCTTACAATTATTAACCATTTTACTCTTTACAAATCGTTAAAGAGTAAAATGATACTTTACTTCAAAGTCCACCAGGCTGTGGTAATCTTAGGCTAACACGACTGTAGTTGCATTGAATCTAGTTGCATGATTATGAAAGCTTGTATTCTTAAGTTTATTTCAGCAATGGTTATTTAGGGGAAAAATTAATTTTTTGTTTAAATGTTCAAAGTGCTGATGTGATATAGGTATAATTATTTTTTATTACTATTTTTCTCATCCAACTGTGAAAATGACTCAATCAAATCACAAATTTTACCTGCTCAATAAGTCAAAATACTTTTTAAATATTTTACTGCATAATGACCTGTTGATGTGATTCTTTTCACGCTAGAAATGTTCGTGTTTTCTATTATATTTATTGCAGGGATTCGTGAACAAAATCTGTGTAACGTTAATGATGAGCTTAAAAAGAAATTTAAGCTGGGGGCTTACAGCTGGCAATGTCAGTGACACGATGTCATCAACATTGGCTCTGGGCTCTGGATGTGCATGATGTCATGTTCGCCACTCTGCCACGGAGTCTCTGATTGGTGCAGAGCCAATCTTGATGACATCGTGTCACTGACATTGCCAGCAAACATAATTGATTTTCCTTGTTAAAATAATGAAACATCCCCATACGCACGGTGGGATTGAGTATTATCGAAAATCGTTGACGCCAGCCGAAAGATTTAGATAAGCAATGATTATAATGACGATAGCAAATCGTCACCCCCATGTTGCACCATGGTCTGGAATACCTGAGCCAGTCTGCAATGGTTTCACTGACAGCAAAACCATCGAAGAGCTGGTATCATTGTGGATTTTAACTCTTTATTACATTTAACTCCTTCAAGACTTACACCTGGTACGTTCATAATAATTATTATAATGTTTATTTATTAGCAA
The DNA here is from genome assembly GCA_921293005.1 of Nemoura dubitans. Lineage (NCBI taxonomy): Eukaryota > Metazoa > Arthropoda > Insecta > Plecoptera > Nemouridae > Nemoura > Nemoura dubitans. Next base: position 45,764,800 of record OV121076.1, read on the forward strand.
TTCAGCCAGTATTTTACACATTTGATAAAAGAGGAACATTATATTACATTTGTTTCGCCCACTTTATGCCCATTATTTTAAATTCATTAATATCTACCCCCGTGACATCAACATTAACTCTATCAAATGTCTTAAAACCATTATTGAATATGGAGGACGCCCATTTTGCACCATTACAATTCCTTGCAAAGGTCTTGTAATTTGACGCCCCCCACGTGTTGCAATCGTGCACCTTGTCTACACAATATGTTTTGTCTAAGATATATTCAGACAGATCTTAGTTCTGATGCCAGTGCTAAGGACTCTGTGGGTGGGAAGTGCATTGCTACTATTTCGCTCAACTTATTCATGAATTTATTATACCTACACCATCTAAAACATTCTGTCAAACTGCGACGTCTTTGCTTTACGTGCCACTTAAACAAAACCACCCATAGCTATATTAAAACCATTAAAATACCAAATATACGTATTTAAACCCCAACCCCAAACCCTACAAATCAGGAATAGTGCGAGGATAATTTAGCGGTTAAATTAATGTATCACGCATAAAATGTATCATGCATAAATTAATTTGTCATACATAAATGAATGTGTCAGAGTATTTTGAGTTGGCTTTGGCTAAGTTTCTGCGGGGTTTAAGTGATTGTGGAATGGTTTATCCAGAAATTTAAATTTCTGGTAATTCGTAAATATAAATAGCAGTTCAACTCTTTGAAGCCTTTCATTTTCATTTTGCTCAACTTATTCATGCCTATATTACTTTTATTTTTATTTTTATTTTAGTCTTGGAAATTCCTAATACTACTGTGCGGGACAGTGGAATGTACAGACTGAAATTTTGAGCCACTTATTATTATAACTGCTTTTAAGTTTTAAAGTTGACAAATATAAAAAATATAACAAATTTTCCAGCCGCACTCGTGCCAAGTAGTGCTAAAAATATTTGCCTACTGAAAAAAATCTATAGCCTCAAAAGAAAATTTGAATTTATGATTGGGGAAAACTTGAAACTTCTCGTTAAAAGAGCTTTCGTAACAACGTTTCTATTGCTAGAACAAACAAATTCGAATTCAAAATGTATGATAATTTTGAAGAAATGACGAGTTGTACAAAAAAAAACTTGTTCTATTTCAAGTGACCTCCTGGCATTAGGCAACCCGCGATCCACCATCCAGTGCCTGCGTATCGCCTTCATCTTGGGCGTCGCGACGCTTGCCCTCGCCGACGTCACGACGTCGCCCGAACTGCCCATCGACGCCGTCCTCTCACCGCAATACGAGGACCTGTCCGACAGACAGCAGCTGCCGTCGTCGGCGTCCCAACAGCAGCTCGTGTTGGACGACAGCTGGAGTGGGGAGTACGACGACGACTTCTACACAGACATCGGCTCTGCGGAAGGGGCGGACGACGCCGACGAAGATGCCGTCCTGGCCGACGACCTTCAAGGAGCTAGGCGATGAAACGCCCCATGAGGATTATTCTGACGACGAAGAGGCGATCTCTTCTCTTTACATTTCTACCACTAATATCTGCTTGTCCTATCTTGATAGGTATAAGCACTAATCAAATACAACTTTTTCCATTTATGTTTTAAATGATCAGTATTATATAATCGCACAGCTTATGGGACAAACTTGACCAAAAACTATTGTCTCTACATTTTCCATGCAGTGACGATGTATTTGAATTTGATTCGAAATCTGGCTTGTGTATACTGAAATCTACTCAAAAGTTGTACTATCAAATGTATATTTGTCTGATTTAATTTGAAAAAACAATGTGACATTCACATAGATGTATAACGAAACCAAGTTTATATAGTAAGATATTAGCTCAAACCATTGTTGTACACAGTGGGAGTGTTAGAGGTCTCAAACGCATTGTTAAACATTTTTCAGCTTGATATCTACTCTTTGTAATAAAAAAACAGCCTCCCAATTTGCAACAAAGTCTCCGACGTGGCCAAATTGATCACGAACCATCAATGGATCTCAGATTTTCGCGGAAAACAAAGACAAAGGAAAATGATTATTCGTCTATAGAATGTATTTTGTACTACACTCCACTTCACGTTAAGAAGGTGAGTGGATTTGCATCTTCCTGGCCCTCTGTTGCTAGGCATGAGCTTATAGAGTTCCAAAACTGCCCAAAGTTAATTTTGTCCGACTCAAGACATGGCTTGTGAGTTTTGAAACTCTTAGCTCATGTCTAGCAGCAGTGGGTCCTCGAGGAAGATGCAAATCCACTCTCCTTCTTAACGTGAAATGGACGTTGGAATTAATTTAAAAAAAAAGCATTGTTTGTTGTTCTGTGGAATGGTTCAACCAACATCTCGATCGAGCTGATTTCTTTATCAGGAACAAAATGACACCGCTCTACGTGGTTTCAGCTAGTTTTATCTCAAATCTTTTGCTCCAGCCGCAAGATAAGCGAAGATTAGTCTTGATTGCCCCCATTAGCACCGCTCTGAGAATTATCAGCCGGTCTGAGAATTCACTGACAGCTCAACCATCGAATAGCGTGAACCCTTCTGTAGACGTGAACACCGTGAACACCTGCAAGTCTGATACCGGGTAAGCTCAGACAGGCCACAAATCTCAGTCCTGTGCCAGGATTCTGAAAGTGGGAAGCGATTCGCTAACAAAGTATTTAGAACTTTATCATGCCTTAATTTTATTTGGTTACTTATTTTGTATGCACAGAACATTTTGGCAATATGAAAACTTTCAAGTTAAGATGTAGATAAACTTAAGTCTTTAAACTTACCTTGCATTTTCCAGGTGCTTTGTATGTCTCTCAAAATAGAAGCAAACAAAGTTTGCCAGTTAAAAATATGTATAGCCTCCTCGTTTGGTTCTAAATCTCATTTCCAGAGCAGTTTGCGTTTTGTGCGCAACCTGACACTTCGGTTACTGCTCTGGCAAAGCAACATGCAGCTGACTGCAGACATACCCAATAATATGCAATGACTGACTCCTTGATCCGAAAACACAATTTCGTTAATCCTGATAAACTGTGGCCTGTTTGTTTGGCGTCTACGTGACGGTCCCTTCCTTTTTTCCACAACCATTTCATAACGGCGTGATCTCGAACAGACAGATAAGAACAAGATCATCAAAACAGAAAACTTCTCATTCTACGTATCCTATATAGTACTACCAATAATCTTATCAGCACTAGGTATATACTGTAAACTGTTGCTTTACTAATTCCTAAGTCTGCTAACACAATATGACAATGATACAAAATTGCTTTTTGCTTGGAAACTGAATTCCTTTCGAGGCATTGTCGCTCTGGTCGTAACTAATCCATTTCTATATCAAACAAGTACGAAAGCACTGTTCAATTAACGCTTATTTTTATTCGTGTCTGTTTAAGGTGACCCCCTAACATTATAGGCAACCCGCGATCCACCATGCAGTGCCTGCGTCTCGCCTTCATCTTAGGCGTCGCGGCGCTTGCCCTCGCCGACGTCGACGTCACGACGCCGCTCTCGCCGTCGACGCCGCCCGATCTGCCCACCGACGCCGACCTCGCACCGCAATACGAGGACCTGTCCGACAGACAGCAGCTGCCGTCGACGCCGCCACCCGAGCCCAGCGCTCTGAGCGTCGGCGTCACTCTCTGGACGTGCGACTGCGACTTCAAGGACTTCCTCAACTACGTCCGGACGAAATCCTCGCAGGACGCGACGGAAATCCCGGAAATCCGGTGCCAGGGACCGGACGGCGTCATGGAGGTGTGGTCGGACGCGACCGCGCTCAAGTACTGCCCCGACCAGGAGTACGACGACAGCTCGAGCGAGGAGTACGACGACGAGTACGAAGACATCGCCGTCGCCGAGGAGACTGACGTCGCCGACCACGGCGTCGTCCCGATCGACGACCTCCAAGAGCCAGACACAGTTCAGCGTCAAGAGACGATCGCAATTGTCTCCGGCGACGTCACGGACGACGTCGACGAGACGCTGGACATCGACTACGACGGCGACGAGGAGATCGACGTGCTGTACGGCGCCGACACCGACGTCGTCCTGTACGGCGTGCCGGCGTTCGTGCTGGTGCTGCTGCTCGCGGCGTTCACCGTGATCGCGGTCGGGGTGGCCGTCACCGTGTGCAGGGCGTTGGCTCGACGCGAGCCTGAACGCCGCGGCTGGGCGCCGCTGGACGAGGAGGGCGGCGACGGCGACGCCGTCTACGTCAAGGTGCCGCTGGAGTGAAGGACTCGGCTTGCGAGGGGATCACTCCGGGATCACCGGGAGCGACGTGTAGGGAGGAAACACTGGAAAACGGGACCCAACTGTGAAAATTTTACTCGACAAATCGTGACATTTATGCTAACATTATTGTATATACGGTCCCGGTAAATAACCCATTGTGATAATATATAAGTTGCATGTGCATGGTTGAACCGTTTTTGTTCAAAGAATGTGTGCTATTAAAAGAAAATCTATAGTGTTGAAACAATGGTGGTCACTGTACCTAAATACTTCACTTTAATACAATCGCTTCTATCTGATCTTTGTCTTATCTCACATTTGCCCTGACAATCTAGAAAAGGTACTTCAAAGTCCAGCCGGCAGATGTCCAAGGCTCGAATGACGCCGCGCCATTTTGTATGTTTCCGCTGTGAAAGGTCGCCAAATTACATTTAGAGTCGGTTTTACATAGTCCCGTTAAATTGTAGACTTCCAGCTAAGTTTGTTATCTCCAAGGTCACAGCCAATAAGATACCCCTTTTTTCATTTTAAATGACAGCACTTTAACTGTAAAATTTAAAATCGGCAATAAAAATCTTTTAAAATGTTTGTAAAATCGCCACACAGTGTTCAGTACTGTTCATTACTGTTTAGTACTGTTTAATAGATTCTCGTTGCAGACACCCATCCAACTCGCCTCTCTCGGGTTTCACATTTGAAATTGTTTCGGTCTTTTTTTTATATTTTTGCCCTGGTTTTGTGTAATAATGTGATGTAAGCATTGCAGAAAACTGGCAGTGGCAAGACACAAACCCTCGTGGTTGTGGGTATATACCAAGAGGACATCGCTTGCCCTGAGGAGGTCAGCGCACACTGCCCCTGGAGAAAACACTGACTGCTACCCGCAGCACATGTGTGAGCGCAGGCTTTTCCTGGCCTTTGCCTCCCAAATTACAAAACTGCACTTTTGTTTGACGGTCAGTACAGCGTTGTACGTCCACAACAATGGGGTTCTTTTCAGACAAGGGTTCCAGACAAGCTCCTTCGAAGTATGTCGGATATGTCGGATATGGAGTGTCGGATATGTCGGACAATTGAAAAGCCATGCTGTTAATTGGCGAATGGATTTCTGCTGAACACATCAAAATTTGGACAGATGGATACGTGCCTCAAAAACAACAAAACAAACATCCTATAGTCTCCAGCAAATGGAAAAACAAAAAGGAACTCATCTGACCGGAATCGAACCCTGGCCAGGCACATGGAAGCCTGCGCGTTTGCCACTTGGTCCGGGGGCTACAAAATCATCAGGCACGTAATGTCGCAAGTCCCCGGTAGAGCGCTGCACGGTTGGCACTAGCACTCAGTACCGTTCCAGTAGGTCGAGGCAGTAACCCACGGGGCTGTGGCTGACAGGGTGGCCCTGGCCTCATGCCACCGCCTTGCCTTTTGGACCACCTCGGCTGGACCCGGCGCCGACTAAAGCTTGGGAGTAGTTCGCATTTCCAGGCGGTCGCCCGGCAGCTCGGCCTTGGTGGTGGCGAGGCACGTTGAAGAGGCTTGTGTTGATTTCGGAGCGAAGAGGCGCGGAGGACCGCGCAGTCGCGTTACAGGTCTTGCTAGACCTGGCACCCTGTTGCTTCGGTGTGCATTCAGCCGTTGTCCGTTGTGTTGAACTTACTTCTAAATTCGCTAACAGATGGTGCTTCTCTAGACATTCTAGTGGCCGGGTGGTGAGGATTTTTTTTTTTTACTGCAATCTCAATGTAATACATATTATGAAACATTTGTCCTGTTTCAGTCACTCATCCCAGAAAGCTCAGTGTTAGAGCAGTGGGTTTTCAAGCGGATGGCTCAGGTTCGATCCCAGTCGTCGGCACTGAGTTTTGTCAAGTATTAAATTCAAATGCAACTCATATATAACATTTTCTCATAGAAATCTCAACTGCCTAGTTAGCTCATTGGTAGAGCGCTAGGTTGGCAGTGAGAGCGTCCAGGTGAACCTGGTTCGAGACCGCTTACAGTCGCTAACGGCCTTGAGTTTTGTCTGATCTCTGTCGGCGCAAGTTGAAGCGATTGGGCTACCTAGTAGCACACGATCACTTCCGCCATCCACAGAGCTCTCAGCGACTCGGCCGTCCCCATTGGGGCTCGACTCCGGACGGTGCCGTCCGTCGCGGGTGTCTCGGACTCTTCGGAGTCCCAAGGAACCCGGACACCAGGGAGCGCTCACTGCCAAACTAGCAACTGGGCAGTTTTTTGGCCAACAGGTAACCATGGGCTTATTTTGGGCGATTGATTAAGATTCAACCAACGCCCCACACCCCGCCAAACCCCGCGATTTTTTGGCCTATCGACTGCTCATGTACGAAATGGTTCCGAGTGATAAGCAAAATGTCACAGGCAGCACTTTCTGTTGGCAAGTTTGGTACTAACTTGGGGGACTTGTATGAAAATTGACATCGACTAGAAGATGCATTAGTTCAACGATTAGCTACCAGGGCGACTGCAGCACGAATATTGATTTCCATGAGCAGTCGACACAGGTTGCAAGAACCGTCTACGGCCGGGATCGATCCAGCCATCACCGCGTTACGAAACGAGCATGATAACCACTAGGACACACTCGCTTCTGAAAGCTTCCGGGTTAAATGTCGTTCATGAATTGCAAAGGCATCTCTGAAAAAAAAACTTAGCTCTTTCCACGATCTCAAGTCTATATTTTCAACATGATGGACAGAATCTCAATAACTTTAAAAATTCCACTGTTCACTTCAGCTAAGTCCAGACATGAGCTGATAACATACATTTTCTTACACAGGAGCCCTTATTTGTCAAATTGGTCAAATTGGTACTAATACGTGCTTCGCCAACGACGCCAGCGGCAGTGGAAGACGGAAAACGCACTAACGCGACTCCGGAGATCCGCGTCAGACAAGCGCGAGGCTCGGACGCTCAGCGCCAAGCCGCACGCTGCCACGCCACACGGCGACAAAGTATAGGTGACCTGGCTTCGACCGTCTGGACGTCGACACAGTGGCCGACACCAGAGTCCAAAAAGTCCACGGGCCTCGGGGGTCGACCCCTGAAGCGCGCCCAGAGAGCGACTGGGTGTCTACCGCCGTGGTCCGACTGGGACTGACTTCAATGCCGAGCGATGCCCCGCATGTCCACATGGTACACCAGGAACGGGCAGAAGTGTCCAAATAATTCTACAGCGCTACCCAAGAGCTATCTGTCGGATATCATGTACTTTACCTGATCAATCAATCGATTAAAATGTCGATTCATGTCGGTCGCGCAGGTACCTGTGCTCGCTGCTCTGCGACGATGCCGTACAGCGCGCATGCTCAACACGCCGGCGCATTGGTACTTTAATGCGACCATTTCGTGCATGGGGCAACGAGTAAAACAGACGTTTCGATGGCCAAAATTTATAACAATCAGAACTTACAGAAACTTTAGCATAAGATGCAATCTCAATGTAGTTAATATCGTGATACGGCCCATATAATACAATATTCAAACTCTTTTATAATCTTATTTAAATTACGAAAGCTCGTAATTGGCTAGTCATTTTATTTTTATGTACACAAATTAGCCTCCCAAAAATGTTGTTTTATTTTTACAACATTTTTGGGAGGCTAATTTGTGTACATAAAAATAAAATATTCAAACTGTTTTCTAAAAATAATTCGCCACATCTAGCAGGTTCGTTCAACTAAAATCGCGTCGCCCACTGCAATTGGTTTTGAAACTGAACACAGCGCTGTGAGAACCTCGATGCATATTCCTCCCATTGCAAACTCTTCACTGTGATTAGCAGCACTGTTCGAGCTGATTGCGATGCTTACGTGTTTAGAGTGATACTTGAGAAAGGCAATGAAAGTATCTGCTCCAAATTTGAGAGCAAAAGAATCCTGCGACCTTTTTTCTTCCTTTTGGCCTGTACCACACCATCTAAGGGTAGGGGGGGGGGGGCCTTATAAGATCCAGGTCACACCCTCACGAAGTCCATTAGCGCGTGGTTACCCAATCTTCCAGCTCGGCTTGGCCGGCAAAGGCGGCACCGTCGCCGTCGCCGTCGCAGCCCTCGCCTTGGCGAACTCGTCGAAGCTGTTCCTCGCGTGACCGGACAGAGGATCGAACCCAGCGCCCGTCTCCTCGGCGACGGGCTCGTACACGTTGTGGGACGCGGGGATCGGCGGCAACTCCCTCGACGAGAGCACCCTGTGCATCGACTTGGGCGCCGCGACGACGACGATGTCCTCCAGCACCTCCATGTACTCGGCGTTGACGCCGGGCGTGGACGGCGCCATGGGCAGCAGGTCGACTTCGTTGCCGTGACGCGGCGTCTCGTAGGCACCGTTGTCCGGGCTCACGGCCTTCGACGTCGAAGGCGCCGCTTCCCTTGACGTCGACGCCAACGCCTCCCTTGACGTGGTCGCCAGTCGGACCACCAACTGCTCGACGGCCGTCGGCGTCATGGCGCTGAACGCGAACGCCTCCGGCGCTGGCGGCCGCCGCCGCGCGTTGACGACGAGGTAGACGACGGCGACGACGACGAGCAGACAGACGCAGCTCACGAGCGTCGCGACGCCGACGACGAGCAGGTGGTGGAACGACGACGACGACGAGATCGGCAGGCTGACGAGAGTGTTGTTGTCGAGGGAGCTTCTGGCGATCGCTTCGGTAGGAGGCGTCGGCGTCGTCGTCGTCGTGGTCGGCGACGGCGGTGGCTTCTGCGAAGACTGCGCCGTCGCCAAGGTCACTGCCGTCATCACGAGCAGGAGGCCTCGTGTCACGATCATCTGTCGGGAAAGCACGAGGTCGCACGGGTTCACAGCCGGCAATGTCATCGACATTGGCTCTGCCACCAATCAGAGACTCCGTGGCAGAGTCGCGAACATGACGTCAAACATATCCAGAATCTCTGATTGGTGGCAGAGCCAATGTTTATGACGAGCTCGATAACATCTAGGTGCGGTGATTAATATCTGGGGATTAAATTTCTTAGTCTCGTGTCTACTTTATCCAATCTTTAGCACTAGTTTTGAAACACAACTATTTCAAACTGGGATTGGAATGCTAAATCAAAAGTCTCACTGGTTTCAGTCTTTTCAGACGATTGGAAACCATGTGAGACTTTTGAAATCCCAGTTTGAAATAGTTCTCTTTATTTCTAGGGGACTTTGAGATGCGGATTTGAAACGAATGGGCTGTGGTTTGGTTAATTTCATCGACTTTGCCATTCGATCTTGAATAGTGTCTGTGTTGGCGCTACAGGCGGGATGAAAAGCCTACTTGTGTACAAAACCACGTTGCCAATGCTTTGCCCAGAGACGAAATAATTTCATCCACATCATTTCTTATGAAGAGGCACCTGAAATGGACTTATTACAAAAAGATTGCCATTCGCAGATGTGGCGGGGTTTGCGTTCTTGGCCTGTGAGGCTGGTTGGGAAATTGCCAGTAGCCAGCCTGAAATGACGGGCAAGGGACGTCAGAATCAGAACACATGGACTGAATTGGCTGTGTGTGCATTGTTGGCCTGTGAAGCTGGCTGGGAAATTGCCAGTAGCCAGCCTGAAATGACGGGCAAGGGTCGTCAGAATCAGAACACATGGACTGCATTGGCTGTGTGTGCATTGTTGGCCTGTGAGGCTGGCTGGGAAATTGCCAGTAGCCAGCCTGAAATGACGGGCAAGGGTCGTCATAATCAGAACACATGGACTGCATTGGCTGTGTGTGCATTGTTGGCCTGTGAGGCTGGCTGGGAAATTGCCAGTAGCCAGCCTGAAATGACGGGCAAGGGTCGTCAGAATCAGAACACATGGACTGCATTGGCTGTGTGTGCATTTTGCCAAATTGGAACGGCCAGCGTTTTTCCTGTCAGCTGGAATGGCCGTTGTAAATGGCTGCAAAAGGCGAGTTGTGAAAGCATTTACATGCGGCCATTGGCCAGAAGCAAATTATGCGGCACCCAGCCAGTCCCTTTAGAGCCCATGCCACTAGAGACCCAGCCAATAGCAGCCAGCCTCGGCCAAGAATACACACATTCCAAAGTTATGGGTGCGTCCCGCTTTACCTTGACACAGCGGCGAGTGCTAAGGTCTCAACGCGAACCCCTGAAGGCGTCGTGCCCATCTCCCCACGGCGTCCTCTGTGCAGGCCGTCAACGACGTCGTCGTGATCGTGGTCGTGAGGGCGTCCCCGTTTTCCTTGTTTCGCCACGACGGTCGACTGCTTATCGCTCGACTGCCCGTCTAGAGAAGTCGGCGAAAACAGGTGAGATTAGACACGGGCAAGATTAGAGGATGGAAGGAGCATTAATAGATTAGACATCGATTGGCGATTGGCTGCTTCGAGAGGTTCCAGCTAGCGAGGTCGAGAATTGTGTGGGACGGCGTCTTTCCGCATTGACATAATGGCTTTAACGGGTAGACAATGTCGGGAGTTTGTAAAGTTTGGTTTACACGGTTCAATGTTTCGTTCGATGCATTGATCCGTCTTAACAACAATTGAATTTAATTAATCATTGAATGAACGCTCGAGTTGAATTCAAGGCTGAATTCAATGCTTTCTCATTTAGGACGTGTTCTAAATATTTTCAAGTTTCCTTTTAAGAGAAGGAAGGGTATGCCACTGCCTTCTAGAAACAACGATTTTGGAAGGCTGTGCCACGATTTTGAATGAATTTAAAACAGTCGTGTAAACGGCTCTTGTCAAATGCATTCTTTATTTCATTCAATGCAAATGGAATTCAATCTTGAATTCAATGCATTGAATGAAACATTGAACCGTTAAGGGTTATCGGCTCTGAATTAAGTAAAGTCTGAGTTTTCAATAAATGTGGCCGGTAAAAATGAGCAATAGTTGTATTGTTTTGTGCATGCATCTTTGTAAGCCTGCCTACAAGGAACTTCAGAATCATAAAACCAACTTACACTACAATTAATTTGAGTTTGCCACTTTTTGGGGATCTCATCATAGAGTACCATACCATAGAATCAACTGATAAGGTTTTTGTAATTACTATTAAAAACTTTATTTATTATTACAATCCATTTTACTCTTTACAAATCGTAAAAGAATCAAAAGATACTTTACTTCAAAGTCCACTAGGCTGTGGTAATCTTAGGCTAACACAACTGTAACATCGACAAAATGTTTGACCGTGTCGAAATTATAGTTAAATTTAAAGATCGACCTTTTTTGTGCGTTTTGTCAATCACTTTCTTCTTCACTTTAATTTCATCATTAATGACACAAAATTAAACGCTAGAAGAAACATGATACATTATGCAAAAGTCAATTTGATTCGTGAATTAATTCCTTAATTGAAAAGCTTTGCATTCATAACTACCAAATAATATGGTACCATAAACATCTTTTTGGAACACTTTCCTTTAAATGTTATTTATTCGAAGTTTGCCAAATTCCTCTTATCAATACATAGAATTAAAACCAGCTGAGCCCCTGAGTATCTATGTAGGACATCGTCGAAAGTAAAGATACCTACATGAAATGAGAAATAGGTAATACAAATAACACCAATGAGTAATGCAATTCTCATCCTTGCCATCTTCCAATTCCTTGCTCCTCTCTATTTCGTTACAAACTCATCTTTACCGGTTTAATCTCTGTAACTCCACTGTTGATTATCAATTTCCGGCATACGAGGTGTAATCAGTCACCTGTTTTTTTTTTATCTCTCGTAAAACCTTCGACCATTGCTAGCCGGGATACGCAACTAGCTCAGCGCTGAATATATCCGATGCAACGTTAAAGTATAGGCCTTAGCAGCTGTCATCTTCGGTCAGATAAACTCTATAACCATGATTATGCCGTTATGTATTGCAATTTAAAAGATGAAAATATATATACTAGTCCATTCTAATTATGTAAAGTGAATTTTAGATGTAGCTAAATAATCCCCTTGTGTGTTTGTTTTAATGTTAATCCAGTTTTCAGTTAACATAAAACGTCAACATACATTGTGAATGGAGTGAGAGCTGGCACGGCATACTAGTTGTCTATCCCGTACCGGAGCAGTGAGAGCTGGCACGGCATACTAGTTGCCCATCCCGTAACGGAGCAGTGAGAGCTGGCACGGCATACTAGTTGCCTATCCCGTACCGGAGCAGTGAGAGCTGGCACGGCATGCTAGTTGCCTATCCCGTACCGGAGCAGTGAGAGCTGGCACGGCATACTAGTTGCCTATCCCGTACCGGAGCAGTGAGAGCTGGCACGGCATACTAGTTGCCTATCCCATACCGGAGCAGTGAGAGCTGGCACGGCATACTAGTTGCCTATCCCGTACCGGAGCAGTGAGAGCTGGCACGGCATGCTAGTTGCCTATCCCGTACCGGAGGCGCTATTTCGTTTCGTGCCTATGTTAAATTTCCCGCATTTAGATTGGCTTTTTGGCAGTTTGTCCGGAGCTGGCCGTAAAAAATTTACCCAGTGTGCACAGTTCGAGAACCTGCTGTGAAGTTTCAGTAGTAATACAATTAGAAACTTGAGTACATCCTCGACCACGCACGATAGAGTACGGAGATGCACACAGAAATGGCGAAGATTTGAGGCAAGAAAACGATTTCAAAGTGAAATACGATGTAAATACGACGATGCAAGTCGTCCAATTGACTTTGATACCAGTTTGCTACCAATATGGTACCAATATTTTACACTACCAGTATGATTGCCAGACTGTATAAATTTAACATTGCGTCTACGAGGCATGAAACGGAATAGCGCGTATACCGGAGCAGTGAGAGCTGGTACGGCATGCTAGTTGCCTGTCTCATACCGGAGCAGTGAGAGCTGGCACGGCATACTAGTTGCCTATCCCGTACCGGAGCAGTGAGAGCTGGCACGGCATACTAGTTGCCTATCCCGTACCGGAGCAGTGAGAGCTGGCACGGCACACTAGTTGCCTATCCTGTACCGGAGCAGTGAGAGCTGGCACGGCATACAAGTTGCCTATCCCGTACCGGAGCAGTGAGAGCTGGCACGGCACACTAGTTGCCTATCCCGTACCGGAGCAGTGAGAGCTGGCACGGCACACTAGTTGCCTATCCCGTACCGGAGCAGTGAGAGCTGGCACGGCATACTAGTTGCCTATCCCGTACCGGAGCAGTGAGAGCTGGCACGGCATACTAGTTGCCTATCCCGTACCGGAGCAGTGAGAGCTGGCACGGCATACTAGTTGCCTATCCCGTACCGGAGCAGTGATCGAAGATGGAACCGTGTCAACTCTCAAAATTACCCCCCCCCCCCTCACTCAAAGATGGCACGTCATCACGAACCTCCACAACAAACTGATAAACTCCCACCGTCGCATCTGAACGCCCATCCACAGAGCGCGCAACCTGCTCTCCGAAAACACATTCAATCAGACTCTTATCTCCGCCCCTTATCTGTCTTATCTGTCTTATCTGTCTTATCGCCTAGCCGCCTCCGATCAGCATTCGTCTTTCAGCCTCAACCGCGTCCACATCTCAGACGTCGATGGCCACGTGAGACCGTGTCGCCGACAGGCACTTCGGACTTTGCTGCAACGCCTCCACGGACAGACGGTCGACGCGTAAGTGGGGCAAGGCGTTTGTCTAGCTTCGTGTAAACGAGTTAGACTTTTAAGTAACCAGGTATATGCTGTGTGCGTTCCTGCAATCGCCGAGGTCGCGGTTTTAAATCAAGAGCCCTCCGTGGATTTACACCCTCAACGCCTCCACGGACAGAAGGTCGACGCGTGAGTGGAGAGGCGTTTGTCTAGCTCGGCCGCATGTTGTGTTCGTTCCTGCAATCGGTGAGGTCGGTTTTAACTTTATGGCCGCCGCATAGATTTACACAAGCGTTATCTTATAAGTTTCATATATATATATGGCAGTCGTAAATAATTTGCCAGTTGACTTAGAGTGCTACTGCAGGCAGGTTTGCGAATTTATTCGCTCATGGATAAACTGCGTCGTGATTCGGCTAGAATCAGATGAGTCAGATGGTTCCCGATCTCGCAGAGTTTAGGCAATACTTCTCCTGGAAATTGTGTAACAGCCCTCGATATGGCAACTGTTGTCAAGTGTGCGTTGGCGATTCACGGTACGTGGTATCGAGTGAGAGATAGCATGCGTCACCTAGATTCAATCAGGTCTCCAGCGCGCACGCTATCTCAACATGCCTTTGATAAAGCCAAGATTAAAACACTCGAACCGCGATCGTAATAATTGTCGTGCCGAGAATCGATGGACGTGTGCGGCTTACGGGATTGTGGTGTGCACCATAAGAAAAGTATACAATTTACAATTTCGTATTTTCCATTTTGAATGAGCTGTTGATGAGAAAGGTCGACTAAAAAAGTTAACAATCGAGCATTTTTTTGTCCCAAATGATTTCGACGCTCATTGTCTTTAACGAATAACGGGCACTCTCCTTAACCTAACCTAACCTAACCTAACCTATACTCCACTTCACGCTGAGAAGGCGAGTGGATTATCATTTTCCTCGAGGACCCACTGCCGCTAGACACGAGCTAAAAGTTTCAAAACTGCCCATAGAGCCTTTTGTCCGGCTCAAGACATGGCTTGTGAGTTTTGAAACTCTTGGCTCGTGTCTATGGCAGCAGTGGGTCCTCGAGGAAGATGCAAATCCACTCTGTTTAATTATTGATAGTCCTAGATTCGGCATGCGAGACACCGCTTTTCCATTCCAGCCGAGCCCAGGGGTGTCCAGTACCTTCCATGACAAACCTCACCGCGTTCAAAGAGCTCCAGCACGGGCACTGTCCTGTCCACTCCTCCCTTCCCTACCATAGCACCAAGCTGTACGCTAGCCAACTCGCTATCTGCTCCGAGCGCTCTGTCTCCTATCACTGCGATTACGCGTCAACTGGCTGCCAGAATCTTTCGCCGAGATAGATAGATAGATAGATAGAGAGAGAGAGAGAGAGAGAGAGAGAGAGAGAGAGAGAGAGAGAGAGAGAGAGAGAGAGAGAGAGAGAGAGAGAGAGAGAGAGAGAGAGAGAGAGAGAGAGAGAGAGAGAGAGAGAGAGAGGGAGAGAGAGAGTTTTTGCAAAGAGCCGTATTTATTTACTTCACAATTGTATCACAGTAAACAAGGGTGCGAAACAAAATTCCTTGACAAACCTATAGAAGATAAATAGCAATCTGCCGTTTCGTTGGCAGACAATGGCTCTGTTGTTCCACCACTCCTGCGCCTCTTTTGGATCTTATTGGTGAAAGGTTGTTTGTTTTAACTTATTTATTATCTTAATCTAAATTTTCAGTGGTTGCAGAAAACATTTCGGTACAGTGGTACAGGTGTGTTTGGTGTCTGATGGAAAAGAGTGAGAGGGAGAGAGAATGAGAGGGAGAGGGAATGAGAGAGAGAGAGAGAGAAAGAGAGCGGTGCTCTGATTTGAAGATATCAGCTCGAATGACAAATAGATTGGGTGTTATCTCGAAGGCAAAAGGAGACAAATATTTGCAACGCTGTGAATGGGTGAAGGGCTTCAACGAAGCGGTCTTAGCTACGTATTGATTGTTTATTCTGGATGTTTTGCTTGATATATCAGTGTCGGACTGCTGTCGGGGCCCCGAGCTGATTGACCCCGGGGGCCCCAAGTTTTCCGACCGCAGGGGCCCCGAAAAAAAGGCGATTACATTTTTTTAAGGAATTGACTTTTTGAATTTTGTTGAACTTATAAGGGGCTTAGTCCCCCCCCCCCCCTCTCGCCACCACCGCCGCCGCCGGGGCCCTTGGCTTTAGCCTTTGGCTTGGCTTGCCTTACCTTGGCTATTATTGTGCAGAAGAACGAGCAAAATTTCTATTAGCCAGAAAAAAAGAAACTACTGAACTTTTGTATTCTATATTAGTGCGTTTTTGTCAAGTTTCGTGCAAAAATATTCAGTACCTTCGTCTTTACGGCGTCGACGAAATATCGTGACTTTTGATCGGTTTATTAAACAATATCCCTCGGCAGCTCACAATGTTCGTCCCCTCAGTTCCAGACTCGATGACGCCCTCCCGCCACGCGGCGCTGGCCGCGCTGCTCGTCCTCTGTCTCGGCGTCGTCGCCATCCAGGGTCGCCCCCACGACGCCGACCACGACGGCGGCGACGACTACGACTCTGACTCCGACTACAAGGCCGAATACGACGTCGACGGTGACTCGAGAACGACGCCGGCGGCAGCCGTCTTAAACTCTGCCGCCACAAACGACGACGACGCCGCGGAAGCTCAGACGTCGTTCAGTGTGACGTCACTCGATTCCACCAGCGACGCTGTGCAAACCGACGCCGACGCCGAGACGCCGGAAGTGACGTCAGCGGAAGTCGTCGCGAGCCGGGCCGAACAGAACGAAGCAGGAACGACGCCTCCGCCGTCGGCGTCCGTCGTTCTGGGCGACGCTGAAGAGAGCCAGGACGCCGACGCCGCAGTGGAAACGACGCAACTGTCGTCTTCAGACGTGATTCTACGGAATTATCCCGGCGATGCGTTAGAGAAAGCCGACGCCGACGTGAAAACGACGCCCGCCGAATCCGAGGAGGACGACGAGGTCATCTGGTCGCGTCCCGACGGCCGACGTCGCAACGACGCCGGCGA
Organism: Nemoura dubitans; assembly: GCA_921293005.1. Classification (NCBI taxonomy): domain Eukaryota; kingdom Metazoa; phylum Arthropoda; class Insecta; order Plecoptera; family Nemouridae; genus Nemoura; species Nemoura dubitans. The sequence continues at coordinate 45,781,604 of OV121076.1, forward strand.
CATCGTGATCGAGGACACCGACGACGACGACGCCGTCGTGGAGGACCGCCTCGAGGGCGCGATGCCGTCGGTGGCGCCCGACGAGGACCCCGCCACTGTGTTCGCGCCGTGGACGATCGCCGTGATCGCCGGCGTCGGCGCCATCATCGTCGCCGTCGTCGCCTACTACGTCTGGCAACGCTGGACCGAGATCCGATCGTGCTGCTGCGGCGGCGAGTACAGTCAGCCGTGAGGTGCCACAGGTGGGTTAGTTTTATAACATATTGTATAAGATATTAGATAATATTATGTTAAATATTCTGGGGCCTTACCTAGCTCGGCCACTCGTAGTCCCGGGATTACTAGCAATCTACCCTGGCTAATTAACACCACCGTAGCACCAAGCAGTAACCCCGACCTAGAGCGGCAGTATTACGGCCGGGTTATATAGCCGGGGCACATCGACTCTGACTTCAGTAACGAGCCATGAGATTGGTTGATTTGACCTCACTGCACAATGATGATCGTTAAAAAAGCAGGATGCCTTCTAGATAATGCTATCATCGTAGCACCACCGTAATACTGGTTGCTAGTGGTGCTACGAAATCAACAAACTGCCCATTGTTGAAATGGCCGCTCTAGGTCCGGGTTATATAACACCGCCAACCCGGCTAATTAGCCGCATGGTAGCCGCTCCAAATGGCCGAGCTAGGTAAAGGCCCCAGCAAACAATTATTTAGAATAGAAAATGCGACTCGGATTTGCAGTTTTGGGCGAAACTGGCGAAAGCATTGGTAACTAATGCAGTAGTAAGCAATTGATGATGGCTAATGATGAAGCTAGCCTGGCCTGGAAGGGATCCGAGGGTGGACCCGGTGCCGGCACCAAGGCCTGCTACCGTCCAACAGCACCAAGGGCCGGCCACCGCTTAGCCTTGTCCCTTTGACACACTGTGTTGGCGCTGTCCCTGTGGCACTGGTCTATTGGCTGTCGGTGAATGACAGGCTGATGATGAAGCTAGCCTGGCCTGGAAGGGAGCCGAGGGTGGACCCAGTGCCGGCACCAAGGCCTGCTACCGTCCAACAGCACCAAGGGCCAGCCACCGCTTAGCCTTGTCCCTTTGACACACTGTGTTGGCGCTGTCCCTGTGGCACTGGTCTTTTGGCTGTCGGTGAATGACAGGCTGATGATGAAGCTAGCCTGGCCTGGAAGGGATCCGAGGGTGGACCCGGTGCCGGCACCAAGGCCTGCTACCGTCCAACAGCACCAAGGGCCGGCCACCGCTTAGCCTTGTCCCTTTGACACACTGTGTTGGCGCTGTATCTGTGGCACAGGTCTATTGGCTGTCGGTGAATGACAGGCTGATGATGAAGCTAGCCTGGCCTGGATGGGAGCCGAGGGTGGACCCGGTGAACCAATCAGATTGCTTGTCACTTACCCGTCTTTTAACGATCGCCTCCACCTTTAATCTCAGCTTCCTGCTGCCGCAAATTCCGGCGCTTCCGATGTCGTCGGCAGAACTCGGGGTCGCTCGGGTGACTTCGTGTGGCCTCGGACGACTTCGCTAGACTTCGGGCTTCTTCGCGGTACTTCGTTCGGCTTCAGTCGTTGAATTAAAGACCTGTGGGAAGAGTGAAAAGTGAAGTAATGTCTAGGACAAAATTGTAATGGAATTAAGTGCGGTCATCAGAGAATCATGTCAAGATCATCTTCATCTGGAAAAGCTGTTGCGATAATCTATCATGTTTACCGACAATTTTTAACTTATAATTGTGATTTTATTTATGTTTTAGTCTTGTTATAGTCATATAGTTATTTAATTAACACATAAGAATAAAGTTCTGTAGTGTTTTTGTAATTGGCGCCTTAAATTCCTATATAATTTCCAAAACCATCCCGTAAACTTAATGTCAGATTTTCGATGTAACAAGTAACACGCCTGCAGCTTCGGAGGTAGGCAACACACGTTGCAGCACGGCATTGCGGGCACGTCTACTTCAAAGGGATGAGATCCTTTTCAGCGACGTCGCCGCCAGCATTCCCGAATGCAGGCCATTAGCGGTACGTCCATGTACAGCGGGCACGTTAACTTTACAGGGGCAACTACTTGGCAGCCGTGATAGGCAAGCTTTGCTGCGTCACAGCTATGCGGTACAGTATACGATGCAGGGGCAGCTAGACATCTCTTATAATATCTCTAATATTAGTTCTCTAATACTAGAGCTAGATTTCTAATAAGACATTAATTTGCAAGAGAAATATTCTGCAGTTAGCTATCTGGACTCGCTCATCCACCAAAGTGATGAAGATCGTTTGTTGTAGCCCTAGAACAAATAAAAAGGGTTGGTCCCATGCTGTTTATGGGGAAAGTTCCCTCACGACATCCGCTCGTTCGCCTGCTAGGTAGGCAACACCCTACACAGCCGTGCGGTGCGGGCAGTATCACGCGGCCGACAGGGACAGGTACCTGGCTTAGCAAAGCTGACAATGGGCGTCGTTGCATATGTAGTCGACAACAAAAGTGAAACAATAGAAATAAACAAAACTCATGCCCATAGTACAAGAAACAACTGCATGTTAAAAATAGACAAATACTGTACATCATTTAGTAATAAGAAACCAATGGCTCATGGCAAATGTTTTTATAATAAGCTTTTAAATGATTGTAATTTGACTTTAGCGAACAAAAATCCTCAAGCTTTTAAAACAAATGTTAAAACTTTTCTTCTAAAAAATGCCTTTTACTCAGTCAAGGAGTTTCTAAGTTTCAAAGTAAACAATTGTATGTAGTATTCTTTTAGATTTTTAGATTTTATTGACTTGTCTGATGCCATACTTGTAAAATGGTTTTACTGATCAAATAAAGTGAATTGAATTGAATTGAATTGTTTTGGAGAGGCGATTTCGTGGATAACTATCCTAATTGTGGTTCGAACAGGAAACAGGAGGGTGCACTGGACGCCCCATGATATTCTACACCTATGTACACCCCTTTTTGGGCGAAAATACTAAATCTAAAGATTTTGCATCGACATTCTTTAAATCAATTGCTACTTTGGGCTAAGGGGTAGTTGGCCACCCTGAACCTAATGAGCTACTCGGATTTGTCGCAACTTTAATACTTTGGCCGCAAGGGTGATTTGTATCTTTAATTGTTGAATAACTCCCCTAATTTTGGTCTGAAGATGAAACAGGGATACGCATTGAATTCCTTTTGCAAAACTTCCCCCAAAAAATATCCCTTGTGTGATGAAAATCGTAAGTAAAATTTCCTTCATTTTTAACTTAAAGTCGTGAATATCTCCCACAGTTTTTACCTCACAATGAAACATGGGTGCGCGTTTGACTCCCCATGAAATTCTACCCCTGTTGACACCCCTCGCAGACTGAACGGAGAAAGTTGGGAAATTTGACATTGAAATATCGAAAAAAACCGTGATCACGGTTTTTCTCGATTTTGGAAGATTCGCCAATACTATGGCCTAAGGGGTAGTTGACCATCCTGAACACGAAGGGCTACTCGGATGTGGCGCAACTTGCGTAGTTTAGCCGCTAGGTCGATTTCTAACATTAAATCTTGAATAACTCCACCAGTTTTGCAATGAGATGAAAATAAGGATGTGCATTTAATTCCCCTTGTAAATTTACCCCTTAAAACATCCCTTAATGAGCAAAAACAGTAAGTCCAATTTCAGTGATTTTTTTCTAAAAGTCGTCAATATCTTCCACAGTTTTTACTTAACAAAGGAACAAAAGTGTGCATTGGACTTTCCATGAAATTCTTCCCTTTTTTCACCTTTTTTGTGGCGAAAAGCGTTGTTTTGGTTTTAGATTAAAAAAAGTGTTTTTCAGTCAGCACTCGGCATACCAAAGGCAACCCATTCTACGTAGCTGCACTGCGGGACAGTCTATCTTACAGGGATGAGCACTCGGCAGACCAAAGGCAACCCATGCTACACAGCTGCACTGCGGGACAGTCTATCTTACAGGGATGAGCACTCGGCATACCAAAGGCAACCCATGCTACGTAGCTGCACTGCGGGACAGTCTATCTCACAGGGATGAGCACTCGGCATACCAAAGGCAACCCATGCTACGTAGCTGCACTGCGGGACAGTCTATCTTACAGGGATGAGCACTGGGCACACCAAAGGCAACCCATGCTACGTAGCTGCACTGCGGGACAGTCTATCTTACAGGGATGAGCACTCGGCATACCAAAGGCAACCCATGCTACGTAGCTGCACTGCGGGACAGTCTATCTTACAGGGATGAGCACTGGGCACACCAAAGGCAACCCATGCTACGTAGCTGCACTGCGGGAAAGTCTATCTTACAGGGATGTGCACTCGGCATACCAAAGGCAACCCATGCTACGTAGCTGCACTGCGGGACAGTCTATCTCACAGGGATGAGCACTCGGCACACCAAAGGCAACCCATGCTACGTAGCTGCACTGCGGGACAGTCTATCTTACAGGGATTAGCATTCTGCTTACCGAAGGCATCCCATGCTACGTAGCTGCACTGCGGGACAGTCTATCTTACAGGGATGAGCACTCGGCATACCAAAGGCAACTCATGCAACGTAGCTGCACTGCGGGACAGTCTATCTTACAGGGATGAGCACTCGGCATACCAAAGGCAACTCATGCAACGTAGCTGCACTGCGGGACAGTCTATCTTACAGGGATGAGCACTCGGCATACCAAAGGCATCCCATGCTACGTAGCTGCACTGCGGGGCAGTCTATCTAACAGGGATGTACTTCGGTTTTTAAATTTAATTAATACCAGCCAACGTATGCCCAATTCGAATGTCGACTTTTATTTTGGGGTAGTGAAATTGAGGATTTCGCTCGCTACGCTCGTCAATAAGGAATAACTCAATGCCACAATCTCAAAAGTTATATTTTCAAAATACAGCACAGATATTCAATAGCATAACAATGTCGCAAACATAAATATGGCAAAAAACTAAATATTAACATTAAACAATAATATAAGTAAAGCTCAATTGAAATCATTGGGATAGAGTTGTTGATTTTCTAATAATAAATAGTTATGCTAAAAATGGCTTGTTGCCCGCAACGCAAAGAATGGCACATACATTTCAAGACAATTTGTCTGTTCTCGACAACTTATTGCTACGTTGCGTAATAAATAAATAAATAAATAAATAAATAAATAAATAAACATGGGGCGCGCGCGTTCAAGCGCTCGGCGTGACTTCGTCGATTTCGTCGTCGGCTTCGGTGGTCGTCGACGACGACGACGACGACGACGACGTCGACGACGGCGGATCCTTCTCGACCTCGCAGTTGCGTCCGGTGTAGCCGTCGGCGCACAGACACCTGTAGCTGCCGTCGTCGTCGGTGAGGCTCACGCACGTAGCGCCGTTCTCGCACAGGTCGTCGTGCGTCTCGCAGAACGTCAGCTCTGCGGGAACGTTTCGTTGGTGAAAGTGCGGTTATATTTAAAGGAACTCTCCGAATTGCTCCGTCAGCTCTGCGGAAACGTTGGTGAAAGTGCGGTTATATTTAAAGGGGCTCTCCGAATTGCTTAGTCAGCTCTGCGGGAACGTTTCGTTGGTGAAAGTGCGGTTATATTTAAAGGGGCTCTGCGAATTGCTCCGTCAGCTCTGCGGAAACGTTGGTGAAAGTGCGGTCATATTTAAAGGGGCTCTCCGAATTGCTGCGTCAGCTCTGCTGAATTGCTGGATATTGCCGAATTGTCAGCTCTGCGGGAGCAAATGCAACGCGCGAACGTTGCGGTGGTGAAAGTGCGGTGTACCCAAGTAGCATCAAAACCGTTATCACGAACGTTCCGTGGACGTCGAAAAGCTAACGGGGTTTAACTTGCGTTCAACGTTCACATTCGCCAAACGTTAGATCAGGTTCTACCCGAACGTTGAACGCAAGTTATCCACCGTTAGCGTTTCGACGTCCACAGAACGTTCGTGATAACGGTTTTTGCTACTTGGGTATATTTAAGAGATAGAAGGAAGACGAAGCTTCGTCTACCTTTCATCCATCGCTTACTGGTCAAGCATCTATCCTGATACTACAAGAAAAACCAAATACAGCATTTAAGAGATAGCAGTTCCAAGCCTGTGAGCAAGTTTTTGAAAACCTATTTAAAATTGTACGGTTGCTATGCAATAGACAAATGCAGGCAGGAGGAGCGACACTTAGAGCTGTGTTTTCGCTTAAAGGCCGATGCCAGGGTGTGGGAAAGATTGTGAGGTCTTATGGACTTTGCATTGAAATCGCCATCATTTCAAACCTTTGCATTAACGGAGATATCCATTTAAACTTTATGATATTTTTAAATACCTATAATAGAAATAATTGTGATTTTTATGTAGTTAAAATTTCAATGTAATATGACCGACAGGAGCTTGTTGACAGGCCTTCAAACTCGGCTAAAACCCGCGTCACTCCAGTGCTGTTGTGTATTGTCTTGTTTATAACAAGTACAGCAATATTTTTCAATGTTTTTCACGATTTTCACAACCTTCTAGCAATATATAAACTAAAGGCAAAGAGATCAAAAAGGTTGTGGAGTTGTTAAGTTAGAAAACGCCTAATAGGTACGTGAGCCACAAAGATCACTGCCAAGATTAACAACAAAGTGATGAGAGTATACAAAAGTAAGTGTAAACCCAGCTTAAAACCACACACAGACACAGACACACCAACGCTAACGCAAACAAACCTTGGTCGCAGAGCATGCCGCCGAATCCGGGATCGCAGTTGCACTCCCAAGGTCGTCGGCAGCTGCCGTTGACGCAGCCGGGATACGCGTGACACTTGTCGCAACGCTCGCCCCACCAGCCGACCTTGCACCGGCATTCGCCCGGGCGTCGGCAGTAGCCGCGCTCTTTGTGGCAGTCGGCGGCGCAAACGGCTGTCCGCGGGGACCGACAACGCGGTTAGGTTCGGTCGAAGGGCTTGCACGGACGGTGTACGGAGATTTACAGCTCTACACCGTTCAATGTTTCGCTCGATGCGTTGGTACAAAACTTGATTGCTCTTGATAGGAGCCGTTATTACATGACTCGATGTTTTAAATTAATTGAAAATGGTGGCACAGCCTTCCAAAAACATTGTTTCTAGTAGGCAGTGGCATACCCTTCCAGCTTCCTTCTCTAGAAAGGAAACTTTCAGGAGACAGATCAGTTTGCCAGAAAGTGGCTTTCAGACCAAAAGTTGCCGACATCACAAGGCCACATCGTTTAAGTTATAATTTCAATAATTCAGTATATGTTGTAGACAAAAGACATAAATAAGGGCAAACATGGCCCTTGTTACGAAAATTTTCCCCTGGAATACTAGAACATACCCCGAAACTCTTCATTTTTTTACCCTTTTTAGAGCCATTGTATGCAAGAGTGCAAAGAAAATTTTGGAAAAAGGGTTATGTTTGCCCTTATTTACGTCTTTTGTCTACAACATACTGATATTTGAATGATAGCTCTATTGGTGTGGCCTTGAGATGTTGGCAACTTTTGGTCTGTTTCAAAAACATTAATTGAAAAATTTTCGACTGTGGTCAACTCATGTGAAAGAAATAAGACACAAGGACTTGGATCATTGTACACTGATTCCATCTACTTAGGGGTTAACCAAGTTTGAATCAACTATTCAAAAAATTAACAATTGGAACTGTGCTGGAGCCTTAACGATATTTAGAACACGTCCTAAATGTGAAAACATTGAATTCAAGATTGAATTCAGTGCATTAAGTAAAACATTGAACCATGTAACCCTAGCTTAAAAAGCAAGCAATATGCACCAAGTACTAACCATGCTGGCCATGCGTGTATAAAAATCTCAAGGCATGCGTCGTTAATGGTGTTAGTAAGATGCCTTCGACATTCCTTCTTGTCACGACGACTTCGATCCGCAGAAGCAAACACTTTTCTGTCCACGTCTTCACCACGCACTTCACCGGAGCACGACTGTTCAATAGCACCACGATTATTGTAAATGGCTATTCTGATTGCGACCAGGCATTACCCAGTGTAGCAAGCATGTGCATGCCAGCGTAGATTCGTCGAGTTTGTTATGGAAAACCGCGCAAGTATGAAATAAGATTGTGAATTATATATCAAGCATATTGAAAGTTAATTATTAACCTTTGTAAAACACCAATACGACCACATCGACATTGTTACGTTCAAATTGGCAAGGCAGACTGTGAATAAGCCGTCAACGGTAAATAAAAATGGCCACTTCTGAATGGGGTAGAAGCATCCTGCATATAACTCCGATAACAATTTGCAGGAACTCGAAAATAAGAAGCACGACTCGGGTTTGCATTTTGGACCGAGGCTGGCTGGAAAATCGACGACTACAGTTCCAGAGATAATCACTTACGCGGGCAAATTATAGCAGTAAGAAAAGCATTATCATCTTGTCTGGGATAACAATGCTGACTAAAGATACAAGTTATGCAAGCATTTATTCACAGGCAGTCATAGACTAAAAGTAATAAAGCAATACCCAACACGGCACAATATATTCTATGCCACGAGATATCCAGCCAATAGCAGCCAGCCCCAAGCCCATGCCATGAGATATCCAGCCAATAGCAGCCAGTCCCAAGCCCATGCCACAAGAGATCCAGCCAATAGCAGCCAGTCCCAAGCCCATGCCACGAGATAACCAGCCAATAGCAGCCAGTCCCAATAGAGCCCGTGCCACGATATATCCAGCCAATAGCAGCCAGTCCCAAGCCCATGCCACGAGATTTCCAGCCAATAGCAGCCAGTCCCAAGCCCATGCCACGAGATATCCAGCCAATAGCAGCCAGCCCCAAGCCCATGCCACGAGAGATCCTGCCAATAGCAGCCAGTCCCAATAGAGCCCATGCCACGAGAGATCCAGCCAATAGCAGCCAGTCCCAATAGAGACCATGCCACGAGAGATCCTGCCAATAGCAGCCAGTCCAAATAGAGCCCATGCCACGAGATATCCAGCCAATAGCAGCCAGCCCCAAGCCCATGCCACGAGATATCCAGCCAATAGCAGCCAGTCCCAATAGAGCCCATGCCACGAGATATCCAGCCAATAGCAGCCAGTCCCAAGCCCATGCCACGAGATTTCTAGCCAATAGCAGCCAGTCCCAAGCCCATGCCACGAGATATCCAGCCAATAGCAGCCAGCCCCAAGCCCATGCCACGAGAGATCCTGCCAATAGCAGCCTGTCCCAATAGAGCCCATGCCACGAGAGATCCAGCCAATAGCAGCCAGTCCCAATAGAGACCATGCCACGAGAGATCCTGCCAATAGCAGCCAGTCCCAATAGAGCCCATGCCACGAGATATCCAGCCAATAGCAGCCAGCCCCAAGCCCATGCCACGAGATATCCAGCCAATAGCAGCCAGTCCCAAGCCCATGCCACGAGATATCCAGCCAATAGCAGCCAGTCCCAATAGAGCCCATGCCACGAGATATCCAGCCAATAGCAGCCAGTCCCAAGCCCATGCCACGAGATTTCCAGCCAATAGCAGCCAGTCCCAAGCCCATGCCACGAGATATCCAGCCAATAGCAGCCAGCCCCAAGCCCATGCCACGAGATATCCAGCCAATAGCAGCCAGTCTCAAGCCCATGCCACGAGATATCCAGCCAATAGCAGCCAGTCCCAAGCCCATGCCACGAGATATCCAGCCAATAGCAGCCAGTCCCAAGCTCATGCCACGAGATATCCTGCCAATAGCAGCCAGTCCCAATAGAGCCCATGCCACGAGATATCCAGCCAATAGCAGCCAGTCCCAATAGAGCCCATGCCACGAGATATCCAGCCAATAGCAGCCAGGTTTCCCCGTCGTTGGCACCGATTCCGAGTCATCGCAGACTGCCTGCTCGACTCACGCGTTTGGCAGAGCAGCCCCAATAGAGCCCATGCCACGAGATATCCAGCCAATAGCAGCCAGTCCCAAGCCCATGCCACGAGAGATCCTTCCAATAGCAGCCAGTCTCAAGCCCATGCCACGAGATATCCAGCCAATAGCAGCCAGTCCCAAGCCCATGCCACGAGATATCCAGCCAATAGCAGCCAGTCCCAAGCCCATGCCACGAGATATCCAGCCAATAGCAGCCAGGTTTCCCCGTCGTTGGCACCGATTCCGAGTCATCGCAGACTGCCTGCTCGACTCACGCGTTTGGCAGAGCAGCCCGGTGTAGCCCTCGTGGCAGCGGCACTCGAGCGGTCGGCTGCAGTTGCCGTGCTGGCAGCCCGGCAGCACCTGGCACTCCTTGCACGTGTCCCCGGCCCAGCCCAGGCGGCACCGGCACTCGCCCGGCTGCTCGCAGTAGCCTCGTGTCGAATGACAGCCTTCCAGGCACGTCGCTGCAACGCAAAGTCACGGCTTATGCATCTAGACGCAGTGGTGAAGTTCTGGGTATACGCAGGTATACGGCTTATACTGACCTTTTATTCGAAATTAGCACAGTGTACACTAACCTTTCTTTTACAGAAATATGTTGGTATACGCTGAAGTTCTAGCTTTTGAATGTCTAGCTTTTGCGAGTTTTCCATACTTGTTCTATGTTTCACACTTTATATACCCATTAACCTCATCTTAGCCATTTCCCACCCACCCATAGCACACCCAATTACCCACTACCCCTTTGTCCATTTACCTTTCAGGCGAAAATCGAGATGTGTGGACGTGTTTTAGTGAAACACAAGCGAAAATAGTCGTAAGCGTCAAACAACAATGTTTAATCTAAATGTGAAAATGGGGTGTGTTGGTAATGACGAAAATGTGGAAATAAGAAATAAGAGTTCCGGTTGACGAAAAATTAGCGTATACCCACCTTTCTTTCCAGCACTACACCACTGTTCACGGGTACATTAGGGTGAAGAGGTATCAATGACGTTAATTCTCAATTAAATTATTCAAACTGCAAAAAATTAAGGAATTAAAATCTCATTTTGGTTACTCCATCAGGCTGTCATTGATGGTTGTTGAGGTAAATTGAATTTAAAATTTTTTGGATTTCCAGGAGATATTTTGAGATTCTGAGGTAATCAATTGGATGTAAAAGTGTAAGGATTCCGTTGATATTTGTTTTGTCACAATCAGATAACAAGTATGTGGACTGGAAAAGTCTATCCAGTAAGAGGTAAATTCTTAGCTGGAATTTACATCTTTCAATGTACGAGCAAAACAGGGTTGTTTTAAAACGCTTGTAAGTAATTGACGGGTGAATTTTTAGAAATGAAAATGGTTCAATTGGTTGCCAGGAGTGTGAAGATTCCGAAAATACAGGTTTCATCGCGATCCGACCAAAGGTGTGGCCTGGAAAGTGTATCCCGCACGAGGTAAGGGAAGCGGCCCGAGTTCACAGATCAGTGAACAGACTTAAAAGCCACATGTTTGATCAAGAAGGCAGTATAGTATTACCAAAATTAGTGTGCACAATCACCAGAATGATAATAAATCCAGTTTGTAAACGATTAGATAGAGACTCGCAAGGGCTTACGTTCTGAGCAGAAGAGCCCGTCCCAGCCCTTGTCGCAGTTGCACTCGAAGCTCGTGTTGCAGCTGCCGTGTTGGCAGCCCGGCAGCGCGATGCACTTGTCGCACATCTCGCCGTAGAAGCCGAGCTTGCACCGGCACTCGTTCGGCCGCTTGCAGTAGCCTGGCTCGGACACAAACCCGGTCAGCACGTTCTCCGATGCGAGGGGACAGGCAACTTTGCCGTTCTCGAGTGGGCCGGTGTGATGGTTAGCGAAGTAAACAGGCTACCGGCCAACATTGAGATGTTAACGACGTTGAACGTGTTTAGTTTATCAGGTTGAGAATTGCTTACAAGCAGTCTTGATGAATCGTAGTGTGCTAATATCGTAAACCATCGAGGGGTTTTCAATAGCTTTATGCTTAAATCTTGAGTTTATATAATATGAGCATTTGACACTGCCTCACATGCCATTTTTGTTTTTTTGCACAGCTGTCAGAGCAGCTGATACTGTCAGGCATCAAATAGTGTTAGATATATGTCTTAAAAGTTCATTAGATCTCGAAAATACTTAAGGATTACCAAGCCCTACCCACTGCCTGACCTCCCCTTGCCTATAGCCTAGCATTGCCTTGCCCACTGCCTGACCTCCCTTGCCTATAGCCTAGCATTGCCTTGCCCATTGCCTGACCTCCCTTGCCTATAGCCTAGCATTGCCTTGCCCACTGCCTGACCTCCCCTTGCCTATAGCCTAGCATTGCCTTGCCCATTGCCTGACCTCCCCTTGCCTATAGCCTAGCATTGCCTTACTCCCTGCCTGACCTCCCTTGCCTATAGCCTAGCATTGCCTTACTCCCTGCCTGACCTCCCTTGCCTATAGCCTAGCATGGCCTTGCCCACTGCCTGACCTCCCCTTGCCTATAGCCTAGCATTGCCTTGCCCATTGCCTGACCTCCCCTTGCCTATAGCCTAGCATTGCCTTGCCCATTGCCTGACCTCCCTTGCCTATAGCCTAGCATTGCCTTGCCCACTGCCTGACCTCCCCTTGCCTATAGCCTAGCATTGCCTTGCCCACTGCCTGACCTCCCCTTGCCTATAGTCTAGCATTGCCTTGCCCATTGCCTGACCTCCCCTTGCCTATAGCCTAGCATTGCCTTACTCCCTGCCTGACCTCCCTTGCCTATAGCCTAGCATGGCCTTGCCCACTGCCTGACCTCCCCTTGCCTATAGCCTAGCATTGCCTTACTCCCTGCCTGACCTCCCCTTGCCTATAGCCTAGCATTGCCTTGCCCACTGCCTGACCTCCCCTTGCCTATAGCCTAGCATTGCCTTGCCCACTGCCTGACCTCCCCTTGCCTATAGCCTAGCATTGCCTTGCCCACTGCCTGACCTCCCCTTGCCTATAGCCTAGCATTGCCTTGCCCACTGCCTGACCTCCCTTGCCTATAGTCTAGCATTGCCTTGCCCATTGCCTGACCTCCCCTTGCCTATAGCCTAGCATTGCCTTACTCCCTGCCTGACCTCCCTTGCCTATAGCCTAGCATTGCCTTGCCCACTGCCTGACCTCCCTTGCCTATAGCCTAGCATTGCCTTGCCCACTGCCTGACCTCCCCTTGCCTATAGCCTAGCATTGCCTTACTCCCTGCCTGACCTCCCCTTGCCTATAGCCTAGCATTGCCTTGCCCATTGCCTGACCTCCCCTTGCCTATAGCCTAGCATTGCCTTGCCCACTGCCTGACCTCCCCTTGCCTATAGCCTAGCATTGCCTTGCCCACTGCCTGACCTCCCCTTGCCTATAGCCTAGCATTGCCTTGCCCACTGCCTGACCTCCCTTGCCTATAGTCTAGCATTGCCTTGCCCATTGCCTGACCTCCCTTGCCTATAGCCTAGCATTGCCTTGCCCACTGCCTGACCTCCCCTTGCCTATAGCCTAGCATTGCCTTGCCCACTGCCTGACCTCCCTTGCCTATAGCCTAGCATTGCCTTGCCCACTGCCTGACCTCCCCTTGCCTATAGCCTAGCATTGCCTTGCCCATTGCCTGACCTCCCTTGCCTATAGCCTAGCATTGCCTTGCCCACTGCCTGACCTCCCCTTGCCTATAGCCTAGCATTGCCTTGCCCACTGCCTGACCTCCCTTGCCTATAGCCTAGCATTGCCTTGCCCATTGCCTGACCTCCCTTGCCTATAGCCTAGCATTGCCTTGCCCACTGCCTGACCTCCCCTTGCCTATAGCCTAGCATTGCCTTGCCCACTGCCTGACCTCCCTTGCCTATAGTCTAGCATTGCCTTGCCCATTGCCTGACCTCCCCTTGCCTATAGCCTAGCATTGCCTTACTCCCTGCCTGACCTCCCTTGCCTATAGTCCAGCATTGCCTTGCCCATTGCCTGACCTCCCTTGCCTATAGTCTAGCATTGCCTTGCCCATTGCCTGACCTCCCCTTGCCTATAGCCTAGCATGGCCTTGCCCACTGCCTGACCTCCCCTTGCCTATAGCCTAGCATTGCCTTACTCCCTGCCTGACCTCCCCTTGCCTATAGTCTAGCATTGCCTTGCCCATTGCCTGACCTCCCTTGCCTATAGCCTAGCATTGCCTTGCCCACTGCCTGACCTCCCCTTGCCTATAGCCTAGCATTGCCTTGCCCACTGCCTGACCTCCCCTTGCCTATAGCCTAGCATTGCCTTGCCCACTGCCTGACCTCCCCTTGCCTATAGCCTAGCATGGCCTTGCCCACTGCCTGACCTCCCCTTGCCTATAGCCTAGCATTGCCTTACTCCCTGCCTGACCTCCCCTTGCCTATAGTCTAGCATTGCCTTGCCCATTGCCTGACCTCCCTTGCCTATAGCCTAGCATTGCCTTGCCCACTGCCTGACCTCCCCTTGCCTATAGCCTAGCATTGCCTTGCCCACCGCCTGACCTCCCTTGCCTATAGCCTAGCACGGTCTTACCTTGCAGCGGGTCGCAGCCCTTCTTGCAGGAAGGCACGTCGCAGAGGTCGCCCTGCCAGCCGGGCAGACATTTGACGTCGCCCGCGTCATTGCACACGTAGTGGCTGTGCTCGTTCTGGCTCGACGGAAGCTCGCACGCCTGAGAACGGCAGGCCAAGCGGGCCGCGGTAAAATGACGACCGTTTTGTGTGTGTTGTCTTTTGTGAAACACACACTACGCTTCAGGGCCGAAATTACAATGTCTAGATAAGAAGTTATCTACAGGATATAAGGTGAAAATTGATGTATCTGATTGGCTGTGACTATGGAGATAACAAGTTATATCTGGTGGATAACTTCGGATCTAGACATTGTAATTTCGGCCATAACAGAGAAGTAAACGGTTGTCTGTTTGGTCGATTTTTGTATAAATTTCCCATTCATAGGGAACGTCTCCTGGCTACAAATCTTTGTAAATAATTTGTAGCCAGGAGGCGTTCCCTTTGAATGGGAAATTTATGCGAAAATCGATCAAAACGACAACCGTTTACTTCCCTCTTAAATTACAGTAGGTACCTGCATACTTGCTGTTGCTACAATATCCGTTGATTGAAAGAGCAACAACACGCAATTAAAAAGCTTGTTCATTCTTTTCTTGGACAAATTATATGGTACGGCAACATACAATTTTCAACCTACATTTATTTGGGATACATTTTTGACAAGTTCAAATCCACTCTCCTTCTGAACATGAAATAGAGTTTAGTTGTATTTGCTTTGATTCAAAATTCCCCTTTGGCCTTGTTGTAATATAACAACTGTGTTCGGTATGTACCTATCATTATTGTACATTACAGATTTAAAAATACAAACTATAATATAATATATGGATCAATTTATTATACCTACTTGAATACAAATACAAAAAATGATCTACCTAGTACCTATCTACCTACTATAGAAATAGGTATACTGAGTATTAATGATATATTGATGTAGGTACCTATTATTTGGCATATATTTTAACATTACATTTTAACCATTTATTACCAATTGAATATGAAGTACCCTAAAAAAGTAAGCCATCATGTTGTCCTAAACAGTGTACCCCCCCCCCCCCCCCCCCCCCCAACGATTGCCGCCCCCTGCCCTGAAAGAGTGTAACGAACCCAGCCCACGTGTCTGCTGCTTGCTCCACTGACATGCATTGCAGTGTTTACGACCCGCTACCGTTTCGGGGGAACTGTGCAAGGAAACTACTTTAGTGTGGACGTAGAAGTGAGAACCAGTTTCTAATTCTTGCTTTCATTTGTGTTACATTCAGGACGTTTGTTTGAAAGAATTTTCGAACTACACAATTTAACAAATTCCTTGATATCATCAAAGATATCTTCAAAGTGTCACAGCGCACCTGGTCCCGTCAGCTTTCTCTTCTGGCCAAAATTAGAGCCCAAAACTGGTCAGGACAAAACCCTCAACGCTCATGCAAGATCCAAAAACTACAAAACCTCAAAATTTAGCTTGAACAAAACTGTAAAATCTCATTGATTTCCGTGACAAAACCACCCTTGTCCCAACTACTTTCACCCCTGTCAAAATGAAAGCCCTTTACCAGAAAAAATTAAAATAAGAATAAATTATTGATCAACTCCCAAAATGTCCACGTTTTCCGATGAAAACATCCCTCGGCCCCAGTTGTTTTACTCAGTGCCAAAATTAGAGTCCTTAAACAGCAAAAAAAGAAACAGAAATAAAAAAAGCTTTCCGTAATTAATTTTACAAACCAGCAAAAAAATCACATTAGCAAAGCAGCAAAATAACCACATTTCCAACATCAAAACCTATCCATATTCTTTCCTCCTCCCCCTCTCACACCCTCCAAAACCTACCCCATCCCTCACCCACCTGCTTCTTCCACTTCGGAACGAATCTCGCCGCAGACGCCACCGCCACCGCCGCGCAGAGCACGACGATCGTTGCCGCCACCCTCGCCATCTCTTTGCGCTGGCTTGCGCTGGCTTGCGCTGGCTTTGCGCTGGCTTTGCGCTGGGTTGCTTCGTGCACGGCTAGCGATGCTGCTAGCTTGGAAGTCGACGAGGCACTGACTGCATGGCTGGTGTCTTGCCCCACTCAGGCCATGCTAAGGCAAGCTAACGACCTTGCAAGGACCACTCCAATAACATGCGGCCTGCTCGGGCATCGGCTATAAGAGGAAATCGCTGGGATTGCCGGAAACGTTTTGGGGAATCGAATGGTTATAGAGTCTTTCAATGACATTGAATGACTTTAAATTGGTCGTTAAATGTAAGGTTGGTTTAGGGATGCTGAGTTAAAATTCACGGATGGCATTTTACTGAAGTGTGAAGGCAATTTTATGGTAAATATTCTATAGGAAGGCACTGGCTGAGATATTTGGAAGCAATGAGCTAATAAGGAAATAAACTTGGCATAAATTTTACGTTTTACTACCAAAATTCAATTTGGTTTAAATGTGGCATGCAAAATTGCCACTTTGGGAGATGAAATGTGTTATTAAATTGTTTATTATAGAATCAAGAGTCATAATGCATGCCAATGATAACTATCTTTTTCATGTCTCTTAAAAATAAACATAACAAATAAATGCTATCATTTTTAATGATATCCAACTGCACCCCAAAACATCCCTTAATCCAAGTACATCCCCCCCCCCCCCCAAAAAGCAGTCGCGAGATATAGTTTGCCAGGAAGGAGCACCGAACACTCGAAGGCCAACGTCTTCAGACCGCACAGTGCCTTGACTAGGTCACGAACTTGGCCTGCCTGACATAACTGTACTCGCGAGGCCTACTTACAGCTATGCATTCAAACGCTTAAGGAGCACACCTTTGCGGGATGGGGGGAGGGGGGGGCCTTCAGGCACAAAGACAAGTTGCAGCCAACAAACAATCATAATGCTGAGATGCTGCTGGTACATACAAGAACTGGTAGCATCGTTAGGCAGCTACAAAAAGCCGGCACGAGGAAATCAAGATTTAGTAGCGGTTAATTATGAAAGGAGTCTATAAACGACTATTGCTACGTAGCGGTAATAAGAGCGGGCCGGGCTGAAAGAGAAAATAAAGAAAGACTGTTACCAGGAATTGATTTGCTTTGTCGAGAGGTTGACGACCTCGGATGGTAGCACAGCTACATTGTTCTGTGCGTGGCTTAGGTTGGGTTGACCAGGTTTGGTAGGTTGTAAATTCCTTAATGGTGAGTGTTTTGGTGTCTGCTCAATGAAAACTGGAGCAAGTTATGATTTAATGGGTGACATAATATGGGCAAGGAATGATTTCATGTTTTCAAATTATTCCAGTGGACATGGATTACAAGTGGATTATTCACAACTCTATTATTGTTAGGTATGTAGGTATAGTAGGAAACTAAATCCATTCTGTTGTCACAACCAAAATAAATCTTATTTGTAATAATTTCAATAATCTACATTCTATGCATTATCATACCTACCTAATAACTTAAGAGCGAAATTAAAATTTAGAGTAGGTATTGCTATCAACAAATGTGCCAAACAACACCAGCTGAGAGAAATGTGTTACTAGAAATTGTGTATTATTTTTGTTATTAGATTTGATGTTATTTATGTTATTTAGTTTTCTACCTGTCATGTTTTAACCAAGTCACTAGCTGAACAAATGTCTAGAAAGTACCTAGTAGTAGGTACTTTTGTAAAGGGTACAATAATGTTTAAAAAGCTACAAACTCAAGTCACATTGTGTTAAAAATAATATATGAATGCCTTCCGCAGGAAATGTGCAAAAAAGATTTAACATGGAGTTGAGATGTAATTTATGTAGTAACATATTAAAATATGTATGTAATGTAATGTAGCCATGCTGTATGTGCAAAAAATATTAATTTAATAAAATATTACCTAAATTATTAAAGAAACTATTTATTCCTGGGTTTTGAATGCTAAATAAGTCTCACTGATTTCCCAAAATTTTGTAACATATATAGGTTCCTAGGTTACCTACTAGATTACTTCTTCAAGAGTGATCTGATAGCTTAGGGTCCCGGGTACCTCCACTGCTGCACTCAATCAGACCTTTGCTATTATGTGCTTTTTGAGTAAACCGTAAGAGATAACCTAATAAAGTAAGAGAGGAAGTTGTAGACAAAGAATCAATCTGTGTCGGCAACGGAGCTGCTTTCCATTATTTGGGTCTAAAAGGGGCCATAACTGCTTCTTAAAATGTTTTATTTTGCTCTTTTTTGCGCTTTTTCGTGAATCGATAAAGAGACGGAGATTGAAATTACGAAAAAGGCGCCGTTGCCGACACAGATTGATTCTTTATCTACAACTCCCTCTCTTACTTGATAAGGTTATCTCTTGGTTTAGTAAAGAAATGCACACGGCATACCTACTCGTGAGATTTTACGATTTCGCAGCTGCGAGCAGCCCCCGAATTTCACTCGGCTCGATTACTGTCACAGATTGATTCTTTATCTACAACTCCCTCGTTTACTTTATTAGGTTTTCTCTTACGGTTCAGTCAAAATCTGCATAATAGCAAAGGTCGCATCTGTCACGGAAGTGGAGGTACCCAGGAACCTTTTGCATTCAAACCCCCAGTTTGAAAGAGTGTTTTTGAAATCTAATGCCCAAGATATAGGACAGCAGAAATGAGTCTAAGGAATGTAATGCTTCTACTTAGGTACCTTTACCTCCAGTTTGAAACAATTTTCAAAGTGAAATAAGTATAGACAAATTAAATAAAGAGCGGCATAAAAAGGCCGGGCCCCGACTCACCTAGACAGGTTTGAGCGCGGCAGCTGCTTCCGATATCCGCACCGCGACTTCCGTCACGTGCAGCGCGATGGCCGCGCGCACTTTCCCAGCCGCGCGATCGTCCGCGCACGAATCCAGCTCCTAGCACAGACGATGCCTCAGACGTTGCCTCAGACCATAGTTGGGGAAGGATCTTTTAAAAAGATAGAGATCGTGCAATAGTGATTCATTTGAGTGATCTTCAATAGAACTGATCGCAATCGTTTTCCATTATTATAATGAGCTTTTAATTTTGATCGAGATCTTCTTTCCACGATCTTTTTAAAAGGATTGTTTTAAAAGATTAGATCGTTTCCCGATGCCTAAACCGATGTGTTTCAGAAGCACAAGTACCTATTCAATTCTGTGTGTTTTTTATATGGGATTTCAGCCAACATTACTTCCAAATTTTACCGTTTATTCCGGGACAAGCCGAAAAAGAGGCAAATAATCTTTGTTTATTGGTCCATTGACAGAACAAAAATTAGCAATTTTTTAATTTTTTTTTTTTTAATTAAAAACGATCTTTAAACAAATTTGATCTATTTAAAAAACGAGCTTGAATTTTTATTTATAAAAAAATAGATCACAAACTGTGATTTTGTTAAAATATCTTTTTATGATGACAATCTTGATCTTTTTAAAAGATCGATTTCAAAATGATCTTGCCCAACCATGCCTCTGACGGAATCTACCATCGCCAATCGCCAATACTCCAATCTCAAACTCTCAATCGCCCATTTGCCAATCCCTTGACGGCTGTGAAAGGAATCCTCTCATCTTGACACAAGTATTTGTGCTCGAGCAGAAGATTTTGGCTTTAAAAAAATTGGTAGAGAAGCAAAAATGTATTTTTTTTTGTCCACCAATAGCTTTTTTGTCAAGTCTTTCCAATTTCGAAATGAAACTTCAAAATGGTCATATCTATTTAAAATTTTGATATAGCAAAGTGATCGGTGAAAAGACTCGCTCCCGAAAGTTTGAAGTGAATCGCTGCTAATGGCAGGTGATTTCGGCCAAAAAAACTAATCCCGATGCCTCTATTGATGATCAAGGGTCAAGCACAAAGGCTGCTTGCGATAAAAAAAATGTCTGCATTTTTTTTTGCTTTGGGCGAGGGGCCAAAATCTTCCTTTTGAACACAACTAAACTCCATTTCACGTCAAAAAGGTGAATGGATTTGCAACTTCCTCGGCGACCCACTGCTGCTGGACACAAGCTTAGTGTTCCAAAACTGCCCACAGAGCTTTTTGTCCAACTCAAGACACGGCTTGTGAGTTTTGGAACTCTAGGCGCGTGTCTAGCAGCAGTGGGACCTCGAGGAAGATGCAAATCCACTCTCGTTCTTGACGTGAAACGGAGTTTAGTGTCGAGATGAGATAAGGTCTATGTAGTCCAGGGTATACGCATGTGTTCGGCAAATACTCACTATTTATTTTCTAAATTTGCGTATACTCACCATTATTTTAAAGAAATACAATGGTATACGCTGAAGTTCTATTATTTAAATGCCTAACTTTTGTGAGTTTTCCATACTTGTTCTATGTTTCACACATTATATTATACCCATTCACCTTATCTTGCCCAATTCCCACCCACCCATAGCACACCCATTTACCCACCACCCAATTATCCATTACCTTCGAGACGCAAATCGATATTTTATGTGGAATTGATTTAGTGAAACCGCAGCGAAAATAGACGTAAGCGCCAAACAACAATGTTTGATGTGTGAAAATATGGTGTGTTGGTAATGACGAAAATGTGGAAATAATAATTTAGTTTCAAATTTTACTCCCCCCCTCTCCCCCCGG
The DNA here is from genome assembly GCA_921293005.1 of Nemoura dubitans. Classification (NCBI taxonomy): domain Eukaryota; kingdom Metazoa; phylum Arthropoda; class Insecta; order Plecoptera; family Nemouridae; genus Nemoura; species Nemoura dubitans. Next base: position 45,802,603 of record OV121076.1, read on the forward strand.
ATAATGAAAAATTAGCGTAGGTATGCACACATTTATTTCCAGCACTGCCCCCAGATCACCCAGCGGTAAAACATCTCAGCTTTACTTGCCCAAAAAGAGAGTCAAATGAAATGGTACAATTTGAAATGTTCAATGTTAAAACCAAATTTAAACTATGTTCGCCGATCATGTCATGATCGTAATCATGTCTGCTTTAATAATTCATTGGTACAATACAACTATTAAAAAGCTTTCCCAAACTTGTATTGGATGCCATGTGAAGCCATCTATGATGAAGTTTAAGCCTGTTCAATGAGCTCCGAAGTCGAGCCGTTTCCTTCACCTCGTAAGGTATACACTTTCCAGGCCACACCTTTCGTCGGATCGCGACGAAACCTATATTTTCGGAATCTTCACACTTCGGACAACCAATTGAACCATTTTCATTTCGCAAGATTCACTTGATAACTACTTACAAGAGTTTTTAAAATAACCATGTTTAGCCGGTATATTGAAAGATGTACTTATGGGTAAATTCCCGCTAAGAATTTACCTCTTACCGTATACACTTTCCAGGCCACACCCGTTATCCGATCGCAACGAAACAAATATCTACGGAATCCTCACACTTTGTACAACCAAATGAATATTTCAGAACCTCGAAATATCTCTTGGAAATCCATAACAAGTTGAATTCAATTAACCTCAACAACCATCAATGAATGGCCTTAACTGGTGATTCATAAGGAAACAACAATACAACTGAACAAAGAAAGAGTGCCGAGCTCCACCATGCTCGGAGCACAAATCGGAGGTACAAATCACCCCAAATGTATCGACTTGTACAGTGCCAAACGCGACTCACCAGCAGCAAGTCCGTGAGCCCCGAGAACGCGGCGCCGGCGTAAGCATCGTCGCGGCTCGGCGAGAAGACGGCGTGGCGCGAGTTGGCGCGACCGGGCAGACCGGCCGGCAGGACCAGGCACCGCTCGGCCAGCATCAACTGGTCGTTGAGCGATCGCGCCACCAGCTCACTGCCGAGTCGTTGCAACCTTGCTTTTACAGCTGCGTTTACACTTCGACCATTGCTAGCCGGGATACGCAACTAGCTCAACGCTGTATGTATCCCATGCAACCTTCGACCATTGCTGGCCGGGATACGCAACTAGCTCAGCGCTGTGTGTATCCCATGCAACCTTCGACCATTGCTAGCCGGGATATGCAACTAGCTCAGCGCTGTGTGTATCCCATGCAACCTTCGACCATTGCTGGCCGGGATACGCAACTAGCTCAGCGCTGTGTGTATCCCATGCAACCTTCGACCATTGCTAGCCGGGATACGCAACTAGCTCAGCGCTGTATGTATCCCATGGAACCTTCGACCATTGCTAGCCAGGATACGCAACTAGCTCAGCGCTGTATGTATCCCATGCAACCTTCGACCATTGCTAGCCGGGATACGCAACTAGCTCAGCGCTGTATGAGTCCGATGCAACCTTCGACCATTGCTAGCCGGGATACGCAACTAGCTCAGCGCTGTGTGTATCCCATGCAACCTTCGACCATTGCTAGCTGGGATACGCAACTAGCTCAGCGCTGTATGTATCCCATGCAACCTTCGACCATTGCTAGCCAGGATACGCAACTAGCTCAGCGCTGTATGTATCCCATGCAACCTTCGACCATTGCTGGCCGGGATACGCAACTAGCTCAGCGCTGTATGTATCCCATGCAACCTTCGACCATTGCTAGCCGGGATACGCAACTAGCTCAGCGCTGTGTGTATCCCATGCAACCTTCGACCATTGCTAGCCGGGATACGCAACTAGCTCAGCGCTGTATGTATCCCATGCAACCTTCGACCATTGCTAGCCGGGATACGCAACTAGCTCAGCGCTGTATGAGTCCGATGCAACCTTCGACCATTGCTAGCCGGGATACGCAACTAGCTCAGCGCTGTGTGTATCCCATGCAACCTTCGACCATTGCTAGCCGGGATACGCAACTAGCTCAGCGCTGTGTGTATCCCATGCAACCTTCGACCATTGCTAGCCGGGATACGCAACTAGCTCAGCGCTGTATGCATCCCATGCAACCTTCGAACATTGCTGGCCGGGATACGCAACTAGCTCAGCGCTGTATGTATCCCATGCAACCTTCGACCATTGCTAGCCGGGATACGCAACTAGCTCAGCGCTGTGTGTATCCCATGCAACCTTCGACCATTGCTAGCCGGGATACGCAACTAGCTCAGCGCTGTATGTTTCCCATGCAACCTTCGACCATTGCTAGCCGGGATACGCAACTAGCTCAGCGCTGTATGTTTCCCATGCAACCTTCGACCATTGCTAGCCGGGATACGCAACTAGCTCAGCGCTGGATGTATCCCATGCAACCTTCGACCATTGCTAGCCGGGATACGCAACTAGCTCAGCGCTGTGTGTATCCCATGCAACCTTCGACCATTGCTAGCCGGGATACGCAACTAGCTCAGCGCTGTATGCATCCCATGCAACCTTCGAACATTGCTAGCCGGGATACGCAACTAGCTCAGCGCTGTGTGTATCCCATGCAACCTTCGACCATTGCTAGCCGGGATACGCAACTAGCTCAGCGCTGTATGCGTCCCATGCAACCTTCGAACATTGCTAGCCGGGATACGCAACTAGCTCAGCGCTGTGTGTATCCCATGGAACCTTCGACCATTGCTAGCCGGGATACGCAACTAGCTCAGAGCTGTGTGTATCCCATGCAACCTTCGACCATTGCTAGCCAGGATACGCAACTAGCTCAGCGCTGTGTGTATCCCATGGAACCTTCGACCATTTCTAGCCAGGATACGCAACTAGCTCAGCGCTGTGTGTATCCCATGCAACCTTCGACCATTGCTAGCCGGGATACGCAACTAGCTCAGCGCTGTATGTATCCCATGCAACCTTCGACCATTGCTAGCCAGGATACGCAACTAGCTCAGCGCTGTATGTATCCCATGGAACCTTCGACCATTGCTAGCCAGGATACGCAACTAGCTCAGCGCTGTATGTATCCCATGGAACCTTCGACCATTGCTAGCCGGGATACGCAACTAGCTCAGCGCTGTATGTATCCCATGCAACATTAAAGTACCTGTTATTTCCGGTAAGATCAACTCTGTAACCATGATTGTGCCGCTATGTAAATTGCTATTTAAAAGATGAAATATATACTAGTCCATTCTAAATAAGACAATTTAATTTTAGAAGAAGCTAAATAGTCCCCTTGTGTGTTGGTTTTAATGTTTATCCAGTTTTAAGATACCATTATAGTGGCAACATACATCGTGAATGCAGTAAGAGCTGGCACGGCATATGATACCTACTAGTTCCCGTACCGGAGCAGTGATCGTAGGTTTACAGCTAGCAATGTCAGGGACACGATGTCATCAACGTTGGCTCTGGACCAATCAGAGACTCCATGGCAGAGTCGCAAACAAGACATCATGCACATCCAGAACCGCTGATTTCAAAGGAGGAGGGAAAACTACGTTCGTCCATCGTAACAAAAAAGTAAAAATGCACCTCCGGCACTTTTGCAAAATTGCGAATGGATGACAAGAGGAAGAAAGCTTACTTCAGTTCGATGGCTGCAAGTCTGTCGGTCCAATCCGAAGCCGCCTTGGAGAAGTTGGAGATGGCGTAGTCTAGCAGCCCTGCAACAAGCAAAGCAGACTGCTACAGTTGAGAGATTTCAGTTCCAAGGTAAAGTGTTTGATTTTATGTTGGCATGAATGTGATCGGCAATCGTATATAAGCCTTGGGTCCACGTTCAAATAAACTAATTCCACCATGGCAGCAGACCTGTATTCTTATTACCTGTACACAACATTTGCAAGAATGTGTTTGCAAAGCAGAGCAGACTGGTACAATTGAGAGGTTTCGGTTCCAAGGTAAAGTGTTGGCAAGTCAACTAGGTACATGCTAGGAAACGCAAGAACCTTGAACGTACTCAGCGTCACTCCTTCGGCTTCGACTTGCTTCCGCACCGAGCTTTGTTCCAGCGACTTGAGCGCCTTCCGCATGGCCTTGGCCAGGTCCGTCGGATCCAGCGGAAGCAGCACGGAATCTGCACGAACGGAATCAAGTTGGTAATCGCACGACATGTGGATATATATTTATATTGCGGAATGCAGGAACGTGCTTATACCAGAAATAATTATGTAGCATCTGTGGTAGTATCGTAAATTTCCAAAACCATTGTTTGGATTCATAATAAAAATTGCAAATATAAAAAAATGTCTGGGTTTGCATTGCTTTGGCCCCATCATACCTTTTAGAAGTATGCACACAATAATTGTTGTAAGAATAAGCACAAATAAAGTAACAATAACAGTAATGCACTTGAGCACATTTCACTGCTCCAAAATGTGAGAAATATTCACTGACAGAATTGTCAATAAAAACACAACTTCAAAACAATCATCTAAAACATCTTTCAAACAATCTTTTAAACAAATTTGATCTTTGTATAAAACGATCTTGAATTGGAATTTATAAAAAAAGGATTGTGAACTTCGATCTTTTTAAAAGATCTTCCCCAACTATGCCGAGGTTACATCTGTTCTCAGGCTATCGCTAACCCCATCGCTAACCCCATTGCTAACCCCATAGCTAACCCCATAGCTAACCTGCCATCGCTAACCTGCCATTGCTAACCTAACATAGCTAACCTGCCATTGCTATTAGTCTTGCTAACCTGCCATCACTAACCTGCCATTGCTATTAGTCTCGCTAACCTGCCATCGCTAACCTGCCATTGCTAACATGCCTTCGCTAACCTGCCATCGCTAACCTGCCATCGCTAACCTGCCTTCGCTAACCTGCCATTGCTAACATGCCTTCGCTAACCTGCCATTGCTAACATGCCATCGCTAACCTGCCATTGCTAACCTGCCTTCGCTAACCTGCCATCGCTAACCTGCCATCGCTAACCTGCCATCGCTAACCTGCCATCGCTAACCTGTCATCGCTAACCTGCCATCGCTAACATGCCATCGCTAACCTGCCATCGCTAACCTGCCATCGCTAACCTGCCATCGCTAACCTGCCATCGCTAACCTGCCATCGCTAACCTGCCATTGCTAACCTGCCATCGCTAACACCATTGCTATCGGTATCGCTAACATGCCATCGCTAACCTGCCATCGCTAACCTGCCATCGCTAACATGCCATCGGTAACATGCCATCGCTAACCTGCCATCGCTAACATGCCATCGCTAACCTGCCATCGCTAACCTGCCATCGCTAACCTGCCATCGCTAACCTGCCATCGCTAACCTGCCAGGTCCAGCAGCATGGCGACGGCCATTTGGCCGCACGCTCGGTGGATGGCGAAGTCAGGGTCGACGAGTGTCTCCATCAACGCCGCGGTGTCGATGGCGGTGTGGTACGCCGGGTACATGCTCACGTTGAGCCTCTGCCAACGTGACGAGCGGCGTTACGTTTCGCGGACTCGAGGCTGCTTGTCGCTTCTTTGGCACAAGGTTTCAAAACTACCCGACTCCCTAATTGCAAAACCTCATATAGCTGCAGAAGGTGAAATGTTGAGTGGACTGTTAAAGAAGCTTTCAAAATATTACTTGTGGAGATTTAACTAGGGCGAACGCAATTTGTGTTGCGTTGAAGATGAGCGTAGCGGTTTGTATTTTGCGCATAAAAAGATTAAGGCAAGAAGCTTATGCAAATCATGGAGCAGCAAGCCGGACCAATGCTTTCTCAAAACTTCTGATCACTTGAAAATGTAAACGATTCTGACCTTTCTTTGTTTCTGTCTGAGCTGTCGGGTAGCGGAAATATGCTCATTTTGAGATCATTGAGCATTGTGCATGTTAATACATAGATGTATTATATGCCCAAGGGTTTTTATTGGGTTTTATTGGGTTGGTTTTTATTGGAAAAAATCTGGTGTGATGTTTCGATTTGGTTTCGATGGTTTCTAAAGGCAAATCGAAATTGGGAACATTTAAAAAAAAATACGTACTTTTAAATAAATTTCCGTACTTTTCCAAACATGCCCAATTGTCGAATTTTGCTCTTTTTTCTGCTTTGAAAGTGAAGGGTGTGCAGGATTTTCTTGAAAAAGGCAGGGGGTCTAAGTTGAGAAAAAAAGTAGACACCCTGAAAATTGCATCCCAATCGAAGCAGGCGTTTGGCCTGTAGAGAGCGCGCAAACACACATACAAACAAACACACACCAAGTGTTTTTTTTAGCAGTAGTGAAATTGATGATTTCGCTTCGCTCGCTACGCTCATCAAAAAACTATTTTTATGCTTCTAGAATGCAGTGAAATGTCCTCTATTGATTATTCATTCGAGTTTGAAAGTTTGCTAGTGGGAAAAGGACTTTTTTCAAATATTCTGATGCCTTGTGTTTTTTCCCAAAAATGCAAATAATATTAACATTTAACAATAATAATTTTCAAACTGGGTTATGAATGATCAATAAAAGTAGGTAACTGAATTCGTAAATAAGTGTAATAATCAGGTAATTCAGTGACAATTTACTTGTCAATCACAGCCCCGTTTGAAGTATTGTTTCCGGGTGGGTACTTATAGGGCCCAGCTCCCCATGAGCACAAAAACCGTTATCAACTTTTCACAAACGTTCTATGGACGTCGAAAAGCTCACGGCGGACAACTTGCGTTCAACGTTCGGGCAGAACCAAATCGAACGTTTGCCGAACGCGAACGTTGAACGCAAGTCATCCCCCGTTGGCTTTTCGACGTCCACCGAACGTTCGAAATAACGTTAGCCGAACGCTTTCGTGCTTAGGGCCCCGCCCAGAGGGCTCCGAAACGTGCAACGAGCGAGATGCGCGCTGGCCGTAGGTCGCGGCGTCCGTTACCTTCTGGTCGACGCGGAACCAGACGTCGGCGACCGGAACGCCGGCGTAGAACGCAAACGGCGCGACATCGGTGCCGGAACCCACCGCGAAGATCCTGCGAATCAAGATCCTGAAGATCAGATCCTGAAGATCAGATCCTGAAGATCAGATCCTGAAGATCAGAGGCGAATCAAGCGTCAGGTGTAGGGACAGTAATAATAGTAAAAATAATGGTTTTTATTCCATTTGATTATAATGTATTAGGCGTGTGCAAATAGTGGTTTTCTTGGTTCGAATCGAATATCAAATTAAAAGATTTCTAGACAGACGAATATCGAAGCGAATCGAATAATTCGTTTGGCTCGAATAATTCGCCAAAAGTTCGAATAATTTACCTTAAATGTGAATTTTTGCAGCAAAGTGCTTATCAGTGGTACCAAAATATATTCAAACTATTCGAATTTTTCGTATTATTCGTTTTTCGAATAAAAATATTTCGATTTCAAATACAAATTCGAATAGTTTAAAAATCACTATTCCAAATTCGAATACAAATAATTTGTAAATAATTCGTCGAATAATTCGTCCATTTCGAATATTTGCACACCCCTATATATGTGTGTTATCATTGGGTTTATAGGTGTAGGCAGAGTCACACCGCTAATGGGTGTCTGCATAGCCACCGAGGCCGCAACCCGAAGTGTCCCCAAGGCAAGATTTCCCCTATTTGACCCTACAGCGCCGCTACGTCATAGCAATCGCCGCTTTCAAGCCACGTTCGAAAACCAGCTCCCGGAAAAGCTGCTGGCGCTGTCTGGCGAGAGAAACCGACACTTCGGGTTGCGTCCTCGGCGGACACCCTGGCATTAGCGCTGTGGGACTCTGTCTAAACCTAGAAGCCCAATGGTAGTATGTACACCTCTGGACATTGAAAGCGTTCCAGAAGAATTTCGGCTATGTCCTCAGAAAGGTTTGACTGAAAACAGCACAGGCAGGCCAGGTACCGACCACGTGGATGAGCACATGGAGGTACTGTATGACGTACATAGAGGGTCAAAATCTCGTAATGACAAACCAGTTTGCTAATCAGCAACTGCCTCGCTCCGTGAAATGTGAATCGACCAAGCTGATAGTTCGGTCCACTGTCGAGTTTTGCAATGGATTTCACGCAATTTTAATGGCCTTAATGCTGTAATTTTTAAGCAAGAAGAAAATTCAAAAAGCCTCCTGCACCTGGTCTGTACGAAAACCACATAAATGGCATAACTTTTTCCGTACTTGCAAAAAAGTTGGTATTCACAATGTAAATAAATTTTAATTGCATAATTGCTTATGATAATACCACCGACCCGACTGGACGAGGTAACCACCGTAAAGCCATCGGAAAGGTAGGGTACAGGTAATAAACATTACCTTGATTACAAGATAACATAATCAATTAACAGAAATATAATGGAATCTGAATATGGAAACACGTGTTTTCCTCAATATGAACAAAGTAGAGATATAGAAGTATTCATAGCAAAGAGAAGATGCTAGGGGTTTTTTATTTTATTTTCTAACTTTAAAATTATGTGTTTTAGGCCAGTGCGGGTGTGTGAAATCTGATACAAAACTTGCCAGGGAACAAATTCACGAGTTTTGCGAGGCAGGTACTGATAATTGATGAGCGTAGCGAGCGAAGCGAGCGAAGCGAAATCATCAATTTCACTACTGCTAAAAAAAACACTTGGTGTGTGTTTGTTTTTTTGTTTTTTTGTATGTGTGTTTGCGCGCGCTCTACAGGCCAAACGCCTGCTTCGAGTGGGATGAAATTTTCAGGGTGTCTACTTTTGTTCTCAACTTAGACCCCCTGAGTTTTTCAAGAAAATCCTCCACACCCTTCACTTTCAAAGCAGAAAAAAGAGCAAAATTCGACAATTGGGCATGTTTGGAAAAGTACGAAAATTTATTTAAAAGTGCGTATTTTTTTCAAATGTTCCCAATTTCAATTTGCCTTTAGAAACCATCGATACCAAATCGAAACATCACACCAGATTTTTTCCAATAAAAACCAAACCAATAAAAACCCTTAGGCATGAGTTACATCTATATATTAACATGCACATTGCTTTATGACCTCAAAATGAGCATATTTCCGCTACCCTACAGCTCGGACAGAAGCAAAGAAAGGCCAGAATCGTCTACAATTTCAAGTGATCAGAATTTTCGAAAAAGCCAGGGTCCTGCTTGCTGCTCCAGTATTTAGGCTTTTTGCCTCAATATTTTTATGCGCTTAATACAAACCGCTACGCTCATCTTCAACGCAACACAAGTTGCGTTCGCCCTAGTATAACTGAGTTTGACAAAACTAGATTGCGACCGATCAATGAACATGACATCCCCTGCCACCATGTGCTCATCCACGTGGTCGGTACCTGGCCTGCCTATGCTTTTTCCAGACAAACCTTTCTCAGCACATTGCCGACATTCGACTGTAACGCTTTCAATGTCCAGAAGTGTACATACTATTGAAACATCATCCTAATAGGCTATCTATAGCCTATACTTAATTTACAAGACTTTAATTTTAAAATATGTGAAATGTATTTAAAAAACAATGTTTCATTAAAAATTTCCAATGTAAATCGGTAATAAATGACAGCAAGAATACTACCATTACCAGTAATATTACCAGACTTTTTTATGATATTATTACCACTTTTCTCAAAATTATTTAGCACTTCAAGCAAAAATGTAAAAATCTTGAATTTTCTTTCATTCTAATGAACCCTGTTCATGCAAAAAGGCATGAACACGGGTGTTTACGTTGTCTGGCTGAGGCAAATTTCGTTAAGCAGCCTGTCACTGTTTAAAATAGGAACACTACAGCGCATGCACTAAATATTCGACGACTTTTCACGAGTGTTGACTCACATTTCGTCGTCGGGCGTTCCTTTCGGAAACGTGTTCTTCCATCTCTGGAAAACAGTCTCGCCAGGCGAGGTCGGCGATTGCACCTGACCAAAAGACAGCCGATGATCAATAATACCATAGAGTAAGGATCCTTACTCTATGATAATACCTGTCATGTGTCATGTTGGTGCCTAAGGAAGATCATGGTATGTGCAAAATATCGATCCTGAGATATTGCAACAAGCGTGTTTAGTAAAAATGTGGTATAACAAAGTAAATGTACTTGCCTATTAATATGAGCTACTTAGTTAAAACACGGTATCGCACACGGTGTGTTAACATCGGGATTCCTATGCTCGGTCTCAGCGCATTGAATCGTTTTCAAACACAATACGTAGACAAATGCGGTTAGTGTGTAGATGCCGTGTTCTATCTAAGTACGCTTCGTGTATATGCCGTGTTCTATCTAAGTAGGCTTTGAATAATTACGTGAGTTACTGTAGATACGGTGTTCAAAGTGCAACCGAAAGATGAGAAATGTATCTAACACAAAAACCTCAAAAATGCATATTAAGGTGTTCTTTCTAAGCAGGGCAGAAAAGCAGTCCTAGAAGTACCTATCAACTTTAGATGATTGTATTGTATATATTTTGTTTATTTGTTTTTGTTTTCTGTTAACATATTACAAATAATATAGTACAGAACATACTCATTCCATTATATGACTAATCTAACTCTTTCAACCTCGCTTTCAGGACTTTGGCCGAGTCTGACCACGGGCTCACCACACTCTCTGGCAGGTCGTTCCCTACTGCTTGAATGCTGTCGGGATGAATGAACATTTACCAGTGTCGGTGTTATAGCCCTTGATTTGCAGCTTATAGCAGTGGTCCTTCCTGCCAGAGCGTGTAGCCCTGGCCAGCCGCTGACCAATCTCACTCCAGCCGCCATACCCTAACATTGTCTTGTGTAGGTTACATAATTTGGCCCGCGCTCTCATTTTCTCGAGCGTTACCCACCCCAGATCCTCAATCATTTCGCTAATCGGCCATCAATCGATGTCAGAGGTGTAACTATTAACTAACAAGTTACAGGAGGAATCTCCAAGCATGACCAGATGTACCTGAAGATTCCAGTCGGTCTCTTGAAGAAATATAGCTCGAGAAATGACTGCACATTAAACTTTTCAACAACCAGGAGAGAGATTTTCAAACTTTGCAGGAATACAATAATCCAAATTTCCCTCTAAGCCCTAGATGTAGGTACTTGAATAAAAGTGAAACTGATATTTTGCATTCAAAACCCAGTTGGAAATATATTTTTTTAATGAGTGCTATAAGAAAGGATGTAAGAGGATTTGAGTCTAAGAAATTTAATAACAAGCCTCTAGGGTATGTAGAATTTATTGTTAAAATGGATGAAAATAGTGAAATAAATATTTTAACAGGCAGAGCATTGACTGCATCAAATCTACCATCAAGAATATTTCATGTCTCTGTCAAGATGAGGAATTGTCTAGGCAAAACACACGGCACAAAAAATACCAGCGAATCACTTCAGCACCACATGGCGTTCCGAATAAATGGCCTTGAATTCAACCTTATATTCAATGCATTGAACGAAACATTTAACTGTGTGAACACAGCTTAAGAAATTTAATAACAAGTCTACAGGGTCTGTAGAATGTAAAGTTAAAATGGATGAAACTAGTAAAATTAATATGTTAACAGGCAGAGCATTGACTGCATTACCTTCACCATCAAGAACTGCATGTCTCTGTCGAGATAAGAAATTGTCTAGGCAAAACACACGGCACAAAAATGCCAGTGAATCACTTCAGCACCACACGACGAGATTCTAGACGCTTCTAAAAGACGGCCGAAGCCCGAAACGGGCGCGCTAAACTCACCGCGCGGGCCGCGTTGAACGCCACGCGATGCAACGACGCCGACGCCGAAACCTCGAGGTCGGGACCCGAAACGCACACGTCCGTGTTGACGTACGCGACCGCGCGAGCCATGACGCGAGTCGCGTGCTCCTGCGCGGATACGGGCACGACGGTCAAGAACGAGTCTGAATTGATTCGGTCTTGTTCTTGCGTACTTGGTCTCGGTGACTTCATTCGTTTCATATTCGTACAGTTAACTTCTGCTATACCTGACATAATCACGGTACCGACCGCCATTTGATAACAGGCAAGTCACCGAGACCAAGTCTGCGAGACTGCATCGTCCAAGTCTCGCGTACTCGCTCTGCTATGCGGTCTTGGTCTCCTATTCGTACAGCTAACTTCTGCTGCCTGACATAACCACGGTACCGACCGCCATTTGATGACAGGCAAGTCACCGAGACCAAGTCTGTGAGACTGCATCGTCCAAGTCTCGCGTACTCGCTCTGCTATGCGGTCTTGGTCTAGGTGGTTTTGAAATTCGGACAGGACTTGTGACGTCATTTGCCAAGAACGAGTATACGCGAGACCGCATGAAACAGCCAATTCAGACACGGCCTGCGACACGGTTTTTCATAGGCACGTTTAATATTGAATGGTCAATTAACTTGTTATTTGCTTAGCAACGTCCAATCAGAGCCTGTTATTTTCTTGCAATAATACTAATAATAATAATAATATAAGTCAGGATTTAAAAGCCTTTGCCACTACCGTTACAATAACATAAAATTGGGAAAATAAACTAGTAAAACTAGATAGATAGGGAAGTATAATGGAAACCAAATCCCTCTAAAATTCGCGAGCAAGTAATAAAGCAATTTCAGCAAGGTTGTACAAGTGAGCTGTAAATTATTTTGAATGAAATACCGTTAAAGGAACCAACAGTGGTGCATCTCTCGATTGAAACAGCTCTGTTACTATCTGATGCCAACAATGGATGTGCTAGTAAAATGCATTTCAAACATTTAAAACCGCAACACCAAGATTTAGACCAAACAGATTCGGCACGGTCTTGATTTTAGGCTTTACATACTTCTGTGAAAGCTCAGTTCTTTGTACTGAGGTCACTAGATACATCAAGGACCAACAGTTTTATCTCATAGATTCCAAATCAAAGCAACCAAATCTAGTGTCTATATCTCGACCGCTAGGTCATGGACAATGGTAGGTACTTAAAACTGTAACTTATAAACTGTATCTACCGGTTATAGCAACCACCGGACAATGTATTTATACACTCCAAAGCTGTTAATAATTAAACGTGAATTGAATAATATATAATGGGAGGCACCAATGAAAGCAATACCTTGGGATCTAGGGATCTGGAGTTAACACGTACCTCGACCCACTCCTGAGACCCGATGACTCCAAACTCTTCGGCTGCCCAGCTGGCGAAGATCAGCGTGCGTCGGGGCCGCCAGCCTGAACCCCAACCAGCGTCGACCAAACAATCAGCTTAACGCATTGCACGTCAGCGCCAAACTAACTACCCACTCTTCTTTGGTACTTACTCTGCTTTCATAAGAAATAATTGCATAGCATTCTATAATAGCTAGTATTCTTCCACCCCACCATTTGGTAGAGTAGGTAAGCAATTTCTTTTTCTTTTTTATGTGTTGACTTCTTATAGTTCATGTAACATGTTCATGTAGTAACATGCATTTTTGCTTTCCATTGTTAGAACGCAGGGTTATTTACAAAAAGTTTAAATACACTTGCAGTGATTTTGTGCATTAAACTGCAATCTGATCAATCAAAGAGAATTATCAATTAATCAGATAAATCGTCAGTCGAATCAAGAGTGGACAAATACCACGCAGATCCAAAATTATTATATAGTATCTTTGACGCAGATGGTGTAAGCACATTTCAAATTTAGCTACACAAAACATTGAGTGAAGCCCGCACTTGTAATCAGCCGTTCCCCGTACATCGACGGCGAAACCATCTCACGGGAAACGAACCCGAGCGCTTGCGGCGGCGGTACGTACCTTGCCTGGCGAGCCGGCCGAATACTCTCGCCGTCTCCACGAGTTGGGCCGTCCCGCTCGAAGGGTCGGACGCCCCGAACGCCCAGGAGTCGCGGTGGTTGCCCTGGATCACGTACCGGTCTGGCGAAGCAAAGGCGAGGCACAATCGGGGTTTTAAAGATACGGCTGTATTCACAGGATGGTAGGCACAAACTTCCATCGTTGTGATAGCCGTTACAGCATTAGTACTCATCCTCCCGCCCATCTTCAGATATTTAATAAATTTCACATGCCATGCTTAGCATGCAACTACCTATGCTTAAACATATTGATTTGAAATTTCCACAATTTCCTTAAAAAGTGCACATTTTCGATGTATTTTTTTGGTCAAAATTCCCTAAAACGCATAGGTAGGTAGCTATAGGTATTAGATTTGCAAAAAAAAAATGCTTGAAATCTACATTTTTCTCAGGGATTGAACCCTGTAAGTACAAAGGAGGTACTTGAGTATAAGTACAAGTTACAAGAATGCATTCAACACCCAAGGTACACAACGCTTCATCTTGCAGATTGCAAGTAGCATTGTTAAATGAGTAATCAGCCGTTGCGGCCTTCTGAGGTGAAACATTTAATTTGAATGGCCCGGTGCAAGGAAAGGTTGAGCACCACTGCGTCAAAGGACTAACAGCTCACTATGCTTTGGGGAGGTTGTGGTTGTTGATGTATACCTAATATAAAGTGTGAACAATGTATTTTGAAGATCTCTCGTAATATTCATTCTTCTAAACTTCGACATAAAAATTAGCTTTGGAAAAAGCTAATTAGTAAATTAGATTATCAGTTAATTAGTATGATTTGATAATCAGCTAGCAAGATAAATACCAGATTAATAATGAAATTAATAACTTACAATTGTAGGTTCATTGAATGAATGCTTGTGTATCACTAGTATGTTGCTTTTCCGTTATCTCTATCAGACATGATAGCCTTTTAATAATGTTTGATTGTTGAAGACCTAATTGTTACAGCAGTTATTTATTTAAGAAGATTGCCTAGCCCAAAGACTACAAGGTCAACTAAAGGGTCAAGCATCGACGTACCAGGCTCTACAGCTCCCCTCAGCGAGCCAATCACGTTGTAGACCACGGTCTCTCGGAGGACGTTGTGCACTTCCATCCGGACCAGCTGTCCGGGATCGCGGAAGCCCGGACCGGCCCGCACCGGGAGTCCCCCGAACCCGATCCAGTCTTCCGGGACCTCCTTTCCGGAGAGCAGTCTGCGACGGGGCAAATGCATCTCGTGATCGAGTAATGTGAGAGGGAACCTCGGAGAGACAGGGTGTACTTGGGCGTAAATACGCATCGAGACCAGAAGACTGGTTCTCGAGAATTTAGTAGGGAAGGTTAGGGACGGACACAATTTGTACTTCAATATTTTTAGCACATCCTTTTTTAATTTTTTATGAAAGAGGAGTAACCTTTTTGAGTTTTCACGTCAACTTGGGGCAAACTCATTTGTTTTCTGCAAGCTCCCTTGCAAGCTTCCCCCAAAAATCTGCCTTCTGTGTCAACCTGTGATTCCCTCGGGATTAATTGTAGACATAAGAAAACAAACCAATGCCAAACTGCAGAAAGGATGGCAAAAACTCTGTGATTGATAAGGTAAAGCCAGTGACCTTTTGAATGCAGTCACTCTGGAGTTTAGGCAATCTAATGCATAGCTGTTTTATAATGAATGGGTAGGAATTTCAATTCTAGCACCATTCAGTGCATGTGCATGAAGCGCAACTCACTTGAGAAAGTGCAGTGCGTCGTTGTAGCTGATTGGCTGAGAGGGAATCCCGGGCAGCAAGGCTTCCGACACGTTCAGCCGGAAAGCTCCCTCTGTCACGGAACAAACAAATGCTGTAAAAGCATGGCAAACTGCCACATTGATGTCGGAAAAGTGGCATACTGCTCCTCGATTCATTTGGAGTTAATTGGAACATGATACTTTATGGTTAACTATCTTGAAAAGCTGTTGTTGATGATATCATAATTATGGGGATAACCCAAAATAGTAGCTCTGTACGGACACTAGGTACCCACATACCTACATCAAATGAAAACAAAGCGATTGAAAAAAATTCTTGTTTTGGTGGGTATGACTTACACTAGCTCATGGGAACAAGGGTACAGCGATGATGGGCAGAGTAGTTATAAGCCGCATCTTGTAGATGCACGGCAAAAGGCATGCAAAAACGACTGCTAGCGCTGCAGTGGAATGCGTGTTCTCTCATGGGACAGAGCACTCTATCCCGTGAGAGAACATGCCACAGTGAGGGCTGCCATCTTGTAGATGCAAGGCAAAAGGCATGCAAAGTGACTGCTAGTGCTGCAGTGGAAAGCATGTTCTCTCATGGGACAGAGCACTCTATCCCGTGAGAGAACATGCCACAGTGAGGGCCGCCATCTTGAAGATGCAAGGCACAAGGCATGCAAAAGTGACTGCTAGTGCTGCAGTGGAATGCATGTTCTCTCATGGGACAGAGCACTCTATCCCGTGAGAGAACATGCCACAGTGACGGCCGCCATCTTGAAGGTGCAAGGCAAAAGGCATGCAAAGTGACTGCTAGCGCTGCAGTGGAAAGCATGTTCTCTCAAGGGACAGAGCACTTTATCTCGTGAGAGAACATGCCACAGTGACGGCCGCCATCTTGAAGATGCAAGGCAAAAGGCATGCAAAAGTGACTGCTAGCGCAGCAGTGGAAAGCATGTTCTCTCAAGGGACAGAGCACTTTATCTCGTGAGAGAACATGCCACAGTGAGGGCCGCCATCTTGAAGATGCAAGGCAAAAGGCATGCAAAAGTGACTGCTAGCGCAGCAGTGGAAAGCATGTTCTCTCAAGGGACAGAGCACTTTATCTCGTGAGAGAACATGCCACAGTGACGGCCGCCATCTTGAAGGTGCAAGGCAAAAGGCATGCAAAGTGACTGCTAGCGCTGCAGTGGAAAGCATGTTCTCTCAAGGGACAGAGCACTTTATCCCGTGAGAGAACATGCCACAGTGACGGCCGCCATCTTGAAGATGCAAGGCAAAAGGCATGCAAAAGTGACTGCTAGCGCAGCAGTGGAAAGCATGTTCTCTCATGGGACAGAGCACTTTATCTCGTGAGAGAACATGCCACAGTGACGGCCGCCATCTTGAAGATGCAAGGCAAAAGGCATGCAAAAGTGACTGCTAGCGCAGCAGTGGAAAGCATGTTCTCTCATGGGACAGAGCTCTCTATCCCGTGAGAGAACATGCCACAGTGAGGGCCGCCATCTTGAAGATGCAAGGCAAAAGGCATGCAAAAGTGACTGCTAGCGCTGCAGTGGAAAGCATGTTCTCTCAAGGGACAGAGCACTTTATCTCGTGAGAGAACATGCCACAGTGAGGGTCGCCATCTTGAAGATGCAAGGCAAAAGACATGCAAAAGTGACTGCTAGCTGCAGTGGAAAGCATGTTCTTGCAAGGGACCAAACAGGGTATCCAGCTACCCTTTTCAGCTTTCGTCTGAAAGAGGAAATCCTGGCGAATCTCAGCGCACCGATCGAGGGCCAGTGCGGCGTCAGCGGGTCGCCAACGTCTGTGAACACGGCGCCCCACTGCGCGAACGTCGGCGGCAGGAACTCGGCGTTGGGGAAGACGTCGCCGTCCGCGGTGCCGCGCGGGGAGACGGCGTCGGGGTCCGAGTAGAGGAGCACGCCGGCCGCGCCGCGCCGCTCCGCGTTCTGCACCTGCAAACGCAGCGCAAACGCTAGAGTGCGCCGTGGACATGTTTGTTCGTTTTTTTACATAAGTCGCCTGAGACGTTTTTTTTTCTTCACACTTTTAAATGTGAATGCTGAAAAAATTTTTGAAAATATGCTGGCAGAGGCTACACGCTCTGGTAGGACGGACCGCTGTTTCAATTACTTCAAAAAACCGGAAATAATTGCACTAACATCGGGAAGTTTGCATTTATCCCGACAGCAGTCAGACAGTGGTACGTCCTGCCAGAGTGGGTGGTATAAGCCCTTGGCCAGACAACGCCAAACTCCCGAAAGCCAGCTGCTGAAGGAGTTAGAAATACAATGTGTGATAGAAACAATGTGATTGATTGTTATTGTTGATCTTTGATTATTATTTATCTCTGACTAATTGTTGATTATTGAGTTGATTAGTAAGATCATGATTATATCTATATTATTATGTGTGCCTATGTTGAACGGAAAACGAAAATAAAATAAAATGAATACAGAGGTACATAATGTAATCGACAACCATCTTGTTTATTATTTTTTGTAACCTAACTTGTAAATCTTTTCCAAACACGAGCGTTACTCATGTGGGTTTTTATTTATTAGCCGTGTCTTGAGTCGGACAAAAGGCTCTATGGGCAGTTTTGAAACTCTAAGCTCGTGTCTAGCAGCAGTGGGTCCTCGAGTAAGATGCAAATCCACTCTCCTTCTGGACGTGAAATGGAGTTTATCTCAACACCTTCCCATTGGTCGCTGCCTACCTTGTTCCCGCGGAAGATGTTTCCGTTGCGCACGAGACAGATGGCGCCGGTGACGTTCACGCCCATCGCGGCCAGGAGCGCAAAGTCTTCCTCCGTGCCGAAGTTGGCGTAGACCAGCGGGCCAGCGACCGTACCTGCGTCGGACACCGCAAGGCCGTTCATCGATGACATGGCATTGTAATTGTTCATTTATTTCCATGTTTTCTGAAGAAAACACTCTTAGGACATATTATAATGTATGTAGGAGCATGGAGACAAGTCTAAATCTATGGCATTTCATTGACAGAGCTATATTTGAAATTCCAAGGGGGGTTTTCCAAAATTAAATTGTGCCAATTGGCTATCATAAGTGTGAGGATTCCGAAGATATTTGTTTGGTTGCGATCCGATAACTTGTATGCCGTTTGTTAGATGTATAGGTAGGTATGTAAAAATTGATCTAAATGCATTTTTTGGCCTGGCTTGCTAGAATAAACTCCATTTCACATCAAGAAGAAGGCCGGATTTCTTCCTCGAGGACCCACTGCTGCTAGACACGAGCTAAGAGTTGTAAAACTCACAAGCCATGTCTTGAGCCGGACAAAAGGCTCTGTGGGCAGTTTCGAACATCTTAACTCATGTCTAGCTGCAGTGAGTCCTCGAAGAAGATGCAAATCCACTCTCCGTCTTGACGTGAAATGGAGTTTAGTTTCCTATGGTGCATGTAACGAAATGTTGGGAGCATCCAGATCCAAAACCCAGTATCCAATTGTCAGTAATTTTCTGGAAATTGGCTCACCGTTTGGAGCGTACGCATTGTACGCCTGCAGAGTTTCAGCGCCCGATTCGCCCGGTCCGTCCACCAGGGCGCTCTGGTGCAGCACCCTGCCGGCAGCGTCCAGCAAACTCACCTGAATGCGATCAAAGATCGAAGGGCCGAGGTCATTTTTTATTTAAATTCTAAGAGTCGCATCTGCTTGTCCTGTCTTGAGCACAAGTTTTCAAACAACTATTTCCAACTGGTGCTAAATAAAGTCTCACTGAATTCACAACGTTTCGTAACGTAATACTAGGTTCTTCCTCGAGGGTGATAGCTCGTAAGTCACCCAGTCGAGTCATCAACCTTAAGGAATTAAGTAGCTATGTAAATTAATTTTCTTAGACTCATGTCTACTATGTAATAGCTATGTAAATATGTAAACTATGTAAATATGTAAACTATGTAAATATGTACATATGTACAAATGTACTATGTACTATGTACATATGTACATATGTACATATGTTCTATGTACATATGTAATATGTAAATATGTAAGCAATGTATTTCTAGCTATGTAAATATGTAAACACAGAATGAACATTTCTGAGTACCGTATAATTTACGTAAACAAGTGCCCACACGGACGGTTGTGCAAGTATTTCATCAGACAAATAGCTCGTTGGTTTTACGCAGCCAATGCTAGCTAGCAAGGCCCATTAGGGCCCGGATTCACGAAACAGGGTTCCATCAATTTGGCGTTAAAGTCAGATTTCGTGAATGTATATTTGTAGTTAAAGTAATCACCAAATTAACAACTTCACCCCTCCGGTGACGGCAAACCCATTTCGTGACCCCAGACCCGTCCGACTGGCCAGACCGAGCCGACCTGGTTGCGTTCGGTGGGGTGCGGCAGCGACAGCAGCACGCGGTACGGCACGAGACGGGCCGAGTCCAGTCCGTCGCGCAGCCACGTCGCTCGCACGTGATTGGCCAGCTCCAGGTCGCGGTCCGAGCCTGCCGTGTGAGGTCGCGAGGCGAACACGCTGCAAACGCCGGAAAGGCAAAGTTCGGTGTCGAGTGTTTCAAGCAGGTGGTGGAGTCAAAGGTACATTATGGTGTGTGAATGTCCACTGGGTCTGCTCTGTTTCGAAGGGGGACGCTTTGCCTGCTGTGTAAATTTAGTGTTTAAAAATCCCTCTCCAATGCATTTTAACTGGGTCTGCTTTGCCTATAGGAGGTCACTCTGCCTGCTGTGCAAATAGTGTTTTAAAATCCCTCTCAAATGCACTTTAACTGGGTCTGCTTTGCCTATAGGAGGTCACTCTGCCTGCTGTGCAAATAGTGTTTTAAAATCCCTCTCAAATGCACTTTAACTGGGTCTGCTTTGCCTATAGGAGGTCACTCTGCCTGCTGTGCAAATAATGTTTTAAAATCCCTCTCAAATGCACTTTAACTGGGTCTGCTTTGCCTATAGGAGGTCACTCTGCCTGCTGTGCAAATAGTGTTTTAAAATCCCTCTCAAATGCACTTTAACTGGGTCTGCTTTGCCTATAGGAGGTCACTCTGCCTGCTGTGCAAATAATGTTTTAAAATCCCTCTCAAATGCACTTTAACTGGGTCTGCTTTGCCTATAGGAGGTCACTCTGCCTGCTGTGCAAATAATGTTTTAAAATCCCTCTCAAATCAGTGTGCATGTCAGCTGGGTCTGCTTTGCCTATAGGTCACTTTGCCTGCTGTGTAAATAATGTTTTAAAATCCCTCTCAAATCAGTGTGCATGTCCACTGGGTCTACTTTGCTTAGAAGGGGTACCTACGCTTTGTCGGTTGTGCAAATAGTGTTTGAAAGGCCAGGCTCTCAAATCAATATGCATATCAACTGGGTCCGCTTTGCTTAAAAAGGAGAAGCATTTGCCGGCTGTACAAACATTGTTTAAAGGCCCTTCCAAATCAGTGTGAATGCCTTTTTTTCCTTAAAAAAGGAGAATTTTTAGTACCAGGCCCATGTATAAGTTAACTTTTGATTTTGGTTTCAAAGTAAGAAAAAGCTTACAGCCAACAATACGAATTTTATCACTCAGAAGTCAGAACCGATAACAGACGTAAAAGTCACGCCATCCGACTCACCGCAAGTTTTCGCGCATGTTCTGCGCGCTGACCGAGTCGAGCACGCCGCGCAGGAACGTCGCGTTCTCGACGGCGCCGCCGCGGTCGGCGGCGCTGGCCGTGTCGGCGCAACGCGGCGCGGTGGTCAAGTGCCCGATCAGGGTGCCCAACCCGATGCCGATCGCGATCGCCGTGACCACCGCGGTGGCCAGAAGACAGCCGGGGAGGCCCATGACGGCACTCAAAACACGGATCGGCTCACTGATAGGTTTGATCGCTGCTCCGGTACGGGACGGGCAACTAGTATGCCGTGCCAGCTCTCACTGCTCCGGTACGGAATAGGCAACTAGTATGCCGTGCCAGCTCTCACTGCTCCGGTACGGAATAGGCAACTAGTATGCCGTGCCAGCACTCACTGCTCCGGTACGGGATAGGCAACTAGCATGCCGTGACAGCTCTCACTGCTCCGGTACGGGATAGGCAACTAGTATGCCGTGCCAGCTCTCACTGCTCCGGTACGGGATAGGCAACTAGTATGCCGTGCCAGCTCTCACTGCTCCGGTACGGAATAGGCAACTAGTATGCCGTGCCAGCACTCACTGCTCCGGTACGGGATAGGCAACTAGCATGCCGTGACAGCTCTCACTGCTCCGGTACGGGACGGGCAACTAGTATGCCGTGCCAGCTCTCACTGCTCCGGTACGGGATAGGCAACTAGTATGCCGTGCCAGCTCTCACTGCTCCGGTACGGGATAGGCAACTAGCATGCCGTGCCAGCTCTCACTGCTCCGGTACGGGATAGGCAACTAGTATGCCGTGCCAGCTCTCACTGCTCCGGTACGGGATAGGCAACTAGTGTGCCGTGCCAGCTCTCACTGCTCCGGTACGGGATAGGCAACTAGTATGCCGTGCCAGCTCTCACTGCTCCGGTACGGGATAGGCAACTAGCATGCCGTGCCAGCTCTCACTGCTCCGGTACGGGATAGGCAACTAGCATGCCGTGACAGCTCTCACTGCTCCGGTACGGGATAGGCAACTAGTATGCCGTGCCAGCTCTCACTGCTCCGGTACGGGATAGGCAACTAGTATGCCGTGCCAGCTCTCACTGCTCCGGTACGGAATAGGCAACTAGTATGCCGTGCCAGCACTCACTGCTCCGGTACGGGATAGGCAACTAGCATGCCGTGACAGCTCTCACTGCTCCGGTACGGGACGGGCAACTAGTATGCCGTGCCAGCTCTCACTGCTCCGGTACGGGATAGGCAACTAGTATGCCGTGCCAGCTCTCACTGCTCCGGTACGGGATAGGCAACTAGCATGCCGTGCCAGCTCTCACTGCTCCGGTACGGGATAGGCAACTAGTATGCCGTGCCAGCTCTCACTGCTCCGGTACGGGATAGGCAACTAGTGTGCCGTGCCAGCTCTCACTGCTCCGGTACGGGATAGGCAACTAGTATGCCGTGCCAGCTCTCACTGCTCCGGTACGGGATAGGCAACTAGCATGCCGTGCCAGCTCTCACTGCTCCGGTACGGGATAGGCAACTAGCATGCCGTGCCAGCTCTCACTGCTCCGGTACGGGATAGGCAACTAGTATGCCGTGCCAGCTCTCACTGCTCCGGTACGGGATAGGCAACTAGTATGCCGTGCCAGCTCTCACTGCTCCGGTACGGAATAGGCAACTAGTATGCCGTGCCAGCACTCACTGCTCCGGTACGGGATAGGCAACTAGCATGCCGTGACAGCTCTCACTGCTCCGGTACGGGACGGGCAACTAGTATGCCGTGCCAGCTCTCACTGCTCCGGTACGGGATAGGCAACTAGTATGCCGTGCCAGCTCTCACTGCTCCGGTACGGGATAGGCAACTAGCATGCCGTGCCAGCTCTCACTGCTCCGGTACGGGATAGGCAACTAGTATGCCGTGCCAGCTCTCACTGCTCCGGTACGGGATAGGCAACTAGTGTGCCGTGCCAGCTCTCACTGCTCCGGTACGGGATAGGCAACTAGTATGCCGTGCCAGCTCTCACTGCTCCGGTACGGGATAGGCAACTAGCATGCCGTGCCAGCTCTCACTGCTCCGGTACGGGATAGGCAACTAGTATGCCGTGCCAGCTCTCACTGCTCCGGTACGGGATAGGCAACTAGTGTGCCGTGCCAGCTCTCACTGCTCCGGTACGGGATAGGCAACTAGTATGCCGTGCCAGCTCTCACTGCTCCGGTACGGGATAGGCAACTAGTATGCCGTGCCAGCTCTCACTGCTCCGGTACGGGATAGGCAACTAGTATGCCGTGCCAGCTCTCACTGCTCCGGTACGGGATAGGCAACTAGTATAGCGTGCTAGCACTCACTGCTCCAGTACGGGATAGGCAACTAGTATGCCGTGCCAGCTCTCACTGCTCCGGTACGGGATAGGCAACTAGTATGCCGTGCCAGCTCTCACTGCTCCGGTACGGGATAGGCAACTAGTATGCCGTGCCAGCTCTCACTGCTCCGGTACGGGATAGGCAACTAGTATGCCGTGCCAGCACTCACTGCTCCAGTACGGGATAGGCAACTAGTATGCCGTGCCAGCTCTCACTGCTCCGGTACGGGATAGGCAACTAGTATGCCGTGCCAGCTCTCACTGCTCCAGTACGGGACGGGCAACTAGCATGCCGTGCCAGCTCTCACTGCTCCGGTACGGGATAGGCAACTAGCATGCCGTGCCAGCTCTCACTGCTCCGGTACGGGATAGGCAACTAGTATGCCGTGCCAGCTCTCACTGCTCCGGTACGGGATAGGCAACTAGCATGCCGTGCCAGCTCTCACTGCTCCGGTACGGGATAGGCAACTAGTATGCCGTGCCAGCTCTCACTGCTCCGGTACGGGATAGGCAACTAGTATGCCGTGCCAGCTCTCACTGCTCCGGTACGGAATAGGCAACTAGTATCCCGTGCCAGCTCTTACTGCTCCGGTACGGGATAGGCAACTAGCATGCCGTGCCAGCTCTCACTGCTCCGGAACGGGATAGGCAACTAGTATGCCGTGCCAGCTCTCACTGCTCCGGTACGGGATAGGCAACTAGTATGCCGTGCCAGCTCTCACTGCTCCGGTACGGGATAGGCAACTAGTATAGCGTGCTAGCACTCACTGCTCCAGTACGGGATAGGCAACTAGTATGCCGTGCCAGATCTCACTGCTCCGGTATGGGATAGGCAACTAGTATGCCGTGCCAGCTCTCACTGCTCCGGTACGGGATAGGCAACTAGTATGCCGTGCCAGCTCTCACTGCTCCGGTACGGGATAGGCAACTAGTATGCCGTGCCAGGTCTCACTGCTCCGGTACGGGATAGGCAACTAGTATGCCGTGCCAGCACTCACTGCTCCGGTACGGGATAGGCAACTAGTATGCCGTGCCAGGTCTCACTGCTCCGGTACGGGATAGGCAACTAGTATGCCGTGCCAGCACTCACTGCTCCAGTACGGGATAGGCAACTAGTATGCTAAAGCTGGCTTTAGCCGAAACCGAAATAAGACGTTCGTGCTGGTTACTACCTAATTCTAACAGTGAATAAACATGAATACAAACAAATTAGGGATTTATTTAGCAGCTTCAAGCTTCTTATTTAGAAATCCCATTTGATTGTGGTCAGGTAAGCCAGTCACTAGGGTTTCCTAGACTGCTGTCAAGTTCCAGGAAGGAAAAGGTTGAAAACTTCAAGAGTGTATTATTAAGTTATACAATAATGAAATCGTCTTCAAATTTCTTGTTCCAAATGTGAGCCGTAATTTTTTTTGTTTGAAAATGTGCAAAATAGCACAGAAAATGAATCCCAAAATTTGGTATAAATTTTTTATTAGCTGTTGAATTCCCCATTTTCAGATGTCTAATTTACAGCACTTACTTTGCTTGTAGATACAAATGAAGATTTTAAAACAATTCTTTGTGACGATTGATCTAGAGCAGCAAAACCACAGTTTTATTTCCTTTTTGTATCTCTTTTGTATCCCTGAGCTGTATGTGGCTCGCAAGGAAAACCAAAACCCAGCGTGCTCATCGAACGAGAAGAGTTTCAGAAGAGAGCAACGAAAACTATCAACACTTCACACATGCACTGTGACCAAATGTGGCTAAAATCACATTCAAAGAATTGAGACCATCTCGGCTTACCTGATATCGGAGCGAACTACGGTGGCACTAGACTCTCCCAGGCAACGCAGGAAGACACAGAGCGACTGTCTCGCAGCATCCAGATGTTCCAGCCTCTGGGTGGCCCCAATCTTCGGACAATATGTCCCAACCACGATAAACATCCCCCCCCCCCCCCCCCCGCTATCTGCGCATGAGCCGGATGCAAGATCATTTTTAAAAAGCAACAACAAGCAGCTAATTGCCCAATTAATGGGCCCCGGGCGCCAGGACGCCATTAAAGACGGTACCGAAATAGCCGCTTTACTGCCTTGCATCGTGGTCGACGGCCACGAAACGTAAATACCGGCAAGATTTACTTTTCATAACGTAAACTTGTTTTCACAAGGCGGCACGCGAGGTTATTATTGCCTCTGTGTTGACTGGAGACTGTTTATGGCGGGCACAATTTAGAATTATGTGTTCAATGTTAATGGCTAGTTTGTATGGCACTTACAGTGGTGTTGGAAATAACATTGACGTATGGTCCCGGCGCTTTTGTAATTGCATTTTACAAAGATTATATTATTTGTTTTACACTAGCTGCAATTGAAGCATTGACTGCATTGATATTGCAAATGAAGCAAATATGTCTTATTCAATCGGATAAATGGCAAAAATTCTTGATTTTCTGTGAAATTATGTTCAACATTTCTTCTCAGTTAAAACTGCTTTAAAGCAATATCAATCAATAGAAGTTAACTATGGTGAAGAAATATTTGTTTTTCCCTGTGCAATGGCAAAATTTTTTATGCTTCGTGATTTATTTTCAGCATTGCTTCTATGTACTTTGAACTTCTTTAAGTCTGTTCATTGAGCCGTGAACTCAGGCCGCTTCCCTTACCTCGTACGGGATACACTTTCCAGGCCACACCTTTAGTCGGATCGCAATGAAACCTATATTTTCGAAATCTTCACACTCCTGGCAATCAATTGAATCATTTTCTTTTCGAAAAATTCACCCGCCAATTACTTACAAGAGTTTTAAAACAACCCTAATTTGCCGGTACATTGAAAGATGTCAATTTCCAGCAAACAATTTACCACTTACTGGATACACTTTCCAGGTCACACCCGTTACCCAATCTCGACGAAACAAATATCTACGGAATCCTCACACTTCTGGCAACCAGTTGAATATCTCAGAATCTTGAAATATCTCATAGAAATCCAAGAAATCTTAAATTCAATTAACCTCAACAACCATCAATCAATGGCCTTTAAGCAATACCTATCAACCATAAACTGTCGGTAAAACTACCCCTCTGCAAACTTTCCCTCTGCAATTGCAAAATTGCAAAATTGTCCAATGGCAACATTGTTTATGCGTGATTTTACTTTAGCATTTCTTCTATTAGGTAGGTACTTTAGAAGCCTTTAAAGTAATACCAATCAAACATAAGTAGGTAGGTAGGTAAAACTACCATGAAGAAAATGAATAATGAAGATGTCAACTACTTAAAGAAAATACACAACAGCTTCATATATATAATACACACTTTTATAACATTTCGTGTCGTTCACAGCGATGCCCACCGGGCTCAAACTCAGCCGGCCAACGCCGAAGAGAGTACAAGGTATCGTACAAAAGAGCGGCACACATCGAAGCATCTCGCGTCCACAGCGTTCGATCCGCGGCGGCAATCGAGCCGACCCAGACCCGCTTCCATCACCGCCAGCCGTTCGGGGGGTCAACGCTTGGTTAGAGGAGAGATTGTGTACGCTTCATGTTTGCCACTGTCTTCTAGCAATGCAAACGGACATAATAGCCTATGTTTAACAACTCCAGATCAAACGCTGTACAGTGGTAAACTCAAATTAATCGTAGTGTAGCCAACATCAGACGATATCCCGCGATAAGATTGGTAGCTCAGCGATAAGGCTAGCTGGCGTTAATTCCATTATGAAGTATGTTCCAAGCTATGATTGTTTTGCAGTAGACAAAGTAGAGTCTACGATAGTAGTTTTGCGGACCAAAACCCGTGGCAAGTTTGGAATAGTTATGCGAGTGAGGATTCCAAAAGGCTATAGATAAATTGGTGGGAACGAAAAACCTTCCTGAGTTGGTGACGTGAAAAAGAAGACTGCAAATCTAACGTTATCTCGAGCCGTAGCATGCAGGACATGCACGGGCCGAAATGCGGAAAGTACAGATTCCGTTTATCAACTTTCAAGTCGCCTTTAACATCGTCTCGGTACATTACGCAGTATTTTTCGTTCCTTCGTCCCCTGCAAATAGAAGAATCTGAATACATAGTTGATTGATTATTTATCGTTTGTAGTTATTGCTGGTATTTTCATAGAAATATGATAGCGTAGTCGCCCTTTTCCCACCAGGCAATCACATTCTTGCCAATATTCGACCAATCGAAACCCACCTCGCGTTCAAAGACACCCCCTTTCTGGCTTCGAGCGATGGAAACGCTTCGTTTTCACCCTCCATAATGTCCGTTCTGTCCAAAGGTAAATCCGGTTTAAGTACTTTGTGGACATTGGACGACCCTGTCTACCCCTACCCTTGATTTGCACAGCCCTTTTAGAAACGGTGCAGGTAAACAAAAACAGTTGGCGCCGGTCACGGTCCAGGAGAGATCGGAATTCCCCGCTCGCGTCGAGCCGAAACTTGCACTAAGTTTGACTCCCGTCTTTGGGGTTTTGTCGCTTGGAAGCCTGGAATTGGAACTCGACTAAACTAACGCAAAACGGTTAACCGCTGCAACAATTACTTTTCCTCGAAATCGTAACAACGTTGAAGGAAATATTCTTCTTGACTACTTTCCTTCCAATCCATTACATTTGGTCAAGTACCTAACATTTTGTCTAGTTTTATATATACATATATAGGTATAGGAAATTATCTTCGAGCTACATATTCTATATTTTCTCTGTCAACACTAATAAACAATTCACCGCTAAACCGTTAAATCTGTTCGCACGTCACTATATACACAAACCGCTCCCGCACGTTGATTGCATCCCGCCACTGAACGCGAACCGCTTGCCGATCCGTAAAACGGTGCAAACTAAACACCGCCCGGCAAAGTCCGGCAGGTCGACTTTGCACGACTCGTCCGTTGTTCGCAAAGTCCAAGCGATTCCATCGCCATTTGACGTCACGTTGGTTCCGTTCGGGCGGAAACGCATCGTCCCTCGGAGCCGCGCCACTGCTCCGGCCGAACATCGACCCGCAGGGTTCCGCAATCGTCGGGAAACACGGCTTGAAGACGAGAAACGGCAGAAACGACTCGCAGATTCCATCCTGTGCTTTGTCGATCCATTGCGCGGCCCTCTCAGATCAAGTCTGCATTTCGGCGATGCGGTAATATCCCGAGTCCAGAGCGCCAGCCCCGTTCTGGGCCTGTCACTGCGGTTGCGATTCCGTTGATGGGGGCACGCACACATTGAAAACAGGTTGCGAGTTAAACGTCTCCGAGGCGATCTTTTTTTGAGAGCGTTGGCAGAGTTTTGGGGCACGGGGTCAAGGTGTCTGTGTTAATCTTGTGGCAAGAATCAAATAAATTGGCACTAAATCGGAGTAAGACGCTCGACATGTCTTCGGGGGATATCAGGACTTTTGACTGTGAAAATGTCGCGAATCTTGCAAAGCTTTGCATGCGTTCACGTAGCCACTTGAGCTGGGTTTACAGCTGGCAATGTCAGTGACACGATGTCATCAACATTGGCTCTGCCACCAATCAGAGACTCCGTGGCAGAGTCGCGAACATGACGTCACGCACATCCAGAGTCTCTGATCGGTGGCAGAGCCAATGTTTATGACATCGTGTCACTGACATTGCCAGCTGTAAACCCTGATTTACGCTTGCAACATGGTCGTGAACTATCTTGGTGGAAGATCTGAGATTAGGTACAAGTAAAAGAAACCACGGCAAGCAAAATGGATCGGCATTCCTTCGCGAGAACCGGCCATGAAACTGAGCTCAGCGTAGTTCTGGCCAACTCTCGTCTCGATCAGCCGGGAACAAGGGCAACTCCCAGCTTCCATTCTGTCGCCAGCCAGTTTCAAGCTTTTCAAGTAGGAAGCCTCAGTCAGGGAAGACAGACTTTAGAGCAAAACGACACGTAACTAAACACCATTTCACGTTAAGAAGGTGAATGGATTTGCATCTTCCTCGAGGACCCACTGCTGCTAGACACGAGCTAAGAGTTTCAAAACTAACCATAGAGATTGTTGTCCAGCTCAAAGTATGGCTTGTGAGTTTTGGAACTCTTGGCTCGTGTCTAGCAGCAGTGAATCCTCGAGGAAGATGCAAATCCACTCTCATTCTTAACGTGAAATCCAGTTTAGCCTGCGTTTTAGCTTTTGAAGGTAACAAATAGCTTTTGCTTCAATTTTAAGAGAGACAAACCTGAAACTGAGCTCCTAAGTAGAAACAATAAGAGTCCAACACGTAACACTCTGTCCTTCTCACTCGCGTACCACTCGCTCACTGACTCGACAAGTCTTTGAGTTACGTCGTAGATTCACGACTCGGCATTTCAGGACTCGGCATTTCGCGCCTCCAATCGCCGCCCTACGCCTCGTCTCGCTTGAGCGGCACCTGCGGGTAGACGGGGAAGTCGACCCGTTCGTGCACCTCGTCGACCTTGAACGACGGGTAGAGCGCGATCTGATTGGTCCGGTGGTTGCGGCCCTTGCTGTAGCCGTCCCAGTGGTTGCCGGCCACGCCGATGACGTCGCCGACCTGACAAGCGGACCGGTCGTTAGGGCAACCCTCGCATTGCGGCACAACTAGTATCGTGAGCAGATGAGAGATTTCGGTTTGTTATGGCTGGTACATAAAGGCAAAAAGGGACATTATTTTAGTGCTTCTATCTTCGATCACTGCTCTGGTAAGGGATAGGCAACTAGTAGGCTGTGCCAGCTCCAGTACGGGATAGGCAACTAGTACGCAGTGCCCTGCTCCAGTACGAGATAGGCAACTAGTATGCAGTGCCTGCTCCGATACGGGATAGGCAACTAGTTTGCAGTGCCTGCTCTGGTAAGGGATAGGCAACTAGTATGCCGTGCCAGCTCCGGTACGGGATAGGCAACTAGTGTGCCGTGCCAGCTCTCACTGCTCCGGTACGGGATAGGCAACTAGCATGCCTTGCCAGCTCTCACTGCTCCGGTACGGAATAGGCAACTAGTATGCCGTGCCAGCTCTCACTGCTCCGGTACGGGATAGGCAACTAGCATGCCGTGCCAGCTCTCACTGCTCCGGTACGGGATAGGCAACTAGTATGCCGTGCCAGCTCTCACTGCTCCGGTACGGGATAGGCAACTGTACTCCATTTCACGTTAAGAAGGAGAGAGGATTCGAATCTTCCTCGAGGACCCACTGCTGCTAGAAATAAGTTAAGATTCAAAACTGTCCATAGAGCCTTTTGTCTGGCTCAATGACATGGCTTGAAAGTTTTGGGATTCTTAGCTCTTGTATAGCAGCAGTAGGTCCTCGAGGAAGATGCTTTTCCACTTCCCTTTTTAACGTGAAATGGAGTTTAGTATGGCGTGCCAGCTCTCTCTGCTCCGGTACGGGACATTCGGCGCTCGTACAGGAGATTCGGTGGGGAGGGGATAGCGTCACTGTACAAAGAGAATCGTACTAATCTCGCAGATCGCGCCGCGCGAAAAGCCAGAAATCTTAGATAATTAATAACAACTCTGTCTTTTCAGAAAATTCTTTTGAATACGTCAACTTCTATGGTAAAAATCGATGAGGTAAATGGCTCCTAAACAGTAAACTCCTAAACAGTTCGAACAGCCCTCTCAAATCAATGTGCATGCATTTTACCAAACGATGGTATCCGAAGGTAACCAAGGCTAGGCAGATTTGAGAGGACCTTGAAACACTTTTTTAACGGGCGACAGTTGCCCCCTATACATGCAAGGGTGGGCATTCTTACTAGAGGCATCAGGCAAGCCAATTTTGTGGGTGGGCAAAACCAAAAAGAGGAATCCGACAGTCCGGTCTGTCCCTACCTCGACGTCCATCTCGTGGATGGCTCGTGCGTGGTGCGGCAGCACCGCCACCCGGTTGTGCGAAGTCTGCCCGCCGTAGTAGAAGATGTCGTCGAGCGAACGGAACCTGTCGCTGGCGTCCACGTGCAGCGTCTGCATGATCTCGTAGGCCAGGCGGCAAACCTGCGTCCGGGGGAGAGAGATTGCGATGGAGGAGACGATCACGTTTCGAAGGAGAGCGGTGTTTCACTCTCAAAGAGGCTCCCCTGCTGTTACGTTTAGTAGGAGAGCGGTGTTTCACTCTCAAAGAGGCTCCCCTTCTGTTACGTTTAGAAGGAGAGCGGTGTTTCACTCTCAAAGAGGCTACCCTGCTGTTACGTTTAGAAGGAGAGCGGTGTTTCACTCTCAAAGAGGCTCCCCTGCTGTTACGTTAAGAAGGAGAGCGGTGTTTCACTCTCAAAGAGGCTACCCTGCTGTTACGTTTAGAAGGAGAGCGGTGTTTCACTCTCAAAGAGGCGCCCCTGCTGTTACGTTTAGAAGGAGAGCGGTGTTTCACTCTCAAAGAGGCTACCCTGCCGTTACGTTTAGAAGGAGAGCGGTGTTTCACTCTCAAAGAGGCTCCCCTGCTGTTACGTTTAGAAGGAGAGCGGTGTTTCACTCTCAAAGAGGCTCCCCTGCTGTTACGTTTAGAAGGAGAGCGGTGTTTCACTCTCAAAGAGGCTACCCTGCTGTTACGTTTAGAAGGAGAGCGGTGTTTCACTCTCAAAGAGGCTACCCTGCTGTTACGTTTAGAAGGAGAGCGGTGTTTCACTCTCAAAGAGGCGCCCCTGCTGTTACGTTTAGAAGGAGAGCGGTGTTTCACTCTCAAAGAGGCTAC
Source organism: Nemoura dubitans (assembly GCA_921293005.1). Classification (NCBI taxonomy): domain Eukaryota; kingdom Metazoa; phylum Arthropoda; class Insecta; order Plecoptera; family Nemouridae; genus Nemoura; species Nemoura dubitans. The sequence continues at coordinate 45,834,626 of OV121076.1, forward strand.
CCTGCTGTTACGTTTAGAAGGAGAGCGGTGTTTCACTCTCAAAGAGGCTCCCCTGCTGTTACGTTTAGAAGGAGAGCGGTGTTTCACTCTCAAAGAGGCTCCCCTGCTGTTACGTTTAGAAGGAGAGCGGTGTTTCACTCTCAAAGAGGCTCCCCTGCTGTTACGTTTAGAAGGAGAGCAGTGTTACACTCTCAAAGAGGCTCCCCTGCTGTTACGTTTAGAAGGAGAGCGGTGTTTCACTCTCAAAGAGGCTCCCCTGCTGTTACGTTTAGAAGGAGAGCGGTGTTTCACTCTCAAAGAGGCTCCCCTGCTGTTACGTTTAGAAGGAGAGCGGTGTTTCACTCTCAAAGAGGCTCCCATGCTGTTAAGTTTAGAAGGAGAGCGGTGTTTCACTCTCAAAGAGGCTCCCCTGCTGTTACGTTTAGAAGGAGAGCGGTGTTTCACTCTCAAAGAGGCTCCACTGCTGTTACGTTTAGAAGGAGAGCGGTGTTTCACTCTCAAAGAGGCTCCCCTGCTGTTACGTTTAGAAGGAGAGCGGTGTTTCACTCTCAAAGAGGCTCCCCTGCTGTTACGCTTAGAAGGAGAGCGGTGTTTCACTCTCAAAGAGGCTCCCCTGCTGTTACGTTTAGAAGGAGAGCGGTGTTTCACTCTCAAAGAGGCTCCCCTGCTGTTACGTTAAGAAGGAGAGCGGTGTTTCACTCTCAAAGAGGCTCCCCTGCTGTTACGTTTAGAAGGAGAGCGGTGTTTCACTCTCAAAGAGGCTCCCCTGCTGTTACGTTTAGAAGGAGAGCGGTGTTTCACTCTCAAAGAGGCTCCCCTGCTGTTACGTTTAGAAGGAGAGCGGTGTTTCACTCTCAAAGAGGCTCCCCTGCTGTTACGTTTAGAAGGAGAGCGGTGTTTCACTCTCAAAGAGGCTCCCCTGCTGTTACGTTTAGAAGGAGAGCGGTGTTTCACTCTCAAAGAGGCTCCCCTGCTGTTACGTTTAGAAGGAGAGCGGTGTTTCACTCTCAAAGAGGCTCCCCTGCTGTTACGTTTAGAAGGAGAGCGGTGTTTCACTCTCAAAGAGGCTCCCCTGCTGTTACGTTAAGAAGGAGAGCGGTGTTTCACTCTCAAAGAGGCTACCCTGCTGTTACGTTTAGAAGGAGAGCGGTGTTTCACTCGCAAAGAGGCTCCCCTGCTGTTACGTTTAGAAGGAGAGCGGTGTTTCACTCTCAAAGAGGCTCCCCTGCTGTTACGTTTAGAAGGAGAGCGGTGTTTCACTCTCAAAGAGGCTTCCCTGCTGTTAGAAGAGCCAAAGGTGTCAACATTCGCAGGCCGTCCCATTGTTCCGCTAAAGAGTTGAATGGTTTGGGTATTGAATGATTGACAGCGCAATGTCTGGAGTCAACACAACAATGCTGCAGGATATCCAAAAAAAACTATTTTAACTGGGTTTTGAATGAAAAGTGCATTGTTTTCCCAACATTTCGTTACACATAATAGATATTTCCCCTGGTTTGTGTACGTCCCTCTAGTTACGAGCCAAACCAACGGATCTCGTGTCATGTGAATCGCCGAGCAGCGTACCTGCGAGGAGAAGGTGCAGACCAGGAAGTCGGACAGCGACAGGAAGTGGACGTCGACGATGATGCCGTTGAGGGAGGTGCCCGTGTAGCGCAGCGCCACCGACGCCGTCTTGGCCACGTCCGCGTCCCCGATTATCTCGTAGTGCGGGTAGCTGTAGGAGCGGGCAACGTCGGGATCGTCAATCGATTTGTCACGGGTTTCAATTTTAATTTGAAAGTAGGTACAAACAACAGCTATTGGTGGACAAAAAATGTGTGTAGGTATATTTTTATTGCTCTTTAAATTTGCAAAACTTTTGACCATACCTACATGGAATAATATCTACCAAACAATTGTTCTCTGACAAACTTTAAGTGAAAGCTTTTTTAAGTGAAGCTTTTTTAAGTGATGATAAGTGATATAGTATGTAAGCTATATAAGTGAAGGCTTTTATTATTTATTATATATTATATTTTATTATATATTTATTTTTTATTGCTTTTAAATTAGCACAACTTTTGACCATACCTACATGGAATGATCACCTTGGTCTACAAATATCTACTGAACAATTTGTTCTCAGACAAACTATAACTGAAATCTACACCAAAATAGCTTACCTCTTAGGTAATATTACGGCTACAAAATTATGTAAGAATAATTTTTGTGCTATGAATGGTTTTTCTAAATAGCATCCGTAACTATGAGAAACCGTATTAGTTTCCATAGTACTTAGAAACCATCATTTTCCATAGTTACGGACATTAATTAGCCAAACTAATCATGGCACAAAAATTATTCTTACGTTATTTGAAAACCTTACAATATATAACCTAGCTATAATAGTGGAGCTATCACTTAAAGATTGCCTGTAAAAAATTGTTTGGCATTTGGCAATCTTCGGACGAAACGTCCATGCACAGAAATTCGGCTGGTCAACACGGATTTCTGCATTTATGGAGTGAGCTGCCTAAAGGCATTGTGGCACGCCAAAACGCTTCAACAAAGTATCTAACTGTATAAATATCTTAAAAGATGATTTGATGCTGCACGGCAAACGCTAACAAGACTGTAAGCCTCTACCTTTTGGCCCCACCACGCAATTGTGGGTCTTTCATCGAGCCCTGACCAGCCTAGCCCATACGTCGGGACTTGTACAATTTTGCTGGCCCACTTTACGATTTCAGAAGTGTACTACGCTAACTACCTGTGAAAAATACAGGTCCTTGCAATGATCTAAGACATACCTTTATCTCAAATACTGCAAGTTGCAACGTATTTCGTCGAAATAGGTACTTCCAGGTTTCTACATCGATCAACAAACCCAAAGATCGAGTCAAAGGCATTCTATAATACCAGCAAATTTTTAGATACATGTAAAGCATTATTTATTTGTTTATTTTATTTGTATTTATCATGCTATTTATATATATATATATATATATATATATATATATATATATATATATATATATATATATATATATATATATATATATATATATATATATATATATATATATATATATATATATATATATATATATATATATATATATTCTACTCTGTATTGTGTTACTATATTATTTTGTAAATTTATCACACCTGACAATGCCCATATTACTTTGAAATGTAATCAATTGGATAATAAATTAATCTAAAATCCACTATCCAACTATCCACTATCCAACTAACCAACTACCCACTAATCCAACTATCTATTATGAATACGGTGTACTTATTATCATAATAATAAATTACTATTAACCACTGTAAGACATTAAAACAAAGACATTGTAACAGGGTCGATTGGATGCCGAAAACAATCAAGAACAACACAACAAAACACTCACTTTTTGCGCGCCTCCGCCACGACCTTGGGATCGTCGGACGCCAGGTAGACTCGTCGCCTGTCCACCGCCTGCTTGGCCTCGAGCCGCGTGAACCAGTCGTCGACGTGCGCCATGTACTCGTCGAGCGGGTGGAACGCCGCCTCGGTGCCGACCTTGTCCGTTCTACGGACGTGGACGCTGCGCAAAGGGGACAGTCGCACTCCGTCTGTTAGCTTTCTGAAGCCGGGTTTACACGGTTCAATGTTTCATACAATGCATTGGATTCAAGGTGGACTACTTGACTAATTTACAGCTTTTATGCCGGGTTTTAACAAGTTTTTCAACTTTTTCAAGCTTACGACCAAATGAACCACGGCACCTACCTGTCTGATGGGCTATTTCACCGACGTCGGTTTAATACCCCCTAAACGGTCGTTTAAGACCGATTTTGACTGGCGTATTCGGTTTCTCTACAAAACTCAGTTCTTCAATAATTCAAATGATGAATTTGGAGTTCTCTCGAAGAAAAATGCAAATTCGACTGTTAGTTCCGTGGTGATAGCATATAGGACTATTTGGTGACCTGAAAACACTTGCATGTTGTTTTTGGAACAACTTTCTTTCCCCGCTAAACACGGTTTAAAAGCTAATTCCCCAACGTTGGGGGCTCAAATAATGGACGATTGTTTAGCCAGGGAATTAATAATGACATTTACAAAATAAAATATGTTTCACCTGTCAAAACAATGCCTTCTAGAATCACTGCCACTTTAAAATCAAAATTCAAATATTTTTTTGTGACCTGTCTCAAATTTCTGCTTTGAACTTTTAAAAAAGTCAGTAAATTAGTGAATTTCAAGGCACCGGCTAAATTGGCCTTAAACGCCCGTTTAAGTTAAACTTGGTGAAATAGCCCATAAGTCTGTTAACTTTCTATAGCTGGGTTTACACGGCTCAATGTTTCGTTCAATGCATTGAATTCAAGGTTGAAGGTAACATCGAATGCCCTTGACAGGAGGCATTAACACGGCTTCTGGTCCATTTCACCTAAGTTTACCTAAACGGGCGTTAAAGGCCGATTTAGCCGGTGCCTTGAAATTCACTAATTATCTTACTTTTTTTAAAGTTCAAAGGAGAAGGTTTCAAAGGAGGCTAAACCATAGTCCATTATTTGAGCCCCCAACGTTGGGGAATTAGCTTTTAAACCGTGTTTAGTGGTGAAAGAAAGTAGTTCCCGACACAACATGTTAGTGTTTTCAGGTCACAAAATATTCCTTTATGTTACCCCCACGGAACTAAAAGTTGAATTTGCATTTTTCTTCGAGAGAACTCCAAATTCGCTATTAGATTTGACCCTAGATTTGATTTCAACGTCTTGAAACAATCAAGACAAAATTCTATTGCTAACGTACGTATCTAGTGAGTAGTAATCATGTAGTTATACAGAACAGGAAAACCTTCAAAATAAGTACCTATGGGCCAATCAAGACTTAAACCAAGACCAAGACCTAGACCAAGACCTAGACCAAGACCAAGACCTAGACCAAGACCTAGACCAAGACAAAGACCCAGACCTAGACCAAGACCAAGACCAAGACCTAGACCTAGATATAGACCAAGACCTAGACCTAGACCTAGATATAGACCATGAACCGACCTAGACCCAGACCTAGACCAAGACCTAGACCTAGACCAAGATCAAGACCAAGACCAAGACCTAGACCTAGACCAAGACCCAGACCCAGACCTAGACCAAGACCTAGACCTAGATATAGACCATGACCCAACCTAGACCTAGACCAAGACCTAGACCTAGACCTAGACCTAGACCTAGACCTAGACCAAGACCTAGACCAAGACTAAGACCTAGACCAAGATCAAGACCAGACCTAGACCAAGACCTAGACCAAAGCCAAAATTCAGACATGACCTCCCCGATAAGTTGGAATCCGGCCCGAAAGGCGCTAGAGACCCACCCGACGATCGGCCGCTGGAAGTTGAGCTTGGTGGCGGCGGTCTGCAGCAGCCGGATGGTGCCCTCCTGCGGCCGCAGCAGGTACTTGAGCAGCTGGCCGATCCACCAGACGAGGGGGTCGCCGTGGAGACGCTCGAGTCGGGGGGCGAGGTCGGCGGGCACGGCGCGGGGCAGGTGCGGGGAGCGCGGGGACAGCGAGTCGATGATGGGCACGTCCACCACCTGCCGGGCAAAACGGGGGGGGGGGGAAACATCGGTACGTTGCCATTGTGTTGTCATCGACCATTGCTAGCCGGGACTAGCTCAGCGCTCTCTGTATCCCATGCAACGTTAAAGTATAGGCCTTGCCAGGTGACATCTTCTGTTAGAACAACTCTATAACCACGATTATACCGTTATGTCTTCGACCATTGCTAGCCGGGATACGCAACGAGCTCAGAGCTGTATGTATCCCATGCATCCTTCGACCATTGCGAGCCGGGATACGCAACTAGCTCAGCGCTGTGTGTATCCCATGCAACCTTCGACCATTGCTAGCCGGGATACGCAACTAGCTCAGCGCTGTATGTATCCCATGCAACCTTCGACCATTGCTAGCCGGGATACGCAACTAGCTCAGAGCTGTATGTATCCCATGCAACCTTCGACCATTGCTAGCCGGGATACGCAACTAGCTCAGCGCTGTATGTTTCCCATGCAACCTTCGACCAATGCTAGCCGGGTTACGCAACTAGCTCAGCGCTGTATGTAACCCATGCAACCTTCGACCATTGCTAGCCGGGATACGCAACTAGCTCAGCGCTGTGTGTATCCCATGCAACCTTCGACCATTGCTAGCCGGGATACGCAACTAGCTCAACGCTGTGTGTATCCCATGCAACCTTCGACCATTGCTAGCCGGGATACGCAACTAGCTCAACGCTGTGTGTATCCCATGCAACCTTCGACCATTGCTAGCCGGGATACGCAACTAGCTCAACGCTGTGTGTATCCCATGCAACCTTCGACCATTGCTAGCCGGGATACGCAACTAGCTCAACGCTGTGTGTATCCCATGCAACCTTCGACCATTGCTAGCCCGGATACGCAACTAGCTCAGCGCTGTATGTATCACATGCAACCTTCGACCATTGCTAGCCGGGATACGCCACTAGCTCAGCGCTGTATGTATCACATGCAACCTTCGACCATTGCTAGCCGGGATACGCAACTAGCTCAGCGCTGTGTGTATCCCATGCACCCTTCGACCATTGCTAGCCGGGATACGCAACTAGCTCAGCGCTGTATGTATCCCAAGCAACCTTCGACCATTGCTAGCCGGGATACGCAACTAGCTCAACGCTGTGTGTATCCCATGCAACCTTCGACCATTGCTAGCCGGGATACGCAACTAGCTCAACGCTGTGTGTATCCCATGCAACCTTCGACCATTGCTAGCCGGGATACGCAACTAGCTCAACGCTGTGTGTATCCCATGCAACCTTCGACCATTGCTAGCCGGGATACGCAACTAGCTCAACGCTGTGTGTATCCCATGCAACCTTCGACCATTGCTAGCCCGGATACGCAACTAGCTCAGCGCTGTATGTATCCCATGCAACCTTCGACCATTGCTAGCCGGGATACGCCACTAGCTCAGCGCTGTATGTATCACATGCAACCTTCGACCATTGCTAGCCGGGATACGCAACTAGCTCAGCGCTGTGTGTATCCCATGCACCCTTCGACCATTGCTAGCCGGGATACGCAACTAGCTCAGCGCTGTATGTATCCCAAGCAACCTTCGACCATTGCTAGCCGGGATACGCAACTAGCTCAGAGCTGTATGTATCCCATGCAACCTTCGACCATTGCTAGCCGGGATACGCAACTAGCTCAACGCTGTGTGTATCCCATGCAACCTTCGACCATTGCTAGCCCGGATACGCAACTAGCTCAGCGCTGTATGTATCCCATGCAACCTTCGACCATTGCTAGCCGGGATACGCCACTAGCTCAGCGCTGTATGTATCACATGCAACCTTCGACCATTGCTAGCCGGGATACGCAACTAGCTCAGCGCTGTGTGTATCCCATGCACCCTTCGACCATTGCTAGCCGGGATACGCAACTAGCTCAGCGCTGTATGTATCCCAAGCAACCTTCGACCATTGCTAGCCGGGATACGCAACTAGCTCAGAGCTGTATGTATCCCATGCAACCTTCGACCATTGCTAGCCGGGATACGCAACTAGCTCAACGCTGTGTGTATCCCATGCAACCTTCGACCATTGCTAGCCCGGATACGCAACTAGCTCAGCACTGTGTGTATCCCATGCAACCTTCGACCATTGCTAGCCGGGATACGCCACTAGCTCAGCGCTGTATGTATCACATGCAACCTTCGACCATTGCTAGCCGGGATACGCAACTAGCTCAGCGCTGTGTGTATCCCATGCACCCTTCGACCATTGCTAGCCGGGATACGCAACTAGCTCAGCGCTGTATGTATCCCAAGCAACCTTCGACCATTGCTAGCCGGGATACGCAACTAGCTCAGAGCTGTATGTATCCCATGCAACCTTCGACCATTGCTAGCCGGGATACGCAACTAGCTCATCGCTCTCTGTATCCCATGCAACGTTTAAGTACAGGCCTTACCAGCTGTGATCTTCGGTTAGATCAACTCTATAACCACGATTATACCGTTATGTATTGCTATTTCAAAGATGAAATACATACCTAACTATATCCTAACTTTAGCATTCAAATCCCAGTTTGAAATAGTTTTTTTTCGAAATACAACACGATTTTTAGGACTCACCTGCGTCTCCGGCACCCCGGGCCAGTGAGCGTGCGTGGCCCCTCCCGCATCGGTGCACGTGTCGCTGACCGGCAGGAACACCTCCTCCCAGCCGGCCTTGTGGTAGCGCCAGCCGCGCGACTTGAGCACCATCGTGCGCTCGGTGCCGTAAGCAATCGCCAGGCAGTGCACCACGTGGTGGAGTTGGCAGCCGAAGCCGCAGCCCTGGACGGGGGCGGGCGGTCATTAGGGTCAGTTAGGGTCGAGCCGAGCACGAGCCGGATTCGCAATGCACACTGCGCTTTGGAGCCCTCGGGTGCCTTACCTAGCTCGGCCACTCGTAGTCCCGGGATTTCTAGCAATCTTCCCTGGCTAATTAACACCACCGTAGCACCAAGCAGTAACCCCGACCTAGAGCGGCAGTATTACGGCCGGGTTATATAGCCGGCGCACATCGACTCTGACTTCAGTAACAAGCCATGAGATTGGTTGATTTGACCTCACTGCACAATGATGATCGTTTAAAAAGCAGTATGCCTTCTAGATAATGCTATCATCGTAGCACCACCGTAATACTGGTTGCTAGTGGTGCTACGAAATCAACAAACTGCCCATTGTTGAAATGGCCGCTCTAGGTCCGGGTTATATAACACCGCCAGCCCGGCCAATTAGCCGCATGGTAGCCGCTTCAAATGGCCGCGCTAGGTAAGGGCCCGTCGGAGCCCGAAACGCTCTTAGAGGCCGAGAACGAGACGGATTCGCAATACACACTGCGCTTTGGAGCCCTCAGGGCTGGGCCCGTCGGAGCCCGAAACGCTCTGAGAGGCCGAGAACGAGACGGATTCGCAATACACACTGCGCTTTGGAGCCCTCAGGGCTGGGCCCGTCGGAGCCCGAAACGCTCTGAGAGGTCGAGAACGAGACGGATTCGCAATACACACTGCGCTTTGGAGCCCTCAGGGCTGGGCCCGTCGGAGCCCGAAACGCTCTGAGAGGCCGAGAACGAGACGGATTCGCAATAACACTGCGCTTTGGAGCCCTCAGGTGCCTTACCTAGCGCGGCCACTCGTAGTCCCGGGAATACTAGCAATCTACCCTGGCTCATTAACACCACCGTAGCACCAAGCAGTAACCCCGACCTAGCGCGGCCCCTCGTAGTCCCGGGATTACTAGCAATCTACCCTGGCTCATTAACACCACCGTAGCACCAAGCAGTAACCCCGACCTAGCGCGGCCCCTCGTAGTCCCGGGATTACTAGCAATCTACCCTGGCTCATTAACACCACCGTAGCACCAAGCAGTAACCCCGACCTAGCGCGGCCCCTCGTAGTCCCGGGATTACTAGCAATCTACCCTGGCTCATTAACACCACCGTAGCACCAAGCAGTAACCCCGACCTAGCGCGGCCACTTGTAGTCCCGGGATTACTAGCAATCTACCCTGGCTAATTAACACCACCGTAGCACCAAGCAGTAACCCCGACCTAGAGCGGCCACTCGTAGTCCCGGGATTACTAGCAATCTACCCTGGCTAATTAACACCACCGTAGCACCAAGCAGTAACCCCGACCTAGCGCGGCAGTATTACGGCCGGGTTATATAGCCGGAGCACATCGACTCTGACTTTAGTAACAAGCCAAGAGATTGGTTGATTTGACCTCACTGCACAATGATGATCGTTTAAAAAGCAGTATGCCTTCTAGACAATGCTATCATTGTAGCACCACCTTAATACTGGTTGCTAGTGGTGCCTCGAAATCAACAAACTGCCCATTGTTGAAATGGCCGCTCTAGATCCGGGTGATTTAACACCGCCAGTCCGGCTAATTAGCCGCGTGGTAGCCGCTCCAAATGGCCGAGCTAGGTAAGGGCCCGTCGGAGCCCGAAACGCTCTGAGAGGCCGAGAACGAGACGGATTCGCAATACACACTGCGCTTTGGAGCCCTCAGGGCTGGGCCCGTCGGAGCCCGAAACGCTCTGAGAGGCCGAGAACGAGACGGACTCGCAATACACACTGCGCTTTGGAGTCCTCAGGGCTGGGCCCGTCGGAGCCCGTCGGAGCCCGAAACGCTCTGAGAGGCCGAGAACGAGACGGATTCGCAATACACACTGCGCTTTGGAGCCATCAGGGCTGGGCCCTGATACATTTTCAATACATACATTTTCAATTTTTTAAGTTCACTCCCAGTTGACGAAAAACACTCCTGAAAACAGCCATTTTCGGGGTTTTTTTCGAATTTCATGATTTTTTAAAGGGATGAAGGTGGTAGAAACCCTTATCGAAACCAATATGTAAACATTCGTTTACATGAAGGGTAGCTACAAAAAAATTATCGTTACCCGTTTTTCATCCCTTGCTGTTCAGAATGCACCCTGAAGTTGCAAAAATTCTAAAAATTTACCCTTCGTTTTGACCTTCTAATTATCCTATAAAAAGTAAAAATTATGACTTTTGAGCTACAGTTCATAGTAAAACAAACTCTTCCGAACAAATTATCTCTCTGATGTTTTTTGATATCTTTAACGGTTTAGACTCGGCATTGGATTTTGTGACACACTGCAACTGCCAAATATTCGTTTTTTCTCCGAACTTTGAGGGGCTCTATCTGGAGAACGGTTTGTCGCAAAAAATTTTTTAAAAACGTTTTGAACTCAGTAAAGGTAGGGGAATAACCCTGAATTTTCCTAAAAAAATTAAAAATCCACGAGCACACTTTTGGTCGATTGGGCTTGTTCTGACCCTACGATATCTTTTATAATGGGCTCAGGGAGTTGTCATTCAAGACGGGTTTGATTGAATTTCATGTCGGTCAACCACCAACAGTTAGGCGACGGTGTCGTTACCTTGTTGAGGTTGCAGACGAGTTTGCGCGCCTTTCCGCAGTCGTCCGGGTTCTGCAGGAACTTGAGACGACGCTGCACCAAGTCGCTGAGCTCGGCAGACTCCTTCTCGCGCCACGCGTTGTAGCTGAGGGCAATCGGCACGAACAGCTGAGTCGGATATCGTTGACTACATTTCAGTCAAGAAGCAGAATGGATTTGCATCTTCCTCGAGGACCCAACCCACTGCCGCTAGCCACGTGCTAAGAAATCCAAAACTGAACAGGGAAAGTTTTAAGAGCGTTGCAAACGATTGGATTCACAAGCCACGTTGCGGGGCCAGGGGTCGGTGCAGAGCTTCACGCGGGAACTTCTTACACCAACAATTATTAATGTACAAATCTGGATAAAAAACCATAGACCGAGAAAGAATCACTGGATGTCGGATGGTAGTTTTTAATACAAGATGTGGTAAACGTTTTTCATACGAGCTACGTAAAAATGCCGTAAATATGGTATTTTAGGCACTTTTTGAAAATGCACACCTCTGTAATTATTGAAAGTATAACCACCTAACACACCATCCGACATCCAACAACCCTTCAACTACAAATGTATTGTTTTTCCAAAACTCTGTGTTAGTATTTGTGGCCAGGAGAAGTTCCCGCGTGAACCTCCGCGTACGACGAAAACACTAGCGTTTCGACTTTCGTTGCCTCTCAAGAGAATGGTTAAAGATTTTTTCACCCAGCACTCATTTTAAACAATCCTAGAACACACAAGTTTGAATGATTGTAACTGTAAATATTGTGTGATTTAGTTTAATTGACTAATTGCAAGTTAGAGTTTTAATTGATAATTGACAATTTCCTAAGTCTGTCTTTAATGTTTTATGTGACAACAATCATGGGAGGTATTATAAATACAATACAATGCAATTATATAGACAAGTATGCCATGCTCAAGATGCATGAATTGAAAGTTTTGAAACTCTTAGCTCGTGTCTAGAAGCAGTGAGTCCTCGCGAAAGATGCAAATCCAATCTCCTTGTCGCCGTGAAATGGAGTTAAGGCAATACGCCCGAATCAGCAATCCGTTCCATTCCCGAACAAACGACATAAACGACGGCAAACAGCCGGCGAATCCACTCACCCGTCCACCTGCGTGATCTTCTCGAGGTCGTTGAGCATCGCCCGTTTGTGTTCGGCACCCATCTCGAGCAGATGCGTCAGCTTGGTGGCCAGCGACGGCGACAGCTCCAGCGCCTCCTTCTGCATCTTCTTCACCTCGGCGCGCACAAAGTACCACAGCTCGTTCGTGTCCATCGTGATGCGACGACGGGCACGCTCGTACTCGCCGTTAGGCTCCTCTTTCGCGGCTGCAATTCCACCCGGACGTTACGGTGGTTTACGTTCACCCGGACGTGTGGCTAGTCGAACCTGGACCAGGGGTGCGATTGTGTAACTTCATTTCGTTTGATTTGGCTCGAACTCGCTCGATTTCAAATCACTGCCCCCCCCGTGTTAAACCATAGGCAGTGATATTGAAAACGAATGGTTTTGAAACCACAAAGTTACACAATCGCCCCCCTGGACTCTTACCTAATATCCACTGACCCTAACACCATCGTAGTACGGGACTACAAGATAACACCGTTTTACTGTAGCTCCGGTCTTTAGTCCCGATCTAATATCCACGTTCTACGCTGGGGTAATTGGTTAGCACTGGTACTAAACCAGATCAATCGACTCTGACCTTACGCTATTGGCTAAAAAGACAGGCCCCATGGTCTCATTGGCTGTCGGACATCTTGCATTTGGCGCGATTATTAACCGAGGCATGGGTAAATGCCATATAAAGACTATTAAGGTGATAAGAGAAGCTGTCAGTCTCGGTCGGTCGTAGAACCATCAAAGTACCCAGCGAACCATCAAAGTACCTAGCGGTTCTATGATGGTACAACACAGAGTCAGGCTACGAAGTGGATATTAGATCGGGACTACTGCGTAACTCCCTCGTAGTCCCATCACCTTCATTAACACCACCGTAGAACCGCTAAAATGTGGATATTAGATAAGGGTCCTGAGTGAGTACCACCAGCAAACGCAAGGGTACCTGGTGAAAATTAAAATTGAAATAGTAAAGGTAGGTAGGTAGGCAGAGATACTTACTGATTGCTGAGCTGCCTCCATCAATCTTTTCATTGTTTAATAACTTCTCGGCCTGGACCAGCTTTTCCTGTAAGTCCTGTAACTGGTCTTCCTGGTTTCCATCCCTAGACAGGAAAGCAATCATAATATTAATTTAGTCCTACACTCCTGAGTCTAGGAAGGAACTAGATTTAAGTAGTAGTATGTACCTACCTATACGCACTACACATATTAGTTGTGCAAGCACAATTGCAAATAATTGGAAGGTTCTATTTACCCTAAATTTACTCCTTCGAAGAGCTTCTTGAGCTCCGAGTTTTGCCGCTTGAGTATCTCGAGATCACTTATCGCCTTAGCGACTCTTTGGGCGGTGTGCTGATCGTTCTCTTGAGCGCCTGTCCGGAAGATCGGGGTTGCTGCCAGCAGAAGCACACTAATCCAGATGGCAAGCAGCAGAAGAACGGCTCTTCCCCAGCCCACAAGTCTCATTAATTTCATCATTGAAACTGGATTCAGCTTGATGCCAGCACTGCCCGTGCACGCTGTCACACGAACGACGTGTCTACAGCTGACAGATGCATGGCAAGGCAATTCATCGCACAACACACGACGTTATGTACTAATAAAAAATGAGGTATTCACTCCCAGAACATAATTAAGATAACTTATAACAAAGATACCAAAATACGCCATAAATACACAAAATGCTGAGCAAAAAAACGAAAATTAAACCTAAAAGCCAGGAAAAGAGGTCGAGCCTGGCAGGACGGACGCCATCTTGGAATTATCTCGTCCATATGCAGTGTTGCCAGCATTTTCCTACGGCTCTCACCAGAAATCCCTATTTTCACAAGAAAATCCCTACGCTTGTCATAAAAGCGTCAAAACCCCCAAACTTGGCCATTTTGCAGGCAAATTTGAGTGCTCTCCTGCTCCATGGCACGAACATGGGCTTTCAATAAATAATCGTTACAATCGTGTAATAGTTCTGCGGCTTTGGAATATAATATCTGAAAACCCCTACACATTAGACTGAAAATCCCAATCTCCCTCAAAACCGCTGGGCATCGCGGCTCACTAGAGGTTGCGGTTGTTCCAGGAAATGTGCCTTTCTCATCCAGCGTGAATGAACTGATTAATACATTTGCCCAATAAGCAAGACTAGGCACTCTTTTACTGTGGACTTGGATGTTAAAGTTCACCACCTCCAATAAAAAAAATGCTTGTTCATACAAAATTACACTGATGACTTCAATCGCCTTATACCTTTAATTATTTAAGATGCGCCTTTCTCATAAGTATAAGCTTGAGTGTATAAGCATATAAGTGCATAACCATGAGAGCATAAGCATGAGAGCATTAGCATGAGAGCAAAAGCATGTCGGTCATCTGAGGGAAGTCATATACGGATACCTACTTTGACTCCATCGTTGTCGTGAAATTGCTATATGAGAACACCCAAGTGAGCTTCTATAAGTGTCGCGACTTAAAAAAATGTGCTGATTGAGAGAAGAGAAAACATTTAGAGACATGCGAGAAACCACTGCTAGTTATAGCATGATAATACGAGCAAATAAAATATACGTTTTACACAGTGGTGTAGACGTAGTGCTGGAAATAAATAATAATAATAATAAATAATAATATTTCATCAACCGATGGGGGGGGGGGGGGGGGGCAGAAGAAATGAAACTGATTTCTGATTTCTACACTTTCGTCATTATTATTTTCACATACCTATATATCAAACATTGTTGTTTGGCGCTAACGACTATTTTCGCCAGGATTTCACTAAAGCAGGTCCACATATCTCGATTTTCGCCTCATAGGTAAATGGATAAATGGGTAGTGGTTAAATGGGTGTGCTATGGGTGGGTGGGAAATGGGTAATATAAGGTGAATGGGTAAGGGTGAAACATGGAACAAGTATGGAAAACTCGCAAAAGTAAGACATTTAAAAGCTAGAACTATAGCGTATACCAGCGTATTTCTTTAAAATTAAGGTGATTATACGCTAATTTCGAAAATAAAATGTTAGTATACGCCGTATACCTGCGTACACCCTGGACTACGCCACTGGTCACGACATAATTTCATCGTGGCTATTTTGCAATAATACAAACCATTCTATTTTTCATCCCTTATACGTATAACTGCCACGCCACCCACTAATTGATATGGCAGCAGCTATAAATTATTCAGTGCACATGAGTAGGTACAATAAATGCACTGGTATATCTTCGGCATACTGTTTGACATAGAGTTAGATCGATAACTTATAAACTGTTTCATAGCATCGTGATTTGCCGACAGTATTGCTAATTTTTGAGACATGCAATGCAATTAAATTCTGCATGCGACTCCATAATTCAATTTGTATTTCAAATTATTGCGACAAGATTTTAGCTTGCAGGCAAACCAGCGCAATCGAACAGAAACAAACACTAGGGCTGTGAAATCCATCCGGCAGTGACAGGTCCTGGATGCGACTCTCGGTTGTAAGTAATAAGAATATCGCGTATTCGTATATGCAAATTCGGCAGCACCAATAGGAATAACAGGAATATATCCAACACATAGGAATAACAGAAAAATTTTAATAATTCCATTGAGCCATAGTTGTTATAAGCAAAGTCCAGACTATCTCTGTTCGATCATTTACAACAAGCTCCCTTCTAATACTATCGAATCATAAACCACAATTTACTGGCAATCAGAGCAAAATTGAAAGAATTCCTGGTCGAGAAAGCGTTTTATTATGAGTTGATAGCGCATTTTTTAATGGCAATTCCGTAATTTATTTTATTTGTATGAACGATTGCATTATTATTGTATTATACATTCTATATATTGTAGTATATTGTATTACACTAAGCTTAGAATATCTACTTTGACGATGCCTATATTACTGCTATGTTCAACTGGAAAATGAATTGAATATTAAAATTAAACATTGGCGCAGTGGCGGAGCGTGAATATGATGCGCCCCTCACAAAATTTTGTATGGCGCCCCTCACATATTTCCAGAAACAGCTATAATAATTACGCTTGGGAAACCCCGCGCCGCTGGGGGCTGGTTCCATAAGCTTCGACTTTGACGACCTGGGACCTAGGCAATCACGAGCCTAGGTGCCTAGGTGCCTGGTCCCTGCAGGGGCCAAGCCTGGGTTGAGGAATTATTTAACGATAGCATAAGGTCCTGGAAGCTCGGGACCGGACTTCGGCTGGTATGATCGAGATGGACATGTGCTGTGGCAAGTAATGCATGAGACGGGGCGCTGCGTGTTGTATATGGTACTGAGCTGGCTTTACATTGAGGAACGGTGCGCAGAACCGGGAGCTGACGGTTCTGGCGGCTTTGCATGCGAGGCTGCGGGCGACCGGCATTTCCCAGCTGGAAGGCGCTGGCGCCCAGGAGCGCCAAGGTCGCGTATACCCCGCTGTGAATGGCGCTGAGACGTTTCAGATCCGGGCCCAATGTCAGGCGCTTGGCGTTCGACGCCGACTTCGGGAGGCCAGGAGGTCCGCCGGTCGCGCTATTCCGGTTCGTGCCTCGTAGACGCAATGTTAACTTTCCCGCATTTAGATGGGCTTTTTGGGCAGTTTGTCCGGAGCTGGCCTTAAAAAATCACCCGGGGTACACAGTTCGAGAACCTACTGTGTTGTTTCAGTAGTAATACAATTAAAAACTTGAGTACATCCTCGACAACGCACGATAGAGTACGGAGATGCACACAGAAATGACGAAGATTTGAGGCAAGAAAACGATTTCAAAGTGAAATGCGATGTAAATATGATGATTCAAGTCGTCCAATTGACTTTGACACCAGTTTGCTATACCAATATGGTACCAATATTTTACACTACCAGTGTGATTGACAAACTGTATAAATTCAGCATTGCGTCTACGAGGCACGAAACGTAAACACGCTTCCCGTCCAGCACCGCGGGGTCTGCGAGGGCGGTCGCTACGCCACTGGCTCGCTGGAGTCTGGACAAATAAAAGCACTGTATTGACAACCTTTTTCCAGCCCTAAACTTACCGCCGCTGGTCGCCGACATAGAGCTGCCCCGTTGGCAAGGTCCGACGACAAGGTCCGACGGCAAGGTCCGACAGCAAGGTCCGACGAAATGCCGTTCCAAATCGAGCCTCTCGGCGCCTCGCCTCTCCCGGCGACGTCGCACTTGCGTCCGTACTTCGCGCCCAGGTACCTACTACGCAATGGGCAGCCTATAAGCCTATATCTGGAAAAAAACGATCTCACATTGCAAAAACTTTGAGGCCACACAGTTATAATGTTTGCATTCGGACTGCATTGATGAATACATTTTTTAAACATGTATATACTCTTTGAAGTACAGTAAAAAGTAAATTCGCAATTCAATAATAATAATGTGTATTACATTGTATTGCATTGTACTATATTAATATATAGCATATATATTTTGTACACTCTCCAGCGCAACACGAACAAGGTATAGTCTATATATAAAAATACACTTTCCGAGTATCGTCAATACACAACTCCCTCCTGTCCGCCCCTCTGACGTCACGGCGCTTCGGTCTGACTTGCTGGACACGGGTAGACTGTGGGAAACGAACACGAATAGCACAGGAGTGAGGCGGGTTTTAGCCGAGTTTGGAGGCCTGTCAACAAGCTCCTGTTTGTCGCATGATGTTGAAATTTTAACTACATAAGAATCACTATTATTTCTATTACGTGTTAAAATTTCACAAAGTTTTGATGGACATCTCCGTTGATGCAAAGGTTTTAAATGAGGGTGATTTCGATGCAAAGTCAATAAGACCTCACAATCTTTCCCACACCCTAAAACACGCGGGTCTAAGGGTCGCTCCTCCTGCCTGGACTTGTCTATGAAAAACGCTTCGTCATATTATGGTCATCCATATGGACAGCGGTCACCCTTCTCTGCCAATTCAGGCAATATGTACATCAGTATAGTCGATGAATTGGTGATGCCCACCTTCGGCTTCCAGACGCGGCGCCAGATCGCGGGTCGCGGGTGTCCCAAGACAGCAGTCGTCCGTGGAGTCGAAGAGGTCCGTCATGTGGAGCTTCTTCGTCGAGTTCTTGGGGAGCTCCTCGATCCACGGCCTGAACCACCTTGCGGCGCCCAAACGCACGCCGCTGGAGTAGTGAGTGCAGCCGACAATCTGCATGGATCGACATCATGGCACTCCTGATGGCTGCAAGTCTGCATCGGTCTTCACAGTGGCGTGGCAGACACGGCACATGCCGTGTTTAACATTTCAACCCCACACATATTTTTTAAAAATTCTGAGAAATATTTATATAGGATTCTAATTTAGAAGATAATTTATTTTATTGTTGAGCAGTGATCACGCAGAAACTTCAGCCTATATATACTATTGGTAGAAGTAACACGATTTCAGCATCAAAGATTAAGAAAGTTACGGCGATTAAAATGAACCGGAGGGAAATTGTTAGGTGGGCAGAACTTTTAGAGTCAAATTTACATTCGAAAGGGGAACTTTTTTCACACAACAAAAGAATCACTCAGATCAGGAGTCTTCAATAGCCAGTATCGGGCGGACAGGGGACAATGTCGAAGGGATTCGCTGGGACGCTGCGCCGCGGCTTATGCAACAGACATAATATTATCTTCATTTTCTACAGGCACACCCTCTGAAATTTCACCGTTTGTGTTCAGTTTAACACCACACGAGATATGGAATTTGCTTGCGAAAAGCCATTCCTAAAAATAGCCTACCTGTTAGATTTTAAGCATTCAAAACGACTTAAAATGAGACAGGGGGAAAAGATCTCCTTTAATTTTCTGAAACGAGTATGATTTGCTTGAAAATGACCGTGATGATCAAAATTTGGCCCCGGACCCCACTCGGCTAGCGCTTTGTAACTATATGTACAACAAACGACCTATGATGGATACGTCAAATTCGATTACAAATTTGCCCCCCCCCCCCCCCCCCGTAGGCGCCTTGATGGTGAATTTATTCGGCTGCGCCGTATTTAACGATTAGCCCTGGTTCTGCCTATGCTGCAAGCTGCGATCAAATCTTGCGTGCTTGAAAATAGTTTATTGGATGAAACATGATGCAACTACTGGCACTGCATCGCATTCAAGTCACGTGATGACAAGGATTCACTTGTCCTTGGGGGAGGGGGAAGAGGGGTGTGTGCTGTCGATGGCTGCCATGCCTTGTCACAACACTTGCTTTCCACCCAGGAGGCCCTGGTTGTGTGCTCGGATAGAAATTCAATGTGTGCTGTCGATGGCTGCCATGCCTTGTCACAACACTTGCTTTCCATCCAGAAGGCCCAGGTTGTGTACTCGGATAGAAATTCAATGTGTGCTGTCGATGGCTGCCATGCCTTGTCACAACACTTGCTTTCGCGGTAACGGGGGTAGAAAACCTGATGTGCTTCTTGTGGCCATAATTTGGCCTCCCCCCGTTCGCTATTTCATTTTGTGGCTGGGCCGCATCTAGCGCTGGGTTTACAACTGGCAATGTCAGTGACACAATGTCATCAACATTGGCTCTTCTGCACCAATCAGAGACTCCGTGGCAGAGTAGCGAATATGACGCCATGCACATCCAGAGTCTCTTATTGGTGCAGAGCCAATGTTGGTGGCATCGTGTCACTGACATTGCCAGCTCTAAACCCAGATAAACCATCTACTATGCGCACGTTATCAAGCTCGAGTTGTCCAGTCCAGGACCCACAATTCATAGTTAAGCAACACTGCGCCGAACCTGGTGTCGAACGGGTGACCAGCCATCAATCGTCCGTTTTACAGTGTGGTCTGGTTGTGCTTGCTGGGACTCGGCGTATCGGGCGCCTACTTTGTCGGCTTGTCCACCTGGACGCGCTACCAGCAGAACCCGACCGTGATCTCGATCGAGAAGAACTACCAGGACTGGAACACGACGTTCCCGTCGTTGACCATCTGTCCCGAGGACACGGTGGACGCGGAGAAGTTGGAAGGGATCGTCGAGCAGTAAGTTTTGGTCGCGTGTTTGGCGAGAGCATTCGGAGCACTAATCCAGTGGCTTAACAAAGGCCCGCTGCGGAGACTGGACGGATTTAGAGGGGCTCCGAGTCCAGAGGTCCCACTGCAGTGAAACTTAATTTTACCATGAGGCATGAACATTGGCTCAGCCTTCAATCAGAGACTCCATGTCAGAGTCGCGAACATGACGTCATGAACATCCAGAGTCTCTGATTGGTGGCATAGCCAATGTTGATGACATCGTGTCACTGACAGTGACACGGCCAGCTGTGAACCCATGGCCTTGATGCCGAGGCGAAGATCGTGATGTTTGTGTGCAGGTACAGCGATGCGAAGACCCGCGAGGCCGTCGAGAAGATCCTGACCTTCCTGGCCGAGGGCGCCAGCTTCCAGACGTTGACGCCGGCACTGCTCGAACTGGCGCCGCACTTTCCGATCGCGCCCGACAAATACGTCGACTTCGTCTACAAGGTGACGCCGCGCGCACACCTTGCGGTCGGTGGCGGAATTAACCGACCCAAGATGTCGAACGTTCGTTGGACGTCGAAAAGCTAATACCTCGTTCACACTACACGAGTTGATCGTGTTCAAGTCCTCAACTCGATCAAATATGGCGTTGATTGGGTTTCAAAAGTCAGTTGGTGTTCACACTTGTTTCCTTACTTGATCATGATCAAGTCATTCGGACAAGTTCGGAATATGCTCGGGAAAAGAACACAAAAGGAAATCGCGACGAATCTAACCTCACTTTATCACCGAGCTCATAGCTCATAGCACACGGAACACGCTCCCAGGTTAATGTTGCAATGTTTCCGGTGGCTGATTTTGAAATAATCACGAACTCTTCCGAGCGTTCACGACGATTCCCGAATGATTTTATCACGATCAAAAAGATAACTGAGTTGTGGAAACCCAATCAACGAAGAGAGTTGATCTTGATCAAGTCTGTAGTGTGAACGAGGTATTACGGAGGATAACTTGCGATCAGCGTTCGGGTAGAATGTTCGGCGAATGTCAACGTTGAACGCGAGTTTTCCTCCGCTAGCTGTTTGACGTCCACCGAACGTTCGTTTAAGGCCATTCATTGATGGTTGTTGAGGTTAATTGAATTCAACTTTTCATGGATTTCCAAGAGATATTTCGAGGTTCTGAAATATTCAATTGGTTGTCAAAAGTGTGAGGTTTCCGTAGATATTTGTTTCGTTGCGATCGGATAACGGGTGTGGCCTGGAAAGTGTATACGGTAAGAAGTGGAACTTACCCTTAAATACATCTTTCAATGTACCGGCAAAACACGGTTATTTTAAAACTCTTGTAAGTAATTGACGAGTGAATCTTGCGAAATGAAAATGGTTCAATTGGTTGTCCGAAGTGTGAAGATTCCGAAAATATAGGTTTCGTCGCGATCCGACTAAAGGTGTGGCCTGAAATGTGTATACCTTACGAGGTGAAGGAAACGGCTCGACTTCGGAGCTCATTGAACAGCCTTAAGAACGTTGTAAACGTTGAACACGTTGCCCAGCGTCAGTGGCGGCTTGGCTGTAGTAAATTTTAGCCTTGGCACCAGTTCCAAAGGGTGGGGGTATTGCCAGCTGGCCTTGGGGTGGGTGTCGAGGGGTGGTTGGCTAGGTGGCGACGACCGGTCAGTAAAGAGTCCATGTCACTGGGTTGTAGAAGCCACGCGTACTGTCGCCGGAAGCGCTAATCCATTTCGTGCCTCGTTAGACACAATGTTAACTTTATACGGTACGGCAATCAAATATTGGTGCCATATTGGTAGCAAACTGGTATCAAAGTCAATTGGACGAGTTGAATCACATTATTTACATCGTATTTCAGTTTTAAATCGTTTTCTTGCCTGAAATCTTCGTCATTTCTGTGTGCATCTCCGTACTCTATCGTGCGTTGTCGAGGATGTACACAAGTTTTTAATTGTATTACTCCTGAAACATCACAGTAGGTTCTCGAACTGTGTGCCCTGGGTAATTTTTTAAGGCCAGCTCCATACAAACTGCCCAAAAAGCCAATCTCAGTGCGGGAAATTCAACATTGCGTCTACGAGGCACGAAACGGAATAGCGCAGCTCGGAATGAAGCCACGATCATCACGATCATGCCCATGTGTGTTCACGAACTTCAGAATCACAAATATACGAGTCTCGACTCTTGTGGGCCGTTTGTCGGCGCAGTGAAGAAAACAAATGTTCCCTGTATAACTGAGTCCCTTTCCCTGACCCACCGCTGCACCGAGAACAGCCGGTGTGGCATACCCAGAGCTTTTCTGTGCCGGAACGCACCGGAACGCCGTTCCGGCACCTCTTTTCGATACTCTAAGAGAAAAATGTAATATTGGCGGGGATATCTGCAATCGCTAGAGAAATGTATACTCCATTTCATGTCTTGAGCCAGACAAGGATTTATGGGCAGTTTAGAAACTCTTAGCTCGCGTCTAGCAGCAGTGGGTCCTCGAGGACGATGCGAATCCACTCTCCTTCTCGACGTGAAATAAGGTTTAGTGCGTCACCGTGTTGTTTTTCGTGTGCCCGTGTGCTTACCGAGTTTGTGGACAAAATTTATAAAATTACTTATTTTGTTTTTACAATAATTAAAATGGTTAGATAGAAGGGGGGGGGGGGGGGGGTAAAGAATAATTTTCTATTATGAAAATTGGCGTTCCGGCACCCTTATCACAAAAAAGCACCGTTTTTCTTGAGATATCGTTAACTTTTTTTTTTGATTGGGTATATTATAGAAAATGATGATGGATTGTTGCGAAATTCCAAAGGCCACATTACATTTATAATTATAGTGATAGTTATAGTGATATAGTGATTCCCAATTTCCAATCCACTACTCTCAAGATTACTCATAGATTGTAACTTTTATTTGGATGGCAATTGGTTTTGGAAATTAATTAACAATGTACAAAAATCGGAATAAAATAAGAATAAAATTATCTGTAAGTCTTGTAGCGCAAAAAAAAAACAGATGATACTAGGTTTCTGTGCTTTCAAAGATCATAAAATCATCTATAATCTGTTATCTAAAAGATGGAGTGTAGACAAAGTTTTTTTTAAATCTAGATAAGTATGAAGATGACAGTACACAATCATATTATCTATAGACAAAGATAATATATCAAACACAATTATCTAGATAAAATTGTCTAGATAATTTATAATCTACTATAAATTATAATCTATCATAATTATGTATAGATAATTTATTAATAGGATCCCCAGGCGGGTGTTTGAAGCAACTGTTGGGAGCCAAAGAAGGGTAGGAAGACCGAGATTGAAATGGATTGGAATGATTATAATGACAATCTAGAGGAGAGAGGCATCGATTGGAAGGAAGTGGAAAGAAAGGCATTGTGGTACGAGAAGAAGTTGTGGGGGATGATAATAATAATAATAATAATAATAATAATAATAATAATATGTTTATTGCATGAATAATTGTCAATACATGTCAATGGGTCGCATTCAAAGTAGTAATATTAGAATATTGCATCCTAACATCACTTTTTGTTGTTCCATGCAACTATGAGTGAAAAATGTGATGAAGAGGAAAAAGAAAGTGAAACGAAGGAATGAAGGACGAGACAAGAAGCGTCAGGCGTGGCTGGCCGGTTTCGATGTGTGGAGCCTTCATAGAATCTCTGTACCTATTTTTAGTAAATGAAGACAATAAAATGATAATAATAAGTCAGCACACTGTATCTGATATTAACAAGTCGTTCTGCAATCACGTTTCCTGCACGTGGACGTCGCGCCTGAAGGTCGTACACAACTTCACGTACGATTCGTTCGACTCCGACACCGGCAGCAACGTCAACATGACCGAGAACTGGTCCGAACTGGGCAACTGCTTCACGTACAACAACATGGCCAGCGTCTACAACAACCACCAGTGAGTACAACAACTGTGAGTACAACAACTGTGAGTACAACAACCACCAGTGAGTACAACAACTGTGAGTACAACAACTACAAGTGAGTGAAGGTGTAACTGGCCGTTGTTCTATGTTTCACCCTTCGTATACCCATTCACCTTATCTTACCTAATTCCCACCCACCCACCCATAGCACATCCATTTACCCACTACCCATTTATCCATTTACCTTTGAGGCGCAAATCGAGATATGTGGACGTGTTTTAGTGAAACCCATGCGAAATTAGTCGTAAGCGCCAAACAACAATGTTTGATATGTGAAAATAGGGTGTGTTGGTGATGACGAAAATGAGGAAATAAGAAAGCTGAATTGCTTTGGGGGTAGCGGAATTGGAGATTTCGCTCGCTACTCTCATCAACAAGGTTTCGTACCGGGTTTATACAACCTTGAGTTGATATAAGTATGTATGCACCGTGGTGTGCACGATGTGTTCACAGATACTGGAAGGAGAACCGCTGGGATTTCATCTCCAACTCCCACCTGATCAGAGGGGGCAACTTCCTCGACGGGGGCCAATTCACCAGATTCAACGATTTTAGCTCTCTAATCAAGGTGGGTACCCGCGCAGTCGCCACCAGCATTTCCTTACACTTCATGTTTACGTTATGTCATACGCTATGTTACATTGAGCTCGTATGTTTGCTGTAGCTATAACGTCTTATGGAAACCCACGTGGCAAATTGTAAGCTAATTGCTAAGTTAATGTCACGTTGATGGCCATGCTGGATGTATAGAGAAGCAGTAATGGTTACTGGCTTTTAATTGTCCAGGCAAACTGGACGGTGACCGATGATTTGTCCCCTGCTCCAGGTGTACAAACACGGGTACAACGACGTGCCCGACATCTCCTCGCGGCCGCGCTTCCTCCTGAACAAGCAGTACCTGGAGTACGACCTCGGCATCTGGTCCATCGTCAGCACGCCGGAAACCTTGTACGCACGCGCTGGATCTTGGATCATTGCTAGCCGGGATATGCATCTAGCTTAGCAAGCTCGAAATCAAAGAGATGACGCCGTACAGCGTTCAAGTAGGACAAACCTAGGATCGTTGCTAGCCGGGATATGCATCTAGCTTAGCAAGCTCGAAATCAAAGAGATGCCGCCGTACAGAGTTCAAGTAGGACAAACCTAGGATCGTTGCTAGCCGGGATATGCAACTAGCTTAGCAAGATCGAAATCAATGAGATGCCGCCGTACAGCGTTCAAGTAGGACAAACCTTGGATCATTGCTAGCCGGGATATGCAACTAGCTTAGCAAGCTCGAAGTCAAAGGGATGTCGCCGTACAGCGTTCAAGTAGGACAAACCTTGGATCATTGCTAGCCGGGACATGCAACTAGCTTAGCAAGCTCGAAATCAAAGGGATGCCACCGTACAGCGTTCAAGTAGGACAAACCTTGGATCATTGCTAGCCGGGATATGCAACTAGCTTAGCAAGCTCGAAATCAAAGGGATGTCGCCGTACAGCGTTCAAGTAGGACAAACCTTGGATCACTGCTAGCCGGGATGTGCAGCTAGCTTAGCAAGCTCGAAATCAAAGGGATGTCGCCGTACAGCGTTCAAGTAGGACAAACCTTGGATCATTGCTAGCCGGGACATGCAACTAGCTTAGCAAGCTCGAAATCAAAGGGATGCCGCCGTATAGCGTTCAAGTATAGGACAAACCTAGGATCGTTGCCAGTCAGGATGTGAAACTAGCTTAGCAAGCTCGAAATCAAAGGGATGCCGCCGTACAGCGTTCAAGTATAGGACAAACCTAAGATCGTTGCTAGCCGGAACATGCAACTAGCTTAGCAAGCTCGAAATCAAAGGGATGCCGCCGTACAGCGTTCAAGTATAGGACAAACCTAAGATCGTTGCTAGCCGGAACATGCAACTAGCTTAGCAAGCTCGAAATCAAAGGGATGCCGCCGTATAGCGTTCAAGTATAGGACAAACCTAGGATCGTTGCTAGTCAGGATGTGAAACTAGCTTAGCAAGCTCGAAATCAAAGGGATGCCGCCGTACAGCGTACACACAATTTGGATCATTGCTGGCCGGGATATGTAACTAGCGTAGCGTTCAAATAGGATCACAAACCCAAGGCTTGCCAGCTATTATCACGCTGTTGTTGAATTCTATGACGAAGATTTCATAGCAGGCAAAGTAGTCCGAGGTATTTCGGAAATCGGGGTCCAAAGATATCCCTATTTGGTGCCAAAAATTGCGAGGACTCTGTGTAGAGTATCGACATAGGGCCCGATACTAGCACGAAACTGGAGTCTGTTCCTTCCCCGCTTGTCGACCAGTGTTGTGACTAGATATTTTTTTTTAAATCTAGATAAAGATGAAGATAATGGGCAAATTTTTATTTAGATAAAAGATAATAGATTTTAAAAAATCTATCTAGATAATTTTCTTTAGATAATAGATACTTTTTTAAATTAAGAATATTGGAAAATGATGATGGATTGTTGCGAAATTCCAAAAGCCATATTAGTGACTGATAATATTATATTATACCTACCTAACAGTACAACACGAGCTTTTGGAATCGGATTCCCTATTCCCGAATCATTACTCTCAAGATTGGACAAGTTTGAAACTTTTAATTGGAATGGCAATGGTTTTGCAAATTAATGACAATCTGAATGACAATGTCAAAAATCGGAATAAAATAGGCTTAAATCATCCAATATCTATTATCTAAAATATGGAGTTTAGATAAAGGTTTTTTTATCTAGATAAAGATAAAGATGACAGCGCACCATATTATCTAGATAAAGATAATAGATTAAAAAAATTATCTAGATAATTATCTAGATAATTTGATCTATAGATAAGTCACAACACTGTTGCCGACAGGACGTTGTCGGTGTCGCAGCGGCGGTGCCGGTTCATGGACGAGAGCGACCTGACCATCAGCCCGGCCTACACGTACATGGCATGTCGCATGCAGTGTCGCGCCAACAAGGCAGTCGAGCTGTGTGGCTGTGCGCCGCACTTCTACCGCACCGTACCGCGCAGTGAGTCGACCCTCGGTGCTGCTCTCTGTCGTCACCGACTTGCGGCGGAGAGCTTGCGCTCAACGTTAAGAGCGTTGAAAACGATTGGATTCACAAGCCACGCTGCGTGGCCTGGGGTCGGTGCAGAGGTTCACGCGGGAACTTCCTACACCAACAATTATTAATGTACAAATATGGGGGAAAAAACATAGACCGAGAAAGAATCACTGGATGTCGGTTGGTAGTTTTTAATACAAGATGTGGTAAACGTTTTTCATACGAGCTACGTAAAAATGCAGTAAAAATGGTATTTTAGGCACTTTTTGAAAATGCACACCTCAGTCATTTTTGAAAGTATAATAACCTAACACACCATCCGACATCCAACAACCCTTCAACTACACGTGTATTGTTTTTCCAAAACTCTGTGTTAGTATTTGTGGCCAGGAGATGTTCCCGCGTGAACCTCCGCGTACGACGAAAACACTAGCGTTTCGTTTCCTCTTTGCCGAAAAAATAGATTAGGTTCTAGTCGAATGTTGAACGCAAGTTTTCCCCCGTTTGCGTTTCGACGTTCACTGAACGTTTGTGATGTCGGTTTTGATAACATGTTGACTGAACATTGACGGGAAATGTTGCCGTCAAAGTGGCCCAGGGGGGCGATTGTGTAACTTTGTGGTTTCAAAACCATTCGTTTTCAATATCACTGCCTGTGGTTTAACACGGGCAGTGATTTGAAATCGAGTGATTTCGAGCCAAATCGAACGAAATAAAGTTACACAATCGCACCCCAGGACCCCTATTCTGTAACTTTTTCCAAGTGAGTTGACAAGAAATGAGAGTGACAACTCCAAGGTCGCTTATGTTAGCATGTGGAACAAATGAAGGTTCTCACTCTCATTGATGAGCGTAGCGAGCGAAGCGAGCGAAGCGAAATCATCAATTTCACTACTGCTAAAAAAACACTTGGTGTGTGTTTGTTTGTTTGTTTGTTTTTTTGTATGTGTGTTTGCGCGCGCTCTACAGGCCAAACGCCTGCTTCGAGTGGGATGAAATTTTCAGGGTGTCTACTTTTGTTCTCAACTTAGACCCCCTGCGTTTTTTAAGAAAATCCTCCACACCCTTCACTTTCAAAGCAGAAAAAAGAGCAAAATTCGACAATTGGGCATGTTTGGAAAAGTACGGAAATTTATTTAAAAGTGCGTAATTTTTTCAAATGTTCCCAATTTCGATTTGCCTTTAGAAACCATCGAAACCAAATCGAAACATCACACCAGATTTTTTCCAATAAAAACCAACCCAATAAAACCCAATACAAACCCTTGGGCATGAGTTTAATCTATGTATTAACATGCAGATTGCTCAATGATCTCAAAATGAGCATATTTCCGCTACCCGACAGCTCGGACAGAAACAAAGAAAGGTCAGAATCGTTTACATTTTCAAGTGATCAGAATTTTTGAGAAAGCAATGGTCCGGCCAGTTGCTCCATGATTTTCAAATGCCTTTGCCTCAATCGTTTTATGCGCAAAATACAAACCGCTACGCTCATCTTCAACGCAACACAAATTGCGTTCGCCCTAGTTTAACTTCATCTCACTTCAGAAAAGTTACAGCATAGGGGTCCTGGTTACACAGCATGCAAATTATTACTTTTCTTAGACTCATGTCTACTATATCCTATCTTTAGCACTAGTTTTGAAACACAACTATTTCAAATCCCAGATTGAAACCGGTTTTTTTCAACATGTAAATTACCGGTCAGCCATCACACGATCAAGATTAAAGGAAATATTGATGGGAAATGTTGACAGAAAGTTGAAACAGTTTAACTTTTCGTCAATATTGACGGCCATCAGCCAATCACGTGGCTCCATTTTATCACGTGGTATCTGTCACTTTGAACTGTCAGTCCGATATCTGTGCACGAATTTCAAAATGGAATCTTACGATCAAGATGAAAACCTGGTAATTACTGTAATAACTGCAGCATTTAAAATCTTCTTCCTCTACCTGTTTTTTCTCGACAGGCTTTGCGCAATCCGGAGATATTACATCACACAACAAAGTATTTGCACTCCAATAATTTATAAGTATTTCAATGTGCTTCGCGTTTCAAGTTTACACACTTTTAGACATTTTAGACAGTTGAAACGAGTTCTACCATTGCTCTACCACCAGGAACACTAAACATTTTTTCCACCGGGCCAAATGAAAGAAATGTGTGGCCAAAGTGGGCCGCAAGGGGTAATTGGACACAAAACTCGTGATTTGCCAGATGAAGCGTTGTGTAACTTGTGGGTATATTGAACGCATTCTCGTACCTTGCTCTTGTAACGAGATGAAAATTGATGCAGCTTACGACGCAATATGGAAAAACATGTATTAAGATAATATTATTTGGTGCAAATCTTTGTATTTTACGGAGTTTTAACCTTAAACATACCTCGGAAATATGCACGTGCTAAGAAGGCTAAGGAAATTTCAAATCAATATATTAAGTTCCAATGCAGAATTGGCATTTGAAATATACTGATATATTTGGAGGTGGGCCGCAAATATATGGGCGCCTGCTCTAAACAACGAGAGCAACAACAACGACAGAGTAGACATGAGTTTAAGAAAATTTCAAATCAATATATTATGTTCCAATGAGAATTGCATGCAGAATTGGCATTTGAAAGATACTAATATATTTGGAGGTGGGCCGCAAATATATGAGCGCCTGCTCTAAACAACGAGAGCCGCTATTCACCATTACAGTTATCCAGTTTACCGCAAAAACGCACTAACGCGACTTTGTGAAAAACGCACTAACGCGAATTTGTGAAAAACGCACTAAGGTGGCTTTGTAAAAAACGCACTAACGCGACTTTTGTTGCAGTGCACAAGTGGCCGCGATGTGACATAACTGGCTACGCCTGCCTCAAGAGACACGCAGGTAGGGAACCGAACCCACGACCCAACCACCCACACCATGGTCAAACCACATCGTACAATTTATACCAGGAGTCAGGATGTATCGAACCGTTGCTAAGGGTAACAGATCGATAGCTAAAAGTTGCATATATGCAACATCGATTACTCGTTGAGAACATAACACAATCGCTACCAAGAAAACCTCTACGTTTTCTTCTTAAGTGCATGCACGTGAATTGGTATGGTCGGTCCTAACGAAATCAAGGAAGGTCAAACTAGGCGTTTATCCTTTGCAGAAAAGTATTCGAGGATTGGCCAAGTCACACATTTTGTAAGAGTTTTTGGCAAGACTTTTGTCACGTTTGCTCCCGTGTTCAATGGGCTTCAGAGTGTTGCAGCCAAGCTGGCCACCCAGCCACGGGCCCATTCGGTGTCCTGTTGCTTAACCTGGACGGGTCACGTGGTGCGTTGCAGATCTGCTGACCAAGTTGCGTGACATGGAGACGGGGAAGAAGGTCAACTGCACGTGTCTGCCGCCCTGCGACGACATCGCGTTCATCGTGTACAATGACAAAATCACGCCCTGGTGAGTCGAAAAGGAAACGAAGTCGGAACAGAACCCTACAAATACTCAATTTCAATCCTATCGTTTAACATTTTGCAATTGTCCACAATGCAGATATGGCACGCGCTTGTTTTGTAAACACAGTCTTAAATGTCCCTGAAAAGCAAAGATTTGTGAATAATATAAAGGAAGTTCCGCCAGCCATGTCATTCTCATCACGTCATGCCCTTGTGCTCCTATAAAAGAATATTGCTGTTTATAACTTTCGACCGCGAAGCACGAAAAGAATTTAGCATGAGAGATAGTTTGCATAGAAAGTGTCCCGATTATTCAATTGTAATCTCAGGAGACACAAATCTAGAAACAAAAGTAGTTGCCTTATTCGTGTATCTTTGAAAATTCACAACTTCCAAAAATTGTTGTGCAAACTGTAGAGCCAAAAGTTCGTAATAGTTTTTTACGAAACATAACAAAGTAATGGAACGTGATTACACAGAACGTTAGTGAAGTTTATTTTTTTATTAATATCTTTCAAAATGTTGTTTAGTAAAAGCAAATACCTTTATAATAATTTCGACACGGGACACTCTCCCCAAATCTTGGCGACAATCGACAAAGCGCCCTGGCGGCGCGGAGTACAAACAGGTAATCACAGTTTTCTTCAGCTTGAGGCCATCTCACATTGCAACTCGTCATAATGGTCATCAAAAATTATTGTTACGAAATTTGAAAGCCGCATACATTACCTAGGAGGTGAGCTATTTTCGTGGGACTATCACTTGTAGTTAGCATGTAAACAATTGTTTGGTAGATATTCGTTGGCCAAGGTGATCATTCCACCTTAAGGTGTTTGGTAAAATAAAGTGTTTTTGGAGCCAAATTGAGTCAAAATAGTACAGAAATAAATTGACCCACTTCGACCCCTTATTTACGAAAAAGGTATTTCACACATCCATCCTTACGCAGCCTTCAAATTTCGATGTTCTGCCTTCACTCTGTTATCCGCCACAAACAACTACGCGCATCTTCAACGCAACGCAAATTGCGTACGGGATGCCCGAGTAAAAACGACAAGTGAGTGCCACTGGTATTTGTAGGCAAAATAGCGGTCACCTCACCAACACCCAACTCACCATATTGTTGCTTAACTAGGTCTCGTTCTGCGCAGGTTCTTAGATTCGAGCATTAAGCTGGGCGTGCAAAGCTACCCGCGCATGCGTCTCAAGCGCGACATCCTCTTCGGACTCACGGACCTCTTCGGTAAGCGACCACGCTGTCCGATAACTCACGAATTTGGAAGCATGTGCGAACACGAACCCAGGGTCCTCCTGATTGCCGGTCAGGGCCCAGGTCCTCAAAACAGAGTTAACACTTAACTCTCCGGGTAAAATTATGAAAAGCCAAAGCCCATACGGCATTGGCGTTTATCATTAACCATGGAAATCACAAACTTATCCCTGGTTCACCCGAGTGCTCTGTCCCAAGAGAGAACATACTTTCCACTGCAGCGCTAGCAGTCACTTTGCACGCCTTTTGCCTCTCATCTTCAAGATGGCGGCCCTCACTGCGGCATGTTCTCTCACGGGATAGAGTGCTCTGTCCCATGAGAGAACATGCTTTCCACTGCAGCGCTAGCAGTCACTTTGCATGCCTTTTGCCTCTCATCTTCAAGATGGCGGCCCTCACTGCGGCATGTTCTCTCACGGGATAGAGTGCTCTGTCCCATGAGAGAACATGCTTTCCACTGCAGCGCTAGCAGTCACTTTGCATGCCTTTTGCCTCTCATCTTCAAGATGGCGGCCCTCACTGCGGCATGTTCTCTCACGGGATAGAGTGCTCTGTCCCATGAGAGAACATGCTTTCCACTGCAGCGCTAGCAGTCACTTTGCATGCCTTTTGCCTTGCATCTTCAAGATGGTGGCCCTCACTGTGGCATGTTCTCTCACGGGATAGAGTGCTCTGTCCCAAGAGAGAACATACTTTCCACTGCAGCGCTAGCAGTCACTTTGCATGCCTTTTGCCTCTCATCTTCAAGATGGCGGCCCTCACTGCGGCATGTTCTCTCACGGGATAGAGTGCTCTGTCCCATGAGAGAACATGCTTTCCACTGCAGCGCTAGCAGTCACTTTGCATGCCTTTTGCCTTGCATCTTCAAGATGGCGGCCCTCTCTGTGGCATGTTCTCTCACGGGATAGAGTGTTCTGTCCCATGAGAGAACATGCTTTCCACTGCAACGCTAGCAGTCACTTTGCATGCCTTTTGCCTTGCATCTTCAAGATGGCGGCCCTCACTGTGGCATGTTCTCTCACGGGATAGAGTGCTCTGACCCATGAGAGAACATGCTTTCCACTGCAGCGCTAGCAGTCACTTTTGCATGCCTTTTGCCTTGCATCTTCAAGATGGCAGCCCTCACGATGGCATGTTCTCTCACGGGATAGAGTGCTCTGTCCATTGAGAGAACATGCTTTCCACTGCAGCGCAAGCAGTCACTTTTGCATGCCTTTTGCCTTGCATCTTCAAGATGGCGGCCCTCTCTGTGGCATGTTCTCTCACGGGATAGAGTGCTCTGTCCCATGAGAGAACGTGCTTTCCACTGTAGCGCTAGCAGTCACTTTTGCATGCCTTGTGCCTTGCATCTTCAAGATGGCGGCCCTCACGGGATAGAATGCTCTGTCCCATGAGAGAACATGCTTTCCACTGCAGCGCTAGCAGTCACTTTAGCATGCCTTTTGCCTTGCATCTTCAAGATGGCGGCCCTCACTGTGGCATGTTCTCTCACGGGAACGGCATACAATGAAATAATAGCAATGTATGCCTCCGGGCTTTTCTATGCTATATCCAACCACCACCCATTCTGAAACGTTCCACACCAGTGAGCATCGGGGGCACGGCCGGCTTGTTTCTGGGCTGCAGCGTTCTGAGTTTCGTCGAGATCGGCTACTACTTCACGCTGCGTCTCTTCTGGTTCGTCCGCTTCCGCTACAAGCAGCGCTGCAGCGCCTAAACCTCGTCTCATCTTGAGAAGCATAGGGATGGCGCACAATCGCTACTTTCAGTCTCGATTACCTAACATGCCTCCTTAGGCTTTTATCACGAGTCGACATTATCACCTCTAATTATGAGCTACCCACATTATTCGTATTACATTTCATAGACTTAGTTTTCTGTGTCCTATTTAGATACTTACGTCACTATATTATATCCTACATGTCACTATATACTTTGCTTTGCATCTACCTAAAACCTTGCTCTACTAGCCATACAAGTTCTATGAATGGAAAAGATTGTCAAGAAGAAATAAAAAGCAAAGTACCTTTACCTTCTAATAAAAACAAGGCAATCATTTCTGAACTTTTCCACACAGCATGCTACCAATCAAACCATGCAGCCACAAGTTTACATGAGACTCAAACACAAATAGACAGTCGTTTCGGTTCCAGCCAGAGAAACACAATGCAACCCGACTTCACCCTTCAATAGTTCCTCCCAGCACACAGCCAAAAGACCGAATGTTCGAATTAGGTTTCGAAACCAACATGAGACTTAATAACGAAACTGATAACGACTTAAAACTAAACGGCCGATCAGCGATTACTGCTACTGCGATTACGTCACTCTGATTTTGCCGTGCCCTATTTCAAAGTTAAAATATTAACATGGACAACAATAGCGATTTTATCTATCAGAACCGATAACGGATCTACGTAAATGTTGATCACTAGCCTACCTCGGACTCGGACCCCACCGTGTAATACAGTCCCTACAGTTCTGGCCAACCACCGGTTTTATTCCTCCACCACAAACACACAAGACAACAAGTCCCGGCGTCGACCGCCGCCCAAGTCACTGCTCGACGTCGTCGGCGCCGCCCGGTCCTTTGCGCAGCAGCACGAAGCCCTCGAGCACGGGCGACAGCGGCACGTGCGCGGAGGACGCGAGCTCGGCGCGCTCCCCGGCCGCCAGCAGCACGGGCGTGGTCGAGACGCGCGTGCCGGCGATCACCTTCGGCGTGCCCGCCTTGCCCACCACGTCCACGGCCTGGACGCGTCCAATCATTCGGTGCTCAGATCAGTCAACCCTTTAGCGGAACAATGGGACGGCCTGCGAATGTTGACACCTTTGGCTCTTCTAACAGCAGGGGAGCCTCTTTGAGAGGGGAACACTGCTCTCCTTCTAAACGTTAAAGCAGGGGGTCTCTTTGAGAGTGAAACACCGCTCTCCTAAACGTAACAGCAGGGGAGACTCTTTAAAAGTGATACACCGCTCTCCTTCTAAACGTAACACCAGGGGAGCCTCTTTGAGAGTGAAACACCGCTCTCCTTCTAAACGTAACAGCAGGGGAGCCTCTTTGAGAGTGAAACACCGCTTTCCTTCTAAACGTAACAGCAGGGGAGCCTCTTTGAGAGTGAAACACCGCTCTCCTTCTAAACGTAACAGCAGGGGAGTCTCTTTGATAGTGAAACACCGCTCTCCTTCTAAACGTGACAGCAGGGGAGCCTCTTTGAGAGTGAAACACCGCTCTCCTTCTAAACGTAACAGCAGGGGAGCCTCTTTGAGAGTGAAACACCACTCTCCTTCTTAACGTAAGAGCAGGGGAGCCTCTTAGAGAGTGAAACACCGCTCTCCTTCTAAACGTAACAGCAGGGGAGCCTCTTTGAGAGTGAAACACCGCTCTCCTTCTAAACGTAACAGCAGGGGAGCCTCTTTGAGAGTGAAACACCGCTCTCCTTCTAAACGTAACAGCAGGGGAGCCTCTTTGAGAGTGAAACACCGCTATCCTTCTAAACTTAACAGCAGGAGAGCCTCTTTGAGTGAAAAACCGCTCTCCTTCTAAACGTAACAGCAGGGGAACCTCTTTGAGAGTGAAACACCGCTCTTCTTCTAAACGTAACAGTAGGGGAGCCTCTTTGAGAGTGAAACACCGCTCTCCTTCTAAACGTAACAGCAGGGGAGCCTCTTTGAGAGTGAAACACCGCTATCCTTCTAAACGTAACAGCAGGAGAGCCTCTTTGAGTGAAACACCGCTCTCCTTCTAAACGTAACAGCAGGGGAGCCTCTTTGATAATAAAACCCTTTTCTCCTTCTAAAAGTGAAAAATGTTGAGCACGTTCTGCGGTAAACACAATTGGTACTATTTCAATACACACTCGACATCAGCCAACCCCGTAATAGTGCCAGCATTGCCAGAGTTCCCCAATAATAGCCATCGGAATCTTCGATCCCTGTGATTCCATGCTTTGGTTTGTGGTTCGGCGAAGACTGGTCTAATCGAGCGATGCATGCCGTTGGGAGACTGGTGTGCTGGTGAACTGACCTGTCCGATGCGGACGGGCACCGGCAGCGGCTCTAGGTTCTCGTCGAGCGTCACCAGCCACCGCGGATGCATGGCGGCCGCCAACGCGAACAGCAGATGTGGCGACTTGCCCAGCACCACTGCCGTACGGGGACCGGGGGGATTAGGCAAAGGCGCGACCAAACCAAGAAGGAACTAGACAGTGTACATAATAAGTAATACATTCACAACTTAGTTCATAATAAGTAAACATAACAACTTATTCCCCTAGATAGAAGCATTACGCTTATGAATATATTTCTAACAGACTCTGACTCTGTAATACCTAAGGTGTTCTGTCTTGATATTTTCAAGTTTCAACCAAACATCTAGATTTACAAGACAGCATCATGAGCGGATCTCTTTGTCCTGAGCTAAACAATACCACCGCACCTGTTGCCCCTTGCAAAGAAGTAAGCAAACATGGCTCTGATGGCAGTATCGAAAAGTTCGACTCAGTTCACGAGGCAAGCACATGGCTTCGATGGCCATAAGTGCAAATCACTCCAGCAGGCGGCCTCAGGGTATCCAAGTCCTTCAAATGTTAAGTGGCAACTGCCTAGCGATTTTGTAGCTTTAGCGTTATATGCCGTTATTGGTCCTGATGGTTAAAATCCTTTTTGTTGTCCATGTTAATTAGTTAACTTTGTAACCAAGAACGGCTACATCAGAGTTACGAAATCGCAGTGCCGTCGTTCAAATGACAACGCCGCTCTGGGCCAGACACAGACGTGCATGTCGGCAAACCGGAAGGAAGTGCTTACGCGTCTTCTCCAGGCCACTCTAGGCCAGACACTTACGCGTCTTCATGTCTAGCGCGGCGAAGAGCACGACGAGCAGTCCGGCGACGGCCGCCACCGACATGAGTTGCCGGTCGGCGTGCATCGGCGCCAGGGTGATCGTGCCCTTGCCGAGGTGCACCAGCCCTTGCGCGAGTCGCACCACGAACAACAGACTCGGCGTCTTGGCGTGGTACTGCGCCATCTGACGCAGCATCGTCGCCAGTCTGAGCACAGGGGATAAAGGGGCGTGGGTCATCACGTGTCGCCCCACTCGCAAAGGCGCTTTGGGGAAAAGCGGGGTCGGCGCAAGAAAGCCCTGGGCCCAGTTTCTGTGAACTCCTCCGGGGTTCAGAATTAAGACTATTGGAGTGAGTGCTTACTCGGGCCACTTCCCGCTCAAATTTTACCTCTTACTGGATTCAACTTGTGGCCACACCTTTTGTCCGATCGTAACGAAACCCATGTCTACGGAATCCTCACACTTTTGGCAACAAATTGTTTGTTTGCATATCTCAAACAATATTCACTCATCTAGTATTTTCTAGCGTTGTAAATATTGAGCGTATCCTCGGGTCGCTTCCCGCGCAGAATTCACCTCCTACTGGATACTAACTTGCGGCCACACCGTTTGTCCGATTGCAACGAAACCAGGGTCAACGGAATCCTCACACTTTTAGTAACAAATTGTGAGATAGATAACCACGAAATACCAGTAGAAAGTTAAAATAAAGCTTCATGAAATAATCACCAACAACCACACCAATAGCCTTCACACAAGATCTGTCCTCTTTGAGAAATTAATCCTCCCATTAATCCTCACCTCTGATACTGACCACGGGTTTTGTCAATTTCCCAAAGTCCCGAACTCGGCTCGTCCTTTCCACACATTTCTTCCAAATTAACAACAGCATCTTATTCCACTAGAAAGGTTTAAGTTGGCTGATTATGCAAGTACTTGAATTTCCGGGTCCAGTTGAAAACGGGTACCGGAAGAGAACCCGAAGAGATCTGCCCACGGGGTCCAAAGGCCCAATGAGTACAGACTAAAGCCAGCACGACCCATCGTGTAGCATTCCCATACCTGGCGTTGTTCGAGCCGGCGCCGACGATGCCCATGGCGAGCACGGCGGAGGCGGCGACGTCGATCAAGTTGTCGTGCGCCATCTTGTTGAGCGCGTCGATGACCGCCGGACGCGGGTCGGACACGGACTTGACGGCCAGCGCTAGCGGCACGGCCTTGCGCACGCAGTGTTCGCCGTAGCGCGCCTAGGAGGCCGTGACGGCGATCGGTGTTAGGCTGTGTTTACACGGTTCAATGTTTCGTTCAATGCATTGAATTCAATGCATTGAATTTAATGCATTGAACGAAACATTGGGTGCTCTTGAAGAGCCGTTTACACGACTCAATGTTCTAAATTCATTGAAAATGGTGGCACAGCCTTCCAAAATCTTTGTTTCTAGAAGGCAGTAACATACCCTTCCTTGTATTGAAAGGAAAATTGAACGATATTTAGAACACGTCCTAAATGAGAAAACATTGAATGAAACCTTGAACTCAAACTTGAATTCAATGCATTGAACGAAACATTGAACCGTGTAAACACAGATTTAGGCAACGGTGGTGGGCGAATCAAGCTCCCTTCGACAGAGCAAACTCGGCTCCTCCACGCTGAAACTCCTGGACGCAGCCCGCAGAGCAAACTCGGCCCCTCCACGCTAAAACTCCTAGACGCAGCCAGCAGAGCAGATCTCCAGTGGCCGATCCCCAATCCCTGCGTTCAATGGTCAAAAGTCGCTACGGCGACCGGGAAAGTGGACAAGTTCTCATGTGGGCGAGTCACCGCTTACCATCTGCGCGAAGATGCGCGTGCTCATCTCGTTGCCGACGTCCTCGCCCATCGCGACGACGCCGACGCCGAGCGCCGCGACGCCCTGCTCGTCGAACGTGGGCCGCGTGTCGGGCCGCTCCGGGGAGGCGGCGGCGCCGCCGGGTCCCGTTCCTGCGCCGGGTCCTGCGCCGGTGCCCGCTGATGTACCGGTGCCGTGGCCGGTCGCCGGCTGGACATTATGCCATGGGATTAGTTCAACTTGAATCGCCATTTGATCTACAAAAAACATAGCTTTTTGAAAAAAACTATTTCAAACTGGGATTTGAATGCTTAATCAAGATAAGATAGATCGTATTGAAATAGGATATAGTAGACTTGAGTCTAAAAAATTTAATAACATTGCTCTTTCATTGCTGACTCACCATGCAACGCTGGGTGCTATTTATATTTCTGATACATAGATTCCTACTGATTTCAATAGCGAAAACAAGCAAAATCTTTTTCCAAATGTTTGTACGGCACCTTGTTTGCTTTGGCAAACCACGTTCGAAGCCAAGTTTTAAAACTCTATCCTGAAGATGGCAAGCCGTGCCTTGACGCAATGTCGAGAACCAGACCCTTTTTAGGGCCCACAAACTCATCATTCAACAGTTAAACACAACACACCAACTCTATCTTAGCTCTATTATTGGGCTTGACTCCAAAACCGAATACCACGAGAATCATACCACGCGAGATCCAGCCAATAGCAGCCATCCTCGGCCAAGAAAGCAACCCCTAAAGGCATCATGTTAGTACGGCACATGGTCCCCACCTGCGCCGGCGCCTGCTCTTGGTCTCGCCGCTCTGCGCAGGCGTGCAGAAAGCCCTGCACGACCGTCACGTCGCTGCTGCCGGCGTACGCGCACAAGGTCAGCGTGGCGATCGCAGCGCCGCGGAACGGCTCGGCCAGAACCTCCAGCGTCTCGCGCACGGCGCCGGTCGCGTCCCGTCGGCCTGCGATCAGAGTGCCAGAGTCCTTGGACTTATTGGAGTCCTCAATGTCCAACGGCTGGGTTTACAGCTGGCAATGTCTGTGACACGATGTCATCAACATTAGATCGGCCACCAATCAGACTCCGAACAATCGCGAACATGACGTCATGCACATCCAGAGTCTCTGATTGGTGGCAGAGCCAATGTCGATGATGACATCGTGTCACTGACATTGTCAGCTGCGAAACAACTTTAAAGTCCTTATGATGCTGTGCAAATTGATTCGCAGAAATAATTTGCGCCGAATTCAGCCAATCAGTAGCCTGGATGTGGCCACGCAAACTTCCAACGCGAACTAGTTCATCGAATTTTCAAACTTCAACCGTGTTGAACTTTTATATCTGCAAACTTATTTGCGGAGCACTAATCGCACCATTAGTCTATTATGCAGAGTCGCTAACTTATGCACAGTAGCTAACTTATGCAGAGTAGCTAACTTATGCAGAGTACCTAGCTAACTTATGCAGAGTCGCTAACTTAAGCAGAGTCGCTAACTTATGCAGATTCGCTAACGCAAAGTAGCTAACTTATGCAGAGTAGCTAACTTATGCACAGTAGCTAACTTATGCACAGTAGCTAACTTATGCAGAGTACCTAGCCAACTTATGCAGAGTACCTAGCTAACTTATGCAGAGTCGCTAGCTGCGTGTACTGACCGAGGTAGCAGAGTCCGAGGCCGAGCGCCAGGAAGCGCGCATGCGTGTTGCGCAGCTTGGCCGGCGAGGCCTCGAGCAGGAACTGGAGCAGCGCCCCGACCACGACGCCGTTGCTCGAACCCGCCGCCACCAGACCGAGCGCTAGTCCCGCCACACCGCACGACTGCAAGGGAGCCGAGGGTGGACCCGGTGCCGGCACTAAGGCCTGTTACCGTCCAACAGCACCAAGGGCCGGCCACCGCTTAGCCTTGTCCCTTTGACACGCTGTGTTGGCGCTGTCCCTGTGGCACTGGTCTATTGGCTGTCGGTGAATGACAGGCTGATGATGAAGCTAGTCTGGCCTGGAAGGGAGCCGAGGGTGGACCCGGTGTCTGCACCAAGGCCTGCTACCGTCCAACAGCACCAAGGGCCGGCCACCGCTTAGCCTTGTCCCTTTGACACACTGTGTTGGCGCTGTCCCTGTGGCACTGGTCTATTGGCTGTTGGTGAATGACAGGCTGATGATGAAGCCAGCCTGGCCTGGAAGGGAGCCGAGGGTGGATGCCAGGCTGATGAGGAAGGGAGCCGAGGGTGGATGCCAGG
Organism: Nemoura dubitans; assembly: GCA_921293005.1. NCBI lineage: Eukaryota > Metazoa > Arthropoda > Insecta > Plecoptera > Nemouridae > Nemoura > Nemoura dubitans. Next base: position 45,875,383 of record OV121076.1, read on the forward strand.
CTGATGGGGAAAGGAGCCGAGGGTGGCTGCCAGGCTGATGAGAAAGGGAGCCGAGGGTGGCTGCCAGGCTGATGAGGAAGGGAGCCAAGGGTGGGCCGTACCTCCATGTCGGCTCCAATGTGGTTGAGTGCCGGCAGCAGCATCTCGACGATGTCCGCGCGGTCGGTGGCCACGTAGGCCAGGCCCAGACCCAGCACCGCGCCGGCGCGGAGCAGCGGCCGCGGTGACAGCACGTAGTCGGCCAACAGCGCCTGCGCACAAACCGTCGGGCCGGTCACTCGGCAATCGGCAATCGGTGATTGGTCGTCGGTATTTGTTTCGTCGCGATTCTATGACGAGTGTGGCCTATAAAGTGTAATGTGTATCCAGTACGATGCAAATTCTGCTAGGGAAGCAGATCGAATGAATCTGCTGAGCAGATATTTTGTTTTCAGGGCATCGAACCGAAATTAGTATTGCTTCGGGTTTTGGTTCAGGTTCGGTAAATGTAAAATTTCGGTTCGGGTTCGGGTTTTTTCCAATTAATTCCGGTTCGGGTTACTGGTTACACAGCATTACGGTTTTTTCGGGTTACTGGTTCGCGTTCAGGTTCGATGCCATGCTCATGAACAGTGGCGTAGTGCTGGAGATAAAGATGGGTCAACCGGTTGGGGGGGGGGGGGGGGGGGGGCTTAAAAATGAAACTGAAATCTTATTTCCACATTTTCGTCATTACCAACACACCCTACTTTCACATATCAAACATTTTTGTTTGTGGCTTCCGACTATTTTCGCCTGTGTTTCACTAAATCACGTCCACACATCTCGATTTGCGCCTTAAAGGTAAATGGATAAATGGGTAGTGGGTAAATGGGACAAGAGGTCAGCCTGGCGATTTTGTAACTTTTACATACGTGATGCCGTTATCGGTTCTGAGAGATAAAATCCCTATTGTTGTCCATGTTAATTTTTTAACTTTGTACCGGGAACGGCAGTCAGAGTTAAGAAATCGCAGTGCTGGGGTGTGATTGTGTAACTTTATTTCGTTCGATTTGGCTCGAAATCACTCGATTTCAAATCACTGCCCGTGTTAAACCATAGGCAGTGATATTGAAAACGAATCGTTTTGAAACCACAAAGTTGCACAATCGCCCCCCTGGTCGGAAATAACACTGCACAGTGGTGAGTGCCTAGCCCCCGCACCTGCGCCGGGTCGCACTCGTTGGCGACGCCCGTGTTGACGAGGCCCAGCGCCAGCAGCGCGCCCGCCTTGGTGTGCTCATCGCTCGCGTACAGGTAGCGGTCGATCGGCGTCAGTCCCGCGTCGGCGTCCCACAGGTAGATGAGGCCGAGCGACGCGGTCGCCGCCAGCATGCCGCACTCCTTGTTCCTGCAGCGCGGCGCCGAAGGGTGCAAGACGGCGAGGTTGGGTCAGTGGTCCAGTTACCAGTGGTATACACTTTCGAGTACCCGATATTGCGATATGGGCCCTCCCTTACTACACTGTGTTTTACCACAGTGTTTTTCCAGAGTGTTTGGAAGCCTGTAAATCCTTTCACAACTCGCCTTTTGCAGCTATTTTAAACGGCAATTCCTGCATTGCGATTTCGTTACTCTGACTTCGCCGTTCTCGGTTACAAAGTTAAAAAATTAACGTGGACAACTATGGGACCGATAACGGCATAACGTACAAGTTACAAAATCGCTAGGCAGATAATACAAAACAAGTCGGCCGTTCCAATATAACGGAAAAATGCACACACAGCCAATGCAGTCCATGTGTTCTGATTCTGCCGACCCTTGCCCGTCATTTCAGGCTGGCTACTGGCAATTTCCCAGCCAGCCTCACAGGCCAACAATGCACACACAGCCAACGCAGTCCATGTGTTCTGATTCTGACGACCCTTGCCCGTCATTTCAGGCTGGCTACTGGCAATTTCCCAGCCAGCCTCACAGGCCAACAATGCAAACCCGGGTCGTATTTTCTACTCTACAATGATATAAGATGCATGTTTCGCGCCAAACGGGTAGTAGGAACACTAGCCTCATGATCCACTTCTGGCCGTCGTCGCCGCACACGAGCGCGTCGGTGCCGAAGCCGGCGTTGACGAAGGCGTTGACGAAGCTGCAGGCGAGGTTGTGCCGCGCCGAGTCGACGGGCGCCTCGGCGTGGAACATCGGCCGTCGCACAACCGTCTCCAACCACACCTTGAAGATCTGCCGGCCCGCCAAGCACCCCGAAGTCATTAGATGCCAATACACACCCACGCTGTCGAGCCCTTATAGGGCTGAGCCCGTCGGATTCCAATGCGCAGTGTGTATTGCGAATCCGTCTCGTTCTCGGCCTCTCAGAGCGTGGCCTATTTGCACAGCAGGCAAAGTGACCCCTTATAGGCAAAGCAGACCAAGTTGACATGCACACTGATTTGGGAGCCTGGCCTTTTAAACACTATTTGCACAGCAGGCAAAGTGACCCCCTATAGGCAAAGAAGACCCAGTTGACATGCACACTGATTTGAGAGCCTGGCCTTTTAAACACTATTTGCACAGCAGGCAAAGTGACCCCCTATAGGCAAAGCAGACCCAGTTGACATGCACACTGATTTGAGAGCCTGACCTTTTAAACACTATTTGCACAGCAGGCAAAGTGACCCCCTATAGGCAAAGCAGACCCAGTTGACATGCACACTGGCATGAGAGGTAAGACAGGGGGCGGGGCGATGACTGGAGACAAGGCATGCCCACCTCGTCGGGCGTCTTGGGCGCCAGCACGTCGAGCTCGCGGCCGAGATTGCGAAAGTGCTCGGACATCAGCGTGTTGGCGGCGATCGCGTGCAGCTCGGCGGCGTCCCCGACGTCGGCGGGCAGCGATAGACGCAGCTGTTGGCGCGCGGCGAGGAACGCCAACTGCTTGCGCTCCGCCCTGCGCGCACACCGTCACGGGGACGTCGAGAGTCACGGCGTCGAGGCCAACCCCTCGACGTAGCCGTCATGTATAAATATACAGCGCTGAGCTAGTTGCGTATCCCGGCTAGCAATGGTCGAAGGTTGCATGGGATACATACAGCGCTGAGCTAGTTGCGTATCCCGGTATAGCAATGGCCGCAGGTTGCATGGGATACATACAGCGCTGAGCTAGTTGCGTATCCCGGCTAGCAATGGCCGAAGGTTGCATGGGATACATACAGCGCTGAGATATAGTTGCATATCCCGGCTAGCAATGGCCGAAGGTTGCATGGGATACATACAGCGCTGAGCTAGTTGCGTATCCCGGCTAGCAATGGTCGAAGGTTGCATGGGATACATACAGTGCTGACTGCTGAGCTAGTTGCATATCCCGGCTAGCAATTATCGAAGAGTCAAATATAGTGGTAGCATGAACTCTCCAGTCAAATAATTTCCGCGCGTCCCCTCCCCAAAAGCTACCACTTTATCCACTTTCGCATCGAGTAACACAGCCCTTAGCCCACAGGCGGACTGGCCCGGGTCGCACCCCGGGCCTTTGGCTTTCCGGGACCCTGCCGGTCATACCATTGGCCTCGGAAAAAATCTGGGAGACGTTTTTTAGGGATTGGCCTCGGGGATAATTTCGGGTGACTTTTTTTACGAATTTCTCGTGGGCGGTCAATTTTCTGAAATGCCCGGGCCGATTTTTTCACCCATGCATTTAAAATTTTGCTGGCCTAAAGTTTGTACAGCAAGCCGGGCTTTTTCGAGCCAATCCGCCCCTGCTTAGCCCCAAGCAGATTCGGGCAGTGTGCCGTATTGTAGGGGCTCGATGGACAGGCGGGCAGCAAGCCGATACACCGGTCAAACTCCCCCTCCACCAATCACGGGTAGGTATACGTTACGTACGGGTCCGTGCATTCGGCGAACAGCTCGGCGAGCGTGTCGGCGTCGTGCCGTTGGGCGGCGACGAGCATGGCGCGCGGGAACTCGCCGTGCGCACGGTACTGACGCGCGACCAGCGCCAGCAGGCCGTCGGCCTCGGGCGGCTCCAGGTACTGCGCGCACGCACTCAGGTACAGGCACCTGAGGGTGAGATGTTGACGGGTTCAGGCGGCTTACGGTGAAATGTGCGCATCTTACCGCGAAACGTGGACAGGTACAGGCACCTGAGGGTGAGATGTTCACGGGTTCAGGCGGCTTACGGTGAAATGTGCGCGTCTTACCGCGAAACGCAGACAGGGACAGGTACCTTAGGGTGAGATGTTCACGGGTTCAGGCGGCTTACGGTGAAATGTGCGCATCTTACCGCGAAACGTGGACGGGGACAGGTACCTTAGGGTGAGATGTTCACGGGTTCAGGCGACTTACGGTGAAATGTGCGCATTTTACCGCGAAACGTGGACGGGGACAGGCACCTGAGGGTGAGATGTTGACGGGGACATGCACCTTAGGGTGAAAAGTAGACGGGGACAGGTCGAAAAGTTTTGATTGGTTTTAAAACCATCGCGCACATTTTGTTGAAAAGAATAAGGGGGTTTAGGTTGAGAATTTATCAAAATCGGAGCAGCGGTTTCGTATGTAGAGCGCGCACAAAACACGCACATACAAAATATTACACACAAGTGACTTTTTTTAGGGAAATAGATGGTAAAAATTGGCGATTTCACAATGTGCTCATCAACGTACCGTGCCGGCAAACATTTCTCGACTAGAGACGTCGCGCCACTGTTGGTGTCGTGGGCACTACTCACACCACAGACACAAGGTTACCCAGACAATCTACCATACCTAGCCACGGCAAAAATTTGATGCTTGTAATTTCGCCGGCAAGCGCTGGGGTGCGTTGGCAACCTGTTTTACCAGCATCTACCAGGCCATGGCACAAGATCAATTATAATCAAGGGACCCAATGTTCCTAAGGTGGTTACAGTTATGGCTTCATCTACCAGGCCATGGCACAAGGTCAATTATAATCAAGGGACCCAATGTTCCTCAGGTGTTCTCACAGTCCAATGTTCTCACAGTTACCTATGGTTACAGGTGATATAACAACAAACAGTGGCTCCATCCCTTGACTGCCGGCGAAACTATTACTGCGGGCGGAGGGCTTTCCGCGCAGCTGCTTTACAATGGGGGTGGGTGGAACGTCTGGGCAATCTGCTTTACAATGGGGGAGGGTGGAACGTCTGGGCAAGCTGCATTACAATGGGGGTGGGTGGAACGTCTGGGCAAGCTGCTTTACAATGGGGGCGGGTGGAACGTCTGGGCAAGCTGCTTTACAATGGGGGTGGGTGGAACGTCTGGGCAAGCTGCTTTACAATGGGGGCGGGTGGAACGTCTGGGCAAGCTGCTTTACAATGGGGGCGGGTGGAACGTCTGGGCAAGCTGCTTTACAATGGGGGCGGGTGGAACGTCTGGGCAAGCTGCTTTACAATGGGGGTGGGTGGAACGTCTGGGCAATCTGCTTTACAATGGGGGTGGGTGGAACGTCTGGGCAATCTGCTTTACAATGGGGGTGGGTGGAACGTCTGGACAGCTCACACTTTGGCGTAGTTGTCGGCGCCGACGAGCGGCTCGAGGTCGCCGAGGCGGTCGACCTCCATGAGCAGATCGCACGCCTGGATCTCGGCGTGGTGACGCATGTCGTAGGCGGCCACCCGCGTCACCAGCGCCGTCAGCGGGCGTCGCCGCGCGGGGTCGGACGCCGTCTCGGGCCACTCCTCGACCAGCTCGCCTGGGTGCGAAGGTATAGTAACAAAGTTATACGACACTCACTAAGCCATTACCAAATAGTACTAGCACTGCGATACGACACGCACTGTATCTGAACCACTAGTCTGACTGACACAATCCTTAGAGCCTGTACTGCTGAGTCGGAGTAACATATTATAGTAGCCCCCTCTACGGCTAGCGTCGCGGAACAGTAGCAGCCTAACCACCAGGGACCGAACACCAATTCAACTTGTGAACCATAACTAAGTATCATTATAACTATAACCTTTGACTTAACAACCATCCAACCAACGCACAGTACAGTACAGTTACAGTACAGGTAGATTTGCCAGTGGAACATTTGCCAGACGGTGTTTTCGGAGGGGGTGGAAGGTTTGCCAGCGCGGTCAGACAACCCTGCCCTTCGCTAGGAAGGTTTGCCAGGCTCATAGTGTACCTGCCTGCCTCGAATGGGACAGTTGTGATGTTATTATGGCAAATTGCTCAGACCAATGCATGAGAGAAATAGCTTTCGAGATTGTTTTTGTGAGAGTTATTTTCGTTCGTCAGACAGGACTTCCCGTCGGATGCCAGTGTATAAACTGAGCAGCCACTAACAAGGAGATATTTTTAGGTACGTAAACACCTCCTTTGAAATAATATGCATTATTGTTCTCCAGGCTCACAGCATGAGATGAACCGCTGGGGGCCCATTCACGTACAAGTTCCTGTACCCCCTTGGCCCGGGTATAACGTCCTAAGCCTTCTTTAGTCACATGTTATTCTGCCATAAGGCAGGACTAGCGGGGTCTGTGAGGTTTAGCGATTTGTGCAAGGTTTCAGTGTAATGGATATAACTCAAAATGGTTAGAAGGGAAACTTGCTGCTTGCACTCAAACAGATAAATGAAATAGAGCATTTAAAACCAAGCAAAAACGATTATGAAGATGTGTCAAATGATTAAAAATTGACATTTAAAATAAAACTCGTCCAATACCTAGTAGCCCTCCCTGTACCCACCATGAGGCGGGTATAACAATGGCAGTGTTTATATTTTCTTCTCTCAGCTTTATGTACATTATCTTCTCGTGTAATCTTTCAATCAATTTGGACGACATCAACATAACGGTGTGCTTTTCTGCATGGTTTATGACGCTTTGGTGGTGGGAAGTTATACCCGGACTAAGGGGGTACAGTGAGATGTAGGTACGTGAATTGGCCCCCTGGACTAAAGAAAGGAATATCACAACAAATCTTGAAAATAGCTATACGTATTTCCCAACCTTTACAAACGAAACCGGTCAGTACGAAAATTGTGTGGGTCATAAGCAGTGAGATTTTGTGAGCGTGAATTTATGCTGGCAACCTGGACACCTCAAACTGCCAGCGTCTATACTTCATTTCACGTTAAGAAGGAGAGTGGATTTGCATTTTCCTCGAGGACACACTGTTAAGAAATGAGCCAAGAGTCCCAAAACTGCCCATAGAGCCTTTTGTTCGGCTCAAGACATGGCTTGTGAGTTTTGAAACTCTTAGCTCGTGTCTGACAGCAGTGGATCCTCGAGGAAGACGCAAGTCCACTCTCCTTCTCGACCTGAAATGGAGACTAGCGACGCCCCCGGCCACCAGAGGTCGACGCAGCGACCGACTCACCCTCGAGCTGTCTCAAGTACTCGTGGCCCCAGTCGCCGACGTTGTTCAACGCCCCCAGCAGACAGAAGTGCAGACAATCGCGCTTCTTGACGGCGTCCTTGTCCCCGGCCATCGCCATCACGGACAGCACGTCGGCACACAGCTTGCGCGTGCTCTCATCCGTCAGTCGCGCGTACACGTCCTGCAAGGGAGCCGAGGGTGGACCCGATGCCGGCACCAAGGCCTGCTACCGTCCAACAGCACCAAGGGCCGGCCACCGCTTAGCCTTGTCCCTTTGACACACTGTGTTGGCGCTGTCCCTGTGGCACTGGTCTATTGGCTGTCGGTGAATGACAGGCTGATGGTGAAGCTAGTCTGGCCTGGAAGGGAGTCGAGGGTGGACCCGATGCCGGTACTAAGGCCTGCTACCGTCCAACAGCACCAAGGGCCGGCCACCGCTTAGCCTTGTCCCTTTGACACACTGTGTTGGCGCTGTCCCTGTGGCACTGGTCTATTGGCTGTCGGTGAATGACAGGCTGATGATGAAGCTAGCCTGGCCTGGAAGGGAGCCGAGGATGGACCCGGTGCCGGCACCAAGGCCTGCTACCTTCCAACAGCACCAAGGGCCGGCCACCGCTTAGCCTTGTCCCTTTGACACACTGTGTTGGCGCTGTCCCTGTGGCACTGGTCTATTGGCTGTCGGTGAATGACAGGCTGATGGTGAAGCTAGTCTGGCCTGGAAGGGAGTCGAGGGTGGACCCGATGCCGGTACTAAGGCCTGCTATCGTCCAACAGCACCAAGGGCCGGCCACCGCTTAGCCTTGTCCCTTTGACACACTGTGTTGGCGCTGTCCCTGTGGCACTGGTCTATTGGCTGTCGGTGAATGACAGGCTGATGATGAAGCTAGCCTGGCCTGGAAGGGAGCCGAGGATGGACCCGGTGCCGGCACCAAGGCCTGATACCTTCCAACAGCACCGAGGGCCGGCCACCGCTTAGCCTTGTCCCTTTGACACACTGTGTTGACGCTGTCCCTGTGGCACTGGTCTATTGGCTGTCGGTGAATGAAAGTCTTATGATGAAGCAATAGCCTGGTCTGGAGGGGGTGCTTACCTTAATGGCCTGTTACTGCCTGGTGCTCACCTTCATGGCCTGGTAGTGCTGACGCAGGTACTTGAGCGGCTTGGGCACGTTGGTCATCGAGGTGGTCGCCGTCCTGATGATCGTGCGGAGTTCCTCGAGATGAGCGCGTTGAGAGGCCGCGTCGCTCCCCTAGAGATCACGATCGGCGGGGAGCTGATTTGGAGTCACACGCCTCGATGGAGGGGACGAAAATGGTCCTGTTCCGAAATCTGCTGAAGCTACTGCGCAGTACTGAGCCCAGTAGAGTTCAGCAGATCTGCGGGCTCTAATGGCCACTGTGATGGTTTTCAGTACGGATCTCAGTAAGATTTGTTACTGCGCAGTAGCTTCAGCAGGTTTCGGAAAAGGACCAGTGTCTAAAATCGTGGTGTACTGTATAGAAGTTGCCATGGATTTTAACATTTAAGTTTAGAATTCAGTGAAGAACCATTTTACTTCTCATAGTTCTAGGTCAAAGTACACTGATAACAGGTTGTAGGCATGGACATTATAGCTCAATCGATTTAATATCTTGATAACATTTCCCAAACTTGCCGGCAGTTAGCGATTGTTAATCTTTCTTCTCTGACTGAACCCGACTGCATTGACGGAGGTAAAGCTTCCCAAATGTGAACGTAAACAAATCAGTTGCTTTGGGTTCACATAATAATGTTAGTTCCAAACCCAATTTAATTGTAAACAGCATTGCGATAAAATAAATAGTGGTGTGGCCGCAGGGATGAAAACAATACAAGACCTTTTGATACGTTTAGGTATGCCGATACACCAAGGGAATATCTCAAAATCGTTCGATACAATTGCTGATATATCGTGTATATTGGATGATATAATTGATTGGAAAGTTGTTCGTAATAAGGGAAAGAATACGAATTTAAATTTAAATTTAAATAATATCCTCTGAATAACCAAGAGGCTGCAGATTGGCGTAAGAATATAATTAATGTATTGTCCATGGGGATTTTTCGTTTTAAGGGGGGAAGTACAAGTAACAAGTAGATACTAACTTTGAGATGCTCGACCAGTAAGTTGAGTTCATCTTGAAGTCGCTGGTCATCGTCAGACTGCAAGCAAAGAATTGACGTCAGTGGTTTGTCGGAAAGATGTCATGACAGTTAAAAGCAAGTCAATGATGATCCGATCTTATAATATGATTTCACTCACAATTTCGTTAGCAACGACCGGCGGAGGCGTCATTTGGAAAAAAGTATTTGATCAGCTTCTAAACTCAAACCACGGTTGGAAAACAAATTCAATTTAGTCTGCCCGGCTCACGGTCTTGTGTTTTTACGTCCTGTCAAAGTTCGGCCTTATTTGAATCTTCCAATTTATGGGCCGTGACTTTCATGCTCACTCAGCTGGTTTGTTATATCTTTTTTCGATTTAGGAAATCCAACAGAGAGTGTTGCTGAACATGGGATGTAATGTAAAACTTGTGTATGTGAAAATCTACAACATTCTGTACCATAGGGCTTCGCGAACGCAATTTGTGTTGCGTTGAAGATGAGCGTAGGTAGCGGTTTGTGTATATAGCGGATTAAAAGGTGCAGGCAGCAGTCACAAGAAAACCATGGAGCACCAAACCTGACCATTGCCTTCTCGAAAATTCTGATCACTTGAAAATGTATACGGATTCTGACGTTCCTTTGTTTCTCGTCGATAGGTCAACAAAGATGGTAACCAAGGAAACGAAGGAAACCGGACTCGTATTGAATCAGCCGTCAAATCACGAGAAAAACACCACAAAAATGCTAATAAAAACCAATAGGAAAAACCTGCCGAACTAAGATTTGCAGGCATGATAAATATGTATAAGGTCAACATGTTTAGAAGTTTTGGTGAAGATATGTTCAGAACTTTGAAATTGACAGGGGTTCAAAATTCTGAAAAAATCGAAAAATTTCGTAAAAATTGATTTATAAAACATTTACTGAACCGATCTTTTTCAAAAACGCAGGGGGTCTAAGTTGAGAACAGAGGTAGATACTCAGAAATTTTCATCCATGTCGGTTCAGGCGTTTGGTCTCTAGAGCGCGCACAAACACACAAACACACACAAAAAAAAAAACATACACAAGTGACTTTTTTCTGGGGTAAGTGAAATTGAAGATTTCGCTCCGCTCGCTTCGCTCATCAATTATGCGATCTGTTCACTAAATGATTAATCTGATAACAATGGCGGCGATTAGCATAAACCACCTGTAACTAGAGTTGTTTTCTTGTTAGGACCTGCGAACTGCAGCGACCTTTCTCAAATAAAACTCCAATCACGTTGCACATGGCGCTGTCAATCATTCGATGCTCATACCATTCAACCCTTTAGCGGAACAATGGGACGATCTGCGAATGTTGACACCTTTGGCTATTCTAGCAGGGATGACCATTGAAAAATGTGAGGAAGAAGAGGAAGAAGAAAGTGAAAATAGGGAACGAAGGAAAAGACAAGAAGCTTCAGGTGTGGCGGGCCGGCCATAATATATTGTGCCTGCATGAAGACAATAAAACGATTATTATGGCTTAAACAGAATTTACAATCTTGGCATAAAAATCAATAACAACCATCACAGACACTCGCACTGACAATGCTTCTTGTATGAACGTGTGGCTCCGGGACGTCCTGACCAATGACCTCTCTTGCACAGGACACGGATGAATGATTCTCGGGCGTGGCGACACCTTCACCGATTTGGTCAACCTGGTAAACCAATTTCTTGTTTCACATGACAGATACAGCCTCAAATCGATATGCTACTTTTAATTAACATATTTATAGTGTATAACATCGTGTAGTCAAAAGAAGCTTGTCAGTGGAAGCAAGAGCCATGTCGGCCTTTCCTGGAATGCCACCACCAAAGCCGACCTATGCTGCCGACGACCTCGGCTCGGTAATGGTATTTAACCTTTAATGGTCATCGCTCCTATCCCAATGTTGTTGTTTACATATTGAGGGTCTGCTTGCTGATACTTCTGTCCTACAACTCACCGAACAATGATATGTCTCAATGTCACGGCATACGTGTTCGTAAACCCAGATTTTCGGACGAAACTGGAGATTTAAACTTTTAAAATTCTGGCATAATAATACGGTGCCAGCAATGACTGATTCGTAGTAAGACAGATAAACAACATCTAAACGGTGGTAGTAGTAATATAGCACAGATGAATGAGGTTTCATTCATACAAATATAAGTAGGTGTACATTGTTCATTATTTGGGGACAGGTTGGACATATAGTAGGATAGGACATAGTAGACAAGAGGCATAAGACATTTTAATAGGTTGGACAGTGGATATTAATTACGACAATTTTTTAGATGTAGTTTTACGTATTTCGAGTGAACGTCGTTCTTGCTTGGGCCTGTTCAATGAGCTCAGAAGTCGAGCCGTTTCCTTCACCTCGTAACCGTTTCCTTTTCGTTCCTTCACCGTTTCCTTCACACTTTCCACGCCACACCTTTGGTCGGATCGCGACGAATCCTATATTTTTGGAATCTTCAGACTTCGGACAACCAATTGAACCATTTTCATTTTGCAAGACCCTTGCCCGTCATTTCAGGCTGGCTACTGGCAATTTCCCAGCCAGCCTCACAGGCCAACAATGCACACACAGCCAATGCAGTCCATGTGTTCTTTTTTTATTTTATTTTTTTATTTTTTTTATTTATGTTTTTATTTCCACAGGAACACATTGTGCTATAAGGAATTGTCAATAATGTACATTTGTATGAGCGTTTAAAAACTCGTCAATGGTATAAAAGCAATGTTCGATAAGATAATTCTTAAGTCTACGTTTAAAATCATACACATTTCCATCTTTTAGTTCTAGTGGAAGTACATTGTAAAATAGGCAGCCTGCATATAAAGGTCCTTTTTTATAAATCTGGAGATTTGCTTTATGTAACTTCAATTTTTTCTTTTGTCTTGTATCGTAAAATGCATTTGTCCCGGCTGTAAATAAGCTATCTTCGTTTCGGATATATAAAATTACATTAAAAATAGACAAACAAGTAAGAGTCAGTATTTTAAAATGTTTAAACAAGGGCATGAATCTAAGGGCGCGCTTCTGGAGTGTAAATAATCTTTTACATTTTAATGTGCTTCCCCACAAAATTACCCCGTAGGATAGTCTGGATTCTATATTTGAAAAATACACTAGCCTTGCAGTTTCCAGTGTTGTTGATGAGCGTAGCGAGCGAAGCGAGCGGAGCGAAATCTTCAATTTCACTTACCCCAGAAAAAAGTCAATTGTGTATGTTTGTTTTTGTTTTTTGTTTTTTTGTGTGTTTGTGCGCGCTCTACAGACCAAACACCTGAACTGATATGGAATTTCTGAGTATCTACCTCTGTTCTCAACTTAGACCCCCTGCGTTTTTGAAAAAGATCGGTTCAGTAAATGTTTTATAAATCAATTTTTACGATATTTTTCGATTTTTTCAGAATTTTGAACCCCTGTAAATATCAAAGTTCTGAACATAACTTCACCAAAACTTCTAAACATGTTGAACTTATACATATTTATCATGCCTGCAAATCATAGTTCGGTAGGTTTTTCCAATTGGTTTTTATAAGCATTTTTGTGGTGTTATTTTCGTGATTTGACGGCTGATTCAATACGAGTCCGGTTTCCTTCGTTTCCTTGGTTACCAGCTTTGTTGACCTCGAAGAGAAACAAAGGAACGTCAGAATCCGTACACATTTTCAAGTGATTAGAATTTTCGAGAAGGCAATGGTCAGGTTTGGTGCTCCATGGTTTTCTTGTGACTGCTGCCTTCATCTTTTAATCCGCTATACACAAACCGCTACCTACGCTCATCTTCAACGCAACACAAATTGCGTTCGCGAAGCCCTAGTTATTTGCATCAGCCTTTTAATGAGGAAACAGTCGGTTCTTACTTAAGTCATTGATATGACTTTCCCAACTATGTGATTCATCTATAATAATTCCCAAAAACTTCGTTTCCATTTTCAAGGGTATGCTTTTGTTCATTAACCTGACCAGTGGACTTTGGTTTGCCGCTTTATGCGAGGTTTTGAATTGTAGGATTACCGTCTTTTCCTGGTTTAGGAAAAGTTTATTATAATTGCACCAATTTTGCATTTTCTGGGTGGCTATATTTGCCATTTCCCCCGCATTTTTCCCGCTTGAATGCACGAATTGACTAGTATCGTCGGCAAAAAGTACCAGTTTGCCTATTTGAGAGTGTTCAGGCAGGTCATTCGTGAACAGAATAAATAGGAGTGGCGATAAGATGCCGCCCTGTGGGACACCAGTGTTTATAATCGATTCATAAGATTTCGTTTCTTCATTATTATTTTGGAGGCACACTATTTGTCGGCGATTTTGCAGGTACGATCTTACCCTGATTCTGATTCTGACCACTAAGTGATTGCCGGTCTGCATTGCGCCGCGAGAGTGCATCGTCCGCGTCGAGCAGCACGACGCGGACCCCACGTGCTCCGAGCGCCGTTAGGTGCGCGTCGACGAGCCGGCCACGAGGCGTGCGGTCAGTCGAGCAGCAGGTGTCTATTGTGCCGGTCGTGCAGACGTTCGAGAGCCGAGCCGGTGGGAGGACCGACATCGTGTTGACGGGAGGCGATTCACAGGACTGGTGAGGACTGACATTGTGCTTAGGGGAGGCGTTTGACAGGACTAGTGAGGACTGACATTGTGCTAAGAGGAGGCGTTTGACAGGATTGGTGAGGACTGACATCGTGCTAAGAGGAGGCGTTTGACAGAACTGGCGAGGACTGACATTGTGCTAAGAGGAGGCGTTTTACAGGACTGGTGAGGACTGATTGTGCTTAGGGGAGGCGTTTTACTGGACTAGTGAGGACTGACATCGTGCTAAGGGGAGGCGTTTTACATGACTAGTGAGGGCTGACATTGTGCTAAGAGGAGGCGTTTGACAGGATTGGTGAGGACTGACATTGTGCTAAGAGGAGGCGTTTTCCAGGAAAGAATAGACATCGTGCTTTAAGGGGAGGCGTTGAATGCGAGCTGACGACCGAACGAGGGAGGCGCAGGCTAGCGTTGGACGCTGAGGACGGAGCTGACGACCGAACGAGGGAGGCGCAGGCTAGCGTTGGACGCTGAGGACGGCCATTGTCGACAGGGATTGGTAAGGATGTGCCTACAAATGCTCATAAATAATTAACCCCTAAATTCAAAAACTGTCTGTCCTTTTTACTCGATCAACTTCAAATACGTTTTTCAAAGAAACTATAGCTTTGATAATGATGTAATTGTGTTATTGTAATGTGGATGAGTGATAATTATCCACTTTAAAAGCTGCAGCCCATTCAAATTTCCGATATGTCCTCAGTAACTAGTAAGGTTTGGCTGAAAACAGCATAGACAGGCCAGGTACCGACCACGTGGATGAGCACGTGGATGAACTGGATGACAAAATCTCGTTTTGACAAACCGGTTTTCTTATCAGCAACTGCCTCGCTCGTTGAAATGAGAATCGGCCAAGCTGATAGATCGGTGATTTCACTTCAGTCCAATGGCTTAAAGTACTCCATTTTTAAGCCAGAAGTTCAAACACATCCTGCGTCTTCTCTGTACGAAAAACACATTTATGCCATAACTTATTTAGTACTTGCAAAAAAGTTGGTATTCGCAATGTGAATTAATTAAATTTACATAAATGCTTTTTTTTCATCTCGCATTACCTCCGACCTGAACTGGACGAGATAAAGCCACCGGAAAGGTAGGGTATCGGTAATAAAATAACCATTAACCATATCCATTATCGAGAAAACGGGAGCTATCAATTAAAATAAAATGAAATCGAACTATGGAAACATTTGTTTTCGGTATATTATTTAAAAAGTAGCAGCATAGAAGTGTCCTAGCAACGAGAAGATACGAGAAGTTTATTATTTTCTCTTCTCTTATTATAAAATTATGTGTTTTAGGGCCAGTGGGAGTGTGTGTGGATTCCCATACAAAACTTGCCAGGGAACAAATTCACTTGTTTTACAAAGCATGGTATACCAATACTGGTAATAAACTGGTTTGACAAAACTAGATTGCGACCGATCAATGAACATGACATCCCCTGCCACCACGTGCTCATCCACGTGGTCGGTACCTGGCCTGCCTATGCTTTTTCCAGACAAACCTATCTGAGGACATAGCAGAAATCTTATCGCGAGTATGCATTACCGAAATCCGAAGATGTGAAATATGATATAATGAGAAAATATGTTTGCAATTGAACTTCAAATTAGAGCCATTGTGTGAAACATTTAGTGACTCAATGGCAAAGTGGTCAAGATGCCTCTGAGTTTCACGGAGCACAAGTTAGCCAAACTGTTCCCAATCAAGCGATCAGATAAGATCAGAGAGGAAATACATAGTCAAAGTAAGATTATCGATTTGATCGTTTAGATGCAGAGTGGATTTTGTTCGAAAAGTTTCGTCTCCGTTCTGTTTCTTATTTGTATTGATATTATATCATTTCATTTCGATTAAGTAGGTACGTTCAAAATAGAGTATTTACCAAGGGTACTTAACCTTTTTTTGCACCGGGCAAAATAAAATAAATTTGTTACCTCTTAGGGTCGAAAAGGGAAATTTGATACAAACCCCGCAAATTGCAAGATACAGCGTTGTGTAACATTGTGGGTATTGATTGAACGCAATCTCGTAACTTGTACTTGCTTGTACTTGATTGATGAGCGTAGCGAGCGAAGCGAGCGGAGCGAAATCTTCAATTTCACTTACCCCAAAAAAAAGTCACTTGTGTATGTATTTTTTTTTTTTTTTTTTTTTTGTGTGTTTGTGCGCGCTCTACAGACCAAACGCCTGAACCGACACAGATGAAAATTTCTGAGTATCTACCTCTGTTCTCAACTTAGACCCCCTGCGTTTTTGAAAAAGATCGGTTCAGTAAATTTTTTATAAATCAATTTTTACGAAATTTTTCGATTTTTTCCGAATTTCGAACCCCGGTAAATTTCAAAGTTCTGAACATAACTTCACCAAAACTTCTAAACATGTTGACCTTATACATATTTATCATGCCTGCAAATCTTATTTCGGTAGGTTTTTCCAATTGGTTTTTATTAGCATTTTTGTGGTGTTTTTCTCGTGATTTGACGGCTGATTCAATACGAGTCCGGTTTCCTTCGTTTCCTTGGTTACCAGCTTTGCTGACCTCGAAGAGAAACAAAGGAACGTCAGAATCCGCATACATTTTCAAGTGATTAGAATTTTCGAGAAGGCAATGGTCAGGTTTGGTGCTCCATGGTTTTCTTGTGACTGCTGCAAGCACCTTTTAATCCGCTATACACAAACCGCTACATACGCTCATATTCAACGCAACACAAATTGCGTTCGCGAAGCCCTAGTAAATGAAAATTGACATTGCTTACAACACAATGAGGGTTTGGGGGTTCATTCCCCAAGAAAAGTTTGATTTATAGCAATTTCATGGTGCAAATCATATGCGTTACAGGGAGTTTCGACCGTAAAAATACATTGAAATGGCGCACTTGTTACAAGGAGGTTGTGGAATTTTGAAATCAATTCATTTTCCACGGAGAATTGCATGTTAAGATGGCATTTCAAATTTAAAACAAATTTCGATGCGGGCCGCAATAATATGAGCGCTGGGCCGCAAGTTGAGTACCAACCACTGCCTTCTATACGTTCAGGTTAAGTTCGTTGTTTTTTGCTGGACTGACGTAAAAACTGGCTGCATATTCACACGTATGACGAATGCGTCGCGCATTCACATTACGAAATCATCATTACACAAACACAAGAAGCACCGTTAGTCACACACGCCTGCGCACTGCCGGTGTCACCCGGCGGTCCTCCAGCGTCCGTCGTGTGCCGATCGGGCGCCACTGTCGCCAGTGGCGTACAGCTGGCAATGTGGAGGCATTGATAGACCTTCGATACCTTCGATCATTGCTTGATCGACGGGTAAACAGCGATCTCTCGGCAACATTTACAAGAGGGGGGGGGGGGGAGAAAGGCTGAAAACGGCTGAAAAGGGGATCATATACGCGATAAGTCGATATTTCCGATATCGTTCGTAGGTATCTGTTTGTACCGTCAGAAATGAACAAGTTTGCTTCGTTTATTGCCAGAACAAAAGGGAAAATGTAAAAAAAAAACGACACGGAAAACACAAAAGCTTGCCGTGTGTAGCGTACCCTGCACTACTACATGGAATAGCCGTGAGTGTGAGAGAGTTGAAATCACACGAGCTAGCGCGTTGAAATCTCCCCGCAGTCGGCGATGACAATCTCATCTCGACGACCACCGAACCGTGCCGGAGATGGCCGAAAGAAACGGACACCTGAGTTTACTGATCCTTTCCAGTTCCACACACAGACAAGACAGACGGACAAGAAGTCTGTTCGTGCATTCTATCTACTGCAGCAGAATGCAGCATTTACTGTCTTTTATACACCTACCAGTCACCTCCGAGTCACAACAATAGAATTGAACTGCGCGGGAATAAAAGATACCTTTAGTTACCGGACTAAACATTAGATATGTTTGGTTGTCCAGTACATAACAAGATGCAATGTAGTTATTATCTAGATATCGGTTTTCGTTGTGACGTCATCATAGGCAATCATGCAGTAAACTAAACCTAGCCTGGACAAACACACGCAAGAAATCAAGTTATCATCTAGATTTCGTGGACAACCAAACAGAGATATTGACAAGGCGCCGCATTTACGTGTTTCCTGATGTTGTATTTGCTGTAAATATAAACTAATGTGTACTTTAACAATTCTTGGTTTGGTTTTGCAATTAATTCTTCGAATGCCAAATCCGATTGTATCATAATATATTTTATCTGTGGTCAAATCGATTTCGAATGGGATTTCTTCAAACAACGTGCATGACATAACATTTCACATGACTGCAGCTGATAACAATGCTTTGAATATCCCGGTTTCCACTTCCATGCTAGGTGATCCCTTTGCCCAAAACACACGAGAGCGTCATGTGTGCCCTTTGCGCACGTGACAGCACGTGACAGCACGTGCCTGTGCGTGCCTGCACGTGTCTGCCCAAGGAGGTGCGCGATCAGCAGGTGCCGATAAGTAGGATGGCTATAATCGGTCTACAATATCAAGGGCTGTGTCGAATTCAGATTGGTAACAGTGATGATCCACATATGCAGACAGAGATTTACATTTTACTGGTCATCAGTCTTAATTGATGCCAATTTTCTTATTTACAACGTAGGTATACGAGCTTGCCTTTGAAAAACTATTTTTCCCGGCTTGTACCTCTCAAATATTTCCTCCCAGCACGCAGCCAAAAGGCCGAGGGTTCGGTGCTGATTCCAGGACTGACATGCGAATGGAACCCAGCCTGAGAAGACCAATGTCCCCCCTTTGTGCCCGGCTCAAACATCTCGGTCCCTGCACGCAGCCAAAAGGCCAAGGGTTCGGTGCTGATTCCAGGACAGACATGCGAATGGAACCCAGCCTGAGAAGACCAATGTCCCCCCTTTGTGCCCGGCTCAAACATCTCGGTCCCTGCACGCAGCCAAAAGGCCAAGGGTTCGGTGCTGATTCCAGGACAGACATGCGAATGGAACCCAGCCTGAGAAGACCAATGTCCCCCCTTTGTGCCCGGCTCAAACATCTCGGTCCCTGCACGCAGCCAAAAGGCCGAGGGTTCGGTGCTGATTCCAGGACTGACATGCGAATGGAACCCAGCCTGAGAAGACCAATGTCCCCCCTTTGTGCCCGGCTCAAACATCTCGGTCCCAGCACGCAGCCAAAAGGCCGAGGGTTCGGTGCTGATTCCAGGACTGACATGCGAATGGAACACAGCCTGAGAAGACCAATGTCCCCCCTTTGTGCCCGGCTCAAACATCTCGGTCCCAAAAGGCCGAGGATTCGGTACTAAATCAGCAGGCGATGCTGATTATTCGAATCCGATAATAAAAATAACCGATGCTCAAACAATAAATATACAGCAACGATTGCTGATGAATGGTATTTTAATTAGAATGCGCATGCAGGCCTAATTATGGGTCCGATGGTTATTAATTTATATGACCAACAGCTACGCGCGAACTCTTCTCTTTATTAGATGACTCGTCCGTGGCCGTTGTAATAAACAGCACCGCACAATGTCTTCCCGGGAAGCCCACTCTTAACGATGCTCTCTATATTCTCAAGAATGGCGCTAAGAATTCGCTCGCGTAATTGCTATCCGCACAATTACCAGCAAAACCGAATCCAGATCGCGTCTGGGTTCGCAAGGCAGAACCAATCGGGGCGCGGTATTCACGGATGCGGAAGTGCGAATGACCGGTGCACCCGCCAATAGCTGGACTCGCGAATAATTCGGCAGTCAATGCGTTATCTTCATCTCTGCAAGCATGTCGATGGCTTCGCGTGTCCAAAGGAATCGGGTGCTCTTTCCGGCTAGTTGACTAGCGATACGCAAACCCCGAACAGTTCAAAGACTTTTGGCGGTACGCTTTCATCAAAATAAGTTGTCTGCAATCTGCATACTGGCTATACTGGATGATAATGCTAGCCAGCATTGATGTAAACAACGCTATGTGTAACACTACGTTATAACTTCCTAAACAGTGTAACGTGTGGTTTCTCTAAGTGTACGTTTTATTAAGAACCCTGCTCATTTTGGATTAGGAAAAAGAAAGATTTATTTAGAGGTTCGAGTAGATTTTATAGCAAATTCCAATTTTTTGTGTGTCTTTGTATATTACCTACAAAGCAAACGCAATCGCTGTAAGCATTGTTATGAAAGATTTCATAAGATGAAAGATGGAAGATTTTGAGCTCAATCTCATTTCAATCGACTTCGGATATCACAAAAAACACAATATCCACGCCTTTATATCGCAAAGCAATTACTAATCCCATTTTGCATAACGACACAAATTCGAAATAATTTTGCGTTCCCGCGTTTTTTCCCGCCTGGCCTACTGACCAGAGTCATAAAGTATGCGTCCAGCAAAACTCATCAGCCCAGCTGGCTACCATGCGTGTCAAATTATTATGTAAGCCAGAGTTCGTAATTGAGATTTTTTACAAGCATTTCGTCGAGTAAAAACTAACGAATTCAGTAGGTTACCTACCATCATAGATAATTTTCAGCACGTAGGTATATTATGCATGACACAAATGCAGAGCTACGTTTGGTAGTGGATTTATAAAACTCATACCAATTTGCCGATACTATTACCGGTCATCGCGTCCTCCCATATAGCAAACGTCGTCAAAAATATTAATTGTGACATCTCCAAACACTGGCTAATTGTGGCTAACCTGTCGGCCACGAATCACGATCAACCATGCCGTGATTGGCACGTGCTCGTCGATTGTTCGGTCCCGCATGTCCCGCTATGCCGGACATTCTCGAGTCCGACGCCTGGACGCCTCCCGTCCGCCAATTCCGGCACGTCTCGACCTCCGGACTGCAACGCCTCCCTCGAGCCACTGGGCCTCGTCGTCCAACGCCTCGTTCTGGTTTCAGTGATGTCCCGGTGAGTGACGACGACGGACGCTGATTGAGTGGAGTCGGTGCCGTCATGATCGCCATGCCGAGGGTCAGCTGGGTGCTCGTCGTCGCTCTCTTCGCCGTCGTTCTGCTTTGTGTGAGTACGAGGCTATTGGTGCGGTTGTCGGTGATTATTTCATGAAGCTTTGTTTGAACTTTCAATTGGTATTTCGTGGTTATAAATCACACAATTTGTTGCTAAAAGTGTGAGGATTCCGTTGACCCTGGTTTCGTTGCAATCGGACAAACGGTGTGGCCACAAGTTAGTATCCAGTAGGAGGTGAATTCTGCGCGGGAAGCGGCCCGAGGATACGCTCAATAATACGACGTATCAGGGTTGTTATAGAATGCTTGAAAATAATAGAAGAGTGAATATTTTCGAGATTTGCAAATACACTAATTGTTGCCAAAAGTGTGAGGATTCCGTTGACCCTGGTTTCGTTACGATCGGACAAAAGGTGTGGCCACAAGTTGGTATCCAGTAGGAGGTAAAATTTGAGCGGGAAGTGGCCCGAGTAAGAGCTCACACTCATTGATATATCCTATGCCGTAATACCTTTGTTTCTTGTTGGAAATGAATTTTACTTGGCATCTCCAGCGCAAAATGGGAAATGCAGGAAATGACACGGAAGACATGAAAGCATGTCGAAACTGGTCCATTTCAGTGGTAAATAAATACGGGCTTTGCCCAGAACTGTGCGAAAATGTGAAAACGTGTGAAACGTGAAAACGGTAAAATGAACCTACAACGATTTCATTTCTGAGTAAAGAATTATCACTTGAAGCGTTTAGCAGCTTTCGTAGTCACAGGTGTAATGATTATAAGGGACACTTATAGTTGAATTGGTAGCCATGGGGCAGAATTTCGACACCTTTATAATAATAATATGTAATTATGGATAGCTTTGGTCTAAGTGCAGTGAACATTGAAGAGTGTGTTACTTTTTTAATTCAAATGAAGACGCGTGAGTGGCCGTGATCGAGCCAAATGAATTAAATTGATGCGTAATTGTCTTGTAGAATTTTGAAAGATTTCGGCCGAAGAAATGAGTTATAAATGGGTCAGCTTTTTGTTCGCATTCTAGGACCAGGTTGGTTGTGTTGTACCCTAGTCCTAACTCTGTAACTCACATTAAATGTTTCAACGAGGTCACTTTTATGAGGAATAATTAAATATTCTAGTCAACTGAATACTATATAGATAGGTACCTATTCCAGAGCATGACCTTTATAGGTCGTACTAATATACCGCAATCGAATTCTTATTATGGGATGTCTAAAACAGTGCCAAAAATTGCATTTCTGTAACAACGAAATAGACGTATGTACCTACTGCATAGGCAGGAGAGGTTATGGACTAAAAAGATTCTTGACAACTAGCACATCTAGCAAGCAAATTATATTCTAAACAGGTATATAAGTTGAAAAGTGTAGATATGGGTTCAGAGGTGGAACTTGTCAATTCTGGAACGAGGATGAATCCTCGAACTATTCAGAGAACGGCTCGTTCATGGCCGTGGCGGAAATGCCAAGTGTCAGTTCAATTTGAAAGTTTTAGTGTGACTGTTCGAATTTGACAGTTCAAATGTTATGTTCTGCTGCCCATGGTCCCAATAACGGAAGTCGTGATATCTGATAACCCAACGCTTAGCCTTGTCCCTTTGACACACTGTGTTGGCGCTGTCCCTGTGACACTGGTCTATTGGCTGTCGGTGAATGACAGGCTGATGATGAAGCTAGCCTGGCCTGGAAGGGAGCCGAGGGTGGACCCGGTGCCGGCATCAAGGCCTGCTACCGTCCAACAGCACCAAGGGCCGGCCACCGCTTAGCCTTGTCCCTTTGACACTCTGTGTTGGCGCTGTCCCTGTGGCACTGGTCTATTGGCTGTCGGTGAATGACAGGCTGATGATGAAGCTAGCCTGGCCTGGAAGGGAGCCGAGGGTGGACCCGGTGCCGGCACTAAGGCCTGCTACCGCCCAACAGCACCAAGGGCCGGCCACCGCTTAGGCTTGTCCCTTTGAGATACTGTGTTGGCGCTGTCCCTGTGGCACCATGGTCTATAACCCTGTGTTCACTGCTTGTTCCCACGCCGTAAGCGTTGACCTTGTACCATCAATGACCTTGACTGACGCCCTCCCCGCGCTTGCAGATTGCCGAGGCGTCGGCCAAGAAGAAGAAGAAGGTGACGAACATGCTGCAAAAGCGCGAGACGAATCCGGCTAACTTTGTGCGTCTGATCGTGATGCGTCTGGTCTGGGGGTTCGCCAAGATGGTGGGGGCGTCCGGGCCGCTCGGCGAGGTCCTCGACGGCGCCTTCGTCCCCCCCGGCGCCGACGACGACTACGACGACGACGGCGACTACGACGACTACTTCTAGACGGCCACTCACCGTCGACGCGTCGCTACGTAGGGGTTTCGTGGTTGGTCGGGGCTGTCTGACTTACAAGTCCAGTATTATTACCCGTGAACTCTTTCTAGTTTAGTTAGGAACGTGACGGGCCCCGCCCAAAGGGCTGGTAATTTAAAGTATGAGCTAAGTTATTAATTGTCATGGAAACCCGTGTTATTCATCTCATTCTTATGGGTTAGACGCTTAACCCAGAGGTGAAAAATATTGTATTATATCGGTCCCAAAGACCCGAACGCTTGCAAAACTAAAGCTGCGTTTGCAGTTATGCAATACGACGGCGTCGCAGACGAGTTCGCAAGCGATAGCCAATCAGAAGGCCTATCGCAGTGACCGCCGTCATAAGGCTTTGCGACCGTACGGTCGCTGAAAACGAAGCTTTAGGTGGCGAACCTGTCAGCGCCATCTAAATGGATTTGCTTTGTTTTGTTTTGCTCGTATGGCAAAAAAGTTTTTAGGTGGCGAACCTGTCAGCGCCATCTAAATGGATTTGCTTTGTTTTGTTTTGCTCGTATGGCAAAAAAGTTTATAGGTGGCTTTGACCTTGAACTATATATATTTGGTTCTGCCATTTTCCTCAGCCTCCTATAAGCAACGTCCATTCTTCAAGAGCGACAGTAAACGATTCCATCCAGGAGGCCCTGGTTGTGTGCTCGGATAGAAATGCAATGTGTGCTGTCGATGGCTGCCATGCCTTGTCACAACACTTGTTTTCCATCCAGAAGGCCCTGGTTGTGTGCTCGGATAGAAATCCAAAGTGTGTTGTCGATGGCTGCCATGCCTTGTCACAAGACTTGTTTTCCATCCAGAAGGCCCTGGTGTGTGCTCGGATAGAAATTCAATGTGTGCTGTCGATGGCTGCCATGCCTTGTCACAACACTTGCTTTCCACCCAGAAGGCCCTGGTTGTGTGCTGGGATAGAAATCCAAAGTGTGTTGTCGATGGCTGCCATGCCTTGTCACAACACTTGCTTTCGCGGTCACGGGCATAGAAAACAGTGTGCTTTTTGTGACTATCATTTGGCCTCCCCCGTTCGCTACTTCATCCCCCCCTCCCCTCCTCACCCGGACACAGGCAGAGACCCTACACACACTCACACACTCTCAGAACTCTTAACAATGACTTCATTCAAGAACCGTTTCATTGAACCCCAAAACACCACAAAAATCACACTCCTGGCACCTTACAACAATAATACCTATAGGTACGTGCCAAAACATGAATGGGTCCTTTCCATGATAGCGCGTAACACTTCATTCCCAGTGCCAAGACGTGTGAATTCATTGGTGGATTGATGACTGCTCTATCGTTTAATGTTTGTTATTTCAATTGTTTGCGTGGCAGGTAAACAATTTTTGAAAAGAGATCGGGTACTCACTATATTAAGCTCTTTGTAATGCCTTGTTTATTTACGTATTATTACTCTATCATGATCCGGGAAACATTTCAAAACAGTTGTTAGAATTGTGTTTTCACAACTCGCAACCAGTGCGGATGAATGTTTTTGTTGCCAAGTTTTATAGGGGGCTTCACCTTCTTGCATATAGTTAAAAACTAGTTATTATTTTTACACCGAGTGGGAAGCGCATGTTTATGCTATCCCTGTAGAATAAAATGTGTCTGCCTATTGTAATAGGCGACTTTTGGGTCATTTGGCGACCCAATGAAGCGGGAGCTGTGGGGGGGGGGGGGGAGGGGGCGATAACATCCCCCTCTCTGGCAGGACACTATTGGCGAGGGCCACACATTTCTTGTTATCGTGCGCCTGAGATAACAGTATGTGTCATCCTCATCACAAGAAATTGTGTACCTATGCGAACACAATGCATCACATTTGTTATAAATTGAGCCTTCTTCTTACACACAATTTAATCATGGTACTTTTTAAACAGATGGCATTCTCATGCAAAGCAGAATGCATTCTTGTAACCTTCGTCTAGTGCAGTTAGCAGAGTTGCAGTAATACCGTAATAGAATGCTCGTGTTTTTTTTGTGTCTACAAAACACAATTATTCCGTGTGTGATGTCATCGTTCTGTGTTTGTATGTGTGGATGATGAACATGTACAGATTGACGATGCATGTTGCTACCAGCGATCAAAGGTCGGTC
Source organism: Nemoura dubitans (assembly GCA_921293005.1). Lineage (NCBI taxonomy): Eukaryota > Metazoa > Arthropoda > Insecta > Plecoptera > Nemouridae > Nemoura > Nemoura dubitans. Next base: position 45,900,829 of record OV121076.1, read on the forward strand.
GTGTAAAAAGCCAATTGTTAGATCTAATTTAAATGTGGCCAAATGTGGCCATGTGTGAATGTAAGAATACTCTACATTTCACTCTCTGCATACGTCGCTTTAAATAATCTACAGCTGTTGTTGTAGTATTTTTTTGTATGTAAGCTTACAGTATATGAATGAGACCAGTTGTGTCTACGCATTGATAAGATTTGAGCATGGTAATAATATAGAATATCGCTCTCAATGAATATTTATTTTTGTTATTTATTTATTTGATATATTAAAATATGATCATGTGGTACAATAAAAAAAAGTTTGTCTATGATACCTATCCCTTTACAGTCACTTGTCGTGCTCCTCAAAAGTCGACCTTCAGTCATTAAACCATTGACTTCAAGGAAGCTTAAGGTTTTACCTGCCTGTGGTATACCAAAACGTGTCGAATTTGACGCCATTTTAATCAGGACCAAAAACCTCCTTGGGGAACATTTCACATTACAATCAAGGTTGTAGCCCAGACCTGTTTTTGATATAAAATACTTGTGTAATGTCACTTCTTGCTATTTTGCTATTAAAATTACAATCAATGCATATTTTTAACATGTCCATGTACCTATAGCATACATCCGCGTATCCCACGGGACGAAAATCAGCTTTTTCCGTGCCCCGTGGTAAGTTGAAATGTTAATTAGTATAGTTTTAGAAACAAACAAACACCTAATCGCCATATGATCAAGATGGCGTCCAACATAACACGCTTTTCAGAGTCAGGTTGCGTGTCTAGCCTTACATAATGTAAGTCTAAGTATACAAGCTTCCACGAAGTCAATGGTCCTTTCAAGATTAGTGCCCGACGTTGACAGATAAGTCGTGCGCAGCTCGAAGTCGCAGCGTTCGGCGAGCAGCGAGCCACAGATAGGTGCTTGCTCGTCTAGACGCGGAGTCGCGAGCGTGCCGGTCGTTTCGTCGGCATCGTCCTCCTCCGGTCGGAGCGCGTCTGCATACTCGCGAGGAGAAACAGTGGTAATTTGGTAGTAGGTCGAGCTGCAGTGAACGAGGACTAAGCAGACAGACGTACGGTATTTTTATCATAATTATCCTCCGGGTGGGGGACCTACTATAGTCTATTTATATTCATTCTTTTATGCCTTCAGGGGAAAAAACATATTAGACATTCCATCGCTATAGGCATCATGGGATATAAGAGACGCCAACGGGTTCCGTGCTTTTGAATATGAGCATGTAGTTTTGTAAATAAAGCTTAGTCGCGGCCAGCTGACACATTCCTGCTACAAAAACGTTGGTTGATATTTCTGAGACCTCGTTCTCGCTTTCATTCGCACCAAAGTCCAAACTCATTCACCGCTCGCCGGCCGTCGACAGCGCAAACAAAACTGAAATCACGCCCGGCAAATTGGGAAAGTCACACACAAATACATATTGATATTTGATATATTAGCATATTAATCAGCTGCTGACGCTTGGCAATGAAATATCAAACAGCTGGCCGGGTCAACCGAAAGGCAGCGGACGTATAGCGGGTTCTCACGAGTCACAACGAGTATCCCTTAGCGCGCACTCTCGGGTGATCGAACCCGCGACCAACACAATTTTTGTTTGATCGATAACGCGACATCGTCTAGCCTTGGCTGGCTCGAGCGTTGTCAGATCACAGATGGTCGATTGTTGCGGTCGAAGCCAGTGATTGGTCCACGGGATTCACATCATCTGCTAGCGAGGCGACTGCTGACACTGACAGTCAGGTGAGAACAGATGTTGACATGTCAACAATGTGTTCAAAAATGTATTACAGCGAATTGCTTGATGATTTCAATATACATTATTACAGATGTGTGAGTCTCTTTCGTGTGGCTGTTCGTGTCGAGATAGAATGTGTAATGTGCTTCTACAGTATACGGTCGTGTCGTGCCGCGTGCGTATACCTGTCTAGCACGCGGGTTGCTCGAGCACGGACGATTGAGTCTATTTCGACTTCGCAGACGTAATCATGGCGATCGATCCGGTTTATTTCGATTAAAAGTTTGTAAAGCATGGCTCGTGCTCCCTTCTGTTCACACTTGGGAACGGAGCCGGCGCCACTAACTATAAATGAGCTCGTAGGTAAGTGCCACTGTGGTAAAAGTTGTCATTCAGCATCATAAATAATATACCATCTTTCGAAATCAGTCAAAAGATTTTTCGAAACAGTGCGATTTCTATTTAGCATTCAAAACTCTAATTTGAAATGGTTTATTTACAAAACTTATAGTGCATGAAGATAGGACAAGTAGACACAATTGAGCCTAAAAATTAATCACCATCTTTCGAATTCCGCGTACCATCGACCAAACAATTAACAATGCACAAACAAATCAGGAGTGAATGCCTTTGAGTCACTATACAGAGACAAAAAGATGGATTCAATTACACTAGGGCTTCGCGAATGCAATTTGTGTTGCGTTAAAGATGAACGTAGCGATTTGTGTATAACCGATAGCGGATGTGCAGGCAGAAGCGGCGGAAGTCCTATGAAAACCATGGAGCACCAAGCCTGACCATTGCCTTCTCGAAAATGCTGATCACTTGAAAATGTAGACGGATTATGACGTTCCTTTGGTTCTCTTCGAGCTGTCAGATAGCGAATAAATGCAGATTATAAACGCATTTAGTAATGATAACGTTAATACATAAGACTAAGACATAACTTATGCCCCAAGGTTCTTTTCAGATTGGAGATACATTTCTGACATGGACTTCCAATGACCTCCATAAACGATATTGACCAAATTTCTGATAACTGTCAATTCTTTGCCTTTGCCAAACTTGGAGTCAACAAAGCTGGTAACCAAGGAAACGAAAGAAACCGGATTCTTATTGAATCAGGCGTCAAATCACGTGGAAAAAACGCTAAAAAAACGAAAAAACCCTAACGGAAAGTCCTACCGACCTCAGATATATGCCTCAGGCATAGTAAAAATGAATAAGGTCGCCATGTTTGTAAGTTTTGGTGAAGATATGTAAAGAACTTAGACATTTACAGAGATTCAAAACTTTGAAAAAGCGAAAAATTTCGTAAAAATGTATTTATTAACAAAATTCCGCACCGATCTTTTCCAAAAACGTGGAGGATCTAAGTTGAGAACAAAGGTAGGTCCTCTAAAATTTTCATCTAAATCGGTCCATGCGTTCGGTCTGTAGAGCGCGCGCTAACACACAAACAAAACAAAAAAACATACCTACCCAAGTTACTTTTTTTTTTGGGAATAGTGAAATTGAAGATTTCTCTCCGCTCGCTTCGCTCGCTACACTAATCAGTTGGCTTTGCTTGACACAAAGAAAGTACAATGCCGAATGTGCCATAATTATAACGCCATCATAAAAGCATTTGCTAACAATAGAACAGAACAAAACAAATCAAACAAGAACGAGCCAGCGACATAATTTAAAATAATCTCGTGCTAGTCAACAAGTGTTCAAGTTGTGCTCTCTGTTTAATATTAATTGTAACGCGAGCATTACCAAAGACTGGCAAGTTCAACACATTCCAGCCACCATAAAGTCTTGATGATGATGATGATGATGATCCCAATAACTGCTGAGTGCTGTGCAAGAGAAGACGTCTGTACATTTATGGCTGCCACGCGAAGGTCTCTTGGAAATCACCTCGCAGTCTCTAATTGCCAGTCAGTCGGGATTCGACGCGATTTCGAGACACGAGCGTTTCGTATTTCTCGCGTGCTTGCGTCGATCGGCTGTCCCCGAGTTAAGCGACACTTCGCCGAGTCAGGTATTGGATGGGTGACCGCTCTATCAGATTATCAGTTCTATTCGAGAGTGTATGGGGTCCACCCTCGGCTCCTTTCCAGGCCAGGCTAGCTTCATCATCAGCCTGTCATTCACCGACAGCCAATAGACCAGTGCCACAGGGACAGCGCCAACACAGTGTGTCAAAGGGACAAGGCTAAGCGGTGGCCGGCCCTTGGTGCTGTTGGACGGTAGCAAGCATTGGTGCCGGCACCGGGTCCACCCTCGACTCCCTTCCAGGCCTGGCTAGCTTCATCATCTGCCTGTCATTCACCGACAGCCAATAGACCAGTGCCACAGGGACAGCGCCAACACAGTGTGTCAAAGGGACAAGGCTAAGCGGTGGCCGGCCCTTGGTGCTGTTGGACGGTAGCAGGCCTTGGTGCCGGCACCGGATCCACCCTCGGCTCCCTTCCAGGCTAGGCTAGCTTCATCATCAGCCTGTCATTCACCGACAGCCAATAGACCAGTGCCAATGGGACAGCACCAACACAGTGTGTCAAAGGGACAAAGCCTTGGTGCCGGCACCGGATCCACCCTCGGCTCCCTTCCAGGCTAGGCTAGCTTCATCATCAGCCTGTCATTCACCGACAGCCAATAGACCAGTGCCACAGGGACAGCGCCAACACAGTGTGTCAAAGGGACAAAGCCTTGGTGCCGGCACCGGGTTCACCCTCGGCTCCCTTATTCCAGACTCAGCGTCGGCATGGCGACGTCACAGATGGGGCCGTCGAATGTGGTGCTGTCAGAGTCGACAGGGCGATGGCAGGTGCTGCTGCTGGTGTTGATCGCGGTGAACTTCGCCATCGTGGCCATGAACCACGCGCTGCCGACTTTCCACGGGTATACGCCCCCCTTCGGATGTCAGGTGAGGTTATATTATAATACTACCTGTGTACCTACATGTGGTCAGGATCAAGTCAGGAGTGACATTTGGCTCAGGTGGCAAGGTTGTGGTCAGGGTCAGTGGGTTACATATTGTTAGCCTAAGATTACCACAGCCGGGTGGACTTCGATATAAAGTGTCATTTGACTCTTTAAAGATTTATAAAGAGTAAAACGGTAAATAATTGTAATGAATAATGATAATTACCTTTTTTAATGGTAATGACAGAAACTTAATCATTTGATTCTATGGTTTGGTACTCTATGATATGAGATCCCCAAAAAGTGGCAAAGAGTGATTGTTTTCAAGTTTCAGACCAAATTTTGCCTACTGTTCAAGGACAACTTTCAAGTGAAAACTTTGAAAATAGGTGGATACACCAGGCATAAGCAAGCATACGACCAAATGAACCACGGCACCTACCTATCTGACGGGCTATTTCACCAACGTCGGTTTAATACCCCCTAAACGGTCGTTTAAGACCGATTTTGACTGGCGAATTCGGTTTCTCTACAAAACTCAGTTCTTCAATCATTCAAATGGAGAATTTGGAGTTCCCTCGAAGAAAAATGCAAATTCGACTTTTAGTTCCGTGGTGATATAACATATAGGAATATTTGGTGACCTTAAAACACTTACATGTTGTGTCTGGATCTACTTTCTTTCACCACTAAACTCAGTTTAAAAGCTAATTCCCCAAATTTGGGGGCTCAAATAATGGAAGATGGTTTAGCCAGGGAATTAATAATGACATTTACAAAATAAAATATGTTTGACCTGAAAAAAAAAATCCATTCATTCTAGAATCACTGCCACTTTAAAATCAAAAATCAAAATTTTTTTTGTGACTTGTCTCAAATTTCTGCTTTGAACTTTTCAAAAAGTCAGTATAAATTAGAGAATTTCAAGGCACCAGCTAAAATTAAGCCCATTTAAGTTAAACTTGGTGAAATAGCCCACAAGTCAATCAGCTATGAGATAAGATGATTGCAAACAGCATGAAATGTTGCCTGCCTGAAACACAAAGTGCTGGGCTGCCCCGCTGACTTCGTGTTTGCGCATTGCAGAGCGCAAACGGCTCCCTCTCTGCGAACGGCTCCCTCGACGGCTGTCTTCCGGACGGCGAAGAGTGCGACGGCGGCTACACTTTCGTCTCCGACAGGAACGACTCTACAGTGGTCACGGAAGTGCGTTCTGCCCTATAGTGTCGTTGACTATAGTGTCGTTGACTATGGTGTCGTTGACTTCGGAGCTGGACGTTTAGTTCAGCTTGGGTGTTTCACAAAACATCCAATTGAACTTAATTACTCAGCAAGAGATCAATTGATCTGAACACAAGGAAATAACAAGTCTAGCAAAATAACCAGATGTATGATCAGCATCATAAACATGCATAATATGATACAATTGTATCAAATTATGAATGTTTGCAATTTTGAGTTAAGGGGACAGTTCAGTTCGCCAGAAAGTGGCTTTCATACCAAAAGTTGCCGACATCTCAAGGCCACATCGCTGAAGTTATCTTTTCAATATTTCACTATGTTTTAGACAAAATACGTAAATAAGGGCAATCATGGCCCTTTTTTCGAAAATTTTTACCCTGGAATGCGAGAACATACCCCGAAAGTCTTCATTTATTATCGTTTTTAGGGCCATTGTATAAGAAAGTGCAAAGAAAAATTTGGAAAAAGGGCCATGGTCGCCCTTATTAACGACTTTTGTCTACAACATACTGAAATAATGGAATGATAACTGTAATTGTGTGGCCTTGAGATGTCGGCAACTTTTGGTCTGTTTCAAAAATTTTAAATGATAAATTTTCGACTTTGGTCACCCCATGTGAAAGAAATAAGACACAAGGACTTGGATCATTTTACACCGATAACATCTACTGAGGGGTGTACCAAGTTTGAATCAACCCTTTAAAAAGTTTGAAATAGGAACTTTGCTTGTACCTTAATTCAATTAATTCACTACATCACAAAGTTTTGATAACAGGGAAATCCACACAGACAAAAAACTACCGCTGCTTAACGATTGACTGTTTGATTTACGTAGTGTTTAGAATCACAATATGTTTGGACAACAATCCTTAGTTGACATGTTGGAGTCGGGGATTATGACGAGCCGACCTTGCCAATAAGGGAGGAGACTTACATCAAGACGTAGTTGGACACGACAGTATTATTCAAATCGTATGTACATACTCCATAACATCTTCATTGCTTGGAAAAATGCATCGCAAACAATAGGTCCAATACAAGACCTCTGCACCCAACAGATTTTTAGCATGAAGCTAGAAGTAACAAAAGCCCTAAACTGCGCTTTGAATGTTACACAAAAGTCTCACTGTTTTCCCAATGTTCCTCGACAACACATGATGTTCTAGATACTTCCTCAAGGGTGATGGCACATACCCAAACAATCGCCTCTAGAAGTACCATTCAATTCAATTTCATTTTTTCAAGTTTGTTTTTATTTTAATTTTCCGCATTATTATTATTTCCACACATCATCTCAAGATTCTGTTCCGTTAAAAAGATGCAAAAAAGCCCACATAAGTAAAACTTAAGTACTTTTATATGTAACGGAATATCGGGAAAATCGGGCACTCAAAACCCAGTTTTAAGTGTTTAAAAAATCAAAACCCATACTAAAGAAAAGTCAAGCAGACATGAGTCTTAGATGCTGGAAAAAACAATAATCAGTCCTTTTGTTCACGTTTTTGACGTCAGTCGGGCTATATCACCCTCGAAAACGTCGGGAAACCAGCGAGACTTTTACTCGGCATTAAAATCCCAGTCTTTAGATAGATAGTGTTTTCCTCGAAATACCCAACGCACTTCCCGTCTCGTATTATAGTGGCAGCTGGTGTGCTGGTACTTGGAACTTTGAACACCCTACGACTGCTTCTCGACTAAATATGATACGTTGTTGACACTCCGTGCCTCTCGTTATCGCGCTAGCTGTAGCTACTTAGGGATTTACAATTTTCGAGTCAACTCTTCAAAATATAAACAATCTGAACTGCTCCGTACCCTTAAAATCCCAGTTTTTAAATACCTAGTGCTTTCCTCAAAATACCAAACGCACTTCTCGTCTCGTAATAGTGGCAGCTGGTAGACATGTATGTATGTATGTATGTATGTATGTGGCAGTACATGCGGTAGACAAAAGACCTCAATTTGGGTAACCATGGCCCTTTTTGCGAATTTTCTATTGCACTTTCGTATACATGGCTCTAAAGAAGGTCAAAAATGAATAGTTTCGGGGTGGTTCTAGCGTGCCCGGGGGGAAATTTTCGAAAAAAGGGCCATGGTTACCCAATTCCACATCTTTTGTTTACAACCTATTGAAATATTGAAATGATAACTGCAACAATGTGACCATCAAACGGTGAAAATAAAGGGTCTGAAAGCCACTTTCTGGCGAACTGGACCGGCCACTCAAAATCCCAGTTTTAAGATAGTGTTTTTTCTCAAAACGCCCAACGTATTTCTCGTGGCTTTAAAAAAAAAAATTTTTTTATTGAAAATTTTTTATTTGTTCAAAGTGTTCAGACAATTAGTACAAAATACATGAGACATACATAGAAAGAGAATAAACAAATACCCACATCAGCTATAAGGGAGCTATATAGAGCTATATAGAGCTATATAGCTATATAGCGCTAAATACATACATCAGCTATATAGAGCTATATAGCTATATAGAGCTATATACATACACCAGCTATATAGAGCGGCGATTGCCACGACGTAGTGACTTTACCACAGACTTTTATTCGGCATTAAAATTCCAGTCTTTACCTAGTGCTTTCCTCGAGATACCCAACGCACATCTGGTCTCGTATTAGTGGCAGCTGGTGTGCTCGCGTCGACTGCTGCGCTCGCTGGTGCCGACGCTGTACTTCTGCGGGGTGACGCTGGGCGCGGTGGCGGGCGGACTGGCGGCCGACCGCTACGGCCGACGGCCCGCGATGCTCGTCGGACTGTACGCGCAGGGCGCGCTCGGCTTGGCGCTCTACTTCGTCGACACGCTCGGGGCGTTCGTCGGGGTGCGCTTCGTGCAGGGATTCTTCCTGCAGGCGAGTACCGCGGCTTAGATCGTCGTCTTTTAGCAGCACGGCAACTAGCCTGACCATTGTTTGATTGAAAAACCTGCACGCAAATGCACAGAAGTAGTCTAGGAAGGATTGAAAACATTTTTTTTTGAATTTATCTCGCACGGTTCATGGGTAGTAGCCATCTAAACTTTAGCCTGTTTCGTTAACCACTTTTTTCACTTTTTTGTGTTGATTTGGTACCTACGGATTACCTCATTACGCATTTCCCGCGCCCGAAACGCTCTGAGAGGCCGAGAACGAGACGGATTCACAATGCACACTGCGCTTTGGAGCCCTTAGGGCTGGGCCCGTCGGAGCCCGAAACGCTCTGAGAGGCCGAGAACGAGACGGATTCGCTATACACACTGCGCTTTGGAGCCCTCAGGGCTGGGCCCGTCGGAGCCCGAAACGCTCTGAGAGGCCGAGAACGAGACGGATTCACAATACACACTGCGCTTTGGAATCCGAAAGGCATCCCAAATAATAAAATCCAAGACCATTAGACAATTTGTACCACATTGAAAATACTCTACCAAAAATCCCAATTATATATTCAAAATCTAAATCCAACCATTATCCCAAGAAAGGTGATTGTAAATCCAACCATTATCCCAAGCAAGGTGATTGTAAATCCAACCATTATCCCGAGAAAGGTGTCTGATCCGGGCCGTATCCGGGCCGTTTTGCAGGTGATGCAGGGCGCGATGTACACGCTGCTCATGGAGCTGTTCCCGCCCAAGTCGCGCACTGGCGCCGGCATCGCGCTGGAGACGTACTGGGCGCTGGGACTCTCGCTGCTGGCGCTCTGCGCCTACCTGCTGCCCGACTGGCGCGACCTGGAGCTGGCGCTGTGTCTGCCCACGGCGCTAACGCTGCTCTACGTCTGGTACGCACAAGACCAGCCAATCGATGCCAATCGACCATATCATCACCATATTTTGCCATATATATATATTGATCTTTTATTGTCTTTTACTATAAACATAGGTACAGACATTTATCACTTTAGGCCAACACAATCTACTGGAGCCGGCCAGCCACGCCTGACGCTTCTTGTCTCTTGTACACTTCTTCTATCTTTCATTCGTTAATTTCGCTTTCTTCTTCCTCTTCTTCTTCTTCTTCTTCTTCTTCTTCAAATTTAACTATCATCCCCCACAACTTCTTCTCGTTCCACAATTCCTCTTTCTCCACTTCCTTCCAGTCGATACTTCTCTCCTCTAAATCGTCTTTAATCATTCCAATCCATTTCAATTTTTGCCATACCATATCAATACATATATACCATATAAATACCATATCAATGGTATTTTGCCATACCATACCATATTTTGCCAATCGACCAGTCAAGACCAGCGAATCCTGAGGCAAGATTGCCACGTGACCAGCCAATCAATTCGCAATTCAACTCACGCTGCTCTACGTCTCGGAGGACATTATCAAAAGCAATCGTCAACTGATTTATCTCATATAATACACCCACCGTATAATACACCCGACGTATGATACGTACATAATAAGTACGTGAATTACTGTAGATACGGTGTTTTTAACTAAGTGCAACGGCAAGATGAGAAAAATCAGTAAAGAAAATGTATCTATAACTCAAAAACCTCGAAAATGCATATATACGGTGTTCTCTTGAAGCAGGGCAGTATAGGCATAGAGTAATGAATACTCTGTGGTATAGCCATAGGCAACACTAGCAAAGGTCGTTATGCGTGCCGACCAAACCTGACGTGGGTGCGATTTTCCCAATTTCGAATGTTGCTCTTCGTAACAATCGAAGCTTTGTTGACTTCAAGTTTGTCCAAAATTTTGTCAATTTCGTTCTCAATTTTCACTCGTATGTGTTTTTTGTATGTGTGTTTGCGCGCGCACTACAGACCAAAAGCCACGTCAAAATTTCCAGGGTGTCTACCTTTGTTCTCAACTTAGTACCGCTGCGCCCATACGCTCATTTTCAACGCGAACACTTTGGCAGCGTTTCCTAGTACACCCGACGTATAATACGAATAATAAGCACGTGAATCACTGTCGATACGGTGTTCTAACTAAGTGCAACGGAAAGATGAGAAAAATCAGTAAAGAAGATGTATCTATAACTAAATGTATCTAAACCTCGAAAATGCACATACGGTGTTCTCTTGAAGCAGGGCAGTATAGGCAACACTAGCAATAGCCGTAATGCGTGCCAGCCTAACCCGACAAGGATGCGAATACCGAACGGTGTGTGACTTTGTCGTGTGCTTGTTTATCATCTGCAGTTGGGTGCCCGAGTCCCCTCGCTGGCTGGCCACAAAGGGACGCCACGTCGAGGCGGCCAAAGTACGTAGAAATCGCTTCGTACGCACTCTGCGCTCCGGATCTGGATCTGGCACCCAGTCCAGGCATCACCATCATTATTATTATTATTATTATTATTACCTATTTTATTTTTCCCTGTTTTGGCAATAGGGCTCCAAGGGTCGCTCCTCATGCCTGGACTGGTCTATTACGATGGTCAGATGGCTTGACCGTATAGACGAGTTAAAATTAACGTGGACAACAGTAGGGATTTGATCCATCAGAACCGATAACGGCATGACGTAAAAGTTACAAAATCGCTGGGCTGGTCGTAGGAGCGACATTTGGAGCCGTGAGTATTCGCTTGAAGGCCGATGCCAGGGTGTGGGAAAGATTGTGAGGTCTTATGGACTTTGCATTGAAATCGACCAGATCGAATTAGATCTTTTCAAACCTTTGCATCAATGGAGATATCCATCAAAAATTTATTAACGTTTTCTACGCAGACATTATGTAGTTAAAATTTCAACATCATGAGACCAACAGGAGCTTGTTGACAGGCCTCCAAACTCGGCTAAAACCCGCCTCACTCCTGTGCTATTCGTGTTCCGTTTCCCACAGTCTATACCCGTGTCCAGCAAGTCAGACCCAAGCAAAGTGACGTCAGAGGGACGGACTGGAGGGAGTGGTGTATTTGCCTGTGGACAAAGTTATTACACAATTCAGTTTTCACAATTCACACACATTCACGGGTTTCACAAATCGATAATAGTAACATCCTGAACGGTTTTCCTAGATGCTTGGGCATCCTTTGGCAGAGGATGCATTGCACACCCTGGCAGGCTGTTCCACTGCAAATCCCATCAATAAATGTAGTTAATTGTAATGTCATGAATGTTGTTAAATTCCTACTTACATAGTCATTACTCTTTACTAAAATCGAGTTTTGCATGCAACACTGTAGTTATGTCCGTTTGCACTTTTCAAATCCGGAGCTTTATGCATTTTTAAACTTATACACGTATTTAGAACATTTTGGACAATTTCGATAGCAAACGTCACGATCTAATTAGTTCAGCTGTTTTCAAAACGATCTGAATATAGTAGTAAAAATGTAGTTTAATTCCTTGCCAATGTCCAACATGTGGGCTTGTACAGCTAAGATGTAAGAAGTAGCATAAAGGAAAGCTGTAAAACCGAGCGTTCGTTTCAGGCTTGTCGGCTCATCGCGAGGCGAAATGGCTTCGCCTCGCCAACAGATCCCCAGCCGCCGATTGCGCGCATCAAAGACTCGGCAGCGAAGAGCGCAGTCAACGGCGACGCCAAGCTCGAAGCCGATCGGATCGAGCGAGACGTTCCCAGCGCCGAGGGCAAAGTCTCGGCGGACAATCGCATCGCGGTCGGGACGAAAGGCGGCTACGTTGCCGAGACCAAGCCGCGGGGGGTGATGGACTTGTTCCGGAGCAGCGTGTTGCGGAAGTACAACTGCATCATGGTGTTTAACTGGTGAGTGTGCAGTTGGGACGTGTTTGGCGTTGATGTTGCAGCTGGTGGATTAGTAGTTTATAATTTATTCCTAGATTTTACATGAGAATACTTGGATCCTCTCATAAGTATGTACCTAAACTCTTTTTCACGTTAAGAACGCTAGCGGTGTTTTACTGTCAAAGAGACTCCCCTGCTGTCAGGCAGGAGCCAGAGGTTTCAACATTCGCAGGCCGTCCCATTGTTCCGCTAAAGGGTTCGCAAGCAAGGGTCTCTGAATTCTGTTGAATGATTGACAGCCCACTGTCGGGAGCCTGCTGAACAATACTAGCTTTCTCAACGTGAAAATGAGTTTAGGTACCTACTGATTAAAGGAACTTTTTTTTCTCTGACCACTTTCTTTGACTCTTGAAAACTGTCAGTTTAAATACATGGGTTTTTGTCTTGCCAATTAAAGAATTGTGCAACAATTGTCATGTGACCATGTCTTAAGGATATATAATTAATACATCAAGTATATTATTTTAATTATTATTATCATCAATCACTCATTGCATAATGAAATAGTAAGGCATCTGCTTATATGGGCTTTGATCAACTCAACTGAAACTCAATTCTCAGTCTTGCCAGATTTGCCATATACGTCTCTCAAATCTCGGCGCCAAGCGGCCTCAATTCAATTCAATTCAATTCAATACAAGTTTATTTATTAACAACTTTGGAATGTATAAATACATTGTCCGGTGGTTGCCAGAACCAGTAGCTACAGTTTAGAATTTACAGTTTTAATTACAAGTTTAAAAGAATTTTATTGAAATTGCTTATTTTGCCTTACATTAGGGCATGCATGTTCACCTTTGGTTTTGATTCATGTTATTATTATTATTAATTAGAATCAAATTTACAATTTGGTATTGCCCCACTGCCGTCTGATACCTCTTGACGAAAAGTTTTTTGCTGTCGATCTTTGCTTCCAATAAACTCCCGATCTCAAGGACAGACGTTGGCGTTGCTGTCGACAGGTTCAGCGTCTCGTTGTCCTACTACGGCATCATGTTCTACCTGCCGGCGTTGAGCGGAGACCGCCACCTCAACTTCCTGCTCGGCGCCGCGCTGGAGCTGGCGTCGTACATCGCGGCGTTTTTCGTCCTCTCTCGGTGAGTAATCTCGGTGAGATTTCGATCTTTGGGTTTGTTGATCGATGTAGAAACCTGCGAGTACCTTAAATTTCTTAGACTCGTGTCTACTATCTCCTATCTTTAGCACTAGTTTCGAAAAAATCTATTTCAATCTGCAGTTTCAAATAGTTTTCTTCAAAACTGCAATCCCAATCCTAGGGGATTTGAATGCTAAATCAAAAGTCTCACTATTTCGACCACCTATTTCGACGAAATACGTTGCAACTTGCAGTATTTGATAGGTATGTCTGAGATAATTGCAGGAACCTGTATTTTCCACAGGTAGGTAGCGTAGTACACTTCTGAAATCATTAAGTGGGCCAGCAATATTGTACAAGTCCCAACATATGGGCTAGGCTGGTCAGGGCTCGATGAAAGACCCACAATTGCTTGGTGAAGCCTAAAGGTAGAGGCTTACCAATCTAGATTCAGTTCATGACTTCGGGTCTATCTAATTTATCGAATAGGCAAATAAAATAATAGCCGCCAAACAAATTCCGAAGGGGAGTGTGACACTGCTAATTAAATAATGTAATGAACCATTGAGTATTTTATTCCTGAAGAAGGCAACTTATAACCACTTATAACAAAACATTGACAATTAAAAGCAGTTAGCTACACATCATTCAATAACCAGTATCCAGTGTCAGGTAACTAACTATATATATATAGATTTTAAGTTTCAACTACCGACTTCACTATATTTTTCAACTCTGAGTTCAGTGTCTAACCCACAGAGAAACAGATCAATTACACTGCATCCTATCGGCTATTGGCAGCTGCCATGACAAATAAATAAATTCCAATTTCCTACTTAACTCTGTATTGAGGAAATTGTGAAATCGGCTCTCAGAAATCAGCTCTCACCGCTCCCAGGCGGCCAGCTTTATGTCCGATTCCCTCCGGATTACGGTAAGACGTGGCATCTCTCCGTCTTGGCGTGAAACCGTGTCGGGTGGCGTTGCAGGTTCGGACGTCGACTGCCGCTGTCGTTCTACCTGGTCCTGAGCGGCGTGCTCTGCGTCGCGGTCGGCGCAATCAGCGCGGGACCGGCGACCGACAAAGGCGCGCGTGAGTTTGTACTGGAGCGGGAACGGTTTCAACGTCGATGCGATTAGTTATGTTCGTCTGTCCACACGAAACCAGTTACGAAACTAGAAAACTATAGTTTCATTGCGTTCGTTAGTCACAAAATGGCCACCTGGTTCCGGTTACGAAGTGTTCGTTTGACCCGCAGTTTTGGTTGTGAACTAGATTTTTGGTTACGGCTCCAGAGACGTAACTGATTTGTGTAACTACTCTAGAGGGCGCCAAATTAACAACAGATCGCGGAAAGCGATAACATATCATGATGGCCATTATGATATTAGTGTTTGATAGATGTCTGATTCTTCAAACATTGCAGAAAAATCTAGCTCGAAGAGCCGTGAAACTCTAAAGTGAGTAATAAACTCTTTTCGCTGTAAAGCGGTAGGTTTAACTTGCGATTTAACTTGTACTTGGCCAGTTTGTGGGTTTCATGCACACTGACTCATGGACTACATGAAAACATGTACTATGAACTAGGTTTAGCGATGATGGGCAGAGCGAGTGAAACAGATGTAATAACAGTGGTGCCGGCATCCCTTGATTTTATTCTCATCTACTTGGCTTGTAGGCAAGGGGAATGCTGGATAGTGGATACAACTGAAATGTTTGTGAATTCTCTAAGAATTCTATTAGAATTCTATTAGAATTCTATTAGAATATATTAGTATTTAGATCGATAACTTTTCGATTGTGGATTTCAGTATTCGGCATTATCTGATTTCACTCGCTCTGCCCATCATCGCTACACAGTTCTCTCTCCCACCACTTGGCATTCCCCTCGCCTACAAGCCAAGTAGATGAGAATACAATCAAGGGATGCCTGCACTACTGTCATTAGCTACATTCGTTTCATTCGTTCTGCCCATCATCGCTAAACAGTTCTCTCTCCCACCACTTGGCATTCCCCTCGCCTACAAGCCAAGTAGATGAGAATACAATCCAGGGATGTCGGCACTACTGTCATTACATCTGTTTCACTCGCTCTGCCCATCATCGCTACACAGTTCTCTCTCCCACCACTTGGCATTCCCCTTGCCTACAAGCCAAGTAGATGGGAATACAATCAAGGGATGCCGGCACTACTGTTATTACATCTGTTTCACTCGCTCTGCCCATCATCGCTACACAGTTCTCTCTCCCACCACTTGGCATTCCCCTCGCCTACAAGCCAAGTAGATGAGAATGCAATCAAGGGATGCCGGCACTGCTGTTATTACATATGTTTCACTCGCTCTGCCCATCATCGCTACACAGTTCTCTCTCCCACCACTTGGCATTCCCCTCGCCTACAAGCCAAGTAGATGAGAACACAATCAAGGGATGCCGGCACTACTGTCATTACATCTGTTTCACTCGCTCTGCCCATCATCGCTACACAGTTCTCTCTCCCACCACTTATCATTCCCCTCGCCTACAAGCCAAGTAGATGGGAATACAATCAAGGGATGCCGGCACTACTGTTATTACATCTGTTTCACTCGCTCTGCCCATCATCGCTACACAGTTCTCTCTCCCACCACTTGGCATTCCCCTCGCCTACAAGCCAAGTAGATGAGAACACAATCAAGGGATGCCGGCACTACTGTTATTACATCTGTTTCACTCGCTCTGCCCATCATCGCTACACAGTTCTCTCTCCCACCACTTGGCATTCCCCTCGCCTACAAGCCAAGTAGATGGGAATACAATCAAGGGATGCCGGCACTGCTGTTATTACATATGTTTCACTCGCTCTGCCCATCATCGCTACACAGTTCTCTCTCCCACCACTTGGCATTCCCCTCGCCTACAAGCCAAGTAGATGAGAACACAATCAAGGGATGCCGGCACTACTGTCATTACATCTGTTTCACTCGCTCTGCCCATCATCGCTACACAGTTCTCTCTCCCACCACTTATCATTCCCCTCGCCTACAAGCCAAGTAGATGGGAATACAATCAAGGGATGCCGGCAATACTGTTATAACATCTGTTTCACTCGCTCTGCCCATCATCGCTACACAGTTCTCTCTCCCACCACTTATCATTCCCCTCGCCTACAAGCCAAGTAGATGAGAATACAATCAAGGGATGCCGGCACTACTGTTATTACATCTGTTTCACTCGCTCTGCCCATCATCGCTACACAGTTCTCTCTCCCACCACTTATCATTCCCCTCGCCTACAAGCCAAGTAGATGAGAACACAATCAAGGGATGCCGGCACTACTGTCATTACATCTGTTTCACTCGCTCTGCCCATCATCGCTACACAGTTCTCTCTCCCACCACTTATCATTCCCCTCGCCTACAAGCCAAGTAGATGAGAATACAATCAAGGGATGCCGGCACTACTGTTATTACATCTGTTTCACTCGCTCTGCCCATCATCGCTACACAGTTCTCTCTCCCACCACTTGGCATTCCCCTCGCCTACAAGCCAAGTAGATGAGAATACAATCAAGGGATGCCGGCACCACCTACTGTTGAAACATGGCTCTACTTTATTTCATTTTTAATAATGCACTGCTCTTATACTAAAACCTCACCTCATGTTTTTAACCAATTTGGTATATATCCCAATTTGGTATCTATAACAACAATTTCGGCAAAATTAAAAGTTTGCCTCACAACATGTAGTTTAAATTAAATCCCCAAAGTGGTCAATGGCTATTAATGAAAATTTAATCAGATTTCCTGCCCCTTTTTCAGCAAGAATTTCCCCCTAGAAATGACCCCCTCATAGGACCATTAAATTGAGTGAACACGCATGCAAATAAAACCCCAATTCCCTTTCATCCACACAGAACGACTTATCCCCGGTATTAACCTGGCACGGTATTAATCCCCATCGGCAGCCAACAGTATCTGGTCGTGGCATTTGCAGTGGCGCTT
Source organism: Nemoura dubitans (assembly GCA_921293005.1). Lineage (NCBI taxonomy): Eukaryota > Metazoa > Arthropoda > Insecta > Plecoptera > Nemouridae > Nemoura > Nemoura dubitans. The sequence continues at coordinate 45,918,517 of OV121076.1, forward strand.
ACCCAGACGGCGCTGGCCCTGCTCGGCAAGGCGGCCGTGGTGAGCGCCTTCTGCACGATCGGCATCTACACGGCCGAGCTGTTCCCGACCGTGGTGCGGGCGGCCGCCACCGGCTTCTGCGGCTTCTGGGGCCGCGTCGGCAGTCTGCTGGCGCCACAGCTGCTGCTGCTGGTGCGTACCAAACCCGGGGGGGTAGTGATGTCGGCGGGTACCCGGGTACAAATCAGTACCCGCGGAACCGCTCAAAACCAAAAAAAAAAAAATTTTTTTGAAAAATTTACAGACTGTACAAGTCACTATGTGTGGGTTGATTTGTACCGCTGCTGCGAGCATGGTCCTCAGCATGGTCAAGCTCATGGCCCAAGGCATGCAGAGTGCAGAGTGGCCTGGAGCCACTTGAACCTGTCCAGACATGTCCCTTTGTATGTTCCCTCAATTCTAGTGATTTATTGGCTGTCGCCCAAGGCCAAGCTGAGTGTGGGGTTAGGGTAGTTTGTTTATGCAACCTAATCTCTTTGTATGGCTTCACCACTCACAAGCATAAATAACTGCTTCTTTTATTGGGGTGGTATAAGAGGTTCGACTTCGGAGCTCATTGAACATACTTAATAATAATAGGTACTCAATGTAAACCGTGGCAATTATAACAAATCCCCCAACTTAGTTAATTACGAATTATATTTTTAAAATGCTCATACAGATATTATGTATCGGTCCGTAGCACAATAAATACAAATACAAATGTAGACAGAATCTAAACAGAGTGCATGTTCCCTTAGGGGGAAGTGACGTGGAAGCCGGTCCCGCTGGCCACCATGGGCGTGTTGGTGATCGTCGCCGGGCTGGCAACCCTGTTCCTGCCCGAGACCCTCGGACGTCCGTTGGCCGACACCGTCGAGCAGGCGGAAGAGACGGAGAACGTCCGCAAGCGCAACGTTTGAACGAAGTCGCGGCCAATTTGTGACAGGAGTCGATCGGTTTGGGTCGTCAACGAAACCATCACTGGGAAGGATGATGCCTGAATTACGTTATTGTCAGTGAACCTATGCTATGATGAAGCTGCTGGTGTGGACATTTTGAGATGCAGCTCTATTGGATTTTTGATCTAGTTAACGCTGTCGACATAAGTTTGGTGAAGATTGTCAAGCTAAAGATTTTGGTGTGAAATTAGTTATTGTAAGGAAGGAAATCATATGGTTGATGCAAACATTGTAGCTAGTAGAGTGAAAATCAACGGATTCCCATTTTCCGGGATTGGATATGCGGACTGGACATTGTTCTAGAAGTTGGCAAGCTACACGGGCATGGATTTCTCGTGGGTCCGTATGCCGTGGACAGTTTGTTTGCCAAATTCATATTCTCAAACAAACGCGAAGACAACTGACCATAATGAAAGTGAACGAACCGACAATGGGAAGTCCTTTCTTTCAAGTTCGCTTGCCGTCGTCACATCCAAAGCAATGCCCAGCTTCATTCGAATTCTTGCCAAGAAACCTCGGAGCCAATCAATGATCCAAGCTCTTGTGTTGCCGAAAGTTGTAAATAAAGTTATGTTAACTCATTCTCAATTTGTATGGTACTTACTTGTTTTTATGTTGGTTGGAGGTAAAGATACTATTACCTATAATGGTTGGAGTGTTGTAAATTATGTCGGCTTTGCAAAATTACTAATTAGTACCTAATTAGCAATAAATATGAAAAGTAAAACTGTATTGTGATCACATCAGGCTGATGCAACATATTCAATGTTTGATAGTAATAGTAATGCTAATATGGCCAATTTGAGAAGACTGATCAATAATAGTTTCCTTCTGTAACCATCAAAGATAATTGATGACTGTAGCAAAATCTTCAATTTACTAGCCCCCAAAAAAAGCACTTAATATGTGTTTCTTTTTTTGTTTGTTTTGTGTTTGTTCGCGGTCTGCTGGCCAAACGGCTGAATCATTTAGGTCAAATTTTCCGAGGTCTTTTGCTAGGTTCTAACTTAGACCCTGCGCTCTTTTCATCAAAATCGCCCGAATGGTTTTTAAAGTATTGAAAATAAATTCATCAATTCATAATAATTAGAATTTCAGAAAAAATATGTTTACCTAAGCTTTACAGCCAAAAGTTCTCAAAATGTTTTAGGAAACTTTGCAAAGTAATGAATCGTGATGAAAACAAACATTTTTGAAGTTTTCAGGCCTCTTCAACTTTCCTTTCTCCTTTTAAGAATATATTTCAGGCAAGAATTTAGTGTTTTTCAAGCAAAATTCAGTCAAAACAGTTTTTAATTATAATTTCCTTGACTCTGTATTAACAAAATAGTTACTTCACAGATTAGCCCTCTGTTCTCGACGTTCTGCCTTCACTAGTGTACACGCTACAAACCGCTACGCTCATCTTCAACGTAACACTAACTGCATTCACGAAGCCCTAGTAAACTATAAGTAGGTAGGTACCAGGAATTACCAATATGGCTCGTGAATAATTAACAACGTGGCACAGCAGTCTGATAATAAATGAAACAAACACGGATCATCATGAAACTTCTGAAATGTTTTAATATATCATGACATGAGCTTGAATAATGACAGAACTGGCCGTACAATAAATGGAATCATTCAAGTACAGTGTACATGCACAGTACTTAAGAGTGTTTTAGCTGCACAACAGCGGAGTAAAAAAGTAAAAAAATATCATCATCAGTAATATCAGATCTACCTTCAGCAGTTTCAATATAAAAATAAAACTTAAATTATTGGAATTCGTAATCAATCATGTAAAACAAATATAGTTTATTTGTAAGTAAAGAATTAAAACAAAGTGTCAAGTTTGCCAAAACCACACTGATTAAAACTGAACGAATGATTCAAATATTTTTAAGTACAAATCAAAGCTGCACTAGAAGTAAACACAGAAATCAAAAGCGATTGTGACTGGCAAACCGGTTCTTGGAACCTAAAACCAACGGACAAACCAAATATGAAAGTCTTTGATTAGCCACATGAGCGGCAGGATTGGCGACGAGCGATTGAATTAATGTTTCACATTTCAAGATTTAGAGCTGCTCTAGTAGGTAAACACAGAAATCAAGCAAAAGCAAAGGATTTGGTATCTGCAACAAGCTTAAATAAAAACCTGTGGCATCTCCAAGAAATTCAGCTTCCAAGACATTTAAAAAGTGGCGGCCCGTTGGTAGCCGCTAATACGAAGAGGTAGCCGGTGGGTAATGCCCGCGGTTTCTGCACCGAGCCAGCGGTGCTAGTTGCGCATGCTCCTGCGGACGACGTTCCTCGTGATCGCCTCCAGCTCGGCCATGCCTTTGCGGGCGTCGGCAACGTCGGCCGAAAACCGGTTGTTCGGACTGTAGGCCGGACCCACACTAGCTTTCGGGGCGGCTCGTCTGCAGGGGAAAAAGCGGCCGGTGTTACATCTTTCACTTAAATATAGTTATGTCTACTATTTCCTAATGGGGCCAGACCTTACCAAAGTAGGTAGGTAGGCCAAAGTACTTATTAAATAGAATCTGAGAAAAGAAAATAATTTCTTTTTGGTTTGTGCCTACAGACCAGTTTTTATATATTTGTTATTTATAACTTGGGTACAATTATAATGGCGGTTAGAGAAGCGATCATCATCGTGCCATAAACTGCCAGAAGTGGGTGACAAAAATAGAAAGACCCAGCTGCAAGCCAACTCAGCATGAGTACTTGCTACTGCTATACTTGCTACTTGCATACTTGCTATTCGAGCCCGGCTGGTTGGCTAATCTCTTCTGCCGCGGCGTTTCGATGCCAAACGGGCTGTACATCTTGGTAGGCGTTCGGCCAAGCACGCGGCGTGATTGGGCTCCGGGAGTCTTGGGAGAATTGGGAGACTCACAGATACCAGTCATTCGTCGTCTTCGCCTAGTAGATCGACGAAGCTTCTGAAAAGTCCAAGATCAAATTAATTTAATTTAAAACTGGAGCAACCTCTAGAAACAGGTACCTATCTAGGTAGGTAAGGTTCCTGCCAACTGAACCTCAATTTGGACTGGCTACCGAGCACCGACCTGAGAAAATTCATCGAAGGAGAGACGCACGTTGCTCAGCGTCTTTGTCAGTTTGTCTGTCCCGGAACGCAATGCCGACGTGGCTCGCTTCCCAGTCTGCTGGGAAGTTGCGGTTAGCGAAGACAAGCTAATATTGCTGCTCCAGTTTTTCACCATTGTCAAGGGCCCTCTGTTTCGTGGTAAAGGAGCAGGATTTTCTTTCTCCTCAAAATTACTTTGGAGACAACGACGAGACATGCCTGCATTCTCCTGCATCTGAGCTGGATGGGAACTGTCAAATCCCTCATTTCTTTGATAAGTAAAAGAAATACTGCGGGAATCAGGACGCATGATGGCTGAAACAATAAATGGATGTAAGTACTTGAATTTGGTTGTAATTCAAATGGTTTACGACACAATGAATAGAATAAATTAGCAATTACCTACGGGGAAGATATGTAAACAAAATCAAATTCCGTAACGGTTTTCGTCGCACTTTGGAGTCCGTTCGGCTACACCCTTCGGTGAAGCTAGCGCCAATTCAAGTTAACGTCAGTGGATGTGAAGTTGACTCCGTGAATTGGCAACGTTGTTTGGGCGGTACATTTTAAACGTGACTAGCGTAATGGAGAAGGGCTATTCATTTTAATGGCATTTAAATACAGCTGATAAGATATAAATCGGTTATTAAGTTGTTCATCGTCGAGGTGTCGGCAGCGTTCGCTGGTGCAAATCGCGTTGGAAGATCGTACGGCTGCAGAGCTTTCATCAGCAAAAAAAAACATACCGGTAAGCTAACCTAACCTAACCTACATACCCTAAGCCATACCTATATTATTTGAATTTTGGACAAAATTGTCGTTACAAGTTAAATTCTGATAGGTAATTATGCTATATAGCCATAGGTAATATCATCGATTGAAATTATTGCTACACGAGAATATCTAGCTCGCAGGAGCTAGCTGTCCTGCCAAACCGTATTTTCTAGGGTGGGTAAAGGACTATTATTTGCTGTAAATTGCAACCTACCTACATAGTATTTTTTAAAATTTTTTGCACCTGTGTACCTACCTAGCTTTATAGCAAGGTTCATACATACTTACCAAGGTTGCCTCAATCGGGCATTTTCATTGCGCCAAGTTTTTAGGTTTACGTGACGTCAGCGGTGCCACACCGCTCCCTGTATACCTACTTTGATTTTCGATGTGATACGAACTTATTCAATAAGCAGTGGCTATGTTTTTTGAATGGATGACATTTTGAAATTGCCAGTAATGTTTTTGGCAGATATACCTAGGTATAAACGATAATAGCTTGAAACAACTAGCTAATTGCTAACTAGCTAAAGGTTCGAAATGGATGTATCTTCTAAACATAAGGTTTCAATCAATCCAGTGGCATTTGCACCCATTTGTTACTCACACAACTGCTCTCAACTCTAATGACACATTAACAAATGTCAAAAAAGTCCTCGACATAACTCGACATTATGACAATTCTTTCGGAACTTGCATAGGTATGTCAGGAGAAAATACATCAAGTGTTTGATTTTGCATACCGTTAGGTATAAAAAAACAATTGCAAACCTATTAAATTACGAAGATTTGCGAGTCAAAGAAGCTATTGGAGACGATGTTTTCTTGTCAGTAAATAAATAATTCACTAGACTGGCCAGTGGCCCTTTTCAAACTTCATTCAAGATTCATTCAAGATGCTGTGCATTCATGAGTGGTTTTGACATTTTGGGGATGTATGTTAGTAAAAAAGCCAGCTCTGTTAATGTCCCAGAACTAATTTCTGCCCAGTTTGTGTCGGCTTGTAAAATGAGCCTCTTGTATTGTGATGAACGCAACTTTATCGGGGTGCTTTGTTAGGTACACTCAATAGCCTGGTCTGGTCTCACAGTATATGTAGTTTTTACGTCTCCAAACCTTAATTTCTTATAAGTTGCCATTTGCCAGATGTATATCACATTAGCTGTGCACAATTCTTTTTTCGGCCTGCTGTTGCTATATGATAGTGACCGTATTTGGCAATTGGTATGGCATGGCATTGGTACCTACCAAGTGCGGTAACCTGGCTAACGATTTTGTAACTTTTACGTAATGCCGTTATCGGTTCTGATGGATAAAATGATAAAATCCCTATTGTTGCCCGTGTTAATTTTTTAATTTTGTGACCGAGAACGGCAAAGTCAAAGTTACGAAATCGCAGTGCAGGTGCGGTAATGCTGCTTGACGACCTGCTGTTAGGCAATTAACTAATCGGCGGGGTTTGAGGTGCTGGCGGTTGAGACAAAACCTGGGATTCAAATCTCACACGGGGCGACACATTTTGATTCAAATTGATTTCTTTAGTTTGAAGTGGCAATTGTACCTTATTTTTACTGTTTATTATAGGGACTGATATGTGAGTAAGAAGCTATATGTATGAATACGATGCATAAGTATCAATGTACACCTCTGGACTCGGAAATCCGCCTAGTAGAATTTTCGGCTATGTGCTCAGAAAGGTTTGTCTGAAAAGAGCATAGGCAGGCCAGGTACCGACCACGTGGATGAGCACATGGAGGAACTGGATGTCATGCATAGGGGATCGAAATCTCGTTTTTAGAAACCGGTTTTCTTATCAGCAGCTGCCTCGCTCTGTGAAATGAGAATCAGCCAAGCTGATATATCGGTGCAGTGTGGAGATATGCGATTAGATTTCACGCAAATCCAACGGCCTGAAATACGTAATTTTTAAGCGCGAAGAAAATTCAAAAAGTTTCCTGCATCTTCTCTGTACCCACCTACGAAAAACACATTTATGCAATCACATTTTCGGTACCTACTCGCAAAAAGGTTGGTATTCGCAATGTGAATTAATTTAAAATGGATACAATTGCTTTTGTTATCTTACATTACCTACCTTCAATTCTGGACGAGGTATATAGTCACCGGAGAGGTAAGGTATACCTAGGTAATAAGAAATAACCATTAAATTGATAACAAGATACTGATAACGTAAGCAATTACCTAATATAAATAAAATGAAATCGAGATATGGAAACATATTTTCTTCAATTTAAAAAAAGTGGTGACACGGAAGTCTTTCAAAGAGAGGATTCGAGAAGTTTTGTTATTTTCTCTTCTAACTATAAAATTAGGAGTTGTATGCCAGTGCGGGTGTGTGGAATCGGATACAAAACTTGCCAGAGAACAAATCCGTGAGTTTTGCGAGGCAGGTACTGATAATATAACTGGTTTATCAACACTAGATTGCGACCAATCAATGAACATGACATCCAGTTCCTCCATGTGCTCATCCACGTGGTCGGTACCTGGCCTGCCTATGCTCTTTCCAGACAAACCTTTCTCAGCACGTAGCCGAAATGCTACTGGGCAGATTTCCCAGTACCTACGCTTAATTCAATTCACATAGAATTTTTGCAATTCAAATAAAACAGATAGAATGTGTCATTCATTATAAAGAAATATCTGTAATTAATAATGAAAGAACTGCAGCTAGGATAAGATAAGAATATAAATGTATTTATAAAATACATACATTATTTGCACATTCAACATAAATAATGTATCATCACAAAGCAAAAGAAAGTTGGTAAGTTACAAATTCTAATTGCAAATCCCGCAATCTACAATTGAAGGGGTGGCTGCAGTTGTGGACCATGCCACAAAAACGCGTTTCATGTTTCTTTATAGATTTGGAATCCCCGTGCTGCGCTTTTTCAGGATATGCAAGCGGCCTAGCCCGCAAAAAAATGCGGTGAATTTAAATTAACTGTTCAATTCCAGAGCAAACTCAGATTTTCATTTTGGTTCGGGCAAGAACCGGTCCATCCCGCTTGCTCAACGCGCGATTGCTGCTAGATTTGAAACGAGCCGATGAGAGGTCCAGAAACGGTCGCCATTAATTATTATTTTTTTTAGTCTGTTGAGTTGCAGTGACATAATCAGCTATTCAATGAGCCAAAATTTCAATTTATACGTTCATTTTTTAAAATTCCTACGATAGATCTACTTCAGCTCCAATTACCTCTACTTTAGTGTTATGTGGCATTGCCCACTACTGCGGCCTCCCCTTACGATTGGGTTTGAATCGAAGGCGTGTCGATCAAAGCGAAGCCGAGCAAAGTCCGTTCCGGTAAAATCGAAGTCCGGTCCGGTAAAATCGAAGTCCGGTCCGGTCGTCAAACGTCCGTCTCCGCCGAGTCCATCACCAGGATGCCGTCCTTGTCCTTGATCCTGATCCTGCCGTTGGAGTAGCGTGTCTCCTGGAGGCCGTCCGGGTACACCAGCTTCACCGTGCCGTCCGGATACTCCCTCCGCTGCAAGCGACAAACGTTTCCTGAGACACAAATTTGCTACATCATCCTTGAAAGGTTATTTCAATACTTGAGCTGGACGTTTGGGAGATTTGTCCTTTTTTTACGGCTATTTAACATTATTTGCACAGAAGGAAAGGTTTACCTCCTATACTGCCCTACTGACGAAGAACACCGTATGTGCAAAATATCGATCCTGAGATATTGCAACAAAAGTGGTTAGTAAAAATGTGGATTAACTAAGCAAATGTACTTGCCTATTAATAGGAGCTACTTAGTTAAAACACGGTATCTCACACGTTGTGTTAACATCGGGATTCCTATCCTAGGTCTCAGCGCATTGCATCGTTTTCAAACACAATACTTAGACAAATGCGGTTAGTGTGTAGATGCCATGTTCTTTATAAGTAGGCTTCGTGTATGTGCCGTGTTCTGTCTAAGTACGCTTCGAGCAAGTATTTGATTACTGTAGCTATACAGTGTTCTAACTAAGTGCAACCGAAAGATGAGAAAAAAATCAGTAAAGAAAATGTATCCAACTCAAAAACCTCAAAAATGCACATACGGTGTTCTTTCTAAGCAGGGCAGTATAGATAGGCGAGGTTACCAACTTGATAATGGCCAAATTGTAACCTGCATAGACCAGAGATTAAGCTAGACAGACCAGCCTTGTACGTTTTGTCGTCATCGGCTCCGATGGATAAAATCCCTATTCATGTCCATCTCATTCTCCGTCTTTGAAACCGAGAACGTCGAAACCCGAGCCACGTAATCGCGGTGCCAGGGTTATTTATTTATTTATTTTGTAACTTTATTTGTAACTTATACAAAAAGGCGAAATTCAGAATAAGAATACTGATCTTCCATTTAACCACTCTTCCATAAAACCACTCTTCCATAAAACCACTCTTCCATACAACCACTCTTCCATACAACCACTCTTCCATACAACCACTCTTCCATACAACCACTCTTCCATAAAACAACTCTTCCATACAACCACTCTTCCATAAAACCACTCTTCCATACAACCACTCTTCCATATAACCACTCTTCCATACAACCACCGTCGCAACGTACCTTGCGCAGACGTTCGTGCCAGGGTCATACCTTACAGGGTCATACCTTACAGGGTCATACCTTACAGTGTCATACCTTACAGGGTCATACCTTATAGGGTCATACCTTACAGGGTCATACCTTACAGGGTCATACCTTACAGGGTCATACCTTACAGGGTCATACCTTACAGGGTCATACCTTACAGGGTCATACCTTACAGGGTCATACCTTACAGGGTCATACCTTACAGGGTCACACCTTACAGGGTCACACCTTACAGGGTCACACCTTACAGGGTCACACCTTACAGGGTCACACCTTACAGGGTCACACCTTACAGGGTCACACCTTACAGGGTCGTACCTTACAGGGTCGTACCTTACAGGGTCATACCTTACAGGGTCATACCTTACAGGGTCATACCTTACAGGGTCATACCTTACAGGGTCATACCTTACAGGGTCATACCTTACAGTGTCATACCTTACAGGGTCATACCTTACAGGGTCATACCTTACAGGGTCATACCTTACAGGGTCATACCTTACAGGGTCATACCTTACAGGGTCATACCTTACAGGGTCATACCTTACAGGGTCATACCTTACAGGGTCATACCTTACAGGGTCATACCTTACAGGGTCATACCTTACAGGGTCATACCTTACAGGGTCATACCTTACAGGGTCATACCTTACAGGGTCATACCTTACAGGGTCGTACCTTACAGGGTCGTACCTTACAGGGTCGTACCTTACAGGGTCGTACCTTACAGGGTCGTACCTTACAGGGTCGTACCTTACAGGGACGTACCTTACAGGGTCGTACCTTACAGGGTCGTACCTTACAGGGTCGTACCTTACAGGGTCGTACCTTACAGGGTCATACCTTACAGGGTCATACCTTACAGGGTCATACCTTACAGGGTCATACCTTACAGGGTCATACCTTACAGGGTCATACCTTACAGGGTCATACCTTACAGGGTCATACCTTACAGGGTCATACCTTAAAGGGTCATACCTTACAGGGTCACACCTTACAGTGTCACACCTTACAGTGTCACACCTTACAGTGTCACACCTTACAGTGTCACACCTTACTGGGTCACACCTTACAGGGTCACACCTTACAGGGTCACACCTTACAGGGTCACACCTTACAGTGTCACACCTTACAGGGTCACACCTTACAGGGTCACACCTTACAGGGTCACACCTTACAGGGTCACACCTTACAGGGTCACACCTTACAGGGTCACACCTTACAGGAAAACACCTTACAGGGTCACACCTTACAGGGTCACACCTTACAGGGTCACACCTTACAGGGTCACACCTTACAGGGTCACACCTTACAGGGTCACACCTTACAGGGTCATACCTTACAGGGTCATACCTTACAGGGTCATACCTTACAGGGTCATACCTTACAGGGTCATACCTTACAGGGTCATACCTTACAGGGTCACACCTTACAGGGTCACACCTTACAGGGTCACACCTTACAGGGTCATACCTTACAGTGTCATACCTTACAGGGTCATACCTTACAGTGTCACACCTTACAGTGTCACACCTTACAGTGTCACACCTTACAGTGTCACACCTTACAGGGTCACACCTTACAGGGTCACACCTTACAGGGTCACACCTTACAGGGTCACACCTTACAGGGTCACACCTTACAGGGTCACACCTTACAGGGTCACACCTTACAGGAAAACACCTTACAGGGTCACACCTTACAGGGTCACACCTTACAGGGTCACACCTTACAGGGTCATACCTTACAGGGTCATACCTTACAGGGTCATACCTTACAGGGTCACACCTTACAGGGTCATACCTTACAGGGTCATACCTTACAGGGTCATACCTTACAGGGTCATACCTTACAGGGTCATACCTTACAGGGTCATACCTTACAGGGTCATACCTTACAGGGTCATACCTTACAGGGTCATACCTTACAGGGTCATACCTTACAGGGTCATACCTTACAGGGTCATACCTTACAGGGTCATACCTTACAGTGTCACACCTTACAGTGTCACACCTTACAGTGTCACACCTTACAGGGTCACACCTTACAGGGTCACACCTTACAGGGTCACACCTCACAGGGTCACACCTTACAGGGTCACACCTTACAGGGTCACACCTTACAGTGTCACACCTTACAGGGTCACACCTTACAGGGTCACACCTTACAGGGTCACACCTTACAGGGTCACACCTTACAGGGTCACACCTTACAGGAAAACACCTTACAGGGTCACACCTTACAGGGTCACACCTTACAGGGTCACACCTTACAGGGTCACACCTTACAGTGTCACACCTTACAGGGTCACACCTTACAGGGTCACACCTTACAGGGTCACACCTTACAGGGTCACACCTTACAGGAAAACACCTTACAGGGTCACACCTTACAGGGTAACACCTTACAGGGTCACACCTTACAGGGTCATACCTTACAGGGTCATACCTTACAGGGTCATACCTTACAGGGTCAAACCTTACAGGGTCATACCTTACAGGGTCATACCTTACAGGGTCATACCTTAAAGGGTCATACCTTACAGGGTCACACCTTACAGTGTCACACCTTACAGTGTCACACCTTACAGTGTCACACCTTACAGTGTCACACCTTACTGGGTCACACCTTACAGGGTCACACCTTACAGGGTCACACCTTACAGGGTCACACCTTACAGTGTCACACCTTACAGGGTCACACCTTACAGGGTCACACCTTACAGGGTCACACCTTACAGGGTCACACCTTACAGGGTCACACCTTACAGGGTCACACCTTACAGGAAAACACCTTACAGGGTCACACCTTACAGGGTCACACCTTACAGGGTCACACCTTACAGGGTCACACCTTACAGGGTCACACCTTACAGGGTCATACCTTACAGGGTCATACCTTACAGGGTCATACCTTACAGGGTCATACCTTACAGGGTCATACCTTACAGGGTCATACCTTACAGGGTCATACCTTACAGGGTCATACCTTACAGGGTCATACCTTACAGGGTCACACCTTACAGGGTCACACCTTACAGGGTCACACCTTACAGGGTCACACCTTACAGGGTCACACCTTACAGTGTCACACCTTACAGTGTCACACCTTACAGTGTCACACCTTACAGTGTCACACCTTACAGTGTCACACCTTACAGGGTCACACCTTACAGGGTCACACCTTACAGGGTCACACCTTACAGGGTCACACCTTACAGGAAAACACCTTACAGGGTCACACCTTACAGGGTAACACCTTACAGGGTCACACCTTACAGGGTCATACCTTACAGGGTCATACCTTACAGGGTCATACCTTACAGGGTCAAACCTTACAGGGTCATACCTTACAGGGTCATACCTTACAGTGTCATACCTTACAGGGTCATACCTTACAGTGTCACACCTTACAGTGTCACACCTTACAGTGTCACACCTTACAGTGTCACACCTTACAGGGTCACACCTTACAGGGTCACACCTTACAGGGTCACACCTTACAGGGTCACACCTTACAGGGTCACACCTTACAGGAAAACACCTTACAGGAAAACACCTTACAGGGTCACACCTTACAGGGTCACACCTTACAGGGTCACACCTTACAGGGTCATACCTTACAGGGTCATACCTTACAGGGTCACACCTTACAGGGTCATACCTTACAGGGTCATACCTTACAGGGTCATACCTTACAGGGTCATACCTTACAGGGTCAAACCTTACAGGGTCATACCTTACAGGGTCATACCTTACAGGGTCATACCTTACAGGGTCATACCTTACAGGGTCATACCTTACAGGGTCATACCTTACAGGGTCATACCTTACAGGGTCATACCTTACAGGGTCATACCTTGTGCGTGGCGGTGTGAATCTCGCGCTGTCCGTTTGCGAGCCGCGCGACCTTCTGTCCGTGTGCGTCGGTCGTTATCCGCGTGCCGTCGGCCAAGGTCCACTCGTCGCGGCCGTCCGCGCGGACCACGCGGACGCAGCCGTTGGGGAACGTGATCTCGGACACGCCGTCCGGGGTGCGGCGTTCGCGCTGGCCGCTGGAACACGGACGGTGGGGGGGGGGGGGTGGGCTTTATAATAATAATAATAATGTTTAATGTCGTATAAATCGAATAAAACACAGTACAGAACTGAACTTTAGTAAGTGATTGTAACCTTTTTCATTCAATTTATACAACTCGATTATATATAACTATATATTATATATTCAATTTATATAACTCGATTTTATATATTTGATGAGCTAAGCGAAATCTTCAATTGAACTACTGGTAAAAAAAAAAGCACTGGTGAGTTTTTTCGGCAAGGGGGGCAAGGCTTTAGTAGGTGATTGGTGCAGGGGTGGGATCATCACGGCTTTGAACTGAAATGCTATTTCGGTTTTGGTTACGGCTTGGGGCACTATTTCGGTTCGGTTTTCGGTTCGGTAAATTTTATTTAGTTTCGGTTAGGAACCCCTATGTTTTTGCGGTTTTTGTTTCGGTTTTTTCGGTTCGGAAGGAAAAATTTGCCCCTATCGTTTAGGCACCCAAAATAGCATCTCTGCGGTGGGGTTTCACTGAACTACATAAATATTTATAAATTCCGACGATATGTCGTCACTTGCCATTCATTCACTTGCCAAACGAAGCAGAGATAAAACTGCAAGTTCTTTTAACTGTGTTCTACATGGGAAATATGGCTAATAATAATACAATCAGAAAGCTAGGAACATGAGAGTGTACTTTCAGTGTGCACCATGACCCATTCGTCATTACAACAATGGTCACCCATCCGATGCACACTCCACCAAACGCACTTGGTCTCTTGATTGCAAGCATCACGGCGAATTCATTTGGCGACAATCAGTGTTTCCTTTGGTCGTGGCCTTGGCATTGCAGTGTCTTTGCAATGTTTGAGAGATACATTTTGTCGTAAGTTCACAGTCAGAAATCAGAAATGAGTGTACAAAAGATACGTTTATAATACCAAAAACAAAGGTTAATAAGTCATTTAGGATCATATACCATGATTTAGGATCTATTATGGTAAAGAGAAAAAACTATTTAACAGGCAAATTTCCCCAAATCGTGAATCGAAATGAACCGAAAAAAACCATTATAAAATTTCGGTTACGGTTCGGCTGAAAATTACGTTTTTTTTCGGTTTTCGGTTTGGTACAAAGCCCTGGTGATCACGCAACCTTTTTCATTCAATTTAAATAACTCGATTTTATATATTTATAATTATATAGCCCCGTAGTCGCATTACCAGCGTAATGCTTCTATCTAGGGAACTTAGTTGTTGTTTCCTTATTATGTGCCACTGCCTAGTTACGTCTTGGTTTTGGTCACGCCTTTGCCTAATCTCCCCGGTACCTGAAAATACATGAAAATACCGCCCCATCCCCCCGCAAACAATCGCCACTCACTTGGCAAACTCCAGTATCTCGGTGCCGTCCGCGAACGTCGAGTGCCACGTCTCCGTCTCGGCGTAGAAATACTCGACGAGTCCGCTGCCCTTGGCGGTCACCTTGACGTCGCCGTTGAAGTAGACGATCTTCGTCGTCGACCGATCCGCGGACACCGTCTTTACGTTGCCGTTGGCGTACCGCACTTCCGTCCGGCCTTCGACCAGCTTCTTCTCGCGGCTGCCGTCGGCCTTGACCACTTCGACGTCGGCGTCTTTCGCGGACGTCGTTTGACGGACCGAGTCCGTCGTTGTCTCGCGAGGAAACTGCAACATTCCGACCAATAGTAGCCACTTCATATTCGCCGCTATTCATAGTCATGGTCATGGTCATATTCATTGTCTCGGCGTCTTTCTCGGCCGTTCGCGAGAATCCTGTCGGCTCAACAAATACGTTGTGAAAGTGAAAATAGCACCTAAAACTGATTCACGAAACAGGGTTAAAAGTTTTCGGGGCTAAAATCGAGGTGAAATATTTTGTCAGCCAATCAGATTCAATGTTTAGTGCATTACAGTGGTCACCATGGTAATAACAACTTTACCCCCGGGGTTATGATAACCCTGCTTTGTGAATTCAGGCGTTTATAATCTGGAATGGCTGAATTTTACGAGTACGAGCCTTCTCTTGGATCATCACGCGAAACTGCAACATTCCGACCAATAGTAGCCACTTCATATTCGCCGCTATTCATAGTCATGGTCATGGTCATATTCATTGTCTCGGCGTCTTTCTCGGCCGTTCGCGAGAATCCTGTCGGTTCAACAAATACGTTGTGAAAGTGAAAATAGCACCTAAAACTGATTCACGAAACAGGGTTAAAAGTTTTCGGGGCTAAAATCGAGGTGAAATATTTTGTCAGCCAATCAGATTCAATGTTTAGTGCATTACAGTGGTCACCATGGTAATAACAACTTTACCCCCGGGGTTATGATAACCCTGCTTTGTGAATTCAGGCGTTTATAATCTGGAATGGCTGAATTTTACGAGTACGAGCCTTCTCTTGAATCATCACGCGAAACTGCAACATTCCGACCAATAGTAGCCACTTCATATTCGCCGCTATTCATAGTCATGGTCATGGTCATATTCATTGTCTCGGCGTCTTTCTCGGCCGTTCGCGAGAATCCTGTCGGCTCAACTAATACGTTGTGAAAGTGAAAATAGCACCTCCGAAATCTCAAACCTTAAATCAGTAATGTTTTTGAAAAGGTCAGTTGAGAACGATTTTCATACACCGATTTTTACGAAACTTTTTGATTTTTTCAAAATTTTGATTCTCTTTAAATGCCAAAGTTCTTTACATGTCTACACCAAATGTAAAGGTACCCCTATATTCCCCTAAGATTTTCCCAAATATTTCCTTTAACAATATCGGCCAAAGATTAAATTCACACTTTTATCTGATTATTCAATTTGCTAACGATGATTTCACGCTCCTGAACTAGCCTTAATGCTGCCTCACAGGTTCCCCTTTTTTCTTATGCGCTAGGATACTCTGGTATCCTATCTCGTATCTGGTATCCTAATCTGGAATGACTGAATTTTACGAGTACGAGCCTTCTATTGAATCATCACGCGAAACTGCAACATTCCGACAAATAGTAGGTACCTACTGAATTTTCAGGTTACGAAAATTCAATTTAAAAGAAGTAATGTAGGTATAGCAACTAAATAGACAAGATATGGTTTCCTTGGGCTAGATATGGTTGTCTGGTTTAGTTATTTAGTATTAAAACTTGTCATTGTATTTTATTTACTTATTTTATTATTTAAAGAAATCCATAAACCCTGAAAATGGGTCACTGTTTGTAATGTACTATCATGTTACTAGCATCTGGACAATGAATTGAAAATTGAAATTGAAACAACTTCGAAGTAACATAATAAGTTTGTCAAACATTACTGCTCGATGCAATAGCAAATCAAAGGGTGCACATTACGAATCGCCATAGCTACACTATAGAATTAATTTGAGTTTGCCACTTTTTGGGGATCTCATATCATAGAGTACCATACCATAGAATCAAATGATTAAGTTGTTGTCATTACCATTAAAAACTTTATTTATTATTACAATTATTAAACATTTTACTCTTTAAAAATCGTAAAAGAGTCAAATGATACTTTACTTCAAAGTCCACTAGGCTGTGGTAATCTTAGGCTAACACGACTGTACCTGATTGATTCCGGCATCTTTCTCGGACGTCGTTTGAAGGACCGAGTCCGTCTTTCTCTCCCGAGGATCCCGTCGTGGAGGCGACAACGAGCTGCGATTTGAGTCGGCCGTGGACCCTCGACTATCTCCCGGTTCCTTCTCGTCTATCTGGAGTTTTGCCTTGTAGTACGCGATCTTCTTCGAGATCGCCGTCAGATATTCAGGCTCGTCATTGCTGGCCTCTTGGTTTCTGTCATTGGCTTTCTCCTTGTCTGCCGTCAAATCCACCAGAACCTAAAGTAAAAGTGTTGGGATTAAAACTATGATCGAGGATATTATTTTCATTTATTAAAATTACCAAATTTGGTAATATTACGTACCACCTTTTTGGTAACATTCAACTTTATTCTGAAATGCTGATGACGAAAGCACATTTATATATTTATAGAATTTTTAAGACAAATAATAAATAATAAACATTATTTTTATTATTATTTGTGACTTAAAAATTCCCATACTGGGTGGTACAGTGGGATGTACAGAGTTTTTAAATCTCATTAATTAATTTATATTATACTATTGTGAACATGATATGAAATAATTTAAAAAATCGATAATCGCAATTGGCAATAAATTGTCTTCCGTCAGATCCACCACAACCTAAAATCAAGGTACCGAGATTAAAACTGTGACCGAGAATTCATTTTCATTTATTAAAATTACGTAATATAACGTACGACTTTTTTGGTACCATTGGAAATACTGGTAACATTCTACTTTATTCACAACTTCTGATGCAGAAAGCACATTTATTTATTTTCAATTTATTATTTGTGTCTTAAAAATTCCTGTACTGGGTGGTACAGTGGGATGTGCAGAGTGTTTTAATCTCATTAATTAATAATTTTACTATCCTATTGTCAATATTCATATTAACATGATAAACATGATATGAAATTAAATTTCTTGACCTCATGCCTTCTTTATCCTATCCTTTAGTACTAGTTTTGAAAAAAACTAAACAAAAAACAAACAGTTTGAAAAAAACAGTCGAGCTATCACCCTTGATAAAGTAACTAGCATATTATGTAACGAAACGTTGGGAAACCAGTGAGACTATAGTGAACCAATAATTACAATTAATAATGTAACAATTGTTCGTTACACACCGTTTTCGTGGCTTTCCTCGGCGGCTCCTTCCCAAAGTACGCGTCATAGACGACGTCGCGTAGCTTGCCGACCCTCGCCAACGCCCCCTCGTCGATCTCCGAGTCCGAGTCCGAGTCCGAGTCCGAGTCCGAGTCCCCCTCGCCCTCCGAGCTCGAGGGGTTGTACGTCGCGATTTCCGCCCGTTTGCTCCGCCCCCTTTGCGGCGAGACCGGCCTGACGTCCGGCACGCTCTTGGTCCGTCGGATGGGCGGCGGCTGCCGAGCGCCCCAGATCGGCCGATTGGTCAGCAGCGCCGAACGCTGAGAGCCGATTGGCTTGCGGCCGACGGCGTCTTTGAGTTGGCCGGGTTTGAGGCGGCCGATTTGGGTGTTTATTGCGTGGATCACCTGGCAGAAAACGAGCGGTCGCGTGAACTGCTTCGGTCTGGGAATGCGTAGTGAAGACTTATGTTGGCTTTACACTTTTACAGTGAAAGGCGGAAATGATGGTTACAAGAAGTGCACTGTTTTCTGTGCCCCTGAAAGTGTTGTGACAAGGCATGGCAGCCATCGACAGCACACATTGGATTTCTATCCGAGCACACAACCTGGGCCTTCTGGGTGGAAAGCAAGTGTTGTGACAAGGCATGGCAGCCATCGACAGCACACATTGCATTTCTATCCCAGCACACAACCAGGGCCTTCTGGGTGGAAAGCAAGTGTTGTGACAAGGCATGGCAGCCATCGACAGCACACATTGAATTTCTATCCGAGCATACAACCAGGGCCTTCTGGGTGGAAAGCAAGTGTTGTGACAAGGCATGGCAGCCATCGACAGCACACATTGAATTTCTATCCCAGCACACAACCAGGGCCTTCTGGGTGGAAAGCAAGTGTTGTGACAAGGCATGGCAGCCATCGACAGCACACATTGAATTTCTATCCGAGCACACAACCAGGGTCTTCTGGATGGGATTAGCCAGGTCAAACCAGAGACGAACAATTTAACCTGTTTTGTCACAAGCCGAAAAGTTAAGTTGTTAACGATCGACTTGCGAATTGTGAAACTGATAGCAGCCAGCCGATGCCAAAACGACCCGTTAGCGATAACTGACTGTTTTTGACAGGATGGACCTGACAGCTGAAAAGAACAGGTTCTATAGAAGCACAGATAGAAGGTTACCCCGATGTTCCACTCCCATACTAAAACAGCTAAGCGAAAGCCCTCCGCCCGCAATCATAGTTTCGCCGGCAGTCAAGGGATGGAGCCACTGTTTGTTGTAATATACCTACTTGTTACCAAGGTAACTGTAAACACCTGTGAAACATTCGGTTCCTTGATTATAATTGACTTCGTGCCATGGCCATATGTTAAAACAGGTTGCCGGCGATATTACTAGCATCAAATTTTTATTGCAGCCACAGCTTTAGCTATGGTAGAATGTCTGGGTAACCTTATGTCTGTGACGTAGCCATAGCTAGGTATGGTAGAATGTCTGGGTAACCTTATGTCTGTGACGTAGTCATAGCTGGGTATGGTAGAATGTCTGTGTAACCTTATGTCTGTGACGTAGCCATAGCTAGGTATGGTAGAATGTCTGGGTAACCTTATGTCTGTGACGTAGTCATAGCTGGGTATGGTAGAATGTCTGTGTAACCTTATGTCTGTGACGTAGCCATAGATAGGTATGGTAGAATGTCTGGGTAACCTTATGTCTGTGACGTAGCCATAGCTAGGTATGCTGGAATGTCTGGGTAACCTTATGTCTGTGACGTAGCCACAGCTAGGTATGGTAGAATGTCTGGGTAACCTTATGTCTGTGACGTAGCCACAGCTAGGTATGGTAGAATGTCTGGGTAACGTTCTACCCATGCCCGGGATTTCCCTCCAGACCCCAGTGTCCCACCTTGGTGTCTGTCGGCGACCGATTGGTCAGACTCGCCCGTTGTTTGGCGGCCACCTGTCGCTGCCGCCTCGCCTCCGCCAGCTGCGACTTGAGCTCGACGTTCTCCGCTTCGAGCCGCTTCAGTCGATCGCGTGTCCGCACTTGCGTGGCGCTCCAGCGGCTGTCTTTCTTGGCCAGCTCCTCGCGCAGATTCTCCACCTGGAGCACAATCAGACGGTTAAGTCTGTTGAATCGATGGTTGAATCGGAAATGGCCTGGTTTTCGCGCAGTGATAACTTCGTTGCTTCTATCACGTAAAGCTACTCGTTAAGCCTGTTCAATGAGCTCCGAAGTCGAGCCGTTTCCTTCACCTCGTAAGGTATTCACTTTCCAGGCCACACCTTTCGTCGGATCGCGACGAAACATATATTTTCGGAATCTTCACACTTCGGAAAACCAATTGAACCATTTTCATTTCGCAAGATTCTCTCGTTAATTACTTACAAGCGTTTTAAAATAACCATGTTTAGCCGGTACATTGAAAGATGTACTTGTGGGTAAATTCCAGCTAAGAATTTACCTCTTACCGTATACACTTTCCAGGCCACACCCGTTATCCGATCGCAACGAAACAAAAATCTACGGAATCCTCACACTTTGGACAACCAATTGAATACTTCAGAACCTGGAAATATCTCTTGGAAATCCATAAAAAGTTGAATTCAATTAACCTCAACAACCATCAATGAATGGCCTTAACAGCGGCGGTACCAGTGGCGTAGTCCAGGGTGTACGCAGGTATTTGGCGTATTCTCACCTTTTATTTTCGAAATTAGCGTATACTCACATTTATCTTACAGAAATACGGTGGTATACGCTTGTACCTACGCGAAGTTCTAGCTTTTAGGTTTTAAGCTATTGGTGTGGTTGTTGGTGATTATTTCATGAAGCTTTATTTGAACTTTCAATTGGTATTTCGTGGTTATAAATCACACAATTTGTTGCTAAAAGTGTGAGGATTCCGTAGACCCTGGTTTCGTTGCAATCGGACGAACGGTGTGGCCAGAAGTTAGTATCCAGTAGGAGGTGAATTCTGCGCGGGAAGCTGCCCGAGGATACGCTCAATAATACGACGTAACAGGGTTGTTTTACAACGCTTGAAAATACAAGATGAGTCAATATTTTCGAGATTTGCAAACGCACAGTTTGTTGCCAAAAGTGTGAGGATTCCGTAGACATGGGTTTCGTTACGATCGGACAAACGGTGTGGCCACAAGTTGGTGTCCAGTAGGAGGTAAAATTTGAGCGGAAAGTGGCCCGAGTAAGCACTCACTCCAATAGTCTTAAATGTCTCGCGCAGATTCTCCACCTGGAGCGAAACC
Organism: Nemoura dubitans; assembly: GCA_921293005.1. Lineage (NCBI taxonomy): Eukaryota > Metazoa > Arthropoda > Insecta > Plecoptera > Nemouridae > Nemoura > Nemoura dubitans. The sequence goes on from OV121076.1 coordinate 45,940,006, forward strand.
AAACGGTTATCAATCACTAGAGCTAGGAGAGTTATGCACAAAAAAACAGCAAAACATGCAAAATTAAACTCACATTTTTGGAATCCTTGTGACTCAAATCGGATTTATATCCGTGTCTGCATGTGCTCTGCTTCTCAATAAACAACATGCAATTGCATAACTATCCTAGCTCTAGTTATCACGATGTTATGAAACAATTTTTAGTTGTCGATCTAACTCTATGTCAAACAGTATGCAGACGATAAACCAGTGCATATATTATACTCATGTGCACGGAATAATCGATAGCTGCTGTCGTACCAATTAGTGGGTGGCGAGGCAGTTATACGTATAAGGGATGAAAAATATAATGGTTTGTATTATTGCAAAATATCCCCAACCTCTTAAGGGTGACATACTTTAAGTAGGTACGTTCCGTTGATTGTTACTGAGCGTTTATGAGCGCTACTGGGGGTCAGTAAGCTCAGCAGGTTTCGGAATACGATTTGGTGGAATAGTATTTAAGAGAACCCAACGTCACCCTCTAAGACGCACACAAGATATTAAAAAAAACAGGGCCACTTTATTTAGTTTTTCGGACCCCAGTTGGTAACGGTACGTTTCAAAACTAGCCATGCTAAAGACGGCACACATGGAGACGAGCGTAATAAGTTTAAAAAGTATAAAAAGTATAAAATATTCGAATACAAATAATTCGAAAATAATTCGTCGAATAATTCGTCCATTTCGAATATACGCACACCCCTAAATATAATATATTTATATAGATATATCAATTGTACTACTCTTTACAAATACCTACTTAAATGCCATTTGTATTAGGAAATATGTGAAAAAAATAAAATCAATCAATCAATCAATCAATCAAAACCAGTCATGCTAAAGACGGCACAGTCTAGCGAATCCGTAACTCTGACATTGCCGTTCTCGGTTTCAAAGTTAAAAAATTAACACGGACAACGATAGGGATTCTATCCATCAGAACCGATTTAACGGCACGACGTAAAAGTTACAAAATCGCCAGGCAGTTAGAGACGAGCGTAATAAGTTCAACGACCTGCAGCTTGAGAGCGACGATCTCCTCGCGCTCCATCTTGTTCGGCCGACCCTTCAGCTCCTTGTAGTACTTCTCGAACACCGCCTTGTCCTTCTGCAGCTTGGCCCGCTCGGCGTCCAGCAGCCTTGTCAGCGCCTCTTGCTTCTCGCCGAGCGTCCGTTCCGTCTCGCGCCGCCGCCGCGCAAACGCGACGACTTCAAGCTCGTGCGAACGCCGGGACCGCGCCAGGCCGGCGTTCTCGCGACGGAACGTCTCGATCTCGGTCTCGAGCTCGCCGAGGCGTTTGCGCAGGAGGTCGCTCTTGTAGGCGACGCCCTCGACGGCCGAGCGGACCAATCGCTCGGTGCCAATCGGATCAATCGGCGAGCGGCTCCTGCGAACGTGACGTTAACGTCGGTGGTTTCGCGAAACGTTTAGCCAAACCTCGGCCCTGTGATTGGGAGAGTGCGTGCCGGAATTGCGTAGATACCTAGTGTAGATAGATACCTAGATACATAATAGCGTAGACAGCACCTGCCCGGCAATCAGGAGGTTAGCGTGGATGGTAGAGCACCTGACCGGGCAATCAGGAGGCTAGCGTGGATGGTAGAGCACCTGACCGGCAATCATGAGGTTAGCGTGAATGGTAGAGCACCTGACCGGCAATCAGGAGGTTAGAGTAGATGTTAGAGCACCTGACCGGCAATCAGGAGGTTAGCGTAGATGGTAGAGCACCTGACCGGCAATCAGGAGGTTAGCGTGGATGGTAGAGCACCTGACCGGCAATCAGGAGGTTAGCGTGGATGGTAGAGCACCTGACCGGCAATCAGGAGGTTAGCGTAGATGTTAGAGCACCTGACCGGCAATCAGGAGGTTAGAGTAGATGTTAGAGCACCTGACCGGCAATCAGGAGGTTAGAGTAGATGTTAGAGCACCTGACCGGCAATCAGGAGGTTAGCGTAGATGTTAGAGCACCTGACCGGCAATCATGAGGTTAGAGTAGATGTTAGAGCACCTGACCGGCAATCAGGAGGTTAGAGTAGATGTTAGAGCACCTGACCGGCAATCAGGAGGTTAGCGTAGATGTTAGAGCACCTGACCGGCAATCAGGAGGTTAGAGTAGATGGTAGAGCACCTGACCGGCAATCATGAGGTTAGCGTAGATGGTAGAGCACCTGACCAGCAATCAGCGCTGCGATTTCGTAGCTCTGACTTTGCCGTTCTCGGTTACAAAGTTAAAAAATTAACACGGACAACAATTGGGATTTTATCCATCAGAACCAATAACGGCACGACGTAAAAGTTACAAAATCGCTAGGCAGGAATATTCGGGTTTGTATCTCTGTTCGGCTCCACATATATCCAGCTTCGCTTCCCTTCTAACTAGTACATTGGTATGTTACAAAATCATTGTGACAATTATTAAGTTTCTTTGATGAAAGTATTGAAACTTTTGAAACTTTTCAATGAAAACTTTTCAAGCACATTATAAATTACACTATGACTTTTTGAGTGAAGAGCCTTGTGGCTGGAGCTGCTATCCATTGACTCTTATTTATTTAATTAGGTACCTATTTAAAATCTCTATTTATCCATTTTTACCACAGACATCAATACCTCCCTCCTTTAGATCGTCTTTAATCATTCCTATCCATTCAAATCTCCGTCTTCCAACTGTTCTTCCGCTCCCAACAGTTGCTACAAACTCATGCCAGGGGATCCTTTCTTTGCATTCTTTTCATGTGCCCCAACCATCGCAATCTCAATCTTCTCAATCTCTATGAATCCATTTTCACCATAGTGATAAGCATTGCCATAGATTTTGAGTCACAGGCTCCTCATATGTATTTATATATTTTTATATATTTTTACCACAGGGACAGTCCATAATAAATGACAATTTATTTAAAATGACCATCGTTCAAAAGTCAATCATATAGATAGGAAATTTCATTGGCTTTCTAATGAGACCAATTTCAGCTTTGTAGCTCTGATAGAAGCCGAGTTAACGGTCAAATTTTGACCCCCCCCCCCCCCCATAACTCCGGAACCAGCGGCCCCAAAAATATAAAAATTCACATGGTTGCTACTTACCATGGTATGAATGGCTGGGCCAAATTTCATTACAATCAACAAAGGTCAAGGAAAATTTTTTCAGAAAATCGTGTGGTTTAATATAGACTTACCCCACAGTGATAAACATAGTCAAAGATTTTGAGACAAAGGTATCTCATATGGCCTTCATGAAACTAGAAGCTCAGGGGCCTTACCCAGCGCGGCCACTCGTAGTCCCGGGATTACTAGCAATCCACCCTGGCTAATTAACACCACCGTAGCACCAAGCAGTAACCCCGACCTAGAGCGGCCACTCATAGTCCCGGGATTACTAGCAATCTACCCTGGCTAATTAACACCACCGTAGCACCAAGCAGTAACCCCGACCTAGCGCAGCCACTTGTAGTCCCGGGATTACTAGCAATCTACCCTGGCTAATTAACACCACCGTAGCACCAAGCAGTAACCCCGACCTAGAGCGGCAGTATTACGGCCGGGTTATATAGCCGGGGCACATCGACTCTGACTTCAGTAACAAGCCATGAGATTGGTTGATTTGACCTCACTGCACAATGATGATCGTTTAGTTTATAAAGCAGTATGCCTTCTAGATAATGCTATCATCGTAGCACCACCGTGATACTGGTTGCTAGTGGTGCTACGAAATCAACAAACTGCCCATTGTTGAAATGGCCGCTCTAGGTCCGGGTTATATAACACCGCCAGCCCGGCTAATCAGCCGCATGGTAGCCGCTCCAAATGGCCGAGCTAGGTAAGGCCCCAGGTGACAAACATCCAAAATCCAAACCGTACCTGCTCCTTTCCACCGACTTCTCCGACTTCTCGGCTTCGTCTTTGCCTTCGATCGTCTTGTCGCCTTCGACCGTCTTGTCGCCGTCCGAACTCTCGGACGCCAACGAAACGCAACCGTCGCTCCACGCCTCGCCGTCTTGAAACGCGTCGCCGTCTTCGTCTTCGATTCTCCGGCCGTCGCCGTCTCTGCCGATGAAAAGCGGCGCGTTTTTGGCGGCGTCCGTTCCGCCGCATTCCGATTCGCTGTCGCACGACGAGGGCTCGAAATCCGTCGGCGTCTTGAAGAAGCCGCGGTTTTCCTGATCGGCGAAACGGACGTGCAGGCTTCGGTCGTTGTTCGTTTGCGGTCGCAACGGCGAGAGCCGGAAGTCGCGCAGCGTGAGCCGGCGTTCGCGCGCAGACGTTTTGTTCGGCGTCGACTGGTGCGATTTCTCGAGGAGGCGGACGATCGTCGACGAGGAGGAGCAGAAACTCGAGTCGGCCGCCTTTTGCTCGAGCAGCTCGAAGAGCCGGAGGTCTTCGAGTTCTTTCTGCGGACGGCGTGGGCAAGAATGGCGTTGGATTGAGACATAAATCGTGGGACTAAACTCTGTTTCACGTTAAGATGGAGAGAAGATTTACATCTTCTTTGCATCTTACCCACTGCTGCTAGACACGCGCTAAGAGTTTAAAAACTTACAAGTTGTATCTTGCGCATGACAAAATGCTATATATCAGCAGTTTTGGAAATCTTAGCTCGTGTCTAGCAGCAGTGGGTCCTCGAGGAAGGTGCAAATCCACTCTCCTTCTCGACGTGAAATGGAGTTTAAGTTATAATAATGAGTAGCCACACTGATGATGTTGTTAGTTAGTTTACGCTGGTACCTACACATTGTTTTTTCCAATAAATTTTGGTATTCAAATTATATTAGGATAGGCAGGTAGGTACCGTAAAATGGGGTGACTTTGGCCCACATTAGACGTTTAATAGTGCATAACTTTTGACTTTTTCAGTTTAAAAATTTTTTTCTGTACATGAGCTAATTACTAACAGCTGGACCTTTCTAGAAATATATGATCCATATGTAAAAAGCTGCAGGGTTTCTTGTGAAAAATTAAATTGAGGCTGGTCAGAGTCCCCCCATGGGTTGGGGTGACTTTGACCACCCATTGAAATTTAGGTTAAAAAGGATCTAGTTGATGCCAGGATGCAAATTACATCTTATATGAATATCAGGACTCATCTGGAATTAAATTTATGTTTTTTTTAGAAATTCAAATTTGTTTATTTTTCAGATTTATAATTTCCGGCGCGGTGTACTGTCCACGGCTATTGTCAAAATTGGCACCAATTTTCAATTTCACTTCTTCGGCTCCATACCATACCAGGCTAAACTAAAATTGTAGGTACCTATACCAGAGTGGTTTAGCAATGTATTATTTGAGTGCTGTAAAATCAGCTCCAAATGTTCAGATAGTACGTATACCTTAGGAACGTAACTAGATAACCAGAACTGGTAACAAAATGTTGGTAGGCAATAGGTACAGAAAATGGCATTTAAAATCAAATTTACAATCATTTTCTTAAAGAATGAAACCCAGCACTATTACTGACCAACAAGAAAGAAGACTTATGACCGAATGCTGAGTCCGCACTTAGTGCGCACTGGGGGGACAATTTATCAAATTGCAAATGCTAACTGAGTGTGCACTAAGTGTGAGTGCACACTTAGTGATGACTGCATTCCGCCAAGTAGGTACTGCGTCTCACTCAGCAGTGAGTAATAACTGGTTCGGTAAACCCACCTTGGTCAGTTTGTTCGAGCCCACTGGCTTGTTCGGCGAGGCTTCAGAGCCGCTCGGCGTCCAGGCTCGTAGATCGGGACTGATCGGCCGAGAGGTAAACTGCTCGAATCGCGTCGGTTCGGCCGGGTTTTTCGACAAAACGTTGGCCCAAGTCGCAACCGGGGGTCCGTTGGTGCCAACCTTGTTTTTATTCTCCGGTGGGTTGGCACTGAACTGAGACGGTTTATTTGTTGGCAGGGTGTTTTTCTCCTCATTGCTGGGTTTAACAAGAGACGGCCGTTTCTGAACCGGCTTTTTCATGTCTGGGTTCAAACGATATTTCACCAAGCCCTGGCCTTTTCGCAAGAACGGTCTTTTGACGACGTTTGAAGGTGCTCCCGCTTTCGGTTTGTCGTCGCTGCTCTGTCGCAACTTCTCGCCGAGCAGTTCGTTGAAGTCTTTGTGAGGTGAAGGCACCGGAACGTCGTCGAATGAAACACACGGCGGCACCGGACTCTTCCTGCCGTTCTCCATTTCAGCCTCTGCCGGCGGTGAGATATCGACTGGGCTGCCGATTCGAGGAAACGACTCCAGCGAAGTGTGGTGGAGGGATTCGTCGTTGTACGAGCTGCGGCTCGAGCCTCCCAAGTCACGGCTGTAGTCCTCGTACATTCGACGCTGAGCCGCCATGAGAAGCTCCTTCTGCGCTTCTTGCTCGATGCGAAGCTTTTCCTCTTGGAGCTTTTGCCATTTCTTTAGCTCTTCGAATTTTTTTAACACCATTGCAGGGTTTTCTTTTAATGCCATGTTGTCAAATTAAGTTACAAGCCCGGTAAAGCTAGGTTAGTTTTGAACAACAACAAACATTTTACGGCGGATAAACTACATCCCAAATCAAAGATACAAATTTACATGACGTCTTTTAACAGGTTCAAACGTTTTTAGCACCAAAATCAGTCACAAGTATCCGTGAAATCGTATAAAAGAAGGTAGAAATCAAAACTTATTCAGCGCTGAACGAAGAGCTGTCAACAACACAAAGCGCGCGAAAATATTTACAACATCCGCCATGTTGGCACGTGATTTGTGACGTCAGAAGGCGATTACCCTCCCGCGAGGGCTTCAAATAACCTTAAATAACATCCCTATTGTATCTGTATAATTAGATTTGAATTCCGCATGTCACGGAATTACCGTTAAGCCCTAGACATACTTGAACAGGTTAGTATTCACTTTACAGCTAGTGTGTCAGGTCACGGTCTATTAGGACGTCAAGTTTTACGGTTTACAGATTGAAAGCAACCTTTTGTCTAAATCTTTGACATTTTTGGACACTCTTATACACATTTTTAGCTAAAACATGTATTGTACTAACGTATCGTTTCAATCCCGATCGATCGCGAGCGACAAAAACTCGCAACGACCACTAATTAAAAAGTTGCGGCTACTTGAACGCGTCTCCTCCATTTTCCGTAATGCTGAAAGCGAAATGTGTCCGGCCTTCTCTCGACCGATTGCCTCGCGCTAGCGAGTGGCTGCACAGCAAAGTGGTCTATAGCATGTGAGTGTGTCCGTCCGCGAGCGTATGTGTGTAGGGGGGCAAGGTGCGTCGGCTTCGCGATGCAAAGAGTAATGGTGACTGGCGCGAGAGGCTGCAACTGGAGTGGGGGGGAACACTCGTGAGAGCTGGTTTAGACGCTGGCCGTAGTCAGTCAGTCAGTGTGCTAGTTCTGTTCGACCGAGGCCTCTGTGCAGTCGGTAAAACCACACGGCGGTACAAGACCGACGACGACGACGACGACGACCGTTTCTTGGCGTTATCATCGATAGGTCCCCGTCAAGCGGTTGATAGCGGATTCAGTCGCGTCGTGGGCACACGCGAACACTTGCCGGCTGCCGTCAGAACGATTAGTAACCGCCCGGCAGTGGTGGTGTTTTTTTTTGTGTGTGCCGTGCGCTGTTCTGATTTTATTTTTTAAATTGTTAACGTGTGTCTTAACGCGTGTCTGACGTGCGACCGACTTTACCGTTTGTAACGTGCGTTTTTATTTGAAATTTTATACTCTGCGACTTTTTCCGATTACAAACCAAAGTGACAGCTTGCGTTTTGTTTTTTAATGCACGCCAGCGATGCGATCGTGTTGCAGTGATTGGTGATCTTTGAAAATTCCTAGCACGCCGTTGTGGAGTTGCCATGGCTACAATCGAAGGTAAGATTTAATTTTAGACACCGCCAATTTGATTCTCGCCGCTCGTTACTTAAATCGACGCAGAAATCAAAACACAGGCCAGCGCTGTGAAAACAGCTACGCAAACAAAACGCAAAAATAAATGTACAAATGTATATAAATATACAAAAAAATTGTAAGCTATGATAATAAATATTATTATAAAGTAATAATTAATAAGCTATGTATAAAAAAAAAATGCAAATCCATGCGTAAAAACGAAAGCGCCCGCGGAGTCTAAATGCGAAATCCTCTAACCAACAACATTGTACACACACCTCCGGTCGACACCCACGACAGTACAAGGTCCGCCGATTTTTTTATTCAAAGTCATTACAGCAACACCTTAAGTAGACTACGCGTCAACTCTCATTTCATTGTCGACGTAATTTCGCGGTCCAAGGTTGGTTTTGTTTTCGTGTGCCGGTTGGAATCTTTTCTGACAATCGGCGCGGCGACGACGGTGTTTCGATATCCTTGCCCACATCCTCCGGGCCGTGCATCGCCCGTCGGACCCACGTGCATTGCCGGCCACTGCCACTTGGAGACCGTGGGGGGGGGGGGGGGGGGGGGGGCGTCAGCCGCGGGCCACGGCCGGCTGGATCTCGCGAAAACAAACTACAACGATCGTCGAGCGGTCCGTGTGCGGAACAAACCGGCGGGGATTCGAATATGATTTCATATGCTATGTGCATTTCTTCAAGACCCGAGACTCTAGTTGAGGTCCTCATACATTTTGTAGTCGGTCATCTTGGCCATGTTTGGGTACGTTGCTGTTCTTCCCAGTTCTCAACTATCATTTAAAATAATTAGAGTATTTCATGTTTTGGCACTTACATAGGTACTTTTATTTTCATCTTTTTACTAGAAAGTTGAATGTAACACCATGTCCTTTGGGCATTTTTGAAGTGACAATAATGCACGTTTCCTCTAACCGATTTAGCTCCCTTGTGTCACCAAGGCGAGAGCCAATCACGCAGGAGGCTGGGCACACAGCAATTAGGGCGCACTTACCTACCTCCACGACCAAATAAGTGACTTTTTAAAATTACAATAATTATTATTTTCGTTTACCATTCGCCCACAGCCTTCTGGCACGCGATGGGAAACGGTTCCATCCAGAAGGCCCACGGTTGCAGTGTGCTTGGTTTAAAAATCAGCTGACATTGAAAACTCCATGCCAGATTTCTGGCGTCATCGTGACAGCCTCAGTGGCCAATAATTGTCTTCCAAAAACGCGAAGCTTCCGGTCTTTACGCTTAGCGTTCGGTCCATTTCGTCGACTCGGAGGCGAGAAACAAAACTGCAGGCACTTGAGCAGGAAAAAAACCGACTCAGAAGAGCATTTTTGAGCGAGGCTGGCTTCTATTTCCTGGGTCTCTTGTGGCATGGGCTCTATTGGGACTGGCTGATATTGGCTGGATCTCTCGTGGCTTGGGCTCTATTGGGACTGTTTGGGCGTCTCGTAATTGCTTATTTGGCCAATGGCCGTCTATAAATGCTTTCACAACTCGCCTTTTGCAGTCATTTACAACGGCCATTCCAGATGACACAAAACACGCTGGCCGTTCCAATATCACGGCAAAATGCACACACAGCCAATGCAGTCCATGTGTTCTGATTCTGACCACCCTTGCCCGTCATTTCAGGCTGGCTACTGGCAATTTCCCAGCCAGCCTCAAAGGCCAACAATGCACACACAGCCAATGCAGTCCATGTGTTCTGATTCTGACGACCCTTGCCCGTCATTTCAGGCTGGCTACTGGCAATTTCCCAGCCAGCCTCACAGACCAACAATGCACACACAGCCAATGCAGTCCATGTGTTCTGATTCTGACGACCCTTGCCCGTCATTTCAGGCTGGCTACTGGCAATTTCCCAGCCAGCCTCACAGGCCAACAATGCGCACACAGCCAATGCCGTCCATGTGTTCTGATTCTGACGACCCTTGCCCGTCATTTCAGGCTGGCTACTGGCAATTTCCCATCCAGCCTCACAGGCCAACAATGCACACACAGCCAATGCAGTCCATGTGTTCTGATTCTGACGACCCTTGCCCGTCATTTCAGGCTGGCTACTGGCAATTTCCTAGCCAGCCTCACAGGCCAACAATGCACACTCAGCCAATGCAGTCCATGTGTTCTGATTCTGACGACCCTTGCCCGTCATTTCAGGCTGGCTACTGGCAATTTCCCAGCCAGCCTCACAGGCCAACAATGCACACACAGCCAATGCAGTCCATGTGTTCTGATTCTGACGACCCTTGCCCGTCATTTCAGGCTGGCTACTGGCAATTTCCCAGCCAGCCTCACAGGCCAACAATGCACACACAGCCAATGCAGTCCATGTGTTCTGATTCTGACGACCCTTGCCCGTCATTTCAGGCTGGCTACTGGCAATTTCCTAGCCAGCCTCACAGGCCAACAATGCACACTCAGCCAATGCAGTCCATGTGTTCTGATTCTGACGACCCTTGCCCGTCATTTCAGGCTGGCTACTGGCAATTTCCCAGCCAGCCTCACAGGCCAACAATGCACACACAGCCAATGCAGTCCATGTGTTCTGATTCTGACGACCCTTGCCCGTCATTTCAGGCTGGCTACTGGCAATTTCCCAGCCAGCCTCACAGGCCAACAATGCACACCCGAGTCCCGGATCGTCCTATTCTAAAGTGATGGCAGATTCGTTTCTCGCACTCGGGTCAAGGATGCTTTGGCGCAGAGGAAGCCGCCACTCACTTGTCTCGCTGCACATGCGCAAAACGATGCGCGGCACGGCACGGCACGGCACGGCACGGCACGGCACGGCACACAAAAACACATGTGCCGTGCCGCGGCTTGGCGTGTAATCGGACAGACTTGATTGGATTTGATCTGCTCGAAGTGTGACCGTGATCACGGCGCTGATGATCACGATGATGTGCGATATGCTAAGTGATGTGGGAGTGCCCGCACGTGATGAGATATATGTCTCTCTTGCATTTCTTGATAGCTGTCACGTTGGATTCTATTATAATATGAATGATTGTAAAAGAAATCTACGAAGTTGGAACAGGAAAACACATTGTGAAACAATTAGAAGCAGTACTTAGCCGATCGTTTTTTAATCTTTTAAACGATCATGAATTTACAGCTGTCTTGCTAAGAGTTTTTTTTTTATCAATTCTATGAAAACATATATTTAAAGTGTTAAGAATTACGGTTTTTTCCACGCTTAGAAGGAAAGTACTGTTGTGTTGACGCTATAGACATCGCGCTGTCAATCATTCGATGCTCAGACTATTCAACTCCAATCCAATAATCGAGAAAAACATGTAGGTATCTAATAAAGAACGAAAGGCAACATTCCTGGTTCTTCGTTAGTGCGTTGATGGGCGCAGGGAAGTAACAGGCCCGAGGCGTCTTAATTTAAACGTACGGTTATTGACTGCTTTAATTGTGTCGAGGGGGGGGGGGGGCGTTGACGCTCTTTGGCCAGAAGGGCGAGTCCGATATGAAACTTTGTATTTTGCTCACACTTTACAACTGCTTTGTTTGTAACAAATTAAAATTGTATAACATAACAACATTACACGCTGAAGAGCATTCATTAATTAACATGAGGTACCTACACGTATTATTCAAATATCCGTTCATTATGAACTTTCCTGATGTTTTATTAGTCCCCGCTAGAAAATTTGTATATGCTATACACATACTTCGTCGATGGCATGAAAAACACTTGGCAAACTGCATGTAATAAAATACTTTCTGTTTCTCTAAAATATTTTTCGATAAATCTCTAACTGAAAACTTTTATCTAGGTCAATTGAAACTGCATCTAGAAACAATGGATGTGAAGCCCGGCGATGGCATCAGTCTAATGGATAATAAATCGACTCGGATTACCCAATAAGCCGTGGCCCAAGCTCACTTGATTCCATTGTCTACGGAGATCGCCAGCAGCAGCAGACGTCAGTTGCCAAATTCGTTCCAACTAATTTCACTTTCGCCCAAATATGATATATAATCTTATAATAACACAGTATAAATATCGCGATATCGTCCATGGAAGTCACCAGCAGTCCGTCGAGTAGCTGCTAGTTGTTTTTGCGCGCGAACCGAGCGACTCGTTGTCGCAATCGGTGTTTTCGCCGTGCGCTGAAGTGGATTCGCCAAACGCGTCGAGGTAACTTTAGCCCACCGATTCTTTGCTAATGGTATTGGTAATGCAGTTGTTTGTCATCGGCTCTTTTCGGCAAGAGCTTCACTCGTTGATCAGTCGAGCGACGTGGTTCACAATTGATTCTGTCTGATTTTGACCTGGTCTTTCGACAGTCGCTTTGACAGTCTGATTCGACAGTCTGATTCGACAGTCTGATTCGACAGTCTGATTCGACAGTCTGCACTGCGATTTCGTAACTCTGACTTCGCCGTTCTCGGTTACAAAGTTAAAAAATCTACATGGGCAACAATAGGGATTTTATCCATTTGAACCGATAACGGCATAACGTAAAAGTTAGGTACAAAATCGCTGCTCGCATTCGACAGTATTTGACAGTCTGATTCGACAGTCATGCCATATCCTCCAGGTTCGAAGTCACGTAAATGAACAACGATGTCCTCGATAACTATTGTGGCACCTTCCTTTTTTTAACCTAACGATCGACGCAAATGTAAATTGTATGATATCCATCGGATACGTACATGGATACGCAAATGGATACGTACACGGATACGTACTACGTCAGGGCATGTCATTTGGTCGAGACAAAAGGACGGGATCTCCAACGAAACCTGTACGGAATCGCAAGTCGCCACCCTGCACGATCTGGTTCAGGGATAGAGGATCCAAAAGTAAACACGAAGCTTATCCCCCTGTTTCCATAACGGATTCCTGGCTTCTCAAGGTCAATCGTCTTGGCATCCTTCCTGACTCTTAAGCGCTCCTTCCAAGGTTATCGTCTCCCTAACCCATAACCAACCCTGAGCTCTTCCCCAGGCCATTGCACCTTTTCTGGCAAACGCTCTCATCCCAAGGCCGTTGCCCCCTTCCTGACAAACGCCCCATTCAAGGCCGTTACCCCCTTCCAGGCAAACGCCCCATTCAAGGCCGTTGCTCCCTCCCAGACAAACGCCCCATTCCAGGCCGTTACCCCCTTCCAGGCAAACGCCCCATTCAAGGCCGTTGCTCCCTCCCAGACAAACGCCCCATTCCAGGCCGTTGCTCCCTTCCTGGCAAACGCCCCATTCCAGGCCGTTGCTCCCTTCCTGGCAAACGCCCTCCCTCCCAAGACCATTGCTCCATTCCTGACAAACGCCCTCTTCCCAAGACCATTGCTCCATTCCTGACAAACGCCCTCCCTCCCAGACCATGGAGTCGCTCCTGGGCTCGCTGCTGGCGACGTCGCGGCTCTTCAAGATCAAGCGTCGCCTGGCCGTGCGGGCCGCCGCGACGGCGGGCAGGAAGCGTCGCGACGCCGGCTCCATCCACAACGTGTACATCGACCTGCTCTGGTTCCTGCTGCTGCAGTACCTGATCCACTCGAGCAGCGAGCTGCTGGTCGGCTACTGCTGACCTCCGACAAAGGGTGCTGGCACCCTTTTTGTACTACTGAATTCTAACCGATGCTGGCACCCTTTTTGTACTTCTGGCCTCCTGGCACCCTTTTTGTACTTTGGACGACCACGTATATTTTCTACGTACTCGTTTGATGTGATTTTAGTTTTCTTGTATTATGTGAATGTCTGCAATTTTTGCGAAGTTTTAGTACGTATACGTACCTACCGAATGACTGCCAAATAAATGGAATTCGTAGATTAGTTTTTTGCGCGTTATTATCAGAATATTAAGTTGAATGCGGAATGCGACATTGTAAGCATAGCCACCGATTTTGATGTAATGCATCTGGTAAGGTTTCTTTGACTAAACGTATTCGTAATTTTGCGAACGTCGCAAATTATGTTTGCCAAACAAACGGAATGATTGATTGTTGTGGGTGCGTTATCGGTATAATAATTGAATTTTAATGCGCGAATGATAAACTACATTATGAGCTTTGGGCTGAAATGTGATGAGTCAGCTTTATTTATATGGCTGGTGTCAAATGTGGTGGTGTTGTCACTTATCAGAGTCGATTCATTTTCGAGCTCAAATTATTGATGAGATGAGATGATGAGATGATTCTGAAACGTGTAGATTTTCTTGAAAATTACCTTGATTGTTCAAAATTTTTCCGGGGGTTGCGCCCCCGAACCTCCCCCCCCCCCACTCCCCTCCTATTGAGGGCCCTTTCTCCCCAGGACCTGCCCCCTGGATCCGGGTCAAGTCGAGCCATGCACCTCCCCTAAATGAAAAACTTGCCTTCGCGTCTGTTCCATGCTTGATCGAAAAATTATTTTCACGGTGGCCAAAATCGCACAATAAGCAACTTTTTCTTCTCGAAACAGACCAAAAAATGCCGACATCTCAAGGCCACACCCTGAAAGTTATCATTCCAATATTTCAGTATGTTGTAGACAAAAGACTTAAATAAGGGCGACCATGGCCCTTTTCACCAATTTTTCTTTGCACTTTCGTATACAATGGCTCGAAAAAGGGTCAAGAATGAAGAGTTTCGGGGTATGTTCTAGCATTCCAGGGGCACATTTTTGAAAAAAGGGCCATAGTCACCCTTATTTACGTCTTTTGTCTACAACATACTGAAATATTGAAATTATTAAATCAACGATGTGGCCGTGAGAACTCTATAATAATAATAATAATAATAATAATAATAATAATAATAATAATAATAATAATAATAATAATAATAATAATAATAATAATAATAATAATAATAATAATAATAATAATAATAATAATAATAATAATAATAATAATAATAATAATAATAATAATAATAATAATAATAATAATAATAATAATAATAATAATAATAATAATAATAATAGTTTTTTATTCCATTTGATTACACGTACATAATATTGGAACGTCCTTTTTTTAACCTAGAGACATTTATAAATTCATCAACTGTATAAAAACAATGCTTTGTTAGGAATTTCTTAAGGATACTTGAAAATTGTTTGTCCTCTTTAAGGATTTGTATATTTTTTGGCAGTAAGTTTAATAATTTCACTCCCATAGTTTCAGGACTTTTTTCATGCTTACATTCATAAAATTTATATTTACTAACACATCTTATTTTGGTAAAATCACTAGGTAAAATTTGTTGGTCAATAACATATAAAATAACGTTATGAATGTATATGCATGCCAAGGGAAGTATATCAAATTTTTTAAAAAGTGGTCGGCAAGAATCTTTATAAAATACACCTGCTGTTGTAGGATTGTAACTTGCATCAGCTAGGTATCGAAACGCTCTTTTTTGTAGGACAAAAAGTTTTTTTACATAGTGACTATGTCCCCAAAGGACAATACCATAGGAAATCCTAGCATGAATATAAGCATAGTAAACCATTTTTCTGCAAAATTTCTGCAATTTTTCTGCAAATTTTTTTATGAAAGCCACTTTATGGCGGAATTTTCTGGCGAACTGATCTGTCGCCTTAACCCCCTATCTTATGTGGATTGAATATTATTACTCCCCCCCCCCCCCCTTCCCCCAAACCGATACTGTTTGACCCCACCTAATCTGGGACCCTGCGCTCACCTATGTTGATGCGGCATTCTGCAGTCGACTGTCTCGGATTAAAGTTTTTCTCAGACTGTCCATGCACGCATGTTATGTTCATGTTGGCTACGCTAATCTGTTGGTCAGCACCTATACTCACCTTTCCATGCCAAGTAGATGAGAATACAATCAAACCCTTTTCAATGGAAAGCACAGTCTTGTGACGTCGCCAAAAGACAAAATGTCACGGGTCAATATCATGATATTCACGATTATATTATATGAGGACGAAATCGGAAGTTTCATTAAAATACGGAGGCAACGTTTAGCTATCGATCGGATGCCCATCGCTTCCGATCGATATATTTATACACAATCGCTATCAGATAATTTATCATAGTATGTATGTATATCTTATGTATCATTGTATATATTATGTATTATGTATCCCGGGTTCGTATCCCGGTTCGGGTGCACATTTTTCCAGCTTCGCCTCCCTTCCATCAATTGCATACTGGTATCTGCTTAAACCAGTAACAATTTCCTCTCATGTATATGATGTATCACAATCTTATGTAGCTATCAGATAACTACAGATAATTTAGATACGCATAGGAAATTCAATGACATTATTGACAATAATTATTGGCTGGCACAAGAGAGTGATTCCAAGTATAGACAGTGGTTGTAATTCTAGAAATTATATTGCTTTTACAACTTTACCCCGTAGCAAAAAAAAATCACACTTTGCCGTCGTTCGAATTGCTCATGTCCAAACGCGTCGGTCTCCGCGCGGGTAATTGTCTGATTGCTATAATCACACGCACTCGCACTGTCGAGCGTCACTTGCACGGCAGAGAGAGAGAGACAGAGAGACAGAGAGATAGCGTAATCAGATTATTACGCGTAATTATCAGTTTGAGACACCGTAGCGCGCAGGCGCAATGGAGGCTTGTCATCAATTATTACGATGCCCTTCTCTCTCTCTCTCTCTCTCTCGCTCGCTCTGTGTCGCCCTATACTCGGGTGACCGCTGAGATGCCGTTGAACTGTACAAAGAGCTTTAAGAATCTAGAAGCATGTGTTCCTCCCATTTAAAACCGTGCTGAAATTGACCAAAATCAGCCCCGTGCACAGTTCGAGCTGATGGTGCCGGTGGTTTCGTTTTGAAACTGTACAAAGCGCTGTAAGAATCTAGAGGCATGTTCCTCCCATTTGAAACCATGCTGAAATTGACCAAAATCAGCCCCGTGCACAGTTCGAGCTGATTGTGCCGGTGGTTTCGTTTTGAAACTGTACAAAGCGCTGTAAGAATCTAGAGGCATGTTCCTCCCATTTGAAACCGTGCTGAAATTGACCAAAATCAGCCCCGTGCACAGTTCGAGCTGATTGTGCCGGTGGTTTCGTTTTGAAGCTGTACAAAGCGCTGTAAGAATCTAGAGGCATGTTCCTCCCATTTGAAACCGTGCTGAAATTGACCAAAAACAGCCCCGTGCACAGTTCGAGCTGATGGTGCTGGTGGTTTCGTTTTGAAACTGTACAAAGCGCTGTAAGAATCTAGAGGCATGTTCCTCCCATTTGAAACCGTGCTGAAATTGACCAAAATCAGCCCCGTGCACAGTTCGAGATGATGGTGCCGGTGGTTTCGTTTTGAAACTGTACAAAGCGCTGTAAGAATCTAGAGGCATGTTCCTCCCATTTGAAACCGTGCTCAAATCGACCGAAATCAGCCCCGTGCACAGTTCGAGCTGATTGTGCCGGTGGTTTCGTTTTGAAACTGTACAAAGCGCTGTAAGAATCTAGAGACATGATCCTCCCTTCAGACTTTTTTGTAAGAAATGAGTCAACCCTTGAGATGCTCTGTGGTTTCCTATACCTTTCAACGTGAGCCAAACAATCTTGCTGACAAACGGTGAGTCATTAAAAGGAACGTGCTTGGATGATGCTTTTAATGATTGTTTTCAATATGACACTTGGACTCATCATACTAAAGCCAGCCATCTTGACCTTCAGATGTGCTGTGCTGTATAATTCTCCGACTCAAGATTATATATTATGTTTAAGTTTTATCTTCAAGCCAATTTATTTGAAGGCGCTTCGAGATGAAACAAAAAGCGTTGCCTTGATCTCCAGGTTTTACCGCAAAAACGCTACAAGGAATCAACTCTTGAGATCCCAAGGCGAAGCATACACTGTACTCTACCATGCCTTCGAAGAAACCCCCCAGTTACTTTATCTTATAATACATTATTATAATGTTCTTTAATATATAGCATGACATTTATTCGCTAATTCCCTATGGCTGCAGCATCGGGAAATGTCAAATCGTAACTCATGAATATTGATTTTCCCTCGCATCGTGGCTCCGACCGACGATGATGAGTTATTAACCCCATCGCGACCATGCGACGTCGGATTACACACCCCAGTAACGAAGCCACCACTCCTTAACTCCATTCCACGTCAAGAAGGAGAGTGCAGATTTGCATTGTCCTCGAGGACCCACTACTGCTAGACACGAGCTAGAGTTGCCAAACTGCCCATAGAGCCTTTTGTCAGGATCAAGACATGGCTTGTGAGTTTTAAAACTCTTAGCTCGTGTCTGGCAGCAGTGGGTCCTCGAGGAAGATGCAAATCCACTCTCCTTCTCGACGTGAAATGGAGTTTGGAGTGCGGGCGTAGAAGTTCAGAAACGGGAAAATGCCACAACGACGTGGTCGAAGTTTGTAGTGAGGCGTTGAGTTTAAACCAACGTGTTTCGTCCAGAATTTTGTGTTTCGGTAGCTGACATCGTTGGAATGGTACGATTTTGAGCTAGAAAACACGGAAACGTTATCAAAAAACCATTTAATACTGCAGATAATTTTATCAAGCGAAGTCAGTCTGGTTCTTCTTGCTGGTTTTAACCTAAAGCTGTGTGTACAGCTGGCAATGTCAGTGACACGATGTCATCAACATTGGCTCGGCCACCAATCAGAGACTCCGTGACAGTCGCGAACATGACGTCATGAACATCCAGAGTCTCTGATTTGTGGCAGAGCCAATGTCGATGACATCGTGTCACTGACATTGCCAGCTGTAAACCCAGGTTTATACGACTTCACAATTAGCAAAGCAATTTCTATCGATTTTAAAATGTTTAAGTTTTATACAAAACTTAGTGCTGAGGCTAGAAAGACGTCGAAACAATTCACGAACCGCTTTTAAATTCAAAGGTAAGTACACAAAGTTACGAAGCAATTCAATTCTTTTTTGAAAACATTAAATTTTTTCTTTCATGGACAACGATCTGGTAATGAAATACGTACCCTGGAACAAATGCCTATAATAAACCTATACCCGTAAACATGATGACATGACAAGCCTCCAGTCGAACGTTATCTTCGCGTTTCCCCAGGAAATTTCCGTAATTTCCCGAGGAAACTTTCACATTTTCCCCCTGAAGCTAACCCGGGGCACCCCCACCCCCAACCCCACCCCCACCGCCCTACAACCCACCATCAAATTGATACCGTTCCAATCATGAAAAGCATCAGAACCATCTCTGAACGATATAATCTCATAATGCAGTAAAGCATTTTATGACATTATTAAAAGCAATCGTAAACTGATTTATCTCATATAATACGCCCGGCGCTCGTGAGGCAAGATTGCCACGTGATCAGCCAATCAAATCGCGATATTTATCGGCTATACGAGCCGTACATGGCTTTTCGATTGATTAAAGTAATATGGCCGGCAATAAAAGTGCCGTTGTAAAGATGGGTGTACAGCTGGCAGTGTCAGTGACACGATGTCATCAACATCGGCTCTGCCACCAATCAGAGACTCCGTGGCAGAGTCGCGAACATGACGTCACGCACATCCAGAGTCTCTGATCGGTGGCAGAGCCAATGTTGATGACATCGTGTCACTGACATTGCCAGCTGTGTTTACTCGGGCAGCTTCCCGCTCAAATTTTACCTCCTACTGGATACCAACTTGTGGCCACACCTTTTGTCCGGCCGTAACGAAACACAAGTCTACGGAATCCTCACACTTTTGGCAACAAATTGTGTTTTTGCAAATCTCGAAAATATTCACTCATCTAGCATTTTCAAGCGTTGTAAAACAACCCTGTTACGTCGATATTGAGCTTATACTCGGGCCGCTTCCCGCGCAGAATTTACCTCCTACTGAATACCAACTTGTGGCCACACCGTTTGTCCGATTGCTACGAAACCCATGTCTACGGAATCCTCACACTTTTATTAACAAATTGTGTGATTTATAACCACGAAATACCAGTTGAAAGTTCAAATAAAGCTTAATGCAATAATCACCAACAACCGCACCATCAGCCTTAATATGTGCGATCCCGGCAGGTTGATTGGTCTGGCTGTGATTGGCTGGTGGCCTTTCGATGCAGGGAGCTGTCGGTTCGTGCCTCGTGGTGTTCGTGACTTGGTGTTCGTGCGCGTGACGTGTCTTGACCTAGCCCTCGGTCGATCCGCGGGCTGATAACAGCTGGAAATAATTGTGCATTTCATGATTAAATTGCTGGTGTTTATTACTTTTAATCGGGTGTTATCTGTGGAGATTGGAGACTTTAATGGTTGACTAACAATCTCTATTTATATACATTAGATATTAATTTATACGTAAACTTGCGAAAACATAAAGTGAGCCAGTTGAAAAATTTAAAAGTCATTTTCAGGTTTCGTTTAAAAACGGTGCAGGTATGGGCCGGGTACTGAACACATTGCTAGCCATGTGCTTTTTCGGGCCAGCCCAGCGATTTTGTAACCACTTTGTGCCGTTATCGGTTCTGATGGATAAAATCCGTATTGTTGTCCATGTTAATTTTTGAACTTTGTAACCAAAATCGGCAAAGACAGAGTAATATGTAACCGCCGTGCTAGAGCTGCTTCTCAGTAAAGCTGCTTTGCTCTGGCAAATGACGATCGGAAATTCTCATGATTTCAGGAGTTTTGCATGATTTCGGAACACAATATCTATAATTGCCTAAAACACGTAGGTAATTAAAATCAAATAAGATTCTGGGTCCTGTCAAGTACACACAATAATATGATAACTACAGGGGTGTAACTAGCGGGGGTCAGGCATACCAGTGCTCGGGGCCCTCGGGCTTCTAAGAAATTTTTGGGGCCCGCAGAGGACAAAGTTAATCCGAAAGAAGGCGATGACGTTTCCTTAGAGAATGACAGTTTTTGAAAGTTTATCCGGAACCAAGGCTGCATGGTTTTTTGGGAACTCATATTTTGAAAAGTTTATCCGAAATGAAGGCAATGAACTTTTTTTTAGGGAATGGCTTATTTGAAGCGAAACTGGAGACTGGCGACAGGGGGGGGCGGGGCACAGATTTTTTTGCCCTGGGGCCTCCGATTTGAATTTACGCCACCGGATAACAACCATTATATTTTATCTCCTAAAGTTGCCCATTCTGATTATTTTCTAAATAAAAAAACGCATTTTATGACCTAATACTTTTCACTGACTTGAACACGTCAATTGAGATGTCACAATTCGTTCTAAAACAAATGCAGGATGTGCCTGATGAAACTTTTAAACCAATTTTCAACACCGTGGCTTTTAAATTCACGATTGAAATTCTTCTTCTTCGAAAAAAAACGTGAATTTCTTGCTGTTCGAGTTCGTTTATAAATTTTAAACGGCTTACATAAAATACACGAAATCCAATTCCCAATATTTGTACATCTTTGTGTTTCTAAACGTGCAGCACCAGCTTTCCAAACGTCGAATTGCATAAGTTCAGTGTCGTCTTCCGTGTAAAATAATGTTGTAGTCGGTTGACCGAGTTTTTTCCATAGCTTTTTAGAAACCGAAAGCAATAACCACATTGCCCTCTTGACCCAAACGATGAGATAGTCGTCTCCTAGCAACCAACTGCAATTAATTGCAGTCAAACAGATGAAACTCACTCCAGCAAAAACACACCACGCTTGATATGATGAGCCCTCTTCGTTGGCTGTCAGGTTATTGTACCGTTTTAAAACGAAACCACCGGCACAATCAGCTCGAACTGTGCACGGGGCTGATTTTGGTCAATTTCAGCACGGTTTCAAATGGAAGGAACATGCCCCTAGATTATTACTGCGACAGTTTTAAACTTAGCCAGTTTTCGCGACGCTGGAAATGGGGTTTGGCTACGATATTTGAGATGAATGAAACAGCTACACTGAAATGCATTGCTGTTTACCACCGCACAAGCAGAGGCTCCTATAGCTATGGAGCTGTTATGCAAATTGTATATTCTCTAGCTGATTTCTATTTGGCTGCTGGTACGATTTTCGAAAAAAAATACCAGGGCATCGCACCCGAACCGTTATTACCAAATTGAAAATACCCGAAACTGAACCCAAACTGGAAAAAGAAAAAAAATACTGAACCCCAACCGAAATTTCACATTTGCCGGGGCTGAAGCAGAACCAGAACGTCTCATGATGGTCAGATGAGTAGACAAGACAACACATTAAATGCAACTAGTATGCCGTGCCAGCGCTCACTGCTCCGGTACGGGATAGGCAACTAGTGTGCCGTGCCAGCTCCCACTGCTCCGGTACAGGATAGGCAACTAGCATGCCGTGCCAGCTCTCACTGCTCCGGTACGGGATAGGCAACTAGTATGCCGTGCCAGCTCTCACTGCTCCGGTACGGGATAGGCAACTAGTATGCCGTGCCAGCTCTCAGTGCTCCGGTACGGGATAGGCAACTAGCATGCCGTGCCAGCTCTCACTGCTCCGGTACGAGATAGGCAACTATGCCGTGCCAGCTCTCACTGCTCCGGTACGGGATAGGCAACTAGTATGCCGTGTTAGTATGCCGTATCTTATAAAAAAATCACGATTCGTACGTAATTTGATCGAAAGTCTTTTAAATTACCTCTATACGTCCCTATGGCTATTTTGCTGGTGCTGGCACTAGTAGTTTTCCAGTAAAGATTTATTTTGTAGATGTTTGTAGGCCATGGTGGTCATCCCACGGCAATGCAATTATTGTGCATATCGTTCGTGTCGTGCAATGCAGCGATGCACTTACATGCAATGCACTGCACCATCGAGCCAGCTGTGACAACATGCACTTTATACTGGCAGCGCGTGCAGCTGTTTTCAATCGACGCGACTGGCAGACTTTGTTAGACTTTGTGTGCCGTGATTGTCGCTTGTCAGTCGCCGCGTTCCGTGATCGGGGACGCCGTGATTGCGCGGGGAACTGCAGCGAGCTTTTTTTTGTTGCGGTTTCGAACCTATACTCTTTGGTTTCAAGAGAATGCATGTCGACTTGCTCAACTATCGCGTTATGGAGAGAAAAAGCTTCACATTTTTCTTTATAGAGTATCTATAATATATATTATATTAGGTAATAGCATCGCAAGTCATTTTTGAACTATAGGAAGATAAACATGTTCAACCTGATTTTAGACTTTATTTAGCATAGCCCAGTTTAAAATAGTTTTTTTAAACGGCTTTTTGTAAGTGCCATCTCTCCAGACGACATCCATCTCTATGCGCCGTCTGTGAGCGATGTCCATGAACGCGATGCATCTCGATGCGGTTAGCCAGTGCCCGGTGGAGTGTCGCGATGTGCGAGCCATTGGACCGCGCACCCCGGCCCGTATGAGCGCCGGACGAAACAAAAAAACGCCGCGCCGCGCGCCACGTCATCCGCGATATCTCGTCGAGTTTACACGTATTTTCCAACTATTTTCCTGTCTCGGAAAGAATAAAAACAAGAGTGCGGACGCGGACGCCGAACGTCCACATGTGGCTGAACCGGCTTATCACAGGGAGACACCATTTTATACTTATGCTAAACATATGGGACAACGGCTACGTGCGAAAAATCGAGGTGGGTTTTATTTTTATGTACACAAATTAATTTAAAAAAATGACTAGCCAATTACGAGCTTTCGTAATTCAAATAAGATTAGAAAGAGATTTCAACGCATCCAACGTTAAATTAGAGTTACTTGAGTTTGAATGTAAATGTTGTTGCAGCATAGCAGCACACGGTTCCAGAGCCAATTTGAGTATTCGTAGACTCTGGACCATACCCCCCTGGGGACATTCAATTCTCACCCTGTATGCAAATTACTTCTCTCAAATTTCGTGTCTATTTAGCTCAGCTGGTTAGAGCACCAGCCGCGAAAGTTAGGGACCCGGGTTCAAATCCCGGAATGGACAACATTTTAGGGGGGGTAATTTGTGTACAGAAAAATAAAATGACTAGCCAATTACGAGCTTTCGTAATATAAATAAGATTATAAAGAGATCGAGGTGGGTTGTCGGATCGGTTTTCAAATCTAGTTTTCTAGGCCACTATATATGCATCGACTTTACTATACCCAAAAGAGGCCGTGCTTACCGATCAATATTAACAAAAGCTAGTTATGACAAAAACTTATCATTTGATTCTATGGTATATGGTACTCTATGATATGAGATCCCCAAAAAGTGGCAAACTCAAAGTAGTTCTAGCGTAGCCAATATCAACACAGAGATGCACCATCTGTGTGCGCTAATCTGCGGCGTAGCCACGCGTTCATTGGCTGAAGGAATAAGCCGCTTCGTTCGACACCCGCTCGGATGAGATGACTGCGTTCAGACGGGTCTCTCTCTCTCTCTCTCTCTCTCTCCTAGTGTGAGTCCCATAATTCCCTCTCTGTCGACGAGATACTGTCACGGCCACCATGAATTACAAGTCACGGTATTAATACAGAATTCGCGGATTTGTGAGTCTTCTATTCATAAAACGAAGGCTCGAATCTGTTCTCTGCTCAATGAAGTTATCACTGTAGTGATGTGAATATATGTGCCGATTCTATGGCATTGAAATTTCATGCAGTTTTCGTGCTGTTTTCTATTAAGACAATAAACACTTTCATTCTAAAAATTCTAAATTTACCCAAAAATATTTAGTTCCAGAATAAGCTACCAGGGACAACAGCATTTTAAAATGTAATACATTTGAAATTACCTGGCGAGGCCGGGAAGCTAGTCTATTATTATTATTATTATTATTATTATTATATCACGTATAGGTAAATCAATTCTGGAATATGGTTAAGCTTTAAGTAGCTAATACCTATTACAGAGTGTACCAATTCTTTAATATCAAGATTGTTTTCCACGTTACTTGCTATACTCGGGCTTGACTTGAGATGCACAGACTTTTGTAATAACTCTCAACTTGAATGATGTATACGTTTGAGTGGATTGTGGTGATTAACGACACACTGTGTTGACAACGGGCCCTGTGGCACTTTGGTCCAATGGCGTCGGTGAATGACAGGCTGATGACGATGATTCGTGGTGTTTAACGACGCACTGTTTTGACAACGGGCCCTGTGGCACCTTGGTCCAATGGCGTCGGTGAATGACATGCTGATGATGATGATTCGTGGTGTTTAACGACGCACTGTTTTGACAACGGGCCCTGTGGCACCTTGGTCCAATGGCGTCGGTGAATGACAGGCTGATGATGATGATTCGTGGTGTTTAACGACGCACTATTTTGACAACGGGCCCTGTGGCACCTTGGTCTAATGGCGTCGGTGAATGACAGGCTGATGACGATGATCCGTGGTGTTTAACGACGCACTGTTTTGACAACGGGTCCTGTGGCACCTTGGTCTAATGGCGTCGGTGAATGACAGGCTGATGATGATGATTCGTGGTGTTTAACGACGCACTGTTTTGACAACGGGCCCTGTGGCACCTTGGTCTAATGGCGTCGGTGAATGACAGGCTGATGATGATGATTCGTGGTGTTTAACGACGCACTCTTGACAACGGGCCCTGTGGCACCTTGGTCTAATGGCGTCGGTGAATGACAGGCTGGCTGATAATGATGATTCGTGGTGTTTAACGACGCACTGTTTTGACACCGGGCCCTGTTGCACAATGGTCCAGTGTCGTCGGTGAATGACAGGCTGATGACGTAGATGATGATGAACCTTACCTAGCCTAGAAGGGAGGATATGGCTACCTTAGATACATTTTGTTGAAAAGCACTCAGGGCCAAACACCGACGTAACGAACCTTCCTAAGGACGGCAATACTAGAAGAACGGGATTCCTCCACTAACCCATGTTGTCGCGAGGTTGACAATCAAAGAGAGTGACGCTGATGTTCCAAATTCAGTTCAGCTACAACCTCTCTCCCTTTGAGAGCAATTGCTACATGATTATAATGGTCACCCATCCAATATCTAACTCAGCGCAGTGGTGCTTAACTTCGGTGATCTCAGCTATATGGAATTTGAACCGGTATTATAGTTGGTTCACGGATTACTGGTGAAATCCATTTCAGGGCTTCGGACAGTGCCATTGTTAACACAGATAATGTATCTTGACGTGTGTCAAGAATTTGCACCAACTCTGACCCCTTCACAGCCTTGTGTTGCCAATTTTCGGGGAAACCCCTTCATTGCCAATCATCAGGTAGGTAAGCACACAAGAGGGACGAAAGTGACAACGCAGCTATTTGCAAGGAGATCCGTCAGTTGTCACTCTCGAAGAGAACACAATGGAGCTTAGCAGAGATTACAAGGGTCGGCACGCGTCTTCCTACCACAAAATCTCAAGTGGATTTGACCAGTAATTCGCGAATTTACTATAAACACTGTGTTTTAATGGCATGTTTTTATCAGTGTTTAGACCGCCTCGGTATCTTAAAGCGCGACCTAGTATACCAAGCCGGCACTGACTAACTACTAGTAATAGATGCATGTCAATATATATAGTTGACAGTTACTGGTTTTTACATGCCATAAAGCAGTCACACGTTTTTCCACACATGGCACAGCACTTAGCCCGTGTCATGGAGCAGTCATAAAGCCGAACGAAATGCACCGAGCCGATAGACCCAGTATGTAGTCCAGGGCATACCTATAGGGAAACAGCGTATGCTCACCTTTTATTTGGGAAATTAGCGTACAAAGCTCCTACATTACATGGGTAATCTCTCTGATGGACAACATACTTGCATTTGTTTTATGTCCGTTCAATAAGCTCCGAAGTCGAGCCGTTTCCTTCACCTCGTAAGGTATACACTTTCCAGGCCACACCTTTTGTCTGATCGCGACGAAACCTATATATTCGAAATCTTCACTCTTCCGACCACCAATGGAACCATTTTCATTTCGCAAGATTCACTCGTTAATTACTTACAAAAGTTTTAAAATGACCATGTTAAGCCGCTATATTGAAAGATGTACTTAAGGATAAATTCCAGCCAAGAATTTACCTCTTACCGTACACACTTTCCAGGCCACACCCGTTATCCGATCGCAACGAAACAAATATCTACGGAATCCTCACACTTTGTACAACCAATTGAATATTTCAGAACCTCGAAATATCTCTTGGAAATCCATAAAAAGTTGAATTTAATTAACCTGAACAACCATCAATGAATGGCCTTAAGGGGACAGACCATTTTGCCAGAAAGTGGCTTTCGGACCAAAAGTTGCCGACATCTATTATTTCAATATGCCAGTAAGTTGTAGACAAAATACTTAAATAAGGGCGAACATGGCCTTTTTCCAAACAAATTCCCCTGGAATGCTTGAACGTACAGCGAAACTCGCTTCATTTTTACCCTCTTTTGTGTCATTGTATACGAAAGTGCAGAGAAATTTTGGGGAAAAGGGCCAGGAGCCTTGGGATGTCGGCAACATTTAGTCCGTTTCAAAAATTTTAATTGATAACATTCGACTTTGGTCACCCCATGCGGAAGTGATAAGACACGAGGACTTGGATCATTGTGCAATGATTCCATCTACTTAGGGGTGTAACAAGTTTGAATCCACTCTTCAAAAAATTTACATTCGGAACTGTGCTTGAAGCCTTGAATGGGAATTAACATTGATGTTGTCCACCAGTGAGTTTAACGAAGACTGCGGTTGCAGGTGCTCTATACTCACCCTATTTCCAGCACTTCACCACTGGCTTGACTGACTGTCAATACGGGAATACTGTCAATACGGGAATACTGTCAATACGGGAATACTGTCAATACGGGAATACTGTCAATACGGGAATACTGTCAATACGGGAATACTGTCAATACGGGAATACTGTCAATACGGGAATACTGTCAATACGGGAATACTGTCAATACGGGAATACTGTCAATACGGGAATACGTTTACCGGTGGCGCTAGCGCACAAAATACACACTTGAAAGCGTTAATCCAGAAGCGAATATTGTCAGCGAGGAACAGACAGAGTGGACTATACACTTTGTTGTATGTAGGTAGTACACAGTTTGCGCGACAGACAATAGGCTAAACTGCACCCGGTACCTTTCAAAATGTCCGCCAGAAAATGACGTTGCCGGCAGAGTCGACGACGCGAAGAGGCAGCACGAAATGCACGGCCGATTGGACTTTGCAATTTCCAGCTTTTTCCACGCCATTGTTTTGTGAACGTCACATTTAATTTCCGCGTCGGACTTTCTGTGTGGGGGGGGGGGGGGGGCTTGTTCCCCTTGTGTGTGTGGGGGGGGGGGGGGGGGGGGAGAAATTGGCAACATTTGCAGCCTCCAGAAAATGTTCAATTATCGGTAACATTTAGCGCTTCAGCTTAAATTGGATCAGGCGCTGAAAATATGACAGATTGTACAAAATTGTCAGTTTCTGCCACTGCAAAAGTGTTAGAGACGAAATGAACGACTTGAAGAGCTCGTGGCTGGCAGTTTGTGGCAGCTCGTGGAAGCTCGTGGCAGCTCGTGGAAGCTCGTGGCAGCTTGTGATAGCTTGTAACAGCTCGTTACAGCTTGTGGCAGCTCGTGACAGTTTGTGGCAGCTCGTGGCAGCTCGTGGCAGCTTGTGATAGCTTGTAAAAGCTCGTGGCAGCTTGTGGCAGCTCGTGACAGTTTGTGGCAGCTCGTGGCAGCTCGTGGCAGCTCGTGGCAGCTTGTGGCAGCTTGTGGCAGCTCGTGGCAGTTTGTGACAGCTTGTAGCAGCTCGTGGCAGCTCGTGGCAGCTCGTGGCAGCTCGTGGCAGCTCGTGGCAGTTTGTGACAGCTTGTGGCAGCTTGTGGCAGCTCGTGGCAGTTTGTGACAGCTTGTGATAGCTTGTGACAGCTCGTGACAGCTTGTGGCAGCTCGTGACAGCTCGTGACAGCTCGTGGAAACCAGACAGACACGCTTTCCGAGTCCCAATTCCCGTCTATACGTTCGTGTCGAAAGTAAAGAGAGCGGTGTGTACCGTGGACATCGGCAAGCTCAAAGGGACGACGACGACGACGGGTCGGTTGGATGCATTAGCGTGTGCGTAATTCGGTTAGTGCTCGTGCCCTGTGAGGCCGCGTGGGGCAGCCATGCTCTGTGGGGGGAGGCGTTTTGCATGCTGCACAAGGGTTCGCGTTGTGGCCACGGGCAAAGGCGACACCTGGGGGGGGGGGGGTGAGCGTTTAGTCCCCCTGTCTGGATGCACAACGCACTGAGCGGGGAATTGCCAAAGCAGGGGGCGGGGGGCGGGGGGCGGGGGGGTAATTCGGTTACCTTTACAGTGAAATAAAATCCGTGCCGGTAATGTTTTAGCAAACACAGCGTTTGCTAAAGCAAGGACAGGCAGTTATGAGTTTTTATTTGTTATATTTTACATTCACCGAGTGATAAACCAATTATTGGGAACTGACCAACTGAGAAATTACATTGCTATTAATGTATTATGTCATTATTAAGCGTGGGAAATGATTCATGATTTGGTAACCAATAACCACTCATCGTGTTTGATGGAGTAGGTAGTCACTGCGTCGGCGCCGGGTCCTCCCTTGTTCTGAACGATTTTATATAAGTTCATGATCATTCCCACAATCAGCCTGTCGTTCACCGACGCCCTTCAGACCGTCGTCACTGGGCCCGGTGTCGAAAGAGTGCGTCGTTAAACACCACGAATGAATGATCGGTATAGTATATAGGTACGCATGTGGTTTCGATTAGTAGTTGAACGTTTGATCAGTACAGTGGCAAGTTATGTAACTACTTACTTCAGTCGTGAAACAAAAATTAATAAAAATCAGCAGGAAAAAAAATTGATGCAATTTTAATATTGTTTGGTATGCACCTTACGTTTTGTAGAACAACACTTAAATAGCGCATATGTTCGTAATGACTCTATTACAAGGTGATTATGCGCGCCAATGGCTGTCAATATCAACGGCATTTTGCATATGAAATGCATAAAACAGTAGCCGCTCGAGGGAGCTCGTGCAATCTCGGCTGCAGTGGAACGCTGCCGGCATGTTGGACTGGCAAGCAGTGCGTATAGTTCGTCTCAGGTTCTGATGACAGCAACAAACCGGTTTTCTACAATGTTATAGTATAGGCCCAGTGCCCCGAGGCGCTGCCAAAAATCGTGAGACGTACTATAGACAGGCTTTGTTTGGCAGGGAGCGGCCAATGAATCGCATGGACGCCATTTTTTGTCCAAACTCCTGGCCGTCACCGGGCAACTATAGGCTAAATAAAGGCTAAATACAGTGTCAATAAAGGCCAAATAAAGGCTAAATACAGTGTAAATAAAGGCTAAATAAAGGCTAAATACAGGCTAAATACAGGCTAAATACAGGCAAAATACAGGCAAAATACAGGCTAAATACAGGGTAAATAAAGGGTAAATAAGTATAAATACAGGCTAAATACATCCTAAATACAGGGTAAAAAAAGGCAAAATACAGGCAAAATACAGGCAAAATACAGGCAAAATACAGGCTAAATACAGGCTAAATAAGGCTAAATACAGGCTAAATACAGGCTAGACAGGCCAGAATGAAGATACGCAGATAATTTCCTTGTGTCTGACACTGTTTAATCGCCTTGAAATATGAATTCATTTCATTTGGACAATTAATGGCGTCCAAAACGGTTTCAAGTATGGCCGCTCCGTGCCAATAAAGCCTCTCTAGCCGTGCATATAAACGTCCTAGAAAAAAAACTTGTTCAAACTGGGTTTTGAATGCTTAATAAAAGTCTCGCTGGTTTCTAGTTGAACAGGATGGGAAATCTAGGAGATTTTTAATTTAGCATTCAAAACCCAGTTTGGACATGAATTTCGGTAAAAGAGGCATACTTCATGCATCTGATGCCCTCTCGACCAAGATTCACTCGAGTGACCATTTCGTAATCAGAGCTACCGATAATGTATATATACCCTTTGATACCACAAGGTCGATACTCTGTGCAGCCAAGCGTGTTTTGATAAGAGCTTGTTATCCAGTTATCAGCAAACACAAGTTCATTGCGAGCCAAAACAAGCAATTAGACGTAACCAGTCTTCGGCAGTTTGATTGGCTTTTTTACGGTCGATCTTTTGTGAATCTTTGACCGAATTTGAGATTTTTGTGCAACCTGCACATTGCATCTATCGAATTTACACCTCAGCATTTAGCTTTTGTCAATATTTCATGGCTTGAATTTGCTATGCCAAGCCTCACACAAGGGCGATTGTTCTGTTCAGTGCTTTTTTGTTGTTGTAAAGATATAGGTGCCGGAACGCCTAATTTCATAATAGAAAATGACCCTTAACCCCCCACCACCATTCACCTCCGCCAATAAACCACAATCTGCTTTGCATTTGTAGTTTCGTTGATTCTCAAACTCGTGAGTTTGTGGGCATAATGGAGAGAATTTGCAACCAAGCAGGCACACGAAAAACAACATGGACACACTTAACCTTATTTCACGGTAAGAAGGAAAGTGTCTTTGCATTTTCCTCCTGGACCCACTGCTGCTTGACACAAGCAAAGAGTTCAAAAACTGCCCATTGCCATAGAGCCTTTTGTCTGGCTCAAGACCTGGCTTATAAGATTTCTAACTCTTAGCTCATGTCTAGCAGCAGAGAGCCCATGAGGGAGGTGCAAATACACTCTCCTTCTTCACATGAAATGGAGTTCTGGATTTTTCCAGCGATCGGCGAGCTCAGATATTCCCGCATGTGTTGATATGTTTTTGAGTGTATACCGAAATGAGGTGCCGGAACGGCGTTCCGGTGCGTTCCGGCACACACAAAAAAGCCACTGGACTCCTGTTTAAATCCACTGTAATCTGCCAATTACTTTGGGTTTAACACCGTTCTTTTATTGGCGGCCATCTATTTTGATCGAGCTTGAAAATGCCAACATGCACAACAATTCGAAACCTGTTCGCGAATTTCCTAGGGCGAAACGGCTTTGGCTTAGTTCTAGCAATGAACCGTACCCCGGTGTACGACGTCACCACGTCAACGCCTCCCCCTATGTCGGAGTCACCCCTTCCCATCTGTATCAACGCCTCCACCCCTTTTCATCTGTCTCAACGCCTCCACCCCTTCTCATATGTCTCAACGCCTCCACCCCTTCCCATCTGCCTCGACGTCTCCACCCCTTCCCATCGGTCTCAACGCCTCCACCCCTTCCCATCTACCTCGACGTCTCCACCCCTTCCCATCGGTCTCAACGCCTCTACCCCTTCTCCTCTGCCTCGACGTCTCCACCACGGACGTCTCCAAACGCCCCTGGGGCAGCCAGTTCTTACAACAACCACGTGGTCGTCATTTCCTATGCGAAATTACAACATACAACTTTTTTTACGGTAGCATGCCAGCACACGGCAGCCGTATGGCTTAGTCACGGCCAGGGGTGCGACTGTATAACTATATTTCGTTCGATTTGGCTCGATTTCAAATCACTGCCCGTGTTAAACCAAAGGCAGTGATATTGAACACGAATGGTTTTGAAACCACAAAGTTACACAATCGCCCCCCAGACCGGGCAACATCATGGGACGCCTCCACCTCCACGGCTGACGCCAACCGTGCGCTTGTAAGCGACATGCAAATCGCCTCCAGACACCAGCGATAACCTTTACGACGCCGGCAAGCGTCAGTCCCAACGCCGCGCGTCTTATTTGTGAGTGCGTCGTAGTCATTAGCAACCGTTGTGTCCTCGACGACGGCGGCGGCGGAGGGCGTCGAATCGCACGCGTCGAGTCTCGTCGTCGTCGTCGTCGTCGTTTTTTGCTGATAAACAGCGCCGAGTTGACGCTCAGGTTGCTTTTGCCCACGCGGGTCGATGAACAAACTGGCGGTGTCGCGTCGACGCCGCCTTTGTTTTGCATTATTGCGAATGACGGTTTCAGTTCGCTACCTTACCCACTCCCTCTCTCTCTCTCTCTTCAAGTTCAATTGAAGTTGAAGTAAAACGTCTTGTGTAGCGCAAGTTTACTACAAAAAAATTACCGTATTGCCTCTCATCATCAGCGTGAGCATGGGTTCTGTATTGACATATTATAATGAGTGTATATATTAGTTGATATCGCATAAACTATATCAGGCACGCCAAATTAAGAAATTCGTCTAATATTTTTGGCCCCGTGCATTGCCCTGGTATCATAGACCATAAAAAAACACTTATCCAAAAGGTTTTCAGTGTTCTGGGCATTTGGTAGAATATTTTGAAAAATGTCAATGATATTATCTCCAGGCACGCCACATTGGGAAATTCGTCAAATATGTTTGGTCCCGTGCATTGCCCTGGCACAATAGACCATAAAAACACTCTTAACCCAAAGGTTTTCAATGTTCTGGGGATTTGGTAGAATATTTTGAAATATGTCAACGATTTAGGCACGCCAAATTGGGAAATTCTTCAAATATTTTTGGTCCCGTGCATCGCCCTAGCATCATAGGCCATAAAATACACTTACCCAAGAAATTTCCAGTGTTCTGAGCCTTTGGTAGAATATATTGAAAATTGTCAACTATATATCGGTGAAACGCCCCCTCCCGCTGGCAGCCCCCGACTCACACCCAGCTTGTCTTCGTGTTGCAGCCGGTGCGACGCCGCCGACGCCGTGGACGGACGCCGGCAAGTGCGGCGGCCGACGGCGGTCCAGTCGGACGCCCAACATCGGCGACCTACCCAGGTGACAATTGACCGCCTCGACGACGCCAATCCACAACTCCCTCATGTCCGTCCCTCTGACGTCACGGCGCTTCGGTCTGACTTGCTGGACGGGCAGACTGTGGGAAACGAACACGAATAGCACAGGAGTGAGACGGGTTTTAGCCGAGTTTGGAGGCCTGTCAACAAGCTCCTGTTGGTCATATTATGTTGAAATTTTAACTACAAAAGTACCAATATTATTTCTATTACGAGTTAAAATTTCATACAGTTTTGATGGATATCTCCGTTAATGCAAAGGTTTGAAATGAGGGCGATTTCAATGCAAAGTCTATAAGACCTCGCAATCTTTCCCACACCCTGGCATCGGCCTTCAAGCGAAAACACACGGCCCCAAATGTCGCTCCTCCTACCTGGACTTGTCTACTGGGTTCACGCGACTACTTCGGTCGCTGCACTTCGCGGGCGGCGGAACTTTTGCCACGCCAATGTCCCCTGGCCGGGGTACCTATTTGAGCTGTCCCCTGGCCGGGGTACCTATTTGAGCTGTCCCCTGGCCGGGGTACCTATTTGAGCTGTCCCCTGGCCGGGGTACCTATTTGAGCTGTCCCCTGGCCGGGGCACCTATTTGAGCTGTCCCCTGGCCGGGGTACCTATTTGAGCTGTCCCCTGGCCGGGGTACCTATTTGAGCTGTCCCCTGGCCGGGGTACCTATTTGAGCTGTCCCCTGGCCGGGGTACCTATTTGAGCTGTCCCCTGGCCGGGGTACCTATTTGAGCTGTCCCCTGGCCGGGGTACCTATTTGAGCTGGCAATAGTTCCACCTCGACAGAGGGAGGGATGTGAATAATTCCGAGTGAAGGGCTGGACTACCTGACCGCGCTGGCATTTCTTCCACCTTGTCATGAAACATACACTTTCAGATTTATTCACATGGCCTGTATGTGAACGTATTATCTTAAGCGACTCGATGTGATCTTTAGTAATGGGCATGTTAATCGATCCATTTTAAAATCGCCATCCACGCCGCCATGGCAATGATTCCCATGAGCGCATGCCATGTGGCCCATTGAACAGTGGAAACTCTACACAATCGGCTCCCAAACTTGTACTCGCACTTGTACATGTACTCGTTGTGCATGTACGTTGTACGTTGTACATGTACTCGCACTTTGCAGAAGAGGAATCATTTACACCCAATTCCCAAACCTACTTGGGTTTGGGAATCCGATCCCTTTTCGACGGAACCTTCCCAATTATAAGAAAGTTAGCTATAAGATAGTTGTAGTATTTGTCACTTTACGAAGGAAGCTATTGTTGGTGTGACTCCAGACTTTGCGCTGTCAATCATTCGATGCTCAGACCATTCAACCCTTTAGCGGAACAATGGGACAGACTGCGAATGTTGACCCTTTGGCTCTTCTAACAGCAGGGGAGCCTCATTGAGAGTGAAACACCGCTCTCCTTCTAAACGTAACAGCAGGGGAGCTTCTTTGAGAGTGAAACACCGCTCTCCTTCTAAACGTAACAGCAGGGGAGTCTCTTTGATAGTGAAACACCGCTCTCCTTCTAAACGTAACAGCAGGGGAGCCTCTTTGAGAGTGAAACACCGCTCTCCTTCTAAACGTAACAGCAGGGTAGCCTCTTTGAGAGTGAAACACCGCTCTCCTTCTTAACGTAACAGCAGGGGAGCCTCTTTGAGAGTGAAACACCGCTCTCCTTCTAAACGTAACAGCAGGGGAGCCTCTTTGAGAGTGAAACACCGCTCTCCTTCTAAACGTAACAGCAGGGGAGCATCTTTGAGAGAAAAACACCCCTGCCCTTCTAAACGTAACAGCAGGGGAGCCTCTTTGAGAGTGAAACACCGCTCTCCTTCTTAACGTAACAGCAGGGGAGCCTCTTTGAG
Organism: Nemoura dubitans; assembly: GCA_921293005.1. NCBI lineage: Eukaryota > Metazoa > Arthropoda > Insecta > Plecoptera > Nemouridae > Nemoura > Nemoura dubitans. Next base: position 45,975,327 of record OV121076.1, read on the forward strand.
AGTGAAACACCGCTCTCCTTCTAAACGTAACAGCAGGGGAGCCTCTTTGAGAGTGAAACACCGCTCTCCTTCTAAACGTAACAGCAGGGGAGCATCTTTGAGAGCAAAACACCCCTGCCCTTCTAAACGTAACAGCAGAGGAGCCTCTTTGAGAGTGAAACACCGCTCTCCTTCTTAACGTAACAGCAGGGGAGCCTCTTTGAGAGTGAAACACCGCTCTCCTTCTAAACGTAACAGCAGGGGAGCCTCTTTGAGAGCGAAACACCCCTGCCCTTCTAAACGTAACAGCAGGGGAGCCTCTTTGAGAGTGAAACACCGCTCTCCTTCTAAACGTAACAGCAGGGGAGCCTCTTTGAGAGCGAAACACCGCTCTCCTTCTAAACGTAACAGCAGGGGAGCCTCTTTGAGAGCGAAACACCGCTCTCCTTCTAAACGTAACAGCAGGGGAGCCTCTTTGAGAGCGAAACACCGCTCTCCTTCTAAACGTAACAGCAGGGGAGCATCTTTGAGAGCAAAACACCCCTGCCCTTCTAAACGTAACAGCAGAGGAGCCTCTTTGAGAGTGAAACACCGCTCTCCTTCTTAACGTAACAGCAGGGGAGCCTCTTTGAGAGTGAAACACCGCTCTCCTTCTAAACGTAACAGCAGGGGAGCCTCTTTGAGAGCGAAACACCCCTGCCCTTCTAAACGTAACAGCAGGGGAGCCTCTTTGAGAGTGAAACACCGCTCTCCTTCTAAACGTAACAGCAGGGGAGCCTCTTTGAGAGCGAAACACCGCTCTCCTTCTAAACGTAACAGCAGGGGAGCCTCTTTGAGAGCGAAACACCGCTCTCCTTCTAAACGTAACAGCAGGGGAGCATCTTTGAGAGCAAAACACCCCTGCCCTTCTAAACGTAACAGCAGGTGAGCCTCGTTGAGAGTGAAACACCGCTCTCCTTCTAAATTCGAAAAATACTATAGGCTTGAACAAAATATGTCAAATACCCTAACAATCTCGATAATAGCGCGGATCAAGTTTTAATGGCATTGCTCATGAAATTGTTTGCTTAATTACATTGGCAGTTAATCACTTAAATGACAATTCGGAAATTAGAGGATAAATGATCCGCCTCTAATTTCGCCAATATAAATCCGAACAATTCCAAACGCACCACGGAGCCACGCGTAAACATCTATCTAAAAACTAATCAGGATGAAAGTTTCAAACCACCCCTCTCGCACCCTTCACCGCCACCCCTCTCCCACCCTTCATTAACAGAGAAGTAAACGGTTGTCGTTTTGGTCGATTTTCGCATAAATTTCACATTAATAGGGAACGTCTCCTGGCCACAAATTATTTACAAAAATTTTGAAAAAAAAATACACCTGTTGTGAAAGAGCTGCTGAATGGCGGATACTATTTTTTTTCGTCGTTTTTTAATAACTTTCAGCTGAGGGAATTTTCTAAAAGTGCCATTTTAGGCCATTTTAGGCACTTTTGAAAATTCCCCCAGCTGCAAGTTTTAAAAAAAACGACGAAAAAAAATAGTATCCGCCATTCAGCAGCTCTTTAACAACGCTTGTATTTTTTTTCAAAATTTTTGTAAATTATTTGTAGCCAGGAGACGTTCCCTATGAATGTGAAATTTATGCGAAAATCGAGCAAAACGACAACCGTTTACTTCTCTCCCGGTAAAATTGCACGCATGGGCGCCGCGCCCAGACCAAAGCGCCATCGAAGTTGACCTGTGCAGAAGACAAAAGACTGGCGCGCGCTCTCTTTGCTACCCTCGGTCCCGTCGATGCTGGACCTCTCTCTCTCTCTCTCTCTCTCTCTCTCTCTCTCTCTCTCTCTCTCTCTCTCCCTCTCTCTCTCTCTCTCTCTCTTTCTCTCTCTCTCTCTCTCTCTCTCTCTCTCTCTCTCTCTCTCTCTCACTCTCCCCTTCTCTTGCGCATTACTTCCGTTTTATTGATCAGGGATCGAAGTTGAAGATCCCGCAGGTTCTCGCTCGCCTTACAGAATCCAACGCTTATAAGCTGGATCTATTAAATTTCGTTATAGACTCATTTGTCTACTTTATCCTATCTTCAGCACTAGTTTTGAAAAAAAATCTATTTTAAACTGGGACGTGAATGCTAAATCAAAAGTCTCACTGGTTTCCCGACGTTTCGTTACATAATATGCTAGATTACTTTATCAAGGGTGATGGCTCGACTCTTTACAGAACATAGGTACCATTTGTCGGATCGCGACCAAACCAATGTGTACGGAATCCTCTGCACTTAATACATTCGAATCTAGAAAACCGCCATGGAAATTCATAGTAAGCTTCATGCAATCATCATAATATGCCACCAATGATTGGCATATAAAATGTCAAATGAGTATAAAAAGTTGCAGTTATTTGGGCAAAGTTAAGTAAGCAAAGTTATTTGGGTGGTGTGTATAAAGGTTGTGCTCTGGTGAGATTGAGTTTTGGTCCTAAAAAGAATCTTCGTCGATTGTAGACGATCTTTACATGAAAAGAAGAGCAAAATTTACCATCTCACACTGTTATTTGTATCATTTCTTTCAAACGACCTTGCGGCAAAGCCTTGCGGCAAAGCCTTGCGGCAAAGCTTTGCGGCAAAGCCTTGCGGCAAAGCCTTGCGGCAAAGCAATGGACGACTTCAGTTCCAGAGTCAAAGTTATGTGGGCAAATAATTGCCATAATAATAACATTGCACTTATGTGGGCAAATCATTGCCATAAGAATAACATTGCACTTATGTGGGCAAATCATTGCCATAAGAATAACATTGCACTTATGTGGGCAAATAATTGCCATAAGAATAACATTGCACTTATGTGGGCAAATAATTGCCATAAGAATAACATTGCACCTATGTGGGCAAATCATTACCATAAGAATAACATTGCACTTATGTGGGCAAATTATTGCCATAAGAATAACATTGCACATATGTGGGCAAATAATTGGCATAAGAATAACATTGCACTTATGTGGGCAAATCATTGCCATAAGAATAACATTGCACATATGTGGGCAAATAATTGCCATAAGATAACATTGCACTTATGTGGGCAAATCAGTGATTGCCTCTGTCTTTTTTGACAAATCAGTGATTGACTTGAATCATCATATTTACATCGTATTTCACTTTGAAATCGTTTTCTTGCCTCAAATCTTCGTCATTTCTGTGTGCATCTCCGTACTCTATCGTGCGTTGTCGAGGATGTACTCAAGTTTTTAATTGTATTGCTCCTGAAACATCACAGCAGGTTCTCGAACTGTGTACCCGGGGTAATTTTTTAAGGCCAGCTCCGGACAAACTGCCCAAAAAGCCTATCTAAATGCGGGAAATTTAATATTGCCCTACGAGGCACGAAACGAAATAGCGCGACCGTCCCCCGGGGGGGGGGGGGGGGGGGGGGCGCGACCGTGACATTAATACGCGCGGGGTCGATTTCCGGCTGCAGGGTAATAAATAATGCAATCGATGCTAACCCCCCCCCCCCCCTCCCCCCCCCCCCATATTCCAATGCGAAACCGGGGAATTTTGGAACGCTGCATGAATTCACGGTGCGGGTGAATTATAAGACCCCCCTTCCCACGCACACACCCCCATCCCAACACCCCCGAACCCAATATTCCAGATCCACGAAAATGTGCTTTAATTATGAGGCCTTAGATGCAAAACTCGCAATCTCCAAAAAATGGCAAAATGAGTTACATGCAGTTAACGATAGAGAATTATTTTCCCTTATATGCCATCAACAGTTTGTGTTTCAAATATGGCATTCTCCACTAGAATTAAATGGGAGAAGTTCGGTGTTGGTTGCTAAAACAGATTTCTACAGTGTTTTACTGGACCAATCCCGGCATCTGAAAATGTTATATGCAATTAAGTCAGGAACACGAAAAATGGAGATTGCTGGTTTTGAATCTATATGCCCCATGTTATCGTTACGCAAACACCCTGCTATACTCTCATACGACCAAGAGACTAAATATACAAATCTGCAAAAACTTTTGGCTAGTCCCAGGACCCCTATTCAGTAACTTTTTTCAAGTGAGATGACAAGAAATGAGAGTGACAACTCCAAGGTCACCTATGTTTTCATATGAAACAAATTCAGGTTTTTACTCTCATTTCAAAATATCATCTCACATCTGAAAATTTACAGGGGTCCAGTACGATTGGCCCAGAGCAAATGTCAATGACATCGTGTCACTGCCATTGCCAGCTGTAAACCCAGCTCGATTGGTCCAGAGCCAATGTTGATGACATCGTGTCACTGACATTACCAGCTGTAAACCCAGCTTGATTGGTCCAGAGCCAATGTTGATGACATCGTGTCACTGACATTGCCAGCTGTAAACCCAGCTCGATTGGTCCAGAGCCAATGTTGATGACATCGTGTCACTGACATTGCCAGCTGTAAACCCAGTACGATTGGTCCAGATGCAATGTCCATGACATCGTGTAACTGACATTGCCAGCTGTAAACCCAGCTCGATTTGTCCAGAGCCAATGTTGATGACATCGTGTCACTGACATTGCCAGCTGTAAACCCAGTACGATTGGTCCAGAGCCAATGTTGATGACATCGTGTCACTGACATTGCCAGCTGTAAACCCAGTACGATTGGTCCAGATGCAATGTCCATGACATCGTGTAACTGACATTGCCAGCTGTAAACCCAGTACGATTGGTCCAGATGCAATGTCCATGACATCGTGTAACTGACATTGCCAGCTGTAAACCCAGTACGATTGGTCCAGAGCCAATGTTGATGACATCGTGTCACTGACATTAGCTGTAAACCCAGCGTGGTTTGCCATGATCCAAGATGCATATAAGTTATGAGAATCAAGCACGCTGTTATCTCCCAAAATCCACGTTATCAGCAGCTGTCGGTTCAATATTGCGTCCCGTAGATCATGGTCCCAAAGATCATATTATTTTGATCCCTAAACGTCCAAGTCTACATGTTAAATGTAATCCATGTTAAATGTTATATGTTAAATGTCATTATGTTTTGATCTGTTCGTGTCGTCCATGTGTTGTCCAAATTTATTACATCGCACCTTGTGGACTCGCCTCTGTTGTCGATAAATAAATAATAATAAAGATAGCCGTGATTTCATGAACGCAACCCGGTGTTTCGTGCGTGCCTCACGGGTTGCATAACCCGAGCGTGTCAAGGCGCTAGAGAGTGCAACCTTAATGGAATTTTTTTTTAAATTATTTTCTTGGAACTTTTGCCGGGTGTTACATAAAAGAAGTGTTATAATAATATAATAATATGAAACAAAAACTATTTGTAAAAAAGATCAAGGAAATGGTCGAAATTTTTCAAGCTGCTCATAATCTCTTCAGTAAGCGGTGAAATTCGTATTATGTTTTGTTGCAGATTCAGAGCAAATTTTCTATGTTTTCTTTCTCCAATCGCCACTTAGTAAAGAGCGTGTTGAATTTCAAAAGATTTGTTCCAGTTTTGTATGGCGGTCTGGCAATAGAGTGTCCAGTCTGGGACCTAGACAATCTGTTTGATTTCTTGGAGGGCGCTTTGCACGTCCCGTTCGAGGATGAACGCTTTGAGATAAAGCCAGCTCAATCCTGTTGAGAGTGCGAAAAATCATATCGTTAAATTATGCAGAAACGTTCATGTATTAAAAACGTTAAAAAGTCACGAAAATAATTTAAAAAATTGAGAATAAGAAATTGAGAATAATTTTCTTTGTTATTAATGCAGGTTTCGTATTATTTTTGAAGTTTGGTACATGTGCTTACTTGTGGGAATTTTCAAGATTCTAAGCTTATTGGAGACACATGAAGCCAAGGAATCGATGTGCACTTAAGGCTATTGGTGCGGTTGTTGGTTATTATTTCATAAAGCTTTATTTTAACTTTCTATTGGTATTTCGTGGTTATACATCACACAATTTGTTGCTAAAAGTGTGAGGATTCCGTTGACCCTGGTTTCGTTGCAATCGGACAAACGGTGTGGCCACAAGTTAGTATCCAGTAGGAGGTAAAATTTGAGCGGGAAGCTGCCCGAGTATACGCTCACTTCAATAGTCTTAACTAAATTTGGTACCAACTTTTAAAACAAAGCAGCCCATTCTCTGAAAGCAATATCAAAATTTGTTCAGCCGCTAGACTATTAGCCTAAAGGCTAATAAGACATGTTAAAGAGAAAATTGAACTTATCATTAAATTTAGGGAACGTTCAACTAAAGTCATCTCACCCAATTCGTGTACGCTCTTCGTCTACTAAAACCTGTCACGAACAAACAAACAACATCGCTACTGATGTTTCATTATTCGCAAACTTTTTAAATATTAAACAGACTTCGTGTCAATTACACCATCTTTGTCAGCACCGCCTTCTAAAGTGACAGCATCGAGAGCGCCGTGGATTGGAGTGGATGTATTTGCACGAGATCTCAGGGTACAATAATTTCCCGAGCGTCGGGAACAAACTGATCGAGTTAGCGACGCCGTCGCTAAGCAGATTTCGTAACAATGCTACACTTGACATCTGCGAGCGGCTGAAATCGATGTCAACCTCAGTGTGTTACCTTAGCCTAGCACAGATCCAACACACAGACAGTCCATCGCGTGGAGCAACGGCTACGTGGGAAACACCGAGGTGGGTGTGACTAGTGTCAAGTCGTGGGAGAGAGAACTGTGTAGCGATGATGGGCAGAGCGAGTGAAACAGATGTAATAACAGCAGTGCCGGCATCCCTTGATTGTGTTCTCATCTACTTGGCGTGTAGGCGAGGGGAATGCCAAGTGGTGGGAGAGAGAACTGTGTAGCGATGATGGGCAGAGCGAGTGAAACAGATGTAATAACAGCAGTGCCGGCATCCCTTGATTGTTTAATTAGATTGAGAGTGAAACACCGCTCTCCTTCTAAACGTGAAAAAATACTATGTGTGAGGGAAAAGCCGGAAACAACTGCGAGGCTCCCTTCCGTCAAGCTTTCGCGTGTCCAGTATTAACACTCCCGTGGACCATCTGGGTCAGCTGTATATCTGTGCTTGGAGTCTCGTGAAACGAGAAATCTGAACCCCCTTCACCCCCCGTCCCCCCCCCCCCGTCCCCCTTAAAGCGACACCTGTAGGTGCTTCACTGCTCTGTGTCTTTGAGAAAATGAGAATCAAGTTTCGAATGGCATTCAATATGCAGTTTCTCAACTCTTGAAAGTAATCCTATAAGCTGAGTGCACTAGATAAAGCTCGAGAAAAATGCAACCGCGAAACTTAAAAAGTTATAGACATACATTTTTCGTCTCTCTCTCTCTCTTTTATATTTCAACATTGTTAATGTGAAGTGCATAATTTCTTTCTTTTAGCCGAATCTCATGATTATTTTATCGCCTGTCTCAAATAAACAGTCGTAAATATATCCACAAGCAAAATGTACGAGACCTTTTCTGCGCGGCCATATTAAATTATTTATCGCTTTGTCGTCAGCGCGTGAAGAGGAGCCAAGAAAAGTGGGCTCTTCGGAAAACTTGGCATCAGTTTTCCAGCGCGCAGGTGAAAACTCCGGGGCGCCGGGACGGCAAAGACCAACGCCAGCTCGATACGGCCGGGAAAATTATCCACCCCGCACTGGAGAAACCAACTCGTTCGCGTGTGTTTTTTTTGCGATTTTGACAGCGATTTTCTGAAAATTACTTTCCTAGCAGCGTAATACTGAAATAAATCAACCCGACGTTATAAATAATTAATAATTCACGCTTGCAACCTTCCGTGGCCCATAAATCTCTTCAACAACGCTGAAATCATCGGCATTGCTTGCTGAACATTAACCCCCAAATTGGCAACCAATTACGTTTAAGATCCTATGTCTTACTGTCCAGACATTAGCACTAGTTTTCCAAATAACTGTTTCAAACTGGGTTTCGAATACTAGATATAGCATTCGAAACTACATATTATGTAGTTTCACTGGTTTCCCGACGTTTCGTAGCGCTAGCATGCACCTATAACTATATACTTACTACTATCGAGCCACTATGCTCGAGGGGAAGAAACTGTATGGAAAGAAACTTGTCTTTATTGGGAATTTTGATGGCACTTTAAAATATGGAATCGGCTTTCTATAGTGGTTTTGGATATCGTTATAGTTAGGAAGGCTTTTATTTGTCAGGATATATAGTTAAAATTTTGGAAGCTTAGGTTAATAAACAACAGGTTCTTTTGTGCTCGCTGTCAATGTCAGTCAAGCTTCCACCCTCGAAACGGCGGGAAACCAGTGAGACTTATTAAGCATTAAAATCCCAGTTTGAAATAGTCTGTTCAAACGTCACCCAAGCTCCGAAAACCGGTCAAAACATCCACGTGGCCCCTACACAAACGCGTCCGTCCGCGCAATTCCGTTTCGTGCCTCGTAGACGCAATGTTAACTTTATACAGCATGGCAATCAAATATTGGCACCATATTGGTAGCAAACTGGTATCAAAGTCAATTGGACGACTTGAATCATCATATTTACATCGCATTTCACTTTGAAATCGTTTTCTTGCCTCAAATCTTCGTCATTTCTGTGTGCATCTCCGTACTCTATCGTGCGTTGTCGAGGATGTACACAAGTTATTAATTGTATTACTCCTGAAACATCACAGTAGGTTCTCGAACTGTGTACCCTGGGTAATTTTTTAAGGCCAGCTCCGGTCAAACTGCCCAAAAAGCCAATCTAAACGCGGGAAATTCAACATTGCGTCTACGAGGCACGAAACGGAAAAGAGCCCGACGGCACGCCGCCACCGTCCCGCACACACACTCAATACGACGACGACGTCGGCGCCGTCGCCATGACGACGCCGTGGCGCGCCTGCGTCGCGACGCCCGTCGCCGTCGAGCTCGGCCGCCAGACGTCGAATCCAGTCGCAGTGGTCGCTGGCCGGGGCGCTGAACCTGCAGCCGTTTCGCCAGGACCCAGATCGGCGACGTCGTCGTGTACTCTTGACGTACAGGTACACGTCGACGACGGAGTTGACGTCGCGCCGTTTGACGGATCGGCCAGTGAGGCAGTCGGACAAGCGAACGCGGTCATGTTTGCGTCGAGGTTCATGGGATCGGGTGGGCTTTGTTCGTGTTGATTTCATCGCAGAGGCCTTGGATCTGGTGCGTTTCGTGTTTTCGCGTTGTTTTTGTCGAATCCGAACTGTTATCGTTTCGGTGATATATCAAGGTGAGTTGTTATACTTGTTATACGCTACTCGTCACACATTTATCACTGACGGTGCTGATTTTGGGGATGAAACACATTTTTTTTTTGGGTCGAACTCACATGAAACGGTATAGCTTTTTTCGTTGCTAGTTTTTTCCGCCCGTTTCTCTTTGCCTGCGTTGATGACGTTCGTATATCTCTGGGCTGTCAGAGTCAATTATTTCCTCCCCCCTCGTCACCCCCGGCAACCCTCTTTTCATCCGTATATGGTATAGTAGCCCGTGGCCGTATAGTTAAAGAGGAACGTGATATTTGACAGCTCCGTCGGCCGATTCACTTTAAACTTTCAAGGATCTTTTACAATTGCGCAAAGAAAAGCTCGCTGCTCTACATGAAAATTGTCACGTGACTGAATTTAATTTGCCAGGCGGGACTGGAACTGGCAAATTCCCGCGAAACGTAGCCGAAGTATAACATTACCAGGGTAGAGATCATGTAACTTTTTTTCATTCGATTTGGCTCGAAATCACTCGATTGCAAATCACTGCCCGTGTTAAACCATAGGCAGTGATATTGAAAACGAATGGTTTTGAAATCACACAGTTACACAATCGCCCCCCTGGTGTACTTTAATTGTTGCTAATTGTTCGTAATTCTAGTGGCAACCATTGACAAAATATCTCGTTGTTGCGGTGGTAATTATACAATTTGCATTTGATAATAAATTGTTTCGGTTGAAACTTACCCTACAGTAATCAGTAAACACACACCTTCGCTGGAATCGCCAAACAAATATAGCATGTTTTTTTATCAGCAAGCTTGTAAATTGTTTAGTCATGGAAAATGTTTACTTAGAGTTCATGCACGTGGGCGGCATTTGAAGGTCAAGCGGTTATCAAATGGCAAAAGCTTTGCGGCAAAATCATAATGAATGCAGCAACGAGAGCGAGAGAGAGAGAGAGAGAGGGTATATACATTATGATTATAATTTTGTGAACAGATCTTTTTAATGTTAAATGCGATAACGATAAGCACAAAGAGCCATGCTCTTAAATGCACGATAAAATCGAGCGCGTGTTTTTGGACCTAAATTGTCGTTAAAAATATTCCACGTAGCTTTACGCATTGCACGCAGGTTGCCACGCATTTGCCACGCATTTGCCACGCATTTGCCACGCATTTGCCACGCAGGTTGCCACGCATTTGCCACGCATTTGCCACGAATTTGCCTCGCATTTGCCACGCATTTGCCACGAATTTGCCACGAATTTGCCACGCATTTGCCACGCATTTGCCACGAATTTGCCTCGCATTTGCCACGCATTTGCCACGCATTTGCCACGCATTTGCCACGAATTTGCCACGCATTTGCCACGCATTTGCCACGCATTTGCCACGCATTTGCCACGCATTTGCCACGCATTTGCCACGCATTTGCCACGCATTTGCCACGCATTTGCCACGCATTTGCCACGCATTTGCCACGCATTTGCCACGCACCAGCATGCGTGATGTGGCCACGAGGAAAATGACAACGTTGGCAATGAACTTTTACTAACGACGCACCTCTCTCTCTCTCTCTTGCACGCAAGGATGTTAGAAAAATCAATTAGCAAATTGCCTGGGATGTTTTTAGAGTGCGTGTAGGGATGGCATGTGTAGCGACGGTGGGGAAGTGGAGAAAAAAGTCGCGATTTGCGTTTCAGCGGTAGGGAAAAAAACGCTGCGCTCAGAAAAAATAAATCCGAGTGTAAATACTGCGTGCAAAGTTCTTATCTGCACTGCGATTTCGTGACTCTGACTTCGCCGTTCTCGGTTACAAAGTTTAAAAACTAACATGGACAACAATAGGGATTTTATCCAAAAGAACCGATAACGGCATAACGTAAAAGTTACAAAATCGCTGGGATGATCTTTTGGGATGATCTTTTGGGATTTTTCTTTTCGTGTTTTGAACTTCTTTATAGCTTTTGGCGGCTGGGCTAAATTTCCCACCGCCTGCGAGTTTTTCAAAATTCAGGCGTCAAAAGTTATTTTCAGTTAGCGGCAATTGTAAGCTGACATATTCACGGCTCAACCGACGCCACTGTGTCATAGTGACGCCTGAAAACATTTACCTACTAACTACCAGTGGCGTAACCGTAGTCCCCAGTCTGCGGGTAAATACGATGCGGCATATAGTACATTCGCGAATTCTAGGTCAAATCCTTTCAGGGCTTCGAACAATGCCATTGTTAATACTGATAATATGTATCTTGACATGTGTCAAGAATTCGAAACCTTTCACAGCCCTGTGTTGCCAATGTTCGGGGAAACCCCTTCATTGCCAATCATCAGGTAGGTAAGCACACAAGAGGGACGAAAGTGACAACGCAGCTATTTGCAAGGAGATCCGTCAGTTGTCACTCTCGAAGAGGACACAATGGAGCTTAGCAGAGCTTGCAAGGGTCGGCACGCGTCTTCCTAACCCAAAATCTCAAGTGGTTTTCACCAGTAATTCGTGAATGTACTGTTTATATATATATATATATATATATATATATATATATATATATATATATATATATATATATATATATATATATATATATATATATATATATATATATATATATATATATATATATATATATATATATATATATATATATATATGTATGTATATATGTTGTTTTAAGTTTTCACAGCAATTAGTTTTTAAAAAAGACTTTTGGATAAACTGTGGTGTTTTATTTTTCATTTTCCCAACGTTTCGACCAAATTGTTTGGTCTTTCTCAAGGGTCAATCAATGAACTACAAAAAACAAAACATTGGACAAAAGGTACCAGAGATCTCAACAATCAAACCAAAGTTATAAAAAAAAAAAAAAAAAAAAAAACACACATTTTGACAAGAAACATATAGCGAGAAGGTCAAGGTCGATTCTGTTTCGATGCAGTCTTGCTCCGTGTTGTAGGCCCCAAGGAAGGGGTGGGTGGATGGTGTATGGGCGATTCAGTGTTCGACTCGTATGATGCTTTCTGGGACGCAGCTGTAACCCTGTATGGCAGAAGAGCCAGTTTCAAAATTGTTTTAAAAAAACAATTTGGTCGAAACGTTGGGAAAATGAAAAATAAAACACCACAGTTTATCAAAAAGTATTTAAAAAAAAAAAAAAAAAATAAAATATATATATATATATATATATATATACTACCTTTATTTTAAAGAAATACGCTGACATACGTTGGTTTGCTCATTTCTAGCGATTTATGTGAAAACTTGAGATGATAACCACGGTGATAACCACGGTGATAACCACGGTGATAACCACGGTGATAACCACGGTGATAACCACGGTGATAACCACACAAATGCACAAACAGAATCTGATTGGCTGAAAAAATAGTTGAACCCTGATTTTTGCCCCAAAAACTTGTAACCCCGTTTCGTGAATCCATGCCCTGATGAATGGCAATGAAGGGGTTTCCCCGAAAATTGGCAACACCGGACTGTGAAAGGGACAGAGTTGGTTCGAATTCTTGACACATGTGAAGATACATAATATATATCTTCACATGTGTCGTTAACACAGATATTATCTGTGTTAACAATGGCATTGTCCGAAGTCCTGAAGTGGATTTGACCAGTAATTCGTGAACCAACTCTAAAAGGGGATTCATTGCAAAAATATCATTGCTGGTGTAAGGAACCCAGAGAAATGTGGACATGTTCTAGTGCTTTTAACTAAAAGAAAATCGCCCGAAGGACAATGTCAAAAAAGTTTGAACATGTGGACATGCATAGGAGACCGTGCATCGGTGAAAAATCACCGTTTACCTTTATTGCCCGCACTCCACCACTGTGTGCGACCAGTGGCGGAATGCTGGGTTACTCGGTACTCCTGCGTGTACCCACCTTTTCCTCGTGCGGCGAAAACACTACTTACATCCCACTCTTTGTTTCCATAGCGCTACGCCACTGAGGTAACATCAACCCCCCCCCCTCCCCCCCACCCCAACGTTATAGACTACGAAACGCCCGCGCCAACGCACGTGGGCCACATGGCCAAAATATGGGCCACATGGCCAAAATAAAGGCCACATGGCCCAACTAGCGACTGCATTCCGATTTCTCGCTCGCAAGTCGTAACGAGCAGTCAGCCATCAAAGTCAGACTCCAAATAAACATAGTAGGAAACGCATTAAAACTGGATTCCAAAGACTCCCACGACTTCCAACCTAAACACTTTCGTTTGCAGCTATAGAGAGCATTACGCGGTTGTGTACATTCAGAATGATCGCTGCTTACAGTCTGTCTCAAGTTCGCTTGTCAGCGCCTTGAGCCATTGGACAGACACTAAAACATTGTATAACGCGTGTTTACTGTTGACATCCGAAACTGAGATGTACCAAAGTCATATTTAGTTGACTACTATGAAAAAAAGCCCAGAAAAAAGATAGGAAAAAAAGATTTCTGAAACAATGAAGAGAATTATACCCTAAAGTAACAGGGTATGTATCAAGCCCTTGGAAAGTTCCTTCACGGGTAACATCTCGTCATCATTGAAGTCTATCTTGATGTGGCAACCAAAAATAACTGCAGTATATAGTCCATTCGCGAATTCGTGGTCAAATCCATTCCAGGGCCTCGGACAATGCCATTGTTAACACAGATTATGTATTTATGTATATTGACGAGTGTCAAGAATTTGCACCCACTCTGTCCCTTTCTCAGCCCTATGTTGCCAATTTTCGGGGAAACCCCTTCATTGCCAATCATCAGGTAGGTAAGCACACAAGAGGGACGAAAGTGACAACGCAGCTATTCGCAAGGAGATCCGTCAGTTGTCACTCTCGAAGAGAACACAATGGAGCTTAGCAGAGCTTACAAAGGTCGGCACGCGTCTTCCTAACCCAAAATCTCAAGTGGTTTTGACCAGTAACTCGCGAATGTACTAAAGATAAAAGTTTCTGGGGGGGGGGGGGGGGGCGGGCAGGTTGCGCTAAAAGCATAATTCTAATGATGTCCAATGTCACTCCGCTCTCGGGCCATCTGGCACTAGAAAACATGAAGTAGTTGCTAAAGTTAACGAGGTACTTGCACTTAATTATATTCTGTGCATGTACATGCGGTAACCCACTAATTGTACTTGCATATTAGGTAAGCGAAGAGTCGACAAGTTTGTGATGTCCTAATAACTGCACGCGCGCGCACGTCGCATCCGGGACAGCCGAAATTGCATTCAGTTGTTGGACAAACTTATTCTCATCTGCCACCAGAGGCTCAAAAAGCGTTTATAAAAGCACCAATGACAAGCTCGCGGCAACAATATACTCCCCTACTAGGGAAGAACACGGTATGTGCCAAATAACGATCCTGAGATATTGCAACAAACATGTTTCGTAGAAATGAGGTTTTTCTAAGCAAATGTACTTGCACATTAATAGGAGCTACTTAGTTATAACACGGTTTCGCACACGGTATGTTAACAGAGGGATTCCTATCCTAGGTCTCAGCGCATTGCATCATTTTCAAACACAATACTTAGACAGAACGCGGTTAGTGTGAAGATGTCGTGTTCTAAGTAGGCTTCGAACAAGTACGTGAATAAATGTAGATACGGTGTTCTGACTATAAGTGTAACGGAAAGATGAGAAAAAATCAGCAAAGAAAATGTAACTAAAGAACTTGAAAAATGCGAATATGGTGTTCTTTCGAAGCAGGGCTGAATAGGAGGCCTAGAACTTTGCGTGTTCAATGTCTGACAGCTTTCCGCGGCTGTGTCAACCGACATTGCAGCATCGCTCTTTTTGCGGTCGCCGGTAGTGAAAAATAGGTGGAGTCGTCTAAGTTTGGGAGTCCCCGTTTTCTGTTCGCAGTTCTCGTGGTGTCAGAGGAACAATGAGTAATGTTCCAATCCAATCAGATGCGGGGGCGGGATAATAAATGTCACAAAAAATGCATTGATTCTAACCTGGGGCGTAACTATAGGGGAGCAGGCATACCAGTGCTCGGGGGCCTCGGGCTCAGTGCGTAACTAGAGGGGAGCAGGCATACCAGTGCTCTGGGGCCTCGGGCTCAGTGCGTAACTAGAGGGGAGCAGGCATACAAGTGCTCTGGGGCCTCGGGCTCAGTGCGTAACTAGAGGGGAGCAGGCATACCAGTGCTCGGGGGCCTCGGGCTCAGTGCGTAACTAGAGGGGAGCAGGCATACCAGTGCTCGGGGGCCTCGGGCTCAGTGCGTAACTAGAGGGGAGCAGGCATACCAGTGCTCTGGGGCCTCGGGCTCAGTGTGTAACTAGAGGGGAGCAGGCGTACCAGTGCTCGGGGGCCTCGGGCTCAGTGCGTAACTAGAGGGGACCCAAAAATTGAAGGATATTGAAGGGATTGAAGGAATTGAAGGAACTGAAGGGAGTGAGGTAGTCTGGCCTCTTAATATGGGTATCATAAAATAACCAAATTTATCTTTTTAAAATAACGTATATGCAAAATCTAACCAATGACAACCCTTGTTCCTCCGCAGACATGCCGCCGTGGACGAGAGCCCCGACGTGACGACTCCCGCCCCCCCGTCCGACCATGCCCCCGCCGCCCACACGTGCCCAACGCCTCCCCCATCCGCCGCGCCCGCACCGCACGCCGCCGCCGTCCCAGGCGGACCCCTGGGCGCCGTGCCCCCCTACATGTACCTCAGCGGCGGGCGTCTCACCACCGTCGCCAACGCCAAGCTGACCGAGGCGAGCGTCGCCCTGCAGCGCCGTCGCGACGCCGACGCCCCCCACCACCCTTACCCCGCCACCGACGTCACCTGTCCGAACAACTCGCCGTCGGACGCGCGTCTCCACAAGCCGACGACGGCGACCACCCTCGAGGACGCACGCGCGCAACTGTTGAACATCGCCGTCACGAAGAGGATGCCGCCGACGGCGTCGTCGTCGTCGTCGCGGCCGTACCGCACGCCGTCGCAGCCGATCATCTCGTATGTGAGCGTCAAGACGACGGCGGACGGGGGACCGCGACGCTTCTCGTCGACGGGCATCCCGGCGCGACGGGATTCGCGGCCGTCGGCGACGGCGACGACGGCCAAGGTCGCGGTGGTCGCCGAGCGGAGTGCGGCGGTGGGCGCCGGTGCGGCAGTCGACGCGGGCATGGCGGCCAAGACGGGTCCGAGCGCGGTGCATCCGCGGCTGTTGATGCAGTCGCACAGTTTGGGGGTGGACCCGCGGCCGATCTATCCCAACTGTCCGTACTCGCCGTACGGGTCGCCGAGTGGGTCGCCGAGAGCGACCAGGAAGAAGCCGTTGAAGGAGAGCCGGAGGGTGTCGATCGACAAGTCGGGTGACTGTCTGCAGCTCAATCAGTATCGGCTCATCGAGAATATTGGACAGGTCAGTACACCAAACTGCCGATGGGTATATTGTTTTTACACGCTAACTATATGACCGCCCCTGCAATGACATATAGCTGGACATCGACAATATAAAATATATGAGGCTTTAGAAGAAAGTCAAATTTATTTTTGTGTTATGGTTAGATTTGGTGAATCTTGTCCGTAACCATGGAAATCATTTGTTTGCAAAGTTTTCCATAGTTACGGGCAGTTTAAGCAAATCTATATTCATAACACAAACATGATTCTTACTTTATTTGAAAGGCTTTGATATTACCAAGGTCGCTAGCTATTTTGGGATGGGGTTGTCACTAAAAGTTTGTCTGTAAAAATATAATTTGTAGGTTTATTTGTTCGTACTCGTGGATTAAGGGGGTCATCCTTATACCTTAGAACAAATCGAACTTGGTATACTGAATGCTAACGCGAAGTGCTAATTCTGTTTCGACACCGACATTGATGTTTCTGATGAATTCGTCAAACTCTAACCCATTTAGAAAGTTACGTAGTTACATAGTATACTGATATTAAGGTAACGAAAAGTTGGGAAACATTCAAACAAGCTATAGACTTCATTTATAAAGTATTCATTATACTCTGTAAGAAACCTTTTCTTCTGAAGATCCACTGATCTAAAATTTGGTCAAAGTTGACAGAGGAACACAGTGTGGCTTTCACAAATGAACGATCCAAGTGGCGCTGGAGGTCTGCTCTCGGCGCTCGCACCTCGGAAAAGTGACAGAAAAGTTGCGAGCTTCGTGAAAAGTCCCCCAGGGAGCCGCGTGGAAATCACGACGAACCTTCAGTCCCGCCGCGAAACGTTGACTGGTTTCAATTATGTAACTTCGCTCGCGTTTGCTTGAGGATAAACGAATTTGACATCTTCGTGTTTTCTTTCTAAAGGAGACAGATCAGTTCGCCAGAAAGTGGCTTTCAGACCAAAAATTGCCGAGTTCTCAAGGCCACATCGTTGAATTTATCTTTTCAAAATTTCAGTACGTTGTAGACAAAAGACGTAATCATAGCCCTTTTTTTCGAAAAATTGCCTCTGGAATGATAGAACTTACCCCGAAAATCTTCATTTTTGACCCTTTTTAGAGTCATTTGTGTACGAAAGTACAAGGCAAATTTGGGGAAAAGGGCCATGAGTGCCATTATTTTCGTCTTTTGTCTATACAACATACTGAAATATGGAAATATGGAAATAATAACTTGAACCATGTGCATGACCGTGAGAACTCGGCAACTTTTGGTCTTTTTCAAAAGTTTTTAATGATCATTTTTCTACTTAAGTCACCCCATGTGAAAGAAATAAGACACAATGACTAGGATAATTTTACACCGATAACATCTACTTAGGGGTGTACCAAGTTTGAATCAGCTCTTCAAAAAATTAACAATCGGAACTGTGCTTGAGTCAATTAACAATCTTCGCTCGAGCTGTTCAAAACTTTATCACTTCAAATGGGGAATCCCCTGGCCATCTGTATAAAATATCCTTTTACAGCAAACTATCAGAGACAGCCCACAACAAAATAGCTATCATCCTAGGTAATTTATCATGCTTTCAAATAAAATAGTGGACCTATAGGCAAAAATAAAATATATATAGTTTACGCAATGCGGTTCGGTAACGAAATTCTTTCGCGTACAAAAACGGAGCGACATCCGAGCCGTTGTTTCACCGAGTTCGACTCCCGCCATCTCGCCTCGTTCTCGCGTCGGACAAAGTCCCTCGCCTCCCGACCGCGTGTTTCCGTTTCGTGCCTCGTAGACGCAATGTTAAT
This sequence comes from Nemoura dubitans, assembly GCA_921293005.1. NCBI lineage: Eukaryota > Metazoa > Arthropoda > Insecta > Plecoptera > Nemouridae > Nemoura > Nemoura dubitans. The sequence continues at coordinate 45,993,660 of OV121076.1, forward strand.
TTCCCACATTTAGATTGGCTTTCTGGGCAATTCGACCGGGGCCGTCCTTAAAAAAATTACCTAGGGTACACTAAACGACAACGTACGGTAATGTGTTCGGGGCAAAAAAAACAAACTTCAGCACACGCCCGAAAAACATACGATAGAGTCCGTAGGAAAACAAAGAAATGTCAACGAATCTAGTTACTAACATGAATACAAAGCAAAGGACTGTGCAAATGCGTGTAAAGAATATGTTATGAATCAACAAACCGTTTTTCGAAAAAACAAATAGTTCACCCTGTCGCGGAATCGAACGGCATACCTACAATATATAAACACGCTACGAGCGTGGCCAGAAGACCACTTGCCGTCGAAAGCGATTTGACGCTCCTAGTATGCTAAACATGCGGTAGAAATTTAACATTGCGTCTACGAGGCACGAAACGGAATACAGCCTCCCGGAAACTCCTGCCTCTTATCGTCGGCGTCCAGATTAGCGCCGACTCGCTGCAGGGACGGGACAGGAAGCCCCGCCTCGAGGCCATTGGTGGTCGAATCAAGTTCATGGGAACGGTCGTAGTTACCACCGCGCAATGGTTTTAATACAGTTACTTTTTTCCAGTGCTTCTTTTGTAAAATTAAAGATGCCGGAACGCCAATTCCCATCTAATCCTTTTAAATTATTGTAAATATAAAATAAAACATTTTCTTCGTTATGTCCTCAAACTTGGTAAACACGCGGGCACACGAAAAACAACACGGACGAACTAAACCTTATTTCACGTTGAGAAGGAGAGTGTCTTCGCATCTTCCTCGTGGACTCTCTGCTGCTAGACACAACAAAGAGTTTCAAAACTGCCCATAAAACCTTTTGTCTGGCTCAAGACATGGCTTGTTAGTTTTGAATCTCAGCTAATGTCTAGTAGCAGAGGGCTCACGAGGAAGGAGCAAATACACTCCTCTTCTTAACGTGAAATGGAGTATACATTTCTCCAGCGATTGCAGATATTGCCGATAGATGTTGCTCACTCCATTTCACGTTAAGAAGGAGAGTGGATTTGCATCTTCCTCGAGGACCCACTGCTGCTAGACACGAGGCAAGAGTTGCAAAACTGCCCATAGAGCCTTTTGTCCGGCTCAAGACATGGCTTGTGAGTTTTGAAACACTTGGCTCGTGTCTAGCAGCAGTGGGTCCTCGACGAAGAGGCAAAATGCATTTTCATTTTTATCGTGATATGGAGTTTAGTTTGTATATTCATTAGGCTTTGTCTATATATTCGTATATTTGTAATTATGGCCGTTTATACGAAATTGTCGCTTATTCGGGATCGTAGTCTTTTCACCACGGCCTTCTATTCACCACGGCCTTCTAATCGCCACGGCCTTCTATTCGCCACGGCCTTCTATTCGCCACGGCCTTCTCTCCGCCACGGCCTTCTATTCGCCACGGCCTTCTATTCGACACGGCCTTCTATTCGCGCCACGGCCTTCTATATTCGCGCCACGGCCTTCTATTCGCCACGGCCTTCTATTCGCCACGGCCTTCTATTCGCGCCACGGCCTTCTATTCGCCACGGCCTTCTATTCGCCACGGCCTTCTATTCGCGCCACGGCCTTCTATTTGCCACGGCCTTCTATTCGCCACGGCCTTCTATTCGCCATGGCCTTCTAATCGCCACGGCCTTCTAATCGCCACGGCCTTCTAATCGCCACGGCCTTCTAGTCGCCACGGCCTTCTAGTCGCCACGGCCGTCTATATTCGGCGTCGATGCGGCGAGCGAGGAATTCTAATGACTTTCAAATGAGAATTCCCGCGCGGCGCCCGGACAAAGCCACGGTGCGAACGCGGTTCGCGGAAAACTCGCGGAAAACTCGCGGAAAAGCGCGCGCGTGCGGCAATTCTCCCTGCGACGCTCAGCCCGCGGGCGGTTTTCCCCTGCGCTTTTCCCGCGACTCTTTTGCGACGGGTAGAGGGGTTGGCGCGGCGGGGGGGGGGGGGGGGGCGGGGGGGGGGATGTCGCGGGTGTCAACTAGTCAATATACGCGTCCCGGCCCCGTGGTTTGGGTTCGGTGACTCCAGGACGTCCCGTTCGAGGTCCTTGAGGACGTCGTGTTGGTTTGGTCAACGATGGACGTTTTTGCAAAGCGTCGACGACCTGGGCAGCGAGAAACAAATCTGCAATGACTTAAGTGTAGGCAAAAACTCGGGTTTGCATTCTTGTCTACGGCTGGCTGCTATTGGCTGGATCTCACTTGGAATGGGCTCTATTGGGACTGGTTGGGTGTCGCTTAGCTCCTTGTGACCAAAGGCTGCCTTCAAACGCATTCACAACCAGCCATTTAGCCATTTACAATGGCCATTAAAGTTTATTTAAAACACTCCGGCGTTCTTATGAGGCACTATTTCCTAACTCAATGCCTTCTTTAGATTGTGATGCTTCTTGTTCATCATTTTTGGTTGAGTATTGATAGTTTCCCAGCCAGTCTCGGTCAGAAATGCAAACCCGAGTCTTATTTCCTATGCTGAAGTTATTGCAGATTTGTTTCTCGCGTACCGGGATGTCAAGGTCAAGGGCCTGCATGTGGGACACGACTTTAGTGTATGCGTTTATATAAGGATGTAAACGTAAAGCGAATCCGGAAAATGTTTTCTCCGTCTTCGCTTTTCTTACATGAATTGCTTGCTGGTTTTAGAGAATAGGAGGTTTTAGAGAATAAGAGGTTTTAGAGAATAAGAGGTTTTAGAGAATAAGAGGTTTTAGAGAAATCCAAAACACGGCATTTTTAAGGAAGCTGCCTCTCAATATGGAGAATATAGAAATATCTGTTCTTTAGTGTTAAATCGGTAATGAGTATTGGGAAAGCAAAGTGTAATAAGGTTATTCCCGAAATACTGGTCAAACCCACTTCAGGGCTTCGGACAATGCCATTGTTAAAACAGATAAGTATCTTGACATGTGTCAAGAATTTGCACCAACTCTGTCCCTTTCACAGCCCTGTGTTGCCAATTTTCGGGGAAACCCCTTCATTGCCAATCATCAGGTAGGTAAGCACACAAGAGGGACGAAAGTGACAACGCAGCTATTTGCAAGGAGATCCGTCAGTTGTCACTCTCGAAGAGAACACAATGGAGCTTAGCAGAGCTTACAAGGGTCGACAAGCGTCTTCCTAACCCAACATCTCAAGTGGTTTTGATCAGTAATTTGTGATCGTACTATACCTTTTTGGGCGAAGTAACAATATTACAAGGCAATATCAAGTTCTTACAGGGCCGGACTTAGACAATATGCGACAGTAGGCAGTTTTTTTTTCGTGGCGCCCCTATAAGCTGCATAATATGCTAATGCTAATCAGTAAAGCATATTTTTAAAGATGCGTCGATTTCGTGATTTTACTTGCATTGTGCTTGCTGCTGGGGCATGATCGGGCTGATTTAGATTGCTGGTGCTGGCATTTTATCTCCATTCGTCGGCGGCGCACTTTTAAACTTGCCAATAATTGTCATTTTCTTTTCCTTATCGTCGCGCTATTTAATGATTTTTTTGTTTTTGTTTTGAGATCCGCTCAACTTTTTCCTAACACTGGTACATCGTCCATTGTTTTACTATCGCAACTTTCAAATGCACAAATAAAGAAAATGCGCAGGGTGACTGGGTACCCAACTTGTTAGCAGCGCTAACGAAGGCGCACTGTACTGCTCCATGCTCAATGTTTTTCCCAACATTTGACAACAGGAAAAAAGCGATTAATAGTTCCAGGGGTGGAATCAGCCATTGTGCCAATTCGGTAGCTGAATTCGCAATTTTTATTTTAAATCCTTTCGTAAAATGAGTTTAAAACCCTCTTAGTCCGTATACTTCCCCGCTGCCACGGCCCTTTGTACAGGAAATACGCACACATACGCACGAAAGAAATAATTCTCGCCATGTTCATTTTCGTCGCGTGAATTCAAGCTATACCGACATACATGGGCACATAAATTAGGAATAAGAAGTACCAAGAACTACTGTTGCTTATATGATAAGATGCTGACTGAACACATGACATCGCAACTCACAAAGTTTATTTAAAAAAAAAATTGTGTATTGGCGCCCCTAGGCGATTAGCCTACTCTGCCTAGTGGTAAATACGGCACTGAGTTTTTATCCCGTCGCAATGACATAAGAAGTAATTCCCGAGTGCTTTTCTATCTCGGATCAGTATTACTCGTGAGGCTTTCAGGACACTGGAAAAGTCTTAAGATTCCAGGACTTTTAAGATCGTCCTGCTAAAAGGATGCTAGACTCAGAAGTGACAAGCAAGGATCGAAAAGTAGAGACAGAAAGTTTGAAAAGTTTGTCAATTGCCTTTCGTTAAATCCATGAATTGAAAACCTAGCTTTTTCACTCAAAAGTTGTTTTGCAACTCATTCGTCGAGCGCCACTCAATTGCGACTCGTTTGCTAAGTGAAAATCGCGTCGGAAAGCGTCCGAAGACAGCAAAGGGTTTCCCGGAAATCCCGGGGCAACGTGTTCGAGTCCCGGGGGAACGTGTTCCGAGTCCCGGGTTTCGAATCGCGGTTGAGTGAAGCCACTCGTGTGCTTTCAAAGTCGCGTTGTGTACCGATTGTTCTTGAAGCGTGGTTCTCAACGAACCACAATATGATACTAATTTCAACAAACCACGACGTATAATATACAAAATAGAAATGAGGTAAACTCCTGGAATCAGAGCCCGAACAAGCTTAATGGAACAAAGTCCCGACCTAACAATGTTTAATAGAAATGGGACTGATATGAAAAAAATGTTTGGAAGAAAATACAATAATTATGAGAATAAAGCGTTTCTTTGCATTGATACACTTCATTTCACGTTAAGACAGGAAGGGATTTGCAGTTTCCTCGAGGACCCACTGCTGCTAGACACGAGCCAGAGTTCCAAAACTCACAAGCCATGTCTTGAGTCGGACAAAAGGCTCTATGGGCAGTTTTGCAATTCTTGGCTCGTGTCTAGCAGCAGTGGGTCCTCGAGGAAGATGCAAATCCCTTCCTGTCTTAACGTCAAATGAAGTTGTATAATTATTAGAAATGCATTTTAACGATGGCGTCACAGATTTTTAACCATGAGATCCATCCACAGTTGAAGACACATGACGACCAATCTGTTCCAAGTCCGCTAGACCCATGTCCCCCCCCCCCCCCCCCTCCGCCACCACCCCACTAAGCACTGTGATGGCATCACTAGGTCTCCTTACCACAGTGACAACATCCTCCTTCACGGCATGTCGCACACATGTGCGATGTTTGCTCTGCGTCGGCGCAGTAGCGTCCCGTCGGCAGAGAGACAGAGACATTCAAGTGTGGAACGCTATTTTTTGTGTGTGGGCTGGGAAATACAAAAGGAAATAAACACAAAGCCCGCCGAAGAACACGAGCCCAGGACCCATATTCTGTACCTTTTTCCAAGTGAGATGACAAGAAATGAGAGTGACTACTCCAAGGTCGCCTATGTTTTCATATATGGAACAAATGTAAGGTTCTCACTCTCATTTCATTTCATCTCACATCTGAAAAGTTACAGAATAGGGGTCCAGGGGGGCTATCATGTAACTTTGTGATTTCAAAACGATTCGTTTTAAATATCACTGCCCATGGTTTAACATGGGCAGTGATTTGAAATCGAATTATCACGAGCCAAATCGAATGATAAAAGTTACATGTTCGCGATCCAATGGGTTGTATATCCAGGGTCGAAAGCAGCACAGGCGTTTGCTTCAACGAGCGCACGCTGCTTCGGTTGGCAATATTGCTGTTGGCAGAAATCAGAGCTCGGATTGACAGGAGATTTTCTTCGTTTTGTTAAGAGGGAAGTAAACGGTTGTCGTTTTGGTCGATTTTCGCATAAATTTCACATTCAAACGGAACATCTCCTGGCTACAAATATGAACAAAATAATTTGAAAAAATAAACACATGTTGTTAAAGAGCTGCTAAATGACGAATACTATTTTTTTTTGTCGTTTAAAAACTTGCAGCGGGGGAATTTTCGAAAAGTGCCATTTCAGGAACTTTAAGGCACTTTCAGAAAATTCTCTCAGCTGCAAGTTTTCAAAAAACGACAAAAATAAATAGTATCCGCCATTCGGCAGCTCTTTAACAACACGTGTATTTTTTTTCTAAAATTTGTGTTATTATTTGTAGCCAGCAGACGTTCCGTTTCAATGTGAAATTTATGCGAAAATCGACCAAAACGACAACCGTTCACTTCCCTCTTAAGGACAGACCACACAGTGGAATTATTATTTTTCAAATTACAAAATATCGTAGCATATCTTAAACTCCATTTCACGTTAAGACAGGAAGGGATTCGCATCTTCCTCGAGGACCCACTGCCGCTAGACACGAGCCAAGAGTTTCAAAACTGCCCACAGAGCCTTTTGTCCGACTCAAGACATGGCTTGTGAGTTTTGCAACTCTTAGCTCGTGTCTAGCAGCAGCGGGTCCTCGAAGAAGATGCAAATCCACTCTCCTTCATATAATAGGTTCCTGGTCGAAAAATCTCCCCACTTTATTTCTTTATGAGGAATATTGTTCCATGCCGGACCTCCAGACCAAAAACGACAATTCGAAAATTTTTGCTGGGGCTTCCCGACTTTTGCTAGGAAGTTAAATTTCTGAGAATTATGTTGCGCTTTGTTTGTTGCAGGGGTCGTACGGCATCGTGAAGCTTGCGTACAACGAGGAAGATGGAACCAATTACGTGAGTGCGTCCCAACTAGCCGCATTTCACACGATACATTACACACTCACACATCCCAACTCTCTCTCTCTCTCTCTCTCACTTTAAACAGCCACATTACATATTAGCATCACTCACGCTGTCTCATCTCTCTCTCTCTCTCTCATCTCTCTCTCTCTCTCTCTCTCTCTCTCTCTCTCTCTCTCTCTCTCTCTCTCTCTCCTCTCTCTCCTCTCTCTCTCTCTCTTTCTCTCTCTCTCTCTCTCTCTCTCTCTCTCTCTCTCTCTCTCTCTCTCTCTCTCTCTCTCTCTCTCTCTCTCTCTCTCTCTCTCTCTCTCTCTCTCTCTCTCTCTCTCTCTCTCTCTCTCTCTCTCTCTCTCTCTCTCTCTCTCTCTCTCTCACAATTAGTCATTTGCATAATTCAATAATTAGTCATTTGCATAATTTGTGTAAGACTTTTTACAAGAATAGCAATAAATTGTCGTTGAGTCTGTCGTATGCAGACGAAACGATGCAGGTGTCGTGTTTACACATGCAAAACGGGTTCTAGGAAAGTGTCAGAGGTGTGACCTTTGGCGTGGCTTCCATGACTAGAGACATCGTTGAGGATGATGAAGAGAGTTAGACGACCACAGTACCAGAGTCAAACACGTGTGTGTGGGCAAACAAACGCATTGACATTCTCATGGCGATCATTTGCCCACAAACGTCATTGACTCTGGAACTGCTTTTTCCCAGGGAGTTTGTCGAGGGATGATACTGGTACTCTTTCTTAGAAATAATCTAATTGTCCCGTAATATCTGGCGAAAAAATTACACCAAAGGATTTGCACTCAAAATCAGCCCGTTGTGGTTCTAGTTTCAAAACGTAAAGAAATTGAGAAAAACGCACTTGCCAAAAAGAGGTCTTGGAAAGATGATACAATATTGATGTTGACATTATGAATTCAGTGACCTTTATCACAAAAAAACTTTCAACGTTTATATGCCAGAAATGAAGAAATATTGAACATGAACATGACACTGCAAAAGAGACCTCTAATTCAATACTTTCCTCGCTTCGTAGACTCAATTCATTATTAAAGCGATACGATCTATAATATATTATGTTCTCTTTTAATCTTATTTAAATTACGAAAGCTCGTAATTGGCTATTCATTTTATTATTATGTACACAAATTTTTTCGTAATTTAAATTTAATTAATAAATAATTAATTAATAAAAATTAATAAATAAAAAATAGTAATTAATAAAATAATAAAATATTAATAATAATATAATAATATAATATATAATATAATAATAAATAATAAAATAATAATAATAATAATAATAATAATAATATATATAATAATAATAATATAATAATATAATATATAATATAATAATAAATAATAAAATAAAATAATAATAAATATAATATAATAATAAATATATAATAATAAATATTAATAAAATTAATAAATAAAAAATAGTAATTAATAAAAAATTTTCGTAATTTAAATAAGATTAAAAGAGAATTCAACGCATCCAACGTTAATTTGGAGTTACTCGAGGTTGAATGTAAAATGTGGTTGCAGTATAGCATCACGCGGTACCAGAGCCACTATGAGTATTCGTAGACTCTGGACCATACCCCCCTGGGGACATTCAATTCTCACCCTGTATGCAAATTACTTCTCCCAAATTTAATGGCCATTTAGCTCAGCGGTTAGAGCACCAGCCGCGAAAGTTGGGGACCCGGGTTCAAATCCCGGAATGGACAACACTTTTGGGAGGCTAATTTGTGTACATAATAATAAAATATATTATGTTGGTCGCTATACATTTAGCCGCAAACTGTTACTCCAATTGGTTGTTTACTTATTTAGTGTATATATGAAAATGAAACGAGAACGGCGGGCGGGGGTAAAATTACGGACCCGGCCCAACAGTTTTCCGCTTAACCTTGCCGCATTTCAACCCAACGAATCCACCCTGTTGCGCGCTCGGCGCATATATACAGAATCGGACAAAGTTTCTAGATTGATTGGAGAGTTTATATTTTCCGACATGCGAGCTACGGCCGTCTGCCGCGTGTTGGAAATAGCCGCGTCGGGGAAACGAATTTAAATTATTTATAAACACAAAATGTCCCGCAAAACAAATTGCTGATGTACCTATATACACCTATATAAATAATACATATCGATGGTGTACAGGCAGAAGGGCGTAAGCGACATTTTTACAATTGTTCAGGAAGTGAAACAAACCTCTCAATTAAACAATTGTTGATGAATCAATTCAAATTTATAAGGATCCTTCAAATTTTATTTTATAAATTTTCTGCAATAATAGAAATTACATTCTCTCAATAATAAAATATTTATGGTGGTTACGCACTAAAAATGCTGCTTACTTGCTGCTTGCTTATGGTGGTTACGCCCCAAGTTTGGATACAAAAGAGAAATGCAGTGATGCAGATATGCAAGTGATGTCGCTTACACCCAAATTAAAACGTGAATATCGGCTAAAGTAATAGACTGACGCTTACACGGTATTTTTTTTTAGGTTACTGAAATAAATATTGAGCAGGAACCACCAAAACATGGATTTTGCCAAAAATGGCGCTTAAGCCCTTCTGCCTGTACACCATCGATATATAGGTTTATAATGTATAGCGTCTTTTGTATAGGCAAAGGTCTCCAGTCAGTTTTGCGCGATGAAAGGGAACTTTGTCTTCGTGTTTGTATTCAGGTGTATTTAGAGTCGTCGTCGCTCGTCACTACATTTGCATGACGTCGCCGTCAAGTCGGTGTCTGCTGGCGACATGACTATAAAAAAAAAATTCGCGTCTCGTCGCCTCTCTTTGTCAACTGTATGCGAGACGTCGAAGTTTACCGATCTGGGTTCCAGTACCTATGGAGTCTTGACTCGTCAAGTACGAAAATAGATGTCGCATTGTTTTTTTCCACCACCGCACACGTTTGACATTTTGTGTGACAGCAAAAAATCATGTCGTTCTTTTGTTCTCAGGCCATGAAAATCCTTTCGAAAAAGAAGCTGCTGAAAAAAGCCGGAATCTTCGGTGAGTGCAATTTGTAACAAACTTATTGACATACATTTATATTTTATTATTTATTATTTTATTATTTATTTATTTTTAGTATGTTACTGTTTTACTTATTGTTTTTTTTTTATTATTTATTTATTTTTTATTATTTTATTATTTTATTAGTTATTTATAACTTTACCCATGGAAGGGGAGTGAAGCTGGAATAATGTGCAACAGAACCGGGATACAAACCCGGGATACCCTGATTGCCGGTCAAGTGCTCTACCATCTTAGCACACCATCTTGCGTTCTGATATATCACTAACAATGTCCTCATTTCGTCCATGTTTATGCCACTGATAATTCGTTCCTCCCCCGGCCCCTATTATTCAGTGTAATTGCTTGCCCCCCCCCCCCCCCCCCTCGCCCACAACTGGCATTTCGAGGGGCAGACAATGGGCCCGGCGCGCACGCGGAGCTATTTTTAGGGCCCGATAAACCCCCAGCCCCCCCCCCCCCCCTGGTGATAGGTGGGTACGTGGCATGCCAACGCATTCCGGTCGGTTTCTTACAATGGGTCGATACTCCCCCCCCCCCTCCCCATGCAAGAAGACGATGGCCTCGGTGGTGGGGGGGGGGGGGGGGGGGTACAGGGACAGGGTGCTAACAGGCAGGCGTTGGGGCTCGAAATCTGTCAGCTCCAGGTCTTGGTCTCGGTCCCGTGCTAGCAATGCACAGGACCAAAGCACTTCCATTGCTGGCATCGAGTAACTATAGCAATCGAGATCCAGCAATCGAGAGATGGACACTAGATTTGATTGCTAGTAGGCCGTGCTCCGAAATCTGTCAGCTCCGGGTCTTGGTCTTGGTCCCGTGCTAGCAATGCACAGGACCAAAGCACTTCCATTGCTGTCATCGAGTAACTATAGCAATCGAGATCCAGCAATCGAGAGATTGACACTAGATTTGATTGCTAGTAGGCCGTGCTTCGAAATCTGTCAGCTCCAGGTCTTGGTCTTGGTCCCGTGCTAGCAATGCACAGGACCAAAGCACTTCCATTGCTGGCATCGAGTAACTATAGCAATCGAGATCCAGCAATCGAGAGATGGACACTGGATTTGATTGCTAGAAGGCCGTGCTCCGAAATCTGTCAGCTCCAGGTATTGGTCTCGGTCCCGTGCTGGCAATGCACAGGACCAAAGCACTTCCATTGCTGGCATCGAGTAACTATAGCAATCGAGATCCAGCAATCGAGAGATTGACACTAGATTTGATTGCTAGTAGGCCGTGCTCTGAAATCTGTCAGCTCCAGGTCTTGATCTTGGTCCCGTGCTAGCAATGCACAGGACCAAAGCACTTCCATTGCTGGCATCGAGTAACTATAGCAATCGAGATCCAGCAATCGAGAGATTGACACTAGATTTGATTGCTAGTAGGCCGTGCTTCGAAATCTGTCAGCTCCAGGTCTTGGTCTTGGTCCCGTGCTAGCAATGCACAGGACCAAAGCACTTCCATTGCTGGCATCGAGTAACTATAGCAATCGAGATCCAGCAATCGAGAGATGGACACTAGATTTGATTGCTAATAGGCCGTGCTTCGAAATCTTTCAGCTCCAGGTCTTGGTCTCGGTCCCGTGCTAGCAATGCACAGGACCAAAGCACTTCCATTGCTGGCATCGAGTAACTATAGCAATCGAGATCCAGCAATCGAGAGATTGACACTAGATTTGATTGCTAGTAGGCCGTGCTTCGAAATCTGTCAGCTCCAGGTCTTGGTCTTGGTCCCGTGCTAGCAATGCACAGGACCAAAGCACTTCCATTGCTGGCATCGAGTAACTATAGCAATCGAGATCCAGCAATCGAGAGATGGACACTAGATTTGATTGCTAGTAGGCCGTGCTCCGAAATCTGTCAGCTCCAGGTCTTGGTCTTGGTCCCGTGCTAGCAATGCACAGGACCAAAGCACTTCCATTGCTGGCATCGAGTAACTATAGCAATCGAGATCCAGCAATCGAGAGATTGACACTAGATTTGATTGCTAGTAGGCCGTGCTCCGAAATCTGTCAGCTCCAGGTCTTGGTCTTGGTCCCGTGCTAGCAATGCACAGGACCAAAGCACTTCCATTGCTGGCATCGAGTAACTATAGCAATCGAGATCCAGCAATCGAGAGATGGACACTAGATTTGATTGCTAATAGGCCGTGCTTCGAAATCTTTCAGCTCCAGGTCTTGGTCTCGGTCCCGTGCTAGCAATGCACAGGACCAAAGCACTTCCATTGCTGGCATCGAGTAACTATAGCAATCGAGATCCAGCAATCGAGAGATGGACACTAGATTTGATTGCTAGTAGGCCGTGCTCCGAAATCTGTCAGTTCCAGGTCTTGGTATCGGTCCCGTGCTAGCAATGCACAGGACCAAAGCACTTCCATTGCTGGCATCGAGTAACTATAGCAATCGAGATCCAGCAATCGAGAGATTGACACTAGATTTGATTGCTAGTAGGCCGTGCTTCGAAATCTGTCAGCTCCAGGTCTTGGTCTTGGTCCCGTGCTAGCAATGCACAGGACCAAAGCACTTCCATTGCTGGCATCGAGTAACTATAGCAATCGAGATCCAGCAATCGAGAGATGGACACTAGATTTGATTGCTAGTAGGCCGTGCTCCGAAATCTGTCAGCTCCAGGTCTTGGTCTTGGTCCCGTGCTAGCAATGCACAGGACCAAAGCACTTCCATTGCTGGCATCGAGTAACTATAGCAATCGAGATCCAGCAATCGAGAGATTGACACTAGATTTGATTGCTAGTAGGCCGTGCTTCGAAATCTGTCAGCTCCAGGTCTTGGTCTTGGTCCCGTGCTAGCAATGCACAGGACCAAAGCACTTCCATTGCTGGCATCGAGTAACTATAGCAATCGAGATCCAGCAATCGAGAGATGGACACTAGATTTGATTGCTAATAGGCCGTGCTTCGAAATCTTTCAGCTCCAGGTCTTGGTCTCGGTCCCGTGCTAGCAATGCACAGGACCAAAGCACTTCCATTGCTGGCATCGAGTAACTATAGCAATCGAGATCCAGCAATCGAGAGATGGACACTAGATTTGATTGCTAGTAGGCCGTGCTCCGAAATCTGTCAGTTCCAGGTCTTGGTATCGGTCCCGTGCTAGCAATGCACAGGACCAAAGCACTTCCATTGCTGGCATCGAGTAACTATAGCAATCGAGATCAAGCAATCGAGAGATTGACACTAGATTTGATTGCTAGTAGGCCGTGCTTCGAAATCTGTCAGCTCCAGGTCTTGGTCTTGGTCCCGTGCTAGCAATGCACAGGACCAAAGCACTTCCATTGCTGGCATCGAGTAACTATAGCAATCGAGATCCAGCAATCGAGAGATGGACACTAGATTTGATTGCTAGTAGGCCGTGCTCCGAAATCTGTCAGCTCCAGGTCTTGGTCTTGGTCCCGTGCTAGCAATGCACAGGACCAAAGCACTTCCATTGCTGGCATCGAGTAACTATAGCAATCGAGATCTAGCAATCGAGAGATTGACACTAGATTTGATTGCTAGTAGGCCGTGCTTCGAAATCTGTCAGCTCCAGGTCTTGGTCTTGGTCCCGTGCTAGCAATGCACAGGACCAAAGCACTTCCATTGCTGGCATCGAGTAACTATAGCAATCGAGATCCAGCAATCGAGAGATGGACACTAGATTTGATTGCTAATAGGCCGTGCTTCGAAATCTTTCAGCTCCAGGTCTTGGTCTCGGTCCCGTGCTAGCAATGCACAGGACCAAAGCACTTCCATTGCTGGCATCGAGTAACTATAGCAATCGAGATCCAGCAATCGAGAGATGGACACTAGATTTGATTGCTAGTAGGCCGTGCTCCGAAATCTGTCAGTTCCAGGTCTTGGTATCGGTCCCGTGCTAGCAATGCACAGGACCAAAGCACTTCCATTGCTGGCATCGAGTAACTATAGCAATCGAGATCCAGCAATCGAGAGATGGACACTAGATTTGATTGCTAGTAGGCCGTGCTCCGAAATCTGTCAGTTCCAGGTCTTGGTATCGGTCCCGTGCTAGCAATGCACAGGACCAAAGCACTTCCATTGCTGGCATCGAGTAACTATAGCAATCGAGATCCAGCAATCGAGAGATGGACACTAGATTTGATTGCTAGTAGGCCGTGCTCCGAAATCTGTCAGCTCCAGGTCTTGGTATCGGTCCCGTGCTAGCAATGCACAGGACCAAAGCACTTCCATTGCTGGCATCGAGTAACTATAGCAATCGAGATCCAGCAATCGAGAGATGGACACTAGATTTGATTGCTAGTAGGCCGTGCTTCGAAATCTGTCAGCTCCAGGTCTTGGTATCGGTCCCGTGCTAGCAATGCACAGGACCAAAGCACTTCCATTGCTGGCATCGAGTAACTATAGCAATCGAGATCCAGCAATCGAGAGATGGACACTAGATTTGATTGCTAGTAGGCCGTGCTCCGAAATCTGTCAGCTCCAGGTCTTGGTCTTGGTCCCGTGCTAGCAATGCACAGGACCAAAGCACTTCCATTGCTGGCATCGAGTAACTATAGCAATCGAGATCCAGCAATCGAGAGATTGACACTAGATTTGATTGCTAGTAGGCCGTGCTTCGAAATCTGTCAGCTCCAGGTCTTGGTCTTGGTCCCGTGCTAGCAATGCACAGGACCAAAGCACTTCCATTGCTGGCATCGAGTAACTATAGCAATCGAGATCCAGCAATCGAGAGATGGACACTAGATTTGATTGCTAATAGACCGTGCTTCGAAATCTTTCAGCTCCAGGTCTTGGTCTCGGTCCCGTGCTAGCAATGCACAGGACCAAAGCACTTCCATTGCTGGCATCGAGTAACTATAGCAATCGAGATCCAGCAATCGAGAGATGGACACTAGATTTGATTGCTAGTAGGCCGTGCTCCGAAATCTGTCAGTTCCAGGTCTTGGTATCGGTCCCGTGCTAGCAATGCACAGTACCAAAGCACTTCCATTGCTGGCATCGAGTAACTATAGCAATCGAGATCCAGCAATCGAGAGATGGACACTAGATTTGATTGCTAGTAGGCCGTGCTCCGAAATCTGTCAGTTCCAGGTCTTGGTATCGGTCCCGTGCTAGCAATGCACAGGACCAAATCACTTCCATTGCTGGCATCGAGTAACTATAGCAATCGAGATCCAGCAATCGAGAGATGGACACTAGATTTGATTGCTAGTAGGCCGTGCTCCGAAATCTGTCAGTTCCAGGTCTTGGTATCGGTCCCGTGCTAGCAATGCACAGGACCAAAGCACTTCCATTGCTGGCATCGAGTAACTATAGCAATCGAGATCCAGCAATCGAGAGATGGACACTAGATTTGATTGCTAGTAGGCCGTGCTCCGAAATCTGTCAGTTCCAGGTCTTGGTATCGGTCCCGTGCTAGCAATGCACAGGACCAAATCACTTCCATTGCTGGCATCGAGTAACTATAGCAATCGAGATCCAGCAATCGAGAGATGGACACTAGATTTGATTGCTAGTAGGCCGTGCTCCGAAATCTGTCAGTTCCAGGTCTTGGTATCGGTCCCGTGCTAGCAATGCACAGGACCAAAGCACTTCCATTGCTGGCATCGAGTAACTATAGCAATCGAGATCCAGCAATCGAGAGATGGACACTAGATTTGATTGCTAGTAGGCCGTGCTCCGAAATCTGTCAGTTCCAGGTCTTGGTATCGGTCCCGTGCTAGCAATGCACAGGACCAAAGCACTTCCATTGCTGGCATCGAGTAACTATAGCAATCGAGATCCAGCAATCGAGAGATGGACACTAGATTTGATTGCTAGTAGGCCGTGCTCCGAAATCTGTCAGTTCCAGGTCTTGGTATCGGTCCCGTGCTAGCAATGCACAGGACCAAATCACTTCCATTGCTGGCATCGAGTAACTATAGCAATCGAGATCCAGCAATCGAGAGATGGACACTAGATTTGATTGCTAGTAGGCCGTGCTCCGAAATCTGTCAGTTCCAGGTCTTGGTATCGGTCCCGTGCTAGCAATGCACAGGACCAAAGCACTTCCATTGCTGGCATCGAGTAACTATAGCAATCGAGATCCAGCAATCGAGAGATGGACACTAGATTTGATTGCTAGTAGGCCGTGCTCCGAAATCTGTCAGTTCCAGGTCTTGGTATCGGTCCCGTGCTAGCAATGCACAGGACCAAAGCACTTCCATTGCTGGCATCGAGTAACTATAGCAATCGAGATCCAGCAATCGAGAGATGGACACTAGATTTGATTGCTAGTAGGCCGTGCTCCGAAATCTGTCAGTTCCAGGTCTTGGTATCGGTCCCGTGCTAGCAATGCAAAGGACCAAAGCACCATCTCCGAAAACCAGTCCGAAACCAGTGCGAAACCAGTCCGAAATCTGTCAGGTTCTGATCGATGGTCTTGTCATATATATTTAATTTCCAAATCAATTTTCTTGCCGGGTATCAAGCGAGAGAAAATTTAATATGCAGTAAAGCTTGCTGAACCCCGAGCAGGACCTAAAAGATTTCGGACAAGGTCATATACGACCAAGTCTTGTGATATGCAGTCAATGCATTTTGCCCTGATGCAAAAGACAAAATTAGAAATGTTTCTCGATAGCAAGCGAAAGTTTGATTACATTATATATTATGAGTATAACTACCATGTGTGAACATATTATAAGAATAAAAGATGAGATATATTTTTGTTTATTGTTCATAAGTTAGTGTATACAGTTCCAGCAAACATAGCAAGAATTAATTTTCTTAGACTCATGTCTACTATATCCTAACTTTAGCACTAGTTTTAAAAAAAACTATTTCAAACTGGGATTTGAATGCTAAATGAAAAGTCTCACTGGTTTCCCGACGTTTCGTAACATATACTAGTTACTTTATCAAGGGTGAAAGCTTGACTGACGTTAAAACATGAACAAAAGAACCAACAATTATTGTTATTAAACTAAGCTTCCTAAATTTTAATTATCTTGTCAAAATCCATAAATAATGTTTCAAAAAAGTTTTGAATAATTATTTCTGGACCCTGACGAGATTTTTACCCATCAACATTTTCAAAACCAACCAAAACCCAAAGAAAAACGACCTCGAAAAATTGGTATTTTCAAAATAAATATTAAAAATTATGAAAAGAGCAATAATTCGTGGTCGTCTTTTTATCTTATCAAATGTGATGTGAAAAAATAATATAACCTAGTGCATAACGTATGCTGTCTTAAGAATTGTAACCCCATTATTCAAAGCCTTAAAATCTAGCCTTCCAAAAGAACAAAAACTATACATTTGATACTCGATTCCTTAATCTACCTGCCCACCCATTTTCCTCCTTATCCTGTGTGTCGGCTCCCTGTTTTTCGACCACTTCTACCTGTGCTTCTACTATATCTTCTATTCTATGTTTATATTGCAACACTGTTCCCCATGCCCTATCGAGCTGAAAACTATCATCCCTATTGAAATTATTAGGTTGTTTCTTTATTTCTATTGCTTCTCTGACTTTTCTAGTGTATTTCTTTTCATCCCTACATAATACTCTGACCTTATCTATTTGAATGTGATGTTGAAACTCATTCCCGTGTTCTGCACAAGCTGATTGGTTTAAATGTCTTTGTTTTTCACCCTGTGTATTTGATTGTTTTGCTAGCCTTATGTGTCTTTCATGTTCCTTTACTCTTGTACTAATTTTTCTCCCTGTCTCTCCGATATAAACCTTCCCACACTCACAACTAACTTCATACACCCCTTTACAATCCAATGGGATTTGATCCTTTACTGGTCTGATCATTGAACTGACTTTTCTGTCTGCTCTAAATGCTGTAAAAATACTGTTCTTTGACAATACTTTCTTAATCTTCTCTCCTATTTTTGGTACATATGGTAAAACTGCTATTGCTTTGATCTCATCTAAACCGCTCTCACTAATTCCTTTCTCTATGATTTCCGTACCAACCCCCATAACTTCCTCCTGTTTTAACCTGTCCATTTTGTCAAGTACTCTTCTTATTTCCTTGACTTTATAGCCATTTTGTTGAAAAATGACTCTAAGTTTCTCCTTTTCTCCCTCGAAATGATCTACATCTGTCAATCTAGTTGACCTAGTAGCTAAAGTGTTTAGAACCCCTTGTTTTTGGCTAGGGTGGTGACAAGAATCTGCGTGTAAAACCCTGTTTGTGTTTGTTTTCTTTCTGTGAACCGTGTGTCCTAATGAACCGTCTTCTTTCCTAATTAACAAAACATCTAGAAAAGCTAAGCTTCTATTCTCCTCCACCTCCATGGTAAACTTTATTCTATCGTGTTGACGATTCATGTGTTCTAAGAAACTATCCAGATGTTCCCTCCCATGTGGCCAAATCAAAAAGGTGTCATCTACGTATCTAAAGAAACATCTAGGCTTCAGTTCTGCACTATTTAAAGCTACTGTCTCTAGATTTTCCATGAAAATATTTGCTAACGCCGGTGACAATGGAGACCCCATAGCTATCCCTTCTTTCTGCTGATATAATTGGCCATCCCATAAGAAATAATTGCACTTTAAACATTCTTCTATTAAATTAACAATAGTTAATGGTAACTTAAATTTCCTGCTGTTTTTCTTTAAAATCGCAATTGTTTCGTTAAAAGGCACATTACTAAATAGTCCTACCACATCTAAACTAACCAGCATGTCCCCCTCTTCTAAGTTAACCTTTTTAACCTTTTCCAAAAAATCTTGTGAGTTTTTCACGAAAGATTTAGCCTTTATTACTGGTTCTCTTAACACTCTTCCAATGTTTCTAGCTATTTCATGTGCTGGTGCCCCAATGGCACTTATGACTAACCTCATTGGCACCTTCACTTCTTCTGAACTAGCTCTCTGTTTTTCCCAATCTATTTTGTGAATTTTAGGTAGACCATAAGCCTTTGGAATGATTGATTCTTTTGGAACTAATTCTTTTCTTAGCTTTTCTTCTATTGGTGCCTTCTCTAAGCAATCAGACAATATTTTTTCAAACTTAGTTGTTGGGTCTTTACTCAACTTAACATAGTCATCTGACTGAATAACCTGATCCATTTGCCTCTTGTAGTCTACTGTGTTCATAATAACTGTTGCATTACCCTTATCTGCCTTCAAAATCACTATATCCTTATTGTTCCTCATTTCCCTCAATGCTTCTACCTCTCCTTGTTTAACATTTTCTTTCAACTCTAGACCTTTCCCTTTCCTCAAGATGTATGCTATATCTTGTCTTACCACATCTGCTAATTTGAAAGGTAATCTTTTGACTGCATCTTCTACCCCTGCTATGATTGGTTCTACTGGTATCTTTTTTGGAGCTATTGCAAAATTGAACCCCCTTGCTAACACTCTATTACCTGCCTCCGACACACAGGTATTAGATAAATTGTAAACCATCTTTGGTCTTGTTTCTGTTACTGTTCCCCTTGTGCCCCAAATCCTGTGACATTGTTTTCTACACAAGTTCTCTAACTTCCTGTTTAGTTTTTCAGTAGATGTTTGGTGAAGCCATCTGTTGTGATTTGTAGTGATATTATCAAACCTGTCCCACAATTCTAAGGAAATGAAATCGCTTACCTTCATTCGGCAGAAGTTAATTTGTTCCGTACAAACCCACAGTTTTTTCCTCGTGTCTTGAATTGTCTTCCGTAACAACGCTTTACTTGCCCTATCAAAAATTTCAATAATTTCAATAATAATTTAATAATAATAATAATAAATAATAATAATAATAATAATAAAAATTTCAATAATTTCAATAATAATTTAATAATAATAATAATTTAAAAATAATTTCAATAGGGATGATAGTTTTCAGCTCGATAGGGCATGGGGAACAGTGTTGCAATATAAACATAGAATAGAAGATATAGTAGAAGCACAGGTAGAAGTGGTCGAAAAACAGGGAGCCGACACACAGGATAAGGAGGAAAATGGGTGGGCAGGTAGATTAAGGAATCGAGTATCAAATGTATAGTTTTTGTTCTTTTGGAAGGCTAGATTTTAAGGCTTTGAATAATGGGGTTACAATTCTTAAGACAGCATACGTTATGCACTAGGTTATATTATTTTTTCACATCACATTTGATAAGATAAAAAGACGACCACGAATTATTGCTCTTTTCATAATTTTTAATATTTATTTTGAAAATACCAATTTTTCGAGGTCGTTTTTCTTTGGGTTTTGGTTGGTTTTGAAAATGTTGATGGGTAAAAATCTCGTCAGGGTCCAGAAATAATTATTCAAAACTTTTTTGAAACATTATTTATGGATTTTGACAAGATAATTAAAATTTAGGAAGCTTAGTTTAATAACAATAATTGTTGGTTCTTTTGTTCATGTTTTAACGTCAGTCAAGCTTTCACCCTTGATAAAGTAACTAGTATATGTTACGAAACGTCGGGAAACCAGTGAGACTTTTCATTTAGCATTCAAATCCCAGTTTGAAATAGTTTTTTTTAATAGCAAGAATTGTCTTTTGTCCAAGTAGCTCGTATGTATTGCCTATATAAACGGCTCCGACGCCGACGCCGACGCCGAATCGAAAACAAATTATATACGCGATCAATTATTTGCTTCCCAGAAGTAGACGCCCAAAGGAGCGGGGGGAATATCTTAGAACTTTCCAAATTCGAGTCCCGCTATAAAAGTGCACTGTAGGTGACATCTGGGCAATTCCGCGCCAAACCTATAAAAGCACCCTCAGTCTCCCGACACAGGTCGCAGTACACCAACCGTTTTATAGCCGCCGATAAAAAAAAGGGTCTTGTCGCCTTCCCTCTTACCTACCATCTCAAGCATGTCTCGCTGTAGAGTCTTCGTCCTCGTATGCTCGCTGCTTTTCATGCGTTAGATGATTTTTTTTGAGCCAACCAACTTGGTGTATGGTTGAAGATTTCGGACTTGTGCTTTGCACTTTTCACAAAGGCACTGCATAAAAGCCGAAAGCGTGCGAAGCTATTTTTAGCCACGGCAAAAGCGGATCGATATTATTATCGTAAGACTTTGTTCCCCAACTTGTTGCCGCGAGGAGGAACGGTTCGCTAACGTTGCTCACGTCGGCGTGGTCAAGCCGAGAGTCAAGTGCCTAGTCCTGACTAGACCAGATCGATAACCAATGGCACGGTGTGATTTTTCCCATCTGGCATTTCATAACAAAGCACCGAGACATGGAGCCAGATTTACTAAAGTGGTCATTTATATTAGTGTGCTGTCAGATAATTTGGTAGCTCTTTGCTCACTTACAGCCAAATAGTTAAAATATGTTCGTATAAACTTGTTATTTTTCAACTAAAAATTGAAATTGGACTCTTATATAATAATATTGAAGTTGGGTTTTGATAAAATTGGTAATTTCTTTTTATATGGCAAGCCGTTACATTCTAATGGTCAGTCTGCGGCCATGTTTTTTATGTGCTTTGCAAGATCTTTTTGTGTTAAAAAACGAAACTGGAGATTATTCTTGTTTAAGTAAATTGTGTTTCCGACTTTTCGTATGTACTTTCTGCAGTTGAGATTTTATCGTTCATGAAGTAATTATAGAGTATACCAACAACAAAACGTAAAGAAAGCAGCTAGACTTGACAACAGGCATTGATTGATAAAACAGATTGAAAAAAATAAATTAATATTGGGTAGGACTTTTCGAAGGTTCATCCTTCTTGAATTCTGTTTACGGCGACATCCCTTTGATCTCGAGCTTGATTAGCTACTTGCATGAATGGGCTAGCAATGATCCAAGGTTTGTCCTACTTGAACGCTGTACGGCTGCATCTCTTTGATTTCGAGCTTGCCAAGCTAGTTGCATGTCCCGGCTAGCAATGATCCAAGGTTTGTCCTACTTGAACGCTGTACGGCGGCATCCCTTTGATTTCGAGCTTGCTAAGCTAGTTGCACATCCCGGCTAGCAATGATCCAAGGTTTGTCCTCCTTGAACGCTGTACGGCGGCATCCCTTTGATTTCGAGCCTCCTAAGCTAGTTGCGCATCCCGGCTAGCAATGCCTAAAGAGCAATGCTAGAACGCATATAATCTAAAATCAGGGGGGGGGGGGGGCGATTGTGTAACTTTGTGGTTTCAAAACCATTCGTTTATAATATCACTGCCCCTTGGTTTAACACGGGAAGTGATATGAAATCGCGGGATTTCGAGCCAAATCGAACGGAATAAAGTTGCACAATCGCACCCCAGAACACCAACAAAACGCCGACTGACGCCCCCCCCCCGGTTCGTTGCCCGTAGGCCGCATCGCGCCCAGCCGAAGGGCGCCCGGCAAACCGGGCCTGGACAACCCCCTGGACCGCGTCTACCGCGAGATCGCCATCCTCAAGAAGCTGGACCATCCCAACATCGTCAAGCTGGTCGAGGTGCTCGACGACCCGGACGAAGACCACCTCTACCTCGGTGCGTCCAGCGGGAACGCAGTATAGTCAGGCATGAGTGAACAAAACAACCATGCGTGTATGCATTCTTGGCCATATTCAGGAACTATTTCGCACCCACTGGCGATTTTATTTTGATATCCCACCCACTGCCACCAATTGTAGCATTTTTTATCTATTTTTTCCACTCTCTGCTAAACATGAAATCCCTGAGCAGGCAAATATGTGTCTCTAGAAAAGCATCGCGCTTAATTGTGCTAGGCTTTAAAACTGTAATCGTCCAAGCTGCAATTCACGCCTCGCGAAGCCCGCTCGCCCTGAGGCACCTTCTTGCGTCGAGGGGGCACAGAGCTGAGACCGCGTGCAGAGCGTCTGTGATGCGCCACACGGGGCCCAATACAGTCCATGCCACGAGAGATCCAGCCAATAGCAGCCAGTCCCAATAGAGCCCATGCCACGAGAGATCCAGCCAATAGCAGCCAGTCCCAATAGAGCCCATGCCACGAGAGATCTAGTTAATAGCAGCCAGTCCCAAAAGAGCCCATGCCACGAGAGATCGAACCAATAACAGCTAGTCCCAATAGAGCCCATGCCACGAGAGATCGAACCAATAACAGCTAGTCCCAATAGAGTCCATGCCACGAGAGATCCTACCAATAGCAGCCAGTCCCAATACAGTCCATGGCACGAGAGATCCAGCCAATAGCAGCCAGTCTCAACCAAGTATGCAAACTCGTATCGTTTTGTCTATTCCTAAAGTGATTTGCGGATTTGATCCCCTGCTACGCCGCGTGATGTCTAGTCTTGTAAACGCCTCCACTCCGTCTGACCACGTGCTCCTGTGTCCTCGGGGGTTGCAGTGTTCGAGTTGGTGGAGCGAGGCGAGGTGCCCACCAACGAGCCGCTGCCCGAGCACCAGGCGTGGAGCTACTTCCGGGACGTCGTCAGCGGCATCGAGTACCGTGAGTGCCCCCCCCCCCCCCCCACCCCCCCCCCCAACCCCCATCTCCGTTGTGAGTGCCAACTTGGGCGTGCTTTTCTAGGTGTCAAATAAACTCCTCTCTGATATTTTCATGACCTACAATGAATCCGACGGGTTCGCTCCTTATACCTCGTTCACACTACAGACTTGATCAAGATCAACTCTCTACGCCATCAAAGATGGCGTTGATTGTGTTTCCACAACTCAGTTATCTATTTAATCGTGATGAAATCATTCGGGAATCGTCGTGAACGCTCGGAAGAGTTCGTGATTATTTCTAAATCCGCCACCGGAAACGCTGCAACATTAACCTGGGAGCGTGTTCCGTGTGCTATGAGCTCGGTGATAAAGTGAGGTTAGATTCGTCACGATTTCCGGTTGTGTTCGTTTCCCGAGCATATTCCGAACTTGTCCGAAGGACTTGATCGTGGTCAAGTAAGGAAACAAGTGTGAACACCAACTGACTTTTGAAACCCAATCAACGCCATATTTGATCGAGTTGAGGACTTGATCACGATCAACTCGTGTAGTGTGAACGAGGTATTAGGGGCCCCAAAGGCTAGGTGTGTGTTGACTATTAGAAACATAATAACCCTCGAGCATTGCTTCACGGGTACAGTAATTCTAGATCATAACATTGCGTGTTGTACCCAGTGCACTCAGCACAATATGTGTTTACTAGGAGGGTAATATCATTGGACAGTTCGCCTATGTCCAGGGGCGTAACTGGAGGGAATCAGGCATACCAGTGCTCTGGGGGCCTCGGGCTCAGAGGGGGCATCCTAAAAAATATTTGGGGTCCGCAGAGGCCCAAGTTAATACGAAAAGAAGGCGGCGAGGTTTTGTTAGGGAATGGGTATTTTGGAAAGAAAATCCGAAAAGAATGCGGCGACCCTTTTTTTTCAGAGACTTAGAGACTGAAGACTGGTGACGGGGGCCTCTGGGGTTTCTTTTTGCTCTGGGGCCTCCGATTTGAGTTACACCACTGGCGTTTGACACGACGTCGCCCCCTTTTCCCTTAGTGCACTACCAGCGCATCATCCACCGCGACATCAAGCCGTCGAACTTGTTGCTCAGCAACGACGACCACGTGCAGATCGCCGACCTGGGCGTGTGCAACGAGTTCTCGGGCGCCGACGCCTCCCTCAGCAACACGGCGGGGACGCCGGCCTTCATGGCGCCCGAGACGCTCAGCCACAACAAGACCTCGGGCAAGGTACGCACTGGGGGCGTTGGCAGGGCATGGAGGAGAGAGGTTGGGGGCATTGGCAGGGCATTGGGCAGAGATGGGGGGCGTTGGCAGGGAATGGGGGGGAGATGGGGGCGTTTGCAGGGAATGGGGGGAGAGGGTGGGGGCGTTGGCAGGGAATGGGGGAGAGAGGGAGGGGACGTTGACAGAGAATGGGGGAGAGAGGTTGGGGGCGTTGGCAGGGCATGGGGGGAGAGGGTGGGGGCTTTGGCAGGGAATGGGGGAGAGAGGGTGGGGGCGTTGGCAGGGCAAGGATAGGTACGCCAGGGAACTTGGATGTTACATGGGGCAATTGCGTAGAAGTTCTTGGATGTTGTAGTTTGCAAGTGCTTTGTGGCAGAGGTCCGTCGTTGATCGCTTTGATCTTCGAAGGTTCGTGGATTGTTGGGTTGGTTTATGGTTCATGTCCTTTATGACCTATATGCCTTTAACCTTTACCGTGCATCTTGCTGGTTCGCCTTTGAGGTTACCTTTAGCATGGTCGGGAAATGAGATCCCCTTGCCTGGCATCTTCCACGCCATCATAGTCCTGTCCACTTTGAGGATAACCCCAAAAACTAGAGCCATGACGTCATTCAAATCAATGAGGTATATACCTTGCACAGAATGTACATAATTGGTAATATTTTTGTACACATCTATTACCTTCAGAAACAACTGACCTAAAAATAAGGTACCTACCTAAAAAAAAAGTGAATCCATTCCATGGTAGGTATAAAGTTTGATATAAACTAATAATCCAATAACACAATTGAATTCATTCTATATTAACAGTATTCCCTTAATCCAGTTGACGCAGTGCTGCAGTAAATAGTGGATCCCAATTCACAGTACCGATTGTCTCCCGTGACGCTCGCTCAGCGTGATCGACATTCGGGATGTGGACCTCCCCCGCCCCCCCCCCCCCCCACAATGTCCCACCTTATTTGTTGTTGGGAAATCACAGGCGTCTTCGTGTAAACATTAACCCCCCACCCCTCTAATTCCATCCCGAGTCACCGTCCTCGGCATTCACTCTCTGAGAGAGATGTTCCTCCCCCCCTCACCGATCGAGGCCCCCCCCCCCCCTCCCCACCATAGGTAGTGGGCGACGCAAAAAGTAGCGTTGTAGTTCGCTGGTTCGTCGGCAGGCTGGGATGCAGTGGCGTAGGGTACATGTAGCAGCCTGGGGAGTCCAGCCTTGGGATCGGGGGCTTTTTGATTGGAAGGGGATCGCAGTTAAAAATATTGTAGTTTTATTTTACAAACAACAACTTGTATTTTTTGTGCCTACATTATTTCTTTATTCTTTAATTCAATATCAAACAGTTCAACAGTTTACAATGATCCCACAAACTCATATCGTCCCACAAACTCATAACGCTCCCACAAAATAACACACGCCGCTGTTTGCACAAGTCCTGCACGTGGAATCTTTGCAAACTTCGTGGCTAAAAAAAATTAAAAAACTTTCGCCAACAAATTCCTGGCCACGCACAGAACATGAGCATTGAAACGATGGCGAAAAGTTTTTTGATAAAGTTGCCTAATGGTCGCCCCGATTGCCGGTTGCCGATTGCCGATTGCCGATTGCCGATTGGCGATTGTCGATTGCCGATTGCCGATTGCCGATTGACGATTGCCGATTGCCGATTGCCGATTGACGACGGCATCCGCCGATTGCCGCGTGCCCGGGAAAGCGCACCGGGAAATTGAGTTTGGAAATGTTTTGCCGGTCACATCGCGAAACCGACGGCGTTCCTGGCCTCAGTGCGCGTTCCATCATGCCTTTGCAAGGACCGAGCCCGGGACAGCCTGTCCTCATGGCGCGTTCCATCATGCCTTTGCAAGGACCGAGCCCGGGACAGCCGGTCCTCAGGGTTCCATCATGCCTTTGCAAGGACCGAGCCCGGGACAGCCTGTCCTCAGGGGGCGTTCCATCATGCCTTTGCAAGGACCGAGCCCGGGACAGCCGGTCCTCATGGCGCGTTCCATCATGCCTTTGCAAGGACCGAGCCCGGGACAGCGGGTCCTCAGGGCGCGTTCCATCATGCCTTTGCAAGGACCGAGCCTGGGACAGCCGGTCCTCAGGGCGCGTTCCATCATGCCTTTGCAAGGACCGAGCCCGGGACAGCCTGTCCTCATGGCGCGTTCCATCATGCCTTTGCAAGGACCGAGCCCGGGACAGCCTGTCCTCAGTGCGCGTTCCATCATGCCTTTGCAAGGACCGAGCCCGGGACAGCGGGTCCTCAGTGCGCGTTCCATCATGCCTTTGCAAGGACCGAGCCCGGGACAGCCTGTCCTCATGGCGCGTTCCATCATGCCTTTGCAAGGACCGAGCCCGGGACAGCCGGTCCTCAGGGTTCCATCATGCCTTTGCAAGGACCGAGCCCGGGACAGCCTGTCCTCAGGGTTCCATCATGCCTTTGCAAGGACCGAGCCCGGGACAGCCTGTCCTCAGGGTTCCATCATGCCTTTGCAAGGACCGAGCCCGGGACAGCCTGTCCTCAGGGTTCCATCATGCCTTTGCAAGGACCGAGCCCGGGACAGCCGGTCCTCAGTGCGCGTTCCATCATGCCTTTGCAAGGACCGAGCCCGGGACAGCCTGTCCTCAGTGCGCGTTCCATCATGCCTTTGCAAGGACCGAGCCCGGAACAGCCTGTCCTCAGGGTTCCATCATGCCTTTGCAAGGACCGAGCCCGGGACAGCCTGTCCTCAGTGCGCGTTCCATCATGCCTTTGCAAGGACCGAGCCCGGGACAGCCTGTCCTCAGGGTTCCATCATGCCTTTGCAAGGACCGAGCCCGGGACAGCCGGTCCTCAGGGGGCGTTCCATCATGCCTTTGCAAGGACCGAGCCCGGGACAGCCTGTCCTCAGGGTTCCATCATGCCTTTGCAAGGACCGAGCCCGGGACAGCCTGTCCTCAGTGCGCGTTCCATCATGCCTTTGCAAGGACCGAGCCCGGGACAGCCTGTCCTCAGTTCGCGTTCCATCATGCCTTTGCAAGGACCGAGCCCGGGACAGCCGGTCCTCAGGGTTCCATCATGCCTTTGCAAGGACCGAGCCCGGGACAGCCTGTCCTCATGGCGCGTTCCATCATGCCTTTGCAAGGACCGAGCCCGGGACAGCCTGTCCTCAGTTCGCGTTCCATCATGCCTTTGCAAGGACCGAGCCCGGGACAGCCTGTCCTCAGTGCGCGTTCCATCATGCCTTTGCAAGGACCGAGCCCGGGACAGCCGGTCCTCAGGGGGCGTTCCATCATGCCTTTGCAAGGACCGAGCCCGGGACAGCCTGTCCTCATGGCGCGTTCCATCATGCCTTTGCAAGGACCGAGCCCGGGACAGCGGGTCCTCAGGGGGCGTTCCATCATGCCTTTGCAAGGACCGAGCCCGGGACAGCCTGTCCTCAGTGCGCGTTCCATCATGCCTTTGCAAGGACCGAGCCCGGGACAGCCGGTCCTCAGGGGGCGTTCCATCATGCCTTTGCAAGGACCGAGCCCGGGACAGCCTGTCCTCAGTGCGCGTTCCATCATGCCTTTGCAAGGACCGAGCCCGGGACAGCCGGTCCTCAGGGTTCCATCATGCCTTTGCAAGGACCGAGCCCGGGACAGCCGGTCCTCAGGGTTCCATCATGCCTTTGCAAGGACCGAGCCCGGGACAGCGGGTCCTCAGGGGGCGTTCCATCATGCCTTTGCAAGGACCGAGCCCGGGACAGCCTGTCCTCATGGCGCGTTCCATCATGCCTTTGCAAGGACCGAGCCCGGGACAGCCGGTGCTCAGGGTTCCATCATGCCTTTGCAAGGACCGAGCCCGGGACAGCCTGTCCTCAGGGTTCCATCATGCCTTTGCAAGGACCGAGCCCGGGACAGCCGGTGCTCAGGGTTCCATCATGCCTTTGCAAGGACCGAGCCCGGGACAGCCGGTGCTCAGGGTTCCATCATGCCTTTGCAAGGACCGAGCCCGGGACAGCCTGTCCTCAGGGTTCCATCATGCCTTTGCAAGGACCGAGCCCGGGACAGCCGGTGCTCAGGGTTCCATCATGCCTTTGCAAGGACCGAGCCCGGGACAGCCGGTGCTCAGGGTTCCATCATGCCTTTGCAAGGACCGAGCCCGGGACAGCCGGTGCTCAGGGTTCCATCATGCCTTTGCAAGGACCGAGCCCGGGACAGCCTGTCCTCAGTGCGCGTTCCATCATGCCATTGCAAGGACCGAGCCCGGGACAGCCGGTCCCAATGTAGTGAAATCCCGTGTAATCCCAGGGCAAGGCGCAGGCGCACTGCTTTCAAATGAAAAGGACGCACATGCGCGGCCTTGAACTTTCTGTATTTGCTGAGATTTTCGGGAAATCCACGTTTTCTTGATAATTTACGCTTGTTGAGAGATCTGATATTGGTTACTTGAACAGTGAATAGACCAGTGCCACAGGTACAGCGCCAACAAAGTGTGTCAAAGGGACAAGGCTAAGCGGTGGCGGAGCGGTGTTGGACGGTAGCAGGTCTTAGTGCCGGCACCGGGTCCGACCTCGGCTCCCTTCCAAAACGAGGCTAGCTTCATCATCACCCTGTCATTCACCGACAGCCAATAGACCAGTGCCACAGGGACAGCGCCAACACAGTGTGTAAAAGGGACAAGGCTAAGCGGTGGCCTGCCCTTGGTGCTGTTGGACGGTAGCAGGCCTTAGTGCCGGCACCGGGTCCACCCTCGGCTCCCTTCCAGGCCAGGCTAGCTTCATCATCGGCCTGTCATTCACCGATATCCAATAGACCAGTGCCACAGGGACAGCGCCAACACAGTGTGTCAAAGGGACAAGGCTATGCGGCACCGGGTTCACACTCTGCTTTTCCTTCCAGGCGTCGGACATCTGGTCGATGGGCGTCACGCTGTTCACGTTCGTGTTCGGCCGCGTCCCCTTCCACTCGGACAGCGTGATCGCGCTCTACGACATGATCCAGACCGAGGAGGCGACGTTCCCCGACGACCTGGACATCAGCGCGCCGCTCAGGGATCTGCTGGCGAGGATGCTGGTCAAGGACCCTGAACACCGCATCACGTTGGCTGCCATCAAGGTAACGCTCGATTTGGGTTAACGCTTCGTTAGTTGGAGGCAGGATTATTTAGGAGGGTGGTGAATAGGCCACGCTCATGAATTGCTCGCCTGGAGCTGAACCTTAGGGTAGGTAAGTAATAGTTTATGGCTGTACCATTTGTTGAAGTTTAGGGAATGAGAGGAGAGCGGTGTTTCACTCACAAAGAGGCTCCCCTGCTATATAACGTTTAGAAGGAGAGCGGTGTTTCACTCTCAAAGAGGCTCCCCTGCTGTTACGTTTAGAAGGAGAGCGGTGTTTCACTCTCAAAGAGGCTCCCCTGCTGTTACGTTTAGAAGGAGAGCGGTGTTTCACTCTCAAAGAGGCTCCCCTGCTGTTACGTTTAGAAGGAGAGCGGTGTTTCACTCTCAAAGAGGCTCCCCTGCTATATAACGTTTAGAAGGAGGGCTGTGTTTCACTCTCAAAGAGGCTCCCCTGCTGTTACGTTTAGAAGGAGAGCGGTGTTTCACTCTCAAAGAGGCTCCCCTGCTATATAACGTTTAGAAGGAGAGCGGTGTTTCACTCTCAAAGAGGCTTCCCTGCTGTTACGTTTAGAAGGAGAGCGGTGTTTCACTCTCAAAGAGGCTTCCCTGCTGTTACGTTTAGAAGGAGATCGGTGTTTCACTCTCAAAGAGGCTTCCCTACTGTTACGTTTAGAAGGAGAGCGGTGTTTCACTCTCAAAGAGGCTCCCCTGCTGTTACGTTTAGAAGGAGATCGGTGTTTCACTCTCAAAGAGGCTTCCCTACTGTTACGTTTAGAAGGAGAGCGGTGTTTCGCGCGCAAAGAGGCTCCCCTGCTGTTTATAGAAGAGCCAAAGGTGTCCACATTCGCAGGCCGTCCCATTGTTCCGCTAAAGGGTTGATGGTATGAGCATCGAATGATTGACAGCGCAATGTCTGCACAACAATACTTTCCTTCTGAACGTGAACAAATACTGTAGCTGTTTGTTTACTCATTGTAATTTTACCCCTAATCTACTGCAGAACTATGCAACAGAGCCTTATTTCATATACTGGCCATTGGAATAGTAAAACCACAATTTAATATGATCATGAGTTTGACTTTGAGGTGCATAACATACATTTGACAATTGACCTAAAACTTAGGTTCTGTCGTCAACAAATTTAGAAAATTTCGCGACTGTCAACTGTATTCAAAATTGCTAACGATGCTGTCGTTAGTGACGATTAAGAAAGTGATGCTACCTCCATTCCCCCCCCCCCCGGCCCCGACTGACGGCGACCCCTTTACCCCCAGGAGCACCCATGGGTGACCAAGGACGGCGTGTACCCGCTGCTGTCCGAGGAGGAGAACTGTCAGCTGGTGGAGGTCACCGACGAGGAGGTGCGACAGGTGATCCAAGCCGTGCCGAAACTCGACACCCTCATCCTCGTCAAGGCCATGGTCAAGCAGCACTCCTTCCAGGTAAGCAACACTGTGGTCGAGTCGGCCAGTGGATGGGTGACCGCCATGCACGTGGCCAGCTCTCCGAGGGAGAGAGGTTGGAGGGATTGGAGTTAAGCAACACTGCGCCGAGTCGGCCGGTGGATGGGTGACCGCCATGCACGTGGCCAGCTCTCAGAGGGAGAGAGGTAGGAGGGATTGGAGTTAAGCAACACTGCGCCGAGTCGGCCGGTGGATGAGTGACCGCCATGCACATGGCCAGCTCCCAGGGGGAGAGTGGCCGGGGGGATTGGAGTTAAGCACACTGCGCCGATTTGGCCGGTGGATGGGTGACCGCCATGCACGTGGCCAGCTCTCAGAGGGAGAGAGGTCGGAGGGATTGGAGTTAAGCAACACTGCGCCGAGTCGGCCGGTGGATGAGTGACCGCCATGCACATGGCCAGCTCCCAGGGGGAGAGTGGCCGGGGGGATTAGAGTTAAGCACACTGCGCCGATTTGGCCGGTGGATGGGTGACCGCCATGCACGTGGCCAGCTCTCAGAGGGAGAGAGGTTGGAGGGATTAGAGTTAAGCAACACTGCGCCGATTCGGCCGGTGGATGGGTGGATGCTGTCCGTCACTCTGCCTCCCGTCGTTGTATCGCCATCCGCCGCCTTGCAGAACCCGTTCGGGCGTCGCACGGGCAAGCCGCCCACGCGGCACTCCGGTCTGCCCAGCCGGTCGCAGCAGTTCCAGACGGCGGGCCGCAGCAACTCGGCGCCAGGCAGCTACCACCTCGGCGAGGACAGGTAGGCGTCGTAGCTGAAGAAAGGAGGAGCGGACCTGTACTTCTGTATACCTGGACCTTATTGAAAAATAACTATTTCACACTGGGATTTGAATGCGAAATAAATGTCTCACTGGTTTCCCACGAGGCCAGTGACTACCAGTGAGACTTTTATTTAGCATCCAAATCCCAATTTGAAACAGTTTTTTTCAAAACTAGTGCTAAAGATAGGACATAGTAGAAGTGAGTTTAAGAAATTTAATAACATGTACCTTATTATTGCTCGCAAATGAGCTACGGGTTAGAAAAAGACTTGTTAAATTTAAATACCAAGTACCCGTTATGTCATATTGCTAATTTCAAACAAAAAAATACATAAGCGATTCCCTTTTTTTATACTGCCAGGCAATCGCTATTTGGAGAGAATAGTTGGAAGGTGATTACGGCTGGGAAACGAATCGCTACAATTCAATACTTTCAATACTTCAATACTTCAATACTTCAATACTTCAATACTTCATACTTTCAATATTTCAGTATGTTGTAGATAAAAGACGTAAATAAGGGCGAACATGGCCCTTTTTTCGAAAATTTGCCCCTGGTATACAAGAACATACCCCGAGACTCTTAATTTTTAACCCTTTTTGAGCCATTGTATACGAAAGTGCAAAGAAAATTTTGGAAAAAGGGCCACACTGGCCCTTATTTACATCTTTTGTCTGCAACATTCTGAAATATTGAAATGATAACTTTAACGGTGTGGCCGTGAGAACTCGGCAACTTTTGGTCTGTTTCGATAAATAAACGTGCTAATTGTGCGATTTTGGCCAACCTGAAAATAATTTTTTGACCAAACTTGTAAAAATGTAGGCCAGGGCCATCTGCGCAAATGTCTAAATATATGTGTCTTACAAGTGATGTGTCTCTTGCCGATAGGAGGCGACTTACTGAGACTGTTACCCATGGAAAGACCTGGGCCTTAAAGACGGTTTTCTGGCCCATTTACATATTTCATTGATGCTGTCATGGGATATAAAAAGCCAAAATAATTGAATTTATTTTATTTATTTATTATTTTAGTCTTGGAAATTCCCAATACTACAAATACTACAATACTACAGACTTATAATTACAATTATAATATAATGATAAATAATCTTCTTAATTAACAAAAATATGATGATGAAATGAAATAATAGATTAATGGTAATTAATCGCACAAAGTCTAAATAATAAGTGAAAACATTATAATAAGTGAAGAATGACAGTGTTACAGTACCATTGGCCGAACGTACCACATGGGTCAAGAGATTTAGTTGTCCAGTGTGTTTTCCTATCGCTAACCCACACACTCCTCACAGCAGCATCACACCCAAATCGCCGACCGAGTGTTGACCGAGCGTGTCCTTGATCCTGCAGGACGTTGTCCCTGGAGCCGACGTCAACCCCGCTGCCCGCACTGCCCGAGCTGTCCCCGGGGGAGGCGCCGTCGCCCATCGTCGCCCAACAGACGTCCAGACTCTCCTAAGACTTCGTAGACCTCGAGGCCTTCGGGTCCTCGGACTCTGCACAATTTGGTCCTCAGCTTGCCGAAGACTTGCCAATTCGGCCCTATCGGGTCTTCGGGGTCGGGGCATGACATTGATAACTTTATCAAAGGTCAGGACTTGCTGGAGGTCGGCCCTATAGAGGCATGACATTGATAACTTTATCATAGGTCAGGACTTGCTGGAAAAGTGGATTTCCTTGTATTTTCTTACATCAGATCCTCGCCGTACTACTCAGTTTTGTAATGAACGAAACGCGTCATAATTGTAAGAGATTGCGGTGCCATTTTTTTCAATTTATGAGCTGAAATGAGACTTGTTTAGCCGTTGCAACGCCATTGATAACATTTAATGAATCGGAAATCTCATTTCATATTCAGGAACCATCCACCGAAACACATTCATGTGTTGGCTTTGAGCTGTTTATAGACATTATGGCTGACGGCGCTGAACTTAGAGACCTACCTCGAGGCCTGATGTACTGATCTGGAACAAAGTGGGGAACCGTGGCTGGGGGTTCGGCGTCTTGTTCGCGGCAAAAGGGATTTCCCGTGATAGTTTCTACGCATGCGATGTTTTTGACAAGCTGACGAACGCATTTGGCTTGGGAATGCAGAAATTCAGTTAAAAGCTAGACCCTTTTGAAAACCAACGCTGCATTAGGCAAAGGTGAATTGAAAATCAAAATGTAGCAAATTTGCTGCCCATTTTAGAATGTGGCTAGGTACAGATTTTGGATTTGATATCATGCTATATTAGAGTGCAGCCACCGTATATAGGTTTTATTGTTAAGGGACCAGAATTGATTATAATCAAGATAATATTGTAATATCATTATCGATATTATATTATGTAATCATTCAGTAATGTTATTATGTGACAGTAAACAATCGTTCTTAAAAAAACTTTTACATTTTAAGCCGTTTTTAAAATAAAATATTAGTAGTTGCGAATTTTTTAATAACTCCGACGACGACTTTGTTAAAGATGAAATTAATCTGACCACAACCCGGATAGCCTTTTGATGTATCGAGCGTGATGCTAGGACAGGATTGCGTCTAGTAGGTACCTAGTTGAATTTGAAATGATCGGGAGCCGCTAGAGGCCCGTATTTGCACAACTTTAATGTTACATTCTCTCATCTCTTTGCTCATCGTCTTCGTATATCTTCCTCTCTTCTCTATATCGAAGTCGTGTGCTGTGCTGCCTGGCTTGCATTTATTATCTCGTCAACTATATTATATGTCTCTTCCATTTCTCTACCTATCGATTCTAGAATCGCACATTAAAACTATTTCGACAAATTCTATCAATCTTTAATGCGACGGATGGCTATGTATAATAGTGATGTAATTATTTTAGTCAACATCTCAAGTAAACACACATTCCTGTGCTATAGATGTGAAGATATCTCTCTTGCCTTTTAATATGGTATATATGAAATAGCTCTCTCTCTCTCTCTCTCTCTCTCTCTCTCTCTCTCTCTCTGTGTGTATATTAAGCTCTCTTTGTTATGATATAGGGTATATTTAAAATTTAGCTTTTGAATATTTAGTAAAAACAAATTCTTCTTCTTCATAAGTTATCTGGGTCAGGACTTGCCTGTTGTACCCAAGCTCCAGTAGATACTGTCAGAGAATGTCCTGCGAATGTGAACAACATCCTAAAATCAGGAAGCAATAGTCCGCCTACGATCGCCAACGGCTGGAAAACATTAAGTACCTTTAATTGAGTTTTTAAAAGCAAAAAACCAAACGATTCAAGTTGAGATTTAAAAAAAAATGAAGCTGTGATATTTTGTATTTTGATGTGAATTGATATAGACACAGTTAATAAAATATCAGTTAGTCCTTAAAAACGGTGACACATATTATTGTTAACATAAAATAGATACAGCGCGAATAATTTGATTAAGAGTTTAATGCACATTTAGATGTCGTTTATGTGGAGTTTCCTCTTTCATTGATGTAACATCGTCATTAGCCCAAAACTGTACAACTTTATTTATTCGGCTGAATTTTCGTATTTGTATTAGTACTGTTAACCGTCTTAGCTTTTGCTGTTGTAAAAAAATCAGCTGTGTTGAAAGAAATATGTCGACCTTGCCGAATGGTACAAAATAATAAGAGCAACTCTAGAGCCCTTTTGAAAGACTGGCTTGCTCCCCGCAAATACGGAACTAGCCCTTCATATAGTTCGACCAGGGAGGTCTTACTTGGATCTAATAGCCCGAGAGTTTTCCCAAGAAATTTGCCGCTGCTCGTCGTACTGATAAACTATAATGCCTGAAAGGATACACAAATTGCGTGCAAAGTCCAGCAGAATTGCTACAAAAATATAATAAATTTATCTATGCGCACCATGCAGCCGCTATTATATATTATATTGATTAAGATAATAATATAACTATTACCGTTAAATTATATTTAGAGAAAGAATCGCTCTTGGGGTGCGCTGTATAATGTCGCTGTATAATATAGGGTCTAGTCAAATTTAAATCCTTTTACATATTTTATAATATCAAAGTTATCAATGTTGAATAAAGCAAGCATTTTCAAAGATGAAAAATTCGAAACAAATTGTGCGAAATGTAACTTTCTTACCTGTGTAAAATCACTTTTCCCACAACGTTTGAAACGGAAAGAAATTAATCATAATTAATTAGTACCTAAATGGTTTGTCAAGTTACTAGAAGTATGGGCCCGTGCTACGCACAGTGAGTGTACTTTGTAGGGGCTTATGCCACCCCACTATAATGACCTCCAAATTATAAAAGTCAAACAAAACCAATAGAATTCAACAGGTCAAATTCATTATCATTTCTAGACTGTGTCAAAATCAATGAACCGAACTGGTTTTCTCATCACCCCCAAACAGAGTAACTACTTTGAATCTGAGTCTATTGAGCCAAACTGTCGCACCCCTAAACTCCATTTCACGTTGAGAAAGAGAGTGGATTTGCATCTTCCTCGATAACCCACTGCTGCTAGAGACGAGATAAGAGTTTCAAAACTTATATGGGCCATGTCTTGAGACGGAAAAAAGCATATACGGGCAATTTTGGTACTCTTAATTTATTCCTAGCAACAGTGGGTCCTCGACGAAGCTGCAAATCAACTCCCCTTCTTAACGTGAAATATGTAGTACAGTGCTATGCCAGAACTGAAGAAGGATTCAATAACAACAACAATGCACCGAAACATCTATAAGGCAATTGTATTTTTATTCAGCAAGGTTGCACTGAATGAAGGTAGAGTACAGGTTGGCGCTGACAGCAACAAGCATATTGAGACTCGAGGTCGTTCGCATCCGGTCGGTTATTGTTGGTCCTCGGAGCTGGACACAGCTAGCCCGTCGTGGCTGCAACAATTACGTCGGTGTGAGTACACTCATTGCAGCTTCGGAACAATTGGTAAGCATCTAGAACACTAAAGGCTGGTTTACATCAACTTAGCCGTAAGAATTAGCACTAGCAGTAATGTAATAACAGCAGTGCTGGCATCCCTTGATTGTGTTCTCATCTACTTGGCTTGTAGGCGAGGGGAATGCCAAGTGGTGGGAGAGAGAACTGTGTAGCGATGATGGGCAGAGCGATTGAAACAGATGTAATAACATGCGTGCCGGCATCCCTTGATTGTATTCTCATCTACTTGGCTTGTAGGCGAGGGGAATGCCAAGTGGTGGGAGAGAGAACTGTGTAGCGATGATGGGCAGAGCGAGTGAAATCAGATAATGCCGAATACTGAAATCCACAATCGAAAAGTTATCGATCTAAATACTAGGAAACGCTGCTTAAGTGTTCGCGTTGAAAATGAGCGTATGGGCGCAGCGGTACTAAGTTGAGAACAAAGGTATAGGCACCCTGAAAATTGCATCGCAATCGACGCAGGCGTTTGGTCTGTACAGCGCGCGCAAACACACACAAGTGAAATTGAGAACGAAATTGACAAAATTTCTGACAAACTTGAAGTCAACAAAGCTGGTGTGATGTTGCGATGTGGTTTCGATCTTTTCAAAGAGCAATATTAGAAATTGGGAAAATTTTGAAAAAATACGCACTTTAGAATAAATTTCCGTACTTTTCCAAACTTTCCCAATTTTCTAATATTACTCTTTTTTCTGCTTTGAAGGGGATGGGTATTGAGGATTTTCTTGAAAAACGCAGGGGGTCCAAGTTGAGAACAAACGTAGACACCCTGTAAATTTCATCGCAATCGAGGCAGGCGTTTTGTCTGTAGAGCGCGCGCAAACACACATACAAACAAACACACGCATGTGTTTTTTTTTAGCAGTAGTGAAATTGATGATTTCGCTTCGCTCGCTACGCTCATCAATTAAATTTTGGGACGCCCTTTTAATATCGGTGTGTAGCTATAATCTCGACATGTGGACACCCCGCTCGACCCATTCTGTCCCCAAAACGGGGTCCAATCGGCCCCCGACACTCACTGCCGTTGGTTCGCGTGCCGTTGCCGCGTCCTCGACCGCCGCCCCCGCGACAAGCCACCCCCGCGGGGGGCGCACCACCGGGCGGGGGTGGCCCGCTGTGCTGGGAGTCGGGCACCGGCGCCTGGCCGAACTGCAAGCACAAAGTCGCAATCTCTATACTGTAATTACGATAAGATAGCACTTTTCGTTGCCAACCTCGGAACTGAAATCTATATTATGAACATTATTAAAATTTTAAAAGTATTAATATTATATTAGTATAGGTACACTATTTACTAACAAATGTTACACAATTTTTGAAAGGATTTTATATAGTTTTGTCTATAATAACCAGTATTACCACAGAGTTACTTAATATCATCACTCTGACAAGTTTATCCCACTGATGGCAGCCATGTCAGGTAGCAAACATAACAAGAGCGGCCTTCTTGTTTTCAGCTAGGTCGTGGAGTGGTCACTAGGACTCACCATATTTTGGAATATTTATATAATTAACCAATTTTGCTACATAACGTGTTCTTCGAAATTAAGGAAAAAGGGCGTAGAATTGCAGTCAGTTTCAAGAAGCGATATTTGTTATGCATATGCCATTTAGTCTAGCTGAAATTGTCACTCAAAGGTTGGTATTACCTTCGAAATATTTCCAAGGTCGAGCCAAAAAGTGCTATCTTAGCCTACCGCAACTATAGCGGCGGAAGGCCAAAGGCCAAAGGGACTTGTGTCGTGGCGATCACGGGCGTTATTTCTAATCGGTGGCCCCAAAGCTGTAAAAAATTCGAGGCCCCCCTAAACCCACCCACCCGTGATGTCAATTTTGTATAATTTGAACCGAAAAATGAAGTCCGGTGACGCTTTTTTGGGGAATCTATTTTTTGAAAGCTTGTACTGGGAAAAGGTACAAGATTTCAAAATGCCTATTGCCTTAAAAAAATGTCATCGCTTCTTTTTTCGGTCCAACTCTTCGGCCTCCGAAATGCCCCCTGAGCCCGAGGCCCCAAAGCACTGGTATGCCCGATGCCCTCTAGTTACGCCCCTGTAAAGCGAACATTTTCAGCTCTATTTACATTGAGAAAGCAACTGTAACAGGTTACGGACGTTGGAAAAAAAACAGGGAACACAAAAGCATTCGTTTTCGATGTCACTGCCTTGTGTTTAACACGGGCAGTGATTTTAAATGAATGATTTTGAGCCAAATTACTCAAAGAGAACTTATTCTCCACATCACATTCCGAGCCTTTTTGAACCAGTTTTTGCGAAGATATATACGCGCTACATGTACGTTGGTTGCAACTCAAATAACTGCCCATAAGGTGTCACTTTTCTCTCTCGCTTGGGTATTTTATGTTTTGGTCTCAGGTGGCTTTTGTGCACCATTATCTCTGCGGCGAGCAAGCAGCCAAATGCGCCGTAAGCAGGTGTAACCCTTTCGGGAAACGTCATGTGAACAACTGCACGGATCATGTTCACAGTCTGAAATGGCCGGGATCGAGACTATAGCACCACTTTGTCAATGTCATGTCGTTCGTTGCGTCTCGTAAAGTACCGAGATGATTCTCTTTTGATATCGCAAAGCTCCTGCTTCTGCAAAATACTGGGCAAAAATCTAAAGCGTCTTTACCTGTACGGCATTGCCTAGCAACCATTGGAGTGATCTCCGCTGCGATTACGTAACTTTGACTTCGCCGATCTCGGTTACAAAGTTAAATAATTAACATGGACAACAATAGGGATTTTATATATCAGAACCGATAGCGGTATGACGTAAAAGTTACAAAATCGCTATGCTGGAGCGTCATGCTCGAGTAGTACCTCTCGAAACATTGGGATCGATCCAGCGTTTGCGTTCACTCGGGGTTTTAGTGAACGAATCCTCCTCTCTATAATAGTCTCTATAATCCTCTATAGTCCTCTATAATATTCTCTATAGTCCAGCGTGGGCTGGCGGCTATAGAAGATTCGCATGGAACATCCCTAAGATTCGTTACCTCGAGACGTTGTAGCAGGTAAAGATAGAATATAGTAGAAATGAGTCTAAGAAATTCTGTAGCAGGTAACTTTGTGATTTCAAAATCATTCGTTTTCTTTGCTTTAAAATGGCCACTTTGGTGTAGAATCGTGTAAAACAAGATACATGATGGCTTCCCAGTACTAATTACTTTCTCAGTGGTCGTCATATTTTGAAGTCGTTTAAATTTCTGATCACGAACATTCGAAAACAACCGAGCGGTTGATCTGACCATTGAGGCAATATAAGTTTCGGGGCAAAATTATGTTGCAAACTTTCCGGCAAAGGTGCGTTTCAAAAAGGTATGCATTTTACTCTATAGGAATTTCCTTCCTTATTTTGAAATGTGTTATTTTTGCACTCGGGAAACACACTCCACGCATGTCGTTGCCATGCATGGTACTGGTCATACATGCAGATGTTGGTGGAAAACTGCCATTAATTGCATTTCCCAGCTCACTGGGATTTACGTTCTAAGACAATTTTGACAATGACACATCGAAATCGGGCAGTTATCTGCTTCCAGCCCAGCCATACACATTTCAGTTTAGAACGTAATTCAAACTATAATATTTGTGTTGTGCAAGTATAATATGAAAACTAGCCCAACTCATTTAGAACTTGGACCCGAAGGCAGAGTCGACACTGAGTGCACAGTCACATTGAGTCCGCACTCAGTGCGCACTTTGGGGACAATTTATCATTGCAAATGCCAACTAAGTGAGCACTGAGTGTGAGTGCGCTCTCAGTGTTGACTCTGCATTCGGGTCTTGATGTTAAAATCCCAAAATAGCCAAATATCTGTGCAAAAACATGTGCACAAAAACAGTTATAACTTACCACAAACACCATAGCCATGGCCAGCATGACGAAGAATGCAAAGTACTTCATGTCGAGGCGGTCGAGTCTGCGCTGTGTGGTCGCCGAACGAAGAGTGGTACCGACTACCAGCCCCGGCGCGGTTTAAATACCCGAGAGAACCCCGTTGTCCGCGTCGGGCACAAAGGACCCCCGCCGGCCCAACGGCCACCTCCTGTGGTCCAACCTCGAGGGCGCGTGGACTTTGTGGTGCCGGCACCCGAGTGACCTTGCCCTCGAGTCGAGGTCGATGCGGACGCCGAGGAAGCGACGTCCTTTCAACGCCGGTCGGAAACGTCCGTCAAAGGACGCCACAGTGAAAGGACGGTCGCGGCATTAAGCGTCGTTAACACTTTTCACCAACACAACGCCGGCCAATTTAATCAACAGCTGTGTATACAAAGTAGGTGAAATAATAAAAAATTAAAAAAAGACACACTTTATAATGAAACAAATTAGATATTTATTCAGATAACTAAAAGTGGAGTACATCATTTTCTATATTATTAGCTACAACATTTTATTATACGGAGACACAGGAATAGGATGCGCTTTATATTTGTGTGTTGTACGTTGGCGTAAAGTATGTAATTTTATTAATTCCACGTTGTTACGAATCACAACACATGCCTCTGACACACTAAAGTACGTATGACATGTATACAGGTATGCACAGAGAAAGCACGGTGATTTAGATAGCGATCTCTGTTGTTCGGTGGCCTCGCACTTAAAGCCGCACCTTTGACGCCCCCCCCCCCCCCCCGTCGAAATGTCAGCCCCAAAAACCCGCCCCATCGGCCAACGTGTGACCTTACCCCCTCCCCCCCCCCCTCCCCCCCCCCCAGGAAGGCGTCGGCGTCGTGACCCAGTTGGGGTGCAGCGCCCGTTAAATCTTGTTAGGTGCGAGAATAATCAGGAGCGATCGCTGCTCCGTGCGCTCGTTTCTCATCGTGTCGGGATTTCGACCTGGTACGTCCTGGGCATGGACTTCAAGGAAGCTTATTTACTACGTAGGATAAGGCTAGACCCGCAAACGGGTACTGAAAAGAGTGTAAAAATGTACGCCATCTTTATTAGGACCATCAGCCGTCTAGAAAATGTGTCACAGCTTGGCACTGTCCAACAGACAACTTGCAAGACAGCTCTTCCAGAGGCAAATGTACTGAGAAATAATGTAGTAAGGTATTAATCGGATCTGGAATAGCAACAAGTAGTACATCACAAGTGTTTCCTTTACCAAAATAAAAGGGTGCGGGCTACCTTGATTCCGGTATGAAATTTGCATCAATAAAGTCTTTGGTCCTAATGACAAGTTTCAATCGTATCTGGAAATAGCAACAAGTGACATTTCACAAGTATTTTCTACCAACAACAGGTCTGGGCTACATTGATTCTAATGTGAAATTTGCACCAAGGAGGTTTTTGGTGCCAATCAAGATGGCGTCCAATTTGACACGTGTTGGTATACAGGCAGGTATGGGCGGTTGCGGGTCTAGCCTTATATACGTAGAGTTAACGCTTCCTTGAAGACAATGGCCCTGGGACAAACGACTTGACAGTTCGTTGTCAAGACGACAGCATGTCACGGACGCAATCAGGCGCATGAAGAGGACTGTGGTATAATCAGATCTTCCTTCGGGAACAACTGGCAAGCATTGTCAGCATCATATGATGCCACTGCCAGTACGATTACGCACCTATCAAATCTTACCGCGGTGGGCCCAGTTATGTAAAACACTTATTTGGCCGTTTTCGGTTACAAAGTTAACCAAATGACATTGGCGATGATACAGGGATTTTAGCAATCCGAACCGATAACAGCCAATGGGATTGCCACTAAGCTGATTCACGTAGCACGGTTACCGTTACCCCCCGGGTTATTTTGTTGTTACCTTGATGATAAGTTAGCCCGGCAAATCTGAGTCTGTCTGTTGATCTTTCTCCTTAGATTCATCCGCCTGGGGGCCTTTAATTAGAATCTTTGCGGCTATAGGGAACTTGCTCGTGAAATATACGTATCGTGAACACAAATTTGGTGCACACAAAACACTCACGATACCAGCATTCAACAACGCCCCCCCCCCCCTGCCTCCCGGTGACTATACCGACACCGGCCCCACGCCCCCATCCCCCACCCGTCCCTTACACCCCCACGCCGGCCCGTTCAGAGATACTGCTTTCCCCCCGGCCGGCCGGCCATCTGCACACAGGTCGACCCAGTCGTCGAGACCCCGGCGTCCGTCTCGCCGCTCCTCGCCGGCGGCGGCGTCATCGGCGTCCTCGCCGGCAGCGCCAGCTCGCGGAGATGCGCGGCGGACGCAATGTGCGGCTGGTACAGGTCTTGCTGGTACTGCAGACGACTGCCGGCCGCCGGGTGATGATGTCCGGGATGGTGGTGGCCGGCTCCCGACGGCGCGCACGACGCCGTTGTGCTGCGCAACGTGCGCAAGCCGACCGAGCACTGACGTCGCCGAGGGCTGTGGTACGAGGCGTAGCCGCTCGAGGTGGTGGCGCTGCGAAAAGGAGAACGGATCTGGAACGGAGAGACAAAAGAGAGACATGCACAGGGGTGTCAGGATCACGTGTGGAGTGGCCGCGTGTCGACGGGCGGTGGGCGGTCACAGTTTTTTTGGACACACATTATAGAGGCGACGAGTTAGTTGGGCGACGGGTCGAGATGTTGTTAGTGCTACAAAGGTGGACAGTGTGAAAATAAAAGTGATTACACTATAGATGCACTTTTTAAATCCTGTGGGGAAACTCAAATGTGGCAACGAAAACACTGATTATACTCGGTCTTGAGATGCCCTTGATCTTAAAATGTCCTTGAACTTAGATGACCTTGGTCTTAAGATGCCTTTTGCCGTAAGATGTCCTTTGGCGTTAAGATGTCCTTTTCCTTACGAGTGAAACAGATGTAATAACAGTAGAGCTGCTGCTGGCACCCGTTGATTGTATTCCCATCTATACTTGGTTTGTATAGGCGAGAGGAATTCCGGAACACACAAGATGGGGCTCTCTTGCCTCGAGATTTCGAGTGGCCAATATCAACACAAGCATGGACCATCAAGTTTGTAACTTCTATCTGCACGTTACAGTTTGCAGTTAACAGTTTGTAACTGTATTCTGCAACATTAACGGACCTTTAAGACCCTTTGGCGTTGAATTCAAGGTCACCGCTGATCAAGGTCAACCTCCTTCAAGGTGCCTCGTGTCGCGTTCCCGGATGAAAGATTCCCGCAACACGAGCTCCGTCAGGCAGCACAGCTTACCGCATTGTGTTGCGCCTTGTACACTCCTAATGGGAACCTGCGGGATTCGTTCAGG
This sequence comes from Nemoura dubitans, assembly GCA_921293005.1. NCBI lineage: Eukaryota > Metazoa > Arthropoda > Insecta > Plecoptera > Nemouridae > Nemoura > Nemoura dubitans. The sequence continues at coordinate 46,037,459 of OV121076.1, forward strand.
ACAATGGGGGCTGTTTTTCGACATCGGCTTGCGGGCGGAGGGGGGGGGGCGGCTTCTATGCTGCCACTAATTGGGCCTCGGGGCGCTTTACGAGACGACGCCGTCGCCGGCGACAAGCAATATGGCGTCGAGCGTCTCGATATCCGACGTCGACGTCGACTTTACGACGCTGTTCGTGCGCAGAATAAACATTGGCCGAGTCGCGGCACCGAAATCGCGACGACGCGACCCCCGAAGTTCGCCGGCGGCGACCCCCGAGCGTCGCGTGCGCCCTTATTAAAACGGTCCCCGAGGTTGCGCTGAAAATGCAAAAAGTCTTGCGGAAATTTCGCATATGTTCGAGCGCGCGGTGTGCGTTTCGCGCAGCGTGGGCGACCGAAACGCTCCGAACCCGGCGGCTGGTTCAATTTAAAGTTGCTCCGTGACTGCGAGGTCTCTGCAGGCGGCCAATTAGATAGCGCGAGTCGCTTTGACAGTCGAGCCGTGACCATTTCTGACGGACGCAACTTTGTCGTTTCCTTGCGTAAGTGAATCGGCTGCTCGCTGTTTCGTCGCTGGCGGTATCATTCAACGATTCCGATGCTTCTTAACTCCACTTCACGTTGAGAAGGAGATTGGATTTGCATCTTCCTCAAGGACCCACTGTTGCTAGATACGAGTTAAGAGTTTAAAAATTCAAGTGCCATGTCTTGAGCTGGACAAAAGGTTACATGGTTTTGATACTCTTAGCTCGTGTCTAGCAGCAGTGGGTCCTCGAGGAAGATGCAAATCCACTCTCGTTCTTAACGTGAAATGGAGTTTAGCCGAAAGGGGCCGGTGTCCGGACGGTGTCGATTAAGGCGACGTCCAGACCGACGCCCGGGGGGACGCCGTCGAGCGTCGGAATCGCGGCGCGCTTTGAACTGCGTCGCGAATGCGTCGCGACGCTGTAGCGTGTGATCGCAGAGAGAGAGCGAGAGGGATTTGGAATGTAGGGCGTCCTTTTGAGTCGCCATACTTTAAATTAAAAGTGCTCAAGAGAAATACAGCACGTCTCGATAAAGTTTTTTTTTCCTTTTTTAACTTCGCAAATTGAATTGAAACGGTCAAACTCAAAGGAAAGCGGAAAACTCATTGTGATGTGAAATTTACTGGCCTTAACAGCTTTTTCGGGAAACCCTGCTAGGCTAGACAACAAAGGCGAGCTGTAGGTGTGAGGAGATTACTTCTTATCAACGGGAGGTCAAAAAATACGCCACCCAAAATAGTCCCTTCCGAGGAACTTTCAGTGCAATGACGTTCTCTCTAGAAGTGCGTACTAAATACGCCATTTATTAATTGATTCCAAAGATCCAAGGTATTAAATGGTGGTTTTCTTCATAGTTGAAGAGAGATAATATAGTTATTTGTAAGTGCTTCTTTAAAAAATTTGATTTGCACAAATCACGAAATCAGGCTAGATCTTGCCATCGAGGCATTCGTTAGATTTCATTGTCACAAAGACCGGATGTAACCTTGTGAGGATTGCCAAATTCTGAAACCCGATCATCTCACTCGCTTACACAAAGTAATTTCAATACGCAACCCAATACATATCCCCTCTAAGAGACCTCATTGAGAAGAGAATCAGAGAGCCAGCGTTCTGTACTTACTTTCCTCTTCTGATGCTGACGCTCGGAGAGTGACGCCTTGGACTTGACCAGCACCTCCTTGACGGTGCGACGGAAGTTCTTGGTCATGAAGCAGTAGAGGATCGGGTTGATGGCCGAGTTGGCGTGGCCGAGCAGCAGTGCGAAGGGCACGGCGTCGACGAGGTTCTTGTGGTCGTAGCCGAGGTCCAGACAGAGCGAGAGCAGGTTGTACGGCAGCCAGCAGAGGGCGAAGAGAGTCGCCAGCAACAGCAGGATGCGCGCTACGCGACGCCGCTCGCGGACCAGTCGGGTGCCCTGGGGGGGAGGCGTTGAGGGTGAGCGACAGACGGCGACATGGCTCACAGGTCTGCTATTACTTGGGATTCATATCACATGCGACTTGGGTTTGCATTGTTGGCCTGTGAGGCTGGCTGGGAAATTGCCAGTAGCCAGCCTGAAATGACGGGCAAGGGTCGTCAGAATCAGAACACATGGACTGCATTGGCTGTGTGTGCATTGTTGGCCTGTGAGGCTGGCTGGGAAATTGCCAGTAGCCAGCCTGAAATGACGGGCAAGGGTCGTCAGAATCAGAACACATGGACTGCATTGGCTGTGTGTGCATTTTTGGCTGAGGCTGGCTGGGAAATTGCCAGAAGCCAGCCTGAAATGACGGGCAAGGGTCGTCTGAATCAGAACACATGGACTGCATTGGCTGAGTGTGCATTGTTGGCCTGTGAGGCTGGCTGGGAAATTGCCAGTAGCCAGCCTGAAATGACGGGCAAGGGTGGTCAGAATCAGAACACATGGACAGCATTGGCTGTGTGTGCATTGTTGGCCTGTGAGGCTGGCTGGGAAATTTCTAGTAGCCAGCCTGAAATGACGGGCAAGGGTCGTCAGAATCAGAACACATGGACTGCATTGGCTGTGTGTGCATTGTTGGCCTGTGAGGCTGGCTGGGAAATTGCCAGTAGCCAGCCTGAAATGACGGGCAAGGGTCGTCAGAATCAGAACACATGGACTGCATTGGCTGTGTGTGCATTGTTGGCCTGTGAGGCTGGCTGGGAAATTGCCAGTAGCCAGCCTGAAATGACGAGCAAGGGTGGTCAGAATCAGAACACATGGACTGCATTGGCTGTGTGTGCATTGTTGGCCTGTGAGGCTGGCTGGGAAATTGCCAGTAGCCAGCCTGAAATGACGGGCAAGGGTCGTCAGAATCAGAACACATGGACAGCATTGGCTGTGTTTGCATTGTTGGCCTGTGAGGCTGGCTGGGAAATTGCCAGTAGCCAGCCTGAAATGACGGGCAAGGGTCGTCAGAATCAGAACACATGGACTGCATTGGCTGTGTGTGCATTGTTGGCCTGTGAGGCTGGCTGGGAAATTGCCAGTAGCCAGCCTGAAATGACGGGCAAGGGTCGTCAGAATCAGAACACATGGACTGCATTGGCTGTGTGTGCATTGTTGGCCTGTGAGGCTGGCTGGGAAATTGCCAGTAGCCAGCCTGAAATGACGGGCAAGGGTCGTCAGAATCAGAACACATGAACTGCATTGGCTGTGTGCGCATTTTGCCTCCTTTCTGTTCGCCATCGCAACGAACGACCATAGCTCTATATTTACTATTTAGCGCCACTCACTTGGGCGTGCAAATAAACTCAACGTTTTTCTCATGGCAATTATTTGCCCTCACACGAAGTGATTGACTCCGCAACTGTGCTGTCGTCCACACTTTGAGTGATTCGCCTATAGCTTCACTCGAACGTCCAGCCGTCGCCCCACCTATGCACACTCGACGACCCGAAGACAAACCCGTTGTCTTTCGCCTTGTCACTCTGCTCGTCCCAATCAAGGGTGCGCGTTGGGGGGGGGGGGGGGGGGCGATCGAGTTACAAGGCATCACACTTGATCGAGGCACTCACGCAGCCGGCAGACACCCCGCGAGCAAAGCGCGACGAATCAATAGCATGCTTTTAGCGCAATCAAGGACCGCCGGTAACCGACGTCGTCGCGATGCTAAGAGGTCGCAAAGAGGACGCGTTGGGACGCAAAGGGGACGCGTAGGGACGCAAAGAAGACGCGTTGGGACGCAAAGAGGACGCGTTGGGACGCAAAGAAGACGCGTTGGGACGCAAAGGCGACGGCAGAGTGCGATCGCTGATGGGAGCTACGCGAATAAGTGGAGGAAATTCGTTACGCGCGATATACCGGGATGATGTGGGCGTGGTGGCTTTCATGTGCAAGTGGCGTTTTAAACGGAGCAACAGTTGCGACGGGAAATTGTCATTTTCTCTCTAGGACGCCGTACGGCTGTCGTCTATTCCGAGTCATCGCGCGCGCTTCACAGAAGCTAAATGGTCTCGAACTTTTGTACATCTCGTCGCGAGTAATGGTCGTGTTTGTTGGCCGCGATCCTCCCTATATAGGAACTGTGGCCGGCGAGACCACCCTTGCAACCTTGGGTGCGTGAACGTCGGGTAGCACGCTATGCCATCAAATCATCTGCCTCTCTGAACGGCAGCACATCGTTTCAAAGAAAACATTGCGTGGTGGGTCAACGTTTATCTATGCACTGCTCCGTTGTATTTGCGGACGCGCAAAATGACGAGGAGGATTTCCGAGTTGACCTTATTCGAAAAGTGCACCTTCTCGGTCGAACTGTCTGTATATTATCATCAAAGACTAGACATTGGAATATAGTTAGTTAGCGAAGGATTTAGTTTGCTTTCGTTGTTTTTAGTATGATGTGTTTTTGTTCCGGTTCGCTGTGAGCAGTTCCATGAAGCTTGCAAGTGGTTTTTGCTAGTGGCGACAACAGGTAATGACAAAAGTGTTTGAACTAACGAAGCACTGTCATATTTGATAATTGAAGCTCGGGAATGAAATGTCATTCTCATAATATATAAGTATGTATATCTAGAACTGGAAAATATATATTGCTTTTCTTTCCTCCAGTCTGCGGTGGCCAGTGCCAGCTCGACTCGTTTACACTGCAAACAGATTGTACCCTTGGCAGCCGACAAAGGTTGACAACCGTCAACGCTGGGCCACCTTTGATCAGGACGTCAGGCGCGAACCTCTCGCCGACGCCACGTCGCCGCTGGAAGGTCAACGTCGGGCGAATGTCAAGGGAAATCCGGCGTCGCGAAAACCGAGTGCGGAAAATTCACCCTCGTATCGCAATGCATGACATTTTCCGCCGCGCGCACACGGTCGAGTGATATTCCTGTCGGCGACAGCGAGTTGTGACGTCACGCTAAGACATGGCAATGAAATGCGAGATGGCAAAAGGTTCGCACCGAAGATCGCATCGGACGAGCGTTACACATCAAAGGCGCGCGTCGCAAAGAATCGAATTCTCGTCTCGAGGAGTTCTGGCTGAAAGCGACTGCACTGCCGTGTCTAATTTCCAGCTCATAAGCAATGGTGAACGCAATCAAAACGAGGAGGGAAACTTTGGAAGCGAAATGCGGAGTCGAGGACCTGACTTGAATGGAGGTCTTTTGAAAGCATCGTTCAGTTTCAGGACGTCGGCATTGAGTGTGAGACGCATCAGAGACGAGAGTTGATGTTGCAATAAGTTGTAAATACGCATGGATGGTTGCTCGGTTTTGAATGGCCGATGGTTGTTGGTTCGTTGAAGCGGCGTTTGCGATTTGAAGATGGGGGGGGGGGGGGTTAGAGTCTAACATATATTGGGGGAGGAAACCTCATTTGGGGTCCCTCCATTCGAGAGCTTGGGTTCCCATCTCTTATATAGGACGCTTACGAATCATGTATACGCGACTCGGGTTTGCATTGTTGGCCTGTGAGGCTGGCTGGGAAATTGCCAGTAGCCAGCCTGAAATGACGGGCAAGGGTCGTCAGAATCAGAACACACGGACTGCATTGGCTGTGTGTGCGCATTGTTTGCCTGTGAGGCTGGCTGGGAAATTGCCAGTAGCCAGCCAGAAATGACGGGCAAGGGTCGTCAGAATCAGAACACATGGACTGCATTGGCTGTGTGTGCATTGTTGGCCTGTGAGGCTGGCTGGGAAATTGCCAGTAGCCGGCCTGAAATGACGGGCAAGGGACGTCAGAATCAGAACACATGGACTGCATTGGCTGTGTGTGCATTGTTGGCCTGTGAGGCTGGCTGGGAAATTGCCAGTAGCCAGCCTGAAATGACGGGCAAGGGTCGTCAGAATCAGAACATGCACTCTGGTGATCGCCGACTCGTTCCTCGCTGCGCCATGCCCTAGAGCGAGGGGGGAGGGGGGTGTTGAGTTACCTGTTCGGTGCCTGCCATGCCGGGGTCGCCCTCGAAGGGTGGACTGACGGAGCAGAGCTGACGCCCCATCAGCGAGTAGGCCAGCATGATGACGACGCCCGGTACGGCGTACACTGTCACGAAGCAGAACGTGCCTGTCGGACAATTAGAGGCGTTAGCACATCTTGGTGTCTGTCGGACAAGGGGAGGCGTTAGCACACCTTGGTGTCTGTCGGACAAGGGCGTCAGCACACCTTGGTGTATGTCGGGCAAGGGGAGGCGTCAGCACATCTTGGTGTCTGTCGGACAAGGGGAGGCGTCGCAGCACATCTTGGTGTCTGTTGGACAAGGGGAGGCGTCAGCACACCTTGGTGTCTGTCGGACAAGGGGAGGCGTCAGCACACCTTGGTGTCAACGCCGGTGTCGTCAGTCCTGGGTGTCCTCATGGTTTTAAAAGTCTAGACTCCAGAGAGACAGATCCCATATAATTTTTTTTAACGCAAATCTACCTCGCAATTTTTTATAGAATGATGTAAACTTATTGGTGTGGACTCCTTGTCATAGCACTCTCTACTTTCACCTTATCTAAAGTATATAGCACTGTTTTTCCAACGTTTCGAATAGAGTCCAAACGCTGGGAAATTCTGTCACCTTCACGCAAGTTGTGCTCAGTTTAAAGATTGTGCCTTTTTATAACCAATGCAGAAGCAAGTAAAAAATGTGTAGTCCACCAATTGCCGTTTAGTCTTATCTTTCCAATTTTAAAATAAAATTTCAAAATTGTAATATCGATTCCAAATTTTAATAATGCTAACTGATCGCTGTCAAAAGTCAATACCGAAAGTTTGAAGCTAATCAGTGATTCGGGACGGTGATTACGGCCAAAAAACCATTCCCAGAGTCCACAATGACGTCATAGAGGGGGCAAATGCGGTTTACGGCATTTTTTGCGGCCATCCTTGAGAAGAATTGATGAGGATTTCGCTCCTGTTGATTATCAGTTGAGCCGAATTCGATGATTGCCAGTCGTGGGAGGACAGCTGCAACTCGGCCGTCCTCGTGTCGTGGGCCAGAGCATCGTGGATCACGTGGTTTAGAATGCCGGCCAACATTCAGATGTTAGCACGTATTCAGTTCACCTTGTGGTAAAACTCCGAGGAGTTTTCATTGCTTTGTACTGAGAACTTGGGTTTCATGAAAATCTTATTTAATCGCCCACACACACGAGTGAAAACTCACGTGGGATTTTTCTTGTTTATTTTTTTATCTATATTTTGTAACCACGGAATGTGTATGTGTTTTGCTAACGACAGAAACGAAATAAAAATGAAATGAATGAAAATGAATATGAGCACTAATTGTCACTGTTTGGTATGCCGTTTCAGTTTTGAGCGTTTCACGGAATCCAGATGGGATTTCCTTGTTCAGTTCAGCTCTCAGTGCTACTGAACTGGCACATTATGTCAAGTCTTAAAATTTCGCAATATTATTAGATAAAAATATTTAAAAAGCCCAATGTAGCATTGGATTTTTACAGCAAGCATCAGGATTAATTGCTGCAATACGCTTCTACCCACACGAAAAAGCAAATACGGACATATTCATGATACATATAGGGAAAATATACGAAAGTATATCTTTCTAGTATTTCTTATATCTTAAAAGAAACTTACATGATTCTTATAAAAATTTGAACCTTCCATATATGGAACATATATATATGATATACAATGGAACAAGTGGAACACAAAAAACATATATGAAACATATATATATATATATGTTTCATATGTGTTTTTTGTATGTACTTCCGTGTGGGTAGCGAGGGGGGGGGGGCGAGGGGGCGAACGTAGACCAAAGCCCCACCTAATGAAAATTAAGATTACATTTTTTTATGGATTGGGATTTTGGAAAAAGCGGCTGACGTTTTTTGTTAGGGGAAGAGATTTGGAAAAAAGGCAGATGAAGTTTTTTAGGGAATGGATATTTTTGCGCTACCGACAGGATGTGAACCAAACTGAACAGCCACGTGGGTCTATAATAACAACAAAACCCACTGTCTGTTTACAGCAGTCAGACTGGAGGTTACCGAATTGATCGCGTTATTACCATGGGGTCATCAATGCTTTGTTTACTTCACGTGTCTGACGACGATTGCCTTCTATAGCAAAGCGGTCGCAGCCCAGGTAAGTTTAGTCTGCCATCATCAGCTGACGTAGAGGACCAGTTTGACTTCGAGCAGTGAGTAGTGATTCTATTGCGTCGTTATTCGCAGTGCAGTTCAGCGCCACGGGTTCGTTAACAACGTGGACATCGTTGACATTGTGACATCGTTGACATTGTGACATTGTGACATCGTCACATCGCTTCTTGAGAGGTAAGACTGCAGTTGTCAGAGTTTCGAGGAGAAGCAAAGTAATTTGTTTCGTTCCTTAGCTTACAAAATCACGTGTTTAAAATGATTGGGCAGTCAAGTTTCCGGTACGGTCTTCATATAGCATGTATACCAAAATTTTAGACTGTGAATTTAACCGCTATGGCATCTCTGTTTAATTATAATATGTTAATTGTCTAAACTGTCGCCATGAGATATAGGAAATCCTGTGGTGCAAACACAAGAAAACGATAGCGTTACCCAAATATTTGACCGTCGCCCCATTTTCCATACATAGTGTTAACACGAGACAAACATAGTTCCCGATGTGGGTACACACACGCGTCATGCAATCTACGAGGCTAATTTCGTGCTCATTGCAAAGTACGTGACAGATAAAGGTGTGACATGAACGTAACTTAATTAAAATTCCACACACTTTATAATCAGCACGATGCAATCACGGCAGGGAAAAAAGTGCATTGTCAACAACGGTATAGGTAACACGGCACGTGATCATGTTATAGTGCAGTCTGCCGCGGCCAATGGCGTCGGAAAGCTCGCCAAACATTTGCGCATCTGTGATTTTATCGACGCGTCGGCCAGCTTTCAAAGCAATTTGCTCCATTTCAAGGTGAGCTTGTTAAAACAGCAAAAAAAGCAACGCGTATTCGCGTAATACACGCGATGATGACACCGGTTTGAGTGGAGTCGAATTAGATTTTCCCGGTGCGGCCGCGAGCGCCACGCGATCCGTTGACGGTAATTGAAGGGACTAATTAGTCTGCCGGTTCGATCCGGGGAGCGTGTTTCCGTTTCGTGCCTCGTAGACGCAATGCTGAATTTATTCAGTTTGGCAATCACGCTGGTAGTGTAAAATATTGGTACAATATTGGTGGAAAACTGGTATCAAATTCAATTGGACGACTTAAATCATCATATTTACATCGTATTTCACTTTTAAATCGTTTTCTTGACTAAAATCTTCGTCATTTCTGCGTGCATCTCCGTACTCTATCGTGCGTTGTCGAGGATGTACACAAGTTTTAAATTGTATTACTCCTGAAACATCAAAGTATGTTCTCGAACTGTGTACCCTGGGTAATTATTTATGCCAGCTCCGGACAAACTGCCCAAAAAGCCCATCTAAACGCGGGAAATTTAACATTGCGTCTACGAGGCACGAAACGGAATAGCGCATCCGGGGGAGACCGAGATGGGATCGTCGACAAGCGGGCTCGTCTCGTGCGGTCAAGGGGTTAATTTGCCGCACGCCCACGCAGTCTGGCCCAGAGCTAATAAGCAGCCGATTTGCGGAAATTGATATGTATATTCTACATTTCACGTTAAGGCCGTTCATCGATGGTTGTTGAGGTAATTTGAATTAAACATTTTTTGGATTACCAGGAGATATTTCGAGGTCCTGAGATATTCAAATGGTTGTCCAAAGTGTGAGGATTCCGTAGATATTTGTTTCGTTGCGATCGGATAACGGGTGTGGCCTGGAAAGTGTAATACGGTAAGAGGTAAATTGTTCGCTGGAAATTACTTTTTTCAATGTACCGGCAGAAGAGGATTGTTTTAAAACGCTTGTAAGTAATTGACGGGTGAATCTTTCGAAATGCAGATGTTTCAATTGGTTGCCATGAATGTGAAGATTGAAGATTCCTAAAATGTAGGTTTCGTCGGGATCCGACCAAAGGTGTGGCCTGGAAAGTGTATCCAGTACGAGGTAATGGGATGAGGCCTGAGTTCACAGCTCAATGAACAGACAAAGATTTGCACCTTCCTCGAGGACCCACTGCTGCTAGACACGAGCAATGAGTTACTAAACTGTCCATTATAACCTTTTGTCCGACTCCAGACATGGCTTGTGAGTTTTGAAACTCTTGGCTCGTGTCTAGCAGCAGTGGGTCCTTTAGGAAGACGCAAATCCAAACTCCTTCTTAAAGTGAAATGGAGTTTATTTAATTTGGTTGGATGCGGAAGTGGTTTGTCTGTGAATGTTGAGTTTAGCAACATCTCAAGAAGTGACAACATCTTGGCGTTTATTCAGGGGTTTTATAACCAGTGAACCACAGGCGCCAGCAGGGCCCAGGTCGGAAGAAACATACGAGTTTGCATTTTTGGCCGAGGGTGGCTGTTATATAATTGACCAAATCCCTTTTTGCATGAGGTCCGTTGGGACTGGTTGGTCAATTGCCGCGCAGAAATGGTATCATAACTCGCCGTTTCAACCATTTACAATGGCCAATAAGATATTTTACCAAACTCTCTGGCGTTCTGATGATGCGAATTTCCTCAGTTCATATCCTCTTATGATTCTGACGACCAGTTTCGTTTGGGAACTGGCAATTTCCCAGCCAGCCTCATGTCGAAAATGTCAACCCCTTTCGTATTTCCTATACTTGGGTTTTCGCAGATTCATTTCTCGCGCCTGCAGCTCTATCCTGCTTGGGCTTATCTATCCTGCTTGGGCAGCTCTATCCTGTTTGGGCAGCTCTATCCTGTTTGGGCTGATCTATCCAGTTTGGATGCAGGAAGAATTCTTATTTTCATCATCGATGATAACCGAGTTATAGATACCAATGCATACATTTTCAGACAACTGAAGTTGGAACAGTGCCTATACCGCTGTATAAATCAAAGAAGAATATAATTGTTCTATGGTTCTTACTTTTTTTCGACTTTATAAACATAGTGAGTGACAGCTGATCGTAGACAGTTGCAGAGAGGGACGAAGGGTCATTTATTGCGCCCTAACCCACGAAATATGGTTATGGGCAATTCCCCAGAGGAAATCCCCCGACAGTTATCCCAAAAGTTCGTCAAAGTAGTCCTCCCGGTTAGAGCAAAAATATGGTCAAACCTTGCACACAGTGATAGAAGCACCATATTTGAATTTGTTATGCTCTTTGATCTCAGCTTCAATTCCAGATATGAAACCATAAAATCCGACGTCTGGGGCAAATTGGGGTGTAGTTTTAAGGCCACAGTTTAGCTTCCCACGTCCGCAGTTTTAATACGAGATTTGCGAAACCTATGCAGGCTAAAGTTGAAACATTGACGAGTGTAACCCTGTTTAAAACATTTGAATATCTTATGTTTTGACCCTTAAGGGTCGATTTAACCGTTTTTGCCTAATTTTTGTGGTAAAAAAGTTTCAAAACGCGCCTAGTGTGTAGAAATCTGTTCGAAGTACATGATACCCAAGCTTCAACTCGATGGAGACGACTGAATAACACCATCTGGAATAAGACCATATCGGCCATTTTTTGTCCCACCGGAAAAAAGCCATCTGACTGATGGTCTTATTCCAGTGGAACAAGACCATAAAAAATATGGTCTTGTTCCAGTTTTGATTCACTGTCCCAACACCATCACTCTGATGGTCTTGTTCCAGTCAAGACTGACTGTCCCAACACCATCTGTCTGATGGTATTGTTCCAGTGGAACAAGACCATAAAAATATGGCTTTAATCCAGTCGGTTAAGGCAGTGGCGCGCGAATCAGAATGGAAAAAGCCATCTCGTGTATGGTGTTAGTCCACTGGAATAATACCATAAGAAATATGGCTTTGGTCCAGTAACGAGTCAACCCTCGTTGCAGAGGAGTGAAGAGAGATGCCTAGCTTGCAGGCGTCGGGGTATAAACTTATGAACAACATTGTGGACTGTTTTGATGTGCTTTTACACGAGGTATTGTTATAAGAAAAAAAATTGACCCTTCAAAAAATAATATTCTTTCTTTAGTATTTCGGATACACACACACATATACACACACATTGCGTTTTTTAAGGGTCCACGGTGATATATAATATTCGCTTTACTGCTCGCTACGCGACGCGTGTTCTTATTTTTAATTTATGAGCGACAGACATGTTAATATTATGCTACTAGGTGTACATTTTAGCAGCATTAACTTAAAAATCTTAAATCAGCTCATCGGGGAAGGCGAAAGGTATACATGAGTCGAGGCTAAAACACATGAAGTGATTAGGTCCCATCTATGTGGCGACAAATTAAACTAATTCATCACGATTCTGATGTTCTCTTTCGATATCTAATCCAAGTCTTGGTTATACCATAATTTTTATGGTCTTATTCCGGTGGAACAAGACCATCAGAGTGAAGGTGTTGGGACAGTGAATCAAAACTGGAACAAGACCATATTTTTTATGGTCTTGTTCCACTGGAACAAGACCATCATTCAGATGGCTTTATTCCGGTGGGACAGAAAATGGCCGATATGGTCTTATTCCAGATGGTGTTATTTAGCTCCTCCAACTCGATGCCGTACATTTTTTTGGGCACATTTCGCCACTTAGAAAATAATAGAGTGCCGCGCGTCCCCATATCCTTTGTCGCGGCATGCCTAACGCCTACCGTAGATCATCCGGTGGTTGGGTTCCCAGCTCTCGGAGCACGAGTACACGCGATGAGGGTAGGACGGCGGCAGCAGATCTGCCAGAGGGTCCTCGGTCTTGCGCACCCAGAGCAAGGGCGCGAAGATGGCCAGTGCGACGCCCCACAGGACCACGATCATCTGCAAAGCGACACGCAAACCGTCGGTGAGCGAACCTTGCCACTTTCATGGCACTCTTTTATTGATAAGCGTAGAGTGCGGAGCGAAGTCTTCAATTTCACTACTGGTAAAACAAGAACTTGGGTATATGTTTGGTTTTTTTGGTATATGTGTTAGTGCGCGCTCTACAGACCAAACACCTGCGTCGATTGCGATGACATTTTCAGGGTGTCTACGTTTGTTCTCAACTTAGACCCCCTGCGTTTATCAAGAAAACCCTCCATACCACTCAGCTTTAAATTAGAAAAAAATAGCAATATTCGAAATTGGGAAAATTTGGAAAAATACGGGAATTTATCTTAAAGTGCGTATTTTATTCAAATTTTTCCAGAAATTTATTGTGACCGTGTGTGACCGAACTTGGAAATACTAATGAACACACCGGCTGTTTACGGCGTTCTGCATTCAACTTATCTGCTGCAAACAGCTATACGCTCATCTTCAACGCGAATACTTTGGCAGCGTTTCCTAGTTGATGAGCGAAGCGAGCGTATGTGTGTTTGCGCGCGCTCTACGGACCAAACGCCTGCGTCGATTGAAATGCAATTTTCAGGGTGTCTATACCTTTGTTATCAACTTAGTACCGCTGCGCCCATACGCACATTTTCAATGCGAACAATTTGGCAGCGTTTTCTAGTATTTAAAAAATAGAAAATCGACTTGGGAAGTCAATGTTTGCGACCGAAAGTTTGCATCGCTTTGACTTCAATTCATCCAAGACCCATGGGTGAATGTCTCTCTTCATTCGACGACACGCTGATTTTACAAAAAAACGTACATCTGCTATCTGCGATTCCAAGAACAATTATAAAATGTCTGCCTCATAAAATATATGAGAATCGACCCACAGGCTATACGATCTATTGGCTCGGGTGGCGATGATATTTTTATTAAAAATATGTATGGTTTTAACGATTCTAGTTATTTATTTTGTATCTATTTCTTTAGTTTTTTCGTAAAGTATATAATTACAAAATGCTGTACCTAACTATCAGCGAGGAGAATAAAAATTTCATCCTAGTTTTGAAAGTTGTCATGTAGATTGTTGAATATTGACTTGATTTGAAATGCTGTTATCCCCGCGAGCCTCTCTGTAACACTGGTCTGTAATGAATAATATCTTGTCCGATTAGAAAATAAACATTTTCCCGAGTTTCCCGGCTCAAACATCTCGGTCCCAGCACGCAGCCAAAAGGCCGAGGGTTCGGTGCTGATTCCAGGACTGACATGCGAATGGAACCCAGCATGAGAAGACCAATGTCCCCCCTTTGTGCCCGGCTCAAACATCTCGATCCCAGCACGCAGCCAAAAGGCCGAGGGTTCGGTGCTGATTCCAGGACTGACATGCGAATGGAAATAAGCTAGGCGAGTTAAGTTGTCTGATAACAGATGACTAACCAGCCTGTTATCGATACCTGATAATTTGTTATTCTCATAATTGGAGAGTATGTTTAGCCTCGGAGGTTGATAAACCTAGAGCAAAGAAGGAAATTAGCGGAAGTCCTGTGCCGACAAGGCGGTAATTAAAAATGTAATAGTTCCGGTTGGTTGGGGGGGGGGGGGGTAACTTTAATCTGGTTGAAACTGCCCAGCTGAAAATTCTTACCACGATCTTGCAAGATCTTGCATATAGAATCTAACAAAAAGTTACACGACCTTATAAGATATTGATCAGATTTTGTGATATGATCTTGTATCGATCTTATGAGAAAAAGATCGTGGCACGGCTTTGCAATATATTATCACAAGATTTTGATAGGATCTTGCAAGATATGGGTAAGAATTTTGAGCAGGGTGGTTGATACTGGCGAACCCGACTGGTCGAAAGGATTTCCTTTGCCCATGCGTTTACCCTCAACGGCGTCCTGATGCCTGAATGTATAAATATAATGAAATATATTTCCAACTGCGCGCCACTCTGACAAAAGAGTCCCGCGGGAGTCGGGCGGGACTCGGGAGAGTGCTAGCTCGGTTCGAACTTCCAAGTAGCCGGCTTAGGACTTGCCCTCGAAACTTGGTTTATTTTCTGCGGCCAACTTTGAACGCGCTTTCTGAGGTGTATTAATACATATATATATACACAAATAAAACAGCTTTCTATTGGATTCTAATCGAGCCACGCTCGGAAAAGTTTCCGTCAAGTTTTCCGGTCGGAAAATTCGGTGATCTCCTCCACGAGTGAGGTACGAAAGGGATGGAAAGTCTTGCGGAACGGTCCCTACCCGCCGCGGACTTCGCCGTTTCGGGTCCCGAAATTGCTTCACGTCCTTGAACGGCGGAACGACGTAATATCCCACAGGAAGCCGCAGGATTTTATTTCCACGAAACCAAAAAAACTACATAAAAACATTGTTTTCTCTATCAACTAGCGGCATCTCTATATTATTGCATTCCCCCTGTCAACACAGCGAACGCGAATCCTTTTTGTTTATTTATTGCCAAAGAGAATATTGTAATCGCGATTTTCTATTGAAATTCGCATAATATAAACAAATTACACGCATATATTCGGCGCTTAGGGCACCGAAACAGATGTCTCTGTTTCGGTGCCCAAAGCGCCAAGTATAAAATGTACTTTGAAGCAACTCATTACAAACAAATTTCGGCACACAACAATTTAGCCTCGAAACTCGGCTAACTAGTTTAGCGGACAATGTGCGACTCGGTTTCCTCAGTTAACGCCCTCGAGCACCGGTGTAACAACGTTCTCGAAAAACTGAAAATAATCAAGCTCTAACCAAATTATCCGCAAATTATTATAAGCGAAGTGTCGACTTTGTAAATGTTTCGATTGGCTGAAGCGCAGAGAAGTGGCTGCTAAATTATTGCTATGTGCATCCCATGAATACAGTAGCACGCTTGATATTCAACAAAGTAGCACTCGTGCTAGTTGATGAAACGTATCAATGTATTCGACTTTCTGTCTTTGATCACAAACAAAATGTCAAATCACTTCAATAACATTGGAAAAATCTTCACATTTTAACATCCAGCCAGCCGTGTCTTCGTCGCGAACAAGCTGAAACACTCAAAGAGTCCACTCCAGAGTGAGTCATCCCGATATTTTCCAGGATTTTACCATCACTCGATGAGTGTCAAAGGGACAAGGCTAAGCGGTGGCCGGCCCCTGGTGCTGTTGGACGGTAGCAGTCCTTAGTGCCGGCACCAGGTCCACCCTCGGCTCCCTTCCGGGCCAGGCTAGCTTCATCATCAGCCTGTCATTCACCGACAGCCAATAGACCAGTGCCACAGGGACAGCGCCAACACAGTGTGTCAAAGGGACAAGGCTAAGCGGTGGCCGACCCTTGGTGCTGTTGGACGGTAGCAGGCCTGGGTGCCGGCACCGGATCCATCCTCGGCTCCCTTCCAGGCCAGGCTAGCTTCATCATCAGCCTGTCATTCACCGACAGCCAAAAGACCAGTGACATGCAGGGACAGCGCCAACACAGTTTGTCAAAGGGACAAGGCTAAGCGGTTGCCGGCCCCTGGTGCTGTTGGACGGTAGCAGGCCTTAGTGCCGGCACCAGGTCCACCCTCGGCTCCCTTCCAGGCCAGGCTAGCTTCATCATCAGCCTGTCATTCACCGACAGCCAATAGACCAGTGCCACAGGGACAGCGCCAACACAGTGTGTCAAAGGGACAAGGCTAAGCGGTGGCCGACCCTTGGTGCTGTTGGACGGTAGCAGGCCTGGGTGCCGGCACCGGATCCATCCTCGGCTCCCTTCCAGGCCAGGCTAGCTTCATCATCAGCCTGTCATTCACCGACAGCCAAAAGACCAGTGACATGCAGGGACAGCGCCAACACAGTTTGTCAAAGGGACAAGGCTAAGAGGTTGCCGGCCCCTGGTGCTGTTGGACGGTAGCAGGCCTTAGTGCCGGCACCAGGTCCACCCTCGGCTCCCTTCCAGGCCAGGCTAGCTTCATCATCAGCCTGTCATTCACCGACAGCCAATAGACCAGTGCCACAGGGACAGCGCCAACACAGTGTGTCAAAGGGACAAGGCTGAGCGGTGGCCGGCCCCTGGTGCTGTTGGACGGTAGCAGGCCTTAGTGCCGGCACCAGGTCCACCCTCGGCTCCCTTCCAGGCCAGGCTAGCTTCATCATCAGCCTGTCATTCACCGACAGCCAATAGACCAGTGCCACAGGGACGGCGCCAACACAGTGTGTCAAAGGGACAAGGCTAAGCGGTGGCCGGCCCTTGGTGCTGTTGAACGGTAGCAGGCCTTAGTGCCGGCACCGGGTCCACCCTCGACTCCCTTCCAGGCCAG
This sequence comes from Nemoura dubitans, assembly GCA_921293005.1. Taxonomy (NCBI): domain Eukaryota; kingdom Metazoa; phylum Arthropoda; class Insecta; order Plecoptera; family Nemouridae; genus Nemoura; species Nemoura dubitans. The sequence goes on from OV121076.1 coordinate 46,054,540, forward strand.
GCTAGCTTCATCATCAGCCTGTCATTCACCGACAGCCAATAGGCCAGTGCCACAGGGACAGCGCCAACACAGTTAGTCAAGGGACAAGGCTAAGCGGTGGCCGGCCCTTGGTGCTGCTGGACGGTAGCAGGCCTTAGTGCCGGCACCGGGTCCACCCTCGACTCCCTTCCAGGCCAGGCTAGCTTCATCATCAGCCTGTCATTCACCGACAGCCAATAGGCCAGTGCCACAGGGACAGCGCCAACACAGTTAGTCAAGGGACAAGGCTAAGCGGTGGCCGACCCTTGGTGCTGTTGGACGGTAGCAGGCCTGGGTGCCGGCACCGGATCCATCCTCGGCTCCCTTCCAGGCCAGGCTAGCTTCATCATCAGCCTGTCATTCACCGACAGCCAATAGACCAGTGCCATGCAGGGACAGCGCCAACACAGTTTGTCAAAGGGACAAGGCTAAGCGGTTGCCGGCCCTTGGTGCTGTTGGACGGTAGCAGGCCTTGGTCCCAGCACCGGGTCCATCCTCGCCTCCCTCCTAGACTCAGGCAAGAGCTGTGCTCACCACCAGCGTAGTCTTCCGGTTGAAGATGTTGCGGAAGGCCATCGGGTGACGGATGGCCAGGTACCGGTCGATGCTCATGGCCGTGATCGTGAAGACGCTAGCGCCGACGGCGACGCCTGGAAATACAGACAATAACGACAACGATTAAATTAAAGCGTAGAGACCATCTACCTACCTCCATATTACGTAACTTTTATAAAAGTTGAGTCAAATAAAGAAGTATACAAATTACTTTCGGAGTAGTTAATAGGTAAAGCCAGGTTTACACGGATCAAGTTTTCAATCAAGTGCTTGTGCTCAATTTATGGCTCAATGATTTGACTCGTGTAACCTGGTGGATCAACCCGAAAAAGGTAGATCAAGACACTTGATCAAGTGTTTGGCTCAAGGATCTCGATTAGAACGATCCTATTTTTCAATCAAGCTTGATTGAAACGGACCAATCAGAAGTCACCTGCCCAAACTCCGCAACTCACAGTAGTCAGTTACTGGCAATCGAATCGACAATTATGACAGCTCCAAGTGAGAATAGGTCTCGCGCTGCAGCGAAAGTTCTAATTGAGCTTTTTGAACAGAAATGTCTTTACGACATCAAGAGCAAGGACCACCACAATTGGTAATTGATGAGCGTAGCGAGCGAAGCGAGCGGAGCGAAATCTTCAATTTCACTTACCCCAGAAAAAAGTCACATGTGTATGTTTTTTTTGTTTTTTTTTGTTTTGTGTGTTTGTGCGCGCTCTACAGACCAAACACCTGAACCGACATGGATGAAAATTTCTGAGTATCTACCTCTGTTCTCAACTTAGACCCCCTGCGTTTTTGAAAAAGATCGGTTTAGTAAATTTTTTATAATTCAATTTTTACGAAATTTTTCGATTCTTTCAGAATTTTGAACCCCTGTAAATTTCAAAGTTCTGAACATAACTTCACCAAAACTTCTAAACATGTTGACCTTATACATATTTATAATGCATGAAAATCTTAGTTCGGTAGGTTTTTCCAATTGGTTTTTATTAGCATTTTTGTGGTGTTTTTTTTGTGATTTGACGGCTGATTCAATACGAGTCCGGTTTCCTTCGTTTCCTTGGTTACCAGCTTTGTTGACCTCGAAGAGAAACAAAGGAACGTCAGAATCCGCACACATTTTCAAGTGATTAGAATTTTCGAGAAGGCAATGGTCAGGTTCGGTGCTCCATGGTTTTCTTGTGACTGCTGCCTGCACCTTTTAATCCGCTATACACAAACCGCTACCTACGCTCATCTTCAACGCAACACAAATTGCGTTCGCGAAGCCCTAGTTAATTTAACAAATCAATTATAATATATGCTTTTAATTGAAAGCGTTGCCAAGATATATCATTAGTTCATAACCCTACTTCTATTGCTAGTACAAACACTGAATTTTATGAACCCTTTTTCGAACCAAATTTACTCCCAAAATTGCCAAATGTTTCGAACGCCATGTTGATGGCTGAACTCACCGCTGCCTTCTGAAGCAGAGGATCATGAAAAACGTTACTACTTAAAGTGGGCGTTAAAAATTGACTCGTGTAACTGGGTACTCAAGGTTTCGATACATTTATTGATCAATTAATTGAAGCATAGATTGAGCTCAACCACTTGATTGAAAACTTGATCCGTGTAATCCTAGCTTTAGAATGATTTTCACAAATTATACGGCTTATTTTCTACACCTCCCTTGATATTGCATTGCTAGAACTTACAAAGTGGCCGTGACCTTTTTATGTCCTCTGTACGCCATTTTGGCTCACGGGCGCCTGTAGTCATTATAGACGATGTATACAATCGTCGCTTTGCCCCATTCGAAATTTACGAGTCCCTTTTCAAGTCGCGGGAGTCTTACTTGAGCACGCGTTGCTAGGCGATCGGGTCCGGCGAGCAAAACACATTACGCGCCCCAGCGTCTTTAAGGCGGAAGATCACTTCCAGATAACAGTTCCAGTAAACCGCCTCCTATAGGCATGAGACACATCTTTTTTAAGACCCATTTATGTAGACCGACGTGCTGTACACTTTTTTCAAGTTTGGTAGAAAAATTATTTGCAGGGTGGCCAAAATCGCACAATTAGCAGTTTTTTCTCTCTCGAAACAGACCAAAAGTTGTCGAGTTATCACGGCCACACCGTTAAAGTTACCACTTCAATATTAAGTATGTTGTAGACAATTTTTGCTTTGCACTTTCGTATACAATGGCTCTAAAAAGGGTCAAAAATGAAGAGTTTCGGGGTATGTTCTAGCAGTCCAGGGGCAAATTTTCGAAAAATGGGCCATGGTCGCCCTTATTAACGTGTTTTTTCTACAACATACTGAAATATTGAAATTATAGCTTCAACGATTTAGCCTTGAGACCGCGGAAACTTTTGGTATGAAAAGTCACTTTTTGGCGAACTGATCTGTCACCCTAACGGGCGCCGCTTGCACCAATGGACCCGGCATTGTCGTGAAACTTTAATTCGAAGCTTACGCTGGCAAAGTGTCGGTATTCTGTGAAACAAATGGGGACACACGAATTTATCTTTTGTGGGAACACAGCGCTTGAAGAGATCCATTATTCTCAAGACGCATTTCTTAAATGTTTTATAAGATGGCAGTTGGTACTTATGATGATAGGGTAATAAAACTCAGTCATTCTGTCACCACGATACAAAATATATAGTTTTTTCTGGTTATTCTGCCAGTTAGTACTAATTCATATCAACCCCGCAGTATTTTTCACGTTTATAAGGACAGCGGTGTTTCATTCTCAAAGAGACTCCCCTGCTGTTACGTTTAGAAGGAGAGCGGTGTTTCGCTCTCTAAGAGGCTCCTCTGCTGTTACGTTTAGAAGGAGAGCGGTGTTTCACTCTCAAAGAGGCTCCCCTGATGTTACGTTTAGAAGGAGAGCGGTGTTTCCTTCTCAAAGAGGCTCCCCTGCTGTTACGTTTAGAAGGAGAGTGGTGTTTCGCTCTCAAAAAGGCTCCCCTGCTGTTACGTTTAGAAGGAGATCGGTGTTTCACTCTCAAAGAGGCTCCCCTTCTGTTAGGTTTAGAAGGGGAGCGGTGTTTCGCTCTCAAAGAGGCTCCCCTGATGTTACGTTTAGAATGAGAGCGGTGTTTCACTCTCAAAGAGGCTCCTCTGCTGTTATTTTTAGATGCAGAACGGTGTTTCCCTCTCAAAGAGACTCCCCTGCTGTTACGTTTAGAAGGAGAGCGGTGTTTCGCTCTCAAAGAGGCTCCCCTGATGTTACGTTTAGAATGAGAGCGGTGTTTCACTCTCAAAGAGGCTCCTCTGCTGTTATTTTTAGATGCAGAACGGTGTTTCCCTCTCAAAGAGACTCCCCTGCTGTTACGTTTAGAAGGAGAGCGGTGTTTCACTCTCAAAGAGACTCCCCTGCTGTTACGTTTAGAAGGAGAGCGGTGTTTCACTCTCAAAGAGGCTCCCATGCTGTTACGTTTAGATGGAGAGCGGTGTTTCCTTCTCAAAGAGGCTCCCATGCTGTTACGTTTAGAAGGAGAGCGGTGTTTCACTCTCAAAGAGGCTCCCATGCTGTTACGTTTAGATGGAGAGCGGTGTTTCCTTCTCAAAGAGGCTCCCATGTTGTTACGTTTAGATGGAGAGCGGCGTTTCACTCTCAAAGAGGCTCCCATGCTGTTACGTTTAGAACGAGAGCGGTGTTTCACTCTCAAAGAGGCACCTCTGCTGTTAAGTTTAGAAGGAGAGCGGTGTTTCGCTCTCAAAGAGGCTCCCCTGTTAGAAGAGCCGAAGGTGTCAACGTTGACAGCGCAATGTCTGGGTTTATTGAACAATATACTTTCCTTCTAAACGTGAACAAAACTGAAGGCGCCGAGAAAGCGGTCATTCGATATGCCGTCACTGTGAATGACATGCCATAACAACAACAGCCCTTTTACGATTTCCCCGCAGAAGCCCCTGGTGTGTTATTCGTTTTTGTCGGCGTCCTCCGCTTCGGCCTCGACTCTTGAACGGAGCGTCCAGCTGCACAATGAACGGAGGGGGCGGTGACGCGCATTCCATTCTAATTTGCACATTCCACGTGCGCACGCAGGCAATATGATGACGTGTTAATCTAGTTACCGGACTTTAATTTCCTTTGAAAAATGTTCGGTCCCCCGTCGGGGTTTCGGGTCCGTCTCGGGTTTGGTCGGCGGACACTCCCGAGTGGACTTTGAAGAGGAAATTGATGTACTGCAATTTCCTGATGCGAACGTGTGAGGTGGAAAATTCACGTGATTTTCTCGCGTGGTCAAGATCCGAAAGGAAATTGTCAAAATATTTGAAAATATGCATTTCACAAGCGCATGTAAAGTTCAGTTTTACAATTTTTCCAATTCAGTTAAGAGGGAACTTTCCGAATATTGATTTAACTTTAAAACGAACCTCCTCTTGGCTACGAGTATTAACGAAAAATTTTGAAAAAAATACACGTGCTGTTAAAGAGTTGCCGGTTGGCGATGCTATATTTCTGTGTTGTATTTTGTCTTAGTTTGAAAACTCATAGCGCAGGGAATTTTGGCCAAAAATGGAACTTTTCGAAAATTCCCGTCGCTGTTAGTTTTCAAAACACAAAAATATAGCATCAACCATCTAGCAAATCTTTAAAAAGACGTATATTTTTTCAAAATTTTACATATTTGTTGGAAGGAGAAGGTCCGTTTTAATATTAAATCTTTGCGAAAATCGGCCTAAACAACAGTCGTTTAGTTCTCTCAGGACCCCTATATTGTAACTTTTCAGATGTGAGACGAAATTAAATGAGAGTGAGAACCTTTATTTGTTCCATATGATAACATAGGCGACCTTGGAGTTGTCACTCTCATTTCTTGTCATCTCACTTGGACAAAGTTACATAATAGGAAAGCATAGGGCATCCGTAATTGGTCCAAGGATATCAGACAAACAGCTATCAGTGACAGCCAAAAACGAAACAAGGTAGCTGTAGGTGACTATAGGCACTGTGGAAAATAATTTAAAATGCTTTTAAATAAATTGAGAATCATTATTTATTTTGTTAGGACAAGCTGGCTGGATATTATTGACAACTCACAAAAATCAATTGCACAATTATTGATCATTTTCAGCAAGTCCCACTTTTTCACCCGTGCCTCTAGTTATTTTGACATGGCAGAACACTCATAGTTTACCAGGGCTCGTATCCTCGAGTTGTAAGTCAACTTTTAGTCAAAGAGACTAACGCCGTTTAAAACTTTCCTGGAAGACTAACAGCCAGCGACAATGAGCGTTAGTCTACTCGGACCTTTGGCAAATGACTGAGGAGTAGCAACTTCTTCCAAAAATGTCCTGGAGTCACCACAATACTACCTAAATAAAGTGGCTAAGGCATGACTTAAACTCGAAAATTGGGCCCCAGTAAGAAATGTTTGGTAGATAGTCGGTGGCAAACGGGTTTTCCCAAAGGTATTCCCACCTAACTGCGAAGTGAGCAAGATATTCAGCCGTTTAAACAATAACATTCTCATAAAGATCACAAACCTTCATGTTCATTAACCCAAGAAAGCTCCCAAGAGAACCTATACCAAGAGAAACGAAGTCCCTGGCCGCTTATCTTGCAGATAGCAGTTCAGCTTGCACATGTATTAAGTTGCCTACCTTGTAGATAGTAGGGCATCTTGCACATGTATTAAGTTGCCTACCTTGTAGATAGTAGGTCAGCTAGCACATGTATTAAGTTGCCTACCTTGTAGATAGTAGGTCAGCTAGCTCATGTATTAAGTTGCCTACCTTGTAGATAGTAGGTCAGCTAGCTCATGTATTAAGTTGCCTACCTTGTAGATAGTAGGTCAGATTACACATGTATTAAGTTGCCTACCTTGTAGATAGTAGGTCAGCTAGCTCATGTATTAAGTTGCCTACCTTGTAGATAGTAGGTCAGCTAGCTCATGTATTAAGTTGCCTACCTTGTAGATAGTAGGTCATCTTGCACATGTATTAAGGTGTCTACCTTGCAGATAGCAGTTCAGCTAGCACATGTATTAAGGTGTCTACCTTGCAGATAGCAGTTCAGCTTGCACATGTATTAAGTTGCCTACCTTGTAGATAGTAGGTCAGCTTGCACATGTATTAAGTTGCCTACCTTGTAGATAGTAGGTCAGATTACACATGTATTAAGTTGCCTACCTTGTAGATAGTAGGTCAGCTAGCTCATGTATTAAGTTGCCTACCTTGTAGATAGTAGGTCAGATTACACATGTATTAAGTTGCCTACCTTGTAGATAGTAGGTCAGCTTGCACATGTATTAAGTTGCCTACCTTGTAGATAGTAGGTCAGCTAGCTCATGTATTAAGTTGCCTACCTTGTAGATAGTAGGGCATCTTGCACATGTATTAAGGTGCCTACCTTGCAAATAGTAGGTCATCTTGCACATGTATTAAGTTGCCTACCTTGCAGATAGTAGGTCAGCTAGCACATGTATTAAGGTGCCTACCTTGTAGATAGTAGGGCATCTTGCACATGTATTAAGGTGCCTACCTTGCAAATAGTAGGTCATCTTGCACATGTATTAAGTTGCCTACCTTGCAGATAGTAGGTCAGCTAGCACATGTATTAAGGTGCCTACCTTGTAGATAGTAGGGCATCTTGCACATGTATTAAGGTGCCTACCTTGCAAATAGTAGGTCATCTTGCACATGTATTAAGGTGCCTACCTTGTAGATAGTAGGTCAGCTAGCACATGTATTAAGTTGCCTACCTTGTAGATAGTAGGTCAGCTAGCACATGTATTAAGTTACCTACCTTGTAGATAGTAGGTCAGCTTGCACATGGGCTCGCTGTAGAGCCAGAGTCTGGTGACCGACTGCCCGACGGCCATCGGCATGCAGATGAGTGTCACCAGCAGGTCTGCCACCGACAGGTTCACCAGGAAGTAGTTGGTGATGCTGCCGGCCGAAGAACAACATTGTCATTCACGCGATACTCATACGTAATATACAGGAGGCTTATATACAGTAAATTTATTAAAATTGTGATGTCATTGTCGCAGATGTCAGGGTTCGGTGAATAATGAAAATGTCCTTATTCTTACATTCCTTCTTAAGGAACCAGACTACCTCGCTCTCAGCTGCGAGATAGCGCGAATGCAGAGTCTCACGAGTATACGCTTTTTTACTAAACCTTAAGAGATAAACTATTGAAGTAAGCGAGGGAGTTATAGATAAAGAATCAATCTGTGTCTGTAACGGAGCTATTTTCTCAATTTTAATCTCCTTAATATCTTTATCGATTCACGAAAAAGTGCAAAAAAAACAGCAAAATACAACATTTTTAGAAGCGGTTTCGGCCCTTTTAGACCCAAAATATGGAAAAACGGGTCCGTTACTGACACCTCTTACGGGTTAGTAAAACAAGCGCATACTCGTGAGACTGCATATATACCTAGCTATAGCTAGGTAGTCTGACCTTTAAGCGACGAGGTCTAGTTTTGTGTGAACGTGACGGTAATTATATAGACGGCTTTCCTAGGAATGCCAAAAACATTGACCGAAAGTATATTCCTTTCAATGGCCAGCAGGAGGCAAAAACTGTTCATTGTACGCGGTATAATACTGTGTTTACATATCTGTTTTATACAGATCGGAAGTATATCTGTAACTGTCGGACTAGACTGTAACGACAGACGATCACGTAAGAAGTGTAACGTGGTGTAACTAAAAGTAGAGATGAGAACGTAACTGTAATACCTGCACAGAAATTTGGGCAAAAAACACTGGGCAAACCAGCCTAGCGATTTTGTAACTTTTACGTGATGCCGTTATCGGTTCTGATAGATAAAATCCCTATTGTTGTCCATGTAAATTTTTTTAACTTTGTAACCGAGAACTGCAAAGTCAGAGTTACGAGATCGCAGTACAGGGGGGTGCGATTGTGGGACTTTATTTCGTTCGATTTGGCTCGAAATCACTCGATTTCAAATCACGGCCCGTGTTAAACCACTAGACAGTGAAATTGAAAACGAATGATTTTGAAATCACAAAGTTACACAATCGCTCCCCAGAGATGTTTCTTGCTTTGACCACTTCCTAGAGCATGGAGGTCTTCATGACCTGTAGTTACTCCCAGTTTACACCCATTCTCTTTACTATCTTGCAGTGTCGGACCGTCGTAGGCCCCGTCACCGTTCTCAGTGGCGTAACATCAAAGGCCTCTATTTAAAACCCATTCCCTAAAACGAGTAAACGCTGCCAGAGTGTTCGCGTTGAAGATGAGCATAGCTGTTTGTAGCAGATATGTTGAATGCAGTACGTTGTAAACAGCCGACGTGATGTTTCGATGTGGTTTAGATGGTTTCGAAGAGCAATATTAGAAATTGGGAAACATTTTGAAAAACTACGCACTTATGAGTAAATTTCCGTATTTTTCAAATTTTTCCAAATTCGTAAATTGCTCTTTCTTCTGATTTGAAGGGGATGGGTGTGGAGGATTTTCTTGAAAAATGTGGGGAGGCTAAGTAGAGAACAAAAGTAGACACCATAAGAATTTCATCGCAATCGACGCAGGCGTTTGGTCTGTAGAGCGCGCGCAAACATACATAAAAAAAAAACACGCACACAGGTGTTTTTTTTACCACTAGTGTAATTAAAGATTTCTCTTCGCTCGCTACGCTTATCAAAATAACACATTGAGTTGTAGTTTCATACTTCAATTGTCAGAGTTGGCAAATGCTTGAGGCACGGCAAAGTTCGTTGCACAAAGTTGCATGCTCTTCAGTCTTCATCACTGTTTATCTAATATTGTTACTTGTTTTGTAGCAGTGATATAATAATATATAAGTTCATTAATAATTCTCTGTGTTGATTCGCCTTGTGAAGTCGCTCGGCCCAACTCGGACCACACCATTTTGTTTCCCCAATTACAAAATGTACACCAAAACGAGCCAATTGCTGCCCTCTAAGTTCGAAGCAAACGAGCCACTGCCCTCTAGGTTCGAACAGCTTTAAATAAACGCACCCCGCCCGTTGATCCCTGCAGCTGTTATTGCGTGTATGTGTGCGGTGCTTGGGAAGCTGACGTCGTACTTGTGTTTATCCCAAATATCTGGCAATGGAGGCTTACGAAAACCTTCCCAAAGCGCCCGAAAGTCGCCTCAAATATTGTTCGAATACCCGCTAGGGAGCTCCACCTTCCGTTCGAATACATGCTCAGGGCTCAGCAGCATGCTCAGCTTCAAAGAATGGATGAGGTACGGTTAATTTAATTAATACATCATCAAATAGTCGACAAATTTATATGTATTTATAAGAAAAGTGGTACAGGGAAGCAAACTTTTAATTAGATATCATTCAATTTCCTGACTCGAACAAAGCCGACTTGATCAACGCCATGTTTCGCCTTTGAGTTTGGCGGTTTCGTTGCGATTCAAATGTATGCGATGCAGGGTGGCGATTATGTAACTTTTTAGCGGCCGGTATCTAGGGATAACAATCGGTATCTAGAGGCATTTCAATGTTATTTGGTTGAGATAGCGAACGTGATCTCAAACGAAGTTTTACATAATCGCCACCCTGACCACGTGACCCGACTGCCCCCGAACGAGCAGGTTTCCCTATGCCTCAATTGAGATACAATGTGGAAAGTCAGTTGGGGAAAGCAACTCACGACAATTACTGCCCAGCAAATCACAGACAAGTCCCGGTAAGAGGAGCGACCCTTAGCCGATGTGTTTTCGCTTGAAGGCCGATGCCAGGGTGTGGGAAAGATTGCGAGGTCTTATGGACTTTGCATTAAAATCGCCGTCTTTTCAAACGTTTGCATCAACGAAGATATCCATCAAAACTTTATGAACTTTTTACACGCAATAGAAATAATAGTGATTCTTATGTAGTTTAAATTTCAACATAATATGACCAACAGGAGCTTGTTGACAGGCCTCCAAACTCGGCTAAAACCCGCCTCACTCCTGTGCTATTCGTGTTCGTTTCCCACAGTCTGCCCGTGTCCAGCAAGACAGACCGAAGCGCCGTGACGTCAGAGGGACGGACATGAGGGAGTGAAGGTGTATAATCTGTTCATCTACCCACGTACTATACGTGAGCCAGACACATAGGTTGTGTTCCGTACAGCGAGTTTTACAGATGGCAATGTCAGTGACACGATGTCATCAACATTGGGTCTTCCCCAATCAGAGACTCTGGATGTGCATGACGTCATGTTCGCGACTCTGCCACGGAGTCTCTGATTGGTGGCAGAGCCAATGTTGATGACATCGTGTCACTGACATTGCCAGCTGTAAACCCAGCTTCATGTATATTATCATTGCAACCAAATAGATATTTCGTATATAGGTATACATAGGTACACGTAATTGAAAACCGATCGAACTTTAAGTACACCGATGGCTCACGCATCATCGCGAGTGTTTGTTGCTGATATTATATCGATTACACGTGCGTTCGCCGATCTATTTCGAGGCGCGGCGATTAGAGGCTTATTAGCCGCGGGCGTTCGGTCTGCGCCCGGTTAGCGTCTTTCGCGGACGACGCCGTCGACAGCGAGGCGCGATTTCGCGCGGCTCGACGACAGGAAGATCGCATCCTGTAGGGCGGCAAGACGTTGACCACGCACTCCAGGCGTCGCAGCGGAGGCGTCCAGCGTTCACAGTACTGCGCGCTAAATTCTGTCTCCATGGAATTGGAATAAATCGCCTGCTGTTTTTATTTCACAATGTACAGCGCAAAGGTTTGCTCCATATAGCTTGTTTACATTGTGCTTTGGAGCCCTCAGGGCTGGGCCCGTCGGAGTCCGAAACGCTCTGAGAGGCCGAGAACGAGACGGATTTGCAACACACACTGCGCTTTGGAGCCCTCAGGGCTGGGCCCGTCGGAGCCCGAAACGCTCTGAGAGGCCGAGAACGAGACGGATTCGTAATACACACTGCGCTTTGGAGCCCTCAGGGCTGTGCCCGTCGGAGCCCGAAACGCTCTGAGAGGCCGAGAACGAGACGGATTCGCAATACACACTGAGCTTTGGAATCCGACTGGCCCAGCCCCTACGGGATGAGAAGCGTGGGAGTGTATTGGTTATAACCAAACCCAATTATAGTGATATTATAAGTTGTGAGCCGTGATGCACTTTCACCATCGACTATCCCGAAGCCCCTACCCCTCCCTAAAAGCACATGAAAGCAGGTGTCGACGCCCCACTAGTTCGACGCTCGCCAGGCCGCGCGCGTTCATCCCCTAAGTGGCGCCCCCCCCCCCCCCCCCCCCCTTCGGCAATCGACGCGCGTGCCGACGACGGCCACCGAAATCGGGAACGCGAAGCCCTCGGGCCTGGAATCGCGGCGCTTGTGAGTTTTGTGTTTGCGTCGGCGATTGGTGCAAGTCGAGGCAGATTTCACACGACCTCGTGTTTGTCGGTGAGCGTAGCGAGCGAAGCGAAGTCTTCAATTTCACTCATGGTAAAAACAACACTTGTGTGTGTTTTTTGTCTGTTTTTTCGAACGTGTGTTTGCGCGCGCTCTACAGACCAAACGCCTGCGTCGATTGCGATGAAATTTTCAGGGTGTCTACTTTTGTTCTCATCTTAGACCACCTATCTTTTTCAAGAAAATCCTCTATACGCCTCGCCTTCAAATTATAAAATTAGGTAATATTCGAAATTGGGAAAATTTGGAAAAGTACGGAAATTGATCTGAAAGTACGATTTTTTCCAGAATTTTCCCAATATTGAATATTTCTCTTCAAAAGCATAAAAACCACATCAAAACACCACGACCAGCTTTTACCGTCGTTCTGAATTCACTTATCTGCTACAAACAGCTACGCTCATCTTGAACGCGAACATTTTGGTAGCGTTTCCTAGTGATTATTTTTAGCCAAATAAGCCCATAAATATCGTGAAAAATAAATTGAAATAATTGGCACATCACTATTTGCGAAGATTTTATTCTGCCTGTCCTTTAAAGATAGCAATTAATAGATGCTGGAGGAATGAGAAGTGAGAAGGGGGGGGGGGGCCCAAAGGATATCGTATTGTGTATGATCATAACTTATCAGTTATCATATCAGTTATAGAGCACACTCAATAAAATTTGATACACGCTTTTTCTATCATTGTGGCAAATATCTAATATCATGTCTAGTTCATGTGTTACCGGGTTCTCCCCTGGCTGCCATAAAGGCTATGCAAGCTAGTCCGTCAATGGCGGATGATGAGGTAACCTCCCTCTAGTAAAAATCATAAAATGTCCGTCAAGGACATGCTATGCCGGAGGTGTGACCCTGCCGACTCCAAGGCTAAATAGACAAGCTACGCCTTCAGTTTAGCATCGAAAGCTAGTCAAGGTCATACAGCACCGGGATCATCCTCGACTGCCTTCAAGGTTGGGAAAGCTGTGACCATGCGGCACAGGGCCGCGCTATTCCGTTTCGTGCCTCGTAGACGCAATGTTAAATTTCCCGCGTTTAGATTGGCTTTTTGGGCATTTGGTCCGGAGCTGGTCTTAAAATCACCCAGGGTACACAGTTCGAGAACCTACTGTGATGTTTCAGGGGTAATACAATAAAAAACTTGAGTACATCCTCGACAACGCACGATGGAGTACGGAGATGCACACAGAAATGACGAAGATTTGAGGCAAGAAAACGATTTCAAAGTGAAATACGATGGAAATATGATGATTCAAGTCGTCCAATTGACTTTATACCTGTTTGCTACCAATATGGTGCCAATATTTTACACTACCAGTATGATTGCCAAACGGTATAAATTTAACATTGCGTCTACGAGGCACGAAACGGAATAGCGCCACCTGGCCGAGCATAGATACAAAGAAACAACACCATTTTCCCAAGCATTATCTAATTCCATCCCCCGTCTCCCCCTCCAGCCACCAACCACTCAACCCCACACAAACACAAAACGTGTTCTCCAGCCTCTGCATCTTGTGGCAGTCATGAGGTACCCGAGCCTCGCCTGAGATTCGCCTCGAACCCACAGCTTATCGGATGGTCACTATTAGCCTATAACACCTATACTTAACATTGGCTGTTTACGACGTTCTGCATTCAACGTATCAGCGTATAACGCTTGGGTTTGATTGTTTGTTTGTATGTATGTGTGTTTGCGCGCGCTCTACAGGCCAAACGCCTGCGTCGGTTGCGATGAAATTTACAGTGTGTCTACTTTTGTTCTCAACTTAGACCCCCTGCGTTTTTATAGAAAATCCTCTATTACCCTCCCCTTCAAATTAGAATAAAGAGAAATGTTTGGAAATTGGGGAAGTTTAGGAAAGTACGGAAATTTCTTTTTTCCAAATTGTCCAAATTTCGAATATTGCACTACGAAACCATCGAAACCACATCGAAACATCACTCCAGCTTTCATTGGTCTCGGATTTGATTGAAAGTCTCTGATTGGTGGCAGAGCCAATGTCGATGACGTCGTGTCACTGACATTGCCAGCTGTAAACCCAGCTTCTTGCACCGCTGATCGAATTTACAAATTCGAGTAAAGAAACTATATACACATCGTCAAAAAGGTTGTTAAACTTCAAAAACCAAACAAAGACTTGACCCACTTGGCTGTAATATCGGGCATAGTGTCCGCTTTTGCTTGTTTTCATATTTGCACAGCGAATGACCGCACGTTCTGCACCAATCAGAGACTCCGTGACAGAGTCGCGAACATGACGTCATGCACATCCAGAGTCTCTGATTGGTGGCAGAGCCAATGTCGATTACGTCGTGTCACTGACATTGCCAGCTGTAAACCCAGCTTGAGAGTATAGACTTGGCCCACTTGGCTTTACTATAAGGCTAAGCTAGCAAACCTATAACGCCTTGAAAGTGTTAAATATCGGGCATACTTTTCGCTTTTGCTTGTTTTCAAGTTTACATTCCGCGCTGCCACCACGATCGCAACAAAGTGAACGTCTAAAGACGCGCAAAGGCAAACACATTAACTTGTCGACAGCCAAGGAATTATGCGACGGTCCAGACACGCGAGTAACGTCCGCAACATTGGCCAATCACTCATCGACGCTCGAACCTGAGTCCTGACAGGGGGGGGGGGGCGATTGTGTAACTTTGTGGTTTCAAAACCATTCGTTTTCAATACTAGGGCTTCGCGAACGCAATTTGTGTTGCGTTGAAGATGAGCGTAGGTAGCGGTTTGTGTATAGCGGATTAAAAGGTGCAGGCAGCAGTCACAAGAAAACCATGGAGCACCAAACCTGACCATTGCCTTCTCGAAAATTCTAATCACTTGAAAATGTATGCGGATTCTGACGTTCCTTTGTTACTCTTCGAGGTCAGCAAAGCTGGTAACCAAGGAAACGAAGGAAACCGGACTCGTATTGAATCAGCCGTCAAATCACGAGAAAAACACCACAAAAATGCTAATAAAAACCAATTGGAAAAACCTACCAAACTAAGATTTGCAGGCATGATAAATATGTATAAGGTCAACATGTTTAGAAGTTTTGGTGAAGTTATGTTTAAAACTTTGAAATTTACAGGGGTTCAAAATTCTGAAAAAATCGAAAAATTTCGTAAAAATTGATTTATAAAATATTTACTGAACCGATCTTTTTCAAAAACGCAGGGGGTCTAAGTTGAGAACAGAGGTAGATGCTCAGAAATTTTCATCCATATCGGTTCAGGCGTTTGGTCTGTAGAGCGCGCACAAACACACAAAAAAACAAAGAAAACAAAAAAAAACATACCTACACAAGTGACTTTTTTTTGGGGTAAGTGAAATTGAAGATTTCGCTCCGCTCGCTTCGCTCGCTACGCTCATCAATCACTGCCTATGGTTTAACACGGGCAGTGATTTTAAATCCAGTGATTTCGAGCCAAATCGAACGAAATAAAGTTACACAATCGCCCCGAAGGGACGCCGTCGAATCGACGTCGGCGTCCCATTCTTTGATCGCAAAGTCCGCGACGTCCGACCTTTTCCCACCGTTCCCCGCGGCGTCTTTGTGTCCGCGACTCCAGTGATTGATGATGGACCGGCTTGCGCACTCTCGAATTTTATTGTTTATTGACGCCGACGACGTCGTCAACGTCGACGGGGCGGCGTCGCTCTTGATCTGTTCATTGATTATTTAAAAAATGGCATATGCGTCACTGGTTATGTAACACGTCGACGGAGCGAGAATGTTAAAGCAACGACGCTCTCGATGTCGACGACGACGACGACGACGACGACGACGACGACGACGACGACGACGACGACGACGACGACGACGACGACGACGCAGGGAACGCGGACAAATAAACAGGTGCCAATTATACGACGCGATAGCTCGCTGAAAGCTCTATATTCGAAGAATCTTTATTAATTATAAATGTTTATTTATTTTTCACTTTGTTATTTGTTATTATAATATACAGTCTACCTTAAAAGTATAATAAAATAACACAGGGATACTTTTTATACATTTCCATTCTATAGCTTCCCTGCTTTCATACTTACCCGGAAGGTTTCATTCTCTATAAATTTAATTGGTTTTCCTATTGAAACTGTATTTCGTTACTTCCAAACAAAACACACCTCTAGTAGAACAATAACGACTTGCCGTGAGTGGAGCGGACATATCCGCCCTGCTGCCCTATATATTTAAAACTGCGTCAACACACGACATTTTCGCGCGTAAACGACATAAGCATTTCCCTTCGAAAGAATTGTTTCCAATTAAACGCGAGCGGAACAAAGGGACGCTTCATTGGCACACACAGCCTTCTATAACTCGCACCGAGCTACGCGTGATACACCGAAGCCCAATTCTAGCTCCATAATTGATCCGAAATTCATCCCGCGTACGGCCCATGCCCGGGTTAACGAGTCGTTAGCAGTCTAATTGGGCGCCGCGACGCCTCGACAATAGAGCCGTGCGTCGCGACGCTAACTCCAAGTGAGACGTCGGCGCCGGCACGCATTTCCTGTACGCATTGCTATGCAGGCGCCCTATATACGCATCTAGGTTGAGTGGCAATACGTATACACGCATATTGTGTGATATATATATATATATATATATATATATATATATATATATATATATATATATATATATATATATATATATATATATATATATATATATATATATATATATATATATATTTATATATTTATATATATATATATATTTATATATTTATATATATATATATATTTATATATTTATATATATATATATATTTATATTTATATATTGCATTGCCTGTTATTCTGGATTAAGTCTGAAAGGAATGGGGCGGGGGTTGAGGGGGACGGGGGCATCTCTAATTTGAGAGAAGCCCGCCAAGAAACGGACGAAAACTTAACGAAATTAAATTGAAAAAGTTAGATTGATACAAATAACAAAATATACAAATGCGTTGAAGTTGGAAGGCGAGGGCGCGCGATCCATCAAGCCGTGTGTGCAGAGGCGAGCACCCGAACACTAACTGGTTTTTTCTTTCAAATTAAAACACCTTCCTCTTAAGGCGCGCGTTGAATGGCTTTCATTTCGGGAGCTTTCGCGCGCGCTCTCTCTCGTTCCCACGTCGGCTCCCGTCGAAACCAATTTGTGAACTTTATATAATAATAAATAGCAAATATAGATCCTCCCGCGTCCCGTCACGGTATAAACACACAGAGATGCGAGTATAACGGTCATGGAAATTGAACTAAACCCGCCCCCGCGAAAGCTCACAATACATTTCCGACGAGCAAGACGGGCGTCGACGTCGACGTCGACGTCGAGTGGCGTGGTAACAGTGAGCACTTAGTCCGTGCAGAGGGCGCTAACCGCGTGGGCGTTGGGGCGGCGGGGGGGGGGGGCGTTTTGCGATACGCCAGGGAGACGAGGTATACAATTGGAGTGCCGCGGTGTTGTGTTGAAGGGCTATACTCAAGAAGGAGTCCCTCGGGGCACGCGATTGTGGCGGGAACATGGTCCAGTGGTGGCCTGTCGATTAGGTTGGGGCGAACAGGTCCAGTGGTTTTATTTTTATGTACACAAATTAACCTCCCAAAAATGTTGCCCATTCCGGGATTAGAACCCGGGTCCCCAACTTTCGCGGCTGGTGCTTATACGAGCTTTCGTAATTTAAATAAGATTATAAAGAGAATTCAACGCATCCAACGTTAAATTGGAGTTACTCGAGGTTGAATGTAAATGTTGTTGCAGTATAGCAGAACACGGTTCCAGAGCCAATATGAGTATTCGTAGACTCTGGACCATACCCCCATGGGAACATTCAATTCTCACCCTGTATGCAAATTACTTCTCTCGAATCTCGTGTCTATTTAGCTCAGCTGGTTAGAGCACCAGCCGCGAAAGTTGGGGACCCGGGTTAAAATCCCGGAATGGGCAACATTTTTGGGAGGCTAATTTGTGTACATAAAAATAAAATGACTAGCCAATTACGAGCTTTCGTAATTTAAATAAGATTATAAAGAGGTCCATTGGTGGACCTCCATTGGAAATCCAGTATTGGCTAAAATCCAGTATATAAATGTACTATGTAGTACCCAGTAAAGAGGTCCATTGGAAATCTGGGAAGGAGCATGGAAATGTGACAAAATAAAATATTTGAAAATTGAAAATGTGGGAAAGCATATTAGGATTGCATACCAGGATTGCATACCCAGCGTTTAATGTTTGTTTTGTTTTCACTAACGTATACTAGAAATTGGAAACCTTCTTGGACACTCTTTTAATCTTATTTAAATTACGAAAGCTCGTAATTGGCTATTCATTTTATTATTATGTACACAAATTAGCCTCCCAAAAATGTTACCCATTCCGGGATTTGAACCCGGGTCCCCAACTTTCGCGGCTGGTGCTCTAACCAGCTGAGCTAAACGGGCCATGAAATTTGGGAGAAGTAATTTGCATACAGGGTGAGAATTGAATGTCCCCAGGGGGGTATGGTCCAGAGTCTACGAATACTCATAGTGGCTCTGGTACCGCGTGATGCTATACTGCAACCACATTTACATTCAACCTCGAGTAACTCCAATTTAACGTTGGATGCGTTGAATTCTCTTTTAATCTTATTTAAATTACGAAAGCTCGTAATTGGCTATTCATTTTATTATTATGTACACAAATTAGCCTCCCAAAAATGTTACCCATTCCGGGATTTGAACCCGGGTGAACCCGGTTTATGAACCCGGTGTACATAATAATAAAATGAATAGCCAATTACGAGCTTTCGTAATTTAAATAAGATTAAAAGAGAATTCAACGCATCCAACGTTAAATTGGAGTTACTCGAGGTTGAATGTAAATGTGGTTGCAGTATAGCATCACGCGGTACCAGAGCCACTATGAGTATTCGTAGACTCTGGACCATACCCCCCTGGGGACATTCAATTCTCACCCTGTATGCAAATTACTTCTCCCAAATTTCATGGCCCGTTTAGCTCAGCTGGTTAGAGCACCAGCCGCGAAAGTTGGGGACCCGGGTTCAAATCCCGGAATGGGTAACATTTTTGGGAGGCTAACTTCTTGGACACCCTTGGCTCCGAACCTTTGGTGAAACAGCTTTCATCTCAGTGGTCAATGCACAGTTTTAGCCGGTGTTCATGTTTCTATGGGAAAAATTAGCAATGAGTCTAAATACTAGGGCTTTGCGAACTCAATTTGTGTTGCGTTGAAGATGCGCGTAGCGGTTTGTGAAGCGAAATATGATGGCGGGCTCTTGGCACACATAAGTCTCACACAAAGTCACAATACATTTTTGGGAAAATTTGGAAAAAATACGCACTTTTAGATAAATATCCATATTTTTCCGAATTTTCCGAATTTCGAATATTACTATTTTTTCTAATTTGAAGGGGGGGGGGGGGGCATGGAGGATTTTCTTGAAAAACGCAGGGAGTCTTGGTTGAGAACCAAAGTAGGCACCCTGCAAATGTCATCGCAATCGAAGCAGGCGCTTGGTCTGTGTAGAGCGCGTGCAAACACACATACAAACAAAAAAACAAACAAACACACACAAGAGTTTTTTTTTACCAGTAGTGAAATTGAAGATTTCGCTTCGCTTGCTACGCTCATCAAAGTTTGAAAATGTGGCTTCTTATTCGGGTAGAATTCTGTGAAAGTCAATGATGGCTTCTGACAAAACACTATTTTATATTGAGGGGTCAGTTTTTTGATATGGGGAAATTCCACCAAGTTGTCCATCGACTCTGCTAACTGCGGTGTAATTCGGCACACGAAATAACAAGGTTCTTTACCGATTTGCTGGCTGCATTAAATTGTTACTTGTCGGTTGTGCAATGTAAAGTGCAATTAGTATTTAAAATTTTGTTGCAGCAAAGAAGATCCTCCACCAGCACTGATGTATACCAAAAAAGTTTTCTATTTAAACCCGTGTTTTCATCGCCGGCATGCAAAACACGAATGTTTAAACAATGAAATTGCTTTTGATCTCCGATTGAAAACCTTTCGCAATCAGAGAATGACGCGTGAAATATCGATTTGATTGCTAGCTTGCTTCGAACACGGCAGCGACCGTGCGAATAGATCCCGCACGAAAATAGACTTGCCCGGCCAACTGGGTTTCCACAACGCGATCGTACGCCGCACGCCGATTGGCCGAGAGCGTCTCAAGGTTGCGACGACATTGACCTATCGGACGCGAGCCAATTGCTGGCGGAAAGCAGCGCTGACTGGATTACGGGACCGGTGGGATTAGGTGACCTCGTTTGCAGATTGCTCACTTTGACGACGGCCGGTTTGTTGATTGCAGCACCAATGACAATGGAGATTGCGCAGTCCAATCTTCGACCATTGCTAGCCGGGATACGCAACTAGCTCAACTCTGTATGTTTCCCATGCAACCTTAAAGTATAGGCCTTAGCAGCTGTGATGATCGGTCAGATCAACTCTATAACCATGATTATGTCGTTATGTATTGCTATTTTAAAGATTAAATATTTACTAGACCATTCTAAATAAGTAAATTGAATTTTAGAAGTAGTAAAATAATTCCCTTGTTTTGTTTGTTTTAATGTTTATCCAGTTTTAAGATAATGTAAAAACGGCAACATACATGTTGAACGCGTGAGAGCTGGCACGGCATACTAGTTGCCTATCCCGTACCGGAGCAGTGAGAGCTGGCACGGCACACTAGTTGCCTATCCCGTACCGGAGCAGTGAGAGCTGGCACGGCATACTAGTTGCCTATCCCGTACCGGAGCAGTGGGAGCTGGCATGGCATACTAGTTGCCTATCCCGTACCGGAGCAGTGAGAGCTGGCACGGCACACTAGTTGCCTATCCCGTACCGGAGCAGTGAGAGCTGGCACGGCATACTAGTTGCCTATCCCGTACCGGAGCAGTGAGAGCTGGCACGGCATACTAGTTGCCTATCCCACACCGGAGCAGTGAGAGCTGGCACGGCATACTAGTTGCCTATCCCGTACCGGAGCAGTGAGAGCTGGCACGGCACACTAGTTGCCTATCCCATACCGGAGCAGTGAGAGCTGGCACGGCATACTAGTTGCCTATCCCGTACCGGAGCAGTGAGAGCTGGCACGGCATACTAGTTGCCTATCCCATACCGGAGCAGTGAGAGCTGGCACGGCATACTAGTTGCCTATCCCGTGCCGGAGCAGTGTTCGAAGGTCCAATAACAATGAGATGGACGACGAATGTGACTCGCAGATGCTGGTTCATAGTGAGGACCAAGCAAAGCACCTTGGCCTGGCTTCATGAATCAGGGTTAAATAAAGTTTGAGGTAAAAAATGGGATTATTTTTCTTTCAGCCAATCAGATTTTGACCCGAATGCGGAGACGGCACTGATTTGGCATTCGCAATGATAAATTTTCCCCGAAGTTCGCACTGATTGCGGACTCATGGGCTATTTCACCAAGTTTAACATAAACGGGCGTTTAAGGCCAATTTAGCCGGTGCCTTGAAATTCACTAATTTACTGACTTTTTGAAAAGTTCAAAGCAGAAATGTGAGACAGGTCACAAAAAAATATTTTGATGAATTTTGATTTTAAAGTGGCTGTGATTCTAGAAGGCATTGTTTTGACAGGTGAAACATATTTTATTTTGTAAATGTCACTATTAATTCTCTGGCTAAACCATCGTCCATTATTTGAGCCCCCAAAGTTGGGAAATTAGTTTTTAAACCGTGTTTAGTGGTGAAAGAAAGTAGTTCCAGACACAACACGTGAGTGTTTTCAGGCCACCAAATATTATTTTATGTTATCACCACGGAACTAAAAGTCGAATTTGCAGTTTTCTTCGAGAGAACTCCAAATTCTCCATTTGAATTATTGAAGAACTGAGTTTTGTAGAGAAAACGAATACGCCAGTCAAAATCGGTCTTAAACGACCGTTTAGGGGGTATTAAACCGACGTTCGTAATTTGGAATTACCAACCTTGTAATACGACCTTGTAATCGACTGGCTACTCAATCATTATAAGGTCCCTGACTCCACGCCACTTCCAGATGCCCACCTTGCCACACCGGACTTGATGCTCCCGCTAACGTCTCGCCCACCAGCAACGCCCGAGCGGTTTCCGTGACCTTGACTCATTGTTAACCAGACTGCACCCAAGCGGCCGACGGCGTCTGAACAAGATTAATGCAGGCGTCGTCGCTCTGGCGGCCGCTCGGCGAACGACGGCTCGTTATCCGGCGAACCGCGCGCAGAGTTTTTCGACCGCGCTTTTCCGGCCTGGACACCCACTGTCCGAAAAGAAAACTCTCCGAAAACACTACAGTTCGGCAATCACACACTCCGAAAAACACACTGCTCGAAAATACGACGGTACGAAAAAATAACTGTCCGAAAAGAAAACTGTCCGAAGACACAACAGTTCGGCAATCACACAACAAACTGCTCGAAAATACGACTGTACGAAAAAATAACTGTCCGAAAAAAAAATGACTGTCCGAAAGGATATTATTCTGTTGCGACTGTACTGCGTCCATGGCATAGAGCAGTTATTGCCTTAAAAGAAGCCAAAATTCCTAACCAAAAAAGAAATACCCCAAGTATACGACTAACCGAAAACGTGAGCCAGGACCAACACTGTGCAGTCACAAAACAAACGTCCCTTTCGGACATTCAATTTTCGGACAATCAATTTACGGAAGTTGGATTTTCGGACAGTTGGATTTTCGGACAGTTGGATTTACGGACAGTCAATTTTCGGACAGTCAATTTCAGGACAGTTGGATTTTCGGACAGTCAATTTTCGGACAGTTGGATTTTCGGACAGTCAATTTTCGGACAGTCAATTTTCGGACAGTCAATTTCAGGACAGTTGGATTTTCGGACGGTCAATTTTGGGACAGTTGGATTTTCGGACAGTCAATTTTCGGACAGTCTTGTTTTCGAAGAGTTATTTCCCCGTACAGTTGGTGCATTCCCGCTTTCCCGGACGGCGGGGGCGTTTGCCCGGCACGCCGTGACACCACCGTGACTGCCGGTGGAAGCTGCGCGCGCAACACACGTCGACTTGTGCCCCGGGCAATTCAATGTCGGGGCGTTTAATGACTTCTGTTTAATGGCTGCTCGATAAGAGAATCGTTTATTGGCGATGGCTTTTCGCGAAGCGTTGTTACTTCGAAGCTTTGTATGCCGTACATTGGAAAATGACCCTGTTTTTTGTGCATTTAAAATGCGTATCTACTTGACTTCTACGAACGCGTCTGTGCGTGGAGTTTTTGTATTTGCCAGCAAAGCGCTGTAATTGACTTTAAAATCTATTTTACTTCAATAAAATCTCAAGGAAGCTGCAAAGAAATTTGTTTGTTTGTAATGTTTTATTTCGCTTGGTTGTATTGCTATTCAATGCAAATATATTTGCACATAAATACTCATATAATTTTTCCTTTTCAAAATGTTTATATTATAATTCTTTATTAAAATGTAATATATTTTTATTTTCTTTATTTATTATATTAGTCTTGGAAATTCCCAATACTGTGCAGGACATTGGAATGTACAGACTTATAATTACAATTACAATATAATGGTAAATGATCTTATTATTAAACAAAACATGATGATGAAATGAAATAAGACAGTAATGGTAATAAATCGCACAAAGTCTTAATAATAAGTGAATGCATAGATTTCATATATTCGTAGAATATGAAATTATAATATGAAGATTTCGTATTTCTAGTTATGCTTACTAATTTATTTTACTCACTCAAGCCTTTGGTATAATTAATATATAATAATGACGGTATACACAAAAACACGTGATATAATCTTATTTTCGCTACTTAAAAAGTTTATTATCTTTTTCATGACTGTAGCTAACGCTGTCACTCTCTCCTTTAAAATCATTTTTATTGCTCTATTATTGAGTTTTTGTAATCTCATCTCTAATCTATGAGTTCCGGTTGCAAAAGAGTCAATTTGTACAAGTTATTACTAATAATACCTATAATAAAAGTTTGAATGTTATTTGATTCCTGCTAAATATACTTGAAGTTCAATATACACGCTTTTCAATTGAGGTATTATTTTTATAAATGGGGGTAAGTTTTTGCCAAAATTGTGTGATTCCACGAAATATGAAATGAAATGTGCACGAGTTCAAAGGAATGGCAAAGTGTGTAGCTACTTTTACGCAGAACTCCACGACGACCTACCAGCACATAAACCCTCTGCGTTTCCGAATCAAGCGGGAAAAGCAGATTTCAAGAGCTTTAGGTAAACTGTAGCATTACAGCAGGATTGGATGAAAAAACCGGCCCCGGGCATTTCAGAAAAAAAGACATATAATTCCCAAAAAAAAGTCACCCGCTTTTCTTCCGAACGGGCACCCGCTTTTTCCAAATATCATTCCCCAATAGTCAGTCCATAGTTTGTTACTTGTGTCCCGGACCACGAGGACAGCCCCCGGCCGGTCTATACCAGCCCAGAAACTACCAGCCCTTTTGCCCGGTCGCACAGTGGGCCTATCCAACCCTGCATAACAGGCTATATGCCAATGCAATGACTCAAAGTGGTTTGTGGATTTCGGCCCTAGTACATGTATTACCTATGTGGAGTGCGTACAGGTCGCAAACCACACGATCTCGCCGATGGCAAGTGGCAATTGAGTTTGGTTACGATACGTTTCATGGCACAACGTTGACCACAACAAGGTTGACGTCCAAAATGTTGACCGCCAGAAACCCTCGAACAATTTGAGCCTCTTGAGCGATTGGGGGAGTTAACCAGCGATCGAATTTCTGCCAAACGGCATTTTAGTCGCCGTCAAAGCCGTCCAAGCGACCAGATTCAGATGCGAGAAAGGAGTAATGAATGGTGGTCTGTCGAATAAAGAGGCTCAAACTGACTTTTCTTTAATTGGATTTGTAATACATATTAATTAACTAGCAATTATAAGTGGGCAATTAATTATGATCGTTCTCCTATCAGAAGAAAGTATTTTTTTTTAATGCAAAACGCGCAAAGTATTTGCCAATTGACTGCGAAGGGATGAAAATATATTTTGTAAAGTACACCATTGGTTTCAGTGAAAATTTTCACTCGACAAAAAGCTCAAGTGCCTCGTAGAAAATATAGTACTTCCATCCATACTAAGTACTAACTACTTTAGGAAGCCAACAGCGAGAACTCAGTCCTTTTTGTCCTGAGCAGTCTGCAGATCAAGTTATAGGTCTTGCGCCGATGTTCGCCTTTGCTCTTAGATCGGGACTGAAAAATCAATGATCCTACTATCCCTAAGAAGTAAGATACAAGCTCTCATTTAGTTCAATTTCATTGCGTTTTGTTTTGAATGTTTCAATCAAGAAACAAGAAACAAGAAATCAGATTATATTTTCTTTAAATATATACATAAATCAAACTTCAGTTTACTATAGAAAAACGGCAATGTTTTGTCTTGTTTTAAAAACAGAAAACGCACTGCAAACATGAAATTGAATTGAGCGTCTCTGGAAATCTGCTCGGAATTAGATCGCCTTGTTAAGTTTTCGCTCGTGCAAATTTGAATTCATCTCGCATTTAAATATTTTCCTTTCCACTACGAATCAACTACGAACATAGTGATGCTATGGAAAGTAACAAAACACAAAACACAAAATTAACAACTTCATTAATATCCATGAAGTTTAAAAGTATTGTGTACCGGTTCTCAATACAACATTAGCAAGTTAAAGTATGTAATAACAACATGTTGTGCAAGTAAATATTCAGCTACATGCACACCAAGGTGTTCAGCGTCCTAGAAATCCGGCTGCGTTGATGTACATCAATTAGACGACCGTCTCGCCCAAGTCTTGGATCTCTTCGCGATCACAAATCCTCCAGCCAAGTTGACTCACTTCCATGGCGCATCCGTGCTCGCGCATTTTGGCGAGATGCACTTTAGGCTAGATGCACTTTAGTCTAGATGCACTTTCACAGCTGCATTTCCACCGACGGCAACACGATCGTTTTCACACTAGGATGCATTTTGATGCACATAAGTAGGCACACATATTTGCAAGTCAGATATGGTAGCGTATATACTTAATGAATGTCACACTTTTTAGGCCACTTTCTGACTAACATTGGCAACAACCCCCCTAAAAGTATGTCACAATCTATGACCGCCCCCCCCCAAACACATTTTCTAAAATGGAATTCAGACTTTGGAACTGAAATTGACTATGGAAATGCCAACCTTAACAAATTGTACTATGTTTATTTCTAAATTGCAAAGCAAAAGTGGACAGTAAGTTTATTTTTGGACGTAGCAACAAATAATTTTGAATTTTACGCTTTTTTTATTCTAAAAATTTTGCGTTTATCTACAACAAAGTGTGACGTCACAAATGTCTGTACCCCCCCCCCCTATCACAAACTGTCACACATTGGCACCCCCCCCCGCCCCCCTCCCCCAACCCCTCAATCATGACATACGTTAAATACGTTCCCTATGACATGTTTTGAACACATTTATTGCAACGAATCACTCAAAAATTTGCCATGTTGATTTATACTAGTAGCTTTTACATATAATTAAATATCATGTCATTCGGATTAGGAACTGTGTGTACTCTCCGAGGAATTTGCTTATAACAATGTGTGCTGATGCTGTCTTGCCTCAGTTGAGTTGTGCTCTCCGTATGCATCGTTCTACAATTAGGAACGCCATGTACGAGGTACACAGAATCCCGTTCCGTGTACCATGAATTTAATTCAAATTCGAGTACCTTTGCCATACGTCTACTTCGTCATCAGATCAGAGACGTGCTCCCTCCCGGCTGACTAGGTCGCAAGAGAGTTATTAAATTTCCAAGACTCATGTCTGCTTGTTCCATTAATAGAAATAGTTTAAAAAAAAAAACTAGTTTCTAACTGGGTTTTGAATGCTAAATAAAGTCTCGCTGATTCCCCGCGACGTTTCGACGTTCGCAGAGCAGTTTTTTCGCAGCCGAGAAAAGTTCTTGTCATCCAAAGCCTGTGAACGATAATTCCTTATAAAAGCTAATTTCCCATTCTTGTAAACAAACTGCAAGGTCTCAGAGTTTGCCAAAAAGTGGCTTTTAGACCGAAAGTTGCCGATTTCTCAAGGCCACACCGTTGAAGTTATCATTTCTATTTTTCATTTCAATATTTGTAGACAAAGGACGAAAATAAGGGCGAACATGGCCATTTTTTTGAAAATTTCCCCTGGAATACAAGAACATACCCCGAAACCCTTCAATTTTTTTCCTTTTTAGAGCCATTCTATGAAAAAGTGCAAAGACAAATTGGGGAAAAGGGCCATGTTCGCCCTTATTTATGTATTTTGTCTACAACATACTGAAATATTGCAATGATAACTTTAACGGTGTGGCCGGGAGAACTCGGCAACTTTTGGTCTGTTTCAAAAATTTTAAATTGGGTCACCTGGCCAAGAGTGACGTTCTTCCAGGGGGGTTAATAAGAGCACACCCCCTCCCCTTGCCTCTTTACCCCCCGCCAACCAGTGAATGGGGCATCGGTGAAATTACTTTTCGCTCGCCAGCGTTAAGGTGGAAGAACCCCTTTGTATATACGAATATCTACAATATATTTTTTTACATAAAAACTTTCAGTGACAGCCCAAAACAAAATAGCTAGTGCACTTGGCAATTTATAAGGCTTTCAAATAATGTATGATCAATTTTTGTTTTAGATTTAGATTTGCTGAAAGTTCAGTATTACTGCAAAACATTTATATTTAAACTAATGTTGAAGGTTTTTCTAAACTTTCAGCAAGCCTAATCATAACACAAAATTGATTCTTACATTATTTGAAAGTCTTTTGCCCAGTTTTACCAAGTTTTTTAACTCCTACTTGAGATCCCAACTAACTAGGAGTTACAACTGAACTCGCTGCACGTGATAGGCTGAAACCAGTTGTAGCTCCTAGTTGGGATCTCAACTAGGAGTTGAAAAACTTGGCAAAACCGGGAATTATAAATTACCCAGCGGACTAGCTATTTTGTTTTGGGCTGCCACTATAAATAGTTTGTAGTAAAATAATATTTTGAAGTTATTCGTATGTCAAAGGGCTCCCCCCAAGCTTTTGTTGCGTCCAAGTCCAACGAATAAGGGAAATTATTATTTATCCATTCAGACGCGAGAATTTTTTAATTACGCGCAAAAAAAATCAAAAGATTTCGTTTCGACTTTTCCTCGAGGCGAAGCGTAATTATGCGTCGCCCGTTGTGCGTGCAGGCGCGCCATTTACGCACGGCCACGCAATTATAACAGCTTGACAGCTGATTTTTTCTCGTGGTACGCAGATTTTGTTATAGACGAAAGTAATTATCAAGTTAGATTGAACAAAAATAAATTGATGTTCGCTACAAGCCAAGAAAAGCGTTCCCATAGGAATGTTAACGAAACGTTTAACGTGCATTCTTTAAACTTGGCTAAACAACCAGCGGCAGTACATCATAATTGGCATAAAATTTACATCACAATCAACTTTAGTTTGCTGGGGTTATAATATTCTTTAAATTACTTCCTTATAGATTTACAACAAAAGAACCCCGATTGAAAAACGACAATGCATTTTTCCGCCCATAGCCTCCCCAGCAAAAAAGATCCAGACGCCTTTTGTCTGGGCTCACAGCATAGAACCCCCCCCCCTCCCCCCCCCCCGCCACCAACGGCAAAACGTGCCATCAAAAACTCCAAGGCTTCGGCCCGAGCTTGTCATGTATTTTTCATTATTTTTCAATCAAACACGCAAACGCTCATCCCACAACGCGAATCCATTGTTGTCGTCGACACGTGCCTCGACTCTGACGTCGGGAATTCACCCCGAGGGGTTCGAGGCGCACATCGTTCTCATTGTTGGCTGCTTCGGCGTCGGCGTCGGCGTCGGCGTCGGCGTCGGCGTCGGCGTCGGCGTCAGTAATCAATGTCATGTTTTCCGAGACGTCCGATCGAAGTTAAGCAACATTGGTCGTGCATTGGATGGCGGGTGGGTGACCGCGTTCTGGCTTGAATTCAATTCTGTGTCTGCCGATAGCGAAGGCGGAGTGGTTTAACTTTTACGGAAAGCCTAACAAGTTTTCCCACCTTGCTTAAGAGCGCTATGTGGCTACAGCTGAGGCTGGCTAACAACGAAATCAGATATACATTTATACAACAAACAGAGCATTACAAAGCATTAAATCAATGCATTGAACGAAACATTGAAAGCTCTTGAAAAGAGCCGTTTACACCACTCAATGTTTTAAATTCATTGAAAATTGTGGCACAGCCTTCCAAAATCTCTGTTTCTAGAAGGCAGTGACATACCCTTCCGTCTCTTGACAGGAAACTTCAACGATTTTAAAAACTCGTCCTATTCCTAAATGAGAAAATATTGAATTCAATTTTGTTTGGAAGGTTCAATGCTTTGAATTCAACCTTGAATTCAATGAATTGAACGAAACATCGAACCGTGTAAACCCAGCTCAAGTTTTTTTCTCAAACATGAAAGACACGTGTAAATCACACTTTTCGTAAAATAACTATACGCGAAAAGAGCACAGGCATTTTGCTGCGACGAACACAAGGTGCTTCGGTTGACTTGCTGTTGTCAGTGAACCGAAGGTCGGATCGGCGTGTTGTTTGTTTCCCTTTCAAGGAGCAAGATCAACGATTGGCACAGTGGGAAAGCAGCATTTTTCAAACCATCCCTTCAACCCCATGGTATTATGGGTCGAAAAATCACCCCATGTGTTATTTCTTGTGTGAATTCGTTTCCCAAGCGACCAAAGTCGAAAAACAATTTTACACATATTTGCTATATTGCTTGTTGTTGAGCAAAAATGTATATAGTTTTTATTTTTATCTCGCATTTCTTTATTTCTTGGTGAAAGAAAAGTGTTGTTTGTCTAAGCACTTCAAAGCTCAACAAGTTATTTGTTTTGTTGCCAGCAGGCTTACAAATACTGCGATGTAACAAACCAGTTACAGCTGTGCCAGTGTAACTTCTAATTTTATCATTTTCATATTCAATGCCTTCAATTCCTGGTCTGATTTTAGACCCGAGGGGTTTGCCACATAAGATATTAGGTTGCCAGTAAAGGAAACATGTCACAAATAACATCGTGCTTTTAGTTCATTATAAAGCAGCCCCAGCAGAGACCGACCTTTGACGAAAGTTTACACAAAGCCAACAGAGTTTGCTCCACTGGACACTGTTGTATACGCCAAGTAGCACAAAAACGTTCAGCGAACGTTATTTCGAACGTTCGGTGGACGTCGAAAAGCTAACGGGGGGATAACTTGCGTTCAACGTACACATTCGCCAAATTTTCGATTAGGTTCTACCCGAACGTTGAACGCAAGTTATACCCCCTTAGCTTTTCGACGTCCACCGAACGTTCGTGATTACGGACTTTGTGCTACTTGAGTATAGGCCAAGGTCACCCTCCCGATAACTTACCAACTCCATTACCAAAACCACGGGGACTCAGCCAGTGGTCGACTGCTGGGTATTAATGTGGGTATAATCGGTAATTTTTCGTCTACAGGGCAAGGGTGACAAAATAAAAAATAACCTGAATTCTTACGTACATATTTTTATCGTTTACCAATGATCGCTAATTTTAATATCATATATTTTGGTTTCTTGGCACTTAAGGCTCATTTTGCTTCGGTTTCGTTAAAAGTTAAAACACTCCCATGTCACTTACGAGTACTAAAATTATTGAAATGCACTCCCAATTTGCTCACGATTTGCACCTTGAACGGGTATGCAAGGTGTGAAGCTTATAACAATCATATGAGAGGATATTGTCACTGGTTTAAATGCCAGTGTGCAATGGACTGTTAGAGAAGTGAAGCTAAAAAATGTGCAGCCGATCAGGGATAAACACCCAGGACCTGCTGGTCGCCGAGAACCTGCCTGGGCAATCAGGAGGTCCCGGGCTCGTAAATAGGTCCCGCTGCAACATTTGTCACCGTCACTTCCCATCCAAATAACAAGACTTATGAAAAACTCGTTAAAACAAGACACATACAAGCGTAAACCAGAGTTCTGCTTTAAAAATACATGTTAAAAATACATTTAAAAATACACATACAAGCGTGAACCAGAGTACTCTTTTAAAAATACATGTTTTAAAAAACAATATACGAGCTTATTTCTATGCCTGATAAGTATACTCGGTATACCAGCGTATCTGCACTGGGGCCTTACCTAGCGCGGCCATTTGGAGCGGCTACCATGCGGCTAATAAGCCGGGCTGGCGGTGTTATATAACCCGGACCTAGAGCGGCCATTTCAACAATGGGCAGTTTGTTGATTTCGTAGCACCACTAGCAACCAGTATTACGGTGGTGCTACGATGATAGCATTATCTAGAAGGCATACTGCTTTTTAAACGATCATCATTGTGCAGTGAGGTCAAATCAACCAATCTCATGGCTCGTTACTAAAGTCAGAGTCGATGTGCCCCGGCTATATAACCCGGCCGTAATACTGCCGCTCTAGGTCGGGGTTACTGCTTGGTGCTACGGTGGTGTTAATTAGCCAGGGTAGATTGCTAGTAATCCCGGGACTACTAGTGGCCGCGCTAGGTCGGGGTTACTGCTTGGTGCTACGGTGGTGTTAATTAGCCAGGGTAGATTGCTAGTAATCCCGGGACTACTAGTGGCCGCGCTAGGTAAGGCCCCTGGACTATGCGGCCACATACAGGGCCACAGGGCCCAGATTAATGCAACGTGTTACAGAGTCTAGCTCCATTGCCCGTCAAATTATCGGTTGCAAGATCCGTAAATGCCAGTGTGCAATGGACTGTTAAAGAAGTGTAGCTAAAAAATGTGCAGCCGAACCGGGATACGAACCCGGGACATCCATGCTTGACTACAAGAACCTGCCGGGCAATCAGGAGGTCCCGGGTTCGTAAATAGGTCCCGCTGCAAAATTTTCCACCTTCACTTCCCATCCAAATTAAAAGTATGAAAAATTCATTAAAACAAGACATATACAAGCTACTAGTGTAAACCAGCTAGTACTTCTTTAAAAATACATGTTAGTAATTAGTATAGTGCAAATTTCTACGCATGAAATGTGAGTATACTCGGTTAACCTGCGTGTATACCCTGCATTACTGCAGTGCCACCACAGGGCCACAGGACCCAGTTAATGCTGTGTTACAGAGTCTATCTCCATTGCCCGTCAAATTGTAGGTTGCAAGTTCCGTAGATTCTCCCGGGATGATCGATAGCGCCCTTCGGCACCAGTCCAGTCCCTGTCCCTTGGCCGTCATATAGAATGGTCGGCCGGCTCCAGTTCCATGTAATTGTCTTGCCGAGGCGACGGCGAACTTTTTTAGTGGGATGGGGCGGTGGGGGATAGGAGGGGGGGGGGGGGGGGGTGATGGTGTCTGTTTTCACCCGAATCGAAAGCTGCCTCTTTGTTTTCGTCAGTGTAAAGATGAAGGGGCGATTTTGGGATTTTCCAATCCATGTGTGGGGAGGGGATGGGGGGGGGGGGCGTTATAATCAGTTGCTCACGTTGATATGTGAGGAATTCCATATTTATTTAAATATCCCACCCACTGGCACCAATTGTAACATGAATTTATTTTAACATCCCACCCACTGCCACCAATTGTAAAACAAATCACCACGAGATCTCGTGAAATGCCGCGGTTTCACTGCTTCTTTGACGTGTGGATTTACGCATGTACGCTTTTACGCATGTACGCTTTTACGCATGTCCGCTTTTACGCATGTCCGCTTTTACGCATGTCCGCTTTTACGCATGTACGCCTTTACGCATGTATGCTTTTACGCATGTACGCTTTTACGCATGTACGCTTTTACGCATGTACGCTTTTACGCATGTACGCCTTTACGCATGTATGTTTTTACGCATGTACGCTTTTACGCATGAACGCTTTTACGCTTGTACGCTTTTATGCATGTACACTTTTACGCATTTATGGCTTTTACGCATGTATGGTTTATCGCATTGTAATCTTTTTCGCATGTTAACTTTTACGCATTTTTCGTTTTACGCATTTGAGCTTTTACGCATTTACGCATTCACGCTTTTACCCATTCACGCATTCACGCTTTTACGCATTTACGCATTTACGCATGTACGCATGTACGCATTCACGCTTTTACGCATGTGTTTGCGTGCGGTTTCCACGTTGCATTCACTGGTCAGCCCATGTGGTTGCTGCTTTGTCGACGCCGGAAAACAGACTCGATTCGCGTCAAAGGATTCCCCTGGAAATATGTAGCAAACGCGAAACGCTTTCAATAAACAGAACAATGACCGCATTGTGGCGAGAGATAAATCTGCCCAGATGGCGGTGAGTGGGAAATCTATTTCAAAGTTAAGTTTGTATCGTGCGATAGAAAATGGCGGCAGCGAATCGTTGTGCTTAACCGGTGGGCGCCCCCCCCCCCCCCCACCCCCAATGGCATCATTGTTTCCGATGGCGAATCGGCAATGAAGTTGCCAGCCAGCACGCTACAAGAAGACCGTGCTTGTACGCGTCAAACCAATGTGTTCTCACAGCATATTTAAAAAAATGACATGCGTAGCTACGCTAAAAACAGTAAAATGATGATAATATAAATGCTATGTTCCACTAGGATTGCAATCGGCGCTTCCAAAGCCATCTTACCGCAAATTTGCCCTCACGGGCAGTAAATTAAAATCATACAGAAGGCGGTGGCTAGCCTGATTGAAATCCTATAGTGGGATAATGGCCATTAGATGGCAAACGGATTTGAACTAGTCTTTGCGGTTCGTCACAATTCGGAATCAAGGTGGCTTTGACGTAGCGATCTATAGTTTCAAATCAAACCAAGACAATTCGCGTGCTTTCCGAGCGGTTTCCCCGCTAACAATGAACTGTTGTAATATACGCCTACTGGATAATACAGTTCGCACAAGGCTGTGGTTGCGCTCGGGGGCACCGCACGCCATAATGCGAATAGCGCGCTCAAACACGGCCTCTCATTGGTTCGTGTGAAATAATTCCCTCGACAGCTTTATAATAAACTGCTATTAGCGCGTATTCGCGATTTCGTGCTTTGAATCTAATGAAAAGGGAGTTAATATCTCGATGTGACTCGGTTGACAGGCTCCTCGAGGCTCCCAGACTCCTTGAGACCCCAAGGCTACTGACAATCGATGTGTTTGCCAAACATTAAGTTAAACAATAATCCATTGGCGTCGTGGAGAAAGTCCATAAACGCCCTCTAGTGGCCAATAAAGCAGCAAAGCCTTTATATATTACCTACGCTCTAACGAGCATGGTTATTTTCCGGTATACGAGTGTTTGTAATGAAAACCATGGCAGCTTTACTGAACATTTCACTTTAATAAGTAGAAAGGGGGTTGCAAAATCCAAACTAGGGGTGAGGGGTTGCGTAATTGATTGGTTTGCGTTGTTTAACGACGCACTGTTTTGTCCCTGTGGGATTGTTGGCAATGGTTCAATAAGGAGGATCCTCTTCAGATTTCGGCAGAATTTCTAGACACATCTCGAACAAGATAAATAAGCTGGCAACACACATTTTTACAAGCTAGGTCGAGAATTTATTTTTAAGGTGGCCAAATTCTCACGTGTAACGTAATTGTTTCCCCATCTGAAACAGACCGGATTTTGCACACTGTTCAAGGTAGGAATAAAATATTCGAGTATCCAATCTTCGAGTGTGAATTTCAACTTGTAATCAGATACAAGTGGTAACATTGGTAACCCTGAAATTGCCATTTCTCGATTGTTGTTTCTCCCTCAGGTATAAACAATAATGATATTTTTGGGGTTATTTTAAAAGTCCATGGGCAAATTTTCGGATAAGGTCGGTCTCCCACAGGTAAGACATTTATATTTTGGTGGATTATTTTGAAATTCCGTTGGCAAATTTTCGGAAAAAGGTGTGCGGTTCTTCAAAGTTTGCCTGTGTCTTTTGTTTACATCCTCGAATATTGGATTGTTAACTAAAACTTAATCTAAAATTTGATGGGACATCATCTTTTTTACTGAAGGCTTCATGGAGCCTGTTGCAAGGCTATATTTACTGCCAGCTTCAAGGCTATTTACTGCCAGCTGCAAGGCTATTTACTGCCAGCTGCAAGTCTATTAGGGCAGTTTATTGATGGTTGTTGAGGTAAATTGAATTTCACATTTTTTTGATTTCCAGGATATATTTTGCGATTCTGAGATATTCGATTGGTTGTCAGAAGTGTGAGGATTCCGTAGATATTTGTTTCGTCGCGATCGGATAACGGGTGTGGCCTGGAAAGTGTATCCAGTAAGAGGTAAATTATTTGCTGGAATTGACATCTTTCAATGTACGGGCAAAATAGGGTTGTTTTAAAACGCTTGTAATTAATTGACGGATGAATTTTTCGAAATGAAAATTGTTCAATTGGTTGCCAGGAGTGTAAAGATTCCGAACATATAGTTTTCACCGCGATCCGACCAAAGGTGTGGCCTGGAAAGTGTATCCCGTACGAGGTAAGGGAAGCGGCCCGAGTTCACAGCTCAATGAACAGACTGAACTGTCTTTTTTGCCACGGGCTGCAAAAAGGTATGCGAAACTTTGGTTTGTACTATTTATAAATCATTGGTTAACACACCTTTAACCCAGAGCGCACCTTACACCTCTCCTTCTCAACTTTGAATACAGCATAAGAAAGCACCAAGAGAATCTTATGCATATTAATGACCATATCATTTCCCTTGCCGCACCGCACGGCTTGCATGAGCACGTGTTGTAATTTTCATAATAATACGCAAACTTCTTGCCGGTCTGGAGACGTCAGGCCTCATTTCCCGTCAAGAGGATGGCGTCGTGGAAAATCACGTGCCGTACCTACTCATCTCCCGCTCTCCCGAACATCGAATCACCCTCAAGATGTGTATTAAAGGCGCGAAAGAAAGTATATTAGGACACGTTTCATTTCTATGAAACCACGCGACACATAACTAATAGAGGTCAGAGGGAGAGAGAGAAAGATTAATTCGCTACGTTTCTCCGTCCGTGTTTCACAATAATTGTGTCTGGATGATGAACTACCGTCCAATGTAGCCGTGTGCTGCCGCTTTTTGCCGCCAGAGAGCGTGCATTAGGTAAGTGGCGTTTGATTTAATTCACACACACACACACACACACACACACACACACACACACACAAACACCGTTGAGAAATAAATAAGAAAAGATGAACACGTAATTATTTTCTTATCACGGCATCCGAGATTCTCAGCGGTCGGACGTGTGCGTTTTTCTTTGCAAAATGATGGATCGCTGTGTTTCGGACGGGAAATCGTGGGCACTGCAGCATCGCGGCGGCCGTGATAAACACAGAGAGACACGAGAAGACCGGGCCACGAGAACAAAAACAATGTGTCTATTATAATTTATTAAGTTTAGATTTCGATCATGGCTATTAACGATCGAAGGTTTAGGTACACTAGGATTAATTTCAATTTACCATCGCATAGGCATTCAACGGGCGCTGTTACACATTAGCTACGGTTGGTGCTATAGTGAAAGCTATAAAAACATTTTTAATCTATAAAGGGAGTGCCATTTTTCAATCGCCTCTGTCGGTTGATTTCGGGAGAATCTAGGACGCCATGTGTGCATCGTCTTCGTCGAGTCTGAAACGGATGGAGGGAGGCAAGGTTCGGTTAGTCGATAATTTATCGGAAATCCAGGTGCTGATCCAGAAATAAATATTTAGAGGAAATACGCGTGAGTTGTGTAGCCTTTAACCTTTTGATATACACCGTGTTACACGTGCTCTAATTATCGTTCGCAAATCTGGTTTGGGGTGCAGGAATTGATTTGACAGCACTGGGAATCGAACTGTGTTCAGGTTGGGGGAAGGGTGAGCAAGTTGTAATTAATTACTTTCCATTAGCTAAAGGCCGGGCTGCTTCTATGTCAGTAGGAGAGAGGTTCATGGTTTGTGAGATGGTTTCTTGTGTGTAAGATGTGAACTTGTAAAGGAATTGTTGATGGATGGAAATCCCGGTCCGCCCCAGCCCAAGGAAGCAGGTGAGCCGTGGGATGTTCCGCTCCCGACCCGGTGGCTTTCATCGGAAATAGGGCAACTCGCCCTCGCCAGGGGAATGGTACAAAGAAGCCTTGTGATTTGTTACGAGGTGTGTGTGTGAGTGTGTGCTCCAGAAATCACTTTCAAATTCCGGACCATAATATTAATGTTGAATTCCCTGCTATATTCCAAAGACGTTGTATCTCATTTGAAAAGTACCTATACCTACGCCCGAATAGAGAAGACGAATTTTACCCAGCTTGACCCTAAAATATTTCCTCTCATCACGCAGCCAAAAGGCCGAGGGTTCGGTGCTGATTCCAGGACTGACATGCGAATGGAACCCAGCCTGAGAAGACCAATGTCCCCCTTTATGCCCGGCTCAAACATCTCGGTCCCAGCACGCAGCCAAAAGGCCGAGGGTTCGGTGCTGATTCCAAGACTGACATGCGAATGGAACCCAGTCTGAGAAGACCAATGTCCCCCCTTTGTGCCCGGCTCAAATATCTCGGTCCCAGCACGCAGCCAAAAGGCCGAGGGTTCGGTGCTGATTCCAGGACTGTCATGCGAATGGAACCCAGTCTGAGAAGACCAATGTCCCCCCTTAGTGCCCGGCTCAAATATCTCGGTCCCAGCACGCAGCCAAAAGGCCGAGGGTTCGATGCTGATTCCAGGACTGACATGCGAATGGAAATCAGCATATACTTGGTTATATAAACACGACATATTAGTGATAACGCGTATCGTCTCCATGGTTGGCCCATTTAATATACAATAGTGGAAATTAAAGAAAAGCTTCCTTGATGTCAATGACCCTTTATACCTACAGTGCGTCATTTACTCATTACCAGAATTGGTTTTTGAACCAAGAGTCTTCAAGTTCTTTTTTCTAAACGAGTTCGCGTCTTAAGAGTTGCAAAAAACCCTACGTTCCAACTTCATTAATTTGATTGAAGCTCGAATTAACGCCATAAGGACAATTAAAAGTCGGTGTCCACAAGGAATTTACATAGTCGACATTAAAGGCCATAGCTGTGCTCAGACTTAAGATTTTTACTTCTTTGATGAGCGTTAAGAGCAAAATCTTTAATATCACTACCTCCAAAAAGTCACTTGTGTATGTTTTTTTACCTTTTTTTGTAT
This sequence comes from Nemoura dubitans, assembly GCA_921293005.1. Taxonomy (NCBI): domain Eukaryota; kingdom Metazoa; phylum Arthropoda; class Insecta; order Plecoptera; family Nemouridae; genus Nemoura; species Nemoura dubitans. The sequence goes on from OV121076.1 coordinate 46,092,694, forward strand.
GTGTGTGTTTGTGCGCGCACTACAAACCAAACGCCTCAACCGATTTGGATGAACATTTCAGAGGACCTACGTTTGTCCTCAACTTCGATCCCCTATGTTTTTGGAAAATATCGGTTTATAACTTTTGAAATAAATCAATTTTTACGATATTTTCAATTTTTTTTTTCAATTTTGATTTTCTGTATATGTTAAAGTTATTTACGTATCTTCACCAAAACGTATACGCATGTTGACCTTATAGATATTTATCTTGCCTGAAAATCTGAGGACGGTAGGACTTTCCGATTGGTTTGTATTCGCATTTTTGGAGTTTTTTTTGTGTGAATTGACGCCTGATTCAATAAGAGTCCGGTTTCCTAGGTTACCTGCTTTGTTGACTTTAATTTTGGCCAAGGCATAGATTTGAAAGTTATCAGACGTTTAGTCAATTTCGTTTATGGAAGTAATTAAAAGTAAATCAGCGACAGAAATATATTTTCTGACAGTTCGGAGAGAAACAAATGAAGGTCAGATTCGTCTAAATTTTCAAGTGATCGGAATTTTCGAGAAGGCAATGATCTGGCATGGTGCTCCGAGGCTTTCGTATTAGGTCTTCTGCCTTCACATTTTTATCCGCAGTCGATCCGCAGTATAAACCGCTACGCTCATCTTCAAAGCAACACGAATTGCGTTCGCGAAGCCCTAGTTTGTATAGGCTACATTTTTTTCAAATCTTAATTGCTTTGGTCATGAGAAGGCAAAATCGTTAATCTGAGCTCAACTTCTATGAAGGTGTGGTTTATTTTCCTGTGCATTTTATTTTGTAATTGGAAAGATTAGACAAAACGGTAATTTGTGGACTTATTATTTTATTTTATTGCTTCTGTATTGGTTTTAAAAAGGCAAAATCTTTAATCTGAGCTCCAGGTTGTATGAAGGTGAGAGAATTCTTGTAAGGTGTGGTAGCTTCGTGGTTTATTTTCCCGTGATTGAAGGAGACGCCGCGATGCGTGGGCGGCCTCCTTGATTCGCAGCTTCGTAAGACGCTAGCTTTACCCGGCGGCTTTCACGACGACGTCAAAAACGGGACTGAGCCATTCAAGAAGTTCTTAGTCTTCAATTGCAAATCTTCAATTTAACGACCCCCCAAAAAACGTCACTTGTGTATGTTTTTTTTTGTATGTGTGTTCGTGCGCGCTCTACAGACCAAACGCACAAACCGATTTGGATGAACATTTCAGAGAACGTGTGCTCAGCTTAGACCCTCTGCGTTTTTGGTAAAGATTGGTTCAGAGCTTTTTTAAGAAATAAATTTTTAAGAAATTTTTCGATTTTTTCAAAATATTGAATCTCTGTAAACGTCAAAGTACTTTGCATAACTTCACAAAAATTTATAAACATGTTGGCCTTTTACATCTTTATTATGCCTGAAAATCTTAGGTCCGTAGGTCATATCGATTAGATTTTATTAGCATTTTTGTAGTGCTTTTTTCGTGATTTTCAGTACCTTTTGACGTCTGAATCAATTTCCTTTGTGACCAGAAGTCGAGCGCTGAATTTATTAACAGGCATCAAGAAACAACATTTGTGATTGGACACGAAATAAACACGCAAATATGTCGCAGAAGGGAGATCGGGTGATTGAACATTATTAATTCGTTTCATGCAACAACAAAAATCTCATCTCTTTTCTTCGTAACCGATCCGTCGATGAATGTTGCGAGAAGGAACCAAAATAGCATATAGCAACCACAAGTTCTGAGTTACATTTACAAGAATAATATAGAAATAAAGCGAATTGGATCCCGATCGCGCGTCAACGTGTTTCCAGCAAGCCGTGTTTTAAATTATCCCACCGGAAAATCCCACGCACGTGCGCATGGCTAAAACAATGTAGGATGTCAGCGACCCTCGAGTCTATGTGAGTTTTCACTTGCCCCAACTATTAGTTATTTGTTATTAATATTATTATTAATTATTATTATTATTAATTGTTTGTTTGTTTGCTTTTTGTATGTGTCGAAACGCCTGCGTCGATTGCGATGAAATTTTAATGAAACTTTTGTTCTCAACTAAGACCCCCCCTGCTCTTTTCAAGAAAATCCTCCATACCACAGCCCCTCAAATTAGAAAAAATAGCAATATTCGATATTGGAAAAATTTGGAAAAATACGGGAATTTAACTAAAAGTGCTTATTTTAGCCAAATTTCCCCATAAATGTATTTTGACTTTGTGTGTGACCAAACATGGAAATACTTATTTACACATCGGCTGTTTACGGCGTTCTGCTTTCAACTTATCTGCTACAAACAGCTTCGCTAATCTTCAACGCGAAAATATGGCAGCGTTTCCTAGTTATTTCAAGGCAGAATAAATAGTATTTGAACAAGTTGATTTTTAGGAAGCCTAAACAGTGAAATTGCCAGTCCTCGCCGAGCCCATCCACCAATTAACCTCACCCTTCACGTCACAAAAAACCTTGGTCAAAGTTGACATATTTCGCCACTCCATGTATCAGGTGTCAATCAGCGCTAGTGTCGCGTCGGCGTCTCGCGCCAGCGCCTCCCCGATTAGCCGAGTCAACAGCACCCGATGATCAATCGCCACTCGGTCACGGTGACATGGATGTCGCCCCAGTGGCGTAGACGCGGGGAGTCAGCGAGAAACAACGCAGCAATTACTTGATGATTGACAAAAAGACACGAGAGCTTGCATTCTTGGGCCTTGTCTGCTTTCTCATTGTCGAGGTCTTGATCTTGAAATTCTTATGGAAGCTTTTCCAGGGTACCTACTCTCGAAAAGTTACCACGTGATAAGTTATCATTCAGGGTCACGTGACGAACAATCCAGTGATTCGATTTGTTGTTGAGACATCACGTGACCAGAATCATAGCTTATCACGATGATAACATTTCGAGCATAGGTACCCAGTTCACTATGGCGAAAGTCACGGGATTCTTTCACCGCCATATAAAACTTTATCTTATTTTTTTAAAGATCTACTCATCAAAGTGACATCTCTAGATCGCTAATTACATTTGATATCTGCACTGGATGAGCTGGAATATCGTATTTCTAAGTGTATCCAATGCCTGTCGTTGACAAACATACAACTTTATTACCTACACTACAGTATTTGTTCGTACAGTAGAAGTTCGGAAGGAGGGCGGTGTTTCACTCTCAAAGAGGCTCCCCTTTTGTTACGTTTAGAAGGAGAGCGGTGTTTCACTCTCAAAGAGGCTCCCCTTTTGTTACGTTTAGAATGAGAGCGGTGTTTCACTCTCAAAGAGGCTCCCCTTCTGTTATGTTTAAAAAGAGAGCGGTGTTTCACTCTCAAAGAGGCTCCCCTACTGTTACGTTTTGAAGGAGAGCGGTGTTTCACTCTCATAGAGGCTCCCCTGCTGTTACGTTTAGAAGGAGAGCGGTGTTTCTCCCTCAAAGAGGCTCCCCTACTGTTACGTTTAGGAGGAGAGCGGTGTTTCACTCTCAAAGAGGCTCCCCTGCTGTTACGTATGGAAGAAGAGCGGTGTTTCACTCTCAAAGAGGCTCCCCTGCTGAAACGTTTAGAAGGAGAGCGATGTTTCACTCTCAAAGAGGCTCCCCTGCTGTTACGTTTAGAAGGAGAGCGGTTTTTCACTCTCAAAGAGGCTCCCCTGCTGTTACGTATGGAAGAAGAGCGATGTTTCACTCTCAAAGAGGCTCCCCTGCTAACACGTTTAGAAGGAGAGCGGTGTTTCACTCTCAAAGAGGCTCCCCTGCTGTTACGTTTAGAAGGAGAGCGGTTTTTCACTCTCAAAGGGGCTCCCCTGCTGTTACGTTTAGAAGGAGAGCGGTGTTTCACTCTCAAAGAGGCTCCCCTGCTGTTACGTTTAGAAGGAGAGCGGTGTTTCACTCTCAAAGAGGCTCCCCTGCTGTTACGTTTAGAAGGAGAGCGGTGTTTCACTCTCAAAGAGGCTCCCCTGCTGTTACGTTTAGAAGGAGAACTGTGTTTCACTTTCAAAGAGGCTCCCCTGCTGTGACGTTTAGAATGAGAACGGTGTTTCACTCTCAAAGAGGCTCCCCTGCTGTTACGTTTAGAAGGAGAGCGGTGTTTCACTCTCAAAGAGGCTCCCCTGCTGTGACGTTTAGAAGGAGAGCGGTGTTTCACTCTCAAAGAGGCTCCCCTGCTGTTACGTTTAGAAGGAGAGCGATGTTTCAGTCTCAAAGAGGCTCCCCTGCTGTTACGTTTAGGAGGAGAGCGATGTTTCACTCTCAAAGAGGCTCCCCTGCTGTTACGTTTAGAAGGAGAGTGGTGTTTCACTCTCAAAGAGACTCCCCTGCTGTTACGTTTAGAAGGAGAGCGGTGTTCCACTCTCAAAGAGGCTCCCCTGCTGTTACGTTTAGAAGGAGAGCGATGTTTCACTCTCAAAGAGGCTCCCCTGCTGTTACGTTTAGAAGGAGAGCGATGTTTCACTCTCAAAGAGGCTCCCCTGCTGTTACGTTTAGAAGGAGAACGATGTTTCACTCTCAAAGAGGCTCCCCTGCTGTTACGTTTAGAAGGAGAGCGGTGTTTCACTCTTAAAGAGGCTCCCCTGCTGTTACGTTTAGAAGGAGAGCGGTGTTTCACTCTCAAAGAGGCTCTCCTGCTGTTACGTTTAGAAGGGGAGCGGTGTTTCACTCTCAAAGAGGCTCCCCTGCTGTTAGAAGAGCCAAGGGTGTCAACATTCGCAGGCCGTCCCATTGTTCCGCTAAAGAGTTGAACGGTCTGAGCATCGAATGATTGACAGCGCAATGTTCCATTCTTAAAGTGACAAACACTAGCGGCACGCCACTGGCTGGACCATGCCTAATCTGCGCAGGCGCTTCCAGGTGCTCGCTTTGTCACGGCCAGCTGCGCTGCCTGACACTCGATGTCAAGGCCCCGTGGACTGCGTGACGGCGTGCACGCCTTTGTTCGGTCTGCTGCTCGCGATTGCCAACATTGATCCTGATGTGACCTACCCCTAAACGCACGTTATGTGGCTGGGAAAGGGGTGGTGGGGGGGGGGAGGGGGGTCGCGTCATGGGTCCACTCACGACGTCGAGGTCTGATTACTGCTTTTAATAACGTGTGGTGCTAATTTTAGACCGAAGTTTCAATGCTATTTTAGCTTTGATTGAATTAGTGTTACGTCGTGTACGCTGTATGAATATGTCAGGGTGTGGTCACTTCGAGAACGATTCATGGAGGATTATGGAGATGCACTCTCGGAACCACTGGTTTTAATTAATACTTGGAAACGCTGCCAAAGTGATCGCGTTGAAGATGAGCGTATGGGCGCCGCGGTACTATGTTGAGAACAAAGGTAGACACCCTGAAAATTTCATCGCAATCTACGTAGGCGTTTGGTCTGTCGAGCACGCGCAAACACACATTCAAACAAACAATCACACACAAGTGTTTTATTAAGCAGTTGTGAAATTGATGATTTCGCTTCGCTCGCTACGCTCATAAACAAATGATCGCTCGTGCAGTGTTTTACTTTTTGGAGCTTCCTGAAAGGTTCGAAACTATTTGGGGGAACGGGAATCTGTATTGAAAAATAGAAATATTAGCTTCACCTTCAGAAAATGATCCTGCTTTCTTTAAAGTCAAGTTTATTTTGCCAGTGCAGGAAAATTCAAAGAGATTTGATAGATTTTGGTAACTGGCTACCAAGCTATGTTTTCGTCCGCCTTGCCATGGTGAGGTGTTTCAAGTGAGTGATGTCTGTTCATGTTTTATACAGCAAATCGAATTATTATACTAGGGCTTCGCGAACGCAATTTGTGTTGCGTTGAATATGAGCGTAGGTAGCGGTTTGTGTATAGCGGATTAAAAGGTGCAGGCAGCAGTCACAAGAAAACCATGGAGCACCAAACCTGACCATTGCCTTCTCGAAAAATCTAATCACTTAAAAATGTATACGGATTCTGACGTTCCTTTGTTTCTCTTCGAGGTCAACAAAGCTGGTAACCAAGGAAACGAAGGAAACCGGACTCGTATTGAATCAGCCGTCAAATCACAAAAAAAACACCACAAAAATGCTAATAAAAACCAATTGGAAAAACCTACCGAACTAAGATTTGCAGGCATGATAAATATGTATAAGGTCAACATGTTTATAAGTTTTGGTGAAGTTATGTTCAGAACTTTGAAATTTACAGGGGTTCAAAATTCAGAAAAAATCGAAAAATTTCGTAAAAAATTGATTTATAAAAGATTTACTGAACCGACCTTTTAAAAAACGCAGGGGGTCTAAGTTGAGAACAGAGGTAGATACTCAGAAATTTTCATCCATGTCGGTTCAGGCGTTTGGTCTGTAGAGCGCGCACAAACACACAAAAAAAAAAAAAAAAAAAAAAAACATACACAAGTGACTTTTTTCTGGGGTAAGTGAAATTGAAGATTTCGCTCCGCTCGCTTCTCTCGCTACGCGCATCAATCAACGTTCTATCGGCGTACCTACCCACCTTAAAAGGCTTTGTCCAGTTTCTAGAGATTAAAACCTATTTCTTTAAGCATTTCATTCATGTTATTTGTGCTGTTCAAGCTTTTCTGTTACCAGTGTATAGCGTCTTTGGGAAGGGTATGGGACAGAGATTGTTGAACTTTTTAAAATACTTTTTTGATAACGAAGATCAAATGTAAAATCTTGGCCACTCCCGCAACACCAACAGGTGCCGTTAGGAATCGGGTCACCATATAGGGGGCCTACACATTAAACTTTGTGGGTGGGTGGGGGGCGATTTCGCTCTTCACCACTGATATGAGGAAAAAATATTGATTAAAATTAATATTTAGAGCCATGAACTAAGTACTAGGGTATAACGCAGTGTTGCGTTGAAGATGAGCGTATATAGCAGTTTGTATAGTGAATAAAATGGTTTTGCTTGAAAAAAAATACTCCAAATTTAGTTTAGAAATACGTCATCATTCAAGACAATTGTAAGTGCATTTAATTTTAGCATGGAAAACGCAGAAAGTAATTCTATTGAGTATATTTTTATAAGTCGACCCAAGCTGATGACATCATGTGCTAGCAATCACAATCATCCCTGTCTTGAAAATAAATAATAAATAAATAAATTGTATAAATAAAATAATAAATAAAATAAATAAATATCATAATAATAATATATAATATAATATAATATATAATATATAATATATAATAATAATAATAATAATATAATAAAAATATAATAAATAATATATAAATATAATAAATAAATAAATAATAAATAAATAAATGCGTTGGACTATAAAGAGTAGAGGAAATCTTTTTTTAGACAATTTTGAATAAAATTTGCTTGAACATCGCAAAAATGTACTAAAAAAATGTTAGAAATGCATTAATAAAAAGAGAACGGAAAGTCCTAAATGCCTCAAAACTTAAGAAATGCATAGTTTTATCACGTTTCATAACATTGTAAAGTTTTGTGAAAAAATATCGAGAACTTTCGGCTGTAGAGCTTGGACAAATTTTTCGGAAATTATGAATTCTTTTTTGGATTTTGAATAGTTTAAAAACTATTTGGTTGAGTATGCTGAAAAGAGCACAGGGTCTAAGTTAGAACCTAGCGAAATACCTCTGCAAATTTTGTCAAAATCGGATAAGCCGTTTGGACAGCAGATCGCGAACAAACACACATACAAACAAAAAAAAACAAAAAACAAAAAACAAAAAACACACATAAGTGCTTTTTTTTTGGGGCTAGTGAAATTGAAGATTTCGCTCCGCTCGCTTCGCTCGCTACGCTCATCAACGAACATGCCCGCACCTGCAGTTCACTACACATGCGTAGCACGGGCCCATACTGCTAGTAATTATTTAATCCTTTGTATTTACTTCGATTTTCTGGCCGCCTATGGCCTGCTATAGCTGGCTTGCCATGATAAGCCATGCCGCTTGGCTGGCTGGAAAATATGGCGACGGCTCATTAGCCCTCTTCCCATCACCCATTAGATCTGAAATTTGGTACTTGGATTTGTTGGCGGTGACAGTATAATATTGTTTGAAAAAAATTTCCCTCTGCCCCCCCCCCCCCCCACCCGCGCCACGGGGTCTGCGGGGGCGGTTGCTACGCCACTGTTTCTTACGCTCATCAATAACCCTTATTTTTTTTGGAGATATGCAAAGGAAATTATTTTCTTGCTTTAGGAAATTGCTACAAATGGGAAAAAGGGGAAAAAGCGTTCGAAGTCTCAAGGCACTGTACGTACTATCTTGGCGTTCTGCGTGGTATTGAGGGTAAGATCCAGTGGTTCAATGGACCAGTGGGCCAAACATCCAGTGGTCCCCCCCCAAAGGCCATATCACAGAAATCCACAGATGTACTTAGCAGACACATATCCATCAAAATCCCCTGTCGCGGGCGCAACTCCACTGCGCAGTGGTTCGAAGGCCCGGTTCGGGTATCAATGGACGTTGCCCCTTCTAGCTAGGTTACGAAGCTGATCACTATAAACTTCGGCAGAAACGTGTCCGCCACTGTGCCCTTGCGAACGCGGGCGTTTCTTCACTCCATTGCGCAATGGTCCGAAACGCCCACCGGTTCATCATCCTTGAACGCCGCCCCTATCAGCTAGGTCACAAAGTTCAGCTACAAACTTCAGCTCAGATACACTGCGTTATTATTAGTATATTACTGTTAATTTGACTGAAAAAATCCAAATTTAAAAATTTTTAATTAATGTTTTTAGTTCTGGCATTAGCTGATAGATCTCAGGGACAAATCTAGCAATCTTATTGGATGAGCGAGCGAAGCTGTTATTTAAAAGATAAACTTTTCCCCAAAAGGTTTTGGGAAAATTCGGGAAAATTCGGGGAAATGTTCTCCCGTATATTTTGTGTTGTTTTTTCGTATGATTCAAAATTTTTCTTTTTTGCGTTGTAAGATCTTTCGTGTGATTTTAAGGGGATGGGAAATGAAGGGCGGGAAAATTTTTTTCAAACAATATTAAACTGTCACCGCCAACAAATCCATGTACCTTATTTCAGATCTACAGGGTGACGGGAAGAATAAGCCGTCGCCATATTTTTGAGCCAGCCAAGCGGCATGGCTTATTAGCCCCCTTCCCGTCACCCTCTGGATCTGAAATTTGGTACATGGATTTGTTGGCGGTGACAGTAAAAATTGTTCGAAAAATATTTTCCCGTCCTTTATTTCCTTTTCCCTTATCATCACACGAAAGATATTACAACGCAATATCCCGAATTTTCCCAAATTTTCCCAAAACCTTTTGGGAAAAACCTAGTCTTTTTTAATTAACAGCTTCGCTTGCTCATCCAATAAGATTGCTATATTTGTCCCTGAGATCTATCAGCTAATGCCAGAACTAAAAACATTAATTAAAAATTTTTAAATTTGGATTTTTTCAGTGAAATTAACAGTAATATACTAATAATAACGCAGTGTATCTGAGCTGAAGTTTGTAGCTAAACTTTGTGACCTAGCTGATAGGGGCGGCGTTCAAGGATGATGAACCGGTGGGCGTTTCGGACCATTGCGCAATGGAGTGAAGAAACGCCCGCGTTCGCAAGGGCACAGTGGCGGACACGTTTCTGCCGAAGTTTATAGTGATCAGCTTCGTAACCTAGCTAGAAGGGGCAACGTCCATTGATACCCGAACCGGGCCTTCGAACCACTGCGCAGTGGAGTTGCGCCCGCGACAGGGGATTTTGATGGATATGTGTCTGCTTAGTACATCTGTGGATTTCTGTGATATGGCCTTTGGGGGGGGGGGACCACTGGATGTTTGGCCCACTGGTCCATTGAACCACTGGATCTTACCCTCAATACCACGCAGAACGCCAAGATAGTGCGTACAGTGCCTTGAGACTTCGAACGCTTTTTTAACAGTAGTGAAGTTGAAGATTTAGCTTCGCTCGCTACGCTCATCAAGCACAGAAAGCAAAATTTGTGTCAAGCATCTTTCCTAAAGGAACAGGAAAATTTTCCTTAACTGCTAAATCTTGTATTGTTCAAGTTGTTGGCATTGCTCTCACCTTCAATCGAAACTTTCATAGCGGATTCAACGCCCACAAGTCAGTTGTATACGTCAAATTTATTGTTTCAATTCCTATAATGCGATCAGACCAACCTGTTCACTGACCTTATAGCCACCAGTTCGGAAGCGCTTCGGGCCTTTGGGGAAGTGAATTGAAATTTCATATACCAAATACAAATTGCATACGCAGCCTAGCACAACTTGGCTCCTTTAATGGAGTGGGTCGAGCCAATAGCTGCAGGGAAATAGGAGACGTTGGAAGTTCGAGCACAAACACCCGACTGCAGGTTTGGCCTCTCGGGTTCGCCTCACACCTCGCCACACTCTAACCTCATTCCGGTGACGGCCGCAGGGGAGACTGCGTCTGTGCGCTCTGCACTTTCATTGTTGTGCACCGAAAGGCCCGCGCACAATTGGAGTAAGATTAAGAGTAGCAATAAGAATAACGAACAAAAAAGTTAATACATATAGGGAAACGTATGCAAGTGCACACAATTGGCGCAAGCCGTAAAGTGTTGGGAGTAACGATAAGAATAGTGAATGAGGAGATGGAATATTCCAACTTTCTTATCGCTATTCTTACTTCAACCAATCAGAGATAAGTATTTTTTGAAAAAAACACGGTGCAACAATCAAACTGTTGTTGTCACGACAACGGTTTGAAGTTTTCCTGTCACTGACAGCTGTCAGTGAACATTTTCCACGTTTTTTAGCAGCTTGTACCTGTGCTTACTCTTAAAGTAATTTCACAATTCTTATTCTTACTTCAATTGTGCGCGGGCCTTAACACCAACGCTCGCTGATTGTATTGTTGACGCGATAGAAAATGCATGATTCTCTACACGTAGTCGTGCATAAAAGTAGTACATGATGCTTCATGATGCATTAATGAACCATCGCGATTGTTTCTATTTATTTCATACATACGCCAGCTTTAAACTCAAATTAATTTCCTGCAGCCCGGATCGAGCGGTGAAATTCCCTCCACGACAAAGTTACATTATAATCGGGATCGCAATTTTCGGAGCTATTTTCAGCATCAAAATTCTAGTTTTCACTTCAAGGTTTCACATTTGTCCATGGAAGATACGATGTAGAAGAACACAAGCTATATAAGTACCTAACACTTAACGAATTTAATGAAAGCCAGGTTGATAGGTTCAAAGCACATTGTACTTTGTAAATTTCAATTTGTCAAAATGTGATTATTGTCAATTCCATTCCAGTTCACATGTAAACCAAAAACTTGCTGAAAACTTGACGTTGTCGCTGGAGTTTTCAATTGTTGTGACCTTCTCACAGCCTCCTGGTTCTTACATCTCAGACCCGATTAAAACAGTCTCCAAAGTGGAGTACAGCCAGGATGGCTTGTCAGTGTCGGAAATTGCCTCTCAGGAATATGGAAGAAGACCGACTTGTTCCTTATACACCTCAATGTGACCAAGACAATCTGGCCCTTTGCTTTGCTTCCAAATCATGACGCGGTCTTCCCCTTTATTAGAGCTTTCCGAAAGACTCACTAGCAGCGCTGAGTGACGTGTTATTAACACGTGCTGCTGGTGTGTGCGTGTTATGCCACATGATACGAAAACATAGAGGCTAAATAAATCAGTTTTTCAATGCGTCAAATTATCACCCGCGCCCCTAACAACTCAACGTAACAACAAAATTCTGTCTTATGTATCTAAGACGACAGGTGTTGGCGTGTTGAATGGGAATTGCTTCTGTCTGTCAACCTGTCATTTTCCGTGTAAACGAGCTAGAGCTCCCACTGAGGTCCAGTCTGCTTGGTGTCAGGTCCAGCCCTAAGGCCGTGCTCCGAAATCTGTCAGCTCGTCTGTCTTGGTCTCGGTCCCGTGCTGGCAATGCACAGGACCAAAGCACTTCCATTTCTGGCATCGAGTAACTATAGCAATCGAGATCCAGCAATCGAGAGATGGACACTAGATTTGATTGCTAGTAGGCCGTGCTCCGAAATCTGTCAGCTCCAGGTCTTGGTCTCGGTCCCGTGCTAGCAATGCACAGGACCAAAGCACTTCCATTGCTGGCATCGAGTAACTATAGCAATCGAGATCCAGCAATCTAGAGATGGACACTGGATTTGATTGCTAGTAAGCCGTGCTCCGAAATCTGTCAGCTCCAGGTCTTGGTCTCGGTCCCGTGCTGGCAATGCACAGGACCACAGCACTTCCATTGCTGGCATCGAGTAACTATAGCAATCGAGATCCAGCAATCGAGAGATGGACACTAGATTTGATTGCTAGTAGGCCGTGCTCCGAAATCTGTCAGCTCCAGGTCTTGGTCTCGGTCCCGTGCTAGCAATGCACAGGACCAAATCACTTCCATTGCTGGCATCGAGTAACTTTAGCAATCGAGATCCAGCAAACGAGAGATGGACACTAGATTTGATTGCTAATAGGCCGTGCTCCGAAATCTGTCAGCTCCAGGTCTTGGTATCGGTCCCGTGCTAGCAATGCAAAGGACCGAAGCACTTCCATTGCTGGCATCGAGTAACTATAGCAATCGAGATCCAGCAATCGAGAGATGGTCACTAGATTTGATTGCTAGTAGGCCGTGCTCCGAAATCTGTCAGCTCCAGGTCTCGGTCTCGGTCCCGTGCTAGCAATGCACAGGACCAAAGCACCTCCATTCACTATATAAAGTAATCGACAGATCGACACTAGGTTTAATAATGATATACGTTTTTTTCGTGGATGGATGTAAGTTATTCAAGTTTTCCACTAGTATAGCTTGGGGTAAAAGCATGAATTAGGGCAAGACTTAAAGACCAAGATTGAAAAGATTATTCATGCTTAGCTCTCACCGTATTAAATTATAAATTTGCGAAAGAAGTGTTCATTGTTGACTTGGCACCAACAATGAATTATTAGCAATTCTGCATCGGCAATCGATTGTTTTTACTGTTTCCGAAGATGGACTCTTGAATCGGGAATCGCGATTGAGATAACATTCAATCGGATTGTTGGCACAAGAACAACCACTGCGAGACGAAACGAGGGGGAATTTGAATCAGCATGAATAGCAATGAGGCAAGTCGGACCAAGTTGTTAAGACCACCGACACCGTGTCATGATTGAATCAGGACCCTCGACCGCCGTCCCCTGATCCCTCTCGACGCCTCCGCGGCTGAAAGCCTCTTGTCCCACAACACCACGCGCTTTCGCCGAGCTCTCGCCGTCATCCGGGTGGGCGTTAATACCCCTCGGCGATGGAAGCGCAAATTACGTATTAAAATATAGAAAAAGCTTCTAGAAATTCAAATCTTCGCCGAAAACTCGAGACAGTTTTATGTACTAATATATAATACAGCCGTGTGTTAGCTTCTTTGTTCTAACCTCGTCGCATTTGCAAATTTCCTGACTGTGTGAAGTCGACTTCCCTCTACATCGTGCGTCGTCTCGCGCGGGCGGTCTTTTAATATATTTCTGTGAAGTCGCTGTGATATCTCCAAGGAGATTAGGAAGATTCCTGGCCAGGTGCAACTCCTATATTTGCAAAGGGGGGGACGAAGTTTGGTTTTCCGTCCTATACTAACCTCGAATGAAGATTCATTTCGTTCCAGCCTTTTGGGGCATCTTTTACCGAAAGTTGATATGCCCCATGTGGGTGATCAGACCCGCAGCTTTGCAAATTTCCATCCGTAACATGAGCAGTTGATTATGGGACGGAAAAGTCTCTAAGAATCATCGCATATAGTTTCCCGAACTTGTGCGTATGTTTCTTTCACAGAAGCTATATATAGCGATGAGAGAGAACGTTTCCGTTTCCTTCCTCATCTCGTCCTTTCGCTTTCGGAACTCGCTAAGGACTCTCGCTCTAAGGACTCTCGCTCTAAGGACTCTCGCTCTAAGGACTCGCCGATTTGCGAGTGAGATTCTGCCTGGCCAATCATCATCGATCACTCGCCGATCGCGATTCCCGCCGCCGTCATATCCCCAATTTCCAATCGCAGCCCGCTTTTCTCTTCCCACTTTTCAACGCTTTTCCACGCTTTTCCGCGCGTGCACAATGGCGAACACACGGGCACTTTTCCATTAGGAAAACGCCGAGGAAATCGAAATGAATGAGAGACTAAATCCGACTGTCTTTTAACAGCCTCCTCCCCCCCCCCCCAATGAAAGTCTCTGATAGGACGAACCCGTTCAGGGTATTTTCGTACGCAGTTTCTTTTCACTTCGGGGCCAGCTCGTTAATCGTTAGCTTTGACCTGCGAGGGAAAACACTCGATCATGCAATCGACGAACTTTCATGCATAAAGCGTGTCTTCTGCAAAATACTGTTGTGCCAAACTCTGGAAATTGAATGCCAGGAAGTCGACAGCTCGCCCAAAGTTTCGAGGCTCGTACTGTTGCTATTTTCTCAACAGTTAAAGCGCGACTTCGCAAAACAACATTTCCTGAAAGTAAAACACGATGCCGCCCTCCTCATTTGTAACAGTTTTATCAAAGTTCTCGTTAGGAGTGGAACAAATATATTCATGATTGTCGTAAAGTTTTAACAAGCGCGACTAGCTTGCCAAATCCCGCGATTTGTTCCAGCGAAGTTCAAGTTCGTCGAACGAATCGTCAAAATTCACCCCTCTCCCCCTCCGCCTATCCACCCACTGACGAAGAAACCACTCATGTCTGCAAATCCCCCCCCCCCCCCTTCAATTCGTAAACATAGCGGGCCTCAGAACTGATCGATGATGATCCACCAAGACGCAGTCGAAGGCCTCAACACACACACAAATCAAACACTGTCTGTTGTCCATCGCATGTAGCAATGGCTACGTGGGAAATACAGGGACTGGATCCGTGGGTGTGACTCGTGCCAAGTCGTGGGAGAGCAGAGGAGTAGCGAGGGGGGGACACAGGGGGCGCCGAAAAGAAGGAGAGAAAGGGGGGGAAAGATGGGAGAAAAGAGAGGAAAAGGAAAGGAAAGGAAAGGAAAATTTTTAAAAATAATACAGTTAAAAATAATGTAGCTATATGACCTCTTGATCCTGCCGCCAATTGTCAAGTGGTGCACTTGTTAGTGCATACCTATTATAGACCTACGCCAAATGCTATTCGTCGCGTTGACGGACGATCGCGTGCGCGTTAGGCCAAGGGGCTCATACAACCGATTTTCCTCAGTTTAAGATCAAGTGTAAGCACTAAGCAACCGAGTGTTCTCTGCCCTAGAAAATAAGCACTAGTGCTACAGTGATCATGCATTGCAAAACTGCTCGCAAAAGGTTTCCCTTCCCTGTTCGGCTTTTGTTCGGCACCTTTTGAATACCTAGAGGATTAAACTTATTTGAACCTCTTTTCAAATGTCACCATCGCCAGATGAAATTTGACCTCAAACGCATAGATTTTCACCACAAACAACCGCAAGCAACTGTTTTTCTCGTGGGCTGCGCCCCCGAACCCGTACTCCCTTCCTTGTCTTATTTTTGTTTTGATTTTTTTTTTTACTATGGACGCATGGGTCCAAAAGTCGACTCTTCTATGGTCAAATGCGCCCCTGGGATGAAAATATCTAGAGAAATATGCCCATTTAATTAAGAGATGAGAACTAATCTACTACTTCTTTAAATAACTCTTTAAAAAAATCGCAGCCAAAAAGTTATAGTCACGAAAGGGTTAAAAGGAACTCCTGATATATTAAAACCCAAGTTATGGCCCTAGAATTTTCGTAGAATTTTCGCCAATCAGAGGGGGGGGGGGGCAAACTTTTCGGGGTGCCCCGGGCGCCCACGACCCTTGCTAAGCCTCTATGGGAGAGAGAACTGTGTAGCGATGATGGGCAGAGCGAGTGAAACAGATGTAATAACAGTAGTCCCTTGATTGTGTTCCCATCTACTTGGCTAGTAGGCGAAGGGATTGCCGAAATTCAACTGTGGACCTTCCTTCTCTCAATGTTAGGCCAAGCTATGAACAAAATCGAGCATGGACCATCATTTTTAAAGCTCCGTCTGTGGTCTCACTGCCTGTCTAGAACGTATCTCATGCATGTAATGCTCCAGGAGGAATTCGCGTATTACACAATCCAATTTGCATGGATCCACGTTCATATCTTGAATCCCAGACCGACTCCGACGAAGCGAGTCGGCCAGTGGTGCTGGTTCAAGGGCTACGCCACGAGAATGCAGCATCTTTTCATCCAAGCTTTATGATGAGCGTAGCGAAAGCTTCAATGTCTCTATCCCCAGAAAGCTTTGTGTTTGTTCGCGGTCTGCTGGCCAAACGGCTAAACCAATTTTGATAAAATCTGCAGGGGTTCTTCGCTAGGTTCTAACTTAGAGACCCTGCAGTGCGCTTTTCAGCAAAATCGACCAGATAGTTTTTAAACTGTTAAAATGTTTAAAAAAAGTTAATAATTTCGAAAAATTTGTCCAAGCCGTTGAGCCAAAAGTTGTCAACATTCATCACGAGACCTTACAAAGTTATACTTATAGCGTGATGAAACCAAGTATTTCTGAGGTTTTCAGGCTTCTAAGACTCTCCGTTTTCTTGTTATTAATATATCTTTGAAAGCAGTGGTTTTGCGGTGTTTGCTCTTTGTTGATTGGTTTTTGGTCCTGAAAAGAACCTGTTGAACCGACGTTTCGGCGGAGTTCGCTCCGCCATCTTCAGGGGTTAGACTGACTGGTTAGTTCAGTCTAACCCCTGAAGAACTTCGCCGAAACGTCGGTTCAACAGGTTCTTATCAGGACCAAAAACCAATCAACAAAGAGCAAACAACGCAAAACCACTGCTTTCATCAAACCACGACTCTCAAAACCTCCGAACTAGAATATATCTCTAAACATTTTTACAATAAAAACTTTGTGATTTCCCATCAAAACTCAGTCAACATATTTTTGAATTAACATTCTTGACCCTTTATAACGAAATAGTGACTTCACGCATTTTTCTCGCTCTGTTCTCGACGTTCTCCTTCACTCGTTTACCCGATACAAACCGCTACGCTCATCTTCAACGCAACAAAAATTGCGCTCGCGAAGCCCTGGGTAATGCAATTATACTCGTAAATATACGGTATATGCACGGCAAGCGTAAGTGTTTTTCTTGACGCTTTGCTCCATTTTCCATTCAGCCCAGCGATTTTGTGACTTTTACGTCGTGTCGTTATCGGTTCTGATGGATAAAATCCCTATTGTTGTCCATGTTAATTTTTTAACTTTGTAACCGAGAATAGCAAAGTCACAGTTACGAAATCGCAGTGCTGGTGGTCGATTTGACGGTAGCGCTCTGCTGTGGTGACTTGTGGTACTAAACAGGACATTAAAGAGCTCCATGGTTCAAGTTATTTCACGACGACGAAACTTCGACAAACAGTGCATATCTCAGGTATTCTAAATAAGAAATAATTGATGAGTGTAGCGAGCGAAGCGAGCGAAACGAAATCATCAATTTCACTACTGCTAAAAAAAACACTTGGTGTGTGTTTGTTTTTTTGTTTTTTTGTTTTGTTTGTTTTTTTGTATGTGTGTTTGCGCGCGCTCTACAGGCCAAACGCCTGCTTCGAGTGGGATGAAATTTTCAGGGTGTCTACTTTTGTTCTCAACTTAGACCCCCTGCGTTTTTCAAGAAAATCCTCCACACCCTTCACTTTCAAAGCAGAAAAAAGAGCAAAATTCGACAATTGGGCAAGTTTGGAAAAGTACGGAAATTTATTTAAAAGTGCGCATTTTTTTCAAATGTACCCAATGGGTATAGTGTAGAATAACGGGTATAATAATGGGTTTTACCCATGATAGTCGATGCCTTGTTAACGTGGCTCCGCAAAAGCTGCTGCCAGCATTGAGTACATATCTATTACGTAATGAGCATGCCTGTTTCAAATCTAAACTCCATTTCACGTTGAGAAGGGGAGTGGATTTGCATCTTCCTCGAGGACCCGCCACTGCAAGACACGAGCCAAGAGTTTAAAAACTCACATGGCATGTTACATGTATTGACTCTTGAGCCGGACAAAAGGCTCTGATGGGCAGTTTTGAAACGTGTCTATAGCAGCAGTGGGTCCTCGAGGAAGATGCAAATCCACTCTCCTTCTCGTCGTGAAATGGAGTGCAGTCCTCGAGCCATCTATTCTTCTTTCATTTCTGTCGGTGACAATTAACAACGGAAAACACTTCCTTAAGTCGGATAATTTGTCGCAATTTTTCGAGGAAATTTCCACCATTCTTTGCAAGTATGCGGAAAATATGGAAAATGAGCACCGCATCTTTGCGCGGTTCTGGTGCAGATTCTTCTGCGAAACTTAATCCTTAATCCGAGCGTCACACGGATGAATTTAAAACAAAAATTATATAAGAAAGAGTTCTTTGAATTTTCATTTTTCACAGTTGACTTACAGCCGCTAGCCCACGCACAGCCCAACTGCACAAGGAAACTTTCCAGGCGTATTAAAAAAAAAACACTTTGTATCAAATGGAAGTTTGAACGCATGAAGCAACTCATAACGCCGTCCTCTGTGTGACGGGGCAAAGGCGCGGGAAATAGATGAGAAAAGTGTACTTAAAATTAGACTTCAATTCGGTAAAAACAAAAGCGAGCGCTTTATAAGCATGCCGTAAGCCCTCACCCCTATAGCTGTATTAAGGACCATTGTATAGGTTTTATCATCCATGCCTGCTTTTAACTCGCCTCTTGTTTTATACGGAATAGATTCAGAGCTAGTCGGTAGAAACGCTTTTAATAATTCAATTCCTTTTGCACTCAAGTTCCAGACATTCCCAGATATTCCAGCCCACACGAAATCTTTTGGGAAAGGTCTCCGCATATTCCCGTTATTCCCCTAACCTTGAAGCTGAGTAGATGAGATGAGCCCCCACCAAGGGATGCTGGTGGAACGGCATGTTGTTATAATGGGCACAAGATTACTGGGGGGGGTTTATCATTTGCCAGCAAATCTTTACGGGGAGGAATAGGATGCCGGTATATGTTATTGGACGGGCGAGCGAAACGAGCGAAACGAGCGAAACGAGCGAAACGAGCGAAACGAGCAAACGAGCAATACGAGCAAACGAGCAGTGTGAGCGAACAGTTGAAGCGATTTTGATTAAATTAGCAGGCCACCATTAAAATCTTTAAACGTAGATCTGCTACTTTCAGGATCGGTTGGGAACTTTCCCCATTAATCAACTTATACGACATTTACCAAAGCTACGTAAGGTAGAATGTCTGGGTAACCTTATGTCTGTGACGTAGCCATAGCTGGGTGAGGTAGAATGTGTGGGTAACCTTATTTTCTCTCTCAAAGAGACTCTCCTGCTGTTACGTTTAGAAGGAGAGCGGTGTTTCACTCTCAAAGAGGCTCCCCTGCTGTAACGTTTAGAACGAGAGTGGTGTTTCACTCTCAAAGAGGCTCCCCTGCTGTCACGTTTAGAAGGAGAGCGGTGTTTCACTCTCAAAGAGGCTCCCCTGCTGTTACGTTAGAAGGAGTGCGGTGTTTCACTCTCTACCTCGTTCACACTACACACTTGATCAAGATCAACTCTCTACGCCGTCAAAGATGGCGTTGATTGGGTTTCCACAACTCAGTTATCTATTTAATCGTGATGAAATCATTCGGGAATCGTCGTGAACGCTCGGAAGAGTTCGTGATTATTTCAAAATCCGCCACCGGAAACGTTGCAACGTTAACCTGGGAGCGTGTTCCATGTGCTATGAGCTCGGTGATAAAGTGGGGTTAGTTTCGTCGCGATTTCCGGTTGTGTTCGTTTCCCGAGCATATTCCGAACTTGTCCGAATGACTTGATCATGATCAAGTAAGGAAACAAGTGTGAACACCAACTGATTTTTGAAACCCAATCAACGCCATATTTGATCGAGTTGAGGACTTGATCATGATCCACTCGTGTAGTGTAAACGAGGTATAAGAGGCTCCCCTGCTGTAATGTTTAGAAGGAGAGTGGTGTTTCACTCTCAAAGAGGCTCCCCTACTGTAACGTTTACAAGGGGAGCGGTGTTTCACTCTCAATGAGGCTCCCCTTCTGTTACGTTTAAAAGGAGAGCGATGTTTCTCTCTCAAAGAGGCTACCCTGCTGTTACGTTTAGAAGGAGAGCGGTGTTTCACTCTCAAAGAGGCTCCCCTGCTGTAAAGTTTAGAAGGGGAGCGGTGTTTCACTCTCAATGAGGCTCCCCTTCTGTTACGTTTAAAAGGAGAGCGATGTTTCTCTCTCAAAGAGGCTACCCTTCTGTTACGTTTAGAAGGAGAGTGGTGTTTCACTCTCAAAGAGGCTCCCCTGCTCTTACGTTTAGAAGGAGAGCGGTGTTTCACTCTCAAAGAGGCTCCCCTGCTGTAACGTTTAGAAGGAGAGCGGTGTTTCACTCTCAAAGAGGCTCCCCTGCTTTATAATCTTATTTAAATTACGAAAGCTCGTAATTGGCTAGTCATTATTTTATTTTTATGTACAAAAATTAGCCTCCCAAAAATGTTGCCCATTCCGAGATTTGAACCCGGGTCCCCAACATTTTTGAATGTTGAAATTTTTGAATTTTCAAAAATGTTTGAATGTTGAATTTTTGAATGTTGGGAATGGGCAACATTTTTGGGAGGCTAATTTGTGTACATAAAAATAAAAAGGCTCCCCTGCTGTTAGAAGAGCCAACGGTGTCAACATTCGCAGGCCGTCCCATTGTTCCACTAAAGGGTTGAATGGTCTGAGCTTCTAATGACTGACAGCGCAATGTCTGCACAACAATACTTTTCTTACGTGGAAAATACTATGGCAAAAACAACAGGGCACTAGATTACTACATTCTTGGCATTTAGGGCCGGTTTTACAATATTTTTCAACTCTGTGTTATGCGTCTAACCCTCAGAAGCAGATGAATTCTATAGCATCCTATTGGCGGTTGCCATGACAAATAACTTAGCTCCTACTTTAACTCTGAGTTGAAGGACTTGTGAAACCGGCCCGTTGTTGTGTCTGCTTTTACCTTTCCTTATCACTAGGAAGTTTCCAAAATAACAATTTTTTAACTGGTTTCTATAATAACATAAAAACCACAGTTTAAAGTGAATAGTTTTCATGCCACTTGATTGGCAGGCATTTTCTATAAGAGAAGATGTAATTGTAAGAAGTTGAAGATGTGAATGTAAAAATGTGTAACTGTAAGACGTTGATGACCCATGAAAATGTAAGAACGTGTAAATTTAATGGTGCCTACCTTCGCATGTAGTGGAACTTGAGCACGACGACGATGACCAACGTGTTGGCAACAATGGCGAGCAGGAAGACGGGCAGGTAGCAGGCGATGAGCACGATCTTGTCCAGCTGATGATAGACGAACTGCATGTCGTAGTACAAGTTGTACGCCTTGTCCGCCTCGTCGAAGGACATCGCGGTGCCGGTGCCGTTGAGGTCGCCGTCGACGTAGCCCGTCGCGGCCACCGTGGCCGCGGCGGCGAGGTCGGTGCCGTTGAACGCCGTCCAGACGGCGTCCTCGGTGGTGGACATGGCGGGTCGGGGGATGGTCGACGGTTTGGCGGGTGGTTTTGTGACGGCGGTGTCCGATTTGATGTTGAACAGGGCGGCAATTACGCTTGGCTGTGATATTGAAACTACGAAATACTGTCACGTTTTTGTCTATTTTACATACTGTTTGGTACTTGGTAGTGTATTTATTTTATAAATAAAACGCTTGCTTTCAAGAAAAAAATTAATTTGATCCAGAAATTGAATTCGAATTGAATTCGAAAATTAAATTCGCAAATTAAATGTGTGAAGCCCGTCCGAGAGGCTTTAATTGCAGCGATGTTTCAAATATACAAGATATTTTATTTTAATAAAGAAACCCGCTGAAGAAACCAAAATCGCAAACCAATTTGGTGAGCCTCGATCCCGTCGGCCACTCGAACGCTAAGTCGGCAGTCTGCGGTTCGACGCCCGCGTGCGTCTTGCAGCGCCGGCGACGTCGTGGCGTCTGACGGCGTCGCGACGCCGACGTCCTCGCGCGGTCGACGTTTGCGTCGGACAGACGTCGGCGCCGTCCCACCCCACCACCACCGCCCGGCGCCCCTGCTTTCGACGCCGACGCCGACGCCGACGGCGACGGCGCGACGTGCAAATTCGGCCAATCATCGGCGAGGCGAGACGATAGGTGGTTTGGCGTCGATGTATTTCCTTTTAACCCGTCTCTCTTTTTTTTTTACGGCTTGGTCAAATATTTTTACTAATTAGAGGCAAAAAAAACCGGAGGGTATATTATGTGTTTTTTTTTCTGCTTTCAAAGCAGATTTTTCTGCGCGCTACAATTTCTGCGCATGCAGACATAAAAAATTTCCCAAACGCAAGTCGCAAGTGAATTATTTTCGCGTGGCTGATTTTTTTTTCGTTACTTGTTGTTCTGCGTATACGTAACACATTGTTTTGTTTGCCGTGCGTCATACGGAGAGGGCAGAGAGAATTAGACGCGAAAACGTTTCATTTATTCTTGGTCTGCTTGTTTTCTGTAGTCACATCATCATGATGTACCTACATCGTACTTTGATCCACCGAGAGTCTAATTATTTCCCCCCGCTCGCCCACAACGAGCTCTTTTGGCGTTTGCGAAAACATTTCCGCCGGTAGAATCTATACAAGATGGCCGTGAATACATTGCCGTCGACTGTAGCCGAATTTAGTTGCTGTCATTTTGCTGACAGTGGCGTGCTGAGGCCTCATTGAAATCAAGGAAGCTGCGCTTCAATTTCCACTATTACCCTAGACAGATCATCGCCTAAACACAATCGTGACGCAACGAAAGACCATTGTGGTTATTAATTTTCTTAGACTCATGTCTACTATATCCTAACTTTAGCACTAGTTTTGAAAAAAACTATTTCAAACTGGGATTTGAATGCTAAATCAAAAGTCTCACTGGTTTCCCGACGTTTCGTAACATATACTAGTTACTTTATCATTGTTACATTGTAACATTTACCATTGTGGTTGTTTCGGCGGTAGAGCGAAAGGACAATATGCAAGGTATTGGCAATGAGCAACGATTTTGCTATAAAGAACTGTAAAATTCTTTGTCAACCTGAAAGATATGTCAAAATAGTATAAATATTTTGTATTCTGAATTGGTTCTACTTGGCTCGGAATATCTGAATTGGTCGATTCCGGCATTGCTATCTATAGCTGGCGTTGGAGACGACTAAGCTGGTCTTTCGTGATCCCACAGGGAGGTATAGGCAATAGACAAGTGCAGGCAGGAGGAGCGACCCTAGGAGCCGTGTGTTTTCGCTTGAAGGCCGATGCCAGGGTGTGGGAAAGATGTGAGGTCTTATGGACTTTGCATTGAAATCGCCCTCATTTCAAACCTTTGCAATAACGAAGATATCCATCAAATCTTTATGAAATTTTAACACGTAATAGAAATAATAGTGATTCTTATGTAGTTAAAATTTCAACATAATATGACCAACAGGAGCTTGTTGACAGGCCTCCAAACTCGGCTAAAACCCGCCTCACTCCTGTGCTATTCGTGTTCGTTTCCCACAGTCTACCCGTGTCCAGCAAGTCAGACCGAAGCGCCGTGACGTCAGAGGGACGGACATGAGGGAGTTGTGTATTAGCTGGCTAAGGTAAAATAGTGGGAATTAAAGCAGAGCTTCCTTGATGTCAATGTTCGGCCTAGTGGCGTGAGTAGGGTTCAGGGACACCGGGCAAAAATGTACAATTTTCATGTTTTTGAGAAAATTTTCGAAGTTTGTGTCTTGGGACAGGGCCGTACTTAAAGTAAAGCGCCAGTAGGCAGTTGTACGTTAGCGCCCCTCTTTATCAGGTTCATATCGAAACAGTGCAGTGGTTCCCGGTTGTGCTTGTTGAGCGGGTTATGGTAAATACCGATTCAATTTTGAAGTGATATATTAGGGCACTGGTAGGCTGGCCCAAACTCAGCCAACACCTGTTCGCAGCTTTTGGGACTTTTGGTATAATTAGCAGTGCCGATTTTGGTGTCTCCACGTTTTTTGAAGTTGTGTACCCCCACTCCCAAGCAACCAAATTGACAGAGGGTTGAGTACCAGAAATGTGTAGAGAGAGGATGAAATTGGTACAAACAAAGATGCCTATAGTTACAGACGTAAGGGTCTAGTGAATTAGTAAACAGAGTTTGCTAAATTTCTACTGCCATTTACAAGCTAGTGATCCACAGCAAATGTCTCAAATAGCATGTTTTAATCTATCCCCATTGTTGTCGCTATCCCTATTGCATATCAAGTAGCTGCATTGGTGCAATAGATTCTGGCTATTATTTACCCTCCCAACACCAGTAAGCTCCTGGGTACCCTTTCGGGGACACAGCATCCCACTGACCACCCAGTACCCACCCACTTATCCCCATGTATACCTCGTTCACACTACATGAGTTAATCATGATCAAGTCCTCAACTCGATCAAATATGGCGTTGATTGGGTTTCAAAAGTCAGTTGGTGTTCACACCTTGTTTCCTTACTTGATCGTGATCAAGTCATTCGGACAAGTTCGGAACATGCTCGGGAAACGAACGCAACCGGAAATCGCGACGAATCTAACCTCACTTTATCACCGAGCTCAAAGCACACGAAAAACGTTCCCAGGTTAATGTTGCAACGTTTCCGGTGGCGGATTTTGAAATAATCACGAACCCTTCCGAGCGTTCACGACGATTCCCGAATGATTTCATCACGATCAAATAGTTGACTGAGTTGTGGAAACCCAATCAACGTAGAGAGTTGATATTGATCGAGGAGTCTGTAGTGCGAACGAGGTGTTACGGTGGCGCGGCTAACGCCATCATGCACATGGTAGGCACGCCACTGTTTGCAAACCACATGAGTGACGTCACATGGCGAAGTTGAGGCTGGAAGGAAGTGGCCGGAACCGATGGCGCTAACGCCCTCGCTGTGTTCGGACTACGGAGCAAACCAACAAAGACTAATTTGTGCTAATTTACCATGCCAGCACTGACTTCGGGCCAGACTCTGTAGGTACCTAAGTTTCAACCAGACCTGCAAGAAATCAAACCAGATACTACTTTGTAAAAGATAAAAAAACTGATATAAATCCGTATTCTTGGCTGGGGCCAGCTGCTATTTGCTGGATCTCTCGTGGCATGGGCTCTATTAGGGCTGATTGATATTGGCTGGATCTCTCGTGGAATGGGCTCTATTGGCACTGGCTGCTATTGGCTGGATCTCTCATGACATGGGCTACATTGGGACTGGCTGCTATTGGCTGGATCTCTCGTGGCATGGGCTCTATTGGGACTGGCTGGGTGTCGCATAATAAATGCTTCTGGCCAATGGCCGCCTATAAATGCTTTCAAAATTCTCCCCTTGCAGCCATTTACAACGGCCATTCCAGATGTCATAAAACACTCTGGCCGTTCCAATATCACGGAAAAATGCACATACAGCCAATGCAGTCCATGTGTGCTGATTCTGACGACCCTTGTCCGTCATTTCAGGCTGGCTACTGGCAATTTCCCAGCCAACCTCACAGGCCAACAATGCACACACTGCCAATGCAGTCCATGTGTCTGATTCTGACGACCCTTGCCCGTCATTTCATGCTGGCTACTGGCAATTTCCCAGCCAGCCTCACAGGCCAACAATGCACACACAGCCAATGCAGTCCATGTGTTCTGATTCTGACGACCCTTGCCCGTCATTCCAGGCTGGCTACTGGCAATTTCCCAGCCAGCCTCACAGGCCAACAATGCACACACAGCCAATGCAGTCCATGTGTTCTGATTCTGACGACCCTTGCCCGTCATTTCAGGCTGGCTACTGGCAATTTCCCAGCCAGCCTCACAGGCCAACAACGCTCACACAGCCAATGCAGTCCTTAAGTTCTGGTTCTGACGACCCTTGCCCGTCATTTCAGGCTGGCTACTGGCAATTTCCCAGCCAGCCTCGACCAACAATGCTAACCTGTGTCGCGTATCGCCCCATTCTAAAATGATTGCAGATTTCTTTCTCGCTGCTTCAATGGATCGATTTAAATATACATGTAGTTGATGAGCGTAGCGAGCGAAGCGAGCGAAGCGAAATCATCAATTTCACTACTGCTAAAAAAAACACTTGGTGTGTGTTTTTTTTTTGTATGTGTGTTTGCGCGCGCTCTACAGGCCAAACGCCTGCTTCGAGTGGGATGAAATTTTCAGGGTGTCTACTTTTGTTCTCAGCTTAGACCCCCTGCCTTTTTCAAGAAAATCCTCCACACCCTTCACTTTCAAAGCAGAAAAAAGAGCAAAATTCGACAATTGGGCATGTTTGGAAAAGTACTGAAATTTATTTAAAAGTACGTATTTTATTTCAAATGTTCCCAATTTCGATTTGCCTATAGAAACCATCGAAACCAAATCGAAACATCACACCAGATTTTTCCCAATAAAAACCAACCCAATAAAACCCAATAAAAACCCTTGGGCATATAATACATCTATGTATTAACATGCACAATGCTCAATGATCTCAAAATGAGCATATTTCCGCTACCCGACAGCTCAGACAGAAACAAAGAAAGGTCAGAATCGTTTACATTTTCAAGTGATCAGAATTTTTGAGAAAGCATTGGTCCGGCTTGCTGCTCCATGATTTAGGCTTCTCGCCTCAATCTTTTTTTGCGCTATATACAAAGCGCTACGCTCATCTTCAACGCAACACAAATTGCGTTCGCCCTAGTATAAATATATAAAGCAATATAAAGCATGGTTATTGCGAAATAAATCGAACTGAGGTAAGCGGTCAATGCATTTATTCGAGAGTGCTTATTGCTATCATGCAATAATATAATAAATGTTGATAAATATTGCCACCGTAAAATAGTTCCCTAAAACGTTTTGGTCCTTCTCCTTTAAATCCAGGTTCAGATCCTTTACATAACAGAAGACAGTTATTAAATGCAATGAAGCAATCTTTGGCATTAATTTGCAGATGAGGTAATTGACCTGGCTGAACTCTAATTACTGAAAATAGCTCCTATGTTATGTACCGCCCAAAAGGCTTCATGATCTAGTTTCAACTAGTAATGTTAATGATCAATCAAATTGTTACTAAATGAGTGTTTGTATATTTAATTAGTTACATCCATATTGCTATGCTTATCTATTCTAATTTATTTTAAATACACATGGTGAGATGCTATACATAATACAAAAACAATTTACAAGTTACAATAATGGAAATCACAAATCTATCGCGACGTCGACATATTTTTGAATATCATCGCATTTTCACGGCCAGTCGGGCGCAGCTGACTTCGCCTGGGGGGGGGGGGGGGGGAAACGTCAGACTGACAGGCAGTCGTGACGTCTAGTGCTTATAAATATTGCCACACTGACAGACAGGTGGCAATTTTCCTCGTGGCAACACAATTTTCCGGGCTTTTCCGACTTCGGGCGCCGGGTAGCGTATTTACCAAACGTATGTCGTGAAGATGCGGTGTCGTATTTCCAGCCGTTCCGTTGGTCACGGTGACCTTGAGTTCTTCCAGCCTCTTGGAGTTGTTGGACATTGCCAAAAACTTTTGTATAGAAGCTTCCTAAGAAGCTCAATAACATTACGAACGTTATATAGGTGAACGTCGAAAAGCAAACGGGGGATGACTTACGTTCAACGTTCAGCTAGAACCTAATCGAACGTTTGGCGGACGTCAACGTTGAACGCATGAGTTATCGCAAGTTAACGCAAGTCGCTATAGCAAAATCGCTGGGCAAGACACCGACCACTCCGTTCCCGACCCACGTTTCGGGAATACGCGCCCTGCGATGCTGCGACGTAGATTCGTGCCCCGACGTTCAGGGGATGAAAACGGAGGGGCGACACACATTCGCCCCGCTCAAGGACCTTGCGAGCATCCCGCGAAAGAGTCCTCGAAGGACGCGTTCAGGACCTCGGTCACGTAGCGCATGCGTCCTAGGGACTAATGAAGCACGGCGGGAAAAGGAAATAAATGGACGCGTCATCCTAAGGGAGGCGTCTCGCAAGGAACGACGCAGGCACGCAGGAAGTCTGGAATTAGTCTGGGTCCGATGGACATTCTGAATCGAATTAAAATCTTGCGTTGCCTACAAATTATTGTCCTGTTTTAATTATGTATAACATGCGTTCTATATAAAATATGTTGATCCTTATATGCGCATTTGATTTGAACGAATTTCAATTCTGTCATTTTGTCAAAAACGCCTCCGTATTCAACCAGACGCGAAATGTCACGACGTTTCCCACTCGATTAGAATAAATTTGAATCCGTAATCGTCGTGCTCCCTCCCACAACCCCTGTCCCGGGCTCCCATCCCTTCCAGGTTTGGACTTACCTTGGCGCAACCCTGTCACGTTTTCGCTGACCGAACGACCGAATGCACCTTAATTTCAAACACCGCCCACCCCCCCCCCCCCCCACCCGCCACCACATGTCACATGTCAGATGGCACCGACTCATCCGTGAGAAGTGTTTCAATGCAATGCGAAAGTCACTGGGTGCTTCAACAATAAATGCTTGCTCGCAAAACGGAACCGCGCAAGCAGCCTCGAACTACATTACAAATTCTGATCGGTTTCAAATGAAAGGGGGAAAAATGTCTCTAGATTCTGCACGGCGCTGATTTTGGTCAATTTCAGCACGGTTTCAAATGGGAGGAACATGCCTCTAGAGTCTTACAGCGCTTTGTACAGTTTCAAAACGAAACCACCGGCACCATCAGCTCGAACTGTGCACGGGGCAGATTTTGGTCAATTTCAGCACGGTTTAAAATGGGAGGAACATGCCTCTAGATTCTTACAGCGCTTTGTACAGTTTCAAAACGAAACCACCGGCACCATCAGCTCGAACTGTGCACGGGGCAGATTTTGGTCAATTTCAGCACGGTTTAAAATGGGAGGAACATGCCTCTAGAGTCTTACAGTGCCTGTACAAATAGCACATTTTTAAAACGAAATCACCGGCACCATCAGCTCGAACTGTGCACGGGGCTGATTTAGGTCAATTTCAGCACGTTTTGAAATGGGAGGAACATGCCTCTAGATTCTTACAGCGCTTTGTACAGTTTCAAAACGAAACCACCGGCACAATCAGCTCGAACTGTGCACGGGGCTGATTTTGATCAATTTCAGCACGGTTTCAAATGGGAGGAACACGCCTCTAGATTCTTACAGCGCTTTGTACACAGTTTTAAAACCAAGCAGTTTTCGCGACCGTTAGAAATGGCGCTTGGCGATTGAAGGAAACAGCTGGATGTGACTGATATAATTAAAATTTCGGTTTTAGCATTATGCAAAATTAGTGCCGTTGTCCATCAGATCGGTTTTTGCGGTTTGATTCTGTACTCGAGTTGCGGTTTCACAATGAGAGTGTAAAGCAGCGAGCGGCGTCGCCTCTGATGTCGGCGTCGACAATCACTTAAGGATCTCTGCCTCCGACCAAACTCGGGCCGCGTCGTGAAGTGAATGCCGAGACCGCCATGCGACGCCATCGACGCGTCGCCTACGTCGCGAAGGTGTCGGCGATGACGGGTCGCATTTCGAGCGTGCCTTCGCGGAACGATCGCACCATGGCCGCGACGCTCTGTGACGTCACCTCGTCCATGAGCGTCGCGACGCGGTTCGTCGGCAGGTCGACCAGCGTCGCCAAGGGGACGGCGTCGTCCAGCGAGAAGAACTCGTGCAGTCGGTCGCTGGCGTCGCTCTGCAAGGGGAGGCGACGGACGGGCGTTACACGCTGGCAAAACGAAACCACCGGCACCATCAGCTCGAACTGTGCACGGGGCTGATTTTGGTCAATTTCAGCACGGTTTCAAATGGGAGGAACATGCCTCTAGATTCTTACAGCGCGTTACACAGTTTCAAAACGGACCCACCGGCACCATCAGCTCGAACTGTGCACGGGGCTGATTTTGGTCAATTTCAGCACGGTTTCAAAAGGGAGGAACATGCCTCTAGATTCTTACAGCGCTTTGTACAGTTTCAAAACGAAACCACCGGCACCATCAGCTCGAACTGTGCACGGGGCTGATTTTGGTCAATTTCAGCACGGTTTCAAAAGGGAGGAACATGCCTCTAGATTCTTAGAGCACTTTGTACAGTTTCAAAACGAAACCAACGGCACCATCAGCTCGAACTGTGCACGGGGCTGATTGTGGTCAATTCCAGCACGGTTTCAAATGGGAGGAACACGCCTCCTAGATTCTTACAACGCTTTGTACAGTTTCAAAACGAAACCACTGGCACAATCAGCTCGAACTGTGCACGGGGCTGATTTTGGCCAATTTCAGTACGGTTTCAAATGGGAGGAACATGCCTCTAGATTCTTACAGCGCTTTGTACAGTTTCAAAACGAAACCACTGGCACAATCAGCTCGAACTGTGCACGGGGCTGATTTTGGCCAATTTCAGTACGGTTTCAAATGGGAGGAACATGCCTCTAGATTCTTACAGCGCTTTGTACAGTTTCAAAACGAAACCAACGGCACCATCAGCTCGAACTGTGCACGGGGCTGATTTTGGTCAATTTCAGTACGGTTTCAAATGGGAGGAACATGCCTCTAGATTCTTACAGCGGTTTCTACAGTTGCAATTTGATTAGTGAATTAGTGCGAACATCTTTATTATTGGTCGGTACATTTCTTGCCACTGGAGAATGTATAGGTTATATAGACCCGGTTGACATGCACACTGATTTGAGAGCCTGGCCTTTTAAACACTATTTGCACAGCAGGCAAAGTGACCCCCTATAGGCAAAGCAGAACCAGTAGACATGCACACTGATTTGAGAGCATGGCATTTTAAACACTATTTGCACAGCAGGCAAAGTGACCCCCTATAGGCAAAGCAGACCCAGTTGACATGCCCACTGATTTGAGAGCCTGGCCTTTTAAACACTATTTGCACAGCAGGCAAAGTGAACCCCTATAGGCAAAGCAGACCCAGTTGACATGCACACTGATTTGAGAGCCTGGCCTTTTAAACACTATTTGCACAGCAGGCAAAGTGACCCCCTATAGGCAAAGCGACCCCCTATAGGCAAAGCAGACCCAGTTGACATGCACACTGATTTGAAAACCTGGCCTTTTAAACGCTATTTGTACAGCAGGCAAAATTACCCATTTTAGGCAAAGCAGACCCAGTTGACATGCACACTGATTTGAGAGCCAGGCCTTTACATTATCCCCCTACAAAGGAAAGTACAGCCATAGTACGGCACGTACGTCACAGCCGACGAGGAACATGAGCTTGTGGTCTTCGCCGAGGGCCGCGTTCTGCATTTCGGCCACCGGCTGTAACGCCGACATGGCGAACTCGGTCTCGTCGTCGTCGCCGTCTGCAAGCAAGCAAGGACACGGTCAGCACTCTCAGGGTCAGCACTGACAGGGTCAGCACTCACAGGGTCAGCACTCTCAGGGTCTGCACTCATAGGGTCAGCACTCACAGGGTCAGCACTGACAGGGTCAGCACTCTCAGTGTCAGCACTCTCAGGGTCAACACTTACAGGGTCAGCACTCTCAGGGTCAGCACTCTCAGGGTCAACACTTACAGGGTCAGCACTCTCAGGGTCAGCACTGACAGGGTCAGCAATCTCAGGGTCAGCACGGAAGCCACCAGCAGCAGGGGTTTATGGTATATCGGATCTTTATTGCAAATTCTCTAGCCCATTCATTCATTTGAGTACCAACAAAAGTAACGGTAAAAGATCCAGACAACTTTATTGAAGATGCGTTGAAATACAGGGTTGAAACCATTAGCTAGAGGGGATCTGGCGTACCAGTGCTCGGGGGCCTCGGGCTCAGGGGGGGGCCTCATAAGAATTGGGACCCGCAGAGTCCCAAGTTCATCCGAAAACAAGGTGGCGACCAGGGAATGGATATTTTGAAAAGTTAATCCGAAAAGTATGCGGCGCCTTTTTTTTAGGGATTTAGGGAATGGCTTATTTGAAGCGAGACGGGAGACTGGTGATGGAGGGACTCAGACTTTTGTTAGTTGTTGCTTTGGGGCCACCGATTTGACGGCACGCCACTGTTCAGATAGTCGATCTTCGTTCGCCGTCAAAACTCTCAAAGACATGCTAATTTTCGTGGCGTGGTCCCATCATTGCATCGAGACGAAAACATGCGCTGTTTGTCTTTTCCTTTCCTATCACAAGCCGCAAGCCCCACGATTTTCCTGTCTGATTCTCCTATAGACGAAATGCTGTGCAAAGATATCCGATTGCCATCAATCATATATAGAAAGAGAGAGCTCGCATCGAACGCGAAAGTGCCTGTGAATTCTAAAGGCCATATTCCACTAGGGTTGCAACCTGCTGATCCTAGGCCTTCTTACCGCACATTTACTATCACCGCCAATGGAACAAAACCATGTTGAGGGCCGTGGATTGGCAGGTTGCAATCCTGGTGTAATATGGCCTTAACGGAATGGAATTTGCTTGAAGGAAGCGAGGGCCTTTCACGCAGATGATATCTCAAGATTGCATATAAACAAAGTTGTCGTATAGTTTTGGCTTCCCATTAAAAGTCTCCATGACCAATGACATTATGCCACGATCTCCGATTCCGTCTTGGCAACCAATCCAATGCCCAGAACAACAATTCGCTGAATTGTGGTTTTTTCGAACGTGGAATCTTCAAATATACATTACATGCAAGTAACTTGCCTTGTAAGGAACTATTAGATTTCTTACACTCATGTAGTTTATACTTTCCTTATCATTAGCATTAGTTTTCAACAAAAAAACCATTTAAAACAGGGATTTGAATGCTATAAGAAAATGTATCGATGGTCTCACCCTTGAAGCGATCACCGCTGAAGAAGTATCAAGAACAATTTTGAAATTAGAACAATATTTAAGAAATTTTGAAATTTAAATTTTGAACAATTTTGAAATTGGTAATAATAAGTAATAAAATAAAATAAGATGTAATGAAACGTAGGGAAATTAGAGATACTTTTATTTAGGATTCATAACTAAGTTTGAAGTATGTTTTATTTTACTTTAAGAGCTGGCCCTTCCCGAGTCTTTATCTAGAGTCTATGGAGCGGAATGAGCCGCTCCAAGAGCAAGAGATGACCCACCGACGAAGATGATGACTGCCGGCCACTCGGACAGCTTGGCGGCGAACCGCTCCGACAGAATGTTGACCAGTTTCGGCTTCCACGGAAAGTTCTGCAAAGGAAGCACGAACCTGTCGAGTCAGTTTTAGGAGATTTTAAGAGAAGGCAGACTTTTAGGACTTGGGGTCAAGGGGACTTATATATATATATATATATATATAGATATAATATAAGGGGACCTTACATCGCAGCCCCTTTCCCATATCGGTTGACAGATAAACGGATGAAAAAAAAATTATCACAAAACTAAGTTCTGAAGTAAAAAACTTTTACTACAAACACAATCGCCAATAGTATATGTGTATATACCCATCTAAACTCGCAAGCCACTGATTTACAAGAGGATAGCTCGCCTTATTGCGAATCTCTTTGAGGGAAAGATATCGGGATTCTCGAGCGAAGAGCGTTTCCATCTCAAAGTCTTTAGACCCGACTGACTTGTTAATCAGCACTGGACGCCTTGGCAACCAGTTATAGCCTATCGCACATTGCGCGGGTCCTCTTCGTGTGCAGTACGGCCCTGCTTTGTCCGCCATGGCAGAGACCTTTTCAATTAGTCCAACTCCCATACGTCCATTATATACGAAAGTTTCAAAGCGTCTGCTCGAAAGTTTCACTGAACGTCGCAATCTTCGTCTAGCCAATCGATTGCAGGTCCTCTTGAACTGTATCTGTATGTCTGTATCTGTATCTGTATCTGTATCTGTATCTGTATCTGTATCTGTATCTGTATCTGTATCTGTATCTGTATCTGTATCTGTATCTGTATCTGTATCTGTATCTGTATCTGTATCTGTATATCTGTATCTGTATCTGTATCTGTATCTGTATCTGTATCTGTATCTGTATCTGTATCTGTATCTGTATCTGTATCTGTATCTGTATCTGTATCTGTATCTGTATCTGTATCTGTATCTGTATCTGTATCTGTATCTGTATCTGTATCTGTATCTGTATCTGTATCTGTATCTGTATCTGTATCTGTATCTGTATCTGTATCTGTATCTGTATCTGTATCTGTATCTGTATCTGTATCTGTATCTGTATCTGTATCTGTATCTGTATCTGTATCTGTATCTGTATCTGTATCTGTATCTGTATCTGTATCTGTATCTGTATCTGTATCTGTATCTGTATCTGTATCTGTATCTGTATCTGTATCTGTATCTGTATCTGTATCTGTATCTGTATCTGTATCTGTATCTGTATCTGTATCTGTATCTGTATCTGTATCTGTATCTGTATCTGTATCTGTATCTGTATCTGTATCTGTATCTGTATTTGTATCTGTATCTGGGCCCTTAGGCGCAGACGACATTTGCGGTCTACTTTAAAAAGACCATTCTTTTAAAAATGGCCATAGCTTAATTTTTCGATCTCCATTCCCTAAAAAAAATGTCATTCTTTTCCGGTGTTTCACTTATTCTGCGACTTTTCTTAGCAATCGGTAGTTCAAAATACCCTTGGGGGCCCCTCGACGACCGGGGCCCCTCGCCCACCGGGGCCCCTCGCCCACCGGGGCCCCTCGCCCACCGGGGCCCCTTGGTGCCCCGCGAACAGAGTCCGCGAAACGAGCAGTGTAGTTTAAAATTAAAACTTTCAGCATACGGTCTAGTATACGGTGAAATTACGCCATTACGAGAAAGCGAGGTAAAAGACTTGAAAAAAAAAATTGTACTTAGCATTCTCATATTTTGACAGCACATAGCTGAAAAGGGATCGTAACGATCACTTATCTTATTTCCGAAACTGTAGAAAATATAAATGAGCATTATGTGTATTGATCAGAAGTTATTTAGTTTTTATATTGTATATCTCCAGAGTAAATTGGAAAATGTAGCTAAGCAGACCTGCGATTGGGCCTTAAACTCGAGGCAATATAATTGCGAACTCCTTGAATTTCTTGACGGGACCGTTTCGGGGAACGCGTCCACTTCGGGGACGCTCCGAGTCCCTCAGGACTTTCTGCCGTGGGCCGGGAACCGCGTCGGGAGCTGCAGGCTCGAGTTTAGTCTAACAAGTCTAACTTTTCTATTGAATTTGTACTTGAAATCTGTGTTATACACTGCGTCTAGATACTTAAAAGTTACGGTACTCACTGATCTGAAGTCGATGAAGTCGCATATACTCTTCTATAACCTTTCAGTGCTTGTTATAGAGTAATTATAGAGTAATAATGGGTCCTGCCATTGACACTTCAAAACATTTCCAAGAAAATGTACTTACATAAAGTTTGGGTAATTGGGGCATTTGTTTGAGATGGCAAACTTTTTGCATGATTCTATGGCAGAGAAAGATAAATAATTAGCGTAAAGAAAAAAATATATTTTAAGACATTTACGACAGAAGGATGGTATTTCGGGAACAGGGCTGCCCACATTTCAGGAGAAACTGCCCTCATGTCCACGCTATGTGCATATGCCTTCTATTCTGGGCGAAAACCCGAACAGTAATTTTAATATGAGTTTGCACTCCTTGTAAGCATATAAGTTGACTAAAAGTTGATCAACACAAGGGTTTGCCAGACCAAATGGCCTCGGTGCTCTTCCTGCCTGACGGGAAATAAAGCAACAACATCTTCAGAATAGACAAAACGACACGAGTTTGCTTTCTTGGCCAAGGCTGGCTGCTATTTGCTGGAACTCTCATGGCATGGGCTCTATTGGGACTGGCTGCTTTTGGCTGGATCTCTCGTGGCATGGGCTCTATTCGGACTGGTTGGGTGTCGAATAATTGCTTCTGGCCAATGGCCACCTATAAAATAGTATGCTTTCACAACCATGTCCATGGTGTTCTGATTCTGACGACCCTTGCCCGTCATTTCAGGCTGGCTACTGGCAATTTCCCAGCCAGCCTCACAGGCCAACAATGCACACACAGCCAATGCAGTCCATGTGTTCTGATTCTGACGACCCTTGCCCGTCATTTCAGGCTGGCTTCTGGCAATTTCCCAGCCAGCCTCACAGGCCAACAATGCACACACAGCCAATGCAGTCCATGTGTTCTGATTCTGACGACCC
Organism: Nemoura dubitans; assembly: GCA_921293005.1. Classification (NCBI taxonomy): domain Eukaryota; kingdom Metazoa; phylum Arthropoda; class Insecta; order Plecoptera; family Nemouridae; genus Nemoura; species Nemoura dubitans. Next base: position 46,128,780 of record OV121076.1, read on the forward strand.
TTGCCCGTCATTTCAGGCTGGCTACTGGCAATTTCCCAGCCAGCCTCACAGGCCAACAATGCACAAACAGCCAATGCAGTCCATGTGTTCTGATTCTGACCACCCTTGCCCGTCATTTCAGGCTGGCTACTGGCAATTTCCCAGCCAGCCTCACAGGCCAACAATGCACACACAGCCAATGCAGTCCATGTGTTCTGATTCTGACGACCCTTGCCCGTCATTTCAGGCTGGCTACTAGCAATTTCCCAGCCAGCCACACAGGCCAACAATGCACACCCGGGACGGACTCACCAACGCCGCCGGATCCTCGTTGACCTCGGCGCGGCCCTCCAGCGTGATGACGCGGTCGTCGGCGTCGAGCAGCACCAGCGTCGGGATGCCGCCGACGCCGAACAGCGACGCCAGCTCGCGACGCAGGTCCGCCTGGTCGTAGGAGACGGCCAGCCACGGCATCGTGCACAGGTAGGCGTCGAACGACTCCTGGCTCCTGCGTGGGCATGGAGGGCGATGTCAGGAGACCAATTCTAGAATGTTTAAAGTTTGCACGCGTTAACTTAACATATCATATTGACTTCGGTTTGACGAGCTGAGTTACCACATCATACGGTACAACATGGCTGCGCATCTTAACTGCAATTCTCGAACCAAATTGCTAATTTCGTTTGATGTCATAGTCGCTGCGCGCGCTATGACATGACGCATGCGCGCATTGGTACCAGTTCACGCTCAGCCTAACCAAATTGAATTGTCACAACATAGCGATGAGATTGCCCGTGATATTACTGACCTTTCACTCTAATGTCAGCGATGATGACCGCAGAACTGGAAATTCTGGCCTGATGGCTTCAATTAGTTGTCTTTTCTACGGTTATTCAGCCGGAAATACCTTTTAAAACCAGTGTCATTTAAACTAAACCCATCTACATGATCACTGAATACTCTGGGAGTATCTGTGTCAATTTGCCACAGTAAGGGAATAAATGTAAATATGGAATCGATTTATAAAATTAAATCGGTAATCAAACACTTTTTAATTGAGAATGCTTTTTACTCTGTGGAAGAATTTTTGCAGTACAAAAACGTGGTGAAGTAAGTGATTGTGTATTTAGTACTTTTGAAAATGTGACTATATTTTGTATTATTATATTTTTTACTGTATTCTTATTGTATTTTGACGAAACTCATGCTTTGGCCAAACGTGTGAATAAACTACTACTACTACTACTACTACTACTACTACTACTACTACTACTATTCCTACGAACCAGGTCCTCGCCCAATTCGATTTCGTTTATTACATGTACAGCACACTGCATCCATTGCTAGTCCATTTTCGAAACGAATCACGCTCTCATGTCATCATAATATGATATCATATCGATACGACGAGGGTTTCAGCTTGTGGTAAGTTAACGCGAACGGTAGGCCGAAAATCATGCGGTAGCACGCGGTAACTTTTGGAGAATACCAAAAGTGAGATAGCGCGTCATACGTGACGTCACGTGACCCTTAATCATAACTTAAGACGTATAACATTTCGAGAATAAGGGTCCAGGCGATGTCAGGAATAGCATTAGTCGAATAGCATTGCTTCAAATGAGTACGACGAAGTTCAGTTACACTCAGGGGCCTAACCTATAGCGCGGCCACTTGTAGTCCCGGAATTACTATAGCAATCTACCCTGGCTAATTAACACCACCGTAGCACCAAGCAGTAACCCCGACCTAGAGCGGCCACTCGTAGTCCCGGGATTACTAGCAATCTACCCTGGCTAATTAACACCACCGTAGCACCAAGCAGTAACCCCGACCTAGCTCGGCCACTCGTAGTCCCGGGATTACTAGCAATCTACCCTGGCTAATTAACACCACCGTAGCACCAAGCAGTAACCCCGACCTAGCGCGGCCACTCGTAGTCCCGGGATTACTAGCAATCTACCCTGGCTAATTAACACCACCGTAGCACCAAGCAGTAACCCCGACCTAGAGCGGCCACTCGTAGTCCCGGGATTACTAGCAATCTACCCTGGCTAATTAACACCACCGTAGCACCAAGCAGTAACCCCGACCTAGAGCGGCCACTCGTAGTCCCGGTATTACTAGCAATCTACCCTGGCTAATTAACACCACCGTAGCACCAAGCAGTAACCCCGACCTAGAGCGGCCACTCGTAGTCCCGGGATTACTAGCAATCTACCCTGGCTAATTAACACCACCGTAGCACCAAGCAGTAACCCCGACCTAGAGCGGCCACTCGTAGTCCCGGGATTACTAGCAATCTACCCTGGCTAATTAACACCACCGTAGCACCAAGCAGTAACCCCGACCTAGAGCGGCAGTATTACGGCCGGGTTATATAGCCGGGGCACATCGACTCTGACTTTAGTAACGAGCCATGAGATTGGTTGATTTGACTTCACTGCACAATGATGATCGTTTAAAAAGCAGTATGCCTTCTAGATAATGCTATCATCGTAGCACCACCGTAATACTGGTTGCTAGTGGTGCTACGAAATCAACAAACTGCCCATTGTTGAAATGGCCGCTCTAGGTCCGGGTTATATAACACCGCCAGCCCGGCTAATTAGCCGCGTGGTAGTTGCTCCAAATGGCCGCGCTAGGTAAAGCCCCTGGGCAAACTGTGGCAGGGGACGCCAACGTGCTTGACGGGCAGGCAAGGGTGCGTGGCCGGGCAGGGCATGAGCGCCCGCACTCTGTAAATTAACGTTAAGGCTTATGGGACTACTATGATAATTCGGTCAAGTCATTTAACATAGGTCTTATGGGAAATGTCGAAGCTGTACACAGTTCGACCCAGTTACTACATTCCGTTTCGTGCCTCGTAGACGCAGTGTTAAATTTCCCGCATTTAGATAGGCTTTTTGGCAGTTAGTCCGGAGCTGGCCTTAAGGATGTTCGATGAGCTCCGAAGTCGAGCCGTTTCCTTTACCTCGTAAGGTATACACTTTCCAGGCCACATCTTTCGTCGGATCGCGACGATACCAATATTTTCGGAATCTTCACACTTCGGACAACCAATTGAACTATTTTCATTTCGCAAGATTCACTCGTCAATGACTTACAAGAGTTTTAAAATAACCATGTTTTGCCGGTAATTCCAGACAAGAATTTACCTCTTACTGTATACACTTTCCAGGCCACACCCGTTATCCGATCGCAACGAAACAAATATATACGGAATCCTCACACCTTGGACAACCAATTGAATATTTCAGAACCTCGAAATATCTCTTGGAAATCCATAAAAAGATGAATTCAATTAACCTCAACAACCATCAATGAATGGCCTTAAGAAACTACCCAGGGTACACAGATCGAGAACCTACCGTGATGTTTCAAGAGTAATACATTTAAAAACTTGAGTACATCCTCGACAACGCACGATAGAGTACGGAGATGCATACAGAAATGACGAAGATGTAAGGCAAGAAAACGATTGCAAAGTGAAATACGATGTAAATACGATGATTCAAGTCGTCCAATTGACTTTGATACCAGTTTGCTACCAATATGGTACCAATATTTTACACTGCCAGTATGATTGCCAAACTGTATAAATTTAACATTGCGTCTACGAGGCACGATGAGCGCCCGCACTCTGTAAATTAACACGTTAGACTTATGGGACTACGATGATAATACGGCCAAGTCATTTAACATTGGTCTTATGGAAAATGTCGAAGTTTTACACTCGCGGTCGACGGTGGAAAATTGGAAAGTGTTTCCACCGGGCGCTGTCCGTGGAAAATTCAGCGAGCTCTTTCGGCAGTTTCCGGCAATGGCCGATGATGGTCATGCGGCACCGGGTTCACTCTCGGCCTCAACTGCCGTCAAGGCTAGGCAAGCTTAGTCATTAGTTTAGCATCCAATGGCAGTCAAGGCCATGCGACACCGGGTTCACATTCGGCTGCCTTCAAGGCTAGACAAGCTTCGTATTTAGCCTTGAATGTAATAGTGTTGCATAACCGGTCCGAAATAGCTCATCTCGAACGTAGCATTGCGCGCACAGAAGCACGGGAGGCCGACGACGCTGGCGGGCACGCAGGGGTGCTTGGCCGGGGAACCGTTATAGCGCCCGCACTCTGACAATCGCCAGCGAGTGCCAGTGAAAGATTGCGGCAAACTTATGAAATTTGCATTAGTTTCATTGATAAAACAATAGCTATAGTGCTAAGCGAACGTAATTAGTGCTGCGTTTAGGATGAGCGTAGGTGTTTGGAGCGTATAAAAGGCTAAAAGCAGCTAAACGCCGCGTGTGTGGTCACGAGTTTAATTGAATTATGTTGGCAACAGTAAAATTGCACTGAAAAAAGTGAAAAACTCTGAATAGAAAGAGAATATGCAGACCGAAAACTTGAAGAAGTGATCCAATGCATTATTGTCTACGCCACTGCCAAGTTTCGTAAACAAATGGGCATCAGTTATTATAAAAACATACCAATTATTAACACCGGATCACTATATCGCATCAACATTACGGGGGATATTTTAGAAAAAAGGCTACGTTATCCGAAAGCTGTACCCTGCAACTAAAACCATACTCAGCAGTCTTCACTGCAATATACACTCGAATATTGGAACGAACCGTGTACTGGTCCTCCAGTATATTCGTGCTGATTAAAGATCAGGGGCCTTACCAAGCTTGGCCATTTGGAGCGGCTACCATGCGGCTAATAAGCCGGGCTGGCGGTGTTATATAACCCGGACCTAGAGCGGCCATTTCAACAATGGGCAGTTTGTTGATTTCGTAGCACCACTAGCAACCAGTATTACGGTGGTGCTACGATGATAGCATTATCTAGAAGGCATACTGCTTTTTAAACGATCATCATTGTGCAGTGAGGTCAAATCAGCTCGTTACTAAAGTCAGAGTCGATGTGCCCCGGCTATATAACCCGGCCGTAATACTGCCGCTCTAGGTCGGGGTTACTGCTTGGTGCTACGGTGGTGTTAATTAGCCAGGGTAGATTGCTAGTAATCCCGGGACTACGAGTGGCCGCGCTAGGTCGGGGTTACTGCTTGGTGCTACGGTGGTGTTAATTAGCCAGGGTAGATTGCTAGTAATCCCGGGACTACGAGTGGCCGCTCTAGGTCGGGGTTACTGCTTGGTGCTACGGTGGTGTTAATTAGCCAGGGTAGATTGCTAGTAATCCCGGGACTACGAGTGGCCGCTCTAGGTCAGGGTTACTGCTTGGTGCTACGGTGGTGTTAATTAGCCAGGGTAGATTGCTAGTAATCCCGGGACTACGAGTGGCCGCTCTAGGTCGGGGTTACTGCTTGGTGCTACGGTGGTATTAATTAGCCAGGGTAGATTGCTAGTAATCCCGGGACTACGAGTGGCCGCGCTTGGTAAGGCCCCTGAATTTTGGCCCAATATTTAATGATGAACTGTCCGGAAAACTGGAGAAATCTGCCAGCACATTCTTCGGCAGGCTCTCACCCACCTGTCAGAGCTGACCTTGAAGATCTCCAGCCTCTCACCCACCTGTCAGAGCTGACCATGACGACCTCCAGCCTGTCACCCACCTGTCAGAGCTGACCTTGAAGACCTCCAGCTTGTCACCCACCTGTCAGAGCTGACCATGACGACCTCCAGCTTGTCACCCACCTGTCAGAGCTGACCATGACGACCTCCAGCCTCTGCTCATGCGCGTTGATGGCCGTGTAGGTCTCGATCAGCTGGGGCGTGAACGCACGGCAAGGCGGACACTGCAGCGAAACAAAAGACGTGTTAGAGCTGTCAAAATGCTGCCTGGTTGATTTGACCACTCTCCTTGCCGCTCTGCCTAGCGATTTTGTAACTTTTACGTGATGACGTTATCGGTTCTGATGAATAAAATTCTTATTGTTGTCTATGTTAATTTTTTAACTTTGTAACCGAGAACGGCGAAGTCCGAGTTACGAAATCGCAGTGCTGGTCCAAAGATACTTGTAAACATAATGAAAGACACGTGTAATTAGACAAAGAAACTATTGTATCTAGGCAAAGATACAATTGTAATTAGGCAAAGATACAATTTTAATTAGGCAAAAAGACAACTATAATTTGGAAAAGATACAATGTTAATTAGGTAAAGAGACAACAATAATTTGGAAAAGATTCAATTTTAAGTTGGTAAAGATACAACTGTAATAAGGGAAAGAAAGTTGGCAAAGATACTTGCATACGCTTCACTGTTCTAAGGGCGTCGGTGACCGCTACGTTCTAGCCAAAAAGGGAGGCGCCGGTAAAAGTGATCTACTGAAAAAATTACACATTTTCTCCACTTTGGATCCATGCAGGATCTTATAGCAAAGTGATTGACATTGTTCTACCAACGCCAATCCTTCTAACCTCATTCCCGAACATTCTCGTTCTCTCACCGATCTAATTACATAACAAAACTTGGCATATAGGAGCAGTGTTGCTGTACTTCAATGATCACATTCCAACCAGGGTTTCTAGCACGCCAAAGCCACTTGGTTCTCCCTTGGGATTCCATGTATGTTCCTCGCTCTGCTATCAAGAAGGCTCTCGTTTGTACGCTGTCTGTATACCTAAGTGCCAGTCATCTAAAGCTTCACGTGGTTGAATTGTTGGCGAAGAAGCTCTTAGCTCGCTGGAGAGATGTATTCACACTTTCGTTAAGCTTGTTTAAGCTCGCCACAGAGTTTCCTGTCGAGTATTGGCTGGCGTTCTAACGACTCGAGACAATTCACCTGCTTCTCAGACTATACCCGTCTCAAGAGCTTGTCTATATAGTGCTCTGAGTGCTAAAGCTTTGAGTTGAAGCTTACAGCTTGAAAGGTGGTCGAAACTAGGAACAAGCAACTGTACCCTATATTGTGTCTGGCTGCTTGCATGGCCACAGCTGTAAGACACGTTATATCTGAGATTGAATTGACACCTTTAATTCGCAGCAGTGGTCATTGCGAAAATGATTCGTTGACTGGCAAAAATGTTCGTCGACATATTTTAGCTGGCAAAAAATATATTGTTGTGCATTCAGGGGTGCGATTGTGTAACTTTATTTCGTTCGATTTGGCTCGAAATCACTCGATTTCAAATCACTTCCCGTGTTAAACCATAGGCAGTGAAATTGAAAACGAATGGTTTTGAAACCACAAAGTTACACAATCGCCCCCCTGGTCTGAAAACCGCATGACTGCCAGTGCCGAACCAAACCGCAGCAGCAAGCGGAGTCGATGGACAAATCGGCACTGACAGCCGCGATGAAATACGTTGGATTCTTCCCTAGTTCGCCACATCTATAGCTGGAATCGCGTATCCTCAAGCGCCATTTCTAACGGTCGCCAAAACTGCTGGGTTTTGAAACTGTACAAAGCGCTGTAAGAATCTATAAGGAGGCATGTTCCTCCCATTTCAAACCGTGGTGAAATTGACCAAAACCAGCCCCGTGCACAGCTCGAGCTGATTGTGCCGGTGGTTTCGTTTTGAGGTTGAGTCCCCCTGTTCCGTAACTGTTTTCGGGTTTCTCATTCGGGGTCTCACCCCGGAAACAGTAACACAACTGGGGACCTGACCCTATAGTTTGGCGCCTCCGCGCGCACCCACCCAGTTGGCCGAGAAGTAGAGTCCCTTGACCTTCCCGCCGAGGGCGTCGCCGGCGTCGCGACGCTGGCCGGCGGCGTTGACGAGCACGGCGTCGCGCAGCACGGCGGCGACGCCGCGCGGACTCCACGGGAACCTCGAGCCGTCGGGGTCGCCGACCAGCCGCTCGAGGCCCGCGCCAGTGATGAGCTCGCCCGAGAAGGCGTCCAACACGAGCAGCCACTCCTGCTTCGGCTCCTGGACGCCGTAGCGACGCAACAGCCGCTCCTGAGGGAACGCGAGGACACGGTCACGTGTGAAGTCCTGTGGGCGGATTCGACGTTCGGGATAACATGTCTTTGTGGGGGAAACCCATTGGTCTCCAATAGGGGAAACCTAATGGATCTAAAAAGGATATATTTTCTAAACAAACTATAGATGACAGCCCAAATAAGTAGCTATCGCAGTAGACAATTTAAAATTCTTTCGAATAAAGTATGAGTAATTTTTGTTTTATGATTAGATTTGCTGAAAATTCAGATAAATCCCAAAATTGTATTTTTAAAAGTTTTGAAGGTTATTCTAAATTTTCAGAAAGCCTAATAATAATACAAAAATAAATTCGTACATTATTTGAAAGCCTGATAAATTGCCCAGTCCACTAGCTATTTTGTTTTGGGCTGTCACTGAAAGCTTGTCTGTAATAAAATATTTTGCAGATATTCGTAGGCCACACATAGGCAGGATTATTGCATATGATTTGGCTCTTTGAATGACAGCATCCCTTTGATTTCGAGCTTGCTATTGGCTTGATGCGAATCCCGGCAAGCAGCGATAGGATTCGTAATTGCACTAGGTTGTCTTCATGGCTGGCGGACGTGAATGGATTCAAAATGTTGACAATCTGAAAGGCCACAGCCAATAATCGACAAAGCCAACAGCTCAATTCAGACATTAGGTTGATTGCAATTTGCAACATTTAGTTCCTCGATCATCCTTCAAAACGAACCGGAGGATGAATTTCCTGCAGTTTATCTCAGGTACTTTTATCAACAGCAACCAAATATTCTACAATGTAATATGGGACGCAGCAGGGACGATGTAAAATTTCATGAAATTTGCTTCTGTTAAAATTTTTCATGGAAACTCTCGCAGCACGTTGAAAAGTTTTATTGTCCATTCACGAATTACTGGTCAAAACCTCTTCAGGGCTTCGGACAATGCCATTGTTAACACAGATATTATGTATCTCGACATGTGTCAAGAATTTGCACCAACTCTGTCCCTTTCACAGCTCTGTGTTGCCAATTTTCGGGGAAACCCCTTCATTGCCAATCATCAGGTAGGTAAGCACACAAGAGGGACGAAAGTGACAACGCAGCTATTTGCAAGGAGATCCGTCAGTTGTCACTCTCGAAGAGAACACAATAGAGCTTAGCAGAGCTTACAAGGGTCGGCACGCGTCTTCCTACAACAAAATCTCCAGTGGTTTTCACCAGTAATTCGTGAACGTACTATACATGTTACGTGCCCCGAGGCTGTGACAAAAGAACCATATATCACGGGTTGGTATACGACAGCAACTGCACAAGCATGATAGCGAATCAAGCAGCGTTTTAGGCACATTAACCAAGGTCGGATTCGGCCAGTCATTATAAGCGAATGACGTTAAACTTGGCGTCGCAGTTTTTTCCGCCGACGCCGACTTGTCACAGTCGCGAAAAACGTGAAACGACAAACAGACGAACGACGACGCCTCCACAGCGCCACGAGGAGACCGACGGTGAAACGTGGTCGACGTTTGTTTGTGCAACGACGCCGTGGGAGAGACGATGACGACTAAATGGGCGGCAGCTGTCACGTGAACAGGATTTTGAATAAGCACTACACAGCTCAATCTGGATGCCATCTTATACCAGTGTCATGGGATTATGAAATAATCATGTAAAGATGGACAGTATTGTTGTGTAGACTCCAGACATTGCGTTGCCAAACATTCGATGCTCAGACCATTCAACCCTTAAGCGGAACAATGGGACGGCCTGCGAATGTTGACACCTTTGGCTCTTCTAACAGCAGGGGAGCCTCTTTGATAGTGAAACACCGCTTTCCTTCTAAACGTAACAGCAGGGGAGCCTCTTTGAGAGAGATACATCGCTCTCCTTTTAAACGTAACAGCAGGGGAGGCGTTTTGAGAGTGAAACACCTCTCTCCTTCTAAACGTTACAGCAGTGGAGCCTCTTTGAGAGTGAAACACCGCTCTCCTTCTAAACGTTACAGCAGTGGAGCCTCTTTGAGAGTGAAACACCGCTCTCCTTCTAAACGTAACAGCAGAGGAGCCTCTTTTAGCGTGAAAAACCGCTCTTCGCTTCTTCTAAACGTGAAAATTACTGTAGTCATGGCATGGCATGGTATGGCGTGGTACTTTTTAGGGTAACTTGACGAACGAGACAATTTCTATTTGCGAAGTAAGTGCTAATGGAAGTTTTCTAATTCTTTTCAACTCTTCGTAACTTAGACATAGCTTGACAAAACGTTGGGAAATAAGTTCGACTTTTCCCCAGCGTGCAATAATGCAAACCCCAGCTTGAAACGGATTTCTTAAACTGGTGCCAAGGCTATAGGAAAACAAAGGATGTGTCTAAAACATGTCACGAAGACATCTTTACATCAGTTTAAAAAGCATCCGTGGTTCTTTTCTATTCTTTCCCTGGGGGCAGTCTTTTGGCGAAGGAAATAAAGATCGCGCCACGACGATTCCTTTTGTCACTCTCTCTCTCTCTCTATTCCCGAGGGTCGTGATGCTGGAGATTGAAGTTGTTGAGCGCCATTTTGGGTCGTCAAGCGATGATTATTATGGGGTCGTCTCTCGTATCAAATGGACCAATTTGGTGGCAGGGGATTTTCAGTCTCTTGGCTGCCCAAAACGTATCGATATCTGGGTGTGACCACTTGCAATGCGATGCGACGTTCTATGATTTGTGTTAAAATCGGGACTCTTGCTATCTAAAACTGCATAACACCAATATATTTCTGGGAAAGCAGTGTTTTTCCCAAGCCACGTGTGGTAAGCCTGAACAGTTTAAGTGGTATACACTGATATATCTTGATATATCCTGAAACCGCAGCCCTATTGCCGAATCAAACCGCACCAACCAGAATCTATATACAGGCATGTTCCTCCCATTTGAAACCGTGCTGAAATTGACCAAAATCAGCCCCGTGCACAGTTCGAGCATTTATTGTGCGGTTCCCTTTTAAAAGTAGGAAATCACTTCTTAGTTCCAGGGGCAGAATTGACGGCTATCAATCTGTGAATACTGACTATGATAACAGATATAGTGATCAATGCCGCCGGAGGTGTACCACATTCCGAGCCATCTATTGCGATAACAACTAACAAACACCAATTATCATGCAGTGCAGAGATATGCAATTTTTTCTTAGGAGAGCGTGACAATTAATTTTTACTATAGACAATAATTTCAAATGAAAACTAACAAACCTAATTTAAACGTACCATACGTTGTAAAGGAATAATTACGGATGTAAATCTTTTAAACTCTCTCAATGTTATTCTACTCTCAAGTCTCAAGTGACTGTAAATTTTACTTGCATTCAACTTGTTCGTCGGAATCGGATACATGCAACTCCATTCCAAGCTTGGGTTGCATTCACTGGAGATCTGTATAAATACGTATAAAATGTAAATAAACTCAAAAAACTCGAGAGACTGAATTCCGAATTGCATTTCAAGCGGGTTTTAACCCGCTACAGCTATCGCTTTACACTTTAACGAGTTCCCCTCGTCATTAAGCAGCAAACGATGCTCTGCGAACGATTTGCAAATGGTTTGCCAACGCTCTCAATGCCATTTCCAAATGCTTTGCAAAGGCTGCACACGCTTGCTTTTAATTGAGGGGCCATGCAATGTGTACTTAGTGTAAGCGAGTTAGGGGAGGGGGGGGGGGCTTGCACATCGAATTGAGATATGCCCTCTCGACTGCACATGTATACCGCGATCGTTAACGACCGCTCGTTAAACAAACAGAGCCGTTAAACGACTCTCGACGCCGGCCAGAGAGCACTGTATGTTTCTTCCCGGATCTTTTAACGATCTCCTCCCCGCCCGGCGTCTTGGAGTTCGTGTGGGGCGGACGCGGCCCCCCGGATGTTTACGCAAATAAAGCGCGCTGCGCTGCGGCGTCACGCGTCCGTTGGATTCCTCGCGCCACGAGCGTCACGGTCCCCTTTGGACGCACTCGGAGTGCCTCACGCACGATGTGAGCCAGGCCAACGCACGGCCTCTCGGGCCCCCAGACCGAGGCGGGGTCTCATTCGTATAAATCATTTCATTTGTTAAAACCGAACTCCAGTAGACTTGCAATGCACCGATCCACGGCCTTCTGAATGGTTTTGTCCCATTGGATGTATGGCAATTTTGTCGTAAAGAAGGCCTAGGATATTAAAATTCTTAGGCTCACGTCTACTATGTTTACTAAGTCCCTCTACTATACCAACCTTGAATAAGTAACTAAGCTCCATTTCACTACAAGAAGGGGAGAGGCTTTGCATCTTCCTCGAGGACCCTTTGCCGCAAGACACGAGCTAGACATCCAAAACTGATTATATGGCCTTATGTCATGCCCAAGACATGGCTTGTAAGTCTTGAAACTCTTAGCTGAGTTTTCTAGCAGCAGTGGGTTCTCGAGGAAGATGCAAATCCACTCTCCTTCTTGACGTGAAACGGAGTTTAGTATACGTTATACGAAGATGTCCAATATTCGTGGCAAAAACTGATTGGGAGTCCGCGGAAGTCGTGGCGATATCCTCGTCGACCCAACAATACTTGGCTCGGGTCACACTCAAGTCCCCGCGGAACCTCGGAACCTTTGCGCGTTCCGAACACGTTCCGTTCATCCCGTCCTGGAACCCCCTAAAGCTTTGCGGAACGAGAGCCGATAATACGTGATGGGAATTACCGGGCGAATTTGTGACAAAACCCGAGGATTATCCGCTATGATGTACGCGGTAGGAAACCAAAGGGGTTGTCTTCGTCTGATGGAACGAACCGGCGGCGGAATTACCCGGCAAGCTTCGAGGAAGATAACGAATGTGTTTGTCTCATGGAAGCCGTGGTCCAGACGTGATGACACTTGGGGTAGCGATCATGGAACTTTTTTGCATTCGAATTGGCTAGAAATCACTCGATTTAAAATCACTGCCCGTTTGAAACCATATCATATAACAAAACCTTAATTGCAAAACGATCGTAACTGCAAAACGTAATATTTCAAGTAGACCGAAAAAAAAACGCGTTTAAAATATTACTTGTGGAGATATAAAACAATTCTTTTTATGCTTTAAGAATGCATTGAAATGTCTTCTTTTGATTATTCGTTCAAGTTCGAAGGTTTGCCAATGGGAAGGGGACTTTTTCTCAATTTGTTTGATGACGTGCATTTTTTTCCTGAAATGCAGATACTAGGTTTTGCAATGAGGGTATCGATGTGGCAGTGAAATTGAAACGAATGTGATCTGTCATGGTATTTTGGGACATTTTCATGTCCATGTTCTGCTCGATTATTCATTGGGAAATTAAGATTGCTGGACAACCAGCTGTTGTTTCAGGATGTGATAATTAGAATTTGCAAGTAAAACTCCTCAAATTCAATTGTAATTACAATTAAATTAATATTATTTATTGATAATTCAAAGAAACCCAATAGATAGGTGCCCTTTGGATAGATATTGAACAATGGATTCAACGAATGAAAACTTATCATCAGATGCAAAGGTACCTGCCGCAGTTCCAATTTCTCACCGAGTTAAAATTGATCAAAATGGTTCGAGCTGATTTGTGGCGTTTTCGATTTGAGTGTTTACTTTCGATATCGATAGCTTGCCATTTTCAACTTATATTTTGTTACTTTAACACTTCAATTTCTTATGAATACCATTGCCCATTGGAGTTCAATTTACATACCAATACCCAGTCTCCGGTTCTACATTTAATTTGCTGAATTTTATCATAGAATAATTATTATTGTACGGTACACTTTCCTTTTTGACAATTGCAATGTTGCTTGTTAATAATTTGTAGTTTTTAAAGCATTTTTCAAAAATTGGTGTCGTCTAGACTTTGCATCGGTGCACTCAATACCCAAATTTTTTCAACCTAAGTAACAGCATGCCCAAATAGCCAGTGAAACGCCCCCAGCATCAGCGCCCTCCATACCTTCCTGTCGACGCCGTCCAGCGCGAACCAGGGCAGATCTTGCGTGGTGTTGGCGTCGCCCACTTGAATCAACTCCAGCCTCTTGCGTCGCCCCACGACGGCGTCCTCTGGCCGCGCGTTGACGCACTCGTAGAGCTGCGTCAGACGCTTGAGGTGGCCGCCGTTCTCAGCCACGCTGTACACGCCCACCTGCGGCACAGGGGACGCCGACGTGAGACCAGCAAAGCAAGAGGAACGCTGCCATATTTACATTTCCAGGACTCTTATCATCTACATCCTATCGGTAGCACTAGAGTTCGAGCACAACTATTACAAACTGGGAAATCAGTGAGACTTTATTTACCAACACAGTTAGAAAAAGTTTTCTTGATAACTCCGTAATCACTTTACAATAGGGACTCGGATTTTGCACCCGGATTTTGCATTCTTTTTTTTTCGGGTTTTTCAACACCCTGTGTTTTATCCAATTGAGCTGGGGCCTTACCTAGCGCGGCCATTTGGAGCGGCTACCAAGCGGCTAATAAGCCGGGCTGGCGGTGTTATATAACCCGGACCTAGAGAGGTCATTTCAACAATGGGCAGTTTGTTGATTTCTGAGCATCGCTAGCAACCAGTATTACGGTGGTGCTACGATGATAGCATTATCTAGAAGGCATACTGCTTTTTAAACGATCATCATTGTGCAGTGAAGTCAAATCAACCAATCTCATGGCTCGTTACTGAAGTCAGAGTCGATGTGCCCCGGCTATATAATCCGGCCGTAATACTGCCGCTCTTGGTCGGGGTTACTGCTTGGTGCTACGGTGGTGTTAATTGGCCAGGGTAGATGGCTAGTGATCCCGGGACTACGAGTGGCCGCTCTAGGTCGGGGTTACTGCTTGGTGCTACGGTGGTGTTAATTAGCCAGGGTAGATTGCTAGTAATCCCGGGACTACGAGTGGCCGAGCTGGGTAAGGCCTCAGTATCCTTTCAGCAGTGTTGAATGGATAACATAATAGAGAGCGATGACGTTTTTTAGGGAATAGATATTTAGGGAATAGGAGGGAATATTTTTAGGGAATAGATATTTAGGGAATAGGAGGCCATCGAACCCGATCCCGAACCCGTAACCCGGAAAAACCAACCCGAACCCGAACAGAAATTTTAAATTTACCGATCCTGAACCTGAACCCCCGAACCAATATTAATTTCGGTACGATGCCCTGATTTGAATAATATAGCAACCCTGCGAACTAATCTATTTTGTCGGGAACAGTCGAGATATCTGCAAACACGGCTTCATAACTCCGGAATTTAAAAATAACTAGTTTCCAAATTCATTTTGAACGAAAAAAGTTTCAAAATCGAACCCCAGCCAGATTAGGAGTAATTGGAGTATATGGAGTAATGTACACGCTGTTAGTTTACAAAATAACGACCATAGCACAGAGGTAATATCCCGTATGACACAATAATATGTATGTGCCTATCGAAAAGTTATTGACGAATGGACCCATTGCCATTAATTATTCAGATGCGGCAGCCAATCACTGTGCACGCACTACAAATACGTCACGGGAATGTACTACATCGATATTACACTACATGGCATAACGTGAGATTTATTGTCGGTGCGTGGGGGAATTTAACATCTGCAGATATCGAAATGAACACCCACTAAATCCTATTCTGGTAATGAAAGGCAGCGGTATTCACGAATTATCTTCGCTTCTGGGGAGAGCGAAGTTTCAGGAGACCCATAAGCAACCCCCTTTTCCCGCTGGCCGCAGGGAATATGGGAATATAGGGAAAAGTGCCAATGTGAATGTTGCAAGATTATAATTTTCATGTGATTCGCTGGAACCCAAAAGTACTCCTGACCCTCTAAAAGCACGCAACACAACAACACACAACGCTTTTGAGCTCTTAGGGCTGGGCCAGTCGGATTCCAAAGCGCAGTGTGTATTGCAAATGCGTCTCGTTCTCGGCCTCTCAGAGCGTTTCGGGCTCCTACGGGCCCAGCCCTGAGGGCTCCAAAGCGCAGTGTGTATTGCGAATCCGTCTCGTTCTCGGCCTCTCAGAGCGTTTCGGGCTCCGACGGGCCCAGCCCTGAGGGCACCAAAGCGCAGTGTGTATTGCGAATCCGTCGCGTTCTCGGCCTCTCAGAGCGTTTCGGGCTCCGACGGGCCCAGCCCTGAGGGCTCCAAAGCGCAGTGTGTATTGCGAATCCGTCTCGTTCTCGGCCTCTCAGAGCGTTTCGGGCTCCGACGAGCCCAGCCCTGAGGGCTCCAAAGCGCAGTGTGTATTGCGAATCCGTCTCGTTCTCGGCCTCTCGGAGCGTTTCGGGCTCCGACGGGCCCAGCCCTGAGGGCTTCAAAGCGCAGAGTGTATTGCGAATCCGTCTCGTTCTCGGCCTCTCGGAGCGTTTCGGGCTCCGACGGGCCCAGCCCTGAGGGCTCCAAAGCGCAGTGTGTATTGCGAATCCGTCTCGTTGTCCTGTCCTCCTGTCCTCCTGTCCTCCTGTCCTGTCCTCCTGACGGCCACCACGTACCACGTCGCACACGTTGATGACGGCGTCGATGGGCAGCTGGTCGGTGTCGCTGTAGTTGTGCGTGCAGCGCACCAGGTGCTCGCCGAACGCTCGCTCGTACCACTCGGGGGTGTCCGCGTTGGAGGCCATCGCCTGGTGCCAAGGTCGTCGTCGAGGCCGTCGTCGAGGCCGTCGTCAAGGCCGTCGATGCCGCGTGGTTGGGTCTTCACGCTGTGCAAAGGAAGGTGGATGTTAACCGGGGGTCCATGTGGCCCAGGAGCTGGAGGGCACCAATGCAAAGGGTACAGCACGGTCACGAATCATACGACACGGTCATGATCATGATCGGTGATCATGATCATGATCATGATCATAATCTGTGGTAAGTGCACCCCTCAAACTCGTCGCACCTCTTTCCTAGACCAGCGACAGCTTACTCACTGAAATGTATAGTTCGTTCGCGAATTACTGGTCAAAACCACTTGAGATTTTGGGTTAGGAAGACGCGTGCCGACCCTTGCTAGCTCTGCTAAGCTCCATTGTGTTCTCTTCGAGAGTGACAACTGACGGATCTCCTTGCAAATAGCTGCGTTGTCACTTTCGTCCCTCTTGTGTGCTTACCTACCTGATGATTGGCAATGAAAGGGTTTCCCCGAAAATTGGCAACACAGGGCTGTGAAAGGGACAGAGTTGGTGCAAATTCTTGACACATGTCAAGACACGTATCTGTGATAACAATGAAACTGTCCGATGCCCGGAAGTGGTTTTGACCAGTAATTCGTGAACAAACAATGCGACTGACTCACCATAGCGATTTTGTAACATTTACTTTATGCTGTTATCGGTTCTATTTCTTTTTTGCATTTCAAGGAGTTTCGACATTATAAGTACATTGGAAATATACCCACAATTGTTAAGAAGGTTTTGGACATTTCAAATCGATATGTTTTCCAAGGAAAATCGCGTATTAAGTTAGATTTATCTTTTCCATCAGAAAAATCTGCAATTATCCACCATTTAAAAGGTATTTTCAAGTTATCATCGCGATTCCAATGAGACTAATAATTAACATTGACTTGTACGCGAAAAAATACACCCGCCGGCTTCGTGTCTTTTTTAACAACGCCGCAGGGAATTCTACAACACCAAAGCAGACATTCTACCATACCATAGCTGTGGCTACGGCAAAAATTTGACGCTAGTAATTTCGCCGGCAATCGCTGGGGTGCGTTGGCAACCTGTTTTTAACATCATCTACCAGGCCGTGGCACACGGTCAATTATAATCAAGGGACCCAATGTTCCTCAGCTGGTTACAGTTACGGCTACATCTACCAGGCCATGGCACAAGGTCAATTATAATCAAGGGACCCAATGTTCCTCAGCTGGTTACAGCATCCTTGGTAACACGTGATATAATATAACAGCACACAGTGGCTCCATCCCTTGACTGCCAGCGAAACTATTATTGCGGGCGGAGGGCTTTCGCGTAGCTGCTTTAGTATGAGAGTGGAACATCTGGGTAACCTCACATCTGTGCCCGCACGTACATCACTGACCTAGTCGCAGCGGCGAGTCGCACTCGCCCTCGGACGTCGCATCCGACGTCGCACGCCCGACGCTCGCCCTCTAACGGCGTCCCATCCCGCCGACCTCCGTAGGGGGGGTGGGGGGGATCGGATTAGCAGGCAGGGCACGTTCGACGCACAACGAAGCTCGCTATCTCGCTCCACACACGCGTTGGCCCGCCACTCGCCCTCTCGCTCTGCCGAGAATGGGCGGGAATTTGCACACTGCGTTTTGAACACGAGAGGGAAGGAAAATTCCAGAATATCACGGCCGACTCAATTCCTGCAAGTAGCAGGTGTAGAAGATTTTCACGTCACTTTATATAAACAGCTGCAGCAACTTAAATTCTATACAGAAGCATTTCTGCTCATAAAAACGCGTTTTTAAATACTGAAATAAGCTAAGAACACACCTTTCACAGATGTAGGCGATTTTCCTGTCCCTTTTCAGCAACCGTGGCATTAATTCTCGAAAAAAACGTGACTAAAATACTAAAATATACCTTAAAAACACAGTTTTTATTGCCGTGAAGCAAAACCGTTCCGACTTCGCTACGGCTTTTCACACAGAAGAATGAACCAAAAAGCTTGGCGCCGATTGCCTCACAGACATTTGGCAATCTCGGTCGCAGTCGAAGTCACTCGCACCAAACACCACGGAAATCACGTCGAAGACTCCGCGAAAACACGTTGGCTCGTCGCAATCTCGCGCAATCTTCACGATCCGACACTCGAAAAAAATCAGGCCAACCCGCAATGCGGCATCCGTCGACTCGCCGCCACCGATGCCCACACACACACTAACACTAACACACGGCTGAGCGTCGCGACGCCTGGCAGCGACTGACGCCTCCGTCGGGTCTGGAGCGACGCCGAGGGCGAACACATGGCGTCGTCCTCCCCTCCCCCATCCCACCCCCATCCCACCCCCACCCGCCGGCCGAGCGAAGGGGCTAGGGGTAGAGAGACGACGCGGGGCTGGGAGTGGCCATGGAGGGACATGATCATGACTTGCCTTATAAATTATATTGAATCATGGCTGAATCATTATATCATCAATCATTATGAATCATTATATCATGACTGGGGTGCCGATGCTATAAACTTGCAGCTGGTCTTGCACTGATTCCAGAAACCAGTGCTTAATGCACCGATGCTCCAGTGAACGTCAGCTTCATTGCGCGACGGAACCTTCTTGCTCATGATGTGGGAAGTGAAGTTGCTCATGTGAACCATCTTGCTCATGTAGTAGGATAAGTGAAGTTGCTCATGTGAACCTTCTTGCTCATGTAGTAGGATAAGTGAAGTTGCTCATGTGAACCTTCTTGCTCATGATGTGGGAAGTGATGTTGCTTCTACATTCCCACCGGACGCAGAACGAAACCCACCGCTGCCCGTGCCGCTGTCGGAAAGAGTTGTCTAGACTCCATTTCACGTCAAGAATGAGAGTAGATTTGCATCTTCCTCGAGGACTCACTGCTGCTAGACACGAGCCAAGAGTTTCAAAACTACGCATAGAGTCTTTTGTCCGGCTCAAGACATGGCTTGTAAGTTTTAAAACTCTTGGCTCGTGTCTAGCAATATGTGGGTCCTCAAGGAAGATGCAAATCCATTCTCCTTCTCAACGTGAAATGGAGTTTGGATGGCATGGGTCAAATAAAGATCCTGTCGATCGCACCAAAGCTTTCATAAGCATTTCCTTTAAAAGAAAGCCTCTGAAAGCGCCTTTGACAGACAGATTTGTGCCGTGACGTGGTCTACATTCAACGATTCCATGTCCGAGCAGTCGGCCACTCCACGCCGCACCAAAGCTCTCCACTTGCTCATGTGAAGTAGGATAAGTGAAGTTGCTCATGTGAACCTTCTTGCTCATGTAGTAGGATAAGTGAAGTTGCTCATGTGAACCTTCTTGCTCATGATGTGGGAAGTGATGTTGCTTCTACATTCCCACCGGACGCAGAACGAAACCCACCGCTGCCCGTGCCGCTGTCGGAAAGAGTTGTCTAGACTCCATTTCACGTCAAGAATGAGAGTAGATTTGCATCTTCCTCGAGGACTCACTGCTGCTAGACACGAGCCAAGAGTTTCAAAACTACGCATAGAGTCTTTTGTCCGGCTCAAGACATGGCTTGTAAGTTTTAAAACTCTTGGCTCGTGTCTAGCAATATGTGGGTCCTCAAGGAAGATGCAAATCCATTCTCCTTCTCAACGTGAAATGGAGTTTGGATGGCATGGGTCAAATAAAGATCCTGTCGATCGCACCAAAGCTTTCATAAGCATTTCCTTTAAAAGAAAGCCTCTGAAAGCGCCTTTGACAGACAGATTTGTGCCGTGACGTGGTCTACATTCAACGATTCCATGTCCGAGCAGTCGGCCACTCCACGCCGCACCAAAGCTCTCCACTTGCTCCCGTTTCGCCATTGATCTAGCCAGCGTGTCACGGAGTGGGGGGGGGGGGATGCCCCAACGTGCACCCCAACTCGAGGGCAAGCGGGGGCGAAGCGTGGGCGGTCGAGGGTCCGCGGTCTTGTACTACGTTTATTCACTTTGGACGGATTGCGTTCGGGACAGCAAAACATTCCGTGGTCTGGTGCTTCAACAAGCGGGGAAGTCCCGTTACTAAACTTTGTAGTCGCCTTTCCCCAGTTTTAGCGTGTACCCACCTTTCCCCCAGTTTTAGCGTGTACCCACCTTTCCCCCAGTTTTAGCGTGTACCCATCTTTCCCCCAGTTTTAGCGTGTACCCACTTTTCCCCCAGTTTTAGCGTGTACCCACCTTCCCCCCAGTTTTAGCGTGTACCCACCTTTCCCCCAGTTTTAGCGTGTACCCACCATTCCCCCAGTTTTAGCGTGTACCCACCTTTCCCCCAGTTTTAGCGTGTACCCACCTTTCCCCCAGTTTTAGCGTGTACCCACCTTTCCCCCAGTTTTAGCATGTACCCACCTTTCCCCCAGTTTTAACATGTACCCACCTTTCCCCCAGTTTTAGCGTGTACCCACCTTTCCCCCAGTTTTAGCGTTTACCCACCTTTCCCCCAGTTTTAGCGTGTACCCACCTTTCCCCCAATTTTAGCGTGGATTTCCAAGTAATTGGAATTTTCGGGTAGGCAATTATCTGGCATGGTGCTCCCTGGTTTTCGTATTAGGCCTTCTGCCTTCACCTTTTTATCTGTTATACAAACCGCTATGCTCATCTTCAACGCAATACGAATTGCGTTCGCGAAGAACTATTTCTATAGTAGAGCTTGGTAGAGCTTTCAACTCAGTGCTCTACAATTGAATTCGCTGCATTTGTTTGTAAGTTTCCATGGAATGGAATTTATGCTAACAAACACTTCCAACTTTATAGGTGAAGAAAATTGTCGTAAATCCAGTCATTAACACAAAAACACAACTCCAAAATTCCTCCACACCCTCGCCATTACTTACAGCACCTACGCCACTGAAACCATGTATACGCGTATTATAAAATAGTTCTTTAGAATGTTCCAGAACAGAATGTATTTATACATTATATTCTATATACGCTGTTCTATACTATACTATACTATACTATACTATATATGTAATTTGCACTCCAACGTTCGGGCGTTTGTGCGCGTGGGGAAAAGGGTGTCTGCAACCGACACTTTGTGCACAGATTAATAATAATTTGGGGTAATGAAATTTGCACTCCACAGCGTCGGCTAGTTTGGATGCGAGCCAAACACGAAGTTCGTAGTTAAACACTTGGTAATCGACTTCGGACCGCGCGCGCGACAGGCTATTAAAATGAAAATGGACAAAACGTATAGATGTAGAATGTACCTACTCTAACGAACTCTAACGAACTCCAACTGTAACTGCCATTAACTAGCATAAGCTATCATTGACTAACTTTGTGCCGGTTTTACAGTGGCTAGTTAAGATACTAACTTAATCATTCGACTCTTTGATATGGTACTCTATGAAATGAGACCGCCAAAAAGTGGCAAACTCAAATTAATTCTAGTGTAGCTAACATTTCCTAATATTGACTAGTATTAATTCAAATGTACTAACACTAACATTAACAGCACATGCACTCTCGCTCGCGGTCTGTCTGGAAACATGCATAGTTGCCATATACAATGCAGAGCTATTAATTTAAAGGGGAGGGCGTGTGTAGTTCCCCAGCAGATAACGTTCGCATTTATTAAAGGCGTGAAAAATTAGGGTGATTCTGTACGTGAAGCCGCGCCGAAGGGAGGGAGGGTGTGCACCCCTTATGCAATATCCTCGCCCCCGTAACTAGCTCCCCCCCCCCCCTTCACCGAGCAATGCATGGGCTAAATAGCCCCCCCCCCCCCCACCCCCCGGGCAGACCAAGGCATCGATTTGCCGTTTGGTGCAAGCGGGGGGGGGGGGGGGGGGGGGGAAGGTAACCTGTGCCTGCTCAAAGTCTTCCCTGTCGAGTCTCTGTATACGTTCAGGCAGTGTGGAGCTTCCCTGTTAGCTAAAGTCCATGTCACGTTGAGAAGGAGAGTGGATTTGTATCTTCCTCGAGGACCCACTGCTGCTGGACACTAGCTCAGAGTTTCAACACTCACAAGCCATGTCTTGAGTCGGACAAAAGGCGATTTGGGCAGTTTTTGGACTCAGATCGTGTCTAGCAGCAGTGGGTCCTCGAGGAAGATGCAAATCCACTCACCTTCTTGGCGTGAAATAGGGTATATTAGTGGCAGACTAATAATAATAGACTGGTAGAACACTAACAGAGTGCAGAGAGCGATATATAGGCTGTTCATCCTTCACATAGCATTTACACTTTCGGGGAGAAATATCCAATTGGATACAATTTAATTCAAACTGAAGTACATTATTTGCTAAAATCGTGAATACATTGAATCGTTGAAAACGTTGAAAATCGTTGAAAACATTGAATATAATATGGAGCTCATGTGCCTAAATATAGAGTAGTCTATTCGGATCTTCCTTGTGGCCAACGACACAATTTTAATATACCTTTTTCAGAGGTCCCTGCACCTGAATACACCGCTCTAGGCATGCAAAACGGGTGCATTCTTTTCTTCAAATTTCAAACACTACACATCAGCCTAACGCAGCGAACACTTTCGAAATAATCAGGAATATTATAGGGAGTAAAAATGCAACAGTAAACAAAGGAAGATTTGTTCCGACACAAAGGGATTTCCTTGCAGACTACGATGGGATAGAAACAATGATTGCGAGTGCTCTTGTCATTCGGGAATGCGACCACGGCATTCGGGAAGCCGGGGTGCGTGAACTAGGGAAGGGAGCGCCTAGAGTCAGAGATGAACCATTGTGTTATCGTTAACTGATAGTTTGGGCTTCGGTTAAGAGATTCTTTAATCAGGTCTGCTAATTTCCATTCGCATGTCAGTGCTGGAATCAGCACCGAACCACCGGCCTTTTGGCTGCGTGCTGGGACCGAGATGTTTGAGCCGGGCACAAAGGGGTGACATTGGTCTTCTCAGGCTGGGTTCCATTCGCATGTCAGTGCTGGAATCAGCACCGAACCCTCGGCCTTTTGGCTGCGTGCTGGGACCGAGATGTTTGAGCCGGGCACAAAGGGGTGACATTGGTCTTCTCAGGCTGGGTTCCATTCGCATGTCAGTGCTGGAATCAGCACCGAACCATCGGCCTATTGGCTGCGTGCTGGGACCGAGATGTTTGAGCCGGGCACAAAGGGGGGACATTGGTCTTCTCAGACTGGGTTCCATTCGCATACCCCACATAGCCTTTCGGCTGCGTGCTGGGACCGAGATGTTAGAGCTGGGCAGGCCGGGTAATACCTTTCTCCTCCCGACTGGGAGCCGACTGCAAGGAGACCGTGACTTGATCGGCGACATCCCATTGTTCGGAGCCAGCGCCGAGTCACGCAGAGACAAAAGATGCGTGCGACGTCAGTTTGTTGAATGTGACGTCATGCCAACTCTCGCGTGCACGGACCTGGATTTCCACAGATTTTCTCCCCCCGAGAATCAGAGACGTTCCAGACGAAAGGGAGGATGACACGCCTATACCCAAGTATAACCACTAGGCACTGATTACAAAAAAAACACACACACAGGCACATGCAAAACACAAAAGTCTCGATTCTCGAAGCTGGACGAGCAAATTTGACAAATCTCGGATTTATTCGGATATCCCGTTTTCGCGTATAGTTTGCGTATCGAGCGGTGCCGCCTCCATCGAGCACAGTTCGCCCGCCACCGGCTGGCGCGCGCCCCCTCAGTCGACTTCGACGTGTTTGCGCCGGTCGCCGAGTCGGACGACTCCTTGCTCGAAGTCCTTGCGGAACACCTCGAAGCCCTGTCTGCAGATGGTCGCCCCGTACTCGGTGGTCGGCGTGTAGAAGAACGCCGACCGGCAGAAGCCGTTCACTGGCGACGAGGGAACGACATGTCATGCAGTGGACCCCATGAACTCGGTAGGCAGACAGACATGCAATCACTTAGCATAGGGTGCAAGATGGGGGTATGCGTTCTTGAATGAGGCTGGCCTGGAAATTGTCTTTTATCAGCTTACAAATCTCTTAAGTTCGGAATCTGTATCGGTGCGTGCATTTGGTCATTTTAGACGGTCAGAGTAATTTATATCGCCAGAATAGCCGTTGTAATTGGCTAATAAATGCCACGAGAGATCCAGCCAATAGCAGCCGGTCCCAATAGAGCCCATATACCGAAAGAGATCCAGCCAATAGCAGCCGGTCCCAATAGAGCCCATACCATGGGATATACATCAAATAGCAGTCAGCCTCGGCCAAAAATGCAAACTCGTTACATTGCGGATTTGTGTCTCGCACCCCGCCAACATTGGGTGGCACCCAACGGCTGAGGAAGCGCGGCGACATCAATCTAGCTCTACGCGGCGACAAGCGGACCACTATCGTAGCACGCCCGGGTCTTCCCACGGTCCCTTCTCAGACCATAATACGACGTGTTTTATTGGATGAGGCTATGGTACGGATCAGGTTGGGTTGTCACCATCCGGCCGGTATTCTACAATGTTACCTGCCCAATGTCCCGAGGCGGTGACAAAAGAACCTGCGACAGACTATAGTGACACGAATTGATGCCTGATGGAAGGACAATATTCCGCTGATGCCCTGCATTCGCTGATTCCCATGGCACGCCAGGGTCTTCTCATGAGAAGACCCGCCCATCAGTCCAGGGGCCATACCAAGCTCGGCCACTCGTAGTCCCGGGATTACTAGCAATCTACCCTGGCTAATTAACACCACCGTAGCACCAAGCAGTAACCCCGACCTAGAGCGGCCACTCGTAGTCCCGGGATCACTAGCAATCTACCCTGGCTAATTTACACCACCGTAGCACCAAGCAGTAACCCCGACCTAGAGCGGCCACTCGTAGTCCCGGGATCACTAGCAATCTACCCTGGCTAATTAACACCACCGTAGCACCAAGCAGTAACCCCGACCTAGAGCGGCCACTCGTAGTCCCGGGATTACTAGCAATCTACCCTGGCTAATTAACACCACCGTAGCACCAAGCAGTAACCCCGACCAAGCTCGGCCACTCGTAGTCCCGGGATCACTAGCAATCTACCCTGGCTAATTAACACCACCGTAGCACCAAGCAGTAACCCCGACCAAGCTCGGCCACTCGTAGTCCCGGGATCACTAGCAATCTACCCTGGCTAATTAACACCACCGTAGCACCAAGCAGTAACCCCGACCAAGCTCGGCCACTCGTAGTCCCGGGATTACTAGCAATCTACCCGGGCTAATTAACACCACCGTAGCACCAAGCAGTAACCCCGACCTAGAGCGGCAGTATTACGGCCTGGTTATAAAGCCGGGGCACATCGACTCTGACTTTAGTAACAAGCCACGAGGTTGGTTGATTTGACCTCACTGCACAATGATGATCGTATAAAAAGCAGTATGCCTTCTAGATAATGCTATCATCGTAGCACCACCGTAATACTGGTTGCTAGTGGTGCTACGAAATCAACAAACTGCCCATTGTTGAAATGGCCGCTCTAGGTCCGGGTTATATAACACCGCCAGGCCGGCTAATTAGCCGCTTCGTAGCCGCTCCAAATGGCCAAGCTTGGTAAGGCCCCAGAGCTGCACGACGTGTTTTATTACATCTAATTAGATATGGAAGGGAGGCGAAGCTGCAAAAATGTGCACCTGAAGCGGGATACGAACCCGGGACCTCCTGCTTGCCGGGCAGGTGCTCTACCAACGGAGCTATTCGGTCAAACATTCCACCTGCTTCGCCGGGTGGGACAGGGGGATCTCCAGGGAGACGAGAGGCCGAGCGACCCGTACATGGGACGGGTAAACGGACTCGGCCCCAGGACGGCGATGGCGCAATCACTAGACCCGTCCTCTCATATAATTCGATTTGTATATTATTAGACTCCACCCTATTCAGGGAAAAGAAAAAATAACACCTACTTCAAGCCGTCTGTTTTCGTAGGACTCTCATCTAAACGACTATAAGAAATAAATGTGTGAAAACTTGATTGAATTTTAAAAAAAAATCCGTGGCCAGTGACACGAAGTGATGCTTGATGGTTCCCCGTAGATTCCCTATACACACTCGCTGATTCCAGTCATGCAGCAAGACGTGTTTTATTAGATGTCAGTCCGAGGCTATTTGACACGATCTGAAGCATGATGGTTCCCTGCTTGCCCCTTATCCCAACGTGTGGATCGATCCATGCCATGTCGCAGCCGTCGAATTGCTGGGCGTTTTGACGGCGTCTAATTTATCGGGTCTGGCGATCGGTATACGCGCGGTGAAAAGCGACTGTGCGCCGACAAACTCATTTCGGACACGGCACATGGCAGGGCACGAACCGTTTTGAACGAGCGGTGGTTAGTTGCTGCCTCGTGCACAAGGCTCCATGAAAAGGGAACGTGAAAAGCTGGGAGTGCGATTCAAATTGGCTCTAATTGGGACGTGACTGCTTTTTTAATTCGCGCTTCTCTGTGAGGAAAATGGAATCGTGCAGAATTGATGTAAGGTCGGTGATGGCAAGTATAGTCCATTCGCGAATCACTGGTCAAATCCACTTCAGGGCTACGGACAATGCCATTGTTAACACAGATGTGTGTCTTGACATATTGTGTCAAGAATTTGCACCAACTCTGTCCCTTTCTCAGCCCTGTGTTGCCAATTTCCAGGGAAATTGGCTATCAGGTAACTTTGTGATTGCAGAACGATTCGTTTTTAATATCACTGCCTATGGTTTAACACGGGGGCAGTGATTTGAAATCGATGTTTTGAGCCAAATCGAACGAAAAAAAATTACATGATCACTATCCTGTTCATTGCCAATCATCAGGTAGGTAAGCACACAAGAGGGACGAAAGTGACAACGCAGCTATTTGCAAGGAGATCCGTCAGTTGTCACTCTCGAAGAGAACACAATGGAGCTTAGCAGAGCTTACAGGGGTCGGCACGCGTCTTCCTACCACAAAATCTCAAGTGGTTTTCACCAGTAATTCGTGAACGAACTATACCTTCTGAAGAAATTTCGAAAGAAATTTTGATAAAAGTTGAATATATTTGTTCATATTTGTTAATGTCCCACCCTTTGGCAATATTAATTTAGTGCAAAAATTATTATAGATCTCACCAATCGTCTCCAATTGTAGTGAAATTAATATTTGTGTGATCCCTCCCACTGCCACCAATTGTAGTGCGAATATTTGCATCATCCCACCCCCTGGGCACCAATTGTACAATCTATTTTGTTGTATAGGTCTTAACCAGAGAAGAAAAACTTTCAACGATTTGTCATTTAAATGAATTTACTGCCAGCATCGCAGCCTAAAGTCGGACGGTTCGGTGCTGACTTCAAAATGGACGTGGAAAAGAAATAATTGCGATGATAAATAAAAAGAAACTGATAATCAATGCCCATCTGACGAGCTCATACGAAATTGTATTTTGTCCAAAGGCATCAATAAACGAAATGAAATGAAATGAAACGACCGGTTACCAAAAATCGACAATTGTTCTCCTCAAGCCGGCATGTAGCCAAAGTCGGACGGTTCGGGGCTGATTTCAAAATGGACGTGCAAAAAGAAATAATGATGAAGCGAAATTAAAAGAATCTGATAACCAAAGCCCAAACGACCGGTAACCAAAAACCGACAATTGTCCTCCTCAAGTCGGCGCGTACCGAAGTGCGACCATTCCTCTCCCCCCCCCGCCCCCCCCCCCCCCCCCCCCACCACAGCTGTGAACGTCACTGCCGATCGACGCTCACCTCTGCGCGCGGTCGGCAGCGGCGGCAACAGCTTCCTGGTCTTGGGCATCGTGTAGAGGTCGTCGAAGTACTGGTACACGACGTCGCCCAGCGAGCCATGCACACCTGCGGGCGGGCGAAACAACGGGACTCGGGTTAGCTATCTGACGTGCCCACTTCATCCCTCGGGGAATGCTTGTCGTGCACCCGGCAAAGCGGGAGAGCTTAGTTGGTAGAGCACCTGACTGGCAATCAGGAGGTCCCCTTTTCGCACCCAGCAAAGCGGGAGAATGTGTGCCCGGATAGCTCAGATGGTAGAGCACCTGATCGGCAATCAGGAGGTCCCCTTTTCCCACCCAGCAAAGCGGGAGAATGTGTGCCCGGATAGCTCAGATGGTAGAGCACCTGATCGGCAATCAGGAGGTCCCCTTTTCCCACCCAGCAAAGCGGGAGAATGTGTGCCCGGATAGCTCAGATGGTAGAGCACCAGACCGGCAATCAGGAGGTCCCCTATTCCCACCAAGCAATGCGGGAGAATGTGTGCCCGGATAGCTCAGATGGTAGAGCACCAGACCGGCAATCAGGAGGTCCCCTTATCCCACCCAGCAAAACGGGAGAATGTGTGCCCGGATAGCTCAGATGGAAGAGCACCAGACCGGCAATCAGGAGGTCCCCTTATCCCACCCAGCAAAGCGGGAGAATGCGTGCCCGGATAGCTCAGATGGTAGAGCACATGACCGGCAATCAGGAGGTCCCCTTATCCCACCCAGCAAAGCGGGAGAATGTGTGCCCGGATAGCTCAGATGGTAGAGCACCTGATCGGCAATCAGGAGGTCCCCTTTTCCCACCCAGCAAAGCGGGAGAATGTGTGCCCGGATAGCTCAGATGGTAGAGCACCTGATCGGCAATCAGGAGGTCCCCTTTTCCCACCCAGCAAAGCGGGAGAATGTGTGCCCGGATAGCTCAGATGGTAGAGCACCAGACCGGCAATCAGGAGGTCCCCTTATCCCACCCAGCAAAACGGGAGAATGTGTGCCCGGATAGCTCAGATGGAAGAGCACCAGACCGGCAATCAGGAGGTCCCCTTATCCCACCCAGCAAAGCGGGAGAATGCGTGCCCGGATAGCTCAGATGGTAGAGCACATGACCGGCAATCAGGAGGTCCCCTTATCCCACCCAGCAAAGCGGGAGAATGTGTGCCCGGATAGCTCAGATGGTAGAGCACCTGACCGGCAATCAGGAGGTCCCCTTATCCCACCCAGCAAAGCGGGAGAATGTGTGCCCGGATAGCTCAGATGGTAGAGCACCAGACCGGCAATCAGGAGGTCCCCTTATCCCACCCAGCAAAGCGGGAGAATGCGTGCCCGGATAGCTCAGATGGTAGAGCCCCTGACCGGCATTCAGGAGGAGCCTGTCTCAAATCCCGGCTCGAAGGCACATTTTTCTAGAATCGTCTCGCTGCCATCGATCGCTTGCTGGTCTAAACCGTGGGAACCCTCGGTCAGCTGATAAAGTTGTCATGCGGCGTGCGTGACTGGCGATAACGAAACGCGCCCGAAGAGGGTGACTTTCGACCAGGGCAGCTGACCGCGTCAATTCGGGACACCCGGCAAAACTAAACGCCCCTTTGTGGTTTTCCTTGTCCACGGCATTCCTTTAAGTTTTAGAATATGAATAGGCGATACGACCATATAGGATTTGCATAGTTGGCCTGTGAGGCTGGCTGGGAAATTGCCAGTAGCCAGCCTGAAATGACGGGCAAGGGTCGTCAGAATCAGAACACATGGACTGCATTGGCTGTGTGTGCATTGTTGGCCTGTGAGGCTGGCTGGGAAATTGCCAGTAGCCAGCCTGAAATGACGGGCAAGGGTCGTCAGAATCAGAACACATGGACTGCATTGGCTGTGTGTGCATTGTTGGCCTGTGAGGCTGGCTGGGAAATTGCCAGTAGCCAGCCTGAAATGACGGGCAAGGGTCGTCAGAATCAGAACACATGGACTACATTGGCTGTGTGTGCATTGTTGGCCTGTGAGGCTGGCTGGGAAATTGCCAGTAGCCAGCCTGAAATGACGGGCAAGGGTCGTCAGAATCAGAACACATGGACTGCATTGGCTGTGTGTGCATTGTTGGCCTGTGAGGCTGGCTGGGAAATTGCCAGTAGCCAGCCTGAAATGACGGTCAAGGGTCGTCAGAATCAGAACACATGGACTGCATTGGCTGTGTGTGCATTGTTGGCCTGTGAGGCTGGCTGGGAAATTGCCAGTAGCCAGCCTGAAATGACGGGCAAGGGTCGTCAGAATCAGAACACATGGACTGCATTGGCTGTATGCATTTTGCCATATTGGAACGATGGCGGTTTCTAAAGGTTTAAAATGGTTGTGAAAGTATTGGGCGGCCATTGATCAGGAGCATTGGGAAATTATTACGAATACCCGAGTCGTGTTGCCTATTTGAAAGTGAGTTCAGTTATGCTTTCCGCCCCCCCCCCCCCCCCCCCCAACACCACACACACCCCAAGCTGGTTTTCGTAGCGCCGAGTTGTGACCACTAAAGCAGTGTGACGCCCCCCGCCCCCCATAAATATACCTCCCCCGGTGCGTGAATGTCTTGTGCTTACGCTCCTTGCAGAAGTTGACCATGTACTCGGACTGCATCCGCCTCTTGAAGAGTCGCCTGATGAGCTCCTCCGAGTTGTCGTCCCACAGACTCTGTCGGCAATCACATCAAATGCACATTGCCCAAGCTGTGTAGAACGTTTGGCACGAATCACACCGCATTACGACAGTTTCATTAGTCAATAACTTCAGCGTAGGATATTCTCAAGATCGTAACTTTTGCGTAAGATATTCTCAAGATCATAACTGCTGCGTAGGATATTCTCAAGATCATAACTGCTGCGTAGGATATTCTCAAGATCATAACTTCTTCGTAGGTTATTCTCAAGATCATAACTGCTGCGTAGGCTGATTGATTGATTAATTGTGTTAAACAGCACGTGCGTGCGTCAATTGCGTGCTTACTATAGTGAAAATAGCGATAATTGCGATGAAGATGAAGATTTACTAAAGTGATCCCATTCTATAACCTAAAAGCCATGCAATTTCCAATGCTATCTTAAGCTGTGGACAGCCTCCCAATTGCGCCACTGAACGCCGTGTTGCACGCACAGTGGCGGCGGCGTACTCACGCGCGGTTTGATCGGCAGGTAGTCGTCGTCATTCTGGGAGGCGGCGAAGATGTCCAACGGGATCACGCTGCAATGCAGGGCGCACGGATGACGGGGAGGAATTGGCGACAGGGGATCGGACGATAGTAGTAGCGATTAGCGATAGGGGTCTATTGATTCGTAGTGTTTAACGACGCACTGAATGGTCTGGGGCATTGGCCCAATGGCGTCGCAGTGAACGAAAGGCTGATGGTGAGGATGATTATCATTGAACCTAAATCATTCGATGCTCAGACCATTCAACCCTTTAGCGGAACAATGGGACGGCCTGCGAATGTTGACACCATTGGCTCTTCTAACAGCAGGGGAGCCTCTTTGAGAGGAAAACACCGCTCTCCTAAACGTAACAGCAGGGGAGCCTCTTTGAGAGGAAAACACCGCTCTCCTTCTAAACTTAACAGCAGGGGAGCCTCTTTGAGAGGAAAACACCGCTCTCCTTCTAAACTTAACAGCTGGGGAGCCTCTTTGAGAGGGAAACATCGCTCTCTTTCTAAACGTAACAGCAGGGGAGCCTCTTTGAGAGGTAAACACCGCTCTCCTTCTAAACGTGACAGCAGGGGAGCCTCTTTGAGAGTGAAACACCACTCTCCTTCTAAACGTAACAGCAGGGGAGCCTCTTTGAGAGTGAAACACCGCTCTCCTTCTAAACGTAACAGCAGGGGAGCCTCTTTGAGAGTGAAACACCGCTCTCCTTCTAAACATAAAAGCAGGGGAGCCTCTTAGAGAGGGAAACACCGCTCTCCTTCTAAACGTAACAGCAGGGGAGCCTCTTTGAGGGGGAAATACCGCTCTCCTTCTAAACGTAGCAGCAGGGGAGCCTCTTTGAGAGTGAAACACCGCTCTCCTTCTAAACGTAACAGCAGGGGAGCCTCTTTGAGAGTGAAACACCGCTCTCCTTCTAAACATAAAAGCAGGGGAGCCTCTTAGAGAGGGAAACACCGCTCTCCTTCTAAACGTAACAGCAGGGGAGCCTCTTTGAGAGTGAAACACCGCTCTCCTTCTAAACATAAAAGCAGGGGAGCCTCTTAGAGAGGGAAACACCGCTCTCCTTCTAAACGTAGCAGCAGGGGAGCCTCTATGAGGGGGAAATACCGCTCTCCTTCTAAACGTAACAACAAGGCTGCTAGGTGGCAATCGCCGCCGGGGCCCCGAGCTAATTCGACCGCGGAGGCTCCCAGATTTCCGACCGCAGGGGCCTCTCAAGGCGATGACATTTTTTTAGGGAATGGGTTTTAAGCTAGAGGCGATGGTTTTTGAAGCGAGTGGGGCCTTTGAAGTTACGCCACTGATAGAATTTGGTGATGGGGGCCCCCACAGCCCCCTCGCCGCCGATGCCCTTGGGTATAGCCAGTCCGATCTAAATTGTACTGCATCGAAGTACTCACAGCTGGGCGGCTTTGGCGCCAGGAAATTTCCTGTAATCCTTTGTGTACGTCGTCAACGCTTCACCCATTTCGAAAAGCGTGTGTTAAAACTAGCGTGCAATAAGCAAATTTTTAAAAGAAGTGCAAAGATTATCGTTTCAACTGTGATTAATTTAGAATTTAGTCTCTATAGTCCTTCGACTGCAATTTTGTGGCAAACGTTATCAAAAATCTACAACAGTTATTGTCATTTTTGATCGCTTTGTCCCATCGCTATGGCAATAGCCAAGCCGCGCCAACACAATGTTGCCAACAAAGCCACGTGACATTTCGGGCGCATCGCGACCCACCCGACCGCGACCCGAACCAAAGATGAACTAAAAACGGATCCCGACGACGGCACGAATTACATGAGTCCTGTACGACATGCGAGAACTTATTTATAAATTAGCATGCGACAACAACATAAATCAAACACGACCATGATATAATTTCATTTACATTAGCTACTCGTCTTATCAAGATCTAGTATATTGTTGTTGTAAGTGAGTCGTTAGTCAAGATTTCAGTCTGGTTATCTCGTTTGTGACTGATAATGGTGATTCGGACTCCAGATTGCCTCGAGTCTGTCTCGGCAGCTGACGTGCGCGCGGAGAGGACGACGTCGACGCGGACATGATCTGAGTGCTCTGCGACGAGCGAAACATGGAGCCGGAAGTGGAACGAGCGGAGACGGAGGAACCCAATGGGGTAAGAGCGCAGCTGCGATGGTTTTGTTGCTAAAAAGCTAGACAAGCTGATCTTGTAGGACTGAGTAATTGATTGCCGACTATAGGCGGAACTTTTCGCAAAAGTTTTCAAGTCAATTTAGCCAAGTTTCGGCTCGAAGGTACTTAGCGTTCAATTAGTAAGTTGGTGGGGTAAAAGTTTGCGAGCTGAATTGAAACATATAGACGATCCTAGCCAGAGAAGACGGGCTATCAGTTATCGCTAACAGGTCGTTTGGGCTTCGGTTATCGATTCTTCAACCGAATTTGCTAATAAATTCGCATGTCAGTCCTGGATTCAGCACCGAACCATCGGCCTTTTGGATGCCTGCTGGGACCGAGATGTTTGAGCCGGGCACAAAGGGGGGACATTGGTCTTCTCAGGCTGGGTTCCATTCGCATGTCAGTCCTGAAATCAGCACCGAACCCTCGGCCTTTTGGCTGCGTGCTGGGACCGAGATGTTTGAGCCGGGCACAAAAGGGGGACATTGGTCTACTCAGACTGGGTTCCATTCGCATGTCAGTCCTGGAATCAGCACCGAACCCTCGGCCTTTTGGCTGCGTGCTGGGACCGAGATGTTTGAGCCGGGCACAAAGGGCGGACATTGGTCTTCTTAGACTGGGTTCCATTCGCATGTCAGTCCTGGAATCAGCACCGAACCCTCGGCCTTTTGGCTGCGTGCTGGGACCGAGATGTTTGAGCCGGGCACAAAGGGCGGACATTGGTCTTCTTAGACTGGGTTCCATTCGCATGTCAGTCCTAGAATCAGCTGGGAGGAAATATTTGAAGGGCAAGTCGAGTAAAACACTCCTTCTCTGGTTATCACCGAATATATTAGTATTCAATCCAACAGAGAGATGCAATTGAGGTCACGAAATTAAATGGAGTTCGTAATTGAATTTATGTTAAACGTGAAGGCGTTAGCAAAGTCATTGCTCGTTTATTTGTGATAACAATTGAGACTGATTGCAGTGTAGAGTGCGGAGATTCATTGAGCGATGCACTGCATAATGCAACAGCTGCAGTTATCTGCACGCCGAGCAATGCATTTCTTGCACACGATGCACACTGCAGGCAAACCGAGGTGCAGACTGCAGTTACAGGCACATTGCAACGGATCGGCAAAGTGCAGCAATGCGGTCCGAACGAAGTAGAATGGAGCAAAGCAAAGTTACCAATAAACCCACTAAGTTACGCGGGGAGCGAGTTTGCAAAGACGTATGTCGTGAACAACGCGGTCGGTATTACATTTCAGGTATTACATTTCATTACAGTACTTCTCGAACTGTTGTACCCTGGGTAATTTTTTTATGCCAGCTCCCGACAAACTGTCCAAAAAGCCAATATAAATGCGAGAAAATTAGCATTGCGTCTACGAGGCACGAAACGGAAGAGCGCTGTCGGGCGCTGACGCTGTGTGCACAGTGTTTCGATGGACTTTGGTGTCGTTTCGCTAATTGCAGTGTTTCGATCGTTGAGTGCTTTTGTTGTGCATCTTCAAGCGAGTCGGCAAACGCTGGGCAATTTGATTTACATTAAACTTTGCCCCTCGAGCTTGGACTTTGTTGGACAGGTAAATAGTAGTGCAGTTGTTTGTAGGTATGGGTCATTGAACCAGAGATAGTGTAGATTGAACAGCCAAGTGGCGAGGACAAGTCATATTATTGATGTTTCACACAAACTGGTGTTTGTTTGTGTAACTCGTGACAAATCCACTCATTAGCAGCTGACTAAAAGTCAGACGGTCATTTTAACCGACAATGCTCGCTAATCATAAACCGAAATTAAATTAAATTATACTGAATTTTCGACATGTTGAAAGATTTATTAAAAGAGGATAGTGACATTGACACACAAAAAAGGTGCAAATTTTTTTTTTAAATGTTGTGTAGACTATAAAAAAAAGGCACTGTTCTGTCATACTAAACTTATTGTGTTTCATTGCTCCACTAATATTTTCTTTATTTGCTATAATCATTAACCATCAATCGAAATGTAACCCTAGAATGGTACGAATCTTACCTAGCCTTGAAGGCGCAGCTGTGGGTGAAATCTGACCTAAATGACCTTGAATGCCAGTGAAGAAGACGGAGCTTACCTAGCCTTGAAGGCAGACGAGGGTGAACTCGGTGCTGCATGACCTTGACTGGCCACGCAACTTGTATTGCTACAAATTCTGTGGGAACGTAACGCAGTAAATAAATTCTACCATACCTACTTCTTACCTAAACTCCATTTCACATTAAACAGAGGAGTGGATTTGCATCTTCCTCGAGGACCCACTGCTGCTAGACACGAGCTAAGATTCCCAAAACTGCCCACAGAGCCTTTTGTCCGACTCAAGACATGGCTTGTGAGTTTTGAAACTCACAGCTCGTGTCTAGCAGCAGTGGGTTCTCGAGGAAGATGCAAATCCACTCTCCTACATGGCGTGAAATGGACTGCATCCCAAAGAGGATTTTGGGTCGCAGTGATCAGAGCTAGTGATCAGAGCTAGTGATCAGAGCTAGTGATCAGAGCTAGTGATCACGATACTTTCGTGAGAGTAGATTTCACATCACAACGCCCGACGCGATAAATCTTCATGGCCGATCTTCCAATTACCCCGCACGGTGCACACGTTTTGTAAATACGCTCCCCGGAAAGTCGCTGTTTTATTTCCACCCCCTTATAAAGGTAGGTATAGACCAGGGGGTACTGAACCTTCTTTTTTGCATGGGGGCAAATAAGACAAATGTGTGACCTCTGCGGGTCACGAAGGGAAATTTGATAAAACCCCGCAAATTGCAAGACACAGCGTTGTGTAACATTGTGGGTATTGATCGAACGCAATCTCGTAACTTGTACTTGCTTGTACTTGATGAATGCAAATAGACATTGCTAACGTCACAATGGGGAGGGGGAGGGGGTAGGGAGTTCAATGCCCAAGAAAATGTTGATTTAGAGCATTTTTATGATGCAAATCATAAAATTAAGCTCTTGCTAAAAGAAGGTTGTGGAATTTTCAAATAAATATATTTTCCATGGAGAATTTCATGATAAGTTGGCATTTTAAATTTAAAATAAATTTTGAGTCGGACCTCAAAAACAGACAGCTGGTTGATTACCACTGGAATAAAAACCATGAATACCTATATATTCCATCGCGTATAGTTGTTTTTCCCGGGCGAGGTATTGGTTTTTCTCTGTGGGACCCCAGCGTCTTGTCAGTCTGCCATCAGGGATAGATGGGGGGGGGGGGGTGATTTGTAAATTGGATAATGCATCGGACTGCTCGGCAGGAGTCGTGCGCTTTGCACGCGACATGGTCGGGCCAGAATGTCGAGTCCGTGCATTGACTAAAATATACCTGACCGTGCCGGCTGCAGGTAAATTCAGGATGCACAGTGTTTTTCAGGAACGTTTGCGGTTTGGGGACGCCGTTGTTGAAACGCCCCCCCCCCCCCCCCCCCCCATCACGAAAGGGCGGCGTGTTTTCACACCGTGCGTCGCGCAGTCCAAGTCGAGTTAATCGGGTAGAAATAATTCTTGTGAAGGTTCTGAAAAATATAAAAATTTATTGACAAATAGAGAAAATAGATTATTTGAAATATTAATTTTGGAGATTAATGACAACAGGGAAATTTCCTTTCCCCTGAGTTTAAATAGGTTGAGGCCTATTTTCCTTAAAGACGACTGCAGATTGAAGAAGAGAAGCCTTGTAGTTGATGTTTAACTTCATCCGCTTTTTATCATTGGGTATTGAATTAATTTCTTATACTCATGTCTACTAAATACTTTTCCTATCGTCAGCACTATAGTTTTGGTATATTTTTATTGAACAATTGTATTGAATCGAAATGAAACTGAAACCAAAACCTGAGTTCAGTGACCAATCAGAGACTCGCGTCGCGAACATGACGTCATGCACATCCAGAGTATCTGATTGGTACAGAGCCAATGTTGATGACATCGTGTCACTGACATTGCCAGCTGTAAACACCCAGCCTAACTGTTACCCGTCGTTCTAGTTCCTGTCGGTGGCCGCTAAACGCCCCCATGGCTGGCTGCCCGCGTGGACGGCCAAGGTGACCGTCGAACCCGTCATGTTCCTCTACATGTTCGCGTTCATGCTGACCTCGGTGGTCGAGTCGGCGTTCTTCGTGGACAAGGCGTGTCGCGTGGACCTGCACTTCGACGACTCCATCTGCAGCAATCTGCCCGCGCACAAGGAGGAGAACACCCGGGTGCAGGTGCGTGCCAGGGGCGGGGGGAGGGAGAGGGAGAGGGAGAGGGAGAGGGAGAGGGAGAGGGAGAGGGAGAGGGAGAGAAGGAGAGGGAGAGGGAGAGGGAGAGAAGGAGAGATTTTTTTATAGAACAGTTTTATTTACATCTGGTACAGTTTATATGTTATAACTTATAAGTTGTAACCAATATTTTTCAAAATAAATACAACTTTCAGAATTTGAATCGAAGCCTGCAAAGAGAGAGAGAGGGGGGGGGGAGAGAGAGAGACAGAGAGACAGAGACAGAGAGACAGAGAGACAGAGTTTTTTTTTTTTTTTTTTCATCGGCCGGGTTTTCTTTACAGTTGGTACAGTTTCAAGCAAATAATCACGATGTTTTCAAATACATACTTTTCAGAATTTGAATTTCAGGGTCTTGTTGTAAACAATACATATAGTAGCTATGTGTGTCCACACAGAGTTTGAGAACTCTGCCATTTTTGCCTTGCCATTTTTTCGCATTTTAGAGTTAACCTATAATGCGTAGCCTTTTGTAAAACAGTTCGTGCTATTCAGGGACCTGTTGCAAGATAGGATAGGGAGGGAGAGAGGAGAGACAAGGTCAGGAGAGGCTAGGTTATCGCTTGCCTTCAGCCAATCACAACCCGCGGTTTGCTTACGTGACACTCTGAGACTCAACTAAGTGAGCGAACGTTTAAGCCTTGAACCGTGTTGAATTTTCTGAGCGATCGGCTTTTTCGCTTAGCACTAAACGAGGTATCAAATCTGGCTGGTAGTGGTAGCTTAATTTAATTTTGAAGTCAGAAATGCAATTTTTCAAACATTTTCGGACATAAACTCTATTTCACGTTAAGTAGGAGCGTGGTTTCATACTCATACGCCATTTATTGAGCCAGACAAAAGGCTCTATGGGCTGTTTTGAAACTCTTAGCTCGTGCCTAGCAGCAGTGGGTCCTCGAGGAAGATGCAGGTCCACTCTCCTTCTCGACGTGAAATGGAGTTTAGACGAACCGAAATGGGTCGTCATTGAGACATCCTCAAAGAACATAAACCAATTGCGTGCATTTCCTTGTGGTGTCCAGCTGGTCGTGTCGACGTTCATGCAGTACAACAACATCGCCTCCCACGCCATCCCCATCGTGTTGGCGCTCTTCCTCGGCGCCTGGAGCGACCGTCGGGGTCGCAAACTGCCCCTCGTCATCGGCCTCATCGGCAAGCTCTACTACTCGTCCATGGTGGTCGTCAACGCGCTGCAACGTGCGTAAACCTCGCTCAACCAAGGTGCCGTCCAACAGCACCAAGGGCCGGCCACCGCTTAGCGCTGTCCCTGTGTCACTGGTCTATTGGCTGTCGGTGAATGACAGGCTGATGATGATACTAGTCTGGCCTGGAAGGGAGCCGAGGGTGGACCCGGTGCCGGCACCAAGGCCTGCTACCGTCCAACAGCACCAAGGGCCGGCCACCGCTTAGCTTTGTCCCTTTGACACGCTGTGTTGGCGCTGTCCCTGTGGCACTGGTCTATTGGCTGTCGGTGAATGACAGGCAGATGATGAAGCTAGCCTGGCCTGGAAGGGAGTCGAGGGTGGACCTGGTGCCGTAACCAAGGCCTGCTACCGTCCAACAGCATCAAGGGCCGGCTACCGCTTAGCCTTGTCCCTTTGACACACTGTGTTGGCGCTGTCCCTGTGGCACTGGTCTATTGGCTGTTCAAGGGACAAGTGTAAATTATCAAGAAAACGTGGATTTCCCGAAATTCCCAGGGGATACAGGAAGTTCAAGGACGCGCATGTTCGTGATTTCCACTTGAAACCTATCTCGATTCGGTTGCGCATTTTTCCAGCTTATCGCTTCCCATCCACATACATGTAATTGCCTCTCCGGTAACCCTTGCAGCGTCGTGGCCGCTCAACACCGTCCTCTGGTCGGCTACCCTGCCCTCGGCGCTCACCGGCGCCGACCTCGCCATCTTCGCCGCCGTCTTCAGCTACCTGGCCGACGTGACGAGCGTCGAGGAGCGCACTCTGCGCGTCACTATCCTGGACATCGTCTACCTGGCCTCCATGCCCACGGGGGTAGCGCTAGGTGCGTGAGCTCTGGGTGCGGTGACACCGTCATATTTTTATTTACAATTTTTCTATTTAAGCAATTGTGACAAACATTACGAGGTTTTTGATAAATTGCCGTTACAAAAAAAAATCCAACCAACCTCGTTAGTGCGTTTTTTGTAAATTTACAAAAAAACCCACTAACGAGGACAGGGCGGATTTTTTCCAGCATTCGCATTGCCAATATCGGGTCTAGGTACGGGTAGTCCCTGGATTCTCAACGAAGTTCTTGTAATAAACTGGGTGATTTTATCCTTGGAGTTTTTTACATGCATTTTATACTTGTTTGCTCAAACTAGTCGACTTTTCAGAGAACTTCGCTCTTTCCAGCATTGAGCTGAATATACTTTTTAAATGTTTGCGCATCTCTTCTTTCGAGTACTTAACCCTTGTCCGAGTTTTGGACAAGAAGTTAGTAAAAACTGGGTTATGCGGAAGCGACTAACAAGTTCCAAGTAAAGTCTAACTGTTTCTAACTGTTAGTTCAACTTCATTTCATAACCCATAATGAAATGTAAGTGTTTTGATGACTGTGACTCGAAATGGTTCGCCACGCCAAAACTGACCCTTTCCGCCCTTCATAGGCAAGTACCTGTTCAGCGAGGTGACCGACCGCTCGTTCGCCATCATGTTCACCATCAACGCCTCCCTGTTGGCGCTCGCGCTGCTCTACGCCGTGCTGCGCCTGCGCCGATTCACCAAGCCCTCGCAACGCTCCATGCGCTCGGACCGCGCCCACTGGTGCTCGGACTTCTTCGACAGAGACCACGTGGTCGGCACCGTGAGGACGCTGGTCAGGCGACGGCCGGGACACCGCAGGATGTACCTCTACATCCTGATCGCGATGATGGCGTTGTACACGTTTCAGAGGGGTACGTGGCCGTTTGGACTGCCTGTTTTAGGGGATAGGAAAGACACCAGAACTATATGTTTTATATTTCAACGTATTTTTATCCCAAATTTAGACAGGGTTACCGTTAAACTATTGACTATAAAACAACAACAAAACAAAATGTACCCCAAATGTGTTCATTATACCATCTTATACCCAAATTAGAATATGTTTTAGAATGCAGTATCTTCTTAGAGCTATTCTTCTGCTTTAAAAACACTGGACAAAAGTTTCAAACCTGTCCACAGAACTTTTTGTATGGCCAATTAATTGTGTGCTTCGAGTTCGATCTCGTGTTTAGAAGCAGAGGGGGTCTTATTTTTAGAAGACGCACATCAATGCCTACTTCTTGTACCACAAATCGTTTGGGATTGATCAGTTCTGGATGATCAACGTAGGTAAAAACAGGTGCGGCTGTGTGGATAAAAACTGACCTGTGCACACTTTTTGGATAGCTGGCCTCGAGGAACAAATTTGAAGTGCACAGGGCTGGTGTAGGGGAAAGGGAAAACGTTCTTGATCAATCGTCATATTGGGCTGAAGATGAGAAGTGGGTGCCTTTCAAGCTGGGTACCTTTTGGCTGAAATAAAGAAATGCGTTCAATTCAGCCCACAGCAAAGCCCCGTACGAATACAGACCAAGAATACGGGAACAGGGCTCATTGGGCTGAAGGTGAGAAATGGGTACCTTTTAAAATAAACAAATCAAAGGGGGATCTCGTCAGCATTGGCTGAAATAAAGAAATGCGTTCAATTCAGCCCTCGGCAAAGCCCCTTACGAATACAGGACCAGGAACACGGGGATCGTGACGTCACTAGGACTGGTTTCTTCTTCCAGACGAGAAGCCGATGAGTTTCCTGTACACCTCGCTTCAGTTCCAGTGGACGGCCGACGACTTCAGCAACTACCGCACGTTCCAGTCGTCGGCCTACGTCGTCGGTACGTTCTTGACTTGGTGGTCCCTGCTGTGGCATCTTCTCTCACGGGCTAGACTGTACAATGTAGGCTAACATTGTCGACCTCTCAGACTAACAGTGTCATACCTCTTAGGCTTAAGCTGTGTTTACACGGTTCAATGTTTCAGTACAATGCATTGAATTCAAGGTTGAATTCAATGCATTGAACCGCGTGTAAACAGCAATTGAAGTCAATGATTCATTAAATGAAAGCTTGAATTCAAGGTTTCATTCAATGTTTTCTCATTTAGGACGTGTTCTAAAATATCGTTCAATTTTCCTTTCAATACAAGGAAGGGTATGTTACTGCCTTCTCGAAACAACGATTTGGGAAGGCTGTGCCACCATTTTCAATGAATTTAGAACATTGATGGGCTAGTTCACCAAGTTTAACTTAAACGGGCGTTTAAGACCAATTTAGCCGGTGCTTTGAAATTCACTAATTTACTGACTTTTTGAAAAGTTCAAAGCAGAAATTTGAGACAGGTCACAAAAAAATACGTGAATTTTGATTTGAAAGTGGCAGTGATTCTAGAATGCATTGTTTTGACAGGTGAAACATATTTTATTTTGTAAATGTCGTTATTAATTCCCTGGCTAAACCATCGTCCATTATTTGAGCCCCCAAAGTTGGGGAATTAGCTTCTAAACCGTGTTTAGTGGTGAAAGAAAGTAGTTCCAGACACAACATGTAAGTGTTCTCAGGTCACCAAATATTCCTATATGTTATCACCACGGATCTAAAAGTCGAATTTGCATTTTTCTTCGAGAGAACTCAAAATTCTCCATTTGATTGATTGAAGAACTGAGTTTTGTAGAGAAAACGAATACGGAAGTCAAAATCGGTCTTAAATGACCGTTTAGGGGGTGTTAAACCGAGGTTGGTGAAAGAGCCCATGAGTCGTGTAAACGGCTCTTCAAGAGCATTCAATGTTTCGTTCAATGCATTGAATCCAACCTTGAATTCAATGCATTGAACGAAACATTGAACCGTGTAAACACAGCTTTAGAAGTGTCGACCTTTTAGGCACGTTGCTGGGCTTGCCGTTGATGACCAAACTCTGCGGCTTCCGCGACACGGTCATCATCATGATCGGCGCCACTGCGCACGCCTCGGCCAGGGTGGTCTTCGCGCTTGCGCAGGTCGGCTGGCTCTTTTACTTGGGTAAGTACCCCCCCCCTTCCCTTCAAACTCGACGTACCTCTTTCGTAGACCAGCGACAGCTTTCTCACTGAAATGTATTTATTTTTTTTTTTTTTTTATTTTTTTTGTTTATTGTCATATTCGTTCAAGGGAACATGCAGACATTTAAAAATATTACAGTAGTATACATACACAGAGGTTCTAAAAAAAGCTTTTACAAAGTTTTTACAATTATTATAATAGGTAGCAATGTAACATGCAATATAAATTGTCATTAAACATAATTCAGGTATTCCTCTAACGAGTAAAACGCATTGGTGCCGAGATATTGTCTCAGTTCCTTTTTGAAACGACTTAAGTCTGCTATTTCTTTCATTTGCACAGGTAGTTTGTTAAACAATTTCAGTCTCAAGTAGCTGGATCTTTGCTGTAACACCTCGTTCACACTACACGAGTTGATCATGATCAAGTCCTCAACTCGATCAAATATGGCGTTGATTGGGTTTCAAAAATCAGTTGGTGTTCACACTTGTTTCCTTACTTGATCATTATCAAGTCATTCGGGCAATTTCGGAATATGCTCGGGATAAGAATACAACCTGAAATCGCGACGAATCTAACCTCACTTTCTTCACCGAGCTCATAGCACACGGAACACGCTCCCTATTTAATGTTGCAACGTTTCCGGTGGCGGATTTTGAAATAATCACGAACTCTTCCGAGCGTTCACGACGATTCCCGAATGATTTCATCACGATTAAATAGATAACTGAGTTGTGGAAACCCAATCAACGCCATCTTAGATGGCGAAGAGAGTTGATCTTGATCAAGTCAGTAGTGTGAACGAGGTATAATGCTTTAGTTTCACAGTGTGGAAGATAGATGTCATTTCTGTGTCTAGTGTTATGGCAATGGTGATCTTTGTGTTTGGGTAAAAGATCAATCTCCCGTTTCACAGATAGTGCGGACTGAAGGATAAATAAACAATAGACTGTTAAGATGTCGAGGGCAATGAAGATGAAACAATGAGTTCTACTTCCTTTGTTCTTGATGGCTCTAATTGTTTTCTTTTGCAGGAGGAATATTTTTTTAGTTTTTAATGAGCCCCCCCCATCCTCCCCCCCCCCCCCCAAAATTCAATTCCGTACCTGATATGGGTTTCGAAATGGGCGTATGGTACGTTCACGAATTACTGGTCAAAACCACCTGAGATTTTGGGTTAGGAAGACGCGTGCCGACCCTTGTAAGCTCTGCTCAGCATCATTGTGTTCTCTTCGAGAGTGACAACTGACGGATCTCCTTGCAAATAGCTGCGTTGTCACTTTCGCCCCTCTTGTGTGCTTACCTACCTGATGATTGGCAATGAAGGGGTTTCCCCAAAAATTGGCAACACATGGCTGTGAAAGGGTCAGAGTTGGTGCAAATTCTTGACAAGAAGAACCGAGAAGAAACAATCAAATTGCGTATAAATTTATTACGAATGATCGCACTTTTACTGTTTTCTAATTTCTATACAGATAATATCAATACAAAATTGTCCACCGCCAAACACGCTAGTAACTTCAGTGTTTATTTACAAAAATACAGTGAGAGTAGGGCTGGCATACCAAACACATCCTCGTGGGTAGGTGTTTAACTTCACCCACATGTCTCTCTCTCCTTCGGTAGGAGGCGCCATCGTCAGCATCG
This sequence comes from Nemoura dubitans, assembly GCA_921293005.1. NCBI lineage: Eukaryota > Metazoa > Arthropoda > Insecta > Plecoptera > Nemouridae > Nemoura > Nemoura dubitans. The sequence goes on from OV121076.1 coordinate 46,173,249, forward strand.
GACCCGTGGTGGCTCCTGTCATCCGCTCGATGACCTCGAAGATCGTGCCCACCGCCGAAAGAGGTAACTTTCTTACACGGGACATAGACACAATTCAACACTTGTCTGCAAGTGGCAATCCCTTATTTGAAGAATTTGTCTTTTACACACACACACTGTGTTCTCATCATCTTGTGGTTGAAAAAGCACGTAGTATGTGCTCAAAAAAGCAACTTCAAACTGGTTTATAAAGTCCAACCATGATTTCCCTGATTTAAAAAACCCGCTGGGGAATCGGTTAGGATTTATGAAGCATACAAAACCCAGTGTTGAAATGGTTGTGTTTGAAAACCAGTGCTAAAGACAGGACAAGCAGACATATGTCAAGGTGGGTAGTCTCTAAGTAAACGTTTTGTGGCTAGAGCCTCTATAAATTGAAATACGTACACCGTTTTTGGGACCCTGTCCCACTCCCACGTTCAAGCCAGTGAAACGCCCTCCCCCCCCCCCCCCACAGGCAAAGTGTTCGCCCTGCTTTCGTGCGCCGACAACGCCATGCCCCTGGTGTCCGGCGTGATCTACACCCAGGTGTACAACGGCACCATCGAGACGGCGCCGAACAGCATCTACTGGGTGACCTTCGGCAGTCAGGTGGCCGTCTTCCTGCTGGTCACGTGAGTCACTGGCAACGCTCTTGGACGAAGGTCGGAGGCCCTCGAAGGGCTGGGATGTCCCTCAGAGGGCAAAGTGTAGAGAGAGCCAATGGAGAAATGGTTAAATGGATGAGCGTTAAATGGCTTAATGGATATAAAAAGCTATCAAGGGCTTAATGGATAGAGAGCTATAAAGGTCTAAATGGATAATGTTATGCGTAGATTATAGTGATGCCGTCTAACAAGCTTTTGTCAAAGATCTAGCGTACAACAGTAATGACACGATCCTGCGACAAAGGGATAGAAAATTACCAATTACCAGTCAGCAGGATTAAAGGAATTCTCTCACCGTCAATCAAGTTGTGCTCATATTAAAGATTTTGCCTTTGTATAACCATTACAGAAGCTATTTGAGTCTATAAGTGCCTGTTTTTCAGTGACCCGTTAAGATTTAACGGTCAATTAGCAAGAAAATTGGGGCTAAGATTGGACGTTGCTAAGCATCTAACAAGTTAACAGACCGTTAGCTATTTAACGTGACACTGAAAAGCCGGCACTAAAAATAATTTAAGTCCACCAATTGCCTTTTTCTTGTTCCAATTTCAAAATAAAATTTCAATCTCATAATATCGAATCCACATTTTAATGTTGCGAAGTGATCGCTGTCAAAAGTCAATACCGAAAGTTTGAAGCGAATCGCTGCTTGGGGAAGGTAATTACGGCAAAAAAAACTATTCCCAGAGCCCTCGATGACGTCATAGAGGGCTTCGCATAAATGCTGTTTGGGGCCGAAACTAAATTTGAAAAAATCTCAAGCCTCTGCCACGGGTTATAAAAAGTAAAAATCTTGAATCTAAGCACAGTTTGTCAGCAGATGGGATATTGCCTTTAAAGTAAGCGACTAGGACGTAGGGAAACCTCAGCAAAATACAGTAGAAAAACGGATCCCCGATAAAGGTCGATATAGAAATGCGTTGAGTGAAGAAGTCCAATCGCATCGTGGCTTTTGGAGCTGCGACTTTACAAGGCAGTGCGTGCTACAAAGGGGTATCACGAAGGGGACATTGTGTAGGTCCAGGTCAGAAAGCACCCGCTGTCGGTTCCACCCTCACCACCCGCCACGTCGCTTGCCTTGCAGCGTGATCCACGTGACCTTGGGCGACGGCGAGCTAGCCACCGACGAGGACGACGTCAGCCCCGCGGCGGACGACGCGCACACCTCGCGCACGGAGCTGACGGAGACGGAGAAGGCCTAGGCGCAGGGGAAGATTCCGTTTCGTGACTCGTAGACGCAATGTTAAGTTTCTACAGTTTGGCAATCATACTGGTAGTGTAAAATATTGGTACCATATTGGTAGAAAACTTGTATCAAATTCAATTGGACGACTTGAATCATCATATTTACATCGTATTTCACTTTGAAATCGTTTTCTTGCCTCAAATCTTCGTCATTTCTGTGTGCATCTCCGTACTCTATCGTGCGTTGTCGAGGATGTACTCAAGTTTTTAATTGTATTACTCCTGAAACATCACAGTAGGTTCTCGAACTGTGTACCCTGGGTAATTTTTTAAGGCCAGCTCCGGTCAAACTGAGAAAAAGCCAATCTAAACGCGGGAAATTTAACATTGCGTCTACGAGGCACGAAACGGAATTGCGCAGCCGGGCGCCTAGCCTCGGAAACCCGGAATAGAGACTTGGGAAAACCTCGAAAATCTCGAATCTATCCGCAGGAAGACCGGGATTAAAAGATGCGAAAGATCGCAAAATCTTGCCTCGAGGAAACGAGAAAGTAGCCTCGGAAAACTGCGAATATAGTCTCGGAAAAAAACTATAAACAGGCCAAGGAAAACCCCAAATCTAACCGCAAGAGAACCCAGAATCTTGCACCGAGACACACCATCAACTAGCCTCGAGGAAACTTGAAAGTAACCTCGGAAAACTCCGAATATAGTCTCGGAAAAACTAGAAATCGTTACCCACACTAGAGCCAAGTCTGCCGATCGATCGAACTCATCCTCGCAGTCGCCTCGCACCATCTTCAACTCGAGTGTGTGCGTGATTTCATATGTGAACCTCTGTGTAGCACCAAGTGTTTGGAGTCTTCCAATCGGTCTCAACGCCTCCGTGTGAATGTGGCAACCGAATGTCGGCGTCTTCTGAGCACTGTCAACGCCTCCATGTGAAGCTAGCCGCCACGGACTGGTCTTCCAAGCTCTGTCAACGCCTCCATGTGAAGCTAGCCACCACAGACTGGTCTTCCGAGCTGTCTCAACGCCTCCGTGTGAATGTGGCCACCGAATATCGGCGTCTTCCGAACTCTGTCAACGCCTCCGCGTGAAGCTAGCCACCACGGACTGGTCTTCCGAGCAGTCTCAACGCCTCCGCGTGAAGCTAGCCAACACGGACTGGTCTTCCGAGCTGTCTCAACGCCTCCGTGTGAATGTGACCAGCACCGGCTGATCGGGTTTGTTGATGAGCAGGGACTTGACGTCGAGTTCCCCGCCTGCCCAGCCGATCTGGAACCTCCGCACCACCTGCAACAGAGAGGGCGTTGCGAGGTGATGAACGCAGTCGCCGACGAGTGCAGAGACGACGGGCACTGACCGGTTCCGGGTCCGGCATTTGCATCGGATATGCATATTTGTACAAATTGACTGCGATCTCCTAAATATATACTCTCATGTCATTGATTTTAAACATGCGCTTGTGTTAATTTACTGACACTTCTCTTGGTAGTACTCAGGTCAAATATCATTGCGACAGGCTGGGAACTTGCTATTGCATTCTGGGCCTGTGAGGCTGGCTGGGAAATTGCCAGTAGCCAGCCTGAAATGACGGGCAAGGGTCGTCAGAATCAGAACACATGGACTGCATTGGCTGTGTGTGCATTGTTGGCCTGTGAGGCTGGCTGGGAAATTGCCAGTAGCCAGCCTGAAATGACGGGCAAGGGTGGTCAGAATCAGAACACATGGACTGCATTGGCTGTGTGTGCATTGTTGGCCTGTGAGGCTGGCTGGGAAATTGCCAGTAGCCAGCCTGAAATGACGGGCAAGGGTCGTCAGAATCAGAACACATGGACTGCATTGGCTGTGTGTGCATTGTTGGCCTGTGAGGCTGGCTGGGAAATAGCCAGTAGCCAGCCTGAAATGACGGGCAAGGGTCGTCAGAATCAGAACACATGGACTGCATTGGCTGTGTGTGCATTGTTGGCCTGTGAGGCTGGCTGGGAAATTGCCAGTAGCCAGCCTGAAATGACGGGCAAGGGTCGTCAGAATCAGAACACATGGACTGCATTGGCTGTGAGTGCATTTTGCCGTGATATTGGAACGGCCAGCGTGTTTTATGTCATCTGGAATGGCCGTTGTATATGGAATCCCAATAGAGCCCATGCCACGAGAGATCCAGCCAATATCAGCCAGTCTCGGCCAAGAATGTAAACTTGTGTCGTTTCTTCTATTCTAAAGTTATCGCAGTTTTGTTTCTCGCTTACTTGTATATAGAGCACCTGCAACAGCAGCCGTCTTTAGCTCACTGATGGACAACCTCAATGTTTATTCCCATTTAAAAACAAATGCAAGTATGTTATCCACCAGTGAGCTAACATGTATTGCAGGAGCTCACAGTGATTGCACCGATGGCCTAACAATCCTGCAGTCGAAATGTCAAACTCCATTGTCTGGTGCAGTGCTTTCACGCTTCTTTATAGACTTTATAGACTCAAATCACCCTTTTATTCGACCGAGGGGTGCATTCTCTTTGCCCGAAGCGTTATCCAAGCGTCGTAAATATAGGACTTGGACTTTGCAAAACTCGTGCAGTGCTTGTGAACGGACAGTTTATGCCACGCATTTTGACTACGCCGCCCCCCTACACGTTTCAAGGGTTCCTAAACGCCCCGCCGAGAAATCGGCGACGTCGAACGAACCGGAAGCGAACCGACTCTCTTGGGACCATTGACATCTAGGAAGCTCCGCTTTAATTTCCACTTTTACCCTAGACTGCTCATTGCCTAAACCTCCCTGTGTTAAAAAAACGTGACGCCACGAAATACCAGCCTGGTCGTTTCCAACGCCAGCTATATAGCAAAGCCGGCAGAGGCAAGAGACCATCTAGATCACATTTGGCAGTTCTTTAGAGCAAAATCATTTCAAATTGCCAATACGCCATGTAGATGGTCCTTTCGCTCTGCCGGCATTGCTTCTAGCTGGCGTTGGAAACGACCACGATGGTCTTTCGTGGCGTCACAATTTTTTGTGGGCAATGAGCAGTTTAGGGAAATAGTGGAAATCGAAGCAGAGCTTCCTTGATGTCAATGCTCGGGACAGTGTGCGCGTTTATATCCGAATCACGTCACGGCCCAATAAACTATTTCACACTGGGGTTTGAATGCTAAATGAAGTCTCGCTGATTTCCCGAAGTTTCGTTACACAATATATACCAGTCACTTCATTGAGGGTGACAGCTCAACTGACGTTGACACTGACAGACAGCGTGAACAAAATAACTTATCGTTTGTTTAACCAAGGCTTCCTTAAAATTATAATGATTCAGCCAAAGCAGGCTTCCTAGATCAATTCACGTCACGGCTTCTTGGGTAAACTTTCTTATCGCCGCGAAAAACGAATGGCACGTTCACAAAAGTTTAAAAAGTCAATACTTCTTCTCGGCGAACGAGAGAACGAAAGTATGTATCACGAGAAGTCGTTTCGTCGACGAAACGGCTTTTTTCATCGCGATAACCTGCGCGCAGCATCGCCTTTACGTATTCTAGCGAGTAGCGGCTCTGCGAGCTTTATTTGATGCAAATTTCACGCCTTGCCGGGCGAACCCAGCAAGTCTGGAGTAGACAGCCTACATATGGCGAGAGAGTGGCCATCTCTGCGTATGGGCGCCATGATTTTACCAACGCCAACTATTCAACAGCCCTTTCAGCAGTAGTTGATACGTTACGAACTTACCTCACCGTGTACATAATACGTAGATATGCAAAGGAATATGAGAAACTCATATAGACAACTGCCACGTGCTTCGTGATTAACTTGGTAAAAACATGTCGTCCGATTTGAATGGGATTTGAACAGCCAATAGAAAAGTGTGGTCGAGTTGGCCACTCTCTAACCCTATATAGACTCACTAGTCTGGAGTAGAGAGCCTATATATGGCGAGAGAGTGGCCATTTCTGCGTATGGGCGCCATGTTTTTACCAACGTCAACTATTCAACAGCCCTTTCAGCAGTGGTTGATACGTTACGAACTTACCTCACCATTGTGTAAATAATACGTAGATATGCAAAGGAATGTGAGAAACTCATATAGACAACTGCCACGTGCTTCGTGATTAACTTGGTAAAAACATGTCGTCCGTTTTGCATGGGATTTGAACAGCCAATAGAAAAGTGTCATCTCGTTGGCCACTCTCTAACCATATATAGACTCACTAGTCTGGAGTAGAGAGCGTATATTATATGGTTAGAGAGTAGCCAACGTGATAACACTTTTCTATTGGCTGTTCGAATCCCATGCTAAACGGACGCCATGTGTTTACCAAGTTGATCACGAAGCACGTGGCAGTTGTCTATATGAGTTTCTCGTATTCCTTTGCATATCTACGTGTTATGTACACAATGGTGAGGTAAGTTCGTAACGTATCAACTACTGCTGAAAGGGCTGTTGAATAAATCAAGTTGGAACAAACATGGCGCCCATTCGCAGAGATGGCCACTCTCTCACCGTGTATACTCCAGACTCCCTAGTCTGGAGACGCGACTGCTGGAATTGCCGAGTCAGCGTTATGCAATGAAGCGGTCGACGGTCCTTGGTTCGATACCCGTCTCTTGACTCGGGGGGGTTTTACCTCGGGGGTTGCCCTGAGATCATTAATATCCGTTAGGGAGTTGACACGTCTATGCTTCAATTTGGTGCCGCGCTGGGTTTCGCTGTTTAGACTCTTGTTTAGACGCTCTGAGAGGCCGAGAACGCGACGGATTCGCAATACACACTGCGCTTTGGAGCCCTCAGGGCTGGGCCCGTCGGAGCCCGAAACGCTCTGAGAGGCCGAGAGCGAGACTGACTCGCAATACACACTGCGCTTTGGAGCCCTCAGGGCTGGGCCCGTCGGAGCCCGAAACGCTCTGAGAGGCCTTAATGGAAGGAGAGCGTGGGTGTGCACCGTGTACCTTGAGCAGGAACGCCTGCATGTTCTGCTCGGCGAGTCGTCGAGCGATGCAGGACCGCGGGCCGTGTCCGAAGGGCAGCACCAGATAGGGACTGGGATGGGCGTTGAGCGCGTGCCCTTTGACCCAGCGCTCGGGCACGAAGGCGTCGGGACGCTCGAAGTACTCGGGCAGGCGACACGTCACTTGGTTCTGCGTCACCACCACCGTCTGCGTGCACGGAGGGCGTTAGGAGCGACGCGTGTGGCCACGTTTCTTAAGGCCATTCATTGATGATTGATGAAGTACATTAAATTAAACTTTTTATGGATTTCCAAGAGATATTTCGAGATTCTGAAATATTCAATTGGTTGCCAAAAGTGTGAGGATTCCGTAGATATTTGTTTCGTATCATTCGGATAACGGGTGTGGCCTGGAAAGTGTATACGGTAAGATGTAAATTCTTTGCTGTAAGGGACCCTTAAATATAACTTTCAATAAACCAGCTAAACGAGGTTATTTGAACACTCTTGGACGTAATTGACGAGTGAATCTTGCGAAATGAAAATGGTTCAATTGGTTGTCCGAAGTGTGAAGATTCCGAAAATATAGGTTTCGTCGCGATCCGACGAAAGGTGTGGCCAGGAAAGTGTATCCCGTACGAGGTGAAGGAAACGGCTCGACTTCAGAGCTCATTGAACAGGCTTAATTCTATTGGTGCGGTTGTTGGAGATGAGTCCGTGAAGCTTTATTTGAACTTTCAATTGGTATTTCGTGGCTATTATTAATGTATACTACATTTTACGTTATGAAGGTGAGTAGATTTTCAGCTTCATCGAGGACCCACTGCTGCTAGACACGAGCCAAGTCTCAAAACGTACAAGCCATGTCTTGAGATGGACCAAATGCTCTGTGGGCAGTTTGGGAACTCTATAGCTCATGCCTAGCAGCAGTGGGTCCTCGAGGAAGATGCAAATCCACTCAAATTCTTAACTTGAAATTTAGTATAGGTGGTCATAAAGAGCTGGCGAATCTTCCACGAGAATTATGGACTTTAACAAGACCTAAACTCTTTTTCACGTTAAGAACGCTAGCGGTGTTTTACTGTCAAAGAGACTCCCCTGCTGGTAGGCAGGAGCCAGAGGTTTCAATATTCGCAGGCCGTCTCATTGTTCAGCTAAAGGGTTCGCAATCAAGGGTCTCCGGTCCTGAACCGTGAATTCTATTGAATGATTGACAGCGCACTGTCGGGAGTCTGCAGAACAATACTAGCGTTCTTAACGTGAAAAGGAGTATAGACCAAGAGTGAAAAGAGACTGAAATGAGAGTCTGCCAGCGTGCGCGCGCACTCACGTCCTTCGGCACCAGATATCCGGACAGCACCGCGTCCTGGCCCAGGATGCGCCCGACGCCGATCGAGATCGGGTTCATCCTGAGCGTCTCCTTCAGCACAGCCTTGGTGTACGACGCCCCGCCCAGCGCGGCGCTTGTCACCGGCGACGTCTCGTCCACCAGGAGGCGTTGCGCCTCTTCGAGGAGCGCGGCCTGCGCGGCGGGGTTGCGCGCGAGGTAGTACAGCGCGAAGCTGGTGGTGTACGTCGTCTGAAAGAGTCGGTGGAGGGCGTTTAACGAGCTGTGCATCGACCAAGAGGCGGCGAGCCTCTTCTAGGAGTTACGGGCAAGGCAAGCGGATTATGCACTCCCATACTAAAGCAGCTACGCGAAAGCCCTCCGCCCTCAATAATAGTTTTGCCAGCGGGCAAGGGATGGAGCCACTATTTGTTGTTGTATCACTTGCAAACAAGATATCTGTAACCACCTGAGGAACATTGGGTCACTTGATTATAATCGACCTTGTGCCATGGCCTGGTGGATGATGTTAAAACATGTTGCCAACGCACCCCAGCGATTGCCGGCCAAACCACTAGCATCAAATGTTTGCATTAGCCATAGCTAGGTACGGTAGAGTAATACACACACTAATAATAATAATAGTAATAATAATAGTAATAGTTCACACTACACGAGTTAATCACGATCAAGTCCTCAACTCGATCAAATATGGCGTTGATTGGGTTTCAAAAGTCAGTTGGTGTTCACACTTGTTTCCTTACTTGACCACGATCAAGTCATTCGGACAAGTTCGGAATATGCTCGGGAAACGAACACAACCGGAAATCGCAACGAATCTAACCTCACTTTATCACCGAGCTCACAGCACACGGAACACGCTCCCAGGTTAATGTTGCAACGTTTCCGGTGGCGGATTTTGAAATAATCACGAACACTTCCGAGCGTTCACGACGATTTCCGAATGATTTCATCACGATCATATAGATAACTGAGTTGTGGAAACCCAATCAACGCCATCTTTGACGGCGTAGAGAGTTGATTTTGATCAAGTCTGTAGTGTGAACGCGGTATAAAGCGCGAAACGGATGGTGTGCGTCGTCTGAAGGGTCCAGGGGAGGGCGATTAGCGAGCAATGCGTCGACCGGGAGGTCGGATGGTGTGTGCCGTACCGTGTCGATGCCGCCGAGGATCATGTCAACGCCCATGCCGATCACGTCCTTGACGTCGATCTCCTTGGAGGCGAGGTACAGCTCGAGCAGCGAGACGGGGGCGTCGGCGTCGGCGTCGTCGGCCGCGGCGGCCATCGACGCCTTCTTGCGGTTCACCAGGTCGACGGCCACCCTGCAGGGGCGACGTATTTGTTTCGTGATTGCTATGACAACTGCAATGAATGTCGACGCATTCACTGGGTTCACAGCTGGCAATGTCAGTAACACACAATGTTATCAACATTGGCTCTGCCACCAATCAGAGACTCTGGATGTGCATGAAGTCATGTTCGCGACTCTGCCACGGAGTCTCTGATTGGTGCAGAGCCAATGTCGATGACGTCGTGACACTGACATTGCCAGCTGTAAACCCAGCTTCTTGCACCGCTGTTCGAATGTACAAATTCGAGTAAAGTAACAATATACACATCGTCAAAAAGTACGTTAAACTCAAAAACCAAACGTAGACTTGAGCCACTTTGCTGTAACACCGGGCATTGTTTTCGCTTTTGCTTGTTTTCATATTTGCATAGCGAATGACCGCACGTTCTGGACCAATCAGAGACTCCGTGGCAGAGTCGCGAACATGACGTCATGCACATCCAGAGTCTCTGATTGGTGGCAGAGCCAATGTTGATGACACCGTGTCACTGGCATTGCCAGCTCAGCTGTAAACCCAGCCTTAGCGACGTGGTTTGGTTAGGCAGCGCAAGAATTTGTCGCTTGAGGCTCACTCTTCAATGAAGCCGAGCGCTTTGGCCAGCCGCCGGTAGTGGCGGGTGTTGAAGTAGCGCCACAGTCGCGGCCCGTTGTCGGTGGGCAGGATGCAGCTGTTGGCGTCGAGGGCGGCGTCGATGAGGCGCGAGGACCGCGACGACGGCGCGGCGTCGGCGGCAGTGAGCGCGCCCAGGCGGACGTCGAACGCCACCAGACAGATCACTGTAACCAAGGGGGGGGGGGGGGGGGGAAGGGGGACGCATTGGACGGTCAACACTTTGCGGTATCTCACGTGGATCGCCCCCTTAAGGCCATTTATTGATGGTTGTTGAGGTTAATTGAATTCAACTTTTTATGGATTTCCAAGAGATATTTCGAGGTTCTGAAATATTCAATTGGTTGTCCAAAGTGTGAGGGTTCCGTAGATATTTGTTTCGTTGCGATCAGATAACGGGTGTGGCCTGGAAAGTGTATCCAGTAAGAGGTAAATTCTTATCTGGAATTTATCCTTCAGTAGGTACATCTTTCAATACACCGGCTAAACATGTTTATTTTAAAACTCTTTGAAGTAATTGACGAGTGAATCTTGCGAAATTAAAATGGTTCAATTGGTGGCCAGAAGTGTGAAGATTCCGAAAACATAGGTTTTGTCGCGATACGACGAAAGGTGTGGCCTGGAAAGTGTATACCGTACGAGGTGAAGGAAACGGTTCGACTTCGGAGCTCATTGAACTGACTTAATGAGTAGCTTTACGTGATAAAAGCACTGAAGTTTTCACTGCATGAAAACCAGGCCATTTCCAACTCTCTTGCGGAAAGACTTTGGAGGATTGTTTCAGTTCGATTCTTACCGCGCTTTGAACAATTTCAAAACGAAACCAACGGCACAATCAGCTCGAACTGTGCACGGGGCTGATTTTGATCAATTTCAGCACGGTTTCAAATGGGAGGAACATGCCTCTAGATTCTTACAGTGCTTTGTACAGTTTCAAAACGAAACCACCGGCACCATCAGCTCGAACTGTGCACGGGGCTGATTTTGGTAAATGTCAGCACGGTTTCAAATGGGAGGAACATGCATCTGGATTTTTTTAACAGTTTCAATCACAGCAGTTTTGGCGACCGCTAGAAATGGGGCAATTAGCAACGGATGTCGATCGATGCCAGCCTCAGCCAATCACAGCTTGCCAACTGCCACTTAGTGATGCGTACGCACGTTCCAAATAGAGCCGCGAGAGGTCGGGCAGGAAGTCGGTGACCTCGGCGTCGGTGATCCTGGCGTCGATGCGCGCCACGAACTCCTCGAGGATGGCGTCGGTCATCGGCAGGTACGACTTGACGTTGCGAGGACTGCTCAGACCTTTCTGGAAGACGTGGCGCAGTTTGAGCCAGTCGGGACCGTTGCTGGAACGCAAGGGGAACGGAAACCAGAGTCAATATCAATTCACATTTCAAATCACACATCATTGGCATTATATTTCCTTCTTTCTTTTGTAGTTTTACATTCCATTATTCTCACTAGACTCCATTTCACGTTAAAAATGATATTGGAATTGCATCTTCCTCAAATACCCACTGCTATACTAGAAACAAGCCAAGAGTGTCAAAACTGCCCATATAGCCTTTTGTCCGTCTCACGACATAGCTTGTGAGTTTTGAAACTCTTAGCCCGCTGGAGCCCGAAACGCTCTGAGAGGCCGAGAACGAGACGGATTCGCAATACACACTGCTCTTTGGAGCCCTCAGGGCTGGGCCCGTCGGAGCCCGAAACGCTCTGAGAGGCCGAGAACGAGACAGATTCGCAATACACACTGCGCTTTGGAGCCCTCAGGGCTGGGCCCGTCGGAGCCCGAAACGCTCTGAGAGGCCGAGAACGAGACGGATTCGCAATACACACTGCACCTTGGAATCCGATGGGCCCAGCCCTAAAGGCCATATTCCAATAGGGTTGCAACCTGCAGATCCTATAGGCCTTCTAACCGCACATTTACTATCACCACCAATGGAACAAAACCATTCAGAGGGCCATTTATCGGCAGGTTGCAACCCCAGTTGAATATGGCCTTAACAGCTCGAAAACGTGATGTGCATTGTGGCTAACAACATATCAATGCCCCAAAGCCATATGAACTCACGTGGGCAGCAGCCCGCCGGTGTTGTAGACCTGCGGCCGGTCCAGCCGGTACTTGGCGAGCGCCAGATGGCTGCGTCGTTGCGGGTGTCGCCCCTCGGCGCGGGACACCGCCTCGACGTCTTCGGGCGCGAACACCCACACCACGGTCACGCCCGGCGTCATCTCCTCGCGCACCAGCGGTCCGTAGCGAGCCAGCTTCGAGCGCGCCGCCCGCTGCAGACGCTCGAAACTGTACTCGCCTGCACAAAGAGCGCACGCGCATTGCACACAGTGCTGGGGCATTAAATAAATAAATAAATTCATTTTTATTCACAATTGACCATTATACGTGGTATTAGAATCGTCAAAATTATTCTAAGCCTCACAACTAAGAAATTCATCGACAAAGTAAAATGCTTTTCTATAAAAAGGTTTTTAAGTTTTGATTTAAATAAAATGTCAATTTACATCAGTGTCATCACATAGTTGTTTTGCTTTATTGAGCAGTGTTGTACCAATCAAGATCGGATTCCGAGAGAACTCGCCCAATTTTGTTAATTGCACACTTTTACAATGTCTGGTATTATGGTGATGAACTTTTTTTGTTACAATATCGTCAATATTTAAATTATTATTTATGGCATAGCTTACAACATTAATTATATATACACAGTAAAAGGTAAGTATCCTATTGCACACACTGCTGGGGCATTTGCTGGGGCATTTGCTGGGGCATTTTCTGGGGACATTGCTGGGGCATTTGCTGGGGACATTGCTGGGGCATTTGCTGGGGACATTGCTGGGGCATTTGCTGGGGACATTGATGGGGCATTTGCTGGGGACATTGCTGGGGCATTTGCTGGGGACAATGCTGGGGCATTTGCTGGGGACATTGATGGGGCATTTGCTGGGGACATTGCTGGGGCATTTTCTGGGGACATTGCTGGGGAATTTGCTGGGGACATTGCTGGGGCATTTGCTGGGGACATTGCTGGGGCATTTGCTGGGGACATTGCTGGGGCATTTGCTGGGGCATTTTCTGGGGACATTGCTGGGGCATTTGCTGGGGACATTGCTGGGGCATTTGCTGGGGACATTGCTGGGGCATTTGCTGGGGACATTGCACACACTGCTTGGGCATTGCACACACTGCTTGGGCTTTGCGTGTTAAAACAATACGACACACATTGGCATTCTTGGTGGTTGGATCTCTCGTGGCATGGGCTCTATTGGGACTGGTTGGGTGTCGCATTACGTTTACAGCTGACAATGTCAGTGACACGATGTCATCAACATTGGCTCTGCACCAATCAGAGACTCAATAGCCGAGTCGCGAACATGACGTCATGCATATCCGATTGCATGCACTGATCGTCCGATCAGTCCGATGATGACGATGATGACGATGACGATCTGATCCGATTGATCGTCATGCACTGTGATGTCGCAACTCTGACTTTGCCGTTCTCGGCTACAAAGTTTAAAAATAAACATGGACAACAGTAGGGATTTTATCCATCAGAACCGATAACGGCATGACGTAAAAGTTACAAAATCGCTATAGGCTGGTGCAAACGAAATGCAAATGAAAATGAAAGAAATTTGAATTAGAAGTCAGTGGAATTTATTTGGTTTCTCTATTAACAAGTAAAAAAAAATGTTTTTTTTAGTAAATGTGGGGGACCCCAATTGCCCTACGCATAACTACAAAATATTTGTTTACATACAAACAATCAGTGACAGCCCAAAACAATATAGCAAGTGCACTACTCAATTTATATTAAGGTTTCCAAATAATGTAAGAATCAATTTTGTGTTATAAGGCTTGCTGGAAATTCATAACAACCTTCAAAACTTAAAAGAAGGCAGTTACTCTGAATTTTCAGCAAATCTAATCATAAAAGAAAAATGACTCGTACATTAATTGAAAGCCTATATATATTGCCTAGTGCACTAGCTATTTTGTTTTGGGCTGTCACTGATACTTAGTCTGTAAAACAATATTTTGTAGATATGCGCATGCCAAGGTGCGCACTCTCACTGAGCACTCACTGAGCACTAAGTGCGCACTCAGAGTGCACACTTATTTGGCATTTGCAATGATAAAATGTCCCCAAAGTGCGCACTGAGTGCTGACTCAGTGTGAGTGTGCACTCAGTGTCGACTCTGCATTCGGGTCTAAAAGTCGCTTCTTTCGAGCGTTGATCTCACCTACGAAGGGCAGGTAGCTCAACATTGTGCCGACCACCGGCCAAGACTTCGGCCCGGGGATTTCGGAGAAGTCTTTCGGCTTGACGACGTCCACGGGCGGCGGCGTCGTCTCCGCACTCCGCGCGGCGTAGTTTGCGGGCGACACGTGCAGCGTGGACGTCGCGGCGCTGCTGGCGGAACACCGACGCCATCCCCTCGACAGCGTCCTCATGGCGGTCAGCCGCGCCGCCATGACGCCGTTCGGAGCGACGCTGCAACCCGACGTCGACGACGACGCTAAAGCGAGGCACCACACGAGGAGGTTGAGGTAACATGCTCACAAAGCGGACAGATTATATAGAATTTTAGAAGCACTAAAGGCCCATTCACTACCAACTTTTACTTTAACACTAACTTTAACTTTAAGAGAGAAGTAAACGGTTGTCGTTTTGGTCGATTTTCGCATAAATTTCATATTCATAGGGAACGTCTCCTGGCTACAAATTATTTACAAAAATTTTGAAAAAATATATACGTGTTGTTAAAGAGCTACTGAATAGCGGATACTATTTTTTTTCGTCGTTTTTTTGAAACATGCAGCTGGGGGAATTTTCAAAAAGTGCCATTTTAGTGCCATTTTAGGCACTTTTAGAAAATTCCCCCAGCTGCAAATTTAAAAAAAAACGACGAAAAAAATAGTATGCGCCATTCAGCAGCTCTTTAAAAACACGTGTATTTTTTTTCAAAATGTTTGTAAATAATTTGTAGCAAGGAGAAGTTCCCTATGAATGTGAAATTTATGCGAAAATCAACCAAAACGACAACCGTGTACTTCTCTCTTAACTGTATAACAGCTTATCAATAGAGGCCACAACCAAAATTTAAAGTCAAGGAATTTTACATCAGCTGTTGTTGACAACGTCATCTAGGGATTGTATTTCGTACAACCTAACCAAAAATATTTCATTGTTAATACTTCTATAATTTTGTTTTAAAAACCCCTTGTTGATGAAAGATGAATTGCACAACTGAACATGCTTTTCGGTTAGAGATTCGGTGACGTTCCTCAGTTCAGTTGGCAGTGGCTGATCCTGATTGGTTCCTACTAAAGTCAAACTTTATATTTCCGTCGAAATGTTTGGCATGACCAAACTTCGAGGTAAAGCTTAAGTCAATAAAGTCAAAGTCAAGTTGATGTGAACACTTCTATGGACGCGCGTACTACAAACACTGGAGTTAAAGTTAAAGTTAGAGTTAAAGTTGGTTGTGAATGGGCATTTAGTCCCTGATCACCAAAGTTAAGCACCACTGCGCTGTGCCAGGTATTGGATAGGTGACCACCATTTCTTGCTTTAGTCGGGCTCGGGACAAACACGTGAGGGACATAACAGGTAGTCACAAATGTCCACGATGAGGCTAATTTTATCATCAGAATTTTTTGTAATGCTGCTGTTAAATTGTAATCGTCACGCTTTATCGTCAGGGCATCGCTGATGATTGCTATTTCCCCTCCTAATCCTCCCCTCTTTGGCGGAGACCTCAATCGAAACAGGAGAAAATATATATCGATGTCAATTATGTAGAACGAAATCGAAATACAAATGCGAATGCAAATTCAAAGTGTGAATTGTCCTCGAGCAATGATGTCCACTTCAGTTTCAAATCCAACCCGACGCAAAATGCTTTGGCCAGCTACAAGACAAGCAAGACGCATGCAAATGTGACAGCTCGGCTCAGGAATATGTAAATCTCAGCGCGTCTATCGCGTGATTACGGATTCTTGTCGGCCTCTCGCCGCCTGCAAGTTATGCTGCGTCAGGTCAAACGCCGCCGAGGAACCAGTTTCATTGGCGAAACGAAATCGAAAGCAGTGTCGGATTGCGCTGCCCGGCAAGGGCCCCGGCGACGAGGCGGCCGTCGGGGCCCCCGACACTATATACATCCTCTAAAAAGGGGTAATCGCTCTTTTGAATACCCATTCACTAAGAATAAAGGTATATGTGGGGGTCCCCGTGCGGTTGTACACTGGGGGCTCCCGTGGGTCAACAGCTCGGGGCCCTGGTCGCAATCGCCGCCCTGGTCAGTCCGACACTGATCGAAAGGAACAATCTCGAATGCGGTAGCACAATTGTCTCGGATGATTGGGATAGCGCGTAGTTTGCCATGTCTTCTGATCGTCAGCCGAACGTATCGCCAATATTATAATATGGCATTGGATATTATTGAGTGTATAGATAGATTTGACGACCACAGATTTACGTTAAACCCTTTCTGGCTATAGACTGAATCTCACTGAATGCCTGTATGTCTAAAATGTTCGACATTCAGTGAATTATTGGCGCGACACGTAATTACGGGCTTATCGGTAAAAACCCTCCACCGGGGTTTTATGCACATTTGGAATTAGATAGCGTGGCAAGGAATGTAATTCACAAGAATATTTGTAGAGCAAGGTTTCTTTTTAATTCGGCAACACATGAGCAACATTTTATAAAATTCAGTGTACCAAACGTGACTGTGTTACTATTATGCGTACTATGGTCACGTAGGAATGGTCTGTTATATTTTTGTATCTCGCAATCACAACAATAGGCACGTGCGAGTTACCTTCCTTAACCACACTGCCGTTGTCATATAAATTCATTGTTCACAGTCTTACCGTCTCTAAGTAACGTGTTGGTTCACGGATTCGCCCAAGGAAGAAAGCCATGCAATCACAGTGACATTACACAGCTAGTTCACGTAAAGTTGTAGAAATTTGACGTGAATTTCCTTCCAAAAAAACCACACCGCATACAATATCTCACTCACCTCCTCCAAGTGTTTCTGATCCCGATCCTCGTATCGCAGTCACAGTGACACAGTGACCACGACGTCAGAGGTCGTTACCTCCTTTATCTCCACGCGTTATCGCCGCCACGAGGAGAGCAAGGACACTCCGAACGCTGCACTCGGCGAGACCGAACAACTCGACACCGCGTCTCACGGCCACCAGGCGACTGACTTCCAGCGCTTGCTGGTTTCTTGTCGGTCACAGAGTCTCCATCTTGCCCGCACTTACCTGTCTCGACTGACGACGGCGTTTGGCCGCCTGCCAATTCGGGGATTTCACGCAGGTAGCCGCCTATATCTGCGTCGGCGAGGCAAACACGCAGGTAGGTCTGGCCGTCTTTGGCGAAGGGGTGAGGGTGGGGTTATTTTGACATCGGCTCAAGTGCTTCGCGGTATACCTACTTACCTGAATGCGCTTCAATTTCAAGGTCTTTTAAATCTGTTCTCTCTTCGTCTTGGGAATGTTAGGACGTTTCAATTTGCAGTAGTATAGTCACGTGAGTGAGAGGCACCCTTTGGGGAAGGTTCAGAATCACATTCAGTAAAGGGGTATTTTTGATGAGTGTATAAACTATAAAGCGAACGGAGCGAAATCTTCGATTCCGTACCCAAAGAAAAGTCCTTTTTGGGACGGACTCCAAGATTATAGGATACCCGATTTAGACTAAGAGAAAACTAAAAGTTGCGGTTTTGGCCGAATTTCGCATAGATTTAATCACATTAAATCGGTATTTCTCTTGGCTACAAATATGAACTTAATATTCGTAAAACAGTGGCTGGATGGCTGATACCACATGTTTTGTGAGTTCTTTTAAATACTTGCAGCGGATGGAATTTTCATACAGTGTCATTTTAATCACTTTTAGACACTTTTTGAAAACTCCCTCCGCGGTGAGTTTTCAAAATACAACACAAAAATATGGTACCACCCATTCATCAGCTCTTTAACAACGCGTGTATATATTTCCAAAAATTTACGTCGACATTTGTAGCCAGGAAAAGGGCCGTTTTAACGTTAAATCCATGCGAAAACCAGACTCTGGACCATACCCCCCTGGGGACATTCAATTCTCACCCTGTATGCAAATTACTTCTCCCAAATTTCATGGCTATTTAGCTTAGCTGGTTAGAGCACTAGCCGCGAAAGTTCTGTCTTTAGTCGAATGCGCATGCCCACCAGGATGATGCAAGCTGCTGTTCGTTTGTTCGCAGATCCACAAAGCCGGCGCCTCCATCGCGACGACGCCGACGTCCACTGGCCGACGCCAGGACCGCGTCGCATCGGAGTCCAACATGGGCTCTAAATGATCAGTGTACTTTCAAATAAAAAATAAATAAAGAGGAGATGTTATTTCTCAATAAAATGTGAACTAACGATACAGCTTTGATGATAGTCTTCAGCCTAAAGGCTTTACAAAGTTTGTGCAAAAGTAGAATAGGGAGCGAAATGGAGTTGGTGGTCAGTGTAGGCTATAGTATTTGTCACCTGAAGAAGGCAAGTATTGTTCTGTAGTCTCCAGGCATTGGAATGTTGACACCTTTGGTCAGATCGGATTCCCAGTCGTTCCATTGGCCATGACAATCGAGGTCCTCCCACCTCTGCTCGGTGCTCATCACCAAAGACTCTTTGGAGTATGGAGGCTGCCGTCCTCGCCCAAGTTTCAGAGACGATTAGCGGTCGAATGACTGCTTCGTTTGCAGTGCAATGGCTCTCAACCAAAGTGCGGTCATTGCTCGTCTTGGTCATGTCACACTTTGTGTAAAGCTCACCCGCAGTTCCACCCTGAAGCCTGTCTAACGCCTCTCCCGGCAGTTCCACCCTGAAGCATGTCTAACGCGTCTCCCGGCAGTTCCACCCTGAAGCCTGTCTAACGCCTCTCTCGGCAGTTCCACCCTGATACCTGTCTAACGCCCCTACCGGAAGTTCCACCCTAAAGCCTGTGTAACGCCTCTCCCGACTGAGTGACGTCACACTTGGCGTCGCGACGCCTTCGAGATCCATGACGTCGCAAGGTGAGAGCCGGCGATTTGATCGATTTATATCGATTGATATCGATCTCCACCGAGTATGACAGGGGTCCAGCAAGTGGCAAGTCTTTTTGGACTTCGATGGTGTTCGACTTTGCGAGCACACATGAGATTCCACGACAGTGTTGGCAATTCGCACGGTTTTTGCGAGAAAGTGGGACTGGCAGCGCCGGACTTCGGGATGGTTTTACTGGCAACACTGTTCTTTCTCGCAGATCAATGCTAAATAAATAAAAATTACAGTAAAATACACTTTTTTAATGCTTAATTGGGAATTGATAATCAAGATAGTCTTCAATAGAGGGCCCAACCTTTCATATTCGGCTTAAATTTCCAAGATACATTTCATGTAGATACATTAAGGTAGGTACAACAAGGTCCTACACATTAAGATACAAATACAAGATAGATATAGCAGATACAAATTCCGAATAGGCCAGACTTGAAAGTAGGCAGGGGCTTGCACTGACGCCAGCAACAAGTCGCAGACCAAATCACAAACCAAGCTGGACCTACATACTGTGCGTGGGACGAAAAGGACCGAACAAGGAAGGGAGGGCGTTTGGACCTGCACACGTTAGCAGCCTTCTGGAGTCGCCGTCGCCGCTGGGTCTCGGGAGAAAAAACAAAAAACCTTGCCACCGGTCCCGTATTCGAACCCGGGTCCCCTTTGACAGCGTCTCGGTGCATTTACCACTCGGCCGTACGAGACGATGCTGGGTTGGTCGATCATTATAACATCGAGTTATGAGCAGCATCGCATTGAGCATGCGCGCTGTACGGGACCTTCACAGAGACCGAGCACAGGTATCTACTCGACCGACTTGAATCGACATTTTAATCGATTGATTGATCAGGTAAAGTACATGATATCCGACAGATTGCTCTTGGGTAGCGCTTCAGAGTGAACTGGACACTACTGCCCGTTCCTGGTGTACCATGTGGACATGCGGGGCTTCGCTCGATACTGAAGTCAGTCCCAGTCGGACCACGGCGGTAGACACCCAGTCGCTCTCTGGGCGCGCTTCAGGGGTCGACCCCCGAGGCCGGTGGTCTGGCGTGGACTTGGGAGAGTCGGGACTTTTTGGACTCTGGTGTCGGCCACTGTGTCGACGTCCAGACGGTCGAAGCCAGGTCACCTATACTTTGTCGCCGTGTGGCGTGGCAGCGTGCGGCTTGGCGCTGAGCGTCAGAGCCTCGCGCTTGTCTGACGCGAATCTCCGGAGTCGCGTTAGTGCGTTTTCCGTCTGCCACTGCCGCTAGCGTCGTTGCCGTTAGCGAAACGAGTTTTAATACCAATTTGACAAATTAGGGCTCGTAAGTAAGAAGATATATGTTATCAGCTCATGTCTGGACTTAGCTGAAGTGAGCAGTGGAATGTTTAAAGTAATTGAGATAATTTCTGTCATGTTGAAAATATAGACTTGACATCGTGGACTATAGCAAAGTTATTTTTAGAGATGGCCTAGCAATTCATGAACGACATTTAACCAGGGGCTTTCAGAAGCGAGTGTGGCCCTTGTGCTCGCTGCGTAACGCGGTGATGGCTGGATCGATCTCGGCCGTAGACGGTTTTTGCAACCTGTGTCGACTGCTCATGGAAATCAATATTCGTGCTGCAGTCTCCCTGGTAGGTAATAGTTGAACTGATTCGATGTCAATTTTAATACAAGTCCCCCAAGTTAGTACCAAACTTGCCAACAGAGAGTGCTGCCTGGCTCATACGTCACAGAATTTGCTCATCACTCGGAACCATTCCCAACGTGGGGAGTCGATAGGCCAAAAAATCGCGGGGATTGGCGGGGTGTGGGGCGTTGGTAGAATTTAAATCAATCGCCCAAATGAAGCCCATGGTTACCTGTTGGCCAAAAAACTGCCTAGTTGCTAGTTTGGCAGTGAGCGCTCCCTGGTGCCCGGGTTCCTTGGGACTCCGAAGAGTCCGAGACACCCGCGACGGACGGCACCGTCCGGAGTCGAGCCCCGCAAGGGGGACGGCCGAGTCGCTGAGAGCTCTGTGGATGGCGGAAGTGATCGTGTGCTACTAGGTAGCCCAATCGCTTCAACTTGCGCCGACAGAGATCAGACAAAACTCAAGGCCATTAGCGACTGTAAGCGGTCTCGAACCAGGTTCACCTGGACGCTCTCACTGCCAACCTAGCGCTCTACCAATGAGCTAACTAGGCAGTTGAGATCTCTATGAGAAAATTTTATATATAAATTACAATTGAATTTAATACTTGACAAAACTCAGTGCCGACGACTGGGATCGAACCTGAGCCATCTGCTTGCCAACCCAATGCTCTACCACTGAGCTACCTGGGATGAGTGAATGGCGGCGGATAAATGTTTTATTAGAGTGGTGTTTGGATAGAAAAACTTACATTACCTCTCTTCTAGAGGTCCTAGAGAAGCGCCATCTGTTAGCTAATTTACAAGTGAGTCAAAAAAGTGTGTACAATAGGAGCCGAACTCGGCTTCAAACCAAAGCCATGTTGATTACCTCTGTCTGTATCTCCAAGCTTGGCATTTCAAGCCCATGGCCAGTCCATACTTTGTAACTCAGCCAAGTGCACATGTGCCGACCATGTGCCACTCCACATAGCAACAGGTTGCCGGGTTCTGCCGGACTTGCCATGCGTCTGCCCGGTCCTCAGAGTAGGGTGACCACATTTTCGAACTCAAAAACAAGGATTTTCGTGCGGAGGGGGTGCGGAGGGGGTGTCACTTACCCATACCTACACTCAGGGCCGTAACGTGCTGGAACTGCACCTTGCTGAAAATAACGCAATGCCCTCCTCCCCCCGCTAATTTATGATTTAAATCAGTCGAATTTACCGAGTTTACCGAATTTTGCAGCTCACACTTCCATTTTCTGACCCCTACAATACACAATAATGGCAGATTAAAGCAAAAAAAGAAGAAAGTAAGGATTCGGAAGGGGTTTGATGATGGTGGGGGGGGGGGGGGGGGGGGGGCGCTTATTGTGATCAACTACATCGTATCCACTAAGGAATTGCCTAAATAAGGCCCTACACAAAAATAAAAAATATCGTACACTAGATAAATTATTCAAAATGAAAAAGATAAAATAAATCAAATGGAATGATTGGAAAACCGGGACATTTAGGCGTCCCGAGGGTGGTGTCTCTCGGGACACCGGGACAGGTACCTCAATACCAGGACTGTCCTGGGAAAACCGGGACGTCTGGTCACCCTACCTCAGAGGGCAATGCATCCCAGGCATCGGCACGGCCACTTGGCAGCCGAAACGTCGCAGCCAACCAGAGGCCGTGCCTGGTGCATCTTCCAAGTCGCTTGACCCCGAATCAACACAAGCTTCGTAGGAATGGGCCCGAGTGTCGCAAATCGCACTCCAGTTGAAGGCGGCGACATCTGTCTGTCAAATTAGAAACGTAGACCTGGATCTGTAAAATAGTTTAAAGATCACACCATGGGTGCCACCAAGGCCGAATTCTCGGGCAGACCGCCAGGGTTCATTCAAAATGGGAACTACGCCCATGCTTTGGTCGGCGCCGGATCCAGTCGAGGTGGTCCAGAACAGAAGGCGGTGGCATGAGGCCACGGCCACCTAGTCAGCCAAAGCCCCGTGGGTTACTGCCTCGACCGACTGGAACGGTACTGAGTGCTACCGTTCGGGAATTGCCAACAGGGGAATTGCCGCTTGTACTTCAGGGTCGATTCCAGCTAAGAACTTACCGCGTACTGGAATCTGGATATCACTTTCCAGGCCACTTCTGTTGTTGGATCACTGCAAAACATATATCTATGGATCCTAAAACTTTAGACAACCATTATTGATGATCTCAGAATTGCAAAAAATTTCATGGAAATTTATAGAAAGCTTCATTTAAATCAACCTCAACGACCATCGAAGAACGACCTTAGGCCAAAGTATGGGCGAATCTTCCAGAATCGCAAAATTTGTGAAAGCGTAGGATTAAAACACCACAACTCCAAAATGACAGCACATAAATATTTTATTAATTTTGAAAAAATATTATTTCAACGGGGAATTTTCAATCGCAGATTAAAGTCTCACTGACTTCCCGACATTTCGAAACATATACCTAACATAAGTACATTATGTTCACGTTTTTGACGTCAGTCGAGCTATTTGTTACGAAATGTCAAGAAACCAGTGAGACTTTTATTTAGCATTTAAATCCCTGGGATGAAATTGTTGTGTTTCAAAACGAGTGCTATAAGGACAGGACATACACTAGAATTAAATTGAGTTTGCCACTTTTTGGGGATCTCATATCACCATGGAATCAAATGATTAAGTTTCATCATTACCATTAAAAATGATATTTATCATTACCATTATTTACAATTTCACTCTTTACAAATCTTAAAAGAGTCAAATGATACTTTACTTCGAAGTCCACAAGGCTGTGGTAAAGTAAAGCTGGGTTCACAGCTGGCAATGTCAGTGACACGATGTCATCGACATTGACTCTGCCACCGATCAGAGACTCTGCACTGCGATTGCGTAGCTCTGACTTTGCCGTTCTCGGTTACAAAGTTAAAAAATAAACATGGACAACAGTAGGGATTTTATCCATCAGAACCGATTACGGCATGACGTAAAAGTTACAAAATCGCTATAGGCTGGTTGTGCATGACGTCACGTTTGCGACTCTGCCACGGAGTTGCTGATTGGTGGCAGAGCCAATGTTGGAAGGGAGGCGAAGCTGGAAAAATGTGCACCCGAACCGGGATAAGAACCCGGGACCTCCTGCTTGCCGGGCAGGTGCTCTACCAACTGAGCTATTCGGTCACACATTCTCCCTGCTTTGCTGGGAAGGTGCTCTACCAACTGAGCTATCCGGTCACACAATCTCCTGCTTGCCGGGCAGGTGCTCTACCAACCGAGCTATTCGGTCACACATACTCCTGCTTGCCGGGCAGGTGCTCTACCAACCGAGCTATTCGGTCACACATACTCCTGCTTGCCGGGCAGGTGCTCTACCAACTGAGCTATTCGGTCACACATTCTCCCTGCTTTGCCGGGCAGGTGCTCTACCAACCGAGCTATTCGGTCACACATACTCCTGCTTGCCGGGCAGGTGCTCTACCAACTGAGCTATTCGGTCACACATTCTCCCTGCTTTGCCGGGCAGGTGCTCTACCAACCGAGCTATTCGGTCACACATACTCCTGCTTGCCGGGCAGGTGCTCTACCAACCGAGCTATTCGGTCACACATACTCCTGCTTGCCGGGCAGGTGCTCTACCAACCGAGCTATTCGGTCACACATACTCCTGCTTGCCGGGCAGGTGCTCTACCAACTGAGCTATTCGGTCACACATTCTCCCTGCTTTGCCGGGCAGGTGCTCTACCAACCGAGCTATTCGGTCACACATACTCCTGCTTGCCGGGCAGGTGCTCTACCAACCGAGCTATTCGGTCACACATTCTCCCTGCTTTGCCGGGCAGGTGCTCTACCAACCGAGCTATTCGGTCACACATACTCCTGCTTGCCGGGCAGGTGCTCTACCAACTGAGCTATTCGGTCACACATTCTCCCTGCTTTGCCGGGCAGGTGCTCTACCAACCGAGCTATTCGGTCACACATACTCCTGCTTGCCGGGCAGGTGCTCTACCAACCGAGCTATTCGGTCACACATTCTCCCCGCTTCGCCGGGTGGGACAAGGGGGATCTCCGGGGAGACGAGAGGCCGAGCGGCCCGTACATGGGACGGGTAAACGGACTCGGCACCAGGACGGCGATGGCGCAGTCACTAGACCCCCCGTCCCGTTCTCAGACGAAGAGACACGCGGTGGATGAGAGGAAACTGTTACTGGTATCTGCATAAACCAGTAACAATTTCCTCTCAAAGTCAATGTGGATGACATCGTGTCACTGACATTGCCAGCTGTGAGCCCAGCTTCATTGCCAGCTGTGAGCCCAGCTTCATTGCCAGCTGTGAGCCCAGCTTCAGGCTATCACGACTGTCGTAGACAAGCGAGTCTAAGAAACGTGACATTTTATTTTATTATTATGTACACAAATTAGCCTCCCAAAAGTGTTGTCCATTCCGGGATTTGAACCCGGGTCCCCAACTTTCGCGGCTGGTGCTCTAACCGCTGAGCTAAATGGCCATTAAATTATGCAAATTACTTCTCCCAAATTTAATGGCCATTTAGCTCAGCGGTTAGAGCACCAGCCGCGAAAGTTGGGGACCCGGGTTCAAATCCCGGAACGGACAACACTTTTGGGAGGCTAATTTGTGTACATAATAATAAAATGAATAGCCAATTACGAGCTTTCGTAATTTAAATAAGATTAAAAGAGAATTCAACGCATCCAACGTTAATTTGGAGTTACTCGAGGTTGAATGTAAAATGTGGTTGCAGTATAGCATCACGCGGTACCAGAGCCACTATGAGTATTCATAGACTCTGGACCATACCCCCCTGGGGACATTTAATTCTCACCCTGTATGCAAATTACTTCTCCCAAATTTAATGGCCATTTAGCTCAGCGGTTAGAGCACCAGCCGCGAAAGTTGGGGACCCGGGTTCAAATCCCGGAACGGACAACACTTTTGGGAGGCTAATTTGTGTACATAATAATAAAGTGACATTTTATTCATCGCGTTAAGTACAGCGGCGCGCGCGCGGCTAGGGGTCGAAGAAGTCGGCTGCGCGGGGTCTGCGCGGAATGTGCAGCAAGTCGTCGGTGATGTCGTCGTCTGCGCGCGTCCGCGGGCCGGTGGAGCGCGGCGGTCGCGGACTGTACGATGCCTGCGCGGACATAAATCGATGTTAACTCGGAAAGAAACTATTTCAAACCGTTGGTAAAGGAACTAGGTGGCATATGTTACGAAACGTTTGTAAACCGGCGAGACTTTTGATTTGGCATTCAAATCCCAGTTTGAAACAGTTTTTTTTCGAAACTTAACTCTTTTTCACGTTCAGAACGCTGGTATTGTTCAGCAGGCTCCCGACAGTGGGCTGTCAATCATTCAATAGAATTTAGAGACCCTTGCGTGCGAACCCTTTAGCGAGACAATGAGATGGCCTGCGAATGTTGAAATCTCTGGTTCCTGCCTACAAACAGGGTCTCTTTGACTGTAAAACACCGCTAGCGTTCTTAATGTGAAAAAGAGTTTAGTGCTAAAGATGGGATATAGTGGAGAAGTTTAGTA
This sequence comes from Nemoura dubitans, assembly GCA_921293005.1. NCBI lineage: Eukaryota > Metazoa > Arthropoda > Insecta > Plecoptera > Nemouridae > Nemoura > Nemoura dubitans. The sequence goes on from OV121076.1 coordinate 46,199,650, forward strand.
ATATTAACTCAATCAAATTATTGATGAGCGTAGCGAGCGAAGCGAAATCTTCAATTTCACTACTAGTTAAAAAGAGAAACACTTGGTGTATGTCAACTTAGACCCCAATCCAAATTTCCCAATCCCAATTTCAAATATTACCCATTTTTCTGATTTGAAGGGGATGGGTGTGGAGGATTTTCTTGAAAAATATAGGGGGTCTAAGTTGAGAACAACAGTAGACACCCTGAGAGTTTCATTGCAATCGATGCAGGCGTTTGGTCTGTAGAGCGCGCGCAAACACACATTCAAACACACAAACACACGCACAAGTGCTTTTTTTTTCGAGTAGTAAAATTGAAGATTTTGCTTTGCTCATCAATGACATTTTTCCTGGGCCCGGATTCACAAAAGGAGATTCTGTGGATTCCTCCGGAGTTTTGACAAAACCCCCAAAAGTATACCCCATTTCGTATTCACAAAGCCTGATTCTGTGTTTTTTGGGATAAAAATTCCCCCATTGAAAACCCCCGCTACTGAGCCGGGGTTTTGTCAATCTCCCAAATTCTGGAACTCACATTGTACTTTCAACACTATGTTTTAAAGTGTTTTCCTGCAAATAAACAACAGCATCTTATTCCAATAGAAAAGTTTATGTTGGCTGATTATGCAAGTACCTACTTGCATTTGAATTTGAACGTGATAGCTAAAATCTAGCAATTTGGAATTAGGTTCTGGTGATATTGAAATCCGAGTAAACTGACAAGTGAGTTGTCACCTATCTTTTTATTTCGAAACAAGCTCTAGAATTCCCCTCCAATTACCTCTTTTGAAATCTCCTTTTGTAAATACGGGTAACTTGGGGGAATATAGTACGGGTGTGCGAATAGTGGTTTTCTTGGTTCGAATCGAATATCGAATATTTTAAAAATCATAATTCGAAGTCGAATCGAATATCGAATAAAAAGAATATTAAAAAGTCGAATATCGAAGCGAATCGAATAATTCGTTTGGCTCGAATAATTCGCCAAAAGTTCGAATAATATAGGTACCTTAAATGTGAATTTTTGCAGCAAAGTGTTTATCGGTGGTACCAAATATTCAAACTATTCGAACATTTCGAATTATTCGTTTTTCGAATAATAAAATTTCGATTTCGAATACGAATGCGAATAGTTTAAAAATCACTATTCGATATTCGAATACAAATAATTCGAAAATAATTCGTCGAATAATTCGTCCATTTCGAATATTCGCACACCCCTAGAATATAGGTATTCGGTAGATTTGCATGGCCAATAAAATCTCCTCTTCGTCAAAACCCCCATTTCAAACCCCCTCCTTTGTAAAGCCGTGCCGCGGAGTGGAGGTTATCCGAGTGCCCACCTGTAGCGCACGATCCGAGCCAATCCGTTTGCGCAGCTGCGAAGACGCGAGACGCCGCGCGGCGGGCGACATCGAGCCCAATCGGTCCGAGCGCGGCGATGGGCTGAAAGCAACGAGACCCGCATTAGGCAACCATCGTTAGTGAGGCAACCATCGTTGGTGAGGCAACCATCGTTGGTGAGGCAACCATCGTTAGTGAGGCAACCATCGTTAGTGAGGCAAGCATCGTTGGTGAGGCAACCATCGTTAGTGAGGCAACCATCGTTAGTGAGGCAACCATCGTTAGTGAGGCAACCATCGTTAGTGAGGCAACCATCGTTAGTGAGGCAACCATCGTTAGTGAGGCAACCATCGTTAGTGAGGCAACCATCGTTAGTGAGGCAACCATCGTTAGTGAGGCAACCATCGTTAGTGAGGCAACCATCGTTAGTGAGGCAACCATCGTTAGTGAGGCAACCATCGTTAGTGAGGCAACCATCGTTGGTGAGGCAACCATCGTTAGTGAGGCAACCATCGTTGGTGAGGCAACCATCGTTAGTGAGGCAACCATCGTTAGTGAGGCAACCATCGTTAGTGAGGCAACCATCGTTAGTGAGGCAACCATCGTTAGTGAGGCAACCATCGTTGGTGAGGCAACCATCGTTGGTGAGGCAACCATCGTTAGTGAGGCAACCATCGTTAGTGAGGCAACCATCGTTAGTGAGGCAACCATCGTTAGTGAGGCAACCATCGTAGGTGAGGCAAGCATCGTTGGTGATGCAACCATCGTTAGTGAGGCAACCATCGTTAGTGAGGCAACCATCGTTGGTGAGGCAACCATCGTTAGTGAGGCAACCATCGTTAGTGAGGCAACCATCGTTAGTGAGGCAACCATCGTTAGTGAGGCAACCATCGTAGGTGAGGCAAGCATCGTTGGTGATGCAACCATCGTTAGTGAGGCAACCATCGTTAGTGAGGCAACCATCGTTAGTGAGGCAACCATCGTTAGTGAGGCAACCATCGTTAGTGAGGCAACCATCGTTGGTGAGGCAACCATTGTTAGTGAGGCAACCATCGTTGGTGAGGCAACCATCGTTAGTGAGGCAACCATCGTTAGTGAGGCAACCATCGTTAGTGAGGCAACCATCGTTAGTGAGGCAACCATCGTTAGTGAGGCAACCATCGTAGGTGAGGCAACCATCGTTAGTGAGGCAACCATCGTTAGTGAGGCAACCATTGTTAGTGAGGCAACCATCGTTAGTGAGGCAACCATCGTAGGTGAGGCAACCATCGTTAGTGAGGCAACCATCGTTAGTGAGGCAACCATCGTTAGTGAGGCAACCATCGTTGGTGAGGCAACCATCGTTAGTGAGGCAACCATCGTAGGTGAGGCAAGCATCGTTGGTGATGCAACCATCGTTAGTGAGGCAACCATCGTTAGTGAGGCAACCATCGTTAGTGAGGCAACCATCGTTAGTGAGGCAACCATCGTAGGTGAGGCAACCATCGTTAGTGAGGCAACCATCGTTAGTGAGGCAACCATCGTTAGTGAGGCAACCATCGTTAGTGAGGCAACCATCGTTAGTGAGGCAACCATCGTAGGTGAGGCAAGCATCGTTGGTGATGCAACCATCGTTAGTGAGGCAACCATCGTTAGTGAGGCAACCATCGTTGGTGAGGCAACCATCGTTAGTGAGGCAACCATCGTTGGTGAGGCAACCATCGTTAGTGAGGCAACCATCGTTAGTGAGGCAACCATCGTTGGTGAGGCAACCATCGTTAGTGAGGCAACCATCGTTAGTGAGGCAACCATCGTTGGTGAGGCAACCATCGTTAGTGAGGCAACCATCGTTGGTGAGGCAACCATCGTAGGTGAGGCAACCATCGTTAGTGAGGCAACCATCGTTAGTGAGGCAACCATCGTTGGGGAATATTTGATTGCGATACAGACTGCGATCGACATCCTTTTAAGTGATTTTAACCCTTTAACCGCTGAGTTTCTCTTGGAGTGAAAGAGTGGCTGTGCTGGGTACATATTTAGCAAAGTACGCTGTTTTACTAAATGAATTGCAGAGCACGAACAATTGGGCTATGATGAATGAAAATTTTATTACAAGTGGGTAATGAATATACACTTCCAGAAAAACTAAAAACTCGTGGCCTTCCCAACCCAAAAAAAGTTGGGAGGGAGGTTAAAAAAACTTTGAAAAATGTAAAAATGTTGGAAAACAATAAACCTTTGCACCCAGCAATATCAAACTGCCCCCCAACCCCCACACCTCACACATCCAATTGTATAACCCCCTAGGGCCCCCCCTCCCAAAGAAGGCAAGACAATCATTCTTTCATCATTCATTTCATCATTCCACAGTCATTCTTTCACTTTACAGTACCAAAGCGGCTAACAGGTGGCGGTCGATACGGTCGATATTTTTAGTCACGTTAGTGCCAACATTTGCTAATAGAGTGCGCGCAATTTCAAGTCCCTAGCTCACATCGGGTGCTCAGGAAATATTCAAATGTATGGCGGGATGTTAAAATGCGTATACACGGGCGTAGCAGTGAAAGGGTTAAGCTGGGTTTACATCTAGCAATGTTGGGGACACGATGTCATCAACATTGGCTCTGCGCCAATCAGAGACTCTGGACGTGCATGACGTCATGTTCGCGACTCAGCCTGAGCGTCTCTGATTGGTGCAGAGCCAGGTTGATTAAGTCGTGTTACAAACTTTGCCAGCCGTAAACCTAGCTTTAGAACTTATCACAATCGTTTTTTAAATAGTGATCAGTTAGTTTGATTGTGATCTTCTTTCCACAATCTTTATAAAAATATCGTTTCAGAAGATCAAGATCAATTCCCATTTCCCAAAAGCACTATTTTTCAATTCGGTGTGTTTTTCACAGTTACTTAATATCGTGCTTTTACTCGTTTTACTTAACATCACTCGATTTTATATCGCTGCTCCTGCTAAGGAGACAGAGCAGTCCGCCGGAATTTCGGCAAATCAGTTCTAGGCAAATCTTTGCCGCAGCCATTGGGATGAATTCGATTTCATTTTTTTTTGGAACCGAGTACTCGACAACCGGTTCCTAAAAACTGGAAACAACATTTTTTTAAATGTTTTTTTAAATTATAGGGTAGGTAATTCATTTTGATGAAATCTTTTACAGTGGTTTTCAAATCCCTTAAGTATTTCTGCCTGATAAATATCTACCTACCCTCAACAAAGAAAACAGTAAAATCTGTGGCAAAAGCAACGATGAAATTAGTAGCTTCAAAATCGACCGCCAAGTGCTACACTAGCGCTCAAGAATCCACAACTTGTGGGAATTTTTACATTTCGTATTTTAGCCTCTGGCGCAAAAATCAAATAACTCGGTTCCTGAAATTCCCTTTGTCAATTCCCTTTGGAATCTGGTAGGAACTGAGGACCCGAAGTCATCCCTAGTAGGTGGTAGAATAACCGTATAATATCGATGGTGTAGGTACAGGCAGAAGGGCGTAAGCGACATTTTCACAATTGTTCAGGAAGTGAAACAAACCTCTCAATTAAACAATTGTTGATGAATCAATTCAAATTTTTAAAGGATCCTTCTAATTTTAATTTATTAATTTTCTGCAATAATAGAAATTATATTCTCTCAATAATGCAATATTAATGGCAGTTACGCCCTAAAACACTGCTGAAATGCTTTTTGCATATGGTGGTTACTGGTTACGCCTAGGGATGTGGGTCGGAAAATTTCCGATGGAAAATTTAGGAAAAATGGAAACTTTCCGGGAAAATTTCCATCTTTTCAAATACTATGTTTTGTCTGTTTTTTTGTTGTATATTCTTCTTCCATGATGAAAACTACGCATAACGTGTTTAAAGGAAATCATGTTAGATGCCTTTTTTGGCAAGCAGGATTCAAACTTCACAGCTTTGGGCTACATAAGTCCTCACTAACTGGCATAGCTTTACTGACTCACTGAGCAGGTAGTCTTGTAGTACAAAGAGTCTGGTAAGTGGGAACTATCCACTACCAAGATACCAAGAATTTTCCAGATCGAATTTTTCCGGAAAACCCACATCACTAGTAACGTCCCAAGAAAAGAAGGCGCACGCCCTATTTCCTGTTCCAGTTTCGGCATGATGTCGCTTACGCCCAAATTAAAACGTGAATATCGGCTAAAGTAAAAGACTGTCGCTTAAACGGTTTTTTTTTTTTTAGGTTACTGTTGAGATAAACATTGAGCAGGAACCACCAAAACATGGATTTCGCCAAAAATGTCGCTTACGCCCTTCCGCCTGCACACCATCGATATAATACGCGCGGTGCAACGAAACGCAGACACTCACGTGGCGAGCTGCCTCCGCGCGGCGATGATGGCCTTCTTCTTCTTGTCGCGATGCCACTCGCCCGCCTTCTCCGCCAGACTCAGCGCAAGCGTTTCGCGCTTCGGAGGCGCCGCGATGCGGAACGAAGGGCCTCGGGTGTCCGGTCGCAACGGGGTGTCGCCGCCGTCCAGGCTGTAACCGACGGCTTGCGTTCGACACAAACACACTCGGACAAGAACTAGGACACCAGTTTGCGTTCTTTGGCTGCTATTGGCTGGATCTCTCATGGCATGGGCTCTATTGGCATGGGCTCTATTGGTACTGTTTGCTATTGTCAGGATCTCTCGTGGCATGGGCTCTATTGGGGCTGGCTGCTATTGGCTGGAACTCTTGTGGCATGGGCTCTATTGGGACTGGCCACTATTGGCTGGATATCTTGTAGCATAGGCTCTATTGGGACTGGCTGCTATTGGCTAGATCTCTCGTGGCATGGGCTCTATTGGGACTGGCTGCTATTGGCTGGATCTCTCGTGGCATGGGTTCTATTGGGACTGGCTGCTATTGGCTGGATATCTCGTGGCATGGGCTCTATTGGGACTGGCTGTTATTGGCTAGATCTCTCGTGGGATGGGCTCTATTGGGACTGGCTGCTATTGGCTAGATCTCTCGTGGCATGGGCTCTATTGGGACTGGCTGCTATTGGCTGGATCTCTTGTGGCATGGGCTCTATTGGGACTGGCTGCTATTGGCAGGATCTCTCGTGGGATGGGCTCTATTGGGACTGGCTGCTATTGGCTGGAAATCTCGTGGCATGGGCTCTATTGGGACTGGCTGCTATTGGCTGAATCTCTCGTGGCATGGGCTCTATTGGGACTGGCTGCTACTTGGCTAGATCTCTCGTGGGATGGGCTCTATTGGGAATGGCTGCTATTGGCTGGATCTCTCGTGGAATGGGCTCTATTGGGACTGGCTGCTATTGGCTGGATCTCTCGTAGCATGGGCTCTATTGGTACTGGCTGCTATTGGCTGGAACTCTTGTGGCATGGGCTCTATCAGGAACGCAGGCGACCTTGACCTACCGGAACGGCGTCCCGGCGATCTCGCCCCAGGTCATCAGCGGCGATTCGCAGGCGCCCGGCGCCGGCGAAGGTGTGGCCGCCACGAAGGAGAAGCCCGAGACGCGCGGCGAGTCTTCCGCGGAGACCACCTGTTGTGCAGAAAGCGCGGTTAGCGGCAGAAAGCGCGGTAAGCGGCAGACAGACACAAGTGGCGTTTTGGAAGTGCTGAACTTTTTGCGTCGACAACACGATTCAAAGTTGACAGGAAACGTTGCTCACTTTGAAATGTCAGTTCGAAATCAGTGCATGAATTTCAAAATGGAATCAGACAATCTTCGTGCTCAGTGGCCGGCAGTTCCACACTTTTAGACATTCAGGAACGCAGGACATATGTATGGGAGCGGAACATCGGGGAAACCTCATATCCGAGCTGGAACTATTATTGGGTGCTTTCACGTAGCTGCGTCAGTATGGGAGTGGAACATCGGGGAAACCTCATATCCGAGCTGGAACTATTATTGCGTGCTTTCGCGTAGCTGCGTCAGTATGGGAGTGGAACATCGGGGAAACCTCACATCCGAGCTGGAACTATTATTGGGTGCTTTCACGTAGCTGCGTCAGTATGGGAGTGGAACATCGGGGAAACCTCATATCCGAGCTGGAACTATTATTGGGTGCTTTCACGTAGCTGCTTCAGTATGGGAGTGGAACATCGGCGAAACCTCATATCCGAGCTGGAACTATTATTGGGTGCTTTCACGTAGCTGCTTCAGTATGGGAGTGGAACATCGGGGAAACCTCATATCCGAGCTGGAACTATTATTGGGTGCTTTCACGTAGCTGCTTCAGTATGGGAGGGGAACATCGGGGAAACCTCATATCCGAGCTGGAACTATTATTGGGTGCTTTCACGTAGCTGCTTCAGTATGGGAGTGGAACATCGGGGAAACCTCATATCCGAGCTGGTACTATTATTGGGTGCTTTCACGTAGCTGCTTCAGTATGGGAGTGGAACATCGGGGAAACCTCATATCCGAGCTGGAACTATTATTGCGTGCTTTCACGTAGCTGCTTCAGTATGGGAGTGGAACATCGGGGAAACCTCATATCCGAGCTGGTACTATTATTGGGTGCTTTCACGTAGCTGCTTCAGTATGGGAGTGGAACATCGGGGAAACCTCATATCCGAGCTGGAACTATTATTGGGTGCTTTCACGTAGCTGCTTCAGTATGGGAGTGGAACATCGGGGAAACCTCACATCCGAGCTGGAACTATTATTGCGTGCTTTCACGTAGCTGCTTCAGTATGGGAGTGGAACATCGGGGAAACCTCACATCCGAGCTGGAACTATTATTGCGTGCTTTCACGTAGCTGCTTCAGTATGGGAGTGGAACATCTGGGAAACCTCACATCCGAGCTGGAACTATTATTGCGTGCTTTCGCGTAGCTGCTTCAGTATGGGAGTGGAACATACGGGAAACCTCACATCCGAGCTGGAACTATTATTGCGTGCTTTCACGTAGCTGCTTCAGTATGGGAGTGGAACATCGGGGAAACCTCACATCCGAGCTGGAACTATTATTGCACGTAGCTGCTTCAGTATGGGAGGGGAACATCGGGGAAACCTCACGTCCGAGCTGGAACTATTATTGCGGGCTTTCACGTAGCTGCTTCAGTATGGGAGGGGAACATCGGGGAAACCTCACATCCGAGCTGGTACTATTATTGCGTGCTTTCACGTAGCTGCTTCAGTATGGGAGGGGAACATCTGGGAAACCTCACATCCGAGCTGGAACTATTATTGCACGTAGCTGCTTCAGTATGGGAGTGGAACATCGGGGTAACCTCACATCTGAGCTGGAACTATTATTGCGTGCTTTCACGTAGCTGCTTCAGTATGGGAGTGGAACATCGGGGAAACCTCACATCCGAGCTGGAACTATTATTGCACGTAGCTGCTTCAGTATGGGAGTGGAACATCGGGGTAACCTCACATCTGAGCTGGAACTATTATTGCGTGCTTTCACGTAGCTGCTTCAGTATGGGAGGGGAACATCTGGGAAACCTCACATCCGAGCTGGAACTATTATTGCGCGTAGCTGCTTCAGTATGGGAGGGGAACATCGGGGAAACCTCACGTCCGAGCTGGAACTATTATTGCGGGCTTTCACGTAGCTGCTTCAGTATGGGAGGGGAACATCTGGGAAACCTCACATCCGAGCTGGAACTATTATTGGGTGCTTTCACGTAGCTGCGTCAGTATGGGAGGGGAACATCGGGGAAACCTCACATCCGAGCTGGAACTATTATTGCGTGCTTTCACGTAGCTGCTTCAGTATGGGAGTGGAACATCGGGGAAACCTCACATCCGAGCTGGAACTATTATTGCGTGCTTTCACGTAGCTGCTTCAGTATGGGAGTGGAACATCGGGGAAACCTCACATCCGAGCTGGAACTATTATTGCGTGCTTTCACGTAGCTGCTTCAGTATGGGAGGGGAACATCGGGGAAACCTCACATCCGAGCTGGAACTATTATTGCGGGCTTTCACGTAGCTGCTTCAGTATGGGAGGGGAACATCGGGGAAACCTCACATCCGAGCTGGAACTATTATTGCGCGTAGCTGCTTCAGTATGGGAGTGGAACATCGGGGAAACCTCACATCCGAGCTGGAACTATTATTGGGTGCTTTCACGTAGCTGCTTCAGTATGGGAGTGGAACATCGGGGAAACCTCACATCCGAGCTGGTACTATTATTGCGTGCTTTCACGTAGCTGCTTCAGTATGGGAGTGGAACATCGGGGAAACCTCACATCCGAGCTGGAACTATTATTGCGGAGCCGCGTACCTTTCCGTCGACGCCGATGCGTCCGTCGTTTGCGCCGCGGGATTGCGCGTGCGCTGCCTGCGCGACTGCCAGCCGACTTCGCGCCTCGTCGAACGGGTTTCGCGCCAGCCGCGTGTTGTCGTGCGCGATCTCCTTTGTTCGCGCCGCCGCCGCGATCTGCTCCGCCGGAGTCAGCGGCACTCCTGGCGGCGAGAGGGGGAAACGTTGCAATGTCGATCGATCGTTTGCATTTCGTTGTACGTTTTGTGCATCGGATTAAAGGAAGTTGGACGACCAAGTGAAAGATGGATCGATCAAGTGAGGCGAGACGTCGAAGTACGAGGAGAAATCTGGGACGAAGTTAATAATACAGAAAAATGGTGGAAACGTAAGGAAAGGTGGATGGAGTTGGCAAATAGAGAAGAAATTTATGAAGAAATAAGTACCTACCTACAGAGAATATTAGGTAAAAATGTAAAAAATTGTGTATGTTTAGCTCGATTACACAAATTGCAAGGAAAAGAGCTTGTATGTTGGTGTTTTACAATTCGCTACCTGTTTATTTAAATGGAAAAGAGAAATAAAGATGTTAAAAAAAAAGTATTGAAGGACTTAGGTATCTCATCTGCTGACAAGTTGTGCTCAGATTAAAGATTTTTACTTTTTATACTCTATGGTTACCTTGGAATTACACACATTTTAAGGAAGATGTGGAAATTTGAAATCAATCTTTTAAAAAATGAGAATTTCATGTCAAGTTGGCATTTCAAATTTAATGATAAGTTTGATGGTGGGTCTCAGGTTGAGTAGGTTCCACTGCGAGAGGCTTTCAATCAGTGAGATGCATGAGCCTGAGGGGATAAGGTCATTCACCACTGGTAGATGAGTGACAATTGAATGCTGCTATCTTTGAACTATCAAGCGCTGGGGTTGTCGAGATTATGTGGTGTCAATTGGCTGACACGAGTGTGAGGATTCTGCAGATATTTGTTTTGTTGCGATCCCACAACGGTTGTGGACTGTAAATTGTATCCAGTACAATATAAATTATGCGCTGGAAGCGACCAGATCCCTCAAAGAACCTACTTTAGGGATGCTAATGTTTTAAGAGATAAAAAAGTTTAAATCATGTCTATCAATCAATACATCAACTTCAGTGTTATACCCAAAAGTATCCACCATAAGTTAGTAAATTTTGAAACTGTGACATCAAATCTAGTGTCAACCGGGGTAAGTGTGGCAGGGGGGTAAGTGTGGTACTTGGCTTTAACTAGGGAACAATGGGGTTTTGGTCAAATGTGTTTTCATCACCATCATAAGGGACTTACTGAGCACCATTTCCAAAATTCTCAGTTGATTTGGGATGATAGGTAACTTTTTGTCCCATTTTATATAAGCTCATAAAGTTTCATCCCATTACCTGTTTTGTTTCGTTACCTTAATATTTCTCGTGAGGGGCAGGGTTTTTGGTTTTAAAATAAATAAAAAATATCTACACAAAGGTAAGGCTCATGAGAGCCTAAATATGCTAAGAAATTACACATTGCTTATTGCTTAAATTAGATTGGTTCACCAATTTTTCCTTTCACAAATATCAAGTCTGGGGCAAGTGTGGCATCACTTTTGGGGCAAGTGTGGCACCATGTTAAAAATGAAAATGGCCGTCAAAGCCGGTTAAGAAGCTCGTGCTTGAAAAAAGACACTAAAATGCCTTGGTAGTTCCAAAAAAAGCTTAAATGCATTAATTATAATGATGTTTCATTTGCCTTTCATGGGGATCCGGAATTTTGCAGAAAGTACCAATATTGGATATATGTTTTCACTCAGCCTGTTCACAATGTGTTAGAAAACCCATAAAAAACCATGCAAATAAATGTTGAAAAAATCCGAAAAAAATTGAGTTGCTAGAAGAAGCATGTTCAAGTCTGCCCACACTTTCCCCTTGCTTCCACCTGCAATTTTAGCCATGAAAACACCAGGGCGCCACACTTGCCCCATCTGGCGCCACACTTGCCCCAAAACGAGGGGGAAAAGTGAAATGCACATTCACTTATCTTTTAATTTACAGTTAATCAAATATGAACATTTCAGACTTGCCAGTAACAATGTGTATATAAAAGATATCAATGCAGATATCATGAAAATTTCAGCTATCTCGGGTAAATATTTTGGCTGTAACTGAGCCTCAAAGTCGAACTACCTAAAACCTGCCACACTTACCCCGGTTGACCCTAGAGCCAACTTGTTCACTATCTAGGCTTTCTTTAACCTTCTCTTTTTTTTCTTCCTAGGTAATTAGATAGGTAACTGATATTTTTTATCCTCATGTACCTACCTACAGACCCACTGTCGGTATTGTAATTTGAGGAAGTGTACGTACCATCGGGGACATACATGATGAAGTTCTTGTTCCGGTATCCCCAAGTGTCCACCATCAGCGGTCGCTGTGTGCAGTTGGCTTGCTCCTCGATCGAAGGCAACGCCAGCATGTCTCGGACTTCCGTCTCGGACTTTTTCTCGCATTCATACAGCCAGCCAAACTGTTGACGAAAATAGGAATTCAAATCAATTTTACTGCGGTGAGCTTGTCATTTTCCTAATTTACCTACTCTGTAGAACTGCTTACTGTGGGCAAATTTTCACTGCAATACCTACTGCAAATGACCATCAAACATGCAGTTCACTCCTGAATTATTAGTTCCAACGAAAATAAACTCTTCAAAAGCCCAAAAAGTTTCAGTAAAAGCTAACTGAATGAAATTTACATCACTAGGTACATTTTGGTTTACCTACTTCATTAACAGATTCACAATTAAAGATTTGTCTGAATGGCAGAGCAGAGCAAAACATTAAGCAGCTGCTCACCTTTTGTCTATGCTTCAAGTCGGCTTCGTCCATGATTTCAACGAAGCTCTGGTTGTCTTCGCTGGTGGCGGTGTTGAGATATTGGTCAAGGCTTAACTTGACAGATTCACCTGCGACGCTGCCGCTATCGGATTCGTCTCCTCTCACTGACTCTAGGTCAGCTGCACTTGCAGGGTCATCTTGCCTGCGCAAGATCTCTGGCGTTTCGAAGTTTGCAGGACTTGCATCTGAAACGGAATCGATAACGTCATTGCTTACCTTACCTAACCTACAGGTAGGTTATAAAGTTAACTCGAATTGTCTAGAGCATGCATGTTTGGCTTACATCTTTCCGTTGGTGGCCTTTTGCCTGAGCTGTACTTGGCATACAATTCTCTCATCTTCTGTACATCGTTTTTCTCAACTGCTTCTAAGTATTCGTTTTGTGCCTTCAATTTTTCGAGGTCTGGGAAGAAATCTCTCTGTATTATTTTCCCCATTTCCTTTATATACACATCTTCGTCTAGGACTTTCTTCTTAGGTGCTTGGTATCTAGCTGGTGGGTTGGCTGGAGTTTTGAATACCTCGACGCTAGTTATTGTTTTCATGGCTTGTAGAGCCATCGCTCCGGGTTTAGAGGTTGTCGAAATTTCTTGCGTCATCTTCGCTCCATTCAGAATAAGTCAACTTCAGATGTAAAAATAAATTATATACTCTCAGCAATTAATTCAAATTATTCCAGTTCCCCTGAAAGTAAGTAAGTATTCATATTATAAGAAATGTATTGAGAAATGTATTTCTTTACTTAGCATTCATACATGATAACAATTAACCAGCCAGAACGTTGGGGCCCCGTGTTGCTCATAAGTTTGCTTGCTTGTTATTGCGTAAAATGGCGACATCGGACTCGAAAGCGCCTATCCGACAGGTGAAGAAAGTGCAGTTTGGAATACTATCTCCAGATGAAATCGTAAGTTTTTTAGCTTCCAATGATTCCTTGAGCGTTTATATGCCGAAATATCGTATTTGTTACCCTAAAAGTGTCTATATTTCCCTATAAATCAGTTGTTTACGTGCACTCACCAGACGTTTCCTCCATGACGGCGGCTATTCCATCAATGGCTGCTTCCTACTAATATGGCGTCGGTAACAATTAACCAAAATGTTTTTCGTTATTTCTAGCGTCGTATGTCAGTCACCGATGGAGGTGGCATTCGATTCCCCGAAACGTACGAGGGTGGAAGACCCAAGTTGGGGGGGCTCATGGACCCTCGCCAGGGAGTCATGGACAGAAATTCAAGGTGCCAGACGTGCGCTGGAAATCAGACCGAGTGCCCGGGCCATTTCGGGCACATCGAGCTGGGCAAGCCGGTATTTCACTGCGGCTGGATAACAAAGACCATCAAGATACTGCGATGCGTCTGCTTTTACTGCTCCAAAATGCTCGTCAGTCCAAACAATCCAAAAATAAAAGAGGTCGTCCAGAAGTCAAAGGGTCAAAATCGAAAGCGCTTGGCTTACGTCTACGACCTGTGCAAAGGTAGGAACATTTGCGAAGGTGGCGACGAGATGGACGTACAGAAAGACAATCCCGATGATCCGCACGCGAAGCCGCAGAAAGCCGGCCACGGCGGATGCGGAAGATACCAGCCGTCGATCAGACGAGCAGGCCTTGATCTCACGGCCGAGTGGAAACACATCAACGAAGACTCGCAAGAGAAGAAGATCTCGCTGAGTGCTGAAAGAGTTTGGGAGATTTTGAAACACATAACCGACGAGGAGGTTCGAACGCTCGGCATGGACCCTATGTACGCTCGACCTGACTGGATGATTGTTACCGTGCTGCCTGTGCCTCCACTCTCTGTAAGTCAAACTAACCTCGTACTTGCAAATGTCTTAGGTACCTACGTAACTACCTACATGAATTTTGTGTCAAGATGGATTCTAATTTCTAATTCATGACCAGAAACATGTACCTAATTGTCAATCAGCCTTGACCTTATTAATTCCTTTATTTAGCAAATGTTCTTTAGGTTTACATTCTTTCTATTAGAATACACCTAGGTGTCAAACTAATGAACTTGACATGATTATGTAACCTTGGCTACCTAGGTACACCTAAGAAGTTAGCTTTTATCAAATCTCTCAAAATATACCAATGCAATTGGAAATACCAAAGTCTTATAAACTTTCTATAGTCTAATATTAAATATGTTTGGTTGTCCAGTTCATAACAAGATGCAATGTTGTTACAAATAGAAACAAAATTTCTATTTTATACATTAAGAAGAAAAATTAGTAAGAAACAAATTACCCAATAGACAACAAACATTCCAACAAAGATACAAAGCAATACATAAAATGAGGGTAATGAATATAATGAACTTAATGAAATATACTTAATGAATATACGTTTTCCTTAAATAAGCCAGAATTTTGTCTTGTCTACATTTGGTTGTTTAGAAACCATGTCCTTATCTACTTTATTTTTAATTTCAGATAAAGATTTTAATTTTGTCAGGTGTTGTGGTAATTTGTTAAAGATCAAAGGAACAGTTCTATTTAATTCCCTATTTCCATATATACTGATTGTAATCAGTAGGTACATTGTACCGCAGCTGGAGTGACAGTCTTGTTGGGAATTTGTGCGTTTCAAGTGTTTTAAAGTTTTTAGAGAAATAGTATTTTATGATTAATCAATATTGAAATAATTTTGTACCTGATAGAATGTTGCTTGACACATTTATTTCCTTTAAGTTGAGATTAGGTAGAGCTGGTTTGCAACGGCTATGCGAATGCTGGTGAAATTTTTTTATTTTTAATTATTAAATGCATTTTACTGAAATAAAATCATGCAGGAAGAATAAAAAAATATATTATTTGAGTAGAATTTTAATTCTATTCGATGCAGAGCAATGAGAATTTTTGTCAGTGTAGTAAAGTTTGTTGGGCAGGGAATGCAATATATATGTGAAATTATAGCCAATTGGTAAAAAAATTAAAACGCGATTTTATTGCCATTTTTTTTTAAAACTTTGTTGGCCGTTCTAAGATGCGACGATGACAAATTAGCAAATATTTTGACATGGCTAGCACGCAAAAAGGATTCACTACACGTCTACTCAAAGACCGGCAGAAAAAAAAAACCGCAACTTAAAAAATTCAATACGACTGCCACTATTGCAACGTTTTCTCATCTCCGTCGTTGCCCCGTCCTTTTCAGGTGCGACCGGCGGTCGTGATGTACGGCTCGGCGCGCAACCAAGACGACCTGACGCACAAGCTGGCCGACATCGTCAAGTCCAACAACGAGCTGATGCGCAACGAGCAGGCCGGCGCGGCCGCCCACGTCCTGTGCGAGAACGTCAAGATGCTGCAGTTCCACGTCGCAACGCTCGTCGACAACGACATGCCCGGGCTGCCCAGGTGAGTCGCCACTAGTGTTTGAAATTTTCCGGAAAATTTGAAGTCGCGAAAAAAAAACGGATATTTTCCCGTTTTCTTACGGAAAAATTGGAAAAATTAGAAAATATAAGCTTTTGAAAGAGATTATCATTTATTATCGGTCGAGCCATCTACGCACATTGTCTTTCACGCACATTGTCTTTCACGCACATTGTCTTTCACGCACATTGTCTTTCACGCACATTGTCTTTCACGCACATTGTCTTTCACGCACATTGTCTTTCACGCACATTGTCTTTCACGCACATTGTCTTTCACGCACATTGTCTTTCACGCACATTGTCTTTCACGCACATTGTCTTTCACGCACATTGTCTTTCACGCACATTGTCTTTCACGCACATTGTCTTTCACGCACATTGTGACATCATGTCTTTGCAGTACCTACAGTATGGGGTGGGGGGATATTTTGTTGCAAACAGTGTGGTGTGTTTGTGTGTGAGAGGCTTGTGTTTTTTGTGTTTTCTTGTGTTTTTTTTTTTTTCGGGCCTGCTCAGATTGTGATGCAATTTCCAGTGTGTATTTGAATAAAGTATTATGCTACTTGATAAATGTACTAAATTCCAGTCTTGTTTCTCGAATTGTTGCATACAGCATGATCAAATTCCTACTTAGTTTTTTCTTCAATTTTTCCAATTCTTCCAATTTTTCCGACCCTCTGGGAAAAAAACGAAAAAAAACGCGGGTTTTTTCCAATTTTTCCGGAAAATTCCGGAATACCGTATATCTGTGATTTTACCTTAGTAACGGCTACGGGAAGAAATTACAATCTCGCAGTAGCCGTGTGGTTTTAGACTGCCAACTCGATACCTGTGCCTTGAGTCCGCGTTGTCCGACCGCTGTGTTTGTCCCGCAGAGCGATGCAAAAGTCGGGCAAGCCGCTCAAAGCGCTGAAGGCCCGACTGAAGGGCAAGGAAGGTCGAATCCGCGGCAACCTGATGGGCAAACGAGTCGACTTCTCCGCTCGCACCGTCATCACGCCCGACCCCAACCTGCGCATCGACCAAGTCGGCGTGCCGCGGTCCATCGCGCAGAACATGACCTTCCCCGAGATCGTCACTCCGTTCAACTTCGACAAGTTAGTGTGATTTGTTATTTATTTATTGCCTCTTACAGCGCACAGTTTAGTACATTGGTAAGGTAGATAGTGCATTGCCCATTGGTAAGGTAGATAGTACATTGGTAAGGTAGATACAGTTTCTAATTTAATACTAATGATACAAATGACATTCACATTCACAAAATCTTTCTGAACGATCTAAAGAGTAACTTGGTCGCTGGTGGCCCCCCTGACCGGGGGAGACGGTGAATTGGCATTCGAATCCCGGTGTGAAACAGTTGCGTTTCGAAACCAGTGCTAAAGCTAGGACGTAGTTGCATAGTCGGGGAAGGATCCTTTGAAAGGATCCTTTGAGATCGAGATACTTTTTTAGTGCTCTAAGAACTGATCGAGATTGATTTTTATCGATGTCGAGGGATCTCGTTCGAGATCGGGGGAGACCAGCTAGACTTTGATTTACAGTCGTGTTAGCCTCACCTTACCACGGCTCTTTTGCCGACCCTCGGATACAAAATGAAGCTCTGCTTTCCACTTGGGAGTGAGAATGAGCCAGGATATCTTGGGAGGAATAACAATTGATTTCGCAATTTTAATTCTCATAACATTAACGTGATACTAAAACTATATGAAAATATAATTAAAAATGCAAAACTAAAAGTCCTAGTGACTTCTAATGTTCATACCATACCGTACCCTAGCGCATTCTAGCAATGTCTGCCAGTAGGCAGTTTTCAAGACTGCACGAATACGGAATACCCAACCTGACTTAACGCGACAAGCAAGAGTGATAATATGTAAACTAAAAGATTGTAATTAGAACTTGGGATGATTAATATTTATTTTAGTATACTGATTGAACATTTCAACCTTTGAAAAAAAAATTTTTTTGTGGCTTTATGTGTCGGATATCTTACTGTATTGTTAACAGTGTCAATTTTTGTACGTTAGTTCGAGGTCCTCAGAAAGTGGCAATTTGAAATCAATTCTAGTGTAGCATTCAAATCCCGGTTTGAATACGTTGTGTCTTGTGTTTCAGTTTCAGTTTCAACCAGTGCTAAAGATAGGAGATATAGGTAGTAGACGTGAGTCTATTTAATGAGTGCTAAAGATAGGAGATATAGGTAGAAGACGTGAGTCTATTTAATGAGTGCTAAAGATAGGAGATATAGGTAGTAGACGTGAGTCTATTTAATGAGTGCTAAAGATAGGAGATATAGGTAGAAGACGTGAGTCTATTTAATGAGTGCTAAAGATAGGAGATATAGGTAGTAGACGTGAGTCTATTTAATGAGTGCTAAAGATAGGAGATATAGGTAGTAGACGTGAGTCTATTTAATGAGTGCTAAAGATAGGAGATATAGGTAGAAGACGTGAGTCTATTTAATGAGTGCTAAAGATAGGAGATATAGGTAGTAGACGTGAGTCTATTTAATGAGTGCTAAAGATAGGAGATATAGGTAGTAGACGTGAGTCTATTTAATGAGTGCTAAAGATAGGAGATATAGGTAGTAGACGTGAGTCTATTTAATGAGTGCTAAAGATAGGAGATATAGGTAGTAGACGTGAGTCTATTTAATGAGTGCTAAAGATAGGAGATATAGGTAGAAGACGTGAGTCTATTTAATGAGTGCTAAAGATAGGAGATATGGGTAGTAGACGTGAGTCTATTTAATGAGTGCTAAAGATAGGAGATATAGGTAGAAGACGTGAGTCTATTTAATGAGTGCTAAAGATAGGAGATATAGGTAGTAGACGTGAGTCTATTTAATGAGTGCTAAAGATAGGAGATATAGGTAGAAGACGTGAGTCTATTTAATGAGTGCTAAAGATAGGAGATATAGGTAGTAGACGTGAGTCTATTTAATGAGTGCTAAAGATAGGAGATATAGGTAGTAGACGTGAGTCTATTTAATGAGTGCTAAAGATAGGAGATATAGGTAGTAGACGTGAGTCTATTTAATGAGTGCTAAAGATAGGAGATATAGGTAGAAGACGTGAGTCTATTTAATGAGTGCTAAAGATAGGAGATATAGGTAGTAGACGTGAGTCTATTTAATGAGTGCTAAAGATAGGAGATATAGGTAGAAGACGTGAGTCTATTTAATGAGTGCTAAAGATAGGAGATATAGGTAGTAGACGTGAGTCTATTTAATGAGTGCTAAAGATAGGAGATATAGGTAGTAGACGTGAGTCTATTTAATGAGTGCTAAAGATAGGAGATATAGGTAGTAGACGTGAGTCTATTTAATGAGTGCTAAAGATAGGAGATATAGGTAGAAGACGTGAGTCTATTTAATGAGTGCTAAAGATAGGAGATATAGGTAGTAGACGTGAGTCTATTTAATGAGTGCTAAAGATAGGAGATATAGGTAGAAGACGTGAGTCTATTTAATGAGTGCTAAAGATAGGAGATATAGGTAGAAGACGTGAGTCTATTTAATGAGTGCTAAAGATAGGAGATATAGGTAGAAGACGTGAGTCTATTTAATGAGTGCTAAAGATAGGAGATATAGGTAGAAGACGTGAGTCTATTTAATGAGTGCTAAAGATAGGAGATATAGGTAGTAGACGTGAGTCTATTTAATGAGTGCTAAAGATAGGAGATATAGGTAGAAGACGTGAGTCTATTTAATGAGT
This sequence comes from Nemoura dubitans, assembly GCA_921293005.1. Taxonomy (NCBI): domain Eukaryota; kingdom Metazoa; phylum Arthropoda; class Insecta; order Plecoptera; family Nemouridae; genus Nemoura; species Nemoura dubitans. The sequence goes on from OV121076.1 coordinate 46,219,209, forward strand.
GCTAAAGATAGGAGATATAGGTAGTAGACGTGAGTCTATTTAATGAGTGCTAAAGATAGGAGATATAGGTAGTAGACGTGAGTCTATTTAATGAGTGCTAAAGATAGGAGATATAGGTAGTAGACGTGAGTCTATTTAATGAGTGCTAAAGATAGGAGATATAGGTAGTAGACGTGAGTCTATTTAATGAGTGCTAAAGATAGGAGATATAGGTAGTAGACGTGAGTCTATTTAATGAGTGCTAAAGATAGGAGATATAGGTAGTAGACGTGAGTCTATTTAATGAGTGCTAAAGATAGGAGATATAGGTAGTAGACGTGAGTCTATTTAATGAGTGCTAAAGATAGGAGATATAGGTAGTAGACGTGAGTCTATTTAATGAGTGCTAAAGATAGGAGATATAGGTAGTAGACGTGAGTCTATTTAATGAGTGCTAAAGATAGGAGATATAGGTAGTAGACGTGAGTCTATTTAATGAGTGCTAAAGATAGGAGATATAGGTAGTAGACGTGAGTCTATTTAATGAGTGCTAAAGATAGGAGATATAGGTAGTAGACGTGAGTCTATTTAATGAGTGCTAAAGATAGGAGATATAGGTAGTAGACGTGAGTCTATTTAATGAGTGCTAAAGATAGGAGATATAGGTAGTAGACGTGAGTCTATTTAATGAGTGCTAAAGATAGGAGATATAGGTAGTAGACGTGAGTCTATTTAATGAGTGCTAAAGATAGGAGATATAGGTAGTAGACGTGAGTCTATTTAATGAGTGCTAAAGATAGGAGATATAGGTAGTAGACGTGAGTCTATTTAATGAGTGCTAAAGATAGGAGATATAGGTAGTAGACGTGAGTCTATTTAATGAGTGCTAAAGATAGGAGATATAGGTAGTAGACGTGAGTCTATTTAATGAGTGCTAAAGATAGGAGATATAGGTAGTAGACGTGAGTCTATTTAATGAGTGCTAAAGATAGGAGATATAGGTAGTAGACGTGAGTCTATTTAATGAGTGCTAAAGATAGGAGATATAGGTAGTAGACGTGAGTCTATTTAATGAGTGCTAAAGATAGGAGATATAGGTAGTAGACGTGAGTCTATTTAATGAGTGCTAAAGATAGGAGATATAGGTAGTAGACGTGAGTCTATTTAATGAGTGCTAAAGATAGGAGATATAGGTAGTAGACGTGAGTCTATTTAATGAGTGCTAAAGATAGGAGATATAGGTAGTAGACGTGAGTCTATTTAATGAGTGCTAAAGATAGGAGATATAGGTAGTAGACGTGAGTCTATTTAATGAGTGCTAAAGATAGGAGATATAGGTAGTAGACGTGAGTCTATTTAATGAGTGCTAAAGATAGGAGATATAGGTAGTAGACGTGAGTCTATTTAATGAGTGCTAAAGATAGGAGATATAGGTAGTAGACGTGAGTCTATTTAATGAGTGCTAAAGATAGGAGATATAGGTAGTAGACGTGAGTCTATTTAATGAGTGCTAAAGATAGGAGATATAGGTAGTAGACGTGAGTCTATTTAATGAGTGCTAAAGATAGGAGATATAGGTAGTAGACGTGAGTCTATTTAATGAGTGCTAAAGATAGGAGATATAGGTAGTAGACGTGAGTCTATTTAATGAGTGCTAAAGATAGGAGATATAGGTAGTAGACGTGAGTCTATTTAATGAGTGCTAAAGATAGGAGATATAGGTAGTAGACGTGAGTCTATTTAATGAGTGCTAAAGATAGGAGATATAGGTAGTAGACGTGAGTCTATTTAATGAGTGCTAAAGATAGGAGATATAGGTAGTAGACGTGAGTCTATTTAATGAGTGCTAAAGATAGGAGATATAGGTAGTAGACGTGAGTCTATTTAATGAGTGCTAAAGATAGGAGATATAGGTAGTAGACGTGAGTCTATTTAATGAGTGCTAAAGATAGGAGATATAGGTAGTAGACGTGAGTCTATTTAATGAGTGCTAAAGATAGGAGATATAGGTAGTAGACGTGAGTCTATTTAATGAGTGCTAAAGATAGGAGATATAGGTAGTAGACGTGAGTCTATTTAATGAGTGCTAAAGATAGGAGATATAGGTAGTAGACGTGAGTCTATTTAATGAGTGCTAAAGATAGGAGATATAGGTAGTAGACGTGAGTCTATTTAATGAGTGCTAAAGATAGGAGATATAGGTAGTAGACGTGAGTCTATTTAATGAGTGCTAAAGATAGGAGATATAGGTAGTAGACGTGAGTCTATTTAATGAGTGCTAAAGATAGGAGATATAGGTAGTAGACGTGAGTCTATTTAATGAGTGCTAAAGATAGGAGATATAGGTAGTAGACGTGAGTCTATTTAATGAGTGCTAAAGATAGGAGATATAGGTAGTAGACGTGAGTCTATTTAATGAGTGCTAAAGATAGGAGATATAGGTAGTAGACGTGAGTCTATTTAATGAGTGCTAAAGATAGGAGATATAGGTAGTAGACGTGAGTCTATTTAATGAGTGCTAAAGATAGGAGATATAGGTAGTAGACGTGAGTCTATTTAATGAGTGCTAAAGATAGGAGATATAGGTAGTAGACGTGAGTCTATTTAATGAGTGCTAAAGATAGGAGATATAGGTAGTAGACGTGAGTCTATTTAATGAGTGCTAAAGATAGGAGATATAGGTAGTAGACGTGAGTCTATTTAATGAGTGCTAAAGATAGGAGATATAGGTAGTAGACGTGAGTCTATTTAATGAGTGCTAAAGATAGGAGATATAGGTAGTAGACGTGAGTCTATTTAATGAGTGCTAAAGATAGGAGATATAGGTAGTAGACGTGAGTCTATTTAATGAGTGCTAAAGATAGGAGATATAGGTAGTAGACGTGAGTCTATTTAATGAGTGCTAAAGATAGGAGATATAGGTAGTAGACGTGAGTCTATTTAATGAGTGCTAAAGATAGGAGATATAGGTAGTAGACGTGAGTCTATTTAATGAGTGCTAAAGATAGGAGATATAGGTAGTAGACGTGAGTCTATTTAATGAGTGCTAAAGATAGGAGATATAGGTAGTAGACGTGAGTCTATTTAATGAGTGCTAAAGATAGGAGATATAGGTAGTAGACGTGAGTCTATTTAATGAGTGCTAAAGATAGGAGATATAGGTAGTAGACGTGAGTCTATTTAATGAGTGCTAAAGATAGGAGATATAGGTAGTAGACGTGAGTCTATTTAATGAGTGCTAAAGATAGGAGATATAGGTAGTAGACGTGAGTCTATTTAATGAGTGCTAAAGATAGGAGATATAGGTAGTAGACGTGAGTCTATTTAATGAGTGCTAAAGATAGGAGATATAGGTAGTAGACGTGAGTCTATTTAATGAGTGCTAAAGATAGGAGATATAGGTAGTAGACGTGAGTCTATTTAATGAGTGCTAAAGATAGGAGATATAGGTAGTAGACGTGAGTCTATTTAATGAGTGCTAAAGATAGGAGATATAGGTAGTAGACGTGAGTCTATTTAATGAGTGCTAAAGATAGGAGATATAGGTAGTAGACGTGAGTCTATTTAATGAGTGCTAAAGATAGGAGATATAGGTAGTAGACGTGAGTCTATTTAATGAGTGCTAAAGATAGGAGATATAGGTAGTAGACGTGAGTCTATTTAATGAGTGCTAAAGATAGGAGATATAGGTAGTAGACGTGAGTCTATTTAATGAGTGCTAAAGATAGGAGATATAGGTAGTAGACGTGAGTCTATTTAATGAGTGCTAAAGATAGGAGATATAGGTAGTAGACGTGAGTCTATTTAATGAGTGCTAAAGATAGGAGATATAGGTAGTAGACGTGAGTCTATTTAATGAGTGCTAAAGATAGGAGATATAGGTAGTAGACGTGAGTCTATTTAATGAGTGCTAAAGATAGGAGATATAGGTAGTAGACGTGAGTCTATTTAATGAGTGCTAAAGATAGGAGATATAGGTAGTAGACGTGAGTCTATTTAATGAGTGCTAAAGATAGGAGATATAGGTAGTAGACGTGAGTCTATTTAATGAGTGCTAAAGATAGGAGATATAGGTAGTAGACGTGAGTCTATTTAATGAGTGCTAAAGATAGGAGATATAGGTAGTAGACGTGAGTCTATTTAATGAGTGCTAAAGATAGGAGATATAGGTAGTAGACGTGAGTCTATTTAATGAGTGCTAAAGATAGGAGATATAGGTAGTAGACGTGAGTCTATTTAATGAGTGCTAAAGATAGGAGATATAGGTAGTAGACGTGAGTCTATTTAATGAGTGCTAAAGATAGGAGATATAGGTAGTAGACGTGAGTCTATTTAATGAGTGCTAAAGATAGGAGATATAGGTAGTAGACGTGAGTCTATTTAATGAGTGCTAAAGATAGGAGATATAGGTAGTAGACGTGAGTCTATTTAATGAGTGCTAAAGATAGGAGATATAGGTAGTAGACGTGAGTCTATTTAATGAGTGCTAAAGATAGGAGATATAGGTAGTAGACGTGAGTCTATTTAATGAGTGCTAAAGATAGGAGATATAGGTAGTAGACGTGAGTCTATTTAATGAGTGCTAAAGATAGGAGATATAGGTAGTAGACGTGAGTCTATTTAATGAGTGCTAAAGATAGGAGATATAGGTAGTAGACGTGAGTCTATTTAATGAGTGCTAAAGATAGGAGATATAGGTAGTAGACGTGAGTCTATTTAATGAGTGCTAAAGATAGGAGATATAGGTAGTAGACGTGAGTCTATTTAATGAGTGCTAAAGATAGGAGATATAGGTAGTAGACGTGAGTCTATTTAATGAGTGCTAAAGATAGGAGATATAGGTAGTAGACGTGAGTCTATTTAATGAGTGCTAAAGATAGGAGATATAGGTAGTAGACGTGAGTCTATTTAATGAGTGCTAAAGATAGGAGATATAGGTAGTAGACGTGAGTCTATTTAATGAGTGCTAAAGATAGGAGATATAGGTAGTAGACGTGAGTCTATTTAATGAGTGCTAAAGATAGGAGATATAGGTAGTAGACGTGAGTCTATTTAATGAGTGCTAAAGATAGGAGATATAGGTAGTAGACGTGAGTCTATTTAATGAGTGCTAAAGATAGGAGATATAGGTAGTAGACGTGAGTCTATTTAATGAGTGCTAAAGATAGGAGATATAGGTAGTAGACGTGAGTCTATTTAATGAGTGCTAAAGATAGGAGATATAGGTAGTAGACGTGAGTCTATTTAATGAGTGCTAAAGATAGGAGATATAGGTAGTAGACGTGAGTCTATTTAATGAGTGCTAAAGATAGGAGATATAGGTAGTAGACGTGAGTCTATTTAATGAGTGCTAAAGATAGGAGATATAGGTAGTAGACGTGAGTCTATTTAATGAGTGCTAAAGATAGGAGATATAGGTAGTAGACGTGAGTCTATTTAATGAGTGCTAAAGATAGGAGATATAGGTAGTAGACGTGAGTCTATTTAATGAGTGCTAAAGATAGGAGATATAGGTAGTAGACGTGAGTCTATTTAATGAGTGCTAAAGATAGGAGATATAGGTAGTAGACGTGAGTCTATTTAATGAGTGCTAAAGATAGGAGATATAGGTAGTAGACGTGAGTCTATTTAATGAGTGCTAAAGATAGGAGATATAGGTAGTAGACGTGAGTCTATTTAATGAGTGCTAAAGATAGGAGATATAGGTAGTAGACGTGAGTCTATTTAATGAGTGCTAAAGATAGGAGATATAGGTAGTAGACGTGAGTCTATTTAATGAGTGCTAAAGATAGGAGATATAGGTAGTAGACGTGAGTCTATTTAATGAGTGCTAAAGATAGGAGATATAGGTAGTAGACGTGAGTCTATTTAATGAGTGCTAAAGATAGGAGATATAGGTAGTAGACGTGAGTCTATTTAATGAGTGCTAAAGATAGGAGATATAGGTAGTAGACGTGAGTCTATTTAATGAGTGCTAAAGATAGGAGATATAGGTAGTAGACGTGAGTCTATTTAATGAGTGCTAAAGATAGGAGATATAGGTAGTAGACGTGAGTCTATTTAATGAGTGCTAAAGATAGGAGATATAGGTAGTAGACGTGAGTCTATTTAATGAGTGCTAAAGATAGGAGATATAGGTAGTAGACGTGAGTCTATTTAATGAGTGCTAAAGATAGGAGATATAGGTAGTAGACGTGAGTCTATTTAATGAGTGCTAAAGATAGGAGATATAGGTAGTAGACGTGAGTCTATTTAATGAGTGCTAAAGATAGGAGATATAGGTAGTAGACGTGAGTCTATTTAATGAGTGCTAAAGATAGGAGATATAGGTAGTAGACGTGAGTCTATTTAATGAGTGCTAAAGATAGGAGATATAGGTAGTAGACGTGAGTCTATTTAATGAGTGCTAAAGATAGGAGATATAGGTAGTAGACGTGAGTCTATTTAATGAGTGCTAAAGATAGGAGATATAGGTAGTAGACGTGAGTCTATTTAATGAGTGCTAAAGATAGGAGATATAGGTAGTAGACGTGAGTCTATTTAATGAGTGCTAAAGATAGGAGATATAGGTAGTAGACGTGAGTCTATTTAATGAGTGCTAAAGATAGGAGATATAGGTAGTAGACGTGAGTCTATTTAATGAGTGCTAAAGATAGGAGATATAGGTAGTAGACGTGAGTCTATTTAATGAGTGCTAAAGATAGGAGATATAGGTAGTAGACGTGAGTCTATTTAATGAGTGCTAAAGATAGGAGATATAGGTAGTAGACGTGAGTCTATTTAATGAGTGCTAAAGATAGGAGATATAGGTAGTAGACGTGAGTCTATTTAATGAGTGCTAAAGATAGGAGATATAGGTAGTAGACGTGAGTCTATTTAATGAGTGCTAAAGATAGGAGATATAGGTAGTAGACGTGAGTCTATTTAATGAGTGCTAAAGATAGGAGATATAGGTAGTAGACGTGAGTCTATTTAATGAGTGCTAAAGATAGGAGATATAGGTAGTAGACGTGAGTCTATTTAATGAGTGCTAAAGATAGGAGATATAGGTAGTAGACGTGAGTCTATTTAATGAGTGCTAAAGATAGGAGATATAGGTAGTAGACGTGAGTCTATTTAATGAGTGCTAAAGATAGGAGATATAGGTAGTAGACGTGAGTCTATTTAATGAGTGCTAAAGATAGGAGATATAGGTAGTAGACGTGAGTCTATTTAATGAGTGCTAAAGATAGGAGATATAGGTAGTAGACGTGAGTCTATTTAATGAGTGCTAAAGATAGGAGATATAGGTAGAAGACGTGAGTCTATTTAATGAGTGCTAAAGATAGGAGATATAGGTAGTAGACGTGAGTCTATTTAATGAGTTCTAAAGATAGGAGATATAGGTAGTAGACGTGAGTCTATTTAATGAGTGCTAAAGATAGGAGATATAGGTAGTAGACGTGAGTCTATTTAATGAGTGCTAAAGATAGGAGATATAGGTAGTAGACGTGAGTCTATTTAATGAGTGCTAAAGATAGGAGATATAGGTAGTAGACGTGAGTCTATTTAATGAGTGCTAAAGATAGGAGATATAGGTAGAAGACGTGAGTCTATTTAATGAGTGCTAAAGATAGGAGATATAGGTAGTAGACGTGAGTCTATTTAATGAGTGCTAAAGATAGGAGATATAGGTAGTAGACGTGAGTCTATTTAATGAGTGCTAAAGATAGGAGATATAGGTAGAAGACGTGAGTCTATTTAATGAGTGCTAAAGATAGGAGATATAGGTAGTAGACGTGAGTCTATTTAATGAGTGCTAAAGATAGGAGATATAGGTAGTAGACGTGAGTCTATTTAATGAGTGCTAAAGATAGGAGATATAGGTAGTAGACGTGAGTCTATTTAATGAGTGCTAAAGATAGGAGATATAGGTAGTAGACGTGAGTCTATTTAATGAGTGCTAAAGATAGGAGATATAGGTAGTAGACGTGAGTCTATTTAATGAGTGCTAAAGATAGGAGATATAGGTAGTAGACGTGAGTCTATTTAATGAGTGCTAAAGATAGGAGATATAGGTAGTAGACGTGAGTCTATTTAATGAGTGCTAAAGATAGGAGATATAGGTAGTAGACGTGAGTCTATTTAATGAGTGCTAAAGATAGGAGATATAGGTAGAAGACGTGAGTCTATTTAATGAGTGCTAAAGATAGGAGATATAGGTAGTAGACGTGAGTCTATTTAATGAGTGCTAAAGATAGGAGATATAGGTAGTAGACGTGAGTCTATTTAATGAGTGCTAAAGATAGGAGATATAGGTAGTAGACGTGAGTCTATTTAATGAGTGCTAAAGATAGGAGATATAGGTAGAAGACGTGAGTCTATTTAATGAGTGCTAAAGATAGGAGATATAGGTAGAAGACGTGAGTCTATTTAATGAGTGCTAAAGATAGGAGATATAGGTAGTAGACGTGAGTCTATTTAATGAGTGCTAAAGATAGGAGATATAGGTAGTAGACGTGAGTCTATTTAATGAGTGCTAAAGATAGGAGATATAGGTAGTAGACGTGAGTCTATTTAATGAGTGCTAAAGATAGGAGATATAGGTAGTAGACGTGAGTCTATTTAATGAGTGCTAAAGATAGGAGATATAGGTAGAAGACGTGAGTCTATTTAATGAGTGCTAAAGATAGGAGATATAGGTAGTAGACGTGAGTCTATTTAATGAGTGCTAAAGATAGGAGATATAGGTAGTAGACGTGAGTCTATTTAATGAGTGCTAAAGATAGGAGATATAGGTAGTAGACGTGAGTCTATTTAATGAGTGCTAAAGATAGGAGATATAGGTAGTAGACGTGAGTCTATTTAATGAGTGCTAAAGATAGGAGATATAGGTAGTAGACGTGAGTCTACTACCAATGAGTGCTAAAGATAGGAGATATAGGTAGTAGACGTGAGTCTATTTAATGAGTGCTAAAGATAGGAGATATAGGTAGTAGACGTGAGTCTATTTAATGAGTGCTAAAGATAGGAGATATAGGTAGTAGACGTGAGTCTATTTAATGAGTGCTAAAGATAGGAGATATAGGTAGTAGACGTGAGTCTATTTAATGAGTGCTAAAGATAGGAGATATAGGTAGTAGACGTGAGTCTATTTAATGAGTGCTAAAGATAGGAGATATAGGTAGTAGACGTGAGTCTATTTAATGAGTGCTAAAGATAGGAGATATAGGTAGTAGACGTGAGTCTATTTAATGAGTGCTAAAGATAGGAGATATAGGTAGTAGACGTGAGTCTATTTAATGAGTGCTAAAGATAGGAGATATAGGTAGTAGACGTGAGTCTATTTAATGAGTGCTAAAGATAGGAGATATAGGTAGTAGACGTGAGTCTATTTAATGAGTGCTAAAGATAGGAGATATAGGTAGTAGACGTGAGTCTATTTAATGAGTGCTAAAGATAGGAGATATAGGTAGTAGACGTGAGTCTATTTAATGAGTGCTAAAGATAGGAGATATAGGTAGTAGACGTGAGTCTATTTAATGAGTGCTAAAGATAGGAGATATAGGTAGTAGACGTGAGTCTATTTAATGAGTGCTAAAGATAGGAGATATAGGTAGTAGACGTGAGTCTATTTAATGAGTGCTAAAGATAGGAGATATAGGTAGTAGACGTGAGTCTATTTAATGAGTGCTAAAGATAGGAGATATAGGTAGTAGACGTGAGTCTATTTAATGAGTGCTAAAGATAGGAGATATAGGTAGTAGACGTGAGTCTATTTAATGAGTGCTAAAGATAGGAGATATAGGTAGTAGACGTGAGTCTATTTAATGAGTGCTAAAGATAGGAGATATAGGTAGTAGACGTGAGTCTATTTAATGAGTGCTAAAGATAGGAGATATAGGTAGAAGACGTGAGTCTATTAATGAGTGCTAAAGATAGGAGATATAGGTAGTAGACGTGAGTCTATTTAATGAGTGCTAAAGATAGGAGATATAGGTAGTAGACGTGAGTCTATTTAATGAGTGCTAAAGATAGGAGATATAGGTAGAAGACGTGAGTCTATTTAATGAGTGCTAAAGATAGGAGATATAGGTAGTAGACGTGAGTCTATTTAATGAGTGCTAAAGATAGGAGATATAGGTAGAAGACGTGAGTCTATTTAATGAGTGCTAAAGATAGGAGATATAGGTAGTAGACGTG